>CM042838.1:114252729-116980229 GCA_023653725.1 Bungarus multicinctus | reverse complement strand
CGTTTTAATTAATTTTGAGTGGTTAAAACAAATCTCCCTCAAAGCTATATGATTATTAATATGTTTATTTCATATGCAATTATATGATGTTATTTAGTGGTTTTTTTTTAAATGAGATGAAATCTTCGTGAAACACTATCAACTGTGGTGAGGATATATGCAATGAATATTCATTATTCCGGGCAGGGGCATTCAAATTTACTGAGTGGCAGAAAAAATATGGCAGTGTGGTGTTTTTTTCTTCAAAGCTCCCTTTTTTATGTCTTTTAAACTATATACAAAATTACTCTCTTTTTCTCTCTAAATCTGTATTTTAAAATATGAAATTAAGTTGCAGCATGGGGAAGGAATGCAAATATCAGCATTTCTTTGAAAACATATTGTAACCAAACTAAGGTAATAGCCAGATACAAGCTTCAAATACATTTGCATCAAAACCAGGTGGGACATAGTTGTTGAAGCTTGGTTTTCAGAAAAGCAAAGGAATTACATGTCAGTTTGCAAAGCATCCTTAACCTCCAGTGAGTTATTGGCTCTTAGCCAAGTTATCAGGGGAATCTAATTCTTCTTTATTATTCAAATAAACCACATTTGGCACCCTGGTTCCCTTCCAGAATAGCTTCACAAATAGTATGAGTACTGTCATTTATTTAACCTTGTTCTTCTATGCTGTTGCTTTAATTTTATTTGCCATTCTACATGACAAATACTCAGAAATCCAACATACACAGCTTGGTTTGTTATTATATGAGCAAAGCACATAAATATACCACTTCAGTTTCACCTATTTTGTTTTTTAAAAGGACCCAACCTAAACAACAACTTATCCTTTATTCTCCTTCACCTCTATTAGCTCTCATTATGTGTGCAGCTGTACTCTTCCATTCTCTTCAGCAGAATCTTTTTAAGGGGGCAATTTGCATCCTTGTATTCTGGGTTGCCGAAAGCAAGAACAGAAGCATATTTTTGAGGTGAGGGTTTTAATTTAGAAAAGAGAAAATTATGCTCAGTTACAATTCAATATTTAAAAAACTCATTTAAAAAAAAATAAAGGTTATTCTAATGTTACCTTTTCTGAAAGGCATCAAAGCATTGAACTCTCTTAGTTTCTGAGAAATCAATATTCTTAGTTTTCTCTTTCCAAGAATGAGTGCGTTTGGGAGTCCTTGGATTACTTAATTCATGAATCCAATCAAACCTGGCATTTATTCTTATTTATTCTTATTTTTATTAGAGAACTGTAATCCCCATCCACATTGGTATCACAAAAGTCCATCTCATCCAACATCTGTACGCAAAACTTGAAATTCACATTTGGACCTGACAACATGACTCGGTCTCCTATATCCACTCCAAAGTCAGAGCACCTAATTTGATTTATGTGTGATGAGAAGTAGGCTTTGGCTCTCATTCCAGCTCCAAATTCAGATTTCCCCTTTGACATCCTGCACTTTAGAAGGGACATTTTAAGAAACCACCATCAACAGGGCTATAAGATTCCAGATATATTCCAGATGACCACCAGGGGGCAGAGAGAAAGAAAACCTAACACTTTGCTGTATAACAACTAAAATGTGTAGATGTGAGTGACACAGCGATAATATCTGAAAACATGATTTGATGAAATTTCTTTTGAATAAAATTACTTCCTCCAAGCTTTGCACAACTGTAGTAGAGAACAATCTTAGGGCTTTAAGATATGGACTGTAAAATATCTGGGCAACCACTAGATGGAAACAAAATGAGTCACTACATCATGCCAAACCATAAAAGCCATAAAAGCAGTAAATAAACAAATATATCAACCAAGATATACTATTTATTATCAGCATCATGCACACATGATCAAGCAGAAATTACAAAAAAGAGAATGACCCTAGGAAACTGCTATTATGCAGTTGAGTTTTCCTATGGAGGATTGCCAAAATAGAAGGCTGCTCGCATTTTATAAACAAAACAACACTGGGAGATCTCTAGACCCCAATCAAAAAATGATCAGGACTGAAAGGGACCTCAATGTAGATTCAGATTAAAAAAAAATTTTAACCTTGTGAGGTCACTGGTCAGATGTACAATATCAATAACACACTGGAGTGTTCATATTTTTTTAAAATGTTTTCATGAGGTCTTTCAATGGAGCTAATATAAACTAACTAAATATGACTGCAGTGTAAATGGAGATTTTATTGCACTAGCTATTGCGAAAACCATCCCAGAGATGCTACTGCTCTCTGTGTGTCACAATGTGTTCCACCCCCAACCCATCCCAAGTTGCACTAAATGCCTTTGTCAAGTTTCTTCTTCTGAGTGTAGAAATTGCTAACATGGCTGTTTTCCCTGCTGATATCACTCTTATAAGGGTAAAAGTGAAACATTCCAAATGTAGACCAATTTACTTTCGCAATGCTTGCTTTTATGCTTTATGTGCCATCCAACTGTTGTTTCCTCTTAGACCTTGTTGATGGCTATCCTCTTTTTCTCTTCCCTTCCACCTTTCCCAGCATTGTAGATGTCTCAAGAGACTTAGCTGTTCACATAATGTTCCCAAAATATTTATTTATTTATTTAATTTACCACCCCCTCTCCCAAATTGGGACTCGGGGCGGTGCACAGCCCAACTAAAAACAATACAATGACAAATATAAAATTTAAAAATAGATTAAAAATGAATTAAATATGTGGGTAAGTTTAAAACTATAATCAATTACTAAAAGCAGGGTAAAAAATTTTAGAATTAAAACCTTCCAATAAAAACTAGGCCAGACTGGCTTGTTGGAAAAAAATGATAATTTGTTCTTTAAGTGAGATTGGTATATGGATTGATTGATTTGTTCTATGATCTATTTATGTTTCTTTTTGGCTCTGGAATTGATTTATCCTATGATTCATATTTTTTTTCCCCAACACTCAGTGGCATCCTTGCTCTTTCCATCTTTCTATCCTATCACTTTAAATTCTTTTGTTGCATAGAGTGTCAAAGGGAAAATCATTTCCAGCGTTATTCTGATCTGTGTAAGTATAGACACATTAATTGATACCTTACCAAGTGCTAATCTGCCCTGTATTTTTTTTTACTGGTTATTCCTTTATTCTTGATAGTAGATCCTAAAAGGAAAATGCTCTCCATCACATCTATATCTTCACTGTTAATTTGAATACTGGTTGCTGTATCTGTTCTCATTAGTTTGGTCTCCCCTATACTTAATCTTAATCACATTTTTTTTGCTCCTTGACTTTCATTACTAGAACTTCTAGTTCATTTACATTTTCAGCTTTCAGAAAAGAGTTATCAACATAGCGCAGGTTATTGGTGCTTCTTTCTCTAGATTTAAGAATATACTCATCTTCTTCCAATCTCGCCTCCCTCAATATATATTTAGCATATAAGTTTAATAAATAAGAATAAAATATATAGCATTGTCTTACACCTTTGTCAACTTGCCACCAGTCTGTTTCACCTTGTTCTGCCTGGAATGTGTCTTCTTGTCAGGTGTATAGGTTTCACATAAAGAAAATGAGATGTTTTAGGATTTCCATTTCCCTAAGGCCATTCCACAACTTGACAATCAATCAAAACAATGAAAGAGCTTTCTATAATCAAGAAAGCATATAGTGACTTCATTTTAGAATGATTGGTTTTCTCAGTTATCTAGTGTGGCATCAACAATATTGTTTCTTGCTCCTCAGCCTTTTCTAAAACCAGCTTGAATATTTAGCAACAGAATCAAAGTTAAGAAAAGAACCACTCTGGCCCTATACTTAAAGTTTTGGAGTAACACTGTGGAAACCTAAGTTCAAGTCTGCACTCATCCATGGAAACTCCCTGAGTGACTATTTCTTAGCTCAACGTATTACATAGGGTTATTATGGGAATTAAATTAAGGGAGAATCACATGTAGGCTGCCTTCTACTTCTGAAGAAAAGACAGCATATACACTGTACACATACAGAAAGATGTCACTGAAGCATTACTTTCAAAAAAATACAAACCCAATACTACTGAACAATTAAATTCCTGAAAAACTGTAAAGTTTATGTAAAGATCTGCAACCTCTGCCAGATAATAGCAGGAACCCAGCAGTGTTTATTTTATGGCAATTACAGTATTATGAATTCAAAGCAAGTCCATAGCCCTTTAAAGCTTGTTCCTGGCACTTTTATTAAAAACAAGAATTCAGTAACATAACAGGTCGCTACAATGATCTTCACACTTGGAAAATTTTTTGAGCTTGCACTGGCACAGTAATTTCTGTTGATGTTCGCTTTCTTCTGCAGTAAATAAAAGTTTTATAATGCTTAATTTAGTGTGGATTATTGCAATCACTGTTAGTGATGAATACTGAAAACATCATAGCTGCTGGAAAGGCTATTAGACTGGAAATCTCTGAACTCTGGGGAAAAGGTAGCATGATACTTGGAAGAGTTTATAGATTTGTAACTTAAGCACCCATTTATTCTTTTAAATATGCTCACTCCTTTTTCTTTTCCAATATTTTTTTTAAAAAGGAGATTTATAGGCAAATATATGAACTGTTGAATAACAGTCTCATATAAAATGCAGCTCTCCTAATTTGAAATATACAATGCCTTTGAGATACAAATTACTTGAACATACCAGAGATCAAAGACACAATGCCTTAGTAGCAACTAGAACGGTTGCATCTAAGGATGCAAATTTGGCCATCTATAGATAAGCTTTGATTCCCCTCCCTCCTGAATGAACCGTATATTTCTAAATTGCTCATTTATATGAAGAAGTGTTGCTCACTGTGATCATATATGTTTCATATTTCCATGAATGTCTCAATGCTTCACGATCAGCCCAAGTCTAAGGGGGCTATAATACTTTGACGAGACAAACCTAGCATCCGTGGTGAAATTCTACCTGTTTGGCTGAACCGGTAGTAAAAAAAAAAAAGCTCCGATGATCAGCTGAGAGGAAAAAGAAGAGAAAAAGCACAGGATTGGCCCACCCACCTGCCCCTGTGCTTTTCTGTTCTTTATCCTCAGATGATTGGCACTGCAGAGCCTCATCTGGTGTTTGGAAAGCTGTGTGCGTGCATTAGGTGAACCGAACCAGTAGGGAAACTGGTAGAATCCTACCACTGCCTAGCATCCCTTCTCTTCCTTTATTTGCAATCCAACATGGAGAACAATTCCCCTCCTGACTGACTCTAAGGTAGCCTAAATCTCAATAATGTTCCCTTTCTAGTCCCTTTCCCACAGAGATGCAATCATGGCACGCCACAGAGGGACAGAGTTCTCTTTTCCCAAAGTTTGACTGGTACTTCAACAGGGAGCGATAACCTGTCCCATTGTTCTTTTATCCATTTTGGCACACCATATTGTCAAGACTCTGCAGCCACTTCAACCCAGAAAATATGTTAAAAGGTGAGTAGAAGGATATTTCTGCCCTTTGTACTGGAGAAAGTGGGGGAAAGGAACTTTTGCTTTTAAATAATAACCCAAGAAATAGAAAACTGCCTAGAAAGGTTTTCAGCCCAAAGCATCATTTATATTTGTAACAATTATTATGGACTGTATGATGAATTCTGAAAAACAGAAAAGATGGTTCAAGGTGTCCAGACTCTTTCAGACAAAACAAGGAAGATGAAGTAGAGTACAGCATTCTTGGAGTCTGGAGGAAACAGTGGGAAGCAATCTCACCAGTTTGCTTTCAATTAATAGCTATTTTATGATCTGATGCTAGATAACTATTTTGTGATTGGACACATACAGATAGGAAGCCATCTTGTCAAAATACCTAGAATGTCAAAGATGTGTACACAATTCTGCAGGTCATTCCAAACAAAATGATAATGAACCTACCACTAATGCTCAAGCTGCAAAGAGCAGGACATGAATGATAGGAATATAGTATGAAGAAAACCTTTCATGAACAGAAATAAAACTCCCAAATCTTACCTAGGTAGCTAATTCTGCTGGTCTTTTTGCCAAGAGGAAACAGACAAGAAACTTTGATATATTGTATAGAGATTAAATAATGACCCTCTTCAACTCCTGTGCCAATCTCTGTTTTGGCAGGCTGTACATTTCCTCTCTTAAAAATGGAGAGAGCAGTACAGCTCTTCCCCAGGGCATCAAAAGGGCTGTGCATCTGTCCACTGCATCAAAGTGTTCTCAGTGGGATCAAAGCTGCTCTGAATGGATTTGCACTGCAACAACGGCGAAAATAATCACATCAGGGATCTTGAGAAATATTTCCTTACATTTTTAAAAATCAGCCAACCTATCCTGAACTCAGTATGATGCCCCCTTTCTTTTCCAACCAAAGGCTGGGCCCTTGAAGCAGACTATTTGACCTCAGGAAGCAGATTTTACTCATTTTATTGGCAATTACACTGTCTTATTTTTAATCATACATTTTTCAGCAAAGCACTGACTAAAAAAAGAGAAAGGTGTTCCCTATTGTTTGGCCAGATGCTACATTCAGCCCACTATGGTAAGCAGAAAAGCAATAACCTGCCCCAGAGTCTAGGTTTTGGTTTATGGGAGTTGAAATTGTAGGCAGCTGGAGGGCCCTAATCTGTGGAAAGCTGGGTCTGCCTGTAGTTCAAAAAAGTTTGCGTAATGGTGCTGCAGCTCACTACAGGAGTATGCTTTTAGCAAGGAGGATGCGGACAGGGTTAAAGCCAACTTTTTTTTCTTGAACAGATGATATTTCAGATGGTGACACTATTCCAGATGCATCAATTTCCTTGAAAATCGAATCCATATATGTGCATATGCTGTGCTGGCAGGAGGACTGCCTAAAATGGCCCCAGCCCAAGAGCTAATATTCTTTTGGCCAGAATAATGCAATTATTATTTTCCTAGCTATCAGTCTAAGCATACAGAGCCATCTGTTATGCAAAGCAAACATACACATCTCAATTACAGAAAATGCAGTTGCCTTGACAGAATTTGGATTACACCACTAACCAGGGCTGTAAAATTTGTTTTCAGATAGTGTATAATGATGGATGCCTTTCAGGAGTTTCCTAATTAGCATTTACCTGTTTAAACTGATTAACCATCCTTCTTTTTGCTGCTTTATTAAACTTTTTTGGACACTGCATAAAACAGATTAATATATAATATGATGAACCCAAGACAATAATAATCATTAATGTATTCTGTGTTTTTTTTTAAAAAAAACTCCATTAATAAATGGAGTTTATAATGTATGATTTACTAGTAATGAATTATGAAACATTTGAAACTGATACCCAAACAATCAAAGCAGGAATTACATCCTATTCCAAACTAAAATCAGAGTGAGATATAAAAATATATTGAATTTTGCTCTTAATTATCTTGCCATTTTCACACACACACACACACACACACACACACACACACACACACACACACACACACAGACAGAGACAGAGAGAGAATGGATGTAAACCAATATAACCAATGGACATTTCATAAAAAATGTTCTGAATTGGTATTTCATTATTTTAAGTCCTGGGTATTTTTTTTCTACCTAAGTTATTGTAATTATTGTTGTTATTAGGTTTTTAACCTGGCTTTCCTCCAGATATTCATGCATGCATAGCCAGCACTGCTTTCTTCATTTGTTCATATAATTCTTAATTGATTACTTTAGTTAAACATTTTCAACTTAATTTAGGACAACTAATTAAATCATAATGTTATGAAAAGTTGCAATCCAAGGACTGTCTTAATAATCACAGCAATGCAAACAAAACATCCAATACAGCTCTCCATTCTATGCAAAAAAGATGTAATGTTATCATAGTTGAGTTCTTCAAGTGTAATTCTATTATAGGCACAGTATAGCCTATTTTGTAAAAAAACACATCCAAGGCTTCCCAATTTTTTCAGGATATCTCTGATTCCACAGTTACTGACAGCTCAGTTAACTGTAATAAATAAAAAAATAATTCTTCCTCTTCATACCATCTTAGACTTTAAAAGGAAATGATACAAAAGAACGAACAATTACACTGCACTGTTTCATAAAATCTTTTCTACCCATTTACTTATACATGTGCAAAAAGAGCAGACTGTGTCCTTCTTGAAATCCTCCCTGTAAGTCTTTTTAATGGTTTCTTTCAGCATTTTCTGACTCCAAGAGACTCCCTGCCATTGTGTCAGCTCCCAGGATAACAGCCGGATTCTCCATAAACATCCAGTAATAGGGCACAAGGGAAGTACTATGTCTGTGTCCCTTTCCTAACAGCTATGGAGGTTTAAAGTTCAAAACAACTGAGAAAAGAAACTTCATTTGTTCTCAATAAATTAATAATGATTTTTTTTATGGGAGAAAAGGGTTTTTCAAGTTCCCACTTTTTCTTTTTCCAGCTTACATCTTCTAGGATGTGTAAAACCAAGCCATTAAATTGTAAATTCAAATTGATGTGAAAAGTTCCAGAATATTTTAAAAAGAGTGAGCCTTAAAATGGAATGTGAATGTTCTACTTACTTGGGAGAGGCCAAGATAAATGGAGACAGTTTCCGAAATGTACAAAAATTTTCCCTCTTGGTTTAGTGCAAATACAAATCCATCCAGTGACTGCAAAAGAAAAAAAAGAGGAAAAAATGAGACATTACGTACAATGAAATATATACAAACAGATAAAACATAACTGTCATAAACAATGGATTTTCCTTACAGACATTATCACATTAAAATGCATAAAACATTATTCGTACTTAGAAGAGAAATGACAAGATGTTCCTTTCAGAAAAATAAGAGAAGAAAGAAATGATTGTGAATAGTAGTAATCTGAAAATTAACAAGGAATTATGATCCTCCTTTTATTCATAAGCATGCCCACATATTTACTGTTTTATTTAAACACAAGCAAAATAATCAACACATTTCTGTCAGATAGGTTCACATTTGGAAAACACAGAGATCCTGAAAATGTAGTATAAATGTGTAGATTTAAATTGTATTCTGACAGGTAGTTGGGCTTTAGATATAGTTGCAAGAATAATTTATGACAGAACATTGATGCTGGTATATAAACATTTATGAAAGCTATGTGAAACTTACATCAATTAATAAACCATCTTATTTCAAACTGACACAATACTACTGTATATAAGACACTGTGTGTTGACTGGAATAGATATTCATCCTGTGGTTGTAAATATATGCAAGTTTAGACTGTGTCTTATGGGGAAGTGAATGCTTTAAGATGGCTATGCAGAATTCAGCTATGTACCATACAACTACATTTCTCCTCTTCCATTACAGGCCATACAGGTGCTTTTAAGCTCCTGATACCTGGAAAATTGGGGTGGGGATGACTACTGCCAGATATAAGTTAAAAAAAAAATCTAGCCATCTGCAGTTTCACAATTCCAATTTTCTCAAATTGTAGCACCACAATAGGTGGAAAGAAAAACAGCTGTTCTAAATACTAAATGTATTTATTTAGGAATATATACTATGTGCAAGAATGAGCAGAAGAAACCCTAGACTAGCTGCTGGGTTACATCTTTTGGTGTAAAAATTTTTAAAGCTAACATTTGGGAAGATTTGAGTGAGACATGAAGTCAAGAGGTAGAAAGAATAGTGAGAAAGAAACTTAAAATAACACTAACTTGATTTACTTTAATCTAAGATGAAATAGGGAAAAGTTGGACAAGATTCCTTCCATGATTGAATATTCTGTCACTATACCTTACAGCAATAAGTCCTTCTTGGATATGTTTCCTGCCTGGCCTATCCTGAAGGACTGAAAATTGGCCAACACCACCATTATTTGTCAATTGCTAGCTAGATGATTAGATGCATGTGATTTATCTGCCAACCTTCCTAAACTTCCTCTGGATGTAGTCTTAAACCTCCACAATTTTGAGCCCACATAGTCTTACAAAACTTGAAGGTACTCCCTGATATTTCCTTTTTCCCCTTCTAAATTGAATCAATTTCTCCACCCCGCCCTAAACTGAACCAACAGAATCAGAAGTGTAACAATTGGATTGGGGCATGTGTAGTAAGGAAGCTTCCATTAACACATGACCCTGTCAGCATTTCACATTCCAATGTTACTTCACATTAAACGCCTGCAAAACTGTATTTCTCAGAAGCCCAAATACAAGGGACACTGTTTAATTCATGCCACAGTAGACATTGTGAGAATTCTGGAGCCCTGGTAACTTCACTTGGGATTTGGCAATCAGGATTCTGAAGGAACTGCCATTGTCAGCCCTCCAAGTAAACCAGACAGGAAACATGATAAAATGAACTTATTCTACTTTATTAAGTCTACATTAACAGAGTCTTACAAGTCTGAAAGTACAAACTTCTCATTGCCATTTTTAATTGCTTGATCCATTAGGGCAGGTCCTTCCTAAATGTTTTTTCTCTGACAGTTAAGGCAACCCTGCCTCTTTTATCTGATTATTTCCTAGGCAACATCTATTCCCCTCTTTCTCCAAGGTCATCCACACATTCCATTATGCTATTAAACCAGTATAGGGAAGTGTTCACAACTGGATCATATCAAAAGCACTACTGGTTTAAAATTTTAAGATAACCGGAACAAATAGAGAGTTAAAATAAAATTAAAAATGACTCTTATGTTACAATTGAGAATTAATGACAGACTATTAAGATTTCATTTTAATTAACCTTTCCTTTAGTCTTTCCACAAATCTGCAGTCTTCCACATTCCAATATATATACATCCACCACCTAAAAACACAAGCTAATTCATTTAATTAAACATAAAGGAATTCTTAAATTCAGTATATGGAGTATGAAAACAGTTTTAGTTGTTCATGGAGACTGAGTCAGTTATGATAAAACAAGCAGTAAAGTTAACATCTTAAAGAAGGATCTTCAATTTATATTTATGAATTAATAAAAATGTAAATCTGCATAGATTTTAGTAAACACAAGAATTTATACAAGCAAGTAGTTTATCTAAAATTATCATAATTTATTTTCAGATGATTATCACAAAAACCTTGAAACCCGACATCAATGACTAGGGAGCAATTTCAAGTGACAAACTTTAAAGTTGATCCAAACAAGAACATATTCAGGCATTTTTATATTTAAGAAACAATATACCAGCTATTACTATTGCAAAAACTTCAGCATGTTATCTATTACCATGGATTTCTGCCATTAGAATAGAAATTAAAAGAATCTATATAAGAAATAGGATGAACTACAATTTAAAGTTTAACTCTCAATCATATGAATTCTGAGCTACTGTAATCTAAAACTTTGCTGAACCAGTTGCTGGTTCACTGCCTGGTTGCTGGGTGGGCGGGGCCATGGTGGGTGGGCCCTACCGGAACCTCCTGTTTCTGGCTTCCGGTGGCCTCCAAAGTCCAGAGGACACTGTTTTCACCCTCCTAAGGGTCCAGAGGCCTCCCCTGGGCCTCTGGGAGGGCACAAACAGTCTCCCTGGCCTCTGGAGGCCCACTGGAAGCCGGAAATAGGCCCATTTTGCCATTTCCATTTTTTCTGGGAAGGGCATTTTTCACCCTTCCAAGGGCCTAGAGACCTTCCCTGAGCTTCTGGGAGGGCAAAAATGGCCTTCCCGGGCTTTGGAGGCTCTCCGGAAGCCAGAAATAGGCCTCTTTCCGGACTTCCAGAAGGCCCAGTTTTCCCCCTCCCAGAGCCTCCATGCGGACCATGCACTTACCTCCACCGGAAATGGGCCGCGTGGAGACTCCTGGGATGGGTGGGATGGGCGGGGCCAGCCAGTCAGTTGAAATACCGGTTCAGTGAACCAGCTGTAACTTTAACATCCGGTTCGCCTCAACCGGTTTGAACTGGAATCCCACCCCTGCTTTCACCCCTAAATAAGCAAGAAAAACAACATTCTCAAGAAGGATAATAGATATATAAAGTGATAATTAAAAAAAAAATACACTGATAATCATACTTTGCTTTTAAAAAAACAGAAATCTGAAAAGAAACCATAGTTCTTTTTACTAGGCATAATTCCAAAACAATTTAAGCAAGCAATCAGAATTTATTAAGATAGATGTTTGAAAGGATAAATGGAGCACAATACTGGAAAAGAGCTATGACATCAAAAATATCAAAGTGGGAATTTAAACTCAGAGAATGTGCAGCGCAGCAATGGCAAATCATAGATAGTGGAGATTTTAGCACTTGGCTCAGAGATTTAAATTCTTACCTTTAATATTTTAAAACAATTTAATGTTCTAAAATGACACATAGTACTTTTATTGTTAATTACTAAGCATTACACTGAGCATTTATACAATATTGATAATTCCTTGTCTACTTATAAATAGCAAATTAATATATAGATTGTCTTCTGAACATATAGTGATCTCAAGTTTGCTTTATTGAGCAATTCCTGTGGCACGTGCATGAGTTGAGTCACTGCCAGTGATATCAAGCAAGTATAAATGAACTGCGAATCAATGGGCCACCATTAAATTTTTTTGTTACTTTGTGTAGCACCCTCAGCATTAGAAAAAGAAAACAATAATTTATTAAATTTATTTGCTGCCTGACTCTGTGACCAATTGTAAACCACCAAGGCAATAAAAAAGAGATACAAGAATTCACTTCTTGTAAATATATTTTTAAATAATTAGGGATTCAGATATCTCCTGATGTCAAAAAAGTGAGACATATATTAAAGTATTGCGGAATCAAACAAGAGCTAGACATTTTTGCATCCACATGTTTAAAATTTTGATTTTATTAAAAAAAGTTTAAAATAGAAATCTCCAAAAAATGAAAAAATGAGCAAACAAAAACAAACATATAACAAACAATTCATTAAAAAGTGCATTGAAAAGTGGAAAAAAATCTAACACCTATATACATATTATATCCCCAGTTGAATACTAATCAATACATGACTACAATATTAATTTTTTATCCTTTGCAAAACAGGCCCCAAAGATTTTTGAATTACTGAATTTATTTGCAAATTACTAACTTGTCATCTATATACTATAGTAATGACAAAATAGTTAACAAGAAGAACAATAATAAACGACAAGTTTCTAAACCTTCTGTTAACGAACTGTTATTGTTATCAACTCATAGAAAATTTTCCATGGCATCTTATCTATCTCATATCATCCCAAAAATGAACAATTCATCCTGGATCATACATACATGCTTGTTTCTTAATGCCATCTCTATTAATCTTCAAGAGTCTCCCTCCTAGGTGAATCCACGGCCATCCAAAACCTGTTTTGGGCCATTCCTAAGTGATCCCATTCAAATTCAGGGATTAGCACTGCCAGAAAATCAGCTTTGGCAGCAAAATCAGCAGATCATTGGCAAGAAAAAGAAATTTTCCTACCATTCAGCAGCCATCTTGGGGACTAGTCTTTTTGTACCCACATTTATGATTCAGAGACCATTTTTACTTCATTTTCAGTTATTTATCAATATTTGTACAGCACCACACCTCACAATTCTGATTTTTTTATTGTCAAATGAAGAAAACAAAATTTAGTTGAAGGCTGAAGTTTAAAAGTTAAAGTAATAATTTGTTGAAGCTCTTTCATTTGCTTATCAAGAGTAATATAATATTTTTTACAAAGTCAGATAAAACAAAGTTTATCCTAATATTAGGATAAACAAATAAGAAGAATTGAACAATCGAATGAAATAGATATAGCATAGACAAAAAAATTCCTTGCACCTTCGGCATTTAGTTAGGCCGGCCACATGACCATGGAGACGTCTTCGGAGCTGGCTCTTCAGCTTTATAATAGAGATGAACACTGCCGGAAATGACTAGCACATATGTGTGAGGGGAACCTTTACCTTTAGACAAAAAAGTGTTCTTCATATAATACAGTTAAAATTTGAATTTGTATTATCAAAGATGATAATGGACACCAATAATGGGCCTGAAAATGGATTAGGGAAATGAATAGACGAATAAACAAATAAAGCTCCTATTTATGATTTTTTTCCATCTTAAATGGAAGCTGCCCAAGGTTGTTGTGGAGTCAAGCACCTTCTAAATGAAATGAATATACTAAAACAGCTCTAACTTTGAACAACAATTGAAATAGAGTTTTTGAAAAGTAGATTAATTTTGATGCAGTGAACATGCGTTTGGGCAAACTCTAAAAGACAGGAGGACAGGGGAGCCTGGTGGGCTATGGTCCATGGGGTCGCAAAGAATTGGACATGACTTAGTGACTGAACAACAATAAAAGTTTAATTTAGAAGCACTGCATCTCTATCTTTATCACTAATTTGATTTATTGAGTAAGATGGTCTTCAGAAAGAAAATATGTACATGTATATACATAACTAACAACTGCAAATGTCCAATATCGATAACATCCCCTGAAGACCCTTCGCATTGCTAGGTCAGTGAATTGTCTTAAATGGTGGCAAAGAATACAATAAAACAAATAAAGGGGAGCGTTAGAACTAAAAGACAGAACAAGAGAAAGTACTGGTGTCTCAAAATGTTGCTGAGCTATATGAATACTTGCATGAGTAATTGTGTTTCAATGCTCCACATGCTTCAGTTTTAGCTTCCTCAGGGGCAAAAACATAGCCAGTTAGAGTAATTCAATAAGGCATTAAGCCCTGGGCATAGAAATGTCTGATGCAAGATTTTCTTCATCACTCAGTAGAGAAGCCAATTGGTATTTATGCGGTACTGAAACTCTGTCAATAAACAACAGACTAGATTTTTTTAAAAGCAATTTGTTGTATAATCATTTCACCTTTAACGGGAGCCGAAAGTGTGACTATTGCTATGGATTTGCATACTGTCCTGTTATTATGAACCAATCTCATCAAGATGTAAATTATAGTTTAGCCATCTCCAACATTAAACAATACTTTTCCTTCAAATATGCAGAACTCTTCTCTCTTGAACTGATTTCTAAAAGTTGACAATGTAAAAAGAAACATATTTTATAGAAATGCGATCATCCCTGATTTAAAAAAAGAGTGGGTAGAAATGCTGGTTGGTTTAATGACCCTTTTCTTCTACTGGCTATACATAAAACACAACTAAAATTATCCAGCATTGCCTTATTTTGATTTGGGGGAGGAGGGACCTATTATGTATTATGCTATTTCAAACACCACAGGCAACTTTTTTTTCAAACTGCCCCACTGTTTTCAACAGGCACCAATTAAGATTCTGGGGTCAAAGTGTTAATTACATCTTCTTACCCACTATGTCGAATTTTCTGATTATTAAACAAGGTTGGATTAAGATGAAAAAGTACCGACAAAATGTTAATACATGCCCTTCCTCGAGAAGATTTATCATAATACCATGCCGAAATCTACATTTTTCTTCCCCCCAAAGTAGTTTGAGACAATATCTTAGAGGAAACACTAAAATAAATACTTTAAAGGCATCCAAGTAGCTGATTAATGAATATAGTTTTCTTGGTCCTGAAAACTGCTCTAATCAAGTCAGAAAGCAACAGTGGGATTTTCTCCTTGTCAGATCTTAGTAAATTTATTTGGTCAATAGGAGGCAAATTATTTTCAGATCTAATGAGGATCTGTGGAATATTTAAATAATGTTGCTGATAAATTTTAATTCATATGAATCAGAACAATATGCAGAGCAGATATATATGAAGCCCTATTATGCTTTCATTTATTTCATTTTTTTTTCAATACCATTTTTGCCCTTTTATATCACCTTCACTATTTTTGGAAATTACATAGCATGAAATCAACCCCAATTATATTACTGATGTTCACAACTCTACTTGATATTTCTTATTTATAATATTTAAAAATGAGATCTCTCAATCTAGAAAACTGCACATTAATTGTATCCTGTTCTAGAACAGAGTTCTCCTCATATAATTGGACTTTCCTTCTTTTCCCTCTTCTTCCCCTGCTTTTCCCACCAAATCATCATTTTTTTGTCTCCCACTGTGCCAGAGATAGATAGGAAGAAGTACCTAATTAGATATAATTCATTATATTCCATAAGTTTCTTTGATAGATTTATTATGATTAAGAGTACTTCATTATCTGTGAATTCACATATGTGCAGGTGAAGCACATACAAGCATGTGCAGAAGGTGTGTAATCAGGAGTACAGTAAGAAATTCTGCCTCTCTTGGCTGTTTTATATTGAAAATCTGGTCTCTTTTAGAGGAAGAAATTAAAGAAATTCTGGATTTTGGCATCTATGCATAATCTTTGTTATTCACCCTTTAAGCAAATGATCAACACTGTTCAGGTAATCTTCAATTTATGACAGTAATCTTACAACTTATATCTCATTTTACAACTTTTCTTAGCACAGTTGTTAAGTGAATCATTGTAGTTGATAAGTTAATAGCATGGTTGTTAAGTGAATCTGATTTCACACTTGATTTTGCTTGTCAAAAGGTGATCACATGACTCCTGGACACTGCAACTGTCATAAATATGAGTCACTTGCCAAGCATCTGAATTTTGATCATGCAACCATGGTGATGCTGAATGGTCGTAAGTCTGAAAAACGCTCATAAGTCACTTTTTTCAGTGACATTGTAAATTTGAACAGTCATTAAATGAACATTGTAGGTAAAGGGCTACCTATAACAGGGGTGTGAAACTCAAGCCCTCTCCCTCCATTTTTGCTGGCAGAAGGCTTGCAAAACAAAACAAAAGGAGAAATGTTTCCCGTTTTGCATTTGAGCATCCAAGAAGGGACAGGAAAGGAGAAAGGGAAAGAGGAAACCACACACAAAAAAGGAAAGATGGGAAGAGAGCAAGGAAGGAAAAAGAAGGAAAGAGAGGAAGGAAAAAGAAAGGAGAATGAAGAGAGAAGGAAAAAGAAGAAAAGGAAGGGAAGGAGAGAGAGAGGGAAGGAGAGAGGGAAATCCTGCTTTAGCACTTGCCCACCAGCAGTCCTACTGCCCTTTTACCATCCCCTTGTCTCCTCCTCCTAACCCCTCCTGGTGGTCTCCCATCTTATCGCTGAGGATGCTTTAGTTACAAAGCTGGGTCTCCTTGCATGGAGAGATAGTGGGCCTTCTTCTGACCCACACACTTTGCTCTCCCGCACACACCATAAGCAACATGGCCAAGGAGAGCGAGAACAGCAGCAGCAGCTTTGAGGAGGAGGTAAGCACAGCTGGACACCCTCTTGGGGAAGTGGGACTGGGCTGGGCTGTGAGGTTCCATTGCCCTGGGAGCTTGAGGGCTGGACAGGGTGCTTGCCCTCTGCTGCCTAAGACTCTGGACAGCCTGTGCCACCATTTAGGGGACCTCCTTTGGAGGATAAAGGTTTGGCACTCTCCCTGGTCTCACCTTCCTCCGCTGGAGACAATGGATCCCCCAATATGAGTGATGTCAAGCTGATGATGTCCACCCCAGCCATGTCCATCTCAGCCATGCCCACCCTGGCTATGCCCTCCCAGCCTCCAAGGTCAAACACAACCCTGATACGGCCCTCAATGAAATTAAGTTTCGGAAACGAAGGGAAATGCATCCAATGTGTTTTTTGTATCCTAATAGGAAACCAAGTAATTTTTTTTAAAGTACATTTTAAAAATATTTTTCTTTTCCTTTTGCTTCAGTCCACTTGGACTGAAGAGGGTTTTATATGTTAATAAAGGGGAGAAGGTTACATCATTATATTAGTGTTCCAGGGAATATCTTTGAATACAATGTTCTCCCTGAACTTTTCAATACTTGGATTATAAGCCATATTACTCTTAACACCCCCTCCCCCAAATCCTGTTACTCTGACCTAAACTCAAGTTAGAATGAGGAATTACCAGTAAACTAGACTATTTTAATGATATATTATTTTAAACTAAGCCTTCACCATCTGTTCTTCTCTCTAATTATGAATGCAAAAAGAACATATTTCACAATTACTTCAGTTAAAAGAAAGATATACATGGTTTAAATGAATATATGTGTTGTTGCAGCAGGCATCTGTGATGTTTTCTTTATAATTCAGACTATGATCAACAAGAAAACTGCTCACCCCTGATTAACAGACTCAGTGATATACTAAACTTTCTCCTTGGCAAACAGATAATTTTAATTAGAACTTTCTACAGTTAATATATAATTATATTATAACTGGAATTAAGCATTACTTTGAATACAGGGTTGTCACCAATTAGATATTCAGCATCTGATAGCAGCTAAAATAATAATTGGAGTAGTACTTTTAGTTATCATGGTTCTGTAAGTGTAGTACAGGATAAAAACAGCAATTAATATGTAATATACTATAAACAATTATATAAATAATATAATAATCATAAGGTAAAGAGCTTCAAGATTAAAAGCCAAATGACATCTAAATAACATTAACATATGTACATTTATTTATTTCTAATTTTAATTGTTAATAGCCTTGCAGAGGCTCCGGAGAAAAATATTTTTTTTAAAGTTTAAGTATTCTGCCTCTACACATAATTCAATTTAAAAAAATTGCAGCCTGGTTTTTTTGGGGTGGATGGGAAATTACTTTAATCTGTAGTGGCTATTTTAATTTGTGAGAAAACTAATTGGCCCTATCTCTTCTACAGACTCATAAGCTAGACACAAACTGTTGGCAAGCAGTGGAAGGAGTAGAAATAAAAAGTGGTTGGAATTAAACAAGCAAAGTTCAGAATAGTTTGAATAGTGTTTCACCTATAGCAAAGACAAGGCCATACTAGTCAGGCCATATGAAAAATCTTGTCTTCGTGTTGTTTGATGAAAGTTTTGTTTGAGTGTATTTTTAATGTGATAGACCGTTTATCCATTGTCTTTGTGCTCATGGGGATGGAAAAGTATTTAAAACTGTTTTCATAAAAAGAAATAAATAAAACAAAGCAGAATGTTAGCTTCGCAAAGTATCATTATCTACTATGAAGGATACATCACTATAAAATGCAAATCTAACTGCTTGATAGTTCCTTTTAAATGATATCTAACTGAACTAGAAAGAGTTCTGAAACTTTTTCTGTCTCAATAAACAACTATATTATAACTGAATCTTGATGAGAATTAGCTTTGACCATTCAGGGTAAGTACTAATGCTTTTATCATTGTTAAAGTGCAATGTTAGCAAAATAGAGTTTCTCCATGAACAGAATTCCACGCCCTTAATTACTTCTCATTTATAACTTTTCTTATATCATTTTGGTAGTAATTCAAAAAATTAAATTATGTGTGTGCAGAGGCATCTTTTTTGAGGGGGGATCAAGGAAATTAAGATCATAGCAATAAGTGTGTGACTGAATCCCTGTCCCTTTTTCACATATATGAAAATGAGATGATGTTTTGATCATATAACTGAAGTCAACTTCTTGATTTTTCTGATCTTCTCAATTATCCTTCTCTGTGAGTGCATCTGTGTGCGTTTCCACAAGAACATGCAGTGAAGAAATCAAAAAGTGAGTAGCAAGTTGGAATAAACTAATGCAGAATACCTAAAGCATATTTATAATATTACAATAATTATTGCAGGAAATAATTTAAATAACACCTGTAAGTGCAGCAGTATATTGAATAGAGTACAATATTACTATAAGAAATCATGATTTGTGGTCTAAAGGCAAGCCAGTATTACATGTAAAGAAAATGCTGCTCTAAAATATATTTGGACTTCAAACATATTTTGGGAATAGTGGCCCAGAACAGCTTTACATAAATCCATCTTATGTGCCAATTTTGCCTGTTCCTCAAAGGTCATTAATCATTTAGTCACCCCTTGGTTGAACTACAGTACTACAACGCACTCTACATAGGACTGTTTTAAAGAGCATAGCGAGAACAAGAGCACATAGACTATATACCACTACATAGTGCTTTACAGCCCACTCTAAGCTGTATGTCAGCATATTGCCCCCAACAATCTGGGTCTTCATTTTACCAATCTCAAAAGGATGGAAGGCTGAGTCAACCTTGAGCTGGTCAGGATTGAACTTCTGGCTGTGGGCAGTGTTAGCCTGCAATACTGCATTCTAAACGCTGCGCCACCCTATGCATTCAGAAACTGCAGAAATATAGCAGGTATAATTAGGGATGCAGCATAATATGCCCAAGTAACAATAGTGCTTTATGAGTTGCATCGATTCCTAATAGGGTTTAATTCAAGCAACTGAATTCAAACTATTATTTATTTCCTATGAAAACCTGAGTAGCATAGAACTGGGTTATTAGTGGAATTAATTAAATCCAGTAAAATGGGGATGCTTTGGCTCTTTCTGTGAAACAGGAAAGGGGCCCAGTAAAAGGGCCTTGCCTGAGGAGTGCCTGCCTTATCGAATAACATATCTCCTGCGAGTTATATGATACCCAACCATGAAAGCTCTCTGGAAGACCTTAAAGATATGGTCTTTCACTCAGGTGCTGAGGCCAAGATGTTAACAAAGCTTGATATATATTGTGATGAATCATGAGAAGTTTATTAGAAGCCTCACTTGCATTATGCCATTGTTTATTATACTGTGCTATTTTATGTTGAATGTGTTGTTAGCTATCCAGAGTATTAGATAATAACGGGTAGCAATATAATTTCTATAGCTACCTGCCGACTTAAAAATATACAGCACTTTTTGATAGGGTTCTGTTAATTAACCCTCCCTTCCTGCTAATTATGCCACTGTACACAGATCTAAATTGTTTAATAGATTCTTACTTCTACAATAGAATCCAAGAAGATGTTGATTCGCAGGCAAAATCTATATAGCAAAGATAAAACTGCTATTTGAAAGTTGTCTGATGTTTCATGCAAAGCTAGCACAGAGAAGTCAACTAGAGGGATCAGTTTTAATTTATATGCTAGGTTTTACTAGGATTAAGGTTTTAATAGTCTGATGACTGGCTATAGTTTGAAACTCTTGGATAGCTTTAAATTCCAGAAAGTAGTAGGTATCTAAGTGAAAAGCTTTCACTAAGTTGATATGCTGTAACAGGATAAATTGCTACTGAATTGTATAATTTCCAGAGACTTTATTCACATTTGATAATGCCCTTTGATAAATGCCCTCTTGATAAATGCAGCCACATTACTTATCTTCTTTTCAACAATTTCAAAATACAGTTACTACTTTTCTATGTAAGGCTTGTAATAATGTAGGTATTCCTTCTTTAAAGATGAACCTCTTTCAAATGTGTTTTTATTCACCCGGCAATAGTCGAATTTTGTTTCCATCTTTATTCTAATGCTCCAATATCGATGGAAACATGAACGCAAACTTCCAAGATTTATAAACGGGATAAATTATAACTACTTTAAAAAAAAGTGTACATTGATATATAAAAAAATGATATGTAAGGTAACGTGGAATGAGATTTTGTGAGGGAGGAATAAATGGCTGCCATATGCAATTAAATTTTCCTGTTGTGGGAGTTAGATATTAAAGCACTGACCTTTCAGAGGATGCCTGTTCATGCTGAACATGTATGATTGAAGTAGTTTTTATAGTTTTACTACCAGGGAGATCAGACAAAAAATCACAAGATACTCAGTGCAAAAAGGAATATAAATACTCAGAATTAAACTATCATGCAATGGATATTTTTCTCAGGACTTAAGAAGCAGGAACACCCAAAACTGATTTTTGTGTTTGTGGAAGGAGTGGGACGGAAGGCAATTGGATCCACACAGCATATAGGATACGTCTGTGGACCTTTTACAAAAGAAAACCACACAGAAGATTGATAAACTGAGCAGAATAGCTTGTGAATGTTGAACTGGGAATATCATAATACACTTTCTTTTCCCCTCTCTATATTTTACCTCCTAAAAGATCTTCATTAAATTACCTGTGCTTCAGATCTATAATTTAGATGATAAATTAGATCTGAAGCACAGGTAATTAATAATTTAGATTTCAGGCTTACTTTCTTCTTTCTTCCACACCACATTTGGCAACTTCTGCTTGGTGCCTTCTCAAACTGGGGCTTCAGAGAGGGGCTAGTGTATGTTCCAGATAAACGAGCATGTTTTATAGCTAGGATTATTATTGTTGTTGTTGTTGTCATTGTTGTTATGTATTGAGCATGTATTACTTTTTACAGTGGAAGTATATCCAACAAAGCAGAAATGTCTGTTCACACTAAAATTAATTAGAAGATTAAGTCTGAATGTTTTCAGAACAGTGGCCTGGTTTACCTTTATAGGGTACTGTTGGATTAACCTCCCATCACTCTCTCACAGCTGGAATATAAAACCAGGTAAAAAGACAATATGTAGCACACTTGTCAATGGGACTCCTAATCCCACTTTAGCCTGCCGGAGGATGTTACTTCTCTCCACCATCTCTCAAACATAATGGCTATTTTATGCCTACGTAGGTTAATATGGATTTTACTAACTTCCAATATCCTTGCTTAAATACAAGCATATTAGCTTCCTGCCCCGAATTGTTTTTCCCCCTGCCTTTTTAACATGAAGTGGTAAATTACAGTGAAAACTGCAGAAATTAATTCTAAATACCCATGCTGAGGACTAGGGCCACACATTTACTTCAGAAACAAACATAAGTGGTTGACAATTTGTAATTATTATTCATATTATTGCATAATCACATTGTATTTTATAATGGAGCGTAACAATATTTCTCAAAAACCATTTTAAATTTTGTTTTAGCCTTATCTCATGTTCAATTTACATTCCATTTAATTAAAAAAAAAGGAATCAATGAATGAAAGCCAGAAAAATATATGCTCAGCTCAATTAAGGAAGCAAAGAAAAAATAATTTAATTTATATAATTTAGGTACTACACAGTGAATCTAGTGGCTAATAATATATCAACATTAAGATATGATATGCAAAAGAAAAAAGAAAATAAACTAAGAACAAGTATATAACCAGGATGGCAAACTGACCAATAATACACTCTCAAAAATCTCATACACGGCTCCATCTACCCTATTCTAAGGCCTGGGAGAACAGTCAGTTCTTTAAGGCCTTCTGGATGCATCAAGGTGGGAGTCACATCAATTTCAAGAGGAAACTCATTCCAGAGGCCAGGTACTGTGAGAGGAAGGTGAACTTCTTGAGTCATGACAGATGACATTGTACCTGATAGAACTGAATGTACTAATCCTGTCAGCATATATCAGCCAGAGAACCACAAGATAGATGGTCCCTCAAATAACCAGTGTCTAAATGATGCAGAGCTTTATAGATCATAACTAGCATTTGTTACACTGCTAGGGACAACTTGTTTAGGCCAGTCTTTTCTTAATTGCTTTCTAGATGTATTAGTCTATAATGCTTGTAAATCCATGATCTCACTGATAGGAGTATCAGGATAAATAAATACAAGATTTCTTATTTATTTGTTATATTTTTATTTAAAACATTTCTATACTTCTTTATCTTAAAACACAATTATCTGTGGCTCACAACAACAACAAACAAACAAACAAACAACATCCAATCTAAAACATCACCTGAGTAAAAAAAAAAAACCAGGTCTTAAATCTGGAAGCCTAAAAGAGTGGCAGTGCAAACTTCTAAAGGAGATAAGGATTGCCTAAAAATGGAGCAAACAATGTATTCTTCCTTCCTAACAACCACTTCTTCTGTTCCTTTGAGTATGATAGATGAATCAATTGTGAGGCTAAATTCAAATATTATCCAGTGTATTTGTGTCCTCTCCGTCGTACCATATCATAAACCAAATGTTTGAATTAGGATGAGGATCTTCTTGGTCCAAGATTGAGATCAACTCAAATATTAACTATTTCCATTATATTGGAGATTACTGCAATCGCTAGTTGATTTTTTTTGTTTGTTATATACCTCATATTACAAACCCCACAAGAATCTATTTTCCAGGAAAGCAATTTTCTTTGTTCAGCACATAAATTGAAAAAAAAAATACAAATTAACTGATGGGTATAATATTTATAAAACAAGGGGTGCTTCAAAACATTAATTATACACCGTGTACAAACACGGGACTGCGGTGATTTTACATATGTAACACCCCAGCAAAAATTATTCTTCCAAATATTATAATCTTAATACTTGCTTATAAGCATTTACTGTATTGCAAAACACAGCAGGTGGTAAAATGATTCTGCATTGTGGACAAACACATATGTTTGTTGAGCCAAACGTTTAGAATAGATAAACCTATTTTCTAGACCTAGGTTTAATGGAGTAGAAATGAATGGAAAGTCAACTAAATCATTGTGCATATGCTGGAAGGAAACATGCTGCGTCAAGTGAACTTGGTAATATCAAATGCTGTGCTTAAAACAACATAAAAGCAGAGCATAAGTCTTGCCACAATAAATGGTTTTCCTCCACTTCTTTCCATTTACTGCTTTCAAGGATATGACAGTACCAGACTGAACATAAGAGGTGAAACACAAAGGGAAAAAGCAAGAGCTCAGTCTTTTTCAGTCTGAAATCGATGGACAGAGAGAGAACATTAACCAAGAGGTTAATAAAAAGAGTTTGCCCTAGACAGTAACATAAAGAGCTCTGATATATCTTCCTTCCACAAAAAAAGCTGTTCATAATGCCAATTTTCCTGGCACTTGCAATACATTTTCCCACCTCACTTTTTGCTTTGTCCCAATTTTAGGCTTGCATTTTATTTTCGCATTTCCTATGTACTACTCTTCTGTTCCTTTTCTTACTTTGATGTTTACAGAGACCTTTTCTACAACTGCAGGATTTGAAGAGATTCTCTCTCTTTTTTTCATAGCAATGCTCATACTTCTTTCACAGGGAATAGACAAGTTTACCTGGATTTTTTTAAAAAAATGAATGCAGCCTTTTGCTCATCAGCAAAGTATGCCTTTTTGTAGCCAGGAATAAGTTAATAAAACAGGGGGAAAGCTTGCTGTCTTTTTTTTAAAAAAGAAAGCTCCTTGGGGTTATAAACGAACAATGTTGTTTTTTCTTCCCAGCGTGCAAGGATTTAATTAAGTGATAACAGTCACCTTGGGGTGGCTGCAGAAGGCAATAATATCTAGGTGAAGAAAAATGCTGAAGAGAGTTGAGTACAGTCAATTTATCTTCAGAGAAGGCAATAAATGAACAAAGGATAGGTATTTGGCTGATTGTTTTGGAATGTTTCCATTAATGATAAGTATCAAAATAAGAAAAGGACAAAGATTTGGTATTTTCTGTATCTGAAAAGTATTAAATACAGAAGAAAAAGAAGGGATAAATCGGCATGAGATCATGTCCTGGAGTTTAATTGCAATTTGTTTGGTAATTACTCAGACTTAACATGGAACAAGGGAATTTTAATATAGACAAAAAGGAAAATACATTTAAAAAATGTTTTAGAGAGCATATTATATAGAATACAGAGTAGATATCAATCTATTGTGGAGGAGGGTAAAAAACAAGTATACAAGGAGAACAAAACTGAAACGGGGATCTAAAACCATGACCCTAAATCTGGAAAGCTGTTTATAGAAATAAAAATGAAATAAGCAATATGTTAAAATGTCACAACAGGTATGTGTTTTGTCATTTGGTAAATATTAGGAAGAGAGGAGAATTGAAAGAAGGGAGGGACATGGTAGAATAGAAAGCAGTCTGAAGCAGAGCTTCTAAGGTTTTACCCATCCCTCACCTTTCTCAACGGAAATATAAAGGTTGGGCAAGACCATCAGTTCAAGCTGCTGCTTGGATATCCTGAAGCAACAATTGTGGGAAGTCATATGGTAACAGACAGAGAAACTGAAAGAGGGAAAGGGGAGTGGGAGGGGACAAAAGGTGAACATTGCTTAATGATATCATCTAGTCCCCAAAAGTCAAATTGCCTCTTTCCTGAGAGGCCATTGTATGGATGACCCAGGAGGTGAAGTTGAGATGGCGATTGGCAAAAATACATTTTTAGAGTAGCACACAACTTATGGAATGCATTGTCTTATTTTGTGGTAATTTTTTATTTTATCTGCTTTTTAGTTCTCTTTTAACCTGCAAGGTAGGTATCATTGACTATATAGATCCTGCACCAATTAAAATTGTCTTGAATTTAGGTTTTATGTCATCACATATTTTATTGTTTTTAACTTACTTTTAATTATAAGGCATCTTGGGAAGGGCAGCTTCCAAAAAAGATTAACACAAAAACAGGAAATGTCAGTGAAAGAAATCCTTATGGCATATGGAATGCAAACATCATTATAGATAACCTTTTGCAAATTAATGTTAATGGATACCAATTTTGGAAATATTACATCTTTATTATTGTAAGAGAGTAGGATCCAAATGGACAGTCCAGGCTTTTCAGTGTGAAGATGATTAACTTAATATCATATCTTTGTGTTGTAAACACATCCAAGTTTGTGATTTGGATTTAGCTAAAAAATTTCTGAAAAGTTTAAAAGCAATCCCATGAACAAACCACAGCAATTCAGATAGCAAGTTACTTACATAAAAGTGTCCATGTGAAACTTTTTATTCCATGTAGATGCATTGACCTAAGACTGAAACTAGATACCCTGAACATCAAGTCATCCTGATCCCCAATGATAGAAACCAATGAATCAACAGTTTCAAACCATAAGCCAGGCAATTTAGGGAGTGTAATTCTCTTCAGAACAGAAATAACTCAATTAACCCAGGTAGAAAACACACAGAAACATTATATTCTCAGAATATAATCCATGAAAATTAACATATTTGCCATTGACACTAGTCACTAATACTAGTGGGAAACTGACTGAACCATTCCTTCCCCTATTTGCATTTCTCTTTTGTAAAGTTGTTCTCAACCACATAACTACTAATTTATTAAATTTTATGCCATTCAACTCCCAGCGACTCTATGCTACAACTCATATATCTTGATGCCATTATCTATTTTGACATCACATCCTGGTGCTGGAGGCATGATAATAATGTTCCTGTATTATTTGAGCTTAATTTCTTGACTACAACAGAAAAGGCAAACAGTTTGACTTTTTAATAAAGTTGTGTCAGTAGAGGGTAATAAAGTGGCTTTGAACATAAAGTAAGGCATTCTTTGTTTCTGGAAAATGAACTATTAAGTCCATCAACTGAATAATACCTATTTTATTTGATGCCAACATTAGGCTCCCATGTTATTTTAATCAATCAATTCTCAATTTTTAAACTTTTATTAGGATGAACAAAAATGTTATGTGATTTATTCATTGTTGAATATCACTTAAAAATCTCATGTTTGTTTCTATTGAAGTTTTTTCACAATACTGTATAATGAAAACATGAAAGTGAAATAATTATGAATAACTTAATGAAATATATTTAAGATTGTTTCCTTTTTTATTTCTATTGCAAAAGGCTCGTGGTACCTGGCCAACCTTGCTTGGATTAGGAAGCGGAATCTCAGGGGTAACAATTAAAGTGAACAGATCCCCTCCCACAAAAGCATTTTAGAAGATAAAATTGGTAAACTATTATGCATTTTGACCAAAAAGAAAAGCTCTTCATTTTGTATAGTATTAAAATATGACAAAAGAAAAAGGACAAACTGTTCCCCATTTTGGATAACAACAACTCTATGAACTAGAACATGTTGACTATTGCAAAACCAGTATTTTTGGGTGACTGGAACTCTTGTTTCTCCTCGGATCATGCACAATAGTCTATGCAACTATATGTATAATCTTTTGAAATCTAGTGAGATTTTAAAAGAAGGTTTAAAATAGAAATTAATGTAATGGTGGGGACATAGACAGCCAATAGTTTCCATAGGCCTGGGAGTCAATGCAGTTTATTTAACCTAGAGGAGGCACTGTGAATATCCTTTTTCCTAAAAATAAAGCATTCTTGTGAAAACTTCTATGAGAGTTAAGTGACTAACCCAGCTTATTTGGATCCCATCCAAGCCTTAGCAGTCTGCAGTAATGCCATACCAAACTAATTTAATAATAAAAGACATACAGGCAGACTAGAAAGGAGTGGAAGAACAGGAAAACACAAATTGAAAATTGGTTTGAGGCTCACAACTGTCCCATCAAATAAACTGTTCTGCTCCCAGTTCAGCAGAGTGAAATAGAGTCTTGTAGTAGTTCATCCTTTTAATGTGATGAGACTTTGCCTGCAGCAAGTATCAAGGAGGCTGATATTATATCTAAGAATGGGCACCATGACAGAGAAAAGTGATATTTAGAATGCTGCTGGATTGTACTCTTCTGGGAATTAAAAAGGAAATAGACAGATTCACTTCATTTTTTTCCTTTCTGTTTGGAGAATTCCATGGATTGTCAAGAACATATTGGTTCACAGTAGGAAAAGGAATGATGCATACTATCCCAATAGCTGTTTAACTTACATTAATTTGTTAAACAAATATACAGGACTTGGTCAGAATTGAAAACTAATGTTCAGACACAAACAGATGAAGACTGTTAACCAGTGGAACAACTTGCCTTCAGAAGTTGTAGGTGCTTCATTGCTGGAAGTTTTTTTTGGAAAAGACTGGACAGCCACCTATCTGAAATTATATTGTGTCTCCTGCTTGAGCAGTGGATTGTACTAGAAGATCTCCAAGATCCCTTCCAGCTCTATTCTGATTGACTGAAGATGCACAGAGGACACTACTTTGCAACAATTTAAAAAAAAAAAAAGAAGTTCCAGGGCTTATCCACACAGCCCATGGATGATTCAGACTGGATGGGCCACACCAGGGAGAAACACAGAGGATGGAAGTCTCAAAAGAAGACTTTCAAGTATCTCGTCTCCTGACTGAACACACAAGTAAAGCTTTCTGGACCTGCATATTATTTCTGACCATATGTCTTATAGGGAAGATTATCCTTAATAGGAGATATCAAGCTAATTTAGAACAAACCAATAATTTAATATAACAGAACCACAGGAATTGGGCTAGTAAGTGAACACTACAAATCACTAATCCTGAGTTTTACAGAAATGTGTAAGAATTAGGTAGGAAAAACACGGGAGATCAATCTGGTGGGAAGTGGAATAGGGCTATGATGGAACTGATAAGATTACTCAGTGTGAATAGTGTGCTCATGGAAGCCCATTTATTTTCCATCCTATTCACTGTGAATCTATATGTATCCCCAAATCACAAACCTACTGTTTCTTAAATAGTGCCTACCCATTAAGAGACAACTTTAGCATTGACAGAGAACTCTGAAGTAGTAACAATAACTCTATTTTTCTTCGTTTCAGCATCAATTTTGTCCCATCCAGATTTTACAGCTTCTAAGCACTAGGATAGTCATCAATGGCAGATCTCCTGATGTGGCATTGGAAACTTGAGTACAGGTTACAACCATTCCTTTAATGACCATTCAAAGTTACAACAGCATTAAAAAAAAAAAACTTGACTTATGGCTAGTTTTCAAACTTACAATCACTGCAACATCTCTATGGTCACATCAGTGGTGGGATTCAATTTTTTTTATTACCAGTTCTGTGGGTGTGGCTTGGTGAGCATGGTGTGGCTGGATGGGCGTGGCAGGGGAAGGATAATGTAAAATCCCCATTCCCACCTCACTCCAGGGGAAGGTTCCTGCAAAATCCCATTTCCTCCCCACCCCACTAACCTGCTTTCCAGCTCCGTTCTCTTGTGCAGGGCAACAAAAGACCCAGCCAATCAGCTGGGACTCAGGAGGCAGAGAATAGATGGGGGCAGGGCCAGTCATAGTTGGTATTTGCTGGTTCTCCAAACTACTCAAAATTTATGCTACTGGTTCTCCAGAACTGGTCAGAACCTGCTGAATACCTACCACCTCTGGGTCACAAGATCAAAATTTATGTGCTTTGTAACTGGCATGTTTTATGATAGATGCAACATTCTGGCATTGTATTTGCCATTTCTGACCTTCCCAACTGGTTTTCAACAAACAAAGTCAATGGGGGAAGCAAGATTTGCTTAATGACCATATGATTCACTTAACAACTTCAGAGATTAACTTAACAACTGTGGAAAAAAAGATCATAAAAATGGGTCAAAATTTACTTAACAACTGCCTTGCTTAGCATTAGAAATTTTGGGTTCAATTGTGGTTGTAATTGAGCACCATATTGGTGATGAAGTTACTTTTGGCTCTTATCCGTGTTAGTTTCCTATTTTTAATTATGATAATAACAACAAATAATTATAATTTCATTTTGAAAATCTATCTTCAGTAAAGGGCAATTTGATGTGCTTAATAAAAAACAAAACACATTTCCATAAAACAGAGCAATAACATGGAAGCTCAAGCATTTAAAATAGAATATTTAAGGTACAAGGTGAATGGCTCAATATAAAACAAATAATAAAAATGCCAAGGAAGTTGGGTTTTTCTGAGGTGAAGCAGACCTTTCTGGCAAAACGATGTAGGCTTTCTATCCTACAAAAAGCCTCCAGTTTTCAAAACTTGTACCAGCAAATTTCATGCAGCTTTCTTTTCATCTGCCTGCAATGGTGCATCGCAGGTTTGATTGCTGTGTTGTCCTGAACATGTTCTCTACTTTACCACCAGCCTTTTAAAGTCAAAAAGACAGTAAATTTTGCCTATCAGTATTCAACTGTTTATGCCTTGATCTAATACAACTTTGCTACCTGTAACTTCAAACAGCAAATTGGCATCCTATATTACAATTCTTCCATTTCTTTTTTAATCATACAGGCAAATTTTTGAAAATGCAGTACAAGGGAAGATCTGTTTTATGATGGGGACCATTTCTTCATCCATACACCCATACTTGTGCACTTGCTTCTGTAGCTTTATTTAGCTGTGTATATAGAGCAAATCTCAGAACTGAACTTGTAAAATGTGTCTGGATTGAATCCAGTTGCAATAGTAGCAGTTAGATCTCACTGATGGGTGTCAGTTAAGTAAGTGGAATTAACAATCCTGAGAAGGATTGTCTGCATTTGAACTAAGAATGTCAGAAATCAGCCTGATAGATCCATATATAATCAATCCCTTCCATTGCCAGAGGTGACAGTTTAAATGCAGCAGCTTTACATCTGCATATAAACTATAAATTATATAAATTATAAAACTGAACTCTAAATCCCACCTTAGCCATGAAAGCCAGTTGAGTAATTTTGGGCCAGTCAGTGTCTCTCTCAGCCCAACCTACCTCACAGGATTGTTGTGGGGAAAATAGGAGGAAATTTCATTGGATATATTTGCCACCTTGAGTTATTTGTAAAAATAATAAAGGCAGGCTACAACTAAATTAATAGTAAATCATAAACCATGCTTTACACACAACTGCCAGGTTTACACGGTATGCTAAGTCATAGTTTATTTTAACTATGAATAGAACAGAATAGAATTATTGGCCAAGTGTGATTGGACACACAAGGAATTTGTCTTGGTGTAAATACTCTCAGTATACATAAAGAAAAGGAACATTTGTTAAGAATCAAGAATCATAACGTACAACACTTAATGATAGTTATAGGGTACAATCAACATCAAATCATACTAGGAAACAGTCAATATAAATCGTGAGGATACAAGCAACAAAGTTACAGTCACAAGTGGGAGGGGATGGGTGATAAGGAATGATGAGAAGATTAACAGTAATAGTAGTGTAAACTTGGTAAACAGTTGAACAGTGTTGAGGGAATTATTTGTTTAGCAGATTATTTATGGCATATTGAATAAAATATGATTGCTCGGTTTGCATGGCATAATGGTTGGCATCCCACCATTATGCAAAACTCGGTTTGCATGGCATCCCATTATAGTTAAGCCCAAACCAAATGCATTTAAAGTATTTTAAAAATCTGATAATCAATACATGCTAATAGGCATAATGTGTCAAAGAACAAAAATATATATATCCTGAAAAAAAACCTGAAAAACGTACTCTAATGTTCTAAAGTAAAGGATGACATGGCTTAAAAGACAACGATAATAAAATTAATTAATAAGAAAGTATTTGTATCAAATGTAAAACGTAATCAAATATTTAATCAGCAAAGAAAATGAAATAGCAATGAGAAGTATTGAGAGTCTCTGAAAGATGGATACCTAAACTTTTTTATAAGTTATTAACCCTTGCTTCTTTTCACCTTGGTTAGATAATTACATCTGACATTTCTAGGGTTAAATGGCAAACAGACAAAAGAACTGAGAAAGGAAATTCCCCTGCTTCTTAGTAATGAAAAGCGGAGGGTACACCTTCTGTGGTTGTCTGTGAGATGCTTTCACATCCATGTGTCAAGGGTTTTTCAAACTGACAACTTGCAAATTTGAAATACAAAAATGCCCAGAGCGATGTTTTAGTGGCTTAGGGAAACTCTTGTATGAGAAAAAAAAAATCTAAAGTGAAACGTCTCTAGAAATCACACAGGGCCTGACCACGATACTCTAATTATGCTAATTGCTTCAATGCCCTTGCTTTATTTATGCTGAGCAGCTAAGATAAATAAAGGAAAATTGCTTTGGATCTAACTATATTCATATCAGAATGCAAACTAGCCTGTGTTTGTTATGTGATTGCTGATCTGTTTACACTAAATTCTGCAGGTAATTGCAGTTTTGATTGCACATTTATTTCTAGCTACACAGGTCCCAGGACTAGGTCTGTCTGTTTTTATAATTAAACCATTTTGCAATATCTAAACTCACTAAAGAGCAAAATGATGCTTTGAGAATTTACATATTATGTATTAAAGATAATACTTCAGTGGCTGATAGTACGAAGGAAAAATGTTGATTGTTAACTAAAAATGGACAGTCTGCTCTGGATTTTAAGATACTCAAGACCTGTTCTAAGACCAGCTTCACCAGTTGAGACAAATGTCTTCAGTATCCCCATATTTGCTACTTAAATATTGCTATTGTACATTTGAACTTAAAACAAAAATAAAACAAATTAACTGAGTAAAAATGGTACCTTTGGAGATAAGTAGTTTCTTTCCCAGGAGAAGCATCAGAAAGGGAAGGCATTTAGTTTTGCCTTCCACAAGACCAGGGGTGTTAAAATCATGGCTGGATGTGTCATGCGCTGGCCACAACCATGGCTGATTTAGTGAAGGGGAAAAAAAATCACAATATGTCATATAACGACTCTGTGACGACATGAGTTTGATACCCCTGTATTAGAGGATAAGCATGTAATTTACCAATATTTGGTTAGTTGGTTGAAATGTGTGTAATTTGTCTTTCCCTTTCTTGTTACCACTCTGCCCCTTGAAGAGTATGTGAATTCAGCCCAAAAGGAAAAGATATTGAAAATATTCATTGTATAGCATTGTTACCTAAGGACGTGAATGGGTAATATTTCATGCTATCACGAACAGAGGCTGCTTATTGTTGCTAAATGTTGTTAGCAGCAGCAATTTCCACAAATCAATAGTTTGGTATATTTGGGTTATAAATGGAGTCTTTGTAGAATATGAGAAACTTGGCAACTGTTGAGGAACTGTTTGAGAAATGCTAAATGTTTAACCTTGTCTCTAAGTTTCTTTGCTTCACATTTTAACATTTTCTTAGTTCTGTTCCTACCCATAGCTTTGCAATAGTTCTGCAGAATTTTAATAAAGTAGATCATGCTGTATGTGATTATTACTGATTAATTACGTGCCATCAAGTTGGTGTTGATCACAAAATATTATCCATGACAATCTGGCCCCATCTTAATTCTTCATCTATTACGATTTAGGTCTGACGTGAATGTGGAGAAGGAGACACATCTCCAAAGTAAACAAACCTAATGTAAAATATTGTGTTCTTTACACATTTCTATTAATAAGTTGTATTAACTAATTTGAAAGTGAATGCATTGACTATCTTCACTTCAGAGAATTGTTGTTTCAAATAAATGCTTTCAAGATGGTATTTAAATTAAGATGGCTTAATAAATAATTGTTGCAAAATAAAGATCAATGTTTGAGCATGTGTAACTTTAATATGCGAATTTGCCCTTTTCCTTTTCTAACCCTATTCTTTTAAATTCTGTAGTTGTCATTGATCTTTGGAAGCCTTTGTCAGAGCCTTTTTCATGCATAGGAAGGAAAACATATTTTATTTATTAAAAATGTCCCAATCTCTCAATATCATACCACCTACACATTTCTTCATAAATTCATGTGTATACGTGTTTGTACTTCAGTCATTTATTTCAAGCAAATGTAAAATGATTTGGATTTCCCCTTGTGAACATGCATGGTTAAATGCTTCAATTTTTGTATTTTCAGTTGTCTCTACCTGCAGAAATGTAAGATGTAAAAACAGTTTCTAGTTCAGTGTAGTATCCGGGACTTCAATTGAGATTGGTCTAGTTGCAGCCAACCAGATTCATGTCTACCTTCTGACATGGCAACACTTTAGGTGACTTAAAGTAGCCACTCTCTTTCAGCTCAATCAACTTCACAGAGCTGGTGTTAAATAAAATGAGATTCCTATGTAAGCCACTTTGATCTGCTGAAGATAACAGCTGGATATAAATGAAAGCAAAATAAAATAAATACAATCCTTTAATGAACATTTTGGGTAGAGAGCAATTTCCCTAGAATTTCTCATTAAGATTCTATCATGTACCACACAATACAATAGTTTGCTTAAATATAGTTTAGTAACTAAATTGCAATTAGCTGGGTTCATAACAACAGTTCATGCAACACTTAAAGCAGGTTTCTGCTTTAGACTGTAACATAAAAATAAGATCAAAGTGAAAATATAATCTAGGAATTCCCTATTTGTCGCTTGGACCTGTTCCAAGATTCTTTGTCATCCCTTCCCATAGTTGAAGTGGAAGGGTTGTGCTTCATACTACATAGTAGTGTATTTACGGTTTGTTAATGAAGTTTTGTTAGTCTTTCCAAAAAAACTCTCATGTGAAAGACATCCTTCTATTTAGCAGCACTATAAGCTCAATATGAGCTGCTTTTGTTAAGTAAGATAATACTTTTTTTCCGTTGCTGAAACTGAGCATCAACTATATTGTGTTTATAATCTTGCAAGAGCACAGATTTTTTACATCAAACATTACTGTTATTTTCAATAAATTTTGAGAAATGAATATCTGACACAGGATGCAGCATGATGGCCTGACAGAGCTCTGATGTCCATAGACTAGGTGATAAATAATGGGAAGGCTGTTGACTTCATGCCATTTTTTGATGATTTCATAGGAGATCTAGTGGGCTATTATTGGGAAAAGAAGGTTGATGCTTAGTGATATGCACAAGAGATACATGGGTAAGTGCTTTAATTTTAGCATCTCTAGCAAAGGAATAAACTCAACAACAAAATATTTCAGTTATAATTGGTGTAGGAAACGTATGGCTTTCTAGATGTTAGATTACAATTTGCTCAGGTACATTTGGCAAGTTAATAATCAGAACTGGTGGTAACTTCAATCCCCTAATATCTAGACTTTGCACCTAGAGATTATTATGTGATGTTTATTTTAACTATTCGGGTCCTTAATTGTTTTTTTAAAAATAAACTTTATTAAAAGTTTTACAAAAACAAAAACTAATACAAGCTAATAAAGAGTGAAAGAGAAACAAAGAAAAAAGACAATAGAAAAAAGAAGCTTCAAATTTCTTCTGCAGCAAATATATGTACATTTATAAAATTTACTTTTACATTATGATTCCAAAAAAAGTACATTTTTCTATTATCCATTTTTTCTAATAATCAAAACACAAAACATGAGTGTGTTTTTTTGTTTCATGCATAAAAATCAGTTTTTCAGTCAACTTCATGTCCTTAATTATTATGATTATATTTTCATTAAGACCATTTTAAGTTAGGGATTATATTAAGCTATTTTTGATGTTAAATTTTAGAAATATTTAAATGCATTCAAAATCCACAATTTTACTTTTCTCATCATTCTGCTACTATCTTGTACACCAAACCTCTAGAGAACTCAGTCTGCTGATCCTTCATGGCTAACAAGCTGTTTAATTCACCAAAGACATTTCTCATCACTTCAACAATTTAACTTGAAGGAGTTGTAAAGAATTATATTATAAAGTGAGAGTTAGGGCTGCAGGTAATATTATAAAGGAAAAACCATTTCTTGAATGTAATCTTAGCATCTTAAAGATGCAATCCTATGCATATGTACCTGAGAATTAGATCAGTTGGTTAGACAATGGTAAACATACAGAAAACTGTGCTATGCATATTCACTATGAAATATCTGACTAAACTGAAAGTAGAACTATATGCATGAGAATATTTATTTTATTTATTTATTTATTTATTTGATTTATATACCGCCCCCTCTCCCCGAAGGGACTCGGGGCAGTGAACAGCCAATAAAAACACATATACAAGGTACAAAATATGAGAAAACATAAAATATTAAAATTTAAAAACTGAAATACAATATGGCTCTAATAAAATATAAGCAAGTATTAAAAAGATTAAAACCCGATTAAAATTTAAAAAACCCCTAGGCCAGTCCGGCCTGCCGAAATAAATGCGTTTTGAGCAACCGACGGAAGGCCATGAGATCGGGGGCGGCCCTTACCTCCGGGGGTAATTCATTCCAGAGAGGGGGTGCTCCCAATGAGAAGGCCCGCGCCCTCGGGGTCGCCAGCCGTCCAGCCGGCGGCATCCCGAGGAGGCCCACTCTATGGGAGCGTACCGGTCGGTGGGAAGCCGATGGTGGCAGGAGGCGGTCTCGCAAGTAACCTGGTCCCGAGCCATGGAGCGCTTTAAAGATAGTGACCAAGACCTTGAAGCGCACCCGGAGGGCCACCGGGAGCCAATGCAGCGCGCGTAGAAGTGGCATAACATGGGAGCCCCTAGGTGCCCCCATTACCACCCTCGCGGCTGCATTCTGCACCAACTGGAGCCTCCGGATGCTCTTCAAAGGCAGCCCCATGTAGAGAGCATTGGCATAGTCTAGGCGGGAGATCACCAGGGCGGAAGTGACCGTGCGAAGCGCATCCCGATCCAGAAAGGGTCGCAACTGGTAGATCCTACGGACCTGTCCAAAAGCCCCCCTGGCGACGGCCGCCACATGATCTTCCAATGACAGCCGTACATCCAGGAGGACACCCAGATTGCGGGCCTTCTCTGTGGGGGCAAGAATTTCCTCCCCCACATGAATATATATATGCATATACATACATTACATACCTATACCTATGCATATATATATATATATATATGGATCTTTGGTTCTTCGGGTTTTCTCCCGCGTAGAGTTGGAAATATTTAGGCGACGTTTCGATGAAGTCTCATTCATCATCTTCAGGCTTCTGTCTTCGGCCTTGTGCTTCTCAGAGTGATGTGAGCTTGCAGCTGCTTCTTCCTTTTAACTACTAGTGGGGGTGTGACTTGATTGGGTGGGGGCTTGGCTGTGTTCTGATTGGGTGGGGGTGTGTTCTCATTGGTTGGGGGTTTGGCTGTGTTCTGATTGGTTGGGGGGTTGGCTGTGTTCTGATTGGCTGGGGGTGTGTTCTGTTCTGGTGGGGGTTTGGTTGTACTCCGGTTAGTCTCAGTTGCTGGGGGATTTGAGCTGGTGAGCTGTGATCCTATTGTTTGGCTTCGCGTTCGTGGTCGTGTCACATCTTCATGGTGGGCATCAGTTCCTTTCATGTATGGGTTGGGGGGGTTTGAAGCAGGTAGTGATGCAGCTGTGGTACGGCTTCTGGTCCGTGGTCGTGTTTCATCTTCTGTGTGGGTGTGAGTCTGCTTTCTGCGTGGAAGTGTGGTGGTAGTTTCTTGTGTGGCCTTCGTGGGTGTGGGTCTGGTGTCCTTTATGTTAGGTACTCTTTTGTTAATGAGGGCGGGTTTCCAAATGGCTGGTAGGCGGGAGGTGTCATCTCGTTTATTCATGCTGTGTGGGCGTTTTTCTATCTCTATGGCTTCTCTGATTATTCTGTTGTTGAAGTGTTCAGTTTTGGCGATAGTTCTGGTATTTTTAAAGTCAATCTTGTGTCCTGTGGCTTTGAGGTGTTGGACCAGGGAAGAGGTCGGTTCTTCTTTTTTGATTGAGTTCTTATGTTCTTCAATGCGTGCATTTATCCTTCTGTTAGTTTGTCCAATGTATGTGGTGGGGCAGGAGGTGCACGGGATTTCGTATACTCCTTGGTTTTCTAACTCAATTTTGTCTTTAGGGTTTCTTAGGATGGTGGATATTTTTCCGTTTGTGCAGAATGCTGTTTTAATGTTGTGTTTTTGGAGGATCTTGCTGATTTTGTCTGTAGTGCCTTTTATATATGGGAGGAGGGCTTTGCCATTTTCTTGTTCTCTGTCTTGGATTTTGGTTGGGGTTTCTTTTTGGATTAGGTGAGTAATCTTTCTTCTTTGGAATCCATTTGCTGTTAGTACGTTAGTGAGAGTGTGTAGTTCGGTTTTTAGGTGTTGTTCATCGGCTAAGCATTTTGTTCTGGAGATGAGTGTCTCAGCTACGGAATTGATCTGTGCTGGGTGGTGGTGTGAGAGTGCGTGTAGATAGCGGTTTGTATGTGTTTTCTTCTGGTAGATGGTGTGTCCTAGGGAGCCATTGGATTTTTTGTATACTAAGACATCTAGGAAGGGAAGTTGATTGTTAGCTTCTGTTTCCATGGTGAATTGTATTTTGGAGTGTAGGCTGTTGAGGTGTGTGAGGAAGTTGTTCAGTTTTTCTTTCCCATGTGGCCAGATTATGAAGGTGTCATCTACGTATCTGAGCCAGAGTTTGGGTTTGTGATCATATTTTTCTAGAGCTTGTGTTTCAAAGTGTTCCATGTAAAGGTTTGCGATGACAGGTGAGAGGGGTGATCCCATGGGTGCTCCTTCTATTTGTTTGTATTTTTGTCCATTGTAGGTGAAGTATGTATTGGATAGGCAGTGGTTGGTCAGATCTAGGATGTGCTTGGGGGGGTTGTATTTATTTTGGATGGCTGTCAAGGCTTCTTTTATAGGCACTTGGGTGAAGAGGGATATGACATCGAAGCTCACTAATAGATCACTGGGTTGTAAGTTTTGTTTCTTTATGATCTCGATGAACTGGAATGAGTTTCTTACATGTGAGTTGATGGATTCAGCATAGGGCTGTAGTTGTTTGGTGAGAAATTTGGCTAGGTTTTGTAGAGGTGAGCCTATGGAGCTGACTATAGGTCTAAGTGGGGTTCCTTCTTTGTGTATCTTGGGGAGACCATAAAGCTTAGGGCATCTGGATGATTTCTCTCTGGGTATGATTCTTTGCTGGATTTCTTCGCTGATGGGGGAGGCTTTTATTTTAGATCTGGTGGTTTTTTCTAGGTAGGTGGTGGGGTCTGTGTTTAGGGGTTTGTATGTGGGGTCTTGGAGTAGGTTGGTTAACTTGGTTTGGTAGTCGGATGTGTTCATAACCACTGTCGCGTTGCCCTTGTCTGCTGGTAGGATTATTATGCTGGTGTCTTTTTTCAGGTTAAGTAGTGCAGTTTGTTCTTCTTTGGATAAGTTGCTTTTGGGTGGTTTGCTAGTGCAGAGGATGTTGGTAATTTCGAGTCTGATTCTGTTCGCATCATCAGGGTTGGTTTTGGTCAGGCTGGTTTCAACTCCGCATATGATGGTTTCTGTGGGGATGTGTTTGGGAGCAACAGCAAAGTTGAATCCTTTCGAAAGGACATTGGTTTCGGCTTCGCTGAGGATCTTGTCTGAGATGTTGTGCACTGTTTCTTTCATGTGTGGCTGTGAGGAGGGAGGAGTTTGTTTCTGGCGTTGTTGTAGTTTTCTGAGTTTGTTGGTGTGTGTGTCTGTCTTGAGGGTGGTCTCTGTTTCGGCTCTCCAGACAGCGAGTTGTTTGGTTTTGTCCCAAAGTGCGGGGTGAATCTTGTTGCTGAGTCTGAGGTGAAGTGTGAGGAGATCTTTGTTGATTTGGTCTAGGAGGAATCTTTTTGTGTGAAGTTCATTTCTGATTAGGGCCAATTATTTCCAAGTGTATTTAATATTATTAAATATTTCCAACTCTACGCGGGAGAAAACCAATCAGAACACAGCCAAGCCCCCACCCAATCAAGTCACACCCCCACTAGTAGTTAAAAGGAAGAAGCAGCTGCAAGCTCACATCACTCTGAGAAGCACAAGGCCGAAGACAGAAGCCTGAAGATGATGAATGAGACTTCATCGAAACGTCGCCTAAATATTTCCAACTCTACGCGGGAGAAAACCCGAAGAACCAAAGATCCACATACAAATACCCGCGAAAATCTCCGAAAACAAATATATATATATATATATATATATACTTTGTGTTACAACACCCTGTTAAGCCCCAATTAAGGGAGAAAGCATACTGCTTTCTTTTCTGTCTTTCGGCTCATCACCAGAGACCATACCGACAGAAAGCTATTTGTTTCGTTGTCTTTTCTTTACATGTGTATAAGGTTTTTAAGCTGATAATTTTAAATAATAAATAAGGGAGAAATAGATCTATATTAGTCTCCCTTATTTATTATTTAAAATTATCAGCTTAAAAACCTTACACACACACACACACACACACACACACACACACACACACACACACACACACATATATATTTATTTTCGGAGATTTCACTCTGAGAAGCACAAGGCCGAAGACACAAGCCTGAAGATGATGAATGAGACTTCATCGAAACATCGCCTAGATATTTCCAATTCTACGCGGGAGAAAACCCGAAGAACCAAAGATACATACATACATACATACATATATATATATATATATATATATATATATATATATATATATATATATATATATCACTGGAAGCAGTGCTAATAATCAATTTTTTAAAAGTGATGCAGGATTTTTAATCCATTGATATCCTAAAATAACAAAAAGTCTTTTTATATGTATATAAATAAGTGGTAAAGCTGTTGTAATAGCTAATTAAAGTTAGGAGTAGCTAAGATTGGTGAAAAATGTCCCTGTAAGGGGCACAAGTGTATATCTTTTTGACAGCTAATGTGGTATAATATTTAAGTTGCTGGACTGGAACCAGAAGTCCCAAGTTGTAGTTCAGTCTTTGCCACAGCTAATAGAATAATTTTGGGTCAATAATTCTTTCACACACAACACCTTGTACAAAATGACTAATCTACAAACTCCTTTGTATGGCCCTGGAAGTGAACATCTGAGTCTCTTTAATGAAGAGGGCTTGGGTCATCCTAAACAAGGGTGCTGGAAGACTATCAATAATAAACTATTAAGGCGAAAATGCAAGATAAGTCTTAATAGTAGTTCTAATCTATGTTTGGTAGACTTCATTCTTCCTTGACCTCCTTTGGCATTCTAGATATAGCTTAACCAGTTTCATCTCCTCAGGTCAAGTGATGGGTTTGATGGGCACAGAAAGGTTAAACATCCAGCTCCATCAGATGTTGGGGGTAGGCTGATTAAATATATATCCAGATAGATAGACAAGTATACATATACAGTATGAGTATTTAGTTATATGTATCTGTGTATATAGACAGAGAGAGAGAGAGAGAGAGAGAGATCTGTGGATGCTACAGTATCTTCTCGTAATACTGTGATTGATGATGGTATGTGGGACCACAGTGATTAATGATAAGTGATATTACTGTATTCCTAGGACCCCTGATGGTGCAGTGGTTAGAATGCAGTATTCTAGGCTAACTCTGTGTGCACAGTCTGGAGTTCGATCCTGACAGGGCTCAAGGTTGACTCAGCCTTCCATCCTCCTGAGGTTGGTAAAATGAGGACCCAGATTGTTGGAGGCAATATGCTGACATTGTAAACCTCCCGGAGAGTGCTGTATAAAGCATTGTGGGGTGGTATATGAGTCTAGGTGCTATTGCTATTCCTTGCTAAATTGGATAATAGTAGTGGGTATACTAGTTAGCCAACCTTTCCTGCTTTTTGATTCACTGCCTAAAGAATGGAAGAAAACTGTATTCCCGCTGAAACTAGCTGGGCAAGTTTATTAAATAGAGATCTTCTGGCAGAATTGAAGATTATAGTATGCAAGATACAGAAACATTATTTAAGGCAAAGGATGATGTAGATCAGTTGCTGCTGTTCATCACACCCTTTGTTAAAGAGGAAAGTAGAGTTAAAGGCTTTCCAGGCCCATCAGTGATTTGTGTGCATCTAATATTCCCTATGCCTTTTAAAGCAAATATTTGCTTTGAGAATATTTGCTTTGAAAATATTACATGCTACAAATTTCTGCATTTGGGGAATTTTCTGAGAACTGCCAAATTTAATAAACCTAGCTCTCTAGTAATCCATGGGAGTAAATTAATTTGGACTGAAATATAGTATTTGAGAACAGATCCTCAGATATGTGTAATGCCTGATATGTGTAATGCCTCAATATGTTGTCTATCAAATGATTTGGACAGTTTGGGAAGACAGCCACAGCTGGATGAGATACCACAACTAATACAGTAACTCTTCTTCCTTTCCAAATAGTTTGGTTTGATGATTCATTATTTCTGCTTATCTTTATCAGGTATATTAAGATTAGTTAACAAATGGGCAGTGGCATTATAGAATTGAATATCAGCTGAGGACACGCATTTACAAGGATTGTTTAAACACCCTAGCATATACCGTACTGTTTCAAACTTTGCATAGCTAAAAGGGTTATATTTATGTTACCCTGTTTGCTGCATTAAATTAAACTCCACATTGTATATATACCACTTTAAAAATTACATATTTCATGCTAGGATACAAAAGTAACTGGAACTTATTCAAATTGAGTTAATACCATATCTCTTAAATTCTACCATCATCTGAACAAAACCTTCTACTTGGTGTCACACCAGTTTCAGCTGAAATCCTTATTTAAACAATTACATGCTACAAGTTTATGGATTTGATTCTAAGACTGTCAAATAGAGTCCCTGAATTACATAAAATAGCATTTAAGTTTTGTGTGTGTACATATGTACACACATACGTGTATTACAACTGCTTTAAATCATACACTAATAGGCTTTCATTTTAAAGATAAATGGAGTATGAACTTCTTTTCTTTGTAGCCAAAAATGCAATAGAGGGTTTCAAAAAGACTTTTTGTATATATTAATCAAATAGATAAAGGTAGGCTAGACAGGCTACTCCAACAAATGTTAACTTAGAGAAAAATAATGTTGGCAGAAAGTCAAGAGCCAAATGTTTCTATTTTGATTTATTTAGTATTTCAGGGATGTTTTTTTCTATGGGGACCAATATGAAAGGCATTGAAAATTCAGAAGGCACGTCTTTTGTGTTCTATAAAATGTGCTGCTAACCTACAATACTCTCACAGAAATGCAGTTCAATAAGGAACTCAGTTGGGAAGGGGCCTCCATAGAACATGAAAAAAATGGTCAATAGTTTACTCTTACAAGAACATTTGCAGCTGTAAACAAATAAACCTTTGGGACATACAATGGAATCAACATAAATACTGATTCATGTTTATTTCTGCAGCATTGTTAATGTTGCATTTTAGCACATCAGCTTCTCTCAAATGCCCCTTCTATCAAAACTTACTACTTGAAGAGTATTGGGACACAGATATGTCCTCACCACTGTCACATATGTTGCATGGATTCAGCCGTATTATACTGAATGAGAATATTGTACTGTAGAACTGCAGTGATTCCTGCTGAATATCCTCAGATACTTATCTGGCTGTTAAAGGAGACATCAGTCTTTTGTCTAAATTGCCCTTGACACATCCTTGAGGACGGTATCGTAAAATTCTTTGTCTTCTGAAGAACTCTCAGATCTCTTAGGGCTAATGGAGGTTAAGTGTTCAACAGATATCTCAAGAATAACAAAGAACCTTAAAAACTAAAAAAGGCATATTTTATTGCCGGAAACAAATACAATACAATCAATGATACTCAATGGAGGGGAAAAAACTCAACTTGCTAAAAACCTAAATACTGTGAAGTGCAATGGTAAGAGCAAATGGAAAGTGGTACAAAACATATATTGTTGGAATCTGAACAACTATGTAAATGAACAAAGAAAATATTAAAAAAAAAACCTAATGTTTTACATTTCATTTATGTGTTACCTAGAAAGGCTTCAGGATTTACTTATGTTTCACATGGAGTGAACAAAAAGTAATATAAATTTATTTAAATTTGCATTTATTTTCTTACATGCCAAATTTCAAACATAAAAAGCAACTGAACTGTTTGGTTCATAATCAGAAACTAGTAAGGATAGGCAAGTCTTCTCATACTTAATAACCTAAAGGAACATAGTTCCTAACAATCCTGCATAGGAAATGCATGTTATGTATTTTCACTATTACTCTTCTCAATATTTGTATTCTTACATTTTATATACAGCCCATTTCTCTCCCCCTCTCCCCCTCCCCTCCCTCTCTCTCATCTTAAAAAGCTATAATTAATAAGCTTTATGTTTTATATATAAGCTTTGTATAGGCCACTATTTGCTATTTTTTTCTCTTGTTTTAGTCCTACAACATTCTAATCTGTTGCTGGAAGTTGGCAATAAAACTTATTCATGCCCTCTTCATTGATGCTAATCTCTTCTTGGGGTTGAGGTCACCTCAATATTCCTATTCTCTGTTGGAAATATGGAAGCATGAGAGAATTTATTCATTGAAACTATAATTCAGTTGTGAATTACACTATTTTCCACACTGGTTTATGTTGTGAGGAAGCCAGTCTTTTGGAGAAAAAAAAGATTTACTGGCTTTGTAAATTACTCCAATGTATATGTACCCAAACATTCCTTCCCTCCTCCAATCCTTTAGGTCAGGTACTTGTCCAGCTCAAATGTACAAATAAAGATCTTGCAAAACTGTTTTAAAACTGTAGCTTTAGATAAGTCTTCTTGAATCTGGTGCTGTTCACAAAATTCTGGAAAATGAAATTGCCCTTAAAAAATGCAATCCTGCCATTCTAAAACAGATACTCTAGTTTACCTTAAATATCTCCTTTTTATCTGCATACATTATTGCAGAATTTCTATTAAGAATTTAATAAGTATTCAGAATCTTATGTTCGAAAATAGCAAATCAGCTAGATCATAAGTCCACTAGAAATTCTCTGCAAGTAATGTTCAGACAAAGCAGGCAGTCCTCGACTTACAACCACAACTGAGCCCAAAATTTATGTTGTTAAGTGAGACACTTGTTAAGTGAGTTTTGCCCCATTTATGACTTTTCTTGTGGCATTTGTTAAGTGAATCACTGCAATTGTTAAATTATTAACATGGTTGTTAAATGAATCTGGTTTCCTGATTGATTTTCCTTTTCAGAAGGTCGCAAAAGGGGATCACATGATCTGGGACACTGCAACCATCATAAATATGAGTCAGTTGTCAAGCATTCAATATTTATTCACGTGACTGTAGGGATGCTGTAACAGCCATATGTGTGAAAATTGGTCATAAGTCACTTTCTCAGTGCTGTTCTAACTTTGAATGGTTACTAAACAAACTACCTTATAGCTTTCAAAATTGGGGCAATATATAGTCATCATGACAAGATGACATATCAAATTTTATCTTCCATGGTTACTAATGCATCTCTAAAGCCTCTTGAATTGATTGCCTCTATTATCACCTCTCCTAGAAATTCACAGTACAGAATTTGCTTTCTTCAAATAAGCTGTGCATTGAATCAGGGTTGTCAAAGATTTATCTACTGTATTTCAACTATCAGAGGTATTTTCTGCTCAATTATTGTGACTCAGATGGTATCAATAAAGTTATTTTTTAAAAAACCAAATAGATATCTATTTCCAGATTTGGAAGAAAAATTTGGGCAGGTGAGGGAGTATCTGAATTTTGGGGAATGGTGCCCTGAATGATGGGTTTTTGTTTTGGCTTCCTACTCATATATAATCAGTATTTTCCTTCAGATTCCTGAAGTATGAAGTAATTCTACTGTAATTCCAACCTATTAAAAAGTGGTAAGACTAGCCTAATTACCATGCAATCCGCTTATGATGAATAATCAGTAAATTTGCTTGTTAATTGAATAAACCAGGACAAAAAATTTAACTGTAGAACAAGCCAGTTTCCAGCCTGGCTTGTTCTACAGGAGTGGACAGTTTCTCAAAAGTGGACTAATATGTTGTCTTATATCACCATGTTTGTGGAATATGCCAAACTATTAAGAGGCTTCCTCTACACTGCCTTTATTTATTTATTTATTTATTTATTTAACATATTTATATACCGCCCTTCTCCTGAAGGACTCAGGGCGGTGTACAGCCAACCATAAAACTTTTTACAATTATAAAAGTTAAAAGAGAATTAAATATCTTAAGGCTGCCTAAAATTATACTCTCCCCCAATAAATTAATAAAACCCCAAATTTTAAAATCCCAATTTAAAACTCAAATACTAAAATTACACTAAAAATCCCATTTCAGCCCAGGCCAGCCTGCTCAAAGAGCCAGGTTTTCAATGCACGTCTGAAAGCTCTCAGGTCGGTGTTATTGCGTAACTCCGGAGGCAAACCATTCCAGAGGGCGGGAGCCCCCACAGAGAAGACTCTACTTCTAAGAGTCGCCAGATGGCACATGGATGCCGTTGGCACCCGAAGAAGGCCCTCTCTGTGGGAACGCACAGGTCGGTGGGAGATTACCGGCAAAACGCGGTCCTGCAGATAACCTGGTCCAATGCCATGGATCGCTTTAAAGGTCAAAACCAGAACCTTAAAGCGAACTCGGAAAATCACCGGCAACCAATGCAGCTTGCGCAGGAGAGGCGTCACATGTGAATTTTGTGATGCCCCCATAACCACCCGCACGGCCGCATTTTGTACCAGTTGAAGTCTCCGGGTGCTCCCCGCAGGGAGCCCCATGTAGAAAGCGTTACAGTAGTCCAAGCGAGAGGTGACAAGGGCATGAGTGACTGTGCATAAGGCGTCCCGATCCAGAAAGGGCCGCAACTGGTGAATTAGGCGAACCTTGATAAAAAGCCCCCCTGGAAACGGCCTTTATAGACCTGAGGGTAGCATTCAATTCAGGCTCCAACAATGAAGCCACCCACAGCCTATGGCAAAAACTGATAGCCTAACCCTTGTCTTCTCTGATTAATAATGATGTTGCGGAAGAACACTGAAATGCAAATTATATACATGAACAATGGAAAATTGACTGTGCCGATTCCAATTTTCAAGGGAGTCAAACAATTGAATCCCCTATTATTTCACTGCTATATTTCTTGATATCATACTGGTTTTCATCAAAACTGAATATCACCTCCATTCCTAGCTCATAAACCCCAATTACAATAAGCTGCTACTGCTGTTAACCTATGATGGTGAATCTCTAGTTCAACTTGTATTACTAGACAATACAAGTTGATACAGGCTAATTCTCCAACTCCTATCTGTGTTGGGCTTGGATACAGCCTAGAGAGAGGTTGATTTTGATATACACAAAAGTATACCTAACCTGTGCTATAAGAAGCTCAGATTTCTTTTAATCTCATAGATTTACTTTGTAAATTTGTGCCCTCACATGTCATGCTTGGATGCTATCCTCTGTAAGTCAATAGTTTTCCTTATCAAGAACATTTGTGCATAAATTCATTTACTGAAATTGAAATAGTTGCATGCATAATTCTGAAATCTCCTATTAAACATCATTGGAGGGCTCAGTAAATTACTCCCAACACAAAAATTATTATAGTGCATTTCTTATTAAACAATCTGGTATAAGGAAAGTAGCCAATTCTGTGTTGTAGCAATGGCACTCAGAAGTTGTTGTCTCTGAGAATAGTCTGATTGTGCTTAATCTTCAACTGTAAATGGGCCCGTTTTCAAGACCTTTTCTGTCTTCTTTTCATTTATCACTGTCTATTTTTTATAATACTATTTTTTAAAACAAATAATGAGAACAGAAAGTTCTACTCAGGACTTTTCCCTTTAGTCTGGTTTTAAAAAGAGTGAACAGAAGATGCTTTGAAACTTCCAGCCTTAAGTCCAGAACTTAACAAAGCTTGTGCCAATTCTAAAATGTGCAAGGTAACCGTGCAACTGTTCAACTGTATAAGTGGGAAACATTTAATAAAAAAACCTTTATTTTTTCCCTTTAACTTCTGTTTCTAGAGAAGAAAGTGGAATGATAAAGAAAAAAATGATTACATCACAGAATTCCAAATAATATTTAACCTAGATATAATAGTTACTTTTAAACTCCCTGAATAAAATCCTGGTTCACTGCAGAAATGAGAAGGTCAGGATAAAAATAAGATCACTGATGTGGTAAAACAAATTTGCATTCCAAGGAAAATGTTTGTATCTTTATTTTCACAATATATATTTTAGTACAATGAAAGTTTTAGACTTCAGCATGTTTCAGAAATAATTCTCCACTAATTCTCACCAAGAATAATGCAATTAGCCCATCAACTGAGTTTCCTTTGTGGACTTCAGTTTGTATTAACCTTTCTAGTACAGTAAGCTTAGAAATACCTACCCTAGAATTACCTGCTCTTTTCACTACAGTAAAAGGCCACTTGTGTAAGTTCTTAGATTTACATGCTGCAATTCAACACATTCATTGTACTTTGACATTAGACTTCCCTGATGTCAAACTTCCTTTATATCCACTGAGGATAGTAACAGGAGAAAGCACAAAGCTTTAGAAATTCAAGAAATTAGTTACTAACACTCCATTTTTAACATGTGAATAAGAAAAAGGGTTAGATTTAGGTTTTAAAGAACAAGTATGTTTAGCAAATTTTTTAATGATGATTTATGTTAGTTACAAAGTAGAATACATTAGAATATATGCCTGCACATTAAATGGTTAGGATTGCAAACTGGTTTCCAAACTTTAAAGTATGCAGTCATAAATTAGAGGAACTACTACTCTATTGGGTGAGCAAGAGGTGGGAAAGACTCCTTTCTGTCAATCTTAGGTTTCTTACCTCTTAATGGCTCTATTCTCAAGAAAGAAAATCTCTGGCAATAATCTGACAGATACTACAATCTATCTCATTAACAAAAGAAACATATGTCTAATTCATGATTCATGGAGTAAGGACCTTTTTCTCTGAAAGTAAAGTAACAGATCTCTGATTGCTTTAAGAAAAAGCATTACATTTTAGTACATGATTTTAAGAAAGAAACATAAATTCTGTATTACTTTTTAAGTGTATGTGCACTTAAACGCAAAGAAATGATCTCATTGAAGATAGAAATATTCTAGGATTTGTTCAGAAAAGATCACTGATAAAATCTCACAAAAAATCGGGATTATTGCAAGCTTGTAAAACAAAACAAAAAAAGAAATATTACTTGCCTTGGATGACATACACCATAAAATAAAGGAAGGATGGAAGAAGGAAGGGAAAGAAAAAATATTTTCAGATAGAAATATTTGAAAGCTATGGAAAGCATAAGAAATCAAATTTTTTTCTTCTGAAGAAATAAGATGTGGTCTAAAATGGATAGTTTACATATTAAAGTGAGGTTGGTTTTAAATAAAAAAAAATAGACTTTGGTATTTTCTCTCTTCTGTACAGAAACACAGACTCCAACTATCAACCAGAGAAGCTTGCTTCCAATTTTCCTGTCAGACATAATATTTCATTTCAACTAACAACAGTCTTGGGTCTGAGGAGCACAAGTCTACTGGTGCCAGGAGATGTACCTTCTCTGTGGTAGAGTCCCCCTGAAATTAGATATCTCTTTTGATTCTTCCCAAGGCTCACAAGATCTGGCTATGCTGCTTCTGTGGAAGCCAAAATGTCTGGAATGGACTGATCAAATCTTCCCAAGCTTTTTGATACCACAGAACTGTATATTCAAGTGTGCCCTTATCACAACAAAGGGCAGGTGTTAGTGTCTCTGACTACTAAAATAATATTGCTGCTGAAACAAAAATGAGAGTGTGGCTTTCAGCATGAATTGGGTGCTATATAAACTGGGACATATTGACTCCAATGATTGTCCAGAGAAAGCAATCGAAGCTCCAGAAAATAATCAGCCTCAGGAACTTCACTGCCAACCCATCTCAGGGAGGGAGACTTCCCTGCAACAGAGAAGCAATACACAAGCACCATTCCTACCATGTCCGTACAGGCTACTCAACCATCAAAGCCTTACATTCAGTTATTTGCAAGTGAGTTAGATTGATGACATCAGTCTAAAGTCTGGAGCAATATTACCTTTCTATCTTTATTGTACTAACTTCAATGCTCTTGAAAATCACTCAGGAAACCTTTTTTGAATAGGATTGTGAAAAGCATACTGTTCTTTAAGAAACCTATTGTGAATGAGATATTCCAGACCAACATGTATTATAAGCATAAGGATGGTTATGAATAAAATTACCACAACTACAGCTCTGTATATGAAATTATCTGAGAGTGACTCATGTGAAATCAGTAGAATTTATATTTCAATAGATTTGAAAAGGATTGCAGTGCATGACACTTTTGGTTCATGAAAAGGATGTATGTAATATGTATTCATTCTACACTGAAAACTACTCATCTATTTCAAATAGAATACGAATTGCCCACTTCAATGTATTTTTTTATTCCCTATTTCAGTGTCTGATCTTCCCTATTATAATCTTGTATTTAGAGCAATATGGAACAGGATCATGTAAATCTTGTAGGGCTGTAGTACTTGCATATTTCTTCAAAGCCTTGATTTAAAATAATATTTATTAATTAAAATCATTTCACAAGTTCACCTGAGAATAAGTATCAAAGCCAGAGAAGATTGTTCTGTTACAAGGAATCAAAGTGGAGATAACAGTTTAAATTTTTTATTTTAAATATAAATCTTCTTATTAATGCTCCGTCTTTTTACCCTGTTCCTAATTAACGAGAGAGTGTATTCTGATCCATACAAAATAACCTGAGATTTGGTTTTAGTGAAGATTTCTGGGAATATAGACGGTATCAGGTCTTTAGCTCACTAGCCTTTAACTTCTAAAGGCTTAGACAAGAATTTGTTTAAGATTATCAGTGAAATGAATTTAGTCATTTCATCTTAATCATTCCTACTATAAAGCCAACTGCACAATTTTTTTTATATACTAAGAGCACCTGCTTAAAGGAAAAGAAACCCAGAAAATGCCTTATACTTTCTGGCTAATGAAAAGCCATTTACTTTGTGTCAGAGGATGTGGATTTCAAACTTGACAGATTCTAAGTTTGATAAAGACTGGAGCAAAAACGTTATAAGACTTTTTTTTCATTGCACAATCAGCTTAAACCCCTAAAACCCTTACAGTTATCCACATTCTAGAATGCTGTTGCTGTACCAAGGTCAAAGTTGAGGGGCTTTGTTGCCACTTATTTCTATGCTTGCTTACTACTGGATATTTGCCATTTGATAAAATGTTGCTGTTGCTTTTGAAGGAGAGAATGGCACTCTTTGCTTCAAAATCATGTACATTGTATTTTTCTAAATTGCTAACAACAAATTTGGTGAGCCTGTATCAATATATAAATAGCAGCATATTTATACTGAATATTTAAATGACTTAAACTGCTGACTTCCTTCCAAATCAATAATGGAAAAAAATCCAAGGATACACGTTTTATTACAGTGAAATGAACAAAACTTACTTCCAAGTAAACTTGTTTGTGGTTAAAGCTTTTTTGTTTTCTTTTGTTTTCTCTTTTTGTTTTCGTTTCTGACACTTTTTGAAGGAAGGGGAAATCCAATAACATTTGTAATGGGAATATACAATTTTATGCTTATTTTATTATAGTTTCAGAAGACAATAGTTTTTGCTCACATAATCAGAGTACACAAATTCCAAACTTAAGCAATAAAGAAACTGCTATAAAGTTAGTAAAATATATAAACAGGAAGATCAGATTTTATTTTTTTAGTTTAATAATCTCAATTAAATTTGACACTTTTTAATTTTTATACTTTAAAATGTTTAAACTAACATATGCAGCCTGGATGCAGCAAATATACAAGATCAAGGTTAAGGGACAGTGTAATTCTAACAAATATAGTGACAGGCTAAGATCAAGGGATGTCTTGACATTCTCCTCAGAAAGGTCAATCTAGCAAAGCTGCAATGTAAAAATGAAGACTCTGCCATCATTGCCATGGCAAAAAGGTCAGACACAAGCTGATTGGTGATAGAATTATCAAATTAACCAATCGATGTGTGTGAGTAATAGATGTAAGCAATCCTTTGGGAAAGCTACAGGGCAAATGCCAGCTCATCAATAACACATTGCTTAAGAAAAAGAAGGTTCTCTTCAATTCATGTCCTTTCTATTAACAGCACGATCAAGGAATAATAAAAAAACAAAGGCAATCATTTGCATAAGGTTTTGCTTTAAAGAAAGTGCTGCATTTTTCCAATTTTTTTTCAGTGGTCATGCAAATGATAACATAAAACAAAATATGATTTTTTAAAAAAACTGAAATACGTGAAAGCCCATACTTCTATTCACCCATCAATAGTTAGTGGTTTTGGTTTTGAAGTAAATTACAAGAAGAGATATCTCCATATGCAAGCACTGAGGAATACAGTCAAAACAGCAAGTGTCTTCATAATTCCAGCACAGAATAATTCTGATGGAATGATTACATGACTATAAGCAGATTTTAGCATGGGATTATGTTTTTATTAGACCAGTAAAGCATCTTAACAGATATAATCACATGCCATAAATATATTTTCTTGACTTTGTAACATTCATTTAAGCTCTCCTTCAATCCATTTTCTTGCAGCAAAGGGCAAATTACATGCCAAAATTGAAGAATCTCCATTCAGCTATTTAAATTAATACTGCAAAGAAGGGCAAGATATGTCCCATATCCATGCAGGGGGAGACTTCAAAGCTTTCTAATGAATGCATGTTTTTGAAAGATGGCTTCTAAACACACAGAACTGAACATGCATAGTGGACTGCATTAGATTGTCACAATTATCATATAAACAGTAATGGTTTGGCCACAGTTACCCATGATATGGTCATTAGGACTTTGAATGCTATGGGAAGGCAGGGGGTGTAAGGAATTGGTACTGGGTTGGCAGCAGTAAAGGGCTAGTTAGTATAGGTAGGTTGGCAGGGGTGCTGTGGCTGAATGGGAGGGTGGGAGGGCCAAATGGGAGGGTGGTTTGGATAGTACATGCTACAGAGTGCAGGCAGGGTGCGGGGTGCTACAGAGTACAAAATCCCTGGGACCTCAGACTTTGTAACGGAACTCCTGGGAGAATAAGTGGGGAGAAAGACTTACTGGAACAGCTTGTGACTTTTCTTGTCAGCTTCCTTATTGACTTTGCTTGTGATCGCAAATAGTGATTATTGGGATGTTGGAATTGGTATAAATGTGAGTTGGTTGCAAAGCACCCAAATCTTAATCACATGTTTGTGGGGCGGCTGCAATGGACAGAACCTCAAGGATTGTTTGAAGTAGCACTCATTCAATGCCATTGTAACTTTGAACGATTGTTGAACGAGTGGTCATAACTCAAGGACTTTCTCTAGTTCACAAATAGAAAGGAGCTTAGAAAATGTGTCTTGGTTCTAATTGGACACTGGAATTAATATATAGTTGTCAGGAGAGTTTCCATATGACAGTGGTGTTTTAATTCATCATGGCTTTGTGCAAAGCCATTTTTTGCAGTGAATTACACATAGTAATTATATTTTATCTGTTTTACCATTTTATCTTCTAGATTGTCCACTACCCGTTTCTGCAACTTTCCCTAACTGTTTGTTTTTTGTAGTAATTCAAGCAAGTTTTCACCATTCGCTTCCAACTGAATTATGGAACATATGTACCTATATCTGTATGCTGATTAAAAAAACATAGGAAAATATGTTGGGGATTTTGTACTCTTTTTCAAAGAAGTAAAGGAAAGTAGGCAGAGAATACTGCTCTTAAAAGGTAGCTACACAAATAAAGAGTTAAAAAGCTAAAACTCAACTCAATCAAAGAGGCAGCTTTAGTTTAATACTTTTCTTCCCCAAAAATATTTTTTCATTGATTTCATTGTCCCAGAAACATTGTAAATATGTAAGAACTATGCTACAAAACTGAATATCGTTAACTTCAGCATATTTAATCAGAGTTTTTAATCGTCATTCATCTGTGAATATTTTGGACTTCGCACTGTAAGTAATTATACAATTTCAGCGTCTGAAAGTCATTTCTCAGAGGACCCATTTCTCATAAGAATTCTTTGCTAAATTTTTAATGATCATTCTGCTTGACAGCCTGATCTTCAACATTGTCAGTCACTTCTTATTACTAAACAGAATGAATTCATTGATGCAATGTTATCAAATGGAAGCTTAAATAAATATTGTTTCCATAGGTTCTCAATGAATATTTGATGACTATTATAAAGTAGGCTGTATGCTTCTGCTGCAAAGTAGTTATACATTTTAAGGGGAAAACATCATGTTTCTATCATGCAAAGTAAGAAGGGGTAATTACTGAACCAGTAATAAAACTGGTAGCTATAGAAATCGATTTCCACGCTGAAGTATCACAATGAGATATTAAATATAAAGACAAAAATAGGGACCATGTATCTTTGCAAAATCTTTTGCCAAATAAATAAATCTTTTGAAAAACTAACATCTAAGGGACTACCACAAAATAGTGGAGTGGTTGAGTGTCAAGCTATTCTCCAAAGCACCTCAAGGCAGAACAAGAAACAATGGATGGAAACTAATGAAGGAAAGAACCAACCTGAAAACTAAGGAGAAATTTCCTTATGGTTAATTAATGACATCTCCAGAGGGTACATGTTCTCCAACAATGGAGGTTTTAAAGAAAAGATTGGACAACCTTTTGTCTGAAATGGTATAGGCTTTCCTGCTTGAGCAGGGGTTGGACTAGAAGACCTCCAAGGTTCCTTCCAAGTCTGTTATTCTATTGATGCATAAGATAGGTTACACTGCCAAGTGCAATCAAATACATATTTGACTGTTTTGTCTCACACAGAGTATTCTAATAGTCAGGTTAGGAACACTAAACTCTGCAGAATATTTGGGTCTAAAATTGTCCAACATACAAAAGAGCTATCAAATAAATGCTTGAAATTCTGCATGAACCAGGATATAAACACTGATATTAATTTGATTAAGACTGTCTATGAATGAGAATTATACTATCAGGAAAAAAGCTAAGTTTATTTGACCATTTATGAAACAGTTAGAATTCTCTTTACTGAACCTTTAAAAAGATAATTTTGTTCTTAAAGTAACAGAGGAAAAACTCACCATGCCTACAAATAACAATAATAAACAAATATTACAACCATTCATGCCAAGCTGCAGAATTCTAATTCTGAGAACAGATTCATTCTAAAATTACTAAATGCAATCAGTAAATTACTAAAATTATTGAATGCAAACTGCTAGAAGAAAAAAATCATGCAAACCAAAGTTCCATTAATAAACATAAGTTACAATGTAATATGTTTCTTTAAAAAGTTCAAATTAACCCAGAACAACAAATATGAAGAAAAGGTCTGCATGTGGCAGCATTATTTGTTTGGGTATAAGCATCTCTAAAAATAAAGTCAGCTGGGGAATGATTTTCCTACCAAATCAGCATCACATTAATTGAAGCCTATTGAGATCTGCCCTCCAGAAATTGTATTGACTAGAACAAGAATTTACAGTTCTCACCTGAGCATCAGCACTCTTTGAGAAGATGAACTTCCACTGAAGTTGCTAGCAATGAGTATAGTCACATAGCTTTTCTCCTCAATGGACCTAGTCTCCTTCCATCACCAACATGTTTTTCTATCCAATACTGATGTAATGGCAGAAAAAATATCCCCTCCCCATGTCTCTCTCTCTCTCAAATACATGGCTGACCCCAACAAAAAACAGCCAGCGATTATTCAGTCTATCTAAATAAGTAGTTACAACCGCCCCATTCATAATGGTGAACTTTCAGTGAATAATTGATTATCCAAATTTCAGTGTGAAACCAATTTGAGCTTGCCTTCTAAGTGTGCCAGCACAGTCTCTCTCTCACCAGTTTTCCCTTCCTCTATTACTTACCTGCCAACATGGAGATCTTGCAACCCTTCCAGCCATATATTTATTCAGCAGTGAGATGTTCCCGCATCTATTCTACAGACTCAAAATATGTTTGTGCAAATGGTTTTACAGACAAAGATTTCCACAAAGATTCCACAGCTGAGCAGCGAGGCTGCATTTTCAGTATTCCCTGTATTGTTGGCATCAAATCATATTAGGAATAATAACTGTCGGTAACAAAGTCCCAAGGGAGAGTTGTATCTTAATAAAAAGTAGACTTCAGAGGGAATAAAGGAAGTGAGGAGAGCAGCTGGGGTGGGGGAATTTTGAGCAGAACCAAGTCAGCAAGCACTTTCCAAGGTTTTCTTAAGAAAATATACTTTTTGTTATTTTGCTATATACAAGTTTGAGTAATTTGTAGTTTGTCCCTCATTAGAAAGATAATGGCTCTATAGGTAAAGAAATGGGATGGCCGACTATAGAGTGAAATAGCATTCTTTCCTGGAGATGGTAGGAATAATTCAGATTGACCAAAATACAAGTATTTTTTAGAGCTGAAGTAGTAAACCTGGGTAATAAGTGCACAGTTCTGACATAGTGTATTCTATGGCTTGCTATTATTTCTCTTAGGAAAGGAATTTTATATTTAGCCAGATCATTAACCCATGTAGGAAGTTGCTGATCACAGAAACCCAGTAGCAATATGGGGTTTCAGGAAAAGGTTCTACCTAGAGTTGCCAGAAGCTGAGCAGGTGAATTTTTGGGTGCAAAGTTTGTGTTATGCTACTGATCTACAGCTCTCCCCCATCATACGCCATCACCACTCTTTTCCTGGACATAGATACTACTGTTGGTTCAGAGTCTAGTTTAGCAATAAGACTGCATCTATTATCACAGCAATACAACACTGCTATCATCACAGTGGGAAGGGTAATAGAGCAACATTCAGTGCAGCAATCTACTCAGTCGTCAATAAATGAAACTATCAGAGTTAATGAAGTTGTTGCACATATATCAATAGCAAAACAGATTTCTAAGGGAGTGCAATTATGAGTTATGATATGAAATTCTGTGACACTGCTTCTGCATTTCTTTCACCGCGTCTACAAAAAAGCTTAACATGTGAAGTGTGTCACTACCCATTTGAATCCAAGTCAGTTTTCTTACTGCTAAACCTTCAGTTATCTCTTTTTATTGTTTAATAATATACCCATATTAAATCTACATTTATATCAGAAAATGGAGTTCCTTAAAACTCCCATAATGAACAGTTTTGTATAGTTTTCCTAGTGCCTGAAATCATTTTAAATTGATACAAATTGACCCAAACATTTGATCCAATAGTTTCACATACTGGTAGTTTCCAAGACTGAACAAAGCACAGTTTAATAAGCATGCCTGACTTAATTAATTAATTTTCTCTTCAAACATCTTAAGCACATATGTACCTTACAGGATGGTCAAAAAAGTCAAGATGGTGGCTATGACTGCTTGCTTGTATCCCTAATACTTTTATGAATGTGTTGCACAGATGATGCATGTAAAAAAGGAATAAATCATGGCTATGAACCTCACTTTCTTAATTCCCCTCCCACCCCCAACAGAAGTACAGAATTTGATAATTACATAGATTTGCTATTTTATGCAGGTTACATAATTCATTCATACTGAATATGAATATTTACACGTCTATAAATTGATATTATCTGTGTTATTTTTCATCTGCTAAAGAAAAAGAAAACAGATAAAATGGAAAAATGCACATATAACTGGAAAAGATTATAGGATAGCTACTTATCAAAGGTTCTTTTTGAGATGCTGCAGTCTGTCAGAAATGGGGTTAATTCCATGTTCAATAATATAACTGAAAAAAACATTTACCAATCTGTTGTGGATAGAATAGAAAGTATTCATTGTAAACTGAACAGAAATAATGCAACTGTTGTTCCAGCTGGAATTACTACCACCCCTCCCCCCAAAAAATCAAAACAAAAAATGCATATCTGATCCATATTTTATACCTAACCTTAAACCAAAAAGATGCAAACCATTGCCCATCAAACTGCAGCCCACAACTGATTTACTTCTAAAGTACTGATGCTGCTCAGAATACTCCCATCATTTTTCTTATTATGCAAAAAAGACAGTGCCTAGTAGGGTTCTGCAAATACTTTGAAATAGCTATTTCAGAATGTACAGGAGGATTTAAGGCTTCTGGCATCTCTGTGCGAAGACAGTTAAGAGCAACTTGTAAAGCAGCCAAGGCAAGACTGTAAAAAGACACAGTTGCTTTAATAATTTAAAAATGCTCTTGTGTTTTCAAAGCATCTTTGGAACTCCCCCTGAACAGCAAAATAATTATCTGGGCCCCTTTCAGTCCAAGTTCAATCCTGGACATGGGACTGAGATGATGTTGGTTGCTCTGGTGCATCAATTTTGTTGTCACTTAGACTAAGGTCATATCCTTGTTCTGGTTTTGTTGGAGTTGTTGGGCTTTTGTTAATATCAACCATGATGTCTTTCTGGACCATCTACAGAGACTGAGGGTGGTATTTACAGTTATTCTGCTTTTTCCTTAATGGATGGTTCTGGTTGGTGATGGTGAGAGAGAAGACATCAGCTTGGTGGAACTCCACAAGGGTCAAATTTGTCTTCTCTGCTATTTAATATCTAAATGAAGCTATTGTAGGTGGTCATCTGGTAAGTTAGGGTCTGGTATCATCGATATGCCAATGATACCTAGCTTTATACTATAATCTGTATTCTATAATCCCAGTCTGCACTGGGATGCCAAAAGTGCTTTCTAGTGTCTAGAGAGTCTGTATGAAAAATAACAGTTGAAACTGAATCCTAGTAAAATAGAACTGTTTGTACTGGCCCTAATTATTACTTTAGATGGAGAGGTGCTATCTGTGAAAGAATAGATCTTCAATTCAGGGGTCCTCCTGGAATCACTGTTCTCCTAGAATAGCAAGTGGAGGGCATAGTCAGGGGGTCCTTTGTTCAGCTCCAGCTGATATATTAGTTGGAGCATTTCTTGGGATGAAATGCAACCATGATTCATATCCTCATCTCCAACTGTCTAGATCAGGGGTGTCAAACTGGTGGTCTGTGGGCCAGATGCATCATCTGCAGGCCATGCCCAACCCAGCTCTGCAAAGGCAAAAAAATGTCACGATATGTCATGTGACATCATTTGATGTGACTGAGTTTGATACCCATGGTCTAGACTACTACAACTCACAGATGCTTGTTGGCAGTCATTATTGAGAATATGACACATTGTGAGCCTTGCATACAGTGTTACAACCATACTGGAAAAAATAATGGATTGTTGACTATTTTTGGAAGGCCATGTGGGCCAATGATTTATAGCACTGCTTTTCTTTGATAAAATGAAAGATAGAATGGTTTCCCACTTGAATCCCACTTAGATCTCCCTCCCACAGACCATTCTTCCAGAGAGCATTTGGAACATAATACTTCTTCGTTTGGTTTTTTTAATTTTATTTATGCATTTATTGATTTTCATGGATTTATAAGCATCAGAAAGTCAGTGAAACATCACATTAAAGTTCTGTCCAAAACTGTGTGAAACGTGTACAATTTGTTCTCCCTCAATTTTTATCTTACTAATTTTTATTTACATATGGCTTAGCCATCTTTAATAGAAAACTTAATTGTTTTATAGTCAACAATTTCCATTGCCATATCAAGAAAATTCTTAATCAATGGGAGAAAGAAATTGCTATGTATTTCTTTTTATCTTGGCAGCTAAGAGCACCTGACGAAATAACAAATCCAACCTATGAAAAGGGCGTGTTATTTGAGCTTTGTCTTAGAGAATTCTGTACAAAAATAAGTTGCTTTGTCTTGGAGAATTCTGTATAAAAATAAGCCATGCCTTTTTCTTATGCTTAAGATGATTTTTTTTTTGAGCTTAAAATAGGCATATTATATACCCACATAATATTCAGAGGAAAATACCATAATGTTGATAATCACTTTTGGATGATCATCACAATATACAATGGCATATAGCAAGGGTCGCCAACTTTTTGACCTCAGGGACCACCAAACTCATAATTTTAGATCCCAGGGACCACTAATTGGTTCTGTGGGCATGGCCTTATTTATTTATTTATTTATTTATTTATTTATTTATTTATTTATTTATTTATTTATTTATTTATTTATTTATTTATTTATTTATTTATTTATTCATTCATTTATTTATTTAAATACTTATATACCGCCCTTCTCCCAAAGGACTCAGGGCGGTGCACAGCCGATCATAACCGCAATACACTGTACAAAAATTAAAAAGAATTAAATAATTTAGGCTATTTAAATTTAGAAAGTTTACCCCTCCCCCATAAATAGTTAAAACCCCAAATATTCGAAACCAATTAAAATGAGAGACAAAATTAAAATCTTGTGTCAGCCAAGGCCAGCCTGCTCAAAGAGCCAAGTTTTTAACGCCCGTCTGAAAGCTCTCAGGTCCGTGTTGGTGCGTATCTCTGGGGGCAGACTATTCCAGAGGGCGGGGGCCCCCACAGAGAAGGCCCTACTCCTGGGGGCCGCCAGACGGCACATAGAAGTCGACGGCACCCGGAGAAGGCCCTCCCTATGGGAACGCACAGGTCTGTTGGAGATCACCGGCAGAACGCAGTCCTGCAGATAACCTGGCCCAATGCCATGGATCGCTTTAAAGGTCAAAACTAGAACCTTAAAGCGAACCCGGAAAGCCACCGGCAACCAATGCAGCTTGCGCAGGAGAGGCGTCACATGGGAGCTTTGCGACGCCCCCATAATCACCCGAGCGGCCGCATTTTGCACCAGTTGGAGTCTCTGGGTGCTCCCCGCAGGGAGCCCCATGTAAAGAGCGTTACAGTAATCCAGGCGAGAAGTGACAAGGGCATGAGTGACCGTGCGTAAGGCGTCCCGATCTAGAAAGGGCCGCAACTGGTAGATCAGGCGAACCTGATAAAAAGCCCCCCTGGAGACGGCCGCAATATGGTCTTCTAAAGACAGCCGTGCATCCAGGAGGACACCCAAATTGCGAGCCCTCCCTGTGGGGGGTAGAATCTCTCCCCCAATAGCCAGCGATGGAGTCAGCTGACTATATCGGGCCGCCGGAAACCACAGCCACTCGGTCTTGGAGTGACTAGCTGGGCATGGCTTGTATGTAAATATAAATATTTATATAAATATTGAATTTTTTATAAAAAAGAGCAACTTTTACCCAAAATCAGGCAAAGCAGGCAGATTGAGTTGCTCACAGAATCATCAGTGATCTATCTATCTGCCATTGGCTAGCTCAGTGTCTCAAATTTGCTTGCCATGAATCTGCACTGAATTTACTTGCAAGCAAACCTTCAATCCTAAGGGGAGGTCCAGCTGTGCCGAGCTGAAGATCTAAAGACTAGCTAGAAAGCAAGAAATCCAACCATTTCCTGCTTCCCAGCTAATCTAAATCTCCCAGCACAGCAGAACAGATGATGGTCGGAAAAAGGAAAAATAGCAATTTTAGCAGGCAAGTTTATCGGGTAGGGAGTGAGTGGGCGGGGAGGGTTCCCGGGGGCCATGTGGGTGGCGCAGCCTTGTGTTTCTGTGCAGCCTGGATTAATTGCTTTGTGGGGGTGCTGTGGGGCTGAGATTTCTCTGCGGCCCACCAAAATTTTCTCACAACCTACCGGTGGGCCACGGCCCACCGATTGGCAACCACTGGTATATAGTCTTCTGAATATGCCTTCTAGTTGTATTGACATCTGCTGTAATTTCCAATTCACCATGTACAATACTAAACTGGGGGAGGCAGCACTGGTATATCACCTAAACTTCTTCCAGGACTACGTAGCACAGCGATTCACCAAATTTCTCTATCCAAATTTAACTGAAGTCAGTCACCGAAACATGTTCATGAAATGCCACACAACTGTTAAAAATGAACACATACTATGGCCTTTATGGTGTATATGAAATGGATGGAAAAGCTCTCTGTTCCATGGTTTTTCTGTGTGATCCTCTTGCTACATCCCCAGGCTGCACGTTCAGATGCAGTCTCTGCTATTTTATCCGGATTAAAAATGACATGACAGTTGATGAGTTCTGGTTTCAAAAGCTGTAAAGTAAGCTGTCATCCTTTTCTCTCTCTCCTTTTCCCCTCCAAACTGTATGAAAATATGAAATATCTAACCATCCCTGAACAAGCTGGTGGTTCCAGATTAATGAATGGCATTAACAAAGCAGCGATGTGAGGAAGTACATCCCACTTACAATGTCACTAAACAGAGCTCAATAGCCTAGAAGAAAAATTATTATAGGAAACCAGTAAGAAAAATGTTGGGGGGAGGGTAATCAAGGCATTTGATAAAGGGCAGCTTTAAAATGTAACGTGTATGAGTTAAATGTTCACATCAAATTACCATTTTTATGTAATTGGTAAAATGCAAACTTTCTGAGAATCCAAAGAAGAAAAATGTCTGCAATATATACAGGCATCTTTAACTCTGTGAAAGTAATATGGGGAAACTCATGGTCTTCAATAGAAGCTAAAGTCATAATCTGTAATCCCTGATTATTTTGTCTTTATCATGTACAAAGATACCTTTTCTCTCAATTATGAATACCCAATTAATAATTTAATTCAATCTTATGGGGGTGGGGTAGGGGAGTCCTATAATGTCTTTTGGAAGACCTACACGTAATTAAAGCTACTTTACTGCCACACTCCACTATATAATCATTTCCAAAATATACAGCCACTGTTAGATTTCACCAGATGAGAGAAATCAATGAAAACAGATCAACAATGTCAGGGTTTAGAATCGAAAGCACATGTTTGGTTTCAATCTCTTTTCTTATAAAACAGCATTACAAAACAAGTGTATAGTATTCAGCAGGTAACTCTACAATCCAATATTTTATCCCATTCTAAAGCCAACTAATTCAAAGTACGTTTTCTGCACATGAAATTGAAAATATCTATCCTTTAAATTTTGGAAAAAAATACACTTGAACTACGAATTACTAAATGAAGCAGTGAAGTGCATCTTCTAAATGCATTTACAATGGTAAGACATACAAAATGATTTTTACAGCATATAGTTTTATATGTAATTCTTTTCATAATATTAATTTTTCAGTTCTTATAGCCATTCCTGCCTTGTAGAGATAACTATGTTATTTTTAAAGGTATTCTGCATTTCGTATCTTGATCCCTGAATTACAACTATGGATCAGTATTTGGCTATATTTTGCAGCAAATGTATGTTATAAAATGTAACTGGCTTGTTAATAAGTGTACTCAATATTTAAATGTATAACAAATTTCAACAATTCAAAGTCTTTTGTGCATTTATGTTTGATATATTCAAAAATAACAATAAAAATTGAATATACCAAGAGATCCCCAGATGACCAGTACATCTGGCAGTTTTGTGGCAAACACAACAGCTATGTCAATATGATCACTTTGACAGGATATGATAATGAAACAAACAAAACATTAAAAAGTTATGATGTTTATGTAGGTCCTTACCAAGGACAACTAAATTATATTAAAGTAACCAAAATATCTTTACAATCCCCAAGGCATGTCACAACTTTTGAGTACCCCTTTGGAAATTGAAAGTTGAAAAATCTGACATGCTCTTATGGCTTGAGGTCTTATGATCTCCAGCATTTTATTATAAGCCAAAATTGAGAAACTGGAGCTGAGAATGTGGTATAAAAACAGAATTCAGGGCTTAAAATGATGAACTATCAAAAGATGAATGGCACATAATCTATGATACTTTGCAATTAAAAATACATTACAATTAAAAAAGGAAGTGCAAAACGTAGAACAACAAATATTTGTTTCTTTGCAGGCTAGTATGCCAAACTACAGGATGCTTTTAGTTTTCATGCCAAATCCTCAAGCAATTTACTAAACAGTGCGTTGGACCAGATGATCTGTTAGCAGTTCCCTTTAGCTGTATGTTTCTTCAGCCATTAAAATATTCAACATAAACAGAAAGAAATCTGCTATTTCTAGATCTAAGTCCCTATCCTTTGTTTACTTTCTGTTTTCTGCAAATATGGTTGACAAATACCTTATTGTTTGCTGAACTGTTCTCTGGAACTTCATGTTAATGAAATATGACATTAAATGCAACTAATTGTACTTTCACTTTGAAATCCAGTTTAGATTTCGCAGTTCTTTTCAATAGAATTTTTATTTTATTTTCAAAAACACTGCTTATTCTGACCTATCTCTACTAAATTCAGTTGCCCCTTCTACTTCTTTGCAATGTCTTTTGACCCCTATTTTCCATTATTTTCTATCAGCGCATTGGCTATTAGATTTGCCCTTATGTGGAAGAGATTTACATGCAGAATTACAGTAATGCACAGTTATGTATAAACTCAAAGAGATGCTGCATCATTATAGAAAATTGCGAACTGATCTAAATGACTTATTTGCAGAACGACCATCAACAGGGAAGATTAGAAACAAAAAGCTGCACAAACAGGTAGTCCTCGACTTACAATAATTCATTTAGAGACTGTTCAAAGTTACAATGGCACTGAAAAAAGTGGCTTATGACCATTTTTCATAGTTGCGACCTTTGTAGCATCCCCATGATCATGTGATCAGAATTCAGATGCTTTGGCACGTATTCAGATATGTGCATTACTGTCAACCTTTTGCAATGCTGTGGCAAGCAAAGTCAATGGGGAAGCAGGATTCACTTAACAGCCGGGTTGTTAACTTATCGATTGCAGTGATTCACTTAACAACTGCTGCAAGAAAGATCGTAAGATGGAGCAAAACTCACTTAACAAATGTTTCACTCAACAACAGAAATTTTAGGCTCAATTGTAAGTTGAGGATTACCTGTATTTTGAAGACAACAGACATGTTTATTAGTTTATGAATGAGGTACCCAAGGTTAATTAAGATGGGAGACATTTTGTGAAAATAATCTGTGTGTCTGTTGTCTGTCTATCGCTCTATCAACTATTCATCCATCTGTCTATTTATCTGGAGATGGCTTGTCCTACCGATGTGAAATTCTATAGGAATGTATGCCAGTGAAAATACTAATTAATTGTTCCTTAGAGTGATAACCCATGAATCTGGTCTCTCTGAACTGAACAAAATATAAATATTTAGCTGTTAGTAGGCTAAATGCTGCAAATAGATGAGGGTCAGGAAAAGCAAGATTCCCGCTGAGTTTCTCTTTAGGCATTTAATTCAGTGCGCTTTTTTAGCACTAGTTGAACAGTCTTAAAATGGGCCTTCTTTACCAGCATCAAAGACAAGCTGGGAAAATTTAGACAAGGGAAAGTGCTGTTCAATCTCACACTTCAGCATCAGATGCTATATTATATCCAAGTCTGCAGAGACTGGATGGAATCCAATTTGCCATTATTTAGTAGGAACCATTCTGCTTTTACTGCTGTTTTTCTTCATTCTTATTCACTATTTACCCAATTATATCTATCCTTATTAGACCCCTGCTGAAGGCAGCAAGGCACATTTAGTTATAGAAGTCCCACTGCATAACTTAATCCTATTATCTTTGGATAAAATAGGGATGCAAAGAGGGCAGGCTAGTTTACCCTCCCCACTCCCCAAGAGGAAAGAATGTTATTCTCCATCCCTGTGCGTAATGTAATTAAGATCTGGAAATAAACCCATCCCAGCCCTTATCCAAAGTAAGCATCGCTGTCATTGCTTCGAAATGAGCTACTGCTGTGATGCAGAGATGACACTTTGGTGACATTTGCTGGTATCTGCAGACTTTGTGGCACCGTAGCATTATAAACCAAAAGGCTTCAAGGTTTAAAGTGCTTGAATAATGAAAGAAGAAATGAACTGTCTTTTCTTTCTCTGCTCCTTCAACCAAGACTCCAGCCAACTAAAAGCAATGTTCTCCAAATACAGCTTCGTTTCAGTAGAACCTGGCAGTGTTGGCTACAGACTACAACACAACAGTGGAGAAAGGGAATTCTCCTCTTAACTCTGGAACCTTGCATAGATACAAGATAATAACTTATTCTGAAACTGTGAAATTAAGACTCCCAGGAATCTAGCTCAGTGAAGACTTAAATATAGTCACTGGATTTCAGGAATGGGTATATATAGGTAATCCTCAACTTACAATAGTTCACTTAGTGACCATTCAAAGTTACAATGGCACTGAAAAAAAGCGACTTATGGCCGGTTTTCATCATTATGATCATTGCTACATCCCCATGATTGTGTGCTCAAAATTGAGATACTTGGCACGTGACTCATAGTTATGACAGTTTATTTTTTATTTATTTATTTATTAAGCAATTATAAGATGAGAAGTATAAGTATAAACATAGTTATGAATGCATGAAATGGATACATATAAGAAAAAAAAAGAAACAATAGAACAGGGACGGTAGGCACGTTGGTGCGCTTATGCACACTTCCTACAGACCTCTAAGGAAAGGGGTGAGGTCAATAGTAGACAACCTAAGGTTAAGGTTTTTGAGGTTTGGGGAAGAAACCACAGAGTCAGGTAGAGTATTCCAGACATTGACCACTCTATTGCTGAAGTTGTATTTCCTGCAATCAAGTTTGGTGCGGTTTACCTTGAGTTTGTATCTATTGTGTGCTCTTGTATTGTTATGGTTGAAGTATTCATTGACAGGTAGGACCAAAGGCGGCGTAGTTCTAGGTTGTCTAGATCTAAAATTTCAAGTCTGGTGGCATAAGGTATGCAGTGTCCTGGGCTCATGTGATCCCCTTTTGTGACCTTCTGATGAGCAAAGTCAAAGGGGAAGGCAGATTCATTGAGCAACTGTGGCAAGAAAGGTCATAAAATGGGCCAAAATTCACTTAATAAATGTCTCACTTAGCAAAAGAAATGCTGGGCTCAATTGTGGTCATAAATAAAGGACTACCTGTATTGGAAAGGGGAAAAAAAGTGTGATGTAGGAGAATACTTGAGGGGAAAAAAAGCAAAACTGGGGATATATGTACTATCATATGGATGTTAGATTTTGGTAAGGACTATGTTACCCAATAGTAACAATAAATAAAAATAAAATATTTTGTAGTAAGTTTCCCTTGTTTATTTGTGTCATTTTTAAAATGCTAACATTAAGGTGGTTTTCTGCTTAACTCAAAAGAAAAACAACTTCAATAAAAAAAAAAAACCCACTCCTGTCTTTGTAAAATTAATTGATGTTTCAGGGAAGAGGAGCCTGTTGAACAAATATATTACTGAAAAATAGATTATGTATAATATGTTAAAAGGAATTAAGCCAAATCCAGTCCTGAAGAAACTTGTCTTATATAAGCGTCTTATATAAAGAAACCTGAAATGAATCCAGTGGATCACACTAACCCTGTCTAGAAACAGGATTCCATAGTGCTTCTATAAGATGCCTGCTAACTTTTTGTGAAAGCCTAGGAAATAAAATATATCAAGCTATATCTTAAATTATTTAATCTGCTCTTAAACGTATCTTTGATAAATTCTTCATAATGTTAAATACAAAAGCCCTTATAGTAATTTAAATCAATTCTATTTATTTTAAGCATTGTTATCCAAAGTTAAAAATAGAGACTAACAAAATAATATGACTGCAAACCAAACTAAAATAATATAAAGCAATTAAAATACATCTGGATTATATTTCATATAAATGGAATACTTACCGATTTACTGATATTCTATGCATTTACAACATGGAAAAGCCCCCATAAAATGGGCATTTTGGCATGTTTTTAAGCTGGTTTCCTGCTGTTAATGCTTCAGTTTATTACTGTATTCTATTGTGCCATTAAAAAAAACAACATATCAGTACCTCCAAGTTGAACTTGGGGGCTGCATTCACATGAATTTCATAGCAAAGTTATAGAAATATTGTAGTTTGTCACTAGTGTCTGTTGACATTTTCTTTAAAACTTCCCAATCTGTCAATTGTATATAGGTGGTCTCTAGTCTTACCCAATTATTAATTAGGGCTGAACTGATTTTGAGTTTCTGAAATCAGACTAGTTTGGCCAGGTGCTGCCACCTGCTGTTGTTATTAGCAATCCAATTCTTTTGTGTTCATTGTTATAGTGTAGTGCGACAAAAGGTTATCATTATATACAATTTGAGATCAACAAATTAATGGATATGAGGTCCTTACATTTTGGTGACATCTCATTCAGAATAATGGGGGTAGTCTAGATGATACAAAGAATGCTTGGATCTAACAAATATTCATAACATTTCTAAGAACTGGAAGTGACTTCTTCACCCATCACTTACAATGAAATTAAGAGTTAACTTAATTGTGATCAAAGATGTCTAAAACCCATATATTATAACATATTGTATTAGTCTTCTGTCTAATGGTTGTTTGCCATCAGAATGGTAAAATCCAGTTTTTCATCTTGTTACATCAGCTTTGTTAAAAAAAAACATAAAATAAAGCCACCAAAGCAATGGTAAATGGGAACCATTTAATACAATTAGCTCCAGATGTATTGATTTATTTAGGTTGCAATCCTAAGAAAGAGAATATCTTGAAAAATACATCATTTAATATTAAATGCTGGAAGAAGAAAAAAAATAGGCCAGCTCATTGAAAGCATTAGTAAGGAACCTAAAGCTGTGATGTTTTGAATACATAAGTGAAGACCAAAGTCATAAGTGAAAATATTGAAGTCTGAAAAAAAAATATAGGCAAATGAAGAGGCTGACAGAAGAACATTCCAGTCTGGTATTGTTCATGCCTACCTCGGGAAAAAAAAACCCTGAGAGATGTGCTTCTGTCCACAACGTTAGTTTTGGAATGGACATGTGAGAATTTCCAACTAAAATGGAAATATATTTTCAGACATCTGAGATTGTATGAAATATTACCTGCTTATTCAGAAGCTCAGAAGAAAGAAAAGCAAAGGCAGCATTGCATATTTTGATGAAATCTAGAAGGTTGTTATTTTTGTCTAACAGCTGCAAACAATATCTCTGGAGCAAGACACACACGTATTATTATCAAATGCTGAATAAACAAAGAAAAATAATCTGAAAAGTATTTTGGTTTCAAAAAGTTTGGAGTGATAGATTAGTAGTTATTTGCTTTCAAATTCTTATTCTAATGATGGTTCTTGACTTAATTGGCTAGTTAATTCAGGAAATCAAATCTAGATCACTGAAATTGACAAACAGTCACTGAGGAAAGATATTACTCTTTAAAAGCATGAAGGATAACTGTGGAAATGATATATATATTCTGCGATGAAGCAAGCCACCATAAGGTGAATTGCAATGAGTATGGATTAAATGTGATCTTCATGTTTCTTTGTCACTGCTGGTAAAGGCCACTTCCAATTATTTGGCCTAAATAAAAGCAAGATATACATCTGTGTAAATAATACAGCATGTTTACTTGTGTTGATAATGAGAACCAAACTTGCTGGATTATTTACCTGATGTCTGTGTTATCACAAGTAAATGTCAAAATTTACAATGTTAGAATATTTTTATTATATATCCATTACTTAAATACTTAAAACTGTACTTTAGTAAGGAAGTTAGAAAAATATTACCCCATATTAAACGCATTAAATATTCAGTGTAAACCATCCATCCCCCCCTCCCAATTCATTTCTAAGTTGAAAGGCTTTAGCTTCTTACTATATAGCTGCTTTTCTGCTGATCATTTGTTTTTGCTATCCCTGTTAGAATATTGATGCTTTTGAACTTTAGTGTTGGAGAAGACTCCTGAGAATACTATGGATCATTGAAGAATTCAACCCAGAGTTTTCACTTCATGCAGAAATGACAAGGGTCAAATTATCCTACTTCAGATACATATTGCAAAGACTGGATTCTCTGGCAGGGAGAGATGGAAGGACTCAGAATAGGAAGATATACGATCAACACCAGAAAGTACTGTGGACCCAATTGGCAAAAGAAAGCTCAGGACCTTATTGGTTGGAAATATGTGGAAGAGACCTTCCTGCAGTGGACAGACAAGGACTAAAATGATGAAGATGATTAGTATTATTATTATTAACATACAAACAAGTATGCAATACAAATATATTTCTTATAATCCTGTGAAAAATGAACAAAGTAGCAGTAAAAACTGCTATTAAAAATTACTTTTCATGGGGAGGATTAGTTTAAATTATTGCATGTTTCATGTTTATTATATCACCTCTTGATTTCAAAGGTTCTTGATAATAATTGATAATCAAATGAATGATAATGAAAATGATAACACTTTACAATCTAACAACAGACTGTAGAAATGATTTTAATCTGAGACCGATTAGTAGTCTTCTTAAAAAAATCCCATCTGCCCAATCAAACAGTATTTTTTCATGGCTGGTTTTAAAAAGCTATTTATACCATTCAGCAACTTTCATCTAATGAGTCTTTTATTTCCTTGAGGGAGCTCCAATGCTGTTGTCAATTTAAAAAAAAATCAATTTCAGAATATCTAAAACTTTAAAAATATATCATTAAAAAGCCTTTTAGTCTCTAAAGCATCAACTTGTGAGAACACTGACATCATCATATTTGCCCATGAATAAGCAGCGCTGTTGAGTCTTATTAACTTTATAAACCATTTTTACTTAATGGTTTAAATATATGTCACACTATGTTGAATAAAAATTACAATGTTAAGAGATTAATATTAAAAGATATTTCAATAAGATTCTTTGGAAGTTTCTACATTATCATACTTTAAATTTATCATAATTTAATTCTTATCCAAAGTTGTAAAAGTTGAAACATTTCCGTCAATGATCAGTCAGGGATTTTTACCTTAAATAGGTATTTCCACATGCTGCCTATTTTATGAGGTAATTGCATAATCATTCCACATATCTGCTGCATTCTCACAATATGCAGAATTCCAATTCTTATGTCAGGGTTCTTTCTGTTTCATTTGGCTTTATGCTTAGTTTGTCTATTTTCTTCTTGTTCATTATCAAATCTATTTTAATTTAAGTATATTGGCTGAGTGCTTGGAATTAGGTGACGGACAAAAGAAAAGTGGGCATCCTCATTATATTATACTTCATTCTGTCAATAATTGCATTCATACTGATGACAAAATGGAGTCCTGTGAGTTATCAGAGGCTAATAGTCATAGTACTGTACACACAGATGATACCATTATTTTAACATAGATAAATGACCTTCTACCGCTGCACCATAGAGAATATCTTAACTTACTGCACCTCTGTATGGTTTGCAAATTGCACAGTGGCAGATAGGACAGCACTCCAGAGGGTTAACATCATTGCCCAGAAGATCATTGATTCCCCTCTCCCCTCTTTGGAAGAGCTTTATAATTCCCCCTGCCTTAAGAAAGTTCAAAACATTCTCAAAGATCCATCTCATCTTGGGAACCCTTTTTTTGAATTATTACCATCTGGCAGATGGTACAGAATAATAAAAACAAGCACAAATAGGCTGAAAAACAGCTTATATCCCAGGGCAGTAGCTCCTTTGAATTCTACTGTATAGTGCAGTGTTGGTGTGGTGTTGGGGGTTTACGGTTCAATGTGTGGAGTATGAAGGATGTATGTTTGTGTTTATTTTCATGGTCATGATGTGCACTGAAGATGGTGTTTGATTTCATTGTACGAGGTGCAATGACAATAAAATAAAATAAACTGCTATTTTAATGATTCAAAAAGATGCACTTCTGAATGCTTTCCAAAGCCTTACTGAATACAATCCAACAACACAGATAAAATAAACAGCAACATAGTTGCTTCTGAAGCCTAACCTCCCAAATTTCAAGAATGACACCATAGTCAATGGAACTAAAATTTTTAAGGAAAACTATTGGACTTTAGACCATACACAAATGCACGGTTAACATGTAAAGCCTTCTCTCTGGGAGCACCTTCCCTCTGGAACGAATTGCCCCCGGAGATGAGGACCATCCCTGACCTTTTGACCTTCCGGTGTGCTTTGAAAACCCACTTATTTCACCAAGCTGGTCTGGCCTAGAATTCTGCGCAGGGTTTTTAATTGGTTTTTAATTTTGACAATTTTTAACTTTGATTGTTCTTATCTATCAGTTTACCAGTCACCTAATTTAATCTTTTTAAATTGCTTTTAAATATTGTATTGTATTTTCTATTCTATTTTATTCAGCTGTACACTGCCCCGAGTCCTGTCGGGAGAGGGGGCGGTATAAAAGAATCAATCAATCAATCAATCAATCAATCAATAAATAAATAACAAAAGAAGAACAAAAAAAAGTAATTACTAAGTTTTGGAAAGGTTACTTTTGCTTTTTTTTTGACATCATAAAAAGTATCAGGTAACAGATAACAGATAATCAGAGTTGGAAGGGACCTTATAGGTCATCTAGTTCAACCCCCCGCCCAAGCGGGAGACCTTAAGCCATTTCTGACAAATGGCAGCCCAATCTCTTCTTGAAGGTCTCAAGTCATGGCGCTCCCACAATTTCTGTGTGCAAGCTCTTCCATTGGTTGATTGTTGTCGCTGTCAGAATGTTTTTCCTTATTTCCAGGTTAAATCTCTTCTTGTTCAGTTTCAATCCATTATTTCTTGTCTGGCCTACAGGTGCTTTAGAAAATAGCTTGACTCCTTCCTTTCTGAGGCAGCCCCTCAAATATTGGAAGACCGCTATCATGTCTCCCTTGATCCTTCTCTTTACTAGACTAGCCATGCCCATTTCCTGTAACCGTTCTTCATATGCCTTAGTCTCCAGTCCCCTAATCATTCTGGTTGCTGTTCTCTGTACTTTTTCTAGAGTCTCAACATTTTTTTTTATAATATGGTGACCAAAACTAGAAGCAGTACTCTAGGTGTGGTCTTATTAAACTTTTATATAGTGGTATTAGTACCTCACTTGATCTTGATTGTATCCCTCTGTTAATGCAATTTAGGATTGCATTAGCTTTTTTGGCTGCTGCTGCACACTGCTGGCTCATATTTAGTTGGTTGTTCACTAAGACTCCAAGATCCCTCTCACAGTTACACAGTTATCAGTTTAACATTTTTCTGGAATGTTTTTTTCTGTAAGCACTACATTTTCTCCTTCATCTTTTGTAACTTTCTGCCTTTTCAGTTTGAAGTTTAACCTTTTCACCTGCTGGAGAGATGGCAAAGAGATGCTAGCAAGAAATGGACAAATTTTCTAATAGGTCACTGGGAAAAGAAAAGAGATCAGGTACTTTAGTTTTCAGCAAACTGTTTGGATGGGATCTTCATGGATTATCATAGACCAGAAACTTAGAGAAAAAGTCAGCATGTCATTTTAGAGAGGAAGCCAGGATTTCAATCAAGCTTTCCAAGGATTTTATTAGCAAAACATTTCTGATCTGTAGCAAAAATGGAGGGTAACTTCATTTATTAAAAGGCAATAATGGTTTTCTATGTCCCCAAAATATTTCAAGCATGGGCAATTCTTACTAAAGCTGTAATTTTTATGTATGTATTTTGAGCAATTAGTTTCATGGATATACTTATATACACAACTTTAGGCCCTAATTTTAAACAATATTTTACTTTAAGACCTACAGTGCTCAGAAGTAATTACAAACGCACTTACACAATCATGTTGGAGCAGAGATTGTTAGTACGATGACTACACCTCTTGTTATTGTGATTAGGCTCTCTCTGGTAGACAGATGGCATATTGATAATCATCTAGGAAGTGGAAAGATTCCCCGTTTTCCTTTTGTAGGTCTCTTTAGAGAGTGCATGGATGGTCCTTATCATGCAAAGTCAACTAATGAATTATTACATGATGAATACTCTACTTATTATCACCTAATCCAAAAGAATGTCATATGGCCGTTTCTGTAGCCAACTGGATCAGTTTTCTAGTTCTACATCTATGTATTTATCATATAAGAGAGGGAAAAAAGTACCCCCACTAAATATATAAAATATATTGTATTTTTTCATCACCCGGTTGTCTAGCAGTTGATATGATTGAAATAGGGACATTTTTCAAGTAACCAACTGTAAGATGAAAATGTTACTGATCTATAGGAGTGTTGATATTTTTGTACATCATCTCTCTGGAAATCTGGTTAGCTCCCACTCTGCTGGCCTTTCATAAGGCCTTGGTTTTGTGCCTGAGTCTGGGCACAATATAGCTTGGGAGATGGAATATTTCTCTTAGCTATGTTAATGCTGGCTTTTTTGATACTCTGCTATTGTGTGTTCTCATTTTTATTTTTTAAAAAGTATGATCATAATAATTATGTTCTGTTTATTCTCAATGAAGGTAACTTTGAAAGAGCTGGACATTTAGAAATTACAGTACTTAGTGTATGAAGTACTGTATACAAAATACATACTGATTTACAGTGGTCAATGAATGAAATAAGCTATCAAATCTTAGGTTATAGAAAGCAAAGACCTTCTATTATATTTTGATTCATTTCCATTTTCCTTTGCCTGAAGAAGGAAAGCTAAACTAAGATTTGGATGACCAATGCAAGCATAAATTTTTAACCAAGAAATCATAAATACTAAACCTGTTTCCATGCTTAATGTAATCAAGCTTCATTGTATATCTATTGAATTGGTGATGAGAAACTTGAGAAGCTTGCATTAAAATTCTCCAAGCTCTCCCATTGTAATAGTAAACTTCTAGCTTTCTATGCTAGAACTCCTAATGAATCTTACCTCCATCCTTTAATCATTACCCTTGGCTTTTTGCAATAAACCATAAAGGAATAATAGATAATAATTTCCTTTCCCACCTTCAAAACTATACTCTCTTTTTTTTCTTTTTAGAAATCTCCATATTATAAATGATGGAATATGTGTGTGCGTTTATTTATTTCCTAGAAAATAAATGGTATTGTCCCTGTTCATTCCACTAGATAATTGATATTGACACTTAATGACTAGTATGCGCTGCATTAAGTTGCAGTTCAGATACACTTATACATGCTCAACAATTCCATAGCTCAAGTTATTTAATTTTATTTCCTTTTAAATGAAAATCAGAAACTTATCCAGACAATGTGCCAGTTCTCTGGCTGCTAAACCATGCTTACCTGTTAATAATCAACAGGCAAATTGGAAGAATGTAGAAAGTGAAATTATCTGCCCATAAAAATTTACCTGCTTATGATATAAAAAATCTGTTTTTATTATGCAAGCCCTCTTCTGGAGCAAAAAGTAATATATTAATGGAAGGAAGGAAGGTCTTTAAAGAACCTTAGAAATTCAAAAGAAAACATTAACATTGAACAGTTAACCAGATGCTGCATTGTAAATGCCTTGAAGATACTTTTTACCCACCAGAAAAAATACTAATAGTGTCCCTAAATGTCTGGGATCAAGGTCTTAAAACAGAATTGCAAGTTATGCCTTCTCTCACAGATTTTGAAGTGGTGGGATTCTCGGTTATCTAGGATATGTACCACAGCAGTGAAATTGCCTGCTATTTCTTGGTTATGGAAGCAGGACTGTCCTATTGTATAACTAAAGAAATTCCACTGTTCTTATCATTTCATGTATACTGCTCATGAATACAAATAAATGTATTATCAAATTAGTGGTACTAGCTCAATTATTTTATTCTATTTTATAAACATGATGCTACTTGATATATTTGTATGTTATGCAGCTAGAATTCAAAAGAATTTTACAATTTTCTTTAGCCTTATAGAGCTGGAATATCCAACTTCGGCAACTTAAGACTTGTGAATCACAACAACATGCTAATGGGGAATTCTGGGATTTGAAATTTACGAATTGCCAAAGTTAAACATCTCTGTTATAGAGGCTTTTGATTTTATTCATGAAAGCCATTGTTACAACATTCATAATACTTGTGATGTAGACTTGCTACAGCTGTAAGGCTCATGTTCTCTCAATTTATGAAACACTAAATGCATGGGAACTTCAACTCCCTATGCATTAGGATGTTTGGCCAAGATCACTAGGAATTGAGGGATTGGCAATCGTAACATACAATATCTCTATTTGGGGCACTATGTCAGGCAGGGATGACCTAGAATCTCCTCACTTTAAACCTACACTAAGGATGGACATGTAAAGTATTGTCTTCATTACCCATTGCCTTTGAATTCTGATAATAGCATATAAGAATAGCACAGCCTCAGAAATGAAATACTTTTAATATTACCTTGTTGTACTCAGTTAAGCAAATATAGAACGCCTGGTGATTTTCCCGAGTGTTTTTTCTGCTCAAAGGCTCAATCTTATTTTAAAATGTCATTCATGTTGTTGTTACTACTGTTTTATCATTTGTCAACAAATAAGACTACCTGCTTTAGCAGTTCTCGTGAGGGATTTTAAATTGTTGGCATAAAATTCCAGCACATTTACTTAAAAAAAAAAAATAAGAAACTTGATTGTCACCTATGATATTTCAAAGATCACTCCTCATATAGACATCATGCTGGAAATTAGATGCAGGGCTTTACTTTCCATGGAACATTATGCAGAGACACTCTGGCTAATAAATCTTTGGAGCTAATGCATTCCAGATGGAAGCCATGTCTCACAGATTTAACCTTCCTAAACCCTTCCAAAAATTCCTCCCACCAAAACCTCTCTGAATAAAATATATATGATTGAAACAGATTAATTAACATATGGAATCTACATATCATTCCATATCATAATTACTTGTGAAAACCCTCATATTCTTTTCAGACAAATTTCCATTTTTGGACAACCCAAGACAGAAAAATGCTCAAACTGTAATTTCTTCACCAGTCCTTAACAGTATTAACAGATGCTCTAAAAAAAACATCCAATTCTGTCGGCTGAAGTTTAATACATGCCTAACAAACACAAGGAAAAAAACAGGGAGGGGGGGAGGGGATTAAGTCTCTTGCAGAAACCACTAATTAACATCACAGTTTAATCATGTCACCATGTTTAGTAGGCTACATCATTAGTTTATGTCAAGCTGAAGCAATGAAATACTAAAACACCTACATGTAGATCTTTACAAATTCAGTCAAGTGAAATGGGAAGGTCAGTGTTAGACAAGACAGTAACTATACTTCTTGTATATAGAAACCATTAAAAATCATCGTGACAACAGGCTTGGCTAGTTTTTATATAAGTTGCTGTTGCTTCCTTGTTAGACAATTTCCAACTACATTAAAAAAAAGTATATAAATATTAGAGATTAACCAAGAAAAACAAGTGCTGTCTTCATTAATTTCAGCTACATGCTGAAAGGTTGAGAGCAGAATGAATTGATTTAAATAATCCAAAAAGAAAGCCAGAGAAGATTCTAGTCCTTTCTATCAAGTGCCCCATATCTGAAAACACTGAGGGTACAATCCAAAATTAATTAGCTAAGAAGTTTAACAAGGTTAATGTAAAAATTAAACATTTGCTTCCTCATTCCCTACTCACCTTATATGTGTATTGCTTGTTCAGCAATCTTATTACCTTCTGTTCTAATCTGAAAGTACAATCTCATCAATGTCAATCTAGAGTTTTCAGTTTGTCTCAGTTTAACTTGACTGATTCCATACATCACTAGCTAACTGCACATTATGCTTCCCCTTTTCCCGGAGTTTCTACAAAGATTGCCCAACATTTCATATACTAGGAAAACCTGCATGTGGAAAATGTGAATTTCATCAGTCTTCTTTTCTGTGTGACACTATTAAGACTTACCTATAGTTGTTGGTAAGCTGTACCTACAATTGTTCTGGAACTTTTTTCTTCCAGCCAATCTTATGTTATTTAAACTTCCAATCTTCTATTTCTACTTGTATGTTTTATTGCTTATTCAAGCACAAGGATCCAGTTTTCAGGATCACATCACTGTTGAATAAGCTGAGATGCCTATGAAACTGAAACTTCCTTGAAATTGAGATACAATAAGTCATGGTCCAATTAAATATATTTATGTTCAAACATAAGTTCAAGATAATAACTTACTCAAAATTTTGTAATCACACATTCCCAAACTGGATAAAATAGGAAATTATGGTTAATTGCAGAATCCAAACTGGATTCAAGTGGCAATAGGAAGTGAGTGAAGCCTGCTTGTTTCCGTTGTTTCCTGCTCAAACATTTACATTTGAAAAAGTATATTCAGGAAATGCACATCTAAATAAGAGAGACAGAAAGACAGACAGACACATAGAGACACATTGAGACTTGCATTTTAAAATTATTTTTTAGATGAAGTTTTGTTCAAAATTCCATGTAACAGAAAAAGTCACATATGGCAGATGTGGATTTTTCAACACAAAGGGATTTTTGAATAATGCATGAAAATCAGAGGTTGTATTCAACATATTCTGACCAGTTCTGGAGAATCACTATTCATTATCCTCCACTTAGAGACAAACAACCTACTCTCTAATAAACAATTTGGTTTCAGAAAAAAACTATCCTGTAATCTGCAACTCTTACACTGCAAAAACATATAGACTACACAACTCGATCAGGGCAAAACAATAGACGCAATCTACATAGACTTCTGTAAAGCCTTTGATTCAGTGGTACATGACAAACTACACCTAAAACTAAAATCTTATGGTATCTCTGGACAACTGCATAACTGGATAGAAGCATTCCTGTCAAACAGACAACAAATGGTCAAAATTGGGAGTGTCCTATCAAATTCTATACCTGTCGATAGTGGTGTCCCCTAAGGCAGTGTTCTAAGACCAAGTCTCTTCATACTCTACATAAATGACCTCTGTGATCATATTAAGAGTAACTGTGTTCTCTTCGCTGATGATGTAAAGCTGTTCAATACCACAGACAATACTGCTACCCTTCAAAAAGATCTTGACTATGTATCAGAATGGTCAAACAAGTGGCAACTTCAAATCTCAACAAATAAATGCTCTGTCTTACATATTGGCAAAAAAAATCAGAAAATATAATACAAACTGAATAGTCAAGACCTTGTTGATTATCCAAGCTCTGTAAAGGACCTTGGAATACTCATCTCTAATAATCTAAGAGCTAGAGCCCACTGTAACTACATAGCCAAAAAGGCATTAAGAGTTGTTAACCTAATCCTATGTAGCTTTTTCTCTGGTAATATTAGACTACTAACTAGAGCATACAAAATATTTGCTAGACCAATACTTGAATACAGATCATCAGTCTGGAACCCACATTACATATCTGATATTAGCACAGTTGAGAAAGTCCTGAAATATTTCACAAGAAGAGTTCTCCACTCCTCTACTCATTATAGAATACCTTATACCACCAGACTTGAAATTCTAGACCTAGAAAACCTTGAATTACACCATCTTCAGTCTGATCTAAGTATGGTATATAATATCATACATTGCAATGACTTACCTGTCAATGAATACTTCAGCTTCAACCATAACAACACAAGAGCACACAATAGATACAAATTCAAGGTTAACCGCACCAAACTTGATTGCAGGAAATATGACTTCGGCAACAAAGTGGTCAATGTCTGGAAACCTCTACCTGACTCTGTGGTTTCTTCTCCAAACCCCAAAAACTTTAACCTTAGACAGTCTACTATTGACCTCACCCCTTTCCTAAGAGGTCTGTAGGGGGCGTGCATAAGCACACCAACGTGCCTACCGTCCCTGTCCTATTGTTTCTTTTATTTTTCTTATATGTACCCATTTCATGTATTCATAACTATGTATATACTTATACCTATTATCTTGTAAGCGATTGACAAATCAAATAAATAAATAAATAAAATATCCCACTTTAGATTTAGCATCTTTCTACCAAATCCTTTTCTTTTTTACTTTTTAATTCGATCTAGTATCACCAATCCAATAAAACTTTAGCTACATCTTCTCATTTGTTTTCCATAATCAATCTGTTTTATATGACTGCAATTTTCCAGTTATATTTCATCACCACAAGTGACAGCAAATTATATATAACTGTTTACAAAGAAATGAAGTATAATCTAGCTTGTAAAGCTCACTTACCACTTTTTTATTTTAATGTTCTGATATTTCAGATAGAACAAAATTAACTTGAGAGAATAAAAAACGATAGAATAGCAGAGTTAAGAAGCAGAAATTTTATGTAAGCCCCCAAAGCTTGTATTTGTGGCCTATTATCCCTTTTCTGAATATGTGTTGGTGAAGGATCACTGCAGAGAAATGAGGGTAAAAATAAAAACCACAAATCATCCCATTGATTTATTACTAATGCACACTATTTTGTCCCATCTCAGCACCATCAAATACTATATAGCTACAGAGGAACCAATCTGTTAATTCTTTAAATTTCATATAGTACAAAATAGTATGTCAAGAACCAATCTATACTGTTCAAATATGGGTACAATGAAATGGGAGCTGTATGTTTTTAATGTGTCTATGATGAGAAAACAATGAAGAGTCTATTACCTGGAATATTATATTTAATTTCTTTTATATCTTGCCATTATTATTTTTATAAACAACTTAAGGTGACATAATGTTCCTTCTTTCCCCACAAAAACAACCCTGTGAGGTGAATTGAACTAGGAATGTGTGACTGGCCCAAGTCATCCAGCTGGCTTTCATGGCTAAGGCTGGAATTGAACTCACAGTATTTTATTTTCTAGCCTGGTGCTTTAACCAGTAGACCAAACAAGTTTGAAATATTTATTTCTGGAAACTCAAGATAGGACCATTTAGGAATGGATCACGAAAGGAACAAAACAGCTTAATGTTTGCAGAAAATATTATTTTTTCATATTGACTTTGACTATCAAAACAATCAAACTAAGAACAAATAACAAGAAAAAGAGCCCAAGTTAATAATTGTTCATTAATGAGAATTTAAAAGGCAAATTCTAATCAGCAAAATCTATTGCATAAATCTCTATGTCCATGTTTTTAAAATGAATATAAAATTTATCACATAGAAGCAGATCTAAGTGTAAGAGTTCCTTAATGTATCATTTATTTAAATGACTTTACATATTGTATGCAATGCCCACAGTCATATGCCTTGATTAGAACTAATACCAACACCTTCCTAGAATTGCTACTAAACACCTGTAAGGTACACTTAACCCTAGACCTGCATAACTCTTACCTGTTTTCCATATTATAATTAAGAGTATAAAAAGAATGAATCTGGCATATTGAAAACAAACTCTTTTCAACAGGGCCTCTGTTCCTATCAGAAAAACCCTGTGATGATCCCTGAAACTTTAGAGTTCCCTTGGCAATATGACCCAGACATTGCCTTGTCAGTATACTACTAAAGATATACTTAGCCTGAAAAAAAAACTATTAGAGTTCAATGAAATAATTAAATGATAGCATTGAATCTTCTGGTTGAGTCAGTTACATTCTCAATCAGATTCTCAATGAAGCTATCTAGAATAAAAAAAGTAAGACAGTGGGACTAAAAATCAAACCAGTTCAGGGTGCCATACAACAGCTTACAAATCAATAACTTTTAATTCTCTGTACTTCTCTCTGTAAACATGATGGACTGCCAGCTGCTGTGCTTCTACACCCTGACTGGCATTGCAGGTATTATATGATGTCATTCTCATCTGCTGGCTTCTAGAAAGTCTCTCTCTTTCTCTTTTCTGCTGCGACAACACCTGGGAGCCGATTTCCTTCTTTCCATTTCAGTAGGAATATCTCAGAATGGACATCTTCAAATGATGCAAGATTTTAATTTTAAATGCATTAATTATTTATTATTTTCATTTTAAATGCATTAATTATTTGGGAACAATTAATATTCTTAATTTGTAGAAAAGATGAGAGTTCATAATTATTACTCTTACAAACACTGCTAACTTTATTCAGTGAATTAGCTTAAAAAAAAAACAGCATTTGGCCAGACACAGAGATATTATTTAACTGGACACTGGTCATGTATTTCTGTGATACATTATTAGCTGTTTAACGATAGTGGAGCTTTAGCATTTAGAAGAAACTTTGGCTATGTATTAATTCTTATATACAATATAGGCCTGATGCTTGTACACATTTGAGTATCATTTATCAAGCAAAGCTGTCCAGCAGAGGGCTCCTTTGAAACAGAATGTAGAAAAAATGGCAAGCTTTTAGCATGTAATTGAAATGTAAAGTGATAGCAGTTTATATGGATTTATTTTATAAAACCACACATGCTTTGAGTTTTTGATTGTGAACAACATTATTAAAAATTATCAGGCTTCTTTTCATAAAACCTCTAAAATAGTTTTTTGCAGGCAGATATAATGTGCCTTATTTTAAAATAATGATAATATACATCCTAAGAGAGGCAGCCTCTTTGTTCTTTAGCCATAGGTACATAATGAGGGCTGTAATTAATATTCTCCACCTGTTTTGTACTTCTCAAAATCATCCAGAATAGATGGGGCTGAAATATTTGAAGCATATGCAAGGGTTTTTTTTCCACCCCTGTTTTAGGAAGAGGGTTAATAAGTAAAATTGTTTCTCTATGCCTTGCAAAGACGGTAGACACCTCACTATCAGTCTGATTATTCCTAAGGCTGAAGGCACTCATTTTTCTTCTTAATTCTCCCCACTCCCAGTCTTCAAAAACAAATAAGCTCTGGGTTTCATTTGTTCTAGTAACTTTCTTCTTCTACTTACTCTTGTTTTGAGGTGTTTTTTTTTTTAAGCTGCTATATTTTTTCTTAGATAACAGAGGAAATTATGATACAAAAGAAGTCACCTGAGGGCTGCAGGCCTTCTACTGATGAAGAAAAAAGCTGCTGGTTATTTGTGGCAATGGAGAACATTACTGTTATCTCAAATCCAGCCAATATTTGTTTAAGTAAAATAAAATCTAAAGTAATAAGTAACATTAAACTAGAAATAAAATTTATCATATAGCCATCCCACTTTTGGAGTGCAAGCCTCAGCATCCTATGAAAGCCTAATAGACCCCTCAAGAAATGGATGCTGTAAAAAAAAGAATTGAGTACCCCTGCAGTAGTGCCCTACTGTTCAACTGTAGTAGGTAACTTAGCTGACAAATGAAATCCTCCTTTTCATTTCTTTCCTTTCCTACCTTATTATAAAAGTGGATTGTGTTGGGGAAAGCAATATTTTTAATGATTTCATCAAAATGAACAACAGCTGCTTTTGTTTGGAGGAAGCTGAGGCCTTTAATGATCAACATTTGTTATCTTCCACCTCCCAATAATTCTTAGAATGTCCCTAGTCTGATTATTTGAGATTTAAATTTCTGAGACTTTTGAAGCTACATTGGCAACCCTTTGAGGTAGGGCTGGTCAGAAAACAGATACTACAAGAAATATTAGAATTCTACTTTGGTGTATGTGTGTGTGTATTCAATAACCATCTTCTGTCCTCCTCTATACACATAAAAGAAGTTAGGGCCTGGAGATTACCAAGTTACATTCTGTAGCAGCAGCCCAGAACTAAAGAGATAGATCTATAATTGCCTGTTATAACTTTGGCCTGAGGACTCTAGAAAAATAAAGAAATTCAACTTGATGGCTCATCATCATCACCACCACCATCATCATCTACTTCTATCTATTATCTATTTATTTCTAAGTCATATTAGTCTTTTTAATAACTTTCAGGACAATGTATTAACATTTTTGCAAGATGTCTCTGCTAATCATCTTGTTCATCAGTCAAAAGGGAATAAGAGGATTCAAGACAGTGTCACATCAGGTTTGAAATCTCTTATGTTACTGGATTGGTAAAGAAGAGACATTATGTTCTCTAATGAACTGAGAAATTTTATGGGATACTTCATTTGCTCATCAATTTCTTCTATGATAGTATCTATCCTATTAGAGCCTTCCCTTAGTCCTATATAACTGGATTGTACATTGCAGGTATTATATTAATTGTTAAGCACTTTTCAAGAACTCTAATTGCGCTGTTTGATGTTTTCTTTTGATAGCTCTATTCTATTTCCTACTGCTCCTACTGCTACAAGATAATGTGCTCATATTCTAATTGAATCTACTTTTATAATCTTGTGAATTTGTTAATTTTGATCCATGACCCAAGAATGTTATTTTTAAAAAGAGTGCTTATTGTTGCATGATTTGTTGAAGAGGTACAACTAGAAAAAAGCCCTGTGTCTTTGATAAATTGTAAAGAATTTTAAATATCTGTTACATGGGAAATGTCTTCTATTTAATATTTTTTAGAGGGAGACAGACAGTATAACCATCTCTATTCGTTTATATCTGATGGAGCCAATTCTTACACTATACCATGACACGGCTATTGTTTCCATATTTCAAAAACAATACATATCTAGTACATATACTGATGGCTATTGTTTGCCTGCTTTTCAATGATTGACATATTTTAGACATATCTGATTAAAATGATTTAAGAATCCATTTATTCATACATACATTTAATGCTGTCCATTTAATAGTCTTAGAAGAACATTAATGTAAAACACTAAAATCTATAAAACACTAAAGTGTAAAACCGTAAAATGCCTTGGTTGAAAAATTCAATTTTAAGATCTCTCTTAAATTATAATAAGAAAGGGGACAGACTCCACTCCAATGGTGTCCACACTACAAATCCCATTACTTATGCATATTTGTGGTAGAGGGCTGCAAACAGTTCCACAATAAATGCAAGCAGGGCTTAAAACAGCAGCATAATGGATAATTTGGGCTGGGAACAAACTGAATTTGGCTCAGGAAGCAACTGGCAATCAATTTGAGGTTGGTATGGCAGTTCCTAGAAGTGCTATTTATCCCTCATACTGCTGTAGTCTAAATCAGTGTGATTTCCAGACCATCTTCAAGGGCTGCCCTACAAACAGTACGTACAGTAATCAAACACTGTTGCCTGTATCACCGGAACCTGGAGACTCTCCTCCAAGTAAACATGCAGTAGTTATTTGGACAAAACTGATTAAAACTTCCCATCTTTCTGCTTTTATTCTCCCAACAGTGCTAAATCAAGGAAGGTCCCCAAACTGCGAATCTGTTTCTTAAGGGAATCGCTCACACCTTTGATTTATTCATCTTCAACTTGTCCCTTCATATCCAGTCCGCTTCTTATGGAAATTCCAAACATTAGCTAACAGGAAAGCAGTGAAGCTGAACATTATTGTAGGAACCAGTTTCACACCTGCTCATAAATTCTTCTTAATGGCTTAACATAGATAATAAAAAACAACATTGCAAGACATTCCCCACTCCAATTCCTTAGGAGCTGAACAAAGGTCTCCCATTGTTTTTTTTCTCCTAATAGTACATCCCAAAAGGTAAGAGCAGAACCACTGGAAAGCAATAGCAATAGCACTTAGATTGTATACCACTTCATAGTGCTTTAGAGCCATGGTGGTGCGGTAGTTATAATGCAGTACTGCATGCTACTCACTGCCCACTGCCAGGAGTTCGATCATGACCGGCTCAAAGTTGACTCAGCCTTCCATCTTTCCAAGGTCAGTAAAATGAGGACCCAGTTTGTTGGGGGCAATATGCTGACTCTGTAAACCGCTTAAAGAAGGCTGTAAAGCACTATGAAGTGGTATAAAAGTTTAAGTGCTATTGCAATTTACAGCCTTATCTAAGTGGTTTACAGAGTCAGCATATTGCCCTCAACAATCTGGGTCCTCATTTTACTGGCCTCGGAAGGATGGAAGGCTGAATCAACTTTAAGCCGGTCAGGATCGAACTCCTGGCTGTGGCCAGTGTTGGCCTGCAATGCTGCATTCTAACCACTGTGCCATGGCTCTTTTAATAATATGGGAAGGCGTAATATGGGAAAGCATATTCCAAATTTCAGATTACTGAAGCACATCATATCATGGTCAACAATATTAAAAGCTTTTGAGTGATCCATCAATGGAAAATAAAGACAATCGATGCTGTCTCCTGAATTTAAATCCAACCACATGATAAATTATATGGACCTCTGGGGATGCTTTCACTTTCTTCTACCAACATTTACCTCCTTTCTTCTAAAATTCTAGTGCTATCAGCGGTTTTCTCTGTTGACTGACATGTGGAGAATAACCTCTACTCAGAAACTTTGTTCAGGAATTGTACTGCTGTCAAGGTATAGTCTCTACTTATTCCTGATAGAAGACGCTGTTGGCCCATGCTATTCCTTGAAATATAAGCAATTTAATTTTACTCAGCATATGTCTTTTAGCAGAACGGGATTTGAAAGCTATGGATCATAAGAGTAAAGGGAGAATAGGAGTCTGGATTTATTCCTCTTCTCTGCACATTTTTTTTTGTATCTTCTGCTTGATAGGTAAACAGAATAATCATATTTTAAGTACTGCATTGGTGGTTATCCCACACATTGAGTTTTATCCCCAAGTAGCCTGTTACATATAGGTCACATTCACATTTCACATAACAAACATTTTCTTGTATGAACAATGCACTGTGGGAAGCTTCAGTTTAATGAAATCTTTTTCCTATTCTTGCTTAAAAATTGGGAAGGCTTAACTGAAATTTCTCCTTACTACTTGCACAGTGCTATAAAGCACTGTGAAGTGATATATAAGTATAAGTGCTATTGCACAATTCACAATTGCTTAAAAATTAAGAATGGGAATCAACAATAGTTCCCTTGAATGGAAAACTGGTTAATTTTACTCACCATCTTCAGGGTGGTGCTTTAGCGTGATCTGAGCTACTGTCTCCCTATATATACTGGTGGGGAGGTTGGCTGTGTTGTCATTTCTTGATTGGTTGATGGAGTTGATGTTTGCAGATTGGCTGGCTTTTTCTTAAGAACATGTGGGGCTGAGGTATTGGCTGTGTGTCTATCAGCCTCCTGTGTTGTAACGACTTGGGTAATGGGCTGTGTGATGACCTTCTGAGTTCTATTGTTGTGACATCTTGGACCTTGTTTGTAATCTCCTGGGTTGTTGGCTGTGTTGCAACATCCTGAGGTTTTATGGTGTAGCCTCCTGAGTTCTGTGATGTGATATCCTGAGTGGGTGGCTGTGATGTGACATTCCGGGTTTTGGTTTGGCTCCGAGTTTGAGGCCTGGCTCTGTGTGCATGGTGTATGTCATTTTGGTTTGGGGGTCGGGGTGTGTGGCAGCTGGTGATGCAGCCATGGTCTGGTTTCTGGATGGTGGTTGCCTTTCGTCTATGGGGTGAGTTTGGGTTTGAGTCTGGTGAGGGAGACTGGTGGTAGCGTCATGTGTTGTTTTGGTTTTCGTGGCTGAGACTCGTTTGTTGATAAGGGCTAGTTTCCAAATGTCTGGTAGGTGGGAGGAATCGTCCCGTTTATACATGAATATACATACATATATATATATATATATATATATATATATATATATATATATATATGTGTGTGTGTGTGTGTGTGTGTGTGTGTGTGTGTGTGTGTGTGTGTGTGTGTGTGTGTGTGTGTGTGTAAGGTTTTTAAAGTATATATATATATACAAAGTATATATATATATACTTTGTATATATATATATATACTTTGTGTAAGGTTTTTAAGCTGATAATTTTTAAACAATAAATAAGGGAGACTAGTATAGATCTATTTCGAGCTAGTTAGCTCTCTTCAGCTAGCCATACCCTTACTGGGATTCGAACCAGGGAAGTATTACATGTGAGGCAGTTGTAATTGCCTCTACACCACTGGCTCTCTCCTTATCAGCTCAGGCAGGGGAATAAGTATATACTTTGTATTACAACACCCTGTTAAGCCCCAATTAAGGGAGAAAGCATACTGCTTTCTTTTCTGTCTTTCGGCTCATCACCAGAGACCATACCGACAGAAAGCTATTTGTTTCGTTGCCTTTTGTTTACATGTGTGTAAGATTTTTAAGCTGATAATTTTTAAACAATAAATAAGGGAGACTAGTATAAATCTATTTCGAGCTAGTTAGCTCTCTTCAGCTAGCCATACCCTTACTGGGATTCGAACCAGGGAAGTATTACATGTGAGGCAGTTGTAATTGCCTCTACACCACTGGCTCTCTCCTTATCAGCTCAGGCAGGGGAATAAGTATATACTTTGTATTACAGAAAAGAAAGCAGTATGCTTTCTCCCTTAATTGGGGCTTAACAGGGTGTTGTAATACAAAGTATATACTTATTCCCCTGCCTGAGCTGATAAGGAGAGAGCCAGTGGTGTAGAGGCAATTACTACTGCCTCACATGTAATACTTCCCTGGTTCGAATCCCAGTAAGGGTATGGCTAGCTGAAGAGAGCTAACTAGCTCGAAATAGATCTATACTAGTCTCCCTTATTTATTATTTAAAAATTATCAGCTTAAAAACCTTACACACATGTAAACAAAAGGCAACGAAACAAATAGCTTTCTGTCGGTATGGTCTCTGGTGATGAGCCGAAAGACAGAAAAGAAAGCAGTATGCTTTCTCCCTTAATTGGGGCTTAACAGGGTGTTGTAATACAAAGTATATATATATATATATATATATATATATATATATATATATATATATATATAATTTATTTTGACTGTATGTTACAAGTACTCCTCGAGCCACATCCATTTGTTTAGTGACCATTTGAAATTACAATGTCACTGAAAAAAGTGACTTACAACCATTTTCACATCACCACTGCAGCAACCTTCCCATGGACACATGATCAAAATTTGGGCACTTGGCAACTGGTATGTATTTATGCACTGTCCCTGGGTCATGTGATCATCATTTGTAACCTTCCCATCTGACTCCTGACAAACAAAGTGAATGTGGAACCCAGATTCACTTAATGACCACATGATTCATTTAACAACTGTAGTGATTCACTTAACAATTGCAGTGATTCACTTAACAACTGTGACAAGAAATGTCATAAAATGAAGCAAAACCCACTTATCAACTGTCTTGCTTAGGAACAGAAACTTTGTCCCCAATTGTGGTTGTAAGTAAAGTACTTGAATCACACAATAGTGAAAGGGACAGTCAAACTGTTCCCTTATGGTACTTATTTTACAGATTTGTGTTAAAAGATAGTATATTGAAAATGTGAGAATTAATGATTCACAATTTTATTAATTAGAAACAGGCAACATTAGTTGTTTCTTTCTTTTCTTATGTTTAAGAATCACTCCATTTGTTCTTCAGACTAAAATTTCTCAAAACACAGGGGGATAATTCCCAAGAATCTTAAGAAATTTACAAAGGGTTCACAAATTTTTGAAGAGAGTTTATCAGGCTTGCTCTAGCAAATTAGGAATATTTGCTGCCATTTTGCCTGGGCAACCTCAGACAAGCTGCATGCACCCTGGGGCTTCTGGCAAAACAAGACCAGTAAAAACTTGGTTCAGCTTTGTTTGTAAACACAGACTATTGTGTGTATGTGCCTGCGAGTGTGTGCCTGCGCGTGCACGTGCACACACACACACACACACACATACACACACACAAAGGGGGAGGGAGGGAGAGAGCGAGCAGGACTTATGGAAGCAAAATGGGAAGCCAAGACCAGAGTGAGTTTTAAGAAATGACTAATCACATTACTTAAACTGGCAGATGGCTTCTTGCTGGCTGGTGACTTTACTGTTGCAAGTGGTAGTGTATCTGAAATCTTTTGAGCGTCTGTAGAATATATTTGTTAAGAGAGTTCAGTATGTTTATCCATTTTAAATGTTCATCCTTTGAAAACTGAAAAAGATTTTCTTGGGTGTTGAGAGAAAATGACCACCTATGGAAAAAGCTTTTAAAGCTAAATCTAAATTAAGGAAGTACAATGAAAGTTATGTAACTTTCAGTAAGTGGTTGATTTATGCAATCCTAACCCTAATGAAATAATTACTTTTTTTCATTAGTTAGGCTACACAGATTCCTTTCTCATTATTATGGATATTATGGATCACTGTTTCATAATGCTTGAGAACCTTCCTTAGCTAAAATCTTAGCACACACTAGAAATAAGAACTTTGCTATATTTATCATGTTAAAGTACAGAACATTTTCACTTCCTTCCTATGTTAAATATTTATATGTAACTCACTAGTATCTCTTATAGCACTTACAGAATAATCCTTAACAGAATTATCTTCTACTGTATTCAAAAGTAAATCTTGTGATTGCAGTTAGACTGCATTCCTGTATTTTCTGGGAGAATTTCCTAAAGCTCTCATCGCAGAATGCACAAGAAAACACCTTGGTGGTTTTCAGATGTTTAGATTGTAACAATTATATAAACAACCCTACAAAACCAATGGTCAGAAACTATGGAAGCTGTCTCCAAAACTTCTGAATAAACCTGACTAGTCCTGATTTTGCAGATCTCCTTCTCCCACCTGTACAGATGAAGAAATAGAGCTGGACGAGATCCATCCTCATAATCCTCCCAAGTGGGCTGCATATATCTCTGCTATCCTGCCATGTTCTGCTGTCAAAATGTTGACAGCAGTTAATGGCAAAAGGGAGGAGGGCTGGGGATAGTTTACAAGATGTGCAATATGCCAAATTCCGAATGGGATGTAGAGCTGCTGAAAGGAAATCCTAGTTCAGATCCTTACTTAGCCACACATCTTACTCCATGACCTTTGTGCTAGTCACAATCTCACTAGGACAGAGTTTTTCTGAGGATAAAACTAAGGACTCAGAGGTGTATACGTTGCAACAAAGCAATACACTGAATGTGGTTGTTGTTTTTTAAAAAATTTCTATTAATTTCTACTAACTTTCTAAGATATTTTAAATTTAAATATCTTTTTTTTAAAGATATAATATAAATACTACTTATGTTATTATTAAAAACTCTGTAGCAGTGAAATCAATGGAAGTTAAATGTGAATATATGAATGCAAGTGTATAGCTTAGGGGTACATTTTGGCTCAATAGCCCAAAGTGCATTTTGTAAAAACAGTTCTTATCCCAGTGACATATTCAGTCTACATAAGAAGAAACTTAGGGAAAAAACTGTTTTCTTTTATCTGTACAAAGTGTTATTTTAACAACAAAATAGTGTAACAGAAAGTTGTATTATTTAATATAGCATTTGACTACTCAGAATGCTGTCTGTACATGTCACTTTCCTGGGGCTTCTTGTTATGACTGACACCTTTTAATATTGACTAAGAAACAATATGGATATATAATATTATAGAATTTACCTCAAGCAAAACAGAAACACTATTGTTATCAGGAGCTTGAAATGCTAGGGTGATTTCACCTGTCTGTCATACTATAGAATGAACACATTAGGACAATCTTTAATGATTTCAACTAACGTTAGGTTGGCTTTTACAGATTAAAAAATTTCATGAAGCACAGTGACATATCTTTTCTGTTTTTCCATTTGAATGTTGACTAAAAATCTATGTTTTAGATCTGTTACACCACTCATAAATTTTTTAAAGTATCCATCTGTGCATCTCTATTCTCCATAGTTCCACAATCTTTTGGCTAACTAACAGGCCCATATGTTGCCTTCAGATATTTCTAATCAATGTTCCCAATGTTTGTACTTTATTGTTTGCTTGTTTGCTTATTGTTTTTGAAGAGGGGGGAGGAATAAAACCAGAAAAATCATAGGGCTAAATAAGCTATAAAGTGTATCCACACACAGTTAGACTGTCTTTACTGCATCTGAAGACATTATGATTCTGCTGCGACAAACAACATTTGTCTTCATTTTGTCTGACTGTCCTCATGCGTTATTATTAGTGGCTGTCAGACTACAGCAGGAAAAAAAATAGCATCACTTGACAAAGAAGTTGAATGCATAAATGCTATAACTACACATCTGAGGCTGAGGAAAGCATGTGTTTTAAGAGGAGAAATATTGGGGAAACTATCCTATTTATAAGATAACTGTAGAACAAAAATAACGATTAAGAGAATTCTTCTCAGTTGTTTGTACATTTAAATTCAGAATTAATGATTAATAAAACTTGCTCAACATACTTCTTTGCAAATTCACTCAGATCATATTATGAGGTGAACATACTCAGGATTGCAAGCTTTAGGGGAAAAAAACTACTTGACACATGTGATTTTTTTTCATGTCAACTCTGTTTAAAAGCAACTAAGTATTCATATGGAACAATCGCTTCCACTTATTGTATTTCTGATAGCCCTGATAAATACAAATATTACATGAAATACTCTTGTTGGAATATTGAAAATGATTCAGGCCTTTTGTATTCATTACATCCTCCCTACTATCATTCTATATTACAACATTCCAAGATATTTATCTATGTAAACAAAGAAAAACATCACCATTGAAACTAGGGCCACCCAACCTTTTTCGCCGGAGATCATATTTAAAGTTTTGAGAACATGTATGAGCTGTTTTTTCAAAATAGCTACCATAAGTGAATGTGAGACATTACTCCATAGCTACCATAAGTGAATGTGAGACATTACTCACAAAATGGCTGCTCACAGAGGTTTGAGACAACACACATATAAAACAGAAAACAAATAGATTAGGGAAACTGCCGCCTGCTGGAAATCCATTTTCCATTATTTCCATCTCCCTCTCCCCCCCTCTCCCTCCCTCCCTCATGGACAGCTGATACATTTTCCTTGGCATATCAAGATTCTACTAAAGCATTGCTGTGCAGCATGTTAGGATCCTATTGTATGTAGGTATGCATGTATATATGTGTGCTTGTGTTTATATCTATATGTGTAAATGTATATATGAAAGATGTTGAGAGATGGGGCAAAGAAATAAGGCCTAGGAAACATTTAGATCAGAGAGGGCATACAGTAGTCCTTCACTTAGTAAGACCATATCTGGAATACTGCATCCAGTTTTGGTCCCCACAATGTAAAAAAGAAGCTGAGACTCTAGAAAGAATGCAGAGGTTGCTGGAATTGGGTATGTCTAGTTTAACGAAAAGGAAGACTAGGGGTGAGATGATAGCAGTGTTCCAATATCTCAGGGGCTGCCACAAAGAAAAGGGAGTCAGTCCATTCTCCAAAGCACCTGAAGGAAGGACAAGAAGCAATGGATGGAAACTAATCAAGGATAGAAACAAGCTAGATGTAAGAAGAAACGTCTTGATAGTTAGAACAATTAATGACTTGCCTCCAGAAGTTGTGGGTGCTCTAACATGAGAAGTTTTTAAGAAGACATTGCACAACCATTTATCTGAAATAGCACAGGGTTTCCTGCCTGAGCAGGGGGTTGGACTAGAAGATCTTCAAGGTCCCTTCCAAATCTTTTATTCTATTATTTTGACTTACAACCATCCATTTAATGACTGTTTAAAATTACAATAACATTTAAACAGGGGTGGGATTCAATTTTTTTAACAACCGGTTCTGTGGGCGTGGCTTGAAAGTCATGTGACTGGCTGGACATGGCCAACTCAATATCACTTACATCGAGGCACACATCTCCTCGCCTGGCCTCTCGTGACTGTAGGGATGCTGCAAAAGTCGTAAGTGTGAAAAACGGTCATAAGTCACTTTTTTCAGTGCCATTGTCACTTTGAATGGTCACTCCACACAAGCAAAGTACCAGCAAAGGAGAAAAAAAAACCTCCAGAGAAGTTCCTGAGACAGGAAGTCTATTCCTGCCAAGAATGTAATAAGGGTTAACGGAGAGGCAGTTTCTGTAAGCAACACCAGAATGTTTCCTTCCTGCCTTCCTTACAGGATTAGGCCAGTAATTTCTTCTAACAACCGGTTCTCTGAACTGCTTAGAATGTTAACAACCGGTTCTAGCGAATAGGTGCAAACTGGTAGAATCCCAACCCCGCACTTAAAAAAGTGACTTAGGATCATTTTTCACTTATGACGGTTGGAGCATCCCCCTGGTCAAGTGATTAAAATTAAGGCACCTGACGATTTGCATGTTTTTATGATAGTTGTACTGTTCCAGGGTCACTTGATCCCCATCGATAACCTTTCCAGCCAACTTCCAACAAGCAATCTTAATGGGGAAGTCAGATTCACTTAAGAACTGCATGATTCATTTAATTGCAGTCATTTGCTTAACAACTGTGGCAAACAAAGGTAGGAAAATGGGGCAAAACTCACTTAACAACTGCCTTCTTAGCAACGGAAATTTTGGGTTCAATTATGGTCAGATGTTGAGGACTACCTGCAGTCCACAGTTGCATAATGTAAGGAGAAAGTAAGTCCAAAGGCTAAAGACTTGCAAGTTTCTGTTAATTTAGCCCTGCAACAGGGGTGTCAAACTCCCAGTGTCACGTTGTCGTCACGTGACGTATCACGACTTTTCCCCTTTCGCTAAACTGGGGATGGGCATGGCCAGCGTGTGAGACATCTGGCCTGCAGGCCATGAGCTTGACACTCCTGCCCTAAAATAAAGCAGAATTAGCTAATCTGCTTCTGCTTCCTGTCTGGTTTACCCGGGAATGCTGACAGTATGCACACTATGTATATGTGAGTATGTATGTATGTATTTTTGTGTGCTGCATGTCCTCCAAAATCTGGAGGAGGCATTTCCCTTCATTTTATCCTCAAAACAACAATCATGTGGTTGACATGAAAGAAAGTTTCTGCCTCAAGATGACCCAGTTAATTTTCATGGTTAAGAGTGACCTGTTCCAGTGTGTCTCACAATTCTGTCCAATATCTTTACTAAACAGACTTTTTTTTTAAAAAATCCAATGAACAGGAACTCTTTTGAGAAAGAGACAAGTACACTACATCACAATGGTAGGAGTTTGCTGTTTCAAAGTTGGATAAGCAAGTACCAGACAGCAAGTAACTGGGCCGTTCAGGCCTTCAGAATACATCTTTTCTGGAATTATGCTGCAGCTACAGAGGATACATATATAATCCTGGGAAAGGGAAAGCTGCTTTCAGGTGATCACGACTGATGCTACATGCTAAGAGCCGTGATGGCGCAGCAATTAGAATACAGCATTGCAGGCTAATTCGGCCGATTGTCAGCAGTTTGATTCTCACTGGCTCAAGGTTGATGCAGAATTCCATCCTTCTGAGATCAGTAAAATGAGGACTCGGATTGTTGGGGAAAATATGCTGATTCTGTAAACTGCTTAGAGAGGGCTATAAAGCACTGTGAAGAGGTATATAAGTCTAAGTGTTATTACTATTGCTACACCTATCATCTCATGTAGTCCAGAGCACTTTTTCCAGATTAATTTCAAACAGCTGCACAATCCTAGTAACTCAACTTTGAGAAAGATGATAGCAGACATTTGGGGCATAGAAGCAAGAAGGTCTGTACATGTTTGACTTTTTGAGCAGTATTGCTCATATATTTATTACTTATGTATTAATTGGTTCAGGAAAAAAATAGAGGTTGTAAGTTCTTGAGAAAATATGGATTTGTGTTCTTTTCTCTCTACTGAGCCAAGTATTATCTCCAGTGGTAAGGAAGTAGGTTATACAGTAAATGTATCAGGGTGAGAGCTGTGCTGGATTTTCACAGATCAAGATGACATTGGGAGGATATTGAAGCAGTCAGTCCCTTAAAAAGAAAAGAAAAGCCTTTTCTGCAAATCATAATCTTTTCTTGTTGATGTGCAGCACTTTGCAGATGCCTTGCTGTAAATGACATTTGCTGTTTCAGGCAAGACAAATATTTTCACCATCATTGAAACTATCCCAAAAGCTTGTCAAAATTGGGACATATGAAACTCTCCTACTGACTCATATGAAAGCTAAGCTTCAATTTTCCTTCTATCCTGGTAAAAAAAAAAAGATATTTTACCAGTTTTCTTGGCTTGTTTTCAAAATAAACACAGAAGTAATAAATCAAAACATTAGCGTCTACCTTCCATCATATAGTTGGCCTAAGGCTATTTGAATGGATTCATTCTTCTTTAGGACTATTGCAGCTTATGATCCTTTGCTTATTACAATGTTCATTTCTAGGATGAAGTTATTTCTATGGCCGGTATTTCCATAGTTGGTGCCTCCAGATGTCTTAGATTCCAAATCTGATCTAGTTCAGGGTTATGGGAGCTGAACACCAACACATCTGGAGGACATCAAGTAACAGAAAGGCTAATTTACTTCTGGGTCCCTTACATGATGCTGTGGACATTTATTTTTAAATCTAACGGATTACCTGCCAATCTGACTTGTTATATTTTTTAAAAGTATATATTCCAATTTTTAAAATATGGGAATAAGTTATCCTGCAAACTAAAGGCAATCACCTTCACCATCAGTCTTTTCCCTCTAAAAATACTATGAGGCCTCCATAGGCAGTGACAGCAATTGTATAAGAGGAGGTTGTTGGAATTAGTGCTTTCTTTGGAAGTATGCCCAATTTGCTAGAATAAAAAGAAAAGTGGAAAGGGACAAAAATATTCCTGGAAGGGAACAAGGAGCATCTCACCCTTTCCCCACTTCTTGGTATAGAAGTGCTTTTAAGTCTCAGTAGAATCTTCACTGCAGCCATATTGTGAATAGACAAGGTCCTTATCGTGACAGCTATTTTGTGAAACTGCCAATATATGCTCTCAAAATCGCAAATGTGTCCACTAGACTGAAAAGGTTGAAGACGTGTGACTACTTACTTAATTTATTTAAAAGGTTTATACCTTTATTCTTGATTATCTGCATTGGACAATTTTAAAAAGAAGAAGCAATGGGTAATATTAGTCAAAAACAAATCTAAAACTAAAAGGATATAATACTACCTGATTAATCATATTATGACATTGTATAAAATAATGGAAGTAGGAAAACAGATCACATTTTTAGATATCCAATTTCCTAGCTATAGCCTTAAATTCCATGTATTTCTAAACTATGAAGTCAAGGATTTTGGGCAAGACCAAACAAATACAGGCTTGTATAGTGCCTGTTCCATATCCATATATCATGTCCAATTGCTTCTGAAATAATCTAGACAGTATATTTTACAGGCTTCCTCTTTTATGGTTGTGAATATGATATAAGCTGCATGGAATGTTATTTATTTAAAGAGTTTTATGGTTCAACAGAAATCTCACAGAACTGAGAGCAGACAATACCTATAGGATACAACTTTCTTTACTCTGTTAAATGCATCTAATCAGATACAAACCTGACAATATCTTGAGAACTTTCTACTGGCATCTATTTTAATTTTATTCCATTTGTGAAAATATCTGCAGATGTTGATACAAGTGTGCTGCTGATAAAGAGGCATTATGGGGTAGACACAGATAACAGATAATCAGAGTTGGAAGGGACCTTGTAGGTCATCTAGTCCAACCCCTTATTTCTCCTTATTTCCAGGTTAAATTCTCCTTGTTCAGTTTCCATCCATTATTCCTTGTCTGGCCTACAGGTGCTTTAGAAGATAGCTTGACCATTTCCTCTCTGTGGAAGCCCCTCAAACATTGGAAGACTGCTATCATGTCTGCCCTGGTCCTTACTAGACTAGCCAAGCTCAGTTCCTGTAACCGTTCTTCATATGCTTTAGTCTCTAGTCCCCTAATCATCTTGGTTGCTCTTCTCTGTACTTTAATTTCTAGAGTTTCAACATATTTTTTGTAATGTGGTGAACAGAACAGGATGCAGTACTCTAGGTGTGGTCTTACTAAGGCTTTATAGAGTGGTATTAGTACCTCACTTGATATTGATTGCATCCCTCTGTTAATACAACTTAGGATTGCATTAGCTTTTTTGGCTGCTGCTGCACATTGCTGGCTCATATTTAGCTGGTTGTCCACTAAGACTCCAAGATCCCTCTCACAGTTACTGCTATTGAGCCTAGTTTCACCCAGACACTTCCACTTATATTTCTTGGCACAGCCAAACGGTTTTGATTAATCTGTACCCAGTAGCTGAAATTCATGATTAATGGTTCACAACTAAAAAAAGGTCACTTTAGTCTTTAATCAGGAATTTACAGATTAAGAAATTACAAATCTATTACTTGAAATAAAACTGCAGGAACTGCCAAGCTGAAAATATACAACTGATCTATTAAATGTTTTTTCCCTGTTGGTTTGATATTCCTACCATATAATTTCACCAAGCCTTTACACAATTGTTTGGCTAGAATGCATATAACTTTTTTTTTAAAATATGCAAAAAGGCACTGAAAATGTAAAGTGCACAGCATGGTATTCAATTTATGGGGGATTGCTCTGTTAGTTTGCTAAAGCTGTTTACCCTTAAAAAAAATGTTATGAGACTTACAGTGAACTGGAACTCCCTGCTGGAAAAACATTCAGTTTAGATGAAACCTGGAAGGAGATTTACTGGGGAATCTATTCCTGGCCATGGTCAAATGCCTTCAGTGGATGAGAGAAGGATCAGATCTGCTGACTTCATAATCATAAAAACAATATTGGTCCCTAAAAATCACACTGTTTTTGTTACCTACTGTATATGCAAATGTAGAGATACTGCCCATGATTTAGCTCTGTCATCTGCAAATAAATATTAAATAGGAATTTTGATTTCAGAAATGTTCTTACATTCCTTTCTCCTTTCAAGTATCTTTTAAAAAGGATATATTTATGGGTCACCACTGTAACAATAATGAAATTATATGTTTAGTTATATATTATAATTAAAAACTGCAAGCTGCTCAGAATCACTACCAGCAGGCCAGTGAAATGGACAACATATAAATTTAATAATAATAATGAAGAAGAAAATAAATGTGTCAAATGTTTGAAAAATTCAAATTAAACTAGCGTGATGTATGGAACTGTAGGGAAGTGGAACTGAAAAACTCATTTATTAAACAGAAAAAATCCATGTCCCCTTACTTTGGCTACCGTTTCTCAAAACAATAAATGATTAAAAATGCAACTGGAATAGCCAGCAAAAGACCTCCATGCTATATGCTGTGAGTTGCCTTTTCCCTGATGAAAAATTATCTGGTTCAGTAGAAATTCCATAAGCAAAGTAAAAGAAAATGTTTTTTTTTTTAATTCCCTTGATTCTACATCCTCTGCACTACTTATTTTTGGGGGGTCATTTGTCTTTGTGGGAGGCAGGACTTCAAGAGAAAGAAAAATAAATCTATATATTGTCCCTCCAGGTAAGGGAACAAGAATTATACCAATTATATCAACATTACCAAATTATGTAATATTAATCTTAGGATAAATTCTTGAAAACTGCAAGAAAAATCACAACCATTATTTATAGTGAATTCATTAAGATGGAGTCTGTTTGAATGATTTGCTTCAGGGGTAGGATGTTACCGGTTCTGCCCAGCACAAAGCATAATCATCGAACTGGTAGTAACACCAGTTGAATCCCACCTCTGATTTGCTTCTATCTTTTGACTCTCCCATCCCTTACTTTCCTAGTCCCCCCACAATCTCTCCTATCTGCTGTATTTCAGTGATAGAAAGCTTATCAAACTAAAGAGATTTCTATTCATATTTTCACAATAGCCAGAAGAAGCTCTGTTTGGTGACAAAAAACAAAATAGTGCTTCTTCCCACTGGATTTCTTTCAGAGCAGACTTGACTGCAGTTAAAGGGCAATTATGCTCTTGAGAACTTGTTGGAGAATTTCTCCATTCCCTGTAGAAATGCAGAGAAAGTATCCATTATTCATTCAATTTCTCTATTCCCAAAGTTGATAAAGGTGAAAGACCACTTGGGCCCAGCATGAGAAGTCCTCAACTATTACATTCATATACCCCATGGTTCTTAAAAACTCTAGTACTCCTATTGAGAGAAATGAAGGACAGATTCAGTTGAATTTTCCCAAAATTAATCTGTTGCAAAACGAAAACAAAAATATGTAAAGACTAACAAATTGATTGTCTCTTAAGACTGTTATGTTATAACTAGCGAAATTCTCTTTAAAATATATTTTGGAATTAGTTTCTCGTACTATTTACTATTCCATTTGGTTAATTAGTATTTTATTTTGGAATTAAAAAACGGTTACTTCTGTATAAGACAAATATAAAACAGTAACCTCTGGTAATCCATTTCCTGGTCAGTGGTTCAGTATAATTAACACATAAAGGACCTAGAAAGTATACTGAAGTTATTTCATATTTTGGACTTTTTTGTTCTATTTTTAGACATCTGCAGTAGATGTCTAAATGATTTTAATTTTGTTTCTGTGGAATCTCTTTTATAGGCTAAAGACAACATTAAAAATACTATGCATAAAAATGCACAAACGTATTTCTAAATAAATGATTTTTTTTATTATAAATTGCTCAATATTTCCCATCTTTCTCATTCAGTTAAGATTTATACTTACAGTATATTAGGTAATTTTATCTGTTTGTTTTTTCATCTGGAATCTAACAAGTTAATCAACTGTATGCTACCAAAAAGACATTTCAGTTCTCTCATTGCTCATTTTGGATCCTCTAAAGCAGTCTCTCAGGCTGGAAGCAAAAATCATATACAGGTAATCATAATTTAGCAACAAGAATTGGGACCAGTCACTGGGTTGTTAAGCAAAGTGGTCAGTAATTGAAACCATGAGTGTGCTTATGATCTTACTTTACTTTACTTACTTTTTCCTTTGCTTTCCAGACCTCCAAACATCATAAATGTGAGGATTGGTCATAAAGTTACCTTTTCATAACCTTCATAACTGAGAATAGTCACTAAATGATGGAGTTGCTAAACAAGGACCACCTGTACTGTATATTGAAAGCACTGCTTTGGGCACAAGTACAAGCCTGTTATCCTTCTACTTAATGGGATTTCTTTAAACTTTTTGTAATCAGCATTACAAATTTCAGAGGATGACCAGTGGAATCTAAAGTAAATCAACTTGAATATCTATTCAATTTTCTTCATATGTATTATATTGTAAGCTCTACCATATCCACTGTTATTTGATGTACTTACTAACGAAGAGGATTAAGATCAGGAGGGTCCAGTTTATAGCCTTCCCTTATGGAAAAAAAGCTAGCTAGGTGATCTTGGAGTATTCATATCCACTCGGCCCTAAAGATGATTAGGCTCTGTGACAAACCAACTGGAAAACAAAAATGCATGCATCTACTACTCCCATTTCCTTCAGACAGAGAATCAACTTTTGCTTTCCTGAATAAAACACACACCCACAAAACAACTCAAAACATGTCAGCCAACTCAAAACATGTCTCACTCAGTTAGTTGTTTTCAAATCCTAGCTTCAAAAAGAAAGGGGAAAGGTTTTGGAAAAGCAAAACCAAAAATTTCTCAACCCCTGCCTTTTCTTTTTAAAAGCCTTGTCTTGGTAGGTGCCCAGAGAAATTGCCTGAAAAATGTAACTGGAAGAAAGCTTAGGGACGTATGTGGGAAAGATCAGAGAAATTTAGTACTTCTTTGGAAAAGGGCAGTGCCAGAATACCAGAGGGTAAGAACATTTAGTGCAGTCCATTATTATGAAAAGGAAAAAAAATCTGCATCATCTTAATGACTGCTGTAGTCCTTGTTTCATCCGCCTATACGTAGTTCTGTAAGCGATCATCTTTTTTTTTTTTATCTTTAACAAAGCTTATATTAAAACTCTTCACTGCTTTTCTCTGCAATTCCTGAAAAATGCAGATGGACTGGGTTTTTTCCTCCCTCTGGCATATGCATTGAAGATATGGGTTAAAAGGTTTGCTTTTCATTTTTCATCATTGTTATCATAACCATCCTTGTTCTCAGGATACAAAGTCTCTGGTTGTGATGTGCCCTATGTCTCTCACAGAATAAAAGAGTGAGTGGTACTGGAGGGCTTCTGGCCCAAAGGAATGAGAGTCCCTACTTTGACCCTTGATGTTGGCATAGTCACCTGGCCTAGCCCAGCTCATCTTTTATGGTTATTCTACAGTAGCAAAGGGAAAAAGTAGAGAGCAAACATGGCAAGAAGATCAGGAAGAAAAAAGAAGATTGGAAACATAAAGGAAGTGTTAAGAACAGCCATCTCCCAGGGACTTTTCCCTGATGTGTATATATTTTCTGCCATTTATTACTCTTTCTTTTCATCCATTTCCTTCTTTTCAGATAATGTATCTTCCTCTCCCTCTATTCCTTTTTCACAAAAATATATTAACTTTTAGGAAACTTGATTTTTTTAAAAAAAATCATGATTCAATTATTGGAGAAGAACCAAGTTACATTCCTTATAGTTTCTATAAAACAGTCCAGGAACTGACAGCTGCATCCAGTTACCAGTTATTTTTTGGTGAATGAAAAATATGACCTTTCCAATTTTCTCCCCCAAGAATACAAGAAGCCCAGATACTGTTTTTTCCCTCCTCCTGATTTTCAGGAAACCCAAGGCCAGTACTTAGCTTTCTGATTCCCCCTTTGTCCCTTACCAGAAGGAGTTCCAAGTAAGTGTCAAAAGGGTTGGCTATAATGGTAAGTGCTCTAAAACTTCACAAACATTTTTCTTGATTTCCAGTCAGTGCCAAGTGGGAAACAGAAGCGGTTGCCTTTGAACAGACATTGCCCAGTCTCTTTACAAGCAAGCAGCTGGGAACTTTGATATCTCACCCGCATGAATCAGAGAACACAGCAAGAACTAAATGTTAAAACACTTATAATGGATTGAACCCATTTACCCTTCTTTCACCCAAAGCAACCTACAATCATCATCATTCTTATTTAGAAGAGAAAAAAGAAGAAAAAGAGGATACTTGGTGCTGTCTTGCTCCATCCAACCAATGCAAATGTTTCTTGGTGTCCACTTGTATTTTCCCCCTTGGAATATTCTTGACAATTTTTATTAGTTTTGTTGTCTACCTGTTAAACATTTTTCAATATCTTGCTGGAGAGGTGAATCAATTAATTTGAAATGCATGTTAGTCTTATCTAATACAACACTTAATTGAAGGCCCTTTGTGTTCATAGCCAACTTCAGTAATAATGTGTTTCCATTTACAATTTAAGACAGCATCAGTCTTTAATATTCTAATAAATAAATGGTTTGACAATTGGGAGCTAATTGTCACAGTAGGACAGCTTTGAAGTCTAGTAATCAGGCCGTGTTTTTTTTTTACAATTCATATTCATACTGTGGCAAAATAATCACCTTAGGAACCATTTCAAATAAATATTCTTTTAAAAAACACACAAATGTATTCACTCATGCAAAACCAGTATTCATACTATGAAACCACAGTAAAGTATAAACATTGCATTCTAACCTTTTTAATCTGGAAAATAATAATACTACAAGAAAAGTAATAGGTTACATCAATAGAAATGTCTTCTTGAAATTGAATTAAGTAATCTGGCTTCATTGTGAGTGCAAAATTTATAAAAATCAGAGTATTTAAAATTTACAAATCCTGCCACAGTACAATCCATTCCAAGTAATTGTATACCCAACATAAATGTGTATGGAGATTCTCAATCATCCAGGTCATGTTTGTTCATTCAGAAGTTGGAGCTGTGCTACTTTACTGCTGACATGACTTTGCCCTAGTTGCTCCCATCCTGCATAGGTGATTTTAGCCTATGTTTGTCAAATTTGTGTCTCAAGAGAGACTAATGATTGATTCAGGCTGAGCTGTGATTGGCCAGATGCGCTCTCAAGATACATTTGTCCAATCACAGCTCAGCCTGAGACTGCCATTAGCTGAATATAGCTCCAGAACCCAGTCTACTTGAAAATTTACTTCGAATACCATGCACACAATTCTGAACACCATATTTGAAAAAGGGTAGAGCTGAAAAACAAATCAGCAGTAGCTCAAAAGCCTTCTTTATGAATAAGAATTAGAATGTTTAGTAGCTTTTAAAATAGGTAGGATGGGTGGATGGGTGCATGGATTAGGTTTACAAAATCATGTACCGGAAAAAGGATAATGTTTTTTCTTTCTCACAAAATTCTAAAACTGTGGTCATCTAATTAAATTGACTGGAAGGAGATCTAAAAGAGAAAAAAGAATGTCCTTCCACATACTACTACAAAATATGATTCAAGTAACAACTCCCTTAGATGGCTTAAAAGTGGTTGGATAAATAAATGGAAGACAGGTCTGTGAAAGGTTCGTTGTCTAAAGACTTAGTATTATCTTTGTGTTGCAAGAGTATACATGCAGATACCAGATGGATATATCTGCTTGTGAGCACTCCAGAGGGATCTTTGGAGTTTGCTACTATGAAAAACAGAGTGCTAAAATGGTCTTGTCCTGATTCAGCAGTGCTATTCTTGTGTTCTTAAGAGTACCATTTAAGATTTTACAGCACATTGCCTCTGCTTTATAGACAACAAGGTACAATTTCTCTGTGTGCATATATGATGGGAGAAAGTGTAAAAGCAGTATATTCTCCAGTTCTCTCAGACATGAAGATATTAGAATGCTTTGATCAATTAACATACTAGGAAGTAAGATATTTCATATGCTCATAAATTTGAGTTTAAATTTCTAATCTACTGAAAACCATAATTCAACTATAGATACGATTTTCTCATGAATCACATCATTTTATGATGCAACTTAAAAACTGCAGTTTTACCGGTGGACAGGGATTAGATTAAATGTATTAAGTGGATGTTTCATCTCAACACTGTCAGTCTTGCAATGTTGTATTTTACATTGGCTTCCTGCAATAGTTTTCTTAGGGTCAGGGTCCTTTTCAACATTATTATATTAGCCTTCACTGCTCCATTTGTCAGCTGCTCATAACCACAAACCCATGTGGTTATGCTTCATTAATAAACCATATTTCCAATCAGGCTCCATGTTTCCAGTGTCTTTCTCCCAGCTTGGAACTGAACCAAATGGATTTGTGGTTCTGGGCAGTTGACAAAAATGGAGTTGAGTGTGTGTGGGGGGGTTATAACTTCTTTGGGCTTTGCACTTGAACTTCCTGTTCCTGTGCAAGAACATGTATTCTATTGGCTGTTGTCAGATTCCTATGGGGTCATGTAGGGGTTATGTAGGGGTCATAGCTGGCTCTATAGGCAAAAGAGGAAATGTGTATCCTAGGTGTTTGTCTGAGCTCCCAAGTTTGGTTGAAGTTTGCACTGCTTTGAGATGATGCAATGAAGGGACTTGTGTCCTGAAAGAGTGCTGGGCAATTCCTATTGTGGCTTAATAGCTTTGCCTGTGTTGGATCTTGAGTGAAAGCTAATCCTATCATTCTGCCTTTGTTCAGACTTTGCTTCAGGGAGTTTCAAAATATCCTGTCTTGAATGGATTACCAAATCTGCATTTCTAAAAGCTGCCTCCTCCTCAGCTGGGGATATTAAGAAAGACTGAGCCTTCCTGCCTCTAAAAAAAAACCACGTTCCTCCATTTCTCATTTAGGGAAATATAATATTCTGCCCTATTAATATTCCTTAAAATATTTAATTCTTCAGGGTGGGGGGGCTTCCCACTATATCTTATTTATTTGTTTAGCAATCAAATCTACATAGCTATCCATCTCACAGAAAGTGACTCTGGGCAGTGGACAACAAATGAGTAGAAACCACAGATATGAAAATCACATTAATAGTAATAGTGTATTAATATAATATTAATAGTATTAATATTATAAAAATACAAGCCCTAAACAAAGAGGAATTAAAAAGGTCAGCAATGGAGCCATCTAAGCATGTTTCTGGTTTCCTGGGAGTTCCAGACCTGATAAAATAACCAAATCTTGAGGGCCTTCTGGTCAAAAGGAATTGAGCTAATCTATTTGAGGGAAACAAATGTTCCATAAGGGCCATTCATGGCAGATTAGGCATATTTTCTGGGACCAAATAAATATAGGTCTATAGCTGACAGTATTTGAAGCATGCCTTGTCTGGCAGATCTAATGGGTAAGTTACTGTAACCAGGAAGAGCAGGTTCCTCAGATAGCCTAGTCCAGTGGTGGCTAACCTTTTTCGGCTCCTGTGCCGATAATTGTGTGTGCGCTCGCTTGCTCGCATTCGCATGCCAGCACCCAGAAGACAATGCATGCTGGGACCGACACCTCCTGCGCATGTGCACACAATTCCCCCCTCATGCGGCATGCATCTTTGCATATGCGTGAGATCCCCCCTCGCACGCTGCACATCTGCGCATACATGCAGAACACAATGTGTGTTGGGCCGACACCCCTGCACATGCGTACACAATTCCCCTTGTGTGCCATAACATCTGCACATGCGCGCGCAATTTCCCTTGCGTGCAATGCATGTGTGCATGCACATGCGATCCCCTCATGCACAGCAGCACATCTCTGCGAATGGGAACATGTCTCCCGCACACACACCCCTCTGCCTGCGTGCCAGATACCCAACAATCAGCTGTCTGGCGGCAGTGCACGCACGCATGTGCAGTGAGGCTCTTCCGGTGATCTCTCACGTGCCAGGAGAAATGGCTCTGCATGCCAGTTCCGGCATAGGTTCGCCAACACGGGACTAGTCCCATGTCATCTTTGATATGGAAATTAGTCTTTTCTAATAAAAATAGGTACTGAGTTGGTGAAAACTTCTTGGTCTTGATTGAGTTTTAGTTGTGTTTCAAGTGAACCATTGGATCAAAAGGGCCCATCAGCAGTACTTACTGTTACATTTTGCACATTTTCTGAATTAGGCCATATAAATATTAAGCTACATTACTATGGGTAAGCCAATAATACTAGAACTTCAGGAAAGTAGGATAAGTTTTTAAAGTAAAATTAGAAAAAAGGACAAGGATCAAAAAGCAAGAAAAAGACAGCATAGAAAGAGAAAATAGGCTAAATCCAAATGGAGGGGGTTCCTAATGGCAATGGTTAAAAAGAAGTGAAAGGAAAGCAGGAGTTACACTTTTAACATACACAATACGTTGAGTTTTTCTGAAAAATTCTAGAGTTTTATAGTGAAGTTACTGCATAAATTTGAAACCCATATTTGCAATGTTTAGAGATGAATAAAAACTGCTTTTAAAAAATATTTTACAAAATACTTCATCTTTATTACACTGAGATACAAAATGTAACTTTAAAAAGCTTAAGAATTTGTATTCTTACAATATAAAAGTAATATTGTATCTGCCAAATACTGTAAGTTAATAGATGTTAAAACAAAAAATTGCAATTGTTCTAGCTACAGAAACAATGAAGGCTACAGGAATACTGCTTTCAGCAATAAATCTCAAACTTATTTGGGTACACAAATAGACCTTGTACAGCAGCTGACTTGTTTAGCTACTGTTCAGTTACAATGGTGCTGAAAAAATAATTATAAAAGCAGTCTTCATGTTTGCAACTTTCATAGGTTTGTAAAGCAAAGGAATTGTGAAATAAAATAATAAAATAATGATGTTTTACTTAGGAATTGCTTTGCTTAACTACCAAGTTGCCATCCAAACTGTGCTTGTTAAACAAGGATTACCTGATTTGCTTAATCTTTTCAGAGGACAAGACCATACTATACTATTTTTCTCTCTAAGTATGAAATGAGTAACAAAAGCTTCCCATCAATAGCAGTCAATGTGATGTCTATGAGGTGAAATATTTTTATTCTTAGAAAAGGACCCCTTAATTTCAGAAACATTTTCATATTAATGAAATTACTTCAGGTCAGTATATAATAGTTTATTTTGACCCTATATTATTTTATCCACTATTACCTTGTAATATTAAAAAACATATTAAACTATTTATTACTAACAGAAAGCTCTTGAAGATTTTTCTATTCTGGGAATTAAAATCCACATTTCTTGAGGGCACTTACGGACAGGGCCTTAAATATACACAAATATAGGAATCATTAGAAGTCATGTTTTGTGCCAACATGTTCCTCAAAACTCTCAATCTAGTTTTATCCCTTTTCTACATTTGTGTATGCTTGGATCTCTTCATGTGTATGTAGGCAAAACTAAGACACAACCTGCCAGCATAAGCTACCTCCTTATAGGATCTTTAAATTATCTATTATATTTCCTTATCACAATTCTTTCCTCAATTCTCCTAAATTTCCAGATGGCCTCTTTGAACAACTCTTGTTCAAACTGACAGATCAACCATATTTGTGTAACCACTGAGTTCTGAAACTATAGGAAACTTTGCACGCTTAGGTTTCTATTCAATAACTGATTTAAACTGGCTTATATTTAACTGAGTGCTTCATTTTTCTGGATTTTAATCTTTGCTTTGCATGCGGTAATTAATGCCTTAATAGAATATGTTTGCTAATTTCTCTGGAAATAAATCATTTGAATACTTCGATTTTTCAGTATTTCTGCAAGTGTATATAATAAACTACTCGTTCCATCTTGATGGTATTATATGCAGGGCTACTGGACAAAGTTCATCAAAATGATATTGCCAAAGTCAGATCTTTTACCTATGTGTGTAGAACATGGCTGGACTTTGAGTCACACTTCTGGAGCACATGTGACAACCGGTGATTTCTTTGCTTTCCTTTGTTCCTAAATTATAGTTACTTTATAATCCTGGCTTTTGATTCATCCTTTAGCTCTTAACAAGAAGCTTGCTTCAAATAGCAAGAATAGAATGTAAGAGTTAGACGAGAATAGAGCTGAAAGGAACCTTGAGGGTCTTCTACTCCAAACTCAAGCAGGAGACCCTATATCATTTTAGATAAGTGGCTGTCCAGTATCTTCTTAAAGACCTCCAGTGATGGAACACTACAACTTCTGAAAATAAGCTGTTCCACTGCTTAATTGTTCTCACTGTTATGAAGTTTTTCCTTAATTCCAGGTTGCTTCTCTCCTTGATTAGTTTCCATCCATTGTTTTTTGTCTTATCTTCTGGTGCTTTGGAAAATACCAGAGAAGCACAAAAAACAATGCTCTAAGGAATCTCTAAAACCTCTTATTATATCTTGCTTGGAAACTATTACCATCACACTGATGTAAGAATATACATTTCATGAAGCTGTTCAAAATATACATTATTATTTCACATTGTAGTCCAAAAATACAAAGAGAGTGAGAAAGATATGTCTGCCCCAGATTTGAGATCCATCTCAGAATGAGTGCAAGCATAGTGAAAGGGGGAAGAGTTATTTCTTAACACATTTGGGCTCTTTTAAACAAAAATTTCATCGTATTATACAGCCAATTAAAGTAGCCTATTATATGACAGAAGCATCAAAAGTTTCAGAAAATAGATTTTAAAAAACTGTTTTCATGATGTGCTTGAGAATAATCCACATTATAAATATGATTTCCACCAGATGGTTCTGAACAAAATGGGGAAAACATTTTCCTAGAAAAAAATCATAAATGCATAGAAAGTTTAGCCTATGCCTCCACTGCTTTTAGTTATTATTGACTTCCATTGGGAAAAAGACGTGCTCTCTCTTTTACCTCTTGAATATGTTAGTATTCTTTCTATTGGTTATATTTCAAACCATCATTAAAAAAATGCCCAGAGGACTGCTATATAACTGGTATAGACAATAAATAAAAGATATTATGAAATAAAATGCAGCAAAATCAATGATTAAAATAATATTCTCAAGTGAAAGCATTTTTAAAAGCTTGGAATACATAAGCACAAAAATACACAGAGAATGAAATTATTCTATATATTAATAGCAGATCATCCTTTGCACTATGAACTTGCTAATCATTTAGACTTTTGCTGCTGAATTTCTAGAGTAAACAATGACATTAGGTAGTCATCATCTATAAAAAGTATATATAGCATGTCCCATTGGTGAAGCCATTTTTAAATTCTAATATAATTTCAAGGTTATTATCTATTTCAGAACAACATGGAGGGTCAGAGTTCACAGCAGTCAGAATTTACAAACCTCCAATGGGTTTTGATTGACAGCAATCAGCATCTCTTCAGCATCACTGAGGGAACAAAGTACAGGTCAAGACAGCAGGCGATTTCATCTGTCATTTTTAATTATCTAAATGATATTCACAGACAAAACCTTTCCCATCTATCAGGGCATCACATTATCATAGACAATGTTTGTTTAAAGAAGGGACCATAAAATCAAACAATTACGAATGCAGACAACCCTTGCTATTGACTGCATAAGTAATCAAGTGAGATTTTCAAAACTCTCTGCTAATGAATGGGTAGGGTGTTGGCTGGAAGTGGCAACTAATAATACATACAACATTCTGATAATTCTTAGTGATTTTTATTAAATCTATTTATAGTAGTAAGGATTTTTTAAAAATGACGTCAAGTAAAGTTTCCATAGGAGCTGTATTGATAGCAGTACCCAGCTAAAATACAAGTAGTTAACTCCTGACCTTATAGTAGGACCAACATTCCCCTGAGAGAGCTGAAATGCTAGCAGTACAATTTATCATGAACTAAGCCAACAGCCTCAGGGCCTTGGCAACATTACAGCACAGGGAAAGGGTTCCTTCTTCTGCCATTTATAACTATGTAATCTGCAATAATTCAGTGGTGGCCTTGGAAATGAACTCACTTTCATGTTGTTAAATCCGTAAATAAACCGTTGTAGGGAACAGAAACATAAATGTAAATATTTAATCGAAGTTGTACATAACATTTGGCACCAACCTAGGTTTCATTATCTAAGAAATTATAAAACTTAAATGTTAAACTGAAGCTGAAAATAATCACAACTTTCTATCACATTGCTTGCTTCATTATTCTCAAAGAAGTATTCCAGATTTGACACAGAAAAGGAAACTAGAATTACTAAATAACATCAGAACTGGATGTGGAAATCTGTTGTAGATGTATTATATTAGAACCCACAAGTATACAACAAAGATTCAAAGAAAGATCAGCAATATTTAAGACTTAATAATAGCAATTGCTATGCATGCACCTCTTAAATTTTAACTCCCGTCCCTTCCTACACCTTGGCCCAATTTCTTACAAATTATTAAGATTTGCTGACAATCTAAGCTATGGAGGTATCCATTTTGGTCTGTAATTCATGAATTTTCTTTAACGCAGGTTCCAATTTCCACTATTATAGATCTATGGCTTGTAATCCTTTGCATGTTTATACAGGAATGAGGCCCACTAAATCCAGAGGAAATTTTTGCAATTCATAAATAGTGAACTGAACACAGAGGGCAAAGATAATGCAAAACCTGTTAGCTAAATGTATTAGCAAATAAAACATTCTCATAACTGCCCTAGTGCTCTTACTCAATAAGACCGCAGAACATTTCAGGAATGAGCTTGTTTTTTTTAAATAATTAACTGACCACTTCTCATTTCCCACTCTATTCTGTTTTCTGCCATATACACTGAGAAACAGATACGTGACAGAGATATACTACTGATGATTTTAATCACTATAGGAACCTATATGCATGTACTTTTATTTAAAGGGAGTACTTTTATTTAAAGGGAGTTATGGATTTACCAGCAATTGAACCAATTTCTATACAGTGATACAGTACTTGTTTAATACATGAAAATGCAAACCTGATAGATTAAATATAAACTTTCAGTATGAAAACTTGAAAATAAAAGTAGTATCCCTGCAGAGTTGAAGGGAAAAAATGTAACCTGTTAACTGAATAAGTTTTTAAATGAGAAGAGTCTCAAAGGTTTGAGATTTGTTAAAAAAACCCTCTACTATATATTTAAATAATTATCTATGCATTTTTATGTTTCATTTGGGAAATTTTGTGTACCATGCTGTTAAATGTTTACACTTATATAATAGATTTATTTCATAGTATTCCCCAACCTGGCGGCCTCTAGTTTAGGGATGTCAAATTCGTGTTGTCATGGTGTCATCACATGACATATCGGGACTTTCCTTCCCTTTACTAAACCAGCATGGGGGTAGCCAGTACATGATGCACCCGGCCCATGGGCCAGGAGTTTGGCAGCCCTGCTCTAGTTGAACTCCCACCATCCCATCAAATGGCCAACATGACATCACCTGGCATCTCTAGAAGATTTAAGTATGCCAGATTTTCCAAAACCATGGATTCTGAAATGGTAGCATTAAAATGCATCTGAACATTCACTGTGCACTCCTCTCAAAAATATTTTTTTTTTTTTGAAATTTTGAGAACTAAAAAGCTTGCAAAATTCTTTGGTATTATTTTTGTTGGACTTTATATAGGTACTGTTGTTGTTGCTAGATTGGTATGCCATGTTTATGCATAAATCAAGGTGGTGAACATACTTAATACTCCTGCCTCCTATTTTCCTGGCAACAACAACCCCATGAAATGAGATTAGCTAAGGTGGGCTGAAGTTTCCCCTCAATATAGATTTTTCTCCTCATTTAAAAAAATATTAATTTTAGTTTCATTTATTTGTACAATCAATGTGGGTGCAACTGTCATTGAGGTTGCCTTAGTTCCCCAGGATATTCAAGATCAAAACAGCTACTACTACTACTTTTCCTTCCCCTTCCACTCCTTTATTTATCAAGAATACTTATGTGAGTGAAATTTTGGGAATGCAACTTTATAAAGGTCAGTCCTTAGGTTTGCAACAGGCATTTACTTTTAATTTTGTTTTGTTACTTTTTAAGTTGTTTAAAATTTTAAAAATTAGTATGGACAAAAAGGCCAGGTGGACCATAAGGTCACTTTCAAATAGGTGCATTTGATTGTGTTACACTGAAAGCCCCAGCACTATAACATTGATAGCTTATTGCTAAAATTATCAAAATTAGTATTTAACAATCTACATGTTTTAACAATGAATTTATGTCCATAACAAACAAATGAAAACAAAAGCATCCAATTCTTAAGTGTTTTCATATCCACAGCCGCTACTTACTCAACCATTAACTAAATTATCCTGTATCTGTCAGATATAGAAAACTAAAGGAATAGTTAGTACTATTATAACTTAAAAGTCTGAACTGAGACTTTAATTTCAGTTTTATATATAATTCGCTATTGACTTCATAAGTAATCAAGTGATAATATATATTCCTTAAACCATTTCAGGAATATTTAATCTGAGAATTTTTGCAAAGGTAAAATAACGAAACAACTTTCTGAACAATGAGCAAAAATAGATAGACATTTATTTCCTCTGGGAAATACTCTAGACCCACTACCAGGCTGCAGCCCATTCACGACTGGGACACAGAAGCAGTGGGAAAGCACGCACATGGAGGTCCATTTGTGCAAGCACCAAACACACGTGTCTGCCCCTCACACAAATGGAATTGTATGCACGTGCATATATGCTCACTCGCCGCTCATGTGGAACCATTCCCATCTCTCTAGCTGCTCCTCAAAGCCAGAAAGGCTGGAGACTGCTGCTCTAGACAGTTGCATAACTATGTATCTTAATGGTGGGAACATTCCACAGTATTTTCTAAAACTTAATATTCTCAATTGCTCACTTCCAAAATTATTAATATGATGCATGAGGCTTAAAAGGAAGTAGACATATTATTATATTCATATGTAATACCTTACTGGACTGAAGCGACAGGTGAACAGCCTGCCAAATTCTAACTGCAGTTTATGTGTGACTGCAGGAAAAAGAAAAAAGAAACTTCAAAGAATTACATTAGTATTAGTTGAGTAAAGTCAGGCAGCCTTATATTGATCTCATAGATGAAAAGGATTTCAAATGTGTTTTAAGATATATTTCTGATTTAATCCAACTGAACATTATAAAACCTACTCATGAGTAAATGTGATCTGTATTTGGTGCAACATTAAGCTTGGTGTTTGCTGCAAATCAAATGAAAAAGCAATCAGCAATATCTTGTACCGCATTTGGAATGCCCTCAACTGGACACTTAAGACCTTTTTCTGCCATTAATATTTTTGGAAGTGAAGTTCCCTCAGTACTTTCTAAAAAAACTGGATAGATAACAAAATGAGAATCTATTTCAGGATTATCAGAGATTATCTTAATCGGTTTTCCCCCTACTCTGAGCCATAGATTTCTGCTTTAATACCAATATAATATTAAGACACTATAGAACAGGGGTGTCAAACTCAAGGCCCAGGGGATGGATCTGGTCCATGGGGTGCTTAGATCTGGCCCTGGGGCCATCCTGGAAATAGCGGACCAACCCACGGCCCTCCTGAGCTCTGTTTTCATTGGCAAAGGGCTGCAGGAGGCTGTTGCAGCCAAAAATGGAACTCGGGAGCCCATTTTCGCTGGCAGACTGCTCGGGCCATCACAGGCACTCCCCCCAACATGAGTGACATCATGCTTGCCACCCTGGCCACGCCCACCTTAGCCCCCCAAGATATAAACACAACACTGCTTGACCCTCAATGAAATCAAGTTTGACACCTCTGCTATAGAACATTAATTAATGCTTGTTTTGCCTGATATTTTTCCTAGTTTTTCTTCTTATATTACATGTCAAAAGAGGCTTATAGGATAGGGTTCTTTGTGGTTGAAAAAAAAGATTCTCAATGCAATGGTACTTTTGTACTCAACTGCTTTGAAACTCATCGAATTTGGTGCTTAATGCATTTTGACATAAAAAAATTGTCCTGGTACTCATTTTTTATTTGGCGCTTAGTGCACAAGCTAGAACAAGCTGTCGATGTCAATGTCACTACATTATTCCTTATGGGAAAAATATGTTTGTTGCTTACAGCACCCCTCCCGGAACCAATTAAGGTACCACTGTATAATATACACTTATTTGCTTGACTACATGTTTTCACTGAATACTGTTTGCTCATATCTGCATATTTTAAAAAATGCAAAGTTCTCTTCCCTATTAAAAAAGCAGAATCCCTGACAAAGCTAATTTTGGCAAAAAGGTGGCTTTCTTTTTAAGAACCATGTGCCAACTCTTTCATTTTAAAATGCTTCTTTGCATTAACGTTCTCCAATTGAAGGAGCTCTGCTCTAAATGCTAAGGGATAAAGAAAAGAGATTGTTGATTTCTTTTAAAGCTGTGACATCCTGGTAGATAATTCAATTTATTTGCAGTAGTTCTTGACTCTTAACAATTAAATAATAAACTTGGAACTAAAAGAAAAATCTGGCTTTATCTTATTTGCTTATTTTTTCTATTTTCTATGTCTAAAATAGAAAAATAATTGTTGTTTTTCATTACATTTGCTGCACCATTCTGCTATGAACATTTAGAGGCCTGATTTATAAAACTCCATTATAGATCTACACACTATAGGCTGATCATTTATTCTGTCTGGTTATAGCAGGTTGCCTGCTCAGCTGGAATTAAATAACTCCTAATGTTTTTTTATACAAAGTTTATTTCTCTAAAAACAACAACAAAAGGTAACAAAAAAAGGTTATCAAAAATGATAACATTACAAAGGTATATATTTTCAAGATATAAATACATAAAATACATACATACAATACAACTAAAGATACATATATCTCTTAAATCCTAATTTTATATTACTTAGATATTATTGTTACGTTATTTAGTTGTCTTATTTTTAGTTATTTAGAGTATAATATTTGATCAATATTTCTACTTCTGGCTAGTTGTTTGCTCAAGAGACAAGTTACAGATACAGAAATAAATAATGTACTGTTTGTATATTGGATTTTTATTTTTGTAAACCCCCCTCCCCCCCATCACAGAAAGTGACTGGGCGGCCATATAAATTTTAATAAATAAAGTTTTCTTCCCTAATCATAGATATGAAGCATATATTCAAAAAAAGCATATTAGCCATATTAGTCTAAGAAAAAACAAAATAATACTAGGCTATATCTTTATCAATACTAAATTAACACCAAAAGATGAGCTAATTTTAAATTCTCTAGACTTCTTTTGGGCTGTTACAAAAACAGGAAGTGTGAAAAAATGGAAACGCTGAGCTGAATGTTTAAAATTCTTAGGCTTATAATTTCAAGTCAAGTAAGGCTCTATTTTTTGTAAAGCCCAGTGATGTTTCCTTGTCTCAGATGTCAGACAAAGATGACTGTATATGACACAATGGTAAACCAGAAGATGGGGTAACATGATAGTTTGTATTTTCAGAGCTAAGTGGAGCTAAATTTCTCTCTCTTTCTCATAATTAAATATAATCTAAGATTAATAAAATATAGAATTTGGATGAAATAGGTTTAAAATAGAAAATAATAAAATACAATTCAACTGATTTTACCACCCCTACTACAGCCCCAACTTACCTGGCACTTAGAATATGCTAAGTCTTATTTATTTCTGTCATTGATAACATTTTACTTCTTTTTCAGATCACATTTTGCAGAATGACCACCCCGTGTTCAGTTCCTTCCACTCCATAAGTAGAGTGACGAACACTATCGAGCAGCAGATCACAGAATGGATCAAACAACTTACCCTGAATTGAGCAGTTGTCTTGGCTCTTAAATTTACTTGCAGTTTAATGTATTCCTACTATTTCCATTTTGCTGTGTCTTCACTCTATGAAACATTGACTGAGACCTAAGTCATGCTTTGACCCATTAAGTTCTTTCCAAAGTATCATCTGAGTTTTAAGAATGCTAGTTTACTCTTTCAGAAAAAAAGTACTGCTTAGATTTGCTGCCCCCTAATTCCATAAAAGCTGTTCAAAGTTGGAGAGCCAACTGTTACAATCACACTGGCAGATGCAAGTTCCATATGCTCAGGAATCTCTGGATGGAATTCTTATCCACTGCATCTGCATGTCAGCTTGTCTTTGCTGGCCTACTGCTGGCTTTGTTGATAAACCCAACTGCCTATCTGCTGTGTGTCAATTTTCCATGCCCTCTAGTCATGTAGTTAAGACCTCAGGTACTTTTCTCTCACTGAGGAGAAATATATAAGCAAAGTATGCTTTATTATGCATGCATATTGCAGAATGCAACTGTTTTCAATTAATTCAGCACAGGTGATTTGCAGGTATAATATAAATGAGAAATGTTCTGGCACATAGTCAGGAGGTATATCACTCAGTTTAAAAAATCTTTAAAGTGTTTTAATCCTAAATAATTATGGAAAGCACTGCTATTGGTAAATTTAGACACACCTGCATATATATAAATCAAAATTCACAATTGCTTTCAAAGTAATTTTTACAAATGCAAAATATATGCAGCTTCAAGTTAATGAGCTTGATATTAATATATTTTATAAAATAATGAAATCTATGTGCAATTATGTTTGTATGGCAAAAGGAACATATGGGTTATTTTCTCAAGTAGAACTGCAAATGCCACATAAGGTTCTCCTTTGAAATCAAAGTGAATTTTGATAGACATCTGGTTTTTTTAAAGGAGAAAGCATTAAGCACAGCTCTCTGGACCACTACAGATAGATGTTTGGTTGGGTGTGGCATGATTTCTGATGAGGTTACTTAGTTGGGTAATGAAGCTTCTGCAAAAAAACAATCAAATTCAGAGAGAACCAAAGGAACCCTCATTTCAACTCTGGCTATAAATATTCTCCTCTGTTAATGCTTACTGTTAAAATAAATGACCAAGCAAAAGGAATCTTTGATATATCTTTGATATATGTAAGTATATATCTTTGATATATGTAAGTATTTCAGATACTAAGTTATATCTTAAATGCAGGAGGGGATTCTTCCTCTATGAGACTGAGGACAGTTAGCTACTTCATCTTGCTGCTCACAAAAGGTTGGCTCCATAGTCTAATCTTCCCAAAACTGGTGCTCTTCAGATTTTCAAGGTTCCATTCTGGGAAATATAAACCAGAACATCAGCAAGGAGCATCAAGTTAGAAAAAATTGTCATACTGGATAACATTCTAAGACCATGCCACTCTCAAGGCTTTATGAAGCCCAGTAGCCTAGAAAGAATGCATGTATACAACATAAATATAGGGTTCAGAATCATCAGATTTAAAAATTTAGGCAAACTTTCAACAAACTTGGTATAATAAATGAACCTGGAGAAACCATGAAGGTTGTAACAGAATCTTAAGCTTAACCAGTTATTTCAATATTAAGTAAAGAACTATTGTAAATGCCAATATAGCACTGTAGCATCTATATAGAGCTGTGGTGGTGCAGTGGTTAGAATACAGTACAACAGGCTACTTCTGCTGACTGTTAGCTGCCTGCAGTTTGGCAATTCAAATCCCACCAGGCTCAAGGTTAACTCAGCCTTCCATCCTTCTGAGGTGGGTAAAATGAGGACTCAGATTACTGGGGGCAATATACTGATTCTGTAAACTGCTTTAGAGAAGGCTGTAAAACATTGTGAAGCGGTATATAAATCTAAGTGCTATTGCTATTGTATCTCAAAGATCATTTCTTCATTAATGGTTGGTATTCAGACCACAAACCTTTTTCAGAGAGAGTAACCTCCAATATCCTTGGATCTGCTCAAATGAAAACCTTGTAAATGGGTAAAAATAATGACAAAAGGGGAAAAAAATTAATGTATCAACATATTTGCTCAAGAACCCATTTTTATTGTCCAAACAGCTGGTATATATATACACACAAAATTTGCTAACCATGTTACCACCAAAATCAATTAATTTTAAAATATGACAAGAGAGAGTAAATTTTAACAGTAAAAATGGATATTTTTAACATGCAACCCTTCTTCATTTCTATTACTTCTGTTATTTTTAAATAAATTGCATCCTCTAATTGCTGCATTGCAGTCACGGGAATAATCCCACTAGATCTCTGTTTCTCCATTAAATCCTATTTGCTTTTCTGTACCAAGAGATCAAACTCATTATGTATCTATCCTATACACTCAGCATTAATGGATAGAAAGTGAAAGCCATGAATATTATGAACCAATGTTCTTTCTGATTTTTAATGAGCTTTAAGAGGTCCCATTTCAGCAATACTTCAAGTTTTCTCAAGTTCTTACTCTAGAGTTTCCTTTTGGGCACACACATTTTAAGTAGTGCATATGCGTTTCATCCCTACTTATATCACTAGTTAATCATCCAAATAACTGAGACAATAGTACCAAAAATGTATTTTTCCCAATAATACTCTCCTTGAATCAAGTGTTGGATACATTATTAGCATATTATTTCTCTTTTCCATTATCTGCTACAGTGTGGAAAGGTTGATGAGAGTACCATATCCCATAGTCTTGAACTTTCTACCAAGATTTTCAAAATCTGGAGTAATAATGCTATATAACAGGGGTATCAAACTCAAGGCCCACGGGGTACTTAGATCTGGCCTGCAGGGCCACCCTGGAAACAGCAAAGGACTGGCCCATGGTACCTCTGCCAATAAAAATGGAATTCTGCAGGGCCTCGTCAGCTCCGTTTTCGCTGGCAAAGGGTTGTAGGAGGCCATTGCAGCTGAAAATGGAGCTCTGGAGCCCATTTTCACTGGCAGAACATTTGGGCCACCAGAGATACCCCCGACATGAGTGACATCGAGCTGGCAATGCCCATCCTGGCCTCCCAAGGTCAAACACAACCCTAATGAGGCCCTCAATGAAATCGAGTATGATACCCCTGCTATATAGCTATTCTTTACAGTTTCATTTATTCTAACCTCAAGTTTTAGAGGCATGGAGAACTCTCCATGGATCTGAAAAGTCTAGGAAGTTGTTTCTACATACAATCCTAGTAAACATTCTACTTCTTCACAAGCCAAGGTGTCCAGTCAAAGTTTTAAGTCTTCATAGCAGCAAATCACCAGTTTCCATGATTCTCCCCGTTTGTTTTTTTATAGTACACACTTGCATTCTCTGTGCCCTTCAATGTTACCATTTTCTCTCCTGTTTTACAGAGTCTCTCATTTCCTCCTGAAAACTGAGAAGCTGCTTCAATTGGTAACAGACACACAATTGTATCTGAGTTCCAATACTGCAGTATATCTTTCATGTCCCTTGCTTCTAGTTGTAACTCATCCATAGAACTTGCCCTCCTAACTGTCTTCTTTATGAAGAATTGCTTCCATATCTGTTTCCTCTTATTTTAACTTAAAACCTCTTGAATAGCTTTTCAAGTAGTCTTCTGTTCCTCGGTGAACAATATATAATTCCTCCCAGCCTCAGGCCTATCTCATTAGTCTTTTCTAATATCAGATATAATTTCCCCATTCTTCCTTCTTTTTTATTCAACTTGCAGATTCTTAAACTGGGTGCTTTCAATTTATCGCCTATTTTAGCTCAGCATTCTTGCCTTGGGACTTTCTTGTTTCTTGGGACCTATTCCCAATTGTTCCTGTATGAAATTTCAATCCACGGTCACCTGACAAGTTTTCTGCCCTTCCTGGAAGTTGATTTGTGAACGCTTCTTTGGTCATCCTATTATTCAATGCCTTGGCTGTTCCAATATCGGATACTTTAAGGTTTGATGCCCTCACTGCCTAAAAATTTAATTTAATTTATATGGATCTGTTGGATCATATGTATCATTCATCAGTTGTGATGAGTTGTCATCAATATGCTGATATCACTCTATGACGCTCTATGACACCTTGGGTCATACTGGAGGTGACACAGAAAGGCTGTCAGGAACTGAATATTGCCAAATGAACAATGACTAAATTTCTCCAAGACCGAGTGGCTCTACATCAATATGTAGGACACTGGATATCCAGAAATATCATTCCCAGGGATATCAGTCCCAGTACTTATTTTGGATGCATTATTTTGTGCTTCTCCTGAAGGAGTTGGTGCATACATTGGGGGTCTCTCCTAGAATGACAGTTATTGCTTTACACACCTCTTCTTAAGTCACCACACTGACTGATAACAGTTTTCTAGGCCCAATTCAAAATATTGAACACTGGAAAAACCCTCAGCCTGTTCAAGATATCCCAAAACCTTGCTATCCTAAAACCCAGAAAAACCACACAATGACTTAGCAAGCTGCTGCCCTCTAGCTCTGCTGAGCATTTGCTATAAACTTCTGGAATGATTAATTTATAACATATTGATAGGATGTCCCTTCTTTCCAGGTTGGGTTTTGCACCAAGACAAGTTACTGCAAGCATCTGGCTCTTACTTCATTTATCGAAACTGGTTTCCAAAAAGGACTAAAAACTTACATGGCTTTTATTGATTTGACTGCAGCTTATGACATGGCATGGTTTGATGCTCAAGATGAAGAAAACTATTCTGTATCTTAAAATAACAAGCCTTCTGAAGAACATGTTAAAAACCGATACTTCAAGGTCACTGTAGGACACGGGTGTCAAACTTGATTGTGTCACGTCAGGTATTGTGATGTTTTTTGCCTTTGCGGAGCTGGGATGGATATGGCCTGCACATGATACCTCCGACTCACGGGCTGTCAGTTTGATACCTCTGCTGTTGGAGGTACCAGTAGTAAATCCTTTTTCATTAAGATTGGCTTGCCTTGGGATCAGTTCTAATTCCACTCCATTCCTATTTAGCAATAGCACTTAGACTTACTGTATATACTGCTTTATAGCCCTCTCTAAGTGGTTTACAGAGTCAGAATATTTGCCCCAATAATCTGGGTCCTCATTTTAACCACCTTGGAATGATGAAAGGCTGAGTCAGCCTTGAGCCTGGTGAGATTTGAACTGCCAAATTGCAGGCAGCCAGCAATCAGTAGAAGTAGCCTGCAGTATTGCACTCTAACCATTGAGCCACTGTGACTCTATTTAATGTATATACTAGTGATTTACCAGAAAGTAACTCTGAAAATTTTTGCTCTGCTGATGGTATGGCAATAGCTATCCAAACCAAGGATATTGAGGAAGTGGAATACATTCTTAAGAAGGATCTGGGATCACTAAATCAACATTATGAGAAATTGAGGCTATGTTCAAATAAAACTGAAGTATGCAACTTCTACCTAAACAATCATATAGCAAAAAAAAAAAAAAGAATTAAATCTATTGTTTTGTGGAAAGAGGATAAAACACAACTGCCATTCAAAATATCAAGTCCTTGCATGTGGAAAACAGTGAAGTAATGGGACAAAAATTGGAAACCAGAAACAACTTGATTAGGAAAATCACAGGAATAGGTTGGGGAGCACAAGCAAAAAACACTGTTTGTAGTGGCACAGTCATTAGAATATTCTGTCACTGAATATTGCGCACCTGTATGGAGAAAAGGTTGTCATACCAACAAGATTGATGTTCATCTTAATGACATAAGGAGAATAATATCTCATGAATGAAGGTGAATACATGTTCCAGGATAATGATGCAGGAGCTAATCTGGGTCGATCCCCAGGACCAGATAACCAACCCAGATTGGATCTTCCAGAATAATATCTGGAACCCTTAAATCCATACCACTATCATGGCTCCATGTTTTTTTCTAACATTGCCCATCCTGTTCTCAGATAGTTCAACCATCAACTCCTAGAGATCTTCCAATACATAAAATATTAGACTGTGTACCTCTGACCAGGCTTAAGTCTAGGAAATCAATTTGAGATAACATACTAAAGGCAATCCTTGAGTTATGTCCACAATTGAGCCCAAAATTTATGTTGCTAATTGAAACATTTGTTAAGTGAGTTTTGTTCCCATTTACAACTTTTTTTGCCACAGTTGTTAAGTGAATCATTGCATTTGTTAAGTTAGTAAAATGGTTGTTAAGTGAATCCGGATTCCCCATTGACTTTGCTTGTCAGAAGGTTTCAAAAGCTGAGCACATGATCCCAGGACACTGCCACCACCATAGCATGCCAAGCATCTGTGCATGGAGATGCTGCAGTGGTCATAAATATGAAAAACAGTCATAAGTCACTTTTTTCGGTGCCGTTGAAACTTTGAACGGTCGCTAAATGAACCACTAAATGTAAATCAAGGACTACCTGTACAGTCTTACAATGTAGATGAAGAATGGCAATTAAAATGGGCAACCTTTAATAACCACAATTGAACAGATCATGCAGATTCAACAAAACCTCTTTCAGGAATGCTGTTGCCCTGAAAAATATAAAGCCACCTGAATAGAATCAGGACAGGCCATGCCAGGACTAAGGCAAAGTTCTTTAAGTGGGGAATAGCTAAAGCCCGCAATGTGTCAATGGTTTTCTGGAGCAAATTTTACCATATAATTCAAGAAGGAAATTTCAAGGCACCTGGGATGATCTCAACACAGCCACACCAGTTAGATGGTAGCTTCCTTACATGTAGAATTATAACTTCAATCCCATTGCAATTTTATGGCCTCATATTATGGTGATTTTATTATGATTTTAATTTAATTTTTTGTCTCCTATATTGCATTGTCCACATACTCTTTATTTGTATATCAGTGAATGCCATAGGCTTAATAAATAAAATAAATAAAAATACTGGTAATTTACAATCAGATAATCTCTAAAGGATCCTTCTGACTGATCAAATACATATTTCTATTATATGGAATCCATATAATATCTTTTGATATCTCAAAAGAACTCTTTAAAAATGGCTAAATTCTCTAAAACAGGTGTATTAAAGTTTAATTGTAGTGAGTTTACACCATCCATGTTTTGTCAAGCTACTTCAGAATCATGTTTCAGTATTCTACTTTTTTCTCACTTCTGGAAGGCAGCATTAAAAGACACTTGCAAATACCTTTAGAGCATCTTTGTTGTTCTATTTTACATGAGCAAATAAATACTGAGGCTGAACAGAAGAAAAACTAGTCAATATTCAAGATGTCAAAAACTACATAAAGAAGAATCCCATTAATAAGACATTTCTGCTTCCCATTGCTTCATCCCTTATTTATTTTCAGAATTTCAATATTGTTCATCAAAATATCACAGCAAAGACCGAGATAATAGTCTCTAGGATCATTCCCCATGTTTATCATAAATAATACAGAAACTACAGATATTCGTGGAAAGAAAACTGGACTCATTAGATTACATGTACAGGAAGCACAGCATCTATATTGCTTCAGAATCATTGCTGAAGGTTAAAATTAATTCAATTAAGTAAATCAACAAATAGCCAAATAATATTGTCATAAGGGGATTAAATAATACATTTTATAAATAATACAAGCCAAACAATTTTTAGGAAGTAATGGAGATAAAAGGCATCCATAGCAACATTTCCCAAAAATCCAGGTGGTGCCAGATATGGTTGGAAATTGTCTATTACTATAGTAGTTTCAAAGATCTGCTGGTCTTGGACAAGAAAGCAGAAAGTTTGTTTGGAGAAGTCCAATGGCAGTGGAATATTTTACTGTCATAACCAGAAGGCAAGAATTGGGTCCAAAGAAATGTGTTCTATGATTAAAAATTGCCTAAAGTATCCCATGTTCTGCCTCTATCCAATTACCATATATATACGTGTATAAGCCCATCTGCAGATAACCCAACCCTCCAATTTTTCACCATGAAAAATATGCTAACCACAGATAAGCTGATTTGCATTTTTTCATAGTATTTCGCTTAAAAAATTGAGGGTCAGTTTATCTGCAGATGGGCTTATTCACGAGTATACATGGGAAATACTGGTACTTAAAAAGAAGTATTGCTATGTATATTTGCAGATAAGCCCAACTATGGATAAACCAAACCTGATTTTTTGGCACCTAAAAGTTTCAGCATATCCACAAGTCTATACGGTATCCACTAAATAATTAAGATACACATTAAATTTCCAATTTCTAATTTATGTGTTATTTCTGAAAACTCTTGAGATTTTTAGAAAATATTCATTCAGAAACTATAACATTTAAATCATCCTAAAATATTTCTATCTCATATAAAATCTTTTTTTTGAGGAAATAATAAATGATTTTACATTGTCAATGTTTTAAGTAATCTACAGATGTTTGCAGGTAAAATTAACACTAAATGAAGTTTCCATAAATGCAGTATTGTTGATGTAGTACGGAATAAGAAAATCCCTATATGACCTCAAAGAGGCTGCAAATAGTTCTATTACTTGGGTTTGATATAAATTCAGACAATGTCAACAAGTGCTGAAACTATGTATACCATGGTTGCCACATAAAACACACGTTTAAAAGTCTGTGTTGCCAAACAATTTTAAATTTGAATCTTGAAAGAGAGAATACAACAAGGAAATAGGCAAAACCCAACAGCAGGAGTCGGTAATTAATTTTTCCTATAAAACTAATGCCAATATGGTTAATAAAATCATAGTTGAAGAAGATGGAGCTTTGCCATATTCCTGTACAATGAAAAAGTGAAGCCCCAATTCACCTCCTCCAGCTGTATGCTGCATTGTTTAAGGGCCAAAGAAGATAAGACTCTCTCCAATATGCTAACTACTAGTGTCAGAATGACCAATCCAGCATTGTGCTGCAAATTCCAGTTCTCTTGGGTGTGCCACAGTGCACATGCAATGCCAGAATACATTGCACTGCTGTTTTTACCACTTTAACCCCCGTATGCTTTCTGTCAACTAGAGAAGGCACTCTAAAACTGCCTCTTAATATGAACCTGTTCTCTGATGATCTAAGTGACTTAACAAGTTAATAGTATGAGATGCAGTTCGTCAGATAGCTGGTATCCAAGCCATTTAGAGTTTTAACACATGACTGGCTCTATAAAACTAAGCAACAAAGGACATAAGAGGATAATGCCATAATTTGTAGTGATCAGACTACTTATTCAGAAAGTATTTATTTATTTATTTATTTATTTATTTATTCGAACTTTTATACCACTCCCTCTCCCAAAAAGGGACTCGGGGCAGTGTACAGCCTACTAAAAACACATAACTGACATCAAGAATAAATATAATTTAAATACAGTTTAAAAATATATTAAATACATAGGTCCGGCTGTATCCCATCCAATTGAAAATTTAGAAATGTAAAATCAGGGATTAAGTTAAAAGTTAAGTTAAAAAGTATAATGTATTTGGGAGAAAAATAGTAAAAGTAAAATAAATCAGTGAATAAAATATTCTAATTCTGGTTTAGTATAAATTTGTAAGTTGATATAGAAAAATATATATAACCGCTACAGACCAATCAGAATGTTTATTTTATTTACCCCATCTACCTCTGTGAGATAAAAATTACATTATTATATTGCACTTTTCCTAGAGACATATGCAGCTACATGAAATTTGGCAATGGATTGCCATAGCAGCTTACTTTATTAAGTGAAAAGTGAAAAAGAAAAGAAATTTACTGTATTAAATTTATATGACACCCATCTCACTATCAAGCAACTGTGAGCAGCTTACAATATTCAACACTGCTATAAGTAATTACACTGCTACTGTACAAGTTGCACAGTTTCCCACTTTCTTTCCAGTCACAATTCAAGGTGCTGATTATGCCTTTAAGGACCTATATGGCAAAGTGCCAGGTTACCTGCAGGCCCATTTCTCTCCCTGAGAACGCTGTGCATGGTGGTGCAGCGTATAACCATGGCAAACTAATGGCAAGCTAATTCAGAACAATACCAGGAGTTCAATCTTCACAGGCTCAAGGTTGACTCAGCCTTCCATCCTTCTGAGGTGGGTAAAATGAGGACCCAAATTGTTGGGGGAAATATGCTGATTCTGTAAACCGCTTAGAGAGGGCTATAAAGCACTGTGAGTCTTAATACTATTACTATCTACCCTTCCCTCTATATTGGATTGGGTGGACTTACTCTAGGAGCTGTCTACCAAATGCTATCATCTGCTGGGGTCTAGCAATAGCAAGCCTTCTCCCTGTGGTATGGAGGGCCTTTAAGTGGTAACTTTGAGGAATAGCCTTCCCCCTGTGGCATGGAGGGCCTTTGAGACTTCATTTTTCCCTCAGGACAGAAGTCTGGAGGGAAAGGTGCCAAGCATTTGTGGTTCTGTAATGGATTGCATGACACCTGAGTTTTTAATTTCTTTCTATTTTGTTTTATTTTCATTAGCTACCTTGCCTCAATGTCATTATCATTAGCTATCTTGTGCTCAAATTTAGTGGAATGAGAGGACAGTAATTCAACGAACAGAACTATTTCAGGGAGAAGTTTTGTTCTGAGACAGTTATTTACACGGATTGTTCCATGTACTCCACAGTTCATGCATAGTTCAGCTAGGCTCCTTATACTTGCTCCCTGTGAAATCCTATATACAGATTCTTGTAGAAACTCACATTTTATTGAGATGCATTTTTTAAATAATAGGGATGAATGGATGGATAGAAGGTATGAAGGAGGGGAGAGAGAAATAGCAAAAGGAGGAGAGAAAGGGAAAAGACAGAGAGAAAGCAAGAAAGCAAGAGGGAGAAAGGGAAAGAAGGAAGGAAGCAAGGAAGAAATAAAGTTTTCAGGGATCCTATTGTATAATTAACAACAACAACAGTTTCTATAGATTTAAATGGTTTTTCCAGTAGCTTTCAAAAATAGCTGAAGCAAAAATATTATTTAGATTGCCGACAATGTATACCCTGGATAAATCCATATATATCAAAATCCATGTGATATGGATTTTAAAGTGTAATAAAATGTATTTAACATGTACTTGGAAGGATAATATTCATAAAGTTCCATGCTGCTAATGAATCACTTGCTGTATTCAATCAAGACTGTAGCAACTGTGACCCCGCATTGACAGAGATGCATCTATGCAACATTTTTTAGGAATATATATATGCAGAAACCAGAAATAATTAAGCAATCCTCGAGTTATTATCACAATTGAGCCCAAAATTTATGGTGCCAAGTGAAACATTTGTTAAGTGAGCTTTGCCCCATTTTATGTCTTTTCTTGCCACAGTTGTTAAGTGAATCATTGCATTTGTTAAGTTAGTAATATGGTTGGCAAATAAATCTGGATTTTGCTATTGTCTTTGCTTGTCAGAAGGTCGCAAAAGGTGATCATCTGACCCCAGGACACTGTACCCATCATAAATATGAAACAGTTGCCAAGCATCTGAGTTTTGATCATATGCTCATTGGGGATGCTGCAATAGTCATGTGAAAAGCAGTTACAAGTCACTTTTTTCAGTGCCATGGTAATGTTGAAGGTTCAGTAAATGAACTGCTATAAGTCGAGGACAACCTATATTCTAAACACTTGTTCAAAAAATTAAACAATATTTAAATAAAAATCTAATATGGCGAATAGCCTAAAAGGATTTTATACATACAATACTGCAAGTATATTGATGCCCACATTACTTGTCTCTCCTGTAACACCATCATCAAATACTGTCAAATTGATATCCTTTGTAGATTTGATTCTACATTTTGTCCTATTCTATCTCCCATTTCGCTTGCAGGCTTCCTATTTCATCTATAAATTTTCATCTTTGGTTATTAGAGTGCTTCTTTTAGCCCTCACTGATAGCATCCTGTTCATCAATTTAAGCCTTGAAAAAGCAAAGCACTGGGAAGGAGCTGAGTGAGATATGCTGTTCTAAATAATATTCAAAAAAACCAAAGCATCTTTTAATTCTCTGTTTTCCTCAAAGAGGAGAATGCATCACACATGCTGTAACATCTGTATATAATACTTAATTGCATAATAAATACATTTACTTCTACCTCTGTACTTAGGTTTTATATAATTGTCTAATTGTCTAGATTGCAGATAGGACCATTATCTTTGAGTCCTGTTTTTATTCACAATTTCAAACAACTTTCTAAATGGTTATTTCTCTTCTCTTAGCAGTCATAATGTATGGTACACCAAAGTATTATATTATGGATAAAGGAATCATGCTAACATAAATAATATCTTAGTTTTTAAGTACCATTGTACTTTTGCCACATATGTAGTCATTAGCAAGGTTGAATATAAAATCATAATTGTCCAAAGATCAACACTTCATAATGTCTACAATTTAAGTAGCAATACAGTAAACCTAACTTGATTGTTTTACAGTATAATATTCTAAGATATGCTTTTTGGTTTAAGACATTCAAAATGCAATATTTAAATATGCAGAATTATCTTGAGTTGTTCATATGTGAACTTAAAAGCCATGCAACACAGGAAAATTAAGTAATTATGCCTCCAAGTTATTTACTGCAATTAAGCTCATTTATCATATGCAAATTAGTGCAAACTGGTCTCATTAGTTACTAAATTACTCAATATGAGCTGAACAATGTAGCACTCCAGTTTGTAATGAAAAATCCCTGTAGAGGCAAGCAGGATCAATTAAGCTAATTTGCATATGCAAATATATTGTCTCACTTTTAGTTTTCCCCATATTTAATCTTACATTTTCTGGTCATTCCTGATTATATTAAAAGGATGAGGTCAATCAATGTCTTCATTGTAATCTTAAGTCTTTATACAACTTCATAAAGAAAAAGACTGCAAGTCAGATTGCCTATATTTGTATCAGCATATTAATCTATTTTCCATAGAATAATCAAAATAAATGCCATGATACTATATTCTTAGATTATTATTTTTCTTAGCTATGATTAATAAATTTTACCTGACAGTGAAGACAAAGTCACTAAGATGTTGGAACAAAAACTGAAAAAAAATATAGTGGTTAATTATTTTATTCTCAACAAACTCTTCTTACTATGAATTCAATCAGAGTTTTTCAGTTATACTGTATATAGCAATTCTTTTTCCTGGTGTTATGTTATTGAGTCATATTCCTTTGACCCAAAGATAACTGACTTCAATTGTTGCTTTGATTATATAATTTGTTTCTGACACGCAAAGAAATGAAATAATTCCTTGCATCTCTTTACTACAAAAGATACAGGATAGATACTTAAGCTTCTACTGACTTTCTCAGGGACATGGAGGTTCTCTGCCAACAGTGTAAATTTGGATTTTCAAACAAACTTTGATGTCCATCAAAAGCTCTTGGGTAAACTTAGGAATCAAGGGATAAGACATATTCTTTTATAGACTCCTAACTGAATGCAAAAGACAGGAATGAAATTTCTGTTTCCTCAATAAAAAAAGTCTCTCAAGATCTGTTCTGAGAAGTATTTTTTAACTCGTTCATAAACAATCCTTACTAATAAATAAGTATTATCTATGCCCAAATTTCTGGATGATACCAAACCTTGTGAAGATCAAGTGATTGTGCTTGAGACAGATCTCTTTAAACTAAATGAATTATCCACCAAATGGCAAATGTGCTTCAATGTAAATATAAATGTTTTATATTTATATGCTGGGGCACAAACACACATGTATGTATGTATGTATATATGTATGTATATGCATATTGCACTAACTGGATCTGACAAGTCTGTAACTAACCAGGAAAATTATCTTGATGGGATCATAATGGATTGCTTAATGAAGATGTCAACTGAGCAGCAACCATTAATAAGAAGAAGTCCATGCTAATGAGTATCAGAAGTGGATTAAAAAAGAAAACAGCCCACATTGTAATGTCTTTATGTAAATTTGTGATACCCACATATGGAATACCATGTCCAGTTCAAGTGACCGCATTTGAAAAAGAAGCTGAGCAACATGCAAAGAACAGCAATAAAAATGAAAAGATACCCACAATACTTTGATAAGCTATAAGAAAATAACAGAATATTTTGAGCCTGAAGCTTAGAAGAATGGTGAACAATGGTGATTAAGGACTACAAGGCACACATCAAACTGTCTCAACACTAGGACCAGGAGTTATCCAATGAGGCCAGATGGAAGAAGATTCAGAACAGACAAAATGAACTCCTTCACACAATGAATCTATAAAATGTATCACTACGTTGCAGTAATATAAACTATATAGAGTGACTGGCCCAAGATCACCCAACTAGTTTTTGACTAAAACTCAAAAACTCCCGATTTTTAGCCAGTTGCCTTTACTACACCAAACTGGCTGTCAAATAACTTAGATGGCTTTAAATGGAGATTGGATACATTCATGAAGAAGTGTATCAGAAGATACCAAGACCCAAAGCTATTTTTATGTTGGGAGCAGCATATCTCTTGCTAACACTTGCAAGAAAATTATGATGGCAAAGTCATAATCAGGAGAACTCCTTTTGTTAAATAAATTGTTATTTATTTAATTCATATGCTGTCCATCTAACTATCAAACAAGTGTGGATGGCATACACATTTATCAAATAATAATAATGTGTTTTTATGATTTTATGTACATGATTTCATGTGCTTTCCAAACTCACACATTATTTTAATACTATTATGATTCATCCCACAGTCATCCAGATGTTTAGACTGGATTTGGAATTTTTATCCCTCTTCAAGTCATTCCCAAGGACCTGGGATAGGTAGATGTTCCTTTTTGATGATGCTACAGGTTATTATTATTATAGTTAATTGCATAGTCATTATTATTAATAGTGATAATATATTAAACAACATCTTTTTTCTTCCTTCTTCAGAACAGATAGTAAATGTATCAAATCACATTCAACTAAAACCAGCATAAATTTTTGGAATATATGCAAAATATTGTTATGATTAGACACAAAATAAAGCTATGCAAGACAAACGTTTGCCAAGATCTTATGTATAAGAAATCCATTCATTTGATGAATAAAAATCATTACAATCATTCTGGTTTGTTTTTTTTAAGAAACTTACTTTGCCAATCATTTTGACAATTATTGTTCAACAAATCACCAAAAATATAGCAACAAAAGATAGGCACCTTAGCAAAGAAGGATAGAACAGTTAGAGGAGGGGACAAGTCTTGACTTATTTGTAATATAGTATAACAGATTTATTAGGACACCTGAATTTAGCCCTTTGCTTTTTAACTTAAAGTTATATTTTCTGCTGGATGCAAAGTTTAATGTATAGGTACAGAAATTATTTTCGAAGAAGCAAAGTTGATGATAAAATAGATGTTTATATTTTGCTTACACTGAAGAAATATATTGATTCTGATCCAAATGAAATTCTATTAGGAATCTTGTGTCAGACTAACATGAAAACACATGGCTGATATGCATAACATTTGTCAAGATAATGTCTTCAATAGATACTACTAAAAGAAATTTGGAGGAACCCTACACTGTTTATCTAAAGTGTTAAAGACATGCTATCTTTTAAAGGAATATAAATATCACAATGAATACAACAGTTGAAGCAATAGTGCTGAAAAACTACAATAAGAAAAGAAAAATGAAAATCTACATGTGAATAAGATTAAAACATTTTTTTCACAAACTGATTAATACTTAAATATATACAGATATTTTGGGGGATCAAATTGCTATTGCACAACATAATAAAACTAATGTGCTGAGTTTTAAATTATTACAGTACCATTAATACTTGTCCCCCTTTGTCATTAACATTCTCTCAACCATTCATTTAAAAAAAGAATCTGTAAGACAAACCCTCACTGTATAGACTCTAAAAGTAATAGCAACATCCAAATATTTGACAGGTGTCTTTCTATCTTGCTACTAAACATGTTAAACTATTTGTTTGTTTGTTTGCAAAGCCATTGCTTTTACCTGTAAAATGTGACTTCCCAAATGTGACTCAAATACTTCAGTGGCAAGGGCACTGGGGCTTCTCCTGCGCTGGGCACCTATAACTGAATAAAAAAGGGATTATGTTGCAATCTCTGCACATTTAGTCACAATGCATCCCAATTTAGGTAATTATTATTCATTAATATTTTCTACAATATTAACATTTGAAAAATTATAATTAGGGAAAAATTATAATTCTATGAAGAACAAAGGAATCCTAATTCTCCACTTGATTTCTTTATGTGGAAGATTGTATTCAAAGGTTGTTCAATATTCCAGACACAGGTCATTTACACATGAACCTCCATAATCAGAATCAATTTACACAAGATCCAGAATTTACCTAACTTGATACAAAGTTAGGCGATTATACTCGAGCATAGATATTTTGCCTGTTGTTATATTGATCAGTTATAGAAAAGAAACCGAGCATCTTAAAACTCTAAGAATCTTTCCTTGGTTAAGCAACATGCCTACTTCAAAAAAAAAATAACCTAAAAAACCCTGAAGTTTATTATTTGCTTGATTCTATCAAATGAGTTTAGAAAAAAAAATAGAACTCAGAAAACTGTAACCTTGAAAATTTAATAAAAATATATTCTATTAACAAGCTTCAACCTTTGTTTGGAGACGTTCACTTCAATGACAGCACCGTCAAAAATAGTTTTAGGACTACAGGATATAAAAATACACAACGAACTCAAACAATACTACTGATAGAAGAGAATATTTGTAGCTCTAATCTTGCAGAAAACAACATTACCAAAATAGGTAATATCTTCGGTGCAAATAGTGTGGTTAATATTTTATAAGTCAATATCAAATATTTTATGTATCAAAATAAGAAGGAATGTGTCCAATCTTCCAAGCCAAACCTTAGGAACATGAAATATATGGGTTCTGACATGGAAAATGTCCATCCAATGTATATGAAATTATAAATTTCACATTTACAATATTATCACAATAAGAATTTCTCTGCTGCTTATGGTAACACCAAATATGTACCAATGCATGCCACTTGTTTTTCTTCTGATATGGATTAAGTTATAAAATTTGCTTGTATTTTTTTAAAAGTTCCTTTGTTAAGATTGTGATTTTTATCTCTCCTATGGCTGAAATTTAAATGTTGTTTTAGTAAACCTTAAAGTACAATTGAGAATGCACCATCTTTTGCCCTAATTTGGGTGAAACTTTTTATTGCAGCCATATATTGTATTTTTGAAGATCAGCTACTGCCTTTTCTGTGCAAATGAGACAACAAAGACTTGATGGAAAGATAAATTTTGGGAAAAATAAAATTATCTGTATTCCCTTTTTAAACAACTTTGGCTCATCAAATGCTTTCTCTCCTGGCAAAGAGATATGCTTCCAAATAAAATAAAATAAAGCACAAATGCCCTTTGTTGAGCATGGCATGCTCTTTTTTCTAGGAAGAGAAATTCTTCCGCAATTTCTCAAAGAAAGGTCTTTTTCTTAACAGAGATAGTGGCACTGATATTGAAAAGGCCCAGTGAAACAAGTTTTTTAATAATATCTTCCCTTGGAATGCAGTTGAAATGTGGGAAACTAGAAAGATGGCAGGCCATTAGAGAAATGACTACACAATGAAGGGAAGGACATACACACACACACACCATTTGGTCATCTAATGCAAGAACATAGCACTTGGAGTTTTGCCAAAAGCTGTTCTCCTTTGAAATCATTTCTAAAGCAAATTCTCTTTCATCAAGCTGAATGAGAAATGACCGGGGGGGGAAATGCAGAATGTATCTGCCAAGCACTACTATATGTCTGAAGCGTAGGTTTCATGAAGCTGTTACAAAGTTGTGGTAGTAGATTAGAAAACAATACAATGTCTTCCCCGTGCCTCAAATTTCTTCTGTTCAAGTCCATCTTTTCTGCAGTTGGTTTCCACAAAATACATTGAGATGGCAACTGAAACTGTTAATTAGATGCTAAGGAATATCTTCCAAAACATTTCCTTCCACACATTCCTTACTTAGTTTCCTAAAATTGTTACTTTGTAGGTGGGAGCAGGAAATTAACCAAAAGCAGGTACTGCCAATTTTACAAAGGATCAAACAGTTCTAAAAGTATAAACTTATTACAATAAGGAATTGCACTAATATATCTAAAAATGCTGAAGAACATACAAAAATGAACCCTGTTACAATTATGTGTCTTGGTTTGTTATAATAAAAGAGTCCTATGTTTCACATTATATAGTACAAATACACACTGGGGTCAGCAAAAAGAGCTTTTGTTATTAGGCAGATACATGCTGAAATATAAAGATTATAATACTAATATATGCAGCTTATACACAAAATGGAGCATGAAGTAATATATAGTCAGCAGTGAAGTATCTTCCTATCTCCAGAAACAAAATTAGATATCACAAAAAAGCTTCCCTTATGCCTGTCAATCTCAGCAGAGATAATCCTTTTAATATGGAACTCAAAAACATGTGTGGCCTTCCAATTCAATGCAGGACAATTGTTAGTACATTAACTGGTCCTTTCTTGCCAGTAAACAGACACAATCTTGTAAACAAGAGGGCTCAGGGTATATACTCTCATGACTGCAAGAAATTGTTAGATTGGAATAAATCTTCCATATCTGCAAGTTTACTACATTACTGGAAGAAATATTTTTGCAAAAACACTTATTATTTTAGTGAATGCAGTATGAACCCAACACTCATTACTTAATGGCAAATCTCGGCCAATCTATTCAGGAGCTGCTACTGAAAGTGTGGGTTTCTTTTCTGGAATTGGCCTGATCATTGATCAATCTAGTGAGAATAAATTCTATAGAAATGATTTGTAGGGGGCATTTGCTTATTAGTGCCGAAAGACATATGACATCCACTTAAGAGTAGACATGGGATATTGGTTTGGAAATGTAGCATTTTGGCTATTCCTTTTAATTTCTTTGCACTTTTTATATCAAGCAACAAATTTCCTGCTGAAGTAAGGTATTACCCTAAAAGTTAGAGAAGCTGAATACTCTAAATCCAACACCTTGTCATCTTGATTTCAGAAAGGAAATCAAGGTGATATATACAACAACCAACCTTGAGTGTATTTCTTGTTATTTGCTATACTTTACATAGGGTCATTTATTATCATAAGGATAAAAGTATTTTTTTTTAAAAAAAGATGCTAAAAGCTTTGATTTTAGGCAACACTAAAGAAGTCAACCAGTTTATAATACTCTGAAAGATGACTCCATTCCTGTGATATTAAATATGCTTACAAAACATTATGTTAAGATATTTAAATTTTAATATCTGCAACAGTGAAGGATTGGAAAATGAGTTAGAACACACAGTTATAACTAATCAGTTAAAAAGAGAGCTGGCCACTACATGAGGCAACCTGAGCTGTGATTGGTTGCTGTGAAAGAAAAGTGGGAGCTTCCTTATTTCCTGTCGTTTTTCCTCTGGGTGCTGTATGTGCTTTTTGTAATTTACCTCATGATGTTCCTGCTGTGTTGATTTACATGACGATGCTCCTGCTTGCCTATCTTATTTAATGTAAATATATGTAAGTTCATGTCGGAGTGTCTGATTCCATTTGGACACTCTCTGTGCAATTCCCAGACACACTACTAGGTGCAAAAAAAAAAAAAAACACCCGGCCTTAGCACTAGTGCAGAAGAAAACTGAAATCTCAGAGCCTGAGTCAAAGTTTCATCCAGCCAAAGTTGGATCGGAGACATCAAGAAGCACCAGAAAAACAGGGCACGGAGGAGTTTTTAATGATTTTTCACTTTTAAAAATTATTTTGACTGAATCCCAGAGGGACTGTTGTATATATAAATTTATAACATGGTTTACCTGGAAGTAAACCTTACTGAACTCAACATTATATATTTTTGATATGCCAAGATCATGGAGAGGTCAGAGCAAATGGGTGAGGAAAAAGAGAAGGCAAAACTACTAAGTTTGGCATCAACTGTAACCATTTGCTAATCCAGCTCAGGAAGCATATATATATGAGACAAACCTGACTGCCTATGAAAATCACTCTCCTGTCTATACAAATATTAAAACTCATCCCTACATAAATGTTTAACTGTTGACTCCAGTTCTGGTGAAATGAATCACAACCGCACAACATATTACATTCAATTAAATAGAATTGCCAGAAAGTAATTTGTGTTGGTATGCGGCGATGCTGGAAGACAACAAATGGCGTTCTTTCCCTACTTAAGATCTTTCTCCATGAACCCAAATCCCCATAATCAAGCATAAAATAAACATGGTCATGAAAATCCTTTCTTCTTTTGGTTTGTTGAAAAAAGCTCTCAGCTCTCAGTTTAAGTTGCCTGTGGAAACTGCATATTTGCTTAGGAAAGCTTTCTCTGCTCTCATACAACCGTGTCCAGGGAAAAGGGACAGGATATTAACATCAAGTCAGAGTGCCACTATATAGTATCAGACTGAACTAGCTTGTAAAGAAAAAAAGTCTAAATCTGTTGTCTTGATTTTTTTTTCCTGATCCCTAAGGTTCGTGTTTATGACATTTGTAACATCTGCTACAAATGCTGAGGTAAGTCAGGCACAACCTTATTACTTCCAATCTAATGCTCCATTCATCCACAGGGCTTTTGTATGCCACAAGTATGTCAAAAACTGCAGGATCTACATGAAGCAGGATACAATACATGTATTCCTGAAATATATTGCACTGTATGTTAGAAAAGCAATGTTATTACCAGCAGACTTTTTTAATATTAGTGTAAGATATATATATATAAACCCTGATAATACTTTGGAAACTTCTACCTCAGCAATTTTTAACACCCATACTTTCCCCTTGGTTAACACACACATACACACACACACACGAGAGAGAGAGAGAGAGAGAGAGAGAGAGAGAGAGAGAGAGAGAGAGAGAGAGAGAGAGAGTCTTCTTTTGGGTCTGCATCAGAGGTGGCATTCAGCAGGTTCTGACCAGTTCTGGAAAACCGGTAGCGGAAATTTTGAGTAGTTCGGAGAACCGGTAGCGGAAATTTTGAGTTGTTTGGAATACCACCTCTGACTGACCCCACCCCAATTTCTTCTCTGCCTCTCGAGTCCCAGCTGATCAACTGGGTCTTCTTTGGTTGCTCTGCACAGAAGAACGGAGCTGGAAAGCAAGTTAGTGGGGTGGGGAGGGAGGATTTTGCAGTAATCTTCCCTCTGGAGTGGGGAGGGAATGGAGTTTTTTCAGTATTCTTCCTCTGCCACACCCGCCAAGCCACACCCACCAAGCCACACCCACAGAACTGGTAGTAAAAAATTTTGAATCCCACCACTGGTCTGCATGTTCCAAAAGCAACATACATACATATTTAAAACAAAGCACAAATGTAACCAGGGGTGAACTGGAGAATTTGCAAATCCATATATTAAGAGAATTTACAAGAGAATTAAAATTTACAAGACTAGAACAAGTCAAATAGTGAGTGGAGCGAATAAAGAGAACAGTCACATAAGTCAGAGAATGATAGTAGATGGAATAGTCAACTTTAACTCAAATAAGAAGTCATCTGAAAACAGGAAATAAGAAAAAGCATAGAAACACAGCCTATGGCTGAACATTAGAACATTCTCTCCTAAGTGAAATACTATATAAATGCAGAGAAAGTCATATTTCAACAAATAAACCAAAATTTTGTCTTTTATAGCCATAATTTTCCCTTGACTCAATGATTGACAATTTTTAATAAGCTATCAAGACTATCCATATTTCTTTCCCATTATAGCATTTGGCTTCATTTATTACAATATATCTATATATGTTAAATTCAAATTGGATATGAATCCAAAACAGCATTTTTATGGATTGTTTCAATATAAATAAATTTGATTTTTAGAGATCTAGATGTTTAGAAAAAAAAGACAAAATGGATAGGCAAACCTTAAGTAAGGTTGCTCATTTTTATCAGAACAAATATGAAGGACTGCCTTGCCCATCTTATCATTCACATCTTCTAGTCTTAATTTTTGTTTCCTAGACAGTAATGTTTCACTTCTGCTTAAATAGAGCCAAGTTATCTGAAGGAGTGGCTATCTCTCATGGTTTTTGCCCATGTGGAAAAGATGGGCCAGAGTTGGTTTACCTCAATTAAACAATGCTTTTATCAGGACCCAGAAAGATGCATTTTTTAAAATTGAAGTACCTCTCTGGAATGATATCCACATAGAGATAAGTGCAGCTCCCGTAAAAACTTGATTGTTCTCTCAAGCCCTTGTGGAGAATGCTTATGGGGTTCTAGTTGATTGTTTGATGTGTGATTTGTCTGGACACTAAGATTTTTACATTTTAATTGTACATCATCCAGAATAGAAGTTATGCACATAATCAAACAGTCTACCAATGACTACAGAAATTGGTATATTATCCTATGCATGCAATATTATTTTTACATCTATTTTTAATTTCTTATACAAAGCTTTAGCATGAAATACTATTAATTTAATATTTTGATTGACTACTCTTGATTATTTATGGCTCTGCAACAAAAATAAAGCCCTTCTCTTTTTCTACAACTAATTTGACAATATTTCCCTAGCAGCAGTTCAAAAGCATTCTTTTTAATAGATTACAGGTACATAGAATTTCACAGCCAGCCTTTTCTTGGAGGGGAATACATGCCATCAAGCCATTGTCTATTCATACAGACTACATGGACAGATTATTTTCATGATGATCTGTCACTAAACTGATCTTTCAGCAATTCCAACACAGTGCTCATTGCTATTACAACCAGCTCTAGCCACATTGTTGTTGATCTTCCTTTTCTCTTTCCTTCCACCTATCTCAGTATTAGAGCTTTTTCCAGAGAAATGGGTCTTTACATGATGGGTGAGAAGTAGGATAATTTGAGCCTGATCATTTGTGACTTGAATGAATGGGTTGATTTGTTTGATGATTTATTACTTTGTTTCTTCATTGGCTGTCCACAATATGCTCAAGAATGTTCTCGAACACCAACATTCAAAAGTGTCAATGTTCTTCCTGTGTTGTTTCTTTGAAATCTATTACTTTCATAGAGTACCACAGGGAATGCCATGTCTTGCACAATCGGATCTTTGAAGGTATAGCCATATCAGCATTTGAATATTTTACAAGGCTTTTATCAATTGTTGAACTGTTTGACTGCTTTTTTTTTTTTTACTGTTGATGGTTGATTCTGAAAAGCAGAAGCAATCCACCACTTTGTCATCTTCACTGTCATTTCTAAGGTTGGTTCTTCTATTATGTAAGTGCAATCAAGATGCATTCAAACTGGGGAGCAGATTATGCTTTAGGTAGTAGTCAGTATAACTGAATTTAATTACTATGAAATTTTACTAATTTTCTAACTTTATTTAAGTAACTTTATTAATTCTTTCCATTACATTCATGCAGTCATTTTCCACTTACAGGGGATGAACATGAAGATCCCCTATATTTGCATTTTAAATTGCTGATTGTAAATATCTATTTATTCTATGATTGTCATATCTATTCACAACTAGCAGTTATGGGATTCCAGCAGCAGCAGATACCATGGCCAATGGCCTATGGAACTGTAAATACATCTACATCTGAAAGGATAAAAGTTGACATACCGATCTGGATTTCATAAATCCAGATAGCCACAAGGTGAGAACAGAGAGAAACAGAAATCTGTTTTGTGCCATTTAGTAATTATCTACATTTTGGCAATACAGATCTCAAAAAACTCAAATGTCTAGACAAAAGTCTCTCATTCATTGGAACATGTTTTCAATGCAACAAAACAAGATATGAGTTATATATAAATTTGGTGGCTGCAAAGTATTTCATAGTTTTTTTAGTTTTGGAATATATGAACCCAAGTGAATGCAGTATGACCCCAATACTCATTACTTAATGGCAAATTTTGGCCAATCTATTCAGGAGCTACTACTGAAAGCGTGGGTTTCTTTTCTGGAATGGCCTGATCATTGATCAATCTAGTGAGAATAAATTCTATAGAAATGATTTGTAGGGGGCATTTGCTTATTAGTGCCGAAAGACATATGACATCCACTTAAGAGTAGACATGGGATATTGGTTTGGAAATGTAGCATTTTGGCTATTCCTTTTAATTTCTTTGCAGGAACACTGCACTTTTTATATCAAGCAACAAATTTCCTGCTGAAATAAGGTATTACCCTAAAAGTTAGAGAAGCTGAATACTCTAAATTCAACACTTTGTCATCTTGATTTCAGAAAGGAAATCAAGGTGATACATACAATAACCAACCTTGAGTGTATTTCTTGTTATTTGCTATACTTTACATAGGGTCATTTATTATCATAAGGATAAAAGTATTTTTTTAAAAAAAAAGATGCCAAAAGCTTTGATTTTAGGCAACACTAAAGAAGTCAGCCAGAGTTTATAATACTCTGAAAGATGATTCCATTCCTGTGATGTTAAATATTTTTACAAAATATTATGTTAAGATATTTAAATTTTAATATCTGTAGCAGTGAAGGATTTGAAAATGAGTTAGAACACACAGTTATAACTAATCAGTTAAAAAGAGAGCTGGCCACTACATGAGGCAACCTGAGCTGTGATTGGTTGCTGTGAATGAAAAATGGGAGCTTCCTTATTTCCTGTCGTTTTTCCTCTGGGTGCTGTATGTGCTTTTTGTAATTTACTTCATGATGTTCCTGCTGCGTTGATTTACCTGATGATGCTCCTAGTTGCCTATTTTATTTAATGTAAATATATGTATTTATATAAAACTGCAAATTCATGTTGGCGTGTCTGACTCCATTTGGACACCCTCTGCGCAATTCCCAGACACACTCCTAGGTGCAAAAAAACAAACAAAAACAACCCACCAGGCCTTAGCACTAGTGCAGAAGAAAACTGAAATCTCAGAGCCTGAGTCAAAGTTTCATCCAGCCAAAGTTGGATCGGAGACACCAAGAAGCATCAGAGAAACAGGGCATGGAGGAGTTTTTAATGATTTTTGAACATGATTTCAATGCAGCAAAGCAAGATATGAGTTATATATAAATTTGGTGGCTGCAAAGTATTTCATTGTTTTTTAGTTTTGGAATATATGAACCCAAGAAGTATAAACCTAAGGGAAATCTAAAAATAGCCAATTGGGGAGCAATGCTAACAATTGCTAACACATTAAATAAGAGCAACTGCCCTCTTATTTAATGTATTATGTGCAAAAGGAGACAATTTCCATCATCCAAGTCATATATTTTTAGTCAAAACTCCAAGGATTATTTCTTTTTAGCCCCCATACTTGGATATGCTCTACTTTTAGAACCACATTTGATAGAAACAATTAGAATGCTAAACAGTGTCACTTATATTAGACATAATACAAATAAATCAATACTCATATTCATCAGCAAAGCAAAGCCTTCCCTTCTCTCCTATGCAAGTAAATACCAGAAAGTAAACTGGTTCTAGTATAAGCCTCTCTCCAATGTAATATATCTTTTGTATTTATTATGATGGTGTCATTAACCTTTTGGATAAAGTTAAATCTGCATTCATATATTCTGATGAACCATGTATTTTACAGTGTATTTGTGTACCCATGTCCTATGGTTTGTAAACTATAGTTTAATGATTTAATATGAAATTTGAACTGAGCCCCTTGTGCCTTATTTAATAAACCAAAGATAAGCAAACTATAACTCTATAAACTATATCTCAAATTATAAACTATAAAATCAAACTGACAGTATTTCTCAATCACAGCAAGTTTAAGATGCATATTGGCTGAGGAATTCTGGGAGCTGAAGTTCACAAAAAAGTTGCTGAGATTGCTCAGAAACATTGACTTAAATAAATATTACTCTAGTTAAACATCCATTCTTTAGTTGGTCATTCCATAGTACCATGTATTTGAGTTGCTTTTCAGACACATTCACTGAATTCTATGTATTTATCCCCCACCATTGTCAACTATATATACTATATATAAACACACACACACACTCCTATGTAGAACTTTCCCTAAGATATCTGCTTCATTTTATTCTACAGTCATGATGAGCTGTAGTTTTTGTAAGCCCAACTGGACAACAGATGTGATATTTAATAGCTACAGTTCTTCTGATTATACAATAGTGAATATTTTGAACAAGTATAATAAGTTATCTTGTTGGCCTTTGGTAATATAGAGACTTCTACAAGGTTTTCTTAGAGATGTTCTGTCTCAAGCAGCACTCCTGCTCAAAAAATGATTTAAGATTTCACCCATACTGTGTTTGAAAGCTTTCAGCAAGGAATATAAAATCTGCATTAGTCAAATACTAAGCTTGACAAGCCTCTACTGAGTCCATTAAAAAAAAGGAAAAGTGCATGAATTTCAAGCTTGGAAGCCTCTAATTACTACATGCTTAAATTTTTAACTAGCAAGCCCTGATAAATTGCTACACTAACACTAGGAAAGATTATCTACTTGATCCTTGCTGGTGAGACTAAATGAGGAATGCTGTTCCTGGTAATACAGACTTCCAACTTTCAGGGAATAAATTTCTAACCTATTTCTATGAAGATTTATTTAGATTAATGGAAAAAGCTATTTGACACTTTAGCTGAGAAATGATACAACACATATCCCTAAAAACAGAGGCAGAACTATAGTTAAACTGTTGATTAGACTGTAACTGATTTAGCTACTTGTGACACATGGACACACCTGCTTGAACATTCCTTGGAATGGAAATTATATATAAAAAGCAAGTGAATGTTTTTAACATATATCAAAAGATAATATTGATATGTATTATAAGTCTTTGATGTAAACAGTTGTGCCCTAGAGACAATTTCTACAAAGTGATGCCCATATAGGTACAACTGAGTTATGTGGGAATTATGAGAGTTGGAGTCCAATGCATCAGAAGATTTCATGCTAAAAAAAATTATTAGAATATTACACTTGTTTGTTATCAACATCTACCTATCACATTGGAAGATTTATAGAAAAATGTAACTCATTGCATTACATGAAGAAATCCTTGTGGAATTTGCTTATATTACAATTATATGGCTCAAATGCATTAATACCAAAAGGTATATTCATAAGCAACACTTGAATATATGTATTTTGCATTTTCACATCACTGTTGACTCCTTGCAACCACAGTTTTCTTGGCAATGATTTTGGAAGTTGTTTACCACTTCCTGCTTTCTACAGCTGAGAGAGAGTGTGACTGGCCCAAGAATACACAGTAGCTTTTGTTCCTAAAGTGGGATTGGAATTCATGGTCCCAATTTTTATCCCTGTGCCTTTACTTCTACACCAAACTAGCTCTCAAGCACCATTTGTACTCATTTAAAATGGTAGAGGCGGTCAACACAGTACACAAGTAAGAAACATGATATAGCTTTTCTGTCAATTTACTGCTAAAGTTTACATATACTCCACATGAAAACTGTTCTGACCTTTAAATATTCATATTTAATGCAGCTCATACCATACAGGAATAGACTTTCCAAGTCAATATGAGTTTGAGCTATCTAGCTGCAAACTTCTACAGATATGGAATTTTTTAAGAAGTCCTCTGGAAATGGCTTGAGGTAATTTCAAACTTAACAGACCCTATCCCACCAGAGCTCATTACAGTGAATTTTATAACAAAGTACCCTCTACTTAATTTTCAGAGTTTAGCCAAGCATACCACAAATGCATCTACATTAAGAACAATTAATGGTATAATAAAAGCAGTGGAGGCTGTTTTAACACTCAGGGACCAGCAGTAAACAGTGGCTTCATGTTCTCTAACAGTCAGTGATGTGTCAAAGTGCCAAACGTAAAAGATTGCTTCTGCTTCAAGAGAAAAGGAACATTTCCTATTGAAGAAAAAAGGCTGGAAATTATCTAAATAATATATTTTCTAGTTATGCCAGCATCATTGTTTATTCTAAGATATAAAATGATAAACCCCTATTCCCTTCACTGAGGAAAAAAATGAAAGCCGTTTCAATTTAATAAAAAGTAAAACAAAACAAGTAGAAATAAACACAGAACCTAATACTGTAGTTCAGGGTGTAATCAAAGGAAAAGGGGTACAAAAATATTAGGCTGGATAGTCATAGGAATCTACACAAGGAGGCGAGAGTGAAATTATGTCTGTGTTGATGTAATCACAAATACCATCACATCCTGTTCAATACAGGTAATCCTTATTTAAGCAACTGCCTGAGATACTGACCATTCTCATACAATAATAACAAATGGTAGTAATAAATAGTAGTAAAATGGTAAGTAAATAATGGTAGTAAATGGTAATAAAAATATTTTGGGGCTCTGGCATCTTGAAGATACTAGAAATAAAAAAAGCTACCCGATCACCATTCTTGGGAGTTGGTTTATCAAATTTTATCACTTAACTGGGCTCTGCATGTATATCACCAAATGCACAGGCTGATTAGCTCAGGAAAAGAAAAACTCCAGTTCATGTAATGGTGTATGGCTGGGGTCTCTAAACTTGGTAAGTTTCAGACTTACGGACTTCAACTCCCAGCTCTGAATCTTAAAAGTTGCCAAGTTGGTCTACAGTATTTGCTGACCATTCTTGGGGTGGCTTGTCTCTGGAATTTCTTGGGATCCTTCCAGTTAACTAGCCTGCGATTAACATTTCTTTCTTTGTACTATTTGTTTATAGTATATATACTTATATACTTATAGTATATATACTTATATACTTGTTCAACTTAGATGCTGCCTAACTTGTCAGACTGACCTGGACTGAAAAAAATTTTGCAGAGTGAAGTGTCATGCAGACTGTTTTTTTTTTACAAACTAGAAGATTGGGAGAGCCTCATTATTTCCTAAATGTTAAAGTGAACCAGATCCAGAGGAATCTGAACAGATATCAAGACAAAAACAATAATTTTAACTAAACACTTTAGTGATAGTATCACAAGTACAGCTACTTTCTCCATTACAGTTTCAAAATGTTTTCCTAGTATGACCCAAGGATTTTCTATAGCTATATAAATCTAAATCTAAAAACATTTGTTTAAAAAGGCTTCTATTCTGCCATCAGGATCTAACTTGGCAATGTGAGGATAGAAGAAGGGAGGTAACTAGGAGACAGTAAAAATGATACAAGACTGATATGACCAAAATAAAATCACTTCGGCCAATAGTCATGTTTCATGAAATGAAGAAATTTATACTATTTGAACCTTTCAGCATGCTCCCATTTATGTATAGCAATTGACTCCACTAAACTTTTGAGAATGACTTTGAACTTGATGAAATCTTGACCAGGTCTGCAATATGCACTCCTCTGAAAATAAGGAATGAAATTTGTAAAATAATGATAGAAAGATAACTATTTAAAGTCTTCAGCTGCATTCAGCATGTCTAAAGGTTCCTTTTTATTTCTATGGGAAGAACTCTAGAAATGAATTGTAACAAGTGAAGCCCCTCCAATATTTTTTCCAGATAAGCATGTCATATATAAAGAAAAAAATACTATAACTTTACTACACATGTCAAGGGGGCTTCAAAATGTAGGAAATGACAATTCAGCATTTTTAAAATGACAAGCCATCTTTTTAATGATTATTTAGGGAATGTACATGTGCAACAAAGTAACATTTTATATGTGTTATATAGCATACATATAGCCAATGAAATAGATGCATTGTTATTCTTGTCTATGAACCTATAGATACTGTAGCCTTTTTAAACCTGTCATCAGTCTTGCAGAGCTAATAATTTTTTTTCTTTATTGATTACCCTCCTCTGTTCACTGGGTATAAAATCATTATTCCACAACAGAATGTACAATCATATTTCTTTTGCTAAACAACAGAAAATTAACAAATGAAGTCACTACTACCCTACAGAGATTGTGGTTACAAGGGACTCATAAACCTTTTCCAAAAGGTTTAAAAAGCATATTGTTTAATGAATTTTAAGTCAGTGAGGACAACTGCATGCATCTATATTCATGGAATTTAGTATTTCTTGCTTGTTTACTTTTCAAATACCCTTCTCTACGAATTATGCACTTCTTTTATTGTCTTAGATTGACATTAATTAGATTCTTACTTTTTAACCCTTACCAGCACTTCCCTTGGCACCATGACCTTAATGAACCCCTATACTCATTTACACCCTCCCCTATGAGTAGGCAAATAATGGAAATAATGCCTGGCACCATCTCTACTCACTTGGTCTAGCCTTCTGAAGAATGGAGCAATCATAAGAGGGTATCCAATTTACAATAGTATTGCTTCATCTTGCACCTCAGCAACATAATAATATCAACAGACCTATTAGATTGTTATGATGTGGTTTACACCTTTTTATTGCATCTCTTCAAATAATTGGACTAATTTTAGGGCTGTAAAAGCAAAACAGTGCTTAATATGAAACCCTGAGAATTAATAAACAGTGAAAAAGAAATTGGAATTTATTTTCCTGCATTTATAGTCATGAACAAAGATTAGGACCAGCAGAGAAAAGGATACTGTAACAGGCTGGAATTTTGTAGGTGAGAAGTTGAAGCATTATGTGAGAATATACTTGCTTACAAAGAGAAAGAGAGTTTGAAAGGATGTGCCTGCCACGAATGAAAAATATTGTCTATGAAATGAACAGTGAGAACAATTAACCAGTAGAATGGACTGCCTTCAGAAATCGTGGGTGCTCCATCACTGGAGACTTTTAAGAAGAGATTGGACAGCCACTTGTCTGAAATAGCATAGGGTCTCCAGCTTGAGCAGGAGTAAAAGACCTCCAAGGTCCTTCATAATCATCATAAAGTACATTCATCATAAATCATAGATACAACGCTTACTGATAGTCATAGGATATTAATTAAGCAATCAACATAAATCATACTAGGATACTAAATAAAACAATATAAGTCGTAAGATACACAAAATAAAGTTATAGTCATAAGAAGATAAGAAATAGGTAATAGGAAAGCTGAGAAGAATAATAGTAATACAGCCCTGATACTAATTTGTCTTCTCCTCCGGACCAAGTGTACTGTATTTCAAATAACTTGCTACCCTTTTGTGTTTGTGTTTGACAGCAGTTTTACAGTGGTTGACCTCTAAGGCTAAAATACAAGACTAGTTAGCTGTAAATAAATAGAGATAGTGTGATAAAGTCATGGCAATATTAGACTAGAACTTGAAAGAGCTAGGAGTAGTTCATCATAGGCCATGAACACCCAGTTGGTGATGTGGGATCAATCATTTTTTTTCTCCCAACTTTCCTCATGTGAATCTTATAGAGAAAAATGGGAAGACAGGAGATATGTATACGAGTTTCTATATGTATGAAAAGGAGCCTTGTGCTTTGTATCAAAAGAGAAGCTATACATTAAAAAAAAACAGATTTTAAAACTATTTCTTTTTCTTTAAGTATCTTTGGTAAAAATATGCTGTGAATAGAATGTGAAACTCACTTTTAAAAACTACTTCAATTCATGTGGGGAAGCATATAGAAAACAGTACTAAGAAAATACATAATAAGCAGAGGGCTCATATTAAAAACCTTTTCTTCAATAAATTGTATGATTCATACAGAGCTCCACAGCTGTAAGAAACTAATTCTTGACAAAAGCTTAGAAGCTATATCATATTATGAAGAAGATCCAAGGAAGCCGATTCAATTACTAAACGTGATAGACCACCAGCAGTAATGCTGTTATTCTTGAAATGTCAATGCAAAATGAATGTAGAGATGTTGACATAAAACTTATATTTAAAAAATAGAATAAAATGCAATGAGATTAGAAGAGCTGGATACAGGGATTACTTTATGATAAGCAATATTGTTCCCTTGATACCATTACAACAGTTATACCGCAGAAGTAACAAAAGTGAGCATGTATGGAGAAGTACCAAATTACAGAGTTTAAGGGAAAAAAATATTTAGTCAATATTTATTACTCATTTGCAAAACATAGCAAATGCTAAAGCATCTGTACCATTTGAAAATGGTTTAGCATATAGACATTCAAGATCTTATTTAAATTTTACTGATGAAAATTATAAAAAAAATTGCTTGGGATATATTTAAACACAGGCAACCCACTCAGTACAAAATAAATTAACACCTGCAGATTAGTAATGGTACCAAAAGGAAATCAATGTGGTGAACTGAATAGAAACTTTACTTTAGAAAAACAATTATTAATCTTGCCTACTGAGGTATGAAACTAATATGAATATGTATGTATGTATGTATGTGTGTGTGTGTATGTGTGTGTGTGTGAGTGTACATGCTGATCTGGATGAGAATCTGTGGCCTAATGGCAATTACAACTGCCTCACATGTAATACTTCCCAGGTTCGAATCCCAGTAAGGGTATGGCTAGCTGACGAGAGCTAAGTAGCTCAAAATAGATCTATACTAGTCTCCCTTGTTTAATTATTTATCAGCTCAAAAACCTAACACACACACACACACACACAAACACATATATGGGCAGGGGATGGGAGTTGGGTGTTTTTTTTATTACCCCCCAAAAAAAATTTTGTTCTATTTTGTTCTATATGTACTTTACTAATTTATTTGATTCTTTTTGTTAGTTTTTATTGATTTTTATTTTTATTTTTTGTTTTAAATATGGTTTTACATTGTGTAAGCCTCCTCGATTCACCATGGGTGAATAGGCAGCAATATAAATTAAATAAATAATTAAATAATATAATAAAATAATTAAATAATATAATAAAATAATTAAATAAATAATAAAATAATTGTCAAGATAAATAAATATATCTTGACAATAATATAAATAAAAAAATGAGGCAAATTAAGAAAAAATGGAACATATATTAGGACTGGGGAATCCACACAAAATGCAAAAAAACCTAACATTGGATTTATTTTTAAATCATGAACAAGCATAATTGTTTGGATAACAAGAAAATTATATACAACCTTAATAAAGTTGTCCCTTACTGCAGACAAAGAACATATATAAAGCAATTTTATATGTAAATCCAATTCAAACAGGAAAAATTATTATATCTAATTGGTATATTAAAATTAATATTCCTAATTAAAAGAAAAAATGAACAGTGTCTGTTGTGGTCTAAATAGGCAGTTTCCTTGCCACTGAATTATTTTAAATGGTAAGATAAAATGACATAATATTACAAGTAATTTATGCATCATAGGTTAATTTGTGAAAAGCATTATTTAAGGAAGGTTAGCATCAAATCTTTTGAAAGTTGAGTCATGACAACTGGATTTAGACCTTTTGCTGTTCATCCAAGCAGTTTCATCAATCAGAGCAAGGCAGAGTTACTGGAATGTACCAATTCCGTCAGAGTTTTTAAAGGTGTCTTTGAAACGTCACAACCAACAAGAAAATAAGTCTCAACGAGAAAATAAGAAGCAATGACTCAACTTTCAAACAACTTTACCTAGATGACCAAGAATCTTTATTGACAATTAGCATCAGAAGATTTCTAATACCAAAGATTCATACCTTCTACTTCATTCATTGCTTCATTCATTAAATTTCACCCTGTCCAATAAAATACCAAGGAAGAAACTGATAGTTTTTATTCTTTTCTGGGATTGGTAATAAACAGAAATAGGGATAATAGATAGTTTTGATAACAGACAGAGGAATATATTTTACTTTGCTCCCAAATATTTTGCAGTGAGTAGATATTTATTTAATATATTCATAAATAAATGGGAATTAAGATAACAAAATTAGAAGTTGAGTATTTGGATAGTGAAAAACAAGCAGACTATAAAGAGTTCCAGAAACATGTTTCAAAACTAGATTAACAAAAAATGAGATTTTATATAAATATGTATAAAGAGATACCTATAAGAATACACAGTTTGGCTATCCTATCTGCATTGATAGGATCTGAGCCAGTTGATTACCTTACAAAAGAGACTTTTCAGGATAGATAATTTAATATGGAGTGAAATACAGTCTGACAAACAGAACACACACCTTGAGAAGTATTTTCTTTATGAGTTTTATTTTTTCCATTCTGAAAGGACTTATTTACATTTCTTGAAAGTTGTTGAACAAGTTCATCATGAAATTAGAACAAGCTTTCACTTAAGTTATTCTGGGCAAAGGGGCAGGTTGATATCAATATAGCTACTGTATCTTTAACTAGTATCTGAGTCCTTGTGGAATAAAACAGCAAAGCAGAGAACAGACAGGATGTCATGGAACCATATGGTTGTAAAAATAAACAGCCAAGTGTCATGTAGGGGAATCAAATGTATTTGGTTAGGGCAGGGATTCCAACCTGTTACAGTTGAACAGCTGTTGATTCTGGGGTTACATACCTTTGGTTAAGGGCAGTGACATAGTTAATGAAATTTTTGGCTCATTTCATTCAGTTAAAACATTTAAAGGAGTTGCTCATAACATTAAAAAAATCATTTTTTTCCTGGTGAATAGTATTAAGGTAACTTAATCCTTTATTTTTATATTCTTTAAAATACAAAACTGAAAATAATCTTATGATTGTTTTCTGCTGTTTTTCTGAACAAAAACAGCCAAACATGTTCTGGCTTCAGAAACTCACATTCATTTACATCATTACCTTTCCCAATATCGTGCTTACACAGGTCTTTCCAATTTGATGCTCTTCAGATGGTTTGAATTATAATTCCTTTAATCCCCAGCCTGAATGGGAGTTATAGACAAAAATCTGGAATAGATCAGGTAGGGCAAGTCTACCCATGTGAACATGTGATAAATACAGGATGGGAAAAGCCTTCTTTTTATTTTGAAAGAAAATGTACTTACTATCTTGCATTTTTATCCACAGTTAAGAGTCCTCTTAAATTCTTTTATGGAAAGAATTTTAAGGAAATTCTAAAATTTCCTTTATAGATTCCTAATCTACTTTTTATAGCTTGAATGTGAAAACTTCTGCTTATGAACAATCTTATCAATGAAAATGAATGTTTTCTGGACAATTTATACAAGTGGCAATTTAACAATACAAATATGAGAGCTAAATAAAAGCAGAACTCTTTTTATAAAGGCAATACAAAAAAAGAAAAAGAATGTGGAAGCAATCCACCCTAGAATTAATATAATAGAATTAGAGAATATAGTTAATATAATAGCAATATATTGAAATCAGGCTCAAATAATATTTTAAACACATTTCTGAAGAAAAAAAAACCTTTGGAATTTAAATAGACACAAAGAGTAAAATCAAACAAGCTGCACTTGAGAAAGCAAACTAGAAGGCTAACTAGAACTAACTAGAAGAGAAAGTAAGATGTTATCTCACATACAATGCATTGCAATAGTCCAGACTTGACTACTTATAAGAATGAATGACTGTTATCTCACATACAATGCACTGCAATAGTCCAGACTTGACTACTTATAAGAATCAAGTCCATAAACCTGAAAAAAGATCACAACTGCTACACCAGCTAAAATCAGACAAAAGTGTCCCTGGCATGGGACTTTCCATGTGAAAAGGAGTTGCCCTTCCATGTGAAAAGGAGTCCAAGGAAACATTCGGGTTTCTAATCTCCTATCTCATGGGTAGTGCCTCCTCTCCATGGGTAATGCCTCTTTTCCACTGGGGCTAATGACAAGTTAAGATTGTAGAAAATCTTGAGTAATTTTATTTAATTTTGCAGACAAAAAGCTCTGCGAAATCAGCACAGCAGCTAATCAGATTTAGCTGCATTGTTTTTTCACCTGTCACAGTAAGGACACCGACACAATAAAGAAGAAACACAGATACCTCCCATACAGCAACAAGGTAGCCCAAGAACATATAAGTGGGGAGGGGGTGTGATTAAATAAGTAAAGATAGTGCATGTGATATACTGTATGTAAAATGGGGTAGAATTCACAAGTTCACTATTTTTACTTTTTTGATAGCAATAGCAATAAGCACTTAGATTTATATACCGCTTCATAGTGCTTTACAGCCCTCTCTAAGCAGTTTACAGAGTCAGCCTATTGCCCCCAACAATTTGGCTCCTCATTTTACCACCTCAGAAGGATGGAAGGCTGAGTCAACTTTAAGCCTGGTGAGATTTGAACTGCCAAATTGCAGGCAGCCAGCAGGCAGCAGAAGTAACCTGCAGTACCACACTCTAACTACTGTGTCACCGTGGCTCATGATACTGCTCCTTTCCAGGTATCCTGATATACTTAATTCTGGTTGGTCAAGTTCACATTTTGCCTTCTTCCACTAGCATTCTAAGTGTTATCTTCCTTCATTTCATCTTGTGGGTGCCTGGTATCATTAAGCTCCCAACTTCTATTCTTTTCAGATCTCCCCCTCTGACCCAGAAACTTACCTTGGTTCAGGCAAAGGGAGCTGGACTACCAGCAGCAGCAGCTGCAGCACTCTGATCCCCCACAAATGTATTCTTAATCTTGGGGCCTGGGACTTCCAGCAGGTTAACAGCTGTTCAACAAATGTCATTTCTGCCAGTAATTGAGGGATTTGGGATCTGGTTCTCAAGGGAAAATATAGCTTGCCAGACTAGAAAGCCAGGCTGCTATTGCACTTTTTGCAGGATTTTTAGGACAAAAAATTCTTAGCTGTTGTGCAGAAGCTTAAGGTTATAGTCTTAACTGTATTTATTAGGGTGTGGGCTGAGTAGGACGCATTGTGATTTACAACTGGGTAAAACTGCATAAAATAATTTCCCCAAAATCAAGATTTTGTCTTCTAAGATTCCATTCTCAGAAACTGACACACCGTTACCTAAAAACAGCAATGTGAAAATAGTTTATCTTCCCTTGTTCTTCAATATTAAAAGAAATCAGTTATATCTACCTTCATGTTACCAAATATATCTAAACATGCATCAACATGAGCACTCTAGGATTTTCTTTTGTCATTTTTTTTTATTTTGGAGAGAAAAACTAAGTAGAAAAAACAGTGAAACATCTATTAAACTATCATAATGAGTAGTGCTGATTCAGAGTTCAACATTTTGTTTCTGCTATCTTTCAATTGCAGGTCTTTAATTACATCTTTTATCTATATGAAACATTTTAGAATAACTCAATTTGTACATAGTAAGAAGATGAAGCAACAGATAAATCAGAGGAGCCTCTCAGTAATAAAACAAGCTGGCTTTCAAGTCATCTTTTACTTTGTCCATCATATGATTTCATTTAAGGCATATAATATCAGAAAGGCAATCTAATAATCACTCTAGAAGCAATTTTAAACCACACTAACTGCTGAAAAGTCAATTTAACTTTTCAGCTTTATAAGACTTTGTTATTGCTATTGTTAATTATTCCTCATTTAATGGGAAATTGGCAACAAGGTCTCCTCCTGTCATTTTAAATCTGCAATAATATCATGTGAAGCTTTTCGTCCTTATTCCCTAGTCCTGGATTATCAGAGCTAAATGGCAGCTCTTGCATTACAAAAGCTCAGGGGCAGGTACTGTTACACAAATTGCCAATTCAATTAACTGTGTGTAAATGGTCCGCTGGCAGACTGAGGGAAGGACAGCCATTTTGGCAAGTGTCATTCCTAATTTATCAAACTGTCAAACCTTCCCACTCAGGTGCCCCACAGTCACTGTCTGCCTCTTAATGCTAAATTGGGAAGCAGCAGAAGCCATTCTAGTACTTTGACAAGGCACAATGCTCAAAACTGATTTTAAAATCAAATGTACAGTTGTCTTAATTATTCTCAATCTAAGTGATGTTTTAATTATGAATATAGAGTGGGAATATTCAATCAGGATTCAGCACTACAGTTCTCTGTTGTAGAAGGAATGAAGTTCGACATGTATTCATTGTCATTTGAATGAAGGGTGAAGACAATTTCTCAATTGAACAGCAAGTGGTAAAGTATTCTGAAGGAGGGCAATTTTAAGTGTGTTTAGGGATAGAGTAAATAATATCAGAGCTAGTTGGGCATAGTGGTTAAAACTATGAGTTCTAGTACTTTCTCAGCTATGAAAGCCAGCTAAGGTCTTTCTTGGAGTCACTCTTTCTCGGTCCTAGGAACAGGACAAGGGCAAACCAATTCTGAAATCTTGCCAAGGAAACTGCAGGACTAGATTAGACAATCAGCAGGTATCAATAATTCCTTGAAGGGACACAAAAATAAGGTGGAGGGGGAAATAGGGTAAATAGCTGAAAGGCCCTTTCAGCGAATTCCTACTTTACCTGTTGCTTCAACAAATATTTCCAACGCTCTGTCCTTTAAAAAGGAAAGAACATGAAAACTATTAATATTAATGTATGAACTTCCTTAGCAAATTCATTTTATGTTTCTTTCACTGAACTAAACATTTGGTATGCAATCTTTGAGCCAAGAAATGCATGCCAAAAACTGTAGGTGTCCAGAATTTGAAAATAATGGGACTCATAGCTAATATATTACGTAATGTTAAGATTACATAATGTTAATTCATTTAAAATGCAGACCAAACAAAATTATCCAATTTCTGTACAGCATGTGGGATAGGATTAAAAATACTGAGCAGAATAAACTGTATGAACTTTATACAAGAAGATAGACACTACTAGAGAAAATGTATTGCTGTGTAATAGACTCCAGGGAGCAGAGTCACAGAGGTGACTTCAGATAGTTTTGAAGAGAGAAGCATAGTTAAAGGTTGCACAGGAGCCAGTACATCATGAAGTTATTTCTTAGAAAATATTAGCTGCCTAGAGAACTGAAGCCACAAAGATTTCTGAATAATAGAGAGGGAGCTTCAAGGCTCCTTTTTGGGCACTTTCATGGCACCATTCTGTAGAAGTGAGCATTTCAGGATTGTGTACGACTGTACAAATGCAGTGTTTTAGAGTTTCTTTATAAATTTAGCTTAAAGTCATCAGGTAATTGTAGGGGGCATTTCAGTCAAAATTAAGAACATTACTTTTCATTACATTTTGTGTTATTAATCAAAAGCATAAAAATTAAATTTCATTCATTCATTCAATTTATATGGTCACCCACCTCAAATGTATGACTCTAAGAGGCTAACAGAAATAAATAAATAAATTATAAAAAATAAACAACTAATATAGGAGCCAAGATAAAACTAATCAATACCACAAACAAAGCTAAGATATGGGCTCTACCACATAAAGTGGGCCCCAAACACAACAAAAAAGTCAGTAGAGTTGGAGCAAGACTACTATCTGAAGGAATGATGTTCCAGAGGGGGGACAGAACAACAGAAAAGGCTTTCCTCACGAGGGGACCCACTAGAAGGCACCTCCTAGCAGACAGTACTCAGAACAGATTTCTCCTATTGGATCTCACAGGATAGGGAGATACAACTGGAGAGAAATAATCCTACAAGAAACCAAATCCTAAACCATGCAGAGTTCTATAGATATAGCAACCATATTTTCTTGGAATCAATAAAGGACAAGCCTGACAAGGAACAAATCTGAAAGAGGTTCATAATTGTTTATAACGGCTTTACAAAGGAATACTCAAGACTAAAACCAAGAAAATAAATAATTAAAATTGAAGCAGAACTTTCTGAAATAACGAACTATCCGTTATAATAAGTCACTGCATTTATAAGTCACCCATCAACACCATGGATTGAACTGGAGGGATACTGGCAGGGAGCAGAACAGTTACATGTGCAGACCAAAAGACACCTATACTAGATATGCCATCAACAGTCAATATGAAGGGCAATCTTTGAGGTAAAACTTTATGTCCATAGGAATTTTGACACTATTCAAGTTCACAACAAAATTTCACATAAAATTCTCATATTTTAGGTAAACATAAATTCTTTCCTACAAAAACTCTTTAAAAGAAAAAGGATGGAATTGCTCTGAAGAACCCCCTTCAGATTCGCAGGCAAGAAGATGCTCCAAGAAAACTTGGTAAAAGAGTGTTTATTGCTGCAGTGTGTATGTGTCTATGTATGCTGTAAAACACCTTTCTGCCATTTGAATTCTCAGTATAGTAACATTGTGCAATAGTGTCTCAGATAGAAAGTCCATACAGAGAATGGTAAGGACAGCTGAGAAGATTATAGGAAGCTCACTTCCTGTTATTCAGGATACTGCTTATAAGTGCTATGTGGTTAGAGCTCAAAGCATTGTTAGAGACCCCACACACCCACTTTATGATCTGTTTCTGTTGCTCCCCTCTGGGAGGAAGTTTTGGAGTATTTCTAGCAGGACTACCAGATCATTTAACAGCTTTGTTCTCTATGCCATCTGTCTGGTAAACTTGCAAGATTCGTTTTTCTCACCATGTACATATATACATCTGAACTAGACTATGTTGTTTCTCTGGGTCATACAATATATGTAGATGTATGCATATTTATTTATTTATTTATTTAGTGCATATTGGAGGTGGTGTCCCTTTGAGAGCTGTATGCAACAAAATTTCATTTTAATGTATGCCAATTAGTATATATTGAATGACAATAAAGTTCTTCTAAGAATTCTTCTAAGTCTAAGAGTGAACTCTTTCACCCAGTAGCAATTTAATCTAATACTGTGAACAATTTTCTCTGTACTGTTTTAAAAAGCTTAGTGGCAAAATAAATACAGTTTGGGAAAGTAATGAGTAAGTAGGTAGTAGAAAAAGGATTAGGGATCAATCATATCAGTTTTATTCAAACTTCTCACCTTCTAATTTTAAGAAACCTTCTAGGATTCCCTTACATGTATTTGAATGTAAATATAGTTTCATCTTTAACTACTCAGAATCACTTATTCATTTGTTCATTCCCTTCTACTGAAATACTCAGCATTTTAAAAAAAATCAGAGCAGCTGAGCTCCCATTTTCATTGGTTGGCTTCAACAAGCTTGGCTAAAAGTGAGAAGCAGACAAATAGGATTTGCTGCAATTTTCTCAAGTCAAAACAGTGTTTGAAACTTTAGAACAGCAGTTCAGCAGCATGCCAAATGTCATCATGGTGCTATTCTTTCTTGATGTTATGATCACCGTTTTCTGAATAATTTGTTCTCAACAGAATAGACTGGCTCAGTCATACAGTGGAAGAGCATAAGAAGAACCTAGATATCTGATATTAGAAGTTTATTATCAAGAAAGTTTCAAAAAAGATATTTAAAGCAGTACCCTAAATAAATCTATGTATTACTAAAACTCTGATTACTGTAACCTGGGCAGAATGGTATAGGGCAACAATTTTAACCAAGGTATCTCAAATCTGAGACTCGTATCACTTGTTGATTGAATTTTGGCAAGTGTTATAATGCATTTATGACATAATACAAAATGTCACTGAACTTTCCCTGTGGTCTATCCCTGATGTTATTCTGTGCTATATGGTTTAATATGGTCTTCTTCCAAGGGAAATATATCTCTGAATATCTCCCTGAATTTTAAAGAAGTTTTCAAGTACAGTAGAAGCCCTGCCATTGTTGAAGGCATTGAGGAATCTGATAAGGAACTATCTCTAAAACTATAATCTAAGGGATAATGAGATAGCTAGATCTTATTCTGAAGCTTGCTATGGCAACACTTACAAATGTTAAAAAAGGAAAAAGAATAAAATGTATAAAATCAACAAGAAATAAAAGCTAAATATGTAACATTATTTAACATTGAGACAGATTTTTACTGATAGCTAACAGTTATTCTGGAGTTAGCATGGCTGACCATAAATAGTAAAAAGGATACAATATTTCATCTTTCAATTCTAATATAGTTTGAATTCCACTTTAAACACATGACAAAATGATAACATATTGAAGCATGAATTATGTACACAAGTAGAACCCAGGGAAGTGATGGATTAGGACTCTAGAAAAAGTGCAGAGAAGAGCAACCAGGATGATTAGGGGACTGAAGACTAAAACATATGAAGAACGGTTACAGGAACAGGGCATGGCTAATCTAGTGAAGAGAAGGACTAGGAGAGACATGTTAGCAGTGTTCCAATATTTGGGTGGCTGCCACAGAGAGGAGGGGGTGAAACTATTTTCCAAAGCACCTGAAGGCCAGACAAGGAATAATGGATGGAAACTGAACAAGGAGACATTCAACCTAGAAATAAGGATACATTTTTCTGGCAATGAGAACAATCAACCAGTGGAACAGCTTGCCTTCACAAGTTGTGGGAGCTTCATCACTTTAGACTTTCAAGAAGAGATTGGACTGCCATTTGTCAGAAATGGTGTAAGGTCTCCTGCTTGGGAGGGGGTTGGACTAGATGACCTTCAAGGTCCCTTCTAACTGAAAAATGGTGGAGTTATTAAGAAAACTTGGAAATTTCCCTGAAAATCTGGTGGATGGTTCAGCTGAGGACTCAGTTGCTTCCTGGAATGGGTGAATTATTGAGGCTGAGGCCTTGAATTGCACTTCCTGTATGCTGATTCTGGGATACATCTCTAAACTTGGGGAGATGAAATGCCAGAAGAGAAACTGAAACATTGCTGGAAAAAGTCTGCAGAGATTCTTAGCCATCCAGGTCCATCCAGGGACAACCATGACCTGGATGACTGAGAATCTCTATAGACTTTTTAGTTATGCAATTTGGGATGAACACCCTTTGAATGGTGTGGGAGTTGGAATGAATTTCCAAAAGAAAAGAAAATTGTAGGAACCAGGAGCACTGCTCAGGTGACCCGGAGGACACAGATAAATCTTCAAGTGCTTCAACGACCCTCTAAAAGGATGCAAATGACCAGTTGTCTGCAAGGAATATTCTGTCAGAGCTGAAGAAGCTTCTTGGATGAGAAATGAAATGTCTTCAAAGAAAAAACAAGAAAATCCAGTTGCCTCCTGAAAAAGCACATTTGGGATTATTGGAAAAAGACTCAAAGCAAGTCTGACTGGACATGATTAAGAGGGATTACCTTGTGGTGATAAGGGTGACAAAATGTCAACATTGTTCCACACTTATTGCTTCTAGATCCACACATAAAGAATTCAACTAGCTCTTTTATTGCTCAAGCATATACAGGAATCTCCATACACAGGAATCTTTTCAGATTGATGGTTTGCATCTGGGTGAAACCTAGATAAGGTTCAGCCACATTCAAGGAGGTCAAACTTTGCCATTTTGTGACCACGTATGGATTCTAATTCTTCATTTGACTCCATCCCTTGGCTTGGCCTATCTCTTTCTGACCACTTTTAAGAGTAAAAGGTAAACTGCAAAAATTGCATTCCTGTACTCACAATGGTGTAATTCCAAAAGAACCCAGTGCAAATAAAAACTCACTTCTGAGTACATTGGAATTGACTTTGCCTTTAAATTCTCAAATTGAATTAATAGACTTTGAAATAAAGAAAACCTAATAATTTTGAGAAGTCTGTCTTTGAATTGTAGGCTTTTCCTGAGAATCTATAGGAGAGAGGGTAAGTGACATTGTGTACTGTATATTATGATACCATGGTGCAATGATTTGATTATATAATTATAAATTATTCAATTTGCATTATTTGCATGTTGATGTCATGATTAGTATGAGTTTATTAAGAATACATAAACTAATTACAACTGTGAAAAAGTCTGGAGAACCCTGCACATAACAGCTATTTTATTAACTTGGCCCATTTCAGAATTCCCAACTAGAAGACATTTGATTGGAGAAGATGGAAAACAACTGCTCAATGGAAAAAGAAGTGGACTAAAATCCATAAAATCAAATCAATAAATAAATAAATAAAACAATCATGTAGAAAATCTCAGATAAACAGTTAAGAGAGAAAATATGCATTTCAGACCTAACAAAAATTATTGAATCAATAGCAATGAGGTGAACCACCATCATAAAAGCTACAATAATATTGAAAAGTAGATTGTGCAATAATTTTTCTGTATGAGAATTTTAATAGACAGGTGAATGAGTGAATGAATGAATGAATCAATCAATAAAAGAGATCTTCATTCAGCATTTCAGACAGTCTCAACAAAACTGAGATGAGTAAAATCTTATAATTATGGCTGCCACCTCCAATAGGAACTGAAGCATGTTTCAAGTGGCTTGAGTGAAAGTTCAGGTACTGGTGCAATAATGCACTCTTTGTTCTCATTTGTTTGATGACTTAGGCTTAATTCCTCCTGTCTTTATCAGAGAACTTAAACTTGACCCAATTAATTTAATGCTTGAAATAAAAGGAGCAAGAAAAAAATGAGCAGTTATTTCCAAGACATGGGATGAAGGCAATAGAGCGCAGAAATACAGTAAGCTATTTTCCTCCACAGATACCTGAGTTCCTTCTTTTTGGTATTTATTCCTGTGGAATGTATTGCTTTCTACTGAATTTCCGGCAGCTCCATGGGAGACAACACCATCCGTCTTATTTCATCTTTTAACAAGGACTTGATGAGGTGACAAAGGACTGATTCTTAAAAACACATTACCTGTTATGCGAGGCATTGTGTGACAGGAAGAACTATCTTACTGACAGGCACCTGACAGCAGATTTGTTGATTTCATGGTCACTTCATTTAAAGTAACAACAGGGTGAAATATGCCATCTGATAATCTCTTTGAATGTTGACTGTGAAAAGCACTTAACATTTCTGCCAGCTACTACTACTACTACAGAATCTGTTCCTCAATATGTGCAGTCTTCAATGTCTCATTAATAATGTTCACATTTGCACAGATACAGTATATATACACAGTTATTGCTTATTTTAAATATAAATTTTAGGAAGTAATTCTAAGAGTTTGCAAAAGTAAAGGATTGAAATCTGATATTAAATTATGATTTTTCAAATGATCTATATTAAAAAAAATTGATATTTATGGCATTATTTCAATTTACACAGCTGGATGTTTACAAGGCTTTAATCATCATCATCAACCATAATAATAAATTACATTTAAGAAAGTTCACATATATATATGATATATTATGTTTTCATGAGTATTTATATGTATGGTATTTAGGTTTCTTCGGGTATTTTCTCACATCTTAATATTTGTGCTTTTATTATAGCGACGTTTCGGCAGAATCTCATCAGCCATCCTCAGGCTTGTGTATTGGGTTCTTTTATGTATACACACAAAAACACACACACACACACACACACATTTATAATTATAATATAACATTTAAGAAGGCTGACATATATGTGTGTGTGTGTATACACAAACACATCCACTAAATTATTCGAAATAAATAATTAACAGACTGAGACGAAATGTAATGTAAGAAATTATATGCATTCCGGGACAAAAAATCAAAATCAAATTTCAAATCTTTATTTTATTTATATTGTGTGTGTGTGTGTGTGTGTGTGTGTGTGTGTGTGTGTGTGTGTGTGTACAAATACCCTTGGCCTTAAAGGGACACAAGGTGTGTGTGGGGAAGAGGCAGCTGCAATTTAAAAGATAGCCTGGGATGGGATGGGACAATCCAGCAGCAACACAAGAGTTTATGACCTTAAGGATTGAGATATGTAAACTAGGACTACAAATTTTGCACATCTGAGATACACACTACTGACCTGTTGACTGACTGCAACTATTCAGCAAAGAAAGATTTTATGAATTCTTATATAAATAAATGTAAATAAACAGATAATAATATGCAGAAAAATATACCTACAGTATAAAAATCAAAGTTTAAATAGATCAATCCTGTCCTAATTGGATGCCCACCCAATTAATTGGACCTATAGAGCTAGTGGAATAAAGTTGAGCAAGGAATGCTAAGAGGGAGGGAGTGAAATACACCTTTCAGGGAACCACATTCAAAACGCATTGAGCTACAAGAGAAAAGGCTGGCCATATACTTTATATTCTTCTTGTAAAGTGATGGTGGGGTTCCCAGTAGTTTGTTTTGATAGTGGGCTTGGATAAGCAGACAGATTTCAATTTTGGCAATGAAGGAAATGGTGGTACTTCATATTCCCTGAGGCTATGCTATATACAGCTTTGTAGATAATAACTTTTTTTAAAAAAAAATCAGCCTTGAAGCCTAGCGTTAACTAGTATGGTAGCTTCAAAATGTATGCTGTCCTTCAATTGTAGATATTGCTACAAGTAGCCACAGTCTACTTGCAGCATTGTAAACCAATTTTAAAATAAGAAGAGAACAAGTTGCATAACTTTTAAACTACTTTAAGAGCCCTGAAGATTGATAGGGAAGGTAAAAATACTTTAACAGGTAGTAAGTATTCATTAGACTTACATAACAACTAACTTTTCTATTTCCTTTCTTGGCAGTTCACTTATTTCCCAAACTAGATTCTTCAAAAGATCAGATGATTTGAATGTAAGTTTGATGTGATATGCTATGACGAAGAGACATGTTGCCAAATGTAAGTGACAGCTTTATAAATATGTCAACTCTTTCAGAGTCATAAATATCATGACTAATATTCCATGTAAAGCAACAGTTATTACTAATGAAATCTAGTAATAAACTCTTCATCAGTTTATATATTCATCAGTAATACACTCTTAAACATCAGGTGGGGGCCCAACAAGCGATGAATATTATAATCAGTATTCTTTTTGAATATGCTGAGATATTTGGCTGGCTGCTATTGCAAATATTATGTTGGGATTAGAGATTTTGTTCTAAAAAACGCTTTGGGGAAACTAAAAAGCAATAGCCTTAATTCATGAAATTATCATACCTGTATTTGCATCTTATATTGTGTTATTATATGAGATGGTAATTTAAGTTATGATACCAGCTGTAGAATTCACAGGATAGCACCACTATATGCTCTACACCTAGCAAAAAGCTACAAGTTCCCATGGTCAAATGGATATCTGTATTCTTAACAAATAAAATATAGGCAATTTTCAAAATAAAAACTGATGCAGTATTTAAGTAAGAACATGCTTAAGATGATAGTTTACTGAGAAAAAAATCCATATTGTCAATACTAAAGCTATTCTAAATCTTTTTAAAACTTAAAAGTTATTAATTAGAGTTATTAATATTAAATTCAGAAATCAGATCTGGCATATATATTTAGTTACTTGATTTCTCCCACCCCCCCTTGTTCTTCTTTTGACATACATGCTCAAAAGGAAGATTTCATTGCCTTGATTTGTGCTGGTTAATCTGAGACATGATGAACACCGCTTTAAATATTTTTATGCTTTAACTTTTTGTGGTTTTTTTAAGCAATAAATGCGAACCAGAAAAAGGCTGGTTAAAATGTATACTTTCTGTGAGAGATTTTTGACACCTTCAATGCTTGTGAAAGCTGAGGGGTTGACGGCACTAGTCAAATACAGTTGAGTGAGCAGGCTGTATCCCACATTCCACCTCCAGTGCAGTTCAACCGTGACCTGCAGGGACCACGCTTTTCTCTCTCTCTCATACACATACGCTCACACACATTCATTTACTTTCTTCCAAGTATTTTAGTTGCTAATCTTTGTTCGTGGCTAAGGAGAAAAACTAAATCCTAGAAGGATTCTGTCATTTCAGATCTTGGCTAAATGAGCTATCTAAAGTTTACACAGGATCTTTATTTAAGGTAAAAATCATGCTGTTGACAAACTGTCTAAACTAACATCATGCATTTTGTTTCTAATATGGGAAAATCGTTTAGTGAGTCTTATGCAAATTGGTTTGCTTTTCTATCTTCTTTGTCCAGAAGATTTCCCCAGGGGAACTACAGCACCTTATTCTAAGAGTTTCATCGTTGATTAGAAGCGTCACAATTAAACAAAGGCCACTTTTTAAAAAAAAAATCTTTACCATGAAGCTCAATCTATACATTACTTTTATCATGTTACAATTTATACAGTTTCTCAATGAGTATTTTACGCACATTACAAACACTGATCAACATTGGCTAAAGAACATTAAATTTTGATATTGCCACCTGAGGTTCACATAATTTCCCATCTATGAAATTCATTAGGTGCCTTCAGACAAGAACAGATAAATCTATATTTTCTCTAATGACAGCTGCTCTAATTATTGATAATGAATAACTCAAAGCCAATGGTAGAATATTTATCTGCCTTCTTAGAAGAAAACAGCACCACTTTCACTTTGGCCTCTAGGAACATAACTTTAAGTTTTCCCTTTCCCTTTCCCCTTCTCTCTTTATTTTTGAATGATAGATTCCTCTTTTGTTTTTGGTCTGTGTTCATACATTACATTATTTTATATTATTAAAATATTTAGTAGTCCATGTCCTCTTTACAAGAAATTCATAGTATTAGTACAAAATGTAAAATAACCCAGTATCAATATAAATACTTGCAAGGTGTGGTAGCACACAAAAGCACACACAGTTTTTCTCTATAAACTCTATAAAACAACAAATTATACAAGAAAATATAAGATCCTCAATATGAATTTATCCAGATATTAAGATGAAGTTAGTGATTTATAGCTGAAAATTAGAAGATGAAAAACTCAATTTCTCTTATCTAAATCCTTTTTTCTCCTTTTGGCAGCTGATTCATTATCAACTTTTTTCCCCATTTTCTGATATTTATTTATTACTTATCTAATTTATATAGCCACCCATCTAACCAAAAATGACTAGGTGTCCACCAACAAAGCTAAAACAATGAGTAAGTTTGTAAAACTACTTATAATTATTACCAGTAATTATAAAAACATTAACAATTATTAAAAGAAAGAGAACAAAATAAGGACATAATTATATAATATGCTAATCATAACGAAGCCATTTCACAAGTTAACCCATCCACAGAGTTCCCAGGATTGTTGGCATTACTGGATTTTTAGGGATCTTTGGAAGTTCAGATGTAATGAGGCCCACTGCACCTCAGGGGTGGGGAGAAGGTTCCAGAATGAGGGGACCACAACAGAAAACGTCTGCCACCTAGGGCCTACCAAATATAATTCCCTAACTGATGGAACCTAGAATATGACCTCTCTGCTGGATCTGGTGAGATGGGCAGATGAAATCAGGGAGAGGCAATCCCTCAAAGTAACCCATGCCATGAATGCTTTGAAAGATTCTCACCCAGCACCTGAAACTGGACCTGGACAAAGACTGATAAGCAATTTTGCTTGCAAACCAGAGTTAATTCTGTGTGTTCTACCAGAAACATGCACAACTCAGTCACAGAGCAGGTCAGAACCTGAGCTGGTTGCTTGCTCTCTCTTTAGGAAGTGAAGGGTCTCCTTCTGAGAGATTCCCCCATCCCAGTCAGTATGGAAATGATTTGTCCATTATACAAGCCTTATCCCAGACTCTGGAGAAGAAAGTTGCAAACAAACTGTTGAAAGAGATGAGAAAAAAAGCCCGGTTGCCATCCTGTAGACTCATTTCTTCTTTAAACTGATCATACCATCATTTTTTGTACCAGCTGAAGTTTCCAGATATTCTTCAAGGCAGCATAGTTCAACTGAGAGGTGACCAGGGCATGAATGATTGTGAGTAGGGCCCTAAAGAGCAGACACAATTGGTATACAATACAAAGTTGTGCAAAGACCCTCCTAGCCATGACTTCCACCTGTTCATCAAGCACGAGTTGTGAATCTAAGTGGACTCCAGATTGCATAGAAGGTTTAGCACAATGCAACCCCATCCAGTACCAAATATAGTATAACCCCAGGACTGTAGTGTCCCAAAATCCAAAGTCACTGAAGCTTGTCAGGGTTCAACTGAAGTCGGTTGTTCCCCATCCAAACCCTCACAGCTTCCAGACACAATGATAAGATGTCCCTGGTACTGCTTAACTCACCAGGAATGGAGATGTACAACTCAATATCATCAGCAGACTCATAATACCTCACCCTATAGCAACAGAAGACCTCAGCCAGACAACCTTAAACAGAAGAAGAGACAGCACTGATTACTGCAACGTACTATTCTATGGTCAAGGGTGGAATATTTCCTCCTCAATAGACATTGGAAAAAAGAGTAAACCAGCATAACATGGTGCCACTCATCCCCAGTCCTCTAAGACAGCACTCCCAACCTTTCCAGCTTTGAGGATCACCAGTGGTGGTCATGTATGGGAAAGATAAGATGTTTGTGTGTGCATATACTGATTGTGCAATTGCAGCTTTGTGCACTCATGTGTTTGCCTGCTGCTTCTATGGCCCAGTTCCCAATGGGCCGCGGCCTGGCACCAGGCTATAGACTGAGTTTTGAACATCCCTGCTCTAAGACCCTGCAGAAGAATACCATGTTCAATGGTATTGCCAAGATATCAAGTAAGCCAAGAATGCATCCACTATTCCACTCATTCCAAAGCACAACCAATGCCATATTCATTATGTACCCAGGTATGAATCCTGTTTGAAAGGGATCCAGGTAATCCTTTTCTATGTACCTATTTCCAATATCATCTGTATGAAATGCTAAAGGCATTAAATGTTGCTAAAATTTTAATTTCTCCCCAAATCTAGTAAAACAATAAAGATAGTAAATCGCAATTAATACTCTATAGTACAGGCTATATAGTAAAGCATGATAGATAGAAAGCATGGAAAATATCAAAAATCTTTAAAATTAAAATCCCTAGGAGAAGAAGGTATTAGAAAAAGTACAAGCTGAAAGGCAGAAGTATTCCTGGGGTGAGGTGGGTGATTGAGAGGAGGTTTGTAAGTGAGAAGTGAAAACTGAGAAGGTCCTCTCCTTTACAGAAAACCAATTTACTTTATTTAGTAGAGAGACCTATAGAAGGATCTCCTAAGATGACAGAAGATTTTGGAGATGTATACAAAAGAGAAGGCATTACCTATAATACTCTGCCCTTAAGAGTATTCACGCTATTTCTGAACTTGGAACCCAGCTGATGGTGGGGGGGGGGGGGGGGGAAATCTTTGAAAAACAACTTAGAAACAAAAATTATTATGAGAATTAAGCTTCTCCTTCTATTTTTCCATTCATCCTCTTGCTCTTCCATTAGTTAGCATTATTTGTCTGTTGTTTGTTTTCAATTCTATGTCTTTAATGGCACAGTAGGAATTCTCAGGGTAGCTTACAGATTCAAATAAAATGTAATAATATCAGACAAAAACAATGCAACTAAAATATACAATCATAACAGCTTCACATTATAAGGCAATAATGAGTAGCATGGGGGAATTTGTCAAGTTTGCCTCTGCTCAGTCTCTTGTTTTCACACAACTATGTTCTCCTTTGCATGTATGTTGAAAAAGTGTGAATCAGATAATATTACATTAAAATATAAACACATTTCTCCTTTGTTCTAAATTACACTTTGGGAATCCGGGCTTTGTTTCCTAATACACCTCTTTTGTCTCATCTCCCTGGAACGATGAGATGTAAAGCCTTAGATAAGAGATTTAAGAAAACACTGTAGTTATATTTATACATGGAAAAATTACCATTTATACATGGTAACTTTGGTAACAAATATGAAAATTAAGAACAAAGTATTACGTAACAGCCACATTATGGTAAATCATTTACTGGATAGATCAATTTGAACCAGAACCTTCACAAATGTACTCAAAATACCCCGGAAACACTAACAATGATAGTGAGACAGGCAGGAATCTTCAGTTCTTGCTTGGAAATGCAGCAAGAACAATCACTTCCAAATTTCTCCCTTTCTCCATCCAAAAATAAAGCACAAAGTACAAATAGTTGTCACAGAACAGTTAAATTCAAAGAAAGCATGAAAACATTATTGAAGAATAGATATAAATATATTTCCAATTGCAATTCAATTATGGAGGGTGCCACATCATTGGTTGGGCATGTACAACATTCTTTTACTAGAACAGGCAATATTTTAGTGGGCAAAGATTATACTGATTAATTAATTGAGCTTATTTTGAGTTTGCCTTACATCATAACAGCAGGAAATCGTATCTCAGAGGTACATTAAGAGGGGGCTGGAGAGATCACCAAAAAATGAATTAGGAATTATAGGTATAACCAATCGCCCATCTCTAAATTAACTAATAAATGCTATTTAAGCAATCAAATGGTTGAGAAATTAGCAACTGGCAGACATTCTTTGCACTAGGCTAGACATACCCAGTTCCTGCAACCATTCTTAAGTTTTAACCTTCAGGTTCCCCCACCCCCAAATCATTTTTGTCTCTCTTCTCTGCACTCTTTCCAAAGTCTTAGCATCTTTATTAACTGCAAAATGGCACTGCTATCTAAAAGAGGGTATTTTCCATCCATAACAGTATTGAACTCATTGTTTTTATCTTTCAGTCATCTGCAGGGTATTGAAAGAGAAATGAAAACAAAGAGAGGTTTTAGTCATGTTTGGAACATGTGATATACCAAATTACATGAACATGGAAGTGTCTGCATGAATTCCTGCTCTTACAACCAACTATTTCAGAGGCTCACCACAAAATTAATGGAAGTAGCAAATCAAAGAGAAAGCCAATGCTCAATTACATCATTAATATAGTGTATTCAAACAACCCATCTCTATTGTCTTTGGCACATGCAAAGAAAAAGGCAAATGTGCTTTACTACAGCATCGTGGGATGAAAACTGTGAGGCAGCAATGAAGAAGCGATGTGGTGCTACATGAGGGATAGTGTTCTAACAATAAAAGTCTGCTGTTTCAGTCTGCCAAACAACATAATGACTCATCCAGGCAGAAAAATATTACCACCCTGGGAATACTTGGAATGTCTCAGTTTGAGAGTAATTAGGGACTAAACTATACTTGGCCTGCTTCAGTGATGAAATGAGAAAATAGCCAATATCTGTGTTTCTCATATAATAAGGCCGGGTCTTGGTTTTTTTTTGAGCCCCGAAAAAATGGCTAGGACGTCTTTTCGGGGGTGAATTAATTTCTTCCCTCCCCTGCGCACCCTCACCTAGGGCGCCCCATGGGCAGCCACGACTCGCCACCAGCCTCTCCTAATGGCCAATCATGGCATAGCATGGAGGGCTCCCTACCCCTGCCAAATGTCCTTTGCTGCAGATCCGGGTCAGCGGGTGGGCGGCAGTGGCGGCGTGGATGTCCACTGGCAGTGTTTCAGCCGCTTCTCAGGCCTCTGTAGCTTGCAAGGTTCCTACCAGTGCTGGAGCCTTTCTCACCAGCGCAGTCTCCAAAAACAGCATCTGAGTTGCTCCCGCTTTTCTCCCCGTACCCTTCCCAGCAACAACAGGAAAAAAAAACATTTTGAGGTACCTGGGAGTGCCGCGCGCTGCGTTTTGGTTTAATCCCGAGTGGCTGGTTGGGTATGAGAAGAGCCAGCCAAGCGAGCGTCTCTGCTGCTGCTACCCTTGGTGCTCCAGCCTTGGGCTCTGAAAATTTCCAAAAGTCCCAGTGTGCAGCTCATTCCTGCATTCCAAGTGCACCCAGGCCAAGCTCCAGCTGTTCCTCTCTCGCCAGCGCCATCTCCAAAAACAGCGGTAGCAATGGCAGGAACCGTGGAAGTTACGGAGGCAGCTCCCCCGCCCGAGAAGCGGCTGAAACGTTTCCACGGTTCCCGCTGCTGCTGCCGGTTTTTGGAGACAGCACTGACGAGAGACAGACAACTGCAGCTCAGCCTGGGTGCGCTTGGAATGCAGAAACAAGCTGCGCACTGGGACTTTTGGAAACTTGCAAAGCCCGAGGCTGGAGCATTAAGCGTAGCAGCAGCAGAGACGTTCGCTCGGCTGGCTCTTCTCACGCCCAACCAGCCACTCGGGATTAAACTAAAATACAGCGTGCGGTACTCCCAGGTACCTCATGTCCTTTTTTCCTGTTGTTACAGGGACAGGGGGAAAGCAGGAGTGACTCAGATGCTGTTTTTGGAGACAGTGCTGGCGAGAGATCAATGGCTGATGGCGAGGCGTAGCTGCCCATGGGGCACTCCTAATGGCAAGTCCCCCCCCCCAATTTTGCATGTTTTAAACTAGGCCTAAATTTGGGGGGATGGGCTTCATTTTATTTCATTTAATTTCATGCCTAGAAAACATGCTGGGTCTTCCTATTGGGGGATGCCGTATTGTTGGAGAAACACGGTACCTCTGGTCAAGTTTGGATTGGAGAGAATAAAATGAATATGCTATTCAGTCAACTTTGACCACAGACAAGGAATGGGTAGCAATTTATAATTCTCATATCAACACAAATTATAATATCTCAAAAAGTAATCTTTAAAATTCTCTGAATCAATATATGCATCAGAATCCACAATTTTGTAGCTTTTGTAGCTTTTTTACACATCCATCAAAAATGCTAAAATGTCCCTTCTTGTTCACCTTTCTAATGTAAATTCCAAGTTTCCCCATATATCCCAGAAGGCCTCTCTGGTGAAATAGACCAAAGGTGGATCCTTTCATAAAAATTATCCTGAAGATAGTGCAAATTTCAGTACTGTAAATTACAACCTAAATCTCCAAGCCCACCTCAACTCAAACTCCCTCATTTACTCATTTTCTGTTTCAAATTTTAGTAAAAGTTTGCAAAATTTAACAATTATAAGCTCCTAATTTGTACACAATTCTATTTCAAACTCAGTCTTTAAAAAGTTTAAAGTTAAAACCATATTTTTGATCAACTTTTAAATCAACAGCCCAGCTCACAAAAGGCCCTGGCCTGGTAGCGGTCTGTAGCCCCGGATAGGGACCCCTGCTTTAATGGATCGTTGAGAACCAATCAAGTCACCCTGCTGTGGAAAGGATCAGAGACTGCTTATCTGTATCTTTTTTCTTTCTATTCTATTTTTCTTTTCTTGCACTTTTGATTTTCTCTCTGTTTTTTTATTCTTTTTCTTCCCTTATATTAGTTTGCATTAATGTTTACCTTTCTTTATAAAAAATCTTCAATAAAAATCATATAATGAAAACTAGAAATCACAAACAAGTGAAAAGTATTGTCCTCTTTTATCATTGTAATAGCAAGAATGTTATCTCTTCATCAGAAACTAACACAGTATCCAGTATATTTCACTGACTATGTTAGACCCGAGTTTTTTAAAAAAAGGTATGATGTATATCTGAAAGCTTCAGAAAATATAAAAAAATAAAGAATTGTTCCAAAATGTAAATATTCATCCTCCTTTTAAGAGAATATTTTGATTCAACCCATGCTTGTACATGAACATGTTATCTTTCACAATAGGAAACTAATCTGAACTAAGATTTAGAATAAATTATTTCTCTCTAAAGCCACATTAGGCCAGATTAATAAACTCTAATAGATGTAAGAGCTAATACAACATTCAGCTATTGACATAAATATAAACATAAATTTCAAAGAAAATAACCTACTTTAGTAAAACTACCTGTGCAATAAAAATTAATGAACTCCAAATGATTTTGCGTATCTCTACTAAATTGCATTTTGAAGCTCACTTCTTCAGGACATGCTGGGTGGTTTGATGCATTCCCACAATTCATCTTTCGGCTAAGCCGCTTTTAATTTAAATGCAATTAAAGGCTCAAAATGAACATTATGCATTAGATAAAGGCCTGAATCTGCAGACTATCATAAATATGATTTTCAGGAAAAAAATTAATTACAAGTCATTAGGGTACAAGTCATCTTCCTACAAATGTTGAGTTAAACTGCAAAATTAGTTTATGCGTTCCATTAAATGTTAAATACTGATTTTAAATTATGCTTCAATGTCAGTTCAACTGGACAGTTGAAAGAAAAACCCATCTTAATATTCTGTGGATTTAAAACTAAAGTCCTAAGCATGTTTTCATAGAAGTCCCACTAAAACAATGAAAGCTACTTCAGAGTAAATAACCTGAATCCACGACTTATCTGTCTATTCTCAAATGATCACAGTGTAATTCAGCCTTTGCTAATTATTCAATAGGCACTGACGCTTCACAGAAAACTCCCTGATTACAAACAGTATTTCTGATACAGCCTCAAAATTTGTTTCAAGAAAAAAGTAGCATCTTATTGAACATTGCCAACCTTCTGGGTAAACTATACAGGAAATACTAATTGAGCTAAATCTACTTTATTGTAAGGCCACATTAACAGAACCTTGCAAGTTTCAAAGTACAAAATTTCCTGTTGCTACTTTTAACTGCTTGATCCATTAGGGTGGATTCTTTATCCATTTCTTTCTCTGACCATTAAGCCATTGAGAGCTTCTCTTCTCTTGTCTGATTGTTTCTAGACAGTATCTCTTCCCCCTTTCCCTTGGTCATTCCCATTTTCTATTACAAACATGAACACATCCTTTGAAAATTCTCTGAAAGTACAAAAGAGACAGTGGAAGGCCATGGCCTATCAGGATTGGGTAGACTTGGTTCAGCTTGATCAGGTCTAAGACCTTTTAAATCTGAATTTTGGATATTATTGAGTGCAGCTGCTGCATTTTGATGTAGCTGATTTGGGATTATTATATTTTTCAAATGGTCATGTATTAAAAGGAAGAAGAAATGGTTAAACTCAACAATAAATCATACAATTATACAATATAATTATATATTGTCTTACTGCTTTTGTTTATGAATTTATTAGCAACACCTGACAGATATAAATAAAAGCCTCATTTGATAAATGAATACAATTAAAGAACACATTTCATTCTTCGATATTATATAGCAAACAAAAGACAAAACAGACACTCTTACAGTAACCTAATGTGAGAAAGAATGAAAGAAAGCTAGATGAAACTTAACTAAGAGCTCAAGGTTGCAATTTTGTGACTTGCTGTGAGCAGGAAATTCAGTGCACTCCAGGTATACAAGCTACAACACAGGCAAGAACTATTATTTCTATCTTTGAGCAATGTGACATTCTGCAATTTTAAGTCTTATGCGCATGCTTCAATGCGTCAAACTAATCTAAACCACTGCTATCAAATGTACCTCTAAGGCCAGAAGAAATCATTGCCATTTTGCTGTGATTCAAAATTCATTTAATATTGTTTGTTCTATACTTGTGCAAGGACATGTAACAGTTTTAGTACTAGATGAAACTGCTAGAGTGATTCATTTAGCAGCATATACTTTTGAAGCAAACATTATGTTCTGTTCATACAAATGTATTAACAGAGCTTTGAGACAGACAAAAGAGTTTTATTAAATCCCCCAAGTTCTCTATCTTGTTTCCCGCTGTGCTCTTCACAGTCAATATACTCTATTGTACTCTCCCAAGTTAACCCCAGCAGACTCAGGAGATGAGAGGGAGGAAACAGATACAATTTCTTGGTTCCCTGAAAAGCTCGAACAAATTCACTTTTATGAATATAGGCAATATAATAAAAACAAATAAATAGCAATACAGCAAAACGGTGGCAATTATTCTCTTTGAAATTATTTACAAATTCAGAGTTTTACAAAAACTGTGGCAATTATTCTCTTTGAAATTATTTTTTTAAAAAAGCATCATTTTGCAAAATGAATTTTAATGTATAATAAGCTGACTTTTACCTGGGTTTAAGCTATGTGATAACCCATAATGTGGCTATTCTGTTTTTGAATTGGCATGATGTGCGAACCTAGGTATTCTATTAGGATTTTTTTAAATAAATCATGAGTTTATGGAATATGTGAACTTAGTTTTTAAATAAATATTTAATTGTATACACTCTTATAAAAAAAATTCTATACCAAGCCCAAAAGAGAATTATACAATTATATTGTATAATTTTGATATAAAATTTCTAATTGTTTCTATGAAAAGTATAACTGTTTCTACATCTTCCAAGAAAGTTGCTGAAGAAATATAATCACAATAGAACAATGCCTCTACAAATGACATGGTTTTTGCCAGAATGGATGGTGGGTAGATGTTAGGTTGCTCTGTGTGTGAGAGAGAACAGAGGCAAAGAGAGAACTTGACTTCCATAATACCTCTGTTGAGTATCTCTGTTCAGCAAATCAGCCAATTTAGGTTTTTGTTATATATAACACACAAAAAGCAGAAGCTTCTATATAACTATTCTGCTGGACTTCTCTTACATTCTATTATGTTTATTCTAAAACAGGGCTACAAAATTCAATGTGCAGCTACCTCTAAACTCCAAGAATACATGCAGTGATGTTAAAAGTTATAAACCTGATTGGATTTTTAGTATTTTTCATAAATGCATAAAAAGTTCTTGATTTATTTATTGAGGAAAATGATCCAATGCTACATATTTGTGCATGACAAAAGTATGTGAACCTTTATGATGATCAGTTCATTTGAAGGGGAAATTGGATGATAATGAGGTAGGCGTGTGGGAAGTATGTCTTATTTAGATAACAGAATTTCAAATATTCACTATCGAAGTTTGATCTTCACAATGTGCATGGAGGAAGAAATATATCATGGCTTGAACTAAGGAGATTTCTGAGGATCAGATGCTTTTCAGACTCGAAAAGTTTACAAAAATGATTTCCAAATAATTGAGATCCCATGCTGTTGGACAGATCATGTACAAATGGAGGCAATTCAACACAACTGTTACCTTTCTCAATAGCGGCTAAGCAATCAATATCACAATAACAATTAGACAGGTAATATTCTAGGAGGTATTAAAACCACAAGGTAACATCTAAGGAACTAAAGGCCTATTTTGCATTGGCTGATGTCAGAAAAACACTGAACAACAGTGATGAGCATGGCTGAGTTGCAAGGAGAACGGGAATGTTTGGGAATCTCCAAGTTAAAGTTCTGACCTTAATCCTAGAGAAATGTTGCAGAAGGACCTGCAGCAGATAATTTCATGCAAGGAAAACCTGTGACATATTTATTATTATTATTATTTATTTTATTTATCACATTTTTATACCGCTCCCTCTCCCAAAAAGGGACTCGGGGCGGTGTACAGCCTACTAAAAAACACATAATAAATACACTATAAATACAAATAAAAATATATTAAACATATTGGTCCAGCTGTGTCCCATCTAATTTAATTTAATTTAATTTAATTTAAATCTAGCAATATAAAATCAGGGAATCGACTAAAAATTAAAAATATAAAATTAATTACTAAAACCCAATTAAATTTAAAACCAGAGCCCAATTACTGGGCCAGGCCAGCCTGTCTAAAAAATAGGGTTTTCACTGCGCGCCGGAAGGTCAGAATATCCGTCATGGCCCGTATCTCCGGGGGGAGATCATTCCATAGGGAGGGAGCTCCCACAGAGAAAGCCCGAACTCTCGGGGCCGTCAGCCAACAACGGCCAGGCGGCGGTACCCCAAGGAGGGCAACCCTGTGGGAGCGTACTGGGCGGCGGGAGGTTGACGATGGCAGTAGGCGGTCCCGTAAGTACCCAGGTCCCGAGCCATGGAGCACTCAGTACCATCAGTACCACCTTGAATCGAATCCGGAAGGCCACAGGAAGCCAGTGCAGCCTGCGGAGAAGCGGTGTAACGTGGGAGCTCCGAGGGGCACCCACAATCACCCGCGTGGCTGCATTCTGGACCAACTGCAACCTCCGGAGACTCTTCAAGGGGAGCCCCATGTAGAGAGCATTGCAACAATCCAAGTGGGAGATAACGAGGGCGGAAGTGACTGTGCGAAGTGCGCCCAGATCCAGAAAGGGCCGCAACTGGTAGATCAGACGAATCTGATAAAAAGCCCCCCTGGCGACGGCTGCAATGTGTTCTTCTAAGGACAGCCGTACGTCCAGGAGGACACCCAAGTTGCGCGCCCTTTCCACGGGGGTCAAGACCTCTCCCCCCACGGCCAGCGAAGGAACAAGCTGGCTGTATCTGGGCGCAGGAAACCACAGCCACTCGGTTTTGGTCGGGTTGAGACGAAGCCTGTTATGACCCATCCAACTCCGCACGGCCTCCAGGCACCGGGACATCACTTCGACGGCTTCGTTGGGGTGGCCCGGGGTGGAGATGTACAGCTGAGTATCATCAGCGTACTGATGGAACTCCACCCCAAATCCACGGATGATCTCACCCAGCGGCTTCACATAAATGTTGAACAGCAGGGGCGAGAGCACCGACCCCTGAGGCACCCCACATAGTAGGGGCCTCGGGGCCGATCTCTGCCCCCCTGTCAACACGAATTGCGAACGGTCGGAGAGGAAGGAGGTGAACCACCGCAACACGGTGCCCCCCACCCCCAACCCCTCCAACCGCCGCAATAGGATACTGTGGTCGACAGTATCAAAAGCCGCTGAGAGATCTAACAGGACCAGGACAGAGGAACAACCCCTGTCCCGAGCCTCCAGAGATCATCCACCAATGCGACCAACGCCGTCTCCGTGCTGTGCCCGGGCCTGAAACCCGATTGGAGGGGGTCGAGATAACTCGCTTCATCCAGGTACTGCGGGAGCTGACGTGCCACCACACTCTCAACAACCTTCGCAACAAAGCGAAGGTTGGAGACAGGACGATAATTAGATAACAATGCTGGGTCCAGGGACGGTTTCTTGAGGAGGGGCCGCACCACTGCCTCTTTCAAGGCGGCGGGTAACAGCCCCTCTCTCAAGGAAGCGTTTATAATACCCTGGAACGAGCCTCGTGTCACCTCCCGGGTGGCCAAAACCAGCCAGGAGGGACACGGGTCCAACAAACAGGTGGTGGCATTTAGCCCCCCCAGTATCCTGTCCACGTCCTCCAAAGTAACAGGGTCGAACTCAACCCAGTTGACCTCACCGATATCCACCCCCGCCCCCCTGCCCAGAGATGCCCAGTCGGAGTCCAGCTCGTCCTGGATCTGAGCGATTTTGTCCTGCAGAAACCTAGAAAACTCCTCAGCCCGCCCCTGCAAGGGGTCCTCCCGCTCTCCCACCTCCAGGAGGGAGCGGGTCACCCTAAACAGGGCGGCTGGGCGGTTTTCCGCGGACGCAATAGGGTGGAGAGGTAAGACCTCCTCGCCATCCTTATCGCCACTAAATACGTCTTAATATAAGATCATAATAGTGTTCGGTCAGACCCAGAGCGGCTAGCCCTCCAGCTACTCTCTAGGCATCTTTTCCGGCGCTTCATTTCCCTTAGCTCCTCAGAAAACCAAGGAGCCACTTGGGATTGGCACCGGGTCAGAGGCCGCAAGGGCACGACCGGGTCAAGGGCCCCAGCAGCCACCCTATCCCAGGTGGCGACCAAGCCCTCAACTGAGTCGTGTGTGCGAGCTTCGGGAAATGGCCCAAGCTCCGTCAGGAACCTATCAGGGTCCATCAGGCGCCTGGTGCGGTACCATTTTAATGTCGAGCTTCAGGAGCGAGTGATCCGTCCATGACAGGGGTTCCACAACTATATCCCCTATACCCAGATCACTCTGCCACTGATCAGAGACAAAAACCAGATCCAAGGTGTGACCTCCCACATGAGTAGGGTCCCGAATTAGCTGGGTCAGGCCCATGGCCGTCATGGAGGCCACGAACTCTTGAGCAGTCCCCGAGGCACCGCCAGCAGAAGGCAAGTTGAAATCCCCCATGACCATAAGCCTGGGGGTCCCAATTGCCACGCCGGCTATGACCTCAAGGAGCTCAAGCAGGACCGCTGCCGCATAGCAGGGAGCCAGGTATGCGACCAGCAGGCCCACCTGAACCTTAGGACCGAACTTCACGAAAAGGAGCTCACACCCGGTCGTCTGAGACACAGTGGCTTCCCTCGGACACAGATCCTCCTTAATAACCAATATTTAATTTGAAACTGCCATGTAAGAGGAATAGGCTAAAATTCCTCCAACCTAATGTGCAGGATTGATTAATAGTTATAAATGTTTAATTGCAGTAACTGTTACCCAATACAGGGTATGTGTGTATATGTGTCACCAGTTATTCAAAGCAGAAGTTTACATACTTTTGCCATTTCAATGAGAAGGTAACAGTATACTATGCGCCTCAACATATAGTCATGCTGACCACATGACCACGGAAATGTCTTCAGACAGCTAAGAAATGGAGATGATCCCTGCCCTCCCCCTAGAGTCAGACACAACTGGAGACCTCTGTCCCTTCTCTCATACACATATACTGTATATTCACACACACACACACACACACACACACTCTTCACATTGTATGTGTCATGTGAGACAGACGGAGAGGGGTGAGAAGGTATCTCAGACCCTCACATCCTAGACATAAATTGTTTCAACTCCTTCCTTTGGGATGGTGCCAGGGGTGTCAAACTCAAGGCCTAGGGGCCAGATCCGTCCCATCAGGTGCTTAGATCTGGCCTGTGGGGCCACCCTGAAAACAGTGAAGGGCCAGCCTCTGCTAGTGAAAATGGAGCTTGTGAGGGCTGCACATGGCCCTCACAAGCTCTGTTTTCACTCGTATAGGGTTGCAGGAGGCCACTGCAGTCAAAAATGGAACTAGGGATCCTGTTTTCATTGGCAGAGAGCTCACCATAGGCATTCCCCAAAATGAGTGATTCATGCTAGCCATGCCCATCTTGGCCACGTCCACTCTGGCCACCTGAGGTCAAACACAATCCTGATGCAGCCTTCAATGAAATTGAGCTTGACACCCCTGCTGTAGGGCATTGCATGCCAAAACAACTAGACACATACAGTTTTTCCCTTGTCCTGTCACTCTGCTAAACACCTAATTCTCATATTGCTGTCCAATGTCTATGTCTATTTATCCATGTAGTATGGCTGTAATATTATTATTTAGCCTTATCTTCTTTACGCCACTTTTTATTGGTATTATGGTTATCATTATTCTGTTGCTTTGAATGTACACTGAAAACTTCTACATCAGAGACAAATTGCTTATGTGTCTAAGCACACTTGGCCAAATAAAACTATTCTGTTCTGTTCTGTTCTGTTCTATTCTATTCTATTCACAGAAATATTATAAATTTAAAAAGGGTTCACAAACTTTTAAGAACTTCTGTATGTAATATATGATAACAATCAGATTTCACTCAGAATTGTTAAATTGTTCTATCAATAAAACTTCCTCTGTTAGTAGAATGGATTGGGGCAGCTTCCCCTTCTGCAGAATCTCCTGAATACCTTTGAAATCTGTTATGGAGGGTTTCTGAGCCCTCAGGAGCAGATGTGCAGGAGAGATGAGCAGGGTGTCAGGGAAAAGGAAAGAAGAAAATCTTGTTTCATGAATGACATCCCTCATGATAATCGAATAGACAAGTCACTAATAAAACACAATGAAAATGCAAACTTGTGATGAGCTGTCATCTAGACTTTGATGTACAATCCACAGAATATTTGCACATTTACTCCTGTTTGCCCGTTAGTTCACTGCTTTCCAAATAACAGAGCTACTAAACAGGTGTGGAAAAGTCAAACTCTGCCAAGCTTGGCTGCCCATGAAGCTGTTGAAATCATGAAGTTCCGATTCAAAGCAAGGTTTCTGTGACAGGAGGAGTATATATTGAATATTTATAGGTACAGTCTTCTGAATGATAATTAGAATCTTGTCCACTATTATCAATTAAATGTTATTAATAAAATAAATACAGATCACTATTGGAGTTTACGTTAATATTCAGATATCAAAACCCAGTAAATATAAAAATGAATAATCAACAAAAAAGATAGTCTATTTTATTTAGAATACATTTTCAGACAAACATAGTTGCTGCAAAGCAGTCAGTAGATTCCATGTTATTTATCCTTGCAAGTATGGTATTATTAACAGAACATTAAATATAAATTAATGAGAAATCAGAAAGTATTAAAAAAAATAAAAACTATTTAGAACATGTTAATGTTCTTAAGTTTTTTTAGAAAAACTAAAGCTTAATGCAATGAATGTTAATAAATTCAAAGCTGTAATAATTAGGATTCCATAGTGGAAGAAGCTAATGGAAAAAGAAGCTCCAGATGAGTACAAATTCCCCCAAAAGGTATATTAAAAGCACAAATGCATATAATTCAAGTAAGGAAAAAAGGAATGTCAGGAAAGAAAAAGCATATGTGATTCCAAAAAAAGTTTACCAAAGTTTTAAAGGGGGGGGGGGGAGAGACACACATGAGGTTTTACAAACAGCAGATATAAAGAACTTCAGGATGACCTGGAACTAGAGAGAATGTCAGAAAAGTCAATTACCCAGAAAAGTGATGTGCTCCTGTTCAGTATATATGTTCAGGAAGAGGTTAGAAATCTATCTGTTGAAAAGGCTTTATTTTGTATTCCTACACTCAGGTAGCAATTGGATTCAGTTGTTTAAACCACTCTTCCAGGTCCACAATTATACAATCTCATGATCACTTACTGGTGTGTGCATTATATGATGTCTTAAACTCAGGAACTCTCTCTTTCTCTTCCGAAATTAGCAAGATTACATCTTCTAGATGTCTATTGAAGATCTTTCTCTTCACCGAGGCCTTCTCTATCTCAATTTTTATCATGAAACAATTAGTAATGTAAGGAGACACTAGGTGATTTTTAAAAGGCATGACTTTTGTTAGAAATTTGTTGACCTTTTTGGAAAGGGCCAAATTTAATCTCTTAGAACAGGGTTGTCAAACTCATGGCCATCAGGCTGGATGAGTTAAGCGCTGGCCATGGCCACAGCCAGTTTAGTGAAGGGGGGAAAAGTCCCAATCTACCACGTGACACTGCTGTGATGATGCAAGTTTGACACCCCTGTCTTAGAAGGAAAGCAATGACCTCCAGCTCAGAAAAATAATTTAAGATTTCCAATAATTGGTGTTATATATTTTATCTTCAATTTAGTATATAGTAGGAACTCTAATAATATATGAGGACTCTACTGAAGCATATAGGTAGTCCTTGCTTAACAACCATTCACAAATACAATGGTAATTAAGGATATCATTTTCCAACCAATGAGCACACTTAAGGTCAAATTTCTGCACTTGACTTACAATTCACGCTGAAGTGACAGTAATTCTGGCACTGATGCACAAGAGAACCTTATCTAAATTAAAAAGCAGCAAGGAGCAGTGTTTCAGTCTCTCTGTGTCCCACCCCATCACATGGTTCGCTTAGTGACCAGATCACTTTGCAAACCATTTCAACAGAAAACTCAAACTGCCAGAGGAATTACTGAGTCTGTCATCTGCACCTCTATAACTGTCTGGTTGGGTTCTGCAACCCAGCAAAACAGACACAGACTCCAGAGAATAATTAGGACTGCAGAAAAAACAATTACTACCAACCTGTCTTCAATCGAGGATCTGTATACTGCACAAGTCAAAAAGAGGGCTGTGAAAATATTTACAGACCCCTCACATCCCAGACATAAACTATTTCAACTCCTTCCCTCAAAACGACACTATAGAGCACTGCATACCAGAACAACTAAACAGTTTTTTCCCGAACACCATCACTCTGCTAAAGCAATATTTCCCTCAACACTGTTCAATTATTTACAAAGTCTGCACTACTATTACTATTAATCTTCTCATCACTCTGTATCACCCATCCCCTCCCATTTGTGATTGTAACTTTGTCGCTTGTATCCTTACAATTTATATTGACTGTTTCCTGGTATGATTTGATTGCTTATTGTACCCTATGACTATTATTAAGTATTGTATCTGATGATTCTTGACTCTTGACAAATGTATCCTTTCTTTTATGTACACTGAAACCATTTGCACCAAGACAAATTCCTTCTGTGTCCAATCACACCTGGCCAATAAAGAATTCTTTCTTTCTTTCTTTCTTTCTTTCTTTCTTTCTTTCTTTCTTTCTTTCTTTCTTTCTTTCTTTCTTTCTTTTCTTTCTCTATCTATCTATCTATCTATCATCTATCTATCAGAATAAATTGTGGTTGCTAGATGAGGATTATCTGTAAAATGAATATGAAATAGTAAACAAAAGAAAGTATGAGGAGATGAGAAGAAATAAAAGGCATTTATTTCTTTTGTACTGACCACTTATGTCACTCAGCATCCACTCATCTTTGACCCACATCTCTTATGGTTTTACTGTATACGCTTTTAAATATCCCATTTCCTGCAGTCACTGTTCATTTCCCTGGTCAGACATAATTACCTTAGTCTTTGAAACATTAATTTTCAGATTTATATTCCATCAGAGAATGCATGTAATATTTGCTGTAAATCATTCAGTTTCTTGGCCAACAAGAAGATAGCACCTGCATGCATATTCATACTCTCAATCAGCACCCCACTAACATTACTAATAGCATTCCTTATTTGTTTACCCCTAAAGTCATTATATAACTAAAGGACATCCTATAACTTCATCTACTACCTGATCAATGTTGAATCATATGCTAAATCTTCTCAGGCTTGCTTTAGTTCCATCAAATATCATTTTTATCACATTCAATAATCAACTCCATTCTACATTCCATAATTAAAGCCTCTTCATTTTTTTCTATATTTTTTGCTAATTAACAATGTACTTTGGGCTTACTTTCACACATTTACAAGTTTCTCAATGAACTGCTAAATAGTCACAATCTACACAACTCCTTCCCAGTATAAAGGAGACTGTTGCCTTTTATATCCTTTCAATAAGAATTCTGCCCAATTCTGCTCTTATTAATTCCTCCAACTCTTATTATGCAAAGATTTCTATTGCTGAACTATCCACATTTGCAACCTTAATATTTTTCAATGTTCTCCTATTAATGATCTCTTTTTCATCATTGTTTTTCTTAGAGAATAACATTTATTTTCATTTTTAAATGTAATTTTTAGAACTAGTATTTAGTTCTGTGAATATTTGAGATTCTATGCAAAATGTTCCTTCCAACATTCTCCTCACTTCAGATTCATCCCAAATCATTCATAATTTCATTTTGTTAAAAATCCCCTTTCCTTATTTTCACCCACTTCTATAAAGTTTCCACTTTTGTCAGTTTATAAAGTCTAACAATTTGAAATGCCCGTGTGCACAATATTTGCCTCTTTTAATGTCAGGACCTAGATGGAGTTAGTGCATATGTTTCATATGACTTGCCTAACATCAGTAAGTAATATGCGTGATAGTGAATTTTTCCCCAGAGGATGAACATACATGCATAAAGAAAACATTAATATACTCATGGTGGAATCCTTCTATTCATTCACTGGGATCCATTTTTAACAGACTATAATTCTGTGAGTAGAACCTCTGACACTAAGATTTTCTGAACACAGATATTTAAAGCCCAAAACAACAAGTAATATTTATTCAAGGAAGTTATATGCTGAGATAGACAACCTGCATCTCCAAACTTTCTTGCTTCATGATGGGCAACAAAGGAAGGAAGGAAGTACTACTATTGTTATAGAAAGCAGCTCGAGATGAGAGCTAAGAATAGAAGGTTTTTAAACAGGAAAATAAACCAGAATAATAATAAAAAAGAACAAAGAAAAGAGTCTTCTATTTCCTATCTCTATTCTTAACATGTTTGTTTGTCAAAAGATAAAACATCTAACAAGTTGATACTTCTGGAACTTTATCTCTAACCAGCAGATACTGCTTTTCTGTATGCCATAAGAAAATAGAAACACAATTGCATTTATGTATGTTCTTTCTGCAATTTCTTGTAATATAAAAGCAGCTTTCAATAAGAACATAAGCCATCTTACTATCAGTTAAGTAGACAAAGTTTAACAAAGAAATATGTATTCATTTTAAGATCTAGAATACATTTTATTGCTTATTTAGTGTTTTCTATCTTTATACTGGAAAAAATATTGCTGCATGTGAATTTCATACAAAATGAGATACCATTTAATATAATAGGGCTGTGGTAAGAAAGCTGTTTCTTGCAGTAGAGTTTGAATAACATTCTTCATTATCAAGATAATACAATTTGCTTGTTTATACCAGGTAGCCTTGTGAATTTTAGAAATCTTCTTTTCTAATATTCTAAACGCACTTTTGTATAAAGCTAACTAAACTGTTAGTATGTTAGTGAAAATGTTCTTGTGAAAATCTAGCACTTATCATGAACTAAAACACAGAAATGATCTTACTTTTTTTACCTTAGAAAAAACATCCAGAAGTTTCAGCTGGTGCAGAATGCATGGACTATATTCCTCTAGGATGGCCCATATTACCTCTGTTCTGTGAGTTGTAGAAGTTGCCAGTTTGCTTCCAAGTATAATTCAAGGTGCTAATTTTAACCTTGAAAGCCCTATGTAGCATGGGACAAGGTTACTTGAGAGACCATCTCCTCTTCCTGGTTACATTATCCATCCCATCAAGTCTAGCAGGAAAAGGATAATCTGAGTCCCACCTGCAAAGGAGTTCCATCTGAAAAAAATTAGGAGTCGTGCCTTATTCTCCTGTAACGTCCACCCTCTAGAACAGGGGTGTCAAACTGGTGGCTTGCGGACCAGATGCGTCACGTGCATGCGAGACCTACCCAGCTCCCCGAATGGAAAAAAATATCATGAAACATCAGTAATGAGATCCACGAGTTTGACACCTGTGCTCTAGAACAACATGTTTCAACCTAGAATAGGCCTTCTGGAAAGCCTTGAAAAATGGTTGTTCCATTCTTTTCTGTTTTATTCCTTTATGTTTTTTATGAATGAAAGTGAATATTACACGTCCCAGGATAATGTTGCAGGATCCAATCTGGGTCAGTCACTAGGCGGAGCAGAGGTTTTGTCTTCCTATGTTTTTTATTTTTGTTATTTATGCCTTATTTATTTTAATATTCTGATTGAGTTTTAAATGCTGTTTTGCTTATAAGCCACCCAGAGTCACTTTTTGTGACACGAGCAGCTATATAAATTTGCTAAACAAATAAATAGTGAGCCACCGTGAGCAAAGAGAGTGGTTTTCTTTCACCATCAACTTCACTCAATCTGCCTCTGTTTGGAAAATAAACAAATAACAGGAATTTCTATACAGTCAAAATTATTTTCATCCAATTTTTACTTCAGCTCTTCCTATTTTAAATAAAAAGGCAAATTTCAGGATCGGACACAAGAGAGCTTGTAGATTTAAAAAGCCAGTGGGATACATTTAATATAGCAGTGGAGACAGATTTCTTGTACATAAGCATCTCAGGAATAGGGGTGAGAGAAAGAGACGGGTGTGTGAATGAGAAAAGTAGTATTGTGTCACAAATCCTACCGCACTTGTATGTGCATTTTGACACCACATACATATTCACAAGGGGTGGAGCCTGCATTGCAATGGCACAAGACTGCTTTTGTCCACTTCATGAAGGCCTCTTTTCCTGAGGATGATGTTGCAGGACAGCTCTAAAGGAAAGGAAAATACTCTAGAGCTGGCTATCATGAGCACTCGAATGGTATATGACATAGAACAGCCTTTCCCAGGGAAATATAAAGATGGTCTTCATTTATTTCATGACCTCTTTGGATGGCCATAGACTACATGGTCTTTGATCCTTGAATTAGGATTTTATGGTGCAGCCATGGTTGATTTAAACTGAAGCACAGGCTTTCTTTCTGGGTTGGTGGGAGAGAACGAGAGCAAGAAAACAACAAACAAGAGGAAGAACCACTGCTATTTTGACCCAATGTCAGTGTAGTTCACACTAAATTTATTCTTTTCAGTTGCCATATTCTGCTGCATTAAACACATAACAGTCAGAGAAGTTTAATGGATCCCTGTAGATGCCCAGCTCCGTATCAGTATTTTCATGCACAATGACAAACAAATGATACTCTTTGAGCAATGGCATCATTCCAAGGAACAATGCTAGCAAATCTACACTTATTTTTAAAATGCAGGAATGTTTTCTTAAGAGCATGAAAATAAAATAAAGATAATACAATGGCCCCATGAGCAATCATAAGTAAGGGACAATTTTCTGTGAAACCAGAACACTGTGCAGCTAAGATATGGCAATGACACACTACCCTCTCACTGTTTTTCTGTTGTTACAAAATGACAATATTGTTTTTAGTCAATTTCTTTTTACCAGATTGACAGAATTACAGGTTGACATTACTGTGAAATTCTATGATGTATCATGTTAACTCTGCCAGTTTGATTAGTCTTGACTGACAGCCAGTACCTGCATAGCAAGTTAAATATGCTAGGGAAAAACATATACGCCAGGGGGAGAAAGAGGGAGACAGAGAATGAATACAATAGAAACATAAGAGTAGCAGTTACAATTTAAAACTGTCACATTTGGTTAGACTTCATTGTATACTTTCAATACCCTAAAAAGCTGTTAATTAGTAAATGCTACTGAACTACTAATTTTATTTAGTTGACTGTAGAAGAACCACCTTCTGTTTACAATACCATTTCTAAAAAGAGAAACCAACAAAATCAACAATATTTCAAATCCTTTGGTAGAAAGAGTTGTAATATTCAACTATTTGAACCCATATTGATCTATGGGTCACTGTGCTGTATTATCAATTTGTTCAAAAGGCAGCAAGGGTTTAATAAGGAAGATGAAATGATATGTTTTGAAATGACAATGCAAAAGAGACTTATCATTCAGATAGTCTCACTGACCCTGGATGCCTGAACATTTATGATTCTATCTGATAAAAAGCAAATGTAAAGATTTGGAAGATTTTGTGCACTATCACCTAGGACCCATAGATACATAAGTCATTTGTGGAAAGAAGGTATTTTTTCTAATCAGTGCCACTTTTTAAAAATTAGTGCTGTTTCCAATGCATTTTTATCTGTTTATTTCTGCTAATATCTTATGTTTGAAAAAAGCTACAAAAGATAGCTCTAAATATTTTCTAGATAGTATGCTACCTAGAAGGAATACTTTTCATTTTATTATTCTAATAACTACTCACTGTATAAAATTGTTGGCAAAATCATGATGATGATTAGCAAAATCATCAAATCCAACCTCATTCTTAGTTAAAATCTGCTAAAGGATTTCCAGATAATTATCAATCTCTATTTGTCTAAAGTCTTCGTTTTAGCAAAGAAGAACTCTTGATATCTAACCTGAACTCCTTCTGAATATTTTTAATAGAATTAAACTTCATAGTTTTCACTAATTATTCACTAATGCTTAGAACATGAGAAATAAAACAATATGAACTTAAATTCCTAATATCATGAAGCAAATAGGATTTAATAGGTATGCAAGAAACCTGAAAGAAAAACTAGTTGAAATTCAGTAATGAAATTCAGAATTCCCCCCCTCTCTCTCTCAAAAGGGAGCAACAGAAAGAAAAAATAAATTGAATCATACTCACTTCTGCTCGCAAAGTTAAGTGAATGAACTTGAAAATGTTGAACAGAATACCTGGATTAAATCAAATGGCATAATGAATAAATGCAATATGTTGTTGGCATCTGCTACTGTCCATTCCAATATGGAAAAGATGTAGATGTAGATGCAAACTGCAGTTCTTCCAAAAGGTAATGGAAGACTTTATTGTGACATTTCTTGAAAAGTTAACTCTTAGGAAAATACAGGAAAACTGCCAGGTGTTTGGAGAAGAGTAAATGTTGTTCCTATACTGAAAACGGGGGAAGGAAGATCTGAGAGATATAGCTCACATTGATACCTAGAAAGATTCTAGAAGAAATCATAGAGATCAATCCATTCATATTTTGAAAACCAATGTGGTAACTGTCAGAAGAAGCCAGATGGTCTTCTCAAGGACAATAATAAGATTAGTCTTATCTCATGCTTTTCCACTGAATAACTTATTTAAGAGATAGTAGGAATGTTGAAATATATCTTGATAGTAGTGAAGTGTCTGACAAATTATTCTGCAACATACCGAAAACAAAGTAGTGAGGGCTGTTTAAAATGGCAATTAAATGGTTATATACTGACTCAAAATTATACTCATCAATGGTTCCTGATCAAACATGTGAGAAATATCAATGGATTTAACATAATAATAATGATGGTAATATGAGCATTTATTAAGGTTTGCTGCAAATCAAAGAAACATAATTACCAAAATTCATGTAATAAAATTAATTCAGAACTTAACAAGCAACTCAGAAACATCACTTTTAACCAGATTTTTATAGAAATTGTACATAATTAATACAAAATAAATAGTAACAAAGAGAATGGTGACTCTCCAGGGGTGGACTTCAAAAATTTTAGTAACCAGTTCTCTGCCCAATTGCTGGGTGGGCGTGGTAATGGCAGGCGTGGCCTAGCCTGCCTCCTGCACCATGGCCGTTTCCTCAAGCCTCAGGGAGGGCAAAAACAGCTTCCCCGGGCTCCAGAGGTGTTCTGGAAGCCAAAAATGAGCCTGTTTCCAGCCTTCCAGAACATCTGGAAGCCTGATTTTTGCCCTCCACAAGCCTCAGCACAAGCCCTACACCCGGCATCCAAAATGGGCCACGTGGGGACTTCTGGGAGGGGAAGGGCTGGGTAGATGGGGCCAGCCAGGGGTAGGATTTACTGGTTCGCTGAACTGGCCATAAAATGGCCATAAAATTAGCTACTGGTTTGCCTAAACTGGGGAGAACCGGTAGCAGCCCACCCCTATAACTTTCATGAAATCAGGGTAAAATAAACAGGCTCCACACAACCCTTTTAAAATTTTGCTGAAGTAGAAGGGAAGGAGGTGGCCAATTTCAGAGTCACTGGGCCTACTTCCTAAAAGTCTGGAACACAACCCTTGAATGAGAAAGAGAGAGAACACTTTAGTTAGAGGAATGTAAGGAATGAATAAGATTGCAGGGAAATAAGAATAGAATTTGGAAGGTTTGTGGCTATTGGGCAGAGAGCAATGAATGACCCTGCAATGTAATTAATTATAATAATAATGTGGAAGGTCCAGAAAACCCAAAATCTGGACTAAGACCAAGGGATGGAGAAAGCAATCATAAATATTTGCCAGAAGACAATTGCAGTAACAACAAAGGTACTAAAAGACACCATCTACTCCATCAGAAATGCTAAGATCCTACATATTCTCCTCAAATAGCAATACTAAGTAATTGCTATAAGATTAATACATATTCACTTGTCTATCATTCACCCTAATTTCACCCTAATTCAAATTGAAGTTGAGGTGCTTAAAGGACGTCCAAGGCAAAATACTAATAAAATATTCAATCAGAGCTGGCCAGGCATTCAAGGACCACAAAAGACTGAATAGATTTGAGAATCATCAGCACTATCATCAGCAGATATTGAAACCCTGATCCTGAATTAGGGCACTGAAGGGAAATATATAAAAAGTAATCAAATAGGGCCAGATGAGTCATCTAAGGAGAAATGCTCTCAAATGTAATCTACCATGCAATATGGCCAAAGAACAAGAAGACAAAAAGGGTCCGCTCAATCATTCAGAAGAAGAGAAAGAAAAGAGCAGACGAAATGATCAGACAATACTTGTTAATTCTCTCAATATTAGGGTGCCAAAAGTGAAGATCTACTGAAGAGGACTCCTGTCTGGAGACTGAATAACAGCCTGAAAAAAGGTTGCTTTGTGTATACTATAATCTACCCAGAACTCTTTCCCTCCTCTGAATTGCAGCTATGCATGTTCAAGGAATTTGGCCCTCAGTTTATATTCATGATCATGGCCAACCCATTCCAAAACTTTGATGATATTAATGGAAAAGTCAACTAATGAATAAGCAGCAGAAAGACTGCATAGGATAGGAAGAGGAAGATGAGGATAAATTTGTCAGTACAAGAAAGTACTGAGAAGATATCTCTAGAAGGACAGCTGACAATTAATCCTATGAAACATATGAATAACCTTGTAACATGCAGATCCTGTTAAAAGAACTATACTTCAAAGAATGATAACTAGTAGGCAAAAGTAAGTCTAGGGAGGATGCAATTGAATACAGTAGAGCATCTAAAGACTCCTCTCCCATATGAGATGAAGGAATAGTAAAATAGACAGACCATACACTGAAAGAAGAGGACAAAATCCTGTGTGATTTGTGAGGAATAAATATAAATATCAAAAATGCAGTATGGTAAAATAAATTGAAAACTGTTCTGTCATGCCCTTGGTAGAGTCGGATTCTGAGGGAGAGGAGGAACAGCCAATAGGGGTGGAGATGTGGAGAGGCTGGGGAAGGTCAGAGGCCAGCTGGGCTGTCAGAGGAAGAACCAGGCCCATTCCCTCTGCATCCTAGGACACACAGGGAGGAACGGAGAAGGCAACAACTTGGCTTATGAGAGAGGAAGCGGCCATGATCCTCCTCATTGGTTGCAGCTGGGGAGACTAGTATATGAGAGAGATGATTACAACACAGCCTTACCAGAAAAAGCATGTGTTATTTTTGGCTGAAGTTATCTTGGTTGGCATCCTTCCAACAGACTGTGCCTTGTTATCTCCTTGAATTTGGTAATTACTTATCCTGGTCTGTTGTGGAAATTTCATCATCTGAGTTTGGTTTTTTATTTCACCTCTATCTGCTCATTAAGTTTGGACTGTATTGCTTTCTTTTGAAGACTATTTTTGAGTACATTTTATTTCCAACTGAGAATTATTGAACAGTGGGGGCCAAGTTGGAGGCATTAAAGGAAATTTATTTATGTTTTGGATTTTATTACATTTGTGTTACAATCCAGGTCATCACATGTCCCAAACATAATTCTGAAATGAACCCTGAAGAATAATAAATAAAGCCACCAGTAAGCTGCTATTAGATTCACAGTAGTAATAGTCACTGAATCAGGCTAAATTTAACAAAAAGTTGCACCCAATGTGCATGGAAGCTGGTATAATTTCTGGCTCCTGAGGCAACAAGAGTGACTGATTCATTTTTAAATGACCAACACCAGAAAGATATTATACAGTCTCTTTTTAAAAAACCATTCCACAGAAAGCATTTTATCACTGGGTGTATCTTTAAATGACAACCAGCACTTCCCTTACTGCTCCATTTATTCCCAGATGGTCAACATGCTATGCTTACAGTCTCTGCTGTTTCTGAAACCCACAAAAGCTCTCATAATTGTCATCTGTCTATTATTGTAAGCACTATTATTATAAGCTGAAACAATTCAATCTTCCCAATTAATGACTCAGATACCATCCCTGTTTAAGTAAACCTATGAATAGCAAGCTGTATTCTAAAATCGAAATAGCCAATTGTTATCTTAAATGAATATTAAAGGCAGGATTGTCTTTATAAGAAGCATTCTCAGGTTTTAAACATCTTTTTTTATTCTACTTTTCTTTTGAGATTTTTTTGAAGTCATCTCCTTATTCTTTCCCCTATAGAGGAAGCCCTCATTATAACTTTCAGTTTGCATCATTTAGATCAGGGATATCCGGCCATGGTCCATTGGGAACCAGACAATTGAAGCAATGGGCGAGCACACAAAGCTTTATTTTCACATGCATGTGATTTAGGTTGCACGATGAAACCATTCCCCCCACTGCCGCTGAAGCTGCCACCAGTCTGCAGAATCAAAAGGTTGGGACCCCTGATTTAGATGGCAGTGAAATTTCAAGGCCACTAGGCTATAAGCACAGTTAAATTGTCAGCAGACATCAAGATTTAACTCTTTAAAATTAAAACAATGCAATTTTTTTTTTAAAAAAGGAGAGACAGAAATATAATCATTAATAGTTACAGTAAAATGGCAGAGAATATGTGTATTCCAGACTACAGTTATGGGAGATTTTAGATGAATAATGACAAGTGGAAAGGGAGAAGACGCTTATCAAGTTTACAAGTGACACAGTGCTGGGTAGGATATTTAATATTCTAAAACAGCAAGAAAATTTGAAAAGTGTTCACAGGTTTAAGAAATGGGATAAAATAAAATCATGAAATTTATCATAAGAAGGTACAAAACTATTCATTTTGGAAGCAAAAGCAAATGTGAAAAACTTGTAGGGCGCTTGGCTTAGTAGAAGTACTTATGAAAAAGTCTCTAGAATAGAAATTGAACGCAAACAATATAAATTAACAAGAAAAATTGAGCTTTAGTCCGTAACAATTAAATATAGTTTCCAAATCATGGGAAATAGTTCTTCTACTCTCTTCTCTACCGACCAAATCCAACAATATACAGTTCCTGTTGAGTAATTCTTAATAATTAGCAATTTAGAATGAAAGGAATAGAAATAATTCTAAATTTATCACAGTAATTGTGTATCAATAAATTTTCTCAATGAAGGAACACAATTTTAGTAGGATTTTAAAAAATGTTGTAAGAACCACCATACCAGCAAGAATGGTACTATGTTACTTTTCAAAACTAGGAATGAGGTAGGGCAGAGTACCCCATGATTGTCTAAGAGAGACAAGCTATTTCCAATCCTTTTAATGTGGGGCTTACAGTCAGCCCTTTGAGATAGACCAGACCAGGAAACAGACATCACAAGAATTATTGGAACATTATTATTATTGTTGTTTTTGTCATTGTTGTTATTATTATTATTTAATTAATTAACAGGATATTATCATGTATTCTTCCTCCTCTACTTCTTCAAAACCCATTTGTTGGACATATTCACAAAACTACTTTGGAAATCTTAAAAGACAGCATAATTTTTTTTGTGAAAAACAACCACCCATTCTTCTATAAATTGTAAAAGAAAATAGAGTGAACATAGAGGGTTCAACAGCGTGGGGTTAACTGTGATCAGTGACTAACAACATGATTCTAATTAAGTACTAATCAACAAGTAATGTGAATTTCATTTGCCACTAGACAGTTTTAATTGATTGACACATGTAATTTAAGCCATTGTCTAAAGCAGTAATTTTCAACTATGGTGACTTTAACTTTCAGATTTCCCCAGCCAACATCCTATTTGGAGAATTCTAGGAGTTATCCACACATCTTAAGTCACCAAAGTTGGAAAGACTAGTCTAAAGCAGTGAAGTGCCCAAGAATGTACCAAGTCCTATATTTTCAGATTCATAATATTTGTTTCAAAATTGATGATGATGATGATATTCAATACACCGACATAGTTTTCTAATTCACTCCAGAAAAGAGTTTGTCCTTTTAATCCAAAAAAACCACAAGCCATCTCCTCCAACAATCATCTAATTCCCTTTCCCCATGTTCTGGTAGAAATCTGTGGCCAACTGTCTTCTGAGATTTCCATTTTCAAGAGTTATCACAATGTCACTGTTCATTCTTTCTGCCTGCTATAGTATCATTTGGCACAATAACTCCCTGTGATTCTAATGGCCAGTTAAAAGGTCAGTTGCAAAATTCTTTCAAGAGTAAACCGAATGATATATACCAAGATATTTAGTGAAATGTTCTGTATTGGTCCATCCTATAATGCTTCACTTTCTGGAATTCATTTACCTTCTAAATGCAATTGTGATATTTTGAAACATATTCAAATAGTATCACACTTCTGCCTCTGTTAAAAAGCAGTCATAAATGGACATTGGTAAATTTACCTGTGAACGCCCTTTCTATCTATGCTGCGAGAGAGCCCAGGATTGGGTAGACTGCTTTCTATGATGTCATTAAGCTGGGTCTGTACTAGTATAGCCCCCAGGAGAAACCCCAGCTTTGGCGAAGATACTTGGCAGTTGGAGAAGTGTCTCTGAAAGCAAACCTCTGATACCATATAAGCCTTACCATCTCCGGACGAACCAAGGGAGGGGCTGGGCTCTCTCGCAGGTTAGATAGAAAGGGCGTTCACAGGTAAATTTACCAACGCCCATTCTCCTCCATGCTACATCGAGAGCTCAGGATTGGGACATACCAAAGCTTGCATGTCCGCGGGCGGGTCCTCATCCGGCCAATCACTCTGACGGTGGAACGATTTGCTGAAGAACCCGTCTGCCAAAGGCCGCCGTCGCCGAGGCAAAGGAATCAGCCAGTAATGTCTGATGAAGGTAGACGGGGAAGTCCACGTAGCAGCCCTGCAAATCTCATCAAAGGACGCCTGAGTAATCCAGGCGGCTGAAGTGGCCGCACTTCTAGTAGAGTGTGCCGTTAGACCCCGTGGAACCGGGAGAGATACTGCCTTATAGGCCTGCGTGATATACAACCTGCCCCACCTGCTAATAGTAGGGGAAGAGGCCTTATTCCCCAAATGGGAAGGAGAAAAGGAAACAAACATGGCTTCTGTTAGTCTAAAAGGGGACGTGCACTTGATGTAGATTCTAAGGGCCCTTCGAATGTCTAGAGAGTGCCACTTGTGCTCTAAGTCATGGCTTGGGGCAGGACAGAAGTCAGGCAAGACAATGTCCTGGGATCTATGGAATAAGGTGTTCACTTTTGAGAGAAAGGAGGGATCTAAACGGAAAACTACCCTATCCTCGTGAAAGGTGCAGAGATCCTGCCTGATAGACAAGGCAGCTATTTCCGACACCCTCCTGGCCAAAGTGATAGAAACTAGGAACACTACCTTAAAAGTTAGGAATCGGAGAGAGACAGTTCTGAGGGGCTCAAAGGGGGACTTTGTAAGGGCATCAAGGACCAGGTGAAACTCCCATGATGGATACCTGTGCACTACAGGGGGGCGAAGGTTAGAAGCCCCTTTCAAAAATCTCTTGACAGAGGGATGATGGGCCAGGGTAAGGAATAAGTCCCATGAAAGGACCGAGGAGAGAGCCGCGACCTGGCGACATAAGGTATTGGGGGCCAAACCTTTCTCTAATCCATCCTGAAGGAACCCAAGAACCTCAGCCAACTGGGCGGAGGTAGGAGAGAGACCTTCCTTGAGGCACTACTGTGAGAAAACTGTCGGTTGACGTGGGCCTTTGCAGCCATGTTGTCTGTCAACACGAGAACATGGGAGCCGGTTACCGATGTTCTGAACTGCTTGAGAGCCAGAAGGACAGCCCTGAGTTCTAACCAGTTTATGGGACGGATGCTGTCTGACCTGGACCACACCCCTTGAACTATCTGGCCCTCCATATAGAAGCCCCAACCCAGGAGGCTGGTATCCGTAGTGACAACCAACCTGTGTGGTTCCCTGAAATGGAGACCCTTCCATAGGGATGGGGAGATCCACCAATTGAGGGACCTTTGGGCTTGAGGGGAGAGAAGGACCCTGATCGAGGAGTGACTGGTTCCCACTTATTGAAAGAGGAGCAGGAACCATTGGAATGATCGGGAGTGAAGCCTCGCCCACGGGACGATGCCAATGCAGGAGACCATCTTTCCCAGGAACTTGGACAGAAGAGACAGGGAAACAGTCTGTTATTGCTGGATGTGACTGATGATCTCTACAAGGCTTTTCCCATGGTCTGGAGACAGGAAAACCTGACCCAATGTTGTATCGATGCCTGCTCCCAAATGGAGCAACCTAGTCGTGGGAGAAAGATGGCTCTTCTTGATGTTGATTGAAAAGCCGTGACTTTGGAGGCAAGCTAGGGTAATTTGTAAGTCCCGATGGGCAGAGTGGAGGCTGGAGGACAGGATCAGCATGTCGTCCAAGTAGCAATGGATCCTTACTGGAACAGAACGAAGCGAAGCTACCAATGCTGCACGAACCTTTGTGAAGACCCTTGGAGCCAATGAGAGGCCAAATGGAAGTGCCCGGTACTGGTAGTGGGCCTTCTGGTAATAGAAATGGAGAAACTGGTGATGATGGGGTCAGATGGGAATGTGGAGGTAAGCCTCCATGAGATCAGTGGAAGAGAGGAGGTCGCCCTCCCGAACGCTCTCTAAAATAGAATGCAAAATCTGCATTTTGAAACGCCTGTATTTGATGAATTTATTGAGAAATTTGAGATCCAGGATGGCACGCCACTCCCCTGATGCTTTGGGAACAACAAAAAGCCTAGAATAAAACCCCCGACCCTGGTGGAGCGCAGGGACTGGTTGGATAGCCCTTATGTCAAGTAGGTGTTGGATGGCAGAATTCATAAGAGCTCTTTTTGACCCTTGAGACGGGACAAATTAGAAATTTTTCTGGGGTTGACGATAAGAACTCCAATTTTAGCCCTGACCGAACTGTGTTGAGCACCCAGGCGTCCGTCGTTGACTCCTCCCATTTGGAGGCAAAGAAAGCTAGAACGAGGAGTTACTTAGAGCGATGGAAGGAATGACCCGCTCCCCCCCGAAAGGGCCATTTACCCGCAGAAGATTGTTGTCTGCCAGGGGCATCTGGGCATTGGTCTTGTCATTGGGAATACGCCCTCTGAGGCCGAGCAAAGCAGGAGGTGTTCTCAGCTCGAAAAGCAGGAGGGCGATAAGGAGCTAGGCGAAAGTCTGTTTTCTTCCCTGAGGAGGAAAGAATTTTCCGCTTATCTGTGGTCTACACGAGATAAGGCTCCAGGGTATCGCCGAAGAGCTTGTCTCCTGCGCAGGGGCAGAAGCTAGCTTCCATTTGCGACGTGACTCTGCTTGCCAACTTCGGAGAATTGAGGGTGGCATCCGCGGTGAATTCTGCCGCTGCTATGATCTTGTTGAGGTCTTGGTGGGACCTAAGATCAGAGGCAGGCCACTGGTCCTGCAGTTGATGCAGCCATTGTAGAGATGCCCTTGTAAAAAGGATGCAGTGATAGAAGCCCTGACAGCCCAAGCCACTGCTTGGTGGTTGCATTTGAGGGTCTGTTCAGAATGCTTATCTTCTGCTTTAAATACATCTTCAGGCTCGGTGGGAGTGCCAGAAGATGAAAATGAAAATGCCACCACTGGGGTATCTACTGAGGGCACTGCAAGGGCATTGGCTAGAGATGAGCTGACATTGTAGAAGCACTTGTCCAGGGATGATGGGCGTGGACCTGCAGAAGGGGAAGTGCACTGCTCCTTGACCAGGTCAAGGAACAAGATGGGAGAAAGCAAAACTTCCGTGTAAACCACTGGCTTGGAGAAGAGGGAGTCTCCTTGCCTGAAGGTTCCCCTTGGGGATCTGGGGCTGCCTCCTCCAGGGAAAGCTTAGCAGTTGCCAGGGCCTTGCTAAGCAAGGGTTTCAAGAGGGCTGGTTTGAAAACCAATGCTGAGGAGAGTTGATCCAGGTAAGAATCTTCTTCCTCTGAAAGATTGCAATCGCAAATTTCGCCTTCCTCACGCTCTGAACAAGGGGGGCCATTGTGATCAGAAGGGGAGGTACCCTCTTCCCCTTCATAATCATCCCATTCTGCCCGTGAAGAGTGGATTCTAAGGTCCTGTGGTCTGTGAGGATCTCGATGGTGAGGCAATGGATCAATTGGCTGAGAAGGGAGAAAGGCCTGAACCCTTTTGAGAGGCCGCAGAATTTGTTGAAAACCTTCAGCCAACCACTGCCTAATGGCCAAGGAGACAACATCTTGGATCTCCCTGGGCCTATTGTCAAAGGTGGTAGAGGGCCTAAGGCCACTGCAGTGGGTGTGAAGGTGGCTTCCGGCCTGTTGTGGGAGGACTGAACTCTAGATGGAAGAGGAGCATGCAATGCAGAACCTTGCTGGAAATATGGCCCAGACCTGCTCAAATCAAATAGGATTTAGTTGTTCCTCCAATGGCTGAGGGGACCAGGCTGGGGAGGGTCCAAAGGCTCCATGAACAGATTCCCCTCCTCTGGGAGGGCTTCTCTGGGAACCATGATGTTCACCTGACTGGGAAGCCTGTTGCGGTTGCCCTCTCTCTTGTTGAATATTTTTGTCAAATTGTCTCTCTAGAGCAGCATGTCTGCATTTTTCTGCTTTCAACTCAGCCTGAGTTGTCTTCTTAGGGGCTAGAGCCTTGGCTCTGATTTTAGCAGCCACCTCCCTCTAAGCAATATGTTGTCTGTGCCTTTTTCTTTTGTTGAAGGGCTTGTTCAACTGGAGGGGAAAGCTCAGCAAGAACTCTGTCCTGATTCATCTTAATGATCAAGACTTGAGTTAGTTAAACTTTTATGCTGGGATGGCAGAGGGTGGAATGGGCCCCAAAATGGCCACCGGGTCACTTAAAATGGCCACTCACCTCGTGCACGATGCTTTCTTGATGGCTGCTGCTGCCCAGGCTCCAGAAAGGTGATTTTTTTTGCTCTTTAGGCTATTAAGAGCCCCGAGCAATCTTGTCAGCCAAGAAAGGGGGAAATAGCTGCCCACGTGATCAGCTGGCGGGCTGCTGCTATCTATCAGTTTGCCGATCAGTTTTACCATCTAGCAAACCGAGGCACTGGGGAAGGTCCTCCCATGCTTCCCTGCTCACCTAGCAGCGTTGGGAACAATATCCCAGCATTGCAGGAGAACGGAGCCCTGCTCTCCTGAAGTAGTTTCTCTTTCAATTCGCTGAGGCTAATACTAACACACTTTCAGAGACAGCTTGTGACTATTAAGAAGCTGAGTCAAAGCTGGGGTTTCTCCCGGGGGCTGGCTTTTATATACTAGTATAGACCCAGCTTAATGATGTCATAGGAAGCAGTCTACCCAATCCTGGGCTCTCGATGCAACATGGAGAACAGAATTTCTCATTTTTTTCAAAAGAGATATAATGACAAGGCAACAGATTGAGTAAATCTTCTGGTTTAATATTTTGATCATAAAATCATTTTAAGTATTTTCTTTTTGTACAATTGGCTTGAATTGCTATATATTTGCTTGATGATGTAAAATACTTTGCTGTCTAAAGTACAATAGGAATCAGTTCCTCATAATGACTTATGCTGAAAGATTTGCCATTTGGATCTACACAATTAAAAATTACGACTAGATAATCACTGTCTACATCCTGAGGATTTTCCAAATTCCTGTCATTTCCAGATCATGGATATGAAAAAATAAATCTCTCCTTAATCATTATATTCATCTGATATTTTTGGAAGTCATATTTTTGATTTTTGCCAAAATGAAAGGATCATATCCAAACCAAGTAATTTTCTTGCCTTGAATTTATTCCATGACACTAAACATTACAAGCAAACCTGCCTAGAAATTGTCATTTTGTTGAAGAAAAGTCATAATTATGAAATGTAGTTATAATGTTTTTCAAACAATGCTGTTGGAATTTAAATACTACCAAATTTTGTACAGAATGTGTAGATTCCAGTTTTTTTATATTTCCCATTAAATCATATTACCTTAAATCCAACCTGCTAATTTAGTTAAATATTTGTCAGAATGTAATGGATTTATAAGAATCAATCCAAATTCAATGAACGCTTCATATTACATGACAACAGCTAACTCCTTGGACAATGTCAATTGATTTGCTGATAATGCATGGGAAATGTGTATTTCCTAAAGATCATTTTTCAGCTCTTCCAATAAAGTTAATTTAGCTTCAAACATCTGAAAGTGGAGCTAAGCATTTTCTACATGATATTTGCCTAAGTACTTCCTATATATGCTGAAGAAAAGTTATGTCTCTCAATGAACTTGCAGTTGGAAGTGGGAAACCCTCTTATCAGGTATATTTGATTTTTACAACAAATAATAATTTGATGCAAAGTATTGTTCTAAGGCAAGAACTGAGAAGAGTGTGCATCAGAATCTGAAGTAATATAAGAACTGTGCAAAGGCTTGAGTTTGTGACTTTGATTTTGTTCTTATCCAAATACAGTATCTTTAGTTCTTCTGTAACTGACCCCACACCACAAACTGCATGTGGATGTTCATACATAATATTAAGTGTTGTCATGAACTGACCTTGCCATTAATCATATTTTACTTGAATTCAATAAAAATAGGAAATCATCCAATGCAAGGATGGCAACCAGAGACTGAACACAGCTATCTTTCTGAGGCTTCTAGTTGGTGCAGACATTTAATTTCATTGCACTGGCTACAGCCTCATGTGGATGCAGTACAAACAGGGGTGGAGCTTGCATTGCAATGCTTCTTCTTCAATTGTGCCCTCTCTGTCTGTTTTTCTCCTTCTCTCCCTCCCTCCCTCCCTCCCCTCTCTCACACACACACCAATACCAATGTCATTGCCAATGCCCAAAACTGCACAGATATTGGTCAATGAAACATTTATTGCTTATGGAAAGTGGCCCATTCATTGTCTAAATCACAAATTACAAATCTTTTTGTGCTAATGAGGATATTGTGTTTGCAAAATGACTGCTTGAATAAGGAACTTGACGAAGGCTGTTATAGAGATTTAATGAAACACAAAACATAGATATATGCCTAAAGGCCAAATATTACTGCACCGTATTACAGGGAGATTGCTGCTTTAAAGAGATTTATTTTCTTCCCTTGCATCAAACCATTCACTTTTTTTTAGCAGTGAAGCACAGCTCCAAAGAACTATTTTCTATTTTTTATTTTCTAAGGATATGTATGAAGTTGTTATAAGAAGACAATGTAGGGCCATCCTGAATTAAAGGTCCTAAACTTATTAATTCCCATGGCTCTACATTGAAGACAACTTGTCTAAATCCATAAAACAGCTTTCCAATAAGCAGACTGAGAACATCTGGCTATATAAAGAAATATGTGTTAAATATGTATGCTTGGATTTTCACCTAACATCTATTCATCGAGGATCACATCTAATATTATATAGATGAGCTTCCATTTGTGCAATCTTCCATTTTCTATTTTCCTACATGTTTTGGGAATCTGATTTGGAGGGTTTCTCCAAATATATGAAGCCGATTTGGGCATATGCAATGTGAAAGTAGTAATCTATTTCACTGACAAAAATAGTAATCTATTTACTGAATATAGTTCAGATTATTTTTGTGTTACTCCGATACCTTTACCTGGAACATTAACAAAGAGGACTTCCTATTTTTTCTGGAATACCGAAAAGCATGCTGAACTCTAACTTCTTCCCAGCTAGAGGCTAATACACCAACAGACTTGTTAAAATACAATTAGTCCAATTTCACATTTCCAAGCAGCCGAAAAATTTCATGTTATTTCAGTCACAGTGGATGGATGCCAAGTTCACTGGAAACAACCCTGCTGATTTATCTAGTCCATTTTAATACTTTAGAAATACTGTTAAAACATGGCTCCTCTAATTACACAGGGATCAGTGCACAACATCCCTCTCACCCTGGATTGTCCCAGAAGGACTGCAATCACCTGTCTTTCTCCTAATTTCACCATGCAATTCCAACTAATTTCATCCCTAGTACAGTGCTGTCAAGACAACTCCCATGTCTCTGCGGTTTTAATCGATTAGCTCAATGTCTCTATAATGCATCACCAGCTGCCAGGCACAGAACTGGACGCTTTGCAAGCATTTCAGCTAAAAGACAGTTTAATTACTATACCAGTATCTCAAAGGCATAACACAAAGACTTGGAAGGGAATTATTTTTTTTTTAAATGGTGTCAACAAACCATTTAATAACTGAGCAAACAATGACATGAAAAAAGCTGGAAATGATGGGAAAGTTAAGACTTTTTAATAGTGTATTTTAATAGTTGAATGTATCCATGAAAAAAAAAACCTGAAATGGGTATTGCAGTTTCAATAGTGAACTTGTGGTTTACTATATTTTCATTGAAAAAAAATCCAGGTGACACCATACTAATATCAAATACTAAAATGAGAAAAAAATTATCATACATATTTAAAAAGGAATTGAAATAAATCATGTATCTTTATATTGTGGAATAAGAAATTGGTTTACATTAATACCCATACATACACTTCACAGAGATGATGCAAACTCAAAACATTCACCGAAATTCCTTACCATACATATGAAAATCAACTGAAAGACATGTGAGCAAGAAGCAGAAAGAAAGCAATCTCAAGGAACAGGAGAAACATAAACATAACTACATATACTGATTCCTTTAGTTTTAAAAGGCATCAAGACTTCAAAAAAGGCTATTACACATCAGCTTCCTTAAATTTATCTCAACTATTGTAGCTAGCTATTTTACACAAATGGAGAAAAAGCAAATTAAGACAGTGGAAGTATAGAAGAACTGAAAAACAAAATTTCAGCAAAATATATGTGTGCCAAGTATTCACAAAAGTAATGCCTTTGCTGGGAAAGCAGGACAAATTAAAATTACTTGGAAAGTAACAGGAGAAACTAATTTTGGGCCATGAATTGGGGTAATCCTATAATCTTATATTTTAAGGAAAATATTTATATTAAATTACTGCCCAGAAAGTGGTCTTGTTTAGCTACATTTATTATTTAATTATTTATAATTAAAATTTCTAATGAGAAATGTTTGTTCATTAATTACTCTTAATGAGAAATGAGAATTGTGAAAGGAAATAAAAATTCACATATAAAGATCCATTTTCACAATGAAATAATCAGGCACTCAGCAGAAAATATTTCCCCAAACATGAAAGTAAATCCTTAAATAGGTTGTTATTTACTTTAGTTCAATCTGCCTTTAGGCTGAAAACAACGTATCCTTATAATATTCTGGTGCTTAAAAATAAAAGTCACTGAGTGAATAATGATATGTAACTATTTTAAAAGAGGCATCTAAGATGAATTGTATCTTTTTAAAAAACTGATGAAAATGTGATGACCACTAAAGCCAGAAAAACTCTAATCATGTTTACTATATTAAATAATTGAGAAGAAAGAAAATAATTTACTGTTTAGGTGATTATGTATAAAGAAAATAGGAATCAAGTCAAGAACTGAACTGCCACATTTTTCTCATTTCTTTTGTACAGTAAATCTTCCATTGCATCATCACTCCTACCATCTTTAATTTTTAGACACAGGTAGCCCTCAACTTATAACTGGTCACTGTGAAGTTATGAGCTATCTGGAAAAGAGGAGTTCCAATAGTCATATACCCCTAGCAATCACATGATTGCACTTCATGTTGCATCCAGCAACATGGCCACGCTTACAATGGTTTTGCCATTACTTCTAGTTTTGGGCAAAACTGCACTATAGTGAACAATGAGTTCGCTTAATGACTGCAGCATTTACTTGACAACTGTGGCATTTGTTTAATGACCTCTCCTAAAAAGATTATAAAATTGGGTCAGTCATGACAATCACCGCATTGGGCAAGCTCCATAAGCTTTTTATTCCACTCTGTAATAATCTTATGTTGAGCATTACCTGTACACCCCTCCAGGGATTCTCCAGGAACTAGCCACTTTATAAACATTTCACTCCTAAAAAATATTAGCAATTTATTATTTCCAATCACTAAATTTTTCAACTATTAGGAAATTCTTTTTTAAAGAATACATTAATCATTAGTATAAAATAAATTTGGAAGCCAAACAGCCTTTACCCACAAATTAATGGATAGCTCAAGATGGATGGGAAGAGTTGCTATTGGACAATATTTTATTTACATGCTAGCAAAGTTAACACCTTATTATTTTAGATAAGAAACAAGTTACTAAATCAGATGTTGTTGTTAAAAACTCAGCATTCGTTAAACATACCTTTCATAATCCCTTATGCATACATGACTTGCATTGCAACTCTGAAGTACAATGGGGTGCCTAGATGTTGTAATATACCTGGAAAATTAGAATCTGTGTCTATACTGTCTAACAGTATCCCCTAAATACTAATCCTCTGAAAGGACCTACTGCACTGCTAATAAGGCTGCCCTGGCTTAATCTGTGGTCATTTGAATAACGAATGCCTTCCGATTATCTCTTTTATGCACACTTAATACACTTTAAGGAAGCCACTCATTATTGTTTTTCTTTCATGCAGACAATATACAGAAAGATGTTGGAGGTTTTTGTTTGTTTTTATAAAGGCAATGCCGCTCACTATAAGATATCATTGCGATTATTTTTCCACTTCATAATGAATAGAGAACCACTTATATATAATATCTGCAAACAAATTCAGTCACTTTTCTCTAGGGGATATCCACTGAGTTTTCTGAAGCCTGATTAACAAGTGTCTTGAGACTGTTGATCCCAGGGCTATCAGCCTCGGGTTATTCCCTTCTTTAATTGCTATTCAAGGCTAATTTAATGACACTAGTAGATCTCCCTGCTCTTTCCACCTTCCAACAAGTTCAGCATGCAGTAAGAACAATCATCCTTCCAAGAAATTTCATTGGGATTTCAATGTTATATAACATCATTTTATATTGTAAGCTATCCAGAGTTGCTCTATCAATGATATGGGCAGCAAAGAAATTAAATAAATAAATACATTTTTGACTTAGGGGGAAAAAATGTTAAAAACTCTACAAAATATGGAGACTAGGAAGGTAGATTCTTAGGAATTTTTCATGCCAATCAGAGATGGTATTCAGCAGGTTCTGACCAGTTCTGGAGAACCGGTAGTGGAAATTTTGAGTAGTTTGGAGAACCGGCAAATACCACCTCTGACTGGAGATTTTACAGTATCCTTCCCCTGCCACGTCCACCAAGCCATGCCCACAGAACTGGTAGTAAAAAAATTTGAATCCCACCACTGATGCCAATGCTATGCCAATAAATTATTCAATATGATTATTAATATGTTACTTAGTTTTGAGGAGAATACTAAAAAAGGCAAAAATGTTAATTCATCATCATGAGCCTCTGTCTAGGATGCATAGATTTGAAAATCTGTTAATGATTTAAATTATATATTCCCCTCTCTGCAGATAATCAATTTGGTGGTTATTTGAAACTGTAGAGAATATCATCAAAATACTGGCTACATTTTATAATGTATCTAAATAACTATGTATTTTCCCAGCATGTTATTGTATATTTTGAATATGAATATAATAAATATATATGAATGCTCTTTTAAGAATCTAGCTTTTTATTTCAGATCATTTTTCCACATACTGTACTTTAGCAATGTAAGAAATAATACTAAGGTATCTATCATGTAATAAAGCACTACCATTTACCCTCATGGCACATTAGAACTGTTTTCGCCTAGTCATAAAATGACTCAAGACATAAGCTTAAAGATACATCATTCCCACACAACGATCGCCTTGCGAACTAATACTTCTAGGCACACAGTGTAATTGATGTTTTGGCTATGTTCATAGGTATTTGTGCTGCAAGCAACTTGAATCAAATGCCAAGAGGCTTGTCAGCTTCTCTTGCTTGAAGCACAATGGGATTCCTGTAATGGACTAGCATATAAAAACTTGGTGACCTGATTAAAAGACTCTCTCACACACATGCCCTTCAGTCATACAACCTTTCTGATTCTGGGTTCAAATCAAATAATTTAGCAAGAAAATTTCCAAGAGGATTATTCTTATTTGATTGTGCTGTCTTGTCATGCTTTGGCTATAAATTAATAGGGGGGGGCATCTTATGTTAACCAAGAACTAGTTATGTTCCTTCATAGTTTCCATTAGAAAACTACATAAAGTTTCAGGTGATAGATAAACATTACAAAAAGGAAAAGGCCTCTTAAACAATCCCCCAAAAATGCTTGAAATCATGCTGCCAAAATAAAGCAGCAAAATGTTTGTTTTCTGAAGGCACAATTTTTGATTATTTGGGGATATGAACTATAGAAATTGGAACTACTTGTTTTCCCAAGGCCTCCTAACTTCATATCATTGGTTTTTTAAAAAGAAAAACACAAAGTAATCAGTCATTTTAACTTTTTATTTCAATAATGTATTGGTGCTGAAGGAGGACCTGATTTAGTAGATAGAACAAGCTCAAATAATCCTTGACCTTCTCCAACCTTGGCAATTTTAAGACTTGTGGACTTCAACTCCCAGAATTCCTCAGCCTGCTTTGCGCAGTCCACAAGTTGCCAAGGTTGGAAACCCCTGTTCTACAATATTCTTCCCTTCTTTTCCAGTATTGCTGGCAAAAAGGGCTATATTTCAATCTCAGGTTGTAATTATAAGCAAACCAAGTACCCTGTGGTTTATAATAAACTCTAGTTATTTAAAAGAAAATTGCTTCAAAAACCATGCTTTGAAATAACCCATTCATAACAAAATTAATTATAATTTATGATTCCAAGATGTATACATACTGCTAGGGAAGGTTAAATAAGGCACATACCACTAATGCCCTTCTTCTGGACTTCTGGAAGGTTCCTTCCAGATCATTCTATTCTATTCTAATTTTGCAATAGGAGAAGAAAAGAGGAAGGAAAATCTAAACAGAATTTACTTTTACCTGTTTGGCAATTTACTTTTTTACTTTTAAAAATGCAAAAGAAACAATAGAGGATGTTACAACTATATATATTGCTTTGTAGCTCTATTGTCTACCTTCCAGAGATGTAATGGAGTCAGTCAGTTTATAAATCCGAAACAGGTAATCTTCAATTTACAACCATTTCTTTAGTGACCATTCGAAATTACTATGGCATAGAAAGAAATCTGATCGATCCACACAGTTTACAAATATCACTGCATCCTCACAGTAACGTGATCAAAATTTGTGCACTTGGCAACAAATTTATGACAGTTACAGTCTTCCAGGGTCATCCAATTGCCCTCGTCAAGTGATCACCTTTTGCAACTTTCTGACAAGCAAGTTCAATGGGGAAGCCATATTCATTTAACAACTGAGTTACTAATTATCCACTGCAGTAATTCACTGTGGCAAGAAAAATTGCAAAATGGGGCAAAACTCATTTAACAAATGTTTCACTTAACAACATAAATTTTGGGTTCAATTGTGGTCATAAGTCAAGGACTACCTGTAGCCATATTTACTTTCTTTTTAAAAATGAAACATTTTAGATAAAATGTTTCATTGGTCATGGGAGTTATGTCTTGGGTAGGTTAATTTTTTTCATGAAGCTTGCAGGGTTTAAATAATAAAAAATTAAAAAGTGAAACTCATGGCTAAAAATATTTTTACAAAGTGAAACTCATGGCTAAAAATATTTTTACAATGAATTGAACTATACAAATAATTAGATATTGATAACAAAAAAGTTAATATTAGGAAAAAATGATTTTTTTATACTAGCCTTCATTTAAAGAGTATCAATGCATGAATTACCAAACAAAGAGATAAGAAAAGCCAACAATATAAATTCTAACAAAATAATTATTTATTTGTAAAGATCTTTAGCTTACTGTAACTCCCTAAATAATCCCAGATTCAATATTACCGAGGATATTTATATGTTTCAAATATAAAGTCCATTAAAAGGGGTGAGGGAATTTTTTTTTTTTACACTTGATGAGAGGCGTAGTTGTTCAACCTAGCATAAAATAATGAAAATCTCTAAACCAACTAGTGAACTTTATTTCAAAAACTGCCAGCTTAGTATATCGTGTTTCAAATTATCCATCTCTTGATCTACATGAAGCCACCAACCCCACAGTCTTTCATATCATAGCTCAAAGGTAAAACACACTTTGTGCATGCAAGTGTTAAGTGTGATTAGGGAATATAGGATGATCCAAAACAGCTGGTCTACTATGTAGTAGCACAAATAGTTATGGGCAAATCTCACTTTTTTGTGGATACTGCTGGCTGTCAGCCAACAAGACAGTGAGTTGGACACCTGCCGCAGACTAAGAGATAGGCAAATTCAGGCCAAGAGTCCTTTTCACCTGTAGCTAGAGGCAATAACTGTTAACATAAACAAGACTTGGCATGGGTCAAGATCAGGAATCAAATAAGCAAACAACAAATCTGAGGGGAAAGATGAGAGACAAATGGAGTCCAGAGCTCAAAGCATGGCATAACAAGGCAAACATTACAGAGATGAGGCTTGAAAAGTCATTTTTCTGTTTTCTCACAAGGAGTGACACCAATAAATCAACCATGCCAAGCCTCCACCCAGATACACTGTCTACTTCCTGGTTACTTCCTGGGTGGGTGAACATCAGAGTCTGAGAGGCTGTCAGTGGGTGCAGGTGAATTGGTGGTTCTGCTTCAGGCTGAATGGATTTATTTGACTTCAACACTCCTCTAAGATTATTATCCCTCGAAGCTCAACTTCCTCCTGTTCAAAAAATAATAAATTCAGCAGGACCAAGACACCGCTGTCCAAGTTGCATTGCTTCAGTCAGCTCTCAGGTACAATCCAAGGTTCTAGTGATTATCTCGAAAGCCCTACATGGCACAGTACCTTTTCTATGAAGGACTGCGTATCCCACACAACTACTGTCCCACACAACTACTGTCCCACACAACTGCCCATCCTGTGCATTCCGACAGGGCTTCAAGTCCCATCAATTAAGCAATGTCATCCAGTGGGACCCTGCAGACAGTTTTCCTCATATACTGCCCTTTGGAACAACTTCTCCTCTGAGACATGTGCAGCTCCCACTTTGCTCATTTTCAAGTGCTAGTTGAAATTTGACTTTTCCCACAGGCCTTGAGCTGGATGGATAAATGAGCTCTGGGACTTCTGAGAAATGTGGATGAGGTTTTTGCTTCTGGTTTGTTTTTACTACTAGTGTAATTCTGTATTTATTTGTTGTTTTAATCTTGTAAAGCTGCACAGAGTTGTCCAGAATGGGGCAATACACAAACTGAATATATAAACTTTTCCATGACTTCTAACTGCATACTAAAATCCTAAACTCTAAACCCAGTTATTACAGTTTGCACAACATAAAAACCTCAGAAGAAGAGTATTTTACAAAGATTGGTAAGCTTCAATCCTACAACTTCTCTCTCTCTCCCACACACAGACACATATGTATGTCAAGTTGTCTTTAGTTTACATATTATTATGCAAATAGTGATTCACTGTACTGAGAAAGCAAGGGGCTTTCTAACATATATGAATTAACACTAATGATCTTTTCCATTAATTTCTCTAATTTTATTATTATGGAACTCATACAGACCAGCTAGATATACCAATGGTATAATTATGACTTCTTGAGTCAGAGACAAGTTCAGAGAGGAAAAAAACAGATATTTCCTGTCCAACTTCCAAAGCTGGCAGTTTTTTGAAAATAGACAACCCATATTAATATATTACATTTTTCTACTCTGCATCTTTTTAGAATGTGGGATCCTAAATGGACAGTAAATCTCTTATAAAAGTAAAAAGAATATAAAATAAGAACAGATAATTACTTTAGGTATGAAGAAAATGCTAGGATTTATTTCCTTTTATATAAAAAAGCCCCTCAAAACTACACTTCTGACTTCCCTAAAGTCCACCCTGAAATACATTTCATGCTCTTAGTCCTCTAGGACATATCAAGTCACATTTCGAAACCACAGCAAATAACATTTCAGTTTAGCATGACTGGCAGGCCATTTTAAAACCGATTGTACTGCATTTCACAACTATATTACTTTTGATGTAAAGAGCGAAAAATGCTTGGGTTGAACTTCAAACCCCTGAAATAGCTAGCCTATTACATTAATTTCACTCTATTCAGCAGATGAACAAAGAAAAACAAATTCAAATCTAGAGCTAAAAATCATCAACATCAACAATAAAACAATAACAACTATTAGGTTTAAAGCAACTCAATATTCTGTGTTATTCTTAGTTAAAACAGAAATACACACACTTATTAAAAAGCTATGGCAGAGCCAGATATTTATTTCAATAAAGTAAAACCTTGACTTTTCTGGATCTTGATGGAACAGAATTCCCATGCAACAGACCAATTTCCAATGTGATATATTATATTTACATAATTACATGATTTTTCAGAAGTTCAAATATAGCTCATCACTTTCAAAGGCTGGGCCCAAGATCATCTTTACATGTCTACTTTCTCAGATTGCTTGCTTAGAAAGAAAACATATTCCAGATGACAACCAAGCAGACATCTTCTCAGATATGCATATGTACGTGACTTCCACCTCACCCTCCTATCCAAGGATATCCTCAGAACCTGGTAAAAAATACATTACGGCAGCTGCAACACTGATCCAAACCCTGCCTGTTTTTTATATGTGTCACCATAATCATCTGATCATTACATTTATCCTATTTCTGAAAAATTGGAGTTTTCCCCAAGCATTACTAAACTCTTCTTGCTTCTCATGACTTGATTTACCTGTTAAAATCAGCATCTTCAAAATTAAGAAATTTCCAATAATTCCCTGATGTTTACAAATGATTTGTAGAGAGCCAGTTTGATCTAGTGGTTAAGGCACTGGACTAGAAAGCAAGAGACCATAAGTTCAAGTCCCACTTTGGCCATGATCTGTGGCCAGTCACTCTCTCTTAACCTATTAATCTCACAGGGTTGTTGTTGTAGGGAAAATAGGAGGAAAAAAATGTGATAGGTACATTTACCATCTTGGCTTATTTTTAAAAATAATAAAGGATGATATACATACATACATACATGTAGATGTAGATGTATATATGAATGTGTGTGTGTGTGTATGTGTGTGTATGATTCTACTAAGATGCTATGCTGCGTGATATTAGGATACCTCTTTGTTAATGTGAGCTTTAAAACTCATCATTGTTTTCTGTCAATATAATACTAACAGTTCTCTAGAGTAACATCTTCTTCTGGTGTTTGGGGAACTGCATACCCTAGATCCTTTGGAAAAAATATTGGAACATTCCAACAAATGATTTTCAGAAAACAGTTACTAGTTCTCCACAACTATGGGACAAAGAGAAAATGGCAAGCTCTGGCTGGAAACCAATTAGGAAACCCAATATTAACTATGCCAGAATCAAACCTGTAACTTCCAAGTTTCAAATTCACACCTTCTATTTTCATATCACACACACAAAGCAGAATGAATTAAACAGCTTCAATTATTCCACTGTTTTCCAACAGAAGATGCATCTCATTTTTTTAGTTTTTCAGCCCCAATCAATTTACATTCACAATTTAATTGAAACTACTTTAAACAAAAAAATAATATTGTCTATTTTATAACAGGTTGCCATACCATCCATGCTCCATTTAATCATCCAAGAATGGGCCCTCACAGTGATGAGGGAGTCAATCTATTTTTCAAAGCACCTTAATGTACAACAAGAAGTAACAGATGGAAAACAGGAGAGCCAACTTAAAACTAAAGAGAAATTTCTTGACAGTAAGGACAACTAATCAATGGAACAGCTTGCCTCCAGAAATTGTGGATGCTCAATCACTGGAGGTTTTCAAGAAATTGGACAACCAATTGTCTCAAATGGTATAAGGTCTTCTCAAGCATGGGAATTGTCTAGAACATCTCCAACATCTCTTCCAACCTTGTTATTCTATGTTTTAAGATATTCTCCCTATCCTTTATCAATTCATGATGAATATATATTGTACCACAGAAGTAAACCATTGTTAAGTTAAAGGTAACTGCAATCAAAATTTATGTTTGCCAAAATTTTGCATATGGTTTTTTCATTAATTAATTTTGCTATTCTTTCATTTAACTTAAATACTGATATCAAAATGACAGTATCCTAAATATAAAAAGGAAACATTAACAAATGTGAGATTCTGAAAACAAGAGCCCTTAAAATAATGTGCTTTCGACTAAAAGTAGGTGAAATGCATGTTTGTTGCTGCCAAGTTGATCTCATTGAATTTCAGAAGCAAGTTCTCCTCATAATGCTTTAAGATGTAAATATGACACTCAGGAGTTCAGTCCTCACATTACACTGAAAACATATCCATCACTATGATTCAGTGTACAGTATAAAGTTTGCTATATGCCTTTTATTACTAAATGACTATGCTGAACGGACTTGATGAATCTGTATTTTTAGCACAGAAATTATTCTTCCCTTTCCTCTCTTCCATCTTTGACCTTTAGGAAATCAAAAGATGAAGGGAAGAAATGCTACTACCTAGCAATCTCCTACATCTCAGAAGAAGAAATAATAGCCGCAATGTTATTTATTTCATATAAGATACCTTGGCAATTATTATGGATTTAAAGTTGGGGATACAAATCAAGTCAGTAAATAATAAGTGGTTAGATTGTGTCCATTGTTTTTTGACTGGTGGCAGCCTTTTCTGTCAGCTAAAGTCACAGAATTGCTGTTATAAAACCCAGACAGTATCCATTGCCCATTTAGAACAAGCATTTGCTGGGTGACACAATCTCAGTTAGTAAGATACTTTGTTTTGTACTGTCAATGAATTAAACATCATGGAGCACAAAATAGATATGTGAGGCAAACTAATTAGTGGTGTAACAGTTTTGATAAGAGCTGAAGGATCCTGGATAGTTCTAAGCAGTCAATACATTTGAATAAGTTTTAATCTTCTGGGGCAAGATGATGATAATTCATTTGTTTTATGTTCTATGATTAGTCTGATGCTGTCCAATTTCTGAAATCATATATTCTCAATGTTCTGTGATGACTTAAGGTAGACAAAACAACTTCCTTCCCACAAAGGTGCTGTTGATTTGCACAATTATTTTCAAAATCTTGTAACAAAAATCGTAATATTCCAAATTTGTCCTTTAATTGTTCATAACATTCTTGAATTAAAGTCTTACATAAATTTTTATCATTTATTTCCAACTCTTAAACTTATAGTTAATTTTTCTTTTATTCTGGAATGAAGATAAATTTACCAAGTGGCTTCTCTATTAGGCTTAAGATTGTTAAAAAGTTAATTTACAAAACTGATCAGAAATTGATCAGTGTCCTTAAAAAAGTTTCATCATGGTGGAGAATTTGACAGCTTCCCTTCATCTGGTGATCAGACTTATGAGAAGCCATTATTTTGCAGTCTGCTCATAAGAATCTGGACCTCAAGCGGGCCATTTCCTGAATTCCTCTCATTATCAAAAGAGATTCTGTGAGATCAGTCTATTTGCCAGTCCTTCAATCATGGCTGGGAAGTAGTCTCTGCTCATTCAGAGACATGTTAGGTTGGCATTCCTCACCTAGAAGTTCCAGCATGTATTTTCAATTATGAAACAAATGGAATAGATGAAGAAACATTGAAGGTGTTCTAAACATAATGGGAAGAACTTAGAAAATTCATGATAATTTGCATACACTACCAAGTGGAACAAATTTCAAGATGTTCATGTTGCTTCCCCTGCATTTACTGTCTTAAATATAAGCCAGCTGCTATATGATAGAGTTCAGTCATAAATAAATGACACAACAGGTGGTAGCTAAGCAACTAAGCAACTTTCCTGATCCCAAAGAAATGAGGTTAAACCTTGTTAGGTCTTGAAGGAGAGTTCACTATGGAATCCTAGAACTGCAGAGCAGACTAGAAAGGCAAAGGCAAAGGAACTACATACTGTTATCAAGAAAACATAGAAAATTTCACATTGTCATCAGGACTCAAGTTCAACTCAGGGTATTTCTACATAATTCAGTAAGAAGTGTACATTTATTTCTAAATTCTATACCTCATAGTTCTGTTCTGTTTCCAGAAGAGGAGATGCATTCTGAAAGATATGCACAGACCCAGAAGTCTACAGAGGGATAGTTAAGAGGAGGTGAGATTGATGAAATATGTGTCATCACTCCAGTACAAACCACATGTTTTATGTACCTACATCTAACATTGGGATACAAGTGCAGAAGGCTGGGGGTTGTATTATTATGTTATGATGCATGTGTCATCGTTGCAGCTGACAATGTGCAGAGGGCTAAGGTAGGATAGATTTCTCATTTAAAAAAGAGATAGATGGCTTTAACTTCTGACATAAACTAATTCATTAGCTGGGCATGCAAACAAGGCAGGCTAGAGAAAATTGGGCAATTCAGCAATGTCTTATCATGTTACCTGCACATGTTACATGAACATTAAACAGTAAAAAGTTGTATTTGTTTGGGCATCTCATGCTATATGATCACAGAAAGTGTATTTTGTTAAGTGAGGATTATGGTGTTGGCTGTACACAACAAAGTTATTAGTAGAGCTGCAGGTTTGGCTTTTATGGTGTGATGAGAAACTAGTTACTGAAAAAAATTCCCAATTTTCATATACAAAGCTAAATTAATTGGCAGACCCTACTATTTATTTCATGGATCTTATTTTCTCATGTAAATACTACAGAAACCCACTTATTAGATTGCCCTTTATCCCATTAGTTAAAACAAAGGATCTGGTTGAACTACAGCTAGTACTCAACTTAGAACCAGTCACTTAGTGACTGTTCAAAATTACAACAGAACCAATCCCCCATAACTACTTACAATCTGGTTCCAGAGTTCTGACATCTGCATATATATTCATCATGTGGTCACATGACTGTATTGGGTGGTTGTCAATCATCTAAACTATATGGTCAGTTACAGGTTTCTATAGTTACATGACCATGATTTATAACTTTTTTTGCAGTTTTTTGTCCTTTTTGGCTAGTTTCCAGCAAATACACCCATAGGAATACATTGATTTATGTAACAACAGCATTGCTCAATTAACAACTGCTATAACAAGGGGTCTGGTCATGTGGGCAGTTTTAATTTAGGAATGTCATGATTTAGAAATAGAAATTGCAAGCTCCATTACAGTCATAAATCAAGTCCTAGCTGTACCGTTCATCCAGTGACTATTATTTGTTTAGTGGCTGTTCAAAGTTATGTCACTAAAAAGGACTTATTACCATTTTTCATACTTGCAACCATTGCAGCATTCCCCATGGTCATGTGAACAAAATTCAGATGCTTGGCAACTGGCATGTATTACTGATACTTAACAACTTAAGTGTTATTAACTTAACAACTGCAGTGATTCATTTAACAACTTTTGTAAAATCGGACAAAACTCACTTAACAACTGTCTTACTTAGCAATGGAAATTTTGGGCTCAATTGTGGTTGTAAATGGAGTTCTAACATTATATGTACCTCTAAAACAATTTAATTATTTTATTTTATTATTTAATTTATGTAACTTTTTAATTTAATTTCCTTTAATTATAGCCAGAGGCAAAATTCAAACTCTTGACAACAAGAAAAGGAGAAAAAGATTTAAAAGTATTACATTATTCATAATATAATATAATATTCATATATAATATTAAAAGAAATTAATCAAGCCATAAGAGCAACTATGAAAAAAAATAAGAAGATATCCTATAACAATCTATTGTTTGATCAAATTATCAAGGATGAACCTTATTGTGATTAACTGGAATTTGACAATTCTTTTTGAAATTCCAAGTAAGTGATGTACTAGTAGAAACACTGTATTATTCTTATCTGACTCACCTAGATTATTAACTAACATAGTGATAAATTGTATTATCCAATGGAATACAGAAGCTTCATTCAGAAACTCACTCTGAAAAAGCATATAAATGATCCTTTAAGCAAGAGAAGAAAACAAGGAAACTCTATATGATACAGATATTACAAGGAAACTCTATATGATACAGATATTTCTAAACAAAGATTGAGACATATTTACGATAATTGTTCAATTGTACTGGAATTTGGCATTCTTTTTTTAAAAACTCCTATAGTTTAATTAGAATAATCAATGAACAGCTTCTTTCTGCTACAGTAAATAACAAGAACTTGAAGGCACTGTCATGTAGAAAGGATGTTGGCATCATCAATGGACTGGAGAATGGAATCAAGGTTATTTGCCAATACTGGAGAGTAGCAGGATTCTAGAGAAATCTGGACTTGCAGCACACATACACAAGTTGAAAAAAAAAACTATACAGGTAGTCCTCAATTTATGACCACAACAGAGTTCAAAATTTATGTTGCTAAGTGAGATATTTGTTAGTTTTGCCCCATTGTATGACATTCCTTGCCACAGTTGTTAAGGGGAATCACTGAAGTTGTTAGGTTAATTAATGCTGTCGTTAAATGACTCTGGCTTCCCCATTGACTTTGCTTGCCAGAACGCCGCAAAAGGAGATCAGATGACCCCGGGAGACAGCGGTCATAAAAATAAACCAGTTGCCAAGCATCTGAATTTTGATCACACGACCATGGGGATGCTGCAAAGGTTGCAACTGTGAAAAACTATCATAAGTCATATTATACAGTGCCGCTGTAACTTTGAATGGCCACTAAAAGAACTGTTGTAAGTCAAGGACTACCAGTATAAAATGCATCCTTTTTTAAACTGTCAATTAGAGTCTTAAGATTTCCGATGCCGATGTATTTAACTATCACAAAACATTTTTATGTAACACTGTAATTACATAATCAACAATGTATTGTAGATACTTGTAGGTTTTCTTGTTTTCACACTAGGAATAGAATCAAACAATACATTTAAATCAATAAAAATGGCATACGGGATACTTTGGTTGGCAATGGGAAAACTTCTTTTGCCATTTTAGGCAACACAGAGCAAGACTATTTGACTCACATTAAACCATACTTGCTCCTCTGCTCCCAATAATACTCACGTTAGCATTCTTACATCATATAGAATGGTCTTCATTTACGTTTCTTTTTTCATTTCATCCATTTATCTTAATAAATTATAAACAAATGCAGTTAGCAACCTGGGTTGCCCTTGCTGAATTAAAATGTTACTGCACAATATTTTTCTGTCTCATGAGGTTCATAGGAACAATTGTTTTGTTCTTATTGTTGAAGATATATCCAGAATAACAATGGCTGTTACATAGGTAATGAGTTGTAAACATCCCATTTATTCTTCAATGGAAACACAGACACAGAGAAAAAGACCATTCCCTACTTCCCTCTCAATGTTTCAGGGGCATCAGCAAAGAGGGTAGTTAAAAAAAAATTAAGGAGAAACTATAATCATATAATCAGAGCTGCCATCTTCCTTTGTTTGACCCCCTCCATAGGCTCCCAACACTTTCCCCTCCCCATTGTATTAAACTATTCCACATACATTTTTCCTATTATTTCATGATACCCTGCAACCTTCATTCTTTCCATATCCAAAAGAATAGTATTTTCTTATTTTAAAAATATGTGAGTTGCTGGCAAAGTAGAAGCACTTACAACAGTGACTTTTAACCAAAAGTTGTCTTTATTTTCTGGTATTTTATTTGAGTTCTATGGTGCCAGAGGTATTTGTAAGAAAATGACAGGGGATGAATTCTTTACTTTGAAACTCTTTTTGCCATTAAAATACACATTTATTTAAAACATGTATATCTCATCTATCCTTATATCATTCTTGAATACTCCTACTCAGTCATTCTAACCTGTCACACATCAGGGAGACAGATGACCATTACACTAAAACATTGTAACTAATCTTCTGGAGCCAATTAAACTGCAATTTAAAACATTATACATCCAAATAATTGCATTATGTAAGCAAATGAGAAATAAGGCACTGAGAGTAACTAAGCACTAATGCACATTGTTTCTATATTTTCATTCTCCAGCCCATATACACTGCAATATATACTTGATAGATTTAACTAAAATTAGGCAAGGGGGATTCAAATAGTTCATAAATACTTGCTTCTTCACTATAGCATAACATACACTGCTGTTGTTATTGACAGGACTTTTAACATTTCTACAATTGTTTGTTTATACAGAAAACATTTCATTCAAAAGCAGAACAGGTCAATTTCGTTCACGATAAAGGCATGATGAGTATGCAGCTTTATGATGAAAACACAGTGCTCAAATAGCCAGATACATAGTCATACTACAGCAATATATTTTGTCTCTGCTAGTATTATTTAATTTTAGTTTGCTTCTGGGCACACCTAAGATTTCACTGTGTCATGTCAGTGTAGCAACCACTAGTACAATAAGGCCATTACTGACCTTTCAGCTAAAACAATCCTGCAATTAAGAGCAATACACTATTGGGTGCCATTCATTCAGCTCTAAATCTTCAGCCTGGTATTTTACACAAAATTCCATCTTTAATAAATCCTCATTTACTACCAATCACATTTTGCTAATTATTTAAAAGTACTGTAATCTTACATTATTTATATGTTAATTTTTTTATCTTACAGGAGCAAGACAGCATATCATTGTAGTATTTTCAACAAATACTGACTGAATATTTGGTAGATGAAGCTACCATAATTATAGACCATAACACTCATTTAAGATTAGGATGACACAAAGCAAAGAAGATACTGTTCATTCTAGTTTATACTTGGTCTGGAAAAGAAAAGCTTAAAAATTAAGAACCACATGTGAATCCAAACTCAAACCTGAATTAATTATGTTTTTCAGATGCAAAGATCATCAGATAAACATAACTGATAGCCTTTTCCTCACAAGGTGCATGTCAAAGTAAACAGACAGTCCACTTTAGAAAGTGTCTAGTGAATTGATTTAACAAGTTTAATGTGAGCATCAGTGTGTGGGGCTATTACTGATCGTAAGCTTTACTGATGTTATTTGTTCGCTTGGAAAAATACCGCTCTTTGGAATGAGCACATTAAGGCTAAAATTGCAGAGAAAACCCTATTACAACTTTATTGCTGGCAAATTGGAACCAAACCTTGTCTGTATATCAATTACTTAGAGTTACCACAGAGATAAATCCTTTTTTTTTGTGCAGACTCAATCTTGAAGACAGTGATGAGAAGCTCCTTATTATACCCTACCAACATCACTAGGTTTTCTTAGCAATTTCAAGAAATTGTCAATTAAGTTCTTTTTATTAGGTTCCAAAAGCTGTTAAGTCAAACACAGATCTATCATAAGTCTTGCAACAGCGTGTTATTTAGGCAAATTTCTGTTTCACTTTTTCATTAGCTACCTTCCCACACCATAATCAAAAGTTACTATAAAGTGAAAGCATTTCCAGATTGGAGTTCGTGGTTTCATTAATATATATATATATATAAATAAACAACTATTGTTTCCAATTAATGCAAGCTATAATTTAGAAAGTAAATAAAATAATGGAGGCAATTTTGGCTTTTAACAGATATGGCTCAAAGTCTTAAATGACACTTGAATGGCCTTTATACTGCTATAAAACTCTAATAACTCTGAATAACAAAAAATAGGAAATAAGTTTATTAATGTAGCAGAAAGCATATAGGTATTGTTCCTTGCTATTATTTCATTAGAGCAAAAGATTAAGGTATCAAAAGAGATTACAGCTTTAAATCATCAAGAGCTCCAAGTTTATGAAGGGAGGGTTTTTTTTTTAATCTCCCCGCACTCTGAAGGCAAAGAACATTTTAGGAAGAATATTGTTTGCACCTTCCAAAAAGGAATGAATCTCTTCATTAGCCCATGAAGGAAGCACACTAGGAAGACATACAGGTTCAGTACCATGACATCAATTTACTTGAACACATAAGCCAACTAAACACATCTGAGGAAGAAAAAAAATGAAAACCAGAAGCTGTAATATTTAACAGGATGGTTGACGTCCTATTAAGCAATTTAAGATTTCAGTTTTTTTGTAATATCCATATATGTTTTGCTCTAAAGGAATACAGCAATGCACCAATTTTCATACATCTTTGGTGTCAAGATGCCTTGCCCAATATTATTTTATTATTTTCTGTATATTCTTTGGATTTATTTATCTTTTGGTTTTTCCACACATCTTAAAATGGGTAAAGTTAAGAAACACTGAACTACATGATAAGGGTACCATAGACTGTGGTGAAGGGTAACAACATGCTTTTCCTTCTAGTGAATTGATGTTCAATTAGATTAGATTAACAGAGTTGGAAGGGACCTTGTAGGTTTTCTAGTCCAACCCTCTGCCCAAGCAGGAGACCCTAAACCATCTCTGAAAAATGGCAGTCCAATCTCTTCTTGAAAGCCTCCAGTGATGAAGCTCCCACAACTTCCAAAGACAAGCTGTTCCATTGGTTGTTTGTTCTCACTCTCAGAAAATTTTTCCTTATTTCCAGGTTGAATCTCTCCTTGATCAGTTTCCATCCATTATTCCTTGTCTGGCCTTCAGGTGCCTTGGAAAATAGGTTGACCCCTTTCTCTCTGTGACAGTTCTTCAAATATTAGAACACTGCTATCATGTCCATGAATGACCATATCCACCACACCTGCCAATTTTTTAGTCTCCTGAGACAGGTAGCTTGCCTTATACCTTCCAATACAAAGAGAACTTCCTCAACTATTTATTGATAGTAGATATACAACAAGACACATCAGCCCTATGAGGGAGACTGGACGAAGAGACTCCACAGAAGGCTAAACTACTCTTATTTTCACTGGCTATAGAGGTAGTCCTCAACTTGCGACCACAATTGAGCCTAAAATTTATGTTGTTAAGCGAGACAATTGTTAAGTGAATTTTGACTGGTTTTACAACCTTTCTTGCTGCAGTTGTTAAATGAATCACTGCAATTAAGTTAGTTTAGTAACATGGTTATTAAGTGAATCTGGCTTCCCCATTGACTTAGCTTGTCGGAAGGTCACAAAAGGCAATGGACACTGCGATCATCATAAATATGAGTCAGTTGTCAAGCATCTGAATTTTGATCACTCGTGACTATGGAAATGCTGCAATGGTTGTAAGTGTGAAAAACAGCCACAAATCATTTTATTCAGTGCCATTATAACTAATACATAAAATACACAAAATTATCTGCTACTATGTCCTACCAGTCAATGACTACTTCAGCTTCAACCGCAACAATACAAGAGCACACAACAGATACAAACACAGTGTTAACCGCTCCAAACCTGATTGCAGAAAGTACGACTTCAGCAATAGAGTGGTCAATGCCTGGAATGCACTACCTGACTCTGTTGTTACATCCTCTAACCCTTTAACCTCAAACTATCCACTATTGACCTCACCCAATTCCTAAGATGTCTGTAAGGGGCGTGCATAAGTGCACCATCGTGCCACCTGTCCCTGCTCGATTGTCCCTATTTATTCATACCCATTTCCTCTATTCTTACTCATATTTATACTTATACCTATTATCTTGTAAGCGATTTGACAAATCAAATAAATAAATAAAATAAATAAACTTTGAACAGTCACTAAATGAATGGTTGTAAATTGAGGACTACTTGTACTACAATAAACTTGCAAATCTGATTATGCTACCCTTCCTAACTCTTTTATGTACATGTGAATTAGGGACTATCTAATATGTTTTTATAATCGTCAGTCATCATTTGGGCTCCCAGATTTCTTCCAAATGTAATTCAAGTTTATCCTGTTTAAAGCCCTACAGGAGATCTGGTTATTTGCAGAACTGCCTTCTCAAAGAATATCTGCCCATCCCAGTAGGATCGGCATGCTCCAGGTCTCCTTCCTGAAATTTTGCCATTTAGCAGGATCCCAGAAGCATGTCTCTTTTGTGGCTGCCCTTGCCTTGTGAAACATGATCCAACAGCCCCTCCTCCCCCTTTTTAGTTTTTCAGAAGGCTGTCAAGAACTGGCTATTATTGAGGCGCTGAGATTGTATGGATAAAAGGGCCAGAAGGAGGATAAGTGAGCCTGCTCTGAAGTATCCCAAGGGGCGGGGGCAATTATAGTGCAGGGTTGTTTATTGTTTTTATGATTATTTCATATATTTTCTTTATGGCTGTTGTGAACTGCCTGGAATTACTTAAGATAAACATCTTTAAAATAAATACATAAATAAAATAAACAACGTTTCCTTTTTCATTGCTTTGGTAAGAGTTCCCTTTTCCCATCAAGTTCATTGACTTTACTCTCTTTAAAATCTCTAACCTGAAATAGCTCTTTCTTGCTGGTTGTCAGGTATGGATATGGGTCATATTTTATTATACCATAATTTTTATAGGGATATACATGGCACCTTGATTTCTCTTCTTCTAAAAGGTCTATTAGATAACCAATCTTATGTAATGGTTAAGGCACCAAGCTAGACACCAAGAGACTAAGAGTTCAAATCCACCCTAGAAAAGAGTGGGGCACGCATAAGGGATGTGCATAAGTGCACAATCATGCTTACCGTTCCTGTCCTATTGTCCCCAATTATTAGTACCTGCTTCATGTACTTATGTTTATTCTTATTTCTATTATATTGTAAGCATTTGACAAATTAACTAAATAAATAAAAATAAAATAAAGAAGCTAGTTGTGCTGATTTTTGAGCCTCTTTCTCGGACCTCTTTCTCTAGGAAAAAAGACTGGCAAACTACTACCAAAATTCTTGCCAAGTGAACTGCAAGAATTAGTTGAGGAAATTGTCAGGACTGAAGATCGAAAAGGAAACAAAGGAAAGAAAAGGAAAAGGAAAATGGTATGCATCTTAACTTCTTTTATCAGATAATCTAGACCAGGTCTGTCAAACTCCCGGGCCACAGGCCGGATGCAACACGCACTGGCCACACCCATGCCCAGTTTAGCGAAGGGGAAAAAAGTCCTGATGTGTCACGTGATGATGCTGTGACAATGTGAGTTTGACAGCCCTGATCTAAACCAATAGCCAAATTTGGTTCAGCTGCTCTGAAAATCTACTCTCAGCTGACATATTGAGATTCTTAGTAAATCTATAAAACCTTTTAGACTGTCAATTGCCCAATTCCCCATTTCCAATTTCTTTGCCTATAACTTTGCTCATTTTTGATATATAAACATAGATAAAGTGAATTTTATTTTACTGTTTTATGACAATACTGACAATAACTTGATTTCAAGCAGATTATACATTTTATTTATTTATTTATTTATTAATTAGACTTATATACCGCCCCCTCTCTCAAAAGGGGGAGACAGTTTATATAGTCCTTACATGTTTAGCTTGACAGTGTGCTGCATATTTGATTTGTTAGATTGTTTGTCTACTGTTTCTGTATTGAATTGAACTGCAACAATAACAACCAGCACGTGATGTTGATAATATTCGATAGGTAATGGTCTTAAAATCACCACCAGTCAATTGCAAAAGGCAGCTGTACTTTGAACAGTTTACTTTTGACAATGATACTTTTAACACCATCAAACAAATATCCAATCCAGGCTAAACATCTGGCTGGGTGCAACCAATTATTATCGTAATGTAGCAAAATAAGCTTTGGGTGCAATCCCAAAACATCTAGAGGACCACTTGAACATCATTGACATTGACAAAATCTCTATCAATCAATTACAAAAGGCAGCTTTACTTGGAACAGCTTTTATCCTACAACTATATCTTTAACACCATGAAACAACATCTGCTTTTCTCAGGTCCTTGGAAAGACCTTGATAGGCAAATAAAAATGGCAAATGCATTGTCTTGAGAATAGCTTTTCTTTAATTTTTGCAGCTTTTGTAAATCCAAAGCTTATGGGGGGAAATTCTTTAATCTACAACAGCAAAAGCACCAGTCATTGTCCTAGACACATATCCAGGATGCTCTCATTATCTGGTGTACAGGAATCCTTAGCAAGCATCACCATTTATTGTGCATGGATCTACAGTATTCTACAGTCCTTAGGCTATCTTGTCATGCACCTGATTAAAAATCTAAATGCCTGAGTTAATAACCACAATTGGAACTGGCAACTTCATCACTAAACAATGCAGTTAGTAAGTTAAACATAGCATCATCACATGGGATTCACAAAGTTAATTCCACTATAGTTGTTAAGCAAGTTACCGTGGGTCATTAAGAAAGATATCACATGAGTGCAATGTGATTTTATTGCCAACTTAACCAATGTTTTTGCCTGTTGGAAGCTGAACTGTGAAGTATGCAACTGGTGATCAGGACACAGCAATAGTCAAGAATTCCTGCTACTTGTGAAGTTCCTGAATGTTGATCATGTGGCCACAAGGATGTGCTGCAAGAATTGGTTGCAATTACTTTTTTGCCATGTAATAACTTCAATCAGTAACTAAACAGGGTAATCAATAAGTAAGGTCTTCTTGTACATGAAGTTGGCTGTATTCTGACCCAAGATTTATATTTATAATTTGTTTATTATTAGATGTATAGCCTGCCAAAGGTGCTTTTTCAAGCGGCAACTGGACTTTCTGGCAACACAACAAACATTATCTGGATGACTAAGAATCTCCATAGACATTTATGGCCTACCTTTATGTATAACAATTCAGGATGGCATTACCCTAGCCCCATTTATTTTGGATGACAGTGGGATTAGCATTTTGTGCTAAAATGTGATATTCTTTTAATTGGTTTTCTAAGACTAACTCTTTTATTTATTGTATATCAAATTTATATTTTATGAATAGCTTAGAGTGTCATCCTTAATTTCTTGTTTTATTGTACTTTCATAGGATTCATGACTGGGATATTTTCGTTTATACTTAATGTATTTATTGGAGGTTTTTTCCTTCAAATTGTGTTGCACTGTGATTTTGTAAACACAGATGCTAATCCTTGCTAAATATACAGGCTTCTAAGATTTTGCTGGCATTCCATCTATTGTACTTAGACATAGGCTCTTAACATATAAAGAAAAGAAAGGTCAACTCCATCGTTATAGAGGTGAAAACTAATCATGGTGACAAAATAAGGTTTTATTTATTACCCTTAATACAAGAAATCTTTACTGCAGAATATGACTGTACTGTCACTACACACCAGAGATTTTTAATCCCCAATCATTTTAACTTATTTTACAGTTCATTACCTTTTCAGTTAGATATTGCAACAAAGACTCTCCTGAGCTTAAACAAGAGCTCTTAAAGTTGCTATTTTTGTATTAATTTTTCTGCATTGAAACAATAGTAAAGTTGGATATACATACATATACACACACACATGTATATATACAGTACATATACTACACATATGGAGAGAGGTAAATATATAGACACATGCACAAATCACACACACACACATATATATATATATATATATATATATATATATATATATATATATATATAATTCTGTTAGAAAAATTAGAAACTTAAAATAACAATTTGATAAAACTCTTTTTAACAAGTTCTAATAATATAGAGCAACCAGTGCCATTTTTATTTGTATTCTCAGGTTCAAAAGCTATAGTATTAAGACTCTGTTAAGAAGAAATAGAGAGAGGAAGGAATTCAAAACAAAACAGCTTTCAAGCAAATACAAAACCATGTGTGACACACACACCCTCAGAAAATATGACCTGTTATGAATCTCATAAGTTATAATAAGTGTCATTGTGAAAAGGTAAGCAATTGTATCATTGTGAATTTTGCCCTGTTAAAAAATCCATCATTTATGGACATATTTCATGCATTAGTGCTCCAGGGTCTTCTCTGAACTGACAGAATACAGAGTTCATAAGCAAAATAAAAACGATACTCTCACTACTGACTGAATCAATGGATCAGGATATAGAAATATAATGGTTATACATTCATTCTTGCTTTAAGGTACCTTTTTTAAAACATGAAAAGTTACATGATGAAATGATAATAAAACAGATAATAACAAAATAAATTTAAGCTACACTGAAGTTTTATCACTTTGGGACAAACATAAATTGAATCCAAACTTACCTCTTACACCTAATGCAATCACTGAAGTCAAGGAAACTTGTGGTAGCCCTGACTATATTAAGTATGGATCCAGACACATTATGTTGAAACCTTCCTTCCAAATAATAAATAACTCTCTTATTCTAGATCAATCAATAAAAGTATAAATATATGAAACAGCCCTAAAGGACTAATATTTTCTCAAAACTGATAAACATGCTTCCGCAAATGCATACAAAATTTAACAAAAAAGTATACATTAAAAAAGAAAGGTATGTTGAAATATAAATAAATATTTCTGATTCTTCTTCTGCACTTTTAAATAATGCAATCAATTAGAATTTGTGGTCAGTAAAAGAAGGCAAATATGGGCTTGAAAGAATCTACTATTTTGTCTAGGGTGATAATTGTTGTTCAGTTGCTAAGTCACGTCCAACTCTTCAGGACCCCATGATCAGAGCACACCAAGTTCCCATCTTCTACTGTCTCCCAGAATTTGCCCAAATTCGTATTCATTGGGTCAATGACATTATCTAAACATCTCATCAGCTGCTATCCCCTTCTCTTTTGCTTCAATCTTTCCCAACATCAAGATCTTTTCCAATGATGATTTAGTGGCCAAAATATTTGAGCTTCACTTTCAGTATCTGCCCTTCCAAGAAACAGTCAGGGTTGGTTTCCTTTACGATTGGCTGATTTGATTTCCTTGCAGTCCAAGGGACTCTAGTCAAGAGTCTTCTCCAGCATGCAATTCTTCGTGTTCAGCCTTCCTTATGGTTCAACTTTCATAGCCATAACATTACCATGGGAAAACCATAGCTTTTGACTATACAGAGTTTTGTCGGTAAGATGATGTTTCTATTTTTAAAATGCTCTCTAGGTTTGCCACAGTTTTTCTCACAAGGCGCAATCGTCTTTTAATTTCATGTTTGCAGTCATTGTCTTCAGTTATCTTGGATCCTGCTTCCATTTCTTCCCCTTTTATTTGCCAGGAAATGATAGGACCAGATGCCATAATCTTAATTTTTTCAATGTTGAGTTTCAACTTTTGCAGTCTCCTCTTTCAACCTCATTAAAAAACTGTTTAGTTCCTCTTCACTTTCTGCCACTAGATTAAAACTGTCTGCATATCTGAAATTGTTGATATGGAAGTGATAATAATATTACCTAACCCAATTAGATAATATGCTAATTATATATTACCTAACTCAATTAGATAATACACAGAGCCAGTTTGATTTAGTGGTTAAGCCATAAAAGCTAGGTGGGTGAATTTGAGCCAGTCTCTCAGTCCAACTCATCTCACAGGGTTGTTGTTGTGGGGAAAATAAGAGAAAGAAGGTGTGTTGGATATGTCTGCCACCTTGAGTTGTTTGTAAAAATAAAAAAATCGGGGTAGAAACAAACAAACAAACAAAACTATATTTTCTTGATAAGGTCTATATCACAGGTTAGAACATCCTTGACACTATTTATAAACTTTTTAGAAACAGACAATAAAATAACTGAAAACCATTAATAGACAAAATAACCTTATTGTTTAGGGTAGGAAAAGAAAACATAGAAATGTATTGATATTCCATTTAATATGTCCTAAAAGTCTTAAAATTCTGCTTCAAATCATAGCTTGAAAGAAGTTGAAGCAACTAAGAATTATATACTTCAAGGCAATATTTAACATAAATATTTATAGATTTATTTTAATTAGAAATAATGGAATATTTCTGTCAATACACTTCTTTATGAATAATCCTTACATTTAAAAGCAATAATCTTAAAAGATCCATTAATTCGATTGAACAGAAATTAGAAATAAAACTCACCAATCCAATTTAAAGAACAGAAATTTTTTTTTAAATGAAAATATTGAGGTGAATAGCCCTTTGCAAAATCTGTCAGGACTACAAAAAACTGAAAAAAAGCAAGCATGTTAATATTATGGAGCCAACAAAGGCTGTAATGTGGATGAGTTCAACTCAAGTTGTGAATTGTAAAGCTTAATACTTCCCAAAGTTGATTGAGAAATAGATATCAAATATCCAAATCTCACGAGGAGTAGGACAATCTAAGAAGGTCCTTTGCTATTATTTCCAGTAATAATGGGTAACTTTAAATAGACATTAAGCAAAACGAAAGCATATAAATCAATGAATAATGTTAGCTTTAATGGCGATATCTCCCAAGCTGGATCAAAAACATTTCTATTTTCTCATATTTCACTTAAAAGCTTCTTGCCATAGAAAGATAAATTCAAATTCAAAGCAATTCAATGCTTTATAGGTAATTTTTAATTACCTATAGAGCGTTTTATGACTTGGAGTTTAATTTTGGATTTTTGGATGTTACTTTTGGTACTATATTCCAAATGGAATTTGTCTATCAAATCACAAACAACATTTTTACTTGCTGAAGTTACTACTATGGTGAAAAAAAAATGGGGGGGGGGAGACTTGAAATAGGTAACACATGTGCAATAGTTCTGAAGGCAGATAATTTACATGTGCCCTCTAGGAACAACAGAATCAACTATTCTCCCCCTCCCCTTGTGTTTCATGTTGTTGAGGCCCACAAGAATCTCCCATAGCTACACAAGAAAGGGCAGCTGAGAGGAAGCAACACCAGTTCTGATATAAAGGCAGGAATATATCAGCTTATTTATTATCTGCCATTATTATATTTATAAATAACTCAAGGCAGCAAACATACCCAATGCTCTTTCCTTTCCCCTTTTTGCCAACTATAAATAACCCTGTGATGTGAATTGGATTGAGAGTGATTAGCCAGAAGTCACACAGATGGCTTTCATGGTTAAGGTAGCACATGAACTCAGTCTTCCAGTTTCTAGCCTACTAGACCAAACTGGTTCAATACACAGAAACTTATTACAGCCATCAAAAAGCAAATTACGACAAACATCACCCCATCATCCCCTGGTCTATTTTGCCTTTATGCATAATTATGTTGGCTCACAAATCCCTCACTGTCTATTATTTCCTCCTGCAGAATCAGACAGTGAGAACTAACAAAAGTTGCCCCTGGTTTGCTCCTGATGAGTCCTGGATTAACTCCTGCTGTGTCCTCAAAAAGTCTTCCTGATATTGAAAGCCCAAAGAAATATATTAAAGGTTCAGGATCAAACAGGAAAAAGGGCAAAGGCAGAGGCTGCAAACCTGCCAAAGGGCCAGGGGCTTACCAAATGGAGCACACTGCCCTTCTTCTTTCCCTTCCGATCCTGTGAGCTAGGCCAGATTGATGTGGGAAGAATAGGAAGGGGTCAATCTATTTTCTAAAGTGCATGTAGGCCAGACAAGGAATAATGGATGGAAACTGAACAAGGAGAGATTTAACCTAGAAATGTGGAGAAACTTTCTGACAGTGAGAACAATCAACCAATGGAACAGCTTGCCCTCGGAAGTTGTGGGAGTGCCATCACTTCAGACTTTCAAGAAGAGATTGGACTGCCATCTGTCAGAAATGGTGTAGGGTCTCCCGCTTGAGGGGGGGGTTGTTGGATTAGATGACCTATAAGGTCCCTTCCAAATCTTGATTATCTGTTATCTGATTAATCAGGTTAGTAAGGAATCAAAATGCTTGGAGACAGATGCAATAATAATAAAAATAATAAAAATCACACAGTACCAGGACTTACAAATTGAAGTTGAGCAACTTTGGAAAAAGAAATCGTGTGTTATCCCATTTGTAATTGGATCTCTTGGAGCAATACCTAAAGGGCTACCTCGCTATTTGGAAATTCTGAATTTATCAGACTTGAATACCCTGATTCTACAAAAAACCACCCTACTTGGAACAGCTTATATCATCCGACACCACCTTAACAGTTCCTAGGTCCTTGGTTAGAAGTCGAACTGTTGAGCTACCAACCAGCCCGAAAGGCTTTGTATCTCACCAAAGATGATTCATCATCATCATCATCATAGTAACAATCTCTTATTGGCATGCATAACTGCAGTGATCACTGAGCTCTTTACCAAAGGAACTCAGAAGACTCACAAAACCACAGGTTATATATAAAGGACATACAAAACCAGTGTAAATTGTCTGCTTTTAATTACAGGGTGATTACAACAGGGTGACCTTACTATAGGCTGACCAGACATTATTCTCCATGCCTATCCTATTAGCACCCCCTAACAGAACAATGCTTGTTATTATACCTGTATATTGCCGACTTGCACATCATGAAAAAGACAACGTTTTGGCATTTATTCTTACTCTATAGCGTCATCAGGCAGCTACAGTTTGTCTCGTCTGTCTAATATGCACTTCAAAAATCATGCATTCTACATGAGGATAGAAAATTATTTGTCCTACACAATGGAAAATTAAAGTATTATTTGTCTGCACCTACCTCTAAAACACCAAGAAAACAACAATGTTACTTCTGTGTTTCTGAAGATCAACTTCGAAGCCAGGAAGTCTGTCATCCCACAGACTTTCAATAATTTGGAGTAGTCTGGATTATAGATTATTTTCTTTTAGCTTGTTATACCTATGCAATAACTGCTCTATTTCCTTTATTTTGAGCCTGAGCACAATATGTAATTAACACAAAATAGATTTCCATGAACTGAAATGGTGTTTGCCCCTGAAGATTTTGTGCCCAAAACATTTGTCCAAAATTACAATTTTCTGCTGAATATTTTGAGAGAAGATTAAATTAAGAGAAAATAAAAGCAGCATAATTACAACAAAATATAATGCAGGTAGTCCTCGACTTAAAACAGTTCATTTAGTGACTGTTTGAAATTACAATAGCACTTTAAAAAATGACTCATGATTCTTTTTCCACTTACAACCATTATAGCATCCCCATGGTCACATGATCAAAATTCATGTGCTTGGGAAGTGACTCATATCTATAACAGTTCCAGTGTCCTTAGAGTCATGTAATCAGCTTTTGTGACCTTCTAACAAGCAAAGTCAATGGGGAAACCAGATTCACTTAACAACCATGTTACTGACTTAACATCTGCAGTGATTCACCTAACAACTGGGGCAAAAAAGGTAAAATGTAGCAAAACTCACTTAATTGATTAGCAATAGAAAATTTGGGCTCAATTATGGTCATATGTCAAGGACTATCTGTAAGCAGGAAGGGAAAAATACAAAAGCCTAGATATCTCACACATAAATCTCAATATTTACCAAAGTTGGGCTCTACTAACAATCCAGCCTTAATGATTGTGGGAAAAGCCAGGTTTTTTTTCAGTTTTCCAGTAGACCGACAGGATAAGGGCTGTCCAGATGTGCAAAGGGACACAATTCCATAGAGTACAGTCTGAAATAAAGAAGTAACTTCTCCTGGGTCCTTCAAAATGGCTGTTTCACTGAGGGGACCTAGAGCATCCTCACCCTTTATGTAATTCTAGAAGATAGGCTTAAGATACAGAAGGATCTTGACAGACTTGAACATTGGGCGCTAGCTAACAAAATGAAATTCAATGGTGAAAAAAGTAAAGTTCTACATTTAGGCATAAAAAACAAAATGCACAGGTATAGTATATGTGGACCTTTCTCAATAGTAGTAACTGTGAGAAGTATCTTGGAGTCCTAGTGGACAACCATTTAAATATGAGCCAGCAGTGTGCAGCAGCTGCCAAAAAAGCCAACACAATTCTAGGCTGCACAAACAGAGGGATAGAATCAAGATCACATGAAGTGTTAATACTTTATAATGCCTTGGTGAGGACACACTTGGAATACTGCTTCTAGTTTTGGTCACCACAATGTAAAAAAAGGTTCTGATACTCTAGAAAGAGTGCAGAGAAGAGCAACAAAGATGATTAGGGGACTAGAGTCTAAATGAAGAACTGTTGTCGGAATTATAGTTTGATGAAAAGAAGGACTAAGGGAGACATGATAGCAGTGTTCCCATATCTCAGGGGCTGCCATAAAGAAGAGGGAGTCAAGCTATTCTCCAAAGCACCTGAGGGAGGACAAGAAGCAATGGGTAGAAACTAATCAAGGAGAGAAGCAACTTAGAGTTAAGGAGAAATTTTCTGACAGTGAGAACAATTAATTAGTGGAACAACTTTTTTTCAGAAGTTGTGAATGCTCCAACACTGGCAATTTTAAAAAGAGATTGGATAACCGTTTGAGGTGTAGGGTTTCCTGCCTAGGCAGGTGGTTAGACTAGAAGATCTCCAAGTTCTCTTCCAATTCTGTTATTCTATTCTACTCTACTCTACTCTATTCATTTCTATGAATTTCTGTGAATTTCCTGAGATCCTTTACTTTGTGTTCATCTTTTAAAAATACCTACTGGATCTTGTATCACAACTAATAAACAATATACAGGTAGTCTTCAACGTATGACTACAATTGGACCTCACATCTCTGTTGCTAAGTGAGACATTTGTTAAGTGAATTTTGCCCAATTTTATTACCCATATTGCCAGAGTTGTTAAATGAATCACTATAGTTGTTAAGTCAATAAATGTTGTTAAGTGAATCTGGCTTCCCCATTGACTTTACCAGAAGGCTGCAAAAGGTGATCACATGATCCTGGGACACTGCATCCTTTATAAATATGAATAGTTGTCAAACATCTGAATTTTGATCACATGACCATGGGGATGCTCCAATGGTCATAAGTGTGAAAAACAGTCATAAGTCATTTTTAGTGTAATTGTAACTTCAAATGACCATTAATTGAAGTGTTGTAAGTCAAGGACTATCTGTATAAAAAACAAAAATATGTCTAATTATAATCGTACAAACTCAGTTTGAAAACTCCTTTTAAGAAATAAGAGGTAAGAGTATAATGAATATAGTATAGTATAGCATAGCATAGCATAATATAATGTATACTTACAATTTATATTGACTGTTTCCTAGTATGATTGATTGCTTATTGTACCCTATGACTATCATTAAGTGTCGTACCTTATGATTCTTGACTCCCGATGAATGTATCTTTTCTTTTATGTATACTGAGAGTATTTACAACAAGACAAATTCCTTGTGTGCCCAATCACACTTGGCCAATAAAAGTATTCTATTCTATTCTATTCTATTCTATTCTATGAAACTCTGGAATCTGTCTGACTTGTGAAGAAATATTGAACTAAGATATTCAAGAAAATGAAAAAAATATTTTCACATTATATCAATATTCATGTCAAGACTCTTACTTAAGAAAACTGTTTACCAAGCAAAGTTTTTAAATGCACAGTATCAAAGAATAATTTTTGACATTTGATTCATACATGCTTATAAGGCTCCAAGACAACATGGTTTAATTATGAAACATATTTCTACTGCCTTAGTCATGCCAATTAAATTTGATTGGATACTTTCCTTATTCAACAAGCCCCTTTCATGTCATTTTAATTTACTGTCAAAGCAGCCTGAATATTGGAAACTAAATTATTTACTACAGTCCATAAGCCAATAATGTTCCATTTGTCTCATACAGAGGGAGACTAGACTAACAAGATTATTAAGGACATTACTTGTAATAGTGAATGTCCTTCACTTTATTTGAGTTTCATGCTGTGCTTTCAGAGATCATACTTCAAAAGAGCTCCATTTCATTCTGTTGCAGAACCTCTAAAACAAATTATTCTTTGCTAGCTTTGTAATGTACTGATCACAAAGAAAACAAACTTGATATTGTTGGGCAAAAGCAGAGTCTCCTTTCTTCTCAGATGACTTCATTAGTTTACTGGTGCTGAACACCTTTGATGCACTCTCATACCGCAAAAAATACAAAACAGGGGGGAAAACACTGACTTATAAGACAAAAAAGCTCACAATCTTAAATCACAAGGATTTTGGCTCTGGTTTAGCTTTATATGGATTCTCCATGCAGTTCTGAATTCTAACTTCTAATACCAGATATTAACTCAATCCTATGAACTGAGTCATTAAAAGATAAATTAATATACATCACCTAAAAGAAGGATTATCCCAAAACACATTTTCTAATTCAGTCTGGTTTATATCTATCAGCACTAAAATTATATTAAGCAACAGTTTTCATTTAGAATATAACAATTAAATTTCTCTGGTAATATTACACTAATAACTAGAGCATACAAAACATTTGCTACACTAATACTCGAATACAGCTCATCAGTCTGGAACCCACATTATGTATCTGATATTAACACAGTTGAGAAAGTCCAGAAATATTTCACAAGAAGAGTTCTCCACTCCTCTACTTGTTGCAGAATACCTTATGCTACCAGACTCGAAATTCTAGACCTAGAAAACCTAGAACTACGCCGCCTTCAGTCTGATCTAAGTATTGTATATAAAAACATATATTTCAATGTCCTACCTGTCAATAAATACTTCAGCTTCAACCATAACAACACAAGAGTAAACAACAGATACAAATTCAAGGTTAATCGCACCAAACTTGATTGCAGAAAATACGACTTCAGCAACAGAATGGTCAATGTTTGGAATACTCTACCCGACTTTGTGGTTTCTTCCCCAAACCCCAAAAACTTTAACCTTAGACTGTCTACTATTGACCTCACCCCTTTCCTAAGAGGTCTGTAGGGGGTGTGCATAAGTGCACCAATGTGCCTACTATCCCTGTCCTATTATTTCTTTTACTTTTTTATTTTTCTTATATGTATCCATGTATTCATAACTATGTTTTTACTTATACCTATTATCTTGTAAGCAATTGACAAAAATAAATAAATAAAAAATAAATTCACTTCCCAAGATACTAAATAAGGCTCTTTAGCCATGGCAGAATGGTTGTCTGAAAATTTTTCCCATATTGCTTCCTTCATAAGCTATATAATGAGCCAGTCAAATGCAAAATGATTCTTGGAATGTTACTTTATAAGTTTTGCTGCTCTATATTAAAATTACTGATTCATCTGACAATTTCAAATACAGAACCATTCTTGGATTGTCCACCTTTATTTGCAATTGGGCACACTGATCTCCCACCCAAGAAGCTTAATGGAAGGGGATAGAAATCACAGATTAGAATATTATCTCTTAAGAGTCTATATATTAGATACATATTTGGCTGATGTATGCATTGATTGAGAAATCAAGAATAGAGATAGCGAGTAATGATAAAAGCAGAAATAATGGTGATTATACACATACACACAAACTTTTACAAGAATGTGGATACATGGCAATAAGAATTAATTAAAACTAGAATTCTCCAAAAAGAAGCAATCTTTTAACTCCAACAAACAATTCCTAGTAAAATATTTTTCTCCCCATAATTGCCAGACCAAAATGCCAGCAACAAATTAAGTCACTTCCCAGAAATTGTTTCCATCTTCATGTTAATGCATGTTAACATTAACATATTAATGCACATGTATTTAAAGAGCAGCATTGCAGAATTTTAAAATATTTTAAAATATTTATTTACAATAAGATTTCAAATAAAGCATGATATTAAACTGCTGCAAGATTAGCATTAATCTTAAAATCTACTATATAAAACATAAATCTGAGCATACTAAGTGTTTATCATACATCATTGGAGTACCAATTGCTGTAATATTATTCCAGTATGTCAGAAATAGATCATTCACAACTCTGCCCCTTGAGATCACTATCTATTCCTTAAGATATTGAGCCTTGTATCTAGAATATTCTGCATGGAAATTCTCACCTTTATGTTGCTTCTTTTTGAGCTACAGAACTTATTATATATGAATGCATTAAGTATTGCTGAAATCATTTGATAAGAGATTTTATATCAGTGCCTGTGTCATGGAATATGCTACAACTGCATAATTCCCATATACCCAGCTAATAAAATTGTGGTTTAAACAATATAACATTTGGCACTGGAGGTTCAAATTGTAATCTCATCACTTTTTCTATCTAAAGCACATGGTTGTTTACAAAAACGGAGGAAATAAATGATTCTTTTTGACATTTCAGTATAAAAATTATGAGTGCATGAAATAATGTTTTTTCCCTGATTGAAGTTTATACATGATGCCCCATTTTGACTAAAAAAAGAGAAATAACAAGCATGTTCCCTTTTCTGAAGCCGAAAGCAATTTCCTTTTCTAATTTTAGTTATGCAAAGCCTATGGGCATCATCAGCATTTAGTAATTAGTTTTATAATTACTGCTGTTTTGCTCACTGTCATTCAATTTTTCTTACAACATGGTCTGGGATTGAAACATCCCACATCCACAGCTGTGTAAATTACCACCCATTTATAAGACAAAAAAAGCAATATTCCACATTTATCATTATTTGGATATAGTAAAATTTCATACTTTGATAATAGTTTTGGTATATTAACTGCCTTTTAAAAAATAAAAAGATTTCTTAAATTCTGGCAAATTTTGTTGACTTATTTTATATCAAGATGATTAATAAAACAATATTTTCCTTAAATTATACTAAATACATTGAAGATATCAATAATATTAATTTTTACATACATGAATTTTTAAGTACATATTCAGTACATCATGCTGTTCTGTTTTGGGTAAGCAATGGTTTATAAAGCACCAGAAAAAAAGTAGGAAATAGTAAACTAAGGTCTTTAATGCATGAACTAAGAAAAAAAAAATCTGAAATCGAATTTGCAGCAATTCAGTCACATAACCTCTTCTTGCTTTTATCCTGTCCATACATGGCCTTTTATTTATGACATCTTAGATTTCTGTTTTCAGGATCTCATCAATTCTCTAAAAACTTTGTCTTCCTGTCAACCATTCGCTCTTCCTTCAAATATCTGTTTTGCAGTCCTCATTCATTCTCTCTATGTCCAAACCATTGATTCTACATTTTTGAGTTCTATTTTTTTTAACATCCAGTTCATATTATTCAGTTCTTATTCCTTATTCATCTGATTTTTTTCTTGTTTTAACACATACTTCTCAAGTTGCTCATTCCCAGTAAATTCAATATTCCTTCTTTGAGCATTCAAACATGGCTTCCAAATAACAAAGTGGAAAGAAGCACATTCTTATTTCACCTCCTTCAAATACATTCTTGCAACAGATACAATCTTGTTCTCTGCAGTTGGACTCCATTTTCTCTGTGAAACAAAATCTTGACTTGATACATTAATTTTCAGATTCATAGTCCTTGTGTCATTCAATCTATCTAACATTGGCTTGGCTCAAAAATTATTCAGGTTCTCAGCCTCACACAGTACCATCTGCATAAAAATGTCATCCATATTCACGTTCCCAACAAATAAACACTTAATGCCACCACATGCATTCCTTATACATTTATTTATAAACAAGTCAAACAACTAAACAGACACAACATATCCTTAGATAAATGCTTAGGTACAGTGTCATTTTTTTTCTCATGCATGATTAACTTTCATCACATACAACTGTCAGTGCATTTAGCAATCAGTCTTCAACCCCATAATTGTACAAAAATGTATAAGTCAAGACTATTCATATCTGCATTTATTTTCTGTAAATGAACAAATGTAGCTTCTTTCTCTCATTGATATACTTCTTAATGAGCCTAATAGCAAAATTTTAGTATTAAGAATTCCTGTCCAACGTAAAGCCATATCAAATTTTTAAAATTTTGCTTCTTGTCTGAGTATTTCAATCAACAGTTTTTCCAAATAGTTTCCAAGGCATATTTAACCTAAAAACACATACTCATGTAAGTTTTGCATTAAGTTTTACTACCCTTTGTCTTCTACAGGAAACAGTAAAGGGCACTGTTCCAATTTTCAGCATAGATTCAATCTTTATATATACATTAAAAATATAAAAAATAGTTCATTAACAGTATTAGCTACACCATCTACACCTGCAGCTTTACAATTTTTAAATATTGTCACAGCATTGTTGACTTCGTCATTTTTTAATACTTTATTATGAATTACACTGAGCATATAAAACTAACAAAGAAACCTAATATATATATATATGTGTGTGTGTGTGTGTGTGTGTGTAAGGTTTATAAGCTGATAATTTAAATAATAAATAAGGGAGACTAGGATAGATCTATTTTGAGCTAGTTAACTCTCTGGTGGTCTCTGGTGATGGTCTCTGGTGATGAGCCGAAAGACAGAAAAGAAAGCAGTATGCTTTCTCCCTTGACTGGGGCTTACCAGGGTGTTGTAACACAAATAATATATATATCTCTGGTGATGAGCCGAAAGACAGAAAAGGACAGCAGTATGCTTCCTCCCTTAATTGGGGCTTACCAGGGTGTTGTAACACAAGTATATATATATATATATATATATACTCATTCCCCTGTATCACTGATCTGGATGAGAACCAGTGGCCTAATGGCAATTACAACTGCCTCGATCCCAGTAAGGATATGGCTAGCTGACGAGAGCTAAGTAGCTCGAAATAGATCTATACTAGTCTCCCTTGTTTAATTATTTATCAGCTCAAAAACCTAACACACACACACATACACACACACACACACATGAATTAGGTTTCTTTGTTAGTATGTATGTATGTATGTAGATATGTATATGTATATATGTATATGTATATGAAAAAATACTTCCCCAAAAATATGAAACTTTTTTCATTCCCAGCAAGCATATTCAACATTAACACTTTATTGCTGCCTCTTAAATTACAACCAGAAACATCTTTATTGCATACCACCCCATTTTCTATAAACTCATGTCTGAATCTTCAGTTCCCCTTATTGATCAACAAAGGCCCAGCAAAAATAAACAAATAAACAATACATAACACTCCCTTTTCATTTCCAAATCCCCTCATTGTTTTGCATTTAAAATAAGTAAAAAAATTCCCACACAATATATTTCTAATTAGTTTCAAATACTTTCTTTAAATCACTTTCACAAAGCCTTAGCATTTAAACTAGTGGTTCCCAAAGTGGGTGGTACCGCCCCCTGGGAAGTGGTGGGATGCCTTAGGGGGATGCTAAGAGGCAAGGGGGCCAGCAGGGGGGTGTTCGAGGCGCCAGGCCTGCAGGTTCACTAACTGACTGTAACACCGCACTGGAGCCGGCGCCTCCAATGCGGAAGTGGTGGCACGTTACGTGCTGCTGCGGCCGAGTTCGATGTGCCACCCCCTGCTGCCACCGCTTCCTCATTGGAGGTGCCACTCTGGAGCGGTGCTAGTCAATGGGTGAGCCTGCAGGGCTGGCTGGCACCTTGAATGCCCCCCTGCCACCTCTTAGCACCCTTCTACCGGCCCTCTTGGGGATGCTAAGAGGCGGCAGGGGGGTGTTCGAAGTGTCAGCCCTACAGGTTCACCAATTGACTATAGTAATGCTCTGGAACCAGCACCTCAAATGCGGCAGCACATTGGAGAAAGCCCCCGCCACTGCTTTCCCAAAGTGCCATCACTGTCGCATTGTCTGTCTGTCCGTCCGTCGGTCCATCCATCCAAAAGGTCTGTCTGTTTGCCTGCCTGCCTCTCTCTCTCTATCTATCCATCCATCCATGTTCGAAGTGCTGGCCCCGCAGGCACATTGGGAAATTAGAGCAAAGCCAGTCTGAGAGGGAGGGAGGGAGGGAAGGAAGGAGGGGGAGGGAAGAGAGAGATAGAGAGAGAGACCTGATGCATCAGTTTGAATGAGGCCTAGTTTAGACTGAGGCCCTTTTCCACATTGAAACATCTTTGCCAGCACATTGAAACCTCTGGCTTCTATTAAAGGTTTTGTGGACGAAACATGGTCAAGACTATCAGGAAGCTCTCACATTTTGTTGAGGCTTTAAACAGGATCCATTGAACCAGATCTCCACCCTAAAAAAATACTTTTCCCCAATTTATTACAGTGCCAATTCTGAAGAAGGCAAAACCAAAATGTACTGGTAAATTACAAGAACACACACACACACACACTCCCTTCTAACCCTGCTGGAGCAGGTGATTGGATTAGAATAGATATCTCATTATCTTTCTCCTCCCTCCCTCGCTCCTTCTTTATTTCTTTTTCTTTCTGTTCCTTCCTTGCATCCCCCCTTCTTTGTCTGTCCCTTTTACTTTCTTTCCCTTTTCTTCCTCTCTTTCTCTCTCTTTCTTTTCTCTCTCTGTTTCCCTCTTTCAGGCTCACTCCTTTAGATCAGGGGTCGCCAAACTTTTGGACCTCAGAGACCACCAAACTCATAATTTTAAATCCCAGAGACCACTAATATGAATTTTGACTGACGGTGGCTTTATGGCATTGGTGGGAGAGGGAGAGAGAGAGAGAGAGAGAGAGAGAGAGAGATCTGTTCCAACCTCTCTCTCTCCTTCTCTCTCTCGCACATAGGCAGGGATGGGATTTAGACCCCTGATCTAAAGTTGTCAAAACTCCAAAAACAGGTCAAGTAGCTCTGGGGAGGCTAGTCATAAATTAGAACACTTGCTAAACAACTGGCCATTAAGTGAGGACCACTTGTATTTGGTTTGCCAGTCACCTGGCCATGCCCACCCAGTCACATGACCAGCAAGCCATGCCCTCAAATTAGGCCACGCCCACAGAAATTTGAATCCCACACCTGGGTGGGGGGCACCGAGGATGAGTTTGTAGCACCAAGGGGGCAGTTGACCGAAAAAGTTTTGGAACCACTGATTTAAACTCTTTAAATCAAGTCTAAAGTCACTCCTTTTCTGTATTTTGCAAAAAGATACCCAAAATATTTTACAAAACTGAAAATATATAGTTTTCTTTCTTTTTGAGTGGATGGAAGGGAAACTTCTCCCAGTGATTTGAAGTCTTGCAGTTCCAAAGATTTTTCAATGCAATGCAAACATTAAACTCCAAAGTAATTAAAAAGATAAGGATTGGTCAAACCTTGAGTTGATGAAAGACTGCATTCACAGCTTAGAACATGATGGAACCCATGACTCCAAGCGGATCCCAAGCAAGCTACAAAAAACTCTGCTGACTACTCACAAAAATCAGTTGTTGAGGAGTACATATGGGCATTCTCCAGATCTCTTTTTATTCCAAAGAGAAGTTCAGCAGGCTGGATCTCAAATCCAGCTGCCTTTCTGCCTTTTAATCTGTGTGGATCGTAGAAAAATTAAGGCATTATCTTGCCTCAGTGGAAGTACATTAATAGTATTTATTCAGTCCTCCTCATTGAAATACCAATATACTTCACTAAAATATTCCATCTCACATTACTTTTTCAAGTTCATTTAGTTGCTTTCATCTAACTTCTCTTAATCTTTCCTTGCTCTTTTTACTACATTCTTTGCAGTGACTTTTCCCCCATATATATTATATATTACCTTTCTCTTATCTTGTTTTGCAGCAATCATTTTGTTATACATGGTCTTTTTTCTCATCCATTTCTCTCTCTCATCGTTTAGCCAAACATCTTTTTCATGAACAATGAACTCCATACAGTTCTGTAGCATTCTATAACACAATTCTTTCCATTCTATTTCAAGAAGCTACTGTGTGCCCACTTTCCTTATCTTTACTTTCCATTAAGTCTACTCTAAGATTAATCTGTTTTCCAATAGTTTTTCATTTAGCATTTTGCACATTCTCCTCCTGAACTACTTTCATTATAGTATCTTTTTCCATGTCCGTTTTTTTCCCAAGATTCCCTCTTGATACCAAGTAATGTCTGCTCCAATTGAAAATTTGGCATCCTTCATTAAGAAAGATAATAGGATAGGGTCTTTTTGCTCCCAGGAGGCTTCACTGAGGCTCAGGAAAGGAAAAAACAGAGCATGGGGGGGATGACACAGCACCCCATCCCGCACCCCTTTTTGCCTCCTGGGCCTCAGGGAAGCCTCCTGGGCAAAGAAGTAAGACAGCGAGTGGGATCCCGGCACAGCTGATAATCAGGAAGGGGAAAAAAAGAAATACCAGTTCAGCCAAACCAGTAGCTGTTTTCTTACTAACAGTTCGGACGAACAGTAGCATTTTTTATTATTGGTTTGCCTGAATCAGGCCAAACCAGTAGATTCCTACCACTGGGTCTTTCCCAATTTTGGAGGGAAGTTACTTCAAAGGGTCAGGGCAGGGGTGGGATTCTACCGGTTCGGTCTGGTTCTATAGAACCGGTAGCTCCGAAGAGCAGCTGAAACCGAACTGGTTTGCTCTGAAGATCTTCTTTTCTTCAGTTGGGCCCGCCCGCCCACCTGGGCTCTAGGCTATCCTTTATTCCCTGCTAAAGCAATCTTAGTTGCTTTGTGCGGCATAGCTAAGTGTCGTGTGTCAGCAGGAGATGGTTATTGCTTGCAGCAGAAGTTGTTTTACAAAGCATGCACTCACCAAACCAGTTGTTATGCTGGTAGGATCCCACCCCTGGTCAGGGCAACCATGGAAAAGGCATATTACTGAGGTCTCATAAGGTGGTAACATTTAAGGGAAAAGACTTGTTTGATCTGGTGAAAATGAAGATATGGTCTTCCAAACAGCATAAACGCATGCCACTTAGAACTTTAAAGGTAATAATTAGCATTTTGAATTGCATCAAGAAAGCAACTGAAAGTTAAAGTAGCTTGTGCAGGAGCAGTTGAACATAGGTGAAATGTAAAGCACCAGAACTGTCTGCAGTGTTGTATATTGGACCAGTTGTAACTTCAGATGATCTTGAAAAGCAGCTCAATGTAGAGTACATTGGAATAATCCAACCAAGAGGTGACTAAAGCAGGATTTTAAAGGAAGTCCTTCCAATCCAGGAATGGGAGTTCTCTTTCAAAGTCACAAGAACACATGAAAAAACAGCACTAAGAAGCTGGAGTATTTACTATGGTTTAGGCAGATAACATGAGACAGGAGTGAAATTCAAATGCATAACAGAGAATGCTTGCCTGAAAAGTGCCAACTACAGTCCAAGAAGCAATAATGTAGTCCAAATATGTTCCAAGAGTGACAGAATGCCAAATCAGGTTTGAATCAAATCAGGTAATATGCTGGTTCCAGAGACAAAGGGTCATGAACAAGAAACAAGAATTGAAAGCTAAACAATTGTTTCCAAAAAAACAAACAAAGGAAATAACCAAATCTACAGTATCTGCAGACAGCTGACCGCAATTAGTCATGTCTTGCCCTTTGCCTAACAAGCAGTTTCACTGAGGAGTTTTGTTCTGCTTACCTCTATAGGCATCAAGATTTGGAGCTTTGGTGTTGTGTCCCATCATCTGACTGCTCCAGCTAAACAGGAGATACTTATGGCTGATCAGTTGAATTCCTGAACCACAGGCTTAGGTGGAGTAACTTCATCAGCTTCAAGGTCAGATTCTGAATTATGGCTGATAACAATGGGGTAATTTGGTCACAAATCAAACATGGGCAAAAGCTCAGGAGCTGTAAGTCCAGAAGGACCCCAAATTGTGCACCACCTCTGTGTTTCTTAGACAGCCTAGACTGATATACCACTGATAGCCTTATCTAAAGAGATACCCTTGCCCCATTTGCAGTCTTTATCTTATCTAGACTACAGTTGTGGATAATAGATGAAACTATTTTTGAAAATAATTCAAAAATAATTCAAAAACATCTAAGCAGGATAGTTAGCAAATTGAAACTAGCACATACAGTCATATATAGTGTGCCATTTGCTCATTTCTGGGGGAAATTCAGACCTGATACTCATTCGAAGATCCCTGAATAATGTGGACCAAAAGGGTATTCTCAGGACTTTATTTCAGGCCTGAGAAACAGAACTCTATCTGTGGAATGCCCTCCTCAGAAAAACTTGTCTGATGCATACATTAATTGTGGTTCCTAAGGATGATTTTGTTACTTTAGAAGTCTGTTTATACTTTTATTTATTCACATTTCTAATGTTGCCCAACTCATTGGCGACTCTCTCATATTTCACTATTTGTTGTTGTTAGTCGCAAAGTCATGTCCAACCCATCGCAACTCCATGAACAATGTTCCTCCAGACGTTCCTGTCCTCTACCATCCTGTCCTCTACCATCCCCCGGAGTCCATTTAAGCTCACACCGACTGCTTCAGTGACTCCATCCAGCCACCTCATTCTCTGCCATCCCCTTCTTCTTTTGCCCTCAATCGTTCCTAGCATTAGACTCTTTTCCAGTGAGTCATTACTTCTCATTAGGTGGCCAAAGTATTTGAGTTTTATCTTCAGGATCTGGCCTTCTAAAGAACAGTCAGGGTTGATCTCACTATTTCACTATTACTTCTGTGCAATTTTATATTCTATTGATCACCAATACACTTTTATTGCTCTTGTCATGTCCATTGTACTTTTCACTTTGTAGACTTTGATAGTGTTATGCATTAATTTTTATTATCTTATGTTCTATAATGTACTTCAAAGGACTAAATACCAGTCAGAGAACTTGTTTTAATCATTATCATCTCACTTTTTAAAAGCTGACTTGGATTAAAATTTCATGGGCATGTGGTATGTATAAATTTGGAACAGGAGTGTGATTCTTTGTTCTCACTCCTATACTCCATTGTTCTAATGGAAGTGCGGTGTCACTCAGAGAGTTCCTCTGACCAATTCAGTAAGGCTGCCTTTGTCAGCAAGCAGTACTGGAAATAATATTCTTAGCTGCAATGAAGGAATTGAAAATTGTTTTCTAATACCATCAAAGCTAAAGGAAGCATAATTATCATTACTGTAATATAGTTTTGTAATTTAATAATATTTAGTTAGTTTATTTTATTTTATTGTCATTGCACCTCGTACAATGAAATCAAATACCATCTTCAGTGCATATCATGACCATGAAAATAAACACAAGTACACATCCTTCACCCTCTACACATTGAACCAAAAACCCCCAACACCACACCAACACTGCACTATACAGTAGAATTCAAAAGAGCTACTGCCCTGGGATAGAAGCTGTTTTTCAGCCTATTTGTCCTTGTTTTTATTATCCTGTACTGTCTGCCAGATGGTAATAGTTCAAAAAAGGGTTCCCAGGACATGATGGATCTTTGAGAATGTTTTGAACTTTCTTAAGGCAGCGGAAGCTATAAAGCTCTTCCAAAGAGGTGAGAGGGCAACCAGTGATCTTCTGGGCAATGATGTTAACCCTCTGGAGTGCTTTTCTATCTGCCACTGTGCAATTGGCAAACCATACAGAGGTGCAGTAAGTTAAAATACTCTCTATGGTGCAGCGGTAGACGGTCACCAGCAGTTTTTCATTCAGTTGTTGTTTTCTGAGAAGTCTCAGATAGTATAATCTCTGCTGGGTCCTTTTGACCAGTGCTGCAATGTGAGGTCAGGTTCTCTTTTATGGTAACACCCAGAAACTTAAAACTGGCAACTTGCTCTACTCAGTCCGCATTGATAAGCAAGAGCTGGATGTCTGATCTGTTCCTTCTATAGTCCACAATAAGCTCCTTGGTCTTATTGGTGTTGAGGACCAAGTCACTGTCTCCACACCGCAAAAACAACCGGTCTACCTCATCTTGGTAGCAGACTCATTCCCCCTGGAGATGAGTTCCACCAGTCATCTGTATTTGATAATAAAATTTCACTGACTGTCAAGGGGTTAAAAAAACAAAATACTTAATGCATTACTATATTCGGAAGAATAATTAACTCAGTATGTTTATTTATCTACTTTTGCTACTTGATTAAATGAATGACTGATGACAGGTTCCTTGTTTTCTTCCTTTTTGTCAGGATAAATGTTCAGTATTAACTTAAATGACAGTACTCAAAATAATTATAATGAAATTAAATACAGTGTAATTGTGTTTATAGGCTTTCAACTTAGTAAAAAAAATTATAAAAATATTAAATATTATTATTAAAGAATATAATTGACAGACTGTTTCCTGCATCATATTACTTTTTAAAATGTAGTACGTTATACTACTTTTTTTAAAATGGCCATACCGTGTAATAAACTAAAGAAAGAGAAAAAGAATGCAATTGGAGAGAGTAGAAAAAGGATATAGAATAGCACAGTACAGAACTTAAGGCAAAAAGAATGCACTGTAATGGAAAAAGGGGCTGAAAAGAAAATTGTGGTCCGGTGATAAAACTTTTCAGTGGCTTCAGGTGCACCATTGATCTAGCGAAAGTAACAAAGCCAAGCATTTCTGAACAATTAGCTCACTTTGTCATTTAGAAACTGTTGAGGGAAAGCAGTACTTCAACAAGACTTCTTTCTAGTGTAGAAGGAAACAGAAAAAGTGGCCAATCTCATGTAAGAATTGGGATAGACTACATTGCAGCAATTCTTGTCCACAATTTATATTGGTAAATAAATTTTATATAAATCTGCAGACTCAGTGCATTATAGTTAGTCAGTGATTATAGTTAGAATTATTGTACCCTATGAATATTATTAAGTGTTATGCCTGATGATTCTTGACTCTTGACAAATGTATCTTTTCTTTTATGTATACTGAGAGCATTTGCTTCTGTGTCCAATCACACTTGTCCAATAAAGAATTCTATTCTATTCTAAATGTATGGGTTCACACCTGGATATAAGCTTAGCTAACTCACATATCCCCATCTATAATACATATAAATCAGTAATTGTATAATAGAAGAACTGAACTGAAAAGGTAGGTAAGTGAATTGAGATTTTTTTTTAAAATTTTGCATTATTTTTAGCTCTAACAATGCATAAAATACCTATATTTTAAGAAAGTGCATTTACTTTAGAAAAGATGACTTCTAAAAATATTGGTTTAACCACTCAGTGATGTCTGACTCTCCACGCTACCTCAAGCACAGTATCTTTCAGTTGTTGGATGTTCATCTTTGTATAGATTTTGATATTATCAAGCCAGCATGTTCTTTGCCTGCCCCTTTTTCTTGTTCCACTAAGCATTCCTAACACCATTGACTTCTCCAATGAATTTGCATGCATGACAATAAAGGCTGTATAAAATGTTCTGATTGTAAGCAATGTCAATGAAAATGTGTTCCATTCTATATTGCAAACCTGTATGACAGTAGCCCCAGGGACCAGTGCCGTGGAGAAAGATTTTTCCACGGACTGGTGGGGGTGTGGTTTTGAATGCTGACTGCATCCTGTGAATGGGATTCACTTGTTTGCATGACCCCATTTCTGGCATGCTGCAGACTGGTGCTGGTCCATGGATTGGGGGGCCCTGCTGAACGAAATATAGGTCAAACTTTCATTGGGAAAACGAGCAAGCTTGACAGAATCGTTTCATGTTCAGATAAACCTATATCAGCTAAGAATTCCTTTTACTTTTTAAAATGATCTGATTCTTTTGATACTCTGTGTCAAATCTCCTCTTCTCAGTTAGGGTTATGCAAACATTTTATACTGGTATTCATCAATAGCAAATGTAGATAACCACCACAAATAATACAGAAAATAATGTGTGTCATTATATAATTCAGTGAAATAACTGCCAGCTGAGAAATGTGCACTGTTCATTCTCTATCTTTCAAAGGGCAAAAGGAAACTAGAAAGCATATAGAGACAGTCATAGCTATTATTAAGGACATCAAAGAACTTTCAGAATAAAAAAAATGCTATTAAAAGATGACCACTTATTTTAATAAGGAGTTCAGAACCAGTTCACACAATTAATGGCACACCTGCAAATGATCCCAGGATGATGCTGTTTAGATAATCACTCGTTTGTATCAGGTTCTCATAAGGATATTGTCACTGCTTCTCCTCAGTCAATTCTATAACACTATTATTGTTGTAGAATTCTACAATTCTACAATGCCATCTATTATTACAAAATTGCCAAAAGTGTAGGGAAATAGCTTTGAAAAGCCTGATTCAGGCAATATATTTTCATTTGTGTGTTCCCAAGAATTTCCAACAGGAAAACCATTTCAAGTCACTCAACAAGTATTACTGATAGCAATTGTTCCAGGTAAAGCTGGGTCAAATTCTACCACCCAATTTTTCACTGATCCTTTACCATTTTGGATATTTAGGCAAGTCAACACGACAGAGGTTGTAAATGTATCAGTGCAATTGAGGGCATGTGCGGATGCTTTGTTTTCTTGCATGATCTTTCAAAGATGGATCAGCTAACCATATAGCTGTTTAATCATGGTCAGATTCACTGATGAGCAAAAGAATATGGAAAGTTCCACTATGTCCAGACACAGCAATTTTTAAAGGGAAAGTGGGAAGCATGAATGGATGCAAGGTAACAAACAAATGTTACCTCCAAATGTGTCCTTCTCCATGAATCTAATAAGAAATGTACATTCATTTCCTTTTATTATTGTTTCATCCACTTTAATTTCCCCAGCCCTCCTTTATAATCAGTGAATTAAAAGGTATGAATGAATGTTTAGAGCATGGGTGTCAAACTTGATCATGTCATACGATGTATCATGAAGTATCACAACGTTTTTTGCCTTTGTGGAGCCAGTGTGGGCGTGGCCTACGCATGACGCATCCAGCCCACAGGACGCCAGTTTGACAGGCCTGCTTTAAAGCAACAGCAGTACAAAATAACCTAAGGCATTTTTTTAAACATTCTTTGTTTTGCAATATTTTCCTGTCACACTTCTTCGTACCATACTGTACATATACTGATCAGAAATGCCTCTTACATAAATAAATGTGTGCAGCATCATGATGCCCATTACAAAAACCACTGGGATTGGATCACAACACAATATTCATTCTATTAATTTCTTGTTTATTAGAAAAATATTGAGACTCAATCAAAGCTTGCAAAGATTCTACAGTGATGGAAATAAGTACACATAAGTCTCAACTTACAACAATTGGGATCAAAATTTCCATCATAGGTTGTTGCAGCTCCAATTCAGAAAAAGAACAAAGATGTTGTTCACAAAGTGCCGCATCAATACTCAAAAAGTAACAGGAAATTTAAAGTGACAAAGCAATACATTTATGTAAAGGTCAAACTTCCTATCAAAACCCTGTGCTTGGGAAGGAATGACCGTTTTTGCAGGATGAAACAAACAAACAAACAAGTGTGTGTGTGTGAGAAAGAGAGAGAAAGAGAGAGAGAGAAAGAGAGAGAGAGAGAGATTTGCAGTGACATTAAACGTTAGCTGAAACATTAAGTGATTAAGGCTCAGGTTAGACAGCAGGAGACCATGGGTTTTAATCCTGTCTTAGGTATAAGAGCCAGAGGGGGTGACCTCAGCTTAGTCATTCATTCTCAGTCCAATTCATCTCACAGGGTTGTTGTTGTGGAGAAAATAGGAGGAGGAAGGAGTACTGGACTTGTTTGCTGCCTTGGGTTATTTGTAAAAATAATAAAGGTGGGATATAAATAAATAAAAACAAAATAAAAGTAAAATTCAACATTTCATTTCTAATGCTTATATTAACAGTCACAATAAGTATGAAATAGACAGATATATTATTCTCGTTGTACCTTAACTGTGAAAACATAATGCAATGTCTCAAAACATTCATTAGGCTTAGATTCTTTCCTAGACTTCGTTCAAAAGTACAACTACAGTACAATCTCAAATGATTTTGGTCAAAGACTAACTATATGATATATTAAATGTGTCATTTGACTTATGACAATAATAAAGATTTTTTTTCATTTTAGGCTTATGCATAAAAAGGCAATTGCAATAATGACCACAATTGGGGGATTTAATACATCCCTGTCCTACTGTAATCCCAACAATAATAAAAATCAGCTGTGCTGCTATAGAGATCCCACTGGAGAATAAATATGAATACACACATATACCCAATTACTTTAGCACTGATTTGCAGTCAACTGAGCTTTTAAACGGAGCAGCTATAAATGTAATATCCAGTCTGAAAACTCCTGGGATTCTAAGGGCTTGCACATTTAGCTTCAAGTACAACCTGGATTGTCCCACTGCTTCTTTCTTAGTCTAACAAAAGGGAATAATTAAAAAAAACACACACAGAGAGAGAGAGAGAATATGGTGGCTTGGGATCTACTGATTCCACAAGAGATCTGTCACAATCCTGCTCACCAACTCCACAGGTCTTAGCTATATTGTTACCAGCTATTTTCCTCCAGAGAAGTCATCTCTGCCACTGGTTTACCGGCAAGAAGGTAAATGGTAATCCCTTTCCTCCAATATCCTGATGGAAGGGAACACAAATGATTAAAGCTAAATCCCTTTTCCAAAGTGAGCATCACTGATTAATTCTAAATGTTTATTATAATTAAGAGATGTAAAATAAAGTTGAAAGGAAGTTCCTCCCCTCCCACCAAAAAAACAATTGTTTTCTGAAGTCTGGACTCAACTGCTATAACAAGCGAGGATCTGATGAAAGAGCCTACATGAGAACAAATTTTCAAAGCTCTGATTTCAATCTATAAACAAATTTTAAGCTATAGTAAAACTATAGACATGGTGTCAATCCTGAAACTGACCTGACCAAAGCCATTTTTGACAGCTTCAGTGTTGCTACACTGAGGGATAGGGAGGGGGATTTGAGATAGTTGGGATTCTGTAGCCAAAACAAAATATTTTCTCTTAGGAACCAAGGACATTCTCATACCTGGTCAGGGGAAGGTGGAGTGAGGTGATCCGGCTGCCAGACCACACTGTGATTGGACCATGTGACTTTTTTGAAAAAGTTAAAAACTTAATTAGGTGAAAACCGTAGAAGTCTTCAAAATCAGTTTTCACCAGATCTGTGCCAATATGATAATTCCAATAAAACTATTTTTTTGAGGAATCTATCTGCCTTGGAGATAGATTAATATGGATATGGATCTATTACTTGGAACCCTGATATACTGATTCTAGATTGATACTGGAACTATTAGCTCTAATCCTGATACTGCCAGCTGGAGCTTCTTCCATGCTAAATTGGAGACTGCCCTCTATTTTTGAAGGAAATTACTCTCCTGATCGATTTTTCAGTGTATGGTCTTCACAGACTTCATTTCTATTCTGGGGTCCTTGTATTCTTTGATCTTAGTTATTTTCTTGCAGATGTTTCATTACCAAACTAGGTAACATCATCAGTGCTGTTGTTGTTACCTAGCTGAGTAATGAAACATGTGCAAAGAAATGACTAAACACCTGCAAAAGAATATCCAAGCTCAGAGAGCATCAAAGGACCCTACAAATATTCTCTTTATTTTATTGTATATTACTTGAATTGACATGCCTTCCATTGTTTAAGAGTTCTTTCAGTATCTGAACTCTTGAAATTGATTTTTTTCAATATTCACTATAACTATTTGTCTATGGGAGTAGCGTCAGATAATTTATAGGTAGAGTGAAACTGATTCCTATTATCATCCTATATAACCCTATATACTAGATTAGGTAAAAAATAATGTTTGGGGGAATATGAAGAATGTTGAATGGTACAATCACCAAATATTCATTTTGTGGGAGAGAAATTTACCTTTTACTCTGTTTTCTAAATGCAGCATGCCTATTTTAAGGCCTACACTACACATCACCAAGTCATCTAAAAAGAAATATCATTATATTCAACATGATTACTTACTTACTTACTTATTTATAAATTACTTTTAAGTAGACATATGATTCCTTTTAAGGAGACATATGAGAGATTTTGGTTTAACAAAGTATATGATAAAAGGAGAAAGCTAGATAAAACACCTTTTTTTATAATAGTTCGATATATGTAAGGATACTTCTCTGCATGCAACAGCTAGCTCAGTAACTAATTTGTTATCTGAACTATGTTCAAATATTTCAGTTTAAAACTAGATCTCTACAGAAAACTATTAATTGCCTATTTTACACTGTGCAATTGTAAAAAAAAGTGTGGTTAATGTAAACTTATATTCTTATTGTAATACATATTGTACTAATATCTGAAGATGTATCCGAAGCTGTCGAAGTGATGTCCCGATGCCTGGAGGCCGTGCGGAGTTGGATGGGTCGTAACAGGCTCCATCTCAACCCGGCCAAAACCGAGTGGCTGTGGTTTCCTGCGCCCAGATACAGCCAGCTGGTTCCTTCGCTGACCGTGGGGGGAGAGGTTTTGACCCCCGTGGAAAGGGCGCGCAATCTGGGCGTCCTCCTGGATGTACGGCTGTCTTTAGAAGAGCACATTGCAGCCGTCGCCAGGGGGGCTTTTTATCAGATACGTCTGATTTACCAGTTGCGGCCCTTTCTGGATCTGGGCGCACTTCGCACAGTCACGTCCGCCCTCGTTATTTCCCGCCTGGATTATTGCAATGCTCTCTACATGGGGCTCCCCTTGAAGAGTCTCCGGAGGTTACAGTTGGTCCAGCATGCAGCCGCGCGGGTGATTGTGGGTGCCCCTCGGAGCTCCCACGTTACACCGCTTCTCCGCAGGCTGCACTGGCTTCCTGTGGCCTACCGGATTCGATTCAAGGTGGTATTGATGGTATTTAAAGCGCTCCATGGCTCGGGACCTGGGTACTTACGGGACCGCCTACTGCCATCGTCAACCTCCCGCCGCCCAGTACGCTCCCACAGGGTTGCCCTACTTGGGGTCCCGCCGCCTGGCCGCTGTCGGCTGATGGCCCCGAAAGTTCGGGCTTTCTCTGTGGGAGCTCCCTCCCTATGGAATGATCTCCCCCCGGAGATACGGGCTATGACGGATATTCTGACCTTCCAGCGCGCAGTGAAAACCCTATTTTTTAAACAGGCCGGCCTGGCCCAGTAACTGTGTTTGTGGTTTTAACTAATTTTAATTGGGGTTTTATTAGCTTTTAATTTTTAATTGAATTTTGAATAGACAGCCGGATCAAATTATTTAATCTATTTTTAATCGTATTTATTGTATATTTATTGTATGTTTTTTAGTAGGCTGTACACTGCCCCGAGTCCCTTTTTGGGAGAGGGAGCAGTATAAAAGTTTGATTAAATAAATAAATAAATAAATAAATAAATAAATAAATAAATAAATAAATAAATAAATAAATAAATAAATGTATTGGAATCACTTCCCCTTTGGAATGGAAATTAATAATTCATTTCCTCTTGACTGATAGCCGGTTGCATAGTTGTTATTATGGGTTTACAAGATTCCTTCTAATATGGAAATCACTGTGCTTTACACAAACGACTACAATACTTAAAATTTACTTTTCTATTTACTTAATGGACTTTTTAATGTACAGTAAAGATACTGGAAGAATTAAAATTAAGTGTATTACAACAAACTGAAATACTATTACTTTAATATTTGTTCTGATTACTTAAATTATTTAAACTAATCAGTATAAACTGAGGCAGGAAAAATGTATGTAAGAATAAATCTCTGGCAAAATAAATATCTAACTAGAACAGTGTGAAATAGGCATCTAATAGTTTTCAGATGGGATTATTCAAGCTTCTAATTAGCCATTTCCCGGCTGTACGGGATAAGTAAAATTTGTCTCTAGATGACTACATGGGCAGGCACTGAGCTTTAATGTAGCAATATTCAAGTTTTGTTTTTCTAGCTACAGATGCAGAGAAGTATGCAATGGCTATTGCACTCACTTAGTCTCTCCCTCTCCTCCCACAACCCTCTGCGGTAGACCATGAAACACAAAGCTACTTCCACCTGCACAAATATCTCTTCAACCCAGAACTGTATGTGAAAGGAATCAATTCATATCATTTGAACACTCACAAGTTATATGATCCTGAATGAATTATTTGTATATTATACTGCTCAGGCAAGTAGACCTTCAACAGAATGTTATTTGCTAAAGTGACAGTGTTTTCTATCAATCAAAATCTACCATACACTGTGACAACCTAGTCTAGGGACAGCAATGTTTCACCAAGCTAATTTTCTGCAACAACTCATGCCAGTACAACGATCTCTTTAAACTTAAGCAGGTCAGGTATTATTTCTGTCCTGCTATCTGTCATGACCCATAAAATTGGGTTGGTAGCTGGGGAATATTTAGCAGCTTCTGAGAGTATCTGGAAGCTAATCAGATGATCTATGATCTCTGCCAACGTTCTCCAACAGGCCGGTGCGTTCCCACAGGGAGGGTCTGCTCCGGGTGCCGTCGGCCGCTATGTGTCGTCTGGCGGCGCCAAGGAGTAGGGCCTTCTCTGTGGGTGCCCCCGCCCTCTGGAATACTCTGCCACCGGAACTTCGTACCGGCACGGACCTGAGGGCCTTCAGGCGCGCGTTAAAGACCTGGCTCTTTGAGCAGGCCGGCCTGGGCTGAGATGATGATTTTAAATTTGATCTCCATTTTTAATTTTAAATTGGGTTTTAAGGGTGGGGGGGGGGTTTCCTAGTTTTAGTATGCAGCCGATTTAAATTTAATTACTTTTTAACTTTTGTATTTTCTGTGGGGTTTTTAGATGAGCTGTTCACCGCCCTGAGTCCCTCGGGAGAAGGGCGGTATATAAATGCAATTAATAAATAAATAAAAAATAAATAAATATTGCTGCTGAGGCCCATATAACTAATACCAATGCTGGTATTCAGCAGGAGAAGACTTCTCTTAAATACAAGCTATGGCACAAATGGTGGTTTTTAAAATCTGGTACATACAGATTGTTGTGTGCCATGACACAGAGATCTTCAGGAAGTGAACTGTGACTTGGGAAACATTTGTAACCCTAAAAGATCTAGGGAAAAAAACAGAATAAATATGGTGAGCTCCTGAATATCATGGTATTGGCTGAGACTCTTCAACAAGCACTGTCAAATCTTATCTAGGGAACAGAAAATTTCCAATTCCAGATCCATAGCAGAACTGGAAAAATCGTGTTAATATACAAACACACAAACATATATTCCCTTATTAATTTCAATGATAAGACTGATATGAAATTATATTAGCTGATAAAACAACTTACTTATAAAAACCAATAAATGCAAAGTACCATTTAAACTTACATATGAGTGTGTGTGTGTGTGTGTGTCCGTGCACATATTTTTTGGATAATATTTGGAATGAGATTTCTTATGGGATAATTCCATCCTGACATTGACAATAGTACTGAAAAGAAATAATATTAACCTCAACTGTCTGCATATTACTGCATTCAGGTAACAAAGGTACAAGCAGGGGTGGGATTTACTGGTTCAGACCAATTCGAGTGAACCAGTAGTTCCAATGAGCATTTGGCCCCGCCCACCCATCCTGCTCTTTCCTGTGCTTTATTTCCTGTTTTTTTAGCACAGCTGATTCACGCGGCATAGCAGTTTGCAGCATCAGCTGTTTTACTTGGGGATGCAGTAGAAGGTAAGTAATTGAGTTGAAAATGGGCTTTTTTAAATGTAGAGCACGCACGTATGGCACACGCGTACTCACGAAACCGGTTGCTACACTGGTTGAATCATACCACCAGGTACAAGGGGGGAAAAACTCCTTTGTTTGTTATACTAAGTAAATTAAATGAAAGATTAGTGGCTATTCTTTAGATTAATACAAATATGATTTTTAAATATCCACCAAAGTTCCAAAGATGCTTTTTCAAGAGGCAATTGGACTTTTTGGTTTTACTTTGAAGATTTATTTTATTTATTTATTTAGTCAAAAAATTATTAGATAACAGGTATAAGTATAAACATGGTTATAAATACATGAAATGGATATGAATAAGAAAAAAAGAAACAATAGGACAGGGACGGTAGGCACGTTTTGGTGCGTTTATGAACAAAGATGTTTTGCTTCTCGTCCAAGAAGCTTTTTCAATTTCTTTGGGACAACCATGACCTGGATGACTGAGAATTTCCATAGACAACCATCAAATGAAGATTATTATGGATAAAGAAAACTTTCAACCAATATTAATCACAATGAGTTGTTGTTTTTTGAACTGTTACAATAATCTGTTATTTAAAGTAACCAATGCTGGTCAGATATGGTCATTTTTTAAATAATATAGATTTCATTTGTGATGAAACAGTTATTTCAAATATCTGTTTCATCACTTTTACCAAAATATTGGTAAAAACTATTGATTGCTTTAAAGTTGTCTAATGTATCATTTTCATGATGTAATTGACCTGGGAATTGCAATATTGAAATATTGCAATGCATCATCTAAATGTTCTTTCTACAAACATAATGTGGAATACTCCAAACAATACATGCATAGGAAAATAAATTATTCAAATATTATAGAACTATTCTGAAGAACTATTCTGAAATTCCAAATTGAAATTATTAAATTGTGTATAGCTGTGTATGTTGACATGGGATTATTAATATCAGAAGCCCATCCCATTTTGACTATAATTTATACAGTATTTCATATCCACCTGCATGCACACAGAGAGGGAGAGGGAGGGAGTAATGGTAAATATATAGACTCTGATGAGTTGATCCCAGATGTCACATGTAACATACAGTATATAATAAAATACTATTTATTACTATAATGTATTAAAATCTGTATTTAATTCTGATGCAACTGTATCATTTGAATTCAAACTTTCACACTTTTCAAACTTTTTATAAAACAAGTAGCAACAAGAGAGCAAAAATGGACAGAAAGGCTGTCACATCCAATAATGTAGCCAACTTCATTGCTCTAAATCAGCAAAAACTACAACAGCTGACATAGTTGATCCTGAGCAAAGTGCAATAGTATTTATCTGCTATAACTGCCAGCACAAAACATGCCTTGAAGAAATTAGAACATATGCTAGAAAACAGACCAGTCTCTCACATTCTCACAACTAAAATGCTATCCAGCATTTCCACCATATTTTATTGATCTTTGGATAAGATCTGCTTGTGCCTCCACTGTCTATTCTGTACATTCTTGCTCTTTCTAGGTCTATCTGTAGAACTACAATAACTATTTGAGATAATCACTATCCTGCATGATTTTGTTTAATATCCTTGGAACTATGCTGGCAGCCATGACATCCTGAGGTATCAAGTTCTGCAACTTAATTCTATATAGTATTGGTTTCTTTTTTATATCCAGAATTTCCTGTAATTAAGTTCTATCCAAGAAAGATAGAATCTTCCTCACCTGTCTCCACACTATGCATAATTACATATACCTCAATTTTTGTTTTACAGTAAATATTTCCAAAACAGCACCTCTTCTTTTGGGACTCCTTCAAAGTTCCCAAGTTACTTTATTTGCATTTCCCCCCTTTTTCAACACTTCCTTCCATTCTTGAAATATCGGAACATAACTCTGCAGAATATTCCATGTATGAGTGTACCAGAAGAGTATATAAGGATATTACATATTGGCAATTTTCTTTTCTTTTCAGTCCCCACACTGACATAAGATAAGGTGGGCCACAGCTGATCAATTAGGCTAGGAGTGTTGGGCTATCTTTCATGGCATTTCCTCACAGGTCTAAGTTGGTTGTACTATTCAAATCTCTGGGGATGATGAAAACCACTCTTACAGACTTTGAAGAGGACAGGGAAGGACAGTTTTGGTTTGGCAGTAGCCATACTAGTCAATAGAGTTCAGTTAAATCTCTTTAATATACAGATAGGTGTTAAAAACATCCTTCTCTCTCCCCTCACATTAATGAGTGCTAAAGTTATTTGGACCACTTCAGGAAAAAAAAAGTTTTAAAAAGTTAAAATTAAATAAATGGGTTAATTTATCAATATTCTAATATCTTCTAGAATTAAAGAATGATGGGATTTAATTAATTGGCTTGCTTTCTATCTTGCCTCAAACTATACAATTCTTGGCAGCTTACAAACACAATTAAACACAGTACAATGAATAAACAATAAAAAACCCCAATACTATCAATCCCTCAACTCAAGTAATTGGTACAAAGCTTTACAGAAACATGATGTAAATTTAACATTGGAATCTGAAACAATAAACATGATGTAAATTTAACATTGGAATCTGGAACAATAAATCTACCCATAGTTTTGTATTGGAAGTTCTGCTCAATAAATAGTATGGCATCTTAATAAAAAGTTTCACAGCAACTAAGACACAGATCAAATTCTTAACACTTAAATCAGTAATAAAAGTATAAATGGCTGTTCAAGTAAGGGGAGGGAGTATAGCTTCCTAACTGGCTTAGCCAAATCACACTTGGGAAGATAGCAAATATAGCAGGAAGGCTTGTTTTAAATACTAGAATATTTAACGTAAATCAAAAGCCAGGTCTATTCATCAAATTGGGCTATAAAACTAATGCAGATATTTTAATGTCTCAACCCACCCCCATTCACCTACCCAATACTGCACATAACTGGAAACCCAATTGTCAGGCTAGAGTAGATTTCAATGGGATCCAACTGAATGCCATTGGAAGAAATTCTATATACCAAAAGCAGGGAGATTAAAAGTATATTGTTTTCAGATTAACATGCAATCCAGAACATTTCTGGCATGTTTATTATGGGCTGCTGGATTTCAGAAAAAAGATCAAATATTTTTAAATGGAGCACAAGAATGCAAGGTATCAGAAAATATCTTGCTCATGAATCGCATAAATACAAGGAACTAGTCAAAAGCTGGATAGCATCGCTATATACTCAAATTTCCTAGAACCACTGTCAAAGTTACTTAAATATTCATGATTGTCCTTTATATTGATCAAATTATTAGGGTCCTGTAAGTACAGTTTAGTCAAAGTACTTGTCTTTTGGAGACTTCCAAAACATCAAACAAAGAGAATTGGATAATAATCCAAACAGAGTTCAGAAGAAACCAGGGACTACTCTTATGGGAGTGGTCCTTTTGTTTTTTCTTTATGAAGTAGATACAGAGGCACATTGTGATCAAAAAACTTTCTAACAAGCCAACTCTTGGGCTTGTTAAGGATCTCAGCTCCTAGAACGAAGATAGTAGTACAATCATAGAAATATAACAATAGGTTAGTGTCCTTGTTTGTAAATATATCAACAAAGTGATAGTATTTCATTGATACTATAGGAGAATTGACCTAAAAGGAATGGTGATGGGGCCTCAGTGCCTGCTAGTTGACACTTCGATGATATAAACAGCAGTTGCTTAATTTCAGTGAATATGAGGATTGTATGTAGATAGCCATTCCATCCATGATAATGAGGACATGAAGGAAGAAGTTAAATACAACTTCAAGATTTCCATATGGTCATTTATGATGAACTGAAGAGACATTCAGGGATGGAACTAGATCAGAGAAGACGTAAATCGATGGTTTTAACATGAATTGTATGTTCTATTGTCTGAGCGGATAAGGTAATTGCAATCCAGTATCTATTATCAATAAAAAATTAAAATGAGATTGCACCTGATTCTAATAATGCAAAACTAAATGTTTCACTCAGGTTGGAAGATATAAAAACACATGCAAAATACATGTTGTTTCTTGGTATTAGATATCTGGGTTTCTGGTTGGCATTTCTTGAATCTCTGAAGCTTGTTTTTTTATTTCCCAAATCTTTGAACATGGAAAAATTAAAAAAATTAATAAAATGTTTCTTAATTTCAGAGCTACAGGATTTCACAACTAAGTCAGAGGGAGAAATTTTAACAGGGTAGGCAATTGCTAAGTGACTTGAGGTAGCTCTGTAAAGGAATAAAGACATCAGTATTAGTTCACTATGAACGACATGGGGATTCTAATTGATCCCAATTGTGAGATGCATCCAATAGTACAGGAAATGGATGTTGAAAGGGTTTAAAACATCTTGTCTTTCTACTTCCCCAAATGTCTCAGCTCTTCAAGCTTTCTCTGTATAATTGTCCAGTGTCCCTTGCAAACTAGTTTATCTTGCAATTCATTAGTCAGACCTTTCCAAAATTGGTCTACTAAGGCCAAGTCATTCCAGCTATTATCCCTCATATACAATTACATTTCCAATATATATTCTTCCATATTCTGCTCTTACCTTGGTACATTCAGCAAATCTCCTACTTCAGCATTAGCTTTTCCAGCAGAGTCATCAAAGGCAGTTCTAAATCTCTATGTAAAATTGTTGCACAGTAGTTATCCATTGTGAAATCACTATTGTCTACAACAGCAACTGCCCACTTGGCAGCTCCCTTTATAAAAAGAACTAGAATAAAGGCCAATCAAGGGCATTCCATGGGAAATTCAGCTGATCTCCCAAAAACCAGAACTTGCACTGGCTTGAACTAATCTTGAATTCCATTAAATTTGCCCAATGAAGATTGTGGAGAGTGACACAATATGGGTGGATGTCCAGAAACAACAGTAAATACAGGTAGTCCTCAAGAGAGACATGATAATGGTGTTCCAATTTCTGAGGGGTTGTCACAGAGAGGAGAGGGTCAAGCTTATTTTCCAAAGAACTCAAAGGCCAGACAAGGAATAATGGATGGAAACTGATCAAGGAGAGATTCAACCTAGAAATAAGGAGAAATCTTCTGGCAGTGGGAACCATAACCAATGGAACAGCTTGCCTTCAGAAGTTGTGAGAGTTTCATTCCTGGAAACTTTCAAGAAGAGACCGGACTGCCACTTGTCAGAAATGGTGCAGGGTCTCCTGCTTGGATGGAGGGTTGGACTAGAAGATCTACAAAGTCCCTTCCAACTCTGATGATCCGTCTGTCTGACTTATAGCTGTTCATTTAGTGATACTTCGAAGCTACAATGGCACTGAAAAAGGGACTTATGATCGTTTTTCAGACATAAGATGGTTGTAGCATCTCCATGAACATATGATCAAAATTCTTGGCAACTCATATTTATGATGGTTCCAGTATCCCAGGGTCATGTGATCGCCTTTTGAGATCTTCTGACAAGAAAAGTCAATGGGAAAGCCAAATTCACTAACAACTATATTACTAACTTAACAATGCAGCGATTACTTAATAACTGTGGCAAAAAAGGTAATAAAATGGGCCAAAATTCACTTAACAAATGTCTTACTTAGCAATGGAAATTTTGGGTTCAATTGTGTCATAAGCCCTAAGTTGAGGACTACCTGTACAATCTTGGTGGCTCAGCACATGATATATTTGCAAAATTATCTCAATAATGACACTATTCAAGCTGCTGATCTGGACATCCACCTGTTGCTATGCTGAAATAAGGTATTGGCAACCTGTTCAGCTGTGGTCTCAGTATGCTAGTTGCCATGCCCTAAGTGAAGAACATGAAACTAGGTAGTATCCATTGTAAAGGGAGTAAGGGGTTTTTGAAATTATTATGAGTTCTGTACAAACTATAGTCTTCTTAGATTTATAGATTGTTAGGTCTCCTATATATTTTATATCAAGTGCTAACAATATTGGCTGCTTCTCCTCACTCTATTAGGTTTCTGTTATACCTACTTTAGTATGTTTTTTTTAAAAAAACAAAATCACAATAAAAGCAGTCCTATAATCTTATTTTACCCTACACTTCAGTGGGAATAACTCTAGCTTTTGTCTAAACATAAAATTGAAATAAACAGGTAATATAGCTATTGGGGAACAAAATCCCAATAAATATTTTTGTTGAATAACTCACATTATTTCTTTTTAGCACCAGGTTTTTCAAATGAAGGAGCATGTTATCAAAGTTCATTGCACTCTTTCTATGCTCACACCAGTATATTGAACATGGCAACAGTGGATATATTATCATAGATAAGTTTTATGCTTCTTAAATTACCAATAAAATGTTCCCCTTTATATAAAATTAAAGTATTTCTTATTAGACTATTATGGCTGCACTTAAAATGTAGCATTATAAGTTTCACGTAGTGGTGGGATTCAAAAAAATGTACTACCGGTTCTGTGGGCGTGGCTTGGTGAGTGTGGCTTGGTGGGCATGGCAGGGGAAGGATACTGCAAAATATCCATTCCTACCCAACTCCAGGGGAAGGATTCTGTAAAATCTCCAGTCAGAGGTGGTATTTGCTGATTCTCTGAATAACTCAAAATTTCCACTACCGGTTCTCCAGAACTGGTCAGAACCTGCTGAATACCACCTCTGGTTTCAAGCACTCTGCTTTATCACCCATGAACATGCAAATACAAGTGCACATACACACATACAAAAACACATACCACAAACAGACAGAGAAGTAGAGATAAAGAAAACTATGTCTTTTTTGTTCTGTTTTCCAAACTAGCTGATACATTATCCTTATTTCTTCAGATAAATCATAATTAAGACTTATCAGAATGCTTAATTCAAGTTTAATGACATACTAGTTAATTGAAAAGAAAAACAAATGATTCCTTCCTTGCAATTTTCCACTGTATCTAAAATAAGGAAAACAATGGTCCTAAGGAGTTCATCCTATCTCAGTGAACTTTTTAGAGAGCGAGAGCTCTAACTCCAACCCAAATCCCACTTATTTATTGCAAAGTGCCAACACGGCAATTTAACCTAAATAATGAGATTTTACTACCTGAAATAATGATAAAACAATGCAGAGTTCAGATAATTGTTCTAAGAAAAATGTGATAAATACACTTTTATGCCCCTTCATTTTTTTTCCTGCTTTTGAAATGTTATGTTTAGCAACAATAAAAAAGAAAAACTTTTGTAATATCATTTCTTTTTCCCTCCCTCTCTTTCCCCCATTTTTCTCAATCTTTCCCTCTCCCTCCCTCTCTCTCTCTCTCTATATATATTTCCCTCCCTCTCTCTTTCTTTCTCTCTTCCCCCTCTTTCCCTCCGTTTCTCTGCCTCTTTCCTTCCCCCTCTCTCTTTCCCTCCCTCTCTTTCTCCCTCCTCTCTCTCTTTCCCCTCTCTCTCTTTCCCTCCCTACCTCTTTCTCTCTCTCTCTCTCTCTCTCTCTCTCTCTGTGTGTGTTTCTCTCTCTCTCTCATTCTTTTTCCCTCTCTTTTTTCCCCTGGGGAGTGGGGAAGAAAACCCTGAACTGGTGCTGGGTGATGGGAATCTGACGTCCAGAGGCCAACGAGCCTAGGACTAGTGTGCTAAAGCTCAGCTGGCTAGTGGGGACGCAGGCATCCCAACACAGGCAGCTCTGCAGGAAGAGCAACTGACATCTGGGAGATGAGAATGAGCAGCATCGCATTGTAATGGGTTCCAGCAGGAGGATGGGACCCTGTCTTCCTTATTGGGAAGTGCACTAAATTTCACTGTGCTGCACAAGGGCCAGCAACAGCAAATGCACTGCCATGAAGGCTGAATACTGTTTCACGCCTTTTTTTTAATCCTGCAAATGATGGTGAGAAACGCAATGGAGAAACGCGATGAGCTGGGCTGGGGCGACGGCCCGCATGCCCACAGGGAGGCCACCCCTGTCTATATAATTAAAACTCCCTCTATAGGCTGAAGTAACATTATGCTGAAGTCAGCTTTCAAATATTAAGCTATATAATCACCATTAAGAACATGTATATAACCTTAGGAGATACCTTCCTAACAACCTGATCATTAAAATAAAAAAAAAATTAAATAATTTTGTCTATATTTAGAAACGCGGTTTTATAAATAAACTCATCCATTTTAATATCATCTCTCATGACTCAAAGAGCAAGGTAAGAAACATTTCCCAAATTCTCCCAAGATCCATTTAAATCAAATTTTACAAAACTCTGCAGAGCTTAGTTCCCAATTTTGATAACAGAATGCAAGTGGAGAGTACCAAGCAAAAACCATTTTTGTCTAAGAAGACAATCAAATAAAAATTGGCTTGTAACTATTGTATTCAAATATCTTTTGAATCTAGGAAAGGAACTTTTAACTCCATTTAATACAGATTTATTCCTGTTTCGGTTAACAAGTGAACTTTTTTATATACAGTTAAGCAGTTGTAATACATATAAAAATTTCATTAAAAAGTGTAAAACACAATGACATAGAAGTAGTGGTTCAATACTGCAGCTTGAATATTTGGCTTCTTATAACTCAATGTAAACATCATGATACAGCTATATTCATTTAGCTCTTTCTAATACCAGATTTGAGTGAAATATTATTTGTATTCAAGTTAATGCCTTAAATTTTAAAGAAATTACTTTCAAATTCATTACACAATAAAACAAAACCAGCCAGAAAAATAAATAACCCCAATTAATTATCTAGACAAAAATATATTACCAAACTACTACTCTTATAACAGAAAAGGTTACATTTCACTCAAAAAGAGTACTGGCTACTTAATAAACAGGAAAAAAAACATAACAGGACTATTTTCTATCTCATAATCATGCAAAACAATCCATTTCACAGCTATAATTCAACACAAAATTAAGCATACTTAAAAGTTAACTATTTCAAGTTTTAAAAACACTAAAGATCCAACCAATTTTACAAACTTATCTCAGAATAAACTCCACTGAACTCAATGGGACTTATTCGGAGTAGCCATGTAGTGTATAATATTGTATCAGACCAGGATTAGCGTTTCTCAGTCTCCGCAGTTTTAAAATTAACTAAGACCTAAATTATATAAATATGCATAACTCATCTAATTTTCCCAGAACATTAGTTGTGCTTAGTTGTCCATGTTAAAATAAAATATAAATAGAATAAGAGTTTATTTCACCTTCACATGGTGTCTTTCTCATGCAGACCTCAGATTTCCATATTTGTATCCCTTTAAAGGATTTGATATGCAGGGAAAAAAGAAAGGATGGTAAACATTTCAATTCAGAGATCAGTTTGGCTGCCACATTCCATGTATTATCACTATGCAAACCTCATACCTTTCACTGATGTATTGGGAGGTGGTCCTTCCATACGCAGGTTCCACGGAGGATCCCCTTGATTAGCAAAGTCCCTCATCTTCAAATAGCTAATTGTTAATCGGATGATAGATGCCTTGTCAAGCTGGCTGGTAATGGCAGCAGGGAGTGGCAACAATTTGGCCAACTCATAGAATTCAAAATTTTCTTTTCCTCTTCGAGAACGAGCAGCATCTCGGGATTTTTCCTTTCTCAAGGCTTGTAAACTGGGGAAGAAAGAGAGCAAGATATTCATTAGTACTGTATTTTCTCTGGCAGAGCCACTGTTCTTCACAATTCCTTGTCACTGTACAAATACACCCTGCAAGCACTGTTTAAATATGGATACATAAGCTATAGGCATATATGTCCCAAAGGTGCTTTTTCAAAAGGTAACTAGACACCATCTATCTCCTATTTACAACACAGTCCTTTCAGCAGTTCCAAGAAGATTCACACCAGTGGTGGGATTCAAATTTTTTCACTACCGGTTCTGTGGACGTGGCTTGGTGGACGTGGCAGGGAAAGATACTGTAAAATCTCCAGTCAGAGGTGGTATTTGCCGGTTCTCTGGACTACTCAAAATTTCCGTTACCGGTTCTCCAGAACTGGTCAGAACCTGCTGAATACAACCTCTGATTCACACCACACCCATTTTCACTATTCAAGTGACCTTGAGGACAGCGATGAAACTCCAAGTGTTCAACGACTCTCAGACAGAATGCTAATGACCAGATGATTGCAAAGAAGATAAACCCTTCCATTCTCTACCATTCAGTCAGAACTGAAGAAGCTACCTGGATGAGAAGCAAAATGTCTTCAAGGAAAAACAAAGAAAGTCCAGTTTTTTTTTGATAAAGCATCTTTGGGGCAACCATGACCTGAATGACTGAGAATCTCCATAAGGGTGTGTATGTGTGTTATATATGAAAGTTTCGTTGTAACGAGCATCATTAGTAATCCATTTATTCTTATATGAGCCATGCTAGATTAAATCCCAGAGGGCAATTTGATGAAATGTTTACATAAAAAAATTCAGGTAGAAATAAAAATGAGCAGGATTGGATCAGGGCTTTACCAATTGGATCTGTAACCCATTCACAAGAAATTTCAATTAATGTGGTATCCCAGATCCATGACGGGACTAAATATTTTGCCTGAATGGGCTAGAGTTTCACTAAAACAACAAATGCAAAGCTTGGAAATATTGCTGGACTATCATTACAGTTTCAGTAGCTGAGATCACTTTTAGCAGTTTTGGCTGGCCTTCCAAGAATTACAATCTGGCCCGAGTAGTTCATACAGTCTAAGACTGGAACAGCCAATATGTCATGAATGACTAGCACCTCGCTAGGGTTAAAATCTGGTTGAAAACACATTTCTATTCCAAAACTTGTGTTCTATGACTGGAACCTGAAATAGTGTAGGGACATGAGAGGAGCAACCTTCTTGATATCACGTCCTTCTTATGCAAGGCTGTCTCTCAAAAAGCTGTGCTAAAGTCAATATTGGTTTTATGTTGAAGTGGAAAACTGGACTTTCAGTCAACTTACAATCACAATTGAGCCAAAAATGTGTGTTGATAAGTGAGAAATTAGTTATGTGAGCTTTACCCCATTTTAAGATTTTTCTTGTCACATTTGTTAAATGAATCACTGAAGCCATATAATTAATAATTCAGTTATGAAGTGAGTATGGTTTCCCTGCTGACTTTGCTTGTCAGAATGACACAAAAAGCAACGATCATAAATATGAGTCAATTGTCAAGCATCTGAATGCAAAACACGTGATCATGGGGTGCTATAATAGTCATAAGTCACTTTTTTCAGTGATGTTGTAACTTTGAAAAATGAACTGTTGTAAGTAGATAGATAGATAGATAGATAGATAGATAGATAGATAGATAGATAGATAGATAGATAGATAGATAGACAATTTATGTCAAGAGAATATTGGACAGCCATTTGTTTGAGATGGTATGAAGAATTCCAGAGTCCCTTCCAGCCCTATGATATCTTAGTTCTGTTTCCCATAGTAGCCCATGGAAGGCCCACAAGGAAGACTCTAAACAATTTATTTGCTCCAGCAGTTGGTGTTAGAAACCTATTGCCTCCATTACTGGAAGTACTATGTAACCATTATAATTAATAATTTCATAGTCCATGAATTAATGTCATCACTTTTTAAAATTCTTCCAAATTATAAAATAAGAAATTACAAATGCTAAATATACTTTCTATGAAGAAAGATTTTCTTTTATCTGTATTATATCATGCATAGGTTTATATATCTTTACCATGTTCTACCTTAAATATTTATCCATTAAATAAATATTTTAAAATGCTTAATAGTTTTTCTTCTCTATGTTTCCTAATTTTACAGTATCATTTTTTGAGGTGAACTATAAGCAATATTCTTAATATGGTTACACAAGAAATTTTCATTGAGCTCTCTCATCATCCTACCCAAATACCGTTTTAAGAGAATAGTCATGTTAGTGAGATGGTGGCAAAGAATCATAACCTTTACTTTATGTCTTTTAATAAAATTTGCTAGTCAGAAAAGGTGCAACAAGATTTTTTTCTGATTTTTTGGGGAAAACCCCTTTCTGATTAATCATAACTAGCCCGGATCCCATGTCAATATATCTGAATTCAGAAATTTCCTGTTTTATGTCTGCCACTTTGTGACATTTTAAATTTGTTATCACTGAACTATGGTATCATTTTAAGTCCATTTCTATAGCTGCAAGAAATCTTCATTATCCTTTTTTTGTTTGAATAATTCATAATAATTTGATATCACCTTCAGAGTTGGTCAACTCACTACTTAATTCTAACTCTTACTTATGAACAAATTAAAAATAACCACTTCCAATACAGTACGAGTCCTAATAGATGAAATCATCTTTTGTCTATACAATTGCGAGAACTGGTCAAGTTTAAACAGGTAACATGATATCTTTTAATAGTTTCTCTTTTCTATAAAACAGTCATCTGCACTACTCTACGTAGGAAATATGTATAGCTTACTTGGCGCATGTTAGACTAGACTCTCATTTTACATGTAGTACAGTTTTAACCATTTCTGAAGCAAGAGCCACTGAATTTAACAGGCTTTATTCTCAAGTGTTCCGTAGCCTTTACAATTTTTCCAGTCCAGTCTTCTGAAAGTTGCAGTTATGCCAAAATGAAAATGGCAACGTCATTGCATATGTGCCATGCTTACCTGCCTGCATCCGAACACCTGATACAAACGAGTATGTCATGACATTTGCCCCCCTGCAAATGATTATGTTCCTATATACAAGCAAACCAATTTTAACTCAATTTCATTCTTTAGGAAACTCATTTTTTAAAAAAAGCAGACTCTTGCATATCATTGTAGCTGCTATGGTTCTTACAATTGTTATGCTACAATTTCTGCACTACAACAATCGTGCTAACGCTGCCTTTTAAATATTCTATTTAACACTTTATTTCAGACGGCTGCTTCTTCACTTTAGAAAACATTCAATATTTCTTTACTTTTATTCCTGAAATGAAAAGTATCATCCTACCTCATTACACACATCTTACCAAAAGTCTTTTGTAGTGGCAGCACTGTACTTGTAATAAATAGTGATTGGCTTGGAGGACTATAACCATAAAATAAGGCCCTAGAGGCTGAGAGGTTGTTCAGACTATGATATAATGGCATAAGGCAGGGAGAATGACACAGCTTGTACATTAATCTAGTATCCATTTGCATTAGCTACTATTAGCAGGCATAGAAAGCTGATGACAACAGCCAGACCCACTACTTCTCCTTGTCCTCTAGCTTTCAGGTAAGAGAGTTCCAAGAGTAGCCCCCACGGTGTGTGTTTTCTTTTACACCACTTGACTACTTCCCAATCTTTTGTATAGAGGAACATATAGGAACAGAGAAATTGAATATTTTTTTAAAAAGGAAACGAAGAGAAAAATTAGGAAAGGGGTATGTGGATTGCTCACTTCTCTCTGGTTATTTCCAAAGTAGTGGGACTTTGCTCAAAGAAATGTTTAGTGTCAGAGAGTTTATGGAATGTGACACATCCAGAGACTACAGAATGTTCTTTATCAAAGTCTTTATCAAGTGTTTCACAATATTCTGAAGACTTATCCAAAAATTTTGCAAGACGTAAGTGGCTTTTCCACATGCATGGTATCTTCTTTTGCCAAGTAAAATGCCCAGGTAAGACATAAAAAGCAAGATGGACACTGCTTTTTTTAAAGGGGGGGGGGGGGGTATCCTGAACTGCAAATCAGCTTCAGAGGTTACTTTGCATTAATCTTCATCAAAGCAAAACATACATTCAAAACTGCACAAAGCTATTGTTCGTCAATAAAGTTACTCCTACAAGCACAGCATCTGAGCTTCTACATTGGTAATGTAGCATTAAAAACCAGGTGCCTATCTTACTGAGAGAATAGGAAACATGAACCATATACTACCACCATCACAGGTCTGTATGAAGATTCTGTATCCATCTTCCACTTTAAAAAGAAAAAGAAAAAAACCCCTCAACTGACAGGAGTGATGCCTGATATTTTCTGAAACAGCTGGCTCTTCAAAGTTATAAAGAAATAATGACATTTTCTCTTTCTCTCTCCATCTATCTATCTATCTATCTATCTATCTATCTATCTATCTATCTATCTATCATCTATCCATCCAGAGTTTATAAGATTATTGTTAGTTTTTCTACCACTTACTAATATTGACATTCCTCTAGATTTCTGACTAGGAAAAAGATTTGGATACAAGTGCTCAAATATTGATGCAATATTTCTCTTTAATAAAAATGACTTTTTGTCATAATAAAATAAATCCTGTTTCTTGAAAAGAAGGAACTCAAAACCTTTCATAATTCTTCTACAAAGAAAGAACAACTAAGACCTGAGGAGAAACTTATGATAGGTAGGTAGGTAGGTAGACAGACAAATAAACAAACAATAGATTTGTTTGCTTTGCTTAGAAGAATCTAGCATTGCAGAGCTGTACTTGTTATCAATTAATGTGAAATGCAGACTGAAAGGAGGTCTATATTAAAAATTCAGCCATTAAAAATTCATCAAAGATTTCATCATTTTAACTTGCATTCCTTTGAACACCTGGTTACTTGTCAGATCTCCAGTCAGAGTTAACAGTAGAATCTATGGTTGCAACAGAATCTGTACCACTTTTGACATGAACTGCATGACAACATTTGTGGATTAGCAGTTTAAAGCAGTAAGAAATAAAATAAAATCTGACAAAATATGTTGCTCCACCAAACTTTTCAGGGAGTTATTGGACAAACCGGAATGTGTCCTATGCCTCAGTAAATGCTTTGAATGGGGTATGAATGAATATTTTTCCCATACAATATCACTTTTGACAAAGCACAAAATTTAGGCAAATATGTAAACAAACAGTAAATGCTGTTATTTATAGCAGGGCATAATTTCTTTAAACCTGTCTGAGAAAAATGCCTTAATGTGCAAATAAAGCTGTCTAGAATATGTGCTGGAAGTTAAACTTAGAACCTTCAAGTTCAAGGTAAAAACTCTGCTGCTTAACTAATGCACTACTCATAGCTGTCATCATTAATTTATGTTAGCCTCTGTAAACATCAAGAGTATAATAGGCCAATTTCACAACTAAATATAGATGCACATTTTGTCCTTATATAAATGGCAGATTGCTGCTGTAGATCATCACTGCAACACGTCAGTAGAGATGCACTGTTTGATGCTCTGATGATCACACAATATATAAAACCAGTTGTAATGGTTGTTTGGAAGCAAAGTGTAACACAGCAGCAAAATTTCATTTGTTCCACAAACTCAGGATATATTAAGCTTGGCTGACAAAAACTGTTTGATGTGCTAAATCAGTTTGACCTTCATTTTTACTTTAAATTTCCTATTTGACACATTAAATACAAAACCGGATACCGTTACATCTATAAAGAAAAAAAACTGTGTCAAGTATGTGCACATAGCAAAAAGATTTTGCAAATCTTTAAAGTTTATATTTGAGATGTTAATACTCAAAGGAATGTCGAGTTCTTTCTGGAAAAAAAAGAAACATGACAGATCTTAGCAATACACTATATTCTTATTTGTATACAGATTTACCGTATTCTTGGTCCAATCATCACTTAAATTGTTATCAACTATATCACAATAATAATTGTTCATCGGAATACAAATAGTACTATATTTTTTTCCTTATTCTCTCAACCTTTCAGCTGGCAACTTAAAAACATCAGAGAACTGTCTGCTCTCCCTAATAAAACTACCTAGTTAAGTAGAACTTTTATCTCGGGGCAAATTGTACATTTCACACCTTAAATTTCTATTTACAAAATCAGCTAATCACTTCACAATTGAACTTCTCAGAACAAAAAGTTATCAATTAAAGTGGTTGAAACTCCTGCAAATTATCATTTAAGAATGAAGTAATTGCTTTCATCAGGGCAGAAATGCCCGCCAGAACAGAAATGTCACTTTAGATTAGTGTTCTCACTCCTGAAGCAATGGATGACACAGCTGATATAAGACTAAATGCCAAGACCAATCAATTGCTTTTGTGGCTCTGTTCTGAGCTGCTGTAAAAGGGGCCATTTTCTAGGATCTACTCTCCATTATAGTAAATGCTATCTCCTTGGTAACATAATTTCATTTCTCATAAATTCTGCTTGAGACATTGTCATAACAATGGATGTTTGTTAAAAAGAATGCTGTTGGTTTAACGCAAAGAATTAAGTGTGAACGGCTGTCAAAGTACTACAGTTTATTTGTTCTTAAACATAAATTGAAGTCTTCTCCATTAAAAAGAATACTCACGTGGAAATGAGCATTCTGAACAAGGGTAATATATTGTCTTTGAAGGTGCTGTATAGCTGATTTAGAGCAGAGACTTCTTTTTTACATATACTTGCTTTGTTTCTGTTAGGCACCCTGGTCGTTTACATAGATTTGTCAGTGTAAAAATAGAATAGATAAATACTTCACTTACTTTCCCAGCAGTGTAGTTTGCAAATGTGAAATTACTGAAGAAAAAAAAGTCTCATTATCATATGACATGTTATTTGTTAGCAACCTCATCTGTGTATAAACACTTCTTTTGAACTAAGCTCTCTCTACAAAGTATCTGCAATTTATATTGTTCATCTTTAAAAAAAAAATCAAGAATTTGACTTATGGACTCCAATTAAGATATATATCCAAAAATCTAATTTGGTGGAACAGCAGTAATTTTTATGTGATTCCTGTTTTGGCTGAGTTTCAAAAAAAGAAATAAATCACAAAGCAGATTTTGTTTCAGAGTAAAATTTTTTAAAAAATTTACTTTTATTCTATCTAAGAAAAGGCACCATTAATTATAACACCATTATTGCCAAAACAGTTAACACAACTGAGAATATATTTGCCTACCAATTATTGTCTGTTCCAAATGATGCTTCCAAGAGGTCATGCTAAGTATAGGTGCTCCAATATGTTCCCTGGGGATATTTATGTGTAAAGGATTAAAGAATTGATTAATGACTAATTGCTTGGTGACTGTTCGAAGTTACAATAGACCTTTCCCAACAGTTACTTACAACCCAATTCCAGAGTTCCAATGTCCCTGCAGTCACATGATCTTATTTCTAGAGTTTGGCAACTGGCTCACTTTTAAAGTCAATTACCTCATTCCAGTCATGTGACCATGATTTGTGACAGCGTTTTGCTGATTTCTGTCCAGCACAAAAAGCCAACAGGGATGGATTTGCTTTATGACCATGCTGTTAGCTTAATGATTGGAGCAAAAAACCTGAGTTGGTCACATAGGTGCCTTGATTTATGATGGTCATGAAAATTAATGAATTAATTAATGAATTTTATGGATGCCATTATGATAATAAGTTGAGGACTATCTCTACCTCCATGGCACCCACTAGATTACGCAGCCATATGACTTTTTACTTGTCTTTTTAAACCTTAATTTAAAAAGAGATGGGAGATCATGCTATTATTTCCAAGAATGACTCTGGTCCCACAATTCTTATAAGATAGACACCCATAATTATTGATTTTACATCTCCTCAGAAAAACCTAAGTCGGTGTATGAAAGCCTAAATCAGTTATGAAAAAGAATACTGTAGCATTCTGTTAGATGTACACTCCTTTAGTAAGTAGACTCCCCATGCCAACGATTTCTACTACATGCCTCTAGCAGTTTGTTTTTTATATATTTATTTATCTTGAAATTTGGAAGTGCCCACCTCTAAAATTAGTCTGGGTGGCTTACAGCAAGTAAGAATAATGCTTTAAAAAATCAAGAAAACTTACAAGAAAATCCGGTGCATCCAAACTCACTCCCTCTAACAAAAGATACCAGTGCATGCAAAATAGAAGTTTATGCAGGTAAGATTATCAACCTTGCTGTCAACCAAAACCAAGCATTTAATAGTGAGTGCAATACCATGTGCATTAATCAAACAAGCAAGGAAGTAGGGGCAGGCAGGCACAACGCAGGTTATGTAGACAGCAAACACAGTGTCAGACATAAAGCTCTCAAGTGCCTATATACAAATGCACAAAGTCTGGGGAACAAAGAGGGTGAACTTGAACTATGAATACATGAAGGTAAACATGATATTTAAGTTGGAATAAAAGAAACTTGATGGGATGAAACCCATGACTGGATTTAATTCTTACAGAGTGTCAGCTGTGGAATTCATTGCTGCCACAGAGTTGAAGAATGCGGGGGGGGGGAGGAGGGGGGGATGTTATTAAATAGTTCTTAGAGGAAAAAAAAGTTTAGTTTGAAACTCAAGGTTACTGAGTGTGTCGCAGCAGTAATTGCAGCTGCAGAGTAATTGGTTCACGTGATTAATGAGGTGTAGAAAAGTGGGTGGGGGTAGGTTGAATTTTGTGGAAGTCTGGGAATAATTTCAGTTCTGAAATTGCACAGATATTGCCAGTTTCTGTTTTTTAATAAAGTACTTAGATATTATGTCTGACACGGAATTACTGATTAAACTGGATTCATACTGGAACCCTAACACAGAGAAGAAGTGATAGAGGGAATTGAAACTGCAGGAACCTTCGGTGAGAGTGACCATGTCATAACATACAACATAACACAAACACAAGCAATAGAACATAATGACACCAGAGTCTTGGATTTTAAAAGAGCTATTTTAATAAACTCAGAGAGAACTTTGGAAAAATTCTATGGATGAAAATCCTAAAGGGGAAAACAACTTAAGAATCTTGGGAAACTCTGAAAAGTATGATCATAGAAGCCCAGACCAGCACAACACAACTGAGAAAAAAAAACAAGAAATCCAAAAAGAAACCAGCATGGCTGCACAAAGATCTCTCTGGCAGATGGAAAGAAAAAAAGGACAAGTACAAAAAATGGAAAGAAGGACATACAACTAAGGCAGAATATCAGCAAATAGCCAGAATCTGCAAAGATGAAGTCAGGATAGCAAAGGCTCAGAACGAACGAAGACTTGCAACTAAAGTCAAACATAATAAAAGGGGCGTTGGTACTTACCTGACACACCCTTTCTCTGTGAGCTGTGAAGAGCATCCATTGATTGGGATGATGCTTCTGTCTCTCATCTGATAGGCTGGGCTTTAATTGAGAGGATACTCCTTCTCCTCCTCCATGGGACTCCTCCCTAGCATCCCCAGTTTTGGCGAAGTCAAAGTAATGAAATTACTTCTTCTCCTTCACCCTTTCTAATACTTGGCCAGAATAGCATCCCACCAGATGAATAAGGGTGGGGATGGATGCTCTTCACAGCTCACAGACAAAGGGCGTGTCAGGTAAGTACCAACGTCCCTTCTCCAGATGAGCTGTTCAGAGCATCCATTGATTGGGACATACCAAAGCTTGGCGTGTCCTACGGGAGGGCTTCTCTCTGGTTCAGATTCCCCTTTTTCTTGGTCCCTATGGACCCTTTGTAACACTCTCCTATCAAAGGCAGCCTCCGTAAAGGCGAACACATCATTCTAATAGTTTCAAAATAAAAGGCAATGGTGAAGCCCATGTAGTCGCCTTGTAAATTTCCTCTATTGGTGCATGTTGTCAACATCGCAGTGCTCCAGGTCGAATAAGCAGTGATGCCTCTGGGTACAGGAAGAGACTGTGTCTCGTAGGACTTGGTAATTGTGCTCTCATCCACCTACTGGTCATTGAGGAAGAGGTCTTGCACCCAATGGTGAGTGGTTGAAAAGAAACAAAGAGAACCTCTGTTTCCTAACACACATTATGTGGTTGAAATATATGCAGAGAGTTCGCCTTACATCTAAACTGTGCTACTGTTGTGCCAGATTTTATGTCGGTTTCAGACAAATGTACGGGAGTATCAGTTCCTATGGTCTGTGGAAACCCAAATTTATCTATGGGTGAAAGATGGATCTGGACTAATGACCACTCTGTCTGTGTGAAAAATACAGAGCTTCAGTCTAACTGACCAGGCTACTAGATCCAAGATGCGACTGGCCCATGTAATGGCAACCAAGAGAACCACCTTGTACGTTAGGAATGGAGACTCGTGGTCTACAGGGGTTCAAAGGGAATTTTCTTGAGTGCGGTAAGGACCTTGTTGAGGTCCCACGTGTGATATTGATGCACTACAGGAGGCCGTAAGTTTGTAGCCCCGTGCAAGAAATTTGCATATGCATGGGTGATGAGAAATGGACTGCAAGCCTCTACAGGTGATGACCGATGCTAAGGCCTCCCCTTTTGCCTGTTTATATGAACAAGATAATAACAAAATGTCAATTAAGTAACAGTGCTGTCTAACAGTTGTTCCCCTGAGATGGACAGCCAGAGCCATCAGAACCTTCATAAGAACCTTGGACAGATGACAACCTGAAGGACAGTGCAACGTATTCAAAACATTGAGTATTATAATAAAAACTAAGAGGTTTGCTATGTGAGGATCTAATTGGAATGTGGGGATAGGCCTCCATTAAGTCAATGAGCTTCTGAGCTTCTGAAGCTCAGAGGTATGGAGTTAAGTATACTCATCTTAAGCCTCCTATAAACTAGGAGCTGATTAAGTCATTTTAAAACTAAAATTGCCCCTGCTGATACGGTGCCACAGGTCGGGTTGCCTGTATCTCCAATAAATGAACAATAGCTGTCTCCATCATGCTCCCTTTAACAGGATCCCCGGAGAGAGGGCAAGTAATGCAAAGGTTTCGGGAAGAGAATGGAAATTCTATAGCAAGGCCTAATCTTCTGATATCTCTAACCCAGAAATCATAGGTAGAGGAAGCTGTCTGTGAAAGGCTTGAGAGCCTTCCACTAATAGGGGCGCAGTCGTGAGGCCTATGTTGTGCCTTGGAAACCTCTATTTCATGTTCCTCAAGGGATACTTTTGGTCTGCCCTCCCCTTCGGTATCTATCTACAGATCGGAAACTATCCGACTGTTGGTGATTCATGCGTCCAGGCGGTCCCTGGAGTCTGGAGAGAAAAGTCCCTGGTAGTGGGAATGAAGAAAACCCTCCAAAAAGCTGGGAAGAACTATTTTGGGGTCTATGAAAAGAGAGGAACTTATTTTCTGCTTCTAGTCTCTATCAGAGATGGGTCAAGGGCACCACCAACCAAAGTATCTCCCAATACTGGGGAGGAAGCAAGCTTCCATTAATATCTGATATCTGCTTGCCAATGTGTGAGCCATAGTAGTAGGCGAGCAGTAACCTGAGATGCCCTGGCTCGAGCAGATAATATGGCCCCCAAATCAGATTGACATGCCCTACATGGATCCTGTATATCTTTTAACTTGAGAGCCTTTTCTGCTTCCATTAGAATTGCCGAGGATGATGATAATTGCCATTATTTTTTTATCTACTACCGTGGTAATGAGAAATTTAGCGGAATCAGAAAACCAAATTAAATTTTTTCTATCATATCCTGTAAGATGGGAATTCGCCACTGAAGAGACCCTTTGTTTCTGGACAAGGTCCAAGGACCTCTGTGGAACAGTTATGACTTCCTCTTGCATTATTGGTTGGGAGAAGATTAAATCGTCTGACCCCCTTTACAGTAATGATTGTTGGGCCGCGGGGAATGGAATATCAAGGCGGGCAGTAGTTTTTGCCTTGAAACAACAAGAGACTTGAAAAAAAACCTGAGGGCGAAACTGAAGATCTGTGGTCTGTGGTCTGGCTTAATGCCTTCAATGTCTGCAATGGCCCCCTTTTTTAGAGGATCCGCCTCTGACAGATTTTGGTCACTGTCGTGAGTAGACCCTTCCTCAACCTGTTCCATCTGGTCTCTAGTTCTCTATCATCCTATGCATCATGTGAATGTGTAACTGGATTATATAATACTCCTCTGAAGGAGGTACCTACTGGTAATGAAGGTCCGTTCTGCATAGTAACTGAATTGAGTGAGAATCGAGGCTGCCTAGCCATCAACTTCTACTGTACCCTGGCTGCGATGTCCCTTCAAGTTGCCATGTCCCTCCAGGCCTTTGATTTGTCAGGGATATCCCCTGGGAGGAGGTATTCTGGAGTGGTCCTGCAACTGTAGCGTTGCTGAAGGCCTGGGTTGAACTGGTTCCTCTGAGGCTCTCCTGGATGGCATTGAGAGATCCAGGGATGGAGACAAGGTGAAATATGGAACACTTCACAAATTTGCGTGTCCTCCTTGCGCAGGGGCCATGCTAATCTTCTCTGTATCGTTCCATTTTTAGTATATGTGCTGCCGAAGCGAGCACTCTTGAACTGGGACCGGCCTGGCTGGGGAAGAGGATTGAGACTTCTGTTCAACCTCCCTCATGCATTTTTTTTAAAAAAAAATATGCTTATCTAATGCATTTTGGCATCACTTGGCATCCTTTTCTGCAGCCTTAGAAGTCTCTCTAGGATATTTTGACTTATTTTGAGTTGTTTTATTGTCCTCTGTGGGTATTTTTGGTTGCCCTTGAAGATTCTGACCTAAAGCCCATGAGGTCAGATATCTATATATATATCTATATATGTATATGATATTCATGGACTGTGATTGGTCCAGAGGCCTGCTGTAAACAGAGGCAGGGAATCCTCTTGATATTTGCTCCCCCACCCTTTTTTTTGGTAAATTCGATTTGTTACTATATTATTATTCATATTAATATTGTTATCATTAATATTATGTTATTATTGATAATATTTTTCTTATATCTGTGCACAGCTACTAACATAAATTGTTGTGCTATTACCAAACTCATACTTAGGTGACTGAATATGGAATCAAATTGTGAAGCCAAATAGACAAACTTTCAGGACCTGTATTGTGATTGGGTGATCCTGCAGTCACTGGCCCTCAACAGCTTCCTGCCCAGGCAGACACAGGCCTTGGTGCTCGCTGTTACTGTGCTGCTATATTCTGTGAGGGCCACCAACTTAAAAAGGAAGCCCGATAGTCAACTACAGAAAGAGGTTCGCAATCGGCGTAAAGGTCCCCTGGACCGTCATGGAGAGATCCTTGTGAGGGGAAGTGGCATCTCAACAGATAATGCCATGGAATTCTTAAAAACAAAATGATGCCAGCGTTGTTTTAGTCATCAAGATGTAGCATCAACCATCACCTCTTATTGTGAGACCATGCGAATCTAACTAGAATTTGAGAATTTGAGCAGGAGAACTCTTGAGTCCTCTGACTTCACCTGATCAATAGCCGTTGCTCCTTCTATATACCCTGCGGGGGTATATCTGAAACTACAGAATTTCCTGTGGAGAGATACCTGAGGATAAGGATGCTCTGTCCTGCTTAGTGACCAGAGTTACAGGGAATTCCAATCGGAAGGAGCGCTGCATCCCCGCAGAGATACCTTGGCGTATTGCTAATTCCACCCACGGGCTGATCTTTGCGGGGATCTTTTCTGTTAAGTCATCATCTTGACAGAATCCGACCGCTGTTGGAGCAATGTGGCCACAGAGGCCCTTCGTATCACTTGTACTGATCTAGATGGACTACCTAATCTTGTGCAGTTGCACTGCATCTGGATTATATAGACAGATCCAAAGGTGGTTGCAGAGGGAGACTGGAGCCAAAGTAGGCCTGGTGGAGGTGAGGTTTGAGAATTTTCTTCAGCCTCCCACATGAACTTCTTCATGTGCTGTTCTAGTACCTTATGGCATTTGTTAGCATCTTTTTCTGCTGCTTAGGAGGTACCCTTAGAATGCTTCAATTTGTTTTGAAAATTTAACATGGCTCTTGAGTTACTACCGCTTATCATTGTGACCGCTTATTAAATTTTACTGTTAATGAGGCTGAAACATTGGGCGGTTGGCACGCCCAGGTGCCTGAACCAGCAATGGCCAGGGAACCCTAAAACAGTGCTCGCCAGTTTTATATAATGTTATGTAAGAATATTGTATTCTTGTTCCTATTATTATTTTATTATTAATATTATTATTTCTGAATTAGCCAAATTTGGAACACCTCATAGGCCTAGAAAGGAGGAATTGTTGAAATAAGATGTAGGCCTGCGACAGCTTCCTGCACAGGAGGACACAGGCCTTGATGCTCGCTGTGGTGCTGCTGTTTAATTCTGTGAGGGCATAAGCCAACAGTTTCCTCCTTAATGAATAAGGGTCTAAAATATAATAATTATATCTGGATATCTATATACGTATATCTATATACATACATACATACATACACACATATATACATACACACACACACATATGTATTAGGATAGGTTCCAGGAAGGAGAGCCCTGCTTGGGGGAAGAAAAGCCTTTCACAGTTCCAGAAATAAGATGCAGATCACTGCCACGTGGTTAGTGAGTCTGCGATGGCGCCGGCCATTATCTCTTTAGGCACGTAATGAGTTAAATCAACTCAGCAGCACTTCCGCGCCTTGTGGAAAGACGATACTGCAGAGTTTCCCCTTGAATAATAAGGCACGGTAGGGCAGATGGGCGCTGATGCCCCCACCCCAGATGGTGTGTTCCCAGGGGAGAGAGAGAAGCCTCAGATCTTTTTAAAATGGAGCAGCTCCCATCGGGGGCAGACGGCGGCAATCGGTCGCAGCGGCTCAGCTTGAAAAGGTTGTAATTATATTTGCTTCCCTCCCTTTTTACGGGCTAAGAAATGTGAGTTGTTAGACATGCGGCTGAGGTGTTATCGCCTCTGATCGTCCTGGGGGTGAGGAGATCATTATCTGAAGCTACGGTGAGCTCCCTCATCTCGAGTTATATGCCGTAGGGAGCTGCTTGACTCATTGAAACTAAAAGCCTTAAAGGATTTGTTTAGAGTTTAAAAGCAAACCTTTTTGTTGTCTCTTTTTTGAAGCCTTTTTATTCCGGCCAAGGGAAAGGAAATTAAGCTGCCTATATCCACAAAGGCTGAGCAAAAACTGGGGACACTAGGGAGGAGTCCTGTGGAGGAGGAGGAGCGTCCTCTCACTTAAAGCCCAGCTCAGACGAGCAACAGAAGCATCATCCCAATCAATGGATGCTCTGAACAGCTCATCTGGAGAAAAGTTTCTTCCAACATATAAATAACAAGAAAGGTATCAAGGAAATAGTCGGTCCACTAAAGACAGAAGACGGCAAGGAAATAACAGGCAACAGAGATAAAGCAGAACTGCTTAATTCATTCTTTGCATCTGTCTTCACGCAAAGAGAAACTATAGCTCAACCCACCAAAAACATAACTGTAAAAGACAGACCAGAAATAAAATTTAAAATAAGCAAAAAAATTGTAACTGAACATCTGTCTGATCTTGATGAACACAAATCACCGGAGCCTGATGGATTACATCCCAGAGTTTTAGAGGAGCTGGCAGAGGTCAGCTCAGAACCACTGCACCATATCTTTCAAAAATCCTGGAGCACCAGGGGAACTACCAGAGGACTTGAAAAGAGCTGATGTGGTTCCCATCTTTAAAAAAAAAAAAAAAACAGACCCAGGAAAAGGGCGTTGGTATTTACCTGATACACCCGTTCTCGGTGAGCTGGGACGAGCATCCAGAGAGGGGGGAGGTGCTTAGTCTCTGGTTCGATAGGCTGAGCTTGATTGATAGGATGCTGTCGCTCCTCCCTATCTCCTCCCTAGTGTCCCCCAGTTTTGGCGAAGACGAGGCGATGGGATCCCCATCCTTTTCAATATCAAGCTAATTGATGTTAGTTATCAATATTAAGATTATCGTTGATCGGAGCAGGAACTAACAAACGGATATTGGGTGGGGCTGGATGCTCGTCGCAGCTCACCGAGAACGGGCGTATCAGGTAAGTACCAATGCCTTTCTCCATTGAGCTGCTCCGAGCATCCAGAGAGTGGGACATACCAAAGCTTGGCTGTCCTACGGGAGGGTCTCTGTCTCATTTGGGACTCTCTCCCTGTCTGAATGAACTTGTTGCAATACCCTCCTGCCAAAGGTGGCCTCAGCTGAAGCAAATGTATCAATTTTGTAATGCCTAATGAAAGGCGATGGGGAAACCCATGTCGCCGCCCTACAGATTTCGATGATAGGAGCCTGGGTAGCCCAGGCAGCCGAAGTTCTCATACTCCTTGTTGAATGTGCCGTGATAACTCTGGGTACCTGTAATGAGTGAATTTCGTACGCCTTGGCTATTGTGGCCTTCAACCATCTGCCAATAGTTCAGGGGGATACCTTCTGCCCCTGAGTAGCCGGTTGAAATGATACAAAAAGAGCCTCCGTTTTTCTAAAAGAAGCCGTTCGGTGGAGGTACGTACTGATAGCCCTGTGGACATCCAGTTGGTGCCATTGCTGTTCTAGACCCTGAGAAGGCCTGGGACAGAAATTTGGGAGGATCAGTTCCTGTGCCCTATGGAAGGCCGAATTAACTTTAGGGGTGAATGTGGGATCTGGACGAAGTACCACTCTGTCCATATGAAAGATTCAGAGGTCCTTGTGGACCAACAAGGCTGCTATTTCAGAGATCGTCGAGCCGATGTGATGGCTACAAGAAACACCACCTTGTAAGTAAGAAAATGGAGGCTCGTAGTTCTCAGTGGTTCAAATGGGCTCCTAGTGAGAACTGTAAGAAACTTATTAAGATCCCAGGTGGGATAACGATGAATCATCAGATGGCATAGATTCAAGGCGCCTTTTAGGAAACTCTTTATTCGTGGGTGATGGGAAATAGATGGTAAGCCTTCCCAGCTCACCACCGAGGCAATGGCTGCCACCTGTCACCTTAAAGTATTTGGAGAGAGACCCCTATCTAGACCATCTTGAAGAAATTTCAAAATTTGTGCAACTGATGGTGAACACGGGTCTATTCTGGATTTGGTGCACCATTTATGAAAAATAGACCATATGGCATTATATATGCGATTCGTAGAAGGATGCCGAGCCTCCTGAATGGTATTGATCACCCTATCTGAGAAATTGCCTTGACTTAGATGTTTCCGCTCAACCTCCAGGCGATTAGTTGTAACGATTGAGGTTTGGGGTGCTGGATCGGCCCTTGGGTAAGTCGAACCTTGTGTGGTGGAAATTTTCAGGGTTCGGTTATGGACAACCTCTTGAGGTCCGCAAACCATGGCCTTCTGGGCCAGTGTGGGGCCAACAGGATCAGTTCCACTCTCTCTTCTAACATTTTCCAGATCACCTTGGGTATCAGAGGAAGAGGCGGAAAGGCGTGGAGGAGACCCTGGGGCCACTGGCAACTGAGGGCGTTGAAGTTCTCTGCCCCTTGAGATGGATATCTCGAGATGAATCTGGGGAGCTGCGTGCTTTGGGGTGAGGTGAACAGATCTACAATAGGAAGACTGCACTGTGGGATCATCTCCTGAAACAGATCCGGATGCAGGCGCCATTCTGATTGATCAACTGTGGCCCTACTCAACCAGTCTGCTTTCGTGTTTGTCATCCCCGAAATGTGTTCCGCTGTGATGGAACCCAAATTCCTTTCCGCCCAGCGGAACAGCCTGACTCCTCTCTAAGCTGTCTTGAATGTGTACCCCCCTGCCTGTTGATGTGAGCTTTCATTGTGACATTGTCTATAAGGATGAGAATATGACCCATGCGAATATGAGGAAGAAAGCTGCGAAGGGCCAAATGAACTGCCCTGAGCTCCAACCAATTGATGCTGTTCAATTGTTCAGTTACTGACCAGAGTCCCTGAGTTGAGATGGTCTGGAAATGCGCTCCCCATCCCGACAGGCTGGCATCTGTGGTAATGGTGAACCTGTGGGGCTCCTTCAGAAGACAACCTCTGTTGATTTTCAGAACGGTCCACCAATGAAGTAAGATAAGGACTCTTGTTGGAACCAACACTCTGACTCTGGAATTGCTTCGCTCTGATCTTTGGTAAGGAAGTAAGAACCATTGAAGCAATCTGGCATGGAAACGGGCCCAAGGAATAATAGAAATAGAGGAAATCATTTTCCTCAATGGTTTTGACAAATCAGCCAGAGGAACTCGTTTCAGAGATCTGACATTGAGAGCTAATTTTGTAATACTGTCCAGTCTCTCAGGGGATAGAAATACCCATCCCTGAACTGTGTCTATTATCGCACCTAAGTGGGATAAGCGGGTAGATGGGACTAAATGGCTCTTTGCCCAATTGACTGAGAAAACGTTTTGTTGAAGAATTCGTAATGTTAGTTGCAAATCCAATTCCGCCTGTCTAAGCGAAGAAGATAATAACAGAATATCATCCAAGTAGCAATGTATCCTGATGGAAAAACCCCATAAGTGAGCGGCTACTGTTGCCAGAACCTTTGTGAAAGTCCTTGGGGTGGATGACAACCCAAAAGGTAAGGCGACGTAGTCAAAAAGTCTATTATTATAGCAGAATCTGAGAAATTTGAAGTGAGAAGGCCGAATTGGAATGTATAAATATGCCTCCATGAGATCTATGGAGGATAAAAAATCTCCTTCGCTTATTCCAAGTAGAATGGATTGCAACGTAATAATCCTGAATTTACATTGAACTAGAGTACGGTTCAGTCGCTTTAAATCCAATATTGCCTTCCATCCCCCCAAACTCTTGGGGACTACAAAAATAAAAGAGTAGAACCCCTGGACCTGTTGATCCCTAGCTACTGGTTGGATGGCCTTAATTTCCAGAAGGTGATTAATCGCTGCCTCCATCAGGTTCCTTTTGATAGGATCCCTGAAGAGAGGGCATTGCATAAAAAAATTTGGGGGTGCGGAGGAAAATTCTAGAGCCAGAGCAAATCTAATAGTGTCACGGACCCAGAAATCCGAGGTAGTGGAGTCCCAACTATCTGCAAAAAGTTTCAATCGTCCCCCAATGGGAACAGGCTCCCTGGAACTATCTTGGACGATGGAAGCCTTTGCCTCCCGGACTTCTGAAGGATCTCCTACCCTGACCCCCTCTACAAAGTCTATCACTGAAGTTTGGCCTTCTGACTGTTGGGCGCCCCTGTAGTCAGGGACCTTCTGGAATCTATTGGGGAACGTACCTCAATAATAGGGATGAAAGGAACTTCTCCGAAAGGGCTAATAGGGTTTCAATTAACAGGGGATCTAAGGCAGCACCAAACAATTTTTCGTTCGAAATTGGGAGGGAGGCCAGCTTCCATTTGTTTTTGGAGTCAGCTTGCCAATTTTTGATCCAGAGTAGTTGACGGGCCGTAGTCTGAGAAGCCATGGCTCGAGCCGAAAATTTTACCGAATTAAATGTGGCATCCACAGAAAACTCTGCTGTAGCAATTAATTTGGAGATGTCTTGATGCACCCTGATGTTGGAATTTGGGATAGTGTCCCTCAGGTGGCGGAGCCATCTGAGCGAAGTTCTAGTAAAAAAGGATGCGGCAGTAGTCGCCCTTATGGCCCATGCATCAGACTGATGTGCTTTTCTAAGTGTTATCTCAATTTTCTTATCCTCCGCTCTAAGAGCATCCTCTGATTCGGTGGGAACAGTAGATGGGGATGCCAATGCAACAATGGAGTCATCTACCACTGGAGTATTCAAGTAATTTGAAAAATCTGGAGCTAAATTGAAAAAATGTTTATCAAAATTTGTGGGTGAAAGGTGCATTGAGGCAGAGGACCATTGTTTTTGAAGTAGATCTGAGAACATTTTTGGAACCGGAATGACCTCGACCTCGTTAACTGGCTGGGAGAAAACAAGATCTTCTGACTGCTCTAGAGACTCTTGTTGAGCAGAGGGAGATTTATCAAGCCGAGCTGTGGATTTCGTGTTATATAGGAGGGATTTGAAAAGCTGTGGATGAAAAAGACCCGTGAAGGTACATTGGTCAGGCCTGATATCTTCGTCCTCTGACATGCCCCTTTCTGGGGAATCATCATCCAGAGGAACGTCACTAACTTGGAGAGACATCGTATCTAATTGGTCCATATGATCCTCTCCTTCTCCCTCCTCCTGACCATGTTGGGAAGGTGCATGAGAAATTAAACAAGGCTCCCCTTGAGGAGGTACCTGAAGACAATGAAGGTCCATTCTGCCTAAAGAATGTATTGATTGTCACAGTCTGACGTTGGTACCTGTCTGGTTCTGAGAGATTGTTGAAGTCCAGCTGCGATTCCCCTGCTGATTGCCAGCTCCATCCATGACTTTAATGCTTGCGGGACCTCTTCTGGAAGAATTTCTTCCTGCCTCAACCCGGCTGCCGTCGGTGTGAAGGTTGCTTCTGGAACCCTTCTCGAGGTCTGTGAATGACTAGATTCTATTGTGCCAGATGGACGAGATGGTAAGGATAAGTCTAAAGGTATCGGTGTATTTTGAACCTGAGTCTGTGGAGATGTACCGTGAGGCAGAGAAACCCTTTCTCTCTTCCTTGTGTGTCTTTCAATTTGCCTTTCTAATGCCTTCTGATGTTTGGAGGCATCCTTACCTGCGGCCTTTGAAGGGCCTTTAATCTTTTTAGACTTGTCTTGGGTCCGAGGCTTGCCCCCCCCCCCGCTTGCCATTGCAGTATGCGAAATATAATTCTCTCTATATATATATATGATATACCAAATTGTATTGGACTGTTGGCATGTCCAGGTCCTGTACCCCCACTGGGACAGGGAACCCAGTCAATGTACTTCTCCCCCTTTTTTTTTAAACAAAAAGTCTTAGTACTATTATATTTACAATTACACTAAGAACTTATTTACAATTATTATGTATGTACAAGAATGAGAAATAACTTTAAATAAATCCAAATAAGCCAAATTTGAGAACTTTGGATCCATAGGGCTTTAGATACCAACAATAGCCCTCAACAGTTGCCCCACAGGCCTCAGGCCTTGGTAACACTGTTAATGCTGTGTTCAAAGATAAAATTGTGAGCTGTGAGGGTAGCCAACAATTCAAGAAAATAATCTCCCAAAAACCGGAGTTTAAACAAGTAGGAATTTTTTGCACCCTCTTCCCTTGCCTAGAGATTGAGGGAAAACAAACCACTCAACAGCAGATTACAAATATAAGACAAGACCACATGATGCCATGTGTTAAGGTCTGGGCCTGGGAAACGCACACTCAATAATGGCGGACTGTCCCTGAAGGCAATGGCACAGATCCCTATTTGGCGCCAAAAACACAGCTGAAGAGTCACACCACTCAATTGATTAAAAGGAACAGTTGAGCGGCGGAAGGGGAGAACCGGGCTCCAATGCACTTACCCCTGCGTTCTTGTGAGGAGGAATCTAAATTTTGGAAATGAGAGACCAATTCTTGAAGCAATGGCAAGGAGCGGAGGCACAGCAGAGAAGATTGTTTGGGAAATGCTTCTTTAAAAGCAAAGCAGCTGGGAAGAGATTCTCTGTTAAAAAGATCACAATCACGATCGGAACGCTTGTGGTGATCAGTGATCACCTCGACTGCTTCAGTTCAATCGCAGTAGGCTGTTAAGTAAATTTGAGAAAACAATTTGAAGAACTCCAATTCAAGAGAAAAAAACTAATCACCTTTATCTGTCCTATTCCGAGCAAGGAAAGCTGCCTACCGTCTCTGAGCAAAAACAGGGGGACTCTAGGGAAGAGACAGGGAGGAGTGACAGCATCCTATCAATCAAGCTCAGCCTATCGAACCAGACACTAAGCACCTCCCCACTCTCTGGATGCTCGGAGCAGCTCAATGGAGAACTATAGACCAATCAGCCTAACATCAGTACCCTGGAAGATACTGGAAAACATAATAAAAAACAGATCTGCCAACATCTAGAAACAAGTAAAGTAATAACTAGCAGTCAGCACGGATTTGTTAAGAACAGATCTTGCCGAACCAATCTTATTTCATTCTTCAACATAGTGACTAAATACTGCAAAATACTGTGGCCATAATATAATAGGTTCAGCAAGGCACTCAACAAAGTAGACCACAATCTACTTCTTAGTAAGCTAGAAATAAGTGGAACAGATAGCACTACCACTAGATGGACTAGTAACTGGCTAGCAAACAAGTAGTCCTTAATGGATCTAAGTCTACATGGAGGGAAGTAAGCAGTGAGGTGCCACAAGGTTCCGCCTTAGGCCCAGTACTCTTCAATATTTTCATTAACGACTTAGATGAGGGAATAGAAGGGGAACTTACCAAATTTGCAGATGATACTAAGCTGGCAGGAATAGCTAACACCCAAGAAGATACGTTCAAGATCCAGATGGATCTTGACAGACTAGAACACTGGGTCATATCTAACAAAATGAAATTCAGTGTAGAGAAAAGTACAGTCTTACACTTAGGCAAGAAAAACAAAAAGTACACATATAGACTGGGTGAAGCCAGGTTCAATAGCAGTAACTGTGAGAGGGATCTTGGAGTCTCAGTGGATAACCAGCTAAATATGAGCCAGCAGTATGCAGCAGCAGCCAAAAAAGCTAACGCAATCCTAAGTTGTATTAACAGAGGGATACAATCAAGATGAAGGGAGGTACTAATACTACTCTATAAAGCCTTAGTAAGACCATACCTAGAGTACTGCATCCAGTTTTGTTCACCACATTATAAAAAGGATGTTGAGACTCTGGAAAAAGTACAGAGAAGAGCAACCAGGATGATTAGGGGACTGGAGACTAAAACATATGAAGAATGGTTACAAGAACTAAGCTTGGCTACTCTAGTAAGGACCAGGGGAGAGTTGATAGCAGTCTTCCAATATTTGAGGGACTGCCACAGAGAGGAAGGGATCAAGCTACTTTCTAAAGCGCCTGTAGGCCAGACAAGGAATAATGGATGGAAACTGAACAAGGAGAGATTTAACCTGGAAATAAGGAGAAACTTTCTGACAGTGGGAACAATTGGCCAATGGAACACCTTGCTCTGGGAAGTTGTGGGAGCGCCATCACTTAAGACTTTCAAGAAGAGACTGGACTGCCATTTGACAGAAATGATGTAGGGTTTCCCACTTGGGTGGGGGGTTGAACTAGATAACCTACAAGGTTCCTTCCAACTCTGATTAATTGTTATCTGTTATGTGTTAAGATCAACTATAGAACTCCACAAACACTCTACGTATTTGGGAAGAGACAGGTTTTAAGGCTTTCTGAAACGTTATCCGGGTGAGGGGGACACAAATCTCTGAAGGATATAACTTCATAGAAGAAAAAGGGCCATGCTTTCTGACTCCCAACGATGCAATGTTTGATTAAACAAATCAAAACATACCAATTATGCCTAATCTTATTAGATAAGCAAAATCCATGGCAGAAAGGCAAAATTCCTACTGTACATACCAACCACAAAAGAGAGTGAGCCTGAATAAGTGGCTTTTCATATAAATAGCTTGTGGGAAAATAGTTTAAAAATCACAGTATTCCCCTGGATTCTTACTAGACAGAAATTATCTTCAAAAACTACATAATTACTATAATATAACAAGCCAACTATCTAGCATGTTATCTATCATTTATCTATATTTCTTTCCTAATTTATCTGGATGGCATTTTGTAGTTATATATGTTTAAAACAAGTGTGTAAAGTTCTACTTGTGATAATTATAGTTTTTTTAAAAAAAGATTTATAAATATGATGTTTAAGGGAATATGACATAGTTATATAAGAATTGATTTATCTCTAAAACTTAAGCATCTTTTCTCATTAATTGATACCCTAAGTCTAGAATTAATTTCTTATCCTTGATTTTCTCTTCCCCAAGCTAAATTAAACTACTAGCATTTCATCAAGAAACCAAGCATGAAAGGGGAACCAATCTCTGATCTCTAAACTATGCAGAAAGAAGTATTAGTTGCTAAAGTTTAATATTGTGAAGTATATCACACATTTTATTAATGTTTTGACTTTTCCTTACTGTCAAAGCACCATCCTAATAGCGTTAAAACATAGGAAATCTATATATGATAAAACTCAGCCTGTTTCCTGAGTTTTAAAAATAATCAACATATGCAGGAATAGGATGGCTTTCTATTTACTGTAAAATAATACATAATTATAATATATAATAAATAAGTGTTGTTTCTCTGTGTCATATATGTGGGTATATGCATATTTATTTATTTGTCAGGTTTATGTATATGGAGGTGGTGACCCTTTCAGAGCGGTATGTGATGAAATTTCATTTTAATGTATGCTGATTAGTGTACATTTAAAGTGATGATAAAGTTATTCTAAATCTAAGTCTAATACTGTAGCAAAACAATAGAAACAACACAGACTTATATACCACCCTATGGTGCCTAAACAGCACTCTTTTGTAGTTTTACAATGTCAGCATATTGCCCCCAATAATCCAGATCCTCATTTTACTGACCTTGGAAACATGTAAGTATTTGTCAACCTTGACCCCCATCAGGACTGAACCCCAGGCTCTGGCAGAGTCTGCCTTCAATACTGCTTTCTAACCACTTGTGCCATCAAGGTTGCTAACCATATTTTTATATTCTCTCCCAGCATATAAATAGTATAAATTCTAGGCTTTCTTAATTGAAACCAATCAATAATTCTCCAAATTTATCAGTACTTCAGTTTCTTCCAGTCCTTGCTTAATGACATAATTGAGCGCTGCAATGTGGTCGTAAAGCATAACCTCATATGACTGAGCAACTTACAAGAGCAGTCCCAGCTGACAGCATTAGAAACGCTCTCGCAAGATTATTAAGCACAATATCATGTGATCATTGTTTACAATCTCCTGCCAGCTTCAGCTTTGACTTTGCCACAAAGGTCACAAATTGTAATCACAGGATGGTATGGAAGCTGCAACAAACGCAACCACAAGGAGCGGTTATAATCACGTTATTCAGTGCCACTGCAACTTTGAACACTCACTGAATGAATGATCGTTAAGCAAGGACTACTTATATCTGATTAGATATGTTCTCTTTTTGCATTGCTTCAAAATGCTTAAGTTCCTAAATCATTTTTCAAAAATTAAAATTAATACATAGAAAATCATAACATCCTGAAAAGCCTAAAATCTAGTGATGGAAGAAGCACTAAAGATCAGTACATATTAAGAGTTATGACCAGCACTGATTTTGAACAATTATTCAAGAATTATAGTTGTCCTTTTGATAACTCAGATAAGAACTATAACTAAAAATCTATAAAGTATATATTTGTCAGGTGAGCTGGATGTATCTCACCATTATATGTTACCAGAAATATCATATAATGCTTGGATGCTGGAAGGGATTTTATATGCTCTGAAACATGTACCAAATTCAATACATTCAAAAAGTCAGCACCATAGGCCATTAAACATAAAACATTTTATATTTGTGAATTATGTTTATACACTATTTAATGTTGCTAATCTTGCACAAAACAGAGTTTGTATAGATTGTTATAAACAATTGAAGTCAGCAATGGTATTATTTGTTTACTGTGTTAGTTGAAGGTGGGATCACAATTTAATTACTATATAGTACTAGTATGTTTCCAAATTTGGGGTTCCATATATTTCCCATGATTCAAGAGTCCTTTTATACAAATCTCAAGTCTAGTTTATTCCTGAAATATAATGAGATGAGAACCTCATAGAAATTTGATTCCAATTCTTGTTAGATTGAACTCAGCTGGATGACTCCCAGGCCTTCAGTTAAGATGGTAGTTGAAATCTTTGATTCTGTTTTCTAAGTCAGCTGTATTCTTTTTCCTTGATATGTGTTTGTTTTCTTTTTAATTTTTTTAAATTGAAGTTGCCCAGATTTGCACTGAAACTGGCCAGCCTTAACATTGAAATAATAAATAAGTCGTATTTCAGAATCTATATTCTCTCAATGGAAAAATCAATTGAAGATGTATAGATAGTTACATGATTTAAGAGACATGCGTTGAGCAATCTTAATAACAATACACATATTTCAGAGTCGACATTTTCTGTTAACTTATTTCATGCACATTTCATCACTTCAACCTGCTTACATTTAGAAAGATAATTATATCATGGTACAAGCCATCATTTTATTTATAATACAAAAATGAAAATACAACAAAATAAAATACAGAAAAGTAAGTTGTAATGTTAGAGCTTCAATCTTAATAATATTGAAAATACTTGTTTCATTTTTCTTAATCCTCTTTCCACTCAATGAATAATGCTATATCTATTAGAGAATAGAATTATATTATTCAATCACACCATTTCCAGTTTCAAATATTTTAAAAGAGACTTGGGTATCTTTTCTGACTGTAAATCTCCTAATCATAAATGCCATATAAAATTACTATAATTAATTATTAAAATTATTATTAATCTGATGAATAATTTATAAATAGGCATCTGCTTCAAACATTAATATATAAGCACAGTATAAATATAGCCATGTCTGATGTCATTGTTTTAGCTATTTTCTATCTAATACATGTGTGTATGTGGGTGTGGGTGAATATGTTTGGGTGTACACATACATACATGCTGTATATAGATATCCACTCCAACAATCAATATGAAATTGACTGTTAGCCTCATTCCAGAACATATTAAGAAATACAAAAGGGTTTTTTAGATGGAAGAGTAATGAAAATCTTACCAGTAAAAACATCTATACAATTAATATGGATATAAATGGAACATGAAATATCAGAGAGGATTAAGCAAAAAAGTTAAAATGTTCACTAATTGTCAAAACCACAGAGAGTTTCTTTTATTATCTTCTACAGAGTAATGTAATAACTGAAAAAAAGATAAAATTCATTTCAAAATGCTCTGTTCCCAGCTTTCTTTAAAAACATTCTCATCATCTTGGCTGCTATATTTCTGAATGTTTTGGAATATATGCTATCAATTTTAGTACAGAAAGAAACTTACTTTCCCAAATTGAAACTAGGGCTATCTGATCAAAATAATACCATATATTAAATCTAACCTTAAATTTAATGTTGACAGGACAAGCCCATAAAAATTCAAATTCGCTAAAGATCTGTGTGCAACTAACATTACCTAAAAATCCTAGCCGTATAAGTTTGACTGTGCTTCTGCATCAAAGTTAGAATAGGAAAAGGAAAGGATAAATGAAGAAACTATCAAAAAGCCTATTACACCTGATGGGCTTCAAACAGGACAGATGAAATATAAGCTTCAGTATTCAAAATACAAAGGATACAATCTTGTGTCTGGTTAACTTACAGGAAATGGTTCCAGAGACAATTTTACACTAACTACAGTGATTTGAGCAATTTTTAAAAATAATACCAGTCAATTTCTCTCCATTATATTTTGCTGGCAGAAAATAAAACATTTTTCTTTGAAATGATTGCCTTTGGTTTTGTTAAATCATGCAGTCTGACAACATGTGGTCACCATTTTCACATGATCTTTCTGCTTCTCTGGAGAAGAATGAATTTGCAGACTGATCCTTGATATAAATATGTAATATAGCTTCAGTTAAGGCAATTTCCATTACTGCAAGAAAGGAAGGAACTGCTGTCCTATATTATGAAGAAATCAAATTCATGCTCGAATTGACAACATATTCAACATGGGTGTTTGTATTAGAACTAATGCTAGTAACTGCTTTTGGAAATGGCAAACAGAGGATATTTTTATGAAGTTCAGAACCAAATTTAATAGATGTATTAATTTCACTTCTTTTAGTAAGCATCATAGAAATGGTCAAGGATTCACAGAAAATAAATATAATGCACAGCTAAATCAAATAACATTATTTTTAAAGTACCAGCAGTACTCATTATAGCAGAACACATTAATTTTTTTCTGAAATAGTTTATAGTAATGTATATTAACTGTGGGATTAAAATATGCAATTGTCCACAAATGATTTTTGCTGTTTAAGAAAAGGATTGAACATTGGTTTAAATATTTACTGTACTATTACCGATGTCCTCAATATCCAAACATAACCTTTATAATATAGAAAGTACTCAGCATTTCATGGTTCAGTACTGTACTTTCTTACTCTTTGAAATGAATATTTGTATAAACGCTTATATCATCATCACTGCAGATTGAGCCTAAGAAGAGAAAATGAAATTCATACTAACATTCAAAGACTGGGTGGTGAGAGTTAAACATATTTAGCTCATGTTACATATCCATACTAACGATATACAAAATAGGATGTATTAGGATCCTGGAGGCAAAAATAATGTAAACAAGTTCACTATATTTTTTCTATTTCATAAATATTCCTGATGGCTTAGTAAAACTATTCTTTTTTTGGTTCCTTCCTCCTTTACATACTTCTCTTTAATTTATTGTGTTCTACTCCTGGCCCTTGAAGATAGGAAACTCTGAATAAAATCCTCTGTAACTATATAAAGAGCTCAATATGTCTGTCATTAAAAAGAAATAGTGATCTTTTAGAAAGGGTCTTGTGAGTATCTATGCGTGTTTTTTCATTCATTTACAAGATTTCTTTTCAATCTAATATTCTTACACCACTACCTAATACCTGCTCAGGGTTTCAATTAAAGTTTTCCTGCCAACATTCTGAAGCCTTGATATCTGTGAAGGAAAATAATACCTGTTAACCATAAATTACTGCATTTTCAGTGCACTGGTATATATATATATATGAATATGACCCTGATAGTGCTCCAGAAGAATTTTCTGTTGTATGCAATTTTTGAAAAGTAAACTGCAGGAGGTAAATTTCCTAGCCCTTTACTTGTTTAAGTATCAGAAAACTGACATGCTAACCAATATAATTTGAATTCTCCTTTTCCTGATCTGAAAGGCTTATAATGTCTGGTAATGCAAGGTGCTAAAGCTGGTTAGAGACAGATTCATGGTGTTGCTAAGGACCAATGGGAAAAGTCTACAATCCTGAGTCTTCAAAAGTATTTGTGACAAATAATGGAAATAATTATCAGCAAAAGTGGAAAAGGAATAATCAGAATCTTATTTATCAGCAAAGTCGGTGCTGAAGAGATGGTAAAGCAGGCTAAACCATTTTAGATCTGAGATCATTACCAGTTCAGTCAACTACCTGAATCAATATGAATAAGGCTTTTTCCTCTTTGAGGTTGTCTTCAATATTGCAAGACAACCCCATGGCAGGAACTTCCAACTTATAGATTACAAAAGACTCGCTACAAGGACCCATGACCACAGTGTGCTCTTCCCCCAAGTCTACAAACACTACTTGTTGAATTATCGCAATCCATTGCACCCACTTGGAATGATCACTAAGTAAACATATGACAGAGAGAAGAGGGAGGGAGGGAGGGAGGGAGAAATAGAGAAAGAAAGAGGCATGATGGGAAGATCATTGGTTGTTATCATCTCATTCAGATAATAGCAATAGCACTTAGACTTATATATCGCTTTACAGTGCTTTACAGCTCTCTCTAAGCGGTTTACAGAGTCAGCATATTGCCCCCTACAATCTGGGTCCTCATTTTACCAACCACGGAAGGATGGAAGGCTGAGTCAACCTTGAGCCTAGTGAGATTTGAACTGCCAAATTGCAGGCAGCAGGCAGGCAGAAGAATTAGCCTGCAGTACTGCACTCTAGCCACTGTGCCACCATGTTCATGAAAAAAAATAAAGTTCTTGTACTCAACCTATGACAACAATTGAGCCCAAAATTTATGTTGCTAAGTGAGAAATTTGTTAAGCAAGTTTTGCCCCATTTTATGATTTTCTTGCCACTTTTGTTAAGTGAATCACTGCAATTGTTAAGTTAGTAACCTGGTTGTTAAATGAATCTGGTTTTCCCATTGACTTTGTTTGTCAGAAAGTTGCAAAAAGGGATCACGTGACCCTGACACACTGCAACCATCATAAATATGAGTCAGTTGTCAAGCATCCCAACTCTGATCATGTGAGCATGTGGATCCTGCAATGGTCATAAGCATGAAAAATGGTCATAAGTTAATTTTTCTGTGTTGCTATAACTTCAAACGGTCACTAAGTGAACTATTGTAAATCGAGGACTACCTGTACTGCTATGACAGTGTTACTCTAGCATCCATTATTGTCAGGCATGGAAATTTGGCCATATAAATTTAACAAAAATATTACTGTTTATGGTCATATTTGCAAATCGTCACTAACTGTCAGGTCCCATAAATCTCTATCAGGACACTGACATTCTGGTGAGAAGGCGGAGGGCAAGTTTGGGGTTGAGCTTGCATGGGATTTCCCTTTGTTCCTTTCTCTGCTTTGATGTACCCTGGGGAAGTTGGGAGGGGGGGGAGAATATACCTTAGGCCACCTGTTTTATATCCATAACGGAGGAACAAGATCTTGGCACCTGGGAACTGCCTGTTATTGCTTTCTCAGCTCAAAGTTCTCACTACATCTTTACACCTTGGAATTGGCTCAAAGTTGGACTGGACATTTTATTTTTATTTTTTTTTATTTATTTGATTTGTCAATCGCTTACAAGATACAAATATAAGAATAAACATAGTTTTGAATACATGAGATGGATACTTATAAGAAAGATAAAAAGAAATAGGACAGGGATGGTAGGCATGATTGGTGTGCTTATGCATGCCCCCTACAGGCCTCTTAGGAAGGGGATGAGGTCCGTAATTATTAGGGAGGATCTATGTCCTAGAGAGGCCACTGTACCTCAGATGGCTGGCTGTGAGTCCCTCTTTGTGAGGTGGGGTCAGGGTGGGCAGATGGGTCTTTTGATAACGTACCTGGCTCCCTGCCCGGGCTCCTCGGGGTAATAGCCGAGCTGGCGGTGGAGACACCCAGACTGTTAGTTATGGGTGACTTCAACCTGCCTTTGCTTGGTGAATCCTCTGGGGCAGCCCGAGAGTTCTTGGCCTCCATGACGGCCTTGGACCTGACCCAATTAGTTTCTGGACCCACTCACATAGGGGGACACATGCTGGATCTGATTTTCGTCTCTGGACAGTGGTTGAATGATCGGTTAGGGAATATAGTCGTTAAACCTCTGTCATGGTCTGATCATTCTCTCCTTAGACTGGATTTCTGTACCGCCAATCCACACCACAGGGAGGTGGAGCCGAGGAGATGGTTCCGTCCCAGACGCCTGATGGACCCTGAATGGTTCCAGACGGAGCTTGGGCCATTACCTGAAACTCGGGCTCATAACTCGGCCACAGACTTGGTAGCCGCCTGGGACAGGTTGGCTGCCGAGGCTCTGGACCGAGTTGTGCCTTTGCGACCTCTGACCCGGCAGAGATCTCGCTCGGCTCCGTTTACGGAGGAGCTGAGGCAGATGAAATGCCGGAAAAGACGTCTGGAGGGCGTCTGGAAGGCTAGTCATGCCGAGTCTGACCGAACACAGGTTAGGTCCTATATTAAGACCTACCTAGTGGTGATAGAGACGGCGAAGCGTTTTCACTTCTCCGCCATTATTGCATCGGCAGAAAATCGACCCGCCGCCCTGTTTAGAGTGACCCGCTCCTTGATTGGGCCGGGAGCGAGGGATGATGTCCTGCAGGGAAGAACGGAGGAGTTTTCACGATTTCTGCACGATAAAATCGCTCAGATTCGGGCCGGATTAGACTCTAGTTGGGAGATCCCGGGGGAGGTGACCGCGGCGAGTCTTGAGACGGTTATCTGGGATGAGTTCGACCCTGTGACCACCGAGGGTATGGACAGGTTGCTGGGGCGGCTGAATGACACGTTTGTTGGACCCTTGCCCTCCTGGTTGGTCTCTACCTCCAGAGAGGTGATACGGAGTTGGCTCCAGGGAATTGTTGACGCTTCTTTTTTGGACAGCTCGCTGCCTACCACCTTGAAAACGGCGGTGGTGCGACCCCTCCTCAAGAAGCCCTCCCTGGACCCAACCCTTTTGAACAACTATCGTCCTGTCTCCAACCTTCCCTTTGTGTTGAAGGTTGTAGAGAGTGTGGTGGCAGGTCAGCTTCCCCAGTACCTGGATGAAGATACATACCTGGATCCCTTCCAATTGGGCTTCAGGCCTGGACATAGTACTGAAACGGCATTGGTCGCGTTGGTTGATGATCTCTGGAGGTCCCGTGACAGGGGTTATTCCTCTGTCCTGATCCTATTAGACCTATCAGCGGCTTTTGATACTATCGACCATAGTATCATATTGCGGCGGTTGGGGGGGTTGGGGGCACCGTGTTGCGGTGGTTCGCCTCCTTCCTCTCCGACCATCTGCAATTTGTGTTGGCGGGGGGGCAGAGATCCACCTCTAGGCCCCTCGATTGTGGGGTGCCTCAGGGGTCGGTCCTCTCTCCTCTCCTGTTCAACATTTATGTGAAGCCGCTGGGGGAGATCATCCGTGGCTTTGGGGTGAGATGTCATCTGTACGCTGATGATACCCAGTTGTACATCTCTACCCCAAGCCACCCAACGATGCCGTGGAGGTCATGTCCCGGTGCCTGGAGGCCGTGCGGAACTGGAATGGGCAGAAATAGGCTCCGACTCAACCCTTCCAAGACTGAGTGGCTGTGGTTTCCGGCGTCCCGATATAGCCAGATAGTTCCATCGCTGGCTATTGGGGGTGAGATTCTGCCCCCTGCAGAGAGGGCTCGCAATCTGGATGTCCTCCTGGATGTACGGCTGTCTTTGGAAGTCCATATTACAGCCATCTCCAGTGGGGCATTTCATCAGGTTCGCCTGATTTGACAGATGCGGCCCTTTCTGGATCGGGATGCCTTACGCACAGTCACTCATGCCCTGGTCACCTCCCGACTGGACTATTGTAACGCCCTCTACATGGGGCTCCCGAATGGGAGCATCCGGAGGCTTCAACTGGTACAGAATACGGCCGCACGGGTGGTTATGGGGGCGTCAAGATTCGCACATGTGATGCCCCTCCTGCACGAGCTGCATTGGTTGCCAGTGGCCTCTCGGGTGCGCTTTAAAATTTTGGTGTTAACTTTTAAAGCGCTCCATGGCATCGGACCAGGATATTTACAAGATCGCATTCTGCCATTTTCCTCCCACCGTCCGGTGCGCTCCCACAGGGAGAGTCTCCTGCGGGTCCCGTCGGCATCTATGCGCCAGCTGGTGACCCCGAGGAATAGGGCCTTCTCTGTGGGGGCGTCTGCCCTCTGGAATGGGTTGCCCCCGGAGTTACGGCCAGCCACGGACCTGGAGACCTTTAGGCGTGCTTTGAAAACCTGGCTTTTTGACCAGGCCGGCTTGGGCTGATTTTAGTTCTGGGGTGTTTTGTTTTTATCAAATTTTAGGGTTTTAGAGTATGGTTTTAAATTTGTTTAATTTAGTTTTATTGTTCCACATATTTATTGTTTTAATCTGAACGGCTGTGCACCGCTCCGAGTCTTTCGGGAGAGGAGCAATATATAAATAAATATTTATTATTATTAGTAGTAGTAGTAGTAGTAGTAATAGTAGTAGACAGTCTAAGGTTAAAGTTTTTGGGGTTTGGGGAAGAAACCAGAGTAAGGTAGAGTATTCCAAACATTGACCACTCTGTTGCTGAAGTCGTATTTTCTGCAATCAAGTTTGGTGCAGTTAACTTTGAATTTGTATCTATTGTGTGCTCTTGTATTGTTATGATTGAAGTTGAAGTATTCATTTGCAGGTAGGACATTGCAATGTATAATTTTATATACTATATTTTATTTATTTATTTATTTGTCAATCGCTTACAAGATAATAGGTATAAATAAAACATAGTTATGAATACATAGATACATATAAGAAAAATAAAATATTAAAGAAACAATAGGACAGGGACGTTAGGCACGTTGGTGCGCTTATGCACGCCCCCTAAAGATCTCTTAGGAAAGGGGTGAGGTCAATAGTAGACAGTCTAAGGTTAAAGTTTTGGGGAAGAAACCACAGAGTCAGGTAGAGTATTCCAGACATTGACCACTCTGTTGTTGAAGTCGAATTTCCTGCAATCAAGTTTGGTGCGATTAACCTTGAGTTTGTATCTATTGTTTGCTCTTGTGTTGTTATGGTTGAAGCTGAAGTAGTCATTGACAGATAGGACATTTCAATGTATGATTTTATATACTATACTTAGATCGGACTGAAGGCGGCGTAGTTCTAGGTTTTCAAGGTCTAGAATTTCGAGTCAGGTGGCATAAGGTATTCTGCAACGAGTAGAGGAGTGAAGAACTCTTCTTGTGAAATATTTCTGGACTTTCTCAACTATGTTAATATCAGATACGTAATGTGGGTTCCAGACTGATGAGCTGTATTCGAGTATTGGTCTAGCAAATGTTTTATATGTTCTAGTTATTAGTGTAATATTACCAGAGAAAAAGCTACGTAAGATTAGGCTAACAACTTGGAGGGGAGTGGCCTCAAAAGAAACGGTCCTTTTGAAATGCCTTTTGTTTCAAAAGTTCTGCTTTCTTGAGAAGACTAATGACGCTAACTGAGGTAGTGGCTAAATGAGGCCTAGCTGGTTTTGAAAAAGGAGTAACTACCTGATTGAGATGATGTGATGTGCAAAAAGTTTTGAATATCATGCAGTGAAGTTAAACAGAAGAAAAAAGATCAAATTGGAAAAAAATAATTATCTCAGGAAGCCTAAAGAAGTAACTGCTGTAAAGGCACCCTATCTAAACATGTCAGGATGTGCAGAGCTTTGCCAAAGTTCTTTACAATGTTCCAAAATGGCGCAATATAGAAACTCATAAGGACCATGATAAAGAATATCAGGTAATCCATTTTCCTTTACAGATAAGGCTTAAGCTCTTATTTTAATGCTTAGCATTGCCTTTCTCAACCCTTTTACCCTGAAGGAATCCTTGAAATAACTTTCATGTCTCAAACCCTGCATAAAAATTGGGAAAAATACTAAAACTTCACAATAGAATTTACTTCTGATGTACAGAAAACATGTTTTACAGCAATAGCAAAACAGCAGGCCAGTAGCTGAGTCATGGCAGGTATAAATTTCCACCACTGCAAGTGCTAGCATTGCACAGTAAATGATTTTTTTTTTAAATCACTCTCACAGAATCTCTGTATCAGAAAGGCTAGCTTAAATTGTTATGTCAATTGTAATGTATTCAGCAAACTATATTTAAAAAAAGCTATGCTGTACAGTCATGTGTGAAACACATTTCATAAACTTCTTTATGAAATATATTATTTCTTGTCTATCATTTCAGACAATCAATCTTTATAAATTTTAGGTATTATAAAAATTAAATATGCTCATTTTCAGATAATTGGGATAACTTTATCAAACCTACTTATTTTCTTAAAAAATTATTGAAGAAGATTCAAGATGAAAAGATTGGCATAATAAAGAATACGGGAGAAATGGCAATCAGAAACATATATAACTGCATTTGAAATCTGAAGGATAAAGTTTTGAATATCTATACTGATTATATTTATCTAAAAAGACATTTCATATGTTTTTTATTTGAAATGTATCCGTGGACCTTATCACTGATAAGCTAAAACAATGAATATAATAAATATTTTTAAAGATACTTCAAGCTTCTTAGTTATATTAATTTTTAGCAATACAACAATCTTCTCCCCTCCTCACATTTATCAAATAAAGTGGGTCATTATAACTTTCCATCTATTGTTGTTTCTAACACTTGAAAGTATTGTTGATCTGATACATATTAATGTTCAAGTATAGTTACAAGAAAATTGTAAAAGAAAAAAAGATTGCATTAATGTTTTGAGTAATAACAAAAGATTACATTAATGTCTTAAATAATAACATTTTAAGTCTTGTGAAATATGGACAATAAAACCACACAATCATTAATTATCAAGGTTTCTTGAAAAATTTTTCCCATTTCCTCAAAATGTTCAACCAAAATGAATAACTTCATGTGCACTGTCAACAGCAATTGTAATATGTGCTAATTTGATTATGAGCCTTCCAACATTAACTAGAAAGATCTTGATTAATAAATGTAATTTTAAATAGCATGGCATCATTTGTGAATTATTCTTATAATAAGTTCTTGCGTACTTGCTGAGATGGATTTAAAGGGGATTTTATATCATAAAGAGTTGCAAGCTGAGACTTCATTTAGATGCTTTTTTTTAATGTTAAAACAAGCCGGTTATGTTTCATATGGAAGTTTTACATAATTACAAAAGACTCATCATAATTGTATTTACATGTCTTAAACTTCACACATTTTATATCTAATTCTAATTATATTATGTTAAGAGGAAGCATATAAATATTTTTACAATTCATATCCATTTCTAAGTGAATTTTTAAGTAGTAGAGCCAAATGTTAACTGTAACAAAAATGACATTTGCACGAAAATATGAAAAGCCAATACTGTGTTGCATTTCAGAAGATTCATCCCAAATACAGGCAAATGGAAATGGAAACAATACATGTATATAGTCTGCCTTCCCTAACTTGTTGACTAAACTCTATTAATTTCCCGCAAATCTTCCCCACTAAAGAAGCCACAGCAAAACAACCACAACAACTTTAATGATTCTGGATTAAAATAAAGTAACATATGACATTTAAAAAAGTAAGTAATCACTTCACATATATACATACATGCAAACAATTCTTTTATATATAACATAGAAGTACATGTGCACTTAGAAAGAGAGACTGCAAAAAATCTGGGTCCAGCAAATATAAGGTAACACCTTGCAATAATTGAGTTCAGTGGACTATTAGTTCTACATATGTGTGTTATGATGCTGCTATAGTACATTGTTTAAATCTGTCAATGGAGATTTTCTACCATGTCAGGATCCTGAGTTTCAAAACCCTCACTGTGTGAAGAGCCTACACGGATAGCAGAGATTTTCCATTGCAAATAGTAAAGGAGAAGGAAGCAATGGGGCTAATACAGTGTTCCTCATCCTCTTAGAGTAATACCAGGGTACTTCATACCTCATATACTTTCAACACTATCTTCTATTATCATATTTTACCTTTAAAAAAAACTATAAAGCAATTGTTCGGAAAAACACTTCCAGATAAATATGACAATGCAGAATGGAGTATTTTCATTCATATTACCCACAGCTTGCCATGATATTTACCAGATACTCTCCTTCATTCTTTTTCAACCAAACAATTTTCAACACAGCTAGATATCAAAAGCCTATTTAAAAAGAAATAATTTAAGCATGTTCTTCAATGCTTTCCTCTGGCAGTTACATAAAAATCCACATTTAGGATCATTATTCTAGATCAATAATTATTTCTATTGATTTCACACTGCATATTTCTTGCTTTGAATTTGAATGAATTACTTTTTCTGATTCAGGGGTAAAACAATGAAAAACAATAATATATGTATGTATGTATGTACGTACATACATACATACACACACATATAAAATGTTTTAATAATAGTTGGCTAAGTAGATATTATTTCAAAATATTAGTTTCCAAAATGCTCAGAGAACAAGGTCCAACATTACAAACAGAATTGCAATAATTTTGCAATGAGAGTTCTCTCTACTTACTCAATAATCAGGGCTATCTCAAACTGCACAGAAAGGTAGAAATTCCCCATGTCATTGACAATGGAGATTCCACTGCTAGAAGCTACTAGCTTTGTGGACTTTTCCGGGTGAAGTCTAATCAAAGAAGTCAAGTTACAGTAGATAGTTCAGTCTAAAGATCTCATTCTTCAAAGTCACCTCAGTTACTGCTGAAATATATATTATTTAGTATTTATTCCTATATAAAGAGTTTTGACTTGGCATGAGCAAATCAATTTTGACACAGTCTCTAAAAAGGCAACTAGTAAATCTATTATTGTAGGGATGGAAGAATGAGATGCCACTCATCTGAATAAATAGAAACCTTAGCTTTTATATAGGGCCAAAGAATCCATGACTCAGGAGATCACATTGAGGAAATCCATGTGATTTTTTTTTCTGGCCATGCAGATAAATCAATTCAATTCCCAGATAAAAATATTCAAAGACAAGATATGAAGGATAAATAAGTATTTTGGAAAATGCATGGAATACTTGAATATGCTAAAAAAGAAAAAAATGAAACATGGAATTTCTTCCTTTTTTAAGTAAGGAGGTCTGTTTATATTATCATCTATAGATTTGCTTACTTCAAGCACAAATTCTAGATACAATAAATTTTTAAATTGATAATATGTAGAAAGTAATATAATCAATTGTATTTAATTATATTTATGGAAGGAGTTGCATCATCTTAAGTGTCTGGTAAAAATAAAACTGTTTGGTTTTGTCGCTGTCTTTTTTTGGGAGAGTAGCTTCTAGCAGATGTATATTCAAACATACAAATATGGACACACATGCAGATTTTTATCAGGTTCTAAGGGAGAAAGGAATGCCCAGAAATGATTTTACCTGGAGAAGGCACCCTTGATTAATAAGATAAACAAGCTGGTCACTGTATAGGGTTTTTGACTACATTTAGATATATTGTTGTCTGTCTCTATACTTCCCCTGATATCTTAAATTCAGGGTAGTCTTCATTTTGAATAAATGTGGAATATGAAAATTACTTGTGACAGCAGAAAGTGCTATTTTGAAGCTTAGCAAGAGATAATCAGGGTGAATCAAAATGTCTAATTTGAACTGAAAAGTCTAAAATGCAAAGCTAGGGTTTGGGTTTAAAATTTGTTTTGGTTTCTACTCATCATTTTGCTGGAATCAATCATCTCCATTGCCAGCACTCTGAATTACTTTCTGATTGCAACCATCTTGACATAGACCCAGGCAATTCTCAACGGGGCTTCAGTTCATGTTGTGTTTTTTAATCTACTAGTGGCGTAGGATAAAGAGATGAAAGTCCAGCTTCTAATTACTTCAAATCTGTACAGCAATGTGAGCAACCATAACATAAAATTTAACCCAGAAGGTTTTGTACTTCAAGTACTATAAAGTGTATTTCAATCTCATTATTTGGCTTTTAAACTTCAAATTCATTTTTTTTCAACTCTATTCATTACTAAACTCTAAAAAATGTAAATGTCTGAGCTATCTTCAGTAAACGACTTATCATAAGATACTGTTACCAACTGATGAACCTATGTAACTGGTATTACTCACTTTATATAGGATCTATGAACCATGTTGAAAAATTCTAAAAAGTTACAATAAAGGATAGTGATAATATATGTAGAGGGTTTCCAAAGTGATCAGAGGCTACAGCAATTCCTTTATAAAATACATTAAGTCATGCTTGAGACTTTTTAACAGAAAAGGGGAGAGTAAGATGAGATTATGTAAAATTTTATGTTATACAGATGGTGGGCAGAGACAAGTTCTACCATTCTCCTAATATTAGGAGGTGTAATCATCTAATGAACCTAAATCCAGAAATAGTGATGGCCAACAATTTGAATGACATTAAAAAGAAATTAGATAATTTTTAAAGAATAAAATTATTAATGGCTCCTAGTTACTGCTAGCTCATTACAGTTATTTGTTTTTATTTATCATTTTAGAAACTGCTCATCCCCTCATAGCGTGACACACAAGTTACACTGACAATATATTACTCCAGTGTCAGAAACAATATAATTTTCAGCATTACTTTCTGGAAAATCTAATAAGAACAAGCATACTGGACTAGATAGAACAGATAAACTTTATTACACTCCATGATCAGACATAAGTACTAAAAAGAAAATAAAGAAGAGACAGAAAATTATACAAAATAGCCACAATGGAATATTTTACTTAAAATACAGTGTTATACCTCTAATTCATTTTGAGAAGCCTATATTGTTATGTGCATCAGCAGGAGCCAAAACAGCAGTAACACTTTTGGTCATTTCCACACACTCATCTGATATATAAGAAATAACAAGTTTCCTCTCATTCTTTAACCCATATTCCCTATAAAAACTATATAAATTGAGAAAAATATTCTATGAAATGTACACTGAAGTTCTATATGCCTCAATGATTTTTCTTTCTAGTGCACATGGCCAAGCATATTGATTGAAAAAGTTGTTACCATATTTTCCCCACGGTAGAAACGAGGACAAAGCACTGAACTGCAGTATAGTATCTGCATATTTTCAATTTAAATGTCACATTAAATAAATAGCTGTTAATAGTAAATTTCTTCAGGCAAAACTTTTCTTAAGAAGAGGAAGAGCTTATTTTTCTGAAGATCAGTGATCAATGATGACCTATAGTCAGACTGCATGGGTGATATTACATCAATACTTGTTCTTGCTGACTTATCAGCAGTCTTCAGTACCATCGACCATGATATCTTTCTAGACAAGCCTAGTGAGGGCTCTGTTTTGCCTTCTTACAGGGGCAATTTCAGCTGGTGCCACAGAAGACCAATCTATTCCTAAATCTCTGACTTTCACAGTGATTCAGGGCTCTAATATCTTTCTTTTCTTCTTTAACACCTACCTAAATCTACTGGGAGAGGTAATCTGTCAGTATGAAGTGCAGAATCATCACAGCGTAACCCTCACTGAGCAAACATTCAAAGTTATAACAATCCTGAACAAGGAGACTTAAGTCTTTGTAGTTGTGGCTATTGCAGTGTTCCAACAGTCACAGAGTCTTACAGTCATGTGATCATCATTTGCAACCTTCACTGCTGGCTTATGACAAGCAAAGTCAAAGGGAAAGTCATCAGGAGTCACACATGACATCAAGTGTGTTCAATTACCTTTATGACCACAACCAGTATGAATGCAACTGAAGTTACAAGTAGGATTGATCACATGATTCTTTGTTTTATGATTATGTTTAGTTCTTTTCCCCAATTATAATTACTAATGAGGACTACCTGTAATCTCAATTAAGACCCAACAGTACAAATAGAGTTTTACAGGAAGCTAGCTGACCACTGACACTTCCTAGAGTCTCTCAAAAATAGCAAATACATTCTTTCTGGTGATCTTCATCCTTGCCTCTGTAGTAAGAATATTTATTACTAAAAACCTATGATCACTGTTGACTTCAGCTTACTATAACCAGAACTTTAATGTACTTTTCAATACACTGAAGTTTCTGAACTGATTTGGCAACAAATCTGCAGCTAGAGTTGATAATGAGCGAAAATTCACCAACTCAATTTAACTGAGCTGAATATTGATTGCATATGTTCTGAATCTGATTTAAAGTGCATAAATACATGCAAGTAAGATAGTCATAGAATTACCACCATTCATTCATAAGTGTTTGAAGTTACAGCAATGCTGAACAAACGGTACTATACCTCAAAGTTATGGTCATTGCAGCACCCCCACATACATTTAATCAAAGTTTAAATATTTGTCAGCTTACCTGCACTCACATAGAGACAGGTGCTTCAACTCCCACCTATTTTCCCCTCATCTCTATTCTTTTGGCTTCCAATGCTCTATGTTTCTGCTGCCCTTCACTCAACTTCTCCCTTTATTCAAGATCTATTGAGGAAGAGTGAACTGACCTGGCATGCATCACCAAGACTTGGCTGACTACAAAGGGAAGGTTCCCCTCTTGGAAATGTGTCCAGTTAGGTTTCAGTGGTTTCATCAGCCAAGATCAAAGGGTAGGGGAAATGGGTGCCAGCAGTTATCAGAGAGTCTCTTCGGCCTTTCAGGGGCCTGCTCAACAAGTTTCTGTGAGCTTCTGAAACTGAACTCACAGGAACAGTTCAGATTGTTGCTAGTATGCCTCCCTGCTGTGTAGCAACATCCCTGCCTGAGCTGCTGGAGGGCTGGCAGTGGACTTTCCCAAAATCATGGTTCTAGGGGTTAGAGTTAGTTCTGCCATCCCTGGGTGTGGCCTCAGAAGCATCCCAGGAGTTCATTAGCTGGTGGTCATGGGCCTATCCCAGATTGTTACAGGACCAACTCAGGTCATGAAGGGCCAAGCTGGACATTTCCCATCAGCAGTGGGAGCAAGACAATGATAAAGGGAGCTAAGAGCAGCAGAGTGTAGGGCTGCAGCGAGATGCTTTTTCATAACCGCAGAACTGCAACATACCAAGAAGCCTCTGTTCTGCAGTGTGGCAAGCAGCCCCAGACCCATATAGTTCTGGGGCAAGCTGGGATGCAGGGCAACCAAAAGGACAAGTATGGGAAACAACAGGAGGTTGGAAATAATTAAATAGAAGGCAATCCCTTACCTTCTACCAAGGCTCAAGACTGGAAGAGATCAAGTCATGAATGTTTTAGATTGGGATGGATCCTGGGCTAACAACTGATTGGATTCAGTTAACAACAGCAATGGGGAGTGCCATGATTGCCATCATTAAGTGATATGGTCAAGTCATGTCAAGCTTTATTATATCATCAATGATGGAAATTCCAGTCCCAATTGCCATCACAGACTGAGCACTACCTGTAAACAGTTATGAGCATAGTTAGATATGCTTTTTCAAACTAATAAAAGAAAATAAGAACATTTATTAAAATGCAACTCATCTTTCAAAAATATATATATTTCTTTTTCTTTTCTATTAAAAAACATACCACAACCATAGTAGCCTCAAAAAATAATCATACAGCACCTTAAAACAATGTCATTGATTAAATATGACCTCACCAATTAATCAAATAAAGGCTTCATTGATAAATCAACCAATTTAAAATGGCAGCCCTGTGGACTAATTGAATTTATTCATAACATAACAAAGAAATATTAACATGTGGTAAATATATTGATTCTGCACCCAGTATATAAACACAACTCTCATATATAAACTTAATTTGAGATCATACAAAGTTGTGTTACCTAGTCTTTTATATTCTGTTCACAATTATTTCTACAGCGCATTATGAAAGGAATTTCCTCAGGATCTGCTGTTCTGAGCTTCTTAAGTTTAATACACAATGAGAGATACCTGATACATTTGAATGGTGAAACTCTAGATACAGACAAGACACAAGCCTTCTTTAAGTCACACTGATTAGCAAAAGATATATTGGAGCTTTTGATTTGTATAGAACTGAGAATTTGATTCAGTTGTTCAACAATACTAACCCTATCTTTTTTTCTTTATCTGCCACAACAGTATAGCACAACATTATAATGCTTCACTTTTTTATATGAACTTTAAAATACTTCCAAAAAATGATATAGGCTACTTTCTTTTTACTGAATATTCTTATTTTGTTTCAACACAAAACTGGCATATATTAACTGCAAAACCTACTGTATTAGATTGTTCATAAAGATAGTGAGGACAATTCAACAAAAACTAAGCATTCTTCTAATAATAGAGAGAGATTTTAATTAAAAAAATAAAAGTAAAACATTTTATACCACCAGCAACTAAACTCCCATGTCTGATTACAATAAAAACATAAAACTGACATAAGACATTTTAAAATTAATTTTATAATTAATTTTATACTTGCAATTATAAAATTGTTTCATATTCTAAAACATTGTAATGGTAATCAAAATAAAGCATTAGAAATGAAGTTTAATCAACAATTAGAAGTCTCAACCTTCGTTTATACTCATACAAACACACACACACACACACAAACACATGCACTGTACATACGCATGTGCTTCTTTAAATGCGAAATAGAGGATCAGCTGCTTCAGTTCATCAGAGAGCACTTTCGGAGATCAGATGAGCTACAAAGAAGGCCCATCTCCAAATCATTGCTAGATAATCCAGCAGTTACTATAGGCAAACTTCCCAGATGACTTCAAGTAGTCGAGATCATTATCTAGGATAACAGTGAGACCAAGTAGATCTTTATAAGTAACTACTCTGCTCAGAAATAAACAATCTCCCAATATAGTTCTTTGAAACTTTCTTATACTAGCCTTTGCTCTGCGTTTTGTAGAAATATTAACTTGTGAACTAGAGCCATAAAAACAGCTTACTAAAACATTCAAACCTGAATCACCAATACTTGCACAACTATTTTCAGAGAATGTGCTTAAAATAAACAAAGTTGGTATATCAGCCACAGCTAATAAAGATTGTCCTGATCAGCATCATAAATGAGTTACTTATTTCTTCTAGAGACGAAAACCTGCAGAGAATGGGAAGACTATTGCAATCTTGCAGTTAAATGAATACCTCAGTATATTTATTCCTCATTCACCTTGTTATCAACTGAGACAAGAAGCCAGAAAAGTTGTGCATTTCCTAAAGATGCTACAGATTTGGGTCTTATCAATATATGGATAACATCTCTCAGGTTTAATTTTCTACAAATTGAAGATTCTGAATAATAAAGATAAGCATCCCCAAAGTATACTGCAGTAATCAAACCTTGTAACATGAAAGTGCACAACTGAAGCTATGGGAAGGCCAGAAAGAGATTTGTATCTAAAAACATTCCTCCAACAATATTAAAATTTGGGAAGTGTAACCCCATTCCAAACAACAATTTCCTTGAAATTACAACGAAGTTTATTTTATGTCATAATTTTATGTACAAATATTTTTGGTCTTGAAAAATTCTATTTGGACATCACCTTTGTTAATCTGTTTACTGGACTCTGTACAATAAGCAAGTTATTCACCTTTTTCCTTTAGCTTCAATTTATTAGTCCTCATCATACCCATTTGCAGTTTCAGGCCGATATTGAACCACATCATTACCTGAAGATATTACAGAAATAGGTTTCTTCCAAAAAGTTTTCATAGTTATTGAAAAGCCCTGAGGACAGAATGGAGATAATAGTTCCGGGAGAGATAATAGCTTGTGTTTTGAGGAGCAGGTATTTGTAACTGGCATTATCTAAAATGTACTAGTCAGTCTTGAAGTCAGTTCCAATGCTTCAAGATAATAACTTTCCACCACAATTGTCTACAGCTGAGAAGACAATAGCAATTGCCTTACCCATCCACAGGAGATGAAAGACCAGATTATAACTGCCCAATTCTGATCCAATGTATGCTTTTAAGAAAAGAATTAAGGATCGCTAGGGCTTAGGAATTTACAAACCATTGACAGATCATGTTATTGGATACAAAACTCCCAACTTCATTGACCATCATAAATTGAAATTGATTGAATAGGATCATAAGATTTACAGAAACCCCTGTTGTTCATTCTACATTAGTAGAAGAATCAAGATTGATCCAAAAACATAAATTGTCACTTTGAATGTACACTAAGCAGCATACATTAAAATGAAATCTCATTACATGTAGCTCTCAAAAGGGTTTAAATCATCTTGTAAATCATCATCTCAAATGGTAAATCTAAATAATCTTGTAGTCCATCAATGACAACAGGAAGTCTCTGAAATCACAGTTCATAGGGCACCTCCCTGATCAAAAGAAGAGATGAAATTAACATGTTAAACATATAACATTTTGTCCCTGTGAGAAACTCTGATAGACCCATGACTGTTGGGGGTTTCAATGAAATTTCAATGCACTGGGAAAATTAATTTGCTTCTGGAATATATATGCAAAGCAGCTCAAAGCAAAAAAATTGAAATGAGACTTAGATGTAGTGGTGTTTCATGCTGCTCCAATCATATCTAAAAATGCTCACTTTATAGTAGTCCGATTACCACTGAAGAAAAAAAAAGTATGTTGTTGGTGCAGGTAGTGCACAACCAATCTTCGTATGTTGTTATAGTCCAGTTGTATGCTTGTGGAAAGGCCTGTCATTAAAAATATTATCCTGATAGTATTCAGGCATGTTAAGACAAGGATCAGCTTATTCTCCTGCCATAATCTCATAACTGCTGTAGTAAACAATGATTCTATCCAACTTGCCTTCTGCTTTAGCCATAGCAATGCATCTGATAGTTGTGCTGTCACTGTATCATTCTTTGTCATAATATAGGATTGCTCTACTAATTTATGTACTATGAAAAGTAATAATTACCAAACTAAAATTCTATATTATAAAAATCACCTCACCCCAGATGTCACCAAGAGCATCCGTGCAAATCTCTTCCCCCTGATCTCTGCTAAGCAGATAATTATCTTTTAAGTTAATATCAGGCTACTGTAGTACTTTCTAGATTACAACTGTAATAGTATGAAATTGTTGCTTTTCTGCAATAACCCAAAACAGAATTGTTAGTATGAGACCAAATGGCACATAATAAAACGCCACATTTTATTACAATTTCTTAACACTAGCCTCCAAAAACAAAAGAAAGAATGTACTGCTGAATCAGAAAGGAGTATTAAATTGAGAGCCACAATATGTTTACTAAGTCTGTAAATGATCTCGCCAGTAAATAGTCTTAGAAACTCCACTGAATAAAATTGTTCTTTGGTATTGTCTCAGGTAGTAGTATTGAGATTGGTCATTTCATAAAATCTTTCCTGAAATAAGTTTTCTTTCTTGATATCCATTGATTCTTAATTGTTCATTTCCAATCATTCCAACCATTTCCTAATTATTTTTAAAAAACTGAATTAACAAAGCAAGGGAATTGATGAAAAGTTGATTTCACATCATAATCTTGTGATTCTGGTTTATAATTGGAATCTGGTTCTTTTAATTGGAGACTGAATTAAATTTGAAATAAATTTAAATGGAAATAAAATGGAAATAAATTTGAATTATTTTTTAAAATTGCAGCAAATTTTATAAAGTAGGTAAAATATATTTATATTTCACAGACAGCATGAATAATTGTTAATGGAGATTTAATCAAACCATATGAGATATATTGAAATGCAAAATGGAATAAGATTGCCCATTCTTCTCTTGGCTCATGACCATATAGATAACCAAAAACGAAGCAAACTACAGCCAAAACAAACCAGTCTTGAAAATAAAAGTTTTGCCTGGATAGGTCCGAAAAACAAACAGCTCAAAATCCCTTCCACTGAGGGGCCTCCACTGAGGTTTGTCAACAAGTCCAGTGATCTGAGTTTCAGGGCTTGCAAGGAGAACTCTCAGGAATAGTCCAAGCCAGGATTGCAGGGAGTTGTTTTTAACAAAGTCAGCCACAAACAAGCTCCAGACTAACCTTCCAGGTAATGGCCAATTAGTTCACCCGATTGCTCCAAACATGAACATAAACGTTCTTCGCCACTGAATTTAATCCACGAGCTGCAGAGTTCCAGAAACACAACTAACCACGACCCATGCATCTCCCTGTCATGCTAAGTAGCCCGTACCAATGCAGCCCATTAAGAGGGGTGGAGCCTTTTCCCGATCAATCTGACAGATCTCCACCTCTCTGCCCTGCATGGTCTAGCATCTACCAAGGCTGGCAGCTCCTCCCACTCTTCCTCACTGGCCTGCCAGCTGTCCCCAGCCGAGGCATATTCAGCAACAGCTCAGGATCAGCAAAACCGGACGTACCAGAAATGCTCTCATTCTCCTCCAGGGCTTCTGAGGAAGATGTGGATGATGTCACAAAAGACATCACATAGAAATGCATATATTTAAGATTAATAAATAAATATGAATACAAAACAAATCCAGCAATAACTCTTCTTTGTTCAATCCTAATTGATTTCTATCAGTAAATAATTCAGTAAATAAAAATGACTATAGAATAATATGTATACATACTTTTATAGATTGTATTCAATTTTGTACTTTTCTTATAGAAAACTGTTAGTAGAACAGATTTCCTTCTCCCATGTTACCCTTCCACAAATTATTTGACCTTCAATCACCTTGTGGGGTGATAGAGAATGGTGAAGACTGGTGGACAGCAAGGGAAGCAATGCTTCACAAGTGGTATCTATTCATAAGTATAGACCAGTGGTTCCCAAACTTTTTCAGTCCACCGTCCCCTTGGTGCTACAAACTCATGCTCGGTACCCCTCACCCAGGGGTGGGATTCAAATTTTTGTGGGTGTGGCCTAATTTGAGGGTGTGGCTTGTTGGTCACATGACTTGCTGGTCGTGTGATGGGATGGGCATGTCTTGCTGGTCAAGTGACCGGGTAGGTGTGGTTTGGTGGTCATGTGACTGGGTGGGCGTGGCCAGGTGACTGGTAAACAAGTGGTCCTCACTTAATGCCTGGTTATTTAACAAGTGTTCTAATTTATGACTGGCCTCCCCAGAGATACTTGACCTGTTTTTGGAGTTTTGACACCCATGCACACACATACACACACACTCCCTTCTAATCCTTCTAACCCTGCTGGAGCAGGTCATTGGACTAGAATCGGCAAAGCATCTCTGATTAGATTCTAATAGTGAATAAAATCTAATCAGAGATGCTTTGCCAATTCTTGTTGATTTGTTTTATTTGTATCTCTTTTATTTTATATTGCTAAATTGCATTGACATGTGTGTCTCTTCTTGTGCACAACCCAGAAACTTTTGTGATTCTTTGCAGCAAAAATTACCAACCTATGGCTTTGCTCTACTTTTCAAACATGCCACTACTGCTGCGTTCTAGGTGCCGGCCCTGCAGGTCCACCCCATTGAGCCCACTGCACTGGAGGGACCTGCCCAAGCAAGTCAAGTCAATGAGGTGAGCCTGAGAGAGGAAAAGAGAGAGAGAGAAAAGAGAGAAAAAGAGAAAGAGAGAAGGAAGAAAAGAAAGAGAAAAGGGAAAGAAAGAAAAAGGGACAAAGAAAGATGGGGAATGGAAGGGACAGAAAGAAAAAGAAATAAAGGAGGAGGGAGGGAGGGAGGAGAAAGATAATGAGATATCTATTCTAGTCCAATCACCTGTTCCAGCAGGGTTAGAAGGGAGTGTGTGTGTGTGTGTTTTCCTTGTAATTTACCAGTACATTTTGTTTTTGCCTTCTTCAGAACTGGCACTGTAATACTATGCATTGGGGAAAAGTAATTTTTAGGGTGGAGATCTGGTCCAATGGATCCTGTTTAAAGCTTCAACAAAATGTGAGAGCTTCCTGATAGTCTTGACCATGTTTTGTCCACAAAACCTTTAATAGAAGCCAAAGATGTTTCAATGTGCTGACAAAGATGATTCAATATAGAAAAGGGCCTCAGTCTAAACTAGGCCTCATTTCAATCTGATGCATCAGCTCTCTCTCTCTCTCTCTCTCTCTCTCTTCCTCCCTCCCTCTCTCTCCCCCTCCCTCCCAGACTGGCTTTGCCCTACTTTCCCAATGTGCCTGCAAGGCTGGCGCTTCGAACATGGATGGATGGATGGAGAGAGAGAGAGAGAGAAGAGGTAGGTAGGTAGATTGGTAGGTAGGTAGGTAGGCAGGCAGACCTTTTGGATGAATATATGGATAGGTAGGTAGGTAGATGATAGATAGATAGATAGATAGATAGATAGATAGATAGATAGATAGATAGATAGATAGATAGACAGACAGACAGACAGACAGACAGACAGACAGACAGACAGACAGACAGATCTATATTGGTAGATAGGTAGGTAGGCAGAAAGGCAGGCAGGCAGACCTTTTGGATGGATGGATGGATGGATGGATGGACAGACAGAAAGAATGCAACAGTAGCGGCACTTTGGGAAAGTAGAGCAAAGCCAGAGTAGGAATTAAAGTCCACACAAGTTGCCAAGGTTGAGAACCATGGGCTGAATATATCAATCCAGCCATTCTGGTTAGAGTTTAGCATGCTGTTTGATTCCGGCTTAGTCAATAAACCATAGCTAAGATCTTCCTGCTGCTTAGTGTAGCTGCCCCTCTGCCCCTTCTCCAGCCCCCTGCCCCGGTTCTTTCTTTGGCAGCCAATTTTGCAATGCTCCGCCTGGGAGGAGGAAGGTGTGTAGAAGCAGCCCAGACCGGCGGTGGCGGAGGGAACAATCACTTGGAAAGTAAGCAAGCAAGCAAGTGCAGGGCTCAGTCGGAAGAACCGGGCTGCAGAGGGAGGCTAAGTCCTAGGTCCAGGCCGGCCACGTAGAGCCGAACTGAACCGAGCCACGCACCTTGGAGAGCCCAGCTGCACCCACCCGCATCCTGCACGCAAGCCCCGCTGGCTGGAGAGGCGGAGGTTGGGCGGGTGCTGTGCACTCCCTTGTTCTCCTCCAGGAAGGGGGCCCTAACGCCGGACCACCCACCCCTTCCACTGCACACCTTGGGAGGGTTTTGCTTTCAGGCCTTCTTGTGCACCTCCGCCGCTTCCACCAGAGAGGACAGTCTGCAAGCTAAGGCACCCCCTTTCTGTCACCTCCCACCTCTCCCCCCTCCCCCCCCAGGCTTGGCAAGGCTCGCCACGTGCAGGTTCTGCATTCGAGGCCCCGGCTACGGAGTGATGAAATAGTCAATGGGCTGTGTGGCCGGCAGTCAGTGAGCCTGTGGGTCCGGCACCTCGAATGCCCCCCTGCCACCTCTTAGCGCCCCCCTGCCAGCTCCCTTGCCTCTTAGCGCCCCTCAAGGCATCCCATCGCTCCCTTTGGGAACCACTGCTATAGACCAACAGACCTTCAATGCCTATAAAGTATTTATATTCCACTCTTCACCAGATTATCCAATATGTAACCTACACCAGTCAAAAGATACTTTAAAGCAGCATGACAATTGCAGCACGTAATTAATAGTATACATTACATAATAAGAGAAAGCAGAAACATCAGCCATTTAATACAAGAAAATACAAGAAATACAAGAAACGTTGGTTTACAAAAAATATCATCAATGTGGAGGCCAGTTAAAATGATAGAAATCAAAGGATTCAACTGAATGTTATAAATCAGGGAGCCACAATTGAGAATATCTTGTTACCATGTATTTATACAACCACGTTTTCAAAATCCTTGCAAAGCATTTAGTAGCTTGCCTGGAAAAAGATAAGCATAACTATTGATTTTACATTATGCAGAAGTCTGGAATTCATTAACTTGAGGAAGGCAGCGTAATGATGGAAATCAACCTATATAATAACAATTTTGAGGCACAGAACTTGAACACTGTGTATATTCACAAACTACTTCCGAATCTAGTATAAAAAAGTAACTAACGATGAAAGTAATCAAATTTAAACCCAAATTCTTGTTCCATGTGAAAAGCAATTTTCAAATCCCAGACCAACCCAAGGCATATGGCTTGCTAACAAAGAGAAGAGGCATATTAAATGAGAATCCTGAAAGGCCAGTGATATGCTAAAAAAATTACCTGTACTTCTTTCACTGAGATCTTGTTCAGCATTCTTCCTAGAATTGGCAGATTAAAAACATACACACATAAAGGAGTACTCTGGCCATTCTTGAGGTAAGGAATCTGTTGCCAAAACCAGGAGAACCCTGTGATGATATTTCTGGTGTGTCTAGAGAGACAAAAAAGTCTATTATCAGAGTTCTGAAATTGTGTATTATGTCAAAGGTATTCTTACTGAGTAAAACTGTTCAATCCTGACTTTCTGTTGACTTCCATCCTTGTAAACTGTAGCCACAGTCAAAGCTGTTTTGTTTGTCAGAGTGCAGCAAGATATAGTGCAACATCCAATGTTACATTGGACTACTTCTTAAAAATGGAAGATTCCCTGCTCCACGCTTCCTTTCCTCACTCATATACTCCTGAAATTTTCCTGGAAGAATTTCAAATCCTCTAATTAGGGTTTAGATAATTTTCTCTGTTAGGACTGCAGGGAAAAAGGGAAGCAACTCACCTATAAGGTCCATTTTGAAAATATATACTGAACTGTGAAACAACTCATAACACTGGTTTATCTATGTATGTGCTAATTATTAGGAAATTATTAGGAAACTATTAACTATTAGGAAATATAGAATTATTTCCCAAATAGCCAAACATTTGAAACTAAATGCTTGTTGTTAAGGTCTACATTCACTACCCAGAAACTGATCAATCTGTCTGAATTACTTTGACAAGGCCTTATTTAAGGCAAGGAAGTTATGGCAAATGAGGCACTTTGCTATACTGAGTGTGCTGTATTTGATCTAGATACATAACTATCTAGCCTGAATTACTATAATATTTAAGACAAAAGTAGATATACAATATATTCCCTGAAATCCTACTATAACTATTACTGTAATCAATATTTTGTGAATTTTAGTCAAGCTTGGGAATCCAACTAGAAAAATTAACATAAAATACATTGAGTTGGCACTCTTCCTGGCATACCGAAGCATGTATTCTTATAATTAATGTTAAGACATGGGTTTAATTCATAGGTGTAAAATTATGCTGAATGGAAAACTGGGCTTTGTGCTTTACCTAACAAATAACAAGATGTTTAAACTATCTTTATGAGGTACCCTGTTAAATTTGGATTCAGCAGAGATTCCTGCCCTGTTTAATCCAACTGTCAATACATACTATTGTTGAAGGAGGCATCATTTTATCCTTTGCCAGAATAACAAAAGATTTTGGACTATTTCAAATTAAATGTAGATTTCAGCTGGGTTGATTCTCTATTGATCACAGTATATAAGCTACAGTCTAAATAAATCCCTCTACTTCTCAAGAGAGTCTAGGAATGTATTACAAAACAATGAAGTTGTAATAATCATCTATATTGTTGCTACTCTTAAAGATTATTAAATAATAATATTAATAACTTTATAAAACCCTTTAAACCATTTCATTTAAGAAGGATCATTTTGCCTAATCAAGTGCATGTCAATGGCCAACTAAACCCCATTATATTAATTATATATTTAAATGTCATTGTTTTATATATATAATATTAGAGAAAGAGTTTGTTACAGATAACTGGTTAGCAAAATCTTTTTTCACAGGCTACTCTTCCATTTTGAAAGAAAAATAAAATCATGGGTGCAACAAACATACCAATGTTGTAGCAGGCTATCCACTGAGATGGGCATTTCCTCTAGGTTTCCTCTAGGCAGCTGAATACAAGTCAAAATCCTGATTTAACATACACAACCATATATGGTTTGCTTTGTCAACTGTTTTCTCTAACTGGTTTCAACCCATCGAATTTATATATCTCCCAAACTGTTGGGAGATTTTCAGGGGAAGATGAAGGAGTGGAGGATTGCAGGCTGTATTTTTTAGATGCTAAACCTGCATCAACAGACTGTCTCTACCTGGAATTTTATTTGCTCCCCACATCCCTAGTTGGTTGCTTGGTTTATTTATTTACTTGGCCAATCACATAATGATTCTAGGCAGCTCACTATAATCCATAAAAACAAGAGCAATGTAGATCAAAATTTTCCATCCTAGCCAGTACTTGGGATGCCAGGTCTTCACAGCCTTCCACAAGGAGTCCTCAGATCTCAGATGAGAGGCTATTCCACTGGGTTGGGGCACACCTCTGAGACCACATTAGGTGATAACATTTAAGAGAACTGAAACAAACCCACCCTATCCCAGATACCACCAGAAAGAGGCCATTCCACAGATAAAGTATACCACGTTGAGCTTGAAAGATGATAACCAACACCTTGAATTACCCTTAGAAAGCAATAGTAAAACTCAGGTGAACCATGGACACCCAATGTTGTGCATTTGCTGTATATTGCACAAGATGAATCTCCCAGCTAGTTTTCCAGGGTAGCCCAATGTAAAGCACATTGCAATAATCAAATGAGAGATGACTAAAGCACGACTGACCAAGAGCAAGGTTTTCTGGTCCAGGAATGGATGCAATTGATGAAGGGACTTGTGCAAAGGTCTCGCTGCCAGTTATCACCAGCTCTTCCAGCAGGAGCTATAAGTTCAGGAAGATTATAAATATACATCAGATTTATCTGGGGGGAATGTTACCCCATCCAGAATCAGAGATCTCAACACACTTTGCTCAGAGAGCCAGACACACAAGCAATCCATCTTGCAAAGGCTGAACTGCCACTGGTTTCTTCTCATCTAAGTCCCTACGACGCCAGGTATTGAGCAAGCACCTGAACAGCATTACTTGTCTAGCATGGGTTAGAGATGCATAATTGATGTTATTATTCTGCTGCTAGATAACCTCTAGCAAAGGCTTCATGAAGTTGTTAAATGGGAGGTGAATAAATAAATAGGTGCTACTTCAGAGGGAAGGTAACAGCATTCTGTGCTCCTCAGCATATAGCCATGTTGTCTACCTGACCCCAGAAGTACCCTTGGACAACAGAAATAAACACCATCTCTTACTGAACAGGGGAAACCATCTCTTACTGAACAGGGGAAACCTTTACCTCTGTTTTTCTTATATATGTGTAAGAATATATGAGAGGGACCTTGTGGGATGAGGGGAAGAGATGCTGCCAGGAAAACAATTGGACAAGAGAGTGGGAGCCCCAGTGCCTTAACAGTCAGAGAAAAATAAGCCACAGCAGGAGATTTGTAGTTTTAGACTTATTAATGTAGCCTTACAATAAAATAGAATTAGTTTATCTGGTCATGTTTCCTATCTGGTTTACCTAGGAGTGTGATAATATGCATGTACATATATACATATGTGTTTTAAAAGAACTTTGTACTTATCACTGTTGGTATATGATCAACTGATTTCTGTAATATCTGTTGTTCTTTTGTATAGTTTTATACTGCATTGTATATTGCTCAGAGTTATAATTACATTTAAAATATAATATACAGGTATATTATAAATGTTAAGTAACCTATCAATACTGTTTTAAATATTTTTTGAGTAATGTTGTATTACTCAATTTTGTATTACCTATAAATTTGATAAGCATTCTTGTTATCTTTATTTACTATTCAAAGGCACTCTTTAAGTATGATTTTCAAACTAAATATTTATGTACTTAATTGTCACATCATCCACACTTAAGAATATCATGGGCCATTTTGTTCAATGTTTTGTTAAAATCAATATACTACGTCTACAGCATAAGTCATCTGATAACAAAAATGAGATAAGGTTAGCCTGACAAGAGTTGTTCTTGACAAATTGTTAAGCTCCTTAACTGCAAAGCACAATCAAGGAATCCAGATTTGCATGGCCTTTCTTTAATGAGTTCTAATGCTAAGAAAAAGAGGTTAGAATACAAAATTCTGAGATTTGAGATAAGAATCCTACAGACATCCTTTATTCATGAGTTTGTTAAGGTGGAGTTTCTTTGAAACTTTTGACTTTTCCAAGGCCGTTTGCATGTCAAGCTGAGAATCCATTTCTTTGATCAGCCTGTAACAATCTCTCTCATCTACTTGTGACTAGAAATACACCGCCCTTCACTTTCAGTTTCAGCACAATCTCTCACACAAATCTAAGCTGACCACTGGTAATTTCAACATTGTTTTCAAGGTGGTTCCCTCACAAATTTCTTTATGATATACTTAAGAATCCTTTCAGATAACAATATCAGACTGGTTTTTATTTCCCCAATTCTGTTCCCCTTTCTTAAAGATAGGGGCATCAGCCATCTTCCAGAATTTTATTTTAAACTAATTCCCAGATTTTTTTTTAAAGATAGTAAACCAACTTTCAATTAGCAAGTATCTTCAGGACACTATTCATTTGCATATAGAGATTTAAATTAATTTTAATAAATAGAAACATGGTCAGAGAATATACATCAATCTGAGGTTTTTATTCTAATTTTCATTCTGCTCTTCCAAATTTCTTGCTGGAGCACAAATTTCTTGTAAAAGACTAAGCCAAAATATCAATTGATTAGGTCTTACTTCACCACTTATAGTTTACTCTTATTTTGTATCATTTCCTTTTACAGTATTCTAAACACATTGGTAAGCCCAATTGGCTGTTCTTGGCATCATTTGTTAACATTCTAAACTTTTCACTTCCTATGTCTGTCCTTATTGTCTTGTTTGCCTATATACACCATTAAGCCAAATATATAGTGCTCTTTTCCTGATCCATTTCCAACTTTCTCTGTGGCAGATGTCTATATTTATTTGTACTAAATAATAATACTTGTAGGTTTTCAAAGTTTTCATGTACACTTCTTGCCACAAGATATAGGAGAATTAAGTTAGTTAATAATGTTAAGTATTTATAATATTTAAATATGGTTTTCATAAATTTAAATTATTCTAATGTTTCACTTGGCATCAACCAAAGAAAGACATTAAAGAAATCTTTTTTAAAGTTAAAAGAAAAGAGTGGAAAAATAACAATCTGCTGCTCAGTATTATAAAAAGTAAGATTATATCCACAGAAAATTTATCCCAATACAAATTGCCAAAACAGAAGTTGAAGCACCAACATGTTTTATCTTCCTAAGCTCAACATTCACAGGGATGTTGTCTATAGTAAGGGATAAAGAAACATCTGCTACTTGGAAGAAAGACTCTAGCAAATTGAGACTAAATACAGAGGCATAAAGACTTCGCACTGACAACAAAAGTACATATTTTCAAGGCCATGGACCTTCCAATTGTAACATATGGCAGCAAAAACCGAATCAACAGAAAAGTGAACAATAAAAGTATGGATTGAACTGTGCTACTAGAGAAAATTGTTCAGTATATGATGGCTTGTAAGAACAAATCAGATTCCTCATTGGATATTATAATAATGAAGGCACTGTTAGATATTTTAGATTTAGAAATGTTTATATCTCTTAGTAATACATCAAATGCAAAATTCAAAGTATATATCATCAAATCTCTAAATGATATCCTTATTTATATTATTTATTGTTAAAAGAAATCAGAAAATCTTCACTATAATTGAAAACCTAGCCAAAAGGATAAAGAATTGTAACATTTTCAGTTTGACATACTAATACATATGCTATAATTTTTTAAGGAAATGAACAAGAGAATTGGAACGTTTGATTACAATGTAAGATTATAATTAAATATAAATACCAGTACTTCTTGTATTTAAGCTACTGACATCAACAATAATTAGAGTTCCTCTTTAATCCTTTTTCCCTGGGACAAATATATAGGAGAACAGTTTTTACTCAAATGTTTCATCACTCTAACACTTCTTTCATTTAATTTTTCAATAAAAAGCATATGATCATATTTAATCTTAGTTCATATACAGCATTTAAAAACACAATTAAAAATAGCTTACATTTAAAATTCAGAAAATGAAGGTGTGAGTCCACAATTATGTTTTTCCATATAAGCCCCAGTTAAAAATAATTATAAATGATGGGAGTTTGACAATATTGTAAGCTTTGAGTCAGTAAACAGAATCACAGAATCAGAGCTGGGAGGTCATTTAGTCCAATTCCCTGCTAAGCACATGATCCAATTAAGTAGCTTGGACAGATGGCTACCAAGTCTCTATTTCAACATTTCCAGGAAAGGAGAACCTAACTTTCTAACAAAGCAACCAATTGTATTGGTTTCCAGCTTGTTTTGTCAGGAAATTCCTTCCAATGTCTAACCTGAATTTTCCTTCGATTTCAGGTCATAAGCTTTGCTTCTGATCTGTGAGACACCAGAGAAAAAGTTCTGTATGATCATCCTTTAGTTACTTTATTCAGTCTTCCTTTTCCAAACTAAACATAGTTACAGTTCCTCATAAGACTGTGTTTACTTTACTATCTTCATAATCCTCATCTGATCTCACTTGAATGGCATTGATTTATTGTAGATACCACAAATCACTTGCCATTCCATTCCATTTTCTCTTTTTTAAAAAAGCATTTTCACGCAGACTATGATATTATTATATTTATCTACTCAAAAATTTTCTGTGGTCCTTTTCATAGTTTAATTTGAGACCAGACAGTAAAGAAAAAAAGTAAAAAAAAAAAGTAAAGTAAAAAAGCGATATGCCTAAATTCACATTTGATAATTTACTGGAGGAAATAAACTGTGGTGACAGTGTAATATTAGGTGGTAGAAGGCATTTTGGGCAAATCTTTTCAGATCTGATGTGTGACATAGAACGTAACAGCATCCTTTAAAAACTCCCTCTTATTCCACAGAACATCAATAAAGTAATTTTATTTACTCCTCCATTTACAAATTAGAAAAAAATTAAGCCTTGTCTGTAAGTATAGTCTTAAATATTTTACAAATGTGTGTAAACTATATAACAGAATGCTCTGTATTTTTTTCAAATAAATCTAAAACTATCTTTTTTAAACAGCTGACACATTGTATAAATGGGAAGCACATATTTGTGTGTATATACAAACACACACATACAGAATGATTTATTATGTATTTATCTCTTGCCATCGCTATAGTATGAATACTGCTGATAATTTAGATCCACTCTGGGCAGTTCCTACTCCATTAATATTAGCAATATGGGCTTCACTTTAAGGCAATGACTCTATTAAATGTTTTAAAATGTGTGTCATTTATCATTAGCCTCATGATTGTGACATTCATGTTATGGGTAAGGTGGTGTCAGCAGATTTAATAAATCCTTATTGTAAGGATTCAGAAGTCAAACATAAAAACAGCTACAGGCTGAAAGCAACAATGTGGTAACATGTCGTGGGAAGCAACATTTTAAAAATGCATGTTTTTAATTTTCTATCCAAGTGAGAGGCAAAAGAAATAACATAGCTATTAAAGGGGGTTACATTTTTTGCTAGTTCCCATTTAAAAGTATTGAAAATAGCATTTAAAAAGATATTTGCAGAAAAAATATGAATGTTTTATGAATGGCATTTTGAGACAAAGATTTAATGCTACCTAATGATTTCTGGATTATCTGTAGTGTTTGTTTGCTAAACTTTTTTTCAGCTAACTTTACCATGAGGCAACGTGAGATTGCTTTCATCTTTAATTCGAGTTTTTTATCCATCTACTTATGCAAATATGTATACATATAATATCTAAGTTTAGAACCTGAAATTTAAGGATTTGGAGCGTTATTAAAAGGCAAAACAAATGAACAATATCTTATTTAACAATCAGCAAAAACACCAGATAGGAGTGTAAGTTACATTGAACTTGCTCTCGGACATAAAATACTGATAAATAATAGAACATTATTTGGATTAATGGATGAACATATTAAAGCTAAACGTGGGGAAATGCACTGCAAGATAGCACTAAACTATAATTTCAAATCAAATTAAACCTTTATTTCAGTCAAAGACCAGAAAAAAAGGGATAGATTAAAAAGTATGAATACAACAAAACAAAATTACGCAAAAAACTAAAACACATAAAAAGAAAAATCTAAAAACATTGTGTGTGGGGGGTGTTATTTATAGGTCTCCAAGAGTGCATCCTAAGATTCACTGATGCAGGGTATATTGTAGGCTCTGTAGATGATCTGATGCAAATAGCTCAGTTATCATTTGGTTTAAATGGGGGAATCTATATTTAATAGAGGTTGGTAATAAACCTCAGTGTGGGTTTTTTGATTGAAGACATTTAACCGAAGTAGAATTGAGAAATAAAAGAAAGAAATATCAAATTTAGACGTAACTTCTGGGACTTTGGCACAAGGGAGAAGGACCTTAGAGACAAATTATAGAATCAATACATAAAACCAAATATTTTTCTATTATGGCATTGGATTGTTTTTTTAGATAAGTCATAATAAATCCATTTATTTCAGGGGTCTATTCTAAATAGGCTACCTCTCATTTACACTATACTTACGTATTTAAATAGAATTGAAATTATTAATTTTACTATGATAAATTGCTCTTTTTTCTCAATTTGAAAAGTAATATTTTGCTTTATTATAATGGTCTTATTATACAAGGGACTACTTTAATTTTCTGCATTAGGCATTCAATTATCTCTGTCCTTCTATAATGCACTGGTCATAGCTAAAATAATTCAATTGTTCTAAACTTTCATTTACATATAACCATCCATATAACCTGCCTTGTAAATAGAAAAACAAGTTGAAAAAAGAGATGTATCTTACCTTTAGCATAAAGGAGAAATATCATTGCAATAAGTAGAAGCACAAGAAAAAGTAAGAAAACAAGCCCTGAATGCCATGAATATAATATAAATAAAAGTAAATAAAAAAAGCTTTGACATGTTCTGGATTTTTAAAATCTTGCTCTATCATCTTTTTCAAATATTCAACTATGCTAAATTGTCTGAGGAACTCTTTAAAAAAAACTTCCCTCTTGTCTTAAGTGTAGCCAGTTCCCTTTGGCAGTATAATCAGTCAATTCAATCAGAGAAATTTCTATATTATAATGGTAATTTTCCCTCACTTTTTTTCCTTTACACTGTCAGTTTCAGCCACCTGCTGAAAGCACTGATGTGGAACAGCTCAGTATTAGTTCTGAAATTAGTACCAGTCCCCAGTTAAATGCCTGGCACTTTCAGCCTAGGCTAGACATTGTTATTGGCATACAAACTCATCAGTTCCAACCAGCCCATTACTGTACTTAGACAAGTCTAAGTCTCCTACCAGGCTATCCCGAGAGCACCTTGCTAGATAAGACTCCACATGTCAAAACAGTCATTATGAATTGAAGAAACAACCTCAAATGAAGAAAGAGCCATGTTTCACACTAGTTCCTGTCTACATGTGAGATAATTGCTCGCTACTAAGTTGAATGTCTGTAAGAAAGGGGCCTTAAATCATCAAGTTGTTTTCAGAGCATATCTTACAGGATAATATTCTATATGCCTAAGCAATAATGGCTAATTAGTTTAAGGACATTTGTTTCCCCCCTTTCTCGTTTTCTTCCTGAAACAGTGGAAGCAGTTCTACTGTGTACTCTGTCAATTAAACTGCGTATCTCTCTGCTATCGCACAAATCCTCCCTTGTCCTGCCTTGCTTAGCTCAGCAGGCCTCCCCTGTGAAAGAGTCAGGCAACAGTGATGAAAGGCATTTGCTATAGACTCCTCACAGGGTCATCAATGGACAACCTGTACAAGATTTGTGCTCTAAATAATATATGAACTAAACACCTTGAGGTAATTGGCTGTGTGAAGCCTCACACTAGGCCAGATAGCTTGTCTGTACAAAGTAAAATAAGATTAAATAATAAATGAAGTGTGTAGACATTTTCTAACCAAACTAATTCTACATGCTTTTTTAAAGTGCACACTGTCTATACGAAGAAATGTTTTTATGATTTTCTGCCAGTGTTATGTGCCCCTCCTGACTTTACCAAAATATAATTATTTCAGTATAGTCTATTCTTTGTAGTCAAGCAACATGCATGAGTCATGCAGAATAACAATGAAAGATCTACTGTAGACATAAAATATATGTAAGAAAACAAATCAACAGAAATTTTCCAAGCTTCAATTTTAAGATAAATGCTTAAATATTAATTATTATGGTATTAAAAAATATGAAGTACACAGAGGAGGAAGGGTAAAGTCTGTAAATAGATCGCAATTTATCAGTTTCTCTTAAGCCAAAATATATGAACTAATTTGCTTTTCTACTTACACTGGATTATTCACACAGCTTTTATAATATAATATTAGATAGATAAGATAGAGACAGAGAGACAGAGACAGATAACAGATAATCAAAGTTGGAAGGAACCTTATAGGTCATCTAGTCCAACCCCCTGCCCAAGCAAGAGACTCTACAGTCCAATCTCTTCTTGAAAGTCTCAAGTGATGGCGCTCCCACAACTTCTAAAGGTGTTCCATTGGTTGATTTTTCTCACTGTCAGAAAGTTTCTCCTTATTTCCAGGTTAAATCTCTCCTTGTTCAGTTTCCATCCATTATTCCTTGTCTGGCCTACAGGTGCTTTAGAAAATAGCTTGATCCCTTCCTCTCTGTGGCAGCCCCTCAAATATTGGAAGACTGCTATCAACTCTCCCCTGGTCCTTACTAGACTAGCCAAGCTCAGTTCCTGTAACCATTCTTCATGTTTTAGTCTCCAGTCCCCTAATCATCCTGGTTGCTCTTCTCTGTACTTTTTCTAGAGTCTCGGCATCTTTTTTGTAATGTGGTGAACAGAACTGGATGCAGTACTCTAGATGTGGTCTTACTAAGGCTTTATAGAGTGGTATTAGTACCTCCCTTGATCTTGATTGTATCCCTCTGTTAATACAATTTAGGATTGCATTAGCTTTTTTGGCTGCTGCTGCACATTGCTGGCTCTTATTTAGCTGGTTGTCCAATAAGATTCCAGGACCCCTCTCACAGTTACTGCTATTGAGCCTGGTTTCACCCAGTCTATATGTGTACTTTTGGTTTTTCTTGCCTAAGTGTAGGACTTTACTTTTCTCTACATTGAATTTCATTTTGTTAGATACGGCCCAGTGTTCTAGTCTGTCAAAATCCATCTGGATCTTGAGCCTATCTTCTTGGGTGTTAGCTATTCCTGCCAGCTTAGTATCATCTGCAAATTTGGAAAGTTCCCCTTTTATTTCCTCATCTAAGTTGTTAATGAAAATATTGAAGAGTACTGGGCCTAAGGCAGAACCTTGTAGCACCCCACTGCTTACTTCCCTCCATGTAGACTCAGACCCATTAAGGACTACTCGTTGAGTACGGTTTGCCAGCCAGTTGTGAGTCCATCTAGTGGTGGTGTTCTCTATTCCACATTTTTCTAGCTTACTAAGAAGTAGATTGTAGTCTACATTTTCGAATGCCTTGCTGAAATCTAAATATATTATGTCCACAGTATTTTGCTGGTCTACTAATTTAGTCACTATGTTGAAGAACAAAATAAGATTGGTTTGGCATGATCTGACAGAGACAGAGAGAACACTTTTATTCCATCATGTGAAAACAAAATATCTCCTGCCATTACTATGTGCACTTGGTTAAAATTAAGAACAGTGTGGTGGCATAGTTGTGAAGATCCTCGCCTCCCACTTGGAAGGTTGAGAGTTCAATCTTATATAGTGGCAGATGTTTCTCTTATCAGGGTGTGAAGAAAAAATATATGTTGTGACTCCACGTGGTGTCAGGAAGGATTGTAAAAAGGGACTTTTTTTATTGCTATATGCAATTGTTATGAATTTCGATCCACTAAATCAGAGGTTGCCAATCGGTGGGCCATGAGAAAATTTTGGTGGGCCTCAGAGAAATCTCACCCTCAGAGCACACCCCCCCAAAGCAATTAATCCAGGCTGCGCAGAAACACAAGGCTGCTCGGCCCACATGACCCGTGGGAACCCTCCCCGCCCACTCACTCCTTACCCGGCAAACTTGTCTGCTAAGTTGCTATTTTTCCTTTTTCCGACCATCATTTTTTCTGCTGCACTGGGAGATTTAGATTAGCTAGGAAGCAGGAAATGGTTGGATTTCTTGCTTTCTAGTTAACCACAGCCAAACCTTCCTTAGGATTGAACGTCTGTTTGCAAACAAATTCAGTGCAAGCAAATTTGAGAGACTGAGCTAGCCGATGGTAGATAGATAGATCACTGAATGATTCTGTGAGCAACTCAATCTTCCTGCTTTGCCTGATTTTGGATAAAAGTTGCTTTTTAAAAATAAAAAATCCAATATTTACATACATGGTGTGTTGTGAATTAATTTTGTGATTTGATAAACCTATATAAACTGTATTCACTAAATGGAGGCATCTCCTTCCTCTTAGAAAATGTTTCTTTTCTGGAGTATAGGAGTCCATACTGCAGTATTTTCCCTAATAAAGCATCCTATAAATCAGATTATCAAAAGTCTGTTGTTTCATTTTTATATGCTTATAACAATTTGCTAGCTAGCAAATTTTATGAGTTTGCTTGCAAGCAAATTTTATGTGGCAGACTGAGCTAGCCAATGGCAGATAGATAGATTTCTGAATGAATCTGTGATTATGTGAGCAACTCAATCTGCCTGTTTGCTTTGCCTGATTTTGGGTAAAAGTTGCTCTTTTTTTAAATAAAAAATTCAATTTACATGCATGGTGTGTTGTGAGTTAATTTTGTGAGTTTGCTTGCTAGCAAATTTTATGAGTTTGCTTGCAAGCAAATTTTATGTGACAGACTGAGCTAGCCAATGGCAGATAGATGGATTTTTGAATGAATCTGTGATTCTGTGAGCAACTCAATCTGCCTGCCTGCTTTGCATAATATTTACATACAAGCCATGCTCAGCCAGCACATGACCACCAAGCCACACCCATAAATTAGGCCATGCCCACAGAACCAGTTAGTGGTTCCTGGGATCTAAAATTATGAGTTTGATGGTCCCTGAGGTCCAAAAGATTGGCGACCCCTGCACTAAATCATTCAAATACATTATCGATAAATTTTGAGAAATTGATATATATGGAAAAAAGCTGAAGTAAGTATTTTCTGAAAAATCATTAAACTCCAATAATAATAATTTTCAATATGTAGGAAAAAATAGGCAGCTTAATAAAAAATGTAACAATTTAAAAGCTAACTGGCTAACAAATAATCATAATAAAAAAATAAAGCTATACATCAATTAAATAGGAAGTATAAGAAATATATAATAGTATAAACCAGAGAAATTCCATATTGCAGAATGTCCATATTAAGAATGTTTTAACTGAAAATGAGTAAAACAGATATTCAGTATTTCTGGCCATTGACAGTATGAAAGGAATACTAAAATATCTTATTAAATACCTGAAACACAGCTCTGATAACTGATAACATACTATAATACATCTCTTTTACCAATTTCAACCTTTTGCTGTATATTCTTGGACAATATCAATTAGGTTTTTTTTTTAAATATCTCAGAATTATTTTAACCTGGAAGCCCATAGGTCGTAAATGAAGTTTGCTTTGTGCTTCTTCACTAACAGTTTTTTTTATTTTTATAGTTAGTTTTATTTTTGAAGCATTTGTAGGTTCAGGCTGACTACTTAAATGCTTGTTATTTGTTCTCTTGTCATTCTGTAAGCACGCACATACCCTTATTACTTGTAATCTAACTCAAATGCTTTTTCATGCCCATTTTTAGAATTCAGAGTCTTCTTTCTGCAGCCAGTTCATTCTTATGATTAACTGAATCACGTTTTTAAATGTAGTACTTACTACATTACATGCTGCGCTATTCATCTATTTTATATGACTAACTGTGAGAACTCCAGTATTTGTATTACATAGATTTGTTTTTTTTTCCTTGGTATCCCTTATATCGAGTATGAATTCCATTCTGAAATTTTGAAATTTGTATCATAGGACTTAAAATATAAACTAACAAAGATCTTGTGCTAAATTTATATTCAGTTTTCTCTTTATATTATTTTGTATCCGAATGACAACGAAAACTGCAAGCTTTTCTGAGATGAGCTCCTTGTTTGGAGTTTTATAATTTTTACTTTTCTTCATAAAAACCAAAATAAAAGTAGCTAGAAGGGAAGGAAAGAGTTTTAATTGAATTAACAAATATCCATATTCAACCTATTTAAATACGTATCAAAATGTCTGGTGAAGAGGTAAAATTCACAAAATTCAGACTCTCCTACCTCAGCTCTCAAAAGAAGTCTAAAAGCAAGTGAAAGCTACCTCTTTAAAATACACAAACAGCATTTTATGCAGCAGATAATCCAAAGTCTCAGTGACCTTGGCAGTCTTGCAGAGGTAATCTTTGCATAGATGAATTATTCTTGAACAATTCCTCTAATGTATTAGGCACATGCATATTGTCCTTCAATATTAGGCCTGTGTGTCTCTCTACCAATTGCTAAACAAATATACATATTAAGGACATAGCAAGGAAAGAAATTTCATATATTTCTTGCCGTGTACTATCATTTAAATTCCTCGGGGGAAACTATTCTGAAACTATTATTGTGCAATTATAGCACTTGTTACTTTTTCCATTATTTGATTAATATTCAGTATTACAAAGTACCCATTGCTGGGGACATGCTATAAAAAAAACAATCAAAACTAGGTCTAAACATCTTTTTTCTCCCTTCCTTGAAACATGATGGAATTAGATCTGTGCTGATTTTCAAGCCATTCAGAAAACTAAACTACTCGGTCATGTATGACTTGCAGCCAAGTATATATGGGCAATGCCAATAAGATACTAGACAAAGCTTTATCTAATTAAGTTTAAGTTTGTGCAAGTATGCCACAAGACAAAAATGAAAACTTCACAAGAATATAACAACTTTAGAAATGCTGTTTTCCTCTCAATGGTTCAAAACAGCATGAGGGATTATATAAGCGATCAGTACAAATAGAAGTAGAAGATATTTAAATGAAAGTTTAAATGTTAATTATGATTTTAGGCTGCTTTGGGTTTACTATATTCCAAAGAAAAAGAAAGTTTAGAAAGCTAAGATAAAATTCTCATTTGAGCCTATTACCTTATTTTAGTATTTCTTTATAATTTACTCTTCAATTCTTCTTTCTAAAATATCCATTTCAGTGCTATTCCATTGGTGATCCTTTAATGTTTAATCTCCCTACCGAGTAGTACTGGCAGCATTTTATAGGTCTCAAGAGTAGCCCTGAAAGGATCCATTAATTTTGAAACATCAGATTTTTGTGCCAATCCCTGACTGATTAAATGAAATGATATCACAGTCTACATATTGTGCAATTCTTTGGCCCACATTATTATGTAACAAACAGTATTCAATGAATAGTACTTAACGGTATAACATCTACATGGAAGGAAATAAGCAGTGCGGTACCACAAGGTTCTGTCTTAGATCCAGTACTCTTCAGTATCTTCATAAATGAGGGAATAGAAGGGTAACTTATTGAATTTGCAGATGACACTAAGCAAGCAGGAATAGCCAACACCCCAGAAGACAAGCTCAGGATCCAAAAAGATCTTGACAGACTTGAACAACGGGCCCTATCCACAACATGAAAATTAATGTGGAAAACAGCAAGGTTTTACACCTAGGCAAGAAAAATCAAAGTTATAAGTACAGGTTAGGCGAAACCTGGCTCAAACACAGTAACTGTGAGAGGAATGTTGGCGTTCTAGTGGATGATCACTTAAACATGAGCCAGCCATGTGCGCCAGCTAATAGCTGTCAGCTTTGGAATTGTTATTAAAAGCTGCCACATAGCTGCGGAGAAGTGGAAGGGGCTGATATTATTTGAGTAGCTTTCAGTAGACAAAATAAATTCTTTAGTAATTCAAGGTCAATGTGAATGGTGCAGAGAGAATTGGAACTGAAGGGGGATTGGTTCACATGATGTATGATGGAGGAAAAAGGCGAGGGGTTGTAGGTTGGGTCATTGTTGGAAGTCAGGGGGAAAACTTAGTTTCGGAATTCCACAGATGTGCCAAGTTTCTATTCTAATAAAAGTACTTTGAGATTATGTTTGTCTTGGAGTTACTGGCTGGAATGGATAATCTTTGGAATGCTGACACTATTCCAAAACTAAGTTTCGGAATACAATCCTTAGTTATATAAATAGAGGCATAGAATCAAAATCGCATGAAGTATTGTACCACTTTATAAATACTTAAGTCCACACCTGGAATACTGCATCCAGTTTTGGTCATCATATTACAAAAAAAATGTTGAGACTTTGGAAGAAGTGCAAAGAAGAATAACTAAGATTAAAGGCCTGGAGACAAAAATGATTAGAGGAATTAGATATGGCCAGTCTATAGAAAAGGACTACCGGTAGTATATCAGTATTCCAGTATTTGAGGAGCTACTACAAAGAAGAGGCTGTCAACTTATTTTCCAAAGAACCAAACTGTAAGACAAGGAACAATAGCTGGAAACTAATCAAGGAGAGAAGCAACTTAGAATTAAGGAGAAACTTGCTAACAGTGGGAACAATTAACCAAAGGAACAGCTTGCTTTTAGAAGTCAGAGAGAACAATTAACTAATGGAACAGTTTGCTTTTATAAGTCATGGGTGCTTCCTCACTGGAGATTTTTAAGAAAACACTGGTCTGAAATGTCATAGGGTCTACTGCTTGAGCAGGGGTTGGCTAGAAGACCTCCAAAGTCCCTTCCAGCTCTATTCTAATTGAAATTACTATCACCTATGCCAGAGCCTTGCCTCACCATGAATGTTATTTAAATCTGAGCTGTGAAACAGTACAACTATAGTCTTCATTGCATGGGCTGATCTGAGAGCTGACACATGTTTGTTTTATTAACGGAAACATGGAATAAATAATTGTTTCGTTTCTTCAAATTGTTTAATTTCTTGTATATACCAACACAGAACAAATCAAGCATATTTTCAAAGGAAATTGCAACAACACATGGTAACAGACATTGCTATTCAATGTCATCTTTCCAAATCCAATTTAATATGCTTTGGCAAAATTCTCTTTTTAGTAGTTCTACATTTTTCACAATAAAATATATTGCACCTATCAGGTGTCAGAGGTCTGTACAAATGGATGGTCAGAGTTTCGTGTCATTAATGAACAACCCAAGACCTGTAGGTGGTTTGATATGTATACATTATGCAGACTCTTGTTTCTGAAATACACTTCAGACAGTATTTTTCATCAGATTCATGGATCACATAAGCAAGAGACAGAATTTGCAAATTATTCTCTCAAGAAATAGATAAATGAATTCTGTATTTATGCTACTGAAAGGAAAATTGCAATCATGATAGAGCAATGCTAGAGAAACAGGGTATATATGTGTTTGATATATTGGATAGCCTTGTCTGTGACTGTTCACGCAGTGTAAGAATTTCTTTATTCAAGGACAAGTTCTTTCACCTTCCCATCTGTCCCATGGTTTTTTGTTGTTGTTGCTTTTTGAATATCTAAGACAGGTGGCCTGTTGGAAACCTAAAACCCTATGGGTACAAAATATGATTAAAATGTGACATTGGTCTCTATAATAAGTAATGCTTAGTTTAGAATTGAAAACAAACTCATTTAAATAAGTAAAGCCAATTTAAACTCTATATAACCTAACAATTTAAATTCAAGTTCAGGATATGCTATACCAAAATACTGCTGGGTCATTCCTCTGGAGGGATGTTTATGAGTGTGTCTGCATGCCTAATATTAGCAAATACACACATACATTACACAGTTGTCTACTGTATTTCAGATGAAGCTTATTAAATGTAATTTAAATCAATGTTATTCTTCACTATAAAACAAAAGACTGAAACAGTTAACTACCTACTTGTAAAAAGTTATTATACTTAATATTATTAATACATTGTAATAAAAGCTAATGACTTTCAGGATTTGTCATCTTCTGCTGGTAAGAAATAAGATTATTTCTTATCTTATGCTTCTCATTTATTAAGATGCAAAATTTTAACAGAAATGGTTTTCTTGAACAACTTGCAATGAGAATTTCATAAGCCATAAACAGCTAGTTCCCTAATACACAGAAACACAGTCAATAAAACAAGAGATTTAAAGAATTTAGAGAATGTGTCAATCTGTCACATATATTCTGCCATTAATTGGTTTCATCAAAATTCTGCATTATTTTTATTTTTTTAAAGAAAGACCTATTTATATTGTCACACAACTTTCCCAAATACATTTTGTACCTAATTTAGTGCCCTTAATACAGGTGATAAAAGAATCCTGTTATAGATTCTGTTTTTGCAATTTCCATAACTGTATTTGAAAGAAATTCCATCACTTATTTTTTCAAACATTATCACTGGGCTGTCAGACTGTATGTATGGTCAAGTCAAATTAACAGGGAGCATCTTGTGTTTCTTCTATTTGGCACCCTTTGGATAGGATAGTATGCAGCAGCAACATGTTTTATATCAACATGCTTGTGGCAAAATCTCTCAGATAATCCTTGACTAATAACAATTGATCCCAATTTTTTTTCTTGCTAAGCAAGACAATTGTTAAGAATGTTTTGCCCCATTTTACAACTTTTCTTGCCACAGTTGTTAAGTGAATCATTACATTTTAAGTAAATCTGGCTTCTCCATTGACTTTGCTTGTTATAAGGTTGCAAAGGTGATCATATGCAGGGGTAGGATCCGAAAGGGTTAACTACCAGTTTGGTCATTTACGAGATTCGGTGATTTACTATGTGCTTCCCTGCACACTGCGGTGCGGCGCCTGTAAATCATCATCAGCATGCTGCGTGCAGAGAAGCAGCCTTTCAAAAAGCCCCTTTTTCCTGCTTTTTTAACTGCAGCTGTGCCTCGCACGGCAGCTGAAGTTGAAAAAAATCAGGAAATAAAGGTCAGGTAAGAGCCCGGGTGGGCGGGTAGTCAAAAATATCAGCAGACATAGAACTGGTTCTATATCTGCTGCTCTTCAGAGCTACCAGTTCTACAGAGGTGGACAGAACCAGTAGAAACCCACACCTGATCATATGACTCTGGGACTTACTGCAACCATCATAAATACATGCCAGTTGCCAAACATTGGAATTTTGATCATGTAACAATGGGGATGCTGCAATGGTCATAAGTGTGAAAAAGATCAAGTCACTTTTTTGAGTGCCATTGTAACTTCAAATGGTCAATAAATGAATGGTTGAAAGTCAAGGATTACCTGTATTCCCTGATCAGATTTTTTATCTATCTATCTATCTATCTATCTATCTATCTATCTATCTATCTATCTATCTATCTATCTATCTACTTACCTACCTACCTACCTTTCTGATTTGTGTGCTGCCCATCTCATTTGGAGATGACTCATAATAATGTTCCTAATATTTCTGCAATGATAGTCTCCCATGTTTATGTACAGTTTATTTTATTTATTTATGTACCTTTTGTCAACTCAAAAATATTTCTCTGGTCTTTTAGAGTTGACAGCAGAAAGGGAAGGGGGAAGTGCTTCATAGATAATCTCTAGGCAACCAAAGCTTTTGGCACGCAAGATTATTACTGGAGAGCATGATTGATGACTCTTGGCTAAGAATGTGTTCCATTGGGGGTGGGAGAAGACCAGGGTCAAGGGTGAAATGAATGATGTATCTCAGAGTTGGCTTCACCCAGGTAGTCCTGCATGTTCACTTCTAATAAATCTTTTTTTTTAAACTCTGAGAGATGCGGCTAGAGACTTATGATTTAAATTAGGATGGATGCCGAAGCCCTAACAGTAAGCTAACTCTCACAATAAATCAGTGACCAGGTCCTGGGTCCTGGCCTCTCCGGTCACTCCCCGACATCTGGGGTGCATGGAGAGAAACTCAGCCAGCCATGGCAGAGATCGGGCTATCAGGAGGAGAAACAGACTTGGCCTCCAGCCAGAACCAAACAGAAGCTGATAGTATAATTAAAGCTGAAGATCAGCCCTCCTTGAATTCCAAAGCGAAGAGACCTGCTCCAGTGGAGGAAAGAAAACCAGATAAGTACTGGTGGGAAAATTCCTAAAGCCTCTGAGGCTGAGTTTTCATCCTCAGGTCCAAAAAGAGAGAAGGCACTTGAGTGAATTGGGAAAAGTGGATTGGATGTGGGACTGGTCACAGGCCAGGGCCCCAAAGTCCCTGATGGAATCCCCGAGGAGATCGCAATGGATTTCATAGTAGAGTTGCCAAAAAGTGGAGGAAACATGGTGATCTCGACTGTAATAGACCTATTTTCCAAACAGGTGCATTTCATATCATGCAGCGGGCTACCCTCAGCCCACCAGTTAGTCAAGCTGTTCTTGAAACACATCTACTACCTACATGGAGTGCCATGGAGAATTATCTTAGACAGAGGAGTCCAGTTCACAGCAAAATTTTGGAAGGAGTTCCTGCAGACTATTGGGTTTTAGCTCGGCTTTTCATCCAAGTACCATTGGGGCACAGAGAGATTGAACGCCATGGTAGAGCAGTACCTGAGGTGCTATGTGAATTGTCATCAATCCAATTGGGTGGACCTTCTGCCTTTTGCAGAGGTCACATACAATAATGCTGTTCACAGTAGCACTAACCCACGAGGCCAAACCCCCTTCAAAGTAGTGAGCAACATGGATTTTGTCCCAATGCCTGAATATCTAAGGGATTTCCCCCTCTTCAGGCAGCCTGACCAATTGGCTATCAATGCTGAAAGCAACTTGGGACAATGTAAAAAAGGTGCTGGCAGAAGCAGCACAGAGCTATAATAGACAGGCAGACTAATACTGGGCTCCACAAAGGCCATTCCAGGTGGGGAGAAGTCAACCTGTCCATCAAATTCTTGAGGTTAAGGCTTCCTAGTAAGAAGTTGGGGCCAAAGTTCATGGGACCTTTCCCCATAGTAAAGGTCATCAACCCAGTCATGGTACAACTGAAGTTGCCCTGACTGTTAGGGAAAATATACTTGGTATTCCATAGTAGCCTCTTAAAACCTGTGGTGGATCAACCCTGAGGCCACTACCTCATGAGCTCTCAGACCCCGTGGTGATAGGGGGTCAAACCTTTATGAGGTGCAGCGAATCCTCTATTCAAGGTGGCACAGGAGACAGCTCCAATATTTAATCAAGTGGAAGGGTTATCTCTTATCAGAAGCGTCTTAGGTAAAGAGTAGGAATGTCCAAGCTGATCACCTTGTGATGAGGTTCCATGCAGAAAATCCAACCAAGCCTGGGGGGAGTTCACAACCCTAAGTTCTATACCTGCAATAAATTTGTTTTGGTGTCAAACAGAAGTGAGGTGAGCCGAATGTCAACTCAAAAATATTTCTCTGGTCTTTTAGAATTGCCAGCAGAAAGGGCAATTCTCTCTAGGCAACCAAAGCTTTTGGCGCGCAAGATTAATACTGAAGAGCATGATTGATGACTCTTGGCTAAGAATGTGTTCCATTGGACAATATATATCCAGGGGATGGGAGAAGACCAGGGTCAAGGGTGAAATGAATGATGTGTCTCAGAGTCAGCTTCACCCAGATAGCGCCAGCATGTTCACTCCTACTAATTTTTTTTTAAACTCTGAGAGATGCGGTTAGAGACTAATGATTTAAATGGGGGTGGATGCCGGAGCCCTGACACCTTTATTATTTTTCATAAATAACTCAAAGCATCAAAAATATCTAATATTCCTTCTTGTTCCTATTTTCTCCACCACAACAACCCTGTGAGGTCGACTGAGCTGAAAGACAGTGACTGGCCCAGCTGGCTTTAATTGTTAAGGCAGGACTAGAACTCAATTTCCTGGTTTCTAGACTGCTGTCTTAACCACTAGATCAAACAATACTACTTGCAAAAATGTCCCAAGAAGCATTTCTAAAGAAAACCATACATTATAATGATTTATAATGTATATACATATAGTGCATGTTTTCTCACATTGCTGCTTTTCCTGGCAAATGCAAATGGTTTATCTGGAAGAGGTATCCAAATATCGTAGAATTAGTTCCTTTATTTTAGAAACAATATTTTAGAAAATATTCTGAATAAGGTAGCAATAGTGTTTCTTTGCATAAAGCTTGACTTGCAGAGTATTCAATTTAGGTTTTTTGTATTTTATATAGAATAAATGCAATGTAGTATTCTATATACCGGTTAGCAAAAGTGAAGCTGCACACAAGGTTTTTTTGGATAGTAGTCTTTCCCATTGTAAAAATACAAGTTGTGATAAAAATAACAACAAAGCCAACCCTACATTCTAATGAAAATATGATGGGAGCAATTAACATTGAAAACAGGAATTCTGTCAATTGACTTCAACCTCTACCTGCAGGCAGTTTCTGAATAACAACAAACTTCGATACAGTTCTGTACAGCTGCTCCAGTACAGCAAGGATGAGCATCACATGCAAATGGTTATTTGGTGTTCTTTCTCTCACACAGCATCAATTTACAGTTTGGAAGTATGGCTCATCCTTGCAGGATTATACATAATCAACTAGAAGAAGGCAATATTCATAGTATAGAGGTGAGGAATGTTATGCACCTTTGTGCGGGGCCCCAAACTGATGACTAAATTATGCGTTCTTTTTTTCATTTGCTTTTACATGTTTTGCACAAAAAGGGGGGAAACATTATGGGGAAAAGAGAAACACTTCCCATTTATCCTATTCTCCAACAGCAGGTTCAAATGCAAAGGCTTTAGAAGAAACTTTACATTATGTTCCTTACTTTCAAAATTTAAATACAGAATTTCAGACTGTGTGTATGTGCATTGAATATAGGCAAATACTGGTGACATATCTACATAACAGTAGAGAATAAATGTTATGTAAGTTTTCACAAAGGTCTAGACAGAAAATGAAGAGTTGAAATGATGAATTTGTATTACAGTTTGAAAGGAAAAGAATGAATTTTCCTGATAAGCCAATATATTTCAAATATTTTCTAGATTTAAAAAGGAAGTGAAATCTATTGTGATTAAAAGTTTGGAACAGAATACTAAGTGATAATTGCTGCAGATAATTAAAATTTAAAGTATTAAATTATTTAGCTTCTTCTAAATAATTGAACTTTAAAAATTAAGCAGAATTAAACTGTAACAGTTTGTGCAATATATCACTGCATTTTATATATGATAGAAGATATACATACCCACATTACTTTTATTGATATAAAAGTGCCTTCCAAAAGCCTTATAAAAGAAATTAAACTATATTGATTTACATCCCCTGAAAAAGAAAATGAAAAGCTGCTCTCTGAGGAGCATTCAGTAGATATATTCAATATTTAGTTAAATTGATATTATTCAAATATATCTCAACTTGAATGTATAATCTCATGAGATATATATTACAGTAAAAGACTGGTTTTGATTCCTCTTATCCCACTGTTAAACGTGGCTGAGATGCTTTAATTGACTTGGCCTTGGTAATCAATGGTGACTGGAAGAAGAGATTTATAACCAACATTAAACTTATCTAGTTATCATTTTTTTAACAGTGCTGACAACAGATATTTGGAAATTGCTTGATGTTTCAACTAACTTGCATTTAGGTGAATTTTAAATTAAAATAATATACGTTTTGAGATGCAGCTTACTGACCCTTAAGATGTCTAGGAAAAATAATACAAATCCAATTATAAAAAATAATTAAAATATTCTAATTTTAAAATTATATAAAAAATACAATGCAATAGAAATGTGTTCAATACGATAGCATGTTTCTGATGGAGAGTTCTATAAAAGAAAGAGGGAAATAAATGCAATTTCACCAATATCCTCCTGAAGCTTTTCTGTACTTCTTTGCTTTGTATTTTGGTTTGTTTTTATGCTTTTCTATTGTAAGTTTTTATGGACTTTACATGACTCTATATGATAATGGATGCCACTCTGAATTGTGTGCTAAATGGTTAGGTATATACAATGAATGAATGAATGAATGAATGCTCTGTACAAACTAACGAAAAAAAAATTATAATAGCATAGATTGCTATGAATCCCTGCAAAACTCTCCCCAGCTTTGTCCCTACATATTTAAATATATACCATTAGATACAAACCAGAAAAACAAATCAGAAAGAAGTCAGCTTATTGGTCAGAAAGAGGAAGTATAATCGCTCCTGAATTTAGCTCAGTACCAATGATTATACAAACACATCCATGTGTTTTTGGTAATGGTACAAAATGATTTGACTGCACTTTCTTTTTTTCTTTCAACTTTCCAATTTAGTGTATGCTTTTAAGAATTCCTGGTAGCTTCTCATCCCACTACTTAACTAGGTCTGCTTAAAGCCAGTTATATAGGTGCTATTTACTTAGTGCTCTTTTTTATATCTTGCAGAACATTTGTTAGTTTCCTCTATCCAATCCAATTTACTCACTTAAATAATTATCATGCCATGGAGTACTCCATCAAATAATTTGCTGAATGCAGAAAATACTATATCTGCAGAATTATCTCAATCTACCTGATCAAAAATGAGATGTTACTCTGGCAATATTCTTGAGAACACTATACTGACTTCTAGTAATTGTTCTCTAAATTCTTTAAAACAAATCCTTATGACAGTGATGGCTAACCTTTCCATCTTCACATGCCAGCACCCAGAAGACAATGCACGTGGGGGAGCGACCCTCACGTGCCGCGCTTTTCTGCACATGTACGTGCGACCCCCCCATGCATGCCACGTTTCTGCACATGCACATGTGTCTCCTGCGTGTGCCCCGCACATGCGCAGCAGCTACCCAGTGATCAGCTGGCGGGTGGGCAGGCGTGCCTGTGCAGTGGACCTGCTCTGGGGAGACGGCTAACATGCCGGTGGAGATGGCTCTGCATGCCGCTTCTGGCACGCGTGCCATAGGTTCACCATCACGGCCTTATGAACTGAAATGGGATCTAACTCAAGAACTGGTATCAAGCTAGCCAGTGCATAGTAAAGTACTTTATCTCTGCCTTTCATTTCTTACTACTAGTATTTTGCCATCTACACAGAGCCATTGCCTTTTTTTGTATTTTGAACATAAATAAAGAAGCCTATTTTATTCTTAGCATCCTTTGTATTTTCACTCTTCTGGCCGAATTCTACAATTCTAGGCAGCCTCTCTCTACTCTGTGACCTGGGTCTTTTTCCATTTTATATATGCCCTCTTTTCTGTTTTTGGATCTTCCCTAAAAACTGTTTTTGGATCTTCCCTAAAAACCCTTTGGCTTTTTCTGCTGTCCTTCATATTTTCCCCTCATTTGACCTACCTTCAACTGTATTTTCAAATTTTCAAATTTTAGGAGCTCCATCCTTTTGTCCTCCTTTTCGCATAGCTTCTCATGCCATGAGATCCCACATACCACTTCTCTCAGCTTATTAAAAGCCTTTCCTTTGAAGTTCAAGACTTATCTAGACTCAGTTTTAGATTCCCTTAAGAGCAAGAATCCAGCTTCACTTATCCAACTCCCCCAATGTTCCTGTTACTTTTATTTCCTCAAGTTTCATAAAAATTACACGGTTTTGTTTTCTCAAGGTGATCTCTAGTACTTTCTTTACTACAAGCATTTTCTATACTAAAACAGGACAAATTAGTAAGAAGAACATATATGCTAAACCTTCCATTTATAGAAAGAATGCATCAATCTGATATTGCAGTGAAAAATACCTAGTCTATTTAGCATATGGCAAGCTATTAAAAATAAAATACCTGTAGATATTATCAACCATGACATTATTTGTAAATTGAAAATATGCTTTTATTGAGACAAATATAAGGTACTTATGGTATACAGCCTGTTCCCTTCTAGAAGCTCTGGGCACTGAAATTCTATATAAATATTCAGAAGCAATGCTACCATATAATATATAAAAAAAAAACCTTAATGTTATATGTAATTCATCTGTTCCAATTAAAACAACATATTGCCATTACTATACATATATCATTTCATATGACTTAATAATATAAACCTAACAGTGCATTAATCATGAGTTGGAAATTAATAGAAACAACCAGAGGCATCTGCAGAATGTGATGGCTTAGTCAAACCAAGTACTGTGACATAAGTTGTACTTCTTACATAAGTATAATGTTGCAATGAACGTACAAAAGGGGCAGATCTTGTGCTGCAATATTCTTTTTCTCCCTTCCCATAATGCAACAAAAATATGTTAAAACCACGGCACACACTAACTGAACAATTTGAAATCAATCAAATTATTTACAATGTAAAGAACAAAAATCAAATCTCTTTCTACTCCAAACATCTGGATGTCTGGGAAAGAAGTACTGTAGGAACATCTTGAATTCAAGGTTAAGTATGATATCCTATGGAAGAGGAATGTTAATTGACATTACGCCAACAGTTTGATGGGTATGTTAGACATCAAATGGAACTCTAAATAGGAGAAATAACTTTTTAATAGGAATAAACATATTCTGTTTTTATAAAATTAATATGGAAAGATCTGAAACATCACTTGGCAATCCATACTGCATTGTAGTTGGAGATTACTGAGGCTATGTAACTGTGGAAAACAGTCTCAAATGCTTATTTTTTTCCTTTTTCTGCTCTGCCAAGCATATATTCGATCATATTTATTGACTATCATGATTTTCAGTCCTTAGAATTTCAGTCACTCTCTCTCTCTCTCACCCCCTCAGAAGACATTGGCTCTATTTATGCCATTACTCCAAAGATAAGAAAAGACATCATTAAAAAAATAATCAAATCAAATTTAATTTTAGCATTGGTTGTACCTACTCTGTGAAGTATAATTCCTGGCTACTAATTTAAAACCAATCAACCTTCACCTGAAAAATAGTTGTGCACCCCAAAACTTATTGAAATCAAACGGATCTGCTCCATATTTTCTTTTAAATCATAAGTGATATAGAAATACTTAAAATAATAAAAGTTGGAAAATGTTGAACAGGAAATACTCTTAATACAGATAATTTTCCTTCTTCTCTTTGGTACATCTATTCTAAACTTGCAAGCTAGATTTCTGCCATGAAAGCCTGATGATATTCTCAGGCTGTAAATCCACTAAAATATCTCTTTGTAGGTTCCCTTCTGCATTTACTTTTAGAAATGCAATATGAATTACTTGTGGCAGACAGACAGACAGACAGTTAGATATAAATATATCCCTATTTAATACTTTTTCTGACATTTATTTCTTTACAAAGTCTCCACATTAAGAACATTTATTAACAAAATTATGAAAAGATATTTCTAACAATCAAATAAAAATTATACAACATACACATCTAGTATCCAATCTACCTCTCCACATGAAAAATTGATCTTTGTAAAAATGTTTACTCTACCAATACCCCGAATTTCATAATAAAATAAAGCAAACGTTTTGTTATCCAGCTAGATTGTAGCTGTGTTAATAATCTCCCCAAGTTGCAGATTTATCTAAAAAAACAAAAATTAAAAATTAAACAACAGCGGTAGACCAGTGATTAGCCTAATCTTCCACTGGACCTTTATGAATAAAATATGACTGGAAACCATTTTCTATGTATTTCAGGCACACAGTTGCATAACTTCGATAAAGACACTTATAAACATTTGCCTATATGGCAGACATTTGAACAGGCATTTATGGCAATTCATTAAAAAGAATATCAAGAAAGTTTGTTTGGGTGGGATAACTTCATTATTTGTTGTTTAGCCAACACTGATGCAATGCTGGAGTACACATGTAAATGAACAACTTTTGTACATTATTATACAACATGATTAACCCACACACCAATTTGTCTAGTAAAGACAGAAACTATTTAAGTGGTTTCGAGAATACATCAATTTCTTCTTACCTCCTGGATTCAGTGCTACGTAACTGTCAGCTACATAAGTGAATTATTCATATACAGAAAAAAAAATTATCGCTGATTGTACCTTGGATGAAGCAGTTGGTAGCTAGTGGCAGATAGTAAGACATGAGCTTGATGTCCTATCAAATTTGAGCCCATTGAAAGTTCTGAGTCTCAGCCTACCAGTTACTTTTCAGAAATTTTATTTTCTGATAAGGCAAAATTTGAAAATATCTGTACAAATTATCCTAAGTAGCTTTCTGGTAATATAATAAATTCTGCATCTTTTGCACTAATTCTCTAGGCTTCATTTCTAGTTATAAAGACATAAAAAGCATCTTTTTAATTGCCATTCTAAAGCAAACTCAAACTTCTGTATGTTATCTGCCATTAAGCACAGTGTCCATGTTCATACCACCCTTATGGATTTCTAAAAGTTCTGTTTACTCTTCAAAATATTTTGACTTCAATGCTATAGCTACTTGGGAAAGCCTTCATTATCTGAAATATCCAGGCAAAGTTAGTCTAGGGGCTCTTGGAAATGAAATACTGCAACAGAATTTACACTGTTTCAGATAAACACAGCAATTCTTGTAATATTTTAAAGCAGCTTTCCACAGTCTAGTGTCTTCCAGATGAAGTGAGCTCCTGTTTCAAGAAAGAAAATTGTACAACTAAATTGAATAATGATAATTAAAAATAATAACTCCAATTCTGACTGTGGGTAGTGAGTGGGGTATTTCATTGCATATGCAGAAAATATCAGTGCAAGGAAAGCTACATTATTTATCTTGGTCATCTTTCTTGTTCTTACTAGACAATCACTTGCGAACACTGTGGGACTTTTTTATTGTCAGCTAAAGGGCTAGAGTCCTGCTGTTTGCCATTGCTGTGATTGTCAAACATCTCAGTTAAGGTAGAAATCAAAGCACAATAAAAGATACTGATTGAGGCACTAAAAAACTGATTGGTGTTCTTACCTAGCAATAGTGTTTACTGCTTGATAAGTACCCTAAATAAGGCTAGGAAATACCCCAATCATTCATCAGCTTGTTAACTTGATTATTGCCCAAAATAGCACGTTTCTTCTCAATATTTAAAATACCTGAAAATAAGCTACTGATGAAAATACCTCACAAAAATGCAAAATAAACTGGTGACTAATTCAATGTGATGAACAGCTCCTTTATTTTGTTCTGAGAACAATAAAACACAAAACACAAAATGGGAATAATTACTAAAAGTGACCTGATTGCTGAGTTTTAAGTCTCACACCTTTTACATTTCAATCCACTCTAGTGCCAAACCACTATCACAGCTGTCACCAACTTCATGCCCTGACACTTTCAAAAGACACCAAATCAGGGTATCAATTTCTTCCACAGAACTATAATACAATTAAAAGCCTAACAAAATTGAACAAAATCTGAACAGAATGTTTGTATTTATCTCTCAGAAAATTAATAAAGAAATTATTTCTAGTTAGTGATATATCTAAAAATGCACATATCAATCAACAGTTATTTATTTGCAATTCATACACAACTAAATTTCTGGGATAGATGTAAATTGAATATTCATTAGATGATTCAAAGCAATGTACAATCTACAACACATCCTAAAAGTGAAGATTTCTTGTTGTTTCTTTCTAGACAACTTGAGTATTTTGCTCAAGAGATGGAAAAATTAAGGCAAAATATGTCTTTTGGAGGCTGTTTCTATAGTCAATATGTCAAAGGATGGGATGTAATAGCCCTCTGAAAAAGCTTTAGAAAACCTACCTGGGAGGGGTAACCCAAGAATGGTGTCTTGCCATGGGCATGTCCAGGCTTGTTCTAATGGGAAAAAATAATTTAGGGTTAACTCGTGGGAGAATGTGGCAGCAAGAAGTGAAATGGATTGTTCTTTAATACTGCAATGTCAAGAAACAGTAATTAGAAGGAGACATATTCTATCTGCCAATAGACATAAAATCCTAAAGATAATAATAGACCTACAAATAATAACAGAACATAACTTTTCATATATATTTCACTGCTGTCTTTGAAATATTGTCAAATAAGTCACAAAAACAAGATTCAAATATGAGGAAGGAAGAGTAAGTAGCAATTATAAGGAGGTGGATGAAAAGGGAATAAGTTGAATAAATATAAAAAAATTGGTGTGAAATAAATAAATGAGTATCCCACACTTTTAATTTATTTAACAAGGGCAGAAGGAGATAAATGAAAAAAAAAAAAAACTGGAATGGAGGAAAGGGGGTTCTATCATGAATGCAGGAAACTCTAAATCCTGGTTTGGAATCTATACATTTTACTCTGAATTTCTGTAAGTCAACAGAACCACACTGGTCAAAAGTATTAAATGACTGAACGTGAGTACACTACATTAACCTCTTAGTTGGCAGAATGATGATAGTCTCTAAATTACAGAGTGTAGTTTACACAGAACAGTATGAACTTGCTGGGCCTTAGTATTTTGGCCAAAATAAGCCAAAACAGACTGCTACTGAGCACAGCATGCTGCAGGTGGCATTGGCACAATTAAGGCTAATAATTTAGTTTACACTTTTACTATCTTTCTCAAAAGAATTTGGTGAAAGTGTGAAGGACCAAAAACATAATGAGTGACAGAGTTACCTTGTGAGAAGATGGGTGGCAATTAAATTTAATAAATAAATAATAAATAGATTCATATATGATGAATGAGAGAAAAATTAAAGAAAGAAAAATACATATACTGGACATAAATGAAACCAAGAGAAAGAATTAAAACATCTAAAGGACGGGGGATGCCTGATCTTGTGGATTGAAGTTTATTTATTTACTATGCTACTCCTCTGAGCCATAACTCAGGCAAGCAACAGAAAGCTTCCTAAATGCTTTTCAAGCAGCCTCACACAAAGTATTGCAATGGTGACTAATGAATGAGTGATCATGAGCAATGGTTCCCAAGTTAGGAATCAGTGCAAATAGTGCATAAGATGGATCTGTGCGAAGACTCTCCTGACTATGGCTACTACCCACTCTTTGAGCAGAAGCCATGAGTGCTGAATCTTGTACTTTCAGACTTGCAAGATTCTGTTACTGTACCCTTACAATAAAGTAGATTCAACTCATCTAGGTATGTTTCCTCTCTGGTTTACCTAGGAGGGCTGATATAAATCTTGGAAGTCTAAAAGTACAAACTTCCTGCCACCAAATTTAACCGATCAGTTAGGGCAGGTTCTTTTTAATTTTTTTTTATGACCATTAAGCTACTATGAACTCTCTCTTAGTTAATCATTCCCTAGGCAGCATTTCTTTTCCTCATGTCCTCATCAGCACATTCCATTGCAATTATTTATGTTATTGCCATAATATAATTTTAATAAAAAATCTTAACCATGCTTGCTTTTGTTCTTTTTCTTCTTCCATTAATACTCCAGACATCTCCTATGCCATTTAATCAAATTTCTCCAAAAACCAAAACATTCTCCAAGACACAAGAGCCCAGAGAGTTCAAACAGACATGAACTGACTCAACTGTCATCACCAGTTTGGTCTAGTGGTTAAGGTACCATGCTAGAAACCAAGAGATCCTAAGTTTGGGTCTTGCCTTAACCATGAAAGCCAGCTGGGTGACTTTGGGCCAGTCACTTTCTCTCAGCCCAACCCACCTCATAGCATTGTTGTTTTGGAAAAAATAGGAGGAAGATAATGTGTTGGATATGTTCACCACCTTAAGTTATTTGTAAGAATAATAAAGATAGAATGAATGAATAAACAAGCAAGCAAGCAAGCAAACAAACAACTCAATCAACTTATAAAGCAGAAAGTTGGGGACTATCACAACTTTCCACTGGAACCCCGCAAGAGCTATGAAGCACTTGAGTGAGACCAATTAAATTGTTCCTTCCATAGCCACAGAAAATCCAAGGCTAAGCAAGTATGATGTGTACATGACAAATGGCTAATCATAACAACACATACACACACACACCCATGGTGATGCTATGACTGTCCTGAGAAAAAGCCAAGTCTACCATGAGGCTGCCTAAAACTTGAATCACATTCATGGTTGCTGTGGTAGCCATTAACTCCTGAAGCACCTCCAACTTGTGGCCCCAGAACAAGCAAGGTTAAAGTTTCCCAGAGCTATAAGTCTGGAAAACTCTTGTACCAATCTGGCCACAGCATCCAACAAGCAAGGTAGGAAAATGGTTTTGTAGTAGGACTAGTACACAAGCAGCAAGAGCCAGTTTGGTCTAGTGGTTAAGGAACCAGGCTAGAAAGCAGGATATTGCAAATTCAAGTCCTGCCTTAGCCATGAAAGCCAGCTGGGTGATTTGAGTTATTTGTAAAAATAATAAAGATGGGAGATTCGATAGATTCGATAGATTCGATAGATAGATAGATAGATAGACAGACAGACAGACAGACAGACAGATATAGATTAAAAAATCCCTTATGATGCATGAGGCCAATTTCACAAATAAGGTTTTATATCCAGTGGGGTGGAAGCTACTAGAGCTTCAGAGGTGGCAATATTTGCACCTCTACCCATTTGGAAGTCTCAATTTATGGAGATTGAACAGCTTGCAAAAATGACCAATATGACAGATATGGACTGAATTGAAGAAAAATGAATGAAGGTTAAATTGAAGGAATATAAATAAAGGAAGAAAACTGCAGGTTAAAAGGAAGAAGTCTAGTTTGAAAATATAAAAGTGTATCTGTAAAGTATCCCATCCAAATTATGGCAATATAACAGCACCAATATTATTACAAAGAAGTATGCTACTAATGCATAAGACGTTTTAGAGTAAAAAAGGAATAGTGTATCTGGTTACATCCTTAGTTGTTACACTGACTTTGGTCTTTGAAAATTAACCTCAATTAGGGAACTTCTTTACATAACATTATATTGTAATGTGATGAAACCCCTCTGATGATATGGATCAGTATGCAGATATTGAGATGTGAGGTGGCAAACGTCTGAATAATAATCCAAAGATTCATTAGCCTGTAATTCTTGTTATCTAAATGTTTCTTAATACACTAGTGTACTTGTCTTGAAGCAATACATTTTAAGTGTTTCACTACATCAAAGAAAAGAGAAGATTTTACCTTTCCCAATCATATTGTGAGCTTTACCTACTCTACACGAAAGATAACTATTATTTTGTAGTAGTCTTTTGTAGATAAGATGGCTAGAAAAGAGATACCTTTCTTACTTGCAAGAAACCCTTTGCTACTGAGGGTTCCCTAGAAATACGACGGGCAAGTGAAGAATGTAGTATATTAATCCTATAAACACTCGCCAGTCTCCAGCAACCATTAACAATTGGTTCAAATCAATCTTTTCCAATCTGGTGTTTTTTAAATGTTCTGGTCTTACTTGTGCGTCCAACTTGAGGTCCCATTAAACAAAAAAGAATACAACACAATGTTAATTTACAATTTTCATCCAATATAGAATTTCCCTGTAAAAATTTACAAATACCTATGTCTAAAATCATATATCTAAATGTCTATCTCATGTACCTAAATTGGGTGTCTACATTTAGATGCATCTAAAAATATACCTAAATGCTCATGAACTACATTTGGGGAGGGGGAAAGCGTATTTAAAAATTATGTTCTTGTATATAATGTAAAACAGGGCCTGACAACAGATTTTAACACAAACCCAATCCTTTTCATTGGTCAATTATCAAATGAAGTGGCTTTTTTTGGGAGGGGCAAGTAAATCATGAAGATAGCAAAAGGTGTCATTTTGACCTGAATAAAAGGATGTTTAGAGGGGAAAGTGTTTGCAGCCTATAACCTTTTTGTAAAACTAATGTATTTCATTAAAACCAACTGGACTTATGTGAAGAGACATGAATGGATATTATTCTACTGCAACAAATAAAAACTAAATGTATTAAACAATATTTTTTTCTTAAAAACACAGAACAAAAATTACAAACTTCCAAACTACAATTAACAAAACATTTCTTAATTCAGAAAAGAACTATTCAAATAATACTTTATAATTAGATATCCAAAATTAGTAGTAACAACATATATAATTTTGCTTATACAAATTAGCATGATATCTAATATAAGACTATGTTCAACATTAATAACATTTTGACACTGGAATCAATTCAGTCCATTAAAATACTGTATATCTTGTATCTCCCTTATAGATATTATAAATATTTTATATAGCAAAGTAAAAATAATTCATGGCTGTAAGTTTACCTGATATCCAGACAAATACTTAGACTTTGATAATAAGTTTCAATGTTAAATATGTAGATTATCTTAAATGAAAAAAGTTGTGCAAACTTAGAACACAAAATTTGTTATCAAGTAAAGTATTATGAATGTTATAATAGTAATTTAAAATTATTACTTTTTTAATGTAGTCTATCTGCCTGAGGCTGCTAGAAACTGCTATGCCTGGCTAATGTGTTGAAATTACAATGCAAATTTTCCTAGAAATTGTGTTTATTTCACACCATACCTAACCAAGAAAAGAATTGGCTTAAACATTAAACACTCGTGACATGATGGACTCAGACTAGCACAGAGTAGGCTGAAGGAAGTATCATTTGTGGATTGTCTGTTGTTTACAACAGAATCAGTGTTTTTTGGTTATAGTATAATTATACATAATTATATCTAAATTTCTCCCTTATAGTTCAGAGCTTGTATCACACTATTCACAAGGATCATTGAACCTTTGGCTTACTTCTCATTACCTAGGCCTAAACACTGAGGAATACCGTCCTCCTAACACCAGCGGTAAAACAGCCTGGCCTTTTATTGATTTACACATTGTTAGATGTGCAGCACTGTGGAACTGTATCTGAAAACTTTTGTGTTCCTACCATTCTCACCTGGAAGAAGATTGAAAGTATTTATTGAATAAATGTTATCAAAGTATATTTAAAAATGCAGCTGTATCAGATTTAGTGGCAGAGAGATGTCTTGATAGCAACATGGGTGGGAATCATTTCTTCATTGTGTAAGTTCACACTGACTTGGCCTATGAAATAACTTCAGCAGAGTCAGATAACAGATAATCAAAATTGGAAGGGATCTTGTAGGTTATCTAGTCCAACCCCCCCCCCCCCGCCGCCCAAGCGAGAAACCCTACACCATTTCTGACAGATGGCAGTCCAATCTCTTCTTGAAAGTCTCAAGTGATGGTGCTCCCACAACTTCTGAGGGCAAGGTGTTCCATTGGTTGATTGTTCTCACTGTTAGAAAGTTTCTCCTTATTTCCAGGTTAAATCTCTCCTTCTTCAGTTTCCATCCATTATTCCTTGTCTGGCCTATAGGCACTTTAGAAAATAGCTTGACCCCTTCCTCTCTGTGCAGCCCCTCAAATATTGGAAGACTGCTATCATGTCTCCCCTGGTCCTTCTCTTTACTAGACTAGCCAAGCCCAGTTCCTGTAACTGTTCTTCATATGTTTTAATCTCCAAGTATAGATCCTTCCTATATGGCCATAGGCACTGCTATAGATTAATTGGCTTCCAATAGTGAAGATGTAATCCAGAAACATGGGAAAACACAAAACCTGATCACTTGAAGGTAGTTCTGTATTCTCTGAAAACATAGCTCAATCTTTGCCATGTCAGTTATAAAAAGTAAAAGGACAAAGTAACAATAATGTCAGCTGTAAATAAAATGGAAATGTATTATGAAGCATGTCACTTTCTAATAACAGCCACTAGTTATACAAGCTATAAAACAGAGTTTTTCCAGCTTAGTCACTTTAAGATATGAAAACTTTAACTTTTAAGATATGAGGACTCCCAGAACTCTGCAGCCTGCATTTTTGTCAAATCTATTTTTAAAAAACCAAGCATGACTTTGCTGTTGTTCCCTGATTATTTTTATTGTTCCAGTTAGTTCAACAACAGTTAAATCACACTAGATCCCATATCACATATATTACAACATGCACATACAACTCGCAAGGATTCAATCAATGGCTATCAGCAGATACCCTAGGTAACTGCCTCTAAAACATTGAAATAAAGGTATTTTGAAATGTATGTTTATCCATTTTATATGGATAATTGAAATCATTCATTATGTTTTTGTTAGAGGCCAACATAACTCAGTGCTTGAAAAATTACTGAATCTGACCAAAAAGCACCTTGATCCTACTTAAGATTATAACTTGCTTTCACTTTATATATTTGGAACAGAATCACTAAATGAAAAACCTCTATTGAGAAATAATTCTTTGTCTGCCAGAATATATACTCTTCCATGCCGAAGCAATACTAAGTTTTAACACTATTCTTGATTTTAAAAAAGTGCCTTTAAGTATCCTTTCAAAATAAGCTGTTTTCACTCAAGTGAATAAAATACAAATGTTTAGGGTAAATTGTCATATTGAAAGTATTATTTTGCCATTATAAAACCTTTAGGAACAATCTGCTATATTAATGTGATCTGGAAAAGGATGAAAAAAAGCAAAATAAATTCTCAATGATTAGAATATAAAGACAAACAAATATTATTTCAAATATGATGGACTTGATTGTCTGAAAACAGAATATTGTTGAAAAAGAATTAAAAAGTCACAAATGCAAATCAAAAATCCTGATTCTAAATGGTGAGAGTGAAAAGACATTCCACAATCTTTTAAATAATTAGCTATATTTAATAATGTAATCCAGAATTCAGATTTAACTATAACTCTTATTATAAGCAAAATTTCTCTTTTCTGAAAGACAAAATGTGTATCGCATCAAAACACAAATCAAAGTACTGTATCTCTTTATCCCTTTCTGTAGCTCACTAAAGAAAAATTACAAGACCTTACAATGACATAAATATAATTTATAATTCATAATTTAAATATGTAGCCTTAAAATTCTAAGTAATGACTATGTAATTTACAAATCTATTGCACAGCTATAAGGATTTATCTTCAATTTTATTCCCATCTTGAAGTAATTTGGAAGATTTATTTTTTATGGTAACGTACCACTAAAGATATAGGAAAAGAACCCATAATATTGAAAACAACTTGGAGGATAACTTCTCCTGATGACTGCTTGGAGAAAAGCACATGACAAACTTGTGTAACATTCTACTAGAATCTCAAGTTACTGAAATTCAGCAGCAAGTGATTTTTTGAGATTCTGGAACAACCACTGTTATTCGGAATATGAGAAGAGAATCAAATCCAACTTCTACACAATATAGCTTCATATATTTAAATATGAAAACATATATAATACTTTCTTTGAGAATAAATGCTTATTAATCATTATCATATACTAAATTCAGTTGTTAAAAAGTTTCATCTAACTCCTAAAGGCCCCTCGATTTCTTTTGCCATAGAACAAGTATGCCCATGAAGCATATGGAGCCCTGAGACAGCTCCCAAGTTTTTATGGCATTTTCAACTCTCATGATCTTCCCAGTACTAGGATCTAATTATCACCCATTCTAAGTAGAAAGGCTCAGTTTAGGAAACTCTTTAACATGGACAACATTGATTGCCTACCTACACTGGGAGATTGAGGCTGGCAGCTGGCCCATGTTGGAAGGGTCCATCAGTCATTAGTTTCTGGGTGAGGCAATTACCACTGTCAAGCAGGTAGACTGGTGAATCAGTAGTAGTAGTCCCTAGGAGAGGGCAAAAAGCAGACAAGGCAAGATGGGAGTCATGGATAGGGAACTCAGGGTCAAGTAGGCACTAGATGAAAAGAGCAGACACCAATAGAAGGTTTAGGACTGGAAGGGACCTGACACAAGAAGAGTGATGATGATTCCCATCCAACTGCTGTTCTGAGCAAAAGAAGCATTCTACAGTGGTACCTCAGTACTTGTCGTTAATTAGTTCTGGAAGGTGTAACAAAAATGACAAGTACCAAACAAATTTTTCCAATAAGGAATAATGTATTAGTCATGAGGCAACTGACACTGACAAGTTCTAGGTTGCGTGTTGAGTACTAAACATATGTTGGGTACTGGAGCAAAATGTTTACATCAGAATGTGTCAAATACCAATTTTAATGCATTTCAAATGGTATTACTGTATTTTAAATGCCTTCTATATCATCTGAATAGTGCCAAGAATACATGTTTCTATTTAAAAGTTCAGCTACTGAAGAATAATGGATCATTTGGAAGACCATAAGGAATTCTTTGCAGTTTTTGACAACCAACACCTTAATTCTTTAGTGAAATCATTTCTAGAACTCTATCTCTTCTCAGTGGCACAAATCCAAAAAAGAGTTACTGGGACTTAAACTGTGTTAAAATCAAGTTACCTGAAAATTAACTAAAACTCACTAAAACTTTTAAGTTATTAATTTCCTTACAACCTTTGAATTTATCTATAAGGAATTAAAACAAATGACAATGTCCAGGGAAAAATGTTCAACAGAAGATTGATTTTCATATGCTATGACTGCTAACTAATTAATTTTCAAATTAACAGACAGGATATCACAATAATCTTCTGGTTCCAATGTTATTTTACTTTTGATTCCAAGAAAACAGAGATTACATTTGTTTGGTTTAATTTCTTGTTACAAACACATAGACTTGTCTATTCAGAAATTTACCTTGAAACTTTCTCCCATATAAGCATATCAAGAATAAACTATACACAGAGACTCACAAAGGATGAAGTCACAAAAGCTGTGTTACAATATAAGCTCTGTCACTTCAGTATGTGCATAATACTGTCACACACATATATAAAAGAGGAAGAGTTTGTGTCTCAGCAGTGAAAATCTGCAGCCACCATTTTATGAAAGAAAAAGCTAGAACCTGAATTTGAAATGTTTTGGAGATCCATCTAGCAGGTGTATACAACAGGTATATTTGCTGAACACTAATATTCAAATAAAGGCACCTGAATAAGCAAAGATTCATCATACAGATTATTGGTGCTCTTTAAAATTGGTTATTTGCTTATAGACATTTCATTCCCTAAATTAGGTAACATCATCAGTGTCAGCTACAAGCTCAGAGAGCACCAAGAAGTTCACAGTTCAACTCTGAGCTACAAATATTCTCTACTATTAAAATTATTATAACAGTTCTTTTAGCTCCTTTTATAAAAATCCTATCTATGGGCAAAAGAAATCTAATCTATTTTAAATTCTGCAGTATCTGAATTATGACATTTATTTCATGTAATCAAGTTTTCAGCCTGAAACTTAAAACAATAATAATTCACCTACATTAAGAATGACCATACAGGAAAATGTAAGATCACAAACGGATCACTTTTATGAATTTATCCAATCTTATTTTAACATAATATTGCAAGACACATCAAATCAAATCAAGAACGTATTTTCAATAATATTCAGATACTGATTAAGCAAATATTATTCAGAGGCCTATACTTTCCTACTTGTATTTCCCAGCAACTGATATTGAATAGCTTAATTGCTTCTGATATTAGTGGCAATAAAATAGCAATAGGACTCATAGCCATTGGTAGTTTCATCCTTGGTGTATCTGTCAAAGAGTACCCTTTTATCCTGATAATTATAATTATACATTGTGCTATACATTTTTCAGTTATAAATTTCCTTTGCTTCAGCTAAATCAGATTCCAAAATATGTGTTCGCTGCCTATTAAAAAGGCAAGAGAGAACGGAAAATCTTTACAGCTATTTTTCTTCAGCTATTTATAAGTGAATTATAAATATATTCAAAAGCCCTAATATTTGTCCATTATAATCATTTTGTTTCAAACTGATCAATCATTTGATCATGCTAAAGTGTGCTGATCTTGCCACACTATTCATAAAAATGTTGTTTGATTCATCACATGGTCAGCTTGAGATAAAAATGATAATGGCTCCTAGGAAGAGCCCAATCTGCTGAAGATGGATCTTTAGTCTCTCACTCTTTCTTGATGAACAAAGATAAAACTCAATTGGAATAATTTTGCTGATTTGCTACTTTCTTCACATATGTAAAGAAAATTCATGGAAGTAAATCAACAGGACAAATATTGGATATTGGGCTTTATCAAATAAGCTATGCAATATGAAGTGACATGATGAAAAGCATTGAGAAATCCACTTTTGTAGTTACAGCAAAAAAAAAGGCTTGGATCTCATTAAATCAATTAAGATGGGAATATCTGTATTATAAACTTTTAAAATCTGTATATTGCTAAAATAGAAATGACAGGGAATAGGGCAGTAATTCCAAAAGAAAGTGAATAAAAATGGACATTTCCAATCAGATGAATTCAAAAATTTATATTCTGGAAATAAAACTCACAAAAAAATGGGATAAGAATTATCATCTTAAAATATATCACTGCATGTGTAATGGGATATAACCCATCAGTAATAGAATAATTGTGCCCAAAATTCAAGAACAGCCATTCAATTTCACGATTATAGATGTGTACACACTAAATGACAGATACTGAAGAAATGATTGATGAAGTCCATGGAAGATTACAATGAAAAATAAAATAGATCAAACACCGAAGAAGGATGGCTTAATAATTATTGGCAAATTTAATGAAAAACCTTGAGAGGAACCTGTGTTGAAAATAGTTGGAAAAGTCCACAATGTGCAGGACTCCTGATATTTCTCTACAGATTACTTACACATTTTTCAACAATGTAAAAAATGGCCCTGGATATCTCCAAATAAACAACATTGTAATTAAACATACTACATTTTAAGTAGCAACAGATGGGAAAGCTTCATGCTCACAGCAACATTCTGCTGGCTGCTGGCTATGGATCACACCATCAGCTACTAATCATAGGGGAGAGAAAAAGATATCAGACTGAAAAAGATTATATCCCAATTAGATTAGAACTTAAACCCATTTCAGAATAATATCAAACTGAGGTAGAGACAGAGAGTCCCCAAAATTGTTGGAAGAAGCTAAAATGATTGTAAAAGAGGAAGATGAAAAGAGTTAACAAAAGCCAGAAAGAAATCAAAAGCACATTCTGGCTATTAAATAAAGTCACAGAAAAAGCTGAAGACAGAAGATTGGCCAAAAACAACAACAACAACAACAAAAGATATAGGAAAACTTGATAACTTAATGCAAATTCATCGATAGGAGGGGGAGGGAGGGGTTCACACAAAGTTGCATTTAGATGAGAAGAAATGTGAATTAATGATAATGCTACTTACTTCAATTTGATAAACTGCTCAATACTGAAAGTGTAATTTTTCCATTATTACCAGTGGCAGCTTTTAGATTCACATTAGAGTAAAAAATTTCCATTTCCAGAAAACTGACTTATTACACTCATTATTACTGCTTGTTAATCCCAATTGTGACTTTCCCTTAGTTATGCCAATGGAAGGTTGGAATCTTCATAGAAGAACTGGAAATAATATGTTTTGTTTGAGTCAGCAAGATGGAATTAAGTCCAGATTACTGTTTAAAGAAGTAATGAATGTCCAGAATCTGGCAAAATCTAGAAACATGACTTATATGGCCAGAGTACGGAAGCTCTTTGCTCTTCTTACAGATAGACAGCTCAGTTTATGCTTTGAAAGCCATCAAAGTCAACAAGAAGTTGACTCTGCTGATCTTCCATCTGTCTAAAGAGAGGATCTAGAAGAAGGAATGGTTCTCTGACAAATGATATATTTTACAATTTCATCATTAAAGACATGGACTAAAACACAGCTGACACAATCTTATTTTTGAAAGGCATCTTTTACCTAAAAAAGACAGATTTGCTTTTCAAATATGTCAGTGATTTGACTCTCTATTCCTACCATATGGAAATTCTACATTTTAAATTCAAAGTAATTAATTCCTCAATTAATTCTGAATTACAATAATTTGAAAGCTTCTACTATTGACATATAACTTTTTCATAATAATTCAAAATAGCAAGGTTAAACAACAAGGGTTTACTATTCATACTAAGGAAAGTTCCAAGCAGTAAAATTAATGCAAGAAACATAATTATTTTCCACAGCAAGAACGTAACATGTGAAACAAGGACATGCAAATAAATATTTGTGTCAAGGAAATTTTGTTAACATGCCAATGAAATTCCCAACTACACAATCTTCCAAAATACAGAGGTGGATAATGAACATTTAAATACTAACAAACGTTTGTTAATTTAGATATAAGATATTGAGGTTTGTAAAATGCTTCAGATCCAAATGCTGCTTCAAAGCATGTAATACTTTAAAGCAGTTCTTGAGAACGCACAGTAAAAGTTTAAATGTGTGGCTTCTATTGGGGAGAGGTTTGATGTTTCATGCTAATGCCCTGAAGCACTTTTCAGAGATTGAATCTGAAGCCCTGTGCCGAACAGTTCTGGATGGATGGATGGATGAATGGATAGATGGATGGACATAAGATATAGTTGGATTCAGCATGCCTGTCTGGAAATGTTTTTGGCCTTCCATGTAGAGAAAACTGAGATTTGCTTTATTTCAAACTAAATTGTCTCATCTATAAGATGATCTTATCTCAAAATACATTTTAAAAAGTTTCCTAACCAAGTTACAAATTATGTTGTTGAAAGAAATATCCTTCTGGGTTCAGTTCCAAGTGGGGAAAAAAGACACTGGAAACATGGAGGCTGCTTGGAAGGTTTAATGGTTACAGGGCCATATGGCCTGGAGCTCCAGAGAAGAATGATCACATGCTTCAAGATGAGAAGAGAAGGGAAAAAGGGAAAAGGGGAAAGAAAAAAGAGTGGAGGTGCTGAGAGTACCTGGGTTTTATACTCTCTGTTGAGATTTGAATTGGAGCTTGTATTCTAATTGGTTGTCAGACTCCCAGGGGCGGGGGTCTTAACTCTGTAGGCTTGGTCTGGCCTTTCTGGGTGATTATGCCCTTAAAAGGGCTTTTGGCAATTGCTATAGCTTTTACCTGGAGTTCCTTCTTATGTAAAGTATTCTGGCCCAGGCCTTAATGGCCCACCCATTAACAAAGGTGGGGGTGAGTTTCTGCTTCTTGAGTGAGTTTCTGCTTCTTGAGTTTCTACTCTTTTTAGAAGAAATATTCTGCCTTTTAATATTTCCTGGGCTATTTCAATTTTTCTAGGAGAGGGGTGGATGCTAACTTCCTACAATGTGATGTAATCAGCAGTTACTGCTTAAGTTAACATGTGAAGCTTTCTGGCAAACAATACTTCATTATGATCAGATAGACATTTTGATATCTGAAAAGCAAAAGTCAGTAGGAAGGTGTTCAAAGAGGCAGTGTTTAAAAAATATTACCATGTATCATTTACCATAACAGCTGTACAGTTAAACTTTAGGCACAAACCAAACTGGAGAGGAGCTGCTGCATAAATAAGATCCCCATGGCAACTAAATGAGCTACTAGATAACAGAAAAAAGGATTTATGTGTTTGCTGAGCTGTCTTGCCCTAGAGGAATTCTCCAGGCAAATGCAGGCCACCTGCCACATGTTATATTAAGCTCAGCCTTCTGGACTTATTTTCTGCAAAAAGGTCCAAGCAACTTTTGTTTGAAAGTTTCATTTAAGCCTATTTCCAAGCAACTGCAAATGAAAGCAGCAGATTCTTATTTTCCTGTGCTTTTGCATAACTGTGATTGCACATAAATTATGCATATAATTATGAATATAAAAACACCAAATGATTGTAACTCCTACAAAAAAAAGTAGCAAATAGGCTAAATTACTGAGCTGTTATGCAAATTCTTCTATTTTATTCCCCTTTCTATGAGATTTCCTTTTTAAAAGTAGCCAAGAAAATGCTTATAACCCAGACACTGACATTTAAAAAAAAAAAAAAATCAAAGGAACTGTTTTGCCAACAGGGCAGGGTAACCAACCCTCTCTCATAACAATTAAATGAAACTGGATTTCAATGCTAAATATGAAGAATTTTTCTAAGAAACTCAGAAAATCTGAAACGTCAGCAAAACATCTTTAGCACAAAATGTTATAAAGCAAACAATTTAACAGCCTGATACACAAGGCAACAATTGTAGAGAAGAACATATATTTTTTAATAAAATATATGGGTTCTGAAGAAAAACTTAAAAATTACTTAGGAAAAATGCTTTATTTCCCATGGAAAATGGTTGTGTTGTGCTTTGATAAAAAGGAGGGAACTCATTCTTTCATTCAATTATTGTGAATTGTTTTTAATTCAAGTGTACGTATTTGTAATAAGCTACAAGGATACCAAAATGACATTTATCTCATCAGAGAAAATGACACAATTGCATAATCGCATCATAGTACCTGGTGCAAGTTATCATTTGCCTGCTGATGCCATGACTCATATCTTATTTGCATCTACCTTGAACCCTTATAGATGCCTCTGCCTTAATAAATTAATAATTAATTTAGGATCTCCAATAATTAATTTAGGATACCCAATTAATTCAGGTCCCCAATAAATGTGGACATTTATTTGTTTACTTAGGGAGACGACTGAAAAGAAAAACGGCATACATGAAATTGAAATTAAGGTTACAATAGCTAATTAGCAGAGAAGCATAGCATTGATTTTATAAAGGAGGGAAAAAGTTTGTCAAATCCTTTTCACTTTTCATGTATGTTGTGACTACAACTCCCAATATTCCCAACCAGTATGGTCACTGTGAATCTGAGGAACTATAGGATCCAGAAATTCAAACAATGTTTGTTTTGTGTTGTAGAAAGCTATGACACAGTTCCAGAAACATTTGAATTAAAAATTGCATTGATGTGACAATCCAACCACAAGTTTCATTTACTCCAAGTTGACCATGAATTTGTAGTGTTTTTTCATCTAGTATACGCTACAAATCATTTGCTAATATACACTATAATGCCAAGTGCTTGAACATGCTTTTTCATGTGCTGTTTATCTAAACAGCTAAACAACATTTACGTTTTTCTTTTTCTAGAAAAAGTGGCAAATTAAAGTGTTGATATAGAACAGGTATCAGTGGGAATTACATTCAAAAATTGTATTTCTTTATAATTATTCCACTAATCAATCCCAAGCTCTATACTAAAAGAACTGAACCAAAAAGATTATAACAATATAGACCACTTCACCAGAACTACTACTGAAATTAGATTAAGTTCTATTTGTTCTAAAATCTCCCAAATATTAATTCATTGGATTGAACCCAGAAGATCTTCTCAATTAATCCTCCTAGTTCTTCATGATGCTTTGCAAGATGTATATAGGAACTACAGTATACATATGGAAGAGGCAATGAGACATTTTAAAAATCTATAATATTATTCTAATAATATATTCATTATCTTACATTCCAAATGTTTTAACTGTTAACTATTTTATTAAAAGTTAGATAAATATCAACTATTAACTAAATTCAGCATGAGACTGTTCTCTCTCTCTCTTTCTCTCTCTTATTTAAAACATAATATGCTTCTGCAGGCAGTTCATTAACACATATCTTACCTTGTAGACTTCATTTATAAAATTTAATCTATTTTAATTATATTTCTAGTACAATGGTGGAAATAAAGTTTAACACTAGGATAGAAAGTTTAAAATTTTATACTCTGGAATAGATGTTGTTGATAAATGATTATGAATTGTGCATACATTCTATTGCAGTGTCTTCTCTAGCCAGCGTATCTTATCTGATCTCATAAACAGGGATCTTAAATTATACTAAATGAAAACAGCATAAATTTTGCAGGCAAAAGGACTTCAGATTGTGACTATTCTTGTAACCAATACTATTTTAGTGAGTTGGTCATGGGATAGCGGAGTGACTCAAGGAATGTCAAATTAATGAAAGCATATTCCCCAACCTTTTCAAAGTGTGTAATGGTGTAATACATACCCCAAAGGGACAGAATATGCAATGTGACACTGATTTAATAATGTGGACAAGAGCAGTAATATTTGTTGAAGGCTTTGAAGAAGGCATTAGCAGGGAAATGAAGAGAAGCTCCATCATTTTTCAAATTAGGACTTATTTGTTTTCTCATTGGCTATTAGATTATTCACAAGGTATCCATATTAGCTACCTAGTAGAACTTTTTAAGCTATACTAATTGCTAATCATGTTAATGTGTATGCCAGGTTCATACCCTGAAACCATAAGTTTGACAACAACACTACCATCACCCTAAAATCATACACAATTACTTAGAAGTTGAAGTTGAAGTTACTTCAGATGAAAATAACTAATGAATTAAATGCACAAAAATCCAGGGAGCCACAAAAGCAAAGTAATTGGCAAAAACAACTATAATAAGTTTTATAGGGTTACTGTGACATACTGTAGCTGAAATTTATAATAAAATTCTACTTTTAAAAATGTTATACCACCAGTCCAACGTACCTCATAGGATTGTTATTGTGAGAAAAACTGAAGTAGAAAATAGTATTAAGCATGTTTGCTACCTTGAGACATTTACAAAAATAATAAAGGAGAGATCTAACCCAGAAAACACAGTAGTATTTTGCATTGTCTCAATAAAATATGATGCCAATCTTTAATTTGATAATTATTTACATTCTAGATAAGATTTATTTTGTGTTGAATCATTAGAGAACAAGCTGCAGAATTTTTTTCATTATTAAGAGTTGTTTGTCACTCATCATGCTTCAAATAAGATTTTGATGTAACATATACAGGCCAGCATAAGTTTTACATTGACTGATTTTTTTAGATGTAATCACCTAAAATATCTAGCGATAGATATGACAAATGCACTTTATATTTCAATGTGTCAAACTATTTCAGTGCCATGAAATTATGTTGAAACTGGCAGGTAAGCACAGTATATTAAATTTTTCTTTTGAATCAACTTCAATTCTGTACTGAATTATTGGAATTTTAGTGACCTTAAAAAGACTGTCAGAAATAATATACAACAGAGAGTTTTGAAATCTAATATGCTATTATACCTTCTTCATATAAAATAATATAATTTATATATAGGTAAAGAAGTAAAAAAATAACAATCTATTTGAAGAGAATTTTTTCACTTAGAGTTTTATGTTACCATTATATTTTGTTTGAAAGCAAATTTAGTTGAATAGATATTTTCGCTTGTAGATCTGAGTTCTGAATATTTCTAAAGACTATGTCGAGATTTATGCTTTTTAGCATGTAATCACTGGAATTCACAAGCCAATTATTTGCTCCTTTGATATCCTTCGTATTTTTTATTGTGTTTTACAACCAATCTTAATCCTACTAGCATAATAATCATCATAATAAGGGAACAATCACATATGCAATCAAATTGGAAAATGTGGTTATGTCACTAAAGAAAAAAAATCTAATTCAAAGAAACTTACATCTAGTCAAGTAGAAGTGCTGTTACTCATATTGTTATTTATAATTGCACAAAAGAAAGATAACTCAGGAAAATACAATACCAATTATGTAACCAAACTTAGTTCTGCTGCTTTGTAATTGCTATGATAAGGTATAGTCTTCTCTTTGGGAAAAAAAATCTTAAACACAAAATGCTGATAAGCCTTCACTCTCAGTTTTCTCCTTATGGGGTAGCATTAATTCATGAAATAAATCTTGTATCACTTCATCCTAATTTAAAGACTTCTTAATCCTAATTTAAACACTTCTTGATTCTGTTCTGGATTTTTTTAATCCATATTGGAATGCAGCTAAACTCCGATTCTTACTTCTCAGTTATTCCATGTTTTCTATTTAAAAGGATAAAGGAAAAGGAGTTGAATTTGGAAACAGTGGTCTACATATCTAGGTCATGGGATAATAAAAAAGCAAATTAGACTTTATTCAGTCATAGCATGTCTCCTTAAACCATTTTTCTTTTGTAACTTCCCCACCCCAAAAACTTTAACCTTAGACTGTCTACTATTGACCTCACCCCTTTCCTAAGAGGTCTGTAAGGGGCGTGCATAAGCGCACAAATGTGCCTACCGTCCCTGTCCTATTGTTTTTTTTTCTTATATGTACCCATTTCACGTATTCATAACTATATATATATATACTTATACCTATTATCTTGTAAGTGATTGACAAATCAAAAATAAATAAAAAAATAAAACTTCTAAATCCAGTCATCTAGTTTTAAAATATAATACTTCTTAATCTATCTGCTCGATAGATTTACTTAGCCACTGACAGTGTTCCCTTTTTCTGGGACACCTCTTTCATTTCATCTAAAATTCATTTTTTATAATAATTTTATAATACTATATTATATACATATATAACACACTCACACACCCATACACTTATGGTGTGTGTGTGTGTGTGTGTGTAAAACAATAAATCAGAGAATGATTTGGAGTTCTTTTTTCCTTGCAGTAATAACTGCATTTTATTCTAGTTTGATATAATTCTTCAGAGGGGTTTTATTTTCTTCTCCGAGCTCTCAACAACAATTACACACTCAGAACAACTACTCCTTTGCTGTTCAGAAGCCACAATAGTAGTCTGTATCCAAATGCTGAACTCATTCTTATCAGAATGAAATCATCTATGTTACAAAATGAAAAACAAAGCTAGCATTCAAAGTTTCAACAAGAACACTGCTGGGCATCTACCTGTCTAGCACTTTTGAAAAGACTGAACAAGATCCTGGGTTTTTCTACAGATAAGTTTATTCCTGCAAAAATATATGCCAAGGACATCCTAGCCACAATTTATGCCATTAGAAGGCAATGTACAATCTTCTCTCATTCCGTCTTATCAGAAGTAGTATTCACATGTCTGCCAAGCAATTTGTATGGTGTTCCCCACATGGTGCCAGTCATTTTCACCTTGGGTGGTCTTAAAAATAACTGAAGTCATACAGAAAATAAGAGCCAATTTTGCCCCTTCAAGAAGCAGCACTAGAACCAGTGGAAGAAAAATGCTGGTTAGCAAATTTTGTCTAAACATGAAAAGAAAAACCCACAGCAAAAGTTCTACTTCACAATAATGGGATATTAGACATTGTAACAGTTTGCAAAACACTTTAATGATACACTTTCTCTATCAGGTAATATTGGGACTTTCTCTATCAGGTAATATTGGGACATGCAAAATGCATTGGTCATTGTAGCTGATGAATTGGTATGGCTTGGTAAACACACACACACACACCCAATTGTGTACAAATATTTAATTAAATATTGAACCATACGAACTTTGTTATCTTAGCAGTCTTGTCCGCCTTCCCTCTTCAAAAGACATTAAAATTGTAATTTTCCTGACAGCTTCCTACTAAGTTTCATTTCAAATGATTTAAATTTATAGCATCATGTCTTTATAGATAGTTTCTAGAACATGCTCAAACAACATACCCTTAGCCATTTTCAGTTTTAGGTACCATTCGAGACTCTTCCCATGTTTTGGTCTAATGCTTTTCCTTTTTCTCCAAGAACAATCAATCCTCAGCAGATGATTCAATCAAGACAGAGGTGACAAACAAGCAAGAAGAAAAACAGAAGGATTCTAGAGCCAAATCATGTCTAGCGCAGGGGTGTCAAACTGGTGGCCTGTGAGCTGGACATCATGCACATACCACACCTACCCCAGCTCCATGAAGGGGAAAAATGTTACAACATGTCACGTGATGGCAACATGACACCGCAAATTTGACACCTTTGTTCTAACAGATGCCACTGAAACTTCACTGTTGGAATGGTGTTATTTGGCAGCTAGTAATTATATAGTTTTCATCCCTTGTGATATAGTCAATCTAGCGCCTCCACATTCTGGAGTAGAATATGTACAAGTCCTTGCAGTTCACCGGGGTAGTCTATATAGAAGTGGATCAGGACTGCCTATTCCCGCTCTAACCGTTTTTCACTATTTCTTCTCTCCCAACATTTTGTGACTGTATCAGCAAAGTCTATGCAAGGCTGCTGTCCTTCATATCTCTGCATGTAGGCTGTAGTGAGAAAAGAAACTGGTAAACAGGAGTGTCTTAAAGATTTTTTCTCGCTCGTTTTGAACAAAAATAATTTCAGAAAGTATTTTGTGATAATCTGCAGAAGAAATGGTATGCAAGCTAAGATCTCTATCCCTCACTCATGCCCTAAGGTTCAGAAACTACCTATTGGTAGTGGATTGATGAAGGATGTTCCCCCATCCAAACAGATCATTTTTTTTCACTGGAGGTTTCAATAAATCCCAATGTTGGGTGTTTCCAAAAGTTTGATTAGAAGGTTCACAAAGTGTTATTTGGAGGACAAATCTATGATATGGGAATTTTGGATATTTTTTTTTAGTAAAGTTGCCAGAAATATTATTTTTTAAAAGTACTTAATCTTATTATATTTATTATTTCATTAATACAGTAAGTTTTCTATGGTAAAACAATCACAGTGAGGCAATTAAAATCTTAGAAATAAATAGTGCAGGGTTTTTGAAAGGATCTGGCAGATCTCCTTTTATTTGTTGATCTAATCTTATATAAGTAGTCTGCTGGAAATATTTTAAAACTGTTTCCCACAATATTCTCTCTATATAGGAAAGATTCACATTATATTTGTTTCTAATTATATAGTATGTAAGTAACATTCTCATGCTACTTCTAATTGTGGCTTTCCACAATTTCTCCTGAAAGTAAAAATGTTTTAAAAAGCTCAATTTGTAATACCAGATTACATGAAAAATTTTGCTGTTCAGTAATAATGTGAAGAACTTTAAAAAAAATTACCAAGTATAGATCTCTTAAACATATGCTATTGTAAAAACAACTACAGTGAAAATAGAAAATGACAATTCACTGAAGAGACTCATGAAAGAAATATTTCTATCATTAAGAATATGCGTTTTCAGCACATGTCAGAACTCAGAAGTCACATTTATTTTGCTAATTTAAAATGAAAGTAACTAAAATTGTATAATTTGCTGAAATGCATTTTTTAGGATTTTCATATCACCATATGTGCCACTTTTGTTCTTTAACATGCATATGAATAGCCAAATACAAAATAAGAATCTGACAAAAAAACTGAAGAAATTTTCAAACCATTTTTTAAAATCTGGAATCGAGAAAGTACTTTGTGCATCTTTTATTTCTTTTGAAACTAAAACTGTTTATTGAACAAACTGGTGAAAAAAATTACCACAGAAATCATGAAACCAATTATCCATTGTAACCTTTGAGAAAATCAGAATAAAAATAATAATTTCATTTCAATCTTGGACAGCTTTCAAGTATAAAGTTTTATAAAAGGCACAAAACAAGGCATAATTATTTTATGTATATTTCTAAAATGAACCAATATGAACAACACCAGAAGGGAGATATTACCAACATTTTATTCAAATGTTATTTTAAGGAAAGTCAAATTTTCAATAAGCAATCTAAGAGTTCCAAAAGGACTAGAATTACGATTTTAAAAATTAATTGAGTTCCTTCTACTACTATTTGTTAAATTTTCATGGCATTCTGATAGATAAAAGAAATGAGGATTTTATAGTACACTAGTAAGGTCAAAACTCAAATGTACTAGTTTTGGGAAACAGAGGAAGAACTACATACATACATGAAAGTAACATGCTTCAATGAAACTTAAAGAGATGATACTAACAATTGACACAGCACTGGCAAAATACAATTTATTTAAAAAAAACCAGACCCAATAAAAGCGTTGTGGTATTGCACTATCATAAAGAAAAAATACAGAAATTTTCACAGAAATTCAGGAATCAGACCATGGAAAACCTTCTGAAAGTAGGTATTGGAGAAAGAAGCGAGAAATAAAAGTTATGCTATTATGTTAATTTATTATCACCAAAGCAAGCATAAGATATAGAACAGTGGTAATAAAGGACTGCTAAAAATCAAACTCTGCTAAGAGAGGTCCAAGAAATTCTTGACTTGTCTCACTGAAAAGAGGACATTTCTCAGAGAATAGAAAAATGAAAAAGGCAGTCTACTAAGTTGATACTAAAGCTAACCAACAGGAAGGAAATGGCTTAAGTATTGAAGGTGACTGGCACTTTGGAATAAAGTGATCGTGTTATGTATGAATTAGCAATTTGAAGTATAGGAAACACTATGAAATGAAGATATTGAAAGGACAATTGAAACACCCAGAAGAGGGAAGATACAGACTTTATTCAAGCAGTGCTCTTAATAATGTGAAGTGAAAAGGAGCTAGGTACAGAAAATGTAAGGAAATGCAGTCAATGAAGATTGTAAGGTAGTCTTCAGAAATGTAAAAATTGTGTCACAAATGCTGAAGTTCAGAGTGAGCTGAATGAAGCTTAGAAGAGCCACCCAAAATAGCAAAAAAAGAGACATCTTTGGAAGTTCAAGATAAAAGATAAGCCAAACAGAATATATGTCCATGAGGAGGAGAATACGGTCAAGCACTAATAAATGAAGTTGAAAAACTTCAGGCATTCTTAACTTCAATTTTATGTAAATAGAGCCATAATGAATAATGCTTATGCAACTGGAGAGATTGCAATTTAAGATAAAAAAAAAAAAAGAATTTAGCTAATCTGGATGATATCAAGTCTCTAGACTATTAAGGGAACTACAGGAGATGATGCAGAATATTCGCAGTTATCATCTAAATTGGAAAAGATCTTTAAATAGATGATCAAGGAGTGTGTTTGTGAGCATTTGAGTAGTATACTATAATGAAGAGGAGCCAGCATGGATTCAAAATTAACCACATTTCTTCGATAAATATAGATAGTAGTTAGAGGAATGGTACAGAGTTCCAAAACTTCAAGAAAAGCTTTGAAGTGTGTCTTATTTTTTTTTTTGCAAAATAGTAAAATATAGGCTAGATAATTGGTAATTATTAATAGTTTCATTTTACATAGGAAGAAAATATTAAGTAGAATGAGACAAAGTTCTTCCTGGATTCTTTAATGTTCAAAAATTTTATCAATGATTTATATGGGGTGTTTGAGGGAATACTTTAATTTTTTGAAGATGATACAACATGATAGGAATGGTAGGTAGATAACAAAGAGAAGATTTAAAAATATCCAGACAGGCTTAAGTATGTTTGGACTGGAAAGGTTAGAATTTAACTAGAATAAATGTAATATTCTACACCTAGATAGGGAAAATATAAGGTATAGGGTATGGGGACCTGGCTTAGCAATAGTACAGGTTAAATATATTTAAGAGTCCTTGTCAACCATTAGATAAACATGAGCCAGCAGTATAATGCAGACACTAAAAAGACAAAAATTATATCAGGTGCATTAACAGGTTTTTAGAGTCCAAACTACAGGAATCAGTCAGTCTCTCTTTGGAGTACTATGTTCATTTATTGGCCCCACAATTCAAAGAGGACATGACAAACAGAAGCAAGTTCAGAAAAGGATTAATAAGATGGAGGATTTCCTGGCAATTACGGTGAGAAATAATTGAAAGACTTAAACATCTGATCATGTTTAATCTATAGAAAAGGTAGCATCTTTTCTTCTGACCTTTATGAATCATCTTTATTGTCTCATCCCTTAAAAAAAATAGGTTTTGAGTTTCTATTGTTTAGGTTTTCACACCATTCTCATTCACACCATTCTTTTGCCAGACCAATACTCGAATACAGCTCATCAGTCTGGAATCTGCATTGCATCAGACATTAATACAATCGAGTGAGTCCAGAAGTATTTCACAAGAAGAGTACTATGCTCCTCTGCTTGCAACAGAATACCCTATATTACCAGGCTTGAAATTTGGGGCTTGGACAACCTTGAACTACGCCGCCTACGGTTAGACTTAAGTGTAGCACAGAAAATTATCTGCTACAATGTCCTACCAGTCAATGACTATTTCAGCTTCAACCACAACAATACAAGAGCACACAACAGATATAAATTCAATGTAAACCGCTTCAAACTTGATTGCAGAAAGTACATATTCAGCAACAGAGTGGTCAATGCCTGGAATGCACTACCTGACTGTTGTTACATCCTCTAACCCTCATTCCTTTAACCTCAAACTAACCACTATTGACCTCACCCCATTCCTAAGAGGTCTGTAAGGGGCGTGCATAAGTGCATCATCGTGCCTACCATTCCTATCCTATTGTCACCATTTATTTGTATATATTTCCTGTATTTTTACTCATGTTTATACTTATATCTATTATCTTGTAAGCAATTGAGAAATCAAATAAATAAATAAAAAATAAATAAAACAGGTGATATTAAATCTGTCACCATAACAAGAGATAGATGGGAACCAGGTTTCCCTTCCAAAAGGGAAGTATGCATTACCCAGTAAAAACAGGCCCAAGATCTGAATGTTTACACCAGTATTAGACACTTAGCAGTCATTTTAAATTATTTCATAATAGCTTCATAGCTTTTCTACAATATAGGTAGTCCTCAACTTACAATTACAATAGGACCTGGGAAAATTCATCATTATGTGGTGCAGTTATTATGTAGTGCGATCATTTAAGTAAGGCATTATGTCACAGCACCCAATTTAAAACCCTTTTTGCCACAGTTAAGTTAATTACTGCAACTGTTAAGAAAGACATCAGGTAACCTCATTTTGTGTTCTCCCCTGCTGGCTTCCTCATCAACTTTGCCTGTCAGAAGTCAACTGGAAAGGTTGCAAATGGTGATCATGTGACCACAGGATACCAAGACTGTTTGTATGATAGAATCACAAGCACCCGAATCGCAATATATCTTTGCAAGGATATTGCAATGGTCTTCAGTGTGAGAACTGATTTAGCACTGTTATAACTTCAAACATTCACTAAATTAATGGTTTTAAATTGAGGACTACCTGAGAATCTATTTACCCAAGTTTTGGTGTACATAGAAGGATGTATATATAGGACATGAAATGTGTGAGTGCAACCCCATGTCTTGTGCAGGATTTCCAATTAAAGCATCTATGAGATAAGACTAACCAGACTTTATTTGAACAAATACACCAAAAAGGAACTCAATAATTGGTTCCCCTGTTGAACTGCTGTTATTATTTTTTCTAATATTTAATTAGAGTTTGCCATCCTATAACTTCAGAGCATTTCTTTTCAGTCCAATGCTAGCTGTCATGATCAAATTGAATTTTTCCTTCTTAGTGATCCCATCGATGTTATGACATTTTAAAATTTGATGTGCATTTCCTCCATCTACGCCATTGATGAAAAGCTTGAAAACTACTGGGTTTCAATACAAACCCTGCAGCACCCCACTTGATACTTCAATTTAATGAGGTTAAATGCCGCTTAGTACTTTTAAATAGGATTTTGAGTCTTTTAACTAGCTTTTAACTTGACAAAGTTTCAAAGTACTTTGTCAAATGCTTTTGAGTTCACAACATTCCCACAAACTACTGAAGAAGTTACTTGATCAAAATATGATGTAAGCTTATTCTGCCAAGATTCTCTTGACAAATTCATCGTGACTTACTCGCCGCATTTGTTTTCAAGGTGTATTCATACAGATCACTTCATAATCTGTTCCTATAGTTCCCCAGATATTGATGTCAGGCTGAGAGGTCTCTCACTCCCAGAGATCTCCTTTTTCCAAAGATAGAGACATTTAACCTCTTTTAGACATCTGGTTCTTCACCCATCCCCCAGGATGTGTCAAAGATAATAAACAGTTTCCATTGTAAGATAAGAATCCTATAAGGAATGAATACCAGAATACTCTTATGTGCTGCTCAGGGACAGGGATGCTACTATTTTATCATATATATACAAACTGTAACTCACCTAAAATTGATGCAATGGGGAGTAATATCAGAAACAAGAATGATTTTAATGGTGAAATAATGGTGAAAAAAATCTAATTGCTTCATAGAGCAGATCTCAAACATTTCAAACTATTAAAATTAGATGGTGAAAGCCAAGAGGAACTATTAAACTACAATGTGTGGTGTATTAAAAAATATTTGCATCTATTTAAAAACAAGTTTTCAATCAGATTTTCTCCATGTGACACTAAATACCCAAGAATACATCTAAATTACTGACATCATATCAATGCAGGTAGTCCTCAACTTACAACAGTTCATTTAGTAACAGTTCAAAGTTACAATGGCATCAAAAAAGTGACATGACCATTTTTCACACTGAAGGAGGAGTAAGGAACTGCTAGGCTAAGCTGGCTCATAGCCATTGCAGCAATCCTGGTGGTCACGTGATTAAAATTCAGATGCTTGGAAACTGGCTCATACTTAAGACCGTTGCAGTGTCTCAGGATTACTTTTTGCAATGTTCTGACAAGCAATTCTGTTATTAATTTATCATTGGCAGTGATTCACTTAACAACTGAGGCAAAAATGGTTGTAAAATGGGGCAAAACTCACCTAAGAAGTATCTCACTTAACAACAGAAATTTTGGGTTCAATTGTGTGGTCGTAAGTTGACTGTACTAGCATCCCAAACCTACCCATTACTTAAGACTATTAGCTAATATCAAACTTGGTAAAGTTAACCTTATTACTATCTGGTTTCTAAATGGCTGAACATGATACAAATATGCCTTTCCCTTGACATCTATGTCTAAAACAACTTTCACCCAGATTCACAAAAAGGAAAGCAATCTAAAGGCTTTGGCAGCAAATGCCTTATGCATGCATGTGCATGCTCTGACGTTATATGGAGGCTCTCATTACTATGCCTTGCCTAGCCTGCAGTGTAGGATAACATGGATTATTTCAGTTGCTTCACTGTTGTTTACCTCCCAATAGTTCACACAGCATTATCATTCACTTTCCCCCCAATAAACCAAAATGACTGATATAGTCTGTAAATAAAACTATTTTTGTAATTTCATAATCAGCCAACTTGGGCTGAATTTCAAAATCTCTGATAGAAATATGGTTACTTGTTCTTGGCAAATACGTCATTTAGGGACAGGTTTCAAATATGATGGTAATTTGAAAAAAATAAAACCAATTTGACTGACACATGCATTTATGACCAAATTGTGTGCACCTAATGAGAAAGCACACCAGAATGAGAATAACCGTGTGCAGCTGCATGAGAAAACTTGATCTAAATGAGACAGTCGCAACCAGCAATCTTCACAGCATCTTTTTTTCTCTATCTTTGAATCATATGCTTGCTTAGTGACCATTTCACTCTGTTTTAAGAAATAGATTGCAGTTGCTAAACAAGGAAAGGAGGATGTGAGTTTAAAAACTTATCTTACAGTCCTATTTAGCGTTTCACAAATATAAAGTGTGATTAAACTGGGTGAAAGGATTTTTACAAATTATTTTAAATTAGGTTATGTTCAAATTAGTTTAAATGCAAGGTTTGTCATCTCGCTTAGCCACATACTGGATGGTTAGTTTTATTATTTTTTCTTTATAATAATTTTATTAAAGATTACATAAAAAATAAAAGTGCAAACTAAAAAAAATAATTCCTTACTTCTGTCCCAGCTAATAAACATAACATTAATAGTTTATCACTATCTCTTATCATACAACTATATATTAAACTATATATTATCACAACTATATATTAAACTATATATTAACTATATACAACTATATATTATCATACAACTATATATTAAATCTTCAATATCTCATCTCATTCTTTATAAACATTCTTAAAAACTCATCCTTTTCCTAATCAGTTTATTAAGAGATATCAGAAATAACAATATATCTATTATAAACTTAATCTAATAAACCTATTTAAATTCCTTCCATTTATATATAATTTTCTAAGTAAAATATATCTCACAATCTCATCATTTAACTCTACTCTATAAAACTCAAATTGATGATCCCATCAGACACAGGTTGCAAGTTATTTATATAAGTTTTCTAAAGACAACTGCATGACTGGAACAAAAGAGATGTCAAACTCAAATATTCGTATATAACTTTTTTTTTTTCAGAAAAGGAGATTTCATGAATATATGTAAAATAGTTTAGAGAAACTGCTGCTCTAAAAATAAGAAGTCATATTCTCTGTTCATTAAACTTTAAAGGTCAGCTCATTGGCCAAGGATGCTGCAATATATGAACATTTATTCTTGTCAAGCACCACTCTTACCACATTTTTAAATGTAACAATAAAAAGGTAAAGAACAATTAAAGAAATGTGTTTGCAAAAATTGGTATAAATCATACGAAGATGTCACTGGCTGCAACTTCTGTGAAGTTTATACATGGTGGTAAACAGTGATTTATGTTTGCATAATGTACAAAATAGCTCCCACAGGCTGCAAGTTATTCAGGAGCACATTCTTAACAGAAACACCAGCTTGGAATAGAGAAATAGACTGATTATCTGAAGATTACAAGGGATGAAGAATATGAACAAGGAGGGGGTGAGTGTTACATCTTGATCAGCACATGAAATGGGACAATGTTTTCCAAAAGAAATTGTTCAATGAACAAATGCTTAAATACAAAATGGTGGTTTTCTGATATCATCTCTCGTGATCCAAGGAATCTCTGGCTTTTTTCTTCCCATATTCTTCTTAAACAAGTTGATCAAATATACATTATTCAGATGTAGATGAATTAATTTGTAGAGTTAGATGTGAAGTCCTTCATTTAGGAAACAACATTCAAATGCCTTGGGATAGTAGGTTTAATAATTCAGGTAGTCCTCTACTAATGAACACAATGGAGCATGGAATTTTGGTCGTAAGTTGTTGTGGTCATAAGTTGATGCACTATATGCCTTTGGTTTCTTTAACCATTTTTAAGATGTGAAAGGGAGTCCCCATAGTTATTAAGCAAATCACAGGGTTGTGTTAAGTGAATCCAACATATCCAATAGCCATTTTCTGCCAGAAAATGGCACAGAATGTTGCAAATTGCAATCATGTGATCGCCAGATTCAGAAATTGGTCATATATATGAACCTTTTGCCAAGTGTCCAAAATGTGATCATTTGACCAGTGTATACATGGTTTTTTTGGGGGGGGAGACAGAATTACAACTTTAGAGCAGGGATGTCAAACTCCCTGCCCACAGGCCAAATGCATCACGTGCTGGCCATGCTCATGCCAATGCCCGATTTAGCAAAGGGGAAAAAATACATCACATGACGATGCCATAATGATGTGACTTTGACACCCCTGTTTTAGAGGATAGGTTGTCCAGTCTAGCTTCAATGACCATTAAGCAACTAGTTGTAAGTTAAGGAGTACTTATGGTATTTACAAAGAAGAACTTGGAATAGTAGTTAATTGCAAGTTGAATGTGCACAAAGCTATAGAGACAGCAACTGCAATTGTAGACTCCCACAGCAGAAGTACAGGAACTAATAACTGCACTCTATTTTACTTCAATCAAATGCCACCTCAAGTACTGCATCCAGTTCCAGGCAACACACTTTGAAAAGGATTTACAAACACTGGAATAGCTTCATAGAAGGTCAAGGAAGATGTTCAAGGATTAAAACATATCTCTTCAGATACAAATTGTATGTTTAACAGTGAAAATAAGATAAATTTAGGGATACAATAGCTCTCTTCAAATTACTGAAAGAAAATGTGACAGACTAAGCTCAACTGTCCTTTTCTCTCATTCCAGATTGAAGAACATGGAATGATTAATTTAAGATATATGAAGATAGATTCAAACTGAACATTATAAAAAAACTAATTGTTCAATAATGGAATCATTTAACCAGTGTAGAGTGTCATAGAAATGACTTTGGATAGCCTGGGAAAAAGCATTTTTTTAAAAAAACTTAAATTTCTGGGGTATAAGAGGGAGGGAAGTGAAAACACATTCAGGCTTTCAGATTCTGTTTCTATAGGTTATGCAATAAAGTATAATTCCAGTCAAATTTGTGAAGTCTGACCTGGACTGCTTCAAGGGCTCATACCCACGGAGATCGTTTCTCCCCTTCAAAAGGATCATTTCTCTGGGGTGCTTCAATCAGTATTCCTGCACTGAATAGGTGGTTGAATTTGATGTCTTAAATAACTCTTTCCAACTCTATGATTCTATGATGATTTGCACTGTCCAAGATTCACTCTTTTAATTCCAATTTTAGACCAGACATCTGAAGAAATGCATAACTTAGCAGAAAAATCATGTGTCAGATAAATGCAAACAGATATCCAAATATCAGACTGATTATAGAGTATATTACCTGTTCTATGTTCTATGGAATTCTGATATAGAATTAAATTAGATTGCAATCCCATTAAAAAAATAGGATACATATCTTATATAAACATATATAAGATTGTGTTGAACAATACAGCACAAATTTTTCAAAAACCTCTTATTAATTGAATGAAAAATTATGTTCGAAAATACAATGCTCTTATTTAGTAAATGGTCCTATATGTTTTGCATAAATTGATCAAGACTTATACAGAACAATCAGATAATTAATGTGGCCCATTATTAATTATAATTTAAATATTGATTTGCTTTCTGAAATGTAAAATTTAGCTATTGCTGTAATTAATTGTCTTTGGTTAATCAGAAAAAAAAGATATTTTTACAAGATTTAATATTTATGTGACAGGAAATAAATAGAAGCAAACAATGCTGTTGCTATTTAAAATGTAAGCTTATCTGCCTAGCTAAGCAGCCTAGAAAAAATTTTCTATTATGGAAAAATACTATAGGCTATTGTTTAACAAATGCACAGATAAAACATTGCAGTAGTCTAGCTTAGAGGATGCAAGAGAGATCAGACTCTTTCTGAATAGTAGACAACTTTTGTATAAAAGGTTATGCTGCAAAAAAGCAATTTGCACTTTCTGTTAAAAAGATGAGCAAAGAAAATACAACTACCCTACAATTCAAGCTGTAACTTCATCTGGAACCAGCTTTAAATTATTGGTCAGATCATATCATACATGCCTAATCAGAAGATAAATTTGGTCAACTGCTAAGGTAAAGTCTAACTAGTGTTCCCAAAATGATATCTTGAGATTCTAATTTACTTATTCTCATTTTCTTACCTCAATATAAATTTATATTAAAAGAATTACTGAAAGAATAAGAGGTTATTATCATTTATTATTTGAATCTTCATTGTTTCTACAATATATTGGAGAGTATACACTGGTTAAAGTTGTTGCTGAGTGATGCAGTCTATAAAGCAGTGTATGTGTGTATGTCTGTATTTTGTGTGTGTGTCTGTGTACACACATATACATATCTCATCCTGTCCGTAATCTTTAATTGGGCAAAACAGTGTACCGTAGGGCAACAGATTTTTAACCAAGATAATTCAAATGAGCTAATTTACAGGAGGCATCCAAATTCTATGGGACAAAATGTGTCCCATAGAATTGAAATTTGGCAAATTTTATAAAGCATTTTATGACATAACACAAAATGTCATAAAACATTTCAGGCGGTCAGCTCTTTATGTGCCATACAGCTCAGCACAAGCTATTTTCAAAGCAGATACATGTCTCAATATCTCGCTGAATTTTAAGAACTATTCAAGTACATTTGAAGTTCTACAGTTGTTGAACCCATTGAGGAATCTGGTAAGAAAATACCTCTGAAAGGATGACCCAAGATGTCACAGGTTGTCTAGTACAAATGCATATTCAAGCTGAACCAATTTTTCCTCAATGCAGTTTTTCTTTCTAAATCTGAATTAATATTCCAATGCCAGGAGATATATTTGAAGGATTATTTAAAAATCTCTGCTGCATACATTAATTCATACCTTAATTTTTTCCTTTCTATTATGAACCAAATGTAGATAGTTAAATTGAGAGAGACAGACAGACAGACAATTTCTGAATTGATTTGTTCAGTATTTGCACATATTATAAACAGTTTTAAACCTCATATCTTTATATTTGAGAAAGGACAGTAGTCTGCATATGTAAAAGAATTAACACAATTTACAAAATGAAAATTCTCAAAGAACTAGACATCAATTGGTTTACATTTTCTGTGAAAGAACATTAAAGACATTACAGTACAAAATAATAGGTGTCTCAATAAAATTAAACTTTCTGCTTTGTTCACAGAAAAGACATTTGCTCTGCATTCTTCTATTCATTTCAGCACTCAATGCCATAATGGAAAGCTGACTTTATTCCTCCTTTTTTGTTATTCATGTGGACAAGATCGCTTTTCACCAGGAATAACAGAAAGTATGGAATTTATTGCTATAATGAAGTTCTTTCAAATCTCTGTTTTCTCTCTATAAAAGATCATCTCATCAGGCAGCTTATTAGGATTAGCACTGAATAAGACACCACAGAATGTCAAGCCTATCAGTTACTAAACATGCATCATACAAACTTTGTCTTTGCGAGAACCTCTGCTCGGCATTTGTCATCCACCTGAATAATTAACAAGTACATGCTGCCTGCCAGCAGCTTAGGGAATTAATTTTGCACAGATTAAATGCAGATCACGTCTACCAAAAATACTCAGACCACACACATACTATATTACTACCTTTCAGAATTATAAACCAAGAAATACACTGCTTAAAGTTATGTTGTAGCCCAAATAGTAACAATTGTAATGTGAACATAATAAGGCTCAAACATCTGCTTTATATCTGCTAATGTGTTCACTTTGATACTGACAATGAAGATATAATGTACTTTTTACATTTTCATGGTTATAAGTGCTGCCAATTCCATGTCCTTTGTCCTGTTCCTTGGTAACAAAACCAGAAAACAGCACTTACTAATTTTAGATCATTTAAAAGGTGTTAAAATACTTTTTTGATTTAAAGGTACCTTAAACCCTTCAACTGGCAATCTAACCTTCCACCAGGTGAAAGAAAGAACTGAGACTATACAGGAGGATGTATTCAGTTCAGTTTTACATCATGAAATTAAATAAAATGGTGATGGCACTGTGCCAAAGGTTTCCCAGAAAATATGCACTTTGAGGAGAGATTCTGGAAAGAACTAGAGAGCTGGATAAGAAAGGTGAGCACCTGTAATTGCAGAATGCTACTGAGAAATGGAATATGACAATGGCAATCATGGAGGAGAAATCTACATTAAGGATGTATGTGATTTTTCATTTATTTAACTGATTGATTAAAATATTTATATCCTGCTATAGCCTTCACTCAAAGCAGCTTGTGATCATGATTAAAATCACACAAGCTAGAGCATGAAATAGTAAATTCATTGAAAGAAGCACATTGTCTTTAAAAAAAGAGCAGAGTAATATCTTGGACATGGGGAACCAACAACAGGCGAGAAAAAAAGAGCAGGCCAAATTGGGCAATAGTGAAACATTCATAATGCATTAACAAAGATGGAGATACACATTTGGATGGAAAGGAGAAAATGTTTATCATTCAGCATATAGATTACAGGTAGTCCTTGTCTTACAACCACAATTTAGCTCAAAATTTCTGTTGCTGAACAAGACAGTAGTTAAGTGAGTTTTGACACATTTTATGATCTTTTTGCCACAACTGCTAAGCAAAATCATTGTAATTGTTAAGTGAATCATGCACTCATTAAACAAATTTGGATTCCCCCATTCACTTTGTTTGTTGAAAACTGACTGGAAAGGTTAGAAATTGTCATCAATGCAATCCCTGAATTTTGATCATAGGAATGCTGCAAGGGTTATGAGTATGAAAAACGTCATTAACTCTGCTTTTTTCAATGCTGTTATAATTCTGAACTATATGAGAAAGATTTAAACTCACTACCAAGAACAATAGATACTGTACATAGTAAAAGTCCAGAATAGAACTTGGAAAACCTCAAAGAAAAACTGAGGAGATATTTCCTTTTGAAAGTATGGTAAAGTACAGGGCAAACATAGAATCATAGAAATCTTGGAACTAAAACAAGAAAAAGAGAAAAAGTGACTAACAGCAGTCAAAGGAGAATAAATCTTTTGGGAACTAGAAATTATTCTAATAATTAATTCATTAAATGCACCAACTTTCTACTTGTAATAGCACTCAAGGAAAAGAAAAATACAAAGTGTAAAAAATAACATTACAATCAATAACTGGTCCAATAACTAAGCAACTTGCCTATTCAACATCCATAAATTAGGTTAAAATTACATAATAAAGGTCTAACTATATCTCTGCATGCCAACATCACTAAATACCAGGAATATCTGTTAATGTAGCAGAAACCCACATCCAATACTGGCGGAACCAACAAGTCAACAACCAAGGCTTAGCCAAGTTAAACAGGTTTTTAGATTCTTAATATTAGCACTTTAAATTATATCCAACAAACAATTGGAAGCCAAGTGCAGATCTTTCAGCAAAGAAGTCATTGTGATCTCTGTTCCTCTAGCACTTTAAGGCAATCCACACATAAAAAATTACAGCACTGAATACTAATGCTATTATAAGGTTATATTAACAGACTCTTGAAAGTTTGCAAGTATACTTCCCATGTGCCACTTTTACTCCCCTCAAAATTAAGACACTCTTCTTCACCCCTCCTCCTTCAAATTTCATTTATCAGACTGTTGCCTTGACTGTGGCTCTTTCTTCTGTTTCCCAAAGTCATTCCCACATACTATTACTTCACCTTGTAGCATTAGGATTACTGCCAATTTTTGCACCAATTGCAATTTCTAGTTTCTTGTCTAGGACAACTCCCAAAAAAACATATCGCACTAGCTAGGACTAAATGGAACTGAGGCATGGATAACTATCACTAAGTTTGTTGGATCTGGATCAGTTGCAAATGGTACACTAGCCATATATAGCTATGCAGACTTTTTTCTTGCCCTGTTACCTGAAAATCTAGTGAAATTTGATGGTGGAGTTATCTGAGTTGTGAATCTGCTTATTCAGGGGAAAAGAACTTCAACCAAAATACAATGGACTTTCATCCTTAAATCTACTTTTCCTCTTATCTGTCTTGCCTGGATTTAAGTTCAGTTTCTTCTTCATTTATTGATTAAGAAAACTGTACGAAGTTCAAATCATTTCCAAAAGAATGTAACCTTATTCCACATGGAAACCCCTTTCCCACAGATTCCAAGAACTTATAGGAAGGCAAAAGATGCAGAAGTGAGTCAACCAGAGAAAAGCCCAGAAGAGACATGATAGTATGCAGATGCCTCCTGATGCAGAAATTTGTAAAACAATCCCATTGCTAATAGTTGCAGACAAGATGCAAATTTTGACACCTTGCACTCACATTATATAAGTTGAGATGTTAAGCAGTTGTTATCATAGGACATTTTTCACATCTGGGAAAGCCTATAACTTAAACACAGTACATGATGGGAAGTAACATCACAGCATACACACATTTGTTAACTAAGCTCCTTAGTCCTTTTAGTCCTAGCGTGCTATTGGAACATATTAAAAAGAACATAAGAATTATTTAGCAGTTTTTTCCCCAGTTTCAAGCTCCTTGCCAAAAGAATTGGCTGTTTTCTTTCTTAATTGTTATGTTGGTAAGTAAACATTTTCTTCAAGCAAGTTTTTGACATTTAAGGTTGGCCTAATTTATTTGGTTTTAGTTTTGCATTATTATTGGTTTGTTTTGTACTCATAAGAAGCTTTCCTCTCATTTTTTATTATTTAATCCATAATTTTTACTAATTGACTGCTACTTTTGACCAAAAAATGAAATATCAGTTACATCAGCCAAATATAAATTCATTTTTCTAATCTGGTTAAATACTGTTTTTGTGATATACACTCAAGCTAGTAGATAATTGGTTTATGACACACCACTGTTGATATGGGACTTCAGTTTTTTTCCTCCCCACATTCTGTAATGACAGAATGTATGTTGGCAGTTGCACTTTGGGGACAGGGCCTTGCAATACTTGCTATCATATCAGTAAAGAGGCTTAGTTGTTAGGTCATGGCATCCTCCACTTTGTGGGTTAGAACAGACAGAAGGTGATGGGAAAGCAAGTGTGGAAGCTATTTGTGACATCCTAGTTAAATGAGGTAAGGAGATTCTTTGATACAACTGTCTGGAATGAATACAGAAAGACCTTTCTAGGTAGGAATTCTGAGAATATTTAATCCCCAAACACATCTGTGTAGCATCAGGATGTAGGAGGCTATTGTGTAAGGTAACCTCTGCTCTTTAAGATCACCGGACAATAGGCATGAACAAAGAAAGCCATGAAAGAAGACTCATACGCGGATTTTCTATTCTAGAAAGTAATTAATCATCAATGTATTATTTATGCAGTAATTTAATGTACTTTTACTTTTCACAAAATGGCTCCAAGGAGGCTTACAGCAAACATACACAAATAGAATTAATGCAATGGCACAAAAACTATGCAAGGTGATAAAACGCAGACCAAAAAAAGTAAACACGAGCTAATAAAAAAAGTGACTGAGACCAAAACAAGTATTGTTTATCTAGATAAAAGACAAAACAGCTGACAATATTATTTCAATTAACTATCATTATAAGAAAATCTTTAAAGACATCTCAAAGATAATAAGGCATAAACTATATTGTATATACCTAGTTCCACAGTTTAATTTACTCTTTTACAATGGGGATAGCAACCCCCTGAGAGTAATCTTAAAATAGAAACCAAAATTAAGAGAGGTATGAGTGTGTGGAGGAATATGCAATCATATCTCAGGTCAAGGTTATACATTAGCTCTTTAACAGAATTTCCAGCCTCTTTCTTCCCAATCATAAATAGGGGCACATATTGAATTTGTAAATAATGTTATCATAACTGATGTTATAGAGATGATTGGATACTATAAAAGTTGTGAGGGTTATAATAATTGTCAGTGTTAACCATAAAGTCTGATGATCTGGATAACAAATTACCACCTATTTGGAATAAAATACAGGCAGTCCTTACTTACCAACCCCAATTGAGACCAGCAACTCTGTCATTAAACAGTATGGTCATTATGTAAAACATCAGATGACCTCACTGATTTATGACATCAATTCCACCTATGCTCATTAAGTGAATCACTGTGGTTCATTATGTGTAACATCAGATATCACCACTTTTGACTTCCCCATTAACTTTGCTAGTTTGAAACCATCTATGAAGGTCACAAATGGTGATCATGTGACTTGTAAATGCAAGCCAGTTGCCAAACACCAGGATCATGATCATGTGATTATAGGAACATTGTTGACGAATGCAACTTTGAAGGGTGTTCATAATTCTCCTTTTTCAACATCCTTGTAACTTCGAACAGTCACTGAACAAGTGATCAGAAAGCAAGGATTATCTGCAATTTGTCTAATTATTGTCTTGTAATTCTTTTTTTTTTAATTTAATTTGGTGAAGTTTCTCTATGTGTCATTGTTTCTATTTTATGTAGATAATGAGGGTTGATTTATCATTGTAAGTGGTTCTATCATAATTCACTTTCACTTTTAATTATTTTTCAGGGAGGGTAAAAATAAAGATTCGTTAGAATAGGGAATAATTTCAGAAAAAGATTGGGAAGCGTTGATTGAGATTAACACTACTGATTTAATTTCCATTTTCAAGATCACTAGGGAAAAAAATTGACAATTGTTTTTCTCACAATTACATCCACAAAGAAGGCAGTTACTTAGTTATCTAGTAGGATGATACAAAGTATTCAAAGGGACACTTTGTATAATATATTGAACACATAAGGTTGCGGGGGTGATGAGCAAGTTTAAGTCCCATTGTGTGAAAAGTCCTGTAGCTTGAGGAGAAGTCTGCTTGGATGATCCTGGATGTAACCAGATGGTATGGCAGACAATAATTAAATGTCAAGAGATCAAGCAATACACGTGCATATGTATCATTTGTCAAAAGGAACAGAAATAGCAGCTTTTTATCTTTGGTGCAGCAAGAAGTAATAAGCAAGCATTCAGGAGATTGATAATAAATTTAAAAATGTTCACTTCTGGTGACAGAATAAGTTATGCATAAATCCAGAAGACCACTTCAAAACATTAGAGGCTATCTCTATCAATGTCCATTTAGCATTGGGTTTTTTTCCTTTTATGTAGTTATCAATTTATGAGAACTGTGATTATGGCTTTGTGATATTAACACCTCTCTTCTAAGAACCTGACTGAGACTACCAATTCATTTCATATAGGCCAACTGAAAGCCATCAGATACTAATGACTTCTGGTTTCTACCCACCTGGGCTACATTCAGAGAGATGACCTAGAGGTGAAGGTCTCCATATCCCATTACCAATTCTCAAACTATCTAGTCTTCCTCTGCAGTAAACATTATATGGCAGTATAAAGTCTAGTATGATAGTAAAATGTCTTTATGTGAAAAATCTATCTTCCAATTCATGGCCAGTCGAACTACTCTGTATGGAATGTAATTCAGATATTTTTTGCACTGAGTAATACTTCAGTCAACATAACTATCATGCAAAAATAGCTACAGAATCAATTTCAAAGAAAGAATGTCAGAATGAATTCTCCAAATTCACTTATTTGTAAAGAAATTGATGATACTGTAAACAAGCCTTCTTCGTATCTTCAATGACTTTATGTAGAATCTATTTATCTTTCTCGATATATATTTAGCACCATCTACTGAGGTTAGCAAGTTTAACAATATTTTAGCAAGCAATGTATTTATTCAAATAGTACTGCATTTCTGAAATACAAAGGATTTGCATAAGCAAGCCAGATAAAAAATAAGGTTTCACTGATAGGATTTGCAGTTTGCATGTTATCTCAGCTATATTTTTTAATATCAAGCTAAGGAGAATTAAAATGGTTATGTTTCAATTCAGCCACATTTTATTATTGAAGCACTTTGAAAACTAAATATTGTATTGTTTAACTAAAATTAACAGTATTACTATAGCGGTTTTTGGATTTGGAAGGATAGGAAATAAGACCCTGAAATCGTCTTATGTCTTATGAAACTGTTAGCTTTGTATGCAAAGAACTGTACATTTTACATCATTTTCTAAATGGGCAAGGATTAAAACATGTATTTTTGACAATACTTAAATTTAAGAAATAAAGCAGAAAATTAAATGTGATACATTTTTATAACTTGGTTTATACAGCCTAATTTCTTTCACAACTGCTTAATACTTACATGCAAAATTTACATCTAAAGTATCACTTTAACCATAGCTTAAAACACAAAGTTCCTGAGATCTTCCTATATTCCTCTGAAATTGTATGCTATTCATCATTTTAAAAATTTATAAAAGGTTGTTTTGAAAAATACAAATACTTTTACTGAAATGTAGTTATGAGCTATGATGTAATCAGCTACAGAAGAAAACGAAGAATTTTCCCAATGCTCTTTCAATTGGTTTAAATAATATTGTAAAACGATGCCTCAAAGCCAACACATCTTAATATATAAGCCTTAAATTTTCCAAGCCTATGTTAATATAATCTTTCTATACACTGCATCTTAGTGGGAGCAAAATGTGTTTTCATTTTTATACTCCTGACAACAAGATTTGTCTAAGTACATTATTATCTTAAGGTCTTCTAGAAGCGAAGTAAGTCAACAGTCAGTATTAGCCTAAATCTATTTCAAAATGTTAACTTTGTTAACATGTACAATAAAATAGCCCAGCAATTTATTCCAATTTCCATTTATTAACTAAGTAGTAGACTGTGTTTCTAGGTACCGCTCTCTGCTATATTTATATTTATATGATAGTAATATTTTATGGATCCAGAAAGGCAAGCAACTGTTCTGCAAGATGTTTGCTATTGTCTATTACAAGATTAATTTTGCAAGATTCCATGTATTCCAAGAGACATGATATAAAGGATATAAATGTATTATTATCAGTAGCAGCAGTAACAGCTTTGGCTAACATCTTGTGAATGTGGCCATCCAGACACTTTGCTGAAGTTCTCCATTTAGAAAGATGCAGAACAGTCTGCAGAGCTAAAGAACTATTTTATATCCCAACAGCAAAGGTAATCTAACATGCTGAAAGAAAGAGGGAGGGAAGCCTTACTATTTTTGGCACTTTAAACCTGTACTAGAAGCATTCAAAATAATGACAGAACTGCCAGTATTTACACACTATAATCACACAGCTTTCATCACACTTGACAGACCAATCCAGATTTATAAAGAACTGGGAGGTAAATATAGACACAGGGATGCAAATATTTCTACTGGGCTATACAGATGGGTGACCAAGACAATAAAAAGGTTTGTTTGCAGTAGATTGCAGACAGCACATTAGCTGTTTATGATAAAAACAAAGAAGAAACAATGTTCATCTTTCTAAAGGAAGTAAACCTTAAGATGAACCTGATTCCCCCTTCCAAAAAAATAGAAACAAGATAAATCCTTTCTGCCATGCTCAGCTTTTACAAGATTGGTAAACTATTGAAGTAGAGCTGAAACCAAAACTGGAGAGGTCACTATCCACAACACATTTATGTATATGACACAGCATGTATAGATATATGCATGTGCGTACATGAGTTTGTGTATAGATAGATTAAATATATTTCACACTTGTTAAGTCAGAATTATTCTGACAGGACTTTGTGTTAGTGCTCTGGATTAGATATGATGAATGGTGTAGGGTTTTCCCCCCCTTTTTTGCATTAATATTGTAAAGTTACTAAATTCTTTTACATATTTTAAGAATCTAAACCACCATTGGTTATTTTATCAAAAAAGTGACTTATAAAAGTTTTCAGACTTACAATGATTGCAGCATCCCCATCAGAGGTGGTATTCAACAGGTTCTGACCAGTTCTAGAGAACCGATAGCAGAAAATTGGAGTAATTTGGAGAACCAGAAAATAGCACCTCTGACTAGCCCTGCCCCATCTATTCTCCGTCTCCCAAGTCCCAGCTGATTGACTGGGTCTTCTTTTGTTGCCCTCTAAAGGAGAACAGAGCTGGAAAGCAGGTTAGTGGGGTGGGAAGGGAATGGGAATTTTACAGTATCCTTCCCATGGCGAGGGGAGGGAATGGAAATTTTACAGTATCCTTCCCCTGCTGTTCCCACCAAGCCTCACCTTGACCACCAAGCCACACCCACAGTACCAGTAGTAAAAAATTTTGAATCCCACCATTGATCCCCATGGTAACATAATCAAAATTTGGACGCTTGGCAACTGGCATGTATTTATTGCACTGTCCTCGTGGTCACCATTTATAGCCTTTTGACAAACAAAGTCAACAGGGGAAGCCAGGTTCATTTAATGATCACATGATTCATTTAACAACCACATGATTCACTTAACTGTCTCAAAAAAGATTGTGAAATGGGACAAAGCTCACAGAACAACTGCCTTGTGAGGACTACTTGTACATGATCACCCATCATACAACAGTAGCTGTGAATGAGGTGCAAGATTAAAACAAGTCCCATGTACACATATAACCCATGATGACCCAAATTAACAAAAAAAACCAATCACAAAAAGCCCACATCAACACTAGGACTTGCCTAAACTCCCCTCCCTCTCTCATCATCAAGGTCTTCCAAGCCTTGGGAAACACCCTGGGAAAGGTTAATCAGAGGTGAACTCTGGTTCAAGAGACAGTCTCACTGAAAAAATCTGGACCATGAACTACATTATCTACTGGAGGGGTTTGGTGAAAGATGGGCAGGCATACCACACGAAGAGTGGGAAGCCATTATTTGGAGGACATCTTGCTCAGGTTATATAAGAGCCTTTAAATTAAATGTGAAGTGGGTGGAAGATCAATACTAGAACTAACACCAAGGATAAAAGTCTGATCAAAAGTATCTGGATAAATAATAAGAAAAAAAGAAACAATGATTCCAATATTATGGGTGTTCACTATGGCCATTTAACTAAGCAGAAAATATAGATGAAATCTTTGCAGATTAGTGTGGTTGAGGTGTCCAGGAAACACCACAACTTCTTTCAACTTTTCAGACATCAACTCTGAACAAAACTGCAAAAAATGGGAAATTAAAAAAAATGTTGATGTGGTTTATAGACAACTTCATCAAAAAAAGGCAGAGGAATAAACTGGGGAATATAATGGATTTAATATTTATTAGCAGGAAAGAAACATTCACTAACTCTTTCTTACTCTGTAGCACACCAATTCTGCAGATGAGAATCTACAAATCAGACGTCATGGATAATGAGAAACTTCTTCCTCTTTAGGACATAAAGGGAGTCCTTGACATATGACCACAGTTGGGACTGAAACCTCTACTACTAAGAATGTGGTTGTTAAGTGAGTCATTACATGACTGCCCCAAATTTTATAAACTTTTAGCCAAAGTTGCTAAGTAAACCACTGTTTCTAAGTAATCATCTGATACCTGGACATTGCCACAATCATAAATACACACCATTTAGTCAAGAATCTGAATTGCAATCATGTAACTGCAACAGTCATAACCGTAAGGACTGGCTGTAAGTCTCCTTTTTAAGCAGTGTTGCAACTTTGAACAACTGCTAAATGAATGGTTATCATTTGAGGGCTATCCCTACAATAAACCCTTGAGATAATGGAGTAATAGGAAGAAGAGATGTTTGTTAAAATCAGATGTTTGCTATAAATGAATCAGATGTTTACTATAAATGAATTTTACACATACATGTAATATTATATCGAGCGTGATTTTGCATATGCATAGAAAAACAATTGGTCTCTTATTTGTTACATCAAAATCATTAAACTGAGCTCTGTTAAATGTATGTGCATGTCTCTCAGAACACTGCATCCTTCAATTTTTTCCGCCAATATTTCTAAAAACCATAGATCAAGTGCTTGTTCAGTAATTTAAATGGGTTGGGGTAAATGACTTTTTGTAAAGAGTATCTGAAATTTATAGTAATTATGCTAATACTCTTTGTGTCCTTTAACTCTTTTTGTTACCATGACCTATTTATCCTGAGGGATAAGTTTTTTTAAAAATCTTATTTTAGTGCATCAGACCAATGGCCCAAGTAATCTAGTGAACGATGGTAATGAAGTTTGGCCAAAGTGCTGTTGTTTTATGGAATTGCCTCAAGTCAGATTAAAAAATAAATTCAATTCAAAAAAATATTTTGCCTCAAAAACTAAGGAGTCCACTCTCATGCTTCCAAGTACTTCATTTGGAGATAACAACTTCATTATACTAGATGAGTGGACACAAATGTAGAAGACAATAGAAGACAGATGAAAACCTTCAAAATGTCCTAATGGAGATTGGCCATACTAAGCCTTTGGTAAGTAACATTAGCAACTTTTTCTTTGTAAAGCAGCTCCAAAATTAAATATTGATCAAGACAATATGTGCAGGATTTCATAGACAGTCAGGGTATGATAACTTAGAATGCTTAAACTCAAAAATATGACTTCATGGATTTGGAACATGCTTTCAAGCAAAAAAAAGCATGGTATGGTAAGTACAATATTAGTTTCAGTTGTTATTTAAAGGTTAGACATAAACTGGTGAAGCTTTAATATGCATAAGGGTATATACATATTATTCTTGTTGATAATAAATATTTTAACATACATACTTCCAGATTAGATAAGCTAATGCAATATTCAAATTGCATGTTGCAGTTTCTCTGATTATGATTTTGTTTCATTATATTTACCTGTAAGTCACTGACCGACACTGCTCGTATTGCCACCTGGAATACATACTGTAGCCTTCAGAATATAAACCTCAAGCTATTGTAAACTTGCTACTTCATGAAAGTGACAGAAACATTGAAAGCACAGAGAATGCTATCCCATCCATACTGGCATACAGCTTCAAAACAAGTTTTATATGATTTGTCTAAGATGCTACACACAATGATTCTGTGATTCAAGGTTAAGTAACAGCGCAAATAAAACCTGGATATAAAAAAGAAACCAAATAAACAGAAGGAAAAGGGGGAACTATTTTATATAAAAATGTTTATATATTAATTAACCTTATATGCTGCTAAATTAAAAAAACAATTCCTGGTGGTCAATGAAATATATCAGATATAAACAATCCCAATGTACAACAGTAATAAAAATAATAAAACATAGGATAAAGCTAAAATAGAAGCATAAAATATGAGCACTGGGAACATATTACACAAATATTACAATATTTATGTATCAAAATACATTTTCTGGCATCAGTATGATCTCAGTAGCATTATCCAATAGAAATACCCACGGTGACTCTCAAAATAATTTTTGGAACTTCGATAAGATAAAAATGTTAGTCTAAAGAGGATTAGCATTAAAGTCCTGGCATTTGTATGCTTAGGATCATCTCCAAGCAGAGTTTGCTAGGGCGTTATCAATCAACAGTGCTTATGTGCAACAGCAATCATCACTTTCATGCTGAAGCTGGCCAAACTGAAAAGCCACAGGCCTGGCAGAGAATTCTGAAACTTGGCCACAGCATATCCTAATAAGTGAATTAAATATTTCAGAAACCACAGTAAACAATACAATTCAGATAGGATGTGTATTAAGCTAGGGGGGAACCCATCAAATAGAGGGAGCTCTTTTTCCTGTTTAACAGATTTTTAACAGATCTTTCAGATAAAGACAAAGAAAGAGAATAAAAATACAACATTCCAGAATAAGTGATCCTGAATTTAATAAGCGATAATTGGTTAAATAAATCTTTACATTTACCACCCTAATCCATCTTTTACTCCCTACATCATTAACATTTACTGTTTTATAATAGTATAAAATATATGGTCTAACTAGTTTTAAGTCAACATGATTCAAATCAATCCAAGATCATGTTGTTTCTGAATAGCAAGGATCACTTGAAGTCTTTAATGTGTTTGAGAGGAATGCCATGTAAACATGGCACGCTCTGCATCTATGTCAATTAAAACAGGATTCTCATAATCACCTTTCTAAAGTGAAAAGAAATACACTTGGTTTTGTAGCTGACAGTACCACTTATAATAGTTCTTTTTCCCTCCAGGTTATAGTTTGCTGAATCACCAAGACTTGAATTAGTATGTAGGAAGTATATGTGAGAGATATACGATTGGTGATGTAGCAGTTTAATCATAAACAGATATTAGAAATCTAACTTTATCTTATGGCTGGAGTAATGCCACACCTTACAAAACTGCAATGCTGGTCAGCATGCCATGTTTCAAGCTATTTTGCTGTTAATTGGTTTTAATATTAAACATCATCATTTTATTTCTACTTTTAACAACTAATTTATATAATGAATCAGTAGTAGCCCATAGAAATTTCCATAGAATTAAAAAAAAAATGTGGAATACTATTCATTTCCCTGGCAAGATAGTAATCTGCATGTTCTTTGTTTCACGTTCATCCAGCCATATCTTTTGTTTAAAGAAAATTGCTAGCAGATGAAGAATGAAGGTGGCAACACCTGATCCTTGTTTTCATGCAGATGTTAGAGAATTATTATGTTCATGTAGTCAAAATATTTTACAGAGACACATACACACATAATATCCATGTATTCTTTTTACTAAATGAGTAATTAATTGTAATAATTAAAATTACTTCTTATAATAAAACCCAATGAAATGTACACTTTAGAAAGAAGGGGGAAAAGATTGCAATAACAAATATTTAAAACTGACCCAGTTAGATAGTGCAGGACAGTCAGCCTATATGCCACAGCCTTTTTCATTTTCAAAGCTCTGTAAGGAATGCAAATGTCCTAGACCTGCTCTTCAAACTAGAGCTCTCCAACCTTGACAATTTTAAGCCTGGAGGACTTCAACTCCCAGGATTCTTCAGCCACCATTGCTGGCTCAGAAATTCTGGGAGTTGAAGTTCACTAGGCTTAAAGTTGCCAAGGATGGAGACCCCCTCCTTCAAACTAATGCAGCATTAACACACCAACCACAATCCAATTGGCAGAGTAGTTCAACATGCATTTGTTTAAACAAAGCTTTCACAAACTGCCAAGGAATGAAGAGACAAGCAGTCAACTGTATTCTGTTGTCTTTATATATGACAAAGCCATGACGATGAATCTGAGAAGAGCCCAACTCCCATTGTTGGGTGGCTGTTTATCTGCTGCTATTCTCTTTTTGCAGATTCCAAAATGTTTGTTACAGATGCAGATCCTTGGCCTTTATACATGACTGAGTTTCCAAACCAGTATGCATTAAAATTCCCTGTATCATTTTTCAATGGACAACATGCTACATAATTATCAAAAGTAATTAACAATGCATTGTTTTTTAAAACAAATTATCCTCCCTGAAAACAAAAGAACAAAAGCAATAAAAATGGGGAATCTATATGGTATTTGATTTTTATCCATCCATTATTTCTTTATAAATAACTAAAAGCAACAAACATGCATAGTACTCCTTTGGTGAAGTTAGCACTAAACTAAAGTAGGCAAGCTTTGACTACTAAACATTGCCCTCCATAGAATGTGATACTGGACTTATCAGGGAGGGGTTTTTTTTTCCTCCAGAGAACTTGGGTCATACTGAAAATAGGATGTATCAGATGTATAGTCTCTTACAGATAGACTCCTATTTTTAGCTCACCCACGCTCTCCTTTCGGGGAACCATTTATGTACCATTGTCATGTCAAAGGAAGTTTTGAATTAGGCATAACAATTAATTTTATGGTAATTAAAAATGATGTGTAATACATATTTCTCAGGAGTATTAGAGTTGATCGCAGCTCACTAGCTGAACTCCTTAGTCATGAGAACTACAATACCTTATAGGCTAAGTATATCATCAGTCTTAAAGGAAAGGGCTAGAACCATTTGTGAGAGATTTTGTCAAGGATCACGTACCTATCATTGATCTATGACCAGAACTGAGCCCAAAATTTCTGTTCTTAAGTGAGACATTAAGTGAATTTTGCCCTAAGCTATGACCTTTCTTGATACAGTTGTTAAGTGAATCATTGCAATTGATAAGTTAGTAACCCTGTTGTTAAATGAATCTGGATTTTGCATTGACTTTGCTTATAAGAAGGTTACAAAAGGTAATCTCATGCCCTTGGAACATAGTAATGGTCATAAATATGAATCAGCTGCCCAGCATCTGAATTTTGATCACATGATCATGGGATTGCTGCAAGGATCGTAACTGTGAAAAACAGTCGTAAGTCACATTTTTCAGTGCCAGTGTAACTTTGAACCTTCACTAAATGAACTCTTGTAAGTTGAGGACTACCCATATAGGAAGGCGAAGACTTGGATAATTAAAAATTGGCGTAATAGAAGTTATTGTCTATCTGACTCGCAGATGGGACTTCGCACCCTTCCTGTTTCTCCTGGGTTATGTGGCTTTAGGCAGGGATCCATTACATTGGAGCCACACACCAGGCTTGGCACTATGTCGCTATCTCAGGCATTGTTGGGAAAGGAGAAGGCTGTGGAGGAGATAATGGGAATTGGTTCTCTTCTGTAAGAAATGCATTTCCAAAATTTTATCCAAGGGCTGATTGTTATCTTATTTCCTGATTGTTTTCAAAACACTTTTTGTTCTCTATTTTGTATTTTCATATTCGTATTTTGTATTTTATTGAGTGGAAAGATGAAATACTAAAGGGAAAATAAATACATTCCTGAAATCAATGAAATAGCTATCTCCAAGAATCCATGACAGTTTGTGTGAATGGCATTAATGTTACAGAAAGAAATGCCTCCGCAGGATAGAGGACAGAAGGAAGGTGATTTTCTTTCTGGGTCACACCACTGTCAAGCCCGAAATTGACATAACTGTAGCCATTTTAGTTAGTCTTAGTATATATTATTTTTCTTACTTTCTCTGTGGTAGTCATGTGGGGAAGGCTTGTCACATTCCTAGGTGGGGAGGAGTGGAGATAAAGAGAGTTGTTTTGGCTAGGTGATTATCTTTCCCATGGGAAAATGAGCTGTCCTTGCTTGGGTCCCTTGAGGTGGAGATTTATGACATCAAGCAACGTTGAATTACTTCTATTGGAGAATGGGCATTGGTAAATTTACCTGTGAACGCCTTTCTATCTATGCTGCGAGAGAGCCCAGGATGGGTAGACTCCTTCTTATGACGCCATCAAGCTGGGTCTATACTTGTATATAAAAAGCCAGCCCGGGAGTATCCCCAGCTTTAGCGAAGATACTTGACAGACTGAAAAAAGTGTCTCTGAAAGCAAACATCTAATACATTAACATGCCTTACCATCTCTGGACGAACCAAGGGAGGGGTTGGGCTCTCTCGCAGCATAGATAGAAAGGACGTTCACAGGTAAATTTACCAATGACCATTCTCCTCCATGCTGCCTCAGGAGCCCAGAATGGGACATACCAAAGCTTGCATGTCCACAGGCGGGTCCTTGTCCAGCCAATCACTCCAATGGTGGAACCACTTGCTAAAGAACCCATCTGCCAAAGGCCGCAGTTGCCAAGGAAAAGGAATCCAGACGGTAGTGTCTGATGAAGGGAGACGGGGATGTCCACGTGGCGGCTCTGCAAATTTCTTCCAGGATGCCTGGGTAGCCCAGGCGGCTGAAGTGGCAGCACTTCTGGTAGAGTGCGCTGTTAGACTTGGGGTACCAGAAGAGTTACAGCTTTTTAGGCTTGTGTAATACATGTCCTGACCCACCTGCTAATAGTAGGGAAGAGGCCTTCTTCCCCACGTGAGAAGAGAAAAAGGAAACAAACATGGCTTCTGTCTTTCTGAAATGGGACGTGCACTTGATGTAAATTCTAAGAGCCTTTCTCATATCTAGCCACTTGCACTCTAAGTCATGGCATGGGAGGGGACAGAAGTCAGGCAACACAATGTCTTGGGACCTATGGAACCAGGTGTTAACTTTTGGGAGAAAGGAGGGATCCAATCAGAGAACAACCCTATCATTGTGAAAGGTGCAGAGGCCCTGCCTGATCAAAAGAATGGCTAGTTCTGACAATCTCCTGGCCGAAGTAATAGAAACAAGGAAAACTACTTTTAGAGTTAGGAATTGGAGAGACACTATTCTGAGTGGTTCAAAGTGGGGCTTTGTAAGGGCATTAAGTACCAGTTGACAGTCCCATGAAGGATACCTGTGCACCACAGGTGGATAAAAGTTGGAAGCCCCTTTCAAAAATCTTTTGACCGAGGGATGATGGGCCAAGGAAGGAAACAAACCCCATGAAAGAACTGAGGAGAGAGCCTCTACCCGGCAACGTAAGGTATTGGGGGCTAAACCTTTCTCCAATCCATCCTGAAGGAATCTGAGAACCTCTGCCAACTGGGCAAAGGGAGGAGACCCTCTTTGAGACACCATTGTGAGAAAACCCTCCAAGTGGCATCATAGATGCATCTCGTATAAGGTTTGCGAGAAGCCTGGATGGTGAGGATGACCCTCTCTGGAAGATTAGCCTCCCTTAGCCGCTGCTAAGCACCACATGGTCAGCTTGAGCCACTGGGGCTCCGGATGAATCAGGGCCCCTTGGTGCAGGGAGATCAGATGGGCTGGGATCCTCCAAGGGGAAGCCACAGACCGGTTGACCAGGTCCGCAAACCAGGATCTCCGTGGCCAATATGGTGCCAGGAGAATTAGCTGCGCTCATTCCTCCAACAGCTTCTGTATGACTGCCAGAATGATGGGAAGAGGGGGAAAGGCGTAGAGGAGCCCCTTGGGCCATCTGCACCGAAGAGCGTTGGTCCCCTCTGCTCCCTGCTTCACCTGGTGAAGAATCTGTTGACTTGGGCATTTTGCGGTGTGGAGAAGAGATCCACCTCCAGAATTCCGAATCTGAGGGAGAGACCCTTGAATAGGGACGGGAGAATGGACCATTCTGCCTGGTCGACTGAACTTCTTCTCAGCCAGTTGGCTTGGGAGTTGTTGACTCCGGAGATGTGATCTGCTGAGAGCAAGTGTTTCTCTGCCCATAACCCCAAACGTTCTACCTCCCTCATGAGTGCCTTACATCTCGTCCCCCCCTTTTGGTTGACATGTGCCTTTGAGGCCATGCTGTCCATCAACACGAGAATGTGGGAGCGGGTCACCAAGGTTCTGAACTGTTTGAGAGCTAGAGAGATAGCCCTGAGCTAATTTATGGGACGGGTGCTGTCTGACCTGGACCGAACCCCTTGAGCTATCTGATCCTCCATATGGGAGCCCCAATCCAGAAGGCTGGCATCTGTGACTACTAGCCTGTCTGGTTCCTTGGAGCCCCTTCCAGAGGGACAGGGAGAGCCACCACTTGAGGGACCTTTGGACTTGTGGGGAGAGCAGGACCCTGATCGACGAATGACTGGTTCCTGCTCATTGAAAGGGGAGCAGGAACCATTGGAGAGACTGGGAGTGAAGCTTTGCTCATGGAACGATGCCGATACAGGAGACCATCTTCCCTAGTAGCTTGGACAGAAGTGACAGAGGAACAGTCTGTTGTTACTGAATCTGACTGATGAGCTCTGCAAGGCTTTGTCCACGATCTGGAGACAGGAAAACCTGGCACAAGGTTGTATCGATGACTGCTCCCAAGTGAAGCAACTTGGTCGTGGGAGAGAGATGGCTCTTCTTGGTGTTAATTGAAAAGCCGTGGCTTTGGAGGCAGGACAGGGTAATTTGTAGGTCCCGATGGGCCGAGTGAAGGCAGGAGGACAGAATCAACATGATCCAAGTAGCATTGGATCCTCACAGGAATAGAACATAGCGAAGCCACCAATGCTACAAGAATCTTTGTGAAGACCCTTGGAGCCGATGAGAGGCTAAATGGAAGTGCTCGGTACTGGTAGTAGGCCTTCTGGTAACAGAAATGGAGAAACTGGTGATGATGGGGCCAGATGGGGATGTGGAGATAAGCCTCCATGAGATCAATGGAACAGAAGAGGTCACCCTCCCAAACGCTCTCTAAAATAGAATTCAGTGTCTGCATTTTAAATCGCCTGTATTTGATGAATTGAGAAATTTTAGGTCAAGGATGGCTCAGCACCCCCGACACTTTGGGAACAATGAAAAGATGAGAATAAAAACCACAACCCCGTTGTAGAGTGCGGACTGGTTGAATAGCCCTTATGTCGAGTAGGTGTTGAATGGCCGAATTCATAAGGGCTCTTTTTGAAATGTCTCGTGAAACGGGACAAATCAAGAATTTTTCTGGGATGATGATAGAAATTCCAATTGTAGCCCTGACCTAATAGTATTGCGCACCCAGGCGTCCATCGTTGACTCCTCCCATTTGGAGGCAAAGAAGGCTAACCGACCTCTGATGGGTGGGGAGAACAAGGAATTACTTAGAGCGATGGAAGGAATGACCCCCTCCCCCCCAAAAGGGCCTTTTACCAGCAGAAGGTTGCTGTCTGCCAGGTGCTTCTGAGCGTTGGTCTTGGCGTTGGGTATATGCCCACTGTGGCCGAGTAAAGCGGGAGGAGGTTTCTTCCCGAAAAACAGGTGGGCGATAAAGAGCTGGGCGATAATCAGCTTTTTTCCCTGAGGAGGAAATTTTTTTTTGTTTATCTCTGGTCTCAACGAGATATGGCTCTAGAGCCTCACTGAAAAGCTTGTCCCCTGCGTAGGGGGCAGAAGGCAGTTTCTATTTGTGGCGTGACTCCATCTGCCAGTTTAGGAGCCACAGAAGCCTTCTTGCTAACCCTAACCCTAACCCTTCTTGCTGCCACTGAAGAAACCATGGTCCTTGATGCAAATTTGGCAGAGTTGAGGGTGACATCTGCAGTGAATTCCACCCCTGCTATAATTTTGTTGAGGTCTTGATGAGACCTAAGGTCAGAGGCAGGCCACTGGTCCTGCAGTTGATGCAGCCATTGTAGAGATGCCCTTGTGAAAAACAATGCCTAACAGCCCACGCAGCTGCTTGGTGGTTGCGTTTGAGGATCTGTTCAGAACACTTGTCTTCTGCTTTAAGTACATCTTCTGGTTCGGTGGGAGTGCCAAAAGAGGAGAATAATGCCACAACTGGGGTGTCTACTGAGGACACTGTAAGGGCATTGGCTAGAGATGCAGTGACATTTAGAAGCGCTTGTCCAACGATGATGGGCGTGGACCTGCTGAAGGGAAAGCGCACTGCTCCTTGACCAGGTCGAGAAACAAAATGGGAGACGGCAAAATCTCAGTGTGAACTACCGGCTTGGAGAAGAGAAAGTCTCCTTGCCTGAAGGGTTCCCCTTGTGGTTCTGGGGCTGCTTCCTCAGGAGACAGCTTAGCAGTGACAAGGGCCTTGCTAAGCAAAGGTTTAAAGAGGTTTAAAGACCAATGCTGAGGAGGACTGATCAGGGCAAGATTCTTCTTCCTCTGAAAGATTGCGATCACAGATTTCGCCCTCCTCACGCTCTGAACAAGAGGAGCAACTGTGTTCAGAAGGGGAGGCACCCTCTTCCCCTTCATAAACATCCCATTCTGTCTGAGAAGAATGGGCTCTGAGGTCTTGTGGTCTGTGTGAATCTCGTTGTTGAGGCAATGGACCAATGGACTGAGAAGGGAAAAGGGCCTGAACCCTTTCCAGAGGCCAAACAATCTGTTGAAAACCTTCAGCCAATCCTTGCCTAATGGCTAAGGAAACAACAGCTTGGATCTCCCTGGGCCTGTTATCAAAGGCAGTGGAGGGCCGAAGGCCAGCTGTAGTGGGCGTGAAGGTGGCTTCCAGCCTGCTCTGGGAGGCCTAAACTCTAGATGGAAGAGGGGGGGCATACTGCCCAGAATCTTACTGGAAATATGGCTCAGACCTGCTCAAATCCTGAGGATCAAGTCGTTCCTCCAATGCCTGAGGGGACCAGGTCGGGGGGGGGGGGTTCCAAATGTTCCACGGTTCCCAGAGGAACATCACGGTTCCTCTGGGAACCGTGATGTTCATCAGACTGGGAAGCCTGTTGCAGTTGCCCTCTCATATGTTGAATACTCTTGTTAAATTGCCTCTCTAGAGCCGCATATCTGTGTTTTTCTGCCCTCAGCTCAGCCTGAGTTGTCTTCTTAGGGGCTAGAGCCATAGCTCTGATTTTGGCAGCCACCTCCCTCTGAGCATTACATTGTCTGCGCCTTTTCCTTTTGGTGGGTTGAAGGATTTGTTCAACTGGGGGAGAAAGCTCTGCATGAGCTCTGTCCTGGTTCATTGTAAATAATCCAGGCTTGAGTGTTGTTAGATTGCCTTTCAGGCAATCTAAGGATGGCAGAGGGTGCAATTGGGTCCCAAAAATGGCCACTGGGTCCTTTAAAATGGCCGCTCACCTTGTGTTCGAAGAGGCTGCTCTCCAAGATGGCCACTGCTGCCGAGGGCTCCAGAGAGGTAATTTTCGCTCCTTAGGCTATTGTGAACCCTGAGCGATTGGATCAGCCAGGGAAGAAAGAAATTGCCACCCACGCGATCAGCTGGCTGGCGCCGCTATAAATTTGCCAATCAGTTTTACGATCGCACAAACCACGGCTATGGGGCAGGTAGTTCTGACGCTTCCCTGCTTGCCTGGCAGCGCTTGGGAACGTTTGATCCCAATGTTGCAGGAGAACGGAGCCCCGCTCTCCTGAAGGAGCAGCTACCCGGATCCCTGGGAGCTGAGTGAAGCCAGGATAGCTTTGTTTGAAATTCGCTGAATCTAATCACTAATGCTTTCAGAGACACAGCTTGTGACTTTAAAGAAGCTGAGTTAAAGCTGGGGATACTCCTGGGGGCTGGCTTTTTATATACAAGTACAAACCCAGCTTAATGATGTCATAAGAAGGAGTCTACCCATTCTGGGCTCTCGAGGCAACAAGGAGGAGAATGTGACTTTTGGGGGTTGTTTCTAACTTATAATATTGTGGGGTAATTCCGGTTTATGTCAGATCTGGAATTACCATGGACTTTGCCAATTTGATGCTTTCCTAAATAAAAGAAATCTTTTTAGAAGACGGACTTTGTACTTTTCTTTTTAAATGAATTTCATCACTTGGAAACCTGACAACCACTTCATCTGCCTCCAGTTCATTCCATCACCTGATTATAATAACTTTTATTTATTTTCTTTTTGGAATAGGTGTATACTAGTAAAGAAGGGTCAGGTAGAAGTTCAGTTTTATTTTCTGTAAGCTCTGTAAGCACACGAGCAAAACAGAAAAATTGAAGAGATAATCATGAGTGTTCTCCCAATTGTATGGTAAAAAATAGTATGTAGCCTTGATTCAGTGAGAGGGGAAGTGAGAATGTATGAGTGGATACACTCACATGTTTTCAACAGACATACAACAAACACTTCAGGATCTTATGCAATAATTAAAGGAGTGCACAGAAAGGCTCTCTTACCTACAAAAACTTTATTAGTAACAATCACACATGTCTTCAGTTATATTTCCTGTAACAAAACTAATCAGAAAATGTAAGGGAAGACAGGAGCACTCCATAAATTGTAGCTACAAATTGGGGTCTTTTAACAGACTCCTGTTCGTAGTCAGTCAGTACAACTTGTCTTTTCATTTTCTATCAGCAGAATCAGTCACACATTCCTTCTGTTTCACCTCAGCATCTCTTTGACTGTTACGTGGGCTGCTCCTTAAAAGCTCTTATCATTAACAGCTGCCATTCCCAATTTTGTCTGATCTTTATGTAGTTTCCCTATTCATCAAATTTTTACACTACCCATCACACCTCGTGGTTTACAATTGGTAGCTCCTACATTGCAATTCTTACCTGTGATAGCTATTACCCAACATTATTTCTGGATAATCCTTGCTTTTGACCCGTTCCGCATGTCCTCATTTTCCCTCAGGTTCAAATTCCTCTAATCGATTTCTTCGAATATTTTATTTCTTATAACAATACATTCATATTTTGCTCCTATACTGGACCTGATTGAAGTTGCATATTCCTGTTGTTGGCTATATATGAAGATCAAAAATAGCACTTAGACTTACCATTTTCACAGTGCTTTACAACCCTCTCTAAGTGGTTTAACTGACCTCGGAAAGATGGAAGCTGCATCAACCTTGAGGCAGTCAGGATTGAACTCCTGGCTGTGGGCAGCATTTGCCTGAAATATTGCATTCTAATCACTGTGCCACCACAGCTCTAATCTATAACAGGAAGTCCACAGAGCTTGCTAAAGAAATCATAGTTAACATTCTTCCTGAATGAGAACACCTTATGTGCTAATAAAACAGAGGAACAAATATTATGAGAATACTAAACAATTATTAGTTTTTTAAAAAATAAAGTTTAAAAGTCAAGCTTTATTTTAACACAATGCTACTGGTAGATTATAGCATTAGACAATTTATTTACTAAATTTGTATGCCACATGACTCCCAACAATCTTGGGCCCATAAATAAAAACTTTAAAACATGCAACAAGGAACAAAAATAAAGAATAAAAGATGGCAGAGAAGAATCAGATAGGAGCAACAACAGAATCAAGCAAATCTACACAATCCAAAAGATCTTCATTCATCCTTACCAAAGAGCTGGCAGAAAAAGGTGTCACTGAATATTAAATAAAGAAGTTGGAAGAACTTTCTGCCTTTTACGTTAAATTTTGAAAAATTAGGGTGTGAATTACTTCTTCAAGCTGACCCAGGATCACCATGAGTTGGGTAGCCATATTCATTTTTAAATAAATAAATAAATAAAATACTGATAAACTAAACTTAAATAAAATAATCTATATTTTATGTTTTGCACTATAAGAAATAGAAAAAATATATAAAATAGAAACTACTAAATCTGTAGTAACCAATGTAACTATTACCCCATTTAATTAAGCTCCCAAAGGAGGCTTTTTAGTTAAAGTTTTTTTTTTGTTTTAGGGATTTTTTTTTTGCACACTTTAACTTTGGAGACTTCTCAAGCACCTCCAGCTGCAGCAATTCCAATTGTGTAGCATGAAAGTTAAAATTTCTCCCAGCAGATGGAGAATAAAGGTGAAGTAGAATCACGTCCATTTTTTCTCCATATCACTTCAGACAAACAAAACAAAGAAATCAGAGGAAAGGAGATTTTTTTTAAAAGCAGAAAACCTATAGATTGTTGAACAAAAAGAAATGTTTTCCAAGGTTTTTTTTTTTTAAGATTACTGGAAAGACTTTTAAGGATAAAGCAATCCCAGTAAATTTTTCTTTCTTTTCTAAATTGTGGTATGGATGACTTTCAGAAACAGCTGAAAGGAAGAGTAACATTTCATGATACTGGAAAAAATTGTACATACATATTTAACAACAGTATTTCATAAACACTTCCCATTTAAAATCTTGTCTTAAAAAAGCATTTCACTGTCACAATGGTAGTTTTCTAAATTTTGTAATTGCCCTTCCAATTTTTTTCAATTTAACTCTTGAAAAACAAACAGGAATGGTCTAGAATTATTCCTCCATTGCCCCACAACACTGTCCTTCTTCAGGAAGGATCTGATGCAGCAAGCGATGCTAAATTTGCTAAGCAAGATCAGACCATCAGGGATAACATAGTAGGTGTTACACTAAAGATAAAGGGTGAGAAGTAAACATGACTATACATCAGTGAGACTGCTACAAAACTGGAAATGTGAAAGAACGAGCAGTTGTTAGATACAGTTACACTATTTCTATAGAAAAAAAATGAACCTTTCACATTGGTTTTTGCTGGTTCATATGGTCTGTTATAGAAAAGGCTTGTACTTATTAAGCTAGAAAAGTAAAACATTGAGGCTATTCTGTACTTTATCGTGCTGATAAAAGTTGGAAGTCAATCCTTTTTTCCCTTTCCCCTATACCTACAAGCTTTCTTTCCCCTTGGATTTCCTTCCCCATTTTCATAACATCTTTATTTTCATCTGCATTTATATGATAATTTTAACAGAAGGCTTAATAAAAACATACACTTACACAACTTTTGAAAAGCCAAATGAATATCCTAATGTCTATGTAGATTCTCAGTCATCCAGGTCATGGTTGTCCCAAAGGTGCTTTTTCAAGAGGCAACTGGACTTTCTGATTTTATTTTGAAGATATCTGAGGGCTGAGAGCTGAAGAAGCTTTTTGGATAAGAAGCAAAACATCTTCAAAGAAAAACCAAAAAGTCCAGTGACGAATATCCTAAATGTTATCCTAGAACTAAAGCGAACAAACAAAAACCCCTGCTCCAGTTCATCACATAATCACATCTAGACTGTGCTACAATAAACAAACAGTATACAGGACTATTTTTAAATTAATTCAAATGTTTTGCCATGCTAAACTAACTTCATAATATTTTGATACCTTTTTGTCTACTATAAATGGTAATAGAATTGTATATTAATAAAAAGAAAGCCTTTTCTTAACTCAAGAAAGAATAATTTAATGACAAGTGTGGTTTATTTAAAAGCCACAGAGACAGAAGCCCACAAGAAGCTTAACTCTGTAATTCAAAAACTCAAAATATGCCTGCTAACTGTTAGCTTAACCGTTACTTTAAGCAGAGACCGTTTTTTTGAATATAGATCAACTCTTTCTAAGTCAATTAGACTGATGGGCACAATTTCAGCGGTGGCCTGCAAATGTAGAAGCAACTCCTGTGAAATGTATATTAAACTTTTTATTTTATTTTTCTTCAAGACCTTTTTGCTCCTGTCCAGTTTGAATAATGATGCTGAGCTAGAATTCTAAATTGCTCCTTATTTATTTTTGTATTATGCTTTCTATGGATTGCTATGTGGAGATAAAGTTGATTTATGCTGATGTTTTCCTTGTAATGTTTTATATGGATTTTCATGCTTTTAGTTACATTTATATTATTTCTGTATATATTCTTGAGATTCCTATTCTGTCCATTGTGAATACAAGAATATAAAACTAAACAAATAAATAAATGCTGCTTTTCAAAATCGTTTAACATCCCTTTGAAAGAGCTATTGTCAAGCATTTGTATAAATTACATTGCAACCATAAATTCAAGACATTCCTTTGGTAATTCACAAGCCTCCAGATGCTGATGAAGCATCCCTTATCACTAGTTACATTGGTAGGAATGGAAGAACAGTTGTTCAGCAAACTCACTGCATTTTGTTGTACTGAAAAACTATCATATTCAGAATTCAGTAAGCGCAATTATTTGTGATGGATGCTGAATTGACAAAAATTGATTCAAACAAAGGTACTAACTTGGCTCTTAATAGGAAATGTTTGCAATAGTTAGGAAAAACTATCCCCAAGGTATTTGACTATAAACTAGAATGTCCAAATGTATATAGTATAACTCAATTTTCAATACTTTAATAGTGCCATTTTGCTATCCTCATTTCACCACTATTTGAATAAAAACTTACAGTAAAAAAGAATGAAATTTAAATTGTTTAAAATTGTAATTTATTTACTTTATGGAAATTAAAAGTATTTTTATAGTCTACAACGATAGTCAACCTGGTCCCTACCGTCCACTAGTGGGCGTTCCAGCTTTCATAGTGGGCAATAGGGGGTTTCTCCCCTATTTTATAAATCACCATTACTGTGGAACTAGTGGGCGGTTAGAGAAAATTTTACTACTAACAGAGACACAAAAGTGGGTGGTAGGTATAAAAAGGTTGACTACCCCTGGTCTACAACATTCATCAATAAAAAATAAAATATCCATGCTACAGAGATATCTGAGATATTTGATAGATAGTATAGCAATATGTACTATAAAATGCTTGAAACTGATCCTAAGTTCCCCCAAAAAAATTTGTGGATTCCAGATCGATTTAATCCCATCTGACAAAATACATAACTAGAAAAAAATGAAGTTGCTAGTAGAACTTTCTCCTTAGACATTATATTAAAATAATGGGATACAGGGGGAGAGAGAATCATTACTAGAAAACTTATCAAAGTTCACATACAATGTGAGATTTTAAGGGACAACAATGTGGCATTCCTACTACATTTTCACCCAAAGAACTTTTTGAAGTCAAATCTAAATGTCCAAATACGTGTACTGATTTCCCTTTTTTTTCTTTTCTCCCTACATACAGTCTCTGGATTAATAAAGAGTTCCATTTCTAATGGTGTCTTTAACTCAAATTTGTATGTAAGTTGGAATAATACATACGAATGGACTGCCTGTATTAAAAATGGTGGATAGGGTTGTCTTTCCTCAAGCTGACAACTACTAAAGTCACCCAATGGTTTCAGAAACCATCGAAAAACGCTAAATACAGGCAGTATATTAAAAACCTGTGGCTTCATTGGTTTCAGCAGTTCATCAATCTGAAGAAGGAGAATACTATCCACCATTTTTAATAAAAGGTAGTATGGGTTGTGGTGAAGTATTTCCCTTTAGGAGAATGAGTGCTCTCAGAGAAACGTAGTGAGAGTGGTGATGAATAATACACAACTAGCACACAGATACACTGAATAGCAAATGTAGGTTTTACTTCCAGTAAATGGGTAAGCAAAGTCCAACAAACAGTCCAAGTCATACACAGTTAAAGCAGTCAGTATTCAGTCCAGGGATAATCCAAAAACGAAGTCCAATATCATAAACAAAGTTCAGTAAACAGACTCACAGCAATCCAAGCAGAACGACGATCAGTCATAAGGCAATAGGGAAAATGCAAGAACTAACAAACCAAGTTTCTAGCTCCATCTTATAGCCATTGGAGGGACCACACCCAATTACAATTACAGCATTCCCTTAAAGAGACAGTATTAAATGACTATCCTGATTTATATATTGCCAACCCAACTATTAGGTGACTATCATTCCTAACATTCTCCCCTTTGGGTAGGACAATATATACAACCTTACAGTTTAAGTCCATATTCCTCACAGCAAGCCTTATGCTTTAGAGTGCCTTGGGCTTTCGTGAAATGATCTGTAATGTTATTCTCTGACATGCAGTACTCAGTTTAATCATTTTACTTTGCACACATTGTCTCACATTTAGGTATCATAGATCTGTGTGTTTTGATCTTGTCTTTATGGTGAGATTGGAAGCATCTGAATTGCTGATAACCAATGGTTGTCTTCATATATAAAAATAGGATCCGTTACATTAATTCCCATATCTATCATTAGTTGTTTTATAACATACTAAATCATAACAACATAATAGAGACAAACATGAGAATTGAGCCTCCGTTGTTGATAAGCTTAGACGTTTTTGTCGAATAGACCGCCATCCAATTAACACCTTTACTAACAACACTACAGTACCTGACATTGATTTACATGTAGATACGTCTGTAGCAAAACTTGCATCGGCATATGCAGTTAAACTTAGTTCATCCTTAGGCTTCAAATTAAATGCATAATGCATTGTTTTTTTAAGATATCTCAACACATGCTTAGCAGCTTGCCAGTGCCTTTCAGTAGGCTCAGCGTTAAACTTGGCTAAATGGTTGACACTATATGCTATGTCTGGTCTAGACCAATTACTAAGATAGGATAAGCTACCAATTAATGACTGATAAATGTCTTCATCAAAAACAGGACTTTGCACATCACTGTGGCTAAACTCCTGGCTCATTGGTGTCTTTGCCAGTTTACAAAGTTCCATTTTAAAATTCTTCAGTAACTGGTTAATTTTATGTGCCTGTGAGATTTTGTAGCCTCCCTTAGTTTTATCTATTTTCAAACCAAGATACTGTTTAATCTCACCTAAATGTTTGATTCTAAATTTCTTCTCTAACAGTGAAATAATCCCAGTACTTCTTGTACAGTTTTGGTAGTTAATGCTATGCCATCAGTGAACAATAGCAACAATAAAACTACACCATCACTTTCCTTTTTAAATAAACATAAACCTATCTTTGTTAATTCCTTCACTATGCACTGGTTCCATTCATAGCCTGATTGAAGCCATAAAGACTCTTTTTCAATCTCCAGCAATCACTTTTGTTATCAGTTTGTATCCCCAAAGGTTTCTTTAAATATATAGTATGTTGCAACGGTGCATGTAAATATGCCGTCTCAACATCGAAATGGTTTATTGTGTAATTCTCCTTATCTGCCCATACTAACGCTGCTCGTAATGTAGTAGCCTTCAGACTAGGTGCATGACTACCTCATCGTAGTCATTGGCTGTCTGATCGAATCCTTGTGCTACTAACCTGGCTTTATGGGTAACAGTCCCATCCACACCTGTCTTAATTTTATAAATCCACTTACACCCTATGGCATGTTTATCTGGTGGTAACCTGACATTTTCATATACCTCCAATCTTTGTAAGGATTTCAGTTCCTTATCCATTGCTTCCTGCCAAGCAGCCTGATCCTTAGCAGGATACAGTTTCAGTTCATTATAGTTAATAGGAACTGTACTTACTTGGCATATTATACTAGCCTGGTATCTATCTGGTGATCGTGTTACATGGGTTGAACGTCTAGATAATTCAAGGCTTATTGGTGTACTCTCATGTTCCACCTGCTCCTGTTCTTCTACCTCCTCCTGTGCCTGTTCTTCCTTTTTAATGACTATTGATGGTCCAATATCATAAAGAGCTTTTATCTTTTAGCCACTTTAATTTTTTAAATTGTTTTTTAAAGATTGTATTTGCACTGTGTTTTAACTTTGGCTGTACACCGCCCCGAGTCCCTGCAGGGAGAGGGGCGGTATAGAAAACTAATAAATAAATAATAAATGATAAATAAACAAAGTTCAGTAAACAGACTCACAGCAATCCGAGCAGAACGACGATCAGGCATAAGGTAATAGGGAAAATGCAAGAACTAACAAACCAAGTTTCTGGCTATTCTATGGCCGTGGAGGAACCATACCTAATTACAATTACAGCATTTCCTTAAAGAGACAGTATTAAATGACTATCCTGGTTTATATATTGCCAACCCAACTGTTAGGTGACTATCATTCCTAACAGGTTGTCCTTAAGGTAGATGTTCTTAATCCAAGGACTGCCTATGTCTTCCCAGCCACATATAAATACAAATGCATTTTCATTCAGTGCTGTTTCAATATCTTGAAAATAAGAAGTACTGAATTACTACTTTGGTGTTTAATCATAATGCTAATAAAACAAAACTAATGAATAAATTGAATTAAAATATAGAAGACCCAACCAACATCACAGAAGTACACCCCTGGTTCATTCAAGTCTTTTATTTCTATCTTTATTATTTGCTAAATGCAACCCAAACCATTCCTGACAGTCCTTAGGTTTTAAAAAAGCTTAAGTTAAATGCAAAATGCTGCAATGGGTAGCATCCAGTGCCTTCTCCATTAAACAGAAATAGTTAATAACCAGCAAAGCATGTAGGATAAATAGTTATAAGAAATAAGCATTAAATAAATACAAAGTAATTTGTGTGACACTTAAAGTTAAAATAATTGTATGAACTGCATATAAACATATGGAATTTATTGTTATTAAATCTATACTGGTCAGTAAGACTACTTAGTTATTTTTATTTGATTGAATTAAATGTATGTCCATATTTCATTTGGTAAACAAGAGACTTGATCTTGATACTTGCAATATAAATAATATCAGATAGTAAATCTCTCTAGTTCCATTACTTGAAATGCTGAATCTTACATTAAGAAACTGTTGACTATGGTTTTTAACTGAATACTTTTTAAGAGTGTAAGAAAGCATAAACTCATTAATTCCTAGCCTTCTTTAATCACTTGTACACTCAAAACCAAATAATGAAAAATTGGAAAGTAGATAGACTTTTATATCAATACAATTAAAATAATTTATAAACATAGTTTAAATCACTAGTATAAAACCCACATTTAAAAAAATAGTTATTTGAAATTCATTAACACAAATGGGTATTTGTTATAAAAACAAATAAATTGTTTTGTTTCCCAACAATGCCTTTATATACCATAGAACAGGAGTACCAAACTTTCTAGGGCCTGAACTAACTGGCAGCTGGAAATTGTGTTAAGAATTATTTTCATAAAATATTTGTCTTAATTGTGTGCCATTGAAAAAATTGAAACCTGTAGGCTCTAGCCACTCTCATTTTAAAAAAGATGTCCTTTGGAAATATGTGGTTTATGTTCAGGATTGATGTATTTGTCTGAAAATAATATTTAAAAAAACAATAACCTAAAATCAGAATGTTGGCTGTAAGCAAGGATTCTGCCAATTCATAGGAACTATGTTGAATATTTCAATTCTAACCATATAGAAATTAGCAGCTCTGAAAGGAATGTATGTTTGTCCTATCATTTCTCAGATGCAAACTGAGTTTAGAACTTAAGAGAGATTTATTTCTTTAGTTCAATCTGCAAATTAAAAAATCAGTTATTTTTCAAGGCTGGTTCATATCTCAGAAACAAAAGACAAACGAATAAAATAACATAGTTTTCAAAATACTTCTTTAAATCAAAGTGTAGTGTAACCTTCAGAGATTATTTTTAGTAGAAGTAAACAAGGCTACAGAATGTTAGAAATAAATCAATGTATAAAGGTAAATTATTTTGACTAAAAATACACTGCTGATCAAAATAATTTTAATAAAATTTAACTGAACTTTTTAGCTGCATAAAATGTGTGCACAAATATTTTTTTTTGCAGATGACTTATTCCACCTGAAGAACCTAATTGAGCTATCATACATATTTTCATGAAAGCTGTTAATTACCCATTGACTCCAATAGCAGTTAGGATCCAAAATAATTTTTTAAAAGTATTAAGCATAAATCACTATGTGAATAATCATTATTTAAGATTAGATTTTGTTTAAATATATATGATTAAATCTAGAATTTTTCCATCTATGAAATAAAATTTCATTTCCAAAAGTACTCTTTCTCTAAAATGACTGTTGTGAATAGAAATGCTTTTTAATCATCACACAAAGATTAAATGAAACCTAGCCAGCCTGCCTGTCTGCCTGTTTCTGATGTTTTCTAACAAGAACTTAACACTAGGATGCTGCTAATACAGCTGGGTAATAAGTAAGTCATAAAAAGATCATACTAAATATTTCAGGCACTATGATTTTTTTAGAAATACACTGAAAATGCAAACAAAAGTTTTACGTTTGTGAAACGTCAGTTTTAGGGGTCATATTATCTAACTATCACTAGGTTCTTGTTTAAATGGCTTTATAATGGGAAAAATTAAAAAAAAAATCAAAGGACAAACTAGATGTGATATTTGCTGTTTAACATGCAGATTTTTAAAAAATGCAAATACCAGATATCAAAGGTTTATAACTAAAAGTGTAGGTAGCCAAAAAATGAAAAATTTTAAACTCTGTTTCAATTGCAATGTTTTTCAAAATTTTGATCCTCTGAAGCTGTTATTTGCACTGGGAAGAAATTACTTTTTTTACATCCATGCAGAGCAAAGGATAAAAAAGAAGCTACTGGTGCAGAAGTATTAAGAAGATTACTTCTGGTTGGTAGAAAAACAGCTGCCACAGAAAAACAACTGTTAAATTTGTTAAAAGATAAAGGATAAAAAAAACACTATATTAAATCAGAACAAACAGCCAAGCATTTTGTTCCTCATGTGGTCAGCCACATACAAAAAACTCTCCATGCCCTACCTACTTACCAATAAAGTTCTCAAAACACAAAAATAAAACTATTTTGGCATTCCTAAAAATAATAATACGAAAGTTTCTTCATTAAACTTAAAGTGGGACCCACTTTAATGAAGAAGCTTTCTTATTTCTTGGTTATAAGCAAAGTTTAAAACAAATTAAATTCGGCTAAGTATCAAAACCTTAATCTTCTTCCAAGGGCTCCGTCATTTCTGCACATTCTAAAAACTTCAATTGTTCTGAGTCCACAATTTTCTATCTTTAATTTGAGTTTTGACTTATATAAGATTTGTTAGGAGAATGAGTAAATAGTTATTCAAAAAAGCCACTTAACTGTAATAATATGGGGATAAGAAGATAATAACTTGCCATCTAGTAGCCTGGGCTAGGTAAGTATAAATGTATACTAACGTTCAATTAAAATATTTATTAAAGCCTTTCCTTTTTTATTATCAATTTCCAGTATTCACAGACTTGTACGAATATTAACATGAGTTTTGATGATTTGAGCTTCTTTTCTTTGTTTAATTTTATTTTCTTTGTTTAATTTTATAATCTCTCTTGATCAACCATTATCAGTTCCATTCATACTTGATAATAATTCTATATCTTATTTTACTATAACTGATGATTCATGTGAACATATGATTCATGTGAACATATGATTCATCTTGGTATCTAACCAAAATGTTGAAATTTTCAACTGTTATGATCTATAATTGAAGCATTTCAGAATGACTAAATGGACAACATCAAAAGAGGGAAACATGTGCGAAGAACAAGAGATAACAGAAAAAAAATAGATAAGTGGTAATGGTCAAATTAGTAAGATCAAACACAGATAGCCTGGCAACCAAACAATAACGATAACAAATGCTTATTGTAGCATAACATACATCTACTCTTACCAGAATTGAACATATTTTTATGTTTTATTTTGACAGCAATCAAATACAGAGAAATGATCATAGCAATCTCACATGCTCATCACAAAATAGGGTTACATTATCTGCATGCATCAACCTGTTGCACATCTGGTGCAACTGATCCACATACATAAACATATTTCTGAATACAAAAATTAATGGCAGGATTATGGTTACTGCTTAATTTATTCATGAAATAAAACAGTAATTACAATAAAATATCCCACTTTTTAATAAACAAAAAGGTATTAAATTCAATGCTGCATTACATTTCCTTACTCAGACCAATATACAGTATTGGATTCTTGCAATACACTTGTAACATTCTCTATCCACCAACTGATTCAGATATTGTTAAGCAAAGGACAAGGCAAACAACTGAAAAGCAGAAGGACTCAACCTCAATTTAACTGTCCTGTAAGGTACATACTAATTAGCTTCAAAGCTATGAAATCCTAGCTAGCATGTTAAGTCTGCTACATGACAGTATAATTTGCCTTCTTAAAGGATTATGCAAATTACAACTCATCATTCCATTACACGACTGAAAAAAGTGACAGCTAATTTATACATAACACACCTTTCAAATCCCTAAGATGTGAAGCACCTGTGCAATATATTTTGCCTAGGTTTTTCTGGCTTTAAGTATTTGTTTACTGCAATATACAGAAGCATACCTAAGAGATTTAATAAAGTCCTAGAGGTTTATTTATTTCCCTTTTAACTTCAAGAGCACAATTCCCAAGTATGAAAACAAAATACTGTATATCTGTTCCCAATTTCAAAGGTATTTCATTCAAGAAATGTACGTTTCAATACATGTTCAACTTGGTATTCAGAATGGGACAGCACTAATGCACGAGCCAGAAGAAAGACTCACACAGATTTCAACATACTTCTGGTAGGTAGATTCACAGTAGATTCCGTCATATCTGTAGATTTTCCTACATTCTGACTGGTTGGGTAGAGGATGCTGGACAGTTACTCTGTAGAGGCATCAAAAACAGATATACATGACTAGAGATTCTCTACAGTCAACTGTAATGCAGGACAATTAATACTTTTTGAGGTACTTTTATTATATGTTAAGTCTTTCTCATCTTGCTACATTAACTACATTATAGATAAATAAATACAAATTAGATTCCATTGCTGGAATACAATTGAAAGTATCTAAAATAAATTATTTATTACAATATATATTCCTCTCCTCAAAATGGATAAAAGGGGACATATATAAAACCTTCGATTTTTAATGAGCATTTCTATATACATACATACTATATGTACATGTGTGTGGGTGTTCACACACACAAAGTAATCAGATTTACTTTGGGATGTTCAAAACTGGTACAGAATTTGAAAATCCATTTACTTAATAGTCTATTCCTGTTTCCTATGATGACAAAACTCTGGCTAGAAATCTAATTGTCACAGAAATTAAGCATACTACACAATTTATAGTTTATAATTAACAATTAAATTCAAGGTAGCTTTTTGTTTTTAATGATGGTTCTTAAAATTCTTATAAGATTCATTTTAATTTTTAACCTTTTTGACCAATTTTATATTGTATGGCATTGTATCAGTATACATAATTATGAATAATAGTTCAAAGGAAATAAAAGTGATTCAATATGAATCTTTTTCCATCAGTTACTTTAAATTTTCATTGAAGTATAATCCCTATTTAGACCTTCCTTCTCAATATTAAAAATGTACTTAGGCAACTCAGCATAACTATGTTTCTTTTTAAATATTCTCCTTCTTGATGCTTTACAAAATTTCAATTTTTGGAACAAAATTAACATTAACATTCTTTGAATAAAATCAAAATGATGAAATCAAATTCCACCCATATGGTCTCCATGCAATCACATTGGGATTTCAATTAAAATAGAATTTAAACAGAAACCGATCCATTTATTTTATTTTATTAAATTTGTTTCCTGCCCATCTCACCATGAGGGTACTCCTATTCCTTGTAGACCAAATTTTTTTAATCCTATCAAGTATATTATAGTTTCTGGAACATATGGTTTCCATCATGAACTTCTCAAAGTTTTTAAATAATACTGTTATTTGGTTAGAACAAATCTCAGTGTCTGTAGTTATATGTCAAACTCAGGCATAAAGAACATCAGTAAAAATCAACAGCAACAGCTTTCATAAACAAACCACTAATTTAATTGACAATATATAAAATTCCTAATTCTTGCATAGCGATTACATTTAAACAAGTGAATGGTAGAATCTGAAGATTTGGTAGCATATATAGTTCACTGACTATCATGCAAATCATCTGGTAAAAAGAAAGATGGTTGCTCATTATGTACAAGTAATAAAAATGTGGATGTTTTTATAAAGCTCGTCTTCCAGACAGCTTATCCTGAATTAATTTTGATAAGTTATTCACCAAACGAAGTCTGGTTGTATGAATTCCATATTATGTTGCCAAAGATCAAATTGCATTAGCTATTTTTTTCTAAAAGACCTATAATCCTTTTCAGTTATGCATTTAAATTAATTTCTTCTTTATATTTTTGTGATGTGAAGAATAGAGTGAAGAACTACTATTTGAGTCTAATCAATCTAAACTGACTAAGTGAAATCAGTTTTTTATTCTCTTGGAAACTATTTCCAAATAAAATTCTCACTCTCAGATGACAATCTTTTTGGCAAGTTACCTCCATTATGGAAAATGTATTTTTATTCACTATGTATTAGCAAGCAATACCGATACAAGTTTTAGTATATTTTTATTGAAATTAACAACCTTCAGAAATGTAAAGTTTACATCTCCTTTCCTTGGGGAAGGGAAGGGAAGAAAAGGAAAGGAAAGATGGTGGGTGGTGTTTTAAAAGAGAGTACACATTTTCACTAAGTTTCAAAACATCCTTTTATATATTGTTGATTTTGCACATCATTCTGTCCTCTCACCTTGACATGTCACTTCAACTCTAGATGGATGTATCATATAACTTGAGGAGGAACTTTGAGTGCATTTACATACATGTGAAACATGTAAGGCTATGACTAATTTTAACTGACAGGGCAGAATTTAAATAATTAGTTACAAGAAGTCAAACTAAAAGAAAAAAGGAGGGAAGAGATGGTTAGAGGCAGAGTAGTAAATTGTTCCATTTTTGCAGGTAATCTAAATGCAAACTAGAAGCAACTTATCATGAGAATGGATTTTCCACCATCTGGTCAAATAACAGGGGATTTGTCTAGTGGCAAGCAAAGAATGGAATGATGTGAGAAAGATTAGCGGGCAAGTCCTACAGTTGGCTAAAATGTATTTTGTGCAAACAAGAACAGATGACGCCTTAACAATTACACCTGTCAAAAACTCCAGAAAGCAATCCATCTCTGAACAGCCCAGTTGAAAACAGGCTAGTTCATAACAAAATGAATTTTTTTAAACAATTGCCAGCCATAACAGTTTGATGCATGACAAGCTTAGGAAGTCATATTCCACGTTCAACTGAAACCTTAACTAACTAAACTCTGCCTTTTTGTGATAAGTAAGATATTAAACTGGGGAAAAAATAGAAGTAATGCAAATGACGGTAGCATCCCAAAGACAAAGAAAGTTGGAATTTCGTTTTACCATACTACTATGTATAAACATTCTAACCCTCAAAATGGTTTCTCTGATTTAAGGGCCAACCTCAATCTGAGGGTGGAGGTATGTTCTCTGAGTTTGGAGAAGCTAGGAGAACGTACCTCCACTCTCACCCTATACCTGAGCTACAGATATTTGTTGCTATCACAAACTTCAATCTCTATGTTATGAGCACTATATTTAGCAATAGCTTTTACCAGTCTGTTATTGCTCACAAGTAGCCTAGGAATAGAAATAGATTCTTGCACAGGCCAAACAATATAAGAGTTTGTTGGGAGGCAAGGTCTGTCAAGCATGGTCCTTTCAAGAAATTCCTAACTTACTTTGCTGGTAATTTTCTTCCACAGAGCATAGACAACCAGTTACATTTAACATATTCAAGGAAGCAGAAGAAGCAGGGCAAAGTGATCATGTCATGCTGGAGGTCTTGATTTTAAGAGAAAGCAGATTTTAAAGAATTCAGAACAGTGGTAAAAACTGCTGGGAAAGGAAGCTCATAAGAAATGGAACTTCCTGGAAAATGGGTAGATAGAAAGTGCTATTTCAAACAATTTTTGGTTTAAAAAGTTAGGGGAAACATGGCTACTAAAATTCTATCCAATCCCTTTATCAGAAGAGGCCATAGAAAACATTTTCTGTAAAGTGGGGGTGGGAGGTTTTTTTTGTGTGGAAAGGCCTGGTTTCCACTTGTTTTACATTTAGTATGTTTGTATGTATGTTTGGACTAAAGAACACAGGGGTAAGCTGCAGAGTCCATTCTAAATAACACAATATAAATGAGGAAGATTGCTTAAAATGCAACAGACAGCAGCATTCTAAGCCTGTATCCTACTAACTCTCCATAGAGATGCAGAAGTGGTATTATATTAATAATACTATCTCTGCAGCTCCTTTTTTATTTTACCAACTTCTTCCATCATATCAAATTTGGTCCATTCTGTACTCAACATCTTCATTGGCAGAATTTCTCATCCTTCCTTCTGAATTCTTGCCTTCAACACCACCCTTTATTCTCTCCCCATCTCCCGAGTCACTGATGCTTGTCAACAGGTATTTTTCTCCCCAAAAATGGATTGCTTAAAGAAGTAATTCAGGCACATTTTAACATGCTAAATAAATTTATTTATTTATTTTTAAGTGTACACTAAAGTATGTGGCATGTTTATTTATTTTTGGAAAGTTTATTGACTATTAGTTATTGAATATCATATGAAAAATACAATAGGTTACAGTTTTCAGTGTTATTTGTTCATATTCATTTTGAAATAAAGTATCTTTCCAAAAAATCAACATAAGATGTATCACTTAGTACTATAAAACTTGGTATCATTTTAAGTTATTATGTCAAAAAAATCTGCTCTTTTTTCCTACTAAAGCTGAAGGACAAAAAATACTATTTGTTTTGCCAAATGCTTAAACTTCATCTTTTTGCTGGATATTTGTGTAATTTTTTAATATGTTAGCTACTAATTTTAAAAAGTAGATTATAGGCACAATGCATCACATATAAAAACTTCAGGAACATACTCAAAGGGCAGTTAAATAAAAACACTTTATTAGAAAAAATATGCTATGGTCCAAATTAGAAGTACTAAATTAATGATAAAGTGTTTACCAGATACAGCAAATATGTTATAACACATCTGCTCTTGTGAAACTTGTTTTTTTCAAAAGTTTGTCAATATTAAAATAACTGTACTGGAACAATGTTTTGAAATCAGAAAAACACACTATTCTTCATGAGACCTTTGAATGCTATTCTTATATGTATGCATTCAAGTGATAAAAAAAGGTTGTTTCTCACTTCCCTTTTAATCAATTAATGTATGCTAATAAGGCACATTGAAATATTGTTCCTTTTCTAATGATTGCACTGTTGCATCTTTTACTCCTTACTCTTACAACCTACATTTGAAACTTAAATTCTCTGGAATATATGGAAATGGGTTTTTTTTCCCCATGTGTCTTCTGTGCATTAAAAATACTGAAATATCTTCACATGAGCATCAGAGAACTGTAATCTTCAATCAGGAATCTTCAATACTTATTTTCAAGACTTTTGTAAGACTGATCCAATGGCAAAAGACTCAACTTTTGACCACTGAAGCACTTTAGTGATGCAAGAGATAAAATTCATGATATTTTATAAATTCAGCCAAGATAAGCCATTAAAAGCCAGCCAATAGAATATGTTTTCTTTTCTTTAATTTATAAAAATGGCTTTTCAAAATACTTATATTTGTAGACAGCATTGACCAATTATACCATGGGTCATTACAACCCTCACTGCAGAAGCTGAGGTATATTTGATGGGAGCGTCCCAGTAGTGGAAGACCCTGGCTCAAGGTCCCAATGGTCATTCTTGTGCCATCCCATCTCCAAGCCTCTCTGAGTACTGTGTGGTTTGACTCTTTTTTGTTCTCTACCTGATTGAGCCTCCTCCCTTGTTGGCATGTTGGCGAAGTGAACTCCTATCCACATTGCAACCCTCTCCCCTCCAAGAGTTCTTGGATCTTCTTTCAAGTGAGTCTGCACCCAGTCTTCTCTAAGAGAGACTTCACAGTTTGCACTCTAAAACAATACTTTTCAACCTTACAGGACTTTCTACAGTAGGTTGGAGTTGTGGACAGGTTTGTTTTTATTGGTGAATGTAGGAGACTGTCTATACTCCATCTGGCAATGCACATATATAGAAGTATTATTTCAGTTGTTAGGTGGGAGATTCTTTTGTGAAGAACCTATTTGAGTGACAGAAATTGGTTAGTATCCTGCTTCATTTCTGTTTCCAAATCCCGTTTTAATCTTTCCAATAAATCTTGGTAGGCATTCTAGCTCCAATCACAAGCAAAAAATTTTGCTTGCATGTTTTGTTCTGTCAATTTCAAATTGATCATAAAACTCATCAACGTTCTCTTCTTCTGCTTTGGTGGTTGTTGCATGAGCTTGAATGGTCATGACATTAATTTGTCCACAAAATCAAGTAATGTCCTTGTTATAATCTTCTTAATCATAATGGCAAAACTGTTTCTACTTTGCTCTTCATATTTTGAATAATAAAAAATGTGATCTACTGACTCAAAGTATCCGATCCCAATCCATCTCCTTTTCCTAATGCTTAAGATGTCAATTTTCATTCCATGTTCCTATTGTAATTCTTTCTTTGAGCTTCAGATTTTGTTTTTCTGGTAGCAGTAGCAGCAACTTGACATCTTGAAAGCTTAATTTAGTCATGTCATAAACATCATTAGTAATCGAAAAGATCCTCAGCTCTTCTTCAGTAGCATGTTGAGTGCCATCAAACCTGAGAGGTGCATCATCCAGCACTGTCAATTGTTTTATCTTCTATCCATGTATTTTCTTGGTAAAAACATAGGAGTGGTTTACCATCACCTTCTCCTGGGCAGTATGAATTGGGCATGGATCACTTGTGGGAATGTAATTACTCCAAACTATTTCCTCTCTTGACTCTACCCCAGGCTCTGTTTGCTAGGCAGTTGTGATGACCTTCAAGTCTTAGGGTGAACTTGCTGGGAATATATAACCTTGGCATATGTTCCCAATTTTCTTCACTTGTCCTTCCTTGGAGCACACCCACCCACCTACCACAAAAGGCAATACATAGGGATTCGTGCGAGAATATAAATGGTAAATCTGATTAATTTGGATGAACAGTTACATTTGATTTCACTAACCTTCAAGAAACAAATCTGCAATTTCGGAATGCTTCTACTCCATGATGATCATGGAAATTCAGGTGCTTATAGGTTAAGGAATATCTATTAAACAAGATAGGTTCACAAGACCTAAATACGAACAATGGAAAATTTTATTATTTATCCATGTACAAATAATGTTCAGAGTCATTTATTATGATATGAAGAATGAGAATTACTTTTAAAGGAAGTTAAGAAACTTCATCTTATAAAGAATATGCCCATCTAAATGTTGGTGAAACAAAGTTGTCAAATCACATTAAATGTATTCTGACTTTATTGATTAGGTGGGGTCAAAAATATAAGAGGCAAATGTTGGCTTCATGATTAATCCCTCAACATTTTGAGATTATTTGAAGAGCAGCTGTCATCTGTAACATGGAAATATCAGCACTATATATTTTTTTCATTTACCCATGTTCAAGGGCAGTGAATTCAAAGGAGACAGACCTTTCCTGAAGAAGACCCATGTCTCTCAGATCAATTTTCATCAGTGGTTCAGCACCCACATCATTACAGCAGCCACGCCATTATAAACTTTTAGGAAGGCTTTTTTTTTTTTGTTTTCCCCTTTGTAATTCTGCTTTACTGAATTTTTGTTAGATTTCACATATAAAATATGATACATTTTAATACTCTCTGAGATATTTTTTTAAAAATGTATGTGACCAAATCCATTCACAAGCAAAAGTGGCTTACAAGCAAAAGTTACAACACAAAATCATCAAACATAAAGTATAAATAAACACCTGCAATCCTAACATTAACTTAACACTCATTAATAAAAGAATCTCCTGAACAACTTAGATCTTCAATGTTTTTCTGAAGGCCATTACAATGAAAGTGATCCAAAGATCTAGAAAAAGACTGTTCCCTAATACCAAAGCTATAACTTAAAAGCACTGTCTCCTGAAGTGCAAAATCCACAAGAGCTTCTCCTGTGATGAATATAAAAGACAAGAAAGGCAGTTTGTCTTTGATTACATGCATTTTATTGTTATATTGTATAAGATTTTACCTGATCAAGCACCTTCAGGACAGTGGTGGGATTCAAATCTTTTTACTACCGGTTCTGTGGGCATGGCTTGGTGGGCGTGGCAGGGGAAGGGTACTGTAAAATCTCCAGTCAGAGATGGTATTTTCCGATTCTACGAACTACTCAAAAGTTCCGCTACCAGTTCTCCAGAACTGGTCAGAACCTGCTGACTACCACCTCTGCTTCAGGAAACGTTTGACTATGATAGTGATAAATTCTAACCTCCCCCTCCCCCCCCAAAAAAAAATCCCAATTAGAAACAAAATGTTGTAGCACTGGGTGACAGACATTTTTTAAAAACCATACTTTGTGAATACAAAAGCAGACTCCACAAAGAAAGGAAAACAAATAAAAACAAACAGAAATTCCTATACACTATACCAGTTTCCTTACCTTGTCGATTATCTGCCAATTTTTAACAAAGCCAAAGATAAAAATTTTCTCCCAACAAATGTGGTAGAACTTAAATGTGTCTTTGTCTGCAATGTGTACCTTTATGCACAATCATATAAACATTACTGAACACTAGCAAGAGTTCACCCCAAAAACAAGCAAGACCAAATATTAATTAAATATTAATTGAACACTAATTCAAAAAGGATTACAAAATAAGGCACCACATTCCATCTTTGTATATATATAAGTAGCCCTCGAATTATGACTGTAGTTCTGCCCAGAATTATGGTCCTAAATCATTGTAGTCATAAAGTTTAGATATCAAGTGACTAGATCAAAATTCATGCAGCAATCATTAAGCAAATGTTATGGTACTTAAGTGAATGCTGCGGTATTTAAATAAATTTTCTCCAATGGATATTTTTGGCCAAAAACCAGAAGTAAAACACAGAAACTGATGGGGAAAAAATGCAAACCGTGGTCCTATGGCCATGGACATGAGTCATTTGCCAAGCACCCAAAAATGTGCATGGGTGTGTGTAGCTATTGTAACTTTGAAAATAGGTTATAAGCTTTTTGGAGTCAGTGTAACTTCAGTCATTAAGGAATGTATTTGTAAGTCAAGGACTACCTATACATATAACCAGTGGTCTTTCAGGAAAAAAATACATAAATCTGAGAAGAGTAAGCATAAATTTTCACATGCTTACTCTTAAGTCCATTGAATTCAATGGCTCTCACTCACTGGAAAGTATGCACAGAATGCTTTACAATAGGAAGGTGTTGTCAGTTCATTGTGTTCCAAGTATGTTGAGAGTAGAAATTAGAGATCTTGCGTTGTTTTATTTTTTTTTCTTCTGCTTGTAAGAAATAAATGGGCCAAAAGAGCTGCAAGTTCAAAGAACCCCATTCATGTTTATTTTCTATTTAAGCCTCATTAAATTCAGGACCTCTAATCCTGTTCAATCTTCTGGATAGCCATCTTCTAGGTGTAAGAATGAGAGTCTGCCATGTGGAATCTATCGATGAAAATGTAAATGAAGACTGAATCATCCCAGGCCAAAAGTATCTAAAAAGGTTAAAGAGTCATAGTTGTTGGAATGAACCAGTTCTTGCCAAATAGACTGCAGGGAGTTTTCTTCCAAAATGAAAAAATTACTTGGATGAGTAATGAAACATCTCAGTTTTAATAAACTTTGCCATGATTTAACATTTTTAGATACTTTTGGCCTGGATGATTGAGTCTTCATTTAAATATTGCTTTTCATTTTGGGGAGGGACCCACTGCAGTCCGTATGGCAAGAGTTAGTTCATTTTAACAACTTCTGACTCTCTGCCTAGCCAAATTTTTATTTTTGACTGAAGAAGTTACTTGGATGACTATCGAAACATCTCAGTTTTAATAAACTTTGATACAGCTGCCATGATTTAACCTTTTTAGATACTATCGATGGAAACGTGAGCATTCTGATTTCTCCGACTTCTCAGTCACATAAGGAATGCTTAAAATAGAAAAGATTGCAGGTATTGACTGTATACAAGGAAGGGAATAAGGGGAAACTAAAATCAGTGTAACTCTATTTCTTGCCTCTTTTTGTCCACCTGCTTTTTATTAATTTGAAAACTTCAATCCGTTATTTTTTTTAACAGCATCTTCATCTATTACTACATTTTTATTAACAGTAGGATAAGTCTAGTGAGTGGACCACACTTCTCTGAATTCCCAACAGTTCTTCATTGGTGGTGCAGGCTGTTAATCATCTAGCACTTAATGCAGGCTCGAATCCCACCAGGCTCAAGGTTGACTCAGCTTTCCATCCTCTCGGGGTAGGTAAATTGAGGACCCAAGATTGTTGGGGGCAATAAGATGAATTTGTAAAAATGCTGCTTGGGAAGGCCAAAAGCCCTAGTAATAAGCAGGCATATACAATGGAATGAAGGCTATTGCCGAGCACTTAGTATGGTGCTCCATAGACTGTAAGCTGCCCTGAGTGTCCAGAGAAGGGCGGCATATAAATGCAAATAAAATAAAATAAAAATAATAAAAAATAAAATTCCTATCTTCTGCCTCCTTTTCAGCCACTTTTACTATTAGCCCCCTTTGCTCATTTCAACAGCATATTCTACTATTATCATGTTCTCTGTGAATATGACATCCTAACCCCATTCACAGGTAATTCATTATTCAGAGAATAACCTCATTTTCTTTTTTGGATAAATAGTACATAAGAAATAACACTGTGCTGATAGCAGTGAGCATGAATGAAATAAACAGAAGTAGAGGTTGGTACAGTGTGCTAGGAGACTGTCAAAATCAATATTCCATTTTGATGTTTTACCTATAAGATGATTTCTCTGCATATTATTTTGCATAAATAAAAAACCCCAAAAGGAGTGCAATTATTGTTTTGCACAACTTCAATTAGTTATGTTTTATAAGCAGAAGCTTTACATTATTCATTATTTGAATATTATTCCAGCAGTAGTTTTAATGAATACAAATGTTTTTAACAGGTGAAAAAATATTCCCAAACCACAATTATTGTAAAATCACCTCTCTACAATTTATGTCCTATCAATACATTTTAAAAACAGTAAGCACTTTAGCACCAATGTAGTTTCTTGATTTAAAAGCCAGTAATGGCATATTAGTGTAATCTAACTGAACCTAACTGAACAATGAATGTACTGATACTTATGATAACTTCAGTATTTTTTTTCCTCATAACCTAAGTGGCTAAATTTTTCTCAAAATATTTTTTCCATTTTTGTAGAGATTTCTATAAACATTTATTTTTAATGTCTTCTTTAGATTTTAAGTTTGGATTTTTTTATTTGTTATTTGTTTTTTGTTTAATTTCTGTAGTCACCCATCACAAGGAATGACTCTTTAAGATTGGATTTACAATTCCAATAAGGAAATATTAGGCCTTCTGGGGGAAAAAAAAGTCAGATTTTTTTCTTTGTCATATAATAGTGCTAAATTTATAATTCATGATAATGAATTACGTTTCTGCTTAAATATAACATATTTTATTATTCTACCTGCTGTCTTCCATAGCCAAGTGAAAACTTTAGCCCAAAAATTTCAACACAGAAATTTAGAAATCTCTTCCTGGTACTAAGTAATTTTGCATAAATATTCACTCTACTTGTTACTGATACAGTTCAATAATATAAAAGCATGCTTCTTGATGTAAATTAGAATTAGAAAATTACTATAACTGCATTATTTTAAATCATTTCTTTGTTATCAGCATCAGTTTTAGACAAAAGCTGAGAATCATTTGTGAGCTGTGGCAGACCCAGACTGTTCAAAGCAATTGCTGTTCAGCATGAAAGCTGCAATGGAGGTCACAGAACAGGTCAGCAGGAAAGATAGTGTATCGATTTCACACCAGGAATAGAGACGAAGCAAGGGCCCACTCTTGCAATATGTGATGTATTTCACTGCAGTTTAAGGCACATTTCATTCCAATTCAGAAGGGAGTGGGGTGCAAAGGGCGAGCGGATTTCACACAGAATCATGATGAATTCTGAACTTGTGTATTTCAGTAAATACTGCCTTCCTGACATTAAGCATTTCTATATAGCATAGTGACTATAACAGAAATTAGACTGCAGCAGGTAGCAAGCGCTGCTCCTACCAAAAGAAGAGCAATTATTGTACACCTTTCTCCAGATACAACATAAGGCAAAATGCAAAAATAAAAAGTTTGAAACTATAGCATTCATGTGAATAATTGGCATATACTAATGAGCAATGCAAATTAATCTTTTTTATGCTTGCAAACAAATACAATCAGACCCAAAATTGCAAAATACTTGAAATATCTTGACTTCATTTATAAAGTTAAAGGAAATAACTATTCGTTTTAAGGTAATTTATATTTATCAATACTAATTAACTCTATCAAAGACATAATACAGTATGTTAAGAGTTATTAAACCTATCAAATTAATACTGAAATATTTAACACTTGATTGTGTCATATATGAATATGCAAACAAGATATTTACTAATACTAAGCCTAGTATTCCAATTAATCATGATTTTCTGTATTAGATCAGTGACCCCCAATGTTTCTGGCTCTGTGCACAGGAAGCGGTGATGGTGGTGAAGGGTTTCATGCCACTTTCACAAATGGAGCTTCCTGCACTCACCCCCTGCTTGTATGACCCGGCTGCCAATGGGCCATGGTAGCAGTCCACAGACTGGGGGTTGGGAACCCCTGTATTAGATTCTTCTTTTTATGGTGTATTCTTACTTGGAATAGGACACAACATAAGATTCTGTGGTTTGTTAGTAAGGATGATCTATTTCCTAAAATCACATTTCAATCCCAAATTTTGTTCTTGAGACTCAAGCAATTGGGCAAATATCAATTGTAAGAAAGCTGGTAATTAGCCAGTTTAATATAATTTAGACCAGGGGTCGCCAACCTTTTGGACCTCAGGGATCACCAAACTCATAATTTTAAATCCCAGGGACCACTAATATGAATTTTGACTGACAGTGGCTTGCTGACATTGGTGGGAGAGAGAGAGAGACATCTGATCTGACCCCACCCCTCTCTTTCATACACACACACACACACACACACACAGAGGCAGGGCTGGGATTCAAATTTCTTATCAACCGGTTCTTGGGCATGGCCTAATTTGTGGATGTGACTTGGTGGTCATGTGACTGGTTGGGCATGGCTTGTATGTAAATATTATAAATATTTATGTAAATATTGAATTTTTTATTTAAAAAGAGCAACTTTTACCCAAAATCAGGCAAAGCAAGCAGGCAGATTGAGTTGCTCACAGAATCACAGATTACCTATCTTTCTGCCATCAGCTACCTGAGTCTGCCACATAAAATTTGCTTGCAAGCAAACTCATAAAATTTGCTAGCAAGCAAACTCACAAAATTAACTCACAATACACCATGTATGTAAATATTTTTTTATGAAAAGAGCAACTTTTACCCAAAATCAGTCAAAGCAGGCAGGCAGATTCAGTTGCTCACAGAATCACAGATTCACTTAGAGATCTGTTTCTGCTCTAGGCTATCTGAGACTGTAACTGAATAATAGAACCTTCAGTCCTAAGGGAGGTTTGGCTCTGCTTAAAAGCAGAGCTGAAGATCTAAAGATTTCCTGCTTTCTAGCTAATCTAAATCTCCTGGCACAGCAGAACAGTGAATGGTCGAGGGGAAAAAAAAAAGGAAAAATAGCAACTTAGCAGGCAAGTTTGCCAGGTAATGAGTGGGCGGAGAGGGTTCTTGCAGGCCATGTGAGTGGCGCAGCCTTGTGTTCCCATGCAGCCTGGATTAATTGCTTTGGTGGGTTCTCTAGGGGTGACATTTCTCTGCGAGCCACCAAAATTTTCTCATGGACCACCAATGGGCCATGGCCCACTGATTGGTGACCACTGATTTAGACTGCTTTCATAATGTCAAATTATACCCATTAACACTGTGTGCATGTGAGAAAAGGAAGCAGTATAGAAAAAAAAATTATTCTGGTGAAAAACAATGATTTCACATTGAACTTTGTACAATTTCAGTTACCTATAGAACTCTGCAATACACATTTCTAATCAGCAAGATTTAAAGAAAAGCTACTTAATCCTTTATTCCCATAATTTTCTTTTTGCCTTCTTTCAGAACTCTTTTAAATTCAAATTTTGTAATTCTCAGAACCTCACAACAGAAGTACCAAATGTGGGATACTGTCCTGTACTAATTTATACAAGAGTAATCTGAAAAGGCCAAATCTCACAGACCTTGACTGATCCCAAAAAGCAAAGTAGTGTTGGAGTAATATAGTATCTGAAATAGAGCTACCAGATATAGGCTACAAAAAAAAGTTTATTTACTGCCATCTAGTAATTTATTTTATTATTCATTTATTTATTTATTAGTTAGACTTATATACCGCCCCCTCTCCCAAAGGGACTCGGGGCGGTGAACAGCCAAGATAAAAATACACATACGGAACACATGTACAATATGACAATATTAAAAATTAAAAGAATTAAATACAGTTTGGCTCTAATTAAAATTTAAAACAAAAAGTTAAAAGAGATTAAGAATCAGGTTAAAATTTAAAATTTAAAGTAATCATCTAGTGTTTTGCATGCCACATCCGGAATCCCTCATTTGGATGGATAAGAGACCATCAGGAAATACTAGGTCTATAGCTTAGATTATAGCTTAGAAAAACAAAACAAAAATCAGAAACATAGGAATAGTAAACAACTTCCATAGATCTGAAAAATGAAGTTCAGCTAAGTACAGTTTGAAGCTCAGCTTTTAAAATGCTTTCACCCACATACAAAGCACCTTTAGCAACTATTTCATTCTATAACAATAATACTGGGAACAAACAGTGTGAATATAAGACAAGACATTTTTAGACCGATTTAAACAATTAATGTCATTAATTGCATGATCCATAATTAATGTTATTTTCTGGAGCAACCTTGAGAAACAAAATACAAAACAAAATCAAAGGAGGGCAGTGCTTTTATGGGTCTGGATATACCGCAACAAGCAAAGCTCCACATATTAGGCACAACTGTTTTTATTTCTGAAATTACATTCAGGCAAAAAGATAGACTCCCTTCATTCTTGTTAGCAATTTTGCTACCACTGCATAAATAGCTATGGGTCATCAGGACTAACCAGGAGATCTCTTTAATTCTGCTTGGGATATCTCAAAACTATGTTATTTTACAACCTAACTCCATTTAATTAAATCCATTTCTCCAGAAATGGCAGTTGAAATTAAGGCGAGTATGTTTTTCTGATATCATAGAAATTATTAAATGTTGAGATGCTTATTCTTTAAGTTCTTTAAATACAAGCACAAAAAAAATAAAAAAACCTTTTATATGTTAAAATTGCCCTTAAAATAAAATAAACCCACCATATCAATCAGCCTTCAATCAAGGAAAAATTGACTCTTAATCAGACAAGTCTTAGAAAAATAAACTATGTAGTTTACTAGATGAAATGTTCTTCTCCCAAAGTTGATGGTGCAGACATGAATGGATTCTCTTCCCAAATCTACAATAAATTATGCCATTCTATTCTAGATTATTCTATTCTACATTACATTTTTCCCCTGTATTTGGGACAACAGGTCGCAACCAATTAACACACAGGGGGTCTTAATTGTAAAACCTCCCAGCATGTGTCATTATTTTTTAATCCATTAATAGTTTTGTTATGCCCACTAACATAAAAAATTCTGAAAAATCATGGTAATTATTATGCCAGGAACTGCATATCTTGGTGGGCTCCACAAATTGCTAAAAGAAGGGGATATCTTGATAAAATGTAAAATACTTTCCAGGAGATTAAGGTTAGTGTTTCAAAACAGCTACATGTCTGCTTCCCATTGGTTAATAATATTTGCTTCAGCTGACTTTTTCTGTTCAACAGTCAATATGGCGCAAATAACTTAAGGTCAAAATGTCAAAATTAAAATGAACTAATAATTTTAAGGACTTCCTTGAATGTTTAATTTATTAAACTTTTAGATTTAGCAATATATGGTATAATGTATTATGACTGGCTGCAGAGTTAGCAAGATTGGCATTTTTATCTATCTATCAAGTCTTTCCTAAAGATAGGTTAGGGATAGGCAAATATTGCAATTTATTAATATTAAAATTATTATCACAGGATATAAACAATTGTAAGTAAAGCTGCCTCTTGCAATTGACTCATGGTGATTCTGTCATTGCCGATGTTATTCAAGTAGTGCTCCAAATTTATTATTATTATTTCACGAAATCAGAAAGACTTTTAAGGCAGCTCACATTTTAAAAAAATCAATAAATTGAAAGGGCAAAAAGTAGGAATAATATCACACTGTGGGGAACTACATCAAGATATCCCTCATCAATCATCCCAAAGTGAAGGTGTGTATCTTATTTAGCAATTGTCCACAGCACGTATACTTGTCTTCTTGTGAATATTCAAATATAGCCATATATTTATTTTTGCATACTTAACTATAAGGCAAACTATTCAAAACGTAAATTCCCTGTGAATCATGAGTTAAATAATAAACTAAAATCAAGAGGATTTATATGCATCAAAATTGTTTTAATTGCCTTTTCTTGCTTTATCAATTTACATTTTAAACATTTTCTTCCTCAACATTTAACAGATTCATAAAGAAAATATTTAGAAAATAGAAAGCAGCTTATTTTATAATTTTTGAAATATAACTTGCATGTAAATAGGTATCTGAAAAATCACTGTCTAAAACATGTATCATGTAAAATCATGTATGTACTTGAAACTGCCATTTTCAGAGAAAATTAATTAATTGATAATTAAAATTAATAAATTGATATTTATTTTGTCTGAACACACACACACACCCCTCATATATATAGCTGAGAATTCTGGTACTCCTAACGCATTTTTCAGCAACAGACTGAACAAACAGTCACGTGGCACAAGACTGTTTAAGGCCCAAACAGTAAAAAAGGAGGAAGAACCGTGAACAATGCATGCAATAGCAGGACTTGGCAGCACTACAAGAAGAAAGGAAAAGGTAAATAGCTAGAAAGAAACAGGTCCTAGGTGAAAGGATACGCAAGGCCAAAGATGAAGAAATCCATGTGTTTGGCATTTTAATAGAAAGGTAATCATTATGTACATTCTATGCTGTATTCTAAAACACCAATTCTGCCCTTACTTTATTTTTTTGCTAAAATTGGTTTCCTAATGCCTTATTTTTCTACACTGAAATTGTTCCTCCTACAAAATAAGCATTCTTGCCAGTTTTGGAAAGTTTATTTCCCTATAAGCTGTGCCACTTTTAATTTAGTTTTTAAACTCATTATCTCAAGATATTTTCTCAGCAATATATACAGATGCTTCTTCCTAATGTAATTCATAGGACTTACTTTTAAGTAGGAAAAGTGGTCCAAAGACACTTCTCACTTACAAAGATTAAGTTACTCTGAGATCAACAGAGGTTAAGAGCAATTACCACAGATAGGCTTATACATGAATAAGTAAAAAAAGTAGACACTTTTAAAAGTAATTTAAAACACCATAAATATTCACAGATAAGGCCATTTGCAGATAAGCCAAACACAATTTTGGGGTGTATTTGGGCAGCTAAAATTTTTGGCTCATCAACATGTATATTCAGTAAAGGTAGACCTTGCCTTATGACCACAATCGGGATTGGAAATTCTACAATTCTATAAGTGAGGCAAGATGATAGCAGCGATAGCAGAACCTGCAGTGCCATCGCAGGTTGGGCTCCAGCTATATCTTAAAATTTTGAATTGTCATAGGCAACAGACTAGAACTCAATGGGCTGCAGCCAGAATCTATGAGACTCCCATAGGCTGTGCTATGTAATTCCTGCTACAGAAGATCTTCATTACTGTTGGCAGTCTTATCTTCTTGGATGTGAACTGGAAACACTTAATCCCAGAAATAAGAATCTAATAAGTCAAATTTTAGAGTATTTATTCAAAAGATGGTTAAAGCAACAACACAAGAATTGCTGTGATGACCATGGGTGGGATACAAAAGCAACTAAGTCACAAAAACAGGTGAAGTTTCTTTAATTCCTTCAACTTGGCTTTAAAGGTACAATTATCATGGACTGGAGAAAAAACTCCCCCACAAACAGTTGCGAAAAGGAAGAACTTCCATTCAAACTCAAAATACATATAAATTATAAATAGAAAAACAACAACACAAACCACAGTGAAGAATTAATGAGACAAGGCAGGATAAGGGCTTGAAGATGTCCACAGATATTAAAATACACACTGGGAAAGATGCCAGAACTCAGATAAGAACTGACAGACTAGAAATATTTTCATGCTTTGCTTCCAGCACTGGCTCATGCGCAGTTTGTCCTTTTAAACAGTTCTGACAGCTGCAGCCCATGAAGGGGATCAAGGCCCTTTCCTCCCCCATAGACCACACCATTCACGTTTCTCCCTTATCTGCTCCTCCCTGTGTGCCCTAGGATGAAGAGGGGATGGGCCTGGCTCTTCCTCTGAATGCCCAGCCAGCCTGTGCCCTTCCCCAGTTTCCTCCACAACCTCTGGAGCCACACTCCCACTCCCTGTCAGTTGTTCCTCCTCTTCCTCAAAGTCAGATTCTAACAGGGGCATGACAATTCCACTATGAAGTATACTTTCAAATAAGAAATCCATATATACTCTAAAGCGGCTAAACCTGTTTTGGTGTAGTAGGAAGAAGGTTGAGCAGTATCTATGTAAATGGTTTCAGTAACTGTGTAAGAATTAATCTCAGGCATTGGGCAGGTGACAAGGTATGAATGTTGACATCACAACCTTATTACGATGAGCAACAAATTGGTACAACCATACAGGGGTGGGCTTCAAAAATATCAGCAACCAGTTCTCTGCCTGTTTGTTGGATGGGCGTAGTCATGATGGGCGTGGCCTCACCTGCACCATGGCAGGGGGCATTTTTGCCCTCCCCAAGCTCTGTAGGATTTCCTCAAGCCTCTGGGAGGGCAAAAATTGCCTCCCCCAGGCTCCAGATGCCTTCCAGAACATCTGGGAGCCCCATTTTTCACCCTCCCTGAGCCTCCACGCCAGCCCTGCATTTATCTGGCATCCAAACAGGCTGCATGGGAACTCCTGGGAGGGATGCGCAGGGTGGTCAGGGCCAGCCAGGGTTGTGATTTGCCGGTTCACCCAACCAGTCATAAAACTAACTATAGGTTTGAACCAGTAGCAGCCCACCCCTGCAACCATGCTACATTTGGATGGAGAGGGCACAAAAACCATTAGTAGCCAATATAAGAGTTGGGGTGTTGTTAATCAACCAGACCTTAAGGGACAGACAGCATATGAATAAGATAAACACCACTGGAATAGGCATTGACAGTAGACTGGATTATTCCTCATTCTGCAACTCAAATTTGCTTCACTAAAATTCATTAACTGCACCCTATTATTGTTAGATAATGCTTTTACTGATCATGTATAGGGCAAGTGTAATTACTGTGCATAATACGCAGCACTTCTATTGAATAATTAAATAAATAATCCTCTGAAGCTTCATAGTAAAGTACCATTGTATCAAAAATCATTTTATCATTGAGGGTTATCACAGGCTTATTTTTTTTTATTTTATTTATAAAAAAGAAAGATCTAAAAAGGTGATGTAGTGGTTAAGGCATCAGGCTAGAAATCAGATATCCTACGTTTTAATCCTGTTTTAGGCACAAAGCCAGCTGGATAACCTTGGGCCAGTCACTTTCTCTCAACCCTAGGAAGAAAGCAATAGCAAATCATTTATGAAAATCCTTGCCACAAGAACTGCAGGGTCTTGTCCAGGCAGTTTCCAAGAATTAGATATGACTAAAAGAGAGGGTGGACTAAAAAAGCAGTTCAAATAAAAAGAAGCAAGAGACACACCTGTATTGCTCACCCAATATTTGAAAATGATATAGCTAACAATTCTTGAAAGTACTTCATATATTCATAAAGATTGTTTATTAGGACATTTCAAAGAAAATGTCAGTTTTTCTGCCAAGATTCAAAAAACAAAAAAGCATAAGCAATACAATTATTCCTTTACAGCCTTATATACGTATTCTGACAGTGAAGTTAATCAAAACTTTTTTTCATTTTATATCTTAAGTCAATTTTAAATGTAGTTTATTGCTTGACATGAATTCAACAGCTAGTAGAAGATTCCCAGTTTGACGTGCTAGGGCAGAAGAAGGTCACTTTTAAAGCATTTTCTCTCTTGGGAGGAAAACCTGGAAGGATGCTGTTTGAGCAGCAATTTATACTCAGCACAGTAAGTCATTAGAGGACAGTCAACACTGCAAGCCTTTGCCACAAGTCTGCTGTGATCCTGTATCTGCAGCTGTGAGTAGTTATCATGCAGGAAAATAAATTTTGAAAACCTAAAAGGTCAAAGGAAATGGTCAGAAAAAAAATACTTTCCCAAATATTAGAAGGAGAATGCAACTTTTCAATTTCTTAGGAAAAAACACTCCTACAAACACAAGGTTAAAAAAACATTAAGTAGATGCTATTACATGCCCCTTGGCATGAAAGGACTTAAACTGTTGTAATGAAAAATGTACAAAACAGTTTGTGTCTGAGAAAATACAGGGTTCTTCAGTCAAGAACATATATGGTACTGTCACAGGTTTGTTCCAAGTGAATAATAGCTTGTTCTCATCCACATAATCCACTACATTAACTGAAATGCTTCTTTCCCACTTATTATTTTACCCAATAACCTACTCTGAATGGACATAACCTAGTCTGAATAGGTTACTCTCAGCATTAAACTAGTGCTAAACTGAAATTTCCTAAGTATGCAAAATCAAAACTTCTAAAAACTTGCTGCAAACTTAACACATTTCCAGAGAGAATGAATGGGTCCTAAAATGAATCACTATTGCTAGCGCTGTCCATATTCAGAACCTTTTAGCAGCTTCCCTGTATATGTGAGACTTCATTTCCTTCAATGGAGAGATATATAGGAATAAACACAAGTTATGAATTTTCAACTCGGAACAAACAAACAAACATGAAAAAAGTCAGGAAAGGGTAAGAAATAAATATTTAGTTAAATAGTCACTGAGAAACAGCAGATATCAGAATTGAGTATGGTTCAAAGGCACCTTTTACCAATGAATACTATAGACTTCAGAAAAGTTCACAATGGTGAAATCTATTCTAGTCAGACATATACGGTACTTTGTTTCATATCTGGGTACTTACGGGACCGCCTGCTGCCATCAACAGCCTCCCGCCGCCCAGTGCACTCCCACAGGGTTGCCCTCCTCGGGGTTCCGCCGCCTGATCGTTGCCGATTAGCGAACCCGAGGGTGCGGGCCTTCTCTGTGGGGGCCCCCTCCCTGTGGAATGATCTGCCCCCGGAGATACGGGCCATTACCGACATCCAGACCTTCCGGCGCTCAGTAAAGACCCTGTTCTTCCAGCAGGCCGGCCTGGCCCAGTAAACGGTCTTTTGGGGGTTTTAAATTAATTAGGTTTTAAATTTTTAAATTTTAATATAATCCTTAAATTTTAAATTTATTAGTAATATTTTGTACTTAATGGGATTTCGGCCGGATTAATTCTGTTTAATTTGTTTTTAACTGTATATATTGTTCGTTTTTAGTAGACTGTACACCGCCCCAAGTCCCTTTTTGAGAGAGGGGGCGGTATAAAAATTTAATAAATAAATAAATCTTTATGAGTAAAATTATTTAGAAATCTTATGAGTGTGGTTAAAATTCGACCACAGATTTCTTCATACACCTTTTACCAATGAATACTATAGACTTCAGAAAAGGTCACAATGGTGAAATCTATTCTAGTCAGACATATACTGTACTTTGTTTCATATCTATGTTGTATAATCAATCTGAAAACTGACATAAGACTTTTTAAAAAACAAGTTCTCTGGGTCCACATATACAAGAGCGCTTTTATGGTTGAGATGCTGGACAAGGAGCAGGAAGACTCAGAATACAGCGGTACCTTGATATTAAACTGCTTTGAAACTCATCAAATTTGGTACTCACAGAATGGAGCATTTTGACATTGAAATTTTGTCCTGGTAGTCATGGTCTGTTTGGTACTCAACGCACAAGCTAGAACTTGTCGGTGTTGACTACCTTGTGAATCACTATATTATTACTGCTGGGAAAAATTTGTTTGGTATTCATCATTTTTTGTACTCATCGCATCTCCTAGAACCAATTAACGATGAGTATCAAGGTACCACTTTATATATACTCTTCCCTTGGATGACCTTGGATGAGTCAATCCCTCTCAGCCCAAATCACTATCTGTCTCTCTAACAAGTTAGTCATCTTCTGAAATGGCAGATCCCATTCTATGATTTGAACAATTATATAAGTATTATACACACACACACACACACACACACACAAACACAGAGATACTTTTTTTTTAAAAAAAAGGCTAAAGTCATGCAAGATCATCAAATATCACAAAGATGTAAACATTCACAGAATTTTGATATCTTCACTAGAAATCTCTCAATATTCTACATAAATGCCATGTCTATTAGAATACTCATCAGCACCACATTTCTGCCCTCTAAAGCAACTCAACAGAAATAGGGGCAAAAATGCAGAATAAATACTACTCTGTCCTTCCAAGACAAATTATGTGGTTGCATAATTCAAACATCATCACCATAGAACAAATGACACACTTATACACTTCCTAGACATAAATTTCTTTTTTCATATTGGCACTAAATTGAGAATTCCATTAAGCAATCTTTAATTGTTGACATACTTAATCTTAACACTGATATCAGGTGCTGAATATATCCAGGTTAAACCAAATTGGGATTTTAGGAAACTGATAATTCTCTTTGTGTTACACATTCTTAGAATCTGACTGTTCCAGCTGAACAGTAAAGCGAGCAACTTTTCTTTCTAAAATTCTCTCCTCCATCTTCCCTCAATAGTACTTGCTTGATTATGACCCACAATTTGTTTTTCAAATGAGGCTATCTTTAACAAGAACTTCATCTTTCCCAGAGGAGGATTCAAAATATCCCACTCTATCCAAAGGGACAGATTACGACAGCAGCGATTTTGAGGTTTTATGCATTATGCCATAGAAAGAAGCTATCCAGGGAAACTCAAGCAAGGGTTGATTGACTTTCTTAACATTCCACATTTCACTGCATCTAACTAATGTAAATAGCCAACAGTAATACATATGTTCCATTCTGTAAATTCTTTACTAATGCTCATTTACAATAATCAAACCGGAAGCCTTTACTTTCACAATTCTCAAGCTAGTATTTTACAGATATGCATGCCAAAAAGAACAAATAGGGATACAGTGTACACACAAACACCCCTATATCAACAGCATATATACAGATAACACTTTAAATTCTTTTCAGGCTTGACTTTCTATAGAGTTCTAAGCAGCTGCTTGCATATGTGTAACTTGTTGTCCAGAATGACAGCTGTATTTTCGCCTGTTTTGACATTGAGTCTGATTTGGGTGAATAACTCATATCCATTAAAGTGCTTTTACAACACTGAATGACTGCCAGAATACTTCCTGATCAATTTTAAAAGCCAGCTAGCTGTCATCATCTAATCGCAACAGCAGAAAACAAATCTCTGGGGAATAAAACAGGATTTTAAAACATTTTTAAAAGCATGGTATTAATTTTGAAACCTACAGGTTATTTAAATAAGAATCCAAAGCTGCCGCAGGCATATTGATGTAAAAAGGCAATGCTTTTAGCATCTTGAAAAATCAAAATACCTTTTAGTATGCAACCATTCTAAACTATTTTTACTATTTTAACATTTTAAAAGCAAATTTCAACTCATGCAATCTCTGGAGAATATTAGTATGTTTCCCATTAAACTCAGTTCTGTAAAACTTTTGTTTGAAAGGATCCCTATACTCACAAACAGGAATGCAACAGAAACATACAGTGCTGTCAATATGCAATCTTTGTATCTTACTACTGTGAAGCTGAAAGAAGACTTGATTCTAGCCTGTTTAGATCCCCATTCCTTGAAAATACAGATCAATGAAGTAAATAAGAGGCAGAATTTGCAAGTTCAATTCTTTCAACTAGTAATTATTAGGGAAATATAAGCTATATTATTAGCAACACATAAGTAACACGTTACTTGATCTCTACATATTATTTTGAGATATGGCTAATTTCAACTAGCACATATGTGTAGCTTCATCTTCTGAATCATCCAGTACAGTAGAAGAGAGTACACACTCGCACTGAATACAGTAGAGCATCTGGTCATGAACTCTTCTGACCATGACCAAATCAGGTTCCAACCACAAAATTCACAATTTTTTTCCCGTGGCCAATTTCCCCTTCCATGCCAATTTTTTTGTAAGCACCAAATTTCCAAAATTAAGTTCAGGTCAGGACCAAATCGGGTTGCAACCAAAGTTATGGAACAAATTATGGTCGTGACCAGAAGTTCTACTATACTTCTTTGTTCCAAGTTTGCTTATTCCATGATAAGCTAGAAAAATTTTCCTTAAATGTTACAATAAAAGTCATCTTTTGAGGGATTTCCCAATTAATAATTCATCTATTTTAAAGTTACCATTTACAGACATCTTTTAATGAATTAATTTAATAGTGTGTTTATTTTATCTGGATAATCAGCTTCTACAAATCAATTCTGTAAGCATTTTAAAAACATTTTAAATTTCTTTGATAGACTTTTGCACAAAGCTAATAATCTAAAATGAAAACTAGCCTAAACTGAAAAGGACCATTTTGGGGGGTAAAACATTTTGATTGAAAGCTTTATGATGATATTATTTTACCCTTCTTGTTGTGGTCTGCCGGTGGCCTGCGGAGCTGGCAGCAGAGTTGGACGGTGGGGAGGAACATAGGCCAGTTCTGGAGTCTGGGGAGGGCTCAGACGAGGGATCTGCATCCGACACAGAGATGGGGCCAGGGCCATCTGAGAGTTATGTGTGGACTCCGGAGCCTCCAGAATCTGACATCAGTAAGGCAGAGGAACAGGGGGAGCCAGTTCCCAGTGCGCGCTTGCGCAGAGCTGCCAGAAGCTAAGAACAGTTAAGACAAAAGGGGTGACACAGGAGTAAGATTTGGAGATGACTGGCCCCTCCAATAAGACATAAAGGAGCAGCAAAGAGACACAAGCCTTTTGCAGGAAGCAACTTTGTTCATTCTGATCAGTTTAAACTCTGAAGCTCCATGTTGACTTTGTGCTCCATTTGGCCTTAGTACAGCTAATTGGCAATTTAGTCATTGGCAGCATTTCAATGGAGATAAGGTGGATGCTTATCAGCCTTATCCCGAAAGACTGTGGCAGACTATTTATAAACTGTTTGAGACTCATTATGGGCTGTGAATGCATATAGTTCACAGCCATTGAAATCAACAAAAGGTTTTTGGGAACAGTGTAATCGTTACTGTCTCAGGAAGCCTTGGTCAGAATACTTCTACCTGTTGGTTATAAAATAAGTTGGTATTATAATTTCCAGACTTCTCAGCATAATGGTAAAATAGTTCTCTAGCACTAGAGTCAACAAATTTGGAAGTTACATATATGAAACAGAACAGGTTAAAGACAGTGGCATTATAGTACTGAATACCTGAGAAATTAGAGACTTTGCAAGTATTTATACATACAATTTCAGAAACAGGAAAAGAGCCCCACCTGGGTAGGATGAAAAATTAAGATCCTTTTCATATCATAGAAGATTAATTTCCAAATGTAATCTAGCACTTAGAGTGGGAAAATGGAATTATTAAACTCCATCCTCCAAGCTCCTATTCTATTTACATACCCAAAAGTGGCCGTCAATATTCTCCACTGCATGCTCACTTAAGACCTTGTTAACATAGTTAAAAAATTCAGTAAAGAAGCTTTGTTGACTGTCTTCTTAGCTGGAGCCACTTAGGGAAATGCCTCTTGATGCATTAACTACTAAGAAACTTAATTAGGAATGGAGGCAGGGAGAAAAAAAATACAATTTCTGTAATTTGAAATAAAATTCTATAAAGTCCCTTTTTGTCTCAAAGTTCTTACTCACCGGAAGGGAACCTGAACAATCATTATCATAATAATAATGCACCAACCGTTATTATTTGTCTCTCATGATCATCTTTCTTTTCTCAAGCAACTATTCTAAACTGGTAGTGCAGGCAAAGACCATTCTAATGTCCTTTCATACCTCAAACAAAACAAAAAAGTCTAAAAATGTAAAAAAACAAGACAGCCCTTCATCCTTCAAGGTGAAACTATTTATACTTTTATAGCTTCATTAACTTTGTACAAATATGTCCTACTAACTGTTTTTAAGGGGCAAGTTCCCATGATAGGGCTTAAATTTGATCTCCAGTGTCAAACCTGAAATTGTCTTTATTTGAATATAAGCTATGTTTTTCCACTCCTCCTAAGATAGGGGTGTCAAACTGAAGGCCAACGGGCTACATCTGCCCCATGGGGTGCTAAGATCTGACCCATGGGGCCACCCTGGAAACAGTGAAGGACCGGCCCACAGTTCCTCTGCAAGTGAAAACAGAGCTCCGTTTTCACTGGCAGAGGGCTACAGGAGGCTGTCTCAGCCGAAAACGGAGTTGGAGACAATAGATCTCCCAGCCCTGCCTGGACCACCACAAGTGCCTCCCACATGAATGACATTGAGCTGGTCATGCCCATGGCCCCCTGAGGTTAAACACAACCATGATTGGCCCTCAATGAAATCGAATTTGATACCTGTCCTAAGGCAAGTGTTGCAAAAATATATGATACCTCAGTAATGTAGCTGGCCATGATAAAAAACACCATCTGTCTAGCTATTATTAACCATTTCGGGGTTGTGTGCATTCTTTTGCCCTCTACCACTGTTCTATTGCCATTTTGACTTGGTTAGTGAGAGACACAAGACCTCTGCACTGTGTATCCTTTTGTTGCTTTTGAAATGATATCAATGTTGTGATGCTTCTCTCTCCTCCCACCTCCAAATACTGATTGGTTAGGAAAGAGGCTAGAAGGAAGGAGGTCTGTTAATCTGTTTGCAATCTCATGACTAACAGATGAAGGATTATTACACAATCTCCAGAATACTAATTTAAAAACAATTGGGAATATATCAACTTCTTTTCTTCTTGTTGGTCACTATGGTATGTAGTTCATTTTGGCTTAAGCTAAAAGTGAAACCAGATGCCTGGATTGCATCGCGTAGACAAATCAGCTTGTTTTGTTTTTTTGCTCTGTCATGGGAGTATCATTTTTAAGAGAATTACAGTGCTGTAGACCTATAAAAATAGATAAACAACCTGGCTGGCATATAATTGGCACATTTGAGGGAAATAAAACAAGAAAAAACTCTTACTAGTCCCTAGTAGGTTCAATTTTAGCTAATAATGGGTTTTTTGGTAGTTGGTTGGTTTTTTGCTTTGTTTTTCTGCGTATCTTCCTGTGAGTTTTTTTTTACAAAAAACATAGAATACTGGCCAACCATTTGTCTGAAATGATATAGCGTTTTCTGCTTGAGTGAGGATTGGACTAGAAGACTTCCAAGATCCCTTTCAGGTTTGTTATGTTGTTCTTCTGTTACTCTGTATAGCATATGATCACAGCAAGTTGAAACAGGAGGAAACTGCTAATTTTTATTCTAGTTCTATGCCAACAAATATATGGGGTGGGAGAGACTGTTTCTTTCCTCCTTGTTTTATGACAATATACAATTGATTAGATAGTGAAGCAAGTATTCCAGAGTAGTATTCCACCCTGTCATTTGCAATGGAGATCAACTGGATTTTTTTTCTATCAGCTTCTACCAGTAGAGAAAGGGAAAACAGGATATCCAACTTTGACTTGAAACTATCCCACAGAAAATCTGAAGGACAGTCCAGCATCACTCCCTAATCTTGTAGAAGTGAATACAAGGAAAATTATATTGATTTTTTTTGCCAATTCGGGGATGGGAAAAAGGCATGTTAACACTAAGATGAGGAAATGCACCTCTCCAAACACCTATTAGCTAACAGTTCATTTCAATCAATGGTTCAGACAATCTCTACAATCCATTGCATGGAGTCTATCAAGAAAAGGAGATAAACCCAGATCACCCAACTTGAGGCAGCCAATCTAAATATACCTAGAGATATAAATATACCTGGAGATATAAAAAAAATAGGATTGAACAAAAGAGAAAGAATACACTGAATTATTGTGGAATTATGCATTCATTACTGGAACAATCCGGGGAAAAGAGGATATGAAAAAAAGAAGATAATGTGAAGTTGATTTTGGGCTAATAAGGACCTATTATTAATTGGACACACTATGACAGTGTTGTCGAACCTTTTTGGCACTGAGTGCCGAAGGCGCATGGGGGACACCAGAAACTGGAAGAGCAGCTTCCCTGCATGCTCGCACATGAGTGCCGGAAACTGGAAGAGCAGTTCCCTGGCGCATACGTGCATGTCAGGAAGCTGAGCTTCCGGTTTCTGGCATGCATGCATGCATGAAGACCAGATAGCTTAATGTACGTGCTGGAAACCAGAAGAGCAATGGGAGATGGCTGGTGTGCCCAGAGAGATGGTTCTGAGTGACACTTGTGGCATCTATGAAATACGTATAACAATATAGTTTTTTTATATTTTCCAAAAAATGAAAGGTGCTTTTTGACAGTGTCTGTTAGGAATCTGTACACTAATTAGTTGGGTTGGCAATATATAAACCGACAATGTATGTTTGTAGCTTTAAGACAAAATCACTGTATTGGTTATACTACACTTGGTTGATTATATTGCAAATTACCATAAGAGGGAGCTAGAGATCATAGCTTGCTCTCTCTGACATTCTGTTGCTATCTGCGGTTCTCTGTTGTATTTATACTGTTCTTATACTTTGATATCTTTGTTTACTGTAAATGACAAAGGCAACCAGTAAGAAGATTTTGTAATTGGATATTCTTTGGATTGTTAAACATATATGACCTGGACCGTTTATTGGACTGTACTATTTCTTAAACTTTAACTCAATTTAGTGTTATCTCTGTGTGGCTGAATAATTAATTCATAACTACTCTCATAAATGTTTCCATATGCATATCCTTGTTACTCAAGGGTTATTCTGTACATATCATAACAGGGTCCAACGTTTTAAAAATTACAATATAATTTGCAGCAAAGGACCAAAGGCTGGTTCTAGTTTTTAGCCAATTTTCAATTTCAGGGTAAAGAAGATGGATATAGTAAGCCTCTGACAGAAGCATAAAAATAAATCTCTTCCATAAAATAAAAACATCCCTATCCATTAAAAGAAAAAATTAAAAATGTATTTGTAAACCTTCCAATGATGATTTTTGTTAATACTTAGCTGATTTCTAATGTGCATTTCAGATTCAAAAAGGTGTTTTTCTCTGCCGTAGCCTCACTTTATTCCAATGTTTTAAATTTGAATTAACCTTATCAGTAAGAAAATTATGTTTATGCAAAGTACACACAAAAATAAACACAAATCAACTAATCTCTGGAGTTTATATACACTAGCCACTGATGTATTCAAAGGGTGGCAGGAGAATAATGTATATTGTAATTCCAACATGTTCAATTTTCTAGATTGTAACAGAAACTTTTCTTTCTTATAAATGTCTTACATTGGTTCTGATTTGACTAAGGAAAAAAAACTGATTGCTTTGCCAGGAACAAGATCCAAATTTTAATTCTACCTAGCTTTTGACTTGTAGCACTTTGTTCTGCGATATCCACATGAGTAGAGTTAGGTGTATTAAAATCTCTTATGTGTCATTTTCAAATTCACTTCCCCAAACAACTAGTAAACTACAAATAGTCCAAAGCTTACAAAAAGAATGCCGTTTGGTCTGTCTGTTCTACTCACAGTAAATGTTGATTAAGTGTTCCAAAGCTACAAGAGCAAATAGCATTTAGATTCATACATGTCTCACAGTGCTTTATAGCGCTCTCTGGGCAATTTACAATGTAAACGTACAATTTGCATATTGCACCCAACAATCTCTGTCCTCATTTTACTGACTTCAGAAGGATGGAAAGCTAAGTGCACCTTGAGCCCATCAGGATCAAACTTTAGACTGTGAGCAGAGTTTGCTGTGCCACCTGAGCTCCTACAAAAAGGCCTACATCAATTACAAAGTAAATCAGAGTCCTGATATAATTTACCTAATAATCTTTAAGATCCAAATAATGTAATGGGTCATTTATTTATATGGAACGCAATGGCTCAGACGCTAAGTCGCTGAGCTTGTCGATCAGAAAGATCGGCAGTTCGTAGTTCGAATCCCTAGCACTGGAGTAAGCTCCCATTATTTGTCCCAGCTTCTGCCAATCTAGCAGTTCAAAGGCATGTAAAAATGCAAGTAGAAAAATAGGGACCACTTTGGTGGGAAGGTAACAGTATTCCTTACGCCTTCGGTTTTCAGTCATGCCAGCCACATGACCACGGAGACATCTTTGGATAGCACTGGCTTTGTAACGGAGATGAGCACCTTCCCCTAGACAGGAAATAACTAACATGTATGTGCGAGGGGAACCTTTACCTTCATTTATTTAAATTTTTAAAGCCTTTGTACATTTTTAAAGAGGTATTTTCATAGAAATAGGATGCAAAAGAAAGTATGGAATAATCAGAACACCGAAGATCCAAATCAATTCCAATTCTAGAATGAACAGTAATGTGTTCTCACTGGCCTAACTAGGCAGGCAATGTCTGGAAAGCCGAGATGAAAGCAAAATGGTAAGGGAGTTCTATGTCCCTTTGCTGCCACCTAATGGTCATCTAGATTTTTGCAGTCCCAAACTGCAAGTAATTTTAAGTTTTAAAAGCTTTAAAGCTTTTAATGATAGCACTATGATAAGGAAAGGGTTCTCTTTTATGTTATCTCTTTATCCAAACAAAGAATTATTTGGCAACAATGATAAAGCAGCAAGAATACAATGACTTTCCTTTAATCTCTCATTAAATCGCTGATTGCCTGTGGAGGAAGACGTGCAGTTATGGTCAAACACCAAGTCCTATTATATAGTAACAGCTTGGGCTGTCCTTGGGCTGGGTGGGGTTGAATCACTGCAAAGCAAACAAACATTTTAATCCTGGAAAATACAAACGCTTAGGCTTCATAAAGCTCTTAAGTAACTTTTAATTTCACAGCCTTAGAGAAGCTAATATTGCAGAGCACAAAAGGTCAGAGATAAAGAGGCCTACCAGGTGCTAGAATAAACATTTATGGTTTATAGAAGAGCAGTGCTTGGCACATCTGAAATTATTTACTCTAATGTACAAGCTGAGAGTGAAATTAATTTCATGCAGCTGTACTGAAAGGACCGTAGGGACATTACTGGCATCAGTAATATTTCTACCTCTGCTATGTGTCTAAGGTAACTTACCAGCTAGTGCACTTATATTAATATAGTAATCTTTAGCATATTTCCACACAGCTCAAGAAAATAAACTGCCCTACAATTCATCACGGAATCAAAAGTCCTGAAAGAAGCAGATCAAATAATCATGTCCAACATTTCACAGTTGCACAACATTCTTCAGAGAGATTTGGTTACAGAGATATTAATCAGATTAGCACAAGAAACAGATAGGGTCTTTTCTGGGGGACATTCAACGGGTGGCAATTAAGGGTCATCTGGATATCATTACTGCATGCTTTTAGAAACACGAAAGACCAATTCATTTTTTTTTAAGATTTACTCTAAATGGTTTAATATTTTGTTCCAGATTTTAGATGTGAAGTTTATTCTATGGCTGTAGTTTGAACTGCTGATGTTATATCTTTTTATCTATTAATTTACTATTCCTGTGGCTGTGGTGATGCCAGTGGTGATTGGCACTCTGGCTGCCATACCAAAACAACTTGGACAGCACTTAGAAAATATGGGCATTAACAAAATTTTCATCTGCCAATTGCAAAAGGCCACACTGCTTGGATCCCCACATATGTCAATACATTACAACATTCTAGAAACTTGGGAAGAACTTGATGTGTATGATGGCCCACACCAGATAAAAAACTGCAGCTATGCATTCACTTTGTTGTGAGTATAACAGTAATAATAATTTATTTTAATATGTATGCCACCTGACTCAATGGGTCTAGAAGGCTCATATCAAATAATAATATTACAATAAAAATAGCAACAATATCTAAGATAAAGAGTCATGGTGGCACAGTAGTTAGAATGCAGTACTGCAGGCTACTTCTGCTGACTGCCGGCTGACTGAAATTTGGCAGATCGTATCTCACCAGGTTCAAGGTTGACTCAGGCTTCCATCCTTCCGAGGTCAGTAAAATGAGGACCCAGATTGTTGGAGACAATATGCTGACTCTGTAAACCACTTAGAGAGGGCTGTAAAAGCACTGTGAAATAATATATAAGTCTAAATGCTATTGCTACTGCTATTTCTGCGCTATTTTTCTGCTCAGAGGATCTTATAGCAGTTTACAGTAGTACACCAAGAATGTCTTAAATAAAACGAACACAACAGAAACAGCAATACAATTAAAAACAATTTTGTTTTTTAAAATAATAGAATGGCTTTGAGTGGTCTAATGAATATATTGTTATTATTCCATAAATATATTAGTAAAGAGTTAGTATAGTAAAGCACTATGGAGCAATATATGAGTCTAATGCTATTGCTATTGTAGCTTTTGAACACTTAAAAGGATTCATAAATGGTCCATTGTTCCCGAGAAGTTTCTATACCTGGATAACACACTAAAAAAAAAAACATTCAGAGCCATTCCAGTTGAATTTAATACTCTAGTTTAATAATTTTTTTTTAAAATTACATTTATATGCCGCCCTTCTCCGGAGACTCAGGGCGGCTTACAGTCTATGGAGCACCATGCTAAGTGCTCAGCAATAGCCTTCATTCCACTGTATATGCCTGCTTATTAGTAGGGCTTTTTGGCCCCCCCAAGCGGCATTTTTACAAAGTCAGCTTATTGCCCCCAACAATCTTGGGTCCTAATAATGTAAAAGAAAAGCAATATTTTACACACCTACATCCTAGAATACCTAAAAAGACTTAATGGGAAATAAGTCAGTGATGCCTATCTTAGTCCAGGTAAAGTCATAGATAATATACCAAGAAGCCAGCTGAACACAGGCTCTCCTGATAACAAGCAAAATGAGGAATATTCCAAATTATCAACTTGTTGTTTCAAAGAAAATGAAACTTCATCCAGTACAAGCCACCTTCTTAATTCCTAGGCCTAAGAATCATTTATCCACAGTACTTCTTTTTTAATCTAGATTTAGCTTCAATTTCTGTCCCTTTTCCATTTCATCCCAGTCTCAGAGTTTCTCTAAAGCACTAATGTAGCTTTCTTCATTTAGGGGGATAGGAGAGAGAGAGCTGTCCTATATTAAAGACCCTGAACAGCAAATCTCTGGAGTGCCATTCCCAGTGACATTATGTACAAATTGGACAGGAGAGAAGAAAAGGGAGAAAATTATAAAATTCCTAATTCCAGCACACCATGGAGAGAACACAAATATTCCATTCTGCTCTCTGCTGGTAATCCGAGGTGATGATACCCAACTTGCTGCCTACTGAACTGAACCATGCCAATAAGATTGCCTCATCAAAGGCTACTAATATTCAAAAGAAACAATATAAGTTTGTGTACAGATTATTACCTTTTCCTGATAAAATCAAAGCAGTTGTGACTATTTCTAGGCTACTATGACATGAGTACCAATAATTGAGTGTTTCCTTTGAGAGTGCTTATATCTCTCCAGCACCTTGTTCAAGAAAAAAAAATAGTTATAACACAATGGGCATGAGTTGGTTAAGAATTGAGCATTTTACCACTCTGCTTTACTGGTGCATACAGAAGAGTTCATGTAACATCTTTGTTTAAAGAAATGTACACAAGAAGTTTGTATATGCAGTATGTGGCAAATGTGTCTATTTTAAGGATATTGACTTTTGTGTGCTCTCTCTCCCTGCATGTTTACAATATCTATCTGCAAAAGCACATCTGCTGTTTTGCAATGGAGATAAAGATCATTGTTGTACATCTCATGAATGTTATTACCCACATGGTTTAACTGTGAATAACTTATATATCTAATTCCATCTTCCATTCCTGATCTAACAATAATCTACACAAACCTGATGCCTCTGGTTTGTATTGAGAAAGTACCACCTCTGCAATCATCAACAGCATTGTGACAATTGCTCTGATCCAATGTCAATATATATCCATTTAGTACTAAGTGAAAATATGAGACCCACAGACTGTTATTAAGGTAAAAAGGAAAGCTGAATTAAATTACAGAATACAACATTAATATGTATCTCAAGCATTAGCTACAACTATAACCATGGTTTTCCAACAAACATTCAAGTTGACACTCATGAATGGAAAATATTATCCTTCTCAATTCAGTTTGTTTACATTCTAGGAGATTGATTCACCCTATACAGTTAACATGGGATAAGTGAAAACCTCTTAAACACAGAGCATTTTTCATCAGTAAATTCATTCCTCTAAAAGGCAATGTCTTTCATCAGATACACATTTATGACGTTTCATCACATAAATGAATGAAAGAAATGAGTGGGTCTGCCTCACTCTAGATCAACAGATTGATCCACTACAATGACAAATATAATGCAGCGTTTAAATGCACTATGCTTTTATCACATTCAAAGTAATCAGTTAAGAGGTTTTCATATACATAGATGACAAGAATAAATTACTCATAACAACATACCCTTATTTATTATTTATGATGAACTAATGCTTAGGAAAGTTCAATTAAAAAAGTTTAAGCTTCAACATATATTCATGCCTAAAAATGCATAGTTCAGCTTTAAAAACAGATTATAGATAAAGTATTTTGCTTGAAAAATCTATTTATAAAATGTATTCCTTTACAAAATGACAGCATTCTATAAGTATATATATTAAGTGATACATAGATACTAAATACCATTGAATTTGTTTCCCAAAGCAGCTGACTAGTGTTTGTAGCAGAAATTATTTGATTTTTTACATAGCAAGAATGTTACATCTTGCCGCTATACATTGGACTGTCTCCAAGATCTCTCTGCATAATCTGTGCCTTGGGTCCTGACTAGTAAGGTAGATCCCTGCTTCTGTGGATCCAGGGCATAGTCCCTGTTATGCCGCTATAATCAGGATTTCAGTGCTGTCTTAGTCGATCCCTTTCCAGCCACTGAATTTCCCAGTGTCTGCTAATAGGTACCACTTTGATGGGAAGGTAACAGCAGTACCGACACTAATTTATACATTTGTATATAAGTATTTGATTTTTCACAGGAAATGCTCATTCTTCTCACAGTCATTAAAGGACTTGGTAAAATATAGTAAAATAAAATTTTATTTGTAGAAGAGATTTGCTGGTAAGAAAAAAGAAGAAACAGTTTTGAAAAATCATGATTTCTGTCTGGGATTGACCCTGGCGCTAAGAACCACTTTTTTTAAAAAAAATTAGACACATATAGGCCAATCTGAATTATAATGCAAATAATCCTAAAACTGATAAAAATGTTATTTTAATATCATCTTTTCCTTGTCAATAGATCATATTTCCCACAAGCTGTAGATTATCTCATGGAGACAACCAATAAGCAGAATCCACTTTTATTCTCCGTTAAAATGTAGTTGGTTGTGACTGGACAGTCAAGTTGCAAGGAATCATTACAGGAACCATTTTTAAAAAATCAACATTAAAGATGGAATGAGCTTTACCATTTGGATGTTGGTAGACTAAATATTATGTTATGTATGGATATTAGTAGACTAAATATTCAAATTACTGTGATTGGTTTCCCCCCAGCACATTTAAAATAAGGGCTATCAGTTTGTAAGTTCAGCAGCTGTCAATGCCATGGAATAGAAAGATGGTTAGCTATTTCTGATGGTCCCAATTCACACCGGAAGAGATACTAAGTATCAAGTTTGAGGAATGTAAAATTTACATGGCAATGCTATTTCCTCAGTAGAGCCAGTTTGATCTAGTGGTTAAAGAAACAGAAGACCAAATACGAGTTCCAACTTAGACATGAAAGTTGGCCAATTGACTTTGGACCAGTCAATCTCTTTCAGACCATAAGGTCAAACTCTGGCGACAAACTGATCAATCAATTCCTGTTGCCAATCAATCAATAGCTCAATGTTCAGTTGATTTGAAAAAAAGGACGGGTGGGGGAGGAAACACTAGGAAAAATACTATTTCTCCAGCATTCTTTATAAGTCTGTTTCCACACTCAAATTGCTAATTCAATATATTTCAGTTATAGACATCTGGACTGAGTGGAATTTGATTAGATCACTTACACTGTATTCTCCTGTCCCTAGAAAATATCTGCTGCCCTGGATCTACATTTAAACAATTCTTCCTCTTTCTTCATTTCCCATTGAGACATCTGATGAACAATCTGTCCAATAGCATTTTGGACTACCCAAGCAAGAGATAAAGACCATGCTTTTTCTGGCAAATTCAGTGCCCTTGTCCTCTGGTAGCTGAGAAAGTTTATTTTTGAGGGCTTTTAATTTTTAAACTCAAGTTTTGTCTTATAAGAAGACATGACACGGACTTAAAACCTTTATTAAATATTCTGTAATGTCAATAGTCAACACAATATATTTATATACTTTAAAATATCTAGTAGCAAGATTCACTTCGGCAAATAAAGTACTAAGGTTGTTTTTCCTCTTCTGTTATTCTTCCTGTTGAACTTTCTTTTGCTGTGTGTTTGTGTGTGTGTGTGTGTGTGTGTGTGTGTGTGTGCGCGCGCGCATGTGTGCGCACGTGTGTTTTGGAAGCTTTGGCCCGTCTATTTTTCAAATTTCAATTTACACTATTTGTTACTGAAATATATTTAATAATATCTAACAATGTTACTTAAACACTTCCCTGAGGTGCCTTGCAATCCCTAACCTCAATTAAGTCACATGGTTGGCCACAGCTAATCAGATTAAACAGTAAATAGAGCAATAAAGCCAAATCAGGCCAAGAATAGTAAAGAATAAAAACCTGCATCAAGAATCAGTAACAGGAAAAAGTATTAAAAATGACACAAATGTCACTTATTAATGTCATTCCAAACAGGAGATGCCAAATACCATGTAGCTGTGTAAGATGTTTTGGATGGCTTTAATAAACAGATTTTCTTCTCTTTTAAACTTATTCTCAGCACAATTTCTTCCCTAAATTGTCAATAACTAGTATTTTGGTAATGGCTAGCTATCTACATTCTAAAGTGATTTAATAGATACATTTTACTTCCAAGTATTCCCTATTTCTGATTGTGTAATAAGGAATTCTAACTTTTTATCTGTTTCTGAATAAATCCAGAAATATTGACTGTCTATCTGTACTGGGCAAGAAGAGCTGCTATGAAAGCTATGAAGATGGCTTAAAGCCCATTCCAAGAAATTAATTTGGATAAATGTCTCAGACAGGCTTAATTCACATGATGTTAAGGGAGGGGAACATATTCAAACTTGCAAGATTCTGTTACTGTAGCTGTGATAATAAAAGTAGTTCTAGACCTCTATGGCAGTGGTTTCTTACTCATATCTACCTTAGGCTGATGCCACTCTTCTTCACTTAACATTAAAGAATACATGGATAGATTCTTTAGTTCTGAAGGCTATATTTAATGCAAGATGGCAGGTTACAGCTCCACAAATGCTGATTCCTATGCAGAATCCTTTTCTTCAGCAAACAGGATATGGCTGATGATGACAGAGTTCCTTCCCCACTTGCATGTATCTTCTTCATAAAGCTGAACCTATGGCTGATTGTCCTAAAGACCTTATTTTTGCAAAGCTCTGCAACCAGAATTATGTCATAATGCTCTACCTTCTTCCCACACAAGGCTCTGTAGACAAAACAGTGTCAAGAAGGATGGGGATCAGAAGACAAATGACAATAGATTTACCACAATGTAAATCTTCCTCTTATCTGTATAACATCGCAATGAATATTTTATCACTGTGGTTAGGAATGAATGCCTAGAGTCCCCAGGGTTAGTTTTCAGAAAGGGTATTCCTTCCAATGCCCAGTAAATACAGAATCCACTTGTGATAAATAAAGCTTGAAGTTTTTGTTATGTTGTATGTTTATTTTTGCTTTGCTTAACTGAGAAGGGAAGACTGGAGTAGTTAGCTGGGAAGATATTCTGTTAAACTATTTTTAAACAGAGGTTTGTAGATGGCTTAGTGTCCAGCATTAAATAAACAATTACAATCGTTTACTGTCAAATACAATTGTACAGTAAATTTACAACAATTACAATAGTATACTTATGTTTGTCAGTATTGAAATGATCTCTTTCTATGCTATATTTCACATTACAGTAACTAGAATACTACATCTCAGTCTTGGGAAGCCAGAGTAGTTGAGACTGGTAGAGACAGCTTCTTGCAAGTAAGTAGCAATAGCTGCATCATTGGTTAAATTATAAAGGACAAGGAAGCTCAATAAAAGCAATGAGATTTTGGGCACCAATAAAGAGCTACAGCCAAAATTCTAGACAGCCAAGTATTAATCTGGGGATAGCTCTCTGTCCATGAACTGTCCAAAAACTGAATTCAATTCCATCAATCTGGCCATATATTTGAATATCTAAAGCCCATCATTAAATTACCAATCAAATAACAACATTAATAATGTAATGTAATATAATGTAATGGTATACATTTATTATATATTATAGTAATAGAAATATACCACTTTACAGTGCTTTACAGCCTCTCTAAACTGTTTAATCTGGGTTCTCATTTTACCCACCTCGGAAGGATGGAAGACTGAGTCAACCTTGAGCCAGGTGAGATTTGAACTGCCAAACTGCAGTCAGCAGAAGTAGCCTGCAGTACTGCACTCTAACCACAGCTCCACCATGGCTCATAGCATAGCACAGCACAGCATAGCACAACAGTTATTGTATTGTATTGTATATTATTCCATAACATATTATACTATACCATAATGTATCATAATATAATGTAATATAATGTGATGTAATCCATACTATATTATGTTTCATATATGTTGTTTAATATCAGGGCAACAAGCAATATTGTAAACAAAGCCCTTTTAAATTGTTGATGTAATAAGAACAGATTTATTATATACATTTCATTGAAATGAAAGAAGGCAGGACTTTTAAGGTGAGAAAATATGACAAGGCTAAAGCTGAAAAATGTTTTTATTTTATTTCGAAGATAATTTACATATAACCCAAATTTTCCATTTAAAATCAGCAACACCTGACTTTTAAAAAGTAGAATAATTAATATCATATCAAAGGCAATTATTTTTAAAAAATATATTATTTATTTGTACCATAGTAAATTAGTTTTAGATTGGATTGATAAAGGTATGATGTTAAGTTGAAGAGAAATCACTCTAGCCTAGTTCTGTGTCAGTCATTCTCTTAGAATTACATCTAGTTCTGACCATTCTATTTTAGGAAGGACAGTGACAAACTGGATTGTGTAATCGGGAGACAAACCAAGAAGATAAGGGACCAAAAAAATTAGGAAGAATGTTATAGGAACTGAACATGAAAAAGAAGAGAAACCCAGAGAATGCTGTCAGACAAGGATAGAATGGTTAGGGATTCTTCCAAGGCAGACGAGGAACAATGGGTTTCTATTACAAGGAAGCAGATTTTAATTGGAATGGTAATAGTTGTTCAGCAAATAATACAGACTGCTTTGAGAAATGGCTACTTTACTAAAGATCCTTAAGCAGATTTGTAGTTGTACATTAATTTTTATCAAATATATAAGGGCACCTGTCTCCATAATAACTCTGGATGGCACAAACTATTAAAAACAGTTTAGAATAATATGAAACAAGAGAGTGATAAATGGTGAAGAAGAATATGTTTAGCATCCAACATTCTCACAAGAGTCCCACCAATACCTAGTTGAAGGTTTGGGAGAAAAGCTGTGTTTAAAGTTGGGGTAAATGGTACCCCAAAATCCTTTCCCATTCTATAATTGCTGAAGTGAGTATAAAATACTATATTATAAACACCCAGGTCAGTCACCAAGATTTAAAAACAAAAGCCCATATCTCACTAGCATCGTGGATGATGATACACTGATAACATAAGCTTCTTCGGCTGAGATCATCTCTCAGCCTTTGAGTACTTACAAGTGTATTAAACAAACATGTTTATTTTAAGAAAAAAATGTTCCCATTAATATCCTGTTCAGTTCTGAAAGGCAGAAGCTGTTCTGGTATCTATTCAGATTGGAACAAGACTACAGTTAGATACTTACATCTTTCAATATTCAAAGCACAGTATATACTTCATTGAAAATGGAAGTTCTGCCCCTTGGAAAAAATACAATTGACATGATAACAGCTGCAAGGAGGGGGTGGGAAGAGTTTTTCCTACTGAGAATTCCAAAAGCCAGCAGCTGTTGATACTGGCTTGGATCCAGAAAATAAACAGAAAGAATTTCTCCCTCCTTCCATGCGATACCCCTCAGAAACTTTGAGGAACCTACTGAAATTTAGGGAGGCTTAATAGGGATTAAAATCTTACCAAACCACAAGAGGATAATTTGGTTATGAAAAGATGCTTCTTCCCAATTTTAGATTTAGATGTTATATATTTTTATTTGAATTCACATATCCTAAGGAGTGAAACAAAAAACATATTTTAATGAAACATTTTTAAACATATTAATCAGATCCAATATGGGGTCATATGAATCAGATTTAATTTTCAGAGTTACTGGGCATTTTAGCATATTATTTTAAATAAATCAATTCAATATTCACATTACCTCTCAATTCTGTTTTCTGAATTAATCAAATAACTGCAGAAATCTCAGGTTTTAGGCATGGAACATTGAGGAGAATTATTTCATAAAGCCATGGGAGGGGAATTCAGAACAAAAAATATTTTCTTCAATAGTAACAAAAGTATTAAATGTGGTATGAATGTTCTGGAATGAACAATGAATGTTCCATAATTAACAATTTGAATTCCTGCAGAAATAAAAGATTTTGCAAAAAATATTCACTGAAATATTCAGAAAATATAAGATGTAACACCAGCACAGATGTGGGATAAGTGTATTTGGTAAACATTTCAACTTGCACTTCCAAACTAATATGTGAATGAAACATCATTTCTCATTTGCAACTCTCCAAATTCTGTAAGACAAATGTCCAAACATCTGTAGAAAAAGACACCAGTAGTGGAAACTGCAAAACTATGAACTATACAGCAAACTATGAAACCAGCTTCTAAAATGAGCACTCTAGGGAAAAAAGGGCACATAAAAAATCAGGAGAAAAAATGAAAGACAATATTTAAAAGACTAAAATTGACAAACCTCGGCTATGGAATCTAAACTATTTATTTACTCTATAAGCTTTAGAAACTGCCTCAATTCCAACAGATGTAAATATTCAAGCAGATAAAAAAGCTTGAATGTGCCTTCCACAATAGAAAATAAAAATTAGACTGGAATATTTCATGAATTATGAACATGTGAATTGTAGGCATTAACTGCACATAACATATAATTCAGAAAGAAAGCGAAAGCATACCGAAGCCACGCATTCCCACGCAATGTTTTACAGACAAACCTCAGGAAAAAGAAATTACCCATTCCCACATAAAGGCACAGCTGTATTGCTTATATTCTGAGTAATAAACTGTATTACTTATCATGACATGGTAGAAAACTTTGGTAATTTAAGTATTTTTGACGCTATTGTTTCGTTTTTCTGTCAGGAACATTTTTATTTCCCATTACCACAGCAACCTGCCCAACTTCTTCCTGCCTCTGCACTTCTTCCAGTTTTTCAGACATGAAATATAAAATAAGCCACTAAAACAGTCTTACCCAAAGAAACTTGCAAAGTTTTGAGAGTGTAATGTGATTTCCCTCCCCCACCCTCTTCTCTGTGTATTGTTAATTTTAATTATGCATTGTAGAAATAAATATCTAAATGGCAAAGACGGTATCAGCAGGCAGCCAGCAAGCAGGCAAAGCAGCAGGAGAGGAATAACACTTGTACACCTGTTCCACTCACTTTTAAGAGAATAAGGTAGTCAGGAAAGTGTACAGTTGCTCAATGACATACACTTCTTATCACTCAATTTAACTTCTCTGAGTTTGCCTTTCTAAAGGAAGGACAAACACGAGAAAAGGAAATGGCTACACAATTGTGCACATCCTGAATATTCATGGCTTTTGAATAGCCACGTAACCAGTTATCAAAAGACCAGCACACGGAAACAGCCTTCTTCTCCATATCTCTGATATTCACGTATGAAAATATTAAGACACATGCTTTTATCAAAAAACTTATTTTAAAGGGATGTGCTGTCAAAACATGCCAGGACCACACTAAAAAAAAATATATATTTTTAAATGTGATGTCAACAGACTTGGACAAGATTCCTTCTCTGATTTCCCACAACTGTTTTTTTTTTACAGTTTACTAACATTCCTTTCATGCAAGGTATGACTTACAAATATTCTTTATCTCCAAAGACATGACAGGTAATTGCAGATCTTATGAGACTGCAATGAAACAATGACTATGGTATGTAAGTTTACTGAAGGATGGTTGTTTCTTCAAAAACAGCTACTTTGGTCCACAAATAAACATCCAGGATGGAGAACAATGGATAACTTTGCCACAGCTTGACCAGGTAAACTACCTGTAACTACATTTTACGAAATACTCTGTATAGCAATAGCACTTAAGACTTATATACCACTTTATAGTGCTTTACAGCTCTCTCTAAGTGGTCTTAGAGAGTCAGCATATTGCCCCCAACAATTTTGGCTCCTCATTTTATCCACCTTGGAAGGATGGAAGGCTGAGTCAACCTTCAGCCTGGTGGGATTTGAACTGCCAAATTACAGGCAGCTGATAGTCAGCAGAAGTGGCCTGCAGTACAGCAGTCTGACCACTGCACCACCGAGGCTTCTTATTTTGGGATATTTCATTAGAGCATATTAACTTTTAAGAACTTCATAATGTTATCTATGAACTTCTTGCACATTCCATGGATCAACTGCTTACTCTGGTGGGATAGAACTATTAAAATTGACTATGCTGCAGGCTTCATAGAGTAGATAAGGAAAAACAAAATAAAGGCAAAATCAGTGAGCAAGCGACAGCTTCTCAATTATCAAATTTTGTCACAATGAAACAGTTTCTCCACCTAGCAAAAGGCGTAATAGACACAGGTTTTTCCTTATCTTAGAAGAGATTCATTCACTCCTAGTGAAACAAGTGAAGGGAGGTCATAGGGACGCAAGTAAGTTGTTGACAATGGATGAATGGACATATGTAGAGAAGAACACTGTGTTTCCATGTGCAAATATGTATCTAGTCAAATAAAATCCATATTAAGGTTAAAAAAACAGCAAAAGAGGATACAATTAATTAAGTAGCACAGAAAATACCCTTAAGAGTAAAAAATAATGAAAAGTTAAAATATATAAATCAAAATTATGTATAAAAGCAAAAGCCTAAAAAGAATCTAAAAGGGAAGACAGCATTCAATAGGTGCAGGGGGGCTTAAAGGTTAGTACATGGCAGACTAAATGTATCACAATGCAGAACACTCTGGAATGATGAACTAGACGCTCATTAAAACTAGTTTATGTCACAGGATGGATTGTAAGCGCTACTGTGCAGAATGTGGCAACATTATATTGTAGCAAGGTTAGTATCAGAGAGCAGCAAGGGGGTGTAGTATTATCCTGTGTGCCCTGGTATTTATACAGTAACAGTGAGATGAGGCTAGTACGGATGTCTCTATACTAAAGACACTGGAGAAGTACATACTGTATTGTTTCTGTGTACTCAGAGTCACAGGGTCACAAAGGAATGTATGTCTATAATGAATTGGAGAAAAATGTGTATCTCATGTATGAATGTGCATACAGTCCCAACTGCTGCATCCCAAAACAAGATCTGCTCCTTAGCCCATAGGAGTTGGCTGTTCCTCCTGTTATTCTTCCGAAGAAGCCCTTCCAAGCTTGGGTCAATTTGAGAACTTACATTCTACATCCAAACTAGTAGCAAATCAGATAAAAAGAATCCTAGAAGAAAGAGATTATAATGATAATTGAAATCATTTCCTGTCAATGCTTCATGACATGGGACCTCAGCATCAGTTACTCTGGTGGACAACATGTGTTCAAACCTTGATTGGGAGTAAACCACAGTAGTATTAAATACCATTGACTGTGGTATGGTCAGCATACTAAAATGGTTCTTTTCCTGTATGAATGCATATAGTTACAATAATGCTCATTGTGGAGATATACACAAGCATTTCTGTTTGGACTTCAAAACAGTTTGATGTGCTCTCTAATATTGTTTAACGTAAGTGAGAAATCACAGGCAGAGATCATCTTTAATTCAGGATGAGTTGTCGTCAATTTGCAGTTGTCACTGAGCTATATAGGGTCACCAAGGATTCCACAGAAATCTGAACTGGTGCCTAGAGACTTTTGAGAATCTAGACGGGGCAACACAAACTTTGCTTAAATCCTAACCATCAGGCACTTAGTAATGTTGGTCCCATTAGTAGTCTGGAGGAAGCCACACTCCCCCTTTACAAATTGATTTAGGTTCCTGCTGAAACTGCAAGAGGAAACACGGTTTTTATTCAAGCTTCAACCAGTGCTCCAATTACAACTACAGCTAATCTTGACTGACAACCATTCATTTAGTGATCGTTCAAAGTTACAATGGCATTGAAAAAAACGACATGACCGGCTTTCATACTTACGACTCCTGCAGCATCCCCACATGATCAAAATTCAAGTGCTTGGCAACTGGCATGTATTTATTGTATTTATTTGTCAGCTTCTAACAAGCAAAGTCAATGGAGGAAGCCATATTTGCTTAATGACATGATTCAATTAATAACTGCAATGATTCCTTTAACAACTGTAGCAAAAAGTTCATAAAATGGGGCAAAACTGATTTAACAACTGCCTCATTTACCAACAGATTTTCAATTATAGTCATAAGTTAAGGACAATCTGTATACTAGGACCAGGGTTCTCTGGGAACAGTAATTAATGCATTGATCACCTCTTGATTGGATGTCTATGGTATCAGTTTTGGAGATGATATAGAAGGTCCAACTAGTACAAAGCATGGCAGCTAGATTACTGGCAGATCAATCTCCTGCTGCTACACTCATTACCATTAAGTTTTTAAGCCCGATACAAAGTAATTATTTAGCTTTAAAGCTCCAGATAAATAAAGCTTCAGGATAGATCAGACTAATTCAATCTGATTCTCTATATAAGTCATTCAAAGAGAGTCTATTGAGGCAATCCTCCTCATTCACGCCATGATGGTAGACCCCAATCTTTTGCTTCCCCATAGGATCTTACAGCCCCAAAATTGCTTTCACTTAGAAAATACTTAAAATCAGCAGTGTTCCAATGAACCTTTGGTCCTGCCTGATTATGGCCATCACAGATCCGGTTGTCTGTACTCTTGTTGTTTTATTCTCCTATATTGTTTTTATTTGGGATTTTAATTGTATTTCTTCCGTTATCTATCTAAAGCTTTTTTTTCAGATTAGAATGCATTTTAAATATTGTGAAACAAAATATACAAAATAAATTCATGGCGTTATGAAAGATACACATTTCAAATGTCTCAATTATAGAATAAAACAGATTCAGTAGACAAGTGCGCACTCATTGCCTTATACAGACACCCACATTTAAAAAATTTCTTTCCTACCTATAAAAATTAAGAATATTAAACGAGGAGACTGACCTTCAGTCCTGTTCTTAGTCATAAAGTCAGCTGAGTGGCTGTGGGTCTGCCATTCTCTCATAGCCCTAGGAAGGAATCAGTGGCAAACCACTTCCAAAAAGATGTGCCAAGAAAATTGAAGGACATAGCTAGGGATCAAAAAGTTACTCAAAGGCACCAAAAAACCCAACCCATTTTGGGTGTGGGCATTGAATACACAGAATATAATACTAAGGTATATATATTAATGAATGAATTATCTGTATATCACCAAATTTAAGCAGTTTTATAACCAAAGATATAGAATGCTAAGATAGCAATGCAGCTAAACAAATGGAAACATCAAAAAGAAAGCAAATTAAAAGAATGAAATACATTAGATATAAGGTGTATAAAATAATTAAAATTTTAGAATTATTTTACTGTTAAATGAAAACAATCCTATATTCCTACGTAAGAGACTCCTGAAAAATTCTAGCAGTAGATGGCATCATCTTAGAACAGGTAACCTTATTTCAGTATTTTGGGAATTCCTTTTCACTATCAGCAGCCTGAAAAGATCAGGTAAGCATTATATCTTGTGGCAGCTAAGAAAGTCCAAACAATATAGAAGTCATTACATTTGCCAATCAAATATAATAATTTCAGGGTAATTTTTACACATTGAAACTAATTAAACACTTACTAATTTAAACCATGTTTTTATTTAGAATATAAGTCTAGGTGATTCTAAACCCTAACCTATTCCAATATTCTGCCAAGGACATGAAGCTCCATGATCAAGGCAATATTTAAATAAACAAGAAGGTGATGTCGGAAAATGAGCAACTGGAGAAGTCCTGAAGAGAAATATGGAGGGAATTGGTTTTTATTACTGTATGTGGCTCCTGTGACTAGAGGCAAAAGGAACAGATACAAATACAAATGCTGCAAAGATACATATACATGGAGTATCCGATCCATGAACCAAGGCAAACATGACGCTTTAAGAACAAAAATGTCATAATTGAACACTGATATTCTAGGAATCAGTGAAATGGATTGTAATGAATTATATCACAAACCAGTAATATAAAATTTTCTGCAAAAAAGGAAGTATTTTAAAAATAGAATAGCTGTTTTAACAGCAGCTAGGATTGTATTTGCTAAAAATGGGAAAAATGATAAAAATACCTATGCAGGAGGAAGTTATTAAGAAAATTATGGACTGTGCTGAAATGAGTAAATTGACATTTGAAATTAGAGAACAAGAAGATAAACATTTTTATATGATATGGGATTTGTTTTATCAATGGTTGGACAAGAAAACATGGCAATTTAATAGACTAGATAACTTTGTGATAGAAATTTAATAGTTTGATATAAAACATAATATAGACATATATAACCATTGGTTGAAAGTATAATATAAATTTTAAGATAAAATATGGAATATCTCATATAAAATAATGGAATAATAGTTTAGTCATGGATGATTAATAACTGATAAATATATAAGCATATGTTAGATTGACAATGTGAAAATTGATATGAACTGTAAGTAATGATCACGAAAGGATAGCACAAAAGATTTGCAACCAACTGACACACTATACGTATATAAAATGGAAGATGTTAATGTATGTGTATGCTTGTTTTAAAACAAAAATTATTTTAAAAAAATAGAATAGTTGTAATTGTTAAGAAAAGAATGTTAACGTAAGTGCTTGGATGAAATCCCCCAAATGACAGAACTATTCCTGTTCAAATTTTAAGGCTAGCCAACCACTATTATGATGGACCAATACTACATGCCAGCAACAAATATGGAGGAAATAAAAACTGAGGAACTAATTCAACCTTGTTAAAACACACTCACACATACACACACAAAAATTCATGCTATCATCTGGAATGCTAATTTTGGAAGCAAATTAGCTTCTGAAGCAATGGCAAAATTTGGCCTCAATACAAAATGAAGCAAGCAGCAAATTGGTAAGAGTTCCACCAAAATTAAATGTTTATAAAAAGTATCTTCTTCCAAAAACCTAAATTACAAATTTGATTTGGAAAAACACAAAAAGTTTCTGTGCTGACTGCAGCTCATATGATAAAACTTATTCTTGTACAAATATAAATAAAACTAACAAAATCCTTGAACCAACTTGATAACATCTCAACAATGTTCAAATGATTACATGGTAAAAGTAAAAGAATATATTGAAAAATATTTGAAATTGTTGTAATAGCATTAGAGAAAGAGAAAACAATAATCCCAAATGCAAAAGGCAAAGGAAGTTAAAATAGCTGTTCAACTAAAAGAACAAGAGAATTGTTTAAGAATATTTCAGAAATAAAAGAATCCTTTCATGCAAAAATAGATTAGACAAAAACATTAAAACATGAAAGAACTATACAAAACAATTCCCAAATAAATGATATATACAAATTTGATCATTGAACTAGAGCCAAACATTCTGTAAAGTGAAGTTAAATGGGCCCTGGAAAACACTGATAACAATAGAACCTGATGAAATACCAGTAGAACTCTAATCTTACAAAGAGAATAAAGTTAAAGTGCTTCATATAGTTTGTAAGCAGTTACAGAAAACACATCAGAGGCCAGAGAACTGCAAAAGATCTATTTATATTTTAAAATCAAAACCTCAGTATCAAAGACTCCTCAAACTGCAGTCATCTTACATGCTAGTGTGATAATATTCAAGATTTTGCAACATGCTAGTGTGATAATATTCAAGATTTTGCAACCCAGTCTTCATAATAGAAGGAATGAGAACTATCTGGTATTCAAGATGGATTCAGAAGAAGCAGAGACACCTGTGATCACATTGTAATACCCTATGGGTAATTGAAAGAGCAAATGAGTGTCAGAAAGGTATCTATTTTTGCTTTATTGGTTATACAAATGCTTTTTGATAGTGTAGACTATCAAAACTCATTGTCGTTAGCTTTTAAGACCATGTATATACCAGTTCAATTCATCTATCTATTGAAGAACAGTTTAGAATGAAACACAAAGCAAAATATAAAGGAACAAAAATGATACACACACTGTCATCTTGTTTAATTTATATGAAGAATGTGACACAAGAAACTCTGGACTAGAAGAAATAGTTGCTGTAATTAAAGATGCTGAATGAATGCCTCAGACATTCTGAAGACACTATTTTTAGTTAAGGAAATTTCTTAAAGGTAAAAAAATATAGACGTCAAGCCATTATTCAAACTAAAAATACTAAGATTATATCAACAGACAATGCCACCCTGGTGCAAAAAGGCTAAAAGCTGAAATAATAACAGACATGATCTTTCTAGGCTGAAAAATGTACATTGATAGTAACTGTAGTCCAGAAAAAGTACTGTAAGTTTAAACATCAACTGTACAAATTGTTAGGATTATGATTTTTCCTAATTATATGAGGTCAACAAAAGGTAAACCATTAAAAAAATTGAGGAAAGAAAAAAGGCTGTGAATGTTGGAACTGGAGAAAATTGCTGATAATGCTTTGGACTACAAGAGATTCATACAATCCAAGCTGTCTTACTCCTAAAATCACATTTACCAATCTCAAAACGAACTACATAGTTACATCACTTTCAAGCAGTGGTGCTCCTATGGCAGCCTCCTAAAAAACAGCCAAAACAAATAAGAACAGCTACCGTTTTCAATATATTTATTTTATTTTTAATTAAGATAAATATCAACAAAACAACAAAGGTAAAAACAATAATAAAAAGGGAGAAAAGTACATTCATACATAAACATTTAAATTTACAGAAAAATACAAAATTTCAAGCATGCATGTTCAATGTTTTCAACCAGGAAAACCTATTTCCAATCCTAAATTAACAATTAACATAAAGTAAATAAGTTTTTCTGTAAAAATAGCCACTGTTAAAATTCAAATGAATTTTTGCTAAATTCAAATGAATTGGTGGGTATTAATCAGTAATAATAAAATAATAAAGTATTTAATTATAATTTAATAATAAGTTATAAATCAGAAATACTTTGTTTCTTATCCTTCTATATTCTCCAAATAAATAATTTCAGAGAGAAAAAATGATTATTTATTTGTATATATAAATGGATTTCTCAATTGTTTACAAGAAAATCAATGCAGAAAGATCTGCAAAATTTGGAGAAAAGCAAGACATATTTGTCTTCATTGTTTCTCTGTAATGGAAGGCTCTGTCAATATTTCATGCCTTCCCTTTGAGTACAATAGTCATATACATATACAACTATTTCTGGAAAATGCTTAATCGTTTTATTTTATTTAGACATTTGTAGATTCAGATCCTTCCATATAGCAGAACAAGCTTTTATTTAGTTATTGTAATATGAAATTTTATCTTCCACTGGGCTTAAAGAGCCTTATGCATTTCCTTCTTGCAAATGCAAAATAACTAAATTATTATATTATATTCAAGTTTTGCTTCCAGATTTACTTTGTAATAAAAACATTATTTTAACAAGAACTACTTTCAGCATGCTTCATTGTGGAGAACATTCCTTTATTCTGATGTCATGCTTAAGGCTTTTCTTCTCAGAAGACATCTTTTGTAGTTACAATCAAGAGGCACAAAAAGAGATTTCAGAGCAAAGAAGGGATTATAAAGGCCCAATTTATTCAAGTTTTCGTTTGAGGTATATGGAGGGGAAATTATTTTTTAGGTGTGATTGGTTAATGTAGTCCAATTATAAGTAAATACTTCCTCCCAGTTTTAAAAGCACTGTGAACATTTTCACACACTAGTTGGATTTTAAATTCTTTGTATTATTGTACTGTATCACAAGAAAGTCAGCTATAGTTTCATGAAAGACGTTTTCATTAATGACTGGCATCTTCTCAATAGCAGAGGCCCAGGCACACTACTCTCTTCCAAGCAAACCTTTTTATTCTTGAACAGTACTGCATTCATAACTTATTTTCACCACTGCAAGACAGCACCACAGAAAAACTGCTTAATATTAAGACCTTATATAATTGAAAATTCTTTATTATTTGGCCTAGGTGAATAAATACCTTATGCACACACTTCAAAATCTAATTATCTTTACAATGTGTGTTTATTTCCAGAATCAAATTTTATCATGCCTAAAAAAATTCTAATATTAAATGCTTTAAATGACACACATTATTTTTTCTGCACATGTAAAGAACAAATATTGAAGTTTCAATAAGAAAATAAAAACAACATGACACTATAACACTGTGTTCCATTGCTAAGGAACACAGAACCTTACTTTGCTTAACCCAGAGCCTTGGTTATTAAATTAGCATTGTTCATGACCCCAGCACATCTAAACCAGAAGCTTGTTCGAACACTTCTTGAGTAAGCTGTAAATATATTATCACTCTTGAGAATGGAAATAATAATAACAACTTATCTCAACTAGTCACTGTGGAAATGAAGATATAATACTTAAAATTGTATAAAAATACTAATACTAATTATTTGTTGACAGGTGTTCTAAAGCAGCAGTTGCCAACCAATGGTGGGCCGTGAGAAAATTTTGGTGGGCCACAGAGAAATCTCACTCCAGAGCACCCCCCTAAAGCAATTAATCCAGGCTGTGCAGAAACATAAGGCTGCACTGCCCACATGGACCGCGGGAACCCTCACCGCCCACTCACTCTTTACCCGGAAAACTTGCCTGCTAAATTGCTATTTTCCCAACCATCAGCTGTGAGATTTAGATTAGCTAGGAAGCAGGAAATGGTTGGATTTCTTGCTTTCTAGCTCAGCAGTCACCAATCGGTGGGCCACAGCCCACAGGTGGGCCTTGAGAAAATTTTGGTGGGCCACAGAGAAATCTCACCCCCAGAGCACCTCCCCCAAAGCAATTAATCCAGGCTGCGCAGAAACACATGGCCTGCAGGAATGCTCCCCGCCCACTCACTCCTTAGCCAGCAAACTTGCCTGCTAAAATTGCTATTTTTCCTTTTTCCAACCATCATTTGTTCTGCTGTGCCGGGAGATTTAGATTAGCTAGGAAGCAGGAAATGATTGGATTTCTTGCTTTCTAGCTAGTCTTTAGATCTACGGCTCTGCTTCCCTTAGGACTGAAGGTTTGCTTGCAAGCAAATTCAGTGCAGACTCACGGCAAGCAAATTTGAGAGACTGAGCTAGCCAATGACAGATAGATAGATCACTGAATGGATTCTGTGAGCAACTCAATCTGCCTGCTTTGCCTGATTTTGGGTAAAAGTTGCTCTTTTTTAAAATAAAAAATTCAATATTTACATGCATGGTGCGTTGTGAGTTAATTTTGTGAGTTTGCATGCTAGCAAATTTTATGAGTTTGCTTACAAGCAAATTTTATGTGACAGATTGAGCTAGCCAATGGCAGATAGATAGATTTCTGAATGAATCTGTGATTCTGTGAACAACTCAATCTGCTTGCCTGCTTTGCCTGATTTTGGGTAAAAGTTGCTCTTTTTTAATAAAAAATTCAATATTTATATAAATATTTATAATATTTACATACAAGCCATGCCCAGCCAGTCACATGACCACCAAGCCACAGCCACAAATTAGGCCATGCCCAGAGAACTGGTTAGTGGTCCCTGGGATTTAAAATTATGAGTTTGGTGGTCCCTGAGGTCCAAAAGATTGGTGATCCCTGTTCTAAAGATTCTAAGTGTTCTAAAGATCCCCCAGTAATAATAAAAATTGCAATACCAGGAAAAAGAATGTTCAGAAAGCTGATGGGGCTGATATGGATGTAATGTAGTTGTTCAAATCTCCATTTGAAATTTAAAATGTTCATAATGAGGTCTTATGTAATAGATCCTCCTATTTTTCAAGAGAGCAGAAGAACTTACGGGACCGCCTGCTGCCACCATCGGCCTCCCGCCGGCTAGTGCGCTCTCACAGGGTGGGCCTCCTTGGGTTGCCGCCAGCTGGGCGATGCCGGCTGGTGGCTCTGAGGATGTGGTCCTTCTCTATGGGAGCACCCTCCCTCTGGAATGAATTACCCCCAGAGATGTGTGCCATCCCTGATCTACGAACTTTCCGGTGCGCATTAAAGACCCACCTCTTTCAACAGGCCGGTCTGGCCTAGTATTATTAGAATGGTTTTTAAATTTCTTAACTTTTTACCCTGTTTTCATATTTCTATTGTAATTTTAACTTCAGCCACTAGTTTAATCTTTTTAAATCTATTTTAAATTTTCTATTTTGTAACAGTATCATTTTTATTTGGGCTGTACACCGCCCCGAGTCCCAATTTGGGAGAGGGGGCGGTATATAAATAAAATAAATAAATAAATAAACTTAATTTTTAATTAGACATGTAGAAATTTATACTGGAAGAACAATCATGGTTTGATTATTCCCATTAACGAAAGCCAGAAACAAGTAAGAGTAATCCATACAAGTTTATATATAAAGAAACTTGAAACCCTGCTTTTCACCACTACATGAAAATATTTTAAAATGGGTAAAACTGATTTTCAGATACCATTGTGCTAAATATTGGTGAATTAGTAATTTAAGCAAGTAATTTAATCAAAATCAAAAGTTACCAACCTCCTGTAATTCTCACTATTGTAATTGTTGACAGCTAAGCTGTCAATACTTTAAAATTATCCTTTTTATGAAGTCATTGTTTTTTTTTAAATATCAGTGTTGGTTCATGATATTTTTTAAAGGAGAAAATTTTTCATATAAAGTTTGACATTTCATACTGAATGCATCCTTTTATAATAATACCATTTTAACTTTTAACTCTGGTCTATGTACTCGGAGGAAATATTGAGTATTATCATGCCATAGATGTAAGCTATGTTTTCAGCCTCCTTCTAGCCCAACAGAGTAACACAACTTGCAGTAAAGGAGACATTTTTTGTTATCCTATAGAATTGCACTTCAACTGATTAAGAAATAAAACTGATCAATTCCAAAGAGATTGCCATTCTCCACAAAAAGACTGAGAATGCTTTTTTGAACACAGAAAAAAGGTTAAGGTAAGCGAGATTCACTCTATCCTGAGGGCTCCATGCAGGACATTAAAGGCAGCTCAAATTCAACAAAGACGTCAGAAAATTTGAAATGGCTAGCTACATTCTGGTTCTACAGATTTCATTTGCTGTTTATATTGAAGGGTGCATTTATTTCTTCTTCAAAACTTTGAGTGAAATAACAATGTTATATGCAAGTTACATTTCAAATTAAAAATGCCTGTATGATTGATTTTATAATACAACATATATAATGATATAATAGTGCTTAGATATAATAGTGCTTAGATTATATACTGCTACACAAGAGATTTACAGCTCTAAATGGTTTACAGAGACAACGTATTGGCCCCCAGCAATCTGGACTCGCTATCGGAAGGATGGAAGTCAGAGTCAAGCTTGAGCCAGTCGGGATAGAAGAAATCGAACTCCTGGCAATGTGAGCAAAGTTATCCTGCAATACTACATTCTAACCACTGCACCACTATGGAGTACATAAACTCCTATAGCAGGGGTCTGCAAACTTAAACATTCAAAGAGCCATTTGGACTCATTTCCCACAGGGGAAAAAAACCAACAGCAGCCACAAAACCGGTTTTTCACTCTCCTATTATACATTCTTCATGAGGTTTTTTTTTCAAAATTGCCTTTATTTTCAGCTTACCAAATAATGCTGTCAACATGTCTGTAACTATTAGTGTACCAATCTCTAATATGGATTCCAACTTTTTCTTACTGTTCTTATATTTGGTTAAATAAATATGAGAACAGTGTGACCTTTATTTTATTCCCTTTCTTATTGCACAGAGTTTTTCTAAATTTAGTTCTTGCAATAGCTTCTTGTTTATTGTGAATATTCCTTAGAAAACTAATCAGATGCTCTGGTCACCTATAGCCTCAATATATTTCACATTCTGGCATTACCTGCACAGTCAAACCCTTTGATGTAGTAAAATAGAAGTAAATCTTGTATTTTCTGTCTTTGCACTACTATCAGATGTTGTTCATCTCATCTTCCTTTACTTTTTCTGAAAACTGCCCTTATTTTTGTCAGTTTCTATGCATGGTTCTGTTTAAGATATTAATCAAAACTTTGTGTGCAGAATTAATACAGTGATTTGATAAATTAAGAGTTTCCTTAGTAACCTAGTTCCATATTTGTGGTTTTCTGCTCTCTTAAACCAGGGATGACAAACTCAAGGCCCATGGACCAGATTCGATCCACGGGATGCTTAAATCTGGCCCATGGGGCTAGCCTAGAAATAGTGAAGGACTAGCCCCTGGTGCCTCTGCTAGCAAAAATGGGATGCAGGGGGCCACGGGCAGCCCCTGCACACCTTGTTTTCGACCTAGATAGCCTCCTACAGCATCCTGCCAGCCAGAATGAAGCATTTTGGGGTGCTGTTTTGGGGTGCTATAGGACGCAGTCCAGGGCAAAAATGGGGCATGCAGGGGCTGCCCGTGCCCCAGTTTGGCTGGCAGGGTGCTGCTGCACAACATCCATCCCATCTCCTTTTCCCACCTGGCAGGCCCATGGAGGACAACTACAACGCTGATCCGGCCCTCCAAGAAATCCACTTTGACACCCGTCTTAAACAATTTACTGGGTGAATTGAAGTAAAGACCTGTAATTTTTGTATTTAATATCTGGTTTATGCCTCCTATATGTCATTCCTTCTTGTTCGGTTACTGAATTTATAACTTTTAAAAAAGCAAATGTTTTGAATGTGTAATTTGTCTGAACTACTGTCTGATTTAATGCTTTAATAGTCAATTGTTTTCCTACTAGTTTTGTATGTTGTAGAGTCCATTGGAATTGGTGGCTCCCAAAAATATTGAATAAAATTTCATTTACATCTTATAAATGTTTCAGTCCTCTATGGCATTCCCATTTTCTTTTTAATTTTATTTCCTCCATTAGATCTTATTGATGGTTATATTTGTCCTTCCCTTTTGTAATATTATATTCAATCTTTTAAAAAATATCTCATATTTCTTATTTTGGTTACTTTTTACTTACTTTTACTTTCTTCAGTTATACTGGAAGACTGTGTTCAGCTTTGTTGCTGTGTTGACTGTGACTGTGTTGCTGCACAAGAATCATGTACTTCTCTTTGACTACTGTGAAAGCTGGTCCTTCATGCCTATTTGCATAGATCCTTTGAGAGAGTTCTTTCAGCCAACCCTCACCGATGAGAGGGAGTCCGTTCAGCAGGCAGCAACAACTTTCAACTTACAATCTTCCCTACTGGTTTTCTGAGGAAACTAGCAGACTATATTGTGAATTGCAATATGACCATGGAGCTCTTGGCAACCAGTTGTAAGTGTGAGGACCAAAGAACCCACACACTGCAAACGTCAGCAGAATGATGGTGCAACATTTTGAAATAGTTCCATGCTATTAACTACTCTTTTAATTTGAACCATTGTTAACGATCATAAATTGAAGACCATATGTAGCTGCATTCAACATAGTACTTGTTAATTAATTCCAACCTACAAATTTTCAATTTCTAAGAATATGTTTTCTATATGAGATGTAGTAGCTACGCAATATTTTTGTAACCTTCTTTCTTTACATTTAATCTCTCAAACATGGTCGATGGTGCTATTTTGTGATTGTGAAGAATATAACTCATTGTTATTTATTCTATGTTGGAAGTTTATTTTTACTGCTAAAGACTTCAGAACAACACAGAAAGAGTGACAAATTAGTATAAGATTATTTTCCAATTCTGTAATCTCAATATTTGCTCATCTTATCCACATGGATAAAACTGAAGGATTATTTGAAGGATGCGAGAGAACAAAAAAGGAACACTAAATACAATTACAAAACCACAAATTGTTTGTATGTTGGACTTTTATTTTTGTAAACAGCCCAGAGTCACTAAGAGTAAGTGGACGGCCATTTTCATAAGTAAATAGATCAAGTGGAAGAAATATGCCATCAAAGAGGGACAGAACTGAGAATAATAGATATTTTCTTTCCATTTTCTAGATGTTAAATCACTGAATTGCGAAACTTTTACATTATAATCTATAATAAGTTTAACTTCAAAAAATGTGTCATTTAGGATTCTGCGAACTGAAAACAAATAGTTACTGGGAACAAATAGTAGCAGAAAATTTTCATTGTTTATATATTGCAATAGTTGTATACTGCTGACTATAAATGCACTTCCATGAATTTAGTGTATTCTTAAAATAAAAAACATAAAATCTTCATTAAAATATTCTACTGAACTGTAATAAAATATTACTCCCCCTTGGCATCCATAACATTAAAATCTAAAGATTCTTCAAAATAGTTAACCATTATTCTAAAAACCATAAGAAAGGGAATTAACATAATTATGGAGGGGTATAGATGGAAACTTATACCACTTTCCAATCCTCCCCCCAAAAAATCTCACACAGAGTGGGACCTTGAACATTTTTGTCCGGAAGCGCATAGTGAACACACTGGTTTTACTTGAACCAGGCAGACTGAAGATGTTGATGAGTCCAACTAGGTAATTGCCATCACTTTGATTTGGATTCTAAAGTCTTGTGCCATCAACAATACTGCTGTTATATGATTCTAGTTTAGAAGAGCTTTTGAATGTATTCCTCTGAAACAGGCACACCTTGAAATATTTTCAACTACACCAATAAAATTACTCTTAAACATTACATGTTCATCATCCTGTCCTGCAAACAGATTTTAAGTCAAACTCAAACTAAAAACGCACTTTCTGGATTGCCAGAAAGTTTTTTTTTTTAAAAAAGAATTATTTAAGAATTTTAAGAATTTTCTTAAAATTTAAGAAATACAGTCAAGCTCATTTATACTCTTTTGAGAGTTCTCCTTCAGAAAAAGCATTACAAAAGAAGCAGTAAATGAAACTTGGATGCTGTTAGTAACAGCAACCTAGGCAAAGGACTGCTAGGTTTTGGTATTTAGTTATGGGAGTACAAAAAGCTCACGCTTCATGCCTGGAATATCATATCTCAGAAGCAATCTGGGAAACATCAAGCTTTTTATGGAGGCAAAATTCATGATGCTGAAACTGATTTAGGGCAAGAGGCTGATGGAGTGGTCTTTAGACTGGTTAGGAGACAAGCTCCTACTTGGAAACAAGAAGGGTTGTGGGTAGGTCAAGGGAGTCCTAGACTGCATCAGCACAGAGACGGTATTAAGATCATGTGATGTGTTAGTGACCACTTTATGTTGTACTGATAAGACTACACTCTGTCCTATTTTGGTCATCACAATACAAAACAGATGTTCAAACAGAGGTGGTATTCAGCAGGTTCTGATCTGTTCTGGAGAATCGATAGTGGAAATTTTGAGTAGTTCGAAGAACCAGTAAATACCACCTCTGACTTGGTTGCTCCAATGGTGGATGCTTTTAAGAAGAGATTGGACAGCCATATGTCTTGAATGATATAGCATCTAGACTAGAAGATTTCCAACCCTATTATTCTGTATTCTGATACTCTCCCATCTGATTGAATCCATCAAAACCCAATCACTTAGGGCAGCCTTTTTTGTGGATTGTAGTTCTCAAGCAAGCTAAATAAATTGTTTGGAAAGTATCTACACTTGCTAGATAGTTACTCACTCTATTTTATGCACTTCATAGGAACAGCTATTTGAAAGTGAGATGTACTATAGCTAATCATTATTCAAGCATGCATGCCAACCAGCAATCAAACAAGGGTATATTTTGATTTCACTACTTTTAATTACTATATTAATGCATTGGTAGATGCCTTAAGCAAGGAAGTTTCATCCAGCTAAATGACATCTATATTGCATTATGCAGACCTTGATCTCATATTATTGAAAGATATTTAGAAGAGCCATAGACCATTATTTCATTTCTGAACTCCTCTTCTTAAGTACAAGAAAATAAAGGTCATATTTTTGGCAAAGTGCTTCAAAAAAAAGAGGAGCATATAACTTAAAAATACTGTATCGTGTTTAGATTGTGTTACATTATTCAGAGAAGGAACATACTTCATTTCCCAGGTTGTTCTGAATGATCAAGAGTTCAGCAGCAATCCTCACACTTTTTTTTCTTTAGGGGAACACAGTATGCATTAGTTGCTTTCTGAATCCAAGATGGTGGAATAGTTTACCAATGCAGTTAATTCCAGGTGTCAACTATGAGAAACTGGGGAGTGTTCAAAACTGGTTTTCTAAGTTATTTCAGATAGCAAAATAAGTGCCTAATAAAGCTCAATGTATGGAGATGGCTAGTAAAGCTATGTATATTTAAATACTGACAAAAAGCTCCCTTTAAGCCTTAAGTCTAATATATTTTATCCTGCCACTACAAATGCTACTCCTCTTGAGGACTCCACATAAATGACAAATTACATAAACTCATCTGAAATGTGATGCTGATGTACATGAAAAAAAATCAGGCCATGGCAACTCTTAAGGTATTGACATAGAATTACAAACAAAATTTATTCAATGTCATTTTGAGGGCAAATGAGGCACAACAAACTTTGTTTTAAATTAGCCTTATATATGGCCAACTTACAATCAATACATTTCATAGGGCCTTTACAATACTGAGGTTTTAATATCTTACCATTAACAGTATTGGAAGTTAAATTATGCAAAATCTCCCATTCTAAAAGGCTTTGTCCTAGTAAAGAGAGGTGCACTGACTCATGGGATCATCTCCTCCTCTAATTTTTACCAAGACATTCAGAATGGGTTACTTTTTTGTCCACTGAGGTCAGACAGAAGAATTCTACGTGTAGCTTCTTTGGCAGATAAGGATGGCAAGGCATCTTACTGTAGCATCTCAGAATGTACTCAGAACAAAACAGAAACACAATTACAGGCCTTTTCATCATGCACACAACACTGTACTTCATATTACATAATGTATTGTATTTTATGAAGTCTGGAACTGTGACGCAAAATAAATTTTAATAGAATTTGGTGGCTCCCATCCACTAACAAAATGGCCTGTTGAGTTATGTATCAACACAGCATGCCAGGAATCTTTAAAAATACCTCCATGTGTCAGTACTTTGCCCACTTCATCTTGATATGATCTCTTAAAGCCATATGGAACCGTTGCCAAAGATTTCTCTTTTGTCACATTTGTACCATTATTAAAAAATTCTGTAATCTTACAGAGATCTGCCATTTTTAAAAACTAAAGAAGTCCACCATTAATGTATGTTCTATAAATGTTTAATTTATACTCAAATTAAAAAAAATAAAATAATAAAAAGCCCAAGATGAATAGCTATCTTTAAAAACAAAGAATTGAATTGATTACAAATAAATTAATTCCAATGACAAGCAAACATCTCTCAGCACCTAAGAAATTTGTGAAGTGGGAGGTATAGGGATCCTTGGATACTACACCATTACCAGATGAAAAACACAACTGAACATCTCCCTAAAGGGTCTCATTTTAAAATAGCCAACATGCAGCTTTATGTTTCAGTGTGCAATAGCAACATAATGAGAAGAGGCATTGGCTTATCTGATTGCAATTTCTCAGCATGCCTTTGGAGAATCCACACATATGGATTGAATCTGCCTTTCTGCCCAGAGATTGAGTCATCAATCTTTGCCACGCCTTTTTCTGTCAGGCCAGGAAGTCCCCATCACAACGAAGGTGCAGCCACCTGATGATCTTTATTGTGGTATTAGCTCGGCCACTCACCTGGTCACTGGACCAGATGGTTGCCAGGGTGGGAGTGGATTCTCCAAAGGCATGCTGAGAAACTGTGTTCAAATAAGCCAACGCTTCTTCTCTAGCATGCCTATTGGACAATCCACACATATGGGACATACGAAAGCTGGCAGTCTCTATGTGCGGGAAGCAGTCTGGTCCCGTGATTCCCCCATCTGTATGTACTCGTTGCAACACACTTCTGCCAAAGGCCGCCTCTGCGGAGGCAAATGTATCCAGTTTGTAGTGCCGCACAAAGGGGGATGGAGAGGACCACGTTGCTCCCTGCAGATGTCCTCAAGATAGGTCTGTGTTGCCCACGCAGCAGTGATAGCTGCACTTCATATTGAATGGGCGGTTACTCGTCTGGGTACAGGAAGAGCTTGAGTCTTGTAGGCTTTGGCTATACAAGCCCTGATCCCACAGCCTATGGTCAATGATGAGACAATGGTATCCATGGAAGATGGTTGAAATAAGACAAACAGGCCTTCAGTTCTGCGATACGATGAGGTTCTTTTGATATATCTGCAGCGTGCCCTCCTTACATCCAGATTGTGCCATCTGTGCTCCAAATCGTGAGATGGAGTAGGGCAGAAATCAGGTAGAATGATTTCCTGAGCCCTATGAAAGAGGAGGTTGATTTTAGGGATGAAGGAGGGATCCAGGAGCAGAACTACCATTGGAGGGTTCTCGCGTGTAAGCAAGCCCAAGGAATTATCGCTATGCATATCATTTTATCCAGGAGTTGGGAAAGTATGTAGTTTTGAAAACCATGAGAAATACGGAACAGAAAGTAGCCGATGGATAGAAGTTTGAGATGTACACGGGTATATGGGGAGACTGTCAGTAAGAAACAGAGAAGTAAGTTGTGAAATGCATGCAGAAAAGTATAAAAAGAATGTTTTGGGATATGTTCAGGGCCATTGCCATGGCTACTCCTTGCCAGACTCAGCCATGTCAATGGACCTCATTGCAATGGGTCGTTTGTAAATATTATCTTACTGAAATGTTATGATGCCTTTTCATGTTCCAAATTGCTCATGAAATAAATCTCTGATCTCAAAGTAGGATTTATTGCCTGTGATTTGTCTGTGTTCTTCTTTTACTGAATTATTTTTACAACAGCTCTGATCTGGTTGATCAAGAACTTCATGCTGTCCTGGAGCTCCTGGGACAAGTAAACTTTGCACAGACTGGTATCTATCACCATGCACAGGTCTAGCAGGTAGGTGGACGGAACTGGCTTTTTTGAAAGTTGATGGAGAATCCGTGTTCCTGAAGAACACGGATTGTGGTCCACACATCGGCCTGTGCTTGTTGGCTGGAACTGGACTGAATGAGAATATCGTCAAGGTAGCACTGGACCCACACCAGGATTGTTCTGAGGTGTGCAGCCACTGCTGCCAGCACTTTTGTGAAGATTCTGGGGGCCGATGAACCTTGTACTGGTAGTGGTTCCTTGCATAATAGAACCTCTGATGGGAGGGAAAGATGGGAATGTGGAGATAGGCCTCTGTCAGATCGATGGACATTAGGAGACTGCATCTTGAATCTCTTGTACTCTATGTGTTCATTCAACTTTAGACCCAGAATGGGCATTGGTAAATTTACCTGAGAACGCCCTTTTTATCTATGCTGCTAGAGAGCCCAGGATGGGTATGACTCCTCCTGATGACATCATCAAGCTGGGTCCATCTAGTATAAACGTAGCAGCCTGTGGGAGCCCCCAGATTTGGTGAAGATACTTGACAGACTTTAGTGAGTGTCTCTGAAAGCCAAAACAGAATCGTGAACCATAACATACCTCACCACAAACTGGACGCAACAAGGGAAGGGCTGGGCTCTCTAGCAGCATAGATAGAAAGGGCGTTCTCAGGTAAATTTACCAATGCCCATTCTCCTCCATGCTGCTGCGAGAGCCCAGGATGGGACATACCAAAGCCTTCATGTCCTCGGAAGGTCCTCGTCCGGTCTCTCACACTGAAGTAGGCACCACTCGCTGTAGAACCCATCTGCCAAAAGTCACGCTTGTGGAGGTGTAGGAATCCAGGCGGTAGTGTTTGATGAACAGAGATGGGGATGTCCATGTAGCTGCTCTGCAAATTTCCTTAGGGGTGCCTGGGTGGCCCAGGCAGCCAAAGTTGCAGCACTTCTAGTGGAGTGTGCTGTCAGGCCATGTTGTACTGGCAGAGCTTTGGCTTTGTAGGCCTGTGCAATGCAAGCCCTGATCCACCTGCTTAAGGTGGCAGGAGAGGCATTGTTCCCCCGGTGGGAAGGGTAAAAGGATACAAACAAAGCCTCTGTCTTCCTAAACATTGAAGTGCGTTTGATACAAATTCTAAGAGCCCTTCTCACATCTAAGGTATGCCACTTGTGCTCTAAGGCGTGGTGTGGACGGGAACAAAAATCAGGAACTACTACGTCTTGGGATCTATAGAATACAGAATTTATTTTGGGTCCAAAGGTAGGGTCTAAACGAAGAACAACTCTATTGTTGTGAAAAGTGCAGAGGTCCTACAGTATAGATAGAGCAGCCAACTCTGACACCCTTCTAGCTGAAGTGATGGCTATTAAGAAAACCACCTTGAAGGTCAAGAATTGAAGGGACATCTTTCTGAGGGGTTCGAAGGGAGGTTCTGTTAGGGCTTGAAGGACCTTGTGAAGGTCCCAGGTTGGGAACCTGTGAACCACAGGAGGGCAGAGATTGGAAGCCCCTTTCAAGAATCTCTGAACTGAAGGATGAATGGACAAGGAAGGGAAGGAATCCCAGGAGATGACTGAGGCAAGAGCCGCTACTTGATGGCATAAAGTGTTAGGAGCCAGACCTTTGTCAAGGCCATCCTGGAGGAAATGGAGGACCTGTGGGAGTCCCGCTACTTTAGGAGAGAGACCTTCCCTGTGACACCAATGACAAAAAACCCTCCAGGTGGCATTGTACATACGTGTCGTAGAAGATTTACGAGACGCCTGGATAGTAAGGATGACCTGGTCTGGGAGATTGGCTTCTCTTAACAGTTGCTGCTCAAGCACCATATGGTCAATCTGAACTACTGGGGATCCAGGTGAAGCAGTGTCCCCTGATGTAGTGAAATCATGTGGTCTGGAATCCTCCAGGGAGTGGCTACAGACAGGTTCATCAGATCTGCAAACCAGGGTCTCCTGGGCCAATGGGGAGCTAGGAGAATCAGCTCTGCTCATTCCTCCAACATCTTCCAAATGACTGCCGGAATGATGGCAAGAGGGGGAAAGGCATAGAGGAGACCAGTAGGCCATCTGCTCCAAAGTGCATTGGTCCCCTCCGCTCCCTGACAAGGAAACCTGGTGAAAAATCTGTTTGAGTGTTTTGGGGGAGGTGAAGAGGTCTACCTCCAGGGTCCCGAACCTGAGGGAGAGATCCCTGAAAATGGACTGGTGAAGGGACCATTCTGTAGTGGTGGACTAGGCTCCTGCTCAGCCAATTGGCCTGGGAGTTGTTGACTCCTGAGATGTGGTCTGCTGTGATAGACAGCAGATGTCTCTCTGCCCACCTCCCCAACCTTTCGGCTTCCCTCATGAGGGCCCTGGGCCTTGTGCCCCCCTGCTGGTTGACGTGCGCCTTTGCAGCCATGTTGTCTGTCAACACTAGCACATGGGACCCCACTATCCTGTCTTGAAATGTTTCAGGACTAGATAAATGGCTGAGTTCTAGCCAGTTTATGGGCCCAGTCCTGTCTAACCGGGACTAGAGACTTTGAGCCATGAGACCCTCCATGTGGGCTCCCCAACCCAGGAGACTTGCACCAGTGCTGATGATCAGTCTGTCCAGTTCCTTGAACAGGAGACCCTTCGAAAGGGCTGGGGAAAGCCACCACTTGAAGGAACGGCGGACCTCTGGAGAGAGCAGGACCTTGGCAGATGTGTGGCTGGTTCCTGCTGATTGAAAGGGAAGCAGGAACCATTTGTACATCCCATGAGTGTAGCCGTGCCCACGGAACAATGCCTATGCATGAGATCATTTTGCCCAAAAGTTTGGACAACAGCGACAGTGAGACAGTGTGTTGATGTTGGACCTGTCAAACGATCTTGATAAGGTTCTGCCCTTGGCTGGAGATAGAAAAACTTGGCACAGAGTTGTGTCGATGATGGCTCCCAGATGGAGCAATCTGGTTGTTGGGAAGAGATGCCATTTCTTGGAATTGATGGAAAAACCGTGGCACTGGAGGCAATGGAGAATGGTTTGAAGATCTTGATGAACAGAGTGGGTGGAGGACAACAGGATCAAAATGTCGTCCAAGTAGCATTGGAGCCTCACTGGAACAGACCAGAGCGAAGTCACCAATGCCAGCAGTAACTTTGTGAAGACTCTTGGGGTAGACGAGAGCCTGAAAGGAAGAGCCCAATACTGGAAGTGGGAATTCTGGTAATAGAAACAGATAAACTGACGATGATGAGACCAGATGGGAATGTGGAGGTAAGCCTCCATGAGATCAATGGAAGAGAGGCGATCACCCTCCCGAATGCTCTCCTGAATAGAATGCAGAGTCTGCATTTTGAAGCGCCTATATGGGATAAACTCATTCAGAAATTGTAGGTCGAGAATGGCTCACCACCCCCTCGAGGCCTTAGGGACCACGAAAAGCCGAGAATAAAGCCCATGTCCTCGTTATAATTCAGGGACTGGTTGAATGACTATTATATTGACCAGATGACTCATGGCCGATTCCACAAGTGTCCTTCATGAACTGTCCTGGAAAACCGGGCAGAGTAGAAATTTTTCTGGGGGTGGTGATAGAAATTGTAATTGTAACCCCGACCTTACTGTATTGAGTACCCAGGCATCTGTCACTGACTCCTCCCATCTGAAAGCAAAGGAGGCCAAACGACCTCCGATGGGAGAGGAGAACTTGAGATTAAGAGCGACGGAAGGAGCGACCCCCTCCCTCATGAAAGGGCCATTTACCCACAGCGTATTGTCTGCCAGTAGCCCCATGGCGTTGATCTTGATGCTGAGAATACGCTTTCTGAGATCTGGAGAAGCGAGAAGCATTTTCGGGCCTGAATGTGGGAGGCTGGTATAGGGTAGGTTGGAAGTCTGCCCTCTTTCCTGTTGATGAAAGGACTTTTCTTTTGTCTTATGTTTCAACAACAAATGGTTCAAGAGCATCTCCAAACAGCTTCTCACTGGTATATGGAGTAGAAGCTAGTTTCCACTTTCGTCAAGGCTCTGCTTGCCAATTTCGTAGCCATAGCAGTCTCCTAGCTGCCACTGATGATGCTATAGCCGTGGAAGAGAACTTGGTGGCATTGAGGGTGGCGTCCGCCAAGAACTCTGCTGCTGCTATGTTCTTATTGAGGTCTTGATGCGACCTACAGTCTGATGGAGGTATGCGGCCTTGAAGTTGGCATAGCCAGCGGATGGAAGACCTTGTAAAAATGATGCAGCTGTCAAGGCCCGGATGGCCCAAGCCGAGGCTTGATGGTTACGCTTCAGTGTTTGTTCAAAGCATTTGTCCTCTGCCTTTAGTACGTCCTCAGGCTCAGTTGGAGTGCTTGAGGAGGAGGAGGAGGCCACAATGGGGACTTCTACTGGGGGAACTGCCAGAGCCGTAGCTAAGGAAGGACCCACGTTGTAGAACCGCCTATCTTGGGACGATGGGCAGGGACCTGCAGTGGGGAAGGCAAATTGTTCCTTGACTAAGTCAAGAAAGATGATAGGGGAAGGAAGGACCTCCGAATGAACAATGGGTTTGGAGAAGAGGGAATCCCCATGCCCCGATTGTACCCTTTAAGCTCGGAGGCAATTTCCTCCGCTGACAACTGGGCTGTCGGATTTGAATAGAGAAGCCGAACGAGGCTGATCAGGCCTCAGATCTTCCTCTTCCTCCAAGAAGTTGGGGTCCCAAGATTCCTCCCTCTTCCAGATCAGAATCAGGGGAGGGGCTGCGCTCAGATGATTCCGCATACTCTCCCTGAGTGAGGTCCACTCCTTCCACATAGGTAAGATGGGCCCTTTGTTCTACACGACGAGATAGTCCCTTTGGGGAATCTGAGCTAGAGGAAAAGCCGGGAAGGAAGGCTGAGATCTATTTGAAGGCCTGAAAATGTATTGAAGCCCTTCTGCTAGACCCTGTCTGATTGCTAAGGAGACTACTTCGTTAATGTCAGAAGATCTGACACTTGATGGAGGATCCGGGGGCTGAAGACCTGCTGCTGTTGGAGTAAAAGTGGCCTCAGGTCTTGATCGAGAGCTGCTTTGGGCACTGGATGGGATAGATGAAGAAGAAAGATCCCAAGGAGTCTGGGCAAAGTTGGGACCTGACCTGCTCAAGTCTTGAGGTCCTGGTTGGATTTCAGGTCGCTCTGGGGACCAAGATTGGAGGTGGCTAAGAGGAGTTGAGGTATCTTCCCTCTCCCTAGAAGTAGCTGGCTGAATAACTAGAGGACTGACTGGTTAGGAAGCCTGTTGTAGTTGACCCCTCATTTGTTCAATAGTTTTGTTGAACTGCCTTTCTAAGGCTGCATGCCTTCATTTCTCTGCCTTTAATTCGGCCTGGGATATTTTCTTAGGGCCCAAAGCTTTGGCCCTAATCTTGGCCACCACCTCCCTTTGAACAGACTGGGAGCGTTGTCTCCTTCTCTTTCTTTTTCCAGCTTGGGGGCCTTGAGAGATCAGCCGTGAAGGCACTGTGTGGGCCTTGTCTTGATTCATAAACAGACATAAACAGGCATAAACAGACATAAAGGTGCTGGAAGCAATCCTCACTATGTGTTGTCTATGCAGTAGCCTGAATAGGAGCTTATGAATGGTAGAAGCTGGCCTTTGGGGGATGATACCATCTAAAATGGCTGCTCGCTACTTTAGAAAAAGCTTTCAAAATGGCCGCTCATCACGTGCAGTTGAAGAAGCCCCCAAATTGGCCACTCACAAGAGCTACAGGCTACGCAGGGGTTAAATCACTCCTTAGGCTGTAAACAGCCCCGAACAGCGAAATCGACAATAAAGTGAAAACTGAGGTTTTTACAATCAGCTGAAGAGGCACTGTTATCGCCGATGTGATCTTTACAATCGTGACAGCTGAAATCGCTGAGGGAAGACTGTGGAGGAGGATCAAGGGTTGCTCCCTACTTACAGTCTCCCTTGGTTGAAGAAAATGTTGAATCCTCGGCATTTCAGGAAAGTGGAACCTCACTCTCCTGAAGGCACAGCTGCACCGGTTCCCCAGGAGCTATGCCAATGATGAAGATAGCTGTTGCTTTTGCTGCTAACTAAACTGCTTTCAGAGACACCAGCTTATGGTCATCAAAAGAAGCTGAGTCAAAGCTGGGGGGTTTCTCCCACAGGCTGCTACTTTTATACTAGATGGACCCAGCTTGATGATGTCATCAGGAGTCATACTCATCCTGGGCTCTCGCAGCAGCACAGAGAATTGCTCTCCACCCCCACCCATCCCAAGGTCTTCGGACTACAAACAGGATGGAGTAAAACCCCTGCCGTCTCTGGTCTTCCAGCACTGGCTCAATGGCCTGGATGTCCAACAAATGTTGGATGGCCTTGTTCATAAGCCCTCTTCTTAAGAGGTTTTTGAAGGTGGGATATTGGGTGAAGGTCCTTGGAGATGTGGAGAGAACATCCAGAGTGAGACCAAATTTCACGGTCTTCAGGACCCAATAGTTGGAGATGATATTCTCCAATCAGTCTGCAAATAGGCCCAGATGGCTATCGATAGGAGGAGTAATTTGGGTTGGCAAAAGGGACGCCTCCCGAGCCACGAAAGGGGTGCATAGGTTGGAACTGTTGTCTAGTCCTATCTCGAAACCCTGATCTGTCTCTGTCTGTACATTGATCTTATCTAGGCTGGTAAGATTTTTGGAATTGTGAAAATTCCTGTCCTATGTCTATGAATCGAAAAAGCTACCTAGAGGTATAGGGAGAAGCCCGCCTATCTGCCCTCCTGATAAGAGAGGAAACAACTTTACACTTTTCCTTGTTTTCAACCAGGAATAGATTCGAGGCATCTCCAAAGAGAGATGTACCCATGTAGGCGGCCAGTCTCCATTTAGTTCTGGCATCTACCTACCATTGCCAAAGCCAGAGCAAATGACAAGAGGTAATATTGGACACAAGTGCCCTGGAAGAAAAGTGGGCTGCATGCAGGGAGGAGTCAGCCGCAAATTCAGTGGCCGTCACCAGTTTATTGATGTCCTGATTCATCCTGATTTCTTCTGAGGGAACCCTGGCCTGCGAAGCCAGAGGAGGGACATCCTGGTGAAGAAGGAGATGGTCGCTGCTTTGACAGCTCATGCATTGGCCTGGTGTGTCCTATGGAAATTTAGTTCCGCCTTCTTATCCTCAGTCTTAAGGGCCTCCGCTATGTCCCCGGAGACAGTGGAGGGAGAAATCAAGGATGTCAATGACTCATCCAGTGGAGGCAGTGCCTCAGTAAGGAGGGGAGCCATATTGAAAAACTTTTTATCGTTACCCCCTGGGGTGGGAAATGAACCTGGCTGCATCCATTGTTTCCAGATTATGTCCAGAAACAGCCTGGGGCAAGGTATCTCTTGCTGCAAGACTTTGGGTGCAGAAAAAACTCTGCTATTAGGGCCCTGGTTATCAGTTGGTACTGCTGGAACGCAAGGTTGAGTATCAATTTGGGCCATGGTCATAGCTTTGTGGAGCACGGATTTGAACAGAGCTGGTCTGAATAGTCCAGTTAAGGGGGAAGGGTCAGGATGTAAATCTCATCCACAGAGAATCCTTGCTCTCTTTGATCTTCCTCCACCATAACTGATGCCCTACTCCTTATGGCTGGTGGGCTGGTGATGCTGCCTCTGTTGTCTAAGTGGTTCCATAGAAACTTGGTATTGCATGGATTGCAATGGAGGTTCAGACCCCAGGAAAGAGGGATGGCTCCTCCCCTTCAGGTTAGAGGCCACCCCATGTGAAATTGCCTGAGAAATAAGGGCCTGAATTTTCTCTGACAATTCTGGTCCAAATCTATCTGGTCAGCGAGTCCCTCTGCAGTGGGGTTGAACATGGCCTTTGGAACCTTAGGTCTGGCTCTAACCTGTGATTATATAGGGTTAGGGATCATGTAATCAAAGAAAAATATTTCTGTTTGAATTTCCCCTGCTGAGGGAAGATAAACCTGCTCTCTATTTCCCTCTGGTGACCATGCTCCTTGAATTGCATTAATGCATGGATTGCATTAATGACTGCTGAGAGTGGGAACATCGAGACTCTGGCTGGAGGGAGGGGTAATGCCTCTCCTTTTTGGCTTGTTTCTCAGCTCTGGAGAACTGCTTTTCAAGAATCTTCTGCCTTCTGTGTGCATCTCTTCTAGTAGGCTTCCTGGAATAAAGAGCTTTTGCCCTAATCTTGTTTGCTGCCTCTTTACTTGCAGATCTGGTGTTCTCAGGGCTCTGCTTGGGCCTTTTAGCTGTTTAGCTTGCTATTTTGTGAGTGATCAGCCATTATGAGTTGAGCCCAGATACTGTGCTGGGAGGACAGCTAATTGCTCAGTCCTCCAAATTTTATCCTTGAGGCAGATCTTCAGCCCTGGATGACTTCCCTAAGCTGTAGCAGTGGCGGCAAGACCAGTTTCCTGGGGTAGCCTGCACAAATCATCACAGCGTCACAATCAAAGTGGCGCTCACCCTCCCAGACGATCAGCTGTGGAGTGCTGCGAAAGGAAATGGAAACTTCCCCTTTGGAGTTACTCGGGTGAGTCTGGGCATGCAATCAGCACACTGATATTTTCGTGGCTGTGGCTCTGTAGCACATTCCCCAAAAAGTGGGAATTGGTGACAGAGCTGTCCCCTCTTTACCTGGGCTGTTGGGCCATTATTGGTGGTTCAGGGGAAACCACGCGATAACAGGGCAAAGAACAGGCTGTATCTGTTGGTCCAAGACTGAGTCATGACTGGGGACTTCCTGGCCCAACAGGAAGAGGTGTGGCAAAGATTGATGACTCAGTCTCTGGGCAGAAAGGCAGATTCAACCCATATGTGTGGATTCTCTAATAGGCATGATGGAGAAAAATACACAAAGATTCCCCCAATGGTCAACTGTAATGTTCTGTCAGCTATAAATATATGTTAAACAAATAAATATAATAAACAAATTTGATTTAGATCAAGATGGAGAAAAAAATGGTAGATTCCTCAATTCTCCTTTTCCCAGTAAGGTAAAGGTTCCCCTCGCACATATGTGCTACTCTAGGAGCCGGTGCTCATCTCTGTTACAAAGCCAAAGAGCCAACGCTGTCCGAAGACGTCTCCATGGTCATGTGGCCAAAGGCACACGGAACACTGTTACCTTCCCACCAAAGTGGTCCCTATTTTTTTACTTGCATTTTTACATGCTTTCGAACTGCTAGGTTGGCAGAAGCTGGGACAAGTAATGGTAGCTCACTTCTTTACATGGTGCTAGGGATTCGAACTGCCAAACTGCCAACCTTTCTGATTGACAAGCTCAACGCCTTAGCCATCAGCAGCGGAACAGTGCACAGATTGACTTAGCCCTACTCACCCACACAAATGAAGCAGTGCATGCACACATGTCCCTGCCCCTCACATCTCTTCCCTGAACAGGGACCACCAAACTGGAAAGGTTAGGGAACGCTGCTCTAATGGATCTCACTTTTTCCTTCTTTAAACTTAAGCTCTTCCATTCAAAGAGAGCAAATTTGTATTAAGAATAAAGGATTTCATTCAGTCTTTAATGTGAACCAGAGCTACTAGCATTTCCAAGATTGGCATACATTTAATTTTTTAAAACTTTTTAGAATTTTTCAGATTAGAGTTTATAAATTCATACAGTAAACAAAACAAAATTGAATAAAAATTCAATTTTTCTAAAAATCTCTGCCGATTGGCAAGATCATAAGAGAAATACTAGCATAAACTAACACTTGGAAAAACTGTGTGAGTTATAATTATGAGATCAGATCATCACCAGCTGGATAGAGGAATTATCTACGACTATTGGTCAGTATTTTGAGCATAAGAAAAATGTATTTTTCTAGGGATTTCTGTACGAATGCAGCATCTAATATTTTAACACCACATATTCCTACCTTATTTGCAGTACTATATATGCAAGGGAGGAAGAAAAGAAGACATTCTGATAGAGCAATTGCATAGTGACAGTGAGAGTATAAATTGGAACTTGTACTTTATGTGAAAATCATTGCTTGTTAGGGATGTTATGAAGATAGTAAATGGTTTTCAGACCATTTAAACCCTCCCCTCCAGAAAGGAGAAAAAAGGCCAGTGTTAATATTGCAAAATATATATTCTGCTAAAAATTAAATTGAAATACTATTTTCTAAATAATTTCCCACACGTAAGTCACCTTTTTTATTTCTTGAGACAGTATCAGTTTATTTCAAATTTAGAGATACTGGCCTTGATTCAAATTCATGGCAGTTATAGAAACCAATGTTCCATGGCTTGATTCAGGTGGCAAGCATTAAATCTTTTTCCTGCTGTCATGCAACAACAACTTTAATACAAATTAGCACTGCCAAACTCACTTTTCTGAGCTACAAAGTCCTTGATGCTACTCCCTGAATTTTATTCATTCTTTCACATGGACTATGCTCTTTTAAAATTGCTGTAACTGACAACAAGAACAACAAAAACCAACCATTTAATAACAATGGATTTTGCACTGTAATTCACCACAAGTAGAAAATTTAATAGGAAATATTCATTATTTTAACTAAGATAAAACTGAAAATAATGCATTGTAATTTTGTGGATTTGATTTTTATAAAATCAAATCCTCCTATTAGCCTGATTGCCTACGTTTAATCTAACCTATCAGTCATTAATGATTTCATATACATTATCCCAGTACAACAGCATTCATTTCAATTTCTCTTTGTAGTTTATTTTTCTACAATCAATGATATCTTCTAATAACATTTAACCTTTGCATAGTTCCCTTCATAAAAGCTTTTGCAGCAAAAACAGTAGGGTCAGGGGGCTAAAAAACTGTCAGGCTATATAGAACCTATTTATTAAAAATAATAGCAGCCGCTGGAACCCTGATAAAGAGGGGTGGAGCTTCCATGTCAGCTGATAACATTGCATCTGGAAAAAATATCAATATGGCTGCTCCTGATTGAGATGGGAGCAGATGGCTTAGTACGTTTAAGGTGTCTCCTATCTCACTTTGTCCTTTGTGGAAAGGTGATTTTCCAGCCCACACCCAAAGAAACTTTCCAAAGCAATGAAGAGGGGAGAATCCCAACACACTCATCCACCTAACCTTAACTTGGTGTTATTCTTTAGGGGCATCTACCGAATTTTAATTTTGTAGAGACTCTCTACAAATAACTTTTATTCCCCAGCAGATAAACATTTTGTCTTCTTAGTTTTGTGGAATCCTAGGCTTCAAAGGAACCCAATCTGGAAAAAACTAGCAGCTGGTGATCTGCAATAGTTCTATGGTTCTTTGCTACGCCCATACATTTTGGGTATTGATTAAAGATGCACTTCAATATAAAACGAGTAATGCTCAAATCTCATTAAGAAGCAAACCACCAAACCTCTTCAATCTAATCCCAACTGACCCAATCATGTGATTTCCAACTGTAAATTTAAGTTAAACTTCTTTATGATTACTTTAGGTTACTTCATAAAAAACATATGAAACATTTCATTTAAATAACTGCAATATATCAAACCAGAACAGGCATAATCCAGCTGTTACTTCTATATACCAGGTACAGTTCTGAAGCCACGCCTCCAAATAAAATCCACCTCTCACTTGGATGAAGATGAGCTTTGCTCAGCTATAGAATATTTATGAGAAATGAGAAAAAGAGTAAGATCACATGAAGGTCAGATGAAGGACTTCTTGGCAGGTAGAATTGACTTATTTTCTTCTTCAAACAATTAAGTGCAGTCTAACACTGCTACTTCTGCCTGTTCTCAAATCCTGAAGCAGTCTTCCTGAACTTCACCATAACTACTCTCCTTGACTTTATGTCAAACATTGCCTTGTTGTACCAAAAGGACAATGGGCTAAAGGATGCCCTTGGAAGATGGTATGTCCTGGTACCACACCTAACTGCCAGTTCATGCTACTGTGATAGCAAGTCTTAGTACAGTAGCAGGAAACAGAAGCATAATTTAATCTTTTGTGCAGTTCAGTCCTGCAAATATGTATTCTGAATATATTATTGATAGCAATGCGAATTACTACCAGATTTATGGCATACAATTCCTAATATTGAAAATCCTAGAAGGAACAATGGCGCCAGAGTAAATCTTACAGTTCCTTGAAATGAGCAAAATTTGGAAAGCACATTGCAATTTTATGTTGGATAGAGAATATGAAGACCAGATTATCTCTCTTCAACAGACATCAAAAAAATATATGAATGAAAGGAAGTTTACTGTAAATCCATTATCAAGAAGGTATATGAAAAGGTGAATGAAGACTGTCTGAAAACAAGAATTGCTCCTACAGTGGCAGAATGAGTTGTCCTGATAAAATTGGGATAATGCAATAGTTTCAAAGATTAAAGGTTTATTTTCCTATGGACTAAAATCATTGTAATGTAAACTCCAAGAAGCTTCATCTCAATGCAAGCAAACCACACTTATAATTATAAACATATATAAAAGACTAGAAGCATTAAGTAATGGAGTAAAGTTTATGGGGTATTCCCAGTTGTAACTAACTTGTTTCGGTGCCATAGTAAATTTGATCGATTGCTAAATGAATGGCTGGAAGTTAAGGACTACCTGTATTACAACAGCAATCAATGCTTTAACTAACAGACCATATGGCATCTTCATATGCAAAATGAGCAGCTAAGGGGAAATGTGTAATTGCCTTGAATTGTAGATGAGAGTGACTTATGACCAGTTTTCCATTTACAACCACTGCAACATCTCCATGGTCATGTGATCAAAATTTGGCTGGTTAGCAATTGGCATGTATTTATGACAGTTGCACTGTCTCATTTGTAACCTTCCCAGCCAGCTTCCATGTAAAGCTTATATATGAGCATGTAACAAGTGAGGGCTTATTTATATTATGAAGTTATAATATCCCAAAACAGATTTACCAAATCATTTTATGGGAGGTGAGAGTAATAATGCAAAATCAAAACCTTTCTTTCCTAATATTAGTAACATTTACATTACATAGCTAATTAAAGTTGCCACACCAGACAACTTGGGGCAGGTGTGTATATTTTGCTTACAAAAAGAACTATGATTCTCAGATCAGTAATTTTAAACTGATGGGTACTTTGTTATAGTGAAGATGTAAGCCTCATGGGTTTCCATGGTCATGTTCAAAGACCCTTAGCAAATTATGCATTAAAAGGAGTATCCATTCAATTTATTTAAGTAACTAACCAAAACAGAAGAATGAAATATAAAATCCCTTCAGGTTTTTGCCAAATGAGTCAGTGACTCATTCTAAAATGGCCTTGGACTGACAGGCAAACATTTTCTCATTTACGTAAGCATTTGGCCTATACATGTTTATAAAAGTTGCTATTTTTATACACTACTACTTGATTATTTAGGTGAATTTACATTGTTTATCATGTTACTTTTTATTGTGTATTTCACCTTGGGAAAATTTACAGAATGATATGGTAAAAACATGATAAAATGAAGTATTAATCTTTAGTGGGTACTTTCTCAACTTCAGGGAAAGTAAAAAAGGAGGCACTGAAAAGCTCTTTAAATAAAAAGAAACAAGTAGGGCTGTCTGATCTCCTTTTTATGAGTATTTCTCTTAATATATTAATAGCATGTACTGCAGTAAGATAAATGTGAATTTCAATGTAGAGGAGGATACTTTACTATGCAATTAATGGGAAAAAAGGCAAGAATTTATTGGTCATTCAAAATACAGTCATGTGAAAAAAGTATATTACCCCTTTAGAATTTTTTATTTTTTCAACATACTTCAAAATTCAAATATTTGATCTTTATTTCAACAATACTGGTATATAAATAGGATTCACCAAATGTCATGCACTATTCACATTTCCTACCCCATTGTGTAATTCAAATAAACATAATGCATATTTGAATCTGAAAAAAATTAAATACATCCCTACATTTACTACTATCTCAAATATCTAGACTTAGAATAAGGTGTACCATTTTAATGATTAGAATATCATTAGAGAGGGTCTGGGAGGAGCCTGTCTTAATGAAAATCTCAGGCACTGTTATTTGCTGCTAAAGTGTAAGGTAATCATCATATGCAGATCAAAACCTCTCTGAGACCTTTGAAAAAAAGTTATATACCCCTATATATCTCTGGAATGGGATTTTAAAATGATTAGAATATCATTAGAGAGGGTCTGGGAGGAGCCTGTCTTAATGAAAATCTCAGGCACTGTTATTTGCTGCTAAAGTGTAAGGTAATCATCATATGCAGATCAAAACCTCTCTGAGACCTTTGAAAAAAAGTTATATACCCCTATATATCTCTGGAATGGGATTTTAAAAGGTTGCCAAAGAACTGGATTCCACTACACACAAGATTACGTATAAGGGAAGATGATTTCAAGCAACTGCCGGCTTACCCAAGAAAGGGCATCTCAGTAAATTCAGACACAGAGCAGAACAAAAGAGATTGAAAGGAGTCTATGAAACCCAGACTTCATCATATGAAATACAAGTAGCTTTCAACACTACAGTCCATGATTAGAATGAAGCTACATAAATTAGATCTATATGTGCCACGAAGAAACCTTTGCTGTCCGGAAATATATATCAGGACTATATGTTTTTGCTCATGAGGCCAGACTGAGTTTGCTTGTGAAGATTTAGGGAAAGATCACTACTTTTGAGAGATGTGCTCTGGACATATGAAGCAAACGTTCAAAGCCTTTATTGTCATTGTACACAAGAACATGTATACAAGAAATTGGTTTAACCTCTATTTGTGCAGCCATACAAGAATACAAGACAACATAAAGAATAATCCTTATACAAGTAAGTTAGGGAAAAAAACTAGTCATGCCTTTCCATATGTACATCATATTCTGTGCAACATGTTTATTACTCTGTATGTGTATGATCTTATAACATGGTATATATATGTAACACAAAGTATATATATATATATATATATATAAATATATATTTGTTTTCTGAGGTTTTCGTGGGTATTTGTATGTGGATCTTTGGTAATTTGGGTTTTCTCCTGCGTAACTGAACTTGATATTATTGACCTTGATTCTCATCTTTAAATTGCTCATTTTATAAAAATTATATATACTTTAAAGCTAAAGGAGTGGAAATTAATACAAACAATTCCGTTATTACAAATGTGGCAACAAAACGAACTGTAATATATTATGAACGACCAGAAGTCTGATGGAAAATAAAACTATTTAGAATAGATGAAATGGAATTTTTAACTTTTAGTAGATAAATTAGAAATGAATGAAAAGCATAAGACAAAATTCTGCTTTTAATTAGTATTTCCTTTCCTAGGCCTTAACAATTTACTATTGTTGGCCTTAACCATTTAAACAACTTTAATATAAAATACCTATTATTTTTCTCATTTTTCATTTTTCTCATTTAAAAACTCTTCCTGGAAAAGTTCTCTTGAAAACACAAAACTGTGAACAAAGCACAAAACTGAAAACATAAATACAAGGAAAAAAATACTTATTCCTGTTAAGCATGAGTATTTTCTCAACACGCAAGAAGTAGTTCCAGAGATGTAAAATATTTTAAACACAAAGACAGGTGCAATTGATTTTTATAATATTCCCACTGTTGTAAATCAGACTGCTGCTGAAAAAAGGGTGTAAACAATGCAGCCCAGGTGTCTATTCCAGTGATGGCTAACCTTTTCGGCACTGAGTGCCCAAAGGGTGTGCACATCCGCATGAATACGTGTGCGCATGCACAAGCCACCAAAAATCAATGTGTGTGCATCCCCGCACATGCACTCCGCCCACTCATGTACATGCATCTCCCACATGTGCTCAACCCCCGTGCATGTATGGCAGAGACCCAAAGACCAGCTGGCCAGCAGGAGGCGCATGCACCTGCACAGCAGAGTGCAACTGGAGCAACATCTTGCGTGCCTGCAGAGAGGGCTCTGCATACCATCTCTGGCACGCCTGCTACAGGTTCACCATCATGGCTTCTTTTGCTCAATTTAAATACTAGCCAAGTTTCCTGTGATACTGAATAGAGGAAATTGAAGCAATTCTGCCTTATTAAAGGTAATTCCAATATCAGCTAAGACTATTACGCAATAAAATTATCAAGCAAGCAAGAGCTGCTCTTAAGAAAGGTCTGTTCAAGAAATAATTTACCACTTAAAGAAGGATCATAAATTATTAGGAGTGGATTTGTAGTCACTACTAGTAACACACATTTTGTAAAAAAAAAAAACAAAGTATCTAAAAACAAAATACAAGTACATGAAGTCAAGCACTGTATGGATCACTCAGAAATTCCTAATTTTTATCTCACTGTGGCCCAGTGCCTACAGAAAAAAAACTATTTTTCGGACATATTTTTCAAGCTGGGGGGCACTCAGGTTAGGACATTTCCCTGAAGTGCCCATGTCATATTAGAATAATGGCTTAATTTGCTCTTAATAAGTATATTCTGTATTGATTTCATTGCTTGTATTATTGTCACATTTTAGTTATAGTGAGCAGAAATACAATAGGTGATCTAGAAATAGAATTTAATTTTACAATGAAAATGGAAGTGACTGGTTAAAATTCTCAGTTAATAAGATTTTGTTTTAAAGTTTATAATAATCTGCTGGAATAAAATCAAAATTCCAGAATAGTCATGTTAATATTTTATAGTAAAAACAGTGTAAAGTCCTATAAGCAAAAAAAAATTTCACTTTAAATTGCACTTTCAGACATAAATGGAATAAATATATATATATGTACGTATGTATGTATGTATGTATTTACTTGTCATTTTAATGGGAAGAAAATAACCTAGTTATCTGTATTGAATGTTTAATATTGTTATGAGCATTTGTAAAATCTGAAGATGGGACTGAAGACACTATAAATATTTATGGATATATATTTTTTAGAAATTTTAGAAAACACTTCTTATAAAAAGTGAAGATTCTGAAGTATCCAAAACCAGAGATTATTTTTCACTTTGAACAATCATTCCTGTTTGATTTTTTACTCAAGAATGTAGGCAAATAGGTTCAACAATACTTTTTTACAAGCTGAAAATCCTAAAAATCATTATTTTCTTGATTTTTGCAAAATTCAATGCCTGAAACCCATATTGTTACAACTTTAGACTTTCCAAATGTCAGTGAAACATAAATCTCTTGGACTTTTCAAAATGATCAGCTTAAAATATAATAAAGCCTAAATTGTTTTGTACATGGTCTTCAACACAAATTGTCCACAATGTTCAAAACACTTTGATATGCTTTACTATGTGGTATCTTAAAACTAAACTTTCAGCAATACTTGACTAGTATTTTTTATTTGCTAACGTTTTCACATGAGTTACAAAATTTAGTCATGTAAAGTTCCACAAACAGAAAAGAAATGACATATAACTAATGTAATGCTAGTTAGTTAAGAACTATATTCAGGTCAGGGCAAGTCCACAGCAAGCAGCAAACAAATTGCTTAACTTTTAAAATACTACTGCTGAAATATAAGCATTTATGAAATAAGGGAAGTCCCAATTGTCAGTGCTTGAAAAGAAATATTGAAGAAAGGTTGAAGTTCAGAACCTTTAAAGAAAAGATTTTTATTTCTGTTGCAACCTGCAAAAATGAGAATTCATCGGTATTTGAAATTAATCTCAAGAGGACCAGGATATACAGACAATAAAATGTCTTCAATAACTGCATAGATTTGAAAAACCAACCTAGATTCCTCTTTGAAGGATACAAATCACAAGCAGTTTAAAACCATTTTTAAAGAAGTAAAGGAAGAGTTACCTGAAGCTTTTCCACCTAAAATATGTAAAACTGTTAAGATTACGCTGTCTTTATGATATTTAATAACAAATGTTTCAATCATTATATAAATTACTTAATCTGTCTAAACATCTAGTTCACCCAGTGATTCTGGACACAATTTATAATTCTTAAACCTGAAACATAAACAATTCAAAACCAAGCTTCAATCCTAAAACTATAGATTGGAGTTAGATTGGAGCAGTTTCACTCTAGATACACGTTACATTAAATTATGAATCATAAAGGCACACAAAGTAGTAGTAGAAAAACAGTATAGCAAGAATTGGGTTTTCCCATCTCTCAATGTTTCCCATTTTACAAGACTGAAATATCTGGAGTACTGAGAGCACAAGTGCAGCATTTATTTATGCTCATTAAAGCATGTTTATTTTATTTTTATTTTATTTATTTTTGTCAATTGCTTACAAAATAATCAGTATAAGTAAAACATAGTTATGAATACATGGATACTTATAAGAAAAATAAAATATAAAAGAAACAATAGGACAGGGACGGTAGGCACATTGGTGCACTTAGGCACGCCCCCTACAGACATCTTAGGAAAGGGGTGAGGTCAATAGTAGACAGTCTAAGTTAAAGTTTTTGGGGTTTGGGGAAGAAACCACAGAGTCAGGTTGAGTATTCCAGACACTGATCACTCTGTTGCTGAAATCGTATTTCCCTGCACAACTAGGAAATACTGGGCATGATCCATTGCTGTTTACAAATACTGAGCCAAAGAATGTGTTAAAGAGGTTGGCTTTAATAGTGTCGTCAGTCTTTACCATTAGGTCCTTTCAGGGGTAGGATAGACCTTGTGCTTTGAGTACAACACAGTACAATAGAAACCTCTCAAAAACAGTTGCACAATCCTGTAAAAAGATGCAGCTACTTTAATTAGCTGCACAGTGGGTTTAGGTTTACATTCCCAGAGTTTCCAAGTGACTGAACACAAAGTATTATAAACTGTAAACTTCTATTATTTCCCATAAGGAGATTAGAATGACACTGCGATTTTTACAATCAAATTAACCACCTCCCAGAAAAGCTAATACTTTTCATTGATAACATTACATAAAGTTCTTACATAAAGGTTTGTAGCCTATTCTATCTAGAAAATAGGATTCATAGACTATTTTTTCTTCCCTTTTAAACAATAATATCAATTCATGACAAGTTTTTACTTTTTTTGCAGCAGCCTCATAATGAAAAAAGAAATATCCCGTAAGCCCATTTTTTCAGTTTAATTTTTTCCCTTGAAAAAAACAAGTTTTGGAAAAGACATAAAATCCTGATTTAAACCATTTCTGATCAGCAAGAAATATTATCAAGATATTGCAAATGCAGGCTAAATCCAACACTTTGGAGAAATTTTGCTGGACACAGCATGTACATAGATGAAATATATTTCCTTCGCCATAGCAGAATGGAACAGATTGGAGGCAATTTTCATTCATTTCATTTTATCAGGAAATCTATATATCCTAAAATTTGCTCCAGAGATTTGGGGAGCCTCTGGACCAGTGGCAGAAGAACTGCACAGAATCAGTGAAGAACATTTCTCATTTCTATGAATAACATTTTGAACTGAATAAGACTCAGGGGATGCATGCAGCAACTGCAAAAAGCAAACATGGATTTCAAAACACTGAACTTTAAAGATACATTTTTTAAAACAGCTGAAGGACTGCAATGGGATATCTTTATGTGAATTTGAACTATATAATAAGACAATGTCATGAGTAAAGTTCCTCAAAACAGTGTTTTCAGCACATTACAAACCAACTGTTTTTCCAAAAATATAAACTGAAAGATGAAAAATACATAGAATTTTAAATGCAGAATTCCTCAAGTTCAGTCTCAATATTTTTTTATATTTTTATTTTTTAAAAACCAGAAGATTTACATTTACTGATTTTGAACTGTCTGTTCCAAGCCTTAGTGCTAATTTACAGATCTTTTCATTCTGGAAAATAGACCCACCAATTAAATAATGCCTGAATAACTTTTATATTATATTCTATGCCCCACTCTTCATTTTGGAATGTTTTTGGCAATCAGAAGCACAGAATTTTTCAAAAAACAAACAAACAAACCCCAAACCCACACATTATTCAAAGATGTTTGTATATTAACACTAAATCCAAAATTTAAATGTTCATATAATTGCAATTTATGAAAAACAATGTTATAAATATATTTTATTTTTAAATCATTAAGATAAATTCAAAAATCTTGATAGCCCATTAAAATGTAGATTAATGTAAATAGATACTGCTAAGACTTCTAGACAAGGTGGGCATTGCAATCACATGGCAATTCACAATCTCTGGCTTGTTATTTTGTCAGTTTCGGTAACCTTTAGCACTCCTAAACTTCTTTAGTCCAACAATATATTTTCTCCCCAAAACATAAATATTTCAACATTTGTGTACAAAATCTGTGAACTTCAATATTGTTGCAAGCTATTTGAATCATCTTTGAATCTTGTTTTAGACTGTAACATTGTGTCATAAACAGCCAAATTATACTCTCAGATTCATAGTATGTTGCTAGGCCAAACGTAAGAATTTAATTTAGCAGAAATTTGGCAATCTGTTAATCTTTCCTAAAAGGAAACATAAAACATAAATATTGACATAAATATATGACATAAATATTGCAACTCACAAACTGAAACTCAGGATAGGTAATGTAAGAATAAAACCAAATGCAAAACAAAAAAATAAATATAAAAAATTATAATGTAAGATAAAGATGTACTTCATAATGAGAACTTGAAGTCATGGCTTAAAGTTATCCTGTTATTGTTGCATTTGAGATTATAATCCACAGGAATGTTAATGTGTCCCTAGATCAATCACTATATATTAATCTTTTAACGTTCTTGGATGTATTCCTAGTATTTGCATTCCACCGAAGGGGTGTGTAGGTGTGTCTCAATCAGGCAGCATGGTATTATTTCAAGAATTGTGGATTTTCCATAGGCTGTCTGAAAGTAGTGTTATTGTATATATCTTGAAGGTGAAACCTACATCTATTTGCAGTAATGGATCCGTTCATATGTGTTGTTTGTCAAGAAAAGGGGAAGATAAGCAAAGTATTTGGAGTCCTTCTGTTTATAACACAATTTTCAGTTATTTCCCCCTTTACTTCCGCCTTTTTTTTATTCCTCTGCTCATTAATTTTGTGGTTGTGTTAATCCTTTAATGCTGTTACATGCATTTGTATTAGTTTGTATAATACAAACTAATATGACAAGAAAAAAACAAGATAAATTTATTTTAATGTTATTTCATTGGGATAATATAATAAATCCTAGTGTACTTAATTTTTACCTTCTCTGCATATGACTGGGATTTGCATTATGAGATGAACACAGTTTAAAAGGACCAAACTTACTTTTTTAAATTGTATTTTTAGTCATTTACTTCATAAATGTTTGCTTTTTTTTCTCTTTACAATCCGCATTGATAGTTTTAATAGCCATGATACAATTAGTCAAACATTAAGGAATAGATTTAAACTGTAATTTAAAATCCAAGTTTTTGGTAAGTATTGATAAGGAAAATGTTGTACAAGAGATTGTTTTAAACTAATGTACTGAAAGTTAAAACAAAATACAATACAAGAGTAGGGGATGCACAGCCTGGTCTTTTAAAGATTTTAGATCATAACTCCAACGTTTTGCTACTGGCTACTTTGGCTAAAGACAATTGTGAAATATGAAATAGTTGGAAGGCTTGGATATTTAGTTTTATTTTTTTAAAGAATCAGTTGTAAACATTTTACTAGTATTAGTAAAATCAACTTTTTTTCAATCAAGTGATATTTAAAAATATATGTAATCCTGCTAATATGTCCTTTTTCAATACAAACTAATACCGGTAGTAGATTAACATAAAGCTGAAAATTAAAGCCAAATGTTCTGCAATACATTGGGATGATATACCTTCATATAATGGCCATGTCTTATGTCATTTGTGTTGCTAACGATGGCTCTTGCATTTATAATTCTATTATACTTTTATAAATCAGCATTTGGATAAATGATTTTGAACCATTAATGTATTTTCCTGGTTAAAATTCTCTGAGATGTTCTTAATAAGAGTCTTAGATAATGAATTTGGGCAAACTCTGGAACAGTCTTTACAGTATTATCATTCTCATTAATTTTCAAAACTACCAACTGTGTTGAGATGATCGTCATGGGCCTAAGACTTCAATTTGGCTAAATATTTTTGCATATATTTCAACATTTAAGTAACAGATGTTTACATCTTAAGTTTGAATTTCAGTAATGGTTAAATATTTACTATGATGCCCTAATTTATTTTACAATGTTCATCTTCATCTCACATTTTTAGCCCTGAAACCTAACTTTACTATGCTCACTAACTATAGACAAAATAACAACAAAATCTGTATTTAGTAAATATAGCTATTATTACTACTATTACTATTATTATTAGTGTAATAAAAGTAAAATTGTTTTCAGAAGTTAATGAAGATTATGTGCACCATCCCATTTGAAGCGTTATTCCTTTTGTTATCTTCAAAGACTATTTGTTTCCCAATTGTTTCATTCCTTTAGTGTTCTCCTATCAAAGCAATAAGTATTTCATTACTAGTTTATCTGTCCAGAGGTTTGAGAAGCAGTAACAATTAACCCTCCCTTCACAGTGATTGATACAGGCTTTGCTTTCAATTTGTTCCACTACACAGATCATGAAATTCTGAATGCGATCATCCTTATTGACCTGTATCTTATTGCCTACCTTATTGACAAATTGCTACTATATATACTATACTATATATATATGTGTGTGTGTGTGTGTGTGTATAAGGTTTTGAGCTGATAAATAATTAAATAAGGGAGACTAGGATAGATAACACAAAGTATATATATATATATATATATACACACATATATATATATACACATATATATATATACACATATACATACATACATACATACACACACACATATACATACATACATATACACACACACACACACACACACAAAAGCAATTTGGATAGATACATACACCCACATACACACAGATATATATACACAAAACAACATAAACATATGTATAGAACTATTATAAAACAAGTTTTTTTCAAAAAAATGGATATTCCTCAACTTATAACGGTTCATTTAATGACCATTCCAAGTTACAACAGCACTGAAAAAAAGTGACTTGGACCATTTTCAATACTTATGACCATGCAACATCCCCAAGGTCACATAATCAGCTTGGCAATCAGTTCATATTTATGACTGTTGCTATGTCCCACGGTTATGTGATCACCTTTTGCCACTTTCTGACAAGCAAAATCAACAAAATACAATAGCCAGATTCACTTAGAAACCATGTTACTAATCTATCAATTGCTATGATTCATTTAACTGTGGCAAGAAAGGTCATAAAATGGGGCAAAACTCAGTTAAACAATGTCTCTTTAACAACGGAAATTTTGGGTTTAATTATGATCATAAATTGATGCCTGCCTGTATTTTGTTTGAGGATGGTATTTGTTAAGATAGCAAGACAATCCATTATTTGATTTTACAACAAAAAAGTATATGCATCTGAGCAAAAATGTATTGTTTGTGGAATTCTTATCCACCAGCAAAATACATCACCTAAACAATATGAACAGAATTGCTAGTGGAGGATTGAAATTTTATATGAAAGTTACTTAAAACATTTTTCCTATTCTTATACTATAATAACATCGAAGTATACTAAAGTTCTTCTGATAGCAGAAAGTTTCTTTCAAATCATGTTAAGTATAATTCAATTTCTCTGGATGGGTCTATTAATCTAAACAAAGTCTTAACTTAATTTTTTCACTTATTTTGTCTAACAAAGATCAATGGCAAATTAAACAATACTTTGCTGTCTCCCAATTATCTTTCTTTGATAATCAAAAACGGAAGTATAGGATGCTCAGCACTACACCAACAAATATTCCATGCGTTGCTCCCATGTTCTTACAACACATCCTCTCCCTCTACTGCAGTCATAGCTTCCTTCCGAGATAATAGGAAACTTTCTACTGAGTGAACTTTATTAGATACCTTCACCAAAGCTATACACTCCATAATTTAATTAGATTCTCTACCCCTAGATTCTATTCATTTTCCAGAGGACCGGGGCATACTGGAATCTTTAGGAGAAGCAGAGCAAGAAAACAAGCAGACATTCATTGTATGATGAAGTTTGTAGCTCTGCCACATTTTTTTGCAACAATAAATCTGGTGGACAGAGGATTCCACAATGGTTGGTTTCAATCTTCTACTGTTACAAAACTGAGTAAGGAGGAACAAGTTAGTGCATACAACTAGAGAAGTTTTACCAAATCACATGGATTAAAAATATTATTCAATCATTCTTCACCAAAACTGTATGTTAAGAATAGCAGTCTAATATGCCTGAAGGATACTTAAAAGATAAAATATATATTAACTAAATAACTAGACAGACAGGCAAGAATCTCAATAGTTGTCTAATCCAATACCACACTTTTTGCAGGAAATCCACTATTACAAAACATTTGATTTATGACCATTGGCCTGTAATTCACAGGGATCTAGAAAACTTGCTTTCAGTCTGTAAGTGTATTATTTCTATAGTTTTAAAAAATAATCTCTAATCAAATCAATTTGTAACTTTATTTCACTTTTATACCTTCCCGCTCCCCATATATTCCAGAAGTATTTAAAATTGGAATGTAATACATTTTTAATCCCAATTTTAATTATTAGAAACAACATGCAGAACAGGAAAAAAATGACAAAAAGTAAACAGACATAAATTTGTATTTAAAACATTACATCACATATTATATTGGAAAGCAAAGAAATATTTGTACCAGCAATTTGCATTAATTTTATAATTAATGGCATAGAAAACAAATCATTAGGAGTGTATTTATCTTCTTAAAAAAATTACAAAATTTCTTCATTGGAATCTCTATAGTCTAAAATACCACAGGGAAATAGTTTCACAAAACAAAATTTCACCAAACAAAACAAAATTTCACAATGAAAAAATATCTAAAATGACATATATTTTGAAAATAGTGTTTTGAGGAACCAAGCATAGAATATTACATGACAAGATACTTTATGGATGGCTGAATCATATGAACGTGTTAGTCATGATGCTAAACTTGAATTATATATTATTTTTAACGACAATCATGTGCAAGAACATAGTGGAACAAAAACTGCAGGCTTATTAAAGAATAAGAAATTAAATTTAAGAAAATGTACATTCTAAAATCAGGAGAACAAATACATTTACATTTCAAGCAACTTTCTATATCATTCTTTAATGTACACTATTGAGTAGTCATACATTAAAATGCACAATTACTCGGGCAATAGTATGATTAAAGAAGAGAACTTCTCTGATAACTATCATACTATATTCAATGACAAAGAAAAATATTACAGAAAAGTTTTGAAGATAAAGAAGGCATCAAGGCAGTCAATTTCATTCCTCTAATCTGGAAAACAATTCACAGCTGTAAAAAAAAGTACTGTATTATTTCATTTTCATTTGCAGCAGAGAAAATTTTAAATTAATTGTATGGGGAGTGGGGGGAAGCTATTCACAGAAATTCCTGAGATTCTTATCAGCATACTGTTCAAATGAAGAGCACTTTAATCAGTAGAGGAATCCTCACATTTCTAATGTCTTGCTGAGCATTCTGCAGGTTAGAGCAGCAGCTGGTAGAGGTCATATATCTTTTGTGAGTATCCCAAAAAGGCTCACTGCCAGACTGTTAAATTATGAATAAGCAATGAACAAAAGAATGCAGATACAATAGTGACAAGATAATCCAAGCAAATTTATCTATGACAAATTTCACAGGATTAACAAATTACATTTACACAGAACAATACAAACCTGCAAGAATGATGAGCTTATTTTTCCTTAAAACCATCAGTCCAAAAAAAAAAAATCCTATACAAATTCACTGCATGGATTTAAAATTAATTGAACTAGAAAATAAGACACATATATAGCTCAATTAATATGCATGTTTTCTTCAGAGTAAATCCAACTTAGTTCAATATACCTAAGAGTTATTATGCCATAATTAATGACAGAGAAGGGGTTAAGTTTCTTTTATTCAAGCAAAATAACACATTTAATGCATGGAATGCTTTATTTGCAGATTATGTAATACAATACTTTAAAACTGCTAGCTTCTCTTTTAAAAGTTGTGTTTTACAATTAATACCGCATTTATTTTCAAGATAAAATTGTTGTATTTTAATCATTTATATAGTTAACATAAGAAATATTTAAAGCTTTTATTATAAAATATATTCTCCAGATAAGCAAGCTTCCAGATTAGATGATTATTTAATAAATGTAATCAATTTTAAGTAAATAAATTCCCTAAGCATTTGATAAATTAGTTAATTAATTAAAAACTTATCAAATGCTTAGGGAATTTATTGATTAAAATTGATTACATTTATTAAATTATCATCTTATTTGGAAACTTGCTATTGTTGACAATAGTCACTGGCTAAGTATTATTAACTGAAGTTTTGAACTTTGTAAGTGATCTATGGTCTATCTGACTGGAAACTGGAAAATAACAGATACATGGAGAAAAAAAATTCAGCCCGATCTGATTCTAATCATTCATGACTAAAATACACATAAAATTAATTATACCAGGTGTGGCTACAACTTTGGAAGTGTAACCATCTGAGAGAATTGCAATGTAGATTTCACTTTGATTCCATCAAAGCATATACTGAGTTTCTTAGCTCCTGATACAGCAAGCAGTACTAGGACAGCTCTTTTAATAGATGCTTCATTCCGCTGCATCCTATATAGTACCTGTTTCAAACAACCTAAAATATAGAGCTAGATCTATAGATACTCTCTATCTTGGTGAGTGTGAAGCTTAAAAAAAGACTCCAGAGATAATGTCTTTTAGGTATGCATCCAGCTACTCTTCAACATTTCAAAGTCCACTATGTAAAGCAATCACAGACTTCACTGCATGACTTCAGTATTTGATGCTGAAATGTACCTATCCTTTTTCAATCTTAAAATCTCAAATATAAAATATATTTTGCAAGAGTCTAAACCAGCTGGGAAAGTCTGGAAATTATGGATGTACAAATCTCAGAGGCATCAGATCGGGGAAGAATTTATATCAATTCCCATTACATGCCAATCAATTAGGGCGTTAAATAGATTCAATTTCGACTTTAAGATACACTTTTTTATTATTTTTCATTTAAACCTACTGCATAAAAATATATTTGCAATTTTTTTTCCATCATGCAATTTAGAAAACTCAGCCTAGAATATGACAACCCACAAACTGTTATTTGTTACAGTTAGGAAATTGCAAACTTACAAGAATTTAAATGATTTGGCTATTATATGAAAGTAGCTTTCTATGTATTTGGATTCTGTGACCATATGTGGGTGTATATATCTGGTATTCATATGCAGCAGAAATGCTAATAACTAATAATAATAGAAATGGGAACTTGCAGGAAAATCTATGGGACCCATGTCCTACCTTATGAAAAACACTGCTTGATCTTATTTTTATTTATTATTGAATGAATTAGGTCATCTTTCTATTTATATATACCCTTAAAGGGTTTTCTGCAAGAACAAAAAAAAATAGTAAAGGAATTCTTTTCTCTTCCTGGGAAGTTATTTTTTTAATTCAAATGCAAGGAAATCATACATAATATCTTCAGGAATGGCTAAAGGACTGAATATCTTCACTTTTTGTTACCTGCAGCAGCTGGAAGGGAACTTTAATCTCTCCTCTTAACTGTGGATTTTCTGCCAACATCAGAGATGGAGATTCAGCATATCTTAAAACATCTGCAATAGCATATCTTATACCATTTTCACCATCCCTTTCTTCGCCCTATGCATGTTAATCTAATTCCACTGGCTTTATCCACAGGGTTTGCATAGTTTTGCACACATACAGTTCAGAAAGCCTCTGCACACATGTACATCTGAATCCCACAAGCCTCCAGATTACAAACAAGAAGTTTGAAACTAAAAAAAATGCATAAGGGAGCAGTTAATATATAAAAGAGAAAAAAGATTATCCTCAAAAACTTATTTTATTTTTCTGTATTCTCATATTTTTACCTTTAACCATTAATTTTTAATAATTATAGAAATTTAGTGACATGTTTACACAGCCATGTTAATTTACAATATAAAAACATGTTTGCCAAGCAGTAATCATAAAAAATGCCAATATTAGAATTAACATCTAATTAATATTTTAATATACTCTTTTAAACTTCAAATGCAAGTGTTTTAATATAATCAATTATTCAGTAAGTCAACCAAAATGCAGAAGAAAGAAATGTTATAATCTAGGCTTACATGAAAATTTATGCTTTATTAAATATAGAAAATGATGAAAAAAAAATGAGTGATTAACCATTCTTCAAGTTTATGTGCAATACTTTGGTTTTTTTACCAAGCCTCAATTCATCTGTAAGATTTTCTGAATCTCTCTGTGAACCACTGGTTTATATAGAACTGATGAAGGATAAAAGCCAACTCGGTATCCAGTTATATTTTTTTCAAAAATAGGATCAGCCACTTTGTGCTATTATAAAGGGGAAGGGATAAACAACACACTCTACAAAAGTCTTTTTTTATCTTTACATCCAACATTATAAAGATTCAGTTGTTCAGCCCTTGGCATTGACCTACACCTTGACCTATAAAGTCTATTACCTACAAGTGTTTGAATATCCTGTTTTTCACTCAACAGTGCTACAAAGTTGTTTTTTTGAGAAATAATTTTATTCCAAAACTTATCAATTTAATTGAATGTCTGTATAGCACCCTAACTGAAATGGGAAATTTTACAATGAACCAAGTTATTTGAGATAAAATGAGTATTAATTCATAATGAAGTCTATCAACGATCATCAAAAGTGGAAAATGAGGTAGCAAAAATTACTTATTTGAATAAAGTCCAGAAACAGTGTTGTTTTACTTCTTTAAAACATATTAGCCATTAACTGGCTAAAGGTGAACAAATGTACAGCTATCTCACTGAAAATCACAATTGGTTGGCAAAATTTCAAAACCACTTGGAAAGAAAAATCTGTCTTATTCCATTGGATAACCTTGCACAAGGCATTTTTTTCCACAGCCAATGCATCTGATATTATCATTACTTCCAGTTCTCAATTGCAGAGCTAATGTACCCTGTATACACCCTTATTATTGCTCCTTGGCCACTGTTATAGAAGAGCACTGACCTGGGACTGGACTTGCCAGGGAAAAGATTATCATATTAATTTCTAGCTTGTAATCACCATTATCATAATCTAGAGACCCTCTGAAAAAGGGCAGTTTCCTACATTTTTGAATACTGCAGGATGCATGCATTGGCTTGAAAAATTTACAATGCTGTATCATCAGCTAATTGATAAATGTCTGGTTACATGCCTTCTCTGCTAAACTTTTATTTCACTCATCTTTTCATGGTATGCAGTTTGTCTAAATACCATCTTTAAAATCTGAATGGAGATTTTTTAAGGCTTCAGTTTTCCAAAAACCTATCAATACAGGTAGACCTCGATTTACAACCTTTGTTTAGTGACTGTTCAAAGTTACAATGGCACTTTAAAAAAGAGACTTATGACCATTTTTCACACTTACGATGGTTGCAGTATCCCAGGTCACATGACCAAAACTGGTTCATATTTTTGCAGTGCCCCAGAGTCATATGATCAACATTTGTGACCTTCTGACAAGCAAACTCGATGGGGAAGGTAGATTCACTTAACAATTGTGTTACTAACTTAACAACTGCAGTGATTAATTTAAGATCTGTGACAAGAAAGGTTGTAAATTGGGACAAAACTCACTTAATCAGTTCTTGTTTAGTAACTACTTTGGCTAGTGATCATTCACAAATACAACAGTAACAAACAGTAATAAAAATTTAATTTTTCCAATAATGGACACATTTACAACCAATTTTCATGCATCTGACAACAAAAAACCTTCAGTGTGAAACTGATTAAGATCTGATCAGTTTCACCAGCAGTTGGCTGAAAGTTCTAATCAACTAATTAAGGTCACAGACCTGGGCTTATTAACTACTGGTTGGCACTTTTTAGGAAGTCCTGCATTGAGAAGAAAAACAGCTCAGAAAGGAATAGTTTAAGCAATTTTTCCAACCTGCAAGGGGGCAAAATAAAAGAAACATATGTCAGCTTTGGAAGCCATATTCCATGCTGCCACATAGCCTGAGAAAGTGGGAAGGGGTGATTTCAATTGAGTAGTTCTTAGTAGACAAAATAAAAATATTTTTTTAGTTCAAGGTTATTAAGCGTGGCGCAGCAGAAAAAAAGGATCTTACACTGGGATGGATCGTGATTGGTCCATGTGATGTGATGATGGGAAAAAGGGGGATGGATTGTAGTTTGGGACATTGTGGGAAGTCCGGGAAACTTTTAGTTTCGAGATTCCACAGATGTGCCAGGTGCTATTCTAATAAAGGTACTTTGAGATTACGCTTGTCTTGGAGTTACTGATTGGAATGGAGGTCTGACAACATAACTGTCAGGCACTATACAAGAGGACTTTATCTGCATTCACTTAATGGCCATATTGCTTAATAACCAAGTTGTTAGAACAGAACATGGTCGCTCAATAAGGAGAGAGTGGAGTCCTCTCAGTTATATAAATGTGGTTTACCCATAATTCAACTGTAAATTACTGTACCAGGGAAATTATATTCCATTTCATATGTTTCCCAAGTCTCTGTGCAAGGCCAAAACAAATTACAAATTTTCTAAATCTAAGATCAGAGAAAAATAAGCAACTTATCTAAAAGAGGCACAAATATGATATAACTAGAAAAACTTTTAAAACAGAAGAATCTCTAAAATAAATCTTCTGTGGATCTTGGTAGGACATGAGATTCTCCTCATCATTAAAATTAGACTCTATATAATTATTAAGGGGATTATTTTTGCTAAGAGATGTCCTTTAAATCATACGATAAATGGCTAAGAGGACTAGATATGTTTAGCCTAATCAAGAGAATGCTCAGGGGAGACATGATAGCAGTCTTCCAGTATAGGTAGTCCTCAACCTACGACCACAATTGAGCTCCAAATGTATGTTCAGTGAGAATTTAAATGTGTTTTAACCCATTTTACAACTTTTCTTGCCATATTTCTTAAGTGAATCACTGAAGTTGTCAAATTAGTAGCACAGTTGTTAAGTGAAGTTTCCCCGTTGACTTTGCTTGTCAGAAGGTTGCAAAAGGTAATCCCATTGCTCCAGGACACTGCAATCATCATAAATATGAACCAGTTGTCCAGCATCCAAATGTAAATCATGTGACCATAGGGATGCTCAACAATTGTAAGTCTGAAAAATGATCATAAGTCAATGCCATTGTAACTTTGAATGGTCTCTAAACAAACTGTTGTAAGTCAAGGACTACCTGTACTTGAAGAGCTGTCACAGGGTAAAAGGTGTTGTTTTGCCTCCTAGAATTGTGGGTGTTCAAGAAGAGGTTTTCAAGAAAACCATTTGTCTGGGATGGTATAAGGACTCTTTAGGGCAGTATAAGGGCTCCTGTTTTGGACTACAAGACCTTAAAGATCCCTTCCAGCCCTATGATTCTATATCATAGAAACAATAGTCTAAACCAGAGACTATTGTCATTCGATTAATAAGAAACTTTCTAGTCGCCATAGGCATCAAAGCAACATAATGGAATACTATCATTTCCTAAAAGAATGGACATTATCCAGGTAACAGTAGAGAAATTCTGTTTGTTGAAAAATGGATATCTTGATATTATCATTCTTTTTTCATTTTGGAAAAGAAAATAACTAATACAATGCAGAAACACAATTTACTTTTGTATCAACTTTTCCTACTATGTATTTTCAGCTCTAGCTAATATATTGAATGATTGAATGAATTCTTTTACTATGGCCAAAGGCCAGCAATGTTTTAATGTTTTGATTTCAGCAGTGAAACCTGCCTCTTTATAAACACGAACTGCAATCAATTGTTGACTATCAAAGAAGAGAACATAAGGTACATTCCTGTTGGATTGGGTTCTTTGTCCTGTGTTGTATCCCCCTCTTATACACCTCGTGTTGCGTTCCAGAAGGCTAAATATTAGAGATTTTATAAAGCCACCTGGCAAGTTGTACAGGAGAAGATGTAAAACTAATTTCAAGAACAACAGTCAGACCCTCTCTGCACATGACTTTAGTCTGCTTTTATTCATAAAGATCATGCTATCTTCAAGGTAAATATTATGCAGAGCAACAAAGGAGTTAAACACAGTAAGTCAAAGAAATGAAATGCAAGGATAAGAAGTATAGTTAAATCTAGAATATACCAACTCCATTTACTAAACTTTTCTGAATCTTTCTAACTTTGCAAACCATCCTTGCTTCCACCATGGCTATACATGGCTTCATAGTTTGCCTTTCTTCCTTCAGAAGTCTAGTTCAACTCAAGATAACTTTTTCTTAATAAAAATCAAGATCTTGTTTTTGTGCAGCATACAACCAGTAAAATTGTTGCCAGTATTATAATTTTTCACAAACCTTTTAACCTACTTGCATAAGATGTAAATTATTAATTTATAAACAGGTAATCCTTGACCTACAAGTTCATTTAGCAACTTATGACATAAGTTTTTCACACTTACGACTGCTTTAGCATCCCCATGGTCACGTAATCAAAATTCAGACACTTGGCAACTGACTCATATTTATGATGGCTGCAGTGTCCCAGGGTCATGTGATCAACTTTTGTGACCTTCAGACAAGTCAAGGGGAAAGCCAGATTCACTTAAGAACTGCAGTGATGCACTTAACTGTGTCAAGAAAAATTGTAAAATGGAGCAAATGTCACTTGACAAATGTCTCACTTAGCAACAAAAATGTTGGGCTCAATCATGGTTGCAAACTGAGGATTACCCATCGTTTATCCTGGAGTAAGCCTTCCACTGCAACTGCTCTGTGGAAGAACTTTCCCACCCAGAGATCTGCAGAGCCCTCAGCTTGCTATCCCTGAAACAATCTTTAAGAAGCTGTTTTCCCTTCCCCGCTCCTGGGCTTCAAGCTAAGTTGACTGTGTGGGGAGACGGGTCTCCTTTTTAGTGGCGGTATTTTTTGTGGTTTACTTCATTCATGCTACATATTGCATGTGCCAGTTGTGTTTTACTATATGTTGTATGTTGTTCCTTTTGTATTACATTATGGTGTTGTTTTTTAAGTGTCCTAAAGTGTGGGTTTGTGTTTATGTGTGTCTGTCTGTCTAAACATGCCAATTAAATTAATGTTAAATTTTCCAAATTATATATACCAAGAATTTATATATAATTATATAATATATAATTCATGTTTTGGAATCCACACAAATATATGCTCAGCCTGTAGAATTCAGCCCAAACTAGGAAGTTTGATGTGGTACAAGCTTCTGTGGATAAAGTGTAATCCTCATTCAGCAATTATATACTTGGATACAGAGGGGGGAGAAATCAAAACATTCAGACCATCTGGAATTAGCCATTCCTTTGTTCAAGCATGTCCATTTATAGGACAGCAATAGAACCAGGAGGCTGAAATATCTCCCAATGGTTTGAATTACCATAATTCTCCCATCTGTATTACCTTTCATCAATCTCCTTAACATTGGAAATGCCCAAGTTAAAAGTTGTGTTAAGAGAATAAATGCAAAAAATAGTTTTGATGATTGCTCCCCCAAAATAATCTTATTCCATTTCTTCATATGAAAATTAGTATTTATCAAGAAATATTACCTATTTATGGTCAGAAGCATAAAATTAGATCCCCTTTGTTTTATTAAGTAACCAACACTCCTCATTCCCAGCAAAAAGATAAACAAAACCTCACTGGTACAGATATTACTATACAATATTATCTTGTCAAATCACTTGTAACAAAATCATTTTGTGTGCAATTCAGATAATTAGGTGATTATATAGATGTATTCTTTAAAAAAAATCATTTACAAAGCTCATATTTTTCATACTCAAATATTACTTCTTGACTAAGAAGATAGCTGTTCACATATGAGTCCAAACGTCAGTTTTAACATGCTATGTACAAATTCAGGCTCAAGTACTTTCTCGTCTCTCATCTATTAAGCCATTAAGAGCAGAATTTGCTTATATTTCAAGCAAACTACAATGACATACTGCACAATTTGAATAACCTACAGCTAATATCAAGAAAACAAATCAAACCATAATCGGAAGTGATGTTTTCTCTGAAATATAGTTAATACTAATCAAAACTGAGTGAGATTCAGATAAGAAGATTGCAATGGGATAAGAATAGAAGTGTTGTCGTAGACACTTTGGAAAAGAAGGAATACATGCAACTCAAAGGGTCAACAATACTTATTCCTATAACATTAAACTATGTCTTGTTGTTAAAGCCAAATTCATCCTGTAAGGCACAAATTGATGCCAAACTATCCATTTGATGAAAATAGACCAGGAGACTTAACAGATAAGAGAAAGATGAAAAGAGTCCACAGACAATTCTCACCCAACCACTCTTTCATGTCAGAACCTGTGACAGAACAGTATAGTATGAGCCTTTTCTTCACTACACAGAGTTCAGTTAATCTGGGATACACTGCAAACATTTAATGATTCGAGGAAGGTCAATATACTTAATTCCGATTATGCAACACCATGTTTGAAGGGGAAGAAATCAGAAGTATTCTGAATTAGTTCTAAAAGACCTCAGGGCATTGCTAATCATTAGTTATGTTAAGAAAAATAACTGATTCGGTATCATATAAATGAGATTCTATATAAAAAAGAGATCAGTGTGACCTTTGATACATAACGTAATTAAGATGCTCAAAGACCCTTTAAATTAAGGTAATACTTTGTATTTTTCTAACATCCAAATTAAAGCAATTAAATATATATTCAATTGGGTCAATAAATAAGAATTTTAAAATCAACCTTTCAAAAAATATAGTATATGTTAGTTTTCTTCTATTTAATGTGCGTAATTAACTAATGCTGTTTTTACTAAATAACAACAATAAGTTTTCTATTTATTTTCCCAGGAAATGTATATCGATTTTAAAAATGATACTACTGCTGGCATATTCTTCAGCATGATACACAAGCATAGCTTAAATTATTAATGAATACCTCAGTTCTAAGTCATGTTAAAATAAAGGACACAGGAGATAGTTTGTTCTATGGGTAGTAGATAGATGGCAAGAACTACCCAAACCAAAAAGGTGGCATGTGGCTTTTATATAGAAAAAGCAATTTTAGTAATTGGCAACAATTTTCATATATATTCTTTATTAATCCTTACTCTTACAAATATGGCATTATGATACATTATGATTACTGTATCACAATTTACAGGCACTGTAAAGTATCTTAAGGTGCCTCACTCTGAGAGGAATTTATAACAAAGCAAAAGAGCTACAAATTCTTTTACACAAAGTTGGAAGGGAATCACAGAAAAAGTTAATGTAGATTTTTTTAAAAAAATCCTACCACCCCCACCAAAGTCAGAGTTTCCAGAAAAAGCTAAAAAGTAAAGTTTTATACCCTAATTAATTAGCTGAAGACTATCTACAAGTAAATATGTTAAAAGAATGATTTATAAAAAGAAAGCTTGTATTTTAAGAGTGAGTTTGTTCAAACATTTTATAGGCTCTCTTTTAAAATATTCAACTAAAGCACTTAAACAAGTTCTGGGTCCTACCAAAATTATTGCCAAACCTCTTTATGAAATTTGTGAAAAATTCAAGGATTTCAAAAAGGATTTAAGGGTTTCAAGGATTTAAATAATATTTAAAATATTATTCATGATATCAACACACTGGACTTTTAGTAAGATAGGGATAATATATTGTACTCAAATATGAACAGAAAATAAAGAACCAGCATCACAATAACAGTATTTAAGATTTAATTATATAGCTTAATGAAGTAAAGCATTAAGTGCAACAGAAGTACTGTAATAACACTCTCATAGGAAAGTCTAAAATATATTGACTTGTTCATTATTTCACGCAGAATGCAATGCAACAGCTTAAGTGTTGGATCTAATGTGTTATTTGCAGTTTTGTACTCACAACAGGTCAGGTGCTGGTTACAAGATATATTAAGCAAAACATGCATGTGATTGAAAACTATAAAACAAAACATTAAAGCGTATTTAATTCATTACTTGCTGAAAAATACTAAATATGATATGAACATCAGTTATTTCATTAGCCTACAACAAATCAAATACAGAGGGATAATATTTCAAGCTATTAATATTACTGCAACTACTAATCCATAAATCAGGAATCAGAAATATTGTGGTAATGGGGAGGCTCTGTTTAATAAAGGTCATTATAACTCCTAGCTCCACAGCCATAAGATGTAATATCCTCTCTGGTACCTCTATGATATGCCCATGCATTACTGTTCTTGTTGACAGTCTGTTGCCTTGGAAATATTTCATTATTTCAGTTTTTCCATTTGTAGACCCTTGGCCTTGTGATATGAAGGCCACCCTATTTCATATTTTCGATTATCATTTAAGCAATCTTCTGGAGCTATTTATATAAAAGCAAGTGTTAGACAATGCATATCATCATTTATCATTGCTGTGTTTAAGCATATATTGTAGAAAGAAATACCAAAAAAATGAACACAGCTTTGTTCCACTTACTTTACAACAGAAGCACAGCAATAGGCTTTACAAATCACTGCAGACATATCTTATGCATTATATTTGTGTCTATTTAAAGCACATTCCTATGCATATCTATTGAAAATGAGCCCCACTGAATTCTATATTGATTACTTCCAGGTGATGGTGTATAATAAGGTTGAGTTCCTAAGATATAACCAGAAAACTGTGTAACGTTCAAAACTGTTAACATGTTTTAACATGAAAATACATTAAAGTCCATGTTTTTCCTCCCCCAAATAATAAAGTTTGAATATTAACTATAACTACTAAACATCAAAGTTTTTAAAGACTACCTTACCAACTAGTCTATTAGTATTTATAAAAGTTCAATACATTTGACTACTATTCAACGATTATACTGTTAATGTGTAACAACTAAATCATAAGAATACTAAAAATCTGCGGGTCTTTTAAGCATCACTACATGGTAGCTTTATCTGAAGGATATAATTTATTTCAATAAGATGTGCACTATATTCATACATGTTTGCTCACATGTAAATCTGTCATTTCAATTCAAAAAGCATGCTCAAAATTGTTGCCTTAATCACTATTACAATTTGCAGATTTAAAAAACAAGCCAAGAGAGTAGTTTTAATTAATACTAAAATATAAAATGTATATGAAGAAAATATTGAGCATTTAATCTATTGAAATATAGTTCTATTCTTCAAAGCACTATGAAGCAGCAACAGTTTGACATACCATGTCTTATTCAAGCCCTGAAATAATTCATGTATAATTTCATCATAAACTAGTTGGAGCACAATAAGCAGTGACAATAACTTAGGCCTTGGGGCATAAAACAATCTGGACACCAGGGCAAGCTTTGGGTTATTGGTCTTTCATGAATTAAAGTTACCCCCACCACCACCCGTTAAAATTATTACTCATTCCACTCCCTATACAGGATAAAACTACTCTGATCCAACCTTTAAGATGACAGCATCAGAGCTGAACAAGAATATGTTATTAAAGGGCATTAAATTAAATACAGTATATCCTCCTACAACTTCAATCAGAATTTCAGACCAAGTGTTATTTAGTACAGCTCTCAAGTGAAGCAGAATAACAAATTGCACACTTTGATTTACCTTCTTCGAATGCCAAATGGAGACAGGTGATAAAGAAAGCACTCATGCACAGGCTATGAAGTTTCCCCTAGAAATTAATTCTATCTTCAAGATTCCTATCTCAGAAAAATTCCCAAAATGGCACACAAATATGCCTCTGCTGCAGAGATTACTGAAGCTGTCCCAGCAAACATACTTATTACTAATATAGTACTAGGCTCATAAAGAATATACAGCTCTCTGGTTTGGAGCCATGGTAAGGTAAAGACAGTGTATACCAGCAGTTATGTACAGTATTAGCTTTCTTTCCCTTTGAGATATACAGCTTTACATACAGAATAACAGCACTCCTCTATAATGAATAGTATATACGTATGCTTTTCAGTCATTTAAAGACACTGAAAGTTCATAGGAAAGGAATAATAAAGTGACTTCCTAATTCTTAAACTCTATAAATATTGCCAATATTTCCAACCTGACTCTATGCAAATGTTACTGGGAGTCGTGAAATGCAACAGTTTATACCATCAAGGAAGCAATAAATGCAGGATGAAAAGTGAAACGGAAGTATTTGGATTGAGATATCTTAAGGAAAACTGAATCACCTCAAATCCAAAATACCAGCTCTGTTGCTACAAATTACACATGCAGATAAGGATTCTCTTGCAGGCAACATGCAAATTTAAATTCACTCCCTCCTTTGAGATGCTGCTAAAAGCTGGTTGTTGCACTGTTAAGTATTTAAAAGCTACAGTATCTTTTCATAATCTATCAGCCTGTAATGTGTAGACATGTTATGTTTTTTTTTAAATATAGAAATTTTGTATCTCAACTAGCATGCGTATCAATTCTGAGTTATTCAACAGAATTAGCTATGCTAAAAGTGAGCACAAGGGATGACAGATATTGTATGCATACTGATCTTTCCTCATATGAAATTGAGCCTCATCTGGTAGCATCAGATTAACTTTTTAAAGTATGCAACTGGTCATCCTTCCTTACAATGTTTCACTCCAGCTATCATGTTCCTTAATCTCCATGCAATCTATATGCCATCACCAGTTGTTTCCTATTATTTTCCTACAATTTTGATCCCATTCTCCTTATTAGCCATCTTCTTTGGGATGGGAGGCCTACTGAGGAGGTTCAATGTTATGTGGATCAAGGGCCCTAATGCAGAAGCCTTCCTAATTCCAAACTCCACTTCTAGAAGGATTGATTATAATTATCCATAAAGTACTTTGCACATGCTTAGATCAGGTACCATAGGTATTAAGCCCTGGCAAATCCTACCTCAAATTATTTGACATTATACTGCAAGAAAGTTTAACTGCCTTGGTAAAGAAACCCACATGTGTTTTTTTTTAAGGTTTTCACAGCTCAAACTGCTATTCCTTCACACTTCCATTGTTTCCAGTGGCTCCTCCAGAGGTTTCCGTTACTTTCAAAGAGAGCATTTGTCTCTTCCTCGAAGCTTCCAAGGAGGCATCCTTCTCTAAAGATGCACTTTAAATTTTGCCCAACGCAACAGCTGCAAGCATCTCACCAACTATAAAACCGAACGGGAACAATAATAAAAAGTATATCGGATGGGAAGACGAAAGCAAGAAACCTTAACGCGAGCCCACCGGCCCTACTTCTTTTCACTCTTTCTTATGACTAAGCTTCTCCCGGGCAATAAGAAAATTCAGGGCTAAACCCGGGCGATTCCAAAAGGAGGGGGGAGGAAGGGAGAGATACACGCGAGGCCGGAGAGTTGTTTGCTTAGCTTGAACTAAACTTGCGCCAGCAGTTTGAGTGGAGTCCCAAGCAAGCTCCTCTCCCCACTTTCGGCCTAGCTGCACGAGCCCAGCCAGTCTCTCCACTAAGCAACGCCGGGCCTGGTTAGAAGCTGTTTTCCTCTCACGCACTCCCCCGCCCCCTTTTGCTCCGTTCCAACCTGCCGTGGGTCGTCCCTCCCCCATTTGTCGAGACCCATCCAGCCGAAAAGTTGCCTCCCGGGAATTCCGCCCCACCCCCTCCCTGCCTCCGCCCTCCCCCCACCCGTGCGCTCAGCCAGACACCGACGACTCCTCCGAGGTGGGGAGGTATAGGCTCCGTCCTGATGCTGCTGCTGACGGGCGAGTCTAGCAAGTGTTGTGGATCCAGCAGCAACAGCAGCAGTAGTCGCCGCCGCGGCGAAACGTGCATGCACCACGAAAAACTCTCGAGACCCAGCAGCGCGAGCGGGTCCGTGGCCACCCCTCCCTCCGCTTTTCCCTTTCCCGTGCATGGAAGCCAAGCCAGAGCCAAGGTGGCGAGCGGCGGCGGTAGTGACGGCGGAGTCCCAGACCCAGACAGGCAGCTGCCTCGGGTTCAATATAGAGAAAGTGTTACCGTTCTCGCCTCGAAGGATCCTGCTGAAAGCTTGGCTTGGTGGGCGCCATCTTCCTGGGCTTTTTTTTCCCCCTTTCCTCTCTCCCTTACTTTTCCCCCTCCTTGTGTTGCTGTGTGGTGTTGTGTCTAGCGGCAGCGGCGGCGGCCCTGCTTAGACAGGCAGGAGGAGGAAAAGTAGTGAGGCCAATGCATTGCGGGCTCCCGCTCCCCGGCGCAGCAGTCCTGCCGCAGGTTGCTTCGCTTAGCTAGCGCTGCTGCCGCCGCCGCTGCTCTGACCGCAGCCGTCCATAAGCCGAGGAGCGGAGAGAGCCTAGGCTCCGCTGCCTCCGAAGACATACCAAGCCCGACGACGACTGGCCGGCCGCAGCTGAGTGAGAAAGCGCACAGCCCCGGTGGGCAGCCCGGCCATTGGCATCGCCCGGCAGGTGTGACTAGGCACACGGAGAGAGAGCCCGTGGGATTGGCTTTAAGCGCGGGGCCAAGCCATAAGCAGGAAAGTGAGAAGTCTCTGTTCTTCAGGCTTGGCTGCCGTGGAAGTGTTGGCGAGCATTTTCCAGCTGCTTCCCCAGCTCCGGCGCTCTGACTGGTGTGCAAAGGGACAGGAAAGCCTCCGCTGCCGGCGCAACAACGCCACTCAGTTGCAGTTTCGCATACTTTCCTTCTCTGGAGTAGCAGAGCCAGCGGAGGAAGAGGGAGACAGACAGGGAGAGGGAGGGAGGCAGACTAGGAAGCCGCAAGCACACGGTCGCTACTGAGGGAAATTCCAAGCAAAAGCCAGCGTGTATTCGGGGAAGACCCGAATGCACGTGGGATAAAAGACAAAATTGGAGAACGTGTTTTTAAAAGAGGTGTTGGTTTTGTGCGTTTGTACATACACAATCGGCGCACAGATTTGAGCGCGTGTGCGTCTATTAGCATACGTGCATGTCTTTATGTACACAACCTATGTGTCTCTATGGAAGAGGAGCGACATTCTTCAGCTACACGAGCTGCACATGCGTCTGACTCTTGTCCTTCGTCCAACTACCGTATACAACTGAGTGGACGTGTGACTGCGCAAAAATGGGTATAGAATTCTATCACCGGGACGTACTACTACCGTATTTCTTCTGGCATATCGATAGCTCACCCTGTTGGAGAAAGTTCATTTTGTTCTTATATACTCCCACTGTACCGGATCATAAGTTAATGAAGAAATTTCTGATATAACAGGTGGGGAAGGGCAGAGTGGCTCTTCAGGATATCACAAGGAAAAAAAGGCGTGCTTTTTTTAAAAGGTGAAATGTCAAACGTTTTCCTACGAATATGAGTTAATTCAACTTAAAAGTTGCTCTGTATCACTAATTCACTCAATCGCTTCATGGATTGGGGGGAGTAAGTAAGGTGCTTGAAGCGGAATTTTGATAAAAAGTTAAGCGGAATGCAACAGATGCACGCGTGCGTAGGTATGCGAATAGCTGCATAAGGACTTTGCAAATGCGGAAAGTTTAGCTGGAGGGCGCAGTCAGTGACCCCAAAAATATGATCTCTGCCACTGGAGGCAGATAATTTGACCTGCCTTAAGTCCCTCAGGACTCCAAAGAGCAGATACAGCCGACCTAAGAAGCTTCAATGCAGAACCTTACAGCAACCTTTTTGCTTCTAAGAACTGCTTTCTGGTTTAGCACGCAAAAAATGATTCAGTCGTTAAGGATCTACACTCAAATGAAAAGAAGTAATTCTTATAAAATGGGGAGTCTTGAGTTTTTATCCAGGGGAAATCTCATTAACGCTGTCTGGAGATAGGGCTGCAAAGCCCCGTTTTCTCCACATGCTCAAAACAATGAAGTTTAACAGGTGTCATCTGGTTCATCTAGTGAGTGAAGGACTAGCAAAATCCTTCTGCTTTACTTAACTATTGTATGGCAAAACATGGAAGTTGTTTTTTTAATGGGTTAAGAAAATGCTTTTTTTAAGTGCCCACAGTTTTGAAGAAACACGATTTGCTATGCGTCTTAAGAATAAGGAAAATATGGCATATATTGATTATAAGAGACCATATTCTAAGAAAACTAAACTTGCAATTATGTTTCAGTTAAACCGGTAATACTTAAGCTGGTAATAAACTGAGTAAAATGAAGCTCATTCTCACAACAGTATCCACATGGGTTGTTTTCATTGGGATAAATAGCTACAGGTTAGAGGGCATTATATTTAATAATCCTCTTTATATTGTCAATTTATCAAATATATTACTTATTTCTCCAATTTTGTACATCCTAATTAAAATACTAAAATCTGAGAACTGTTCCATGTACTATTTACTATACAGGATAAAATCTGAGAGCTATTTTCTTATTTTTGTAAAAGTTTTACCATTTGAGCCGTGACTTTCCTTCTCCTACCCAAATTAGCTGGAAAGTATAAGGTGACAACTAACCATCAATTTCTCCTGGTAATTTAAGAAACCTTAAGTTCCAAAGCAGAATAGCGAGCATTACACTAACTTTATTCTTTATATCCATTGTACCTCCTTAGAAAGATTTTGTATGTTTATTTAAAATAGCCCTGGTTTTCAATTCCAAGCCATCATAGGCTACAAGAGTCTTCTGCTGTCCCCTGAAATAACTTCATGATTCTCACACTATCTCAAAAGTGCATAAAGCAAAGGATTATACATACATTGCTTGAAAAGTTTGCTAAACCAAGCCATGTCCCTGGTACCCAATATTATCCGGACAGCTTTCTCATTCAAGCAAACATAGTTCCAGCCTGACTGGATTTAAGTAAAGAAAAATATGGTTTCCAAAAGTTCCTTGTCTAGTGAAATTTTAATTTTGAAATTATTGGTTTATTTTTGTGTAAGCACCAGCTTATGCTTACATATATTTTGTTTCATATGATAACCTCTCTGGAGGAAATTGTAGAACATAGAAAGAAAAAAGAAAAACAACATGTTGTGAAGCAGAATCAAATAAAAACAAAAAACCATCTACTTTTGGAAAAACAAAATATCAATTATTTGTATACTATGTTGGTGATGTAACTCTTCTGCAAAGTAATGATAGGAAAAGTAAATTTTAAAAAAAACAAAATCTTGGGCACAATGACTTGGCTAAGTTAATGTTAGGTCCTTCCAATATATAATATCTGTTCAAAAGCAGTTAAGTTAAAAGGGACTTATTTGGACAGAAGTATGTATAAAACTGCAACTTAAAGAAGCTGGCTGTGAGACTCTGGTATTTGCATTAAAATGCATTTCTGATGAATACTCCCAAAGTGTTAAGTCACTTAGAATTTTCCTACTAGATTTCCCTGTAGTAACAGGTGACATGCTAATACCCTGGTAATACAAATGTGTAACTGCAAGGGTGAAGTGCCAAGTGAAAACTCTGTCGTGCTCAATTGAAAATAAATCATCAATCACAATAGCGTGATCAATTATACCTCTTAGCTGCCATGCTGTGGGGTTTGCACAAGCCACTGACATTGAGAAATTCCTACTTAGAAAGGAGAAATAGACAGGATCCCAAACTTTGCAGCAGAAAAAAAAAAGATAATCTGCCTTTGAGAAGGCGGCTATCTTACTTTTCCCTTCCCTATTGTTGTTTCCAAGATCAAGCAGCTCTAACGTGTGTTCGCGGCTTTTAAAACACCCTTTTGGATGAAGAGTTGCATTCCCCAAAGCATTCGACATTGAGATTTTGGGTTGTTGTTTTTTAAAAGATGAACACATAACGCGCACACAGACATAAAAGGCAAGTGAAATAGTCCAAAAGATCAACACACCTCTCTAGCTTATGTACTCACCGTTGTTGGTAGGAAGTAATGCCCTGGACGTTTTGCGGATTCCCGTTAGCTGCGGTACTGGCTCTCCCCACGCCCGGGCCGGCTGGTACTCCCCCGGCCGCAGCTGCAGTCACCTGCACGCTGAAATCCGGGAAGATCCGGATCATTCCCGCGGCTCAGCACCCAGCGAGTGTCGGCGAAGAGGTACAGCAGCTCCTCTCCCTCCGGCGGCTGCAGCAGCAGAGCCAGCCACACTGCAATCCCATTAGTGAACAGCGGCCACTGGGAGGGAGGCACAGCGCTTTGATGTGAGCGGCTGGGCTGAGATTGAGTTGAGTGGGGGGGGGGGGACTTAAAGTGAAGCGAGGGAACAGAGAAGGTATTTTACCAATTTGCAAACATACAACGCGCCAGGATTTGAAGAGAAGCGCGGAACTGGAAGGCTGCGAAAAAGGAGGCAAAATGGGGAAGGGGGAATTCTTTGGGTAGCCTAAACCCGGAATCCGAGGGGCGAAGGGACGGTGAGGGGGTGCCGCAATTACTTTAACGCGGCTGTGAAAATGATGGGCAGCAAATGTTGCCTCTTACTCCCCCCTCCCGCACTCCCACCTTCTACTCCGCCCCAACCACGCGGAGTCCGGGAGGACTTCTCGGTTTCTCAGACGCACTGCTGACCACAGCTTAGTGGGCCACAATAAACTGGCGAGATGCGGGGGAAGGGAGAGAAGTGTATGTGTGCGGCGGCGGGGGGGGAGATTCCCGGTTCCCAAAGGGAAAAAAAAGCTATGGGGAAGAGGAGGCGTATTACAGGATAAGTTCTTGAGAACTAGCTTTCCTTCCCCTTCAGCCTCCCCCTCCTTTTCTCCTTTCTTGTATTCTTTTCTCTATGTTCCCCCCCCCCTTTTTTTTTTTTTAATGAAGCGCCGGTTTGCACCCAGAAGAAAAAACGCCGCTTTGTGCCGCGGTGGGGCTCGTTCTCTTCCAGTGGGAAGTGACTCTCCTGCCCTCCTAGTGTGCGGCGCGGTTACTGCTACTCAAACTTGGAAGATAGGGTGTCTGCGCGCGCGGCTGGCTGGCTGGCTGGCTGCACGCACAGCTCTCCCTTGCTGCTCTAACAAATCGATTAAACCGTTGAGTGCAGTGCAAGAAAGCGGTTGCAAATGCATTATATGAAGCGGGAACAAACACAATAACGCGGGAGACAGCTCGGTGTGCAACTGCGAGCGAGCGATGAGCACGCGCGCTGTTAACCAAGGTTCTGGGGCAGCTGGTTGCAACGGCGTTCCTTAAGTTGGCTCTTTCAGGTGGGACTTTGTTGTCCTCTTACAGGCACGGGAAGTTAAGCGGTACATTAACAGCAGGGAATCTCTTCCCACGTGTAGGGATTGTGGGTATTGCTAAGTACTTTGCGAGGTGAGGGGCTGCGGTTTCTTTGTGCGCAGGACGCCGTGCAAATTTACATCCCTATTCTCTCATCCTTTCTAGCTGCCCTCTGCAAATAATGGGGGAAGGGGCTTGCAAGCCGCTTGTTGTGCCAGCAATATAGGACTTTGTGAGTGTTGCGAGCAGGGCTTTGCAAGGGCGCGTTAGGCGGAGGGGTAGGATAGGAGCTTTACGCCTTCCCGTTCCCACACCACAAGTGCTTCCCTTCACGATAAACGGACGGATGTCAATGGGAAAGTCTCTGTTCAGGCAAAGCCGTGGAGAAGACGCCCCTGTTGTTAACCAGAGGCACTGCGGTCCCACTTCCTTTTTTTTTTTTCTTCCTGGTGTCCCGTTTCCCCTTCCTTTCCCTTCCCCTCACCCTTCCCTTCACATCGCTCGAAGCCCACAATAATAAAAATAAATAATTACAAACTGCTTTGTTCCCCTGTTAATATTCGTTCTGCCTGCTAGTCTGTATAATTGTCAGGATGCATCTGTAAAAAGAGTACTTGTGGGAATTCTCAACATACGGTCCGCACCAATTGGATGTGGAAAAATAGATATTTTTTTCCGCATAACATTTAAGAGTTTTTCTTAGGCACTTCACAGAATATTGTTCAATATAATTTGCCAGAGTCTCACTAAATTCAGGTATTCTGGAGAGCTCACCAGGAGACACTGATACCAGAATCAGTCCAGGTACAAATTCCAAACACAAGAAGACATAATTATCCATATTGGTAGCCTTTGTTTATAAAAGAGAATAGAATAGAATAGAATTCTTTATTGGCCAAGTGTGATTGGACATATAAGAGTTGCATATCAAAATTATGGCAGGTTGGTGCATTTCTCTGTCTTCCTTTACTCTGTCAAAATTGCATATTTCAGGAGCATTTGTTACCAAATGCACACACTCTTCTCCATCATACAGCATTATATTATTGAGCAACTATTAAAAATAATTTAAAAACTTCATCTTTGTAAACTAAACCTAAATTGGAAAAAGGCTTCAGCTGGAGTAGAAAATTCATGTTGGAGTATAGAGAAAGGTGGAATTGAATAGTTTCCATGAGATCCATATATGGAAAGAACAGTATCTATTCTAAAAGAAGGTTCAACACTAAAGACTAATATTGATATAGAATATTTGGGGCTCAGGGTTGAAATGAGAGGTCCGTGTGTTCTGAGTTTGGTTATTTTCTTGCAGTTTCATTTCCGAAACGAGAACATCAGCAGTGTACTGATTGTGTTGCCTAGTTTGGGTAATGAAATGTCTGCAAGAAGATAACCAAGCTCATAGACTGCTAGGGACCTCTCAAGATTAATATTTTCTTTCAAAGGTGGCAAAGCAAATTGGTTAATCTCAAAAGTTGCATTGGTATTATGTTTTTTTCATTGCACAATAATAAAAGGAAAAAGATCTTTTATTAGAGACCAGTTGTGTGACATTCATACAAGTCAGCCTCTTACGAAACTTAGAGGAACTTCAAATTTCATGGAATGGTTTCCACTTGTGAATGGAAAATCCTAATGAGTGTGGTCATGCTTAATAATTTACAAGAAAAATGTCATATTTTAGTTTTTCTTGTTTTTCATATAGTGTGATTGTACAATGAAAATGTACAAGTTTTACATCTGGAGTTGTCACATCAAAATAATTAAAGTTAAACCTATAATTCTGGTCCTTAAGACATGCAAAGCCAATTCTTTATTGGTATATTTTGCTCAGGTTTAATTTCCAGGTTATCATGGTTTAACAAATATACCCAAGTCTTGGTCAGTTTTGTTTTGTTCCTTTTTTTCATTTCTTCAGAAGCAACTTGCAGTTTGTCAACTGCATGGAGACATGAGTAGAAAAATTAGTTTTAGAAACAATGTGAAATATATGTGGAGAGGTTGTAAAGAATATTGCCGGTGCCCTTAAAATAATATAAAATAATAAATTTAATATAACTAAAATAGTATTTGGCATGTCTTAGATCCTTTGGAAATGCTTAATAGTTTAATGAAGGTTTATTACGATAATCTTGCTTTTCAGATGGGCTGGGGCTGGGCAGACCCTGTATTGATCTAAAATCCACAGGAATGTGAACACGATTTGAGACCAGTCCTGTGCAAATCAGAGCTAAAGAGGCCACCTTAAAAACAATCATAAGCCACAAAGTATTAGCCAGCATGCCAGTGAGTTGTGGCTAATGAGCTAGCAGTATTGGTGAGGTCTGGAGCGTTGGAGGCACTTGGTAGCATGTCTTTTGGAGTGGACATAGCAAATCCTTCATGGAGACTACAATATTTGTCAACAGTGGATTTGTGGAGTTTAAGGGGGGGGAAACACTTGTGAGTTGCACAAAGCTGCTTGGCAGGATTCATTCAGCTCAGGTGGTATAGGTTTGCTTTAAAACAATTATTAGATAATGCCTAATATATGTCCCTATGTTTATATCAAGAACCAGGGATATTTTCATGGATGAAGAATGTCTAAAGAATTATTGTGTAACATAGGAAGGATAAACTTACGTCTGATTTGTGGTATTGGATACATGTTGTTTGTCTGCATTTTGAAGTAGCTTTTTTATAACAAAAGGGGCAAAAAAGAAATAAAAAATGTGACCAAACTTTTTGAAGATGTTTAGTTACCAGAATTTCCAAACTATTTTCCTTGGTTTCAGTACACCTTCATTTATGATAGAGTTGAATGTTTGTGGAGGTTTTTCAGTTAAATAATTTTAATATATATCAAAAAAATATTTTGGAAAATGTTTCTTGTAGTAATAAAATCTGCCCAGGTAAAGCCATATGGATATTTATATTAGAAACACATTTGTAATGTTGGACTTTTAATAATTCTGATAGGATATGTTTCATTCCAATATATTAACATTCACAGAAATGATAAAAAAATACAAATGGCAAAAATAAAGAGCTGCATTGTCGGCCTGTTTGAGTGCAAATTCTCCAATAAAATTGTTATTCTAGGTAGCCCTTTTTAAATATTTATTCATTCAGCTCCATTGTAGCGTTGCAACATCCTACAGTCACCTGATCATCATTTCAACCTCCAGCTGATTTCCCATTGACCTTGGTTGTTGGAAGCTGGCAGAAGGTTGCAAATAACAGTCATGTGACCATGGATTATTGCATCTACAAATGCCAGAATTGTTGCTATAAATCAGCATGGTCACATGACATTGTATCTTACAATCATATCACTTAGTAATGGGGTTCCTGATCCAATTACAGTTGGTAAGCAAGAACTTCCTGTACCACCAGATGTGCTTAGCAAAATTGTGGGCAACTAGTACTACTAGATGACAGCAAAGAGGTAACAAAAAATCAATCTTGTTGCTGTCATCTTCAGATAATACGGAGTTTTAGAAGTTCAGATGCTGTAGTCCTAGCTAATGTCCCCTATTAGTGAATCAAGGTGTATTTGTTTTTTTGTAAGTGACTGAGCATATAAATATAGAAAGGCTCATAGGCCATTAACCATTTTGAAAGAAGCCTATTTCTAATGAGCCTATATGATTGGAAAATGAATTGAGAAGCCAGTATACTCCCTGTGTCTATAAGTAAGGAAAATCAATTTTGAGAACGATGGCTCAAGAAAAAGTCTGTTTTTCTCAGTGAAAACTCAAGGACATTTTTCCCTTGAAGTAGAGATCCTAAAATTAACATTTCTAAAATATTGCAGAGAAGCTAAGGAACAATTGCACCATATTCAAAGGCCTAGTGTTTATGGTTGCCCCCAGCTGGAAAGCAATACCAATATTCATCTCAGTAACAAAAAATCAATAATATCTCTTTTTGCTTCAGCATTTTTGTTCTAAACCAAATCAGGGTACATAAACTCAATGATAAAACTGTTTGTGTTGAAATCCTTTGTATCAAATAGCATCTGTGTTTGCATTCTACTTTAATGCAAAATGCTTTGGACTGCAGCTAATACCAAGAGATATGAAACTAGTTAGTCCCCACATGTTGCACATAAAAAGAATTCATAATGAGCATCTGTGGGATGTGGAATGGATCCCATGAGTTAGCTGAAGACCTCATAATGCAAGAGCTGAGAAGCCTAAGTGAATTATGACTGTCTCTTTTCTCACAAGTAGGATTAATTTTCTATCCCACTTATATTCATTATCTATCCTGTTTATACCACAGGGACACCAATTGTTTGACTTTTGAATGTAAAGTCTTCACAGAAAATATGGCACAGCTGACTGAACATTTTTTCCTTTTTTGCAGCCCAAATACTACTCAAACTCCACTTTTAATAAGCAATATTAGATAGAGACATTTCTTGATACTTTAAGCAGGTTTATTTTTTCTCTAATTGGCATGTTTACATGGCCCAGGTCTGATGCTATCTTCCATATGCCCATTGCTCTTCTAAAGATATCAATAGAAATTTTGTATGCAGATCAAGAAGGCTATATGGCCTTTAGAGAGTAGGTCAATAAATGGCTGGAGGAATGATTAAAGACTTTTTTAAAGCGCCCTTCCTTTTTCTTAGTATGGTGTACAAGACTGGCATGAATATAGGGCTAATATAGGAAGAGGAGCTTAAAGATATGTGTAATAACCAGGGTACTACTCTGCCCATTTTCATAGCAGCATTTTCAGGGTTGATTGTAACCTTAAATGCATTTATTTTAAATAGGCACATCAAATTTTATGGAAAATATATCCTAGCATCTCTCATAACTCATGTTGGTTCACTTCTCTGAGAAGTTTAGTTCAATAACATCTGGAGATATTTAGGTTCCTTGCTACATATTTATAATCTGATATTAACTTTAATAATTATTTAATTGTTCAAATATGAAACATAGCCTCCATGCACAAGAGAATAGTCTCTGACTAGGCATGCCCATATCCCACTTTGGAGAAGAGGGATTTTGTTTAAATATTTCAGCTTCAGACCACTTAGGCATTGTGGATTACAACTTGCTCTTCAAAATGGAAGCAATCCAAAAAGTGAGAATTGATCATTTTCTATCTCTTTTTTCCTTGAAAATATGTATCACTGTCTTTTGTTTTTATCAGACCTACATTTTCATTTGCAATACTTCATATAGAAAGAGGAAAATAGAGAAATCACAATGGATCACAATAGCAAGATAAGTATTCTGCTTTTATTTTTAAACCTCAAGGTTAAAGGTCTTCATCCTTTTTTTTTTGGATTCTTTGTTACATATTCTTTATACGGGCAGATGACATCATAATACTTGAAAAAAATAATCTATATTTGATGGTGCCCTTTGTGATCTACTCATAGACTCCAGCTGTTGAGATACAAAACATTGACTGAAAAAAGGATATTGGTGTAGGAATTTGAGCATCCATAGCGAAATGCAAAAAATATAATAAAAGTAGATCTGTAAAGAAAGAATATTGGGTATTATTTTTATTTGAAGATTATTTGATTTTATGCTCAAATAGAGCTGAATGATGGGGTGGGGAGAGAGATGTGATGCACACAAACCTGATTAGATGTGTCTTGTTCCCATTCACTATTACAGTCTTCACACATTTAGCTTGAAGGGTAGGTTCAACTAATATCCTCATAGCCATATTTTCTATTTATTCTCAATATTGTCTTGCAGGATTTTCAATTCCAGTCACACATTGCCTTTTCGTTCTGATCAAAGTTGGTACAGAGTTTTAAAATATATAAGAGTACAATCTCCAGAAAAAATGAAATATATATTTAATGGAAATATTACCTAACACCATGTAGCATCCATCAATGCAACCTCGTGCTGAGATTCTGAAATCTACCTTAGCTTTGATAAAATTCCAAAGAGAATATATAACTGAAAGAATGATACTCTGCTTGGATTCATGATCCAACCTGTTTTGTTTAGGTTCGGCCTTGTGTAATGTATGAATAAAGTAATTATGGTAAACCATAATTTGTATTTATGAATCTCGTCATTATAGTTTATTAAAATCATGATAAATATGTGACTATGGGATTGCCTCTCTCCTAATTTTTTTAAGTTTAAAGCTAATTTTGTTAGCTGTGTATTAAGGATGTTAAATAAAAATAAAATAAAAATAAAGTCCATGATCAAACAAACTGCCTTAATGCAGTATGTGAATTTAGTCCCTAATTAATTAAATTTTAGTAGAACAATTGAAAGGAAGCAATTGCTTAAAGGCTCTGGAAAACATTTAAAAGAGATGTTTGCCAACATTTGAGAACTTGTATAAAACACCTCTTTTACAATCAAAATAACTGCATATATTTATATTCACACAGAGCTAGTAAGAATAGCTTCTGAAGTACATAACATACAAATTATGTGATCATGTTAACAATTTGAAAAGAAGTTCTTTGTATATGCTAGGTCATTGTAAAGCACTTTTTTGAATGCTTTGCAAGCTGTAGCATTTATTCCTTCTTGAATAAAATTAACTTCAGACCATTGGCAGTGGTGTGCTGCAGTATGGGCCAATATCCAAATATAATTCTGCATAAGGCATGTTACTATAATATTTATGTTTAAAAGCCTATTCTTCATTCAGTCTGGATGAAATAGCCAATATTTGAAATATCCAAATATCTAATCCAGTCTGGAATCTCTTTGTAATTTTTTCCCATCCCAATCAGAGAACTCTGCAAATAGTACAGACATGTTGCATCAATATGTAATAAACCAGACTGCCTACATTTATGATCTGTTGTAAGTAAATGACACAACATTCATAGGATTCAGTATCAGAATCACAACATGAATGTGACCAGGATTACAGATACCATCCTATATTAAGAAACACATATGTATTCACTGGTAGTCTACAGGCTTCAGATGCAAAATGCAAAATATAAGATCTTGGGTTTAATAATTGACATTCCCGATGGAATTGAAGGAGAGCTGTATCTAAAAACTTCAGAGAACTCTACCTGGTTAGACAATACATACTGAAGCAAATTGGCTAATGGTCTTAAGCTAGTAAGCATTGACAATGGTCAACCCAGTCTTCAAGCAGGGATTGCCACACTTATTTAGATTTGTTTTCCTCAGGATTTGTTTTGATATTTTAAAATAAGTGGATTTATTGAAAAATCTATAAATAGAGGAGACAGATCAAGCTCTCACACAGCTGGATACTCTCCTACATTGGAATTCTAGAGATAATAATTCTGTATAAAGCTATTAGCAACAAACTCCAACACAAAGTCCTGTATTTTCCTTAGTCTTATATTACAGTCTGCATTGTTTCAGTACAAAGAAATAGGACAGGAATCAGCAAAAGATAGTTTAAGAAATACTGGTGGGTCTCTAGATGATTTTTAGCTGATTGTCCAAATTGTGGAATAGTAGCAACAATTCCCAAACTGGGCATGTTTCATAGGTGCCTAGTTCCTAGAATCTGCACAATAAAGGGTTGTTTTGTACCTGGTAATGTCTAATGATTTTCAAGTTTCTAGAAAAAAAACAGACTAGAATATTTAAGATTGCCCTCTTGTGAATGTCAATATTTCAGCCAGGAATGGGATGGCAAATGGAAAGGTATAATACTGCAATTTTAATTAAAATAACTTATTTGACATTGGAGTTTCCAATTACTTTCTAGTTATGGAACATTTATTTGTGTTTTCCCTAACAAATAGTTTTTCATAGTATTTTCCAATGTGGCATTCCAGCTCAGAATTCCTCAGGCAGTAAGGCATTGCTGAACATCGTTTTACACATTACAATGGCACCAAGTTGTTCTTACATGCTAATATTTCAGATACATTTGCCATCATCCTGGGCATATTAACAATTTACCAGCCAATCTTAAAGTGTTTTTTTTTAACCATGACTCAGATGTTAAAACAATAAAATAAGGTTTTACATGAAACCATCCAAAAATATGCCCTGTAAAACTGATATCTTCAATTAGGGAAAAATATTCAGCCTTGATTTCTTCTTACTACTTTAGGAACAATTAAGGGAATAATATCAATTTATCACCTTAATGATTTGCTGAGTACACCCAGACTGGCAATCACATTGTATTTCCTTGTCTGTAGTGGAATTTCACTATAAGAAAAGAGACAAATCCATACATATCTCTTTGCATGAATAGAGCTGTGTCTCTATAGAAATAAATGTAATGATTTTCATCTACAATTGTGTGTGTGTGTTTATGTGTGTGTGTGTGTGTGTGTGTATGTGTAAGAACAGACATGGGGCATCCAGATCAGAATGTAAATGTTAGATTTTAGGTTTGAGCTTAATTTATTTTTTTACACAGTTCTGGCATACTAGGCATGCTATTACATGATGTTCTGCAAATTGTTTCATTTGTGGTTAAAGCATTCCTAATAATAGAATGCCTTTTTTCCCTCAGTGAACTCTATATTATCTGCTACTATGGGGAAGAAACTCAGTAATGATTTTAAAAATGAATTAAAGTATACATCCAGGCTGTGTAATGTCATAATGCTTAATATTTAAATCTTATGTTATCACAATTATATGCTGTATCTGTCAGTGTACTACTATTCCTTACCCGTATAAGTAAAAGAAAATCTCTTTAGAAATTCATTTCCATTTACTTAAAGTTAAATGGTTTGACTTTGAATTTTCATTATCTCTTGGTGGAAGGCGGTTGTGACAGGTATTGAAGAGAATGCCACAACCCTTCAGTGCATCATCTAATTTCTACTTTAGTTATTTTAAAGTATAAACAATATTCATAGAACAGGAGAACGAAATGAAACAAACTTAAAACAGGCCAAGTTGTATAATGAATTGTTAAAAAGGAAGACCTGTTTATTGGTACCATATAGGCATACATGATACTATGTATACGTGTGGTGTATATGTATTTTATTGATTCTTTGCCACTGAGATAATTGCATTAATTTTACATAAACAAAATATCCCTTGATAAGATGTAATGTTTATAAAAGTGACCTTATGATACACAAATAACATGATTACAGGTGAATAATTTTATTCCCCTTTCCCACTTTATACTATTTAGGAGGTTGGGAAAGGATTATTGTAGTTTTTAAATGTTATTCTCCCTGTCAGTTAGAAAGCTTTGTGTTTCTCTGTGAATTGACATTTCTAATAGCCACACTTCTATTTATTGCAGCAGTATATCTCAAAGAATATAATGATAAGGCACTTCTGTATTGATGTTAAGCAGACTGCCTGGTTGTGTCTATTAAGAACCCAACTTCTTCTAACTTCAAACAATGTATAAATTAATAAAAATAAAGTGACTATATGAAGCAATATTTTAATTTACCTCATGATGGATGGAAAATAACAATAGAAAATTAATAAAAGACAGAGAAATAAAGGAAATGATAGAAAAAAGACACCAGCAAGAGAATAGGGAAAAAATATCTTCCAGCTGGACCACAGAATTTCAATAACTTTATGATCTATAATTATATTTATGGTATAATTGTAAATAAGTAAAGTAACATGATATACCTCAGATTATACAGTATTACTAAATTATACTCTAAAATGTTATGAATACAGGTAATCTTCAAGTTACAATCCCAGTCAGGACTAGAACATCTGTCAATAAATGATGCAATCATTAAGTGAATCATTACATGACTGCAACCAATTTGTCAATCTTTTTTTTTGCCATGATCGTTAATGCAAATTTAGCTTCTCCACCGACTTTGCTTGTTGGAAGCCAGAATTCCGCAAATGGTGATTGTGTGACCCCAGAACACTGCAAATGTCATAAGTATTGCCATTGCCAAGTCCTCGGATGAGTCCTAAGTCATATTTTTCAGCACTGTTGAATAGTTACTAAAATATATGGCCACTAACTATATGGTCATAAGCAAAGTCTACCTAATCATAATTGTATGCATTACATATTTCATTGTAGATAAGCACCCAGATAAGCACCCAGATAAGCACCCAATTTTTCTAATTATAGAAAAATCTTGCTTCTCCAGATTGCCATTCAGAAGATTTTCAGAAACAATTTTTTCCTTTGGACTTCATTCCTGAACTGTGGATTTTTTTCCAAAGAATTTTGGACAGTCGTTTGCATCATTACATGCAATGCAAACAGATCAGTTACATAGATTCAAGTTTAATGAATATTTGGTTTTAGCAGACCTTCCCTCCATCCCAAATGGTCTGTTAAATCAAGTCTTTAGTATACATTTTCAGCACCATAACTAAAGGTAGGATTATTTTATGTTTGTGCATTTTACTGTTATGAAAAGTAGCAACAAGAATCTGTTCTGCACTTTATATCCAGTCCTTTACAAGACTCATGAGCTGTGTTTAAAATAGATTGTTCATGTTTATGTTAAATTGAAAGAAATAGCTACTTTTATTGCTCCCATTCCCCTGATAATAAGCTGTGTTAAATATCTAGATGAAAAATATCACTGGGGAGGAAAAAAAATAATCTAATAGAGCTGCCTTAAAATCTATGATGACGGCCTTGGAAGTGTATGTGATCCTCAAGGTCACTTATTGTCTAAATAGAAAGTGATGGAAGGTGTCAAGAAAGTCCCAAAAAGAGGCAAGCAGAGAATAAATTAGAACGAAAGGGCCTGGGGATAGTAGCATCACTACTGAAGTCATAAATGATGTATAAAGACATCAGTAGAAGAACTGGAGGGAAAGAATCTCTGGAAGAATGCCCTAAGGTGTTATCTCAATGGCTGATCTATTAGCTGATTATGCAGCTGTTGGAGAACCAAAGGTAAGATTTGAGACTAGCCTTTAGATCCAACTTATTAGTGCTGGCATCAAAATCATCATCAAGATGTGGCTGAAGTTCAAGTGTCCAGGGACTGTTTACCCGGAATCTACAAATAGATATGCTTCTTATCGGTGCTGGATCCAAAGGTGGTTTAAAAAGCATTATATACCAGCTTATATGTAACAATATAAACATAATGGCAAGACAACAGCTCTTATTTTTTATAAAATGCTCTCATCCTAAAGATTTTATTTTCCAAACAGTGTTGAAGTATTATATGGCTTTCTGATTCTCTTTCAGATCAATAAGGCTTGCATGTAAACATCCATTTGCTTTCAAGTGAACAGCTCAGAAAGTTCATTGTGAAGATCAGAGTAACAAAACTAGCCCTTACTTTATTATGGTACGTGTTTCATCTGAAATTACATTTGTAAATTTTCTCAAGAATTAAAAAGATGTGTATAGCAAATATTTGATTCAATTGTCACTGTTGGAGAGGATTTCTATGATTAAGATGAATGTTTGACCCAGGATGTTATTTTTGTTTCAGACAATACCACTTTTGACAACTGATGTACTATTTAAAAAACGGCAGAAGGATATATCTAAATTTGTATGGCCAGGGGGAAAAACTGAGTTACATAGAAGCTTTTACAAAAAGGTGAGGCTTGGACCTGCCAGATTTGAAACTAAATTTTGTTGCTTGCTCTTTAGTTTGGATGAAAGAGTGGTATTGGAAATTACTGGATTTAGAAGGTCATAATTTGAAATTTTGAAACACAAAAGTTGATAACAGAAAGCTATTTTAATAGTTTTTTATATACAATTAACAGAAGGATTTAAAGTAGGTAAAAGATTTTATGATTTTGAATTCAGTAAGATTGAATTCGAAATAAAATTGTGTACTAATAGTAAATGTTGTTAAAACATATAATTTTTGCTGAAATATGGGACAGAATGAGAACAAGTGATTGATTGTGCGATAAAGTGGGCTTAACATTTTTTCTATAGTATACAGATGGACCAATGGAAAAAATACGTAATTGAAAGGATTGAAATTATATTAAGTTCTAGCCTTAAAGAGGATTTATATAAAATATTGTATTGTTGGTGTTTGTCACAAGTGAAATTGTCTAGAATGTATAAAGAGCACTTGGAGACTACTAGAAATATGAACAACATAAAGGGACATTTAATCATGTTTGGTGGACATGTAAAAAAAAGCCAAAACATTTTGGATACCAATACATGCATTAATTGAGAAGATTTTAATAATGCAAGTAAACTGAAGCCTTAGACTTTTCTTTTAGGATTAATGAACAAGTAACTACAAGTAGTAAAAAGACATTGAAGCACAGTATCTAAAATAAATGCACAAAAATGGCCTATCTTCTATTTTCTCTGATCTGGATTAATTAGTTTCAGTCATCATAAAAATTCATAAAATAATTTTGGATGTTCAGTGGTTCTAATGGCCTCCAAAAATATTCTGTAGGCATGTAGTCTTTTAACATACACTAAGGCAGTGATAATAGCAGCATGAAAGTATGGCTACATATGATGCTATTGAAAGGTTGATTACAATATTATATTAAAATCACAAATATGGGAAATTAGTGATATTAGTTGAAGTTTTATTTCTTGAGATTTAATGTCAGATAAATGGATTTTTGTTACATTTAAATAGCATGCATTATACTGAATTGAAAACAAGTTTGCTTTGATAGAGATACCTCTTTTTCTTTAAAAACTAAAAATTTGGCTTAGAATCAACAGACAACAGCAAATGTGATTACCTTTACTGAAATAACTTTTCATTATTTAAATAGCATTCATATTTATTCAGTAATTATGTTTTTCATAAATTTGCTATATATAACATGCAACCATTGCTCTCCTGATTATTTAAAATTAATACACAAATTCTGAATGTCTGCACTGTGTCATAAAGCTTTAAATTCTCAGGAGGGGATTTGGTAACCCCAGGATGCATAGATTTTTTTAAAAAAAGTTTTTTATATATTACTTATTACATAATATTATATATTATTTGAATATAATCCAAGTGAGTAAAGAAAAGCAGAGTGAATGGGATAAAAAGATAAATAAAACATTTCAGGCAATACTTAACTAAAGGAATATATTGGAAAGACTATCTTTGGGATCTGAATGAGAATAACGGTATTTGTGATATTAAAATATGGGCACAGTTTGCATATGAAGTGGCTATTTAAAGTATGTGTGAACATTGGTTCCATGCATGACAAATGAAAAAAAAAACTATTATTCTTCTGCTGTCCTGTGGTTATGCTCCTATCCAGGACTGCAGTTCTCATCAGCAGTAAAGATAGTCTTTGACTTACAAACACAATTGGGATTGGGATCTCCATCACTCAGCAATGCGGTCATAAAGCAAGCTATCCCATGACCACAATGGCAATCCTGGCAGTTCCTGTTGTTGTTGCCATTGTTAACCAAGAATCACAGGCCATTAAGTGCGTACCCATGCCAATACAAACCATTTTGGCTTGGTCTTTCCCAGCCCCAAGTCTTATAAACTAAGACTGCTTTCTACTCCCCCCACCCACCAGTGTCGTCTCCATTTCTTCCTTCTTCCACCCATAACCATGTGGCTTTAGGGCTGCTTGCCATGGCCCAGGAAGCCACAACCACGCTAGTCCCCTATGTAGGCACTCTTATCAGCTAGATTCTGGTCCCCTCCACTCTGCCACCTCAACTGACTTTTTCTGTTTTCTTGTTCCCACTACTGATAAGGCATGTTTGACCTGGCTGCTGGGCTGGGCTGGGGCTCAGATTTGGGCTGCTCTGGGGCTGATATTTCCATGTTTTTGCAGTGTGCAGCTCAAAAATGCTTTTTGTTTGCTATAATTTTGGGCCTGCTTTTGGATTTGGATTTTTTTTTCAGTGTAAAAGTCTACTCTTTGTAGATTTATAACTAAAACACAGATGAGAAAAAATATAATAAATGTAATAGATATTTTTAATATACTGTACTAGAAGATTAGACCACTACACATACTTTGGGATTTTAATGGAAGGCAATACAATAAAGGAAATTGAATGATGTATTAAATGTGATTGGCAGACATTTGGCAAGCTAAGCATAATTTTCAAGAACAACCTTCCCCTATGCCTGAAGAGAAAAGTTTTTGATCAGTGTGTGCTCCTGCTCTAACATATGTTGGTGAAATGTGGACACTAACCTCACAATCGATACAAAGAGCTATGGAAAGATACATGCTTGACATTGCAAGACAAAATAGAAAGAACAAACAAAAGTATATGATATCATCAAGAGAGTAAAAAAATTGAAATGGAAATGGGCTGGTCATATCGCAAAAAGAACGGATGGCAGGTGGACCAAGGCAGTCATAGAATGGATCACACTTGATAATGAGCATCCATGAAAGAGACCTAAAATAAGATGGATCGATATCGGCAAGTATTGTGGGCCCAATTGGCAAAAGAAAGCTCAGGACTATATTGATTGGAAATATGTGGTAGAACCTTCATCCTGCATTTGATAGTCAATGTCTAAGATGATGATGATTAGATAGATAGATAGACAGATAGATAGATAGATAGATAGATAGATAGATAGATAGATAGATAGATAGATAGATAGATAGATAGATATTTCAACATTGTTACATCCATGTTTTGGTTGCTAGTATAGTTTCCAACTATAATTCAAGGTGCTTGTTTTGACCTGTGTTTCACTTGGTTCCAAGATACCTATAGGATTTCTACTTCAAAGGGAATCTACCATCCTGTTCAGTCAGTATCTTCTTCTTGGGAAGTGGGGTGATAGCTCAGAAGCAATCTTTCTCAGTGATGGAACAGTGTCTATGGAACAAGCTACCCTCAAAATCCAGATAATGCCTAATATTTTAAACTTTTGGAAAAATCATAGAAACTTGGCTTTGGCTTACAGTAAAAGATTGGGAACATGAGATTAATAATCTTAATGTACATACCGCCTGTAAAAATCCAAACACCAAAATGATCACAAATGAACAAAGAAAACAATACAATGAAACACTGGGAAAGGTGGATTTATTGTAACAATGTATCTAAAATATTCACACCTCCCTTGGACTCCATTTGGAGCTCCCCAAGGAAGATACACCTCATAGTTTGGGAAACCTTGGCTTAATGGAAGTCAAGTCAAATTTATTACAGTCAAAAACCAGAGACCAGGCTTAATGGAAGTTACCTAGAGCATGCCCTGGTGAAGCAAAAAAAAAAAATGCAGACAGTAACCTAGTCTTGTGCAATGTAAAGTTTTATAGCTGATAACAGCATCATGAATTGCAGGGTCTTATATATGACTATATATAAGACCCTTTGGAAGTTGTAGCTTCCAAAATTCTTCAATTAGTTTCATGTAGAACACATTGCAGTAATCTAAGTGACTGATGTTTGAGCTACTGAATAGTGCCTCCTGATTAAAAATAAGTGTAATCAATACGTAAGATGGACCTGTGTAAAGACTCTGCTAGCTGCTCATTCCACCTGCCTCTTACCAGGAACCATGAATCCAAAGAACTTGGAAATTTCACACCAACTCTATTTTGGGAAGTGCAACCCCATTCAGACCTAAAGATGGAAAATGTCCTGTTCTGGGAGATCTCAAAGCCTACATCCACTTGATTTTCCTAAGATTGAGCTGAAGCCTATTTTTCCCCATTCAGTTCTCCAGATATTAGTAATGAACCTTTATGGCATTATTTGTTCAACCCAGATGTATAATTGGGTATCCTCACTTTACTTATGAGCCCTCTTGCTATACTGATGGATAATCTCACCCAATAGTTTCATGTAGATGTTAAATAGGAATGGGAGAAAGTAGAGTCTCAAAACTCTGTACAGCCTTGGAGCCAATCTGTTTCCCTTACTGAATGGAACTGACTCTGGAAAGAGGAGGAGAGCTATAGTATCATAACATAGTGTTTCCCACTCCTTGTTCCTTGATCTGAATGATACCATGTTCGATGGTATCAAATGTGCATATGTATGTATCTCAGAAGTCAAGTTGCCAAAACTAAATTGCTGGAAAAAGTAGAATAAATACATTTCATCCTAGAAGAAAATACATACACATTTATAGGAGCAAGCAAGCTGAAAAGATAAGGAAGTCATCTCTGAAATCAGACAAGACTAAATGACAACAACTAGTGATAACAAAGATAAATGCCATACAGCAACGACATATTTGCCCCTAGAATCTAAAGTCAACACTTGAAGTGACGTGATAGAATGGGTGAGAGCATACAACTGGCAAAAGATAAAAAGGGAAACTATACAAGGAAGACCTCAATTTAGGTATGCTTACAACATCTGCTGAGCACTCCTGTGTTCTCCAACCTCTGTGCGTCACTATGCTACTTTTGCAGCTATCCAGGTGAGTATGGCTGTGTGTATAGTGCTTAAGCAGTTGTAATTAACAAACCTTTTGCAGGATAATAGGAACTTTCTGTGTTCTCATGACCCCTTCATTATCACATAAGATCCTGAACTCCTGTTTCTCTTGAAAATATGTGAATGTATCTGCAGTGACCAAGTCTTTGTGTCATGAAGCTTCATCGTATCTATTGTGTCTATACAATACAATGCACTCAGAAGGCACATGTGTCCCAGAAAAGTGTTACAAAATGAAAGTGAATGACTGAACTTCAAGTAGAGGTAATATTGTAAAAACCGCACTCCATGAAAGGATAGTTCAGAACAAACTAAGAAGAATGTAGCATGAATTAAAATTAATTACATGTAACTTTAAAGTAATTGCCAATTAAAATTATTTTTCTGCAAAATAAATTATCTGGATGTCCCATCTGCAATGTATGCATGCAAACTTTTGTTCTCCCATGAACAAACTTTTTTGCAGGCAAGTAAACAGAAGCATTCACACGTTTTTCCAGCAGAAATAGCAACTTAGGTGGGGGAAAAGAAACAGGACGGGGGAAAGATAAGTTATCATTTTACTGGGAAGGGAAAGAAAAGGAGATAAGCAAAGTGGGTAAAGATGATGGGAGGAAAAGAGGAAACAGAACAGGAAATGAAAGAAATGAGAGCAAAGCCTTGTTTAGGTATTACCAAATACATTAAAATTCAGCAGATGAGCAGTTCCTTCCAAGCTACAACATTCCTCCTTTTCAGCCACAATGTCTGCAGTCATTCGCTCTCCCTGCCCATTTATTTTCAACAAGACTCTGATTCCTATCAGCGAATGCAAGATGATACCCTCGTCCACTTCGTAAGTAATGGGGGCAACAGGGAGGGATTCACCTTCGTATTGTAATTATAGTAGTTAGGAGGATGAGCCGAAATGAGTTATCATTAAATTTCATTCCTTATGGATATCATTTCATAGCCCAAAACATGCTTGTGGTGGTAATTGTAATGGCAGCACAGAAAAACAGAAGATAAGAGAGACAAATAGCTGCAAATTGGCAGTGAACAAGTGGCAAATAAGGTGATCACCCAGAGAGAATTGCAAGACTTATGAGAGCTCCCTTTTTGTGCAGAATATATTTGAAAACATTCAGCACCAACGTATTATTAATTCTTGTGTACGCTGGAGGAAGATAATATTGGCTAAGATATAACTCACTCTACTCTTTGGAAAAGTGCCTCTAGTCTAACTACTGCCTTGATAGCCATCAAACGCTGACTGAATGACTCTCAGTTTAATGTCCTTTCCAAAAGGATAGTACCTGTAAAAACATATTTACTATGAGCTGATGTATAATGACACCGAAAATCAGCTAATCTCAGGTAAGGAGGTGGAATCCACAGTTTTCTAGCCTGTAGGCAAGCCTGTCTTCGCATTACTTAAATAGACAATACACTACAGGTTTGGGCTCTCGGTCTTAACTCATGGTGAATATGATTTACTGCACTTGTCAGTGCAAAGCAAGTGTTAATGCTTCTTTCCACAGCTAAAGAAACTCAAGTCTTCATACAAATAATATCAGAGGGGGAATGATCCCATTAAGGAGTTCCATTCTTACCTTTCTCATTGCCTAAACTTATTCATCAGAAGTTCCATGGATAGATATTTTCTGCCTATGGAGTTTCAGGAGGAAAGGAAGTATGGATGAAAAACAAATACTAATACCCCTTTTATTTATTTATTTATTTATTTATTCGTACTTCTATACCGCTCCCTCTCCCAAAAAGGGACTCAAGGCGGTGTACACTCAACAAACAAGGAAAACAGAAGCGAAAACAGGTAAATAATCAAGATGGCCAAGAATCACCCCTATAAAATTACAAAATATAAACCCCAATGATCCTATTTGGCTAGACCGGCTTGTTTGAACAGCAAGGTCTTAACTGCGCGCCGGAAGGTTAGGATGTCTGACATGGCTCGTATATCCGGGGGGAGACAATTCCAGAGGGATGGGGCTCCCACAGAGAAAGCGCGTAGTCTCGGGGCTGCTAGACGACAGCGATCCAGTGGTGGTACCCCGAGCAAGGCAACTCTGTGGGAGCGTACTGGGCGGCGGGAGGTTGTTGGTGGCAGCAGGCGATCCCGTAAGTATCCAGGTCCCGAGCCATGGAGCACTTTGAAAACTGTAAGTACCACCTTGAAACAAATCCGGAAGGCCACAGGAAGCCAGTGCAGGCAGCGGAGAAGAGGTGTTATGTGGGCGTCCCGAGGGGCGCCCAAGATCATCCGTGCGGCTGCATTCTGAACTAACTGTAACCTTCGGAGACTTTTCAAGGGGAGCCCCATGTAGAGAGCATTACAGTAGTCCAAGCGGGAGATGACGAGGGCAGAGGTGACTGTGCGAAGTGCGTCCAGATCCAGAAAGGGTCGCAATTGGTAGATAAGACGAATTTGATAAAAAGCACTCCTGGTGGCGGCCGCAATATGATCATCCAAGGATAGCCGCACGTCCAGGAGTACACCCAAGTTGCGTGCCCTTTCCACAGGGGATAATGTCTCTCCTCCTATGGTCAGCGATGGAATAAGCTGACTGAATCTGGGGGCAGGAAACCACAGCCACTCGGTTTTGGTCGGGTTGAGACGAAGTCTGTTATGACCCATCCAACTCCGTACGGCCTCCAGGCACCGGGTCAGCACTAAGACGGCTTCGTTGGGGTGGTCAGGGGTGGAGATGTACAGCTGAGTATCATCAGCGTACTGGTGGAATTCCACCCCAAAGCCACGGATGATCTCACCTAGCGGCTTCATATAAATGTTGAAGAGTTAGGGGAGAGAGCACCGATCCCTGAGGTACCCCACAAAGTAGGGGCCTTGGGGTCGATCTCTGTCCCCCCGTCAACACAAATTGCGAACGGTCGGAGAGGAAGGAGGAGAACCATCGAAGAACAGTGCCTCCAATCCCTAACCCCTCCAACCGATGCAATAGGATACTGTGGTCGACAGTATCAAAAGCCGCTGATAGATCCAAAAGGACCAGAACAGAGGAATAGCCTCTGTCCCGTGCCCTCCAGAGATCATCCATCAACGCGACCAACGCCGTCTCAGTGCTGTGCCCGGGCCTGAAGCCCGATTGGAGGGGGTCGAGATAATCCGCTTCATCCAGGTACTGCGGGAACTGACTTTTCTCTAACTGTTCCTTGGGGGTCTTCAAAATCTGGTCCACATGGTTGGAGATTTCTCTGAAACAGTGGCAGACTTAGAGAAGTTTGCATTTGGAAGCAATGTGTAAAAAATACTTGCTCCCTCTCTTAATATGGGTAGTGACCCCCACTGATTCCTCATCCCTTCCATGTAGACAAATCTTATTTGATTATAGATTTCCTAGAGTAAATCTATTTACCCAATTCTCTGCTATAGTTTAGCAGGTGTGACTAAATCATGCTTACCGTTGTTTTCCTGAATCAAATAGATTCCCAGTTCCCTTTCAGACTCTTCCCAATCTTTTCCTAATCTGCCTTAATGATTGCAGGATCCTCTAAAATAAATACCAGGAGGACTGGAACACACGGGGCTGCTCAGAAAAAGGATGGAAAGTATCATTTATTCAGCACTGGATGAAACTGGAGCAAACTATTTAAGACACTCATAGATGTGACAATATCCTACTGTATTTTCTTCCTTAATTCCAGCTGTTCCATAACCTTCATCTACTTTAACGTGTTCTTTATTTGTTTTATGAGCCAGACAGCTGAAATTGGCCATACATTGCACTACATAAAATATGGCAGATGAGATAGCTCTGAACTTTACCTGATAACATCAGTTTCTATTCATGTAGCTGTTCCTCAGTCCTTATATGACTCATTGCAATTCTACAAACACCATAGGAAAAGGACATACTCTTCCAATTTTGAGCACAAAATGCCTATCCATCATGCAAATATATGAAACCAAGATTTTTTGAGGTCTTGAAGAAGTTGATTTACCAGAGTTTCATACTGTGGCAAATGACTTTAATTCTACTGATTGGTTGGCAGGAAACCAGAAACCAAATGTTTTTCTTCTATAGTCAACAGGAGGCAGAATATAGTTTGATGCTTTTGTGGGAAAAAGGAAACAGGCTTATAGTTTGGCCTGCTTCTCAGCATTCAGATATGAAAGACTTTAGATTATGTCATCATGCCCAGAATCTTCCTCAGTCGGTCATAGTCAGATCGCTTGTACCAAGAAGACTTTAATACAGCTAAAATGCATCAAGAATTCATGTCCGTTCTTGTCTTGTGCTACAGAAATTAGATTTGCTCTGAAACAAATTGCTAACTTAGCAACTTTGTTCGCTAACTAAATAGCTTATGTGCACAACTAGTTTTATAATGTACACAATTCCCTATTTGGAGCATGAATGATACAAATGTATCAGTACTTTTGATTTCTTTTGAAGTCTCCATGATCATTGCATGATCATTGCCATTTATGCTTTTCAGCGCTGTGTGGAAACACAACAAAGGAACATAGTCCTCACATTATCAAGGCATTGGAAATAGCATGGTGGCTGTGATTCTGATGAGTATGAATAGATTGCCTCTGAGTTTTTGAAAGTTAGGTTCTGCAACCCAACAGGACAGACACAGACTTCAGAGGATAATTAGGACTGCAGAAAAAACAATTACTACCCACCTGCCTTCAATCAAGGACCTGTATACTGCACGAGTCAAAAAGAGGGCTGTGAAAATATTTACAGACCCCTCACATCCTGGACATAAACTGTTTCAACTCCTTCCCTCAAAATGACGCTATAGAGCACTGCACACCAGAACAACTAGACACAAGAATAGTTTTTTTCCCGAAAGCCATCACTCTGCTAAACAAATAATTCCCTCAACACTGTTCAACTATTACAAAGTCTGCACTACTATTACTGCTAATCTTCTCATCACTCCTTATCACCCATCCCCTCCCACTTGTGATTGTAGGACTGTAATTTTGTCCCTTGTATCCTTACAATTTATATTGACTGTTTCCTAGTATGATTTGATTGTTGATTGTACCTTATGACTATCATTAAATGTTGTATGTTATGATTCTTGATTCTTAATGGATGTATCTTTTCTTTATGTATACTGAGAGTATTTACACCAAGACAAATTCCTTGTGTGTCCAATCACACTTGGCCAATAAAGCATTCTATTCTATTCTATTCTATTCTAGGTACCAGCAAATATTGATTGCCTGCTATTATTTCCTTTTGGTATGGGGGTTCAAAAATATGTCTTTATTAATTAAATCAGCTATTACCATGCCTGTCACAATTGTCCCTTACAAAGGGATAGGAGACACATTGGAAGTCAATTTTATTTCACATTCTTATAAACCAGTATAATAATATTCATGTTGTTATCTATCAGAAGACTCTTGGGGAGTGGCGATCATACCAGCAATAAATTTTATATCAGATTTAATGTCAGCTTGTATCCCTGGACAAGTACTAGGCCCAGCATGTAAACAATGACTCTCTTCAGAGAAGGACAACTGAACCTCAACAGTTACACTTAATAGGTAATTTACTCTTTGTTTCATCCACTGTGCCCCAAATTTTGCATCAGTCTAGAACTCCAAGCGGACAATTTATTTAGCGGACAACAACAAAGATAGCCAAGTTTCTGACGCAGACACTATTTTTCCCTGCAACATCCCTAATTGACACCATTCATTGGTCACTAAAAATGAAAGAATTTGAAGATAATCTTTCACATATACTTGGGGTGGGGGTGGGGTTTAAGAGTCTGTTGCTAAGTATCCCTTCAGACCTGGTAGAAGTACTGTGCTGAACAAAATTATTTCAGTAGGAGCAGACATTTCCAAATGAAGATAATTTTTTATTCCTTATTATTATTTTTAGCTAAATAAATAATTTACAGTTCAGGCTACTGTTACAATAATTAGTATTCCAGAAAATAAATGATGTAGACAGTACATGGATTGTCTTTTAATATATATTTTTAGCAACTTTTTAAGGTGATGGAACACTTAATTCACATGTGTACTTGCTAGTCCCTCAATGTTTCTCTCAGACAATCTTTCCAGCAGTGAATGATAAGTGTTGTGATTATGCTCACTTCATTGTGTGGCCAGAAACATGTATAACCACCCTACACATGATTAGAGATACCCAGGGTGAGATTTTGACTTAGCAGCTTTCATTTTGCAGATGGTTATAGGAAACCAGCTTCTGTTTTTCTCCGAAACAATTTCCCAGTCCTTAGAAATGTACAACACTGTATAAATTATGCAACTGATTTATAAGTCACTTTTAATGGGCATATAATTTCCCCATACTTCAGTAAATACAAATTGTAGTCTGATTGAAAGCAGACTTTAAAAAAAAAGGAGAACAAGAAAGGCTCAAATGGAACTGAGTTCTCAAAATTAATTACCTTCTCCTAAATATTGCAATTGGATTCTCTTGGAGGAACACATTTTCTTCTTTGTATGAGAAGTGATAAATGAAGAACCTCATCAATCTACCTCTTTACCCTTGGAATAGAGCTTCTCTCTATATGCATACAAATCTCTCTCTGCTCCTCATCTGTTTCTTGCCACACAGAGCAAAATATCATGATTCTGTTAAGTCATTTGCAAAGAAAAATGCAGGTGGATTTCTGAAGCATCCTTATTCCGATAAAGTCCTATATATTAAACCTAATACTATAGAATGTTTTCTATATTAAAACAAAGCAAGCTTGTCATTCCAAATCTTTTCAGTTTTTATATACATGGAAATAGAGCTCAATATTTAAACCGTAATCTCTCTCTCCTCCTCTCCCTCTCCTTCTCCATCCCTCCTTCTCTCTCTCTCCCTCCCCTCCCCCTCTCTCTGTAAAACATAGGGGCATGTGAAATACCCAGCCTCTCACTCTGCTTACTCCAATCCTAACTACTGATTTTTAAGAGTTATAACAGTGAATGGGCAGCAGATAAATTTAATAAATAATATGAAAAAATAAAATAAATCCTCCTCTGTGCTAATAATAATAGAGAGGTGGGGAAGACAAACTTCTGATTAACTCAGTACGGGTGCGGCATTGTCTAAGGAACCTGGACATAATTTCCAAATCAAAGTCTGGTGAACAACAGCTCTGTATTCAGTATATGCAGTATATGCCCCAGTTCTATTAACCACGGCTGTTACATATTTTCAATTACAGTATTTGGAATGTTCATGACATTCAACCTTTGCTTGTTGACTTTAAAGGGGCAAAACTGAGCTTTTCTGCTTAAATTGGTTGTAAGCAGAGTTTAGATAAATAATTCAAGTTGTTTGCAGAGGTGTTGAGCTCATCCCCTGGGAAAAGACAATATGTGGGAATTACATTAGCCATATGTCCTGTTGTATTGCAGACTGGTTATGCATGACAACCCCAATAGTACAATCACCTACTGAGAAATTTACTGTCATCCCACAACCATTTAATATGCTAATTAGTTATTTGCTTGGAACACAGTTGTCTGTAGGCTTCTCTAACAGCAAAGAGGTAGTAAGACTGTCCATCTTTACTACTGCAGGAGAATAAAGCTGACAGCAGCCCAGGGTTATCAAAAAATGCTAGACTGTGATTTTGGAGTCTAAATAATGGTTTAATAGCTATGTTTCCATTCTAAAACCTGATTTAGGCTACTCGGGGTTTTTTTATTTAGCAGTTCTGTTCCTAAAGCATAAATTGCTTTTATGTCTCCCTTTTACAATTTATATAAATATTTGATAATTAATGCTTTCACAAAAACAGAGGAGAGGCATTTGTAATGCAAATGGGTATTCAGACCAATCAAGCTTTTACATTTATATTATAAAAAGGACAAGAAAAGAGCCATTTTAACCCTCAGATATCAAGAAGTAGGTCATTCATCCCAGTGGTCTAAAGGTTTCTTCCCAACTACTATTTTAAAATGAACTGAGATAGCAAACTTCAGGTGATAAGTAATGACTGGATTGTACCCAAAACAGACTCTGAGAAACAGAAATAATAGAATAGGGTCTTCTTCCAGTGCCAAAAAATTAGCGATTGCATGCCTGATGTGAGATGCAACATCTGTTTAAAAACCTGTAAGAAAAGTCCATTGCCTTCTAGAGCAGGGGTGTCAAACTCGCATTGTCACAGCACTGTCAAGTGATGTATTGTGACTTTTTCTCCTTTGCTAAACCAGGAATGGGCGTGGCCAGCACATGATACATCTGGTCCACGGGCCACGAGTTTGACAGCCCTACTCTAGGGCATCCTGTTCATTGAGAAAAAGTTCATACATTAGGATGTTTTCCCTAATGCTTGGATTAGCTCCTGATGTTGCAACCTGAAACTTTCACAACCTTTGGAACAACAGAACATGCATTTATTCCATCACCCCCCAACGACTGTCCTTCCCAGATTTCAAAATGACTGTGTATTGGTTTTCTATGTTTTCTTCTCTAGTCCAAACATAGACAACTTCTTCAATCTTTTGTAAGGTTTAATTTCCACGTTTCTCACCATTGTTGTGTCTCTTCCAGAGGGTGTTCCTTTGCACAAAATTTGCACTAAGTACAATGCATTGGGGGGAAGAGAGCACTTCCCCCAAAAACTAATACAATTTAAGTATATCAATAACTGTAGAATTTAGTGGGGAAGAGCAGACATATGGCAGAGCAAACAATAGGATTATCTTATTCATTTATAAAAAGCTTGTTCTATCTGTCTGTCCATCTGCCCATCCCTCCCTCCCTCTCTCTCTATCTAAAATTATAAAATATATAAAATTAATACATTAATTAAATATTATTATAACAAACATATTAGTATCTAAACATTAACCTTTTGAACTGGTTAAAGGATACTATTGTCCATTAGATAATTAAAATTAGATTTAAAACAGTAAATACTTATTTAATTTGAAATCATTATTTAGGTTACTTTTTCATTCTTGATCTTTTAAAATTGAGGCAGCATATCTAGAATTATTTTAATCTCGCCAGAATTGCATTTCCTTTAGTACCCGTTTTTGGCTTCTGCTTTAGCTGGTAAAAATCCTTTCTTTAACTGGCCTGTACATTGGTTGACCTAATTAAATGTTGAATTGTAGGAGCGATCATTATTTTGTCCTTTAAAAGTTTGACAGGATTCCCCAAGGTCCTAACAATATTGATGAAGATGTGAAAACAGCTTGCATTCAATTTCTAAAAACTTCAGTCATTTTTATCTTAACGTAATACAGATTTATTTTCAAGTCTGTCAATTTTGTTTGGGGATATTTTTTTTCCCAAAGATGTTCTGTCAAGAAGGCCAATAGGCTTTTACTTGCTAGTTTTCTCAACCAAATGTTGAATTTTGTGTTCATATCTAATTAAACAGATGATGACTAATAGGTTTGTGAAGTAAAAGATTTGTAATCTTTGTGAAAAATTCAGCATGAGAGTTGATGGACATTTCTATATTAATTAACTCTCCATGTGTGATTACCCATAGAAACGTATTTAAAGATATACAAAATAGCTAAAATATTTTGAGTGGACTTTTGCCCATAAGCCTATATATCCTTGTCTCACCCAACTTGCACAGGGTTTCAGAACATCATTTTAAATTTCATTTTCAAGAAGGTCACTTGAACCTATTTAATTTCTAGTGCTTGCAGCAGCATTTTTCATCTCACGTAAGACTTTGGGAATAAAAGTCTTATTCCAGTTGCAAAATTTTACATTAGCCATGGGAATAAGCATAAGGTATTAATCTGCTTGGATTCAATAATATATCCTCTGAGGCACCCAATCATTGGGGAGACTGGCCACCTAGCTTGAGGTAATGTTTAAACAGAACTTTTGTATATATCGCACAACAGTTCCAGCTGTGGGTGAAGCATACATTAAAGCCCTAACCAAAATAACCATTGGAATATTTCCTAAATCATTGCAATTAAGGCAATTTACTGGAAATGTGTTTCAAGGTAAATAAAGTCATCTATTATGTTCATTAGATTTTCCTTTTCCATCTTGAATTCTGATTGATTTGATTGGTTAGGCCAGTCAGTAGTAGTTTTTCTTTTCTCTGGAAACTATGGCAGCTCTCAGTTCTGATTCTTTTTGCAAAATGTGGCTCAACATATCTGAAAGGTATCAGACCAGGGATATATATATATTTATCCTTATTACCTTCTTTACTCCCTCTTTTATTGATATTATAATTGTTATTATTCTGTATGTATACTTAGTGCTTCTATATCGGAGATATATATAATTTTTTTAAATAAAACATTATTCCCTAGGCAGTTTTTTTAATTCTTGGTATACTTAGGACTGCTTAATCTGCAGTATGTGTTGGGGCACACAGTTCTTCCAATCTGTATATAGCCCTATTCAGTTTTAAATGAAAAGATTATAATTTAATTTATCCTGCAAGATTTTGATCAAGTAATCATTGCTTACATTAAAACATATCTAATATTTCATCAGACCATTACTCAGCTACAATATAGAGCAATAACACTTAGATTTATATGGCACTTCATAGTGCTTTACAGCACTCTATAAGCAATTTACAGAGTCAGCATATTACCCCCAATAATCTGGGTCCTCATTTTACCGAAAAGATGGAAGGCTGAGTCAACATTGAGCCTGTGAGCATCAAACTGGCAGTGAGCTGAATTAGCCTACAATACTGCATTCTAACCACTGTGCCACCACGGCTCCTATTATGATAGCTTGAATTGATGCTACCATCAAATAAGTAACTATAGTAAAAGTAAAAGTATAATCATTTGCATTACAGAAGGAAGGAGTGGGCCCATGATGTGTGGATTATCAACTGAATAAAGCTACCATAGAACATCTATCCATAATAATAAGAGTTTCATCACTTGTGTCTCTGCATCTCAAAACATGCTTCCATTGACCATGATAAATACAAATAATGGCGAGACTTAGAATATCTTTTTGAAGCCATCACAGGCAAGGCACAACTGTATTAGATCAGACCAATTCTTTATATGCAAAGCATGTTGCTGATGATTGACAGATGGAATTATGCAACTATTGGCAATGGCAGTGGGGCTTTCCAATATGCTTGAGTTTTTATATTTCCTTTTAAAAATAAAATCAACTAAAGCAAATATAAATAATTTTTGGACATATTATGAGCTCCTCAAAATGGTTTTAAAAAGCAAAATTATAATATATAACAGATTTTAGAAAGGTGGAGGGGAGGAAATGAGCAGTCCAATCCTAAATAACTGGAAGTGTAATAGTAGCAGGCCTCTTTGTTGCAGAATTGTCTGTGTTGCTTTTCTTGCAAATCTTGAGAGAGGTCAAAAAGGAAGAACAAATGTTACCCTTGGAAATAATCTCTTTCATGTGCCTTGCTCTGCAAGGGACACACTTGTCTTGCAAATGGAACCGTTCGACAATCATTGGTCTTAGAATGTGGTTAAGCTTAAACTTTGGTGCTAACAAACTTGTGCACTTTTGACCTTCCTGTGGTACGGTAGAATACAATCCTGGAATAAGGTCAAGGAACAGTTTTTGTGCAAAAATTAGAAACTGACACAACCTTTTTTCTCTGGCCAATCCTGAACTTGAAGGTTGGTCATGGAGTGTGTGTGTGTGTGTGTGTGTGTTAGGTGGGTTGCAAATATTTTTACTGCCGGTTCTGTGGGCGTGGCTAGGTGGGTGTGGCTAGATGGGCGTGGCCATGTGACTGAGTAGGCGTTGCTTCTTGTTTGTGTAGCACCCCCTGTGCTCCATTTTTTTGCCTCCTGGGCCTCAGGGAAGCTTCCTGGGAGCCCATTTTTGCACCCCTTTTTGCTTCCTGGGCCTTAGAAGCATCCTGGGCGAAGACAGCGAGGGGGATCCTGGCATAGCTGATCGTTGGAACAGCGATCACCAGGAAGAAAAAAAAAAAAGAAATACTGGTTCGGCCAAGCCGGTAGATGTTTTTTTACTACCAGTTTGGCCGAATGGTAGCATTTTTTAGTACCGGTCGCCCAAACTGGGCCAAACTGGTAGAACACCACCACTGGTGTGTGTGAGTGTATGTAGTCCTAGTCTTACAACAGTTCATTTAATGATCGTTCAATAGCACTAAAAAAAGTGACTTAGGACTTTTGACTGCTTATGACTGTTGCAGCATCCCCATGGTCACAAGATCAAAATTCAGATGCTTGGCAAATGACTCACGGTGGTTACAATGCCCGGGGGTTATGTGCTCATCTTTTGCAGCGTTGTGACAAGCATAGTCAATGAGGAAGCCAGTTTCAATTAACAACCATGTTACTGACTTAACAATTGCAGTGATTCACTTAACAACTGAAGCACGCAAGGTCATAAAATGGGACAAAACTTATTTAACAGATGTCTCACTTAGCAACATAAATTTTGGGCTCAATTGTGGTCGTAAGTCAAGGACTACCTGTATCTGTATATAAATATATACAGATACATTATTGGCAATGTCGGTGGGGCTTTCCAATAAGCTTGACTGAAGCCATTTTTGGCTCAGTCCTTGAAAGAAGGTCTTCAGAGCCTTTTGGAAGTTTAAAAGGGGAACACATACACTTACACACCGGGTGGGAGAGAGGCTATGTCAAAAGGCCAGGGTAGATACAGAGAAGGCACGTCTCCATGGACCTATTGGGTAAAATTTGAAGAAAGGAATCTGAAATATGTCCACGCAGTCCAACGTAGTGGGAGTGGCAGATATTCTCAAGGAATATTTGTTTACAAAACAAACTGGAGCACAGTGATAGGTCAATTGCTGCAGTTTTATATAATGCAGATCTTTTTTTCATCTTAAAAATGTGACAATGGATATTTAAGAAAATTTATTTATTTATTTGATTTGTCAATTGCTTACAAGATAATAGGTACAAGTATAAACATGAGTAAGAATACAGGAAATACGTACGAATAAATGGGGACAATAGGACAGGGATGGTAGGCACGATGGTGTAGAGAAAACATGCATATCAGGAGATTTGCTTAAGTAGAGATATGCAAACTTTTGCTGAAGCTTTTTGCTGATATGAATATATGATGGGACAAGCAAATAAACAACCCAAATCACACATTCATAACAAACAGGCACAAATAGCAATGGCACTGATTAATTAAGCAATCAGATCATCAGAATTTGATGGACAGTGGGGAAATCAAGATGGGCTTTCATTGTTTCACTGCTCATCTGAATCAACTTTCATGCTTACAACATCCCGCCCACTTTTTTTTTTGCTTTGATACTGTATAAAGCAATTGCCTTATAAACTACTGTTCCCCCTTCTCCATTGCCATAAGTGGAAAAAACCTGGGATTAAGTCTGTTTCTCTTTATTATCTCTGCCTTCAACATAGCCTACAACCTGCAGCAATCCAAAAGCTAAAGTATATTTGGAATGGCTTGGAGAGAAGTCTCCTGCCTACCTAGAACCTCTTTGTGTTTCTGTTTTCAGAAGGAACATCCATGTGCCGCTGGAAGCAAAGGGAGGGATCTGGCATCCCCTGCATCATGATGTAATCATGCAAATGCTCCAGTCATTGCTGTAATTTGCACAATGATGTCACAACATACAAGAGGGCACTGTATCATGCAATAAATGCCCATGCCTCAGACTTTGGGGCTGTCTTCAGAAGATGGAGAAGAACCATTGTTCCTCGGTTGAAGGTAACTTGTGCTTCTGATTTCAGCAATGATTTAACTCCCTACATTTAATTTAATTGTCCTAATGTGCTGGATTCTGCTGTTCCCCTTAGCAGTGAATAACAGACTTTAGATTTTGAGCAGGGGCTGCTGTTTGATATGAGCTACTTTTTGCAATGTCCGGTTTGTTAACATTTTATTTTATTTTATTTATTTATAAAATTTTTATACCGCCCTTCTCCCTAGGGACTCAGGGCGGTGTACAGCCAATCTAAAACCCCGACAATAATACAAAAGTTAAAAAAGATTAAATTGGATATTTGGCCGAATAAAAAGCCCACCCCACCCCCTTAAAACCCCCAAATTAAAATTACTAAAAAGCAAAAAGCAAATGGAGACAAATTAAAACCCTCTCTCAGCCCAGGCCGGCCTGCTCGAAAAGCCAGGTCTTCAGCACGCGCCTGAAGGACCTCAGGTCCATGCCGGTACGCAGTTCCGGTGGCAAAGTATTCCAGAGGGCAGGGGCCGCCACAGAGAAGGCCCTACCCCTTGGGACCGCCAGGCGACACATGGCAGCCGACGGAACCCGGAGAAGGCCCTCCCTGTGTGCACGCACTGGCCTGCTGGAGATCACCGGTAGGATGCGGTCCTGTAGGTAACCTGGTCCAATGCCATGGATCGCCCTAAAGGTCAGAACCAGAACCTTAAAGCGAACCCGGAAAGCCACTGGCAGCCAATGCAGCTCGCGCAGGAGAGGCGTCACGTGGGCGCTACGTGACGCCCCCATGATCACCCGCGCGGCCGCATTCTGCACCAGTTGGAGTCTCCGGGTGCTCCCCGCAGGGAGCCCCATGTAGAGGGCATTACAATAGTCCAGGCGAGAGGTGACAAGGGCCTGAGTGACCGTGCGCAGGGCGCCCCGATCCAGAAAGGGCCGCAACCGGTAGATCCGACGGATCTGATGAAATGCCCCCCTGGAGACGGCCGCGACATGGTGTTCAAGCGACAGCCGCACATCCAGGAGGACTCCCAGATTGCGAGCCCTCTCTGTGGGGGGCAAAATTTCCCCCCCAATAGCCAGCGACGGAGTCAACTGGCTATATCGGGGCGCCGGGAACCACAGCCACTCGGTCTTGGATGGGTTGAGCCGGAGCCTGTTCCCGCCCATCCAATCCCGCACGGCCTCCAGGCACCTGGACATAGCCCCCACAGCATCGTTGGGGTGGTCCGGGGTGGAGATGTATAACTGAGTGTCATCTGCATAGAGATGACACTTCACCCCAAGACCACGGATGATCTCGCCCAGCGGTTTCATATAGATGTTGAACAAAAGAGGGGAGAGAACCGACCCCTGAGGCACCCCACAAACCAGGGGCCTAGAGGTGGACCTCTCCCCTCCCGCCAACACAAATTGCGAACGGTCGGAGAGGAAGGAGGAGAACCATCGAAAGACGGTTCCCCCAATTCCCAACCCCTCCAACCGTCGCAACAGGATACTATGGTCGATAGTATCGAAAGCCGCCGAGAGATCTAATAGGACCAGGACAGAGGAGAACCCTCTGTCACGAGCCCTCCAGAGATCATCAACCAACGCGACCAATGCCGTCTCAGTGCTATGCCCAGGCCTGAAGCCCGATTGGAACGGATCGAGGTAAGTTGTTTCCTCCAGGTACTGAGGAAGCTGACGTGCCACCACACTCTCAACAACCTTCGCCACAAAGGGCAGGTTGGAGACTGGACGAAAGTTATTTAAAACAGCTGGATCCAGGGAAGGCTTCTTGAGGAGGGGCCGCACCACCGCCATCTTCAGGGCGGTCGGGAGCGACCCCTCTCTCAGAGAAGCGTTGATAATCCCCTGGAGCCAGCCTCGTGTCGTCTCCCTGGCGGCCGAAACCAGCCAGGAAGGGCACGGGTCCAATAAACAGGTGGTGGCATTCAGATTCCCCAGCAACCTGTCCACACCCTCGGCGGTCACAGGATCGAACTCCCCCCAGATAACATTCACAAGACCTGCCCCGGACACCTCCCCCGGGACCATCCAATTGGAGTTAAGCCCCTCCCGGATCTGAGCGATTTTATCATGCAGGAATCGAGAAAACTCCTCTGCTCTACCCTGCAAGAAACATTCAATGACAAGCTTTCAAATAATGTGTGCACACAATTTTCTGCAAAGGATTCAAATAAAAAAGGATGTACTAGGCTTCCAATAAGCTTAGTAAGTCAATTTTAGTTTAACCCCATAAATTTCAAAAGGTCTAAGTCTTACTCATATATTTCACACAGTCCTTGGCCACCAAAAATTATTAACTAGCAATTAAGTTAAATCCCCTGGAGAATGTGTATGCAGTATTGGCTGATTCTTTAGTTTTGCCTTTAGAATAATGTCTGTGTCTCTGATTTAATCCTACCTTGTTTTTTTTTGCATGCTCACATAATTCATTAGACATAATTAAATGGCACTTAAACTGGCTTCTTAATCAACAGATGAAGCACACCTTTGGAGACAGTTTACAAAGCAAACTAACAATCTGTTAATGGACTCTGGTGTTGAAATCCAGGACTTTTCTTATTATTTGAATAAAGTTTGGTGCATGGAAACCTGTATGCCAGTTTTTTTAGAAACTGCTTGTGTGTGTGTGTATGTGTTTGTGTATAAGATGTGGGTTTGAACTATTCAGTATCCTTATGAAAGCAAATCCTGCTGGCCTTTGTTGTGCAAACAGAGTTACAAAGAGCTGCTCTTTTATTACTCACCTTTACAGAATTTATTGTTTATCTGACATCATTCCAATTGGGATAATACACTCGTTTCTATTTTAAGGTGAGTGACATAATACAAATGTAGTTCCCGCTGATGTCAGAACAGTTTGATTTGTTTTACAAGATTAACTCTGGAATAAGTTGCTGCTTGAAAATGAAACTAAATATCCAAGACTCTAGTTAAAGGTATCTTGGGTATTCCACTTTTCTAGCTTTTTTATATATAAAATAATTTAATCCTTTGAATATTGTTATTCTTAGAAGAAAATATTTGTAACTCAACTCTGAACTGTGGATCCCTTGGTGCTCTCTGAGCTTGGTTGTTGTATACTAAAGATGTTACCTAGTTTAGTAATGAAATGTCTACAAAAAAGCAACCAAACTGAGAGAGCACCAAGGACCGCATAGAATCTACTTGTTTTGCATTGTGCTTGCCTATTTCTTGTTCACTAGTTTTAATTTTTATAGCATAGACTTTAAATGCATGATTGATTGAATAATTAGATTTAAGACTGCCTAACCATCACATGACTCTGAGCACCTTGGATTGAATTGAATTGAATACTTTATTTGGCCAAGTGTGATCAGACACACAAGGAATTTGTCTCTGGTACAGAAGTACTGAGTGTACATACAGAATAATAACAATTATAATATCAATAAAAGAGGGAGTAAAGAAGATAATAAGAAGGATAAATAACAATACTGCAGTCACACTACATTGGGCAGCATTGAGAGAATTAGGTGTTCAGTAGAGTGATAGCACAAGAGAAAAACTGTCCCTGTGTCTTAATTGTTTTGGCCTACAATGCCCTATAGCGCCATCCTGAAGGGAGGAGTTGAAACAGTTTATGTTTCAGGGATGCAGTGGGTCAGCAGATATCTTCTCAGCCCTCCTTCTCAGCCCTCCTTCCATGCAATATGCAGGTCTTCTGTGGAAGACAGGCTGGTTGCAATTGTTCCTTTTGCAGTCTTAACTACCTGTTGGAGATTATAGAACCCCAAAACTTGAAGGACTCTACTGCTGATACCATGCTGTTGAATATAGTAAGAGGTGGTAAAATAGAAGGGCTCCTCCTAAAATTATATATTATATTATACATTATAAAATGAAATGACAAAGGGGTATTTTTAAACTGGCTTTTGCAGAGATTATAATAAAAGATAAAATATTAGCCAAAGTTCATTACACTTGATGGAGATGATTGAATAGGCAATTGTTGATTTTTTTTTAACTGTATATTTTTACATCACTCTGCAGCTTCTGTGGATACTCCATGTTGCATAATCTGAAAGAGGACACTCAGAAGAATTCATGCATGGTGTTTTTGCTTGAGATGTAATTAAACTGTAGAAGCCAATCAGGTTGCAGTTTCTAGGGAAGATATTCTACAGGGGAAGACAAGATGTCCATGCATATTTTCTGATTGCACTGTAACTAAAATAATTAAAAAACAAATAATATATCCATAAGAATTTCACTGACCTTCTTTAAAATTTGAAAAACTAATTTACTTTAATTAGATTGAGAGAGAACTGCTGGAAAAAATGCAAATAATTTGTTTTGTATGGCACAAAGTTAAGTTTGTGATCATTGTAGTTTCCCTGTTGCAAAAAGTAATGATTGATGAAATTCAATCAGTTAGATCTTTGAGAATTGCCAAAATAGCATATAGCTGGACCTCTCAACACCTTAACTTTGAGGGCTATATCAAAATGAACATGAGCAAGTTTAATGAGTCTTCAGTTTATTGAGTTTAATATATTCATTCTATCATAGTTTTTTAAAATAATAATCCTTAAGTAGCAATAGCATTAGACTTTTATACCGCTTCATAGTGCTTTATAGTACTCTCTGGGCAGTTTACAATGTCAAGATAATGCTCCCAACAATCTGGACCCTCATTTTACTGACCTTGGAAGGATGAAAGACTATGTCAACCTCGAGCCACATCGGGATTGAACTCCTGACTATGGGCAGAGTCACACTTTAAAACTGCATTCTAAATCACTGCACCACCATGGCTTAAAGGAAAGATGTTCCATAATTTGATAAATATACAGCCACAATGACAGTATAAAATCTATGTTTATTGAAAGCAAGTTCCACTAAATTCCACTATACAGCAGTAAATATATTTAGATTTGAATTTCTATGTGTCTTCTTATTGTTGTATGAAGTATAAATCTGATAAAAATTATGCTTATATATTCATATATATGAGTTGGTCCATATGTTTAATCTAAGTCCTACAAAGCTTCCGCCAGCAGAATTCAATACTTAAGTATTTAGACTCATATTCAAAATGCTGCATAGGTATTAACTAATCAAGGAATGTTGACAGATGATGAACTCTACCACTAATTGTGCTGCTAAGGTAACAAAATGATCTCTACTCACCTTGTAAGGTACAGTACATATCACAATGTTTGGACTGAAATGACATGCTAATAGAAGATAACTATCCTGACTAGATAGAAATTTTAAATAGCACCTTTTCTATCAATTTCTGAGCTTGATATTTCACATTTCCAGTGCAGATATAATTTGCTATGATTTATTCCATGAAATCAATAACTTTAAGATTTGCACATTGCCATTTTGAATCTCATTCTCTTTACACTCTGATTCTTCGCTAGAGTATGACTAGTGATGATTTAGGATGCTTAGGTACTTGTGCGGGAATGAATTTTTAGTATCACATTTCTTCTGACATGTTTCTCTTTATCTATTTGCCAGCTGTTTTCCAATGTTTTCCCTTTTGATTTCCATAAACAGAGTTTAAAATTAGATAGCCCTCAACTAAGAATAATTTGTTCAATTTTTTATTTTATTTATATGTTTGCCACCTGTATTATCTTTCCAAATAATTCATGGCAGCAAACAAATCCAACTCAGCTTCCTATTCCTATTTTTCCCACAACAGTAATCCTATGAGGTGAGCTGGGCTAAGAGACAATGACTGGCCCAAGGTTATCCAGTTGGCTTTCATGACTAAGGCAGGACTAGAACTTAGTTTCTACTTTCTAGCCTGTGCTTTAATCTCTAGACCAAACTGGAAAATCCTGAATACATGAAGGTACAACCCATAGAATTGATCCTATGTTCATTCATAAGTATTAACAAAACCAAAATATTTATTCCTAATTATTTTCCATGGAACAGTGTAATATTCTTTTGCTTTGAATTATGCAGGGAGGAGTTTGTAAGATATTCTAATCAGAAAAGAAAGCAGCTATTTTCTTAATTTTTTTATCAGTTGCTCTCCTTATCATCACCTATCCTCTTTCTCATTCCTTCTACCTACCATTCTTTTTCTTACCTTATTCTCCCTAGAAAAAACCTATATGACATTGCAGTGACAAATAGAAGATTGAATAGGTTGACCCCATATTAAGATACAATTAAAGTTTTTGTTTCCCAAAAGAGCTCTCTCTCACATCTATACAGTATAAAGGCAAAATTGGTGAAAAACAGCCTGTGCCTTTACAATTTCAACAAGAATCTTCAAAAAAGGTGAGTTTAGCACTTAGAAGACATCATTGATGGAACATTCTTGATTGGGCAATGCAACAGTTGTTCTCTACAGAAAAATAACTTTCAGTTAATTCCAACATTCTGTGAAAACAGGGAAAAGAAAAGGAGGAAATAGCTGCGTAAATATATCAAAGCAGCATGCCCATATGATCCTTTAGTCACGCTCACCTGTAATAATCTTTAGACATCAAAACTTATTAAAGAAGAAAATTAATAGCAACTGTACCGTACTTGTATTGATTTTATTTGGAATTCTTCATATGTGATTTTTGCCTTTGCACATATCGCATACTGCAATTACTATTTCCTAGTACATTCCTTTAAACACAAGATAGACAAGAAAGAAAGAAGGAGGGAGGGAGAGGTTTGGCTATGTTTATATTAGAACTATCCCCACATGCATAGTTGGCTACTTCATGTGTTTTGGAATGGAATAGAATTCTTTATAGAATTCTTTACTGGCCAAGTGTATACACAAGGACACACAAGGAATTTGTTTTGGGTGCATAAACTCTCAGTGTACATACAAGCAACAAATGATAAATCATGATCATAATAATAAAATGAAATCACCATGAATAATAAAGGACTAGCTATGTTAGGTTTTGAGCTTTGAGCTTTGAGCAGGAAGTTCCAAATGACCTTCCTTGGTATTTTCCTGTAGCTGGTCTAAAGGGAGAGGTCCAGAGATGGTATTCTGCAGGTTCTGACCAGTTCTGGAGAACTGGTAATGGAAATTTTGAGTAGTTCAGAAAACCGGCAAATACCACCTCTGACTGGAGATTTTACATTATCCTTCCCCTGCAACGGCCACCAAGCCACGCTCACAGAACCAGTAGTTTAAAAAAAATGAATCCCATCACTGGAGAAGGTCCTTGGTAAGACAACTAGAAAGATCCTATTTTCTTAGGAAAATCAGGGAACCAGCTTATCATGATTATCTTTTACTGGATAAACCTCTGGAACAGGTGCCAATAAAGCCTGAAATGCCTCTTACCAGTCTGTAACAATGTTGAATAATCTTCAGTACTCTTTCCGCAAACATTATTTGTTTACTTGGCATTTCTTTCATCTTTTCATTATTCTCTTTTTTTCCACCACCATCCTACTCATCACCACACATCTTTCCCTTTTCTCCTTCAAATTATCTCCTCTCTCCTGCGTCCTGATCACCACTGCCCCAAGCATTCAATTAAGGTTCTTTGTCTTTGAAACCATTCCCAAAAAGTTGCTCATACATCTAAAAATCTGCCTAGCCTCATGTGGCAATCCCATATTCATAAAGAAGTCTCAGCCTTCAATTTATATTGAATTTGGCTGAATACAGCAGGAATAGATATGGATGGCTATAAAGAAACAGTCTAGGATTATGACTCAGAATCAGTAAACTGTTGTGCCAGAATCTGTCCTCCAGTTTTCTGAAAATTTCTTCCCTAGAGAAAGCAGTTTGTTTTCCTCTCTTATTCTCAGGATACCATAGGATTTCTTTAGAACTTCTTTTGATTATGTTTCTGAATTTACTCCATTGTTGCAAGGTTACTGCATTCTGTGACACATCTGTCCATCACTCTGCCATCTCCCTGGTTGCTTAAATTTTCTGATTTGAAAAAGCCCCCAGAGAGGATGCTGTACATTTTCTCCTGGAATTTAATTAAAGTATGGAAAGTCAGAAAGACTGCAGATGGCTGGAGATAAGTTTATTCAGTGAAGGGCACCCCATATCTAAAGACAGTGCCAGAACATTCCATTAGGACTGCCACACCTCAGCTGCAGCCATCTGGATGGCCACTAGATAACAGCAAAGAGGTACAAAACATTATTTTGCTGCCATGCAGTGATTGTTCAAATCCTTGCAGCTCGGGGATCAAAGCCCTATCCTTCACTGCAATTATTTAAATAAGAAGCATTTCTTCTTTGGAAGTAAAATATCGAAAGCTGTTATTGTCTTATCAACTTGGATGAAGAAGGTAAAAAAGCATAGAAGAAAATTTGAGCCGTAAAGGGTTCTTAGATGATACAAATATTTGTCTCTAGATCCATGTGACCAACTTGTGCACACAACACTGTCCTGGGGAGGAGGAGATAGTCATTTTTTGTAAGTTTGGCTTGTCCTAAGTTGTATAAGGTGACAAATTAGCTCCACATCAACATGCATAGTAATAAATATACAAAAGAGACGAGATCTAAAACTAAATTACAAGCATTTTTGGCTGAAAAAAAATTCTAAAAATCCTTTCTTTATTGTCAGCAGTCATTAGATTTTGCATGATCTTTGTTTCTAATGCAGCATAGGAAGATGTTGGAGGAAAAAAAAACATACCAAATCTAGAAAAAAAATCTAATGTTTTCATATACTGTAACTGTTGTAAAATACAAGGATCTTGAAGTAACATTGAATTATATTCCTAAAATACAGAATTTGTCATCTTGTGAAGAGCTTTGGCTTTATTGAACTTGGTGATAAAGATAAGATAACCCTATGTAACTGGAAAGAAAGCCACTCCTAATTTTAAGGAATAAATCTGGGATATAAGTTCATTATCTTTTTTTTTTTTAACTCTTTTGTGTTCTAAAAATGAGATGATGGCACAATATTGCTATGTGGGCCAGGTTTAATGATAATCTCAATGATTAATTTACTTTCATAAAGGTATTTATATGGACCTTTTGTTATTGTTTTGTTTATTTAATTACTATATTTAGTTTTATTGTATAACTACTATTCAGAGTTCACTTTCTTCTTTTGCACATTTATTTATATTTAAACCATGTATATAGTTGCCCATCTCATAGCAATGACTATAAAGTACTGTACAAGAACATGTTTTTTTTAAAAAAAATCTATAATCACGCTGCAAAGTACTGAAAAATCATTGTGTTACTACAGAACAAGGTAGAAGAGAAGGAGAGGGGAAAACTGAGATGGAGCAATCAGTTTCTACTTTCAACTGAATGATGAAATATCTTTTTTCCCCAAAAATGAATTGGAGATATTTCCTTGTTGCCCTTTCTGATGCAGAATATCAGTTGTAGACTATCATGAAGCTCCTTTTCCAATCATGAACTTCAGAGCTGACATCATATTTTTCCACCTAAATGTGAATAAACAGATGAGTATACTGTAAATCACAAGAATTACTATACTACACCCTTTTATGTTCCTCTCCAGGAGGCTCTTTTATATTCCTCTTCAGCTGGCTATACAGATTTCCAGGATCTTCACTCCATGCATCTTTCTAAGCAATTTCCTACTTTTGCTTCCCTTGTGTAATGGTCTAGATCAGGGGTGTCAAGTTCGTGGCCCATGACCCAGATGCATCATGCGCTGGCCATAATTACCCCCAGTTTAGGAAAGGAGAAAAAGTTGTGATACATCACTTGACAACAGCGTATCGTGAGTTTTTATCCCCTGGTCTAGATCCTCTGCATAGGCTCTATCATCATTGAGTAATGCTGGCTCTTTCCTTACATTTTCTCTACCCCAAGTTTGCATTCTTACAGTTTTATTTTTCCCAGAATTGCTGATATCTCCAATATCTCTTTTTTGAATACATAAAGACCAGCCCACAGAAAATGAGTCCCCTACTATAGAAGTTCTTCTATCAAATTTACATAGAAATCACTAAGTTCAAAGGTAGACATTTAAGAGGAAATTAACAGTCATTCTCTTGAAACCAAAAGGACTTGAATGCCGTACAAAATATTCTAATTTGATTTTAAAACAGCCAAATCTCATGTGCTACTATAAAGAACAGATTTTTTGGTGGAATAATCTTTCATAGACTACATTCTATTTCATCAGAAACATGGAGCATGTAAGAGAAGGAATTTATGTATATGTAATATTGTACCTGTAATAATGTACATATAATATTTTTAGAGTATGCTTTTTGGAACAATATCAGGGTATACTTTCATGGTTCTTCATCAAGTGTAAATGTAAATATGCAACAGTTTAGAATTATTCACCATCAGGGAAAATCTATGAAGCTTTTTAAGAGAAGTAATATCACTATCTGTTAATATAAGGAATATTGGAAAGTATGTTTTTAAAGCTCTTTACAGGTAGTTTTACATCTCTCAAAGTAGCCAGCTAGCACAGATAGGGATCAACTTGGTTGGGAATTCCCAAATTCTGGAAACAATAGTACCTTCTATTTCTAAGTCACTTGTTAGGAAGGGGTCTCTAAGGAAAGGCACCAATTAAGATTAGTCCACCTAATTTGAATGATAATGTTACATGTTCACAGAGAATTTTAAAATGCCAGAAAAATGCCAGACTATAATGTTTCCATGAAGAGAAAGTGTATGATTATATAAAACTTTCAGAGTACATAAAAGACTAAAGAAAATATAATCATTATTGTTGGTTTATCGCCTCAAACATGTTGTTGTAAATGTCATTATATCAGATGAGTTGGGTAACAGGTTTTTCCATTTTGTGCTTTATTTGACAAGGTGATTCATTGTCTCATGCAGTTTAAGATGTCAGTCCTGCTAAAAGGAAATGAGCAGTGCTGATTCACATGTGCATATTTCCCCATCAAAATACGTGATTAAGGAAGTGTTATTCTTTAGAAATGGTCTTACCCAACTCTGAAGCAGGAGTGTTTTTCTTTATTGAAACATAATCTATCACAGCAGCCTCCATGGTAACTGCATATGCTACACATCCCCTACGGGACTCATAGTTCAAATTCCAAAACAGTCATAGTGGAGATAATTTTAATGCTGTTTTCTAGTAGCCTGACAAGTAATTGGAATCATTAATTCTTAGCACATCCAATCTACCATATTAGAACAACTAACAGTTTGGTATTAAATAGCAGCATATTTAGCAATAGCATCCTAGTTCTTTAAATTTTACCAACATACACTAGCAGATAGACGTACCACTGATTTTAGTAGAACTATAGTCCTTTTTTCTTGTTTCACTTTTTTATTCATTTCAAGTACTTTTATGCCAGTTCATTCAGGATGCCTCTTAGCAGCTTATAGCCAAGTATCAGGCATATAAATGTAAGCCCTATAAATTAACATGTAAAAATCAATAAATAACCACTTCACAATAATATAAATGTCATCTTCTCTTTGTGTTCGTGGGGTGGGGGGCATGCATGTATGCACACAAATGCACATGTACATCATCAAGTCAGTTTTTCACATCTGGAGAGTGCCTAGATTAGTCTTTGCAGTTTTCTTGATAAGTTTTTCAGAAATCATTTATCATTGCTTGCTTCCTGACTAAGAGAAGGACTCGCCCAAAGTTTCCCAGGTGGCCTTGTGCCTAAGGTAGGACTAGAACTCATAGTCTCCTGGTCTCTAGCCTGATGCTTAACTAATATACCAAACTGGCTCTCAAACTCTTATCTTTATCCATTCAAAATTCCATGCTATTTTAACAGAACCACCAATTTTCTAAAGTTCAACAGCTAATTCCACAGTCCCATATGCTTTTAAAAGATCCATGTTTTAATAGTTTCCTAAATCTCAAGAATAAAGATGCAATTGTTAAATTTGATGGAAGAGCCTGTTGAAAATGCCCATATCTGTGTCTCTTCCCAGGGCCCTAACGAACATTCTTTGCAGGCATATTTTGCATGGACAGAATTCTGGAATTGTTCCAAAAATCATTAGCAACATTGGCAGATCAGAGTGTGAATTCTAAAATCACACTATTTAGAATTTAGAATTTACATAGTTATGAATACATGAAATAGGTACATATAAAAAGAATAACAGAAACAGTAGGACAGGGATGGTAGGCATGTTGGTGCGCTTATACATGCCCCCTACAGACCTCTTAGGAAAGGGGTGAGGTCAACAGTAGACAGTCTAAGGTTAAAGTTTTTGGGGTTTGGGGAAGAAACCACAGAATCAGGTAGAGTATTCCAGACATTGACTACTCTGTTGCTGAAGTCATATTTCCTGCAATCAAGTTTGGTGCGGTTAACCTTGAATTTGTATCTATTGTGTGCTCTTGTGTTGTTATGGTTGAAGCTGAAGTATCCACTGACAGGTAAATCATTGCAATGTATGATTTCATATACCATACTTAGATCAGACCAAAGACGGCGTAATTCAGGTTTTCTAGGTCTAGAATTTCAAGTCTGGTGGCATAAGGTATTCTACAACGAGTAGAAGAGTGGAGAACTCGTGAAATATTCTGAAACGTAAATATTCTGAAACGTAATGTTAAGGTATCAAAAAGTAAAGTTTACAGATAATAATAAGATCCTAAAGAGTAGGCATAGTTCTATGTGAAGAGCCGGTAAACAGCAGAAATCCAACTGTGCCACAAATCAACTCAGAAGTTACTATATGAACCATAATGAAGAAGCAGTCAGTGAGGAAAGGAAAAATGTAGACTGCTTAGAAGTCTAAGAAGAAAGTCTAAGAGTCAGTTTGATAATGTTTAGAGGCTAGAAGCCAGGAGAGTGTGAATTCTGGTCCTGCTTTAAGGCATGAAAGCCAGTTGTATGCTCTTGGGCAGTTACTCTTTCAGCCCAACCCACCTCACAGGGTTGTTGTTATAGGAAAAATAGGAAGAGGAAGAAATACAGGTAGTCCTCAACTTACAACCACAATTGAGTGCAAAATTTATGTTGCTAAATGAGAATTTTGTTAAGTGATCTGACCATTGCTATGGACCATTGCTATCCTCCTACTTCTGCTCAGTTGGTGAATACAGTAATAGAAGAAATTCAATTCTGGAAAAATAATACAGTAATAGAAGAAGAAATTCAATTCTGGAAAATATCTGATGGAAAAAAACGATCCAAATTTATCTAGTGGGCTCTTCTCTAGAGTACTGTAATTACATGGAAAATTCTTTGGAGCCTAAGACTATTCTCTCTGCATAGGTGTTTGCTAATCTCAGTCTTCCAGAATTTCTCACCTTTCTCCTGTTCAAGACTTCTGCCACCTAGCTAGCATTGACCAATATGGGAGCAGCTATGGACAGGACATGACAGATTTGCCTTCACTTGGTCCCTTTGCCTTCCCTGTTGCTTTTATGATACAGCGACTATTGGTTCGTATTTAGGCTACTATGTCAAGATTGTGGAATCTGGACCACCATTTGACATGACAGCAAAACACACAGAAAACTCTTATCTTCTTGTTGCATCTAGGTGTCATGTGATATTTTTTTTGCCCAGCTAGGGTAGCTCTACCTGATATGATCAGCTTGTTAAAAGCCTGGATCAAGGAATGCAGTAGTAAGTAGATCAGAGAGAGTCCTAGCACTTTTGTATCCCAAGGTTGCTGTTTCTCCTAATTGTTTCTTCAGGCAGAACTCTCTATTTCAATCTTGTGTTTATACTTTGATAAAAAAGAAAAAAAAGAACCAAATCCAATTCCATTTATTTGTATTTTCTTACAGCTATTGTCACCAGTATTCTAAATTCTGCCACTGAATTAGAAAAGAAGTTAGAAATACTGCCACATTTAGAAAAGTAGACACCATGTCCTTTGGATTCTGTGAATTGGTGACTTTAAAGAAGCGGCAGGTTTCCCTCTCCCTTTGGAATAGAAAGAAGGAGAAAATGGCATAAAACATGAATATGTATCTACTAGAGCTTTGCATATTTCAAACATGATTCAGAAGCTCTTCAGACTTAATATGAGTACAACTCTTTTCTGATAATTCATTAGAATAGCCAGATTTCCATAGAATCTAGAAAAAGGTACCATCTGAACTTTAATTAATAGATTTCTTAAAGCAGTGGAACTTTATTTTCAGGCTCTTGCACAAGCTTCAAAAGAGCTAATGAGCAATGGAATAGTCTTGCACTCTCAAGGGGACCAAGGCACTTCTGAATAAATTCCCAAACCATAGATGAGACTAATATCTACCTCACTATGTAGATGGATTAAGCCCATCTGCTGACCCATCACATCTGTTTTAAGGCCCTCTCAGTGTCCACGATAATTATTAGATGGAAAATCCCATAGCAGAATAAGAGAGGCCATGCTCTGTTTTGCGGGGGTTCGTGTTTTAGCATCGGATGATGGCAAAATTTTCTGCCTGACATTCTGATAAGACACTGCGAGTCAGAATAAACCATGCTGAGTTAGATACAGCCCGAGTTTTACTTTCAGAAGCAAAATAGATTATTTTGAGGAGGGAGGGTCAGTGGTTTCATTGTCAAGAACTTTAGTGGGTTTCTGACTGCAGCAATTTTTTTTCTATAGCTAGGAGATACAGTACCATTTGAGCCCTACAATTACTTTTGATTCTATAATCCTTGTAGCAATGAAGATCAGCAGACTAATTATATGTCATGGTAAAGACTGAAATCTATTCATTTATCAGGTATTCACAAATATTCAATTTCAGTGAGAAACCTTTGGAGTTTTGCATTTAGAAAGAAAAGTAAATGATATCTGCCTTAAGTAATCATTCATTAATTTGAATCCTGTTTCATGCCTGCCATACGAGTATAAACTTCTCTTCACTATTATCTTATTCCACATATATCTTTAAAGGATTCACAACTTCTCCATTTCTAATGATGTTCTCCAACAAATCAGATTCTATCATATAGCTATTGAGACCCAGGTCAAATAGGCGATGATACTGTGCTAAAAGCATTGGAAAAATAATCATCCGTGTATTAAAAATGGCCTTCAATGAGACTTGATCTTGCATGGCCAATTTTCCAACTTAATTAGATATCTCAGCCATATGAGAAAATCTGACATTTTCACATTCCAGAATTTTATGTCAAAATGTAAATGCCCATGAAATCCACGATGCTTTGTAATACATGCATTTAACAATGATTCATGTTTGGCAAAAGCCACATATTCACCTAGGATGTTCATTATAATTACTGTGCCAGGAGAATTTAGAACTCGAGCTTAAAAAGGAGTAACCAACATTTACACGATGTATAGAATTGATAAGTCTTAAGCACTGTTCACACCCCAGTCCATCTATCTGCTCAAAGAGGGAACAGAATATTGGACATTTAAGTGGGAGGAAATTGGATGATGTTTGAGAGAATTGCTGATACTTTATTGGGTGACAAGATATTTTCCTTCTTTCTTTTTATTCTTTCTTTCCCCAAATGATGAGCAAATCCAGGTTGTAACACCAAGCATCATCTTAGCTGTAGTTATCAGCTGGACTCCTAATATCTTGACAAAGATGCTGGACAATGTGGCTATGGTGTTTGTGAGAATACCCATGAACACCCCAAAGCTTGCCCTCATTTTTTCACATTATCTTGATGATTTAAATATTTTCACCTGACATCATTTTACAATTTGCAATGAAATAAGTGTAACTGATTGTAGGGTGAATAATGGGAACATACTTGCCCTGCCTTATTTGCAATCTTTGAATTCCACAGAATTCAAAGATGATAGACAACATTCTAGTGGACTATGTATTTTGTGAAGGAGAAATCCCACCTGCCAGTTTTCAATGGAAAATGTATTCTTTTTTTCAAGGGCACTTCTGAAGTATCTGTCTCCTTCTCTTTTTTGTTAATGTTTGTCTTCCTTCCTCATTGTTTATCATGGCAGCCAATTTATTAATTAGCAACCATCCTATTGCAGCCATTTTGTAACATGTCTACTTTATCCCAAATATGCCCAAAGCCTCTCCCTCCCCATACAATTCCCCTACTTTTGTGGTATAATGAACAGTTCATTTTGTATTCATCATAGTAAAACAAAGATTAAATGATTAAATAATTAGGATTTAGGGGATAATTTTGTAATTGGTGTCTGATGGTGATTTTTTTTATTCTGTGAGGAAATATATTTAGAAATATATAGTATATTTCTTACTTCAAGCATATGTAGACGGAAGCTGTAGTGATGCAGTGGTTAGAATGACTGACTGCCGATTGCCAGCAGTTCAGCAGTTCAAATCTCAGTGGCTCAGGGTTGACTCAGCCTTCCATCTTTCCAAGGTTGATAAAATAAGGACCCAGATTGTTGGGGGCAATATGCTGACTCTGTAAACCACTTAGAGAGGGATGTAAAGCACTGTGAAACAGTATATAAGTCTAAGTCAGGGGTCCCCAAACTTGGCAACTTTAAGACTTGTGGACTTCAACTCCCAGAATTCCTCAGCCAGTTTTGTGGAGTTGAAGTCCACAAGTCTTAAAGTTGCCAAGTTTGGGGACCTCTTGTCTAAGTGCTATTGCTATATTGTAGAGGTAAAGGGAATGGCCTTGAAGGACAGACCCTAATCCATCCCCCAAAATTAACTTGACAGAACATTTCAGACAGGCCCCCTTCCTAATTCATGGGGAGATAAAGGAATGGAGGGAGGAGGGAATTGTGACTTGAGAGATTCTGTGACTATAGCCATTCAAATAAAAGTCATTTTAAGCCTATATGGTTTCATAGCTGGTCTACTTCATAAGCTGGCAAACACTTTGTGTTGTATTCATATATTTAAAATGACAAATTGATCATATAAATGAATTTTAAATTTAAATTGAAAACAAATAACATTTCCCACAAGCCTTAATGACTAAATGAAGCTGTTTTAAGGTAAGTTTTAGTCTGGAATAGTATTGATGAACATGAAAGTAAACAAGTGATTTAAACAGGTACGAAATACTCTACCCATATTTCTAACTTTTTCAATACCCTTCTGCTAAACTTTCAGAGATAATACGTGATAAATTGATTGTGAACCTTGTTAACAAATGACTCTCTTCCTCCTTTGCTCCGGGCCTTCTTTTCTGGATTATTGTTATTAAACATTAGAATCCCCCACCTTGGCCATTTTATTTTGTTGGCTCTGTTGCTAAAACAGCTCAGTAGCAAAGTACTTTTTTATATACAGATCTTGGGTTAAATTTCTGGCATTTCACCAGGCAGCAGGTGATAGAAATGACAGCTATTGGAGTATTTGGTGTTCTCCTGTCTGTCAGAAAAAGCAGCTCTAACTTGTTATAAGGCAATTTCTTTTGTTTCCTCCCAATGCGCAACACCCCCCCCCCCAGTGATTTAGCAAACCAATAATATGGTTCTATAATTCTTTAAATGGGGAGTTCTTTAAAATAGAATTATTTATATATAGTATGAATTTCCTGAAGGCATCTGGATAGAATTTATGCATGGAATAAGCTATGCCAAATCTGCCTTTCCTCTACCCACCTCTCTCCCTCCCCTCTCTATATCTATCTATCTATCTATCTATCTATCTATCTATCTATCTATCTATCTATCTATCTATCTATCTATCTATCTATCTTTGTGTGTGTGTGTGTGTGTGTGTGTATACATACGTACTTTTTGGGAAGTTTGAAACATTGTTTCCAGTTCCATAGACAAATCACATTTGGGTTGGCAACACATAGTTATTTCAGGAAAAAAATTGATTTGGTTTCTTTTATACATTTAAAATTCTCAGATTTTATGTGCACATTGTTGGAAGAAAAGTAAATAAAATAACCAGACACTTTCCAATTAGGGCATAAATATGAATGGCCCAAAGACTGCCTAATAAAACAGGACTGAACTGGGAAATCAATGCATTATCTGAATTTACAATCTTAACTTGTAATTGGATGAGGGATTCATCAAATCTGAATATTATTACAAAGTTTTCAGCCTTTTATTCAGAAACCTCAGGTTTAATATACCACATTCATTTGACCCTGTATATAAGAACCACTTTATAATATTTATGTTTCCATTTTCATCCATATTTACTTGTGGTTTATATCTTACCTAAGTACTGCATTAACCAGTTAACTGAAAAATAAGAACTTTGGAAACCTATAAATGATCTCTATGAGGTATGATCACATGTTGATCACTTTTTATTATGTACATATTCAAAAGATGCATGTATGAAAAAAGGATCCTAACCATTTATTTTACCAGATAGTTACATCCTACCACTTCCAGAATGGCTGGGAATTTTGAGAACTGTAGTCCATATCATTTTGGAGTGCACAGCTAGGGAAGATTGGCATCTTTTATTTGTTCAGGAATATATTCTCTGTGGACTTTAATATATATATATATATATATATATATATATATATATATGTGTGTGTGTGTGTGTGTGTGTGTGTGTGTGTGTGTGTGTGTGTGTGTGTGTGTGTGTGTGTGTGTGTGTGTGTGTGTGTGTGTGTGTGTGTGTGTGTGTGTGTGTCAGATAAATTCAGTAATTAAACTTATATATTCCTTAGTTGTTATGAATCCATTGGTCCAAAGCACCAGAAATGCCAAGGGATCCACTCTTCTAAATCAACAACTTTCTGTCCTGTCCTCACCCAGTGAACAGAGGAAATATTTAGGCAATACCAATATCATTTGGGAAGGGAGGAAGGTTCCAGATACAACAACAGAAAAGAAGATTGGAGAAAATAAGCCATTCTTCCTCAATATCAAATGAAATATCAGTGAAATTTCAGATATGGCACAACATTGTCATCTTGTATTAAATCTACATTTTAGATAGAAATTAGCAGTTGTACATCATACAGAGATCTCTATTTTTCTTTATACTTCTGTTCAATGTTGTAAACTATAGAAGCGACCACAATTGCAACCAACAATTCAGTTGTTTTGTGAAATAGTCATTAAGTGAAATTGCTACTGTACTTTTGATCCTATGATCTAGCTTTCATTTGCTTTACAGACCTTCAAAGATTATTTTTTCATCATCATTGTAATGGCTTGCTAAAGAAGGCTGCCTGTATAGCAGGAACTTGGAAACTAAGAAACCCTTTTGACCAGGGGTGGGATTCAAATTTTTTAACAACCGGTTGTGTGGGCATGGCTTAGTTAGTGGGCATGACTTGGTGGTCATGTGACTGGCTGGGTGTGGTCAACTCAACATCACTCACATCGAGGCACGCAACCTCTTGTCTAGCCTCTCATGACTGTGGGCATACTACAACAGTCATAAGTGTGAAAAACAGTCATAAGTCGCTTTTTTCAGTGCCATTGTAAGTTTGAATGGTCACTTCACACAAGCAAAGTACCAACAAAGGAAGAAAAAACTCCAGATAAGTTCCAGAGACAGGAAGTCTAGTCCTGCCAAGAATGTAATAAGAGTTAATTGGAGAGGCAGTTTCTGTAAGCAACACCAGACTGTTTCCTTCCTGCCTTCTTTACAGAATTAGGCCAGTAATTTTTCCTAACAACCAGTTCTCCAAACTGCTTAGAATGTTAACAACCAGTTCTAGCGAATAGGTGTGAACCTGTAGAATCCTACCCCTGCTTTTGACCAACTCAGTCATAATGCATGAAGGGATAGTAAACCTCAGAGTGAATCATTTTATAATGGATATTTGTGTGTGAGAGAGAGGGGGGGAGGAGAGAGGGAGGGAGATAATTCTGTTTGTTATGGAAAAAAAAAACCCAGGTGGAAAGTGGGTATTCAGAAAAAACACATATTTCTCCTGGTTCTTTTTAACACACAAGATTCATGAAGATGACCTCTTCTGGGGTCTCCAAATGGGCATTTTAACAGGTGGAAACAGTAAAGGAATTATTCCAGGATGAGATTGTAGTTCAAAGTCCTCTTCCAATTTTACCAGAAGTAGCTGAACTTTCAGGACAGAAGGGTCATAGACAAAGTTATTCCTAAAGGCCTACACAAAACCTGAGAGGCCCTTATAAATATTCAAATACTTATGGCAGATCCATACAATATTCACATTTAGACAGGTGTGGGTAAATGAGAGCCAGTTCTAAAATTTCCCCAGTAAACTTATGTTTATTATGCCAGTTCTAATTATCATGCAATCTAGTGGCTTTAAGGCTTATGTTTTCTACACCACCAGGCATCACAAACATTAAAGCATTTTATACTGTCATTGTACATCAATGTTTGCACTTGGTTATACATATATACAGAAACGATTCACACCTTGCTATTTCCTTCTTTCAAATGAACGTAATTTTACTGTGAAAGCAACTTTTTAATAAATGTTATAAGAAATACAGCAAGGCACCATTTTTTTAAAATGTGGGGTTCTTTTCTGATTACCACCTCAAGAAGCATAGTAGAAAACCAAAATGTTTTATTTAATTTAGTACAATGTTAACAATTCTTAATATACAACACTACATAGCTGTTTCTTGAAGTGTTGCATAGTTTTGTTTTGTTTGTTAGAAAAAGCAAAAGGATACATTTGTGTTTACTTTTTATAACCGGTTCTTTTTGACTCAGGAGCAATTGTTTACTTTTTGCTGCAATCAAAAATTTCCTTTCTAAAATACTTTCAATAAACAATATGGGTTGTACACATAAAATACCAAATTTGATACATAAAATGGGATAATTGATAACATGTGCAGTTCTGAAATGATGACTTGAAATGATCACAGAAACTGTGCATTGCAAAATCATTAAAATATTAGTGGATGAGATATCATACAGAGGCATACATATTTGAAAAGAAAGTTGTTAAAGAGGTAGCTCGACATATAAACCCATATGAAAGAAAACCGTTTTGCTACAAAGCCAAATGATAACTGAAATTGCTCCAGCATATGCAACCTGGTTACAAAGCCAACATGTACAAATAACATTTGGAAAGAAAATTTATCTTGGGAGTCAAGTGTAACAAAAGGCAGTGATACAATGGAATTAGAGGTCATCCCAGGGTTTAGAGGATAAGCCTACATCTGAAATGCAGCCAAGTTTCTAAAAGGAAAAAGGGAAAGAAAAGGAAAGAAAAGTAAGAGCATGCTACATCAAATATAATTCCATTTGTAAAACACAATTTTCTCTAAAATAGCCACATTAGCAGTTTATATGATCTCACACCAGTGTCCTTACAGGTATATGCAAAAGCAGCTATGAACAGCAATTTTTCGTAGCTTATGGTTTAAATCAGAGTTATATCTTTTCATTGAAGTGGAAACCCTCATTGATTTTTATAAAACAAGATTTAGTTTCAAAAGGCACAGGGGAAATAATCAAATTTGACCTTTTCCCTCAATCCCATCCTTTTAGGTATCTGTGAACATGCTTCTTCTACCTTCTGAAACCGTATCAATCAATAGGCACGTAAGACTCAATAAAGGGCACCAGACAACCAATATAATCTGCAATCCTGAGCCTATTACATGGAAATAAGTCCTATTAAAATCAATAGGATTCACTGTCAAATAATCTATATAGGTTTGAGATTATATAGATATGGCTATAATCTAAAATACTGTATCGAATTCTCTCTAAAATAATAAAAAGATAAGACAAAGATAAACAATCCATTAATTGATATTGCCCTAATATTTCTTACCAGGAGGAATGATTAATATAGATAGTTCTCCACTTATGTCTGTTTAAACAATGGTTCAAAATTATGATGCCTTCAGAAAAAGTGACTTATGACCTGCCCTTGCACTTACAAATGTTGCCCTATCCCCATAATCACATAATTTCCAATTTGGGCACTTGGCGGCAACAACAATTTACAACTGCTTGCAGCATCCTGGGGTCACATGATCATGGTTTGTGGCCTTTGCAGTTGGTTTCCAAAAAAGTAAATTGGGGAAGCTTCATTTGCTTAATGATTGTAAAATTATTACAACTATTAAGTAAAAATGTATGTAAAATTACATCTGGTCACATGATGGCTCACTTTATGACTGCACTGACTTATGATGGAAATTCCAGTTCCAATTATTGACATGGGTCAAATACTACTTGTATTTCTGATGGAATTTGTTTTTCAGTTTAGAATTTAGAGTTAACCTGTGCAACAAAGAGCCAAAGCATAAGATGAAGATTATGAAAAAAAATAACTATTAGAACACAGTTAAGGGATTAGTACAAAGTACTTTATCACTGCATTTCCAAGGAGGCACTCCAGCTTTGCATTTTATACTTTCCAAATTAAGTAAAAATATCTGGAGTTATCCAGTCACTTTCTTGTTTAATATTAATTAATGTGGATCTCTCTGTCTCTCTCTGTCTCTCTCTCCACAAATTTTAAATACAGGCCTATATCTAGCCTCAACACCTTAAATTGGCTTTTAATAATACATTTTTAAAAAACAAACTATTGGAACTGTATGTAAGCTTTTAAAATATCTAAACTTATACATAGCTAAAAATATATCAACTTAATGAAAATAAAACTATTGTGGTATTCTTTATATAAGAATTCAAGAAAAAAATTATTACTTTGACAAAATACTGATTAAATCATGAAACAGGTTAATCTACATCTTCATTCCTTCATGATTTGTTGGACCTATATCACCATTTGGTAATAATCTCTTTGGTTAAGGAGAATGGAAGATGTCTTTGGTTGATTGTTCCAGTTCTGGCCACTTCTAGACCTTTCCTATCAGTTTGTGTGAACTTATTAGCATAGTTCAATGGTAGAATAGAGATGCTTTAAGCACTAGTCAATGATGGTACAAATAGTTTGCAGACATGAGGTAATGAGCCTCTCTGGAATCAAATCAAACTATTTTTAAAGTAAGAACATAATATAATGATAATAGTAGCAATAATAATATCCCACATCTTTGGAAGAACTAGATAGGTGGATAAGAATGCCAAATCCAGTCTAACTATCTGGCTGACCATGTGACAAAACACAGTATAGCATGACAGCATCAAGCACAATGAAGTTAAGAAGAAAGTCAGAAGTGAATACATCATGAGGATGAAGATCTTCAAGCCCAAACACCATCTAAGCAATTAACAAAGAGGCAATTCCAGTCATTGGATACACAATTGGTATAGTGGACTGGACTCAAGCCACGGAACTAAAAGTCCTGGATAGGAAGACCAGAAAAATAATGACAATGAATCATGCTGAAAGGTGCTTTTCAAATCGTGACCTGGATGATTGAGAACCTCCATAGACTATGTCCTTCATCTTCACTGTGATGTTGACAAACTATACTTATGAAGTAAGATAGGTGGGCATGGAATGTTGAAAGTACCCCAGGCAGTTGAAGAAGAAGAAATACCATTTCAAGAATATTTGAAGGACAGTGAAGAAGATGCACTGAAAGCTTGCTAAATACTGGAGAGACCAAACTGGCCTATAAGACTAAATGAAGAATAGAAAAAAGACACAGCAAAAGCAAAGTGCTATATGACCAGTGCATTAAAACAAAAAGGCAGGCAAGCAGATAACTGCAATGGATAAGAACAGGAAAGCTGAAGAAAGACACAGAGAGACTAATTCTAGCTGCATAAGAACAGATTTTTATTTATTTATTAAATAATTTTATATACCGCCCTTCTCCCGAAGGACTCAGAGCGGTGAACAGCCAACTAAAATATATATAAATTACAAATATAAATACAATTAAAAAAGAATTAAATTATGGGCTGCCAATTAAAAATTTAAAACCCCCGATTAAAATAAGCTAAAACTTTCATACCCCAACCAATCAAATCTAAAACCCCTTATTTAAAATCCCATTTGAAGTCAGCTCAGGCCGGCCTGCTCAAAGAGCCAGGTTTTCAGGTCACGTCTGAACGCCCTCAGGTCAGTGGTTGTTCGTAGCCCCGGGGGCAACCCGTTCCAAAGGGGTCTTAAGAACAAATGCATTTAAAACCAACACTGAGAAAATAGCAACAGACAACAAATGCCGCCTCTGCAAAAAAAGTGAAGAATCAGTGGACCACCTAGTTAGCTGCTGCAGGAAGTTTGCACAGACTGACTACAAACCCTGGCATGATAAAAATAGTAACTATGGTGCATTGGAACAAGAAATGCCATTTGCTTGCAAGCAAGAACTGATAGAAAATAGACAAAGTAATTGAAAAAGAAAAAACTGAAGTGTTCTGGAATTTTAGAATTCAAACAGACAAGCACCTGTCACATAACACCCCAAACTTATCATTTGTCAATAAGAAAAATCTAGATAGTGAACATTGCAGTACCTCAGAATTTTTTAGAATTTATTTGATTCGTCAATCGCTTACAAGATAATAGGTATAAGTATATACAGAGTTATGAATACATGAAATGGGTACATATAAGAAAAATAAAAGAAACAATAGGACAGGGATGGTAGGCACATTAGTGCACTTATGCACGCCCCGTACAGACTTCTTAGGAAAGGGGTGAGGTCAATAGTAGAGAGTCTAAGGTTAAAGTTTTTGGGGTGTAGAGTCAGGTAGAGTATTCCAGACATTGACCACTCTGTTGCTGAACTCGTATTTCCTGCAATCAAGTTTGATGCAGTTAACCTTGAGTTTGTATCTATTGTGTGCTCGTGTGTTGTTATAGTTGAAGCTGAAGTATTCGTTGACAGGTAAGACATTGCAATGTATGATTTTATATACTATACTTAGATCGGACTGAAGGCGGCATATTTCTATGTTTTCTAGGTCTAGAATTTCAAGTCTGGTGGCATAAGATATTCTACAACGAGTAGAGGAGTGGAGAACTCTTCTTGTGAAATATTTCTGGACTTTCTCAACTGTGCTAATATCAGATATGTAATGTGGGTTCCAGACTGATGAGCTGTATTCGAGTATTGGTCTAGCAAATGTTTTGTATGCTCTAGTTAGTAGTGTGATATTACCAGAGAAAAAGCTATGTAGGATTAGGTTAACAACTCTTAATGCCTTTTTGGCTATGTAGTTACAGTGGGCTCTAGCACTTAGACATTAGAGATGAATATTCCAAGGTCCTTTACAGAGCTTGGATCATCAACAAGGTCTTGATTATTCAGCTTGTACTTTATTTTCTGATTTTTTTTGCCAATATGTAAGACAGAGCATTTATTTGTTGAGATTTGAAGTTGCCATTTGTTTGAGCATTCTGATACATAGTGAGATCTTTTTGAAGGGTAGCTGTATTGTCTCTGGTATTGAACAGCTTTATATCATCAGCAAAGAGAAGATTCTATCTGAAGACAGAATAGAAGAGAAAGAACTGGAGAAAATCACAACATACAAAGACCTGCAAATAAAAGTGAAATGACTATAGAAAAAGAAAGCAAAGATAGTACCAATAGTAATAGATCTCTTGGGTGCAATCCCAAAACATCTGGAGTATCACTTGAACACTGTCAGTATTGACAAAATCATCACCATCAGTCAATTGCATTAGGCAACTTTACTTGGAACAGCTTTTGTTGTGACAGTACCTTTAATATTATTAAACGTTTCCTAGCCCATATTCTTGGAAAGAATTTGATAGGTGGACAAAAATGCCAAATCTACTTTAAGCATCAGGTTGACTCTGCAAGCAATCATCATCATCATCATCATCACCATCACCATCACCATCATAATCATTAGTAGCAACGCTGGTAGGCTGGCAAGATCCACTTAAAGCTTGGGATCTTAAATACTCATCACTAACCAATCCCAGAAAATATTATTTGGTTGACTTTATACACTAGAGCACAAAGTTTGGTCATGCTAAGCATAACTCTTGTATCTGCAGTGCAACAGGTCAATAGAAAAGAAATAAATTTACATGGTCTCATACTAAAAAAAAATAGGATGATGAGAACAACACAAATATAGCAGAACGAGCAACACAAGAACACTGCGTGAGATTCAAAGGAGATGTGAAATTTATCTTAAAAGATTTCTGATAATAAGACCATTGAAGTAGGCCAGCATGAAGCCTTTATGCTTCCTAACCTTGGCTAGGTGAATGAGATGTCTCTCCAGTTGGAAAAAGTTCAAATTTTTCCTGCATAGATGGTACCTCTTCTTGATTCTTTTGCCCTGTTATATTCTTATGTTTGGATCGATCAATTACACTAATAAAGATGATTTGATTTGAATGACTTGGCATCACCTCGTGAAAGAATTAGACAACAGATGGTGGGAAAAACCTCTGTCTGGCACATTAGACAATATTTATAAATCAGAACAGAAAATACTGGACTGCATTAAAAATAATTGGATCTGGTATAACTTCATGTGTGCCTCAAAGAAAAAAGTATAAGTGGAAAAGGCTATGGACCATACTGATAGAAAAAGAAAGTGCCATGATAAATTTTCTTGATAAATCTTGCCTCCATGCAAAACAAAAGCTCTGAACCTCCAGAGGAAACATATCTGTACAGTTATAAAGTCAGCAGTAATCTAGATAAAACAGCAGAATTATCATTTACAGTACATAGAACTTTTTGAAGCTGCTGTCTCTTAATGGTCAATTTTATACCATACCCATAAAAGAGTGAGATTACAGCTTTGATATACAGTATTCAGCAGGAAAATATATTTGCTCACAACAGCTTTATTCTGGCTTGCAGCTGGAGCAGAAATCACATTAAATTAGTTGAGCTACGTTGGTAAATATGCATACTGTCACCTTTGCGTACTGGGTTTATTTTTAGGGTATACATATACCATAGATAATTTTTCTCTTAAGTATCTCAGCTTCACATAAAATCACACATTTTAATGAGCTTACAGCACAGGTGCTCCAAGAAAAAAAAATAATGGTGTTTGCCATTTATCTTTCAAATTAAATAATGTGTTTTTAAATAGTAACTTTTTTCATAATACACTTATGGGAACAACATTTATCTGTCACATTTTAAAAGATGTATTAGTAATAAATGTAAATTACCTTTGGAAAATCAGTAATTAGGCTCATCAAAAAATAAACAATCTGCCACCAAAAAGATAATCTTTAGGATAGTTAAGTATAATAACTGTTATTTGAATAAGTTAACAAATTAGGATAGATTGCTTCTAATTCATTTCCCATAGCATAAGAAATGAAGTTAAAGTATCAGCTAAGCCCTCATGGTAGGGAGGAGGGATTTGAAGAATCTGGTGGGTAGCTTAGACAGCCTGGGGTCTTCTTGCTGGCTTGAGGAGCTGTGGATTTATGAGTTAGGGTACTTTTTATGAGAAGACCCCAAAGCAATATCTTTGCTGAATTATATTACACCTTCATTAATTGACATTTAGAAGGCACCTCAGTGTGTATATAGCTTTGTATGCACTACGTTTTTACCTTTAGTGAAAGAGAAGCTTGTGTGGACAAAGAAAGTTGGTGTACAATCGCCAATAGGTGAATATTGAGCAAAGGCAAGGGTGGAACATCTGTCAAGAGTTGCACTCTCTTAGGCTAAGTTGCTGTACAGGAGTGGGGGCAAACTAAGTATGCAGATAAGTGTGCAGGGTTTGCTTGCTTTCTGCCTCTTCGTGGCACTTTCTTTTTCACTCTCTTTTCATTTTCTTCTTCCTCTTTCTTACTCTCAAAACAAGCCTTATTTGAGGAAGCCAGATTATTTTTGCCAGAAACCTAAGTGAAATCTTCACAAAGCTTTTGAAATGGAGGCCGGATGAGGTAGATTGCCCATTTCTGAATTAGAACACATCATTGTAACTGTAGAAAATATGTAATTTCCAATATATTGTCCTGAAAATAAGAGCTGCATCAATTTCCTCCTTTGCTAATACATATTCCAATAAACTATTCATACTGGTTTGTAAAGTTGAACTAGTTTCAGTAATAACTGCCATGTTTCTTAATTCCAAGAGTTCACATTCAGTTTTCTGGTTTTCTTGAGGGGGGGAAAGGAGCATTTTGATTACACAGGAGGTGGGGGGAAGTGCCCATTGAGAATTTGCACAGAGCCAATAAGTTGTTAAAGTTGACTTTGACTAAACCAGTGGTGGCTAACCTTTTTGAGCTCCTGTGCAAAAAATATGTGCGCACTTGCACGCTCGCACTCGCATGCCAGCACCCGGAAAGCAATGCGCACCCCCATGCCCCCTACGCAGGTGCGCATCACAGGAAGTGACAAAACGGGGGGTAGTTTTTGGCCTGCAAAGCCTGCAGAAGCCTTCCTCAAGTCTTTTGGAGGCTGAAAAAGACCTCAAATCGACTGAAAATCAGCTGTGAGGCGCGCACATGCCCAGTGAGGTAAATTTGCCTCGGGCTTGCGTGCCAGCACAAATGGCTCTGCATGCTACAGGTTCGCCATTACAGGACTAGACAGTGCAATAAGCCAAAAGACAGTGCAGAAATGTAGGCTATGCTGGTAATATCAGTTTTCTTCAATTATTTGTCACCATTCAGCTCAAATTTAAATTTAAAAAGACACATATGCATACTTAATTTTATCAGAAAACAAATGTCAAGATTATAGAATTGATGTCTAGATTATAGAATTGATGCCGAGATTATAGAATTGATGCCTATAATCCATACATGAACAAGGACAAATAATATTAATTTTAATGTTGACTTCACGTTATGTATATTGCTTTAGGATTGAAATTTTAGCACATGAGATGGGGTTAGGCCCTAGTTAGGATTGAAATTTTAGCACATGAGGTTAGGATTTAAAATACTTTAAATAAGGTAAGCTGAGCACTGCTACACTTAATAGGAAATAGCAAGTGACATATATAAATAATGATTCAATATCTTTTTTTCCTCCTCCAGTGCCTTGATTCTGAATTTTATTTAAGGTTAACCAAGCACAAATGTTTTCTAAATGAACTAATTAGATTTGGAAGGGGAGTTATGAGCCACGGTGGTGCAGTGGTTAGAGTGCAGTACTGCAGGCTACTTCTGCTGCCTGCCAGCTGCCTGCAATTTGGCAGTTCAAATCTCACCAGGCTCAAGGTTGTCTCAGCCTTCCATCCTTCCAAAGTGGGTAAAATGAGGACCCAAATTATTGGGGGCAATATGTTTACTCAGTAAACTGCTTAGAGAGAGCTGTAAAGCACTGTGAAGCAGTATATAAGTTTAATTGCTATTGCTATAAGCAGTCTAGGTTGCAGTCACTGGGACTATGTGGTCATTCAGTGAAGAATGACCCACTCTTCTTCTGCCCTGTGCAAATTGCATCCACTTTAGCTTCCTCCTCCCGCCCCAATCAATTTTTTTTAATCACAAAAGGAAGGAGGGGGTACTGTCAATTGAAAAAAAGAATATTAGTGGCTATGGGGGTAATGGCAGAAGTGAGTCCAGCACAGGCGAGGCAAGGGTCACGAAAAATATCAGCTGTGAGGTGACCCTGGATGAATACATGCCTTCTTTATCATGGCTGTGCTCTGCAGGGTGGCCAAAAGGCAAAGAAGGAGGGAGTTGAAATGGAGGCAGTTTGTGCAGGGCAGAAGAACGTGACTGCAGGATGCTGCAACAATCATAAAAGTGGGCCAGTTGCCAAGCATTAAAATTTTGATCATGTGACCATAGGGAAATTGCAATGGCTGCAATTTTGAGGAGTCCACTTTTTTCAGCCTTTTTGTAAGTTTGGATGGTCATTGAAAGAATGGATGTAACCTGACTACCTGTAAAATGTAAGCTTAAATATCATTTTGTTATTGTGAAAATATATTCAAAAGGCACAAGGTTATTATCTACTTAAACAGTCATCCGCAATACTACAATTTGTTTAATTATATGGTCATGTCACTAATCATATTCAGTCGTCAAGATTTCAATACATACCTGCTCATGAAATAACACGGATGTGTCCAAGGACAGTAGCATTCTATCTCTTTGCATTTATGTGCCTTTCTTTGTAAAGAGGCAGGAGCTTTTCTTCACATACAAGAGTTTTTGGGTTTGGGTGCTTAACTTCTTTGCCTTTCAAGTGATCAGGTTTTAACTGAGTGGCTTTAACTAAGGCCTCCAGAGAGGTGGCAAAATCTTCTTCAGATTTTGCAGTGCCAAAGGACTGACCTGGATGGTTTTCTATAGAGTGATTTGGAAAAGAATTCAAAACTGGACCTTTGTTAGAGGTCTCTTGATCAAAAGATTCACCAGAATTATTTTTTATATTCTCTGACCCTGTTTTGCTAAAAGTGCCTGGAGGATTTGTACCCATCTCCTTAGATAAAAAAGAAAAGCCGTTACAATTGGTGGGTGTTTGGTGTTCATCTATTAAATTCAAGTCCTTGTGCTTGACCAAAGTTGCCTCAGCTTCATTAGGAAGAATGTACATCTGCTGTTCAACTCGTTCTTCCTCAGGACAGGCTTCAAAAAAGCATTCAATGTTTTCTGCGAAGTCCAGCGGAACCGGAGTACTGCTCTTTTCTTCAACATATTTAGTCACTTCCCCACAGTCACTATCATGAGAAGAGAGTGAAAGATAAGAATAAAAATCCCCCTTTCTAAGTTGGATTGGCCTGTGAGAATGTTCTAGAACCTTTTCTTTGATCTGGGCTAATGAATGTGGAACAGCTGGCTCACTTTCAGGCTGTGATTTGTTCTTCAAGGCTGTGGAAGCCATGTCAATTATCTCCATCACAAAATTATGCACTGAGCAATCTTCCCCATTTCTTTTATCAAAAGCAACTGATTCACAGTTGCAACATGAATCATGACTGCTAGCTGATACGTTTTCTTCCGCTTCATTTGATTTTAAACATGCACAGCAATCACTAACAGGCTCACTAATTCCTGTTTTACTTTGTTGATAACTTGAAGGCAATGTTAGTAATGCTGTACCTGGTGCACTGTCTTCTTTGACATCTGAGTCAAATTCTGTGATAAGATTTTTAATACCCTGGTCATCATACTGAATATGATTTTGATACTCTTTTTGATGGCTGGTTATATTTGGTAGTTGAACATCTTCTTTATTGTTAATATGAGAATCTTTTGAACTATCAGTAAATGATTCACAGACACAATCTTCATTTTCATTCTCTTTCCCATCTAATGTACTAACAATTGTGGCAGATGTTGAAATATGTTGCCCGTTTAGACTTTCTTGAGTAACTGCAACATTTCCATTCTCCATATCATCTACTAAGCAATCTTGCAAAAGCTGAAAACCTTCAATTTTTGCTTGTCTTTTTGTCTCTGACATACGATTCTCCAATACATTCTTCCTGTGGCCATTATTTTGTGAAAGTTTACATATGGAATCACTCAAAAATTGTTCAATGTTCAATGAATCTTTTGGTTTCAAAGTCTCACCACCTCTTAACTCCTTACAGCCCTGAATTTCATAATCCACATGCTGTCTCCTCTTCTCCTTTGTCAGATATAATTTAGGTCTAATCCAAGTGTGGAATTCCTTCTTAATGTAGTCAAGTCCTGACATTAAATTGGCGTCTTCATAAATATCCTCATCAGTTGCAATACTGGAATCATCATCTTCATCTTTCATGCCCAGCTCTTCCTCAGTCAAGGTGAGAGTAGAACTTGATAACAAATCACTATCATCTTCATCATCAGTGCAAGCGGAGGTACAGGAAACATTAACAATCATGCTAACGTTGATATCACTCTCATCAGCAACAGACCGATTGAGGTGCTTTCTGAATGATGCATTTGAATCTAGTACTTTGTTTCTGTGCATTATAATATCTTCAGAGCAGAGAGACAGGTCATCACTGCTGCTTAACTCAGTGAGAGAAGCAGGCGAATCTTCATTGATTGAGGAGGCAATATCCAGGGATACTTGTCCAGTCAAGGACATTCTTTGAGAAGTGCTTTGGAGGGTGATATCAGAGATGCTGCGCTTTATTTTTTGATCTAAAGGACTTTGGATATTTTCTAAACGATTCAAAAGATCTAACGTCCGTTTACTGAGTTCTCCAACAGAATCACTACTTCCACTTAGGTTGCCGGAGCCATTACCACTAAAAAGATTTTCATTGCTTTTGTAGGGATTTAGCCAGCTCTCTAAGGAAGTGCTACGATTAAGACCGTCTCCACTTCTAAAAACAGTTAAACCAAACAAATCACTTGTCAAAGAAAGGGAATCTAAAGAAGAGCTATGAGATAGAGTTGAAAGCACTTTCCCATTTGTTGTGTCACATAGTTTCTTTAAATCTTCCACAAACTCCGTGTGTTTAGGATCAGCATCATTCCAGTCGGTTGGTAAAGCGAGCTTTTCTGTACATGATTTTAAGTCCTCAGGCTGATTTCCAGACATAAAGGGAACTTTATCAAAATAAAAGCCGTGAAGCAAGTTGCCCTGCTTATGTGCTTTTTCTGATATTGGTTGCTTTATTATCCGTGGTAGCTTTAATTTTGAACCTTGAAGATATGAGTAGTCATAAAATGTAAAAGCATTGTGTTTTCCTTGTAATTCTTCTGCACTCACAGAATCATGATGGGCACCATTGTCTACATCTTTTGTTTTGTTACTAAACTTTGGTTCAGATGTAGTGACATTATCAAGGCTTTCTTCATCTTTCTGCTTAAAATTTTGTTTTATCACATCAACTATATTCCCTAAGTCAGACTCTGAAATATTAGGCATAGGATTATCTTGTATTCCATCAGTATCAGGAAACAATTGAATTTCAGAGTTACTGACAGCTTTTGGCTTTCTTTCACTGATTACTTTATTTTGACTTTCAGAGTGCCTGGTAATGTTTCCACTATGATACATATAATTCTGCGGTTTTGCCAATGTGGTGCTACCCAGTAAATCTGGCAAATATTTTATAGATGATAAGGAAGAATCTTTACTTGTGTCTTTGTTTGCAGTAGTTGAAGGTGTAAGACTGGAATCTTTTGATGTGTTTTTCATGAGAGATATATCATTTTTTCTGGATAATTCAACATCATGGAGACTATATACTTGATAGACCTTTGGGCCTGAAGAAGATGACACTCTTGGATCACCAAGATTGTCTTCATGAATGTTAGGGGCTCCTTCTTGTTTTGGATTACCATTATCAGATATTTCAGGTGGAGAATTCAGCTTTGTGTCATCTTGTTTTGGTTCAGGTTCAGTAAATTCTTCATTAATACTAATTAACTTATTACTTATATCCATTTCATCCCATTCTAGAGCATCTTCACTTGTGCTATTTAGCTCCATTAAACCAGGTTCAATAACATTCAGGGAGTCCTGTTTAAAAAAGAACAACAGAATTATTAGTTAAACCCAAATTTTAATTCATAAATTTAACATCGTAACTGGAACATATAATGAGTAGAAATCCTATTATTCATCAATATTACAATGCAGTTTGAAAGAAATACAGTAAATAAATATGAGATGATTCATAGAATACTGAGATTTGACACAGGAACCAAGTTCCAATTGATATTCAGGCATAAAGTTACTGTTGATGTGCTAAGTGAGGAATCCATTAACAATGGGGAGTTCAACAGAGCCCCTAGAAAAAACTTATTTAAGCAGATTAGTTAATTTAATTAAACCAATTTAATTAATTTAATTCCAATAAATATAATATTTTCTTCTTTATCACCTGCTATCATCATTAGAATGAAATTTACACTCAGTAAACTAATGTTGGCTTAAACACAAAATTATTGCTTTGGGGCATGGTACTCTTACATTTTGCACATATTTCAGGGAGATAAATGGGTCTCTTTCAAATCTCTCTGAACAATAGCTATACAAACAACTTAGTAGATCAAGAAAGAATTGGGCTGATAATGTATATAGAAAACAGTTCAGCAACACTTATGTCACGTGCAATATTCCCCACTAATGGTGAGGAATATGGTGGCACATTTCAGTCAGTATGACAGAAGCCTAACTAAAGTCCAGATTTACTCCAAGCATTCTCAAACTATTTTATATCTTTCAAGTCAATATACTGTTGTTGGCATCCCGTTAACTAGACAATATATGCAGTATAGTGATCCACATTCAATATGCTTTATTCATAATGAAAGAACTATATCAAGTCCCCATTACAATCCATCAAATCTAGATTTTACATTCTGTAACAGGAGTAGATCATAAAGAGCAATCAGGCTGCTTAATGCTTGTGTGCCAGACAGGTTCTTATATCAGTTCCCTAGTTTCCCTATATTCAGCTGGGCAGAATATTTATTTGAATTTCTGTTTGGTTGCTCATAAAAGCAACATTCAAGAAATTATAAGTAATAAATCTGTAAAGCAATCCTTTGATTGTATTAGTTTCATATGTTGCTAGCATTAAAAATATTCTGGAAAGTTATTGAATAATGATGCAAGATTTTTAAAAGTTGTCTTTCAATTCACATTTGTCCAACGTTTAATCACACATAGCCTTTTCTTAGCTATGTGTAATATTTTAGAAGTATACTCAACTGTGAACAAAAAAAGCAGATTGTATACTGCAATGATTAAATAAAACTAGACACTTCACCTATACCCCCCTTTTAACCTTATAATCAAAATGATGTGCTGGAGATTAGGATAAGGATCCATTTCTCATTTTCATTTCTTAACTTTTAGTCTATCATGTAATTGCTAAAATTAAAAAAAAAACTGTCTTAAATATGTATAAATAGAGGGCAGATTATGTGCTTCAGTAGAGTTGGCCTTCCATAATTCTCAGTTAACATAGTCATCATTAACTGTAGGAATGCTGGGGTGGGAGGGTTGTAGCTAGAAATGTCAGATTTATCTGACAAATTTCTTTTCAAGTAATAAGAACTCTGGCAAAATATAATATGTCATTCACAAAATCCACAAGGACTTAAATATTTCTCAGCTCAAATTTCATTTAAAATATATTTCAAAAAATGAATACATCAAGGCAAAGAATAATATATGATTCACACAAAATATGTAGAGGAAATAAAAATACAATATTACTGCAGACTGAATATGGAAAGAACTATGCATCCCTGATTGTTCTCCCACACATCTGGAAGGCACCTGGATATAAAAGGTTGGTAAAGGATTTCAAGGTTTTAAACTTTCTACATAAAAGCTCCATAGTTAGCTTTAAAATGATGTCACTGGAGCTCTTCCTTTATTCAAAAGTATATGTCACAAGTAACTTCCATATACTTTAAAACTAATAGTCTTCTATAAATTCCATAGAGTTTCTGAATTATTACTCGGTCTCTTCTCAAATATAAAATCAGCTTTACATCTCCACCCCAAGCCACCCCAACGATGCTGTGGAGGTTATGGCCCGTTGCCTGGAGGCTGTGCGGAACTGGATGGGCGAGAACAGGCTTCGACTCAACCCTTCCAAGACCGAGTGGCTGTGGTTTCCGGCGGCCCGATATAGTCAGCTGACTCCGTCGCTGGCTATTGGGGATGAGATCTTGACCCCCACAGAAGGGGCCCGCAATCTTGGTGTCCTCCTGGATGTACGGCTGTCTTTGGAAGATCATATTACGGCTGTCTCCAGGGGGGCTTTTTATCAGGTTCGCCTGATACGCCAGATGCGGCCCTTTCTTGATCGGGACGCCTTACGCAAAGTCACTCATGCCCTGGTCACCTCCCGTCTGGACTACTGTAATGCCCTCTACATGGGGCTCCCTGCAGGGAGCACCCGGAGGCTTCAACTGGTACAAAATGCAGCCGCGCGGGTGGTTACGGGGGCGTCGAGATACTCCCACGTGACGCCCCTCCTGCGCGAGCTGCATTGGTTGCCAGTGGCCTTCCGGGTTCGCTTTAAAGTACTGGTTTTGGTCTTTAAAGTGCTCCATGGCATCGGACCAGGATACTTACAAGACCGCATTCTGCCAGTAGTCTCCCACCGACCGGTGCGCTCCCACAGAGAGGGTCTCCTCCGGGTCCCGACGCCTTCTATGTGTCGTCTGGTGACCCCGAGGAATAGGGCCTTCTCTGTGGGGGCACCCGCCCTTTGGAATGGGATGCCCCCTGGATTACGAACGACCAGTGACCTGAGGGCCTTCAGACGTGACCTGAAGACCTGGCTCTTCGAGCAGGCCGGCCTGAGCTGACTAATGGGATTTTAAATGGGGTTTTTAGATTACTTGGGATGGGGTATGATGTTTTATTGATTTTAATTGGGGTTTTTAGATTTGGGACAGTCTAGTGTTTAATTCTTTTTTAATTAATTTATACTTTGTTTACTCGTATTTTAGTTGGCTGTTCACCGCCCTGAGTCCTTCGGGAGAAGGGCGGTATATAAAACTCAGAAATAAAATAAATAAATAAATAAATAAAATGTTTGTTATTTTGGTTGGGAGGATAACATTTGGACTGTAAATCGGCTGTTGCCGGCTTTATTTATTCTGCCCATTGTACAAATTCAACAATGCAAGTCCCACAATGATGTAATTTTAGCTCACTTATCTTAACTGTAGATCCACTTTAATATAAAGCTTTTTTTGTCTCTTATATCATTTAAACTATGTAAATATTGAAAAGACAAATAAAAAGATCCAGCCTCAGCAACACGATTTTGCTATAACCCACCTTAGTATTTCATTTGCTTTCATAGGATCAAGCAAGCTATTAAAGGGGGCTGGAGGTAGGGTGCAAAGTTTGGACCGCAGGACTGCCATTATCATAAATACAGGGGCATCATAAATACAGGGGTGGGATTCTACAGGTTTGCACCTATTCACTAGAGCTGGTTGTTAACATTCTAAGCAGTTCGGAGAACTGGTTGTTAGAAGAAATTACTGGCCTAATCTTGTAAGGAAGGCAGGAAGGAAACATTCTGGTGTTGCTTACAGAAACTGCCTCTGTGTTAAGCCTTATTACATTCTTGGCAGGACTAGACTTCCTGTCTCTGGAACTTCTCTGGAGTTATTTTTCCTTCCTTTGCTGGTACTTTGCTTGTGTGGAGTGACAATTCAAAGTTACAATGGCACTGAAAAAGGTGACTTATGACCATTTTTCACATTTACGACTGTTGCAGTATCACGAGAGGCCTGGCAAGGAAATGTGTGCCTCGATGTGAGTGATGTTGAGTTGGCCACGCCCAGCCAGTCACATTACCACCAAGCCACGCTCACCAATTAAGCCACGCCCACAGAACCGGTTGTTAAAAAAATTGAATCCCACCCCTGCATAAATATGTTAAATTTAGTCGCTTCTTGATACTGTAAAGGAAGCACAGAGGATTGGCAGGGCTTCCTGAAGTCTGTGTTGAATGAAGTCTGAAGAAAGCTCATGCTGTGAATAAGGAATTAAATAAATGGACAGTAATATCTGGCTGAATGAAGCTGAACTGGACTAACTTTGGACTAAAGCATTACATGAAGCCACATTCTCAACCAAAGATGGTTTTAACTGAGTTTTCTCTCTTCAGCTCTTATAGAAATACTTGATGCAAAATAAATCAGAATGTCCTGTTTACTCTGGGATACTATTTTAAAGTAAAAAAGCAGAGGTAGTGCACTTATAGTTCTTTGCATTTACAATGAGCAATTGAAATCATGACTTTTTTATTGTAGTATCCTATTTGATTCTGAAAGAATTCAGAACTTAGTTGAACATATTGGAAGTCATAAAATGAATACATAATACTGAGATTGCTATTATTTCAATGCATTTAATGCTGTAGAATTACTACACTATTATTTATGTTCCACATTGCTCTACTATAATGTTATATCATCAGAAAAAAATGTTTCTCATTAAAATGGTAGATACAATATTTTGGGGCAACGGGGGAAGTTTTTTTTAATTCAGCAGGGCATTCAAACCATATAATTGGAACCATAGACCAGTCACCCCCTTGACTTTTTAAATCCTTCTATGGACCATATTTATTTTTAAACAAAAATTGGAATGTACTATACTGTTCCACAGTTTGAACTAATTTGGGGAGTGGGGAGTCATTGATTATGTGTCAGTTGATTCTGGTTTATCATTTTTATATTTTCAGTCAATTGCGTTGTAATTTGATTCATCCTTTTAATTACATTGCAGTTGCTTCATTTATTTAATTGAATGAATCCTTTAATGCTTATTGTTTCTATTTTTAATGACTTGATACCATTTTGCCTATAGTTCTAATAAATTCTAAATTGTTTTTCCTTTTTGATGAAGAAGTTCACAGGAACAACCGAAAGTGAAGGGAATTTTTTAAAAAAGGAATAATTTTAATAGATAATTGGTTCTCTTGATGGTGGCAGTAGAAGATAGTGAGAGAAGTTCACTTTTCTCATGTCATGCCAAGTGACCTGCTGGACTAGTTTCTGAACAGATTTAGGAAAATTGTTTGGTATAAAACATATTATCATCTTAATGAGTGTGCAAAGTATAAATTTCCAGATGGAGTGGCATTGAGCCTTGGATTTGATATGTCAACAAATAACAGCTTAGCACATAACAGTGTTAATGCTTCTTCTCTGCATGAAAAGTGGTGGGACTTATCTCCGGGGGGGATGAGTCTGCCTACTGAGATGAGGTAGACCAGTTGTTTTCATGGTGTGGAGACAATAACCTGGTCCTCAACATCAATAAGACCAAGGAGCTTATAGTGGATTATAGAAGGAACAAATCAGACATTCAGCCCTTACTTATCAATGGAGACCGAGTGGAGCAAGTGGCCAGTTTTAAGTTTCTGGGTGTTACTCTAAAAGAGGACCTGACCTCACATTGCAGCCCTGGTCAAAAGGGCCCAGCAGAGATTATACTACCTGAGACTTCTCAGAAAACAACAACATTTTAACATACTGCACCTCTGTATGGTTTGCCAATTGCACAGTGGCAGATAGAAAAGCACTCCAAAGGGTTAACGTCATTGCCCAGAAGATCATTGGTTGCCCTCTCCCCTCTCTGGAAGAGCTTTTATAGCCTTAAGAAAGTTCAAAACATTCTCAAAGATCCATCTCATCCTGGGAACCCTTTTTCTGAACTATTACCATCTGGCAGATGGTACAGAATAATAAAAACAAGAACAAATAGGCTGAAAAACAGCTTCTATCCCAGGGTAGTAGCTCTTTTGAATTCTGCTGTATAGTGCAGTGTTGGTGTGGTGTCGAGGGTTTCTGGTTCATTGTGTGAACGGTGAAGGTTTATTTTCATGGTCATGGTTATGATGTGCACTGAAGATGGTCTTTGATTTCGTTACACAAGGTGCAATGACAATAAACTAAACTAAATATTTCTATAGAGAAACAATTATGATGGCAGGTACATAAGGTTTGTACCTTAGCAGAAAAAGTCTGCAGTGTCATTCTAACATATGTACTGTTATAAATAGAACAAATTACAAAAGCAAAGCATTTGCACCACATGCCTTTCTCCATTAATAGTTTTATGGGTTTGAATATTGTATGTATATGTTTACTTCTGTTGTGTTCTGACCATTCGCTAAATAAATAATAATGAATTTGAATGACCCATTCAATCATAAATTAAGCATATAGGCTAACCTAAGCTGAAAGTTAGTTGGTTAGTTGTGATTCAATATGTTGCACAGTGCAATTGGGGGGGGGGATTTTAATTTTTTCTGTGGGTGTGGCTTAGTTGGTGGGAATGGCTTAGTGGTCATGTGACTGGGTGGACATGGCTTGATGGTCATGTTATTGGCTGGGCGTGGCCAACTCAATATCACTCACATTGAGGCACGCATCTCCTCGCCTGGCCTCTCATGACTGTGGGGATGCTGAAACAGTCGTAAGTGTGAAAAATGGTCATAAGTCACCTTTTTCAGTGCCATTATAACTTTGAATGGTCACTCCACACAAACAAAGTACCAACAAAGGAGGGGAAAAAAAAACTCCAGAGAAATTCCTAAGACAGGAAGTCTAGTCCTGCCAAAAATATAATAAGAGTTAACGGAAGGGTAGTTTTTGTGAGCAACACCAGAATGTTTTCCTCCTGCCTTCCTTACAGGATTAGGCCAGTCATTTCTTCTAACAACTGGTTCTCTGAACTGCTTAGAATGTTAACAACCAGTTCTAATGAATAGGTGTGAACTGGTAGAATCCAACTCCTGAGTGCAATCACAAGAACGACATGGTTATTCCTTACAGAGGTTCAGTAATAGCCCTTCACAAAATTAGATTTAAATCCAAACATGGAGAAGGAATTTCGTCACCACAAGAATTTTGCATTTGAAAACGTGTTATTATGCTGTGCATTTACTTGGATAAAAATGATCATATTTTCAGATCCACTTCTGCCTAATTCATTAATGTTTACTTGGAACTTCTTGCGTTATAGCCAGAGAATATCCTCTTCATTCAAAATGCAATATTATACTAATATGTAAAACAACAATTATGTTTTATTATGGCTTTTGAGAGGAAAAGGTAATTATTCTATCCCTAGAACAATTATAGTTAAAGTGGATACTAATTAGTAGCTCTGTTTATTCTGAAAGAAAATACAATTAAAGAGGTTCTTTTTTTTTTAAAAAAAAGAGTAGAAATAGTCATCATGTCTATGGGATGTGATAGCAATAACAATTCTACAAACTGCAATGGTATATCAGTATAAGCCACTATCTGTTTCTCAAACACATTGATACTCCAATTCCAGTGAATAATTTCCATAGAAAACACTGGTTATATTTTTTTATTTCATTTTAAACCAATTGAAACGACAATCACTGGCTTAGATGTCAAATTGCATAGGTAGAGGATTTGTTTTTCCTGATAATGTCATACAGTAAATTTTATTGAGAATAACTTCTATTCCTTTAGAATTAACTATTTGTCAAAGAATTAGGTATATGTGTATATATGTATTTATTTTTGTTTATGTATCTATCTGTGTGTTCATATGTATTGATTGGAATATAATTTTGAATTCAACAGAGCTTTGAGTGTAATGAATGCTTTGTTTCAGAAAAAATGTATGTTTTAATATCAAGCACATATTTAAGTATTTGTGGAAATTTTATGGTATGCATTTAGTATGTGTGCACAAGTGCTTCTATCTTTGTCTGGGTATCTAATTTAGGGTGTTGTGGAACGACAGTAAATAATTGTTTTATTTGCTAGTATTGTAACTTTTTTGGCCAGGAATGGAAAGAGCTGTCAATGCTTTTCTTTCTTTCTTTTTTCTTTTTTGCCTCATGTGCCAAAATAATTTGGCTGGAACATACCGAAAAGGGGATTGTTGGGACAGGCTTGGATATACACACACATCTCTGCAGCTGACATTTTTGCACCCAATGAAAGCAACGAAAGAAACATTTTTAAAAAGTAAAGACTGGCACCAAAAAATAATCAACTTACTCTCTTTAATGTACTTGTACTATTTACTTAACTTAGTTTTATCAAACATTCTGGGGCCTCTAGAAATTTCCTTTGAATGTTGAACTTTTTGATGCTTACAATTTAAATGTATAGATCAGGGGCATTTAATCTTGGCAAATTTAAGACTTGTGGACTTTAACTCTCCAGAATTCCCAGCTAGCCATGGTATAGATAGATATAAAGACATACTGGTAGATATATATTGCTACACTACTCTGAGCGAAATTCTAATATTTACTGAAATATTTGTAGGATTATAAAAATAGCATTTTTGTTTCTATTCTGTTTAGAAACGAGGAGCTTGGCTATTAGATCTATCTGGTCATTATCATGACATTAGCAGCAATGTCCCAATCCAGTTTACCTAGCATTTTAAACAATATTTGTACATGATAGTACCAGAATGTGAAGAAGTGGTATGTATTTGAATATTCATTTTACTCAGATAAATGCAGTGTGTATTCAAATATATTTGTTCAAATTCAGACTTTCTTTTTCACCAGGGGTAACCCATTTTAAATCCACATGTAACCTGTGCATGTGGATTGTAGTTCACTATACGGTTTCCCTCCATTTTTTCCTTGTTAATCTAAATTAGATTATAAACCTGAAGGCACATCCAGTTTCAAGCCCTCTAGTTTGTAGAAAAAGCTTGTACTTTTTAAAATTACCTTCCATTTCTCAATTGCAGGTTTGCAGGTGTGGAACTATAACTAGGCCGCGGAAGCATTGAGAAGTTCATATGCATGTGTGAGAGCATAGACAGCTGCATTTGTGAAAGCACTACACACATATGCAGAAAACTATTTCTCATTTCTCACCACCCCCCCGGCCCCCGCAACCATCTCTGCCATTCCACCAAGCTGGAAAGGTTGGGGAATAATACCTTAGAAGTGAGGAGCTGACATTACCAACAGAAGAAAATTAGTGTATTTCAGAACATGCTACAGTTTTCAAGCAAAGTGATGGAAGTGCGTTTCAAAATGGTATAATAATTTGAATCATAACAATGGTTGGATACCAAAAATTTTATGATGGAAGTAAAAAAATACCATCCAAACATTAGCTAAACATAAAGCCCAAAGGCTGGTAGCAACTCTGGCACTAACACCTGGCATAGTAAGACTGATACAGATTCCCAAAGAGACAAATATGCTAGTCTTTTGCAGCAAAGCTAACAAAGAATCTTGTGGCCTTGTAATAGCTTAACATAATTATTGTAGAATAAACTTCCTTTCACAGACTACACAGATAAGGGCATAATAAATCATTAATGTTTAAAAAAAGTAACAACGTTGTAATTTTTTAAAATCCTTCCTCATCATATATGGGATAGGCTAAAAGTATTGCAAAATAAGTAAATAACCAACGTAATTCCTTATTATTGATATAAATGATACTATGACACAATATTCTATAATGTTATTTGAGAAGTTTATTACAGTATTTGTTCAGGCTAAGCTTCTAGACTGCAGCCACTGTCCAAGCTTGGACCTCTTTTCCAAAATTAACTTTTTCAAACACAAAACTCTTGGGTCTTTCTATACTATTGAGTGAACCTCCTACAGAGGGAATGGCTCTATAAACTTTAGGAACTCATTTATTATGTTGCTCGATCAGACACTGCATTTATTCACACAGTGCTTCTATAAAGCTGAGCTTTCATTAGAGCCATTGGGAGGCCCAAGTCTTTTTCTCTTAACTTGAGAAGGTGAAGCTCAAACAGATAATTAACCATGCAACAATGAAGAGGCTTGCCGAGTAAGCAGTAGTGTGAAAACAGTTACTCCTAACAAAAGAGGGGAAATTAGCTGGCTGGATAAAAGAGGAAGTGTCAGACTGGAAGACTGAAACACAGAAAGGAGGACTGCCAGCAGATCGCTCTGATGCATCATTAATGCCATTTTTAATACCTAAACTCCACAGCTGTCCTAATCCAAATGCATTTCAAACATCATGCATTATGAGAAACGAATATACCACACTGAAACGATTGCCCTTAAACTTCCCATGTTCCTCCTTTTAATCGTTGTCAAAAATTGCCAACAGCGAAATGTCACAAGCCCTCAGTGCAGCATCTTTGTTCACCACACCAGGGCAAACAGAACTTCTGAAAGAGGGAAATTCACTATCTTCGTTATAACAAAACATATCGTGTTTTTTCCCCCCATGGGAAGACTAATCTCTCCAGAAACAGAAAGTTAGGTTTGATTCTGTTATTTTCATACAGAACAGATTTTATTTATTGTGTGTATTCTTTTTCTAAACTACTTTATCTAGAATGGTGTTCCCTGAAGCAAGCTTTTTCCCCCCCTTTTTGGCAGAGGTTCAGGTGCATGCAGTGCCAAAAGAAATAGAATAAACAAACACTGCTTAATGCAGCTGGCTAGGTAATTTACATATTACTGCACACCAAACACGGAGACCTGAATATGGATTAGAGTTCCTGTTATGACACAAATGCTATATAGATAAAGAAAATGAAAATTCTAGCTACCCCTCAATTTACCGTTCTCAAGAGTGACATTTTTCTGTGCAATATATGTAGAAACATGTATGTGCATTTTAGAAATACATTAACATCCACAAAAGAAAATTATTGGGCAGAAAAATATATATGAGAAAATTGATACTCTGGGTGTTTCTTCATAGCCTTAAATAGGCATTTACCTGAAATACCTGTAGGATTAAACCAGGAACCATACAGAAGCTTATCATCAGCCCAGCTAAGTATTTTATAGATCTTTGTTAATTTTGTGGGAAGACCTGAAAGCAAGCCTACTTCACTGAGGATATTTATTAAGTACTCTTAAAGCTCATGAATGTCTGCTCATACTCATTGGCATTGGAAATGTTGTAAGATGCAGTCTTAAGTTACCTGGAGAATGTCAGAGTGAAATTAGTTAATAAAAAAAATTAAGTACCACTTATTTATTAATTTATTTTAATTTACACTTTAGTGTATTGTGAATTAATAAAAGCACCAAGCAAAATACAAAACAAGACATCTGTCTTGATAGCGTTTTGTATCAGGAATGGACATACCGAAATTTATTTATTTAATCAAATTTCATATCAAATATATGGCTCGGGGACTATTATATGGCCTGTATAATTCAGTACATAGCTGCAAATCAGTTTAATTAATTCAGTGAGAAAAACCTTTTAATAAATGTTCTCTAGCAGTTCAAGGCAGCTTAGCGAATGTCTCTCTCTCTCTCTCTCTGTATGTGTGTGTGTGTTTCTTCATTTTATTCCTTCCATAACAACCCTGTAAGATAGGTTAGATTGAGAGACATTGACTGATCCAAAAAACCCCCCAGTATTTCTGTAAAGTTTGATGACTCATATCTAAAAGGAACAGCTATAGAATAAACCATATGTGATAAAACTGCAATTAAAGACATTTTGAATCTAAGCTAAATAAATGTGTGCTTCAAGAAGATGGATACTTCAGGATGCCATGATGTACAGCTTTGATCTGATCCAGCAAGGATGTTTTTCTGTTCATAAGGCATCTAACACCAAGACAAGAAAAGACACACACATATGCAATCCTCCAACTATGAGATTCATTAGAGGATTGTATATGTGTGTGTACATTCTCAGGAGGAACAAATACTACTGACGGAGATGATCACTTACCAGGCAAGGAGAAAAGGGATTGAATTCCAGAGCCCTTGTACTATAGTTTGACCCTCAGACAACTATGATAATGAGCAGTCTACAATAACAGCAGAGGGTGTTCTGCTCTCTCCTGCAATAACATTTGAGTTCCTAACAACTCAGATTATGTGATTCTTCCAAATTATTTTTAATGCAGTCTGTGCAATTAGTGCAACAGTAGTCAGGCTAAATCTTTGTCATTACTAGAACATAATAACGGCAGATTATTTGTAGAGAATACTCATTGTGGGTTTTTTGTTCTAAGTTTTACATGAGTTTACAAAAACTTTTTCAAAAGTTTCATACTTTTTTTTCCTCCATTAGTTCCTTCTGTTCAAAACAATTACCTAATTTGCCATTAAGTCATTTAATTAGGGGTTGTCCATACTAAGTGACAATTTATCCAAATAACAAAACCATGGGTCTTCCATTTGTCTCTTCAGGAGATTCCTCCCACCCCAAAAAAGTATGTAATGACCATCAGACCACTTATTTGTTTTGCTTTTTCTTAAGGAAAAAGGAAAGAACAGGGACACCATTAGGACCAACTTTACCAAGGAGTGCTTTCTTTTCCCAAAAAGCACAAAAGGAGAAGTGGATGAGGATATCGGCTTAACAGCAATGCATCATTTTAACACATTTTGTTTTCCAGGTTTGCTTTTCATTCATTATAAAGAATCTGGGATTTTTCCCAACCTCTCTCAAATGGCACTTTCAGCAGCCTCTTTGACTCCTAAGAATAAGCAACCAAGAGAAAAGGCTTCTGGAAAGAAAATGCTTGGTAGTTTTTTTTTAAATAAGCTGTCTCACTACTGCAGATTTTTCCAAGTTCTTACAACTCTAATTAAAATGTGGTAATTGGTTATGTTACCTCAATTACCATGATGCATGGACACTGATGCAGAGCGACACCAATTGAATCCCTTGGGTGTTATACCCTAAGGCCATCCCATTTATTGTGGCCTTATTATTTTCAATTATGTGGCTGGATGTACAGCATACTTTCAAAGCCAACGCACATGGGAATTGTGCTGGACACACAGAACAGTGTACTTACAGAAATGTTCAGTGGTAGATAAAAATTTGCATGATGGAATGGAAGTGCTTCTCAAAACCACACTAATATGTATCAGGAATATTATATATAATCAGTAACAGGCTATCAGGCCATTCCAAATTGATAATACTGCTTCAGAATTTCTGTGTCTCTGTTGGGAATTAGTAATTTGTAGATTGCAACAGAAAAAAAGACAAGCAGGTTTTATCTGAGATAAATTTAAAGTCTAAGTCAGTGAAATTAAAGAATAGGAAAGGACAAAAATCTTTTCAAAAGTACACTAGAGTTGCTGTCCGATAAATCTAAATAAATAACACGCTTACTTTGCATGACTTTTCCCCTTCTTAATTCTTCCTCAGCTTTATGTTGGGAGTGAGTGGTTAAAGAAATAAAATGTGTTTTTATATTGTAAAATATATTTAAGGAGCAATCTTATGCAAACTCAGTCAGAAGTCAGTCTGTGGACTGGATTTATCTATTGCATTATGCCTTGTTTGTTTAACCATGGTTTAAGAAACAAACAACAATTGCTGGCTTCACAAAACATTAAGCACAGATCATTCCATGCATTTATTCACATGATAGCAGGATGCACTAAACATGTTAAATGAAAACCAATCATTTTGGATTAGTAAAATATGTGTACCCAGTCCACACGGTTTGCTGCCTGGAAAGTAGGGACAGGAATATGATACAGTGTATAAAGGATACCTCTAGAAACAATGAATTTAGAGCAAAATCTGGCCACTGAATGGGTAGCTTAAACGCAAGAGTGAATACCTCACACTGTCTATTTTTTTCCTGAATAAGAGACAAAAGAAGCATCAAAGCAACCCCTGGTTAAGCCTTCTATGTTTTCATTTTCCTCAGGAAATGAAAAAAAAGAGGTAGCATATAAGGGTCTAATGAATAAACTGGCCTTCGGAAAAAAGACGAGGAAGAAGGCAAGAAAAATAAGTGTGGGGACTTTTTCTTCAATTATCATTTTCTTTTCAAAGTCGAGTATAAAAATACAAAATTGTTCATATTTACACATGTTTATTATGAACAGTTTAAACATTTCCAAGTTTTAGCTGGGAAAACATTAGCTTTCAGTTACCTTCAGTTAAAGAGTATTAAAATGTCACTTTTATAGTACAATTGATGTACTATTAAAAAGTTTTCATCAGAATATAAATTACTGTATGGAACAACTATAAATACAGACAAGTACACAGACACACATATGCAAACACAATATTAAAAGAAAAGAGTTTATTCTAAGAAAGAGTCCTTGAATTACTTCATAGTTAATTTACTATCCAAAATTTAAAGCATTCTATTCAAAATGCTACTTTTCATAGATGCTGAATGCAACTCCCAGAATTGGTCAAGATGGCTTAGAATTCAGGGAGTTTTACTCAACACAATGGAATGCCTTCCTCAGAGGAAGAGAAGTTTAGTAATCCTTATGAATTACACACACAAGTAACATATTTCAGAACCATTAGAGAAGGAAAGAGAGCTTGCAACCAAAGGGAAGAATAGTGGATTAGCAATTAGACAATTGGATGGATTGAATTAATTTAGTGTTGCTTACTAATTTTACTTTCTTTGGGAATGTTAAGATGGCCTGGTAATCCATGCTGTTCTTAGATCCAGAGTGGAAGAAACTAAAGGGATGTTATTGTTCATACACATGTTTTGCACATTGAGAAATTAGCATACACCATTACAAAAATGGCAGCCATGATGTATGTGTGTGTATTATTTTTAAAACAGTTGCATATTCAAAAGAGGGGAATAGAAGGATCATGCATTAATGCAAATTTGGGGAAGTTAAACTGAAGTATAAAGTCCTTCTTTCTAGAAAATATGAAAAAACTGGTTGTGTTAAGCAAATTCAGGATTCACAGGGAAAAGAAAATAACAATTGCCTAACATGTCTTTCGATCACCCAGTGATTTTCATCTCAAAATGGAATTTTGAACAGCCAGCTAATAGTCCCAACCTGGAGTCCCTTTACTTATTCTTTCCTCCTTTGGGAGCAGAGGAGGAAGAGAAGAAGAACGAAATAATACTGAAATTAAACAGAGAAATTAAACACTTGATTAAATCTTTGAGCAGTAATAATAGAATGCCACTAGATACCATTAGTAAAAAAATGGAGAAAGGAAAATGTTAAAGAAAGGATGGAAATAGCTCCCGACCTTTCATATTGCATGATGTATTGATCCAAATAATTTTTTTTCATATCAGTGACTCTTAATAATATCAAGTAAGATGCCATCAGCAAACACATCCACTTTGTTTTATATATTACAGTATATTTTGGACAACCTCAATTAAAACACACATACACATACAGTTTCCCAGGGAAACTATTCATTTGCCAAGACTGGCACAACATCAGCTCAAGGAAATAGACAAGGCAGAGAAAGCAATTTTGGGATCAACCCAAGAAATGACTACACAGGAACTGAATGAAAGGAAATGCTGAAAATGCCAGCTTGGAATTGGGAGACAGCGAATGCAGCAGAAGCTAACAAAATTCAATTCCAACCAGAACATTTGGATTCTAAGAACTCTTTCATCACTGTAAAAATACTTACATACGAAGGCCCACGTTTTTATATGGTGCATATGTTTGCAGCTACAAGTCTCCACAAAACAAAAATATCATCTGTGTTCTAAATCAAACCTAGAAAAAAAATTTAATAGCTGCTGTATCTTGGCAGGAAACAAGTTGTGTTCCCGACTAAGTAAAAGATAATTCTGTCCAACAAACAAGGCCAAGTTTTCCCAGGCAAAGTGGGAACAAAGCAGTGTGGAACTTGGGAAGTTCTGTCCAGTCCTGAGACAAAGAAAACATAGTGCTTGTACACTCATTCTATCTCACTTCCCCATCAATTCCTATACAAATAAAATCACAAGACTACTTCACTCCTACTGCAGAAGCAACATTCACCTTTAATTAACACATATCCACTTATTTAGAGGTACTGCAGTACCTCCAAGCAGTTGCCTGCCTGAAAAAGAGAAAACTGATTCCCATCAGCAGCACTCTTGTGTGTTCAGCAGCCCACCAGGTTTTCCCATGGCTGCTCCTTGCCTCTGCTTGAGGCAGAAGAGAACAGGACCTTCTAGAAGGTGAAATTGAAATAGAAACACAACGCAAAAGAACAGCTCACTGTTGGTTGCAGGTATTTTAAGTGAAACAAGACCCCCCACCAAAAAAATCACCGTCTCTACTCCCAGCCATATGTCATATATTCACCAGCTACACTGTATGGGTGAGACAGAAACGGTTTGCTGCAGGGTTAGCTGGAATTGCCATACTTCCAATGTGCTGTTTGTGCAAAATCAAACGACTGTTGGGGGCAAAGGTGAATTTTACAAAAACAGCAATCATACTGTATGTCTGCTTCACAAAACATTTCTTCCACAGTGCATAATTAACCTGTGGAATTCACTGCCACCATTGAATTAGCTTTAAATTTTAAAGCTAGTTTTAAAAAACTTTATATAGTGATTGAATGTATTTATAGTCTATCAGTGGCTTGAACACATCTGGCTTCCAAAATAATGGCAGGAGAACAATGGTGGTTGAGGCTAGAAAACCATCTCATTGCCCACTCTGAGAAACAAAATGCTGGACAAAAATGGATCTTGGCCTGACCCAGCAGTGCTATTCTTAAGTTCTGGTCTTTATGTTTTGAGTTGCCTTAGGAATATTGGTGAAAAACCTTAAATTATTAAACCAAACAGACCCTGTCAATCAATGGCTAAAAAAAATGGAGGGCATTACTAATATTTTCCAAGGATGATATGACTGTTCTGCAGTACAGTGGTTTGGAACAGATTAGATGTAAAACAATTCTAATACAGGTAACACTTGATTTATGACGACAATTGGGCCTGTAATTTCAATCATAAGTTGTTGTGGTCATAATATGAAGCATCACATGACAAGAATTGAAGGTACAACTGTTTTTTTTTTTTTGTTACAATGGTCATTAAGCATTTTCCTCAAGGATGTTTTTGCTGGAAACTGGAGGCAAATTGGCAAAAATCATGGTTATCTGACTGCGGGATGCTGCAAATGGCAGTAAAAGTGAGCTAATTGCCAAGTGCCCAAAATGTGATCATATGACTGTGAGGTGTGTGTGCAGCTTTGTAACTCTGAAAACAGGTCATAAGTAACTCTAGGGATAGTTCATAGTAACTTCGAACCATTGTTAAACAATCAGTCATAAGTTAAGAACTATCTCTATAATAATTCAAATTCAAACACAACATTTATGACCTCACATTTCCCTTGTTCTGTGATTTTATTAGTGATGAACTTGGCAATGCTACTACAGTGGAAGAAAAAAACCATGAAATATTTAGATATGAACTAGTGGTCACTGGCAGGTAAATGATACATACCTAAAACTGCAACACTTTCTAAACTGCAAAAACCAGTTCCGTAGACTTGCACAATATCATAATGCCCCTGCCTCATTCCCTATCACAACACTAATTGAAAATTATCCTAAAAAAGCAATCCCATATGCTAATTTATATTTTTTTATTTATTTCCTAGTATGATTTGATTGCTTATGAGTAACCTATGACTATCATTAAATGTTGTATCTTATGATTCTTGATGAATGTATTTTATTTTTTTCTTATGTAAACTGAGAGTATATGCATCAAAGACAAATTCCTTGTGTGTCCAATCACACTTGATCAATAAAGAATTCTATTCTATTCTATTCTATTCTAAAAGAATAGAATAGAATACTTGATTTGTAAAAAAAGAAAGAAAAAAGTTTGGACTGAATTTTAAGGAAGACTGATGTTATTTATCTACCATTAGGTTTTGTTTTCCAGAAATCATTTCATTCCGTATAGACATTACACAATGTAAAATACAGAATTGTATTCTCTTAAATAAATTCTGCTCAACCCATTAATCAGTTGATTCCATCCATGTAGAAATTAAGATGAGAAAAAAGTCCAAAAGCAAATTATTTGGCTCCTATGGTACCTGGCTGTATAAAAGTAGTAGTAGTAGTAGTAGTAGTAGTAGTAGTAGTAGTAGTAATAATAATAATAATAATAATAATAATAATAATAATAATAATAATAATAATAATAATAATAATAATAATAATAATAATAATAATAATGGTTGAGACAATGGAACAGTAAGTCCAATGGGAATGGATGGGAAGGGGGTAAGTCAGATGGGTATCACTTACTGGATGCTTTGCCAACTTCTTCTGCAATCTAGTTTGCCACTGGACTGCTTGCATGATGATAGCTTCCCACCTTCTTTCAAGATTTACAATTATCAGCTGCATCGACTGATGGTCCGCATTCAGATTACAGGTATCCTGATCATCAAGGAGGTGTTGGCACAAACGTAACACTGAGCCTACCCCTCGACGCCTCTGCTTGATTTCACAGCACAGAGACTGTGGACAGAAGAAGGGTCAATGTCAATATAGCGTTATTGATTTTAATGGATTTTTATGGTCATCTTTTATGTTTTGCATTTTGTTTTGGTTGTTGTTGTTGAGCCATCTTGAGCTCCTGTACGAACAGAAAGGTGGGATAGAAAGCAAACATATATGTTACATGTATAACCACTCAAACAGGTAGTCCTCGACTTACAACCAGTTCATTTAGTGACTGTTTGAACTTACAACAGCACTGAAAAATGTGACTGATGACCATTTTTTTACACTTATGACCGTTGCAGTATCCCCATGATCACTTGATAAAAATTCAAATACGTGGCAATTGACTCATATGTATGATGGTTGCCGTGTCCTGTGGATCGGATGATCACTTTTCATGACCTTCTAACAAGCAAGGTCAATGGGGAAGCCAGATTCACTTAACAATCGCAGTGATTCATTTAACAACTGTGGCAAGAAAAGTTATAAAATGGGGCAAAACCCACTTTTAACAAATGCCTCCCTTAGCAACATAAAATCTGGGGCTCAATTTTGGTTGTAAGTGGAGAACTACCTGTACATTGTAACATATGCATTGCAAGAATTATTTGTAGATTGCAGCAGCTCTTGAGTGAACAACAGTCAGATCAAAATGCAAAAGTATTCCTATAAACCTGGAGTGCTAATTTTAAAAATAATATATCAGTGATGTATCCCTTCTTTGTTCAAACTTTTTAGAAGCCATACTGTTGGTGCCATAGACTTAACTCATTTATATTCACTAAGACATTTTTTTAAAAAAGATTGTTCCCTAATTAAAATAGATTTTTTAAATAAAAAAGTTGCTTTTTTGGATGATTCTACACTGCTTCACAATGGGAGGGACAGGAACTGCTACAAAATCCTAAAAGTTGGAAAGCTCCAAAGGAAGACTTTTTATTTTCAGGGCAATGGCTTACATTATATTTGTAAACAGATTCCTAACTAGAGTTATGAAGCCTACTTCATCAAATTGAACTTAGTCTACTTTATAAGTTTTGGAAATAAATTATTGGTAAAGTGACTACATTATATAGGGGGATTCTTCCATGATATATATGGGAACGAATGGATCAAAAAAGAGGGAGAGAAAGATGTTATCCTCTTGACCTCTAGTTAGGACTTACCAAATAGAAAACCTACATGATAATATAATCAAAGTCCTGACATGTGTCTCTTGCTGGGAACAGTGGCTTGTGGTCTGTAGCCTGATTATATACAAGGCCACTTCTTTCTAAAACACTTGGTCCATCCATCCCCTCTGTGTCTGCAGAAGCTTCCCTTTTATAGAATGCCCCACCACCAGAAATAAGATCTGTATTCTTCAGTCTTGATTTTTAGCAAGCTGTTAAAAACCTGTCTTTTCCAAGTATCTTCAGGATGATGGAGTTAAGTTTGAATCTAATAATAACACGTATAAGGGAACTATCAGTACTGATGCAATTTGCTGATTGTTTGACAGATGGTTTATACTATCTAGTATAATACTATCTAGTATAGTTTATGCTATATACACCACAAGTATTGATATTTTTGCTTTGTTTATTACTGATTCTCTGCTCTAAACTACTTAGAGTTTGAAGAAATGAAGCAGTGTAAGGACTTTGAAACACATGTATACGAGTCGCCTTTAGAGAACTGGCTAGCATACAAGTTTGATAAATAAATAATGCCGTATGAGTTACTTTACATTGCTGGATAGAATCTTATATCCAGACTTGGCTATTATAATTTGATCTATGTGGGGCTCCCCTTGGTTCTAATCCTATATTTAATATAGAACTGAGGAGAACATATTTATACCTTTGTAAAAAAACATTACAATGGACAATATCCAGGTAAAACCAAAGGGCTTTAAACTTCTGTATGGCTTGGGTCCAGACCAGTGGTGGGATTCAATTTTTTTTACTACCGGTTCCGTGGGCGTGGCTTGGTGGGCATGGCAGGGGAAGGATACTGTAAAATCTTCAGTCAGAGGCGGTATTTGCCGGTTCTCCGAACTACTCAAAATTTCCGGTACCGGTTCTCCAGAACTGGTTGGAACCTGCTGAATACCACCTCTGGTCCAGACCACCTGAGAGAACATATGGGGTCCATAAGACACCCCCTTCCAATTCAGTCTTTGAGATCATCTGAAAAGATTTGTCTACAATTGCCATGGTATATCCCATAGCATCTCATAATGAAGTGTTTTTTTCTGTGGGAACTTAATTCTTTGTAAGGATAAACTGGTAATCTAATCTTTTTATTTTCCTTTTTTAAAAAGCCATGTAAAGAACCTGCTAAAAGAGCTTTTCACCTGGTGAGTTTAATTGTTTTAATATTTCAGGCATTTTGATTTTATCTCTCATTGTAAACTGCATAGAGATTCACTAGGCAGTTGGTATGATAACCTAACAATGACTATGTATTGGAGACTCATTCTATCATTTTGGCACGCAGAAACTGAAGTTATATTTACAGAATGTTCTCGGGTATAAATCTACCATCATCAAAGACAGAGGAAAGTACACCTTTAAGCAGAGCTTTTCAAGTAGATAGGTACAGAAGTTCTGATTCTGTTTATCGGACTTCACACAAACCACAACAATCTTGAATATTTTTACTCTCCAAAAAATCACTTCCATATTCAGTTAGTAACTAACAGCAGAAGCTTCACAGACTCAGCATAGCTAGATAATATCTTTTTATTACAAAGAACTATAAAAACAGATCTGCCTGTTACAAAATCCAGGATTTAATATCAAACAGAGAGATACATATGTGCGTATACATCAATTTAACAACCCATTAAAGGGGGATAGGATGTCCATTAAATCTGAATGACCATAAATTATGGTTGTACTTTATTGCATTAATTTATGCCATTTGCATTATTACATAGTTGTTGTCAACAATGTCATTTCCTGGAAGACCTCTATTTAACAGACCGATATTCATTTAATGGACGTTAAATGGGGTGGCAACTGAATGAAAAAAATGTCCATTGCATCAGATCAAAGGCCCATTAAGCTGTGATTTCACTGTACATATCTCAACCCAGGCTTTAAATCCTAGGCCATTTCCTCTGTTCTCTTGAGTCAACAGTCTTTTGACATTTCTTTTCCTTGTCATGAGTACTACATACAACCGCTACACATTTACATAACAATTCTGTGTGGTCTCAATTCCCTGATTGCACTCACAACTTCATGAACTTATTTATTCATGAGGTTCCTAAGCTGCTCCAATCAGTTATGATGGGCATAATAACTTATATCACTGAATATAGGATAGATGCATGCATGTATATGCCTCTCTCAAGAAGGATCCTTTCCAATCCAATCCAATCAGAATAGAGCTAGAAGGGATCTTGGAGGTCTTCTAGTCCAGCCCCCCCCCCCCCTCCCCGACCCAAGGCTGAATCAAATTGTTGGGTGTGTCAGCTTCAGGCAGGTGTAGTCATGTTCTTTCCTCTTGAAGGTGACAAGAAGGAAAATTTTAAATCACAAATGGCCAGAGGAGAAAATTTTCTCATCCACCACACCCTTCCCACTATTCAAGGGGGTTGATGTAAACAAAGATGTGCTATTTTACTTTTTCTTCCTAGGAAGGATCACCTTGTCACTAGTAAGTGAACACACACACACATTATTTATAGATGGTTACAAAATATAAAGGTCACAATGTCAGTGAAAGAGTGACTTATTAGGAATACATAAAACTACAAAGCATGAAGATGCCAGTTTTTGAAATACACATCTTTTCATCAGACTGGATGATAAAGGAAAATAGGTAGCAAAAGATCTAGCTATTTTGCACATGCATACTAGCAGTTTATAATTATGAAATTATTTCATTACTTCTGTGAGCACTTTTTTAATGGACCAAGATAATTTTGGAAACCTGACTATTTAGCTTCAATATTTGTATTTTGTATTTCATTTATTGAAACATGTAATAGAAAGATCTAGAATGCGGAGATAATTCATATTAAGCAGTATTTCTTTTTTACTTCTGTCCTGTTGTAATGTTTCATATTTGGTTCCATATCACTCATTGTACATCTGAAGATTTACAATCAGCATTATACAGTATTTTTTAAACACTTTTGAAAAAGGACACAGATATGTTCTTCAGCTCTGGATTAAGTTCAGTATTTAGTTTACAGTGATGTTCTGCACACTTTTACCATGTTATATCATTCGCATTCAAGCCTTTATCGAGCAATTTAACTGTATAAAATGACAACATTTACTGACAAATCCTATGTATCAAAATATACAGTGTATTTGATATGTGGAAGGTATACAGGTAGTCCTTGAATTACAACTGGAATTAAGCTCATAATTTAAATCATAAATCATGATAGTTGTAAAGTGCAACACCAGGGTAACCAGACTCAATTTTGTGATCTTTTTGCAGTGGCTGTTAAGCAAATGCATCAGTCATTAAGCGAATTCATTATTCAGTGTAGGGTGGTTTTTGCTAGAAAGGACAAGTACAGTAAATGCCAGTTTGGGGCAAAAACATTATAAATCTCAATCATGTGACCATGGGAGGCTGCAAACAACCATAAATACGGACAAGCTACTGAGTGCCCATAATGCAGTCATGTGACCGTGCGGGGGTGGGGGGAGAAAGGAGGAAGATCTGGGGCCTATGTAGCTTTTTTGTAATCCATTGTAATCATAAGTTGAGGAATAAAGGTAGTTCTCAACCTACAACCACAATTGAGCCCAAAATTCTATTGCAAAGTGAGACAGTTGTTAAGTGAATTTGTCCCATTTTATGACCTGTTTTGGAACAGTTGTTAAGTGAACCACTGAAGTTGTTAAGTTAGTAACATGGCTTTTAAGTGAATCTAGTTTTCCCATTGACTTTGCTTGTCAGAAGGTCACAAAAGGTGATGACATGACCCCAGGAGAGGGCAGCCATCATAAATATGAGTCACTTGCCAAGCAGCCAAATTCTGATGACCCACAGGGATGCTGCAATGGTTGTAAGTGTGAAAAACAGTTGTGTCACTTTTTGCAGTGCCATTGTATATGAATGTTTTAGTGAATGGTCACTAAATGAATTGTTGTAAGTCAAGGACTATCTGCATCTATAACCCTCTGATTAACCTGAATTCTTGAATCACGACATTGATATGAATTTCTTATTAGAATATTTTTTATGTTTCTGAATAATATGAAATTGAAAAATCTTCCATCGGAATTATGATTGCATTTATAATATGGCTGAATTATTAATCAGTATCCTCTTGAACAATTGCTCTGTTTGTTGCTCATCTCTTTGTGGGGCTATTCTGGGTGGCTTACAATGGTAAAATGTAAAATTATAAAAATGTAAATATAACAATAGTAAAACAATGAAACAATAAAATAAATAATGAAAATACAGCAATATGAATTTAAAGATAGGTGAGAGGCAGCAGAATGTCCAGTGGACAAGTGAGGTCAGCTATTAGTCCAATGGCCACCTTCATTGTAGTACCTCCCCTATTAGGTCCCCAGGCCAACTGGCAGGCCCAGGTCTTCAGACTCTCATGGAAGGACAGGAGAGTGGGAGCAAACTTCATCCCACGGGGCAGAATGTTACAGAGGGTGGGTGCTATGCCACAGAAGTCTCTTCTGTTGGATCCTGCCAACCAGGATTCCTTGACTGATAGGATCTGCAGCAGACCTCCACTGCTGGCATGAGTGGAAAAGGCCTGTCCTAGTAGAACAAGATGGTTCATAAATACTCAGTACCCATGCTATGGAGGGCTTTAAGAGTCATTACCAACACCTTGAACTGCACCCAGAAGCAGTCAGTCAGTTCAGCTTATGGAGCAGCAGTGTAACATGGGCCATTGTAGGAGCACCAAAGATTGCTTACACTGCTGCACTTTGCAATAGCTGAAGCCTCCAGATGCATTTCAGAAATAGCCCCATGTAGAACATATTGAAGTAGTCTAGATGAGAATTGACTAAGGCTTGAATGACTGAGTGCAGGGAGTTCTGATCCATGCCTACCACTTAGTCATCTAGCAGGAGTCGTGAATCTAGAAGAACGCCTAAGTTGCAAACTGTGTCTGAAGGGAGTAGTGCAAACTGTCCAGAATTAAAGATGTTAAAGATTCAAATCTTGATGTTCCAAACACCTAATGCCACTTGCTAGGGTTCAGCCCTAGTTTGTTGTCCCCCATCCAAGCTCCCACAGGGTAATAACACCATCACTCAAGTCACCAGCAGTGGTGGGATTCAAGGACACTGTAAAATCTCCAGTCACAGGTGGTATTTGCCAGTTCTCTGAACTACTCAAAATTTCCGCTACTGGTTCTCCAGAACTGGTCAGAACCTGCTGAATACCACCTCTGGTCACCAGATATGGAGACATAAAATTGAGTATCTTCAGCATACTGATGATACTTCAACACATGGTGATGGATGCTCTCACCCATGAGCTTCATGCAAATGTGTATGATTTGTACATATTCCCTCCATATTTACTTTCCTGGGGTTTATTATTATGACAACATTCACTTGAAGGGCAAATGTACCTTTAAAACAGATACATAAGCTCTGCCAGCTTTGCAATTTGCCTGATTAATTTATACACCAGCAACCCAAACACTGCTTACAATAGTGATGTCCTGGTCATGTGTCCAGTTCCACATTTGCAAGGCTTTCCTCTTGCACATGATCACATTTAATATAATACACTAAATGCTGTTATGGTTTCCCTGAAACTGGATTCCCATGATATACAAAACTTCTTACAATATGAGGAGAGATGGAGTGTTCATCCAACTATTGACTCCAGCTAATCAATACTCTTTAAGTTTATTGTCTCTCCAGAGATAGTCAACGAAGAAGGAGAACTACTTATAAATGATCAGTGAGAATACTTCTGAATAGATTCTAATGTTCTATAAATGATATATCTACCATAACCCTTAGAGAAAATTCTCAAAATCTTACCCATAGAAACATACTTAGTATTTGTCATATCTAGATGTTAAGAGTTCATTGCTAAACAAGAAAATCTGCATGAACATTCTGCTTGTGTTTGCTTGCGGGACTAGTGATCGTGATTATACTATTGGGGAGCTAAGAAACCATTTTTCTGTTGGGGCTGAATTCCATAAGGAAATGGGAACTGAAATCACCTTGTCCAAAAGCAGAAATGGGTTGGAATATTAATTTCTGATATCTTCTTGCCTTCTCTTGTGGAAGGAGCAATTCTTATCAAAGGCAGGAAATTTGAAGTGAGGTTAGTATTTAAGGTCTCACATTGGATTAGGGATTATGCAAACATGGCTTTAGATGCAAAAAACCCCCCCATCTGGCTTTAGTCTGATGAAGTATCATAGGAAAATGATCACAAAAAAGCACATAGTCCTAAGCGTGTATACTCAGAAATAAATCTTATGATTCAATAGGATTTATGGCCACATAAGTATGGATAGAATTACAGCCTTAAAGTAATTTATGGCCTTTTACTTGTTTGTGCCCTGTGCTATTTCTAAAATCTGTTAGAAAGGAGATGGATTAGAGCAGTTTGATAGCCAGGTTATATTAAATATATGCACAGTGTAGAGAGTCCTTTCATCGGTATTTTTATATTTGTTATACACAGACATCTTTGCACACGTTAGCTGAAATCATTATCAGCAGCATACAGTTTTAGCTATATTTTGATTTACCCTATGATGATCTCTTTAATTTAAAAATTAGCTACATATACTTTATAAACAAAATACATTACAACTTTAAAAGAACAGCCAATTATAAGTAATCTCCCAAAACAAATATAAAGCAAATGCCACATTCTTGAAGTGATTTATGACATGTCATATTTTTGGCAAATAGGAGTATTTTAACTGATTTCATAAAATAACACCTTCAACAGAACCATGCTTGATCACTAATAGTGAGACCTAATCTATATTAAAACTAACTACTGGTATTCTAAAACCAGGCAATGAAACACAAGAAACAGCCACTGAAAAATGACATGATTAAATAATATAACATACAATCATTTGCTTTCAATTATATCAATGTGTCTTTTTCTGTCCCAGGAGTCAGGCAGAAATATTGTTTTTTAAATGCCTCTATTAAATTGGGCACCAATAATAAAAGATGAGTGCTGTAATAAGCTCATTTGCATAGTATACATCACATACTACAAAACTATTCTCTCCAAATAGCTTTGCTCATAGATTTGTCTCCTGATCGCCATCCATCTTGCCAATATTGCAGCGTGTTTCTTTAAAAGGATGCTGTTGTTTTCATAGCTGTCCTTGGAAATCTGTTGTAGAATTTCCCTTATTAATCTGTTTGAAATTCTTCATTGTAATTACAGGGGAGAAAGTTTGGTTATAATATGCTTGCCGTCAGTTTTTATTAGGATGATGGTTGAAGGAAAATCTCAGTATGACATTTTGGAAATACTGCCTAATTGCAAGTTAGGAACAAGGAATGACAGTTTAAAAGACATCATGAGTTCTTTTTTCTAAAACTGAACTGTATTTTTTTTCTATTTAAGAACCATATCTTTTATACTATTATCCACCAAATTGTTCCAATGAAAATCTCTCTTGCCAAGATTCTTTTATTTGCAAGATCTCACTGACAAGTTTTGAAATGGCATATGACATTTAGTATTAAAAATATCCACATTTGTAATCAAGTCCTTATTTTTCTTTCTTGGCCCATTCACAGGTGAAAAAATGCAGATACTATGCCATGTAAAATGCTACAAAAATTACTTTAAATATGTTTGATTGTTTAAAAATTACCCATGACCCATTGCTATTCAGGTTAAATAATTTAAGGATAACCTCTCCTGTCAAATTATAGCTTTGAAATATAAGCATCTAAGTACACTATAAAATACTTTAAATTACTTGAAAACAATTAAATTCCTTGCGCCATTAGCCAATAAATGGCATCTATATTTATCCCAGGTCATCTCCAAAAGTATAACATATAGACAGAGATGTCCTGAATGATTAACCAAACAAGCTTTTTTAAAAAAATTTCTCCATGTTACAGCTTATGCTAAGTTAAGTAAATTTTTAAATTGTTCTTACTTTTTAAACTGTTCTTATTTAAAGAATATTCTTTATTGTGATGATATTTATGCTACACAGCATGGGAGGATCTAATGCTAATGTTGTGCTAATGTACTGATATTTAGTACATGTTCCTATGTTATTAGTAGTCCATTATAGTACACTGGAAAAAAAATCTATTAAAATTCTAATCATATAACTTAATATGAAGATTAAGTTATTCTGGAAGACAATTCTAATAGATACAAATTCTGTATATTATTACTGAAGTGTTGGCAGCTATCACTATGTCCCACTAGAATAAAAATATAATTTTATCAATCTATTAAAACATCAATCTACTTAACAGGTAAGCAATCAGCCATATTATTAACATTAAATATATTGAAGTGGTTGACAGCTGCTATCTTTTAGGATTGACTATCAACAACAGCCATTTTGGCCTAATAGTCAAGGCATCAGTTTAGAAATTGGATGACTGTGAGTTCTAGTCCTGCCTTAGACATGAAAAACCAGCTGGATGACCAACTTGGGTCAGTCACTCTCTCTCTCTGCCTAACTCCCCTCACAGGGTTGTTGTTCTGGGAAAGTGAGAAAGAGGAAAGAATATTAGATATGTTCATCACCTTGAGTTATTTAGAAAAATAATAAAGGTGCGGTTAAATACAATAAAAGAAAGCCTGGAGTCAAGAAATATGCTACAGAACTAGCACTTAACAGGGTAATAATGGAGGAAAAGATATTTATTTATTTGTTTGTTTGTTTGTTTGTCAAACATGTACAAGATAACAAGTATAGGTATGAACATGAACATGAACAAAGGAAGTAAATACAGATAAATGGAGACAGTAAGACAGGGATGGTAGGCATGCTGGTGTGCTTATGCACGCCCCCTTTAAGGACCTCTTAAAATGGGGTGAGGTCCACAGTAGAAAGTTTGAGGTTGAATATTCAGATGCCATGACATGTCCATACTTACAAAGATCTGAATCGTACAGGGAAAGGTTTTCCTTGTGACATATTATTGAAGCAAAAATTGGAAAGTGAAAAAGCAGGAGAAAAATAATACTTATAAAGGTGGATACCCAAGAAAATGAAAAAAAAAAATGAATCACTGAACAAATGGATCCAGATATCCACTTGAGACTCAAAGGACCAGTCTCAAATTATTATGTTTTGGACACATTATGTGAAGTTCTCTTGAGATGATAACAATGCAAGGAAAGAAAAGAAAGGTAAGAAGAAGAGAACCATCAGCAAGGAGGATGAACTTGATTACAGTATGTGATTACCTTTGGAGGATCAAGAGTGTACCTTTGGAAGATCAAAAGGGGCAAGACAGGAGCAGATCTTTTTTGAGAAGATCTGTCTGTGTAATTGTTAATAGTGATACCAACCTGACCACACATGATCAATCAATCAATCCTTAAAGTTTAGCGTATCATTTCTAAATCATGTCACACATTTCTGCTTAGTCAGAATTGTTAAAGTGTTTGTTTTCAATATGTGATTACCTTTGGAGGATCAAGAGATCACACTTTAAGAAGAATTATAACAGCTTATATTACTTGCTATGTAAAGTTTTTGTCCTGAATTTATAAATTGGTATTATATTTAAATATATTCTGTTTTATTATTTTGTTGCTTATTCTGTTATTTGTATTGTAAGGATAGATAATCGGCTGATAAAAATCAGTATGCAATAATGCTTTTAAAACTGGACATTTACTTAAAGGTGATTCATTTGCTGCCTTAGGAACTGTGTTAAATGTAAAGTTAAGTATAAGAGAAAAACACAAGTTAATGGGCTCAGGTGGTATTCTTACCTACACTTATAAGTGGACTGAAAAGAGAAAGGAAAATACTACAAAGTGAATAACTGGCAATATGCCAGATTAGAAAACAGCAAATGTTGTTTCTATCCTGATAAAAGGGAAGAAGAGAATAGAAGAAATATAGATCAATAATGTGATAGCCAGCCATGGGAAGTTTCTTGCATGGTATAAAGTGATTGGTCAGAAGAAATTTGAAAAGAATGTGGTCATTAGAGGAAATCAGCATTGGCGTGCTAGGTTAACTTTATTTCATTTTTTATTAGATAATTTCATCAGTAAATTGTGGGTATGCTTTATACATAATGCTTCTTGATATCAGCAAGATATTTAAATAAATAGTCTATGGCATTTTGATTAGTAAACTAGTTAAATGAAGGTTAAATAACAATGAAAATCCAAATAGTGCTTATGAATAGCTCCTCATTAAATTGGGAGTAGGTGCTGGGATTGGTCTTGCTCTTGTAACTCAACGTTTTTTTTAAATGAAGAAATGGAACAAAAGCTATCCAGTCCCCAATTGGATTGGATAGCCAATATTTCAGAAGACAGATTTGAGAAATAAAATTAATGAAATGTAAGAGATGTAAATGCAAAGATAGGGAATACAGATAGTATCTTTCAAAAAGGTCTTGGCATACTAGTTGATGACAAACTAAACTCGTATATGCCATGGCTGCAAAAAAAGGGAAGTGTAACTCAGTAGGAAGTGTCAACTAGAAATGAAGTTCTACAAAGAGAGATTTAACGTATGGGCAACTTCAGGTTGAAGTTTCAGAAGTCTGAAAGGACACATGGTAGAACTCTACAAATACTTAAAAGGATACAATGAGGAAAATGGCCAATTTCCACTGATCCAAAGAACATGACACAAGATATGAATTACAAGAAGGCAGGTTCTGAGGGAATGTTAGGAAACATATCCTAGCAGTTAGAATAGTTTGATTGTGAAACTAATTACCTCAAGAAATAATGAGTTCTCCTTCACTGGATGAGCTCAAAAAAAAAGCCATGTATTTATTTTTTACAGTTATTTTTTTAGATTTATATCCTGCTTTTCCTCCTGGAGTGTATTGAAGCAGTGTACCGAGTTTATCTGCGGATCTAATTCTACTACTTATCTGTATCCAGCACTTCTCTAGATATCTGCAGTTTGAGCAAATTGTTCCAGAAGACTTAAAAATGTTTTCAGCTAAATACACTCTCAAACAGAGGAAATCCTTGTAGTTTTAACACTGAATTCATCCTCCTATTTAGTATTCTGAAAAGTTCTGACGCATTTACAATACAGGTAGTATTCAACTTACAAGCATTAGTTGAGCAACTATTTGAAGTCACAAGGTACTGAAAAAAGTGAGTTTTGATTTATAGCAATAGCACTTAGACTTAATAGCAATAGCACTTAGACTTCACATTGCTCTATAGCCTTCTCTAAGCAGTTTACAGACTCAACATATTGCCCCCTCCAATCTGGATCATCATTTTACCAAGCTTTATCAACCTTCAGCCGGTGAGGATCAAATCCCTGGCAGTCAGCAGAGTTAGCCTACAATACCACATTCTAACCACTGTGCCACCATTGTAGCATCCCCACACTATGGACAAAATTCAAGTGCCTGACAACCAATGTATATATATGATGTTTGGTTTCCAACAAGCAAAGACAATGGGGCAAGCCAAATTTATTTAACCACAGGATTAACCAGAAGAGTCACTTAACTGCAGTGATTTGCTTAACAAACATGGTATAAACAGTTGTAAAATGGGTCATAATTCATTTAGCAACCATTTGCGCAGCAATGGAAATTCTGGTCTCAGTTGTATAAGTCAAGTAAGTCAACTACTTAACATATAAATTAAGATGTTTAAAAGTTTGAAGTGATATTTGCTCAACAAGTTATATTACTATACAGTTTCAGAATCTTTGAATAATGATCAGTTCCTTTTTTCAAATTTTATTTTTTTACAGAGCTAATGCAATGCAAAATGAAAACCAAAAATTAAAGAATTATGTTTTACATAATAAATTTTTGTCTACAAATATTATAAATACTGTCTGTCAGAATATAATATGAAAAATTATTTTGAAATTATGGTTCATATATCATAGACAAATCCCTTATTATTGTATTTTTTGCTAAATTAAATTCCAAGTTCTTGAAAATTTTCTAAAAAACAGTATTGAAAATATATACATTATATATTTTGTAATGTTAAATACATCAGCTTTTATTTTGCATAACGTGTCTTGTAGGAATTTGATTTGAAAACTTCTTTATTCTGGACATTAAATTTAATGAGACAAAGGAGGCTAGAAGATTGGACCTACAGTATACCTCCACAAAGAATGTGGGTACTCACTGTAGCCAATGTATAATTATCCTCTATAATCTGATTGTTTAATTTTGAAAGGAATAATATATGAAACACATCTTAATTTTTAATGAGCTGAATAATAACATGATTAACGTAGGACTTGATCAACGGTATTTTTGCCACTTGATTACTTTGAGGATAAAATGAAAAGTTGTAACTGAGTCTATTATGGCCTGATCTGCTGCCGTATCACAAAAGTCACTCCTTTAGACACTCTTCCCAGCAGCACTCATCTACTATAAGGCAAGATGGGACAAAATGGGACAACATGGCAGAAGGTTGCATTTTCTCTTAAAAAAAAAAAAACATTTCTGAGTGTACCCAAAATCAAGTATGATCCTCCCATATGTGCTCAGTTCTGACTTCTGTTATGCTTTTACATTGTTATGATGTGGATAAAACAATACTATTATTATGATATATTCTGCTGTCAGAATTGCTATCCTTGGTCAACATTTTTGTTGATTAACAAGACTCAATCTGTGCCAGACTATTGGCTAGTGGGTAACAACTAATGTCAAATCTCAACCTATATAGCAAAGGTGCTGGTTCACTTCTATCAGTTGGTCACAGTACTGTACTAATGCAAAACCAGCTGCATGATTTTTCCTTTTTCTCTTATGTATGCTAAGCTTATGCAAGAGTAATTTACTACTAAAAATCACACAATGAGTCTTCATTAAGCTGGATGGAGTATACAGAATTCAGTACTGAATGCAATGAGACAGTTATAAGGAGTCAGGATGTAAAACTGAAATTAGTTTGGTCCTTGCAAATGTTTATGTACAGAAAGATTTATTTTAAAAATTAAGTTCTGTTACAGAAAAGGCAATGTCTTCATATAAATGGGCAGAAATTATATCTTCACGGCTGAATATGCAGGTAGCAGTACTAAATATATATGCATTTCATATTTTATATTGTTCCAAAAATCAACCCAATTTGCATCAATGCTTTTTTATTACCTTAAAGTACTGCAGTTGCTTCTCCGCATTCATTGTTCCTTCATTTTCTTGCCTCAGACAGGAATTGAAGATAAAAAGCTCAGTATCTCTCAGCCACCCTTTCAGTTCTTTGATTCTGACCTCCAGCTGCCTTACTAGGTTGCCACTTTCAGGGGAAAGCAAGTCACGTGCTCCTAACCCACTGTGCCCCACCAATGATTCTTGAATCTTCTCTTGTAGAGTTTTCTAATGCAACACAGAAAGAAAACACAGATTAATCTAAGGTTCTAAAATATGTATATCTAACAGTAACCACTGGCTCAAAACAACCAAATTAATTGTTCTAACTCCTGATTTATCTTATGCATGTTTTTTAAAAAAGAATATTCTGTTGAATTCAGCATGGCTCAATTCCAGGTAAATAGATACAGAATAGGCTTTAATATTTTTAGTATATTTCTAATAGACTTATCAAAATACTATCTGAGCCCATATAGACAACTGAATTGCTTTCGGATGAACAATTTTCAAAGAAGTTTGGTCATCAATAGAAGTTTATGGGTATAATATTCTGGCTGTATACCAGAATACCTACTACAGATATATAGTCAAAAGTGTTATACATAGCTGAAACATAGATGTTAACTTATGTTTTGAAGTTGCCACAATGCTGGACTTACATAATTTGTTGATCACTGAGATCTGATTCTCACAAAAGCCAAAAGCAAACAATGATGGCTTAGTTAAAGCAAAATTTAGTAATCTAAATTCATCTCAGTGCCACTTTTTTTCCTATAGAAGAGTTTCAGTAAGAACTGATTTAGATCCAAAAAACTGCAAGTAGACCTATGACTGAGAACCTACTTTTCTATTCAGTATTATTACTTATCTTTCTTTAGAATTTTCTGCGCATCTGTGTGTTAGATATACCCTAATGATGTGGGATACTAGTCACAGTCATCATCACTTCTAATTTTGCATACATAATTAACTAATAGCCAAATTGGAGGCATTAAAGACTTGGTTTGGACTGTAATTACAATGACTCAAAATACTTTAAAATTATGTACCAATAAAAGAGAATATTTGTAGCTCAGGTTTGAAATGAGAGATCTTCAGATCGCCTCAACCCATACAGACAGGCAAGGCACGACAATATAAACTGACAGCAAATAGCACTCCTTACTAGCCCTGATGATGTTACCTAGATAAGGTAATGAAATGTTTGAAAAAAAATAAGCAATCTCAGAGAGCACCAAGGATCCCTCATTAAAATTAGGTGCATTGTAATTGGAGTTATTGCTATCAAGACTTGCAAAAGCAAGATCTTCTTTGCCTGCAATAATCAATGGATTATTAAAGGGAGAGTAAGTTAGGATTAGTCCCATTCAAATCAGTGAAATGGGAAATAAGTGTTTTGAGAATTTAACAACCAAACAATAGGCTTTGAAATACATACTGAATTAAATCAACAGATATTCATCTTTTCTCAAACATTGTGCAAATAATGTGTTTGGGAGATCGTAACAGAATAAAACAAGCATTCTTGATAACACCCTTCTATTTTGATGGCTCAAATATTGATAATTTGAAGGCTCTCGGTGGAATCCAGCTTTAGCTATTGTTTTTACACTGTAACAAAAGTAGCAGCAGGAGGTGAAATCAATGCCCTTGGTGAGTAGGGTCACAAAAAAGAATTTATTGCCACTTTTTTGTTCTGGAACAGTTTGCAATCATAAATTCTTCATAAACAGAATACTTCAGAGAATGGTCCGTCTTCATAAATATACGACAGAGGACATCAATTTCATTTAATTCACAATTTGTGTCAGCACAGCAGATGCCAATGCCTGCCTTGATAGGGTTGTTTAATATGCAATTGAGACTGAGTAATATTCAGCACAGGGGACAAAATTTCACAGATTAAACTGTACGCACCACTGACATTTCATTCTAATGTATTTCCATTCCACACTGTTCACCTTAGATGAAAGTAATATTAAAAACCATATCTCTCTATTTTACCATTGTTAGAAGTTAAAATCCTTGTCTTTAATTTTTTTATGCCAATTAAAAGTAATCATGCCAATTAAACAGTATGCATGGTGTTGTTAGTTTCCACAGTTTTTCTTATTAAATTAAAGAAAACTCCATCAAAATCTGCTCATTAGACGTGAAATTTCATTTAAGAAGAAAAAGCAACTTTTTTTGTAAACGCAGAAATTAATTTGAAAAAGTAATATAAAATTGCTTCTTGATAGAAAAAGAAAGGACCTTTAAAATTCATTTTAAATGGCAGAGTGGTCTTTTATTTCTGTTTTAAAATCTGATTATTTTAATGAAGGAAAGTTGATTAATTGCTTTTCTGACTGACTGTATATGCTTCTGGGGTAACCAAGAATTTAGGATTGTCTTGAAATGCACTGATTTAAAAAGATGAACAATTAATTTTGTATGCCCAAGGGGAGTTTGAGTTTGATATAAAATAGTCCTTTCCACATCACACAGCATCTACCTTGCTAGTGGAAGGGACTTGGATAGAGAAATTTTATATGACATGGGGATTGCTTCTTCCTAATGAAAACAAAAGAAACAGAATGAAACAGAATTAGAAATACTATTGCTGCTGAATATGATTAAAAACTTGAGAATACCTAAAGCAGCTGTTGGAAACATAATCTTATGCCACTCTCAGCAGATGATCAATGTTATCAAAACTCATCAAATATCCACCCATTCAGCATAGTATATGTAATTCTTTTTCCAGTTTGAGTATTTTCAGTTAAGTAATAGGTGGCCAATGGACAGAGGCAAATATGTACAGGCTGTGTTTAGTAATATTTCCAAAACTATGGAAACATCATTGGTCCACAGAGATTGGCATCGGGGAATATTTTGTAACTATTAAGGACAGAAACTTTTCTCCCAATAAAATATTGCATTTTTATATTGCAGTATTTAAATGTCTCAATCTAAAAGTACAATTTTTCAAAATATATTTTGATTCACAAAAGCTTTTTGTGTAGTTGGCTGAGCCCAAAACCTTCAGTGCAGAATTCTGAGAAGTGGATCTCTGCATGGAGCATTCTTGGTCATATATTAGTTACTGAAAAACATTATGTATGATCTTGTCTACACGACATATCAAAAATGGTATCTGATATAGAAACTGATGGGGATGTTTTTCAGAAGGTATTATTCATTCTTACTTCATTTAATTAATTCGTAGTTTGATTGTAAGGTCAGTTCAAAGTGCTATCTTCTGGAATGTGATTTAAAAAGCAATATGCTACCACATGTGCCTCTTTGTTCTTTGTTTTCTCTGCCATTGCCATCAGAATTGTAATCAGCAGGTATGTAGAACAGAATCTTTTGACTTGCAACTCCTGGAACTTGAATTTGGACTGGAATTCAGCACTGATTAACCCTCTTTCTGATTGTGAATTGTATGAGAGTGCTGTCTTGTGTTACTTATTTTTCCTCTCATTATTCTGATTTTTATGACTATTGTTATTGTTTGCTTATGTGTAGCTGAATCACACTGCATTGAAACTATTTTTTGCAGGAGATGAATACAGTGATGTGGGGTTGCAATCATTGTTTTTAAGGCTATTATTTCAAAGTCTGAAAGTCTGAAAGACCTTTTTGTAAAATTATTGCTTACTTATGACTTTATCATTTAGTTTGTAAAGTTACCTGACCTTTGATCTTGAGCGACACCAATTAAGGGAAGGAATGGAGAGTAGAAACACACTTGTCCTCTCACATACTGTACCTTTCAGCAATTGGCAGTAATGCTTCTGACATAATGCCTTACTGGTATCTGACTAAGAGTGTGCTGCAGAAGTTGTTAGAATCTCACATTTGGTTGACAGTGAGACTATTATAGCATGAAATGAATTATATAAAATCTTTACTTTTTTGTTTATTTCTTGTCAAACATGAGCTGCACATGTCACTATGAAACACATCCTGATTGCTACCCTCAGAGTTGCGATTTCAGATTGGTGCATTATTTGCACATTTGTTTTCTGCAGCATCAGTATGACCTGAAATATGTAGTGACACCCCCACTTTTCATCTTTAGGATATAATAAATAGTTAAAGAATAGATGTCTCTAACATGTACCTTCAGAATAAATTCTATTAATATTCACTCAAGTATGACAGTCCATGTATATCTGTATTATAGTGTACACTTGTATTAGAGCTGACTTAGTGCATACCCATAATACATGGCATATTTTACTTACATTTTTTTCTGTATTAAAGTACTAAAATTATTAAAGTCGGACCAGGCACAAACAGAGAATTAAAAAAACAGCCAAGGAAAAATATCTTCTTTTTGATAATAGTATGTTTGAAATGTATCTCATGAATTGAATGGAAGAGCTATTTGAGTTTTGAGTTTCATATTGGAAATCAGATACAGAGCATACTTTAAGACACAGAAAAAGGACCTAGAACCCACAAACAGTAATACAAATGCAAATACCCCAAGCAATTCCCATTTTTCATTAATTGAATCCACTTTTTCAAGGAGATCACTTGGTAGTAAAACACCACTTCTCTTCAGAGCTTCCACTTTACTCAGCAATTCCATCTTTTTGGGATGTCTGATTGACATTTCTACGCTGTACCTCTACAATGAAAAAAAAGATGAGTTAGTTATAGAAAAATATCTTTAATTAAAATATAATATTAGAAAGTAAGAGGAACAGAATAACAGAGTTGGGAGGGATCTTGTAGGTCATCTAGTCCAGGGGTCACCAATCTTTTGGACCTCAGGGATCACCAAACTCATAATTTTAAATCCCAGGGACCACTAACCGGTTCTGTGGGCATAGCCTAATTTGTGGGTGTGGCTTGATGGTCACGTGACTGGCTGGGCATGGCTTGTATGTAAATATTATAAATATTGATTTTTTTATTAAAAAAAAGAGCAACTTTTACCAAAATCAGGCAAAGCAGAAAGGCAGATTGAGTTGCTCACAGAATGACAATTCATTCAGAAATCTATCTGTCTGCCATCGGCTAGCAACTCACAAAATTAACTCACAACGCACCATGTATGTAAATATTGGACTTTTTATTAAAAAAAGAGCAACTTTTACCCAAAATCAGGCAAAGCAGGCAGACAGACTGAGTTGCTCACAGAATCATTCAGTGATCTATCTATCTGCCATCGGCTAGCTCAGTCTCTCAAATTTGCTTGCTGTGAGTCTGCCCTGAATAATAGAACCATCAATCCTAAGGGAGGTTCGGCTGTGCTTAAAAGCAGAGCCAAAGATCTAAAGACTAGCTAGAAAGCAAGAAATCCAACCATTTCCTGCTTCCTAATTAATCTAAATCTCCTGGCACAGGAGAACACTTGATGGTCAGAAAAATAGCAATTTAGCAGGCAAGTTTGCTGGGTAAGGAGTGAGTGGGCGGGGAAGGTTCCCACGGGCCATGTGGACTGCGCAGCCTTTTGTTTCTGTGCAGCCATGTGTTTCTGTGCAGCCTTGTGTTTCTGTGCAGCTTTGTGTTTCTGCGCAACCTGGATTAATTGCTTTGGGGGGTGGCTCTGGGGGTGAGATTACTCTGTGGTCCACCAAAATTTTCTCATGGCCCACTGGTTGGCGACCACTGATCTAGTCCAACCCCCTGTTCGAGCAGCAAACTCTATACTATTTCTGACAGAGAGGAGTCCAGTTGCTTCTTGAAAGCTTCCAGTGATAAAGCTCCCACAATTTCTGAAGGCAAACTGTTCCATTGGTTGATTGTTCTCACCACCAGAAAATTTCTCTTTACTTTTAGGTTGAATCTCTCATTGATCAATTTTCATCCATTATTCCTTATCTGTCCTTAGGTGCTTGGGAAAATAGGTTGACTCCGGTCCTCTCTGTAACAGGTCCTCAAATATTGGAACATTGCTATTATGTCTCCCTCTAGTCCTTCCCTTCATTAGACTAGCCCTGCCCAGATCCTTCATATTTTAGTCTCCAGTCCCCTAATCATCTTTGTTGCTCTTCCCTGCACTCTGGATTGAATATGATGTCACTATTATGTAATTCATGTACTTCTAAATGTCTTTTAAAATTACACCAACAAAATGAAGACAACTGTGACCTAAAGATAACTTCCAACTCTGTTCAGTAGGGTTTCTGCATTCATTTGGTTCCCAATTCTAATTCAAGTTAATGAAATTAATTCACTTATAACAGGAAAATATATTTATACAGAACCTTTTTAAAGGCGATGTTTATAAATTTCCTTATATCTCTCAATTCTTGGGAGAAACATTTTTTTTTTCATGTTGCCACATACAAATGGTTTTTTTGGCTGGGATCCAGCAAATGACTTTATCCTATTCAAGGGCATATGAATTTTAATTGCATTTTAAAATACTGTTACATTTGCCAACAAATTTCAATCCATATCATAATCTGAGCATATTCACATGTCCCTCTAGCCTTAGTTTATGACTATACAAATAATTATTTGCTTTCTATTGGATCTTTTGAAGAGTAGGCACAGTTGGCCAGGTAACAGGACAATGTCTTGTTTGAAAGCATATGACTGATTCACTCAACATGGGAATATAGCAGAGGTGGTATTCAGCAGGTTCTGACCAGGGGTGGGATTCAATTTTTTAAACAATCGATTCTGTGGGCATGGCTTAGTTGGTGGGTGTGGCTTGGTTGTCATGTGGCTGGCTGGGCGTGGCCAACTCAACATCACTCACATTGAGGCACGCATCTCCTCGCCTGGCCTCTCGTGACTGTGGGGATGCTGCAATAGTTGTAAGTGTGAAAAACGGTCATGTCACTGTTTTCAATGCCATTGTAACTTTGAATGGTCCCTCCACACAACCAAAGTACCAGCAAAGGAGGGGAAAAAAAACCCTCTAGAGACGTTTCTGAGACAGGAAGTCTAGTCCTGCCAAAAATGTAATAAGGATTAACGGAGAAGGCAGTTTCTGTAAGCAACACCAAAATGTTTCCTTCCTGCCTGCCTTACAGGATTAGGCCAGCAAGTTCTTCTAACAACCGGTTCTCCGAACTGCTTAGAATGTTAACAACCAGTTCTAGTGAATAGGTGTGAACCTGTAGAATCCCACCCCTGGTTCTGACCAGTTCTGGAGAATCAGTAGCAGAAATTTTGAGTAGTTCGGAGAACCAGCAAATATCACCTCTGACTGGAGATTTTATAGTATCCTTCCCCTGCCAGGTCCACCAAGCCATGCCCACAGAACTGGTAGCAAAAAAATTTGAATCCCACCACTGGAATATAGGTAAAATAATTCATGAAGAGCTCATTAGTTCAAGCATTGTCTTGAAAGGTCCAGTGGGTACAATTTTCTATCATGTTTGAAGGATCTTGACTTAGAAAAAAGTTTACTATGAACACAAAAAATGAGTTTACTGCCTCAGAAACTAAAATTAATGTTTTCTATTGGATCTTTTGAAGAGCAGGCACAGTTGGCCAGGTAACAGGACAATGTCTTGTTTGGAAGCATATGACTGATTCACTCAACATGGGAATATAGCAGAGGTGGTATTCAGCAGGTTCTGACCAGGGGTGGGATTCAATTTTTTAAACAATCGGTTCTGTGGGCATGGCTTAGTTGGTGGGTGTGGCTTAGTTGTCATGTGGCTGGCTGGGCGTGGCCAACTCAACATCACTCACATTGAGGCACGCATCTCCTCGCCTGGCCTCTCGTGACTGTGGGGATGCTGCAACAATGTTTCAGTGAGCATGCAAAATATGGTGATTTTACTTTGGATCTCATACTTTGTATTGCAGAATCCACAGAAAGCTACCAAATGCCTAGACTGCTCTTATAGCGACCTTCCTCCATTGGTGCAACCCAGATTCCCAATCGTAGTCACCAATTTTGAGAACTTCAATTCTTCTACCCTTGGAAGGTATAAGCTTGGAAAATCCTGTATCACCTGGTCTTACACTCTGTTTATGCACAGAAGCCATAATAACACATAATCACATCTTATGATATCACTGTGCAAATGACCCACATCAATTGCATTATGTACAACATATAAAGTGCAGATCACTCCTTCTCCCACAGATGCCTTAGCCAATTTGGAAGAGTCTGAAATAAATGTGAGCAAACCACAGTTTACTTGGCAAAAAAAACACCCAACAACAACCTATTACTGGATACTTTTTTTCTCTGTCTCTGTCACACACACACACACACACACACAAATTCATATGCACATTTTCTTTCTGTTTTAAAGAAACAGTGATAATATGTATTTAGATACTAGTACAAAACACAATTATCCCGAAAAAGCATTTAAAAGTGTCATATCAATCACACTTGTCTATTAGCAATTTGCACATTTAACATTAGGCTTTTTTGAAACCTGAAGACTAAAGTTCCTTCTGCTGCTGTCAAAAGAAAAAAACTTAAAACCAGAAGAAACTAAAGCAAAGTCAAAGTAAACTAAAGAACATTTGAAACATGGATGTTTTTGTTAGATCCAAGAACACGTTGCCTGACAAAACAAAACAAAAATATAATTGGAGGGTACTTAGCAGAAAACAAGGAAGGTGTGAAATCATTCTTTCAGCTAATAGATCCTCAGTATTTGCATGAATATGTTTGCATATTGTTAATTTCATATTTTAATCTTTCATTTGCACTGCACATGAATATCATTTATATTTTGCCAACTTCAAATATTAGTCATTTGTGGATCACAGAGCAAAATGTTTTAAATTAGATGGTTTAAAGTATTCCTCATTATTAATGAGCACAGATCAGATACCAGTGTATCAAAAAATAAGCATGAATATGCATAAGAGGGAACCAATGATTGTGTAGATTTATAAAACAAACTTGTCTTTTCAATATGTGAAAAGGAAAGTGGAAGCATTAACAAGAAGTAATCAGGTTTCAAATGATAGGATTGGATCACAGAATAGCTACAACCTTTTCCCTGTGATAGCCAAAAATTGGGCTAAAATTGCTAAACAAGGGCTAAAATTGCCAACAAGTATGCTTCTTGGCTCTATATGATTGCCTTTTCAACTGGAAAGAGTGACTAGAGGAGATTACAATCTGCTTTATGTAATCTGATTTCTATTTAAAGATGATATAGCTGAAAAATATTTACATAATTATTTCTGTAAGCGTGCGTAATATCAAGAGAAATCTATGTCTGCTTCAGCTAGACAGTGCAATCTACCTGGTTTCACTTATTTTGCATTTTTTCTAGAAAGTTGAAGGGAGTTCTCTAATTATCTGACTATGTTTTGGACTTGCCTACTAATATTTTTCACTTGTAATAAACTGGGTTTGTTTGCTTTGGGATGAAAAGTATTATAGCTGTGTTTTTGAGCTGATAAAGATTAACATCTAAACAAATCAGGCAGCATATGCCTCTTAACAATAATACTCTAGTTATCATAAAGACCTAATGGGTATATTTAATTTTGGTTCTAAATAAAGTGGTTGCACTATGCAACATAATAAGAAGAGTCCTTGTGACAGATGCTATAAAAGATTATTACATTAAACCAAATAAATAGGTTAGGTTTCTATATGCTTTCTGCCTCTCTCATACTGCATAAACTGCATGATAAAAGATGCTAATTGCTAGAATATGAATTGTACACTGGCTGGAAAAGTTATAGGGGGAAAACATTTAACTGAAAGATACACCAGCTATGAAAAGAACAGTCAATATTGTTTCAAGCTAAAGGACTTAATCTGAAGTTATTTATTTCACTGTGAGAAAAATGCTTACTATACTGTTAAGCTAAGGTTCTGATAGCATATTATTATTTTTTACCCTTCAAACACCTACCCTTTGCAAAATTAGCTTCCCAGTTCTATCAGTGCTGCACAACTCTAGTCTAGCAGGAGTTCTTTATCCTGTGGTGAGAAGATAATTTAATCTTCATATTCATTCTACCATCAGCATTAAGTGAGCAAAGACGGCTGTATTGTGACAGGCTGTGAATGTTATGATATAGATTACTGTTCAATAGCCAACAATGAGATTAAGAATTTTAAAAGTCACATCGTTTCCTCTTTTTCCCGCTCCGTCGTCCAACAATAGCTACATTAAATAAAATGATTTAATATTTATTTTTTCTACTTCATTTGCCTGCAGAAAAAAAATCATACATATTTTTATGGCAAAGTCAGATGTTTATATCTATGGATAAATAGAAGGGCTTTATTTTGAAACCACTCAAGAGAAAAAGGCAGGAGCATGATGTAATCTGAGGAATTTTGATTCCCTTCTCTTCCCCTCATTCTCTTTTTCTTCTCCGCTTACACATCTTTTAAAGTAATTAAAACCAATGCACGTTGGATATCTTGTAAAAAGTTTGTAATGAAGACAGTTCACTGGAACATAATCAGGAAATGTAGAAAAGATTATTAAGAGAATTTTGTGATGAACATTTCCTAAAGTGTCCAGCTTTTTCTTTAAGTGTGTATGTGATGTGTGCGCGCGTGTGTGTGTGCGTGTGTGAAAAATCACACCCCAAAATTCTGTCCAAACAGAGACTGGAACAATGCCTTGAAACAGCATTAATTGTCACCATGGAAACCAGAAGAATAAGCCATTTTGAAACCGGCCTAGAAGGCACTCATTGAGCAACTAAGCATTTTTTTTGTCTCCTTCAGTGTTAAAGAACAAGATGCCTAGTCACTAAGAGGTCAAAGAAAGAAATCATTATGAAAAGATCATCGATATCAACTCTGTGGTTAATGATAATAATAACAACAACAATAATTTTGATATTTAATAATAGACCAAGTCTTTATTGCATGCTTTTCATGAAAGAGCTGCAATGGGCACCCCTGCCCCACCCTCGCCCCACAAAAATCAGGATCTAGATTCATATTCTTGCCCTAGAGTGAAATGTTAGGGCAATATTATGCAGCCCTTGGGTCTAAAGCTCCCTGGGAATTTTGTTGTAATAAAACTTCAGAAGAGGAAAGCAAAAAAAAAAAAAAGAAAGGAAAGGAAAAAAGGCTGCATGATGGAATTCAAAATAATGCTTTAAAAGCACACAGAGAGATTAAGACATCTATTGTAAGACTTTTGTATGGTGCTTCTGTGGGTTAAAGTGAAAAAAGACCAGACATACCAAACATAGCGAGCTGTGAGTATAAGGGAAAGAAGAATTAAATCAAGGAACACTTCTCTATGGCTGGAATGTTATTGGGAGTAGGATTCACTTTTTCATATATTATATCATGCATTTTAGACTTGTTTTCCTAACAACAGAATAATGCCTGTTACTTTAAGGAATTAAACAATGCTTCAAATTTCATTGAAACACACTCTGCAAGTGTTCAGAGTTTTCTCTTTTGCTAAGGAGTTACTGTATTACCAGATACAAATACATTTCATGTATGAGCACATACAACACACGTACATGCACTTCATTTGCACATAACTCCTTCCTATGGGCTGCACAGAGCCTCTTATTAAGAACACTGCCCTGTGGATACATTCTCCAATTACATTAATAAATGTACATTGCATTAAAACTGATACCTATGCATGACTCTTTGCCTGTCATCTGCCTAGATAGATACACATCCTTGCTTTCTGGCTAATATTCCTGCTCTTCACGCCTAGGCTTCATGGTGGCCCCTCAGGAAGCCCATGCCTAATGCCATTCATTAATGAACAAAGACTCTTTTTATTCCGAAGCCCAGGGTCCAAAGCTCAGCTGTATACATGCAGAGTGAAGGAATCTGCTAGAGGCCAGGCTACCCTTCACAACAGCTCGTAGGCACTAAGTCCTTTCCTAACACCAAAGCAAGACATTTTACAAACAATCCAGAGGCAGGATTATATTCCATATTTCATATATCTTGCAAGTACAGTCAGAATGTCTGGTTGGTGTTCAGGTCTTAGAATGAATATTTTTGTCTAACAGCCATGACTTTGTTCAAACTTCTTGCAATCTCCTACTATCAGAGCATGCTAAATAACTGCACAGAAAAAATTATAAAGATTTCTATAGTTGTCCTGCTAAATGAATAACTAGTTTTCCTATTATTGAGACAAATTGATGCTAAGCCTTGGGGAGGAAATTAAAAATTGCAATATTGCTTAAAGTAGTCTGAATTCATAAGCAAATAATTTCAAGAGTTAAGAATTTGTTTTCTTTTTCTCTAAGCTATTGCAGTGGCATGATCTACTTTGAAATTACACTACTTTGGCTATGTATTGTCAATTGGGGATACATTGCATTATTTTTAATATAAATCAAACTCCTACATTAAAATGAATTGAAAATTCCCCAACAGAAGTTCAAAAAGCAATCTTTTTAAAGTGTATTTCATTTAACTTAACTCCAATTATATCACCTTGAAAATTGAAGGAAGAAATCAGTAACTTATTCTTGTAAAGTCCTTTAAGAAAGAATAAAAAAAAATGCACAATGTCATTTATGCACAATAAAAAGGTTTAATGAACATGCAAGTGCAAAACAAAAATTCATTTTGTTTAAATAATTTCAGCAAGGAATGAATACATTCACTGAGAGAGATGGGCAGCACCTGTATATATATGTGTGTGTGTGTGTGTGTTTGTGTCTATGTGCGCTCCACCATTTATGTCTTTCATCTAAACTCCCCACCTCCTCAATTATATCTTTGTCACAGTTCTATGAAAGAAAAACTCTTTTTTAAGAATTTATTTTACCATAATAAAGTAATGCATTTTCTTTTAAAAACCAATTGCTCCACTTTTATGAAATAATGTGATCCAAAAGATTTAAAATTTGACTGTAACTGTAAAATCTTTTGTGCCCTTTAATGAGTTGATATTAAATATTTAATACTATTTAGGGCATATCTACTACCACCAAAAACAGTTATATTCCCAGCAGTCCCACTGTTTCAGGCAGAAGGCTTGATTGATCCTCCTAGCCTGAATTGAGTAGAATGAAAAGAAGCAGTTGGAAAATAGCTGCAATCATTTAATGCAGATGACCTCTGACAGGCTCACAGCTCTTCTATCTGAACAGAAAATTTGCATGGGGTCTCTGTGCAGAGGAACAATGTAATCTAAATGGTAGACAATCTTTATTCTAATGAAGTGGGTGTCAAGGTCAATGTAAAACTGCAATGATAAATGGTGCACCACTAGGCAAGAGAAGTTGTGTAGGCATTGTACTGCTTTCACGTTAATTGAAGGCTGAAAATGCATGAGTGAAAGCGTTAAGACTCTTCTCACCGCAATGTGTTAATGCAAAGGAAAAAAAGTTGCTTTTTTTCCCCTTCAGAACTCTGACCATTGATATGAATCTTATTGCAACAAGGCCAGTAACATAAATACAACTGTTCAGCCAATAGTGGGTGAGCGGGAAGGAGTTGTTATTAGGATGCTTTATTCCTAGACTAACAACTTCCACAATCAGAATGCCAAAAGAATAACAAGTCTCCAGACACCTAATGTAATTCCCATGATCCTTTTGCTATTTAGAAGATCTGTCTTTAATTAGTTCCAAAACAAGCAGCCCTTTAGACAACTCTTCATTAGATACCACTCCTCTTGAAATAACTGTACAAACACCACCCCCTTTGCAGTTGTGCTCCAATGTTATTATTTTTCCCTAGGTTCTAAATTTCCTTGTTAATATCTCCAGGTGCCTTTTGTTCTGAATAAAAATTAGACCAGTAAAACTGGGTTTTGTTATGCAAAGGGTGGTGTGTCTTAAGTAGGAACTAAACTACAATCAGTTATTGTGGCTTTGTCAAAATGGCAGCGCAACTATAATTACACACTTCATCAGTCAATCAAGCAATTTGTAGAAGGCAGTACATTTTGTCCTGTAAAACAAAAAGGGGTAAGATGCTTTTAAAAAATTCTTAACAGCTTAAGCCTGTTTAAAAGTATATTGCTGCTCACTAATATGCTCATTACAAGCCTAGAACTCCAGCTTTACTTATTCAAAGAAGAAATGTATTATCAGATTATCAATATTTTTCCAGTACTTCCAAGGTCAATCACATAAGACATGGAACACTTAATAGAAAGTTGTATGTGTTCTTCCATATACAGAGTACTATCTGATAGTTCCATTTTATTATCTTCCAACATTTTAGATCCATTTCTATTTGACTTTGGAAATTATTATGGGACAGAATATGTTTCATCTGCTTAGCCAGGAGATTGACTGGCAAATTGTGTTACTGCTTCTATTCACTTTAATGCTTTTAAAACAATCAATCATTAATTTAGAGAAGTAGCATAACTAGCAGGAACTGAGATCACTCTCACGTTGGAGTGCATGAGGAAGAAGGATGGCAAAATCAAGTACATTGAGGCAAAGAAACTAAACATGTCAAGGGAGCAAGGAATATGTTTAGGCTTACACACTAAACTAAAATAAACTAAGCTAAATTAAGCTATTCTAAAACCTACTATGCTTCACCTTATTCTGCTTGCGATTTCATGTATGAAACAACTACCGTAGGAAAGATTGTCCAGTGGGTTCGGGTGTTTGTTGCACACATTCACATGCACAGTGAACTCGTTGCTATTCCAGACTGTTTCCTTTGAAAAGGAAATCAGGAACAAGAATTTACTTCTGCTTGAAAGCATGAACATATTTTTAGATATATTCTAACATTCAGCCCTTAATTGGGATGTTAGATGTTGATAATGGCCAGAGGTACATTTACATTTCTAAGGCAAGTACGCTAAGGGCACCCATTTCTCAAGATGCCCAGCCCAATTCCTTGACCTATGTTTTAATTACTTCTTGTCTGAATTACTGTAATACAACTTCATGCTAGTTGCTCTCAGTCCTTAAAAATCCCTCCCAAAATTGTCTGGGTTGATTCCCATCCTAGCAAAGACATTTTCATCACAAGAGGCTCTTAATGTTTATATTCCAAACTCAGAAGAAGAAAAATACAAATATCAAATTAACAAGCTGATTTAAAAAAACCTCAATATACAAAATACACTTTTAAAAGTTTAGTAGAAATATTTAAAAATAATACCAAGCCAAGCAGGTGTGACCAAATTGGTTGAACATCCTTTAATTTGTTTCTAAATGGATTTATGGCTGAAGTAAGGTGATGTTTATTGTTTTAGTGGTATATTAATGAATTTTAATAACTTATTTTATCTTTATTGTTACTTTTTTACTTGAAAGATAGGAAATGCATTGAATAAAATATAAACATGTTTCCTAAAATCATGTTTTTAAATATATACTTATGAACATATAATGCTAAGCCCATACTGAAGTGAGACAGAGATATATACTTTTTCAGCAAATGCAAGCCTGCACACACTCAATCCACAAACATACATAGAAGTAATTGTTAATTACAGTAGCCCAAGTGGGCAGCCGAAAATATCTCGACTGCTATACACATAAACTATTCATAAATTTGAATATTGCTCTGATTTCATTCAACAAGTTACCTTGTTCACAAACTTTTAATAATATTTTTTTCAAATGCTTCTCATGGCAATCATTAAACCAAACGTCTACCAATAATGAGAATTTATGGGTTCCTATTAATATCTACGAAGAATCATAAAGACTAATTAATGAATTATTCATATTTGTGGATACAAATAGTTGAATGAGGGCTGGAAGATAGTGGGTTGCTCAAGAATGTCAGTGCATTTCAACGAAGGATATCCCAGCTCATTTTGCATATCTGATTTTAAAATCTAATAGGACCTAACAGAAAACACATTAATTCATTTCTAAAATATTTGCCTCTGAGTAAATACTAGCTGTACTGCCTAGTGCCTCATATTTAGCAATTTCTTCATGGAACAATGGTTTTGCATACAGAGTACATTTTCCTGATGCCACAATTGAGAGAATGCAGTTCGATATATTGAGAAAAAATATTGTATAGGCAAATGTTTACTGATGAAACTGTTAAAAAAACTGTACAGCTTCATCTGTGTGTGATTTGTCAGGTCTGAAGCTTTGACGTGCCCAAGGGGCAGACCCCAGCAGGGAGTAGGCTGCAGAGCTAAATAGCTGTGAAAGAAGTCTTAATGTAGGATGGAATTCAAACTAACCTTGACATGACCTCAGGAAAAATATGCAAAAAGTAAAATGAATGCACTCTGCAAGATACATCCTAATTCTGTGGCCGGGCTGGTTAGTTTCACAAACATAACCAAGGCTTTAAAAGCAAAATAAAATATGAGACAAGGAGGAAGCATGAATTCAGGGAAAACTTAAGCAGGCATGATGTGATTCAATGAAGGCATGTGAACAATTTGGAAGCAATCCAAATAAAAACCAACACTGAACAATATTGTTGTCAGCCTGCCTATTCAGGAAAAAAAAATTTTTTTTAGGTTGAATATAAATGACACAAAGCCAAGATTACCTCATTGCATTACAAAGTCTGCTGTGACTTTTTGGCTGAATAGGTCTCATGGATCTACTGGTTGATGGTAGTTATTCAGCCAACTTGATTTTTAAAATGTTTTCTTTCCATTCTATTTTATAAGTATAGATTTTAACCAGATTTCTTGAACTGCAGCTTTATTCTGGATACTGTCCGCTTGAAGCAAATGAAATTCCTATATTGTCTTTATTTTATATATTTTTGCTCATTTTTGAACAAAGCAAAAATAAATTTATCTGAACTGACAAAAACAGTTGGAACTTTGAACATGGGTCATAAGTAGCTTTGGGGAGGTCGTTTTTAACCTTGAATGATTGCTAAGTGACTGTCATTAAATGAGGACTACATTTATAAATTATTTATCTTCTAACATTATATCTAAATATATGATATGTAATGTATTTGTGTCTACATACACATAGCCAAAATATCAATATTTAATTTCCTGTACCACAATCAATACCTCCACATTTTTTTAATATCAAGCAACAAAGTACTTATGTGGAGGAAAGTAATGATTTATCCAGTGTTGCAAGTTTGGAAATATATGGTACAAAGAATGTGCCTTTATGGTCAGGTGAATTCTGCCAGGAAACAGTATCTGTAACTGTAGATATATGAAGTCAGTGTTACTTCTTTATGCATTTTCCAAAGTGTCATTTCAGCAAACATCTCAGGTAGCTGTGCTGGTCCATTACAATAAAAGAATCAAGTAATGATAGTAGAGATATATATGCATTGTCAATGATTCAGTGGATCTGTCATATTTTAAACTATTCCTTCATGAATCACAAATTATGCCTCTATTATTGGCACAAATTTAAGGCATCACATAAGTTTTCCAGTTCCTTATTTTTATATATGTTAATTTATAATATGGCCAGGTTGTCTGTTTATATTTCAAATCAGTTTTCTTCTCACCCTTACCAACAATCACACATTTATATAATTGGACAGGAGGGGCACAATAGTGCAGAAAAAATACAAAAGCAATTTAAGTTCTCAGAGGATCGAATTGTTAGATTCCACAAATCTTTGTGTTTGTATTAATTTATTGGAAACATTACAAGAAAACAGTATTACCTCTATTTTTCAACCATTACACAGGCTAGTTTTGCATGTTTCAAGCACATATACAAAATTCCCTATACCTTATTCAAATTACCTGCATACATTTGCATGGCTTATGTAAATTTAAGTTTTTGTTAACACAATTGCTGGGCAGGGGAGAAAGGAACATCTCTAAAGGAGAAACCAATAAAATAAACATACACCCATGCTAGCCCACGGACCTGGTTCAATTGATGTATAAGTATTTAGACCTTCTTCAAGACAAAATTATTTTATTTTATTGAAAGATCTTCTTTGTGACAGAAAGCTATGGAATGACTTATCCCTGATACATTAGCAGCTCTGTGAAATATAAGAATATTAAAATACACTTTTTTAAATAGTTATAGTTGTGTTGGAGTATTGGGCTAAATGTATCCAAAGGAATTCTCCAAACATTCAACCAAAACCTTCAAATATAATCTAGATTTTGGATTAGGTATTTTCATTTTGCAGAAACATAAAACCTCCCCCCCCCGTCTCCTTATTGCATTAAAGGCTTTTAAACACTAAATTCAAAATTTTGATATGGATTTTCCCAAAGGAGAGAATTACTCAAGATTAAGTGAAAAAATTATAATGTCACTGCTGAAAAATGACTACAAGGTTTAGCATTGAATCAAATCCCAGTATACCTTGCAGCTAGATTGGAAACAAAGGTTCTAACAGTGACTTAAGAGTCCATTACAGTTCAATAGTGAAGCCTTCCTTACTTGCAAAATTTCTCACATAGGTCGATGTGGCCAGTTACAAAATACCCTGATAGGCTTCTCCCTGAGTATCCACCCAGTTTATTAGTACATATTCCCATTTATTTTTTCTTTCATTTGAAATTGACCCATTTTAAAACATAGGGCTACAGACACCTGTCATTTACATTTTCTAAGCATGCCATGAGACCTACACTATGTGTTATTGTAAAATTATTGAAGGAGGCTTATGTATTAGTTTGTACCATCCAAACTTTTCATTTTTTTTTTCTGATTTAAAAGAGTGAATATATATTAAGGTCTGCTAGGCACAGAATGTGACAGGTTCCAGAAGACTCATCCTCATGTCATTTCATCTGAAAAGGCTTTGTATCTTAATGTATTATGCCAATGTCACCTGAATATCTGGTGAAATCATACCTTTTTCTTTGGATGCGTGTTTGCACAAAACCAGGTATGACAGTAAATGTTTGAATACATTTGTATGTAATTTTTCTCCATCTTCTTCTGAATAAATGGAGTAGGGTAGAGAACCAAGTTATGGGCCAGGAGATGTGGGGCCTATCCTTTTCTCATCTGAAACTGTGGAGTTAGGCATTAGATAGCTTTCCATTGTCTCCCGGAGCTAAGTAGAATAATAATATTAGTCATTTAAAACACAACTGCACAACTGAGGTTACTAACAAATTGGTGATTTGTTTCTGCTAGTTTTAAGACAACAGGGAAAAGTAGCACTTGTTTTCTTTGTTATGTTTAAAGTGGTCAAAAATAGAAAACAAAGATAGCTAAATTTGAGCAGTATGCAATTTCACTAATTAGAACCAACAGAAGCTTGTAATAAGCTTGTAATTGTAATAAGCTTCTTTCATAAAGAAATATTTTATTACAAGTAGTAATAATTGGAATAATATGCATATTTACTCAAAAGAGTTTCTATTTGCTAGGTGTCTCATTTCCCCATTAAGTGAGCTGGGAAAAATCACCCTAAATCTTCATTATTTTAGACTTATCCTCCACAAATGAATAAATTACAATGAAATCTGCAAAACTGCACTGTACAAGAAGCATAGTCAGATTTTTTCAGTCAGATTTATAGTATAAAATATTAATATGTCCAACATTTAAAAAAATGAAAGCAGGATAGAAATATTTCAAAGAATCTACAGTATTAATAGGCTAACCCGATAATACTGTGAGACTATTAAATGTAATTTTTCAGGCTACAATGATTGGCATTAGATACTGACATTTGAGGAATTGCTATTATATTGATTTTGTTCTTTGCATTTTATCTAATCAGCTGAACAAAGTGATACTGGCAGAAGTTAGGTGTCATTGGGTAAAGCAATTAAGTACTTAAGTAAAAAGCTAGCATATTTAAACCGTGCCATAATCTTTAAAAATCTTTTTCTGAATTCAATTTTCTATCATTGATTCAACAACAGGGATAGATTGATGTAAATTTAGAAGGACCATAGAGCCTGAAGTTAACATTGCAAGCTCTACTATGTGGCACCCACAAAGAAATTCCACTACGCAATAGACATTTGTATAAGTATTGCATTATGAAAGTTTTAAAACCAAGACCAGAACTACACAATACACAATGCAGTGTGGGAGGCCACCTGGTGGTCAAATGAATAATTAATTTGAAAGACAAGCAAAATATTGTCAGCTTTAAAGTATCAAATGTTTATAATATATAACTGAAACAAACATTTAAGGAAGAAGTCCTTTTACTCAGCTGATCATCCTTCAAAACTATAGCAAGAAATCAAATTATACAATGTCCAAAACCATTCCCCACTTGTTAGATTTTCTTTGGTTGAGCAGTGATTCACCAAGTAAGGGTATATTTTTAAGGATACTGAATCATTTCTTTTATGTAAAAGGATTTACAAAAATACAAAAAAGAGACAAAGTATTAATTACACTAGTGATGCTGACCTATTTCTGGAAACAACTCTGGGAAATCTAGTCTGATATTAATAGTGATTTGATATAAATGAGGGAATTCAGCTCCATTTTCCTTACTTCTGCATTACAAGTTCAATTTCAAAAATTCTCATTTCTGGAAAGAAATTAAAGTAGTTTTTCATTATAGTTGGCATCTCTAATCATCATCATCAAAATTTAGATAAGTCTTTAGGAAGAAAATGATATAATGAAAGAACTCCTTTATTGGGTATTATTTCACTAAACTAAGATATGTCAGGGCATGATTATTATTTCTATCTTGCAGACCAAGTTTGTGATAAAGGAATAAAATTTTTATCCAAGTATTTATTGAATGGAAATTCTACAAATGATAATACCAATATATGTCAAGGCATCAGGTCAAAGGGAGGCATTTAAAATTTTATTTTATTCTTAATTTTTCATTTCTGTATTTTCTCTTGAATCTGATACTCTTTTAAGTAGTCACTAAATACTCTTTTTTCAGTTTTAAGTACAAAAGGATATATCTATATATACTAAAACTGTTGTGTCTGTTTGTTTGTCATATTCAATTCAGTGAAAATAGAAGGTATAGGGCAACAAATATTGAATCAAGACAAATCAGATGGCTGGCTCACAGTATATTGGGACCATGGGAATGAAATTTAGGAAAGTTGGGGCTGCTTGCAAGAAATCAGGAAGTTGCATGGTTCAAGAGGTGATGAGAGGGCTGTTTCCCCATCCTCTTTCCTATAGCTATCTGGCCTCTGTCCCCAATCAGCTGGTGACTAGGCATGGCAAGTGGGCAGTGATTGGCTGCTTTGTAATCAAGGCTGAATTTTAAAATCTCTTAATGGCAGTGGGCAGTGAAAGAAGGATGAGGGAGCAATTGGATGCCTGCTTGTGAGGCAGGGCTAGCTGGAATGTGCCAACAGTCAACAGACATGTCGTCTTCCTTCCTGGGGGGCACTTGGGGACACATCAGGATGGGGAGTGTGGGTTTCAATTTTTTTTCACATTCCACTACTCTGTTTGTTCGCCCTTCCCAAGTGAAGTGGCAGGCAGTTCTGCAGGTCAGTCAAGGAGGAAGAAGAATGATTTTTAATGTTTCTTGCTAGCTTCCCACAAGCAACATCAATGGAGAAGTCAGGAAGTTGGAAGTCACTGCCACTGATTTTTTGCCTGCCAGTAATCATTCTGTTTCTATTTAGGGAAGGAAATATATCTGAAAGAATGACCCGAAAGGTCACAGGTTGTCTAGCAGTCACATAAAATGCTTAACATGCAACAAGCTTACTTTACCCTAGTAAGCACACTGTGGTTCATTTTGTATTAGGATAGGTGCATGTGGGGAGGGAAGAATGTAACCTCATAACAAATAAATTTCTTTCCAAAAGTTTCAGCATCCCTTCTATCCATCCAAGACCAGATGCATAGATTAGCTGCATGTACATGAACTTCAATTTGTGACTGGCATTGACTTGATGTTCTTTGCATATGTATTGTTCACATGCCAGGATGGCTGACAATAGCATTTAGCATATTTCATGCAATTGATATCTGAAATATCAAACATGTCATGATTTTCAGATGGCAAACTTTGTTTAATGAACTTATCATGAGCAAGATTGACTGAATTCTATGGGATTTTATTGCTGAATAGACACTTAAAGATTGCATTGTCAGTATCCTGAACAATGGATTTAGATACAGTATCTCCATGGAGATCTCACTTTCACACTGATTCAATGAAATATCACATAAATAAATACTTATTCAATGAAATATCATACTTCATTTTTCTGAAAATGATACACTGCCAGGAAGGTTAAATAAATCCATCTCTTTACACAAAAAATGTAGTGTGGAAGTTTTCAGCAAGAAGAGTTGAAATCAGTTGATCTTTTTTTTTCTCACTGAATAATAAAGCTTATTTTTACTTACAATCTCAGAGAGAGAAAACACGTCTTTGTTTTCTTGTATTCAAACACAAATACAGTATGAAACACAATGAGACCATTGGGACCAGGATTTTCAAAGTTGATCTTTATCTGAACTATTTACTCTTCTCTTTCTATGTTATTATTATAGCAACTTATAAAATCTAAGAACATTTAAATCAAACCTTTCTACACTTTTTAGGAGCAAATAAAATTGAAAAATGGAGCATTAGCAAACCAGATGATTTCAGAAATAGGATGTAAAAACAGAAATACTGTCCTGTATCTGATTCTCAATAGCGTAATTCCTGAATATGTCACTAATAGCTACTGATAGATATGTCTGCTATAAATTAGACTAATCACCTTTTAGAATTATCTAATGTAATTGTGATTGCCAACTCTTGTAATAAATTGTCTCTTATATTGTAAAGATTGAAAATGACAACAGTGGAATGTGGAACGTGAAAGATAGAATCCAGTAGGCAAGTCATGAATGACTCATGAAGAATTGGGGTAACCAAGAAGAAACCACTTTGGCCCAGTTTAATTCTTTCCTCCCTATTTCTGTTTTATTTTATACATGTACTGTATGTTACCATGCAGTCAGGATCATGCTTCTTGATTAGAAGGTATTCACACAAGGATTAATCAAGGAAAAAGAGCATTATACATTATCACTGGTAAAACAGAGAAGAAAGGAGAGAAGTATAAATTAGGCCATTCTAGGGCTTTTCTTCCCACACTTTCCTAATCACCTCTCCTTACTCATTGCCTTCTAATAGTCTAACCTTAAAAGGAATGATGCACAGAATCTTTCCTTTTGCACTGTAGACAAATTCAGAGCTTGATACACATTCTGAGTAGGTGACAGGCTACATTCATGCTGACAATGGATAGGAGGTCATGCATTGCCATCCTCAACAATTATCATAATCTTCTTGAATTACATCTATCTGTACTTGGATTTATATTCTGCCCTTCTTCTTGGATCTCAATGTAGCATACATACTAGTACTTTATCCAATTTTTCTCCACAACAATCTTGTGAGGTAGATTGAGTTGAAAATTAGTGACGGACCTCCAAGTCTCTCTTCGTATATAATCCTGCTCAAGATAAATATGTATAACAAGTAAGGTGTGTACACTGAAAAAGTAAACATGAGGGTAACAGTATTATCTCTGATATTTCAAATACCCTTTTTTCACTTTTATGAAAAACAATCACGAACTGTATTTAGGTCTTTATCAGAGGAAATGGCTGTTTAATGTGCAACACAACCTCTGGTGCAGTGTTACAGGTTGAAGTCATATTTTATAAAAAGCTAAAGGCTGCAATTTTTGCCATTTAGGTTAAAAGTTTATTAGCAAACCATAATCAGTATCCTGATTGCAATTAAACAAGGCTCCCAAATGGGTCAACATGCTTAAGTGCGATCTGCAATCATTTAGATTTTAACATGATGGTTATTACTTATTACCAGGATGCACAATGAGATATTGATTACTTTTAACCTTTAGATCTAAGGATTCAGGAAAGGTCAAGGCAGTAGAGCAGCCTACCTTTTCCGTCTAGTAAACTTATGGCCTTTAACAGAATTCTAATGATTCTACTTGGCAAGGCAGATCTGAAATTAGTTTATTCTCTTGGCAGACAGCTACCATGATCTATTTTGAAAAGTCTGCATGGATAGCATATTTTATACTTTTCTGCTGGCTCTTGGACTTGTTAAAAATATGCAGGGGCCGTCTGATTAACTTCAGCTTCTGTTAATGTTAACTTCAGGAGCCACCCTCAACCATTGGGACAGAGGGGGTAACCATGCCAGTAAATAAGAAGAAATGTTGCCAATACTCTTGTTTGTGGGAAAAATATTTTTGCAGATTAAAAAGTGTATGGCTTACACATAGAATGATACACACAGAGTTGATAAACAGTTGGGATGAATAAATGTATACTAAATTCACTCAGCCTTCCTGGATCTGTTAAAATATTGTCTACCCATTTGCAAATTGGTAAAATTAAAACTACATTCACTGCTGGCTTCCCTAAGCATATAAGCTTTTTTGTCCTCCTAATTAGAATAAAATAATCTACTTGGACAAAGCTGTTATTCAAGATGAAATGATACAGGGAGGGCATTTATTGAACTACCAGCTTTCTTTCACTTTGCTAACATTTGGAATGGCTTCGTGCATTTATACCCACAAACAGAACAGAACTCAGACTTCAGCTCCAGAAGAATTATGGGCAAGAGAAAACATATAACTGTTGTGTTACATTAATTTGCAGAACACTTGGCATTATCACTGCCAAGTAGTCAAATTGTTCCAGGTTGTTCCGGAAGGTTGTTATTAATAGCATGTTTTCTGAGGAAAGTTCTGTCTACTTTTGGAACTGCATTTCTGTTGCCAAGGAAACTCCTTAAGCACAGCATTCTCCGAGCACACTGCTGCTTTTGTTTGCCCGTATCCTATTCATATCATCTAAGTAAGCACTTTACGCATACTTCAGGCTGCAGTTTCAAACACTGAAGTATTATAGCTTCTGTTCACTGTTCTCTTCAAATATATTTCACCTCCTCCACATTCAGTTTCCCAAATTATTTTAAGTTTATTTCCAACTATAAAGCAGAGAACTAGTCCATTCCCCCGCACTTCACCACCAGAACACATTTTTCCATGCATTTGAATTATAGCTTCATGAGTTATAACATTACTCTTTAAGTGTTAATTATCTTTTCACTCTGAAATTAATGTAGTCATTTCCTACTGATTTCAGCCTACACTGTTATTGGAGCACAGAGCAAAACATGTCATTGAATTCTAAGCCAGAATTGTTGTTGTGATTAATCCTGGTCACATGGACCATCTCTGCCAAAAGGAGATCACTGAAGAAAGGTGACAAAGACAGTGATTTCCTGTCAGCAAAGACTACGACAGGGGCTGTCTAGAAGTGATGCAAATGAGGGAAACATTCACCATGGTTTGTTTGATCCACTTCAGGACACAGCATTGCACAGAGCTGGGAAAAAGGCACATGGAGCAGCAGCACACCCAGAGGAGAAAACGAGCTGTACCTTCAGAAGCACTGAAATCCTCTATCCTCATACACTTTACTAGTGAAAAGAAGAGACATAATTTGCCCACAAATGATTGCTGCCTTAAGCATATGATGCATCACTACAGGCTCATTCCTGTACAAGTAATAGATTTAATTCAGCAATAATCTATCCTGAACGACTTAGCAACTTATATGTTTATACTACAAATTAAAATATGATAGGAATAAGGTCCTCAGAAGTGTTTATTTTTGTTGGTGAATCTAATTTACTCATCAACCTTCTGGTGCATTCAAAGCAGCATATTTGATGGGCAAATAGTAAAGTAATACACTAAAACATTGTCCCATCTATTCAGGAAATACATCTGTTCGGACTGAGAAAAAAGACCTTTTCTATAGTTGATATTTCCCCAGAGATAACATTGGCCCCCATCTTGTTACTTCTACAAAAAGCCCTGAAGACATGGTTCTCTCTGGGGACCCCAGTTGATATGGAGCCCATCAAGTAGTTTCTTGAATTGTGTCTGTCACTGCCACAGAGGGGAGGGGTGGGATTATCTATGTATGTGTGTAAATTAATATATACCACCCAGAGTCACCATGTGTGAGTTGAGTGGCCATATAAATTTGTTTAATAAATTAATTAATACAATTATAATACTATTTGCTTTTACCAGGAAGGAAACTTGCAATTCTGTATCTGCCAGATATGGTAGACTACAGTTCTCAGAAATCCCTTCCATCTGAGACACAGAGACATAGAATAATAGATTTGGGAAAAACCATTTAAGCAGATATCTGAATTTAAGCACCCCCATCAAAAACAGAAGTTGTCTGGTCTCTGTCTGAATATCTAGTGAAAGAGAGACCATCCCCTTGGTTTCACTGATTGAGAAGGATTATAACATTTCATCTCAATTTTCTATGATCTAAATAAAAATATATTAATTAGTTCCCATGATTTGGAAATTATACTCTATTTATACAGTCTAAAATTGCATTTACATTTTTGTACCCACATCAAATTGCTGGCTCATATTCAGTTTCTATTCTAATATCTTTTTTATAGTCACCATGACTAAGCCAGCTATTCTACTGTATATTTATCCATTTGATTTTTATTTTATTGAAGAACTTTCACTTGTCTCAATTATAGTTCATTTGGTTACTTTCAGCTAATTTCTTCAGCTTACCTGGATCATCCAGTTTTGTGACATTTGCAAATTTCACAAGCATTCTCTCCATTTCTTCATCCAAGTCATTAAAGAAATATTGAAGTGTAGAAAACCCAGAATTAAACTTTGGGGCACCTTATTTAATCTAGTTTGGTAAAGCCATTGATGAAAACACTTCAAGTCAGCTTAGTATCCGTTTAAATATAATATCATCTATTTAACTATTCTGCTAATGAGCATGCATAGGATATAAAATCCAGATATATTATGTCTATTATTACATCCCTATAATCTATTAAAGAAGTTATAGGATCAAATACACAATACGATTAGCATACCAATATTTGTTCTTAAAAAACGCATGCTTATTTCTGCATAGTTTCAAATTGCTTATGAATCAATCTCTTTATGATTTCCTTTGGGTAAATGCAAGCTTTATTTATAGTCAACAATCATACTGGAAAAATATATAGAATGTAAGAACAATAAAAAAGGAAGATCCATAAGGAACTAATAAGACTTATTAATCTCAGTCATGAGTCAAAAAAATAAACATATCATTATGTTAATATTTATTAATTACAGAGCATTAATCATTAGCCTCCTAATGGCAATTACACAAACCAAAAAGGATGTATTTTTCCCATGTCATAACAACCATGAACACTTAATGGTAAATAGATTACTAGGTTATTAATAGTTACTAGTTAGTATTTGGATTATTATCCTTCCATAGAATCCACAAAATAAAGGAGATTGTGATCCAGTCACTGTGAAATTGATACTGAGGCCATATTATTTCAATTATCCATTGACCTTTCTAATAAAACCAGCTATGGGATTAAAGTTCGTAGTATGACAGACCAAATTCAATGTCCTTCCCCCTAAGATGACTGGTAATTATTCAAGTAAGTAAAACAAAAAAACCCTTCCTACCTAGATATTAATTTTACATAGAATGTAAAGTGACAAACCCTCATATAGGCTTTTTTAGAAGCAATTGATTCCTGATTCCAGTTGTAGCAAGAAAACAAAGACATATTCTGGGGGACTCAGAAACTAGACCTTAACAAATTACATTAGACCAGTTCCATGGGTCTTAGGTTTTTGTAGGAAAAGATATGAGAACTAAAAAGCAAAAAAATAATTAAAAAATCTTTGGTTTTAAAGATCTCTAAGACAGTGACAATTAGTCTCCTGATCTTTGATACCTGTGAAATGTAGAACAGCATTAATAAACCTATGGCTCATATTGTTTTGTTTCCTCCAGACAACAGCAGGTTGAAAAATAATGGATTTACAGTGATGTTATTTATTATTCACTGCTACTTAATTATTCAATAACAAAAAGCAAGCCTTTTGTTGACGAATACTATATTTGACTTAGAGAAGTTATTAATGAGCCTACCCTTTTGCATGCATGCGCAAAACGTAGTCACCGAACCGGTAATAACACTGGTTGAATACCACCCCTGATCTCATCCAAGAAGTTTCTAGGGTTCTAAGATATAAGCTTGAAATATCTAGGGTTTCTAGAGTCTAAGGTTGACATTCTTGTGCTGTTTTTTCTACATGCATGATGCAACCAGATTGAAATTTTTTGGAGATGGTGGTGGTAGAGATGGTTTATTTCTATGTCTTAAAACATAATGGTTCCCCCATACATGCATGCTAATTGTATCCAGCTCTAGGGGCAATGCTCATCTTTGTTTCTAAGCCAAAAAGCCAGTGCTGTCCAAAAATGTCTCCATGGTCATGTGGCCGGCATGACTAAATGCCAAAGGTGCGTGCAGCGCTGTTACCTTCCTACCAAAGTAGTTGCTATTTTTCTACTTGCATTTTTTACATGCTTTCAAACTGCTAGGTTGGCAGAAGCTGGGACAAGTAATGGGATCTCACTCCATTACATGGTGCTAGGGATTCGAATCACTCAACTGCTGACCTTCTGATCAACAAGCTCAGCGTGATTGTACTATTTCAGTCTCAGGCTGTCTGTTTCAGATCCTGACAGAAGAAGCTCTCACAGTCAATGATTTCAACATGAAATACAAAGAATAAAACTAATAAATTGCCATTCTAGAAATAGAGTGTATTTTAACATTATTGACATTACCATAAAACAAGAGATTGAGAGCCAGCTTGGTGTAGCAATTAAAGAAATCAGATTAAAAATTAGGAGACTGTGATTTCTAGTCCTGCCTTGGGCATGAAGCCAAATACATGATCTTGGGCAAGTCACTTTTTCCCAGCTCTAGGAAGAAGGTAATGGCAAACCACATCTGAACAACTTTGCCAAGAAAACTGCAGGGACTTGTCCAGTCAGTCTCTGAGAATTGGACATGATTGAACAGAAGAGAGAAAGAGAGGGAGACACTATAACAATTACAATCATTTGGGCGGGGGGAAGATTTTAATACTTGTAAAAGTTCAACTGATTTAAATGCCAGAACATATTTCTCATTAGCTGTGATGATTAGAAGCAACCAGAGAACGGTTCCTGTTGAGGATCATAATTGATGGGCACATTTGGGAATAGGTGGTCCTGCTGATATATGGTTCCAACTCTACATACATTTAATGTAAACCTGTTTGTCCAATGTTAATTACTCTCCCCTCCAGCTACTATTTACCTCACCCAAGGGAAAAGGCAGGTAGCTGTTTTTTAATCTAACTTTCTTTAGAAAGCTTTCACTTTTTTCCACAAATTTTAATGCCATTTAGCCAAGGGAACAACCTATCTTTTATAGGACAGCTTTGTATTTAAGCTCTCCTGTTATTAAATCAACATATTCTTTATAAATCATTATGCCAGTAGCAGCATTTTTCGAACCCACCATGCACACCTCCTTACTGAAGGTTTAATCAGGGCAGATTTTATATAATATGTATTTCAAGCACCTCAAATGTTTTCATAATCAAACCTTCAAATGTCAGAGTAGATGCCAATGTTTTTTATATTGGTAAAGAAATGTTTAGTTAATTTTATTCCCTATATGCTAACAATTTTAACAATCATATCTTACGCATTTAATGGGGTTTTAATCTAACACACAATTAATCTTCTGGGGAAAATGTAAGGAATTATCATTATCTAGTATACTCATTTCTAATCTTCATAGCTCCAATAAACCCTTATTTGCTTAAATTTTGAATGCTCCAGGCAGAAATCTTGCATCAATACAGAGGTTTCTATTAAAGGATTAATAAGAGGAGCTTCCATGCTTGGGCCGGATCCCTATAATACTTCTTGAAGATAATTGCCACTGAAAATTTATAGAATGTTTGTGTGATCAGGTCCATATTTTTGATACACAAACAAAATCTAGTTGACATTTAGCTGTGCAATATTTTGGTTTATTAGAATAAACAAGACATATCCAAAATATTTAAATTTGGTTTTGTGTTTTAAAAGCAAAATAATGATTAAGAAACATGTGTTAGTTGAACATTGAAAGACAAACTCATGCAGAGGTCAAACACAAACTCACACAGAGCTGTGTATGCATTATCACTAAATGGATATTAATATCAGTCTTTACCAAAAGTTGATACATAATTATCCAAACTCTTTACTTGTTGCATTGCTTGACCAATATTGCTACCATTTTCATCTTCTTATCCTACTCTCAGTCAAAATAACCAAATGTTCTGCAGCTTTGTGTCTGAAACAGTAGTTGACTGACTCAGGTGCTCACTGTTGTAATACACACCCCTGCCTGAGAAGGCATGAGAAAGGCTATGAAAATATCAACAGACCCCACACATTCTGGTCAGAAACTGTTTCAGCTTCCTCTCTCAAAATGACATTACAGGGCATTGCATGCCAAAATAACTAGACACAAGGACAGTCCTGCCCCCCATGCCATCACTCTGCTAACTAATTCCCGCAATATTATCTTATGCCCTGGGATGTCAAACTGTCTAGCAGGGCTTGATGATGATGATGATAATGATGATGATGATGATGGTTGTTGTTGTTATTGTTGTTGTTGTTGTTATTATTATCCTTCTCATCTTTTCTATTACCTATTTTCTAACTTCTTATGCCTATTACTTAGGTGTTTGTATCTTATAATTTATATTGATGTTTTTATTTAATATCCTATGACTGTCACTGAGTGTTGTATCTTATGATTTATGATTATTGTATTTTATTATGATGATCATGATTTATCACTTGTTGCTTGTATGTATACTGAGAGCTTATGCACCGGAGACAAATTCCTTGTGAGTCCAATCACACTTGGCCAATAAAAAATTTGAATTTGAATTAATTCTAATTCTAATTAGAAACATTATTGGCTAGGCAACCTAGTAAGCAGGAAATGTCAAATGTTTACTTCTCAACATTCAATTCTTTGGCATGCTGGAAACCAGTACGGTAGATTATAACAAGAAACCCAACTGTGTATTGTCCATGTGATAAGGATCATTTTTATGTCAGACTACAATCTAATGCCATCTGATTGAAGGTTTCAAATACTTAGACTTGTTTTTTAAAAAAACAATATTGTATTCTAATGCCCTCCAGAGGCAACAGAAGGATAATTCTTTGGATGTGAAAACAATTAAATATTAAGCCAAGAGGCAACAAATCATGACTGAATTCTATGTCTTTTTTTTAAAAAAAAGACATGCTCTCTGCATCCATCAGCATAAAATAAGAGGGCAGAGAAGTTGATATGAATCATTATGAGATCTAAAAAAACCATCATGATGAACGCACGCTGAACTGTGAATTTACAGAGCATTTTTTCATACTCAGTCTGGCTATTTCTATATTGTTATTACACTTTTAATGCATACTCTTGTCTTGCAATGTACTTGTTTTATTATAGATCTTTCTCATTTATAGACTCCATAGAGGCAAAGATTACTGCTGGCAGTAGTGATAACACAGCATGTAACCTGGCAGAGAAGCTTTGCTGAGCTGGCTCAGAGGTGCAATTACTTATCAGTTCAATATCTGGAAGGAAAATTCTGTGGATTTAAGAAACTCATCACAAGAAAAGAGAAAGTGCAATGAACTTGTTGGTGTAGGGGAATATCATGAATTAAAAAGATTGTTCATCAGATAGCACTTGTCCACAGAAATATTCATGGTATAGTTCTGTAAGAAGATGGCCAGGACAAACAATTCAAATATTTAGTCCATACTGACCAACACTGAAAAGTATGAGGATTAGTATGTAAATTCTGTACCAAAAAGATGAACATTTTCTACTTCAAAGCTCAATTTCTGTTCTCAAGTGAGCCCTCGCGTGGTGACAGATAGCATTAATCACTTCTCCAGCAAGGCTTGAAATGAATAATCTTTCACTTGCAATAAATGGCAGCTATCAATACATGGGTATGTTTTAACAAGAGGCATTAATCACTTGAAATTGACTTCAGTTCTCGTCATGCTCATCTTCAACAATAACAACATCTTCAAATACCTAGACCTAATTTTATTATTTAATGTATAAAATGATGTTAAAAGGTTTCATCAAGAACATATAATAAGTTCTGGGAATTTAATTACATTTTGTAAACATCTTAAAAAATTTTCATATTTTATAATGTGACTCATAACAAATTTTGAATTTGATTATTAGTGCTAAAAGTGTTGCTGGATGTTGCCAATCCTGAAGTCTGAGCCAAGACTTTAAGTTTCATCTTACCTTAGCTTGATTCATACATTACAATCATCCCCTTTGTTCATTCATAAGAAAGAACTAGAGTGAGAATGAGCTCCAAATTTACTTTCTAAATCTGACCAAATTTGGAATATATCTGTTCTTATATTGGAAAATTCTCACATATTACTTTGCACCTATAGCAGCCAATCACCTGGTTGCTATAGGATTCCATGTAGGCAACTGGATGGAATCCTATTGGACTTGGTGCTAGCTATTTTCTTTTCAACCAGCACTGAACCAGCAATTGAAGCCCAACCTATGCAGGCCAATGTAATATAATTTACTGCCTGGTAAGTGTGCGCAGGATTATCCAATATAACTAACTTTCTTCCTCAGATGCCAGACGTGGAAGATCAATAAAATATTATTCCATAAATATTATCTCTCTCTACAATGCATGTTGCTTTATATTGTACTATAGTTAGTTTTATATTAGGGATACTCTTTTTTCTAATACAAGGCATCCATTCATTTTTGTGTGGCCAATTAGAACTACATTTCAAAAATTCATATATGAGGCCAGAATAAAACATAAATTTATTTTCACATGCTACCTTCTATGTTTAAAATAATCTAAAACATAATAGATCCCTATGTGGAAAGGAAGATGCCACATGGTCAGGCATTAAAAAGCAAAGGAACAAGAGACATCATTACATATGTACATTGGATAATTGAGGAACCCAAAAAATACCTTCCAAAAATTCAGTATGTGCTTCACTGATTATAGAAAAGCCTTTGACTGTGTTGCCAGTCTGGATAATGTGTCTATGAAAATGGAAATCCCAGACCATCTTAAACATATATGTAGATGAGGAATCCATAATTCAGATAGAGCATGATGAAATGGACAGCTTTTGGGTCTGCAAAAGAGTGAGGTCGGCCTCTATTCTCTTTCCTTATTATTTAACCTGTATGCTGAATTTATATTTATATTCAGCATATAGGAAGAAATATCCTGATTTGGAAGAAACGAGAAGATTTTAAAACTGAAGGGAAGAAACAGGAATAACCTGCTCTATACTGATGGCATCCCATTGATAACTGAGAATTTCTAGTAATGAAACCAAAGAGTACAAGACCCTATTTTTTAAACAAGCTGGCCTGGCCCAGTAAGGGTCTATGGGGTTTTAAGTTAACAGGGTTTTTTAAATTTTAATCTCATTTTAAAATTTTATGGGATGCAGCCACATCTATGTTTAATCTGGTTTTAAATTCTATTTAATTTTGTAACTTTGTATTTTATGTATTTATTAGGCTGTACACCGCCCCGAGTCCCTTTTGGGAGAGGGACCGGTATAGAAATACGAACAATAAATAAATAATAAATAATAAAAAATAGGAATAGGATTAAACATAAAGAAGACCAACTACTGACTACAAAAATAACCAGACTCAAATTATCATACTTTGAATACTTTATGAGAAAACCTAATGTACCTCTCTTAAGAGGCCTATAAATTAAGAAAGGTGGAAGAAAAGAGAAAGAATGTCCAACAGCAAGGTGGATGGACTCAACTTAAATAGTGATAGGTGCACTGTTGGAAGGTCTGAAGGATCAAAGGAGGAACAATCATATTGGAAAAAAACTATCTATGCACTCAGTAAAAAAAATCTGACTTATTGGTTGATCATCATCATTAATACATTTGCTTTATATTAAATCTTTTGCTATTTATTCCATTAAAAATATTGGCACACTTTTCAAAGGTGCTTGGAAGCCATAATCACTATGTTTAGCAGCCAAACACTTTAGTCTCTGTTTTATATTTTATTTTTATTTGGTTTCAATTATATGTATTGTTTTAATTTTTATGATGTCTTTAATATTAAGACATAACCAAATCAGCACAGCTGAATTCTTTGCAAGAAAAATATCCAAGTTCTCTATCAGGACCATGCAAAAATATCTTAAGTTCTCTATTAGGACCAACTTCAAAAGGAAAAATAATGATTTACAGCATTTGGAGTGCACAAATAGCACCTGCTGACCCTTCCTTAAATCTTGTTTAAAGTATTGCTAACAGGTGCTATATGAGTATCCTGCATGCTCCAAATTACCTTTTTGTCTTCTAATCAGGATTGCTGTGCAGTCCTACTGTTTATAGTATTTTGCAGTGCAATTCAAACTTATTCCTGAACTAAAGACTGTTATGACTAAAACTGCATGCAGGATTTCTCTGTTATCACTGAATATTCATATCAGCTTTCTTCCAGATGTAGCATCATATTCCCAAATCAAATCTTACATTGCTATTTTTAACCCAAAATAATCTAATCACTCAATATCTGATTATTTTAAGTGTTTGCTGGGATTTGAATATTCTTTAAGTATCTCTGGAATATTTTCTATCAATCTGAGATGGTTTTCATTTCATGTACATTTGATGTCTCCATTTTAAGTCAAAGAGTACCCTTTTAAAATTTTCTAGTGTTATTTTACAGACATATTACAGTATTGGTTTAAAAAAACCAGATAATTTAGCTTTATTATATTTGAACAATTTATTTTTATTATTTATCATATATACACTCTAAATACCTAAATGTCAATATTACAGAGACACAAGAATATTAAGTAATTATCCCAAAAGAATTTGTGGATCAAAAGGGACTGAATAGGAACCTAGCCTGTTCTAACACAATTAATAGCAATAGCACCTAGACTTATAATCACTTTACAGTGCTTTACACTATAGCTCTCTCTAAGTGGTTTATTGCCCCCAACAAACTGGGTCCTTGTTTTACCAACCTCAGAAGGAAGAAAGGTTGAGTCAATACTGCATTCTAACCACTACGCCACCACAGCTCTTAAGTAATGTCGGTGTGTACCTTTAACTCAGAATTGTCAGGGTAATTCTGTTTCATTTTGATTCTTAGAATATTTTCTTCTAATTGCATTCTAACCACTATGCCACCACAGCTTTTAAGTAATGTAGGTGTGTACCTTTAAGTCAGAATTGTCGGGGTAATTTTAAGATGGCCTATGAAAGGAAGATTATGGTTGGTGTCCCCACCCCACCCCACTCTTTTTTTTTTTTTGGTTCCTTCTAGTCAGTGTTAAGTCATAATTGCCTGGATTAGTGTCTGTAGTTATCTTGGCAAGATTTTCAGAAGTAGTTTGGCATTGGCTTCTTCCTAGGGCTGAGAGACTGACTGGCCCAAGATCTCCCAGCTGGGTTTATCCCTATGGCAATACTAGAATTCCTGGTTTCTCTCCTTTACCACTACACCAAACTGACTCTCCATTACAAGTGATACTGTGCATAATTAGTTTCTGAGCATTTAGAAATCATTCATGGGCTAAACTTCATCTTGGGAGTTCTAAATAAGGACTCCCAATGTTGGTAATATATGGGTATACTACACCATTTTGATTCTGTTTCATTTTGATCCATTCTTAATATATGAAACTTGAGAAGTACAGTTATCAGTATTAAAAAGTACAAAATACAAGTCTACTGTGAACGTGAATATAAGAGTGTCTATAGAAATTATTATATGGTTTATACTCTTATTGTTTTATTTTAGGTATGCATTCCACTGAGCTAAGACGGCTGAAACTGTTTGGGTTGTGGCATATGAATACTGTTTCATAGTGCTTTCTTTCTCAGCCTATTATGTTCCTAGGCAATAGAGGTATTGTGTCATTTGCACAATGACATCATGATGTGCACAATGTCATTTTGACACCAAAGTGGTTTACCATGCCTTTGCCCAGAGAGGCTTTGTACAACATTATTCACTTCATATATCAAACAACTATAGATAGTGCTGGCCATTAATGTATTGTACTATTGTAATATTGTATATCAGAAAAGCTAAGAAAATTAAGACTATTACTCAATGGATAGTTGGGCTTCCCCTACACAGGAAGCCCAACTATTCATCCATCTATCCACCTATCCATCCATCCTAGTAAGAAAAGGATTGCTTTCCCTGTCTCTTTCTCTCTGTATTAAATAAAGAGATTCATAATCAAGGGACACATGTATAGATTGTGTTTTTCATTCATAACAATTGTGCATTCTTAAAAAGAGAGCATCTGCTTTCAAAATAACTAATATAAATTATATTGGAAGAATTGTATATCCTGAAACAATAGATTCACTAAAAAGAATGACAGATGAAATTCTGAAAATAGTTCTTATCAGAGCACATTTTCTAAATGCTACAATCATTTTTTACTTTGTGTTGTTTCAGTCTATTTAAGAATGCAGTTTCATCCATTTCAATTCATCCAATGACAAATCTTTGTCCTCCTATAGGATTGTACCAAATGGAATGTGATGAAGGGAACTTTCTTACAATTATGATGTCGGCACAGGCTTGTCAGCACAGAGGGGATGGAAATGAGATTGGGGACAGGGGAGGGAATTCTAATAGACACCATGATATATACAATGAACACAGAGCCATCCTGCTGAGAGAAAGACATGTCAAACTCATCAGATCTTCTATAGCTAGGTAAAGGCAGCAACAAAAGCTCTAACCTTGTAAAGATGCAGCTGCTGCTCCTCTGACATCATCAGGTCATGGCTGTCGATCACTATGGATTCCATGTCAATCAGCCAATCCCAGAGCTCCTGGTATTCTGAATCAAAGTCTAAAAGGCTGCAGATAAAGAAAAAAAAGCATTATGCATAATAGATTAGAACTGTTCAAATCTTATATTAGAATATATTAGCTTTCTGTAAAATGCATGTTCTCTTTTGCAGAAAGATTCTTTACTTTAACAGGAGGGATGAAAATGCAACACAAATATAAGTCATGACCCATGTCTCAGCAAATTATGCTGGGTTCTGTCAACAAAAGCAGACATATTTCATTCGCTTCAAAAAATGTAAGAAATGGGAATTATAAATACAGTGTCTTCACGGTTTTTAAAGTGCCGACATATTCAGCAAACTTCTCTATGTGATAATCATGATGAGCAGTTATTTGCACCAGAACTATTTTCAGACAAAAATGACTCAATCCATTTAGCCCTCCTTTTGCTGTCCATCTGCCTATCTCTGCAAGTATATTTTCATGCATGAATAGCATTTCAACACAACACTTTAAGATAGGCTTGAGTGAAGATGGTAAGCCAGTGAAAACCAAGGCCAGATACAGTATTAGACAGGTGTTCCCTGCAGACATGTTAGAAACAAAGGTAAGGACAGGAAGTCAAAACAATGAATCCTTGAATAGCCAGCAATCATTAAAATTCAAAGAAGGATCACAACGGTTTCCAACAAAATAAATCATTAGAATAAGGAGCTTAAAAGGATTAACATTATTCTCTATTGAAAGCCTAGTGAATAAGTAAAACATCACAATACAAAAAAGGGGGGAGAATAGGAAAGGAAATGAGGAAGGAGAAAGGGAAGAAGAAGGAGAAAGAGAAGGAAAGGAGGAGGAGGAGGAGGAGGAAGAGGAGGACAAGGACAAGAAAAGGGGATCAGTCAGAGGTGGTATTCAGCAGGTTCTGACCAGTTCTGGAGAACCGGTAGCGGAAATTTTGAGTAGTTCAGAGAACCAGCAAATACCACCTCTGACTAGAGATTTTACAGTATCTTTCCCCTGCCACGCCAACTAAGCCATGCCCACAGAACCGGTAGCAAAAATATTTGAATGCCATCACTATGATCAGTATATAGAATATGTGAATTTATAAAGGCCAGCTGAAGGATCCTGATAAAAGATGAAGCTGCTTTAAAAGGTTTTGGGAAAATTCATGCTCCAACATACTCTAAAGCATCTTAAGGAAATAAATCCAAAGTACTGTACAACTCTACCGTAAATACCGTGTGGTATACTGTATCAAAACTCATTCACTTGGTATATTTGAATTCCAAGTATAATATCTACTATATTGTTTGTAGGCCAGAAGAAAACCAACCCAATCCAATCTGCAAATGGTGCAGCATGAGGATCCTGAGCATAAACATTTGGCATGTATGGACTTTGAATTAAATTAAGCACAAACCAAAATCAGCAGCCACATAATACTACACTTTGATTATACTTTAAAATTTCATTTTTAATAACAGCATAATTATTACCTTTCTGCTCCTACCACATGAAATTTTATTCCAGATAATATACAGGCAACCCTATCAATGTATTCCTCTTACATAGTAATGTAAGAAAATCCTTGCTGCATTTCTCTCTGCTTCCACCATGGTGCAACAAACTTTCTCAAGCAGGATATGATAACAAAACTCCTTTCAACTCCACAGTGCTGGACACTGTCCATGCTTCACACCTGCCATGGCAATAAATCTTGACTCTCCAGACACTTTCACCCCGTACTCAAAAGCAGAATCTTACAGAAACAGAATGGGTAGATTAGTTATTTTGTTATAAACAAGAAATGTCATATATACAATATGGGTAGATTTTGTTGTAAACAAGATATTCATACATATGTTCTGTTCCTGACTATGGCATGAAAGTGTTTGAACAGCTAAGATTTATTGCCATGGCAGGTGTGAAATCTAATACAGCACAAAACACACCCACACACACCACACAAAATTTGCAAACAAATAACACAGAAATCAAGATAGATGCAAACACAGTTCCAGATATATAGCACCTAGAGTTTGTTTGTTTGTTTAAAAGACACATGTATGTACATTTACCATGACCTAGGTTGCTCATAAACCAAAACAAAAGTATGCAGCAGCCCAAATGTAACACACTCCCATATTAAACTGTATTGTGCTCAAGCCTATTTAAATCCTAGAATTTCACCATCCTTTTCAAGTTACTGTCACAAAAATTGGCTATTTGTTTTTCAGATACCACTGAAGGTATCTGTGATATTGTACTGCAATTCTTAATGCTGAAATGACATATTAAAATCTGGGCCTTAGAGAATGTTGCAAAAAAAATGTACTTATTAGGGATGAAATGTACAAAGGGCCTACATAGAAAAAGAGTCATTAAATGCAGATATTATGCATTAAAGTATCAACAGGTTTATGAAGTTATAGAGAGAATTGTATATGTGCGAAACTGATACGGGCTGACTATAAACTGATTTGGCCTTCATATCTCAAACTTTTATCTGATTACAGTGTTGTGGGAAAGTGCCCATCATCTCTTTATATTTGCTAAAATTAACTTTGGCTTGTGACAAATATCTGACATGCTGAGTTTCTGTTCCACCAATATCATGAATTCAAAGAAGATATTGTATGCATTTTATCACAAACATCAGTTCTTGGTGAGAATTAGATCTAGGATAATTACCCATTCCATTTTTTGGTTGATGAAATTATTGGCAAAATAAATCAAGCATGTATTAAATCTTCCATTCTTAGAATCTGATATCACAGCTCTTGAAATTTTCCCATTGCTATTATGTAAGCTAGCTCTGAAAACTTAATAATATGGTACTAGAAAACAATACAGAAGATTTCCACAAAACATTGCCACAATATAACTTCAATATGGCTTTAAATGTTATTGAGTGGGTGATGATACTCAGGGTAATGGTTTGATCTTATAAAGCTGTAAAGTATTATCATTATTTTATTTGATAGGTAGATTAAATGTAAATATTTAAAACAAGTGGCATATTTATTTCTTGAATTTATTATTCCTTAAATCCAATGAAACCATTATTTTTATTTATTGGGGATGTGGGACTAACTTTTTTTTATAATTTTATGGAGCCATAATAGCATAAAGTTTGAAATGTATGGTTTCAGTCATGTTCCTGTACTCAATACTTGGTGTCATTGTCATCTGCTACTTGATTATATGCATGTTGCACACCTAATCCTTTGAATGAAAATGTATTTTTAAGGTGTGGGCATTAATTTATAATATAAAATGCAAATGGATGAATCTTTCTCATGAGAAAATAATACTGTACCATTAATAAACAAAAAATGGAATTATGTTTACCAGCCAAATTTAATATTTTATCTAATCTTGATATTTTGTGGTTTTTTTCATGGAGAACAGATCCTATTCAAAGTCTTTTTCTTCTGACAAGAAAAGCCACCCTACCCCTCAATACTGTTCATACATTGGCTACAATTCTCTGTTAGCTATTATGAGAATCTTCTGTCACAATATCTCTTCCTTCAGGTTCACCCTTGTCTGCAAGTCCTGATTCTCTCAGCTCATTCCTGCAAGAGGACTGGAAAATATCTTCCCTCCCCTTCTCTCTGGCACTACATGTATGACCGGGGAGATATTCCAGTGGACAGGGGGCATGAAAGAGAAGGAATACTTTTTCCATCTCACAAGATGACGTTTAATTGAGGAGACCTGGAACACACTCATTCTATCTGAACGTATGGAGAATGAAGAAATTTTTGGAGATCGACAGTCATGCAAACGATCAGTCTCATTGAACGGCTTGATGTATGAGGACCAGCACCCTCAGTTGTATCTAATTGTAGCTTGAACAGCAGTGATGACAAATGGGCATAATAAGAAGGCCTTGTTACTGCTCACATTGCTGTGTTTTGGACTAGGTAGTAGCTGCCTTGTGATCACATTATCAGCAACTGCGTCCTCTTCACTGATGATGTAAAACTATTCAACCGTCAATGCTACCGTCCTTCAAAAAGATCTTGATTATGTGTCTGAATGATCTTGATTATGTGTCTGAATGGTCTCAGTTGGCAACTCCAAATCTCAACCAACAAATGCTCTGTCCTACACATTGGTAAAAAAAATCTATATACCAAATACAAGCTAGGTGGATATGACCTTGTTGATGACCCTCACTCTGTCAAGGACCATGGAGTTTTCATATCAGATGACCTAAGTGCCAAAGCTCACTGCAACATATTGCCAAAAAGGCTTTAAGAGTTGTAAATTTAATTTTATGAAGCTTCTCCTCTGGTAATACTGATTTGCAAACTAGGGCATTCAAAACCTTTGCTAGATCAATACTTGAATTCAGCTCTGCTGTCTGGAATCTGCACTATATATCAGACATAAATACAATTGAGCAAGTTCAGAAGTATTTTACCAGAAGAGTACTACATTCCTCTGTTTGCAACAGAATACCCTATACCACCAGACTTGAGATTCTAGGCTTAGACAACTTTGAACTACGCCGGCTAAGATTGGATTTAAGCATAGTACATAAAAACATATGTTACAACATCTTACCAGTTAATGAATATTTCACCTTTAACCACAACACAAGAGCACACAACAGATATAAACTTAATGTAAACCACTCCAAACTTGATTGCAGGAAATACGATTTTAGCAACAGCGTGGTCAATGTCTGGAACTCACTACCTGATTCTGTTGTCACCTGCTCAAACCCCCACTCCTTTACCCTCAAACTAACCTCTATTGACCTCACCCCATTCCTAAGAGATCTGTAAGGGGTGTGCATAAACGCACCATTGTGCCTACCATCCCTGTCCTATTGTCCCCAATTATTAGTTCCTATTTCTTACATTTAAAATATGTTTATTCTTATTTCTATTGTATTGTAAGCTTTTGACAAAACAAATAAATAAATTTTATATATATATAAAATATAGAGGAGAGGAGTTTCAGTTTTAGTTTCACAGCAGCAAGCAGCTTTAGTACAGAACAGTTGAGCTAAGCCATGCCCAGGCTCCTTGCTGTCTTCTTCTTGCTCACACAGCAAATACTTATTTCAGTTTTCAAACAGCCTTCAACTTTCTCACACATTGACAGGATGCTAGCCAGTTGAATACCATTGGATGCTGGTAGGCAGAGCCAGATTCCCCCCCCACACCCTTTATTTTCCTCCCAAAAAACTAAACCCGGCCACATAGTTTTCATAGCGAAGCCCGGGTATTAAGCTAGTAAAACATACAATGCAAAATATGTTTTCTTGAAGCTCCAATTGCAAAATCAGAAGCATCAATTTGAACAGCAAAGGGAGAAAGATGGTTCTTTGTTCAAACAGAACTGAGGCTTGAGAAGTCATTCTTAGCATTCTCCCAGGGAACAAGGCCAATTAATCAGTAATATGGAACCTCTGTTCAAGCATACACGCACATCACTCATTAGAGTCTGCTCATCTCTTGTTCTGTATTTTAATCAAACCATTCCTACCAGAAGCTCTGCTATTGGATCTTTATTACATGACTCTATATGGTTAAACTTCAGAGTCAGCCTAGCAGTGGGTGCAGGCAAGGAATCCTAGGGAGATTGCTATCCTGTCTCAGCTAGAGTGACTTCATTGGAATCACCTACATTATTCATTGGAATCACCTACATTATTGTCCCGAGATACCCCAGCCTCCATTTCCTTTCCCTCCTCCATATCTAAAGCCAAGTCCAGCCGTGCCACGACAACCATGCCATCTGCCTTTATATGCTGCTGGGAGTCAGCTGGCATAGACATTCGTTTAATAATAATTATCATCATCATTCCAATAATTGTTTACAAAAATATTCTGAGAATTGCTTAGATAAATGCTAATGAAAGAAGCTTCAATTTCTATCAGAGATGAAGGTATTAATTTTCCAGATTTATACAAATAAATTTTTTAACATTAATGAATTCTAAATTTTGCCTGGAAGTCAGTTTCATGTAGTGGTTAAGGCACCAAGCTTTACTGGGAGACTATAAGTTCCAGGCCCACCATAGGCATGAAGCTATCTGTGTGATCTTGGGGCAGTCATTCTCTCTCAGCCCTAGAATGAAAAAACTCTCTCTCTCCCCACCCCTGTGAATTTTTTGCATCACCCCATCACATTTTTCCCCACATTTGTTCTCATACTATTCAATTCTACCTAAAATTGCTTTAAATATATTAAAATATACTTTTCAAATTCCAAAGCATTCAAGTATAGAATGAGTTTCCTTTCTAGCATCAAATCCTAAAATTAGACTCAAGTCCATATTGATGGGCTGTAGCTGTTCATCGTAGTATATCACATGGATGAGCAGAAATTATCACTGGACTAATTTGCATCGATTCCCTAATCAGTATTTCTGGCAGAGTGCAGACTCCACAAATTGATAGGACCAGCTGGAACAAATTCATTTATGTTCTTTGTAGTAGAGTATTATCAACTAATATGACTCTTATTTTTCTTCTTGTATCCTTTCTGATCTTTAGGAATTCATCTTCTTGGCTCTGCTGTTCAGCAGTTTTGCTTTTTTTTCCACATGTAAAGTCTGAGAGTGATTCATTCATTCCAACTGCACAGAATTTAAAACTTGAATTTTTTAGTTCAATCCAGACATCTTTACTCAGAAATAAACCTCATTATAGATGGCATATGGCCAGAATCAGGGGTGGGATGCTACCGGTTCTGCCCAGTTCTATAGAGCCAGTAGCTCTGAAGAGCAGCAGACACCGAACCTGTTCAGTGTTGCTGCTGTTTGGCCTACCCGCCCGCCTGGGCTTTTACCTGTCCTTTATTTCCTGCTTTTTCAACCTCAGCTGCTTTGTGCAGCACAGCTGAGGCTGAAAAAGCAGGAAAGAAGAGGCATTTTGAATGCTGTGCACCTACGTGCAGCACTTTTTAGCTGTCTGGGCAGCACAGCCTAAGGTTATTTACATGCATGCAAAACATAATCACCAAACCGGTAGTAATGCCAGTTGAATCCCACCCCTGGCCAGAATATGTGAAAGGACACCACACTGTGTGTATATGTATACATCTGTGTACACAAATCTCTGTGTGTGTGTGTGTGTGTGTGTATGTGTGTATACATTTATATTTACATGTATTTACAATTCTATTTACCATATATTTACCTCTCTTTCTAAGGGTACTAGATTAACATTCTTTTTATCTATTTACAGCTGTATTCTCTTAGTTTTCTTTTGATTTGATTGTGTGCAAAAATATTCCTGCTTTCTGATTGGACTAACAAATTACCACTTTGATAAATAATGCTAAAAAATGTTGAAGATACATATGCATCTGGTTACTGAATTAAAAAAATAATCACTAAAAATCTATTGGCAATATGGCTTTATATTCCTTTGGAACTGTACATTATTGTAGCATATAGCTTTTATTAGCTATGTGTAAAAAAATAATGAAACATGCATTATCTTCAAACCCTGCTTAGGGTTTTTTGTTTTTTTTTGCAGTTATAACATGAAGCAGTGAAATCCATGCAGGAATTATAATGATGTCTAACACATGTTGAACTGCCATCATTAGCAATCAGCAATGGTTTGAGTAAAAATATTACTACCGATAGTAGAGCATTCCATGAATGGGGTTTCATGGCAAAATTATTACTAATCTAATCTAATCTAATCTATGGTTCTTTTGTGCCATCCTACAAGTCTGAGAGGACTCTGACCATAGAATGAAATCTGATTTCTCACCTCTGTTGATTTCCAGAGCTGAATAGTACTAAGGATATAAAATCCTAGTTTAAACACTATAGCACCCACTGAAGACCCAGCACATAATTTAAGATAAGCAATGTTATGCAAACTATAGAAAAAGAGTAAGTAATAGTAAATCAAATTAAAGGCACAAGCTAAGAAAAAGAAAAGAAAATCTGAATTTAGTTCATCCCAGCAGCATTTTCTATATCACTCCATATGTTTCTATCCTTGCACAGCATTCCTACTTCTACTACATCAATACACCACTTCATACATCATGTTTTGTTCTTTTAAGCTTCTTATTCAGCATTTATTCATTCTTGATCTCATCTCTTCTTTTATCAGTCACACATCTTAAGTAACTCATTCCCATTACATCTAATTTATCTTTATGGTTCGCTAACATATCCACCTCCTACATTCATATACCCAAATGGGCAGAAACATGTTTTTATATATAGCCATTTTAGCTTTTGATCACAAATATTATTTCTTCACAGCAAACTACATATTACCCATTATCTTTCTACTGGCATTTATAACCTCAAATTTCTCCATCGTTTTCTCCAGCCTTAGTGAACATTTTACTAAGATTCATAAATTCATCTATTGGCTCTAACTTTTTTACTGTGCAATCATTCATTCTATTTTATTTGGTCTTTGATACACAAATGTTCAGATTCATAATCCTTATTGCAACTACAATGTGACTAATATTTACTGCAAATTAATTTGATCTTAGCCAGTAACAGATCATCTGCATATAAAAATGCAGACACATTACTACATATGTAACATATTACTCTTATTACAAATATTCCTTATACATTTATCAATATATTTATTTATTTATTTATTTATTTATTCGTACTTCTATACTGCTCCCTCTCCCAAAAAGGGACTCAAGGCGGTGTACACTCAACAAACAAGATAATACAGAAAACAGAAGCGAAAACAGGTAAATAATCAAGATGGCCAAGAATCACCCCTATAAATTTCCAAAATATAAACCCCAATGATCTTATTTGGCTAGACCGGCTTGTTTGAACAGCAAGGTCTTAACTGCGCGCCGGAAGGTTAGGATGTCTGACATGGCTCGTATATCCGGGGGGAGACAATTCCAGAGGGATGGGGCTCCCACAGAGAAAGCGCGTAGTCTCGGGGCTGCTAGACGACAGCGATCCAGTGGTGGTACCCCTGAGCAAGGCAACTCTGTGGGAGCGTACTGGGCGGCGGGAGGTTGTTAGTGGCAGCAGGCGATCCCGTAAGTATCCAGGTCCCGAGCCATGGAGCACATTATACATTAAAAACCAAGGATATATTGTTTTACTGTCTGCTTTTACTTGTTGGATCATTCAGCAAACATTCCATTTATTCTCATGCCAACTTTATTCCCCTCATATATCAATCTTACTGCATCAGCAATCTCTCTTTGATTTCAGATATGTGCAAAACAACCTATTATTCAAGCCTACTCACTTTATCATAAATTTGTCTAAATCAACATAGATTAAATTTTCTTTCTCTTATTCGCTCATTTGATCATGCATTTGTGAAGAGGAAAAATCTTGTTTGTATACCGGTAGTCCTGTTTATATAACAACACAGTGTACTTCCACAGTTGGGTCTCTGCTACCTATTCTATACTTTCAAACTACTGAAGCATGTTGAACAAACTAATCTCCCTAAAAAAATTACATTCATCCTTGCTACTTTTTTCCTTTGTGTAGAGAACCAATAATAGCATTTTTCAATATTTAGGCATAGATGGGATTTTCAAGTTGCACAGCCACTCCATGCAAATTTACCTTTATGCACATCAAACTACTGTAAGTAAAAGGTACATGCATACACTGACAATAGAAGTATCATTCTATAATAATAATAATAACAACAACAACAATACTTGCTGCTTCAAGAAGATTGCACAGACTGACTATAAACAATGGCATGACAAAGTAGCAACAGTGGAGCATTGGAGTATCTGCAAGAAATATTATTTGCTTGCAAACAAGAACTGGTGGGACTACAAAATAGACAAAGTAATAGAAAAGGAAGAAGTTAAAGGGGTCTGGGCCTCTAGAATTCAAACAGACAAGCAGCTGCCACATAACATTTCAGACTTAATAAGTCTGATAAGAAAGATAAAAGGTCTGGTTAGCAGGTGTGGCAGTACCTGAATGCAGTGAAATAGAAGAGAAAGACCTGGAGAAAATATCAAAATAAAAATATCTGCAAATTGAAGTAGAGCAGCCATTGCAAAAGAAAGCAAAGACAGTAACAATAATAAGAGGGGCCTTGGGTTCAATCTCAAAACTTTTGGAGTACCATTTGAATACCACCAACATTGACAAAATCACAATCACTCATTTGCAAAAGACAGCCTTATTTGGAATGCCTTGCATTCTGCGACAATAGATGTCCATGCTGGAAGTAAATAACTTTATTAGTTTTAACCATAAGTTACTCAGATAACAGATAATCAGAGTTGGAAGGGACCTTGTAGGTCATCTGGTACAACCCCCCGCCCAAGCAGGACACCCTACATCATTTCTGACAAATGGCAGTCCAATTTCTTCTTGAAAGTCTCAGTATGAGTAAATCCACTCATACTGGATTTACTTCCAGCCTGAATATTATAAATGTTTTTTGTGTGTGTCTTTAAAACATGCAAGTGAGGTTGCAACTGATAAAAAGGAGCAAATGACTTCTAGCATGCCTTCTAGCTATACTAAGAGCTCCAATATATTTAAGTAATACCAAATACACACATTTCCCTATGTATATATTCAAACACATATATTTGAAGGAGAATGGGGGCAATAACTCTATTAAAAGGCAGGTCACTATCCAATATTGTACTATAATGTAGATGTAAAGAACTTCAGCAGGCCTAGAATTAATGAACTACACATGGGAGAAATTAAGACTGTCCTATGACATAAATATATATTTTCTGTTTTCCATTACATTATATCCATCTTATTTGGAGGCAGCAGAGCTGAATTAAAAGCTACATTTTTCTACATGTCTTAGGAGTTCCTGATTATGTAGTGAGTTCTATTTTGTCTATAATTAATCCCATTTTGCTTCAAAGCTATTGGCCCAGAGGTCACCAGTACTGCATTGCAACTAGAAGCCGTAATTATTACAATTAATTACCAGATTATATCAGATAATCTTTGACATGCCTGAATTGTCAATTTTGCGGAGACATCAGATTGACCATTGCTGGGGGTGGTGGTGGGGAGTTTGTGAAAGACAGATATTTAGGTTGATGCTGGGCAAAATGCTGAGTTTTATTTAATTTTATACTCACTTTCGTACAAATGGTGCAGAACAAAGCAAAAGCATAAAAACAATGGACCAATGCCAATCAATGTATTCCAGAATGAAACCTTTAAAGAAATTTGGTCAGATGTACTTCATTTGCCTGTTCAGTGATCAAGTAATTTTGGGAAATGAATTGCAGCAGCCTGATATTCTACAGTACACAGAGTGGGGGGTATGATGGATTCATTGCCTTTTGGCTTAGTAAGAAAAATCTTTTCTGGCCAACATAGAAGTGAGGAAGAGGAGATCATGTTTTATAAAAAGAAGATACAGATCACTGAGAATAAAACAACAAAAAGAATAGTTCCCTACCCATTACTTCCCACTGTGTGAACTTTTGACATATCCGCAAATTCTTCCTTTCGATTGCTGCCACTGTTGTACTGCTCACTGTATAGTTTTAAGGACATCTGCTCAACAGCATCTCTTTGTGCTTCCAGAAAGCATAGCTGAACCTCTGCCTAGAAAAAGGAAACAAGAAGGAATGAAGTCTTGTTTTAATTCATAACAAATGCTTATATAAAATTGACATTTTTAAACTAAACAAATAACACAGCCAGAATTCATTTACAATTATACTAAGCATTACCGTAATAATTATTGTATTGATTTTTAATGATGCTGCTGTCTTTATAGAAGTATTGGAGTAGGGGGAGATTATGAACCATGCCTCCTCCCATTAGTCTTTTAGAGGAATTTTTCTTTCTTGATTACCTGCCTTAGTGATGTTCATTTATTACAAATCAATGTTTTTCCTAGGACCAATGATATTATCAAGCAGCTCTGCTGCACAAATCATGGGGAAAAGAGAAATAATTTCAACTTCTGAAGAGATTTACAAAACAGCAAGCATTATCTCAAAATATTTTGCTCTACACTTTGTCCATGCAGCAAGATAAGAACACACAGCTATTTGGCCATATTGCAGTTTTGTCCTTTCTATGTCAGTTCTAACAAGAAACAAATTAGGGCCTTCTTGTCAACAAAAAGCACCTTCCACCTGAACTCAGCAATCTTGTATGTATTTGTGCCCACTCAGTGGATTGCTGAGCCAGTATTCTCAGCCTTTGTCTAAATTCATGTGCTGGGATCCACAGCTTTCCTTCATGTGGAAGTTTTGATGCCAACTGAATATATAACGTGTATTGTTTGGATTTGGCTTAGCACTGGTGAGTGAATCCAACTTTTGTGATTTATTGATCATGGTATATTCTTCAACAGGATTTTCAACTAATGTCAGAGGGAATTGTCTAGAGACTTGTGAAATAATCCTCTCAGCTGAAGTAAACATGGAAGTTCAGTGAAAACTATCTCTGAATATATTTTATTATTTGTATCCCACCTTTATTATTTTTATAAATAACTCAAGGTAGCAAACATATCCAACACACTTCCTCCTCCTATTTTCCCCACAAAAACAATACGGTGAGGTGGATTGTGCTGAGAAAGAGTGACTGGTTCAAAGTCATCCAGCAGGCTTTCATTGCTTAGTTGGGATTTGAACACACAGCTTTCCACTTTTTAGCCTGGTACTTTAACCAGTAGACCACCCTCTCTCTCCTCCCTCTCCTTCCTTCCCCTTCCCTCTCCTTCTCCTCCCTGTCTCCCTCCCTCCCCCTCTCTCTCCAACCACCTACTCACCCACCCACAGATGGACAATAATTCTATGAAAGCTATTTGTTGATGTTATCCTATATTATTTTGTTATTGACTATCAATTTGGAAACGCATGTTTGTATCTGTGTGAAAATCTCTTCCTAACCTTAATGGCTTCTTCTTCTTTTGTTTTGTTTTTGAGATTTAACAAAAGGATTTTTTTCTGGTGATGCTAAAAAAGTTATGTTTATCTTGTAGCAATATATATAATTTATCATTACATAATTTTGTTAACAGCTATGTTATTTCCACTACAGTTCTGTAAATGCCGGCACATGGATTATAGAATTATTTGTGTTGAATTTCCAAGAATTATTCATTTATCCGCGGGATCATGTTCTACTTAGTAGCTTCATATGCCAATTCTGCATCTCTGTTGTTTGTTTTATTAATAAGGTAAATACAACAGTAGAGAGGTCTCATTGGACCAATCAGCTTTCTAAAGACTTCCCAGTAACCTCAACTTTAAACAAAATGAAATACATTTATCCGGGTGTTTTCTTTTAGACCATTTCCTGATCAAACTAATATAGAATTCTCTTTGGCTTTAGAATGTAGCTACATTATGTATTGCAGCTGTGCTGATGTGTTGGATTCTGGAGCTCAGCACAGGAGATGATATGGAGATACATTTGGCTGTTTGCCGTGTTTATCCCTGGGTAGCTGGAAAAGTACAGAGGCAAGGTTGAGTTCAAGAGCACTTGGGGGCCAATATGGCATTGTTTTCATACAACATGCTCCACTAAAATCCTAACGTGCTGATTATAATTACAATGAGCTTCATAAAGAAGCATCAATTTGCAACTTAATTTGGTCTTCCCACATAAAGTATCTATTTCCTAAGAAGGAACAATTCTATATGTAGTTTTTAAATTTTATATAATTGGATGTCTCACTTGCTGCAAAAAACATTAGAGGGGGCAGAATTTCTGTAGATATTATTATTGTTGTTATTATTATTATTATCAATCATCCAGATGTTCAGATTGGGTTTGGCATTTTTGTCTATCTATCCAAGGTCCTGGGATAGGCAGATGTTTGATGGTGTTGCATATATCGTCGCGGGATGAAAGCTGTTTGATTTCAATCACTGCATATTTGCGATCAATCACAACCTTTTCTTCTAGGAGTTCTTCAGCTGCTATCCCTGATTGCTCAGCTAACAGTCCTGAGTCCTGTAGCCCATTATTCATCAGATATACAGGAACTCCAACATTTGGTGTGGACCATGTTAACCCGAGCCGGTATGGCTTTCTGAAATCTATGTCTCTCCATATTTTTTATGAGAAAAAGACACCCTTTGTCTGACTCCTCTGATGAGACCTGTCCAGAACCTCTGGCATAGCTCTCATCTTCCCCAGAGCACATGACCCCACAAGCACATTAAGATAGTGCTTCAATGGGGTTTAGTTTTAGTTTAGTTTACTTTATTGTCATTGCACCTTGTACAATGAAATCAAACACCATCTTCAGTGCACATCATGACCATGAAAATAATAATAATAATAATAATTATTATTATTATTATTATGCATATGTTGAGGGTTGCTGTATGTATGTAAACATATGCACACAATCCACATAATTATATCCAAAATGCTTGTGGGAGTATGGCAGTGACCTAACAGCTGGAATTCAGCAATCCATTCAATTGCTTCTGATGCACATCTTCTAGTGAATCAGAGAAGGCATATTGTGGGCAGTCTTGCACAATATGTTTAATAGTTTGCATATCAACACCACGATCAAACAAGGGGAATCTTTCCTTCCCCACTGATCCAGGGCAGATAGACTATGGCAAGTGTCTATTTGATGTACAGAGAAATGCTGTGGTAGTTAAAAGTACAGAAAGACTTATTTCCACAAAATACATAGTGATAGCTGGGGAGGGAGGTGGAGGACAAGGCTTCAGACTGAAAGTATACTATATGCTCTGAGTGAAGAAGGATCCAGATTCTATTATTGGCATTCTTAGGAATAGATGGAGAAGGAACCTCAACCAGTTGCTGCCAGTCACTGCACAGCAAGGTCTTCTTCAGGTTTTCTAGCTGAAGGCTTGTGGGCACATTTGGAATTTTGACATGTTGAGGGTTTGACAATTTGTGCTGCCTCAAAATGGGTGTGTGGGCTGGATTTTCGAAGTACAAAATAGCTGTCAGAGGAATATAGCTGGATAGACACAAAGCACTGGTAGAGCCATCAGCTCTAACGCCCACTCTTGAAAGACACAGTCAACTCCGAAGCTCCAGTTTTACATTTTTCTAGGCAGCCAAATACTGTACACATCCAAACAAAGCATTGGCTGCAGCCACTCTTCAGAGTATTTTTTTTTTCCTGAAGAAATGTATGGAGCTTGTGACTCACAGATGTCAGTAGGTCTTTTTTGTGTTATTCAAAATTGCCTGTTGTTGTTGTTGTTGTTGAGGAGCATTTTCCAATAAAACATCCACAATAGTAGTTATGTACACTGCAATAAACCCACCAAGAATGATATCTGGTTTTTTATAAATTATCAGTTCTGTCCAAGGTCATTGCGGGGGCAATCTGTTCTGGTTTCTTTCCCAGTTTTGAAGTATGATTTAAGTAGATGGGATTTTATCCTCCCACTATCCTAGAAACAACTCACAAGGCTAGACTGTATTTACCAAGTTGCAGCAACATTAGACAGTTAGGAAAGAATGAGCAAGGTTTTGAAAAATGAACCATTTAAAATCAATGTTTTCAAGTATGATGCCAAAGTATGATGAAATTTATAGCCAAGACCACCCTAGGATGCCACCTTGTACTATAGCAGATTCTTCTAAAAGAAGCGACAGATAGTCACTAGGAATTACAGTACTATTTCCAGAATACAGTGCAGCTCATTGTCAGGGTTCATGCAGCAAGATACGTGATTTAACTCACAGGTCTTTTCCATAAAATCAAAATCAATAACCTATTAAATCAATTTTACAAAGCACCAAAAGACAAGACAAGAAACGATGCTGGAAATTAATCAAGGACAGAAGCAACCTGGAATAAAGGAGAAATTTCCTAACGGTGAGAGCAATAAAGCAATGGAATAGCTTGTCTTCGGAAGTTGGGAGTGCTTCGATGCTGGAAATTTTTAAGAAGAAATTGGACATCCATTTATCTGAAATGGTGTAAGGTCCCCTGGAGAAGAGGGTTGGACTAGAAGACCTCCAAAGTCCCTTCCAACTCTATTATTCTATGTTTGTGTTCAATTAGTATAAATATAAACATGTTTATATGCATATATATATATATATATATATATATATATATATATATATATATGTAAATCACAAAAGTCAAAGCTTAGGATGAGAGTCAAATTAATTATTAGAAGGTATGGGAAAATGAAGGATTCTTCTCTCCAAATCACTCCGTTTTCCCATTATTTTGGAAGTGCAATGTTGGAATTACTGAGGGTGATTTAAGTATTCTGATCTGACTGGAAATACTGCAAACACTCCACCCAATGTTTCCTTTGTTGCCAAGGGGGTTTCATACAAGTAACAAAGCTGCTGTGGCAAAATCAGTTAAAATGCCAAAGAGATCTGGAGCAATAGCTTGCAATTAGACAGAAAGAATTTGAATTAGATCAATTAAATCATTTTGCTTCAGTTAAATAACAAACTATTCTGAACTACCTCAACTCATCTCAGAATTCCTACAAACTCAATTTAAGAAGCAGGCTTCATCTGGATCCAATGCTCAAATGTGGAATTGCCTCAGCTGTATGTATTTTTTCGCCCTAGCCTTCAATAGGAAAACATACAAAACATGGCTTTCTTTAGCTTTTTCAAGTGTTCCACCCTTTTTTTAGAAAGGGAAACTGGGAAAACAATTCAGAAAGTAACATTGTTATGTACAGTATAAGGTACGATTACCAATTATTCAACACATTTCAATTCAATGTGCTGGGTTTTTAAAGTCAGGTAAAACAAGTTATTCTTTAGATTTCACAAATGTATGCACCATATCATGATATGAAAAATGACGAAGTACAGGACATAAATACTATTTAGGTCTTTTCTAATTGTAGTTTAAACTCACTAGGCAGTTCCTTTGCTTTGTCTGCTTCCTAGTTGTAATGCTGTGAGAATACAAAGCCAGACATGGTTTGCAATGGCTACCATATTGTAGAACAGGGGTGTCAAACTTGTGATGTCACATGATGACAATGTGACACGACTTTCCCCCCTTCACTAAAATGGGGGTGTGGGTGGCCCGTGCATGACACATCTGGCCCGCGGGCTGCTAGTTTGACACTCCTGTTGTAGAATGGTCTTATTTGGATACTTTTTCACTGCCAATAAAAAATCCTGGGTTTTCAAGACTTCCTCTGTGGTTGAATGCTGATTTTGTATTTTCATATTGGTTATCTATTTATATTTTATTGACTGTTTTAATGAACTGATACTTTATTAATTGTAGTTTGTGAATTTTAAATACGAGTAGAGCCTAACCATTATTTTCAGGAATTCAGTACTTGTAACAAGGATTCTCTGTCAAACACATACCATGACCTCATCCCATTCAGGCAACTCATGAACTTCTGAAACTATCATATTTTTTCATGTTTTTACATTACACCATAGCTCATCTAGGGATTTTTATAATTCTCCAAAATACTCCTTTTATTTTTTATTTTTTAAAAAACCTGTTCTGCAGAAAGTCATGGTAAGAACATTGAAACCTTGATCACCCTAGCTCCCAGATTTGTTAAAATCTTTGCTTGCCCACATTCATACCCTAGGTGCAAGTTTGTTTTAAATCAATAAAGGAGAATATTTGCAGCGCAAGATAGAAAGAAGGGGCCTTGGTGCTCTCTGGACTTGGCTGTTTTCTTGCAAATGTTTCATTATCAATCTAGGTAACTTCATCAGCACTGCACCTAATTTGTGTAATGAAACATCTGCAAGAAAACAACCAAGCACCAAGAGCACCAATGACCCCTGTTTTTAAATTGTTTTTGGATATGCTGAATATTCTTATGGCTGTCACAGTGTCAGCTGCAGTCATGTGAGATCCTTGCTTAAAGAGCTGCATGGTCCTCACTTAACAATGCAACCAGGACTCATGGAATTGCTGTCACTAAGCAGTATAGTTTTTTGACTTATGATCTCTTTGCTTCACAACAGAGTTTCCAGCCCCAGTTAGCATCATTAAATAAGGAATACCTGCTTGTTTGTCCTCCACTTCATCAACTGCTTTTTCAATACTATAGGTAATGTTTTACCCAGCTACTGCAAATGTTTCAGGGTGCACAAATCTAAGCAGAAGTGAGGTTCAAAGAGCTCTTTCTGATTTTTATATGAAGTTATCTATCACAAGGCCTTATGACTCTTTTCCCATGCCAACAGCTCATGTTCTACGGATATCATTGCAATTTCAGAGAGGTCCTGAAAACATCAAGTAGGTATTGATTATTTCAATTTCTTTAAAAAAAAACACTTCTGTATCTTCAGAAGCTACTGTAATGCTCAAAAGCCAAGAAAAAAATAAAAAGCACAAACATTTTAAGGATATTTTAAAGTTATAAAGATATTATAGGGTACTCAGCTATTTTTGCATCTTGTATGCTAATTATATTTGTAAATCACTTTAGTGAAAAATAGGATTTGGTGTTTTTTCGGGGGGGGTGGAAATCAATTAATTCACCTGTTTGGAGATGATTCTGGAAAGTAGTCAAAGTTGAAGTAAACCTGATTTCCAATGGGACATCATTCCAGAGGACCAGTGCTGCCACTGAAAATCAGTTCCTTTAAGACACAGTCTCCCTCACCTCCCTAAAGTGGAAATCCACTAGTATCTTCTCATGGTTAGACTGAACTGGCCAAGCCAATTCCAATGGTAGAATGAGGTCCTGCAAATAATTTGGTGCCAAACTATGTAGGTTTTCCACATTATCACCAGCATTATTGATAGGGTATAACCTATGCAGTGCCCACAACACAGATGTAATTTGCCAGCTTCTTAAAAGGCAGCCCCGTGTTGCAATAGTCTGTGTGATGGCAAGGACATGGATCACTTTAGCAAGCTCTTCTTGTCCCAGGTAGACCCACAGTTGATGTACCAGGTGAACCTCAGAGAAGACTATGCTGTTCTAATTGGAGGCTAGGATTTGTGATTAGATCATTCTAATCCCAAGCTGGAAGATCCCCAAGTCAGGGAGCTGCTTTTTCAGAGAAAGTGCTATCTCTCAAAGGATATCACTGGAGCAAAGAATCTTGATGGTGTTGCCAGAGAATTTCAGGTTTATCTGGCATGACAGGGGAGCAACCAGAAGGAACAGTTACAGGTGAAAGTGTACCTACCACTGCCTCCTTCAAGGCTGCTGGCAACAGACCCTCCCACAATATAAATATAAATCCAAGAAACTACCCCCTCCAAATTGCAACATACCAGACTTTTAAATATCCTTTAATGGTCTTTTAATGAATAAATGCACAGTAGTATGAAGAGCGTGTGTATCTTTCAATCAGACAGCATAGGTGAGAAATCATATTTCCCAAATACAATCCTTCATAATTAATGCTATCGATATGTGATAGATTATTTTATATTTGGTTGAATGCAACAGACAGACAGATGCTTATATTTACCCAGTCCCAGAATATCACTGATGCTCAACTGACACCATTCTTTCCATATTATTTTGCCAACACTTGGGAGAATTACTTTGAAATGTATTTATTTGTCTGCTATGTTTTATACGGCTTTACTACCAGTGTTCAAGAAAGCTAGCAGATATTATAACTAAATAAACATCTCTTTCCAAAGCAATGGCTGCTCTTAGATGAAATGTTTCTGATCCTGTCTAACAAGCTTTGTCTTTTTATGATGTGAATTTGGGAAGCTGGTTTATTATTTAATATTTATTCATCTCTAACATTTCTATCACAAATTGCTACAGTAGAACATTCGGTGTGATAGAGTGCAAATCCATTGCTCTGCTACATTTACTGTGCAGCTGTGATCAAATCATTGTCTCCCAAAGATCTATGGTAAGAATTTCTTGCATGGATGAACAAGATATGAATAGCAAAACACCTAAGAGGAAAAAGGGGAAAGACTAAAAGACCACATTGCTGTAGACTTAGTATAATACTCCAAATCTTATGACAACATTAGAGATTTATTGAAGAGAAAATCCAGGTTTAGAACCTAGGACAAGAATCTAATATTTATCAATTCCTTTTCAGCTTCCCAAACCACATGCCATTATACATATCTGTTTATAGAATGGATGAATGAACAAATTACTAAATTTATAGAATAAGTGTCTGGAAAAGCTCTCCAGCCTTCTGGGAAAGCTCTCCAGCCTTCAGGAACAGACAGTGAAGGGTAGCTGTAAAAAAACAAAAGAAAAGAAGTCTAGAAAATCTTATTCTGTAAAATTGTTTAGATGAGGTTCATTTTCATGAGCAGAATAAAAGTTAGGATTCAACCAATATTTCAAAGCATTTATTATTTTAAACTTCGATTCATTTTATGAAACACTGATCATGTATCTTCTTAATAGGCATACTCTATCTTCCTCATTACAGATAACTACCAAAAAGAAAGCGCTAGTGTTAGAAAGCTGTAGTGTTCAAGTCACTATATTTTATTTTTTTTAGTTATACATAATCAAAAGACAGTGTCACACTTGCAGATATATTGACTCAAAAATATGTGTTTCAATATTCATATTCCATCCCACTACAAGAAATTTAAATGGAAAACTGGTTGTAAAAATACTTTTCCTGGCTTTTCCCTGAAAAGAACATAGATATAATCAGTACTTAGAAAATTTTCCACATGCATATGGAATTTCATACAGCACAAATCAACCTTTTGTCTCAAAATAGGCCAGAATATATCACTGTAGCTAAAATCATCTGCAAAAGCAAAGTACTGTCCACCAGTGAAATGGGCAGGATTTCTCATTCTTCCAGAAGAACCTTATAGGGCCAGAAAACCACATTTGGGATGGGGAATTTCAGGATGTGGAGTGAGGTCAATAACAGTTTCTTGATTATGATCAGCAACAACAACACTATCTTTTGATATTATAGGAAGTGCAGTCTTTTCCGACTGGGTGCCTTTAATTATTTTAAATTCTTAGTTCTGTCAGTCCCTGCCAGCATAATAGGGTTGATGGAAGTTGGAGCCCAAATATGTTGGAACCCCATACTGGGGAAAACAAACTAGTGATTTATTCATCCTGCTAGCAGCAGTTATTTAGAAATTCATGCAGAGGATTTACTCAAGCTGTTTTCACATTAAAAGCTGGCACATGTCCCCAAATCGGTTTTCCTTTGGCTGCTACAAAGATACATCACTGACACATCCAGTCAACAGTACTCCTTGTAATGTCCAGAGCCTCTCTAAAAAAATACAACTCTTCTAAAAATAAACTATTTATATTGGTGAGAGGTCAGCTTCTCTGGTGCTGCTGAATTCTTGGCAATTTGCATACCATTAAAGCATTAGCAGTAATGTTTGGAAAATTTAATTTTAAAGCTGTGCAGTTAAAGATGTTTGCTGAATTGTAAGCATCTATGACAGCTGGGAAATTTGTTAACACTCTGCTAGTTACACTACTTGTGTCTTAGACTGGAAGGCAATAAACAAATTCCCTTTCTTTTTCTACAGCAACAAATGCAATTTTAATACAAGAGAAGGTATTCTAAAACCATTTTTTTAATCACAGCAAAGCATTCATGAAGGTTGCATGTCTTTTTATTTTCAATATTTTGCATTCCATAAATATATATAGTAAATCAACTACATTCATATATATATTTACTTATTTTCAGCCGGGGTGCAGTTTATATCTTAATGCCTGGAAAAAAAAAAGGATGCAGCTCATTCTAAAACAACTTTTCTTATTTAATTGCTTATCTTACTTCTGCTGGACTTGTCATGCAAGGTCTAGGTAACATTAAGACCATTTCTCCCTCCCACCCCTGCATCATTTCAGATTACTGTGATGTTCGCAGCAAGCAATCATGAATGGAAGATGCATAAGGAGAATAAATAAAGTCTCTCTCTTTTATCTAGTTGAGCTACTGCTTCTGCCTACTGCAGTCATATACCCATAATGGTAAAGATGGTAATTATTCAGGTGCAATATCAAAAAATTATCAGAGTAACATAGAAATTGGGCCAAAGAGTCATTCTTGAATAATGACAGAGAGATGCAAGTAGGAACAACATGATTTATTTTTCATGTGAATAACAACAATTTAGTTATCAAAAAGGAGTGAGAGGTCTGGTCCTATAGACTCCTTAAATATTAAAAATTTAGCCTCCTATGGCTCTAATACTCTTTTTCCTAGACATCCAGAATGCACAGTAACACTCAGCCTAGGGCCTATATCCTTATTTCAAAGAGAATCATTCAAACCCCAACCTCCACCCTGTCAGGAATCTTGACTTTGAGCTGCTAATGCAGAATAAAAATCAATATATATATTTTGATCATTTGATGAATATTTACTTCTTCCTTTAGCACTAGGAGATTTCAAAACGAAAAACTGCTGAATCAAATCATTTTATTTTTTCTGTCTTTGTGCCAACACCAATTTACTATCCTCCAGAAAGTTCCTGAACAAGACATCCCAAATGGCAAAGTTGTTGGTTTTTCCTGTCAGTCATAACAGGATGCCAGCAGGGAGCCATAATCATTTCCTTCTCATACTGTTAGTGCATCAGAAAGACGTAGTTTGATTTACTTCAGTAAAAAAAAGTAATCTCGTCTTATTTAGACATACCATAGAATGTCTGTGTATTTATTTCTTGAGTGAGAGAGAGCAGTTTGCCAATTCTGCTGCTGTGTCAACCTGTTATAAGTTAAACGCTTACTCTTTTTGGCTCTGACAAGAAACAGCATTTATAGTGGGTTTTGAATGCAAGGAAATCCTGGGAACACTAGAAAAACAAAGAGCTTTAAATGTGTACTCTCTCAATTGATGTTTCCCCCCTCCTAAAAACGACAAGCAAATTCTAGCTGACTGCTATAATAATGCTTAAAACTTTGCAACATTATCAAGTACAGAAATGAATGTTGCTAATGCTCCCCAAACAAAAGCCATTAAAATGCAATTGTGCTTACGTGCTGTTTTTATGAGTAGTATATGCTTATTTTTGATATAAGGGATTTTTTTAAAAAAACCTATATATTTAAAGTTAACAATGATATAATATTTATACTTTAAAAGAAAAAAGAAAAATAAACCCTCCATATTTAAAAAAAGAACTAGATTGGTGTAGCAAGAACCAAAGATGCAGTTTTGGCCTTGCAAAAATCATTTTATACTGACTCAGTAAAAAGGCTTTGAAATTAAACCTCAAGTTTATTTATTTTCTTTGGTAAATTAAATAAAAGTGGTGACAACTGATTTGAAGAAGGATGATATCTACTAGCACATTTATGAGGTATTATGCAAACAGATGTTTTAAATAAAATAAAATATTTAGATTGCTGAATACAAAGATAATTATAAAATGCCTTTGTTAAAAGACATTTTTTTCATTCTTATTTCAAAAGGGAGAGATTGAGGAGCTATGGAAACCAGAGAGTGGGAAAGAAGAATTATCCCAGAAATCAAATCAATAGGAAATGATATATTTAAAATAGCTGGGGATTGTAGCTAATGTAACTTTACTTGAAAATAAAAAATGTTTTATGCCTTTATGTCAAACTGAAACCTGCAGTAAAATAATAGCATATAAACTTTCAGTTAAATCTTTACTTTCTGTCTATATATTGATGGATACCACCACTGTTGATAAAGGATAAAACTGGTATTAAAAACATAATCCAATTAATACACATAAAAATTAGAAAGGAATTAGGAATTACTTTCAAATATCTCCTTTCATATAATCAACTCTGTTTAGACTAGTAAGGATGGTAATGCAATTCCATTTGCTGTGCCTTATCTGAACATAGCAATTTTTATACTAACCTGTTGGCAATTTACTTCAAGTGAATTTTGATATGTGCATGTTTTTGTGTGCCAAAGAATAAAGGCAAGAAAGGATGGATTTATTTGTAATTTAATTAATTTGTAATTTATAAATTTATTTGTAAAATTTCAAATCAGTAAAAATCCATATACATATCTCTTTTCTTGTATATAATTATGTAAACTTCCCAAGTTAATATTTTCTGACCTTATTTTTCTTTTCTTTAATCAGCTAATATTGTCATTTTTTCCAAAACAGGAAATCCCTCTAAAAAGAATACTCATAGAATTAACATAGACAATTTACAAAGTATTTTCAAAATATTCCATATTTACACTGTCTTCTGGTCAAAATGAGCGAAAAGAATTAGCTTGGAATAAAAAATTGTGTTTGAAAATTATGTCCTTCTTTGGGTCAAAGCCTATTGGTGAAGCTGCTTTCATTGCTTTTGCCTGCAAGTGGTCATTCGGTTTCTCTGCTTAGATAAGGAAATATTGACTAATTGAAATTTTTGCATATGATGCATTGCATCTTTGAAGGGAAGATGGTGTGATGGACTGTAGCAGGGGTGTCAAACTTGATTTCACTGAGAACTGCATCAGGGTTGTGTTTGACCTTGGGGGGACCAGGATGGGTGTGGCCAGGATGGATTTGGGCAGCTTGACATCATTCATCTCGGGCACCTGTGGTGGTCTGAGTAAAAATGGGCTCCTGAGCTGTGACAGCCTCCTACAACCCTCTGCCAATGGCCCTCACATGCTCCGTTTTCAGCTGCAATGGTCTCCTGCAACCCCTCTGTCAGAGAAAACAAGCTCTATTTTCACTGGCAGAGGCACTGCGGACCGGTCCTTCACTGTTTCCAGGGCAGCCCTGAGGGCCAGATCTAAGCACCCCACGGGCTGGATCTGGCCCCCAGGCCTTGAGTTTGACACTCTTGGACTATAGGTAGGTGTCTATGGAGATTCTCAGTTATCCAGATTGTGGTTATCCCAAAGGTACTTTTTCAAGAGGCAATTGGACTTTCTTGCTTTTCTTTGAAGACATTTTGCTTCTTATCCAAGAAGCTTCTTCAGCTCTGATTAGAATGACGGGAAGATTTATATTCCTTGCAGACATTTGCATTCTTTTAGAGAGCCACTGAGGTCACGTGGATAATTGTCTGTGTCCTCAGGGTCACCTGGAATCTTCTTGGTACTGCTGAAAGGGAAACTTCAGAAGGAAAACTTCAGAAAGGAAAACTGCAGAAAGCACAGTTCCACAACACAATCCTTTCAGCAGTTCCAAGAAGGATCCACATATAATTGCTCAACTTCATTCCCAGTTAAATGCTGGTGTGGTTGCTGGTCTAGGGGAGGCTCCTAAGGCAGGTTCTTGCCCTGTTATCTGGGAATGATTTGACCCTGATGCTCCTGAGGAAGTTGACAGGATCCTAGGGAGTATGTGTGCAAGCACCTGTGTTTTAGACCCATGTCCCTCCTGGCTTGTGGAAGCTTCCCAGGAGGTGACAGGTGGGTGGACTCTGATTGTGATTAATGCTCCCCTACAGGAGGGGGTAGTGCTCCAGCACTTTAAAGAAGTTGTGGTCCACCCTCTTCTCAACAATCCATCGCTGGATTCCACCCTATTGGATAATTTCTGACCTGTCTCTAATCTCACACAATGCCATGACCTCCCTCTTGCAGTGCCTGGGGGCTGTTAGGGGCTGGATGGAGAGAACGGGTTGAAACTGAACCTTGGCAAAACTGAATAGCATTTTTGGCCCATAGAGAATTACCAGCTTTGGTCTTAGATGGGGTGGCACTATCCCAAATAGATCCTGTGCATAATCTGGGGGTTCTCCTGGACTCGCAACTCCTGCTCGAAGAGGGCCAGGAGGACCTTTGTGCAACTACAGGTTGTGCACCAGTTACACACTTTCCTGGGCCAACAATCCTTACTCATGGTCACTCATGTTCTAATCATCTCCTGTCTTGACTAGTGCAATGTTCTCTACATCAGGCTGCCCCTTAGAAACATCTGGAAGCTCCAGTTGGTGCAAAATGCAGTGGCCTGCATGGTTTTGTGAAGACCTTGGTGTGCACATGTATCACCTCTCCTGTGGGAACTGCATTGGTTGCCGATTTGCTTCTGGATGCAGTTCAAGGTGTTGGTTGTCACCTTTAAAACCCTTCATGGCTTGGGACGAGGTTATCTGAGGCACTATCTCTTGCTGATCACATCTACCCAAACCATTAGAGTTGGGAGACAAGGAATGTTGTGAATCCCACCTCCTAAGGAATTACATCTGGTGAGATCCAGAAGAAGGGTCTTCTCCGTGATGTCTCCCTCTGTCTGGAACATCATCTCTCCAGAGATTAGACTGTCTCACACTCTAACACTCTTTTGGAAGGGGCTGAAGACCTGGTTCTGGCACTGGGCCTGGGGAACCCAGAGCACGATGGAACCCATTAAATGACTAGTATGAATGTGTGTTGTCAGTGGAGTGGGGGCATTATTTATTATTTATTATAAGAGCCGCAGTGGCACAATGGTTAGAATGCAGGAATGTAGGCTACTTCTGCTGATCACCAGCTGCCAGGAGTTTGGCAGTTCGGGTCTCACTGGCTTAAGGATGACTCAGTCTTCCATCCTTCCAAGGTCAGTAAAATTAGGACCCAGATTGTTGGGGGCAATATACTGACTCTGTAAACCACTTAGAGAGGGCTGTAAAGCACTGTGAAGCAGTATATAAGTCTAAGTGCTATTGCTATTTTTCTTTTTATTCTTTTTATTTCTTTTATAGGCTGTTTTTATATTTTATTTATTTATTTATTTTTATCAATTGCTTACAAGATAACAGGTATAAGTAAAAACATAGTTATGAATACATGGATACATATAAGAAAAATAAAAAATAAAAGAAACATATCTTTGTAAGATATAAAAATATCTTTGTAAGCTGCCTTGAGTTGCCGCCATGTATGAGTAGGCAGCAATATAAATTTTCTAAATAAATAAATAAAAAAAATGCCCTACTGTTTCTTGTCTTTGATATTTTTCTCTATAGGGAAATTAGACTACTATAAGGTTCAGTTCATGGGTTAATAAAGTATTATTGTCTCACTTCTTATATTATCATATTTTCTCCTTTTCACACACAGCAGATAGACAAGTGAAAAGTGTATGCCATGTTCATTACAGATTTAGATAATGCTGTTGACTGAGATTTCAGGTTGTTACTGCTCATTGCAAAAGCTAACCCAGCCCTTTTCAATCTAAGTCTAACCTCTAAACATTTAGACTTAAATTCCCTACTAATGTGGTCGCTATTGATAATCCTATACATCTGCCACAGGTGCCCACAGAAAGCTAAACTTACCCCAAGCATTGATAGGTTAACATTTTGAAATGCAAAAACATATGCACTATTTCTAATCAAAACTTTTGAGGTGGCTAAGACATTGCCAAATTATATTATTTTGAGCATTGCAACTGACAGGTTAGTTTAAAATGCAAAAAGTGTGCACTGATGTGTTTACAAAGAAGCATCTCTTTCTAATCCACCATCAGGAATAGATCTGTTTATGTGTGTATTTATGTGCTATCGTTCATCGCTGGCTCTGTTGAAGTGAAACCACTTGGTTAATGCAATTGTCTTCTGCTGAGCTCAGACCAAGTTCATAATGCAAAAAGTGTGTTGGGCACTCATGTGCATTAAGAAGTACAGTCTCTAAATACTGCAGATGAAGAGAGGTGTAGTTTTTGCTATTGTAATTCTGTAGTGTTTGACTCCATCTAATTGCTGTTATTTACATTTTGCTGGGCTCTCTGGAAGCTGTGCTGAAGAAAGTATGCTTTCACTTCCATTTTCCCTGTAAATTTTGTTTTGTTAAAAAAAAGCATCTTTAAATAAATCCATTCAAGCAGTCTTTCTGGAGGTTTGAGTGAAACCTGAAACAAAATACTTTCCTATTTTGCATTCATACTTCCAATTCACAGTAACTTGTACAACTATGCACACAGCATCCTAATCTCACTTAAGGTAAGTTAACTTTCAGAACTGACCTCCCACTGATGTTCCTCTAGAGATGCTGAGGCTGAATCTGTCTGATTCCACTTACTACTATTATAAAATTAAGGTCGACAATTTGTTGCCTGATGAAAACCCCAAATGGAACATTCATGGGATAGATTAGTTGTGACCTTTGAAATCAAAGGGTGGCAGACTTCTATCCATCCTTTTTGAGAATAGGTAGATGGGCTTTAAAAGTGCTGGTTGATTTAGCATTTTATCGATTTAGGATATCTTTCAAAATGGACAGGCAGGCTTAAATATAAAAAAAAATCAGATGTATGGGAATAACTTGGTCACTACAAAAGTGTCTCACAAAACTATTCATGTTCTTTGTCACTAACTAAATTGCTGTGCATCTTTGTTACCTATCTTCCCTGCCTCCATATGAAATATTTTTTTCTTAATCACACCCTCCGTCTCTCTAGCATTTTTTTCACACCATTGCTAGACTATGTTCATATAATATTTCTTCTTAGGATAGGCTTATCTAAATTGGATTTATTTATTTGCTGAGAAACTGATTTTGAAATCTTTCAAATCATATTATTTGTATGCTGAAAATAGTATCTATTTGTGTATCTATGATTAATCTTAGTCATATTAAACATTCATGCACCGAATGCCCATATACTGATTGATTAATATATTATTCATCTTAAAATAAAATAAAATTCTTAATGTGTAAGATCATTTATAGGATGTGTTCTTTTTAAAAAAATTATGTAATGATAAACAGCAAATATACTTGAGAAAAGGAAATGCATTTTTAAAACATTGCCTGTTTAGAACTCAATGAAAATGCCACAACTGTCAGTAATATATATATATATATTGTGATTACTAAAACTTCTAAACTATGATTCTGTGATATAGTCATTTACTTAAATAAATAAAAACAAATGAGTAATGAAAAAATATTGAAGTAATGTATGAAGGAGCAGTTGGACAAATATATTCTCTCTGTGATAGGAATGGAAAAATGCAGTACTGGGGCTGCATATGATCCTCACTTCCTTTTACTTGTATCTGCTGGAGTGCCTTCAATGCACACCAATTTCATTGTAGAACTCCCAAAAAGGACAGGTAGGAATCAACAAAAGCAAACTCTGTTACTTTAACATAAACATCATACTGTATGTGATCTGACATAAAATCTGAATTCTGTGCTCTAAAATGAATGGGTTCCTCTATAGCATTGTAACCAAGGAGATAAGGAGAAGATATGGGATCCACTATTGATATCAAGATGCTTGCAAATAAGAATGGAATCAGGAAGAGACGCTGTGATAGCTTAATTGGAGAACTTGCCTGGATACAGGTTGATGAATAGGTGAAGTCTAGCAGCATTGGTCAGAAAATAGATTTATGTCTGATTGCTGTGCATGTGATTGCTGTAACTTGAGGTCCCCTGGGTATCAGATTTTTCTTTGACTGAGGGATCCAGTCAGAGGAAGAAGAATTAGAAAAGTATCTATGTACACAAGAAGCAGGGAATAGCCGCCCTGATGCAAGGATTGGAATGGGTGGGTTTTTCATTCCTTTAGGGATTAGTTGTACTGAGTAAAGAAGATGACTTTGGTGAAGCCATGCAGCAGCTATTGAAAAATGTTTTTTTTTTTAGTCCAAGATAGCAACATTCAGAAATAGCTCAGATAAATATTTCCTTAATTCACTGCAGTTGGAAGAATGTCGGAATAGACGATCCTCTTCAACATGTAAGTAGGTTGTATAGAAATAGAGCAGCCTTTACAAGGCTGGTGGGAGCGGGGAGAGAGTAGAAGAAACATTTGACTGTATTGGGCAATTTTCATAAAGACAATTTTCATAAAGACAATTTTAGAGAAGATTTAGGGGAAAGTTTTGGTGATTCAGCAATACAGGATCCCTGAAAGACCTCTATTTGAAGCCTGGAGAATCCAACCTAAGATTTTGTTTTTTCCTAGAGACTTTAGAATGTGCAATTTCAGGAAGCAGTTAATTAAGTATTTTCAATATTGCCTACTACTTGATTAAGCCTGAAAATGATACATAACTCAGAGGAGAATAATGAAAGCTTTATATCTCTTATTTACTTTGTCTATTCTACAGAGAAACCAATATTCTATTCCATCCTTCCCATAAACATGTGCATGTACTTTTCAAAAGATCCAGCTCCTGCCTGCTTCACATATACTTTTATATGCTGGAACAATTATAGATTGTCCTCTAATATTTTGTTTTTTGATCAGGGCACTGGAGGTAATGTGGTATTCTGAAATGTAGTTTCTTAGTCTCTGCTCTACCTCCCTGCTCCACCCTGAAATTGCAGTTTCTTAGTCTCATTTCCAATGCCTATAAGGCTTTTCCTGCAACCATTTGTGCTTAATGTAGAACATTAGGAATAGGGCTAAGAGCTGCATGATGACAGAGCCCATAGTGCTGTCCATTCTTTTGCTTTGCCTCACCTTGTTTTTTCATACAGTTCATGCTCTAGGGAGTTAAGATCAGAAATATACCAAAAGGCCTAGGTCCATTCATCCTCTGAGTTATTGCTTTTAATGTCTGAGACAACAGAAGGAGAACATTGCCAGTCCTAATAAAACTCTTTGGTCTCTGTGGTGCATTGCTTTGTACTTATCTCCTCCTTTGAAGTGAAGGGGACAAACACAGATACTAGAGCTCGGTGAGCAGGTAAGTGAGTACATCATTCTCTGAATTGTATTTGTATTTATCTGATCTCTGTTTTTTTACTGCCTTTTAAAGGGGTTGATTGCAATACATACTTATAATTGTCTTCTTCAACATATCACATATTATCAAGTGAATGATTTTTTAATTTACTTTCCCTCTTTTGCATTATTACAACTCTCTACCCTTTTTCTTTTTACCCCCTCCATCTCACATTTCATTGCATCTTACTACACATGTTCACTCTGATTGTACTAATAAGGATCCTTTGTTCACTGGCTATTTTCTTTTGCTGCCTGCATCCCATCAGTTTCTCTCTCTCTGCTGTGCCACAGACCTCCTCTACACCCAGATCTCTTTTTTCCTTTCAACACCCCCAAATCCTTTTGCACATTGATTTCTCATTTTGTCCTCTTCTTACCGCCCCAATTGTCTCACCTGTTCCATTCTTACCTCTGTAATACCATAGTGAAATAGATGTTGACCCAATAGAAGAAGAGGAACAATTTTTGGCAACCCTTCCTCTTTCTGCAACCACTTTCAAATCTGCAAAAACAGTGTAGGAAATGAAGCTAGGAACTAAGAAGATGGTATCTCTAGACACCTGCATAACTGGATAGAAGCATTCCTGTCAAACAGGCAACAAATGGTCCTAATTTGTACCTGTCAACAGTGGTGTTCCCCAAGGCAGTGTTCTAGGACCAACTCTCTTCATACTCTACATAAATGACCTCTGTGATCATATTAAAAGCAACTGTGTTCTCTTCTCTGATAATGTAAAGCTATTCAATACCACAGACAATACCGCTTATCCTTCAAAAAGACCTCAACTATGTATCAGAATGGTCAAACAAATGGCAACTTCAAATCTCAACAAATAAATGCTGTCTTACATATTGGCAAAAAAAAAAAAAATTCAGAAAATAAAATACAGGCTGAATAGTCAAGACCTTGTTGATGATCCAAACTCTGTCAAAGATCTTGGAGTACTCATCTCAAATGACCTAAGTGCTAGAGCCCACTGTAATTACATATCCAAAAAGGCGTTAAGAGTTGTTAACATAATCGTACGTAGCTTTTTCTCTGGTAATATTACACTAATAACTAGAGCATACAAAACATTTGCTAGACCAATACTCAAATACAGCTCATCAGTCTGGAACCCACATTACTTATCTGATATTAACGCAGTTGAGAAAGTCCAGAAATATTTTACAAGAAGAGTTCTTCACTCTTCTACTCATTGCAGAATACCTTATGCCACCAGACTCGAAATTCTAGACCTAGAAAACCTAGAACTATGCCGCCTTCGGTCCGATCTAAGTATAGTATATAAAATCATACATTGCAATGTCCTACCTGTCAATGAATACTTCAGCTTCAACCATAACAACACAAGAAAAAAACAATAGATGCAAACTCAAGGTTAATCGCACCAAACTTGATTGCAGGAAATATGACTCCAGCAACAGAGTGGTCAATGTCTGGAATACTCTACCTGACTCTGTGGTTTCTTCCCCAAACCCCAAAAACTTTAACCTTAGACTGTCTACTATTGACCTCACCCCTTTCCTAAGAGGTCTGTAGAGGGCGTGCATAAGCGCACCAACGTGCCTACCGTCCTCTCCTATTGTTTCTTTTATATTTTATTTTTCTTATATGTATCCATGTATTCATAACTATGTTTTTACTTATACCTATTATCTTGTAAGCAATTGACAAAGTAAATAAAATAAAAATAAAATAAATAAGTTGGCTGATAGATTGAACACCATTGGCTTAGTTAATCTGGATCTAACCCACTGTATTCATTTTCTCAACAATCAATTTATAAATAAAATGTTACGGGTAGATTTTGCAGTTCGACTCACTGGTAAAACAGATGTCTGTGTCACTAAATACTTCTGAATCTATAGGGAGAATGGTCTGATGGGCCCTCAGTTTTGAAAAGGGAGAAATAGTAATTGGTCATATTTGCATATGTTACTAAACTATGTCTTTAAAACATACATTGTTGGACAAATCTTATTAGCTAAATGGTCAATTCACACAACCCTATGTTATAATGAATGATTTTGCACACCATAGTGAATGTGATAAGAAACTGCATTATGAAATAGCAATATGGGTAAATTAGGCTATTCTTTGAATTTGAGGGAGGGAGGGAGAGATTTCATGAGCCCTCAGATTTTTAATAACGCAGGAATGATCTACAATAAAGTAATTTCTGCAGTAGTGGTTGAAAAAATATAGAAATCATGTCTAAAAGAACAAACTAAATTGGTGAATTGGTGAATACTTTGTACTCTAATCATGTATATTTTTATGTGAAAGTAAGGCCCACTCATTTTATTCTTCGCCATCAAATTTCACACACTGGCATATATGTCACACATTTCTCATCAACATGAATGAAACCTTTAATATCCCTTTTGAAATAGCTAAGGAACCTAGATTATTCTCGCATGCCAGCATTATGGCCTTCACCTTACTGACTGTGAAAGCTTTCACAGTCCTATTCACTAATTAAACCGACCAATTCTTCAGTGCTGCATGTGATTTGTGATATTATGCCTTTAAGTGTGTTATTTAAGTTTGCAATGCAGTTAATTGAAACCCTACTAGATGCAAATCAAAAGTTTCAGCCTTAATTGAGATATTTTGAAAATTGAACCCATTGCTTCAGGCAGGTGCTACATGAGATTCCATTAATATAGGTAATTAACATTAGCCTCTGCTTTAATTAACATGCACACTTTAATTAGTAAAGCATTAACCAACATTAAAAAATCTGATCTTCATGCATCACAAAACCTGCAAAGTTATGACTTCTATGTTATTTTTTTCCCCTAGGCTGTAAATCACATAGCACATTGACAGTTTTAAGAAGTATTTTATTCAATAAATAAGTTACTTGAAATCCTTGAAATGTAAATATTTTAAATCGTATTAGACTATATTAGACTCTTATGTTGTAGGTACTTACATTTCTCACTTTAAAAAATCAAAACAAAATTGCCATAATAAAAAAAGGTTGAATTAAAAATACCAGTCTTTCCCAAAAGGATAAATTTGATGTATAGTACAAAAAGTACAGGAATTTCCCAGCTCTCCTCTGCCTGCTAGTGCTGCCTGTACTATAGATTACTTATTGTTTGTGTGTGTGTGTGTGTGTGTGTGTGTGTCTCCCAGCCACTGTAACAGATTTGGGAGATGCCTGGAGCCTGCATAGGGAAGAGGAAGAAACAGGCCATCAAGAGTGTATTCTGATAGCAAAAGGTTCAATTCTATCTGACTCCAGGGGGACATGTTCAGCTCCATTTCTTAATCAAAGGAGCCAACATTGTCTGAAGGTATTTCTATGGTCATAATAGTATATGGACACAAATATTTTGTTTTTAAATTACAGTTAGCTAAATATTTTCCCCCATTGAGCTACATAGAAATCCTATACCAGTTATTTGACTAATGAATAATTTTGTGTAATTATAATACCTACATAATTCCCTAGTAACAGACGTGCTTGAAGAATCAAATGCCAAATTGTACAATAATTAATAAAACTACGATCCTGAGCTCTTCTTAAATATATCTAGCAATAAATAAATAAATAACCATAGGAATTTTTTTGAAACCCTTGAGTTTATATCATGCTATTTCATTTTGGAATATCTTGTATATATAGAATATAGTCGATATATGTGCTCTGACCAAGGCTTCCTGAGACACCAACAAATACACATAAAATCCAAGACCTTTTTATTTTAGTTCAATGGCTATGAATTATCGTCATTCAGAGGCTGAAATGAGTCTTAACCAATTATGATTAGTCCCAGGGACATTTGCCAAAGTTGTTTGAGAGACATCTAATAAGAATGCACCTTATCTTACTTGAAGTTCTGCCAATGACTAAAGTCCCAATTAGTCTTTCCAAAACCAAACAGAGAACAAATTTGGAGCTTTCAGAGTCCAAACCGATCAGAGCGAACAACATTGCTTTCTGCAAAGATTTTCCTACCTTTGCACTTCCTTTATACCTTATGGGAGGGGCAATCACCTCCAAACCTTACTCCCGAGTTGCCCCTTTTGTCTTAACTGCTCTTACCTTAGCAGCTCTGTCTTAGCAGCTCTGCGCACACATGCACTGGGAACAGGCTCCCCTTGTTCTTCTGCTTCGCTGCCGCCAGATTTTAGAGGCTCCAGAGTAAGCACGTAACTCCCAGATGGTTCTGGCCCCATCTCTGTATCGGACACAGGATCTTTGTCAGAGTCTTCTCCAAACTCCTATGCATATTGGTTGTGCTTATTGATGATCAAAATGTGTCATAACCTTCAAGTACCTTCCTTACTTGTAACAGGAGATGCTCCATATGGCATGTTGATCTATTAAAAAGCATTGTATGAACGTGGAACTTCTTGGATGAGAAACGAAACATCTTCAAAAAGAAAACAAAGTCCACTTGGACAACTGAGAATCTCCATAAATGTTATATGAAAACCTTCATTGACCTAAATCATGACATGGAGAAGAAACGTAAAGAATAGAATAGAAAAAACAAACAAATAGGTTTTGTGCTTCTGAAATAAAGATTTTAGAAATAAAGATCTAGAAATTCTGAAATAAAATCTAGACAATGGAGAAAAGGACCTATACATTGACTACAGAGCTGATTGCATCAAAAGAAAGTCACACAACCCACAACTCTAACCCCACCCTATCCAATCCAACATCATTCAAAACTAGGCATGCACGCCCCTAACTACCTCTATTCCAACCACAACTGGCCTTAAATGCAAGCTACTCAATGCAATAAGCCTTGTAAATAAAATACCTGAATTTCTTCTCTTACTAAATACGGCTAAATTCGACATCATATTTGTCTGTGAAACATGGCTCAACGCATCTCTCCCTGACTCAATTACCACAGTAAGAGACTATCATGTTTACCAATCAGATCATGAAATCCGTAGAGGAGGTGGTGTTGCTGTTTTCTATAAAAAGTCCCTACATCTAAAAAACATCCAAGTTATCCAGGAGCTTGCTATTCCTGAGACCATCGTCTGTGAACTATCCTTAAATATCACATTTCGGTTCTTACTATGTTACAGAGCCCCTGATTATGATATCGAACATGCAAACAAACTAAATACACTACTAACATGGGCAGCATCCTGCCCACACGCTTTTATCTTTCTTGGTGACTTCAATCTACCTCATATTAACTGGACCCTTAACGAATGTACAACTGAACCCACACATGCAACCTTCTACAATGCAGTAACAAATCTGGGACTAGAACAACTAGTAATCAACAACACTAGACTTAACAACTGCCTCGATCTCATCTTCTGCAAAAGTTTGAATTCAATTTACAGAATACAAATTAAAGAACCCTCTTCCAACAGTGACCACAACATGATTGACTTTTGTCTCAACATACGTTCACACAAAAATCATCACAATGACGTAATCCCCAATTATAACTTCAAAAAAGGCAACTGTGATCTTATAAACAATGATCTCTCATCCCTTGATTGGCAATTTCTATTCTCTGGGTGCAATACTGTAGAAGATCATTACAACATATTTTTACTTGAAGTCAAAAGAGTCATCAAACTATATGTACCATTAACAACTCCCAAAACCAGAAAAAACAAATTACCCAAAACAATAAGGAAGCTTCAATCCAAAAAGAAATCACTTTGGCGGAAAAACAAATCTGGTCATGTTGCCAACTTCAAAAGCCGATACAAAAATTCATGCCACGAGATAAAAACTGAATGCACCAATTATGACATTAAACAAGAAGAAAACCTTCTACACATCAATTCCACCTGTGCTTTCTACAATTTTGTAAACAACAAACTAAAAGACTCAAGGTCCATCCCACCCCTGAAAGGACCTAATGGTAAAGACTGCAACAACGACACTATTAAAGCCAACCTTTTTAACACATTCTTTGGCTCAGTATTTGGCTCAGCAACGGATCATGCCCAGTATTTCCTAGTCGAACCATAGACAACTACAATGATCTAATACATATCGATTTTATAGAAGACAATGTTGAAAAAGCACTATGCAATCTAAAATCATTTCTAACTATTGGACCGAACCGAATATGTGCATACTTCTTAAAAAAGCTATCCACTGCCATAGCAGAACCTCTAAGCATAATCTTTGAAAAATCTTTCAGGACCAGCTCTTTGCCAAAACTATGGTCACAAGCCATGGTCATCCCCATCTTTAAAAAGGGAGACTAGTTGAAAATTACAGACCAATCTCTTCATGCTGTGTCACCTGTAAAGTCATGGAATCAATTATTAACCAATCCATCATCCTCCACTTAGAAACAAACAACCTACTCTCTAATAAACAATTTGGTTTTAGGAAAAAATTATCATGTAATCTGCAACTCTTACATTGCAAAAACATATGGACTACACAATTCGATCACAGCAAAGCAATAGACGCAATCTACATAGACTTCTGTAAAGCCTTTGATTCAGTGGTACACGACAAACTACTCCTAAAACTAAAATCTTACAGTATCTCTGGATACCTGCATAACTGGATAGAAGCATTCCTGACTAACAGACAACAAATGGTCAAAATTGGGAGCATCCTATCAAATGCTATACCTGTCAACAGTGATGTTCCCCAAGGCAGTGTTCTAGGACCAACTCTTTTCATACTCTACATAAATGACCTCTGTCATCATGTCAAGAGCAACTGTGTTCTCTTCGCTGATGATGTAAAGCTATTCAACACCACAGACAATACTGCTACCCTTCAAAAAGACCTTGACTATGTATCAGAATGGTCAAACAAATGGCAACTTCAAATCTCAACAAATAAATGCTCTGTCCTACATATTGGCAAAAAAATAAATAAATTCAGAAAATAAAATACAGGCTGAATAGTCAAGACCTTGTTGATGATCCAAACTATGTCAAGGATCTTGGAGTACTCATCTCAAATGACCTAAGTGCTAGAGCCCACTGTAATTACATATCCAAAAAAGCATTAAGAGTTGTTAACATAATCGTACGTAGCTTTTTCTCTGGTAATATTACACTAATAACTAGAGCATACAAAATATTTGCTAGACCAATACTCAAATACAGCTCATCAGTCTGGAACCCACATTACGTATCTGATATTAACACAGTTGAGAAAGTCCAGAAATATTTTACAAGAAGAGTTCTTCACTCTTCTACCCATTGCAGAATACCTTATGCCACCAGACTCGAAATTCTAGACCTAGAAAACCTAGAACTATGCCACCTTCGGTCCAATCTAAGTATAGTATATAAAATCATATATTGCAATGTCCTACCTGTCAATGAATACTTCAGCTTCAACCATAACAACACAAGAAAAAAACAATAGATACAAACTCAAGGTTAATCGCACCAAATTTGATTGCAGGAAATACGACTCCAGCAACAGAGTGGTCAATGTCTGGAATACTCTACCTGACTCTGTGGTTTCTTCCCCAAACCCCAAAAATTTTAACCTTAGACTGTCTACTATTGAGCCCACCCCTTTCCTAAGAGGTCTGTAGAGGGCGTGCATAAGCGCACCAACGTGCCTACTGTCCTCTCCTATTGTTTCTTTTATATTTTATTTTTCTTATATGTATCCATGTATTCATAACTATGTTTTACTTATACCTATTATCTTGTAAGCAATTGACAAATAGATAAATAACAATCATCATCATCATCATTATAAAGATAAGAATGGAAGAATATAGCAGTTCTGAACTAACATGATCCAATTTTGTATGATAGAATTGGCGGATATATGCATGCAAATGAAGGTTTAATGGTGAATAGTTAAAGTATACATTAGAAAAGAGAAATCAGTGCAATGAAGATTGTTATGAGTTCATATGAAAGCAACAATTTATAGACTGCTGATTCCATTGACTGGTAATAATAGAAGAACCAGTCATGTTAGAGAAAACTGTGCAACATTTTAACGAACATGATCTAGCAGAACACAACAAAATATTAATCCCCCCCTCTAAATAAAACAAACAAAACCTTCTCCCAGTTGACATGAATGGAAGCCTGAGAATGAGAGAATACAGAAAAACTCATTAGGTCCAACAGGAACCAAGAGCAGATGACAAAGGATTATTAAAGGATTATTATCCTTTAATAAGGCAGAGAAAATATCCTATGATTTCGATGGAAATAAAATGTTTTGGAAGTGAGTAAAAAGGCTTAAAGCAGGACACAACTAATGGTTTTAAAAATTATTTGGGATGAAACTTAAATGAGGAAATGCTAAAAGAAGGATTTAAGGGATTTATACCGGAACAATTGACATATATTTAAGAATGTAACTGAAACAAATACATTCATATAAATCCATCCTGTCATAAAAAATTATAAAAGTTGTGAAAAATTCATGCTAAAATTACAATTGCCTTATTTAATATACTTGCTACACAAACAGGAGAGCACTTAAGAGCAAATAGAAACATTACAGTGAATTGACTTGTTTTAAGTGCACCTCCAAATCTGTCTAGCAAAATTCTGATGTATAGGTTACAAGAGGTAATAATGAGCAAAATTTAGAAAGTACAGTTTGATTTTATGCTGGATAGATGATATACAAATCAGATTTTGTATTAATGTATTTATAGATAAATATATAAGCAGTGTTTGTAGTGACATAAGAGTACTGGTTGTGGATTTGAATGTATGTGTATAGGTAGTTGGTACACATTGTTGACTAGGAACCCAAAAAATTTGCAAAGAAAGTTACAAAATTTGAATGGTGTGATGCAACAAAGAAGATGGAGCCGAAAAGTAATGTTTTTGACAAATAAAGTGGAATGGGTTTCATATATATGGTGAAAAAAGACAAGAGGTGAATGTGTATACTTTGGTGGAAAATAGGCAGAGAAATTTTAACATGTGAAAATATTAGCAAAAAGTAATGAATAGTATTTAGTCTGTTGTGAAGAATGAAGGCATCTGGGAAAAAAAGGCAAAAACAGTTCTGTAGAAGCATTTTTTTAAACCCATATGGAACTGAATGTTGGATATGTTGTAAGAAATGTGTAAGCTGAATGCAGAGGTATTTAATGGAAGGGTAAAATGAAAATGTCAAAAATAAATGAATGCTGAATGAATATAGATTGGATTTTAAAAAAGTGAGTGATTATTATAAAAAAAAGTACATTGAGGTGCTTTGATTTCAGAGATCCTTTGAACTTGCAATAGTACTGACTGGTCCTTGGAGTTCTGGCATTGCAACATCCATAAAGCACTAGATTGTGATCGAAGTACTCTATGCCTACTTTACAATTATGATAATGCAACATCCTGCAGTCATGTGGTCATCATTCATGACCTTATTTGCCAGCTTCTGACAAACAAAACCAATGGGGAAGCTAGCAGGAGATTACAACTGGCGACCACGTGACCTTCTGATTTAATGATCTGCAGTGATTTGCTTGATGATCGCAACCGGGAGTCCTGGAATTGTCATTGCTAAGTGGCCCAGTCACATGATTTTGCATTTTATGACCACATCCCTTAGCAATGGCAATTGCATTCCTAGCTGGTGTCATTAACTGGGGCTATCTATATGGAGAAAATGAATTGGAATTAAATGGCTAAACAAAATACATGACAATAGAATGAATGAGCTTAGAGAAAAGGAAAAACTGTAAAAGTTATGCTTGGATGAAGTAGATAAAGTTCTCAAAAGGAAAAAGATTAGAAGTTTAAGAGCAAGAGGCAATGTATGGATGTGATGTATGGATGAGGTGCAGAGGTGGTATTCAGCAGGTTCTGATCAGTTCTGGAGAACTGGTAGTGGAAATTTTGAGTAGTTCAGAGAACCGACAAATATCACCTCTGACTGACCCCGCCTCCATCTATTCTCTGCCTCCCGAGTCCCAGCTGATCAGCTGGATCTTCTTTTGTTGCCCTGCACAGGAGAATGGAGCTGGAAAGCAGGTTAGTAGGGTGGAGAGGGAATGGTATTTTGCAGTAACCTCCCCCCAGGAGTGGGGAGGGAATGGAGATCTTACAGTATCCTTCCCCTGGAGTGGAGTGAAAATGTAGATTTTGCAGTATCCTTCCCCTGCCATGTCCACCAAGCCACACCATGCCCACCAAGCCATGCCCACAGAACCAGTAGTAAAAAATTTTGAACCCCACCACTGATGAGGTGGAAACAAAAGATGGAGAGGAATAATGAACAGAATGGTATGAACTAGGTTTAGCTATTTTTTTCCTTAGGCCTTTAAGTTTTTTTGGTTTATGGTTTCTTGTTTCTTTTTGGCACTCTGCATAATATTATCCTGAAAAGAAATAACTTGCCAGCAATGAAACAGTATATTTGTAGGCCATATTGGCTAGAGTGTCATGTCTCATTATTTTTTTTAGATATCTTGAGCATCTGCCAATTTTCTAGTATAGAAGAAAGTTCCTGGGTAAACACAAAACAATGACATTTTCTTGAAAAACATAATCTTCCAAGATTATTAAACTGGGTTGCTTTGGGCGGACCCCAAGAGCAAAGATGCTTTGATAATTTAGAACAATGTATTTCTGGGATTTGCAGTGGAACAATTCCTTTGTCTGAATGCAGATCATCAGTAAAAACCCATTGTTGCAACTGAGCAATTGAACCTGTTGTTAATCATAAATTACAACTACTTTTTGCATGCTCGGTTGAAAAGGGAGCACTTCAGAAGACACTACATGAAGTCTGTCATTGTAAAATACCCCAAATTAGTCTGCATTCAGTACTTCCAATGAAAGGGAACATTGGAGACTGGAGATGTAGAGAATGAAGGGGGCTAGGCAGATGTTACAATGACTGTCCCTTGGCACTGTGGGAAGGGCAACTCTAACTGAAATCTCTAAGGCTATCAACTTAGTTTTTTTTAATTGAAACATTCATTTTAGGAATAAAAGACTCACAGAAGAGAAGAAAAGAAGAAAGCCCTGATTTAATGACACAGGTTTATTTATTTATTTATTTTTAGGCGTACAGTTTTCAATGCACATACTGAAATTAGTATATAGGCTTAAGCTCTGTTATGGTTTGAGGTACCTTAATAGTAATACTTCGCTTTATATTCCCAGAGCATTTGCACATTTGTACGTACATAAACATAAATATAAAATCTGTACAAATGTACACAACTGGCAGCCTCTTAAATAATAAAAAGTAGTATTCCTTGGTGCATTTTACTAGCAGTGGTACGTTCATTTGCAGAATATTTTGTGAAATGTTACAAAGCTTTTTAAAACTCCAAGCACTGGGAATATGGTCCAGATCATCTTTCTAAAGCAAAGAACGATCTCTTTTATAATCACTTTCAGGTTCTCAGCAGACATTTTTCTCTTCTTTTGTTTATTTAAATCAGAGCCATAATAAGGATTTTTTTTTCAACAGGAAAAGAATGAAGACTTCGCTATAGACTTTCGATAGAAGAAGATAAATAGGCCAATTTTTAGTGTAGCAAGACAAAGCAGTGGATCTAGTCACTCAACTAAATAGTGGACTATGAAATTGTAAAATAATTATAGAACCTAATACAGTACATTCTATCCTGCAAATGTCATCACTCATTTAGCAAAGAAGCAACTGTCTTACCCCATCTGTTCCAGTTCTTGATACTGATTTTTTTTTAATTTCCTGTCTTCACCCTATATTATTTCAAAACCCAAATTTCAAATACAAGTAGCATCTTCTTTAAAAAAAAAAAAAACTGCAACATGAATGATTTTTTTTTACCTTCCACATTTGTTTTATATTATTGCTACATTATGTTTGTTATGAATTTATTTGGATGTTAGCATTTGAAGCCTTCAGATCTCAGTGGGATACAAATGTGAATGAATGAATAGCTGAACAAATGAACACATGAGTAAATAATATTTATTATTAAGATTTGACTGCTGTTTCATCCAACTTCTTTGATAGTTAACAACTGAATTATTTAGCATTTAATTTAGTGCATATCAGCTATAGAATGTGGAGTACTTTCAGCTTGTCTAAAACTGAAAGTTTTATGTTGCTGCCCTCTGCATGGTGTGCCCAGACCCATCTGAGTCCACCAGTGACTCATGGACCCAAATAGGTTCTAGAAGAAGTTGGGGGATATCCAGGGGGCCATGCTGTATAGTCCTTCCGAAACGCTGGTTACGTTCTTGAATCAAAAGTCGGCTAAAGCTTTGGACAGGATTACACCTGTGTGGCCTCTCTTGACCCAACACTCCCAACACTCCCACTGGTTCATGGGAGAGATATGGGTACTGAAAAGGGCAAAGAGATGCCTAGAGCACTGCTGGAGGAAAACAAGGGACGAATATGACTGTACACAACTTTAACTGCTATTAAGGCTAGTAAGAGCAACAAAATATCACTATTTCTCTACTCTTATTGCATCTGCAGAACGTTGTCTGCAGTTATGGGAACCCCTAAGATAGCCCCTTTACATTTCTGCTCTGCATGTTGATTGCCAGTTTGCTTCTGTGTCCAATTCAAGGTGGTGTTATCACCTTCGAAGTCTTCCCTGGCATCGGTCCAATGTATCTGAAGAACGGCTTTTCTCAATGGAATTAGCCTGCCTCACTCCTGCCAGAAGGTGGAAGAACCATGCTACGGACCTCACAGTCAAGGAATTTTAGCTGGCAGGGTCCAGGAGAAGAGCTTTTACTGCCCTGGCACCCACCCTCTGGAACATCCTGTCCCCTCCCCTCACAGGTGAGTACTTCAGTCACTTTTCTGGCCTTCCAAAAGGGCTTGAAAACCTGGCTCTGCCAGCTTCCCTGGGGACCCAATGGGGGAATGACATCTTGGAGGTGATTAATGGATTAGTCAGACCTCACAATCATCTTCCCCATGCAAACTTTTCTCCATTCCTGGTTAATTGATTTTTCACTGAATTTTAAATGTATGGCTCTTAACTCTAGGGAATATGTAACCTTTTTCATGCAGGAATCTTTATTTTGTGTGTGTGTGTGTGTGTGTGTGTGTGTATCTTTTTCTGCTTTGTAGAGTATTATGGATTGGATCCTATCTAGTGGTTAAGGCATCAGGCTAGAAAGCCAGGGACTGTGAATTCTAATTCTGCCTTAGTCACAAAGACAGCTAAGTGACCTTGGGCTAATCACTCTCTCTCGGCCCAAGTCACCTCTTGGGTTGTTATTGTGGGAAAAATAGGAGGAGGAAGTTGTGCCATACATGATCACCATCTTGAGATATTTATAAAAATAATAAAGGCAGAATACAAATAAATAAATTAACCTTCTGGGCAGTGGTGGATTAAGGCTCACTGGTGCCCTAAGCACTGACAAATCTTGATGTCCCCCTCCTTTGTACATACTGTACAAACGAAGCTATATTCCCCACATTTTTGGTGCTCCCTTTGGGCCTGGTGCTTAGTCTGCTTAATGATTAATATACCACTGCTTCTGGGACAGTTGCAAGACAGTGAAAGAAGAGAGGAGAATGAAGACTAATTCAGTTGCAAAAGTGCAATAAGACTTGCATTGTGTTAAGAAGGGTTCTATGATTTTTACTGATAATACAGGAATGTTACATGTGCAATTTTCATTTAAAATAAATCATACTATATTTGGCTCTGTTATATGGGCTGCATTCTAAAAAAGAACAGTAAAATTGGTTAAACTTGATACAAAGTTTGGGGACAGATTAAATGGAAGATGGGTTTTGACCATGTATTTCCTCTTCCCAATTTGCATACATAATAGAAAAATGGTAGAGAATAGGTTAAACAGTCTAAAAGGATTTTAACCTTAAATTTGACAGAAGCTAAATGGCTGTGACATTGGGTGCGTCTACTTTATTCCAGCTAGTAATCCACCTTCAAAGTTCCTGTCAGGTAAATGACCTTGTATTTCATTAACTGATAATTAAATGGATTTATTCCACTAACGGTTTTAATTAAAATGCTAGAAATATTGATTACCCTTCTCATCCTTATTCCCCCAGATGAAAAAAAGGTTTTAGGAATGTTTATTTAGAGAAGACAGAGAATTAAATTAGATTGAATCTCTATGAGACCCGAAGATGGTTTTTTCATTTCTGCTGCTCAAGCAGAAAAAGGTTTCAATTTTTTGATGTTTGATTAATTATTTTGAAATCCATTTATGCTTACCTTGGTGTTTAATTAAAAATGTCATTTTTAGCATAATTAAACTGGCTATCTGTGGAAGACTAACTTCAAACTTATATATATATATTATGTTTGGAGTAAAAGAAACTTTTTACTTATTTGCTTTTTGTCGTAAAGATGTTGTCTCATGAATGAAAAAATATGAAGGGCTGAAGCTTAATTGGATTTTGTACATTTGAATATGTGAATGATATGCTTATAACTAATGCAGGTTTATTTGGTTATACATTTGGAATTCATCACATATGCTTTCCGAAACGTTAATCTAACAAACACAGATCTGCTTTCCCAAATATACTGCATAAATTAATAATACACATAAGACTTCCTTTGGCATGCCCAACTAGTTGTTTTTTGCCTAAGCAATATGTGTTTCACAGTAGAGATCCAAGAGACAATTTGTATTATTGTTATAGTGTATCTCAGGGTTTCTCAGCCTTAGAAACGTTAAGATATGTGGACTTCAATTCTGGCTAGGGAATTCTGCGGCTTGTCCATACATTTTAATGTTGCTAAGGTTGAGAAACACTCATCTATCTGATATGACTTTTAAAAAAACTGTTTCAGAATCCCAGGAGTATCACAACTGATTGTGGTAAAGTAGATGTTGTAATGAAATAACAGCAAAGACAGCCAGGTATTTCTCCTTTCACTCAACTAACACATACATTACTGAATATTTGCACAGAAATGTAAAAACTTCTACAGCGTTGCCAAGGACAATTTATAAAAGTATTCTGTTAGCTAGCTAAAATATTATGTTCGCTCAAGCAAGTAATTTAGAGAATCACAGCTTATTCAGACAAGTTGGAACAAAATCACACGTGAAGCTCACTTTATGAAATAGTATCATTTATACTATGGATCAGATAACCATAACCATGATTGAAATAGGTATCTGAAAGTATAAATTGAGTAAAGAAACATATTTATGCTCCAATCTTATGTCAGTTTACTCACAAGGATGTTCAAATGCACAGAGACGAATTCCTCAAAGCAAATGCACAGAGACCTATTCCTCAAAGCACATGAGGGCCGGACAAGAAATAACAGTTGGAAACTTATCAAAGACCAATCTCATTTAGAAATAAGGAGAAGTTTCCTGACAGTGAAAACAATTAATCAGTGGAATGACTTGGCTCCAGAAGTTGCATGGGTTCCATTTCTGGAAATTTTAAAGAAGAGATTGGACAGCCATTTGTCAGGAATGATATAGGGTTAGAAATATATTTGCTCAAAATTGGAAAAATTCCGATAGAGGAGGGAGTTGATTAAGAAAATAATGGAATGTGCAGAAATGACTAGATTAACATTATAAAATATGATAGAAGATATAGGATATGGTTAGATAGAAAAGTAGGAAATTGAAGTATAATACAATAGCAATGATACATTATAATTGATTATTTTGGAATAACTTATAATATGAACTAAACTTAATAAGAACTGAAACTTGCCCTAAAGAATAATGCGAATTTGAAAATAAAGTCTAATGATGATGTAATAATAATATAATATGACATGGAAAATTGACCTCCCTGCTCAAGCAGGAGACCCTGTTATTGGATTAGTTGTTCTAATCAACACTGGCTTATTGTATCCATTAATATTCTTGGTGACATATTGGGCAAGCGGGAGATGACGAGGGCAGAAGTGACCGTGCGAAGTGTGCCCAGATCCAGAAAGGGCCGCAACTGGTAGATCAGACCATCTGACAAAAGGCCCCCCTGGCGACAGCCCTAATGTGATCTTCTATAGATAGCCATACGTCCAGGAGGACACCCAGATTGCGAGCCCTTTCCATGGGGGGCAAAATTTCTCTCCCCACGACCAGCGATGGAATAAGCTGGCTGTATCTGGGCGCAAGAAAGCACAGCCACTCGGTTTTGGTCAGGTTGAGACGAAGCCTGTTAAGACACATCCAGCTCCGCACGGCCTCCAGGCACCGGGTCATCACTTCAACGGCTTCGTTGGGGTGGCCCGGGGTAGAGATGTACAGCTGAGTATCATCAGCGTACTGATGGAACTCTACCCTGAACCCATGGATGATCTCACCCAGCGGCTTCACAGAAATGTTGAACAGCAGGAGTGAGAGCACAGACCCCTGGGGCACCCCACATAATAGGGGCCTCGGGGTCGACCTCTGCCCCCGTCAACACAAATTGCAAGTGGTCGGAGAGGAAGGAGGAGAACCACCATAAAACGGTGCCTCCCACTCCTAACCCCCCCAACCGCTGCAACAAGATACTGTGGTCAACAGTATCAAAAGCCGCTGAGAGATCTAACAGGACCAAGACAGAGTAACAACCTCTGTCTCGGGGCTTCCAGAGATCATCCACTAACACGACCAACGCCGTCTCCGTGCTGTGCCCGGGCCTGAAACCCAATTGGAGGGGGTCTAAATATACCGCTTCATCCAGGTACTGAGGAAGTTGACGTGCCACCACACTCTCAACAACCTTCGCCACAAAGCGGAGGTTGGAGACCGGACGATAATTCGACAATAATGCTGGATCCAGGGACGGTTTCTTGAGGAGGGGCCACACCACCGCCTCTTTCAAGGTGGCGGGTAAAAGCCCCTCTCTCAAGGAAGCGTTAATGATCCCTTGGAACCAGCCTCGTGTCACCTTCCGAGTGGCCAAGACCAGCCAGGAGGGGCACGGGTCCAATACACAAGTGGTGGCATTAAGCCCCCCCCCCCAGTATCCTTCCACATTCTCTAGGGTAACAGGATCGAACTCATCCCAAATGACCTCACCGAAGTCCACCCCCGCCCCCCCCACCCGGAGATGCCCAGTTGGAGTCCAGCCCATCCTGGATCTGAGTGATTTTGTCCTAGAGAAACCTGGAAAAGTCCTCAGTCCGTGCCCGCAAGGGATCCTCCTGTGCCTCCACTTCCAAAAGGGAGCGGGTCACCCTAAACAGGGTGGCCAGGCGATTTTCCGTGGACGCAGTAAGGGTGGAGAGGTAAGACCATCCTTATCACCACTAAATACGCCCTAATATGGGATTGTAATAGTATTCGGTCAGATCCGGAGTGGCTGGCCCTCCAACCACTCTCTAGGCGTCTTTTCCGGCGCTTCATCTCCCTCAGCTCCTCGGAAGACCAAGGAGAAGTGTGGTTCAGAAATACGGAGAACTTCCCTGTGGACACATCATTGTTGAGAAAAGGTTGGGTGAGGGCTTTGCTCACTTCACTAAGACAAATTCATTAATTGCTAATGTTTTACAATTGTTCCTTTTTGGACTCGTGTAATATATAATGGAAGAAATAAAATTCAGTGGGTGTGAAATACTGAATGCATTGGGGAGAATGTGGCAGTTAGCAAAAGCTATGTTGAGGTAGTTGCAATAGTAATCTTAATGTTGAAACATAATAATCTGCTGCCTTCTCTCTTTCTGTTTGAGATGCTGAGCGTGTTTGTTTTTGAGAGAAATGTCGTCATTTATAAACATATATTTTGCAGTTTTATTGCTGAGCTTCTGAACTTTGAGAAACTAGCTAAGATAAATAACTTTATTCTTTTTTAACACCAATGTGACATATTTTAACCTGTCTACATACAAAAAGTAGTACTGTTAACAATGGCAACTTTCTTCAAGTGCACTATGAATCATTGTATTCCTTTTTCCTTTTTACATGCACCATTGCCACTATCTTACCTTCAGCAGTTTTGCTAGATTTCAATGAAGACGGAACCAGAGGGCACACATTAGAATTTTATATCAGTTCAAGAAGGGGAAAGAAGAAAGACATATGAAGCTGGAATGACATTCACTGAAGGCTCCCTAGGGAAGATAACACATGTTTTTGTCTTTCACCTGCTAGGCATGCTAAATCAGTGCAATGATAAGCTAATTTATGAAATATATTTCATTGAAACCTGGACATCTTTATTGTTGCTAGTTCAGCTATTACATGTTGGGAAATAATGGATGCTGAAGCTAAAACAATATTAAAATATTTGAATTTTTCTTCGGTAATGATTATGATATATCTTTTTCCTAATGTTCCTACAAAAATACATTTTGAAGCCACTTAGAATTAGTCAAAATTTGAAATATATATTCTTTCCCCATTCAGGGGTAATCATAGCAAAGCAATGCTATTTGTTATCCTAGTGTGCACCTCATGGAATTTTTAGTAGTGTTGCTGCTTATGTGGAAATGCAAACCAATTTTACCTCTTGGGAGACACACCTCTGCTGTGGGGTAACACATTTCAGTTCACTTCCTCAATCTATGCCTTTGTGGTTCAATTGTTCACCAGTTATGAAATTGTCATATAATAATGGTGTACTGTAGCCAGAATAATATACTATGATAGTATAAAATCAGGATGAACCATTTAAATTCCAGCAATATTGTATGTGATATAATAATGGTTCCAAAATTGTTATATAGTTAACAGGTTGATACATATTATATAATGGTAAGAGAAAGTCAAAAATGACATTATTATATACATGGCATTAATACAGCCACAGAGAAAGTAAGCTTTGCCCTATTAAACTACTGCAATGCAACTGTAGAAAGAACATAATTCTTTAGAATAGAATAGAATAGAACAGAATAGAATAGAATAGAATACTTTATTGGCCAAGTGTGATTGGACACACAAGGAACTTGTCTTGGTGTAAATACTCTCAGTATACATAAAGAAAAGATGCATTTGTTAAGAATCAAAAATCATAACATACAACACTTAATGATAGTCATAGGGTACAATCTACAATCAAGTCATACTAGGAAACAGTCAATATAAATTGTAAGGATACAAGGGACAAAGTTACAGTCCTACAATCACAAGTGGGAGGGGATGGGTGATAAGGAGTGGTGAGAAGATTACTCCTTATCACCCATTCCCTCCCACTTGTGTTCTTACAGCTTTTGTTCATTTAGGGCCCAAATCCACTGATAGTCACTAATAGGACAATGCACAGTTCATCACAAATTTCAAATCCTGCAGGCCAGCATGGAAAACAAATATTCAGTCAATATCTACCCAGTTTAACTCTGAGAAGCCTGGAGAGAGGAAAGATTCAAGGTATCTTCTTTTGACCTGACCACTAAGTGATCCCTCTACCAAACCATCTGGGTTTGACCTGCCTTGTTCTGTCTTGACAAAATTGAACAGAATTAGGTATGATACTGGAAGAAGTGTCTGTGCCCTGTGTCAGTGGGAATAGAAAGATTCCTCTTGTGGTGATTGTGGTGCTGATATGCAAACTATTAAACATGTTGTGCAAGACTGACCATGACTTGTGTTCTATGGTTCCCTAGAAGATGGAGCAATGCCAGAGGCAATCACCTGGATAGCTGAATTGGATATCCAGTTATGAGCCCACTGCCATATCCCTGTAGGTGTTTTGGATATAATTAAGTGTATTGTGTGTGTATATGTTTATTTCTCTTCTGCCGTGTTGCCAACATATGCTAAGTAAATAAACAATAGTGACCCATAGTCTTGTCCATGTACTGTGTAAGTAACCCTTTCTTTGGCTAACTAGCTGATTAACATTTGGAAAAGTTGTAGAATGTGTAGTAGCAGAAGTGAACATTCTATCTATCATATCTCTCTCTGTCTCTGTCTCTGTCTCTCTCCCTTTCCCTCTCCCTCTCTCCCCCTATCTATCTATCTATCTATCTATCTATCTATCTATCTATCTATCTTCTATCCATTCATCCATCCATCCATCCATCCATCCATCTATCATAAATAGTATCACAATACTATTAGTACTTTAGTATGAATCCATGGTGAATAATGAGAAAAATGTCCATACTCTCTGCCCATCCTGCCAAGTCAGATAGATGTGCACAATACAGGCCCACTCTCTTAAATGTTGTCTCCCAGTGCATCTAGAAGTTACACTTATTTTGTAACTATCCCTGCCTTGTGCAACATCCCACCCTGAGATCCAACAGGTCTGCACCATTTTGGTTTCAATAAAGACTTAAATAGCTGGACTTTCCTCCAAAATTGGACAAGGTTGGAGCTCAGCAAATACAGGGATGCTGTTTAGGGTGTGAGTTGTGATTTTGTTGATAGTACTTTTTAATGTTTAATTATTAAACTATGACAGGTTTATTATATATGATAGCATGTCTCTTAATTAAATTAAAAATATGATTACATTTCTCTGAAATGTTTTCAGGGCCTTTCTGTTCTTTTAGGAGATAAGTGTACAGTTGTAATTCAAAGGGAACTAATTTTAGAGAGTAAAAACAGGGGGGAAAGTCTTAATATGTGAGTTGGCCATATTAATGCGAGAAAAATCTAATTCAGTCTGATGGCACCATTGAGGGAAGCATACAAAAATAGCAATGAATAGTAATCAGTTCAAATCAATCCAATCCAATCAAGCAATCGATCAAAAAACCTGGGAGTTCCTGTATTCAGAAAGTCAACATTAACACTTTAAAGAGATAATGTTCCTGATGATGCAACCAAAGAAGGGACATATAAAAGATGGGGGGATAGAGGGGAAAGAGATCTAGGATCCAATGAACTGCAGTACTCCAAGTGGGTTAGAATTAGTGGGTTAGAAAGCAGAGTCAGAAAAAACTGTCTGAAACTACTATAGGCATCCAGATGCAACACCATCAAATCCAAGTGTAGCCATTTCTGAAGTAAGGTATGAACAAATCCTCAGGTTATTTAGAACAGGGTTCTCCAACCTTGGCAACTTTAACACTTGTGGACTGCAACTCCTAGAATTTCCCAACCAGCTGGACAGCCCTGATTTAGAATGTGTGACTTCTTGTAGTGTTTTATCTGAGAAAGGCCTTATAGTACATTTCTCATCAATAATTTTCAAATTATGTACCACAGAAGGCATCTGTGGCTTATTGAAGAGTAAAAGTAAAAGAGACAAGAATGCAAAAGAGAATCATCGGGATGAAAAATAGTAAACCTTGTCTTAGATGAATAAGACAGTAAGAATTCATCCAACAGGAAGTCCCAATTAAAGAGTAAGACTGAGGCAGAGGAATAAATCTGAATATCATTGGAATAGAATAGAATAGCTTTATTTGGCCAAGTGTGATTGGGTACACAAGGAATTTGTCTTTGGTGCATAAGCTCTCAATGTACATACAAAACAAGTAATAATCATAATAATGATACTGATAAGAGAAGGTAGTAGGAAAGTTGAGAAGGATAATAGTAATACAGCCATATTACATGGGTAAAAATACTTAGACATAAGACAGTATTGTGGCAATTAGGTGTTCAACAGAGTAATGGCACAAAGGAAAATATTGTCTTTGTGTCTAGTTGTTTTGGCATGCAATGTCATGTAGTAGGATCCCAAGGGGAGGAGTTGAAACAGTTTATGTATAGAATGTGAGGGGTCTGTAAATATTTTCTCAGTCCTCTTTCTGACCTATGCAGCATACAGGTCCTCAATGGAAGGCAGGCTGGTTGCATTTTTTTTTGTCTTGCTGTCCTAACTAGTTGTTGAAATGTGTACCTGGCCTGTTGGTTGCTGTACCAAACCAGAAAGTACAAATGACAGACTCTATTCTATTGGCATAGATGTTGTAATTAAAGTGCAAGGAAGCAATAGTAGTATGCTCATCACTGTACCCACTGCCAACCAGATGGACAAGGAAAAAGGAATAGGCATGCAATGAAAAAACAACCATTCCTTTGTGAAATTTTCCTAGCTGGCTGGCACAGGGAGCAGGGAGCAGAAGAAGGCTATATACCTGGAAATGTTTGTGCAGGTTGATACCCTAGCCTTCCTTACCTATCATACAGTTACAAAAGAAGCAAAAAGGTAACCCACTCATGATGTATAAAAGGTATTTATAAAATCTAGTAAGTCAACAGTATTTATTGAGTTTTACATAACATTAACAGCTTCACTGTTCATTTTAATCAAGGACTTGCTTGATTACCCTGTTTTTCTTGATAGAATTCAATCTGAAATTTTGTTTTTTGAAATCTTAAGGGAAATCACAATCAACATGACATCTCAAGCATTTGTGACAGTTATTGTGGTATCTAATGACAAAAATTGAAAATTGTGTAGAACTGTATAATATTTTACTTCATAATGAGCCTGGAAACATTAGAAACTCCAGAAGTAATTTAATATGATAGAAACACTTTAAAATGTTCAATTGCATTATGATGAAGTTAAGTCCAGGAAAATATATTTATCTTTTTATAAAAATTCAGATTCCCCTTGAATGGGTTTCAGATTGTTGCTTACTCAGATACCTTTTCCACTCTTCTCTTCAACTAAATGCAACCAATTAAAGTTAATTAACTCATCATTAGCTAGGATTCAGTCTGATATATCAGAATTACTTTAGAAAGCCTTCCTCTAGAAATATATGTTGCGTTATTGACAAACTAGGTTTTATGATTCCCTAAAGGAATGCTTAGCATGGGATCTATAATTTAAAGCCCATACTTTAAAAAGAAAAAGAAAATAATTCATCAAATCTCAATGGCTACAAGATGGCATATTCATGAATGACTTCCTAAGAACCATTATCCAAATAAATATGATTACTTATAAAAACGTTATCATTTCTGGTTCTTTGAACATAACTCTGGAGACTTAAAAAAAAAGTTATCATTTCAACTACAGTAGGAGCAATACCAATAAAGATATAATAATTTCTGTCACTGGGAAGAATACTTTAACCTTACTTCTTGGTTGCAGCATGCTAGCAGAGCATTGGAAGCCAAAATTTTTGCTTTCAAACTTCTGAAAATTGGGAATGGGCCAGGCAAGAAGTTTCATAGAATTCTTGCAGGCTTTGAGAAGGCTTAAAATAAAATATGGCATTTTCTCCAGAGTTTGCCAGATGTTTCCATTACTTGAAAAGCTCGTCCAATAACGTATTCATCTTTTATGGCTAAAAATTATTAACAGCTTTTTATGATCTCATTATTTTCTTCATTTACATTGAAGCAGGATGATATTGACTCTGCCTGACCTTTCAATAGTAAAGTTCCTCTAACTAAAAGAAACATTTTTTATAGGATCACTATGCAAATATGCTTTCAAACATTTCATACCGTAGATAATACCATCAATGGATTTTGAGTTTATTTCTTAACTCCAGAACCATTTTTTTTGTGTAACTAGGATGCCATAACTCCTTTGCTTTTCAAACAAAGCATTGCTTTAAACAGCATATATGAAGCTTATAGGACTCACATCTAGCAGAAGAGAAAATATGGTTTATATAGTCATAGATAGTTTCAGCAGATATTTCAGCAGAAGGGGAAGAATTGAAAAATGGTAGGGGGAAATATAGAAGGCTATTCTGAATTTCTGTCTAGAAATTATGGATTTCCTGCAGTCTGTTTTCCTGCAAAACTCTGCATTGCTAAAGACATATCTCCCAAAGTGAATAGAAATGTCTGTGTTTTCTGATCAACCACTCAAAAAACCTTAATGGGATTTTGCATGTTCAATACTGACATTAAAATAATTCAAATTTATCTCTTTTCCTTTTAGTCATGTCTTGTCTATTTTTTTGACATGCCAAGGAAAAGTGGTTTCCTCAAGGCAATAGATGGGGAAAAAATGGAGCAGTGAATAGGCTAGGAATTTTCAAACGTTCATAAGGTCCAAAATTATATCCTGAGCAGGTGTCTATATTAATTAGTTGCTATAACAACGAAAGTATATCAGTTTGCTACTAAGCAGAGCCTTGTTACTATCTAGAAACATCATTTTAGAACCTCAGATTATGCAGCCCATGTGTATATTTGCTGCCTGGATTTATATTAAATTGGAAACAGACAAAATTTGTGAAATTAAAGATTTCTGATAATTTGTCTGTCTATGTAAGAAAAAGTAGAAGAAAGGGTGTGTTTTATTAGGGATTCAGATTCCTAACAGATTCAGAAGATGTTTGTTTGGGCTGAATGGGGAGGGGGAGTGGAGAGAGAATTACATTACAGATTATGCTATAAATCAGAAAGAAAGAAAGGGGGGAAGGAAGGAAGGAAGGAAGGAAGGAAGGAAGGAAGGAAGGAAACTATGAAATAGTGGATATGGTGATATTGGGACCAAAGAACCTAAGGAATCTGAGTTTTTTCTAGCTCTTCAAATCTCAGTTCTATTGGCTATTGAATCAAGTATGACACAACTTGGAAGATCAAAAACTGGATCTGTTTGAGTTTGTTTGCCGCCCATCTTCCCGTAAGGTTACAACATTCAAATGAAATCATGTGTATAAATGTATGAAATCATATTAAACCATTATTTCCAAAACCCTTTGAGTTAGGGTATTAGTCAAACAGTGTTTTGCTATAGTAGCATCAACCAACAGCCTGAATGGCAGAAGTTCCTTGAACAGTTATTTCAATTTTTAAGATTACATATGAAAGAGGTTTAAATGCATACAAGCAGCTTCTTTGTATAATCATACTGAAAAATAAAAACATTCTGCTGCCAAAGTTGAAAAAATACAGGTTTTCAAAATAACATTATTATAGTTCATCCTTACTGAAGATTTAAGCAAAATATTGAAATTACTTTAAAATGAATTTGATTATCTAATTTTAATAGAAAAAACAAAATATCACTAGATAACAATAATTATTATTATTGTTGTTGTTGTCATTTATGATTTATTAATCCTTTGATGAAATCATCTGTAAACTTCACTGTTGTATTTGTAAATATTATAAGTTTTCACATCTATTTATATGCATGCATATATAGAGATGTAGATAAGGATAGAAATAGAGACAATATAGACATAGATATAACGTCTTTCAATATATACTTAAATAAAGCTATATAATGTCTTGTCTGCTGTAGTTGTCTCTTTTTCCCTGCTTTTGCCTGCAATTTGTTGTGTTGCACAACACTGTTGCCTTGCACAACACAGCTCTATACATGCAACACAGATCTATTCTATTGTTTAGGAGGATGTTTTAAAGCTGTACAATTTGGAAAAAAGGCACAAACCCAGAAAAATCTAGCTTTTAACAGTTAATGTCATACTATACTGCATTTCAAGTCAAAAATATCTTTTTAATTCTAATGTGCAGGAAATATAAAGTGAGCAATTACTTGAGCTAAATTTCACATGGGAGACAGAATAATTCATCAGTATTTCCAACTACTTGATGCCGCTACATCAGTCTATTAAGTCTTTTGGTCCTTGAAGGAAGGAAAAGGCATTTTTCCTTACCTCAACTCCTATCCAAGTCTCTGTGATAATTTTAAAAATAGTCTTTACCATGATTTAATATAGTGAGTTGAGATACATTCCATTAAATATAATTAGATCTAGACAGGAAAGGTAGTTGTAAGAAGCTAATGAAATATCATTAAAACTGAATCAAAGATTGTTGATTAGAATAAGCTAATCCTGATTAGGATAAACAAACTAGATGATAGAATTCTTATTCCCTCACTCAATTAATTTTTAAATGTGAAATGAAAAAGCATAGGAAATGAAAAGGATCTCAGGTTAGTATGGACAATGTTGATTTTCTTCTGAAATTAATATTATCGGCTATAAGATCTGCATCTTTTCTGGTAAAACAACTCTATCCTGCTCAAGGGTTGTGCATCAATTGCTGTGTGAATAGAGGAGGTTTTGAGCAAGTAACTCTTTTTTGAGGAACAGGGACAACATCTGCTTAAGCTATAGTTGGTTGAATGGAGATACTCTATCTGCAGATCATTTAAATGGAGGAGGAGGAGGATGATGATGATGTTGATAATCATGATCATGATGATCATGATTTTATTTACTTGGGTTTATGCAATTCCTTTCCTATCAACGTTGAAATGCTTACTAATTTCTTAATATACTTAATCAACAAATAAGGAATACCAATTGTACCATGTAAAAGAACATCCCAGACAAACACATATGGAATTAAATTCAATATACAGTATTTATATGAAACTCACAATTCATATACATGCAAGCACGACAAGCAACTTTTGAACCAAATTTTTTCTTTACTACTCTATTTCTTTGTAATATCTTTTCAATCCAATCTCTAATCCATCCTCCAAAATGGCTATAATACTCTCTAGTAGTAAATTCTTATTATTATTTTCCCTTTCTCTATTCTTTATTTTTAAAATAACTCTTGTCATAGACTTTCACTATTTTTCCAGACTTTTTTGGCTTCCAACTACAGGTGAAACTTGAAAAATTAGGATATCATACAAAAGTTCATTTATTTCAGTAATGCAACTTAAAAGGTGAACCTAATATATGAGATAGATTCATTACATGCAAAGCAAGATAGTTCAAGCTGTGATGTGTCATAATTGAGATGATAATGGCTTACAGTTCATGAAAACCCCAAATCCACAATCTCAGAAAATTAGAATATTGTGAAAAGGTTCAATATTCTAGGCCCAACTCTAATCAGCTAATTAAGCCATAACACCTGCAAAGGGTTCCTGAACCTTTAAATGGCCTCTCAGTCTGGTTCAATAGGCATCACAATCATGGGAAAGACTGCTGACGTGACAGTTGTGCAGAAAACCATCATTGACACCTCCATAAGGAGGGAAAGCCTCAAAAGGTAATTGCAAAAGAAGTTGGATGTTCCCATAGTGCTGTATCAAAGCACATTAATAGAAAGTTATGTGGAAGGGAAAAGTGTGGAAGAAAAAGGTGCACAAGCAGCAGGGATGATCGCAGCCTGGAGAGGATTGTCAGGAAAAGGCCATTCAAAGGTGTTGGGGACTTTCACAAGGAGTGGACTGAGGCTGGAGTCAGTGCATCAAGAGCCACCACACACAGACGGATCCTGGACATGGGCTTCAAATATCGTATTCCTCTTGTCAAGCCGCTCCTGAACAACAAACAACATCAGAAGCATGTTACCTGGGCTAAAGCTAATATATGGGCTACCTTGGAGCTATGATGAAATCCTTCTATCTCAGATGCCTGATAAAACAGTGAAATAGTGCACCATTGGATTTACCTAGAAAGAAAAGGGCTAGATAGAAAAAAGTAGCTGGATCAGGAAAAAGAGAGGAAAAAAAAACTCTTCTATATGCAAGGCAAAGTTCAAAGCCATTGTGCCATTTCAGCAGTATGGTTAAAAAGAGAATAAAAAGTGAAAGATGTGTGTTTGTGTTTTATTTTTATAGTTATAATATACACTGAAGATGGCATTTAATTTCATTGTACCAGGTGCAATGACAACAAAGTAAACAACTAAACTAAACTAAAAGCTATCAGAGTACATTGATGCCATCAAAGAAAAGGTTCTTCCTCAGCAAGACAGCTAAAGAAGAACTATTAGGGTTAGCCGGTAACAAACTGACACAAATGCTAAGACAGATAGGAATGTTCAAGAGAATGTAATATCAAAAAGAAGTAGAGATGAAAAAAATGTATTATTGCACTATTTTGATGCTGAGCAGGGCAATGTTATGTACTGCTGCCTTCCAAAAATAGTTATCTGCCTATGCAGATGGACAGGTAAGTGCAGAACAGCCCTCATGCTACAGATTATAAAGAAAGATCACTGAGCTCCTAGAGCAAGTGTGTGCATCAGGGTTGTTTTTGACATTGGGAGGGGGGGCGATGGGCTTGACCATTGAGAGTGAGGCCAGCTTGATGTCACTTGTATCAGGGGAGCCTGTGTTGGCCTGATTGCTGTGCCAGCGAAAACGGGCTGCCGAGTCCTATTTTCAGCTGCAACAGCCTCCTGCAACCCTCTGCCAGTGAAAACGCGGCCCTCCGAGCTCTGTTTTCACTGGCAGGGGCACTGCGGGCCAGTCCTTTGCTGTTTCCAGAGCAGCTCAAAGTTGACTCAGCCTTCCATCTTTCTGAGGTTAGTAAAATGAGGTTCAAATTGTTGGGAGCAATATTTTGATTCTGTAAACTGTTTAGAGCAGAGGTATCAAACTTGTGGCCTGCGGGCTGGATGCCTTATGCACTGGCCATGCCCATGCCTGGTTTAGCGAAGGGGGGGAGTCACATGATGCTGCCGTGACAATGCAAGTTTGACACACTTGGCTTACAGAGTGCTATAAAGTACTATGAAGTAGCATATAAGTCTAACTGCTATTGCTGTTGCTATTAATCTTCATAATTAAGTAGACATTACTATTATCCAGAAGTCATAATTATACAATAAGCTACTCCAATTCTCTAAACGGAATCCATCTTTTAAAAGTACAAAAACCCCAAAATCCTAAATTGGCATACTATGCTCAGAATCAGTTGTTTATGCCTGCCTGTGAGAGAATTATTTCATTTTACCATTATTTTATCAAAACCAGAATCTCAAACAATCAGTTTCATTGTGTTGTGATGTATAATATTTTAATAATAATATGGCATATCTAGATAACAAAAATCTGCTCTCTCTTAGTATCTTCTTTGCACCAGAAAAAAAAACCTCATAAATTAAATATCTCTGTTAAGATAAAAAGATTGATTTAAGATAAAATATTCATAGGTATTTTGCACTGTCATGACAATCAAAAAGGCTTCGTGTGATTTGGGAAGAGAAGATAAAATTCATGAAGTTGGGCAACCCCTGAAAGAGAAGTAATAAGTACAATAAATATGTAATGTAATAGATATCTACATATCATATTTCAACAGCACAATACATAAGATATGGGCTTTAATAACTTTTTAAAAAGGTCAGTTCCTTTGCTGAGCTGTAATATATGATACTAAGTTGTACAATTTGTTCAAGAATAATCATTTGAAAATATGTCTTTTTTGTGTGTCATGAATAAATGATGCAAATTTTTATAGTTTTACATTATAGCTTGCCTTGTGTACTCTTAGGTGGGATTTTTTTGGGGGGTGGGACTTTACAATCCCAGAGCCAAACTGACATGACAATAATGCCTCCTAGCACCTTTAGAGTATTAATTTTTGGTAGTAGCAGTAACATAATGGTGATATTTCTTATTTGCATGCTACAACAGAAAATACAAGCAATTAAATAATTACATGCAAAAACACTGACAAATTGCAGCAATTGCAGGTTTATTTTCCAAATGGAATAAGGCACCGGTAAGAGCACACAATACACACAAATGTACACACACAAACAGAGTCCAAAATCTCAAACTGCTCAAGTTTTAATATCCCATTCAAGCTCATATTTCTGAAAAGAAAGGATCTTAATAAATTACCAAGTTTCTGAATGTGTGTCAGATCTCATTCTCTCCTTCTTTCCCTTGTGGACTATCAATCTTGTAAAAACAACTTCCTGTATTTACAGAGAGGAATCTGTGCAGTTTCCATAATGGCCATTGCTGGATATAATAATACACAGTTCATCTGGAAATACATTTTATATATATATATATATATATATTCCAAAATAAATGGCTTTCTTGTTTTTTCTTCATCTTCTTCAATAACTGGTTCCACTGACAAAGTGCTCTTATAATTAAAAAGTTGTTCCTAACTATCAACATTCCATTTGTTGCATTCTTAATTATAAATGCTAGTTTGTGTTTGATTTTCCAGTTCTTGATATTTTAAATAACATTTTAACATATTATCATTTAAAATGCGCATCTTGCCTTCTCATTTTGAAAGATATATATAAATTGCTTTAAAAGGCATTCTAAAAGAGTTAGAACAGGGTACACATCAAGTTTATGATCACAAAAAAAAAATGCAGAAAAGAGAACATGTAAGCAGGAATTTAATATAATTGATATATGTTTATTGTATCCAAGCAAGATTTATGAATAGCTACCATTGGCTCTGTTTTGCAGAAAAGAATTAATCAGGTGTTTTAAGTTGCTTAATAATGGTCTGATGGAATTTGTTTAATTGGTAAAGGGGTTTCAACTGTATATAGTGTATATATGTGTATGTGTGTGTGTGTGTGTGCAGGTCTTGGCGTGTTCGGGTCTTTTCCCGTGTAAGATTGAGACTATCTTGGCAACGTTTCGACAAGATCTCACTCGCCATCTTCAGGCTGGTGCTTTCAGCTTTGTGCTTGTGCAAGCAAAGCGTGATCTGAGCTGCTGTCTTAGAACACAGAAGGTCATCGTGCAGCCCATTATCCAGGTTATTACGACCCAGGAGATTACAGCACAAGACCCAGGAGGTCAGAAGATTAGAACTCAGAAGGTCATCACACCACCCATTACCCAGGTCATTATGACCCAGGAGATTACAGCACAAGACCCAGGATGTCAAAACAATAGAACTCAGAAGGTCATCACACAGCCCATTACTCAAGTCATTACAACACAGGAGACTGAAAGACACACAGCCAATACCTCAGCCACACATGTTCGTAACAAAAAACCAGCCAAACTGCGAACATCAACTCAATCAACCAATCAAGAAATAACAACACAGCCAACCTCCCCACCAGTATATATAGAGAGACAGCAGCTCAGATCACACTCGCACAAGCACGAAGCCGAAAGCACCAGCCTGAAGATGGCGAGTGAGATCTCGTTGAAACATTGCCAAGATAGTCTCAATCTTACGTGGGAAAAGACCCAAAAGTGCCAAAACCTGCATACCTGTACCCGTGAAAATCTACAAAAACAAATAGATAGACAGACAGACAGACAGACAGATAGATAGAGATAGAGATAGAAATATAGATGATATAAATATGGATATAAATATAAAAGTAGGTAAAGATGTAGATAGATATAGATTAGATATAAATATGGATATATAGAAATAGAGATACAGATATAGATCAATATAGATATAGATAGATGGTGGATAGGTGTATGTACATACAGAGAGAGAGAGAGTTAAACATATAGATAGAAATATAGGTATAGATTTCAGCTGTTTCAAAAGAATGGTATATTACCATTCCTGAAACTAAGGCAAAATAAATTTCTATGCTGTTTAGAAAGTGTCAACAATATTTTAGTCTGACATCCAAATCTGGTTCTGAATGAGCTTCAACATTTTCAATATTCTCTGCCATTTCTCCTCGAGTGGAAACTGTCAAGGACAAAAACAGCAGTTCTCTCTCTTGTACCAAATGGGTGTAAGCCACAAAGAGTCAAGTAATTCAGAAGCAAGCATGCTAAGAATAACTAGGACTTTTAATACTTGCAAAATCTGTATCAAATAAAGTGCTCATGTAAAATCTTCTTTTCCAATTGCCACAAAAAATGTAACTAGCATTTAAAAACACATATCTGTAAATATGAGATGAGTCATTGAATACAGATAGATGAATTGGTAATTAGATTACTATGTCTCTTTTTTAGAAAATACATGATTTGCTTTTTGACTAGCCCTTATTCAATGATTCAATTATCACACCTCATTTTAATATATGTTCAATAGCTATGAAAAACAGTTAATCTATGTTAATAAGAGTTCTGAAAATGTGTCTAAGATTACATTATAATAAAGATCTACCCATTTTTAAGAAGTGTGTCTAATTTTATGTCCATTACTTCTTGGTTTGTACATCACAAATATGGATGATTGCATTGCAATTTTATGTCGCAACTTTTTTTCAAACAGATTGAATTATTTAGCAGTATTTAATTATTCTGAGTTGATTATTTCATCATATTTATCAGCATTATCTGGTTGTTTTGTTATCTAACATAGCAACAGCATTATAGATGTATAATCTTATAACCTTCTCAGTTCCTAGAGAGCAATGCTAAGAAAATTTTCTTTGCTGGGTACTTTCATCATATAAAAATGGCAGTAAATTATACAGTGTTAAATGCGTTAGTATGAAGGTCTAAATTAAAAAATATTTGGAAAGTCCAATCTTCACATTCAGCAGTTCCAAGAAGATTCCTCACCCATTTACATTATTCAGGTGATCTGAGGGAACTCCAAGAGGCCTCAGCAACTCTCAGAAAGATTGTTAGGAATATAAATACTTTCTCCACCATTCAATCAGACTGAAGAAGCTTCTTGGATGAGAAGTGAAATGACTTCAAGGAAAAAACAAAGAAAGTCCAGTTGCCCTTTGAAAAAGCATATTTAGGATGTGGACTGGATAAACATTGAATTAGGCAGATGAATTAAACTCAAATGTTGGACTATGTAGAAAAGAAAAAAACATTTAATGGTATATAAAATGTTATTATATTTGATATTGTGCCATTTACACAAGAATATTTTGATGTAATAAAAATTAGGTTTCTGTGAAAATAGGCCAAAATGATTATTGGAAAGCCATTTTATTCTATTATCACAATATTGTTTTGGAGTACACATCAATACTCAATGCTCAAAAATAAATTTGTAGGGTCTTGTCAATGGAAAGATAATGTTTTGATATAGTCAATGTTTACCCACTTTCTCAGAATTAAGTTTTGCAATTGATTTTTTAGAACAAGCTATTCAAAATGGCTTCAGCTGTTTTTTTTCTCACTCTGACAAATAGGGAAATGAGGAAAAATTATCAAAGTTACACAAGGCCAACTAGAAAATAACGCCTGAGAGGTTTTCTTATATAAAATGCCCTGAATAAACTCTACTATATAAAAAAAAACTTTGTTAAACTAAAACTATTGGGGTAAAATAAATTCTTTCAGAATGTACGGAACTAGTTCCTACTTAATTATAAGGAAATCCTAAGAAGGTTACAGCAGTGAAACATTAAAATTCTAAGGGCAACTAATAACATTAAAACTTTATAGCCCCAGATAGAATAATTTAGACAAAAACAACATGAACATATGTTTTGTGTAATAATAACAAACATTTATAGCTGTCAAGAGAGAAAAACACAGGTTTATGCACACCTTAATGGCGTGCATGGCTGAGCATGAGTATATTTAAAACATAATATATTACAAAATTGGCAGCAGGCATGACTCTTCTGGGTACTATGTTAAATCAATGAATAAATTACCAAAAGTGTGCTGTGGCTGTTTGGATGTGTAATTGAGCTTAACGTATGTAGTGTTATTTTAAAAGAAACTGTTCAAGGAGCTTCTGGTCCAATCCACAATGCATCTTTTTAAAGCTGTTTGCAAATAGCAATAAATGAAACTGTCTCACAGTAGGAAGGAAGTTTAGTTATATACACATTAGGCAAATGGGGGAAAAGTTAATTTTAATATGCTTTTCGAGAATTAAAAACAAACTAAAAACAGCAGCAGTACTGGCTCAGAAAATCAACATTTTACACTGTGATTTAAACTTTTTTTAATTAAGATTTGTCCTGTGCTCCAAGGTCTTTATGTCAAAAGAAGTCATGAAGAAACTTATGGAATACATTAAATTATTCCATCCCAAAGACTTTGTAGTGAATTACAAGCTAACATTAGAGTATATTACATTTTTATAATTTAATTTTTTAATATAATTTAATAGAGTTTAGTAATTTTAGTGCCCCTAAATTTTTAAAGAAACTTACAAAGGGGAGGGAGAGGGAATGCTCTATTTTTTTAATAGCTGCATTTTATTTTTTGAAATATCAGTAGAGTCCAGAATTGATTTTGTAACAGTATTTTTTAAAATCAGCCTATAATATTGAGGTAAAACAATCATATTTGTAATTCAAAAGCAGTTCATCTTCTGTATTAAAAACAGAGTTTATTTAATGAAAAAAAAAAAAGACATCCATTCCATTTTCTGGCTACTTTGCTGCTCTCATGTCTTCTTTTTCATGGTATTCTTAACTTAGAAACAATAAAAACAAGAATTAGAATTCCCAGGCAGATGTTTCTTAGGTTGTCAAAATCTGTTCTTATCTTTTGGAAATATCATTCAAAAATACTGCTTGCTTTAATTTACTGGTTCTGACTAACTACACTCAATTTCTCTTTCTAGTATAATGTAAATATTGTAGAATATTGTTGTTTCTGTATCATAAGAGTTTCACAGGGATTTCCAGTCTCTCACCATGCCTCCTTGGGATTACATGCAACAAGAGAGAGCACTTTAGCAGCTATGACACTCAATTATCAAACACACGTTTCCATGAAGTAGGTTGGTGCCAACATTTGTTTCGTTTTGTTCATTCAACATTTTAGCATTCAATAATAGTAGATATAAATGTGTTGACAATCGAATATGTATGTGCTTTTCTTTTTACATTGCTACATAACACAGAATGAAAATGGGGAAAGCTCAGAGTGTCTCAGGATGAGCTGGGAATGCATGGGATTTCCACAGCTGTTTGGAGAGAAGGCATAAAGTGGACACTCTTCCTTATTTTCCTGATTTTGAGAAAGGGTGGTCATTATAGAGGCTTGGAACGCACTGAGTTTGGAATTAAACATTTTTCACTCACCTACAAAAAGTCTTACTTGTCAATTCTACCAAAGCATAAAGCATTTTGAAGTCAGCTGGATATAAAATTCACGATGTCTAAATAGATTTTTTTCTCCCTTCAAACACTGTTTTACCTGCTTTTCCCTATGTGCCCACCCTGGTGCAGAATAGCTATGTTTTATGTATTCTGCTGGGAGTAGAGCTAAAAGATTTCACAGATAAAAAGGTTGTTATATTGTGCAGAAAGAAAGAAAGAAAGAAAGAAAGAAAGAAAGAAAGAAAGAAAGAAAGAAAGAAAGAAAGAAAGAAAGAAAGAAAGAAAGAAAGAAAGAAAGAAAGAAAGAAAGAAAGAAAGAAAGAAAGAAAGAAAGAAAGAAAGAAAGAAATCTAGGCAGATGGATTATAAAAGTAATTAAAATAGTTTTAATGGCATCCAAACATGTAGAATCTAAGTGTTGTCCCTATTTAAGGATATTGTTGTTCACATGAAATTCCTTTTCTAACTTATTACATAATATTTCTTCAGCATAACAGTTACAGCAAAAATTCAAATACTGTTAATTAAAAACAACACTCTAGGTGCTAGTTATATTATATAGCTATAAAAAATTAACACACAAATACCATAAAAGTGTGAGATGCTTTTTTAAAAAAAGTGTAGTGATTTTCCAGTCACCAATCATTGAGATAAATACTTTTCAACTACAGAAATATAGTATTATTCCAGTGATATGACTGTATGTATTTTGTAAGACAAAACAAGTATTTAATAATAATACGTATGCACAGTAAAGATTCTAAAGGTGTTTTCTATTTATTTTCTCTTTTAAAAATTATGAATATACAGTATAATCTAGTGTGATCTAGCACAATATTGATTTAAAACAGTTTTCTCTGCACAAGTGATTAAAAAGTACACTGAACGCCTATGCATACAAGCTTTAGTCCTTATTATCCACCAAGCCATGAATAACTACAACAATCAATACTTTTAAAAAAAAAATGGAATAACAATTTATTAATAAATATTTAGTGATTAGAATCAAGCTAACTATTTAGAATGTGAACAATTCTAAATCAATTTTTAAAAATAATAACTATCTAGAAGAGCTATTTTATACCACTAGTTGTAGAGATTGCTACTAACATGAATGATTTTTTTAAAAAGTATTTAGTAAATTCACAGATGATAATACTAAGGATAGTTACTAGTCATAGAAACTATATATTAGTTCTTGTATGATAATTAGTGAACTAAGGGGAAATATAGGCAGAAGATAAATACCATGTCCTGTACATGGGATACCCATAAGTTCTATACTATGATTGAATTTATAACATGTACATGTGATGTGTTATATAATTGATATAGCAGTACATGTTCCGTGAGCAGACACAGAACTATGGATGAAAATGGGGCACAAGCCATCAAAAGTAGCTACGAGCAAACAATTAGGAACCAGGGTGGGAAAAAAAGAAGATACTTGATCACTAAGGATATTACTGAAATCTGCTCTAGTTGCTGCCTTCCAATACTCAACTTCTTTTCTCTAGCATTTCTTCATGGCTGCTCATACAGTGACATTGCCATTTATGTCATTATAATGTGTAGTACATAGAGGGAAAATCAAAGAACTAACATTGGCTGCATCCTGATCTTTGTTCAACAGATCAGTGTTTTAGCAATTTTTGTACAAATGAGTATATGAAAACTGCATCATTTGCAGGTGTCAGACCCTGGTCAATGTTGTTTGAGCCAGAAGCTAAGTAGACCTGATTAGTACATGACTTTCAGGGAGAACCAGGACTTTAATTTCGATTAGAAGGCAATGGCAAACTATGTCTGTGATGCTGCCTGAAAATCTGCACAGACACATGAAAGTGAGTAAGAAAAACACTCAGGCATGCAGCAGCAAAAGTAAGGAAGCCAGAGAAGGATAGTCTCCTCATCTTCTATTGGAGCCTACTGGGTCCTATCTCTCTATCTCACTTGTGCAAGGTATTAATTCTCAGCAAGTGATCCAGGAATAGAGCACAGGCTCAGGTTAACACTGTCAGCATTAACAGATGTTGCACTTCTTCCAATTCCAACAACAAATCCTCAGATCCATCAATTGCTAAGTATTGTAGGGGGATACTCAAAAGAGATTCTAGCTGGCTCTGTTCCTGGGCGCTAAGGACATCCTTTTAGCATTTCTTAAGAGTGATCAAAACAAACATTTTGATGAACACAATTAGGCTGTGCATTTCTCAACTAGCACCCATTTTTCTCCTCCTTAACTTCTTTTTCTCCTACCTTTTAACTTTATTTCCTTTTAACTTCCTTTTCTCCTTCCTGGCCCTTCCTGCCTTGTTCTTCTGTGTTCCCTATCCATTTAAAAACAAACACAAGAGTAGAAGTTGAGACAAAATTGTATGAATGAACATATGGGAAAACAGTGTGTTTTGCATCTAATGTTTTTGCCATGAATGTTTTAAATACCTGGCAATGTTTTTCTTTTTTCTTTTTTGTAAGGAATAGAAAATCTCATATCCTGTTGAAGGCTGCATTATTGTTGTTGTTTTTTTTAAATTCAACTGTCCTCTAACATTTCATTCTAATGAATATTTGCCTATAATAATGGGAAGAACTTTTAAAAGATTATCAACAGTTCTACTTTGAAAAAATTCTATGCAGCTCAATATGAAGGGAACATAACAGCCTAGGGACCTTCCTAGTTTATTTTAAACCTTGAGTAATAATACATCATAAGATAAAATAAGATCCTAAATGAAGTCTTAGGATCCTGTTTTTGTATTTGGCCTCTCTTTAGAGTATAATAATTGATTTTAAGCCACCACTCTTTTATTATGCAAACCATTATTATGAGAAATTATATGTCTGTTTTTCACTTCCAGAATTTACAATGCAATGCTAAATATGTCTACTTCAAAATTAACCTCACAAGAGTTCAAAGGGACTTACTTCCAAGTAAATGAGCAAAGAATTATAGCTTACTTAGAAATCATTGCTGCAATTACAGTATTGCTGACCATAATAGATTTATCATAATAAGAACCTTTGTAGATTAGAAGCCTAGAGTTGAAAAGCTTTTTAAATGAGCTAGAGAAAAACAACATATCTCCTCATGTGTATGACATTTCTCTGTATTGATCAAAAGACCTAAATCAATTCATTCATATTTTTTCATATCATGATACTAAGTATCCCAGGAAAAGCAGTGTAGCTTGAACCATCAACATACATTAGAGTCGCAGCCATAGGTTAGCAGTTGGTAACTACAATTCAACCTTTCTTTCCTTTCAATTTTCTTTGTCATTTCACCATTTTCCACCAAGATTTACCAATGTTAGCTTTTGTAGATTAGAATCAATAGTGTATTGAGATCATATGTGTATTGTGCAGAAGATGAACTAAGTAAGTACTTTAGGTAGCCCCACCTCTGTACATGGCTCAAATTAAAAATTAGTGTGGCTGTCTTTTGAGAAAAACAGTGAAAATGTCATTATTTTTCTTAAAATACAACCACACTAACTGAGAAAGTTCCTCCATTGTAAATTTTAATAAAGGACAATTTTGTTTTCACTTTTCCTATACGAGATTGTGCTCTTTCTATCCTCAGAATGGAATTAATCATAAAGGTAAAATTATTCATTACATGGGTGAATCTTAATTGATTAAAAAAATCCAAACAACAAACATTAATTTTATTCTATCTAATCTGCTAAATCATGTAAACCTTAATACCTATAAGGAATATCCACAGGAGATTCCAGATGCACCCATTCTTTCATAAATATAAATTTTGATCCATACAAAAGTTTTGATTTCTTTTTCATATGTAGTTCTACAATGGGGCATACCACCAGCAATAATGAGGCACAAATGAAGACAAGTATGTTATTTTATGGTATAATTACTGCATAATATGGTTCTACAAAAATAAAACAGGTTTCAGGATTTAATCAGGCAATGGCCAACCTGAAAAAGGGGGCAGTTGGTGTAATTTATGACTAAGAATGATCATTATAGAAAGTCAGTGGTGTATTAAGCAGATTAAGCAGACTAAGCATTAAGCAGACTAAGCACGTGCTTAGGGCACTAGACCCAAAGGGGGCACCACAAAGTTGAGAAAGAACAAAAAACAAAAGAATGAAGATTTGTAAAAAATCTTGTATGTACAAAGGAGGGGGACCAAGATTTGTCACTATTTAGGGCACCAATGAGACTTCTAAGAAAGTACCAGAAAATAAGTTACATAAATAAGGCAAGCAAGCAAGCAAGAAAAGAAAAGAAAAGAAAAGAAAAGAAGGGAGGGAGGGAGGCAGGGGGAGGGAGGGAGGGAAGAAGGAAGGAAGGAAGGAAGAAAGAGAGGGAGGGAGGGAGGGGGGAAATCAAGCATGCAAAACACATATCATCCATCAAGCCTTTTTGATGTCACCAGGACCGTGTCCCACCTTGAGGTAGCAATAGATTAAATTGTAGCTGTTTAGGAAATTTAAGTTAAATTAGTGTTTAGTAATACTAAATCATAAGTTAAAATGCCTAACCTCCCTCCCTCCACTCTGCAACAGTTGAAGAGTGTTTGTTTCTCACCCTTTATCATTAGCCATAAGATCTTGTGCACAGCGAAGTATGGCATAACGCACTGTCTGAATGTAGTCAGTGCTTTGTAATATTCACATTATGGTCTTTTTTTCTTAAAAAGAAAATCTTGCCAGTAAGTCCACCATTAGATCTACTAAGAATAAATGACACTGTAAATGATGGAAGAAAACCTCAAACAAAACAAAACAAAAACAAACCCAATTCAAATAAATATATCTGTAAAAAATATAAAGTGTTCCAAAAAAACAAAAACAAAAAAGCTTGTGCTTATTAAATGATGTCCCTGCTGTTCCTTCTGCTCAGAATTCTCTATATGGCTTGCAGGGGATTTCAAGGAGTTCATCTTCCCTAGTAGTAAGGCCACAGATTGAACCTGGGACCTTTTTCATACAAAGCTTACTGTATTCTTTACCACTGAGTTATTTCTTGAGTACCTCGGCTTCTGCAGAATTATTGAAAATCCAGGGTTCTCTTTCCAGGCAGATAAGGAAGAAAGAAATAATATGAGAGTGTGTATGTGGGGTGGGGGCAAAACAATGCTGAGGAAAAAATCAAAGGCAGAATTTTTGGTCTGTCAACCACACACAAACACAAAAAGATAATCTTTTTTTTTTATAAGAAAAATGCAACTTACTTAATGCGTTCAATGAAATAAGGTTATTGTATATGCTCTTTGTTCTTAAGTAATTTATAAAAGGCATTTCTTCTATACTGAGATTTCATTTTTTAATAAAAATCATTTCCAAAGCATTGATTCTGATAATTTCTCTCACAAATCATATTTTTGATATCAAGTTCCTAAGTAAATAATCCTTTCTGCCCATTTCCTTTTTTCTTATTTGAAGGTCAAAGATGGCATATGCTATAAGTGAAAGAGTTAACTCTATTTTTTGAGGGATGGTGGAGTTTTTTGAAGAAAATGTATCCCAAATTCTACATGCAGTTGTGAAATAAAAAAATACCTGCAACGTAATAAAAGGCACAACCATATATGCAAAATCTGACTCCCTGAAAGTAAATTTTATAATATGTTTCTATGAATGCCTCCTTTTTTTTTTTGTCCTCCCTATATACCTACAAAAAGGCCCTATGGTAAGATGGAAACATTCCTTTAAAAACTCCTAAGGGAAAAGTTTTCCAGAGACTTTGAAATCCTTACTATTTCTGGTTGCTTTAGAGATTTGTAACATCAGCTCTCCATGGCTGTCTCTGTGCAAGGTGAAAAAAGAAAAGAAAAGATGTATTTCTTAGATTTTCTATTATGCTTCACAGGCTTCTTATGGGCTCAATAGTATTGTGGAAATCAAGAGGGATTTTTCTTATTATCTTTCTTATTCTCATTTTTGTTTTCTCATTCCACCAAAACACAGGGAGAGAACACATTTTCAGGAGCTTGGGTGGTCATTAGCAATTTAAACTTATATAGTGCTGACACAATGGAAAGAGAATTAATTAATATACATTAAAGTAATGGAATTACCTATGGAAATCCATTTCACTGCTCGGAGTTCCTCAGATAAACAGCATAGTAGAATCTTACAGCCAAAGGACTGGCTGTTTAATAAAAATCAACACATATCGTGAATTCAGAAAATGTCTCCTGTGGAGAGAAGTGCTCTTTCTATCAGCAGGAGGCTTTTGATGCACAGGAGATTTTCCTCTAGCTGAAAGAGGGAGGTGATGATCTTTATCAATTCCTCCTTCCCCCTCAGTTCCCTATCTCCCACCCAAGATCTCTTCCAAAGGACCAGGGAATCTTCTAGTGCAACAGATGAACTGCAAAGCAAGGCAGAATCTGCAAAAAGATTGCCTTTTGTTTTCTCACCATGTGCTCATGCTGAACAGAACTTGGACGTATGCTCAGTGGCAGATTAAAACTATGGATTCGGACCATAACTTCCCTCCTTATTTTAAATAGCCAGTCACAACGTTACAATGCAGTGGTGGGATTCAAATTTTTTTACTACCAGTTCTGTGGGTGTGGTTTGGTGGGCAAGGCAGGGGTAGGATACTGTAAAATCTCCAATCAGAAGTGGGATTTGCCGGTTCTCCTAACTACTCAAATTTTCCGCTACCGGTTCCCCAGAACTGGTCAGAACCTGCTGAATACCACCTCTGCTACAATGGCAGCAGATATATATTTGTTTTCCTAGATTTTCACGGGTACAGGTATTCAGGTCTTGGTGTGTTTGGGTCTTTTCCCATGTAAAATTGAGAGTATCTTGGTGACGGTTTGACGAGATCCCACTCGCCATCTTCAGGCTGGTGCTTTTGGCTTCATGCTTGTGCGAGCAAGGTGTGATCTGAGCTGCCATCTCTCTATAAATACTGGTGGGAAGGTTGGCTGTGTTGTCATTTCTTGATTGGTTGATGGAGTTGATGTTTGCAGATTGGCTGGTTTTTTTGTAAGAACATGTGTGGCTGAGGTATTGGCTGTGTGTCTATCAGCCTCCTGTGTTGTAACAACATGGGTAATGGGCTGTGTGATGACCTTCTGAGTTCTATTGTTGTGACATCCTGGGTCTTGTGCTGTAATCTCCTGGGTTGTTGGCTATGTTGTAACATCCTGAGGTTTTGTGATGTAGCCTCCTGAGTTCCGTGATGTGATATCCTGAGTGGGTGATTGTGATGTGACATTCTGGGTTTTGGTTTGGCTTTGAGTTTGAGCCCTGGGTTAGGGTTAGGCCTTATCAACAAATAAGTCCTAGCCATGAAAACCAACACCAGACCCAAAACAACACATGACACCACCACCAATCTCCCTCACCGGACTCAAACCCAAATCCACCCCATAGACAAAAGGCAACCACTGTCCAGAAACCAGACCACGGCTGCATCACCAGCTGCCACACACCCCAACACCCAAACCAAGCAAACGGACACACACCATGAACACATAGCCAGGCCTCAAACTCGGAGCCAAACCAAAACCCGGAATGTCACATCACAGCCATCCGCTCAGGATATCCCAATATCACATATATATTTTTTTAAAATATGAATTAGAAAAGAAACAATCTTGGACACCTAAGTAGTTAGTATTTATTGGCAATTACATGAAAAGAATGCATTTCTGTTGGTTCAGCTATATCATTCCTTTGTATTTTTATTTAATGATTTAAAATATTTAAAAGACTGATTTCACAGTACGAGACTCTGGTGGCAAGAAAAGCAAAATATAAAAACAAATAAAAACAATACAAAAACCAAACACTTAACAAAATTAAAAATGTAATGAATACTTAATAGAGGTAGGCGATAAAATCATATACATATTTAGAACAGAACACAGAACATCAGAGTTGGGAGGGACCTTGGGAGGTATTGTAATCCAACCTCCTGCTCAAACCAGAGACCCTATATCTTTTCAAACAAAAGGCTGTCTAGTTTCTTCTTAAAAATCTCCAGTGATGGAACACTTGTAACATCTGAAGGCAAGATGTTCCACTGGGTGATTGTTTTCTCCTTAGTTCTAGGTTGCTTCTCTCCTTGTTTATTTATTATTTATTTTATTTTATTTATTTGATTTGTCAATCACTTACAAGATAATAGTATAAGTATAAACATGAGTAAGAATACAGGAAATAGGTATGAATAAATGGAGACAATAGGACAAGGACGGTAGGCACAATTGTGCACTTATGTTTCCATAAGTGCACAATCCATTTCCATCTATTGTTTCTTGCTGGTGCTTTGGAAAATAAGTTGACTCTCTCTTCTTTGTGGCAGCCCCTCAAATATTGGAACACTGCTGTCATGTCACCCCGGTCAGAGATGGGATTCAATTTTTTTAACAACCGGTTCAGTGGGCGTGGCTTAGTTGGTGGGCATGTCTTGGTGGTCATGTGAATGGCTGGGCATGGCCAACTCAACATCACTCACATCGAGGCACGCATCTCCTCGCCTGGCCTCTCATGATTGTGGGGATGCTGCAACAGTCGTAAGTGTGAAAAACGGTCATAAGTCACTTTTTTCAGTTCCATTGTAACTTTGAATGGTCACTCCACGTAACCAAAGTACCAGCAAAGGAAGGGGAAAAACTCCAGAGAAGTTCTGAGACAGCAAGTCTAGTCCTGCCAAGAGTGTAATAAGGGTTAACGGAGAGGCAGTTTCGGTAAGCAACACCAGAATGTTTCCTTCCTGTCTTCCTTCCAGGATTAGGCCAGTAATTTCTTCTAACAACCGGTTCTCCGATCTGCTTAGAATGTTAACAACTGGTTCTAGTGAATAGGTGCGAACCTGTAGAATCTCACCCCTGCCCTGGTCTTTTTTACCCAGACTAGACATATCCATTTCTTGCTACCTTTCTTCATATGTTTTAGCCTCCAGGCCCTTAATCCTCTTTGTTGCTCTTCTCTGCATTCTTTATGATGCACTCATACATCACACAGTCCTGGTCCAATGTAGAGCAGAAAAGCCAGGATTTTGTGGCTTCGCTGAAGATCAATTAGATCAGAGCTGATCCTAGCTGATCCTAAAGGACCAGTGAAAAGCCTAGGTACCATTAGGTGGCACTGTTTTAGAGAAGGGGGAGGACCTGGAGCATGCAACCTTGTGGGATGGCTAAAGATGATTAGGGAAATGCAGTCCCACAGTTTGTTTGTTTGTTTTTCCACTGAATGCATTAGCTGCCCATCTTACTATAGAGTTAATCCATTCCTGTGCCCTATAGGATAGTATTTAGTAATCTTCATGATGCTATCTGCTAGGGGTGCCTGACTCATACCTGAGTATAGAAATGATTAATACAATTCTAGCCCTATTTACTTATTTATTGAGTGTACCTAACTCTAGTTCTGTTACTTGTCCCTTTGATTTTTCATCAGTGAAATTCTTCAGAGTGCCATCTTGTTTCTTTGTACAACACCTATATTCTCAGGCTGTGAAGAAAGATCTTTCAGACTTTGAGACTTGGATCACATTGATATCTGAATAACACTCAACTTTCTCTTTCAACTCATGCTTGTTTAAATTTGCAGGTCTTAAAGCCTTGTTAGGATATAGTAAAAAACTAAGTATGAGTCAACATCCTCTGTCTAGTCTTGTCAAGAAGCGGTACTATTGATAAGCAAATAATCTAATTCAGGAGTAGTGATATAATTACTGTGGATGAAGCAATACATTCTCTGAATAATCAAATAGAAAGCAAGGACATTGTTGAGAATTGTATTGCTTCTAGATCAAATTACAGGAACAGTCAGTTGTCTCTTTGTCCATGTTCAATCAGAGTGCCCACTGAAGCTTACTATTTCTTGGAATAAAGATTTGGCCATAGCAATCTGTATTTAATAGTAGTTATTCTTGTAATATATGACTGTAATTGTAACAATGCAAATGATTATATCGGTATGGGTATGTATCTGTATTGTATTTGTACTGCTGCTATTGAGCTAAGAATTTGCAGTAAGAATAGAATATGGAGCTAGTAGAATTCTTTCAGAAGCATACTTTCTTCATAACATTATTTCAACTTTTGGACAATATTACTAGTCTCCTATTAATTTTAGACTCATTTTTTGTTGCTGGCTTTCTTCTAAAGAATTAAAAATGATTAAGGTCCAGAAGAGTTCACATACTGTCTCCCTTGTGTAAATCCTACTTGAATTGGTACTTCCATCAAAAGACTTGTTGCCAAGTCTTTAAAAAAGTATAATCAGTGCTTATTTGTGGCAGAGTTTTTTCAGCAGCAACCTGATTGTAAAAGTCCACCCCAAGTAAATATAATTAGCTCAATGCTTGTTCTTTTACTTGGCCATATAGTTTTCATATATTGGGAACTGTTGTAGATTTTAAACTATTCATTGATTTTCTTGTATGGTTTATACTTCTCAGTAGTTGTACAATACTTTTTTTATAATTTTTTATAAATTGGGCAAAATCACCTTATTGTGAAATTGGACAGCTCTGATGACAGAACATTCACAGACTGGAAGATAGTTGATGTGACATTTGTGGAGGAGGGGAAGACCCAAGAATGATCCATAGGCTTGATGTTTTCCAGGCAAATTGGAAGAAATGGGTAATTTTTTAAAAAATGAAAGAGCTGTCTTTTTATGAATTGCTAAAAATAAAAAAGTAAAGAATAGGAATAAATGAGTGATTATTTTTTTCCAAAGGAGAGAAATGAGAAGCAGAAACCCCAACAATATGTATTGTTCATAAATGATCATGACTAAGAGGTAAACAATATGATGAACAGTAGGCAGATAATATTAAAAGTTTTCCCAAATAGTATATATGATTTGTGTAAAAACAAAAATAAATGGGAAGAATTCCAGAAGGACTACTTAAAACTGGATGAATAGTCAACCAAATGGCAATTGCAGTTTAAATTAGTGTAAAATGATGCATGTAAAAATATATATCTCTAATTTTATATCCAAATAGATAATTTGTATCAAAGAATTCAAGAAAAAGATCTTGCCTAATGGATAGCTCAGTGAAAATGTCAAATATATAATGCCCTTAAATTAATATATTGTATATCTTTATCTAGAGCATACAGGTTTTGCTTCCTCATTTGAAAAAAGTATAAGGCAGCCAGAAAAAGGCATATAGAGATATTTATTACAATCACCAGGATGGTCTCAAACTTCTTTGTCATGATACAAAGCTAGAAAGTTTGGAATTCTTTAGTTTGGAAAGAAAGTGATAGAAGAAAAATATAATTGAGATGAATAAAATTATGCAGCCTATGGAAAAAGAATGGAAAAAATGAAAGGGAAAAGGGTTATTTTGTTGGAGGTGTCTCAAAACATTAAGACTACAATTAACATAACTGGAAAATTTAAACCGACAAAAGAAAATACTCCATTCCTTATCATATTATATAGTGGCAGTCAACATTTTGGATGGCTTTAAAATTAGATGGATACATTCATGGAAGAATAGAATAGAATAGAATAGAATAGAATAGAATAGAATACTTTATTGGCCAAGTGTGATTGGACACACAAGGAATTTGGCAGTCAACATTTTGGATGGCTTTAAAATTAGATGGATACATTCATGGAAGAATAGAATAGAATAGAATAGAATAGAATAGAATAGAATACTTTATTGGCCAAGTGTGATTGGACACACAAGGAATTTGTCTTGGTGTAAATACTCTCAGTATACATAAAGAAGGAACATTCATTAAGAATCAAGAATCATAATGTACCACACTTAATGATAGTCATAGGGTACAATCAACATCAAACCATACTAGGAAACAGAGGATACAAGAAACAAAGTTACAGTCACAAGTGGGAGGGGATGGGTTGTTCTTTTACTTGGCCATATAGTTTTCATATATTGGGAACTGTTGTAGATTTTAAACTATTCATTGATTTTCTTGTATGGTTTATACTTCTCAGTAGTTGTACAATACTTTTTTTATAATTTTTTATAAATTGGGCAAAATCACCTTATTGTGAAATTGGACAGCTCTGATGACAGAACATTCACAGACTGGAAGATAGTTGATGTGACATTTGTGGAGGAGGGGAAGACCCAAGAATGATCCATAGGCTTGATGTTTTCCAGGCAAATTGGAAGAAATGGGTAATTTTTTAAAAAATGAAAGAGCTGTCTTTTTATGAATTGCTAAAAATAAAAAAGTAAAGAATAGGAATAAATGAGTGATTATTTTTTTCCAAAGGAGAGAAATGAGAAGCAGAAACCCCAACAATATGTATTGTTCATAAATGATCATGACTAAGAGGTAAACAATATGATGAACAGTAGGCAGATAATATTAAAAGTTTTCCCAAATAGTATATATGATTTGTGTAAAAACAAAAATAAATGGGAAGAATTCCAGAAGGACTACTTAAAACTGGATGAATAGTCAACCAAATGGCAATTGCAGTTTAAATTAGTGTAAAATGATGCATGTAAAAATATATATCTCTAATTTTATATCCAAATAGATAATTTGTATCAAAGAATTCAAGAAAAAGATCTTGCCTAATGGATAGCTCAGTGAAAATGTCAAATATATAATGCCCTTAAATTAATATATTGTATATCTTTATCTAGAGCATACAGGTTTTGCTTCCTCATTTGAAAAAAGTATAAGGCAGCCAGAAAAAGGCATATAGAGATATTTATTACAATCACCAGGATGGTCTCAAACTTCTTTGTCATGATACAAAGCTAGAAAGTTTGGAATTCTTTAGTTTGGAAAGAAAGTGATAGAAGAAAAATATAATTGAGATGAATAAAATTATGCAGCCTATGGAAAAAGCATGGAAAAAATGAAAGGGAAAAGGGTTATTTTGTTGGAGGTGTCTCAAAACATTAAGACTACAATTAACATAACTGGAAAATTTAAACCGACAAAAGAAAATACTCCATTCCTTATCATATTATATAGTGGCAGTCAACATTTTGGATGGCTTTAAAATTAGATGGATACATTCATGGAAGAATAGAATAGAATAGAATAGAATAGAATAGAATAGAATAGAATAGAATACTTTATTGGCCAAGTGTGATTGGACACACAAGGAATTTGGCAGTCAACATTTTGGATGGCTTTAAAATTAGATGGATACATTCATGGAAGAATAGAATAGAATAGAATAGAATAGAATAGAATAGAATAGAATAGAATACTTTATTGGCCAAGTGTGATTGGACACACAAGGAATTTGTCTTGGTGTAAATACTCTCAGTATACATAAAGAAGGAACATTCATTAAGAATCAAGAATCATAATGTACCACACTTAATGATAGTCATAGGGTACAATCAACATCAAACCATACTAGGAAACAGAGGATACAAGAAACAAAGTTACAGTCACAAGTGGGAGGGGATGGGTGATAAGGAGTGATGAGAAGATTAACAGTAGTAGTAGTGTACACTTTGTAAATAGTTGAACAGTGTTGAGGGAATTATTTGTTTAGCAGAGTGATGGCTTTCGGAAAAAAACTGTTCTTGTGTCTAGTTGTTCTGGTGAGCAGTGCTCTATAGCGTTGTTTTGAGGGAAGGAGTTGAAACAGTTTATGTCCAGGATGTGAGGGGTCTGTAAATATTTTCACAGCTCTCTTTTTGACTCGTGCAGTATACAGGGTTCTCGATTGAAGGCAGGTGGGTGGTAATTGTTTTTTCTGCAGTCCTAATTATCCTCTGAAGTCTGTGTCTGTCCTGTTGGGTTGCAGAACCAAACCAGACAGTTATAGAGCTGCAGATGATAGACTCAATAATTCCTCTGTAGAACTGGATCAGCAGCTCCTTGGGCACTTTGAGTTTTTTGAGTTGACGCAGAAAGAACATTCTTTGCTGTGCTTTTTTGATGATGTTTTTGTTGTTAGGTGTCCATTTTAGGTCATGTGATATAGTAGAACCTAGAAATTTGAAGGTCTCTATGGTTGATACTGTGTTGTCTAGTATTGTAAGAGGTGGTAGTATGGGAGGATTTCTTCTAAAGTCTACCACCATTTCTACGGTTTTGAGTATGTTCAGTACCAGATTGTTCCAGTTACACCACAAGGCAAGTTGTACAACCTCCTGTCTGTATGCAGATTCATCGTTGTCTTGAATAAGACCAATGACTGTTGTGTCATCAGCAAACTTCAGTATTTTAACAGATGGATCATTTGAGATGCAGTCATTGGTATATAGGGAGAAGAGAAGTGGAGATAGCACACAGCCTTGGGGGGCCCCTGTGCTGATTGTACAGATATCGGATGTGATTTCACCTAGCTTCACCTGCTGCTTCCTGTCTGTTAGGAAGCTGATGATCCACTTACAAGTGTGTTCAGGTACTGCTAGTTGGTTTAGTTTACTTAGAAGAGTGTCTGGAATGATGGTATTGAATGCTGAACTGAAGTCTACAAAGAGGACCCTTGCATAGGTATTTGGAGATTCGAGGTGTTGTAGAATGTAGTGCAGAGCCATGTTAACAGCATCATCTGTCGATCTATTTGCTCGGCATGCAAACTGCATGGGATCTAACAGCGGATCCGTGATGGTTTTCAGGTGGGACAGCACAAGCCTTTCAAAGATTTTCATAACTACAGATGTTAGAGCAACTGGTCTGTAGTCATTCAGTTCCTTGATGGAGGGCTTCTTTGGCACTGGGATGATGGTAGAACGTTTGAAGCAGGAAGGAACATAGCCCATCTCTAGTGATCTATTGAAGATTCGGGTGAAGATGGGGGCCAATTGCTCAGCACAGACTTTTAAGCAAGAAGGAGTTATCTTAAGACTCTCTTAATCATAGAGGCTCAATCTTACCCTAGTTTGGCAATAGCATTCTTCCAAAATGAGTTGCCTTAGAATTGCTTATGAGCACTTTAGTCATCCATTTGACCACTGTAAGGAATAAAAACTAGACTATCATGGGTCTTACCAGCCTACCCATTCTTTTCTGAAATCCTGATTCTATTTATTATTGTTGGATAATAACTCCTGCTGAATTTAGATAGATGTACTTCTGAATAAATATCAAGATTTATTATGACAAGAAGCAGATGGAGTTCAATGGGCTTAACCCAGACCTAACTTCATTTTATGGTTCTGGGGTGTGAGCTCAAATATTGTCACATTTAATTCATGTAATCATGTGACAAGTATGGTCCTAGATGGATCATACAATGGTAAATCATACTCATCTGGACTGCATTGCACCTTCAAGGGGATGCCCGTAAAGTCCACTTGGAAATGGCAGTTGATATAAAATGTATTGCCTCATATATTAAACTAGCTCCAAGAGCACATTTTACCTTTGCTGGAAACCCTGCATTGGGAATGGGACAACTTGCCACAGCTGTGGCAATTTGCTGTGGCCAACTCAACCATGGCCAACCCACTGCAGCCAACTCATCATGGCCAACTCACTACAGGACAACATGCCATGACCAACTTGCCATGGGGCAACTTGCTGTGGGATAATTTAATAATTCTATTTAATTATTTAAATTTTTTTTAAATAAAAATATTTTTTTTTAATTTTTGCCATTCACATTTCAATCTGTCCCTCCTTTTGCATCCTTTCTTTAATGATTCTATTCCACCATTTCTTTGGTATTAATGAAACTCTTGTCCCGCAGTGAGTTATCCTGTGGCAAAATGGCCATGGCAAGTTGTCCTGCAGTGAGTTGGCCATGGCAAGTTGGCCATGGCGAGTTGGCTGTGGCAAATTGTCATAGACCCCCCCCGCATCAGACACCAATAGAAACTCATTTCTTAAATTAAAAATGGTTTGGCACTAAGTTATTGCAGGCCCACCTACTCCAACTAGAATCACCCTGTACAATATGTGCATCCTAAAAAAAACTTTTTTGATTCCCTACCTCCATGAAATCTGGGTGATCCCTCTTCAATGGAAATTCAACTGGCTCAGACCTTGAAGCAGAGCCATTATGCAGGGCTTTTAAAAATCAGTCATTAAATGCCCCATCTTAGGAATTTTCTTTGGGTATTGCTCCCTTTTTAGATAAATTGTTACTTTTGATTATTATTCTAACTGTATCATGAAGGTTTTATAAATTCCCTACAAAGCTTTTATACTTCTTTTCTTGTGTACCTATTTTATGACTGCAGCAGCACAGACAATTCAGTAAATAAATACTTAAATAAATATGAAATCATTAATTAAATCAGGATAAAATATGTCAACAGCTTCCAAGTAATTTTTCATATTTTTCATTTCCCTCCTGGTTGTCGGTTAGGGAAGTGGTGTGTTCCAGCTCTGTTTATTTTTTCAGTTTTGAACTTAACATGCCATTAAAAGGCCAAAATATACTCTGAACAGGGAAAAATACATATATCTACCTTAAGCTTCTTATAAGCAGGATCCTGCTACCAAAAGGATACACAGAAATCAGAATCTAAGGGTGGAATTCATTGATATCTGTCCATCTGACAAAATTACACTATTGGAAGAATGGAATTCTTCTCTCCTCTTCTGTGTATTATCAAATCTACTCTAATGTTTGGAGGAATCAATGAACTATTAAACAGTCAATATGTTGGTTTATATAATATTAACTATCAATACAACCCAATCTTGATGGCATTATCTAATTATAAAACATCAACTGATATGGAGCATAATATTAATCCCCTCCCTTATAACTTTCTGCATGCAAACTTTTCTTGCCTGTATTTAGCTAGTGGATAGTGCCTGTGACATCATAGCGATGGTCCAAGGCTAACAATCCCAACATCAACGCTTTCAACATTTCCACAATATTTTAATATGTCTTTTAATAATATATGTTTCCCTGGAATTATATCACTTTTCCTCCTCTCTTTTAGGGGGGAAAAAGAAAGAAAATTTAATACAATTTATCTAGCAGCAGGTTTTCTATTTCCTCCATCAACATATTCCTACCATAGGAGTAAGGGGAAGGTGGCTTTCATTGTCCCCAGAGACAAAATAGATTTAGATATCAATATATTATTGATATGTATTCAACACATGCACCATTGTGGAAGGCTGAAATTCCTAGCAAAAAAGATTTGTGGCAAAGCATATGACCTTCTCCCCACTGCAATGGCCATCCCCTAATTAGGCAATGCATCTGATAGTCATTAACAGGAATGAGATAATGAATCACTTTCTCTCTTCTTTGTTAATTTGCTGTAACCAAGCGGCTAATGGATGTCAGAGCTGAGTGATTGCACTGATTATGGTGATTTATAGTTGCAACAAAACAATTTAAAACCATTCTGATTATTCATGTTAAAGATACTGTATGTTTTGTTTACTAAATATTTTACATCCCTTTCCCTGCCCCTGCTAGATTTCCACCCTGAGAAGTTTGTCTAAAAGATGTAAAAAGTTTCTGCCTTTTAGAATGGATATTGTTTCAAAAAGACACATTTTATTTTGTTTGTAAAATTTTTACCCAGTAGAAATGAAAAGCCTTAGGGTGGAAAGAAGACTTCAGTGATGCCTAGTTCAAAAGGAGGCTGAAATAAGAGGAAATAAGACAAACTTCAAGCCACTTACCTTGGGGCTCTCAGTCCCTTCCTCATCCGTTGCAGACACATCAGTAGCCAGTATCTCTGCTTTGATGATGCGCAGAGCCCTAAGAATCCAGCTGTGTTGTCGTTTGATTTGTTTCTGTAGTTCCTTCCACTGACTTGCAATCATCTGCAGCATGTCCTTCAGTCCTTCTCCAAAAACGAGAGAAAGAAATTAAGTCCTACATTCAACATTATCATTTGAAGAACCTTATTTGTTAAAGGCAAGGAATCTTAGGGGAAATAAAAATCCTTTTGCCTTAAATATTCAAGCATTCTTTACTACAGAGACATCAGATCAGGAGTTCTAACAAACAGGCACTGCAAACAATAAAATAGGATCAAAACATGACATACAGACAACAGTGGCTGAAGTCAGCAAAGGAAAATAATATTCAATCTCAGATTCATATAGAAGAGTAAAAAAAAAAAACCATCCTATTTTCTTCTGTCTACAGATATTAAACAGCAGATATTTGTTGTTGCTCATCTTTAAGAACAAATAATTACTTATATGGTCAGTTTATGAGACCGTGGTATGGTTTTACAAGTTCCAGAAACTCATGCAGGTCAACTGGACCTGGAGGGTGGTGCTATTTTACATTCTAGATAGCCAGGTTGATAACAAAATTCAAAAGAAACACTGAAAAATCTCCAGATCCTTCATCTTATTGAGGAAAAAAACAAAAGAAAAAAAATCAGCCAAAATAATGCTAGCAATTTTTAGCAATACAGAGTGTTTTGATTAAATCCAGATGGTGAAGAACTATGACAAAAAAATTCCTGACTTGTATTGAAAATTGCATGCAAAACTGTCCAAAATCATCACTCCTAATATTTCTTAATAAAGACTTTAAAATTGCTGTAAGAATTAGTTTAAATAGCAAAGGAACTTCATCAATGCAATTATTCATACTAGCTATGTAAAAATATATGTATGCATAGATATAAAATCCCAATTTATCATCTTAATGATATTTCTGTAGCACTTACATCAAAGAACATGTCAACGTGAAGTTTTCAGTGATGTAATTTCAATTGAAAGTCAGCTCAACAGCAAGACCAAAATAAAATGAACAGACTATTTGCTAGCAGTATTTCATTTTATAAGTATCACAGCATTGTATGCAGCATATGAAACATTTATAAATCTTGAAGGTCAAAGTGATAATGTAAATATTAATAATACATAAGGAAGCGAATATATGCAGTAATTTACAGCAATGCTTCTTTATTCTTTAATAGTCTGGAGACATAAAGACTTGCAATATTTCAGAAGAATCTACCTGATTTGTGAGATACTATAAGATCGAGAAGTTGACATCCTTCTTCTGTAACAGCTTCCTTTAACGCACAGTGGCTGTCTACATTCAGCTTAAAACTCTGCAAAAAGAAAGGGAAATGTTTTTATATTTAAGTATCAAATGGTATGGATATAGTTTTAATATAAAGCATGTGTGCTAAAATATTTGCTATTGTTATAAAAAACCACTATGCTATATATCCAATATCCAAATTAATTTTCAATACTAAAAGCTATTGAATCGGAATTGAATTGAAAATATTTCCATTAAATTACCAAAGTGCATCTGGTTGAAACAGCTGACAAATCTAGAAATTCATTAACTTTTATGAAAAACCAGAGCCTTAGGCTAGCTCTGGAATAATAGTGTCCTATAAAATATACTGTTGCAGCTATCTTTTTCAGATGTATTTCAAATACTGGTGAAAGAACAATTTAAATAAATGCATGCAGCACAGTATATATTAAAATGTATTAATACAAAATATTGGAACAAATCAATATAATTAATCTGCTGCAATTTCTTTTTCTTCATACTATGATTGTATGAAGATTTGTGTAAGATCTTCACTGTGTTTATAGATAAAGTAACTAAGATTGCTCTTTTGCAAAAGCAGTCTGCAACTATTGTATTTATTCTGGAAAATACTAAATTACATTTTTATAATCACCCATAGCAACACAATGAACCACAACAATTATGTGCAAATAACTACTTGCAAGTCAAAATGTAATCTCTGCAAGTAAAACCTTCTACTTTTATTTGATTTTGGGTTTTTTTTAATACAAACGGAATACAATTTACTTCTTTTTATATATTTATAGTACTCAGTCAAGGGGAGAATTTAGACCCCTATTCCTTCATCTGCTTAGCTTTCCTCACAATCTATTAAAATGTTAGGCCTAACAAAGCCACTCTCTGAAGCCACTTATGATTACAAATGTAGTTCAAGCAATTTCATTTTTTTCTAATTACTCTGCCCATGTCTTCAGGAATATCCCTTTTCTTGTGATATAAATTGAGAAGGCTAAAATGTTCAGGATTCTTTTCTTGATTCTAAAGAGCAAACCTGAATATGCTATTAAATATAGGATACAGAAAGAGCAAAAGTCAGTCCTAGATCTCTGATTTCAATTGCCATCAATCAATAATTAACTGAATATTTTAAAAGTCTATGGTATCATTCCGTATTCTTGGTGAGAAACTTTTCCAAAAGATTATTTCCAATTAGTAACCAATATGCTGTAATTAATGTGTATAGTAATGAATTTTGTGAGCAGTCAAATAAGTTGCAAAGAAAAATATGTCAATACATACAAGAGCCATATGTCAGCAGCTGAAAATTTGCTGTGAAATTAGACGGAACAGAAATGGTACATGACTATATTTGTCAGTTACAAATGGTTCCACTGAATTTCACCTTCTGATTTTATCCATGACATCTGAGATAGTAAAGTATACCTTTAAAATATATAATCTGGGAAAAGGTCCTGGAGTTGTACCTTTTAACCATGTATAATTTTAACTGTAACTTACAGTCCCTTTAGCCTGAATTGCCCTATAATTGCCCTTTCTCACAGCTTTTTATATTCCATGGTTTAATAATTTATATTCTAAATCAGTTCTTGTGTTATTCCCCCCTCCCTCCTGTTTGTATATGAAGAAGCCAAAACTAATGGTTTAATGCCTGATGCTGGTAAATCCTATGATGGTCTACTTCCTGTCAAACCTATTTTTTGCACATTTCTAATAGCGTCCAGTTACTTTTCATAATTATTCATGTATCAATTTAATCAATTTGATTTTAGTGCCACCTGGTTACTCTGGACAACTCACAATATAAAAGCAAAGTAAAATAAAATAATAAAACAACATTAAAGTAACAGTAGTTTGGACAACTCATATCCAAACATATACAACACATGTCAAAACTCTTGAGCAAGAGAAATTCCACATACCCTATAATAAAGCCTTGGAGAACCCACTGTCTTTAAGGCCCTCCATAATGCCATTAAGATGGGATCTCAAGTTAAAGAAACGATGATTGCTTGGGGGAAAAAATTTGGATATGGGATTGATTTAGAAAAATGGCAAAAATTGTGGTCTCAAAATTATAAAATGACAATGTCAACTGCAGATAAAGAAAATTTGTATAAGATGTTTTACATGTGGCATCTACCCCCGACGAGACTTGTTAGAATGTTTAAGAACAAATCAGATAAATGTTGGAAATGTCATCAGATACCCATTTCATATTACCATATGTGGTGGACATGTTTGGATGCAAAGAAATATTGGACTAAAATCCACACATGGTTGGAAAAAATGATAAAACAACATATAGACTTTAAACCAGAGATTTTTTTATTGGGAATCATACCGGAAACATTCAACAAAGAGCTGAAATATTTGTTTGTAACTGTTTTAACAGCGGCTAGAATTGTACTTGCGAAGAATTGGAAAAATGATAAAATATCTATGCAGGAGGAAATTATCAAGAAAATTATGGACTGTGCTGAAATTAGTAAATTGACATTTGAAATCAGAGAACAAGAAGATAAACAATTTTATATGATATGGGATTTGTTTTATCAATGGTTGGATAAAAATATATGATAATGTAATAGAATAGATAATTTTGTTAAAGAAGTTTAATAGATTGATATAAAATCTATATATATATAACCATTGGATGAAAGCATAATATAAATTTTAAAATAAAATTTGGGATACCTTGTATAAAATGATGGAATGAATAGTTTAGTCATGGATGATTAACAATTGATAAATATATAAGCATATGTTAGTTTGACAATGTGAGATTGATATAAACTGTGAATGATTATGAAAGGATTGCATAAAAGATTCGCAACCAACTGACACACTGTATGTATATAAAATGGAAGATGGTTTTATGTTTTTATATATTGTTTGTATATATTTGTCTTAAAAAATAAAAACTTTATGAAAAAAAAAGATGGGATCTCAGGGATTGCCTTATACCAGAGGACAGAAACTACAACAGGGAAGGTGCATTTAATGAATCCTGAAAGATGATATGGTTTAATGTGGGAGATCCAGAGTGTGCCAACTCTGTCCATCAGTGAGAAAGAAACCACAGGAGATAACTGATTCCTTGGATAACTAAGCTTCATGCCATAGACACTTTATAGGTGATAATCAGCAAATAAAAAAGAGGTTATCCATCTTACCTGGTAATAATTTGACTTAAAGTAGGTCCTATATCCAAATTGTTAAGAAGACAGATACTTCAATACTTCAATACATAGTGCAGTTGCACTTCATTTCATGCTCAATGGGATTTTTAGGAAAGTCTAGTCATTATTATGAAGTCACATCAGTCTTTCTCCACAAAGGAAGGCAGGATTTAACTGAGAACTATGATTACATTCATAGTTGTTACAATGAACTAAAAATAATCATAGCATATTTGAGTTAACTATTAACTGTACCATAAAGAAGGAACTATGGATTTAAATATGGATTTAATAAATATAAGACAAAATAAAGTTGGAAGATGTTATGTTTAGACCAAGAATCAGCTTGGTTATAACTCTTGGCTAGAACCTATGGACTAAAAGTTCTAATCCAGCCTTGAGAATGAACCCAACTGTATATTTTGAAGCAAATCATCATCTTTCGGCCTTAGAAAGAAAGCAATAGCAATTCATTTCTGAAAAATCTTCCCAAGAAAAGTACAAGCCCATGTATTCACCAGAACACCAGTTACAAATTGCAAATATTACCAATATTGGTGATTGGCTCTCAGTTGCCACACTGATTCTTCATTAAGTAAACTATGCAGTATGAAACTGCTATCATTGTTGATGTGCTATGAGCTCAACATTTAGATATGACTTAGTGACTAGTTAAAATAATTCTGCGATAGAAAATGACCAAATTGGTGGCACTTTATGATAATTTAATTAAGATAATTTGTGTTTTGTAGAAACCACATTATGATTTAATTTAGATCATCATAACATGAATGCTTACATGCATAAATACATCATATTTGCCAGTTTTCTTTTGTAATGGTTTAAGGCATAGCCATTAAAATGCTTCCATGTAAAATGACATGAATGTACAAGAGAGAAACCTCATTCAGAAATGTCATCTTCACATAGCTGAATCCAAAAAAATGACTTGATGTATTATAGACATTGCCTCTGAATCAACTGCCCAATAATTCTCAAGTTGTTTCTCACAGCATTGCTCAGTTAAATAAAATATTAGAGGATATTTGTCTCTGTTCAACACAGGTCTACAATGCTGGAGGAGGAGGAGGGCTTTCTTTGCAGAGCTTCATGAACAGGTAAGATGCATTTTATGGAAGATTATTATTACATATTTTATGTATTCTTACATATGCCATATATAGTTGCATTTATCATCACCACTGTCCACTTCCCTTAGCTCAACTGAAGCAACTGATAGATGAGAGGAAACATATAACAGGAAATTAGTTTTTGTATTGCTTGATGCATAGGAATAACAAAACAGCTTTACTACATATCCTACTTTTAATAGTTCTTAGGAGTTAAATAAATAGGGATTTTCTTTATATATACAAAAGCTACTCCTTAAAGTTGTGCAGTACTATTTTTGTATTTTATAGTACTGAATTTCTCACACAGAATGAAATAATGAATGTCTCTATTTTAGGAATTGAAGCTTTTTGCTTTTATAAATCAAGTTATGTAATATATTTAAATAACTTTAATACTATTAAGCAAATCAAGCTGAAACCTAGATGAAAATTATCCCAAGCCAAAAATATAAACTAGATCAAGCATTCCCAAATAAGGGAAAAGCCTGGCATCTTAGTGCAGCTACTTTTCTTAAAGCTTTCCTTTCCATGAAACCTTTTTTTTTTAAGACTTCCTTTCATAGATGCAAGCTTGAAGAAGCTGTGACAATATTTAATTTACTGTTTACTTAAAACAGGCTTGTGTTGAATAGTTTGTAATCATGCACTTCACAAGAGATGTACATGAAGGCGCCTCATATAGCAAAGAAAACCTAAAGGACCCCAGAGGAGTTTGGGTAATTTCATATAATTGAAGCAGAGCATTGATGCAGCTGGATGTGATGCTGCCTCAAGATGATGTAGTTGTGTTTGATAGGAAAATTGGGAAAGATGAGATATTCTTCTTCATTAGAAAAAATAGACTTGCTGCCCTAGAAAAGATTCACTTAACATAACATATCAAGTACACAATGCAGCTTGATTTACAGGTGCACCTATTAACCAGTAATAATGTTGACTGAAGAAGTAAAATATGATGAATAAAGATGGGCCAAAACTCTGGGGCTTGATTTGCAATTTTACAGTTGCACAAAATTCAGTCTAATTTGCTGCAAGGCACATATAGCAAAATCTAGCAATAGATTAACCAATATCACATTGGTCTTAAGGGGGAAACTATTTTCACAACCTGCAAGTGTCACAGCAAACAAGAGCAAAATAGATGGTAGCTGTTTGCTATATTATTTTCAGTCAGGTATGTGTCTTTTTCTTCTTTAGTCATCAAATCTGAGTTTATCACTTTTAAGAGAAAACTATCCAGATTGAGCTGTGCTAGTGTGTAGGGAACATCAGTTGAATCGCTAATATGTAACAGTTCTCCTTCTGGGCTTACTTTACACAACTAGTTTGCCACTCTGAAACAAAATAAGGGACTAATTAAATCATTTGTCTGCCACAGCATAATTCTTTTAACATCCTTATAGTTGGTCCAAAGATAACAATCATCTTTCATAAGAACTAAACTATTACTTCATTTGAAACTACTGTTGTAAATTTTCTATTGCCATTGTAACTTTTTTCAGCATTACAAGATACAGCAATAGTTACCAGTTGGACATTTAGGATGAGGTTCTGCAGAGGATAGGTGCATGGTTTCCTGTGCATTATCAACTTTTAAAAGATGGTCCAAATGTCCAATAAATTACCTGAATATCCAACCCTATCAATTTAATAGAAAACATTGCTAAAGATAGATATGGCTGCCTTTGCTGTATGTCTTCAATGGGTCCATCCATGTACAGTCTTAAGCTGATTATTTCCTGTGCTGAACCAGCTGAGAATGAAGCTGGCTAAATATATTCCTGTTTAGTTTTCGATCCATTTCTTAGTTTTGGCAACAATGCTGGTCATATAGAGTTACCATTGAACATAGTTGGTAGATTCCTCCTGCTTCTTTCCCACTCTTAGCTATATTGTGGGAGGAACCAATTATACTCCTTTGTATGAATGGATCATTCTATGGACACATAGTTTCCACTTATAGCTCTTGTTTGTGAGCTATCCCCTTCTTTTGGATAGAGGTTTGCCAATCTTGTATAAAACAGTAGAGAGTTTTACTTTTCTTGTTCTCACTTGGATTCAAATTCATGGAATTCTTGTCAATTTTTACCCAGCATTTGGGAGCTTCAGTATTTCACAGTTTCACTGGTCATCCTGTGAACTGAAAGGCCATTTTATCTTTCCACTGCTCCATTAGTAGGGTAGTTTTCGAGAAGGAAACAAAGAGAAAAGTCTGCTCTTCGATCAATCCTCTCTGACCTTAGTCTAGAGTCCAGCAGACTTTGTGTAAAACGTTTCACATTTGGAAGAGCACAGTCAGGCCAGAAGTCTAAGACAAAATGGTTATAGGAGATGCTGATCAGTGATAGCAAAGGGGAGGCATGCCTACTCCAGGACATTAACTAATAGGAATGGGGAAATTTACCTATAATAAAATAAAATGCAGAAGGCAATCTGCAAAAGTCTGCTTCTGTTGGTGGAGTTTGGAAACTACCTGTTTTGATGTATAGCACACACACACAAAAAGATGAGTGGGGGTTGCCTTCCCAGCATACTTGGGGTACACTGAGGACCCTGCCCTGTGTTCCTGTCCTCAAAAAATGATAGGTAGTCATTTTCATGTCCAACAAGCAGACCTGTAATTATGATTCACTGCTGAGCAAGGCACCCTACTGGTTTAACGTAAAACTATAAAATTCTGCTGGGTTAAAACCAGTACTTCTACCAATGCTTTTAAATTTCTTTAAAATGATATGATGTTAGACTGGCATTGCATTGGCTAAGATTATCTAATTCAAAATTGTTCCAGGATTTTAAAAAAGGAAAAACTTCAAAAGAATTTCACTAAACTGGAAGAAACTGTCTTTATGTAACTTCATTAATTAAATTATTTAGAAAGAGACAAAAAAAGAATATAAATCATAAGATCTGAATAGACAACAAATGGCCATGAAGAGAATCTTGGCATTATGGTAAGTATATCAACAAAATAGTGACCCAGTGTTTGGTTGCCGTGAGAAAGGAATTAAATATATAAACTGTATAATGTGCTATTTTGTGTGAATTATGGCTATATGATTTATAATTTTGAATGCTGTGATCTGTGGTTTGGAAAAGATATTGTAGAGGTGGGAAAGATATGAAAAAGAGCAAACTAATTATGACTAATAGTCATAAAATTGGAACAACTTTATAAGAAATGTTACATTGATGGATAAAATAAGAAGGTGAAAACATGACACATAAAAATAAGACTGGAGAAAGTGGGTATGAACAGGTTTTTCTCCTTAAAATGGAGTAATCCAGTCAACCTGAATAGCAGGGATTCAGAAGATAAAAAGAAAGGAATTCATTTTGAGAAGATACAGTGATGCTTACTAGCATGGACAGCTGCACAAAAGAATTATCATGGGGAATAAAACTAATCTTCATATTATTTTCAGTATCTGAAGTAATATTCCCTTGAATAACAACTGCTGGAGATCATAAAGCCAGAAGATACTAACTTGCTTGTATACTTCCTGATAGTATCTTATTGGCCACTATGAGAATAGATGATAATGGATTAATTAATCCTTTGATCTTTCCAGCATGATCCACAAGCAAGGCCATGGTAGCCACCACTGAAAGCACTACTATTGCATATGCATTTAATACTATGGTAAAGGCACATACACAAATATATCATTTTTTATTATGCAAGCATAGACATATCCTACTATTGTAATGAGTCTCTTCTAATTTAATGTTAAATAAAGTTCATGAAGGGAGAAATTAGAGTACATATCCCTTCCCTTTGTTCAGAGAAGAAAAACTAGTGCAGGCACACACAAAAGATTTTCTTTTGCAGCAGCATGAGTTCAGCCAAATGTTTTATGTGAGGATCTATCCAAGACTCACTATGAAGAGCTTTGTCATGTGTCTCACATAATGAGTTCAGGCACCTGCTCCTTCAAATACTCTATCAGGATAATTTTGACACTGCACTTCATGGGAATTTAATTTCATAGACTTCTGCTTAAATAGAGATTAGAGTTTCTGCCAAAACAATATCAATTGAAAAGATGACATTATAATTAATATAAAGCATTGACTAGCTCTATCTTTCAACTACAAACAAGACACTATGTTAAAATTTTGCAATGTAATCATATATGTACCTACTGAGAAGCATGTCTAATTGAATTCTATCCTAAAGTGTGTAATTGTGTAGCATGTCCATTGAAAGGTAAACCTTATTGATTTCAAGAAGGATGTTTATAGGATTGCAGCTTAATTCCCCTAACATATAGTGTGGTAGGCAACAAAAATTAATTGCTTTGAGCATGGAACATCTGATTATTGAAAACTAATCTACCACCATTATCTGGAACTCAGATTTGGATCTCTACTCTTCATCTATAGCCATCTGTCTGCCTGTCTACATCTATCTGTCCATCCATCCATCAACCTATTCCTCTTATTGTTTTTATCAATAGATTCCAAATTTCTTCATGCATAATTATAAAATATAATTATAATTATATTTCTTCCAGCATTATATATTTTGAGGTAATGAGGTAATATTATAAAGTTCATATTATAATGCCTAAAGTCGTTGTGAGTGAGTAGGCGGCTATATAAATTTTCTAAATAAATAAATAAAAATGTACAATATAAAAATATTTAAATGATCTGACAACACTAAAAGCAAAAATTAATATTGTAAAGTTCTTGTTTATAATTTATTTATTAAATTTCTATACTTCCCATCTCACCTAAGTGACTAATTTAAATATAAAAACTATATTTATTTATAAGAATATGTTTTCTTTTATTTATTATTTTAGAGGCTTCTTAATCCTGCTGTAGCATTTGTTATATACTATTTACATTTAAAATCTCCAAAGGAGGTTCTACCTTTTTCCCCATTTGTGAATTGGCTGACTTTTTAATTCATATATTTATGTATTTCTGGAAAGCTCAAAATATATATAATAAATAATAAAGGTCAGGATAACAGCAGTAAAGAAACTGTTTTTTATTACTGATTTTGGTAACAATATAATTTTGTCCTACCAAGTGTGTTTCCAGGTAGAGTTTAAGACTGTCGGTCTCAGCTTTTGGAGGAGTCCAGTTTTCTGTGGTTTCCATGGCTTCATTTAACCATTGAATGAATTCATCCAACTTGCTTACAAACCCCTTGAAAAAGAGAAAACAAGAAAAGACAGTTTTTAAAAAACATTGTAAAGAAATAATATGGTTATAATACAGCTCTGCATCCAGTAACTAGCTGTATATACTAAAACAATCTGATCCTGAAGATTGAAGGGAGAAAAGGAATTGGGCCTAACCTATGTTGAGAAAATTTAGGGCAGGAATGAATATATAAATTATAAGTTATAGATTTCTTGTCATAATCATGGGAAACCCCTATTTCATTAGAGGAAATTTTGGAAATTTATATCTGTTTAAATGGAGGGGGGAGAGAAATCTGTAATGCCAAAGGTTAGAAAACAAGGAAAAGCTACTTTTATTATGTATTTTAACCCTCAAGGTTTTAGAATCCACTTTATAAAGGGTTTTTCTCATAATTACATCTAAAAGTAATTATAATATCTGAATAGTATATGCAAAATTGAAAAGTAACAGCTGACTTACCATGCTATAGAACTAATTAAAAATAATAAATATCGGAATAATCTTCATGCAATCAATATTTGCATCTCAGAACATTGGGGACAATAGGACAGGGACGGTAGGCACGATGGTGCGCTTATGCACACCCCTTACAGACCTCTTAGGAATGGGGTGAGTTCAATAGAGGTTAGTTTGTGGGTAAAGGAATGGGGGTTTGAGCAGGTGACAACAGAATCAGGTAGTGAGTTCCAGACATTGACTCTGTTGCTGAAATCATACTTCCTGCAATCAAGTTTGGAGTAGTTTACATTAAGTTTATATCTGTTGTGTGCTCTTGTGTTGTTGTGGTTAAAGTTGAAATATTCATTAACTGGTAAGACGTTGTAACGTATGATTTTGTGTACTATGCTTAAGTCCAATCTTAGCCAGTGTAGTTCAAGATTGTCTAAGCCTAGAATCTCAAGTCTGGTGGTGTAGGTATTCTGTTGCAAACAGAGGAATGTAGTACTCTTCTGCTAAAATACTTCTGGATTCGCCCAACTGTATTTATGTCTGATATACAGTGCGGACTCCAGACAGCAGAGCTGAATTCAAGTATTGATCTAGCAAAGGTTTTGAATGCCCTAGTTTGCAAATCTGTATTACCAGAGGAGAAGCTTTGTAAAATTAAATTTAAAACTCTTAAAGCCTTTTTGGCAATACTGTTACAGTGAGCTTTGGCGCTTTGTTGCTACCATTTTGTTTACATTGCTCTGGCTTCCAATTCACTTGTTATACTTGCAATGTGTCACAAAGCATAAAGTCTAAATTATTTAGGACCAGATTATTGCATCTTCTCTCACAAATGGATGATCCTTTGCGGTATTGTATCATATCTGCCAACAGATTCCTGACTAGCTAGGCGTAGAAGATGTTCTGCTAGGATGCAACATGATCATTTCTAAGGAAGCTTGCTTAGCAGCTTTATTTATTTATTTGATTTGATTGCCCAACTCCAAAGCAATTGTAAGCATTAGCAAACTGAATAGACCAGCCTCCCTAACAGCAGATGTTTTCCAGATGTGTTGGATCATTTCCCACAATTCTTATACTTTTGGGGGATTATGACAGTGGAATTCTAACACATTCATTTGTAGAAACTGACTTATTTCAGAAGCTGAAATAACTCTCCATCCTTCTGTAATTTATTTTGATTTCATGTATTTGTATTAATTTATTTATGTTATAAGTCATCTGAGAAGCTCTTAGGGATGCAGATTTTCGAAAGAAAGGGGTAGCAAGCTTGAGACAGGAACTCTTGAATAGATATACACAGAGAGACAAAATAAAGGTTTTATATTGTAGTTGAAATTGGTGATGAATTTTGTGCTATTACTTTAGTAAGAAATGTGAGATAATGGTCCTAATCCAAAATATGATGCTATCATAGTATCCTAAGTACAACCTCATGGAAAAAATGCATCTCGGCACATACTATTAATACGGTGCAACTCTTAAATCTAAGCACCAAGTAATTTTTTTGTTTTTTATTTATTTACTTTACTTCAGTGAAAATTTCCTGTAACCAATCAGAGTTGGAGCCATTAGAGGCAAGAAGAGGAAACTTTATTTCTTATATATTTTTCCTCTCACATTTTACATAGCCTCTTGAGCAATGCTGGAAGGATTTTTAAAAATTCAGATACAGAGAGCTGGACAACTTCCATTTGGAGGTTGCGCCAAGTTCTTGTTTCTGACAAAATCACATTTGGATGCACTGCCTGGGTTTGAAAGATATGCTGGTTGAATAACCTTCATATAGCGTGACTACAGCCATTGATCGATCCTTCCTTCCTTCCTTCCTTCCTTCCTTCCTTCCTTCCTTCCTTCCTTCCTTCCTTCCTTCCTTTCTTCCTTCCTTCCTTATTTACTTACTTCCAGGGGTGGTATCTGACCGGTGTAACTACCAGTTCAGTGATTTATGTTTTGCTTCGTGCACATGTGAAACATCGTCAGCTTGCTGCCTGGACAGCTGAGCAGCGCTGCGCACAGGTACGCAGCTTTTGAAAAAGCACTTTTTTTCTGTTTTTCCAACCACAGCTGTGACGCGCAAAGCAGTTGAGGTTGAAAAAGCAGGAAATAAATGTCAGGTAAAAACCTGGGCGGGCAGGTGAGCAAAAACAGCAGCAGACACAGAACTGGTTCTATATCTGCTGCTCTTCAGAACTACCTGTTCTACAGAGCTGGAAAGAACCGGTAGAATCCCACCCCTCCTTCCTTCCTTCTTACCTTCCTTCCTTCCTGTTAAAATAATTGCTCTCTCTGATTTATGTGCTGCACAGTTGCAGCACATAAGTGCTAGAATGGTAGAGCCATATAATATACAGAAGCTTTTGCTCAAATCTATATCTAGTTATAGATACAGAAGCTAAACCTTTTTCTCACAGAGGGCAAGATGTGGAGTGTCATTTATTCTCCATGTATGCCCTAATTAAATTATTATTATTATTATTATTATTATTATTATTATTATTATTATTATTATTGAAATGTGAACAAGATAGGGAAAACTTGCCAAGCTTCATCTTTTGGAGTGTAGGCAATAAAACTGAAATCCTATTCAGAATAGATAAATTAATATACATTTTTTGAATATATAAACATTCCATTACCTATTAATAATCAATCTATAATTTGGAACTTATATTTTTAACTTATATAACATATATTATTTTTATAACATATTTAATATTTAAAAGGCTGAAATACTGAAGTAAAATACAGAAAACTGATAAGCTAGAATCATTTATTAAATAATATAAATATTCCCCTTGTACACTTATTAAAATATACTGTACTGTCAGTAGTGGCCATAATAACAAGTAAATGTATTTATGGTGAACATCCCTGAAGTGTAACAATAAATTCAGAACTAGATGAAAGTATAAGAAACTATTACTGTGGCTATAGCTGAGAATGGAATAAAATCCATTTTCTAATAAAAAATATGAATCTTAAAAAAACCTAATATTTTTCTGATGACATCTATAAACTTTATGGAGACTATTCAAACAAAAAGTACTGTAGAAAATGAAAATTATTTTGAATGCTAAAAGCCCGATTTTGAAAATCATTATCAGAGGGTGCACATTGTAAGGTCTAAAGTGTCATTGTCTAAGTAAACAGCACCATCTGGAGGAATAATCACAAAATAGCAAAGTCATCATGAGATTTTAAAGAACTATTTAATCTTAATCAGAGCTTTTTAGCCATTATGAATTGCCAACCTATGGCAAATACTAGAAATATCTATTAATTAATATCTGCTTTTATAAGAATACTATCCAGATGTTCTGCATCCATGAGCACATTTGGAATTTTAAGCTTATATTGTTGGCACTCTTAACAAAATGAGTTCTAGTGGGGATATCTGGATGATTTTACCAGATGGCTAGTTACATGGATGACCATTTACAACAACCAATTACAAAACTGTCATTTTTCCATATCCAGCCCTTTCCCAATTCCTTCCTTGCAGAAGCTAGCCTGGTTAGGTGCCCCATTACGAAAAGGTGGGCACCAACTGAAGGAAATATTGGGATGCACCTGTACCTCATGTTCATTTTTTAATAAAAGTTATAGGGGTTCAATAAAATATGCAGTCATTTTCAGAATAAATATGTTGGAGACATTACATTTTTCTTTGCAGGACTCCTGGTGCATGTTAATTAAATTATTGTTATTATTTTTTAAATGTGAACAAGATAGGGAAAACTTGCAGAGCCTCGTCTTTTGGAATTCTTTCAAGCATTTTTAAAAGCAGTGCTGTGGATACAGCGTGTTTTCTTCTGTGTAATTTATTTATTTATTGTGCATCTTGTATACTGCCTCAATTACTGGAGCAACTCCAGCATTCAGGTTAAAATAGGAATAACAGAAACAAATAAACAATAACAACAAAAACAAACAAACTCCAAGCAGTAATACCTACTCCATTTCAGGAAAAGATAATCAACTCAAACATACTTATAACGATCCAAATAGAGTACCAGAGAGCAGATCATCACACCAGATCTGGACCACTGTATGTGAAGTAACATGTTGTAGCTCCATGTGAGGTGTTTTTTTCTGCTCATATACCTGTTCGTGTTCCATTGGTCTTCGTATGTTTAGATGCACTGGGAAACAGAGTGAATGCTATATATGCCACTCTGTTACCACTGGATACCATTTAAGTTCCTATAAAAGAAGCTCTGGCGTTTTGTTAGGTACGTTAAAAGCTGTTGATGGGAACTGATCTAATAGGAGGGGGTTAAGAATGCCACATCCCTTCTTCACTTGTGAGGATTCCCCAGTTCTGACTGTGCCTCCCTCCCTTTGAATGCCTAGCTCAGATATCAAGAAAAGGAAAGTGACAGATTTTGGAGAAGAAACATAGACATACTCCTGCCTTGAATTTTCCAACTTTCCATCTTAAACTATCAGAATAGCCATGTAATTTACTACATTTAAAAAAAAACACCTATGCTTATTTTAACTGAGGTATTAAATTGACCTTAGCTCTTCCTCCATTAGTTGACTGGTATTCAACCCACAGCCATGGGGACCCTGTAAAGCAAAGGACTCATCTTTACATCTGTTTTCATAGTAACATGGGGCCAAAACAGGAGAGTTTTAACCTCTGTTGTGAAAATCACTTTTACCCATTATAAAGAAATAGGAGAGGATTGACTAGAACACTACTTATCTTGGATTCTGTCACACCTTGATTTCCTGCTTGACAGCTTACTGTATAAGCAGGGGATACAATCATTTCTCTTCAGGAGAGTGTAAGAAATCTAATCAATAGTAAGAGAAAATGTCATTTATTTGCATTGTATGCAGAGAGTATATTTTGACCCAGCATCCAAGCAGCAACCTGACCATCCAACTGTCAAGACAGATCAGGTCAGGAAACAGATGTCACAAGAATACTAGAAATCTACTTCATAGATTTGGTTACAATAACAGGATTTTGAAAGTCATTTTTCTATTCCTCCCTCTTATACCAAAAGAAGTCAAGGCAAAGCAATCTTGATTTTTCTTTCTTACACTTTCCTATTTTCTTGGGTTAAATTCATAATTTCTAATATATTTTTCAAGGCCAGCTATGCTGGCTGGAAAATTCTGGAAATTTCCACAGGTCTTAAAGTTGCCAAGTTTGGGACCTCTGCTCTACACCTATGACTTGACATAATCTGGAAATTCAGTTAAATACCATCCTACACTAGAATAGATATTAGCTGCCATTCTTAATATTTATATATGTTTATAGCATGGTATAGAAGAGACTTCTCTTGATACTTAGTATGCCCTGAAAAGTAGTATTAGCTTTAATAACTTTGGTTTGCTAATTTGGTCCACTTTGAAGGGCTGACAGTATACTCACACCAGAAACTTTCCTGAAATGTTTTTAGGTATAAAGAACTATTAGCAGATTGGAGTACCATTGGGGACACCGGTGATGGAAAATCACTAATTTCTCTTCAACCCATTTTACCTCACAGGATTGCTATTATGAAGAAAAATTAGAGAACAGAGTGCTATCTTTGCTGTCTTGAGTTCCTGAAGTAAAGGTTGGATATAAACCTAACAAATAAATATATCAAGTCATTGTTGATATAGAACACTGATGTCATTGGGGGGTGTAGTGATTTGCCCTCTGTTTGCTCCAAGCAAGAAGTATGCATTACACATACTATACACCCATACATATCCATTGCTATTTCCACTGAGTATTTGCATTAGAATAAAAGAGATATGTGTTATTTCATAAATAAATAATCAGCAGCCTAGTGTTTCTCAGCAGCTGCATAGATCCTTGCCAGCGGGCCCACATTCATGGAAACATAATTTTGCCAGGTTTCAGTTTAGTCTTGTGTTTGGTTCTTACCCATGCTATTATGGATGTTCAAAGTTGTAATCTGGTTTCACATGGAAATAAACTGACCTAATTTGCTTACCGCTTGATGAAATGCATAACAATATAAGATATTGTTCCTATTGTGTGTTTCTTCAGATTCTGCAGTGCAGTTTCATCTTTCAAAATATACCACAATGCGTATAACATATTTAAAGCAATCATAAGATGCATATAAAAAGACATATTGATTGATTTTTTTTCCTATGGGATTCTATTCCCACCAGAAAGCCTCTTGAACACTGATACAAAAAAGTGATGGAATGGACATATGACCGAACAGTCATGAACTTAATACAAAAAATCTCTTATACCCTATTGACCTTACCTTACTGCTCAACTCATGAACATTAGGGCAGTACCAAATTTTTAAAAGAGATGATTTGCAAAGCAAGCTGGTATAAGAAACCTTTTTCAAAGCATTAAAGCCAAAAAGTATATCAAAGGATTTGACACACTTGTTCTCAAAAACTTTACCCAACTGTGTGTTTATTCGTATATGACTAAATAACACTTCTGGTTCCATCAGCAAAGTGAAGCAGTTATGCACACATATGGGAAAGACTTCAAAACAGTCATGTAAAATCTTTTGGATGATATGGCTGCTTTAACATTTCAAGTATGTTGCTTGCATCAGTATATTTTGCAAATTTCCTCTTTATGCTGCCATATATTGATAAAAAGATAAAGGTCTATCCACTTCATCAGTTTCCTACTTACCTCCATTTTTTTCCATACAATTTCATTATTCTCTTGGTGTTGTATATCTTCCATCAGCTGCTGTATCAAAGCTGATTTGTTTGTGAGAGTTATTTCATTTTTATCAGAAGCCTGACATATTGATGGCTTTCGTGGCCTATCTTCTAGGAACCTTTTCATGCTAGATGAGGATGTGCAAAGTTCTTCGTCAGAAAGGATATCACTAAGAGGGCCCGATTCAATGCTGTCTCCTACTGAAGATATGATGTCACTTGAAGAGCTTGGTGAAGTTCTACCTAATCTTTTGCGTTTCTTTTTGACCTGGTAGGTTGGGTAAAGCTCTGAATCTGAATTCATTTCAGATAGTTCCCAGTCATCGATGTTTTGAAGAGTTTCTCCTGGAGATTTCTGTGGAAGCAATTTTGTCAAATTTTCTAATTTCAAAGCTAATACTTCTGTCTGTTTGAGATGCGATGGAAGAGCTAAGTATTCATCAGAGCCATACCAGGCGTCACCCATTTTATTTTCTGTGCTGGCATTATTTGGTGAAGGTGAGTGGGTCTTTTCAGTCTTGTTTCTTTGAAGAAGGGGGAAGGGAGATACAGCAGGATCTGATCCAGCTGAAAAGCTGCTGACTTGGCTATGAGTGGGTGAAGCAGATGGTTCTCTTTCACTGCAAGACTGGCCATTCAGTTCTTCTTGCTTGTAAGGTTCAGAAGAGGTTGACGTTGTGTCACTTTCTGTTCCTTCTATGGAGTGCCTGCTGCCAGAAGAAATTCCATTGTGTAAAGCCAGAACGCCTATTTTGTTCATCTGATTGTTTGGTGTAGTATTTGATACCATTTCAGAAACCCTGCAGGATGCCACCTCCTCAGGAATGTCATGTGACTTCTTGCACCTCAGCTTCTGCCTTCTGGCATTGTCACTCGACTTACTTAAAGCCATGGACTTTTCTTTGAAATGATTTTGAATTGCAAACTTGAGTTCACTTATGTTGTGCAAACAATCGCACGACTGACTTATGGCAGAAGGGCAATTATTGTACGCTGTTTGTAATGCTAGGCAAAGCTTGGATCGATCTGGTGGCTCTAGCAGTGAGGGTGTGCTCTTACTGATTTCTGTCTTAATCAAAGAGAACTGGTTTTTTATATCATTCACTATAATATCTGTTTTAAATATGTCTTCTTTGAGAAACAAGCCTCTCTTAGGCAAGGTGGGCTGTGTGGGCGAATCATCATTGTAGTCACTGCCATCTTGAATTGACCTCTTGGGAGTTGAATTTTCACTTTGAGGGTGATGATTAGCTTTTGCACCACTGGAGGACACTGGAATTCGCTCCTGTTTTATTGTTTCTAAGGCCTTCTTGTGGCCAAATGAGACAGCTGAATCCTCAGAAGCTACTTTACAAAAGGGTAAGTGCTCAAAAAGATGAGTGAGTGAAAGTTCAGTAGATATAGTTGATGATTCTTTGCAACTTTGGCCGTCCCCCTGCAATTGATCAATTGACAAGGGTAAGTGGATTTCCTTTGTATTAATACTTTCATTGCATTTGGAAGCACTTGAATCTGTTGCTACAGCCAGTAATCCCACACTTCTAGTAAGTTCTGGAAAGGCTTTGTCCATTTCACTACAGCTCCAAGACTCAAAAGATGCTATTTTAGCTGGACTGGAAGTCATGTCCCCAAGAGCACCAAGCAAATCCTCACTCGGGCTGTAGTCAGACAGTTCAAAGGCAGTAATTCCACAGTCTAGGGATAAATAATTTTGAGAGCATTTGATAGTTAGCTGTCCTGAGTCATCCACTTCTGTTAAAGAATCAAGACGGTCCTGTAACAAAATCAAAAGAGGAAAAACAGTTGTGCTTATGATTTTTAAACTCTATAATGCTAAACCTTGCAAATACAGAAACAGGAACAGTGCAGGGGGGGTGTCCTTTGATCTTCAGAACATTACTGATCATAAAATTATCATATTGCTTTATAGATTTCACTGAAAATGGGTAACATTAATTAAATAATGAAGAATGCAATAATGGAAGAGATTGTTGGCAGCTTTAAATAATTGGTGCTGAAGTGATGTGCTATGCCTGGATAACATTGAATGGAATGCGAATGGCAAAAAGTTCATGAACCAATGTTAAATGGAGCCTTATGCATTAAAGTCAGTCCCTGATGGCATTTTATTATATTATTCTTATTTATTACTATCATTCAAAGAACACGAAATAATAATTAATTTGTTCAGAACTCAATATATAACCTGGTTTAGTTGTATATCCTTTACAACTTCAGATAGTCAGGATATTTCTTTATTTCTCTTAACTTGCATACATGGAATATTACAATGTTTTGATTTATCTCATAGTTTTTTTTAAAAAAATCTCATTTTGTATTATTCAGTTGCCACTTAATTAAGCAAAAAGATAAAACTTCTATTTTCTGTTTTTTATTCTTTCTTCAGGCCAGGAACATGACCTTAAAACTGGGAGAATTCTTAAATAATCCTTTAATTTCTAAATGAATATTTTTTTAAAAAATACTCTTTTGTGGGAAGTTTAAAGACTGATCAAAGCAATGCAAGTATTCAAAAAATTCTATAAAAATTCATAAAAATAGATTTGGAATTACAAAAGATCACCTGCCATTGTTTATGTTAATTTATATTACTGTGTAATTGCCATAATAGATTTGAATAATTTTTAGAATAATTCCTAACAAATGTGTTGATTTTTTTAAAGTTCTAGCTGAGATATACAAAATACATTACGAGAGAAATGTAGAAGAAGGTTGGAAAGAAATATTGTATCTCCTACATTTTCACATCAAAATTCCCCAGGTTAAAATATATTTTCTGGAGTAATATTGGGGACAAATATTGTATTGTATTTCCAACTTGTTTTTGCTTTTCTTTCTTATACTACCCAAGAGCATCAATGTTGAAAGTGAAATAGTTGTTCTCCTGATACATGCCATGACTTGGATCCTGTAACACGCTCTTGACCTGGTTTTGTCCTGCTTGTAGCCCTGTGAAGTGAGGAAGGAACAAGCTTTCCTTATTCTAGTATTTACCCCCTACAGCAGAACTATAAAAACTATTTCTGAAATTTCATGCAGGACACAAAACAAATTTACAGCCAAAAAATATAACTGTTCTTTGAAAAATAGTCCCAAATACTTATTTTCTTCTTAGGAAGCACTCTCCTCAATAATGTGACTATTTTTGAATCATGTCTGTCTGTCTGTCTGTCTATCAGTCAGTCACTGTGAGTGTGTGGTATGTGTGTTTGTATGCGTAAATGTCAGTCTCTATTTGTCTGTCTTGTCTGTTTGTCTAGTACAAGGATCTTCAAACTTGGCAAATTTAAGACTTGAGGACTTCAACTCCCAGAATTCCTAAGCTAATACGATTAAAGGAAGAATTCTGAGAATTGAAGTCCACAAGTCTTAAAGCTGTCAAGTTTGAAGACCCCTGCTCTAGTATCTCCTTGAAAACTTATTTGCATTTTTTTATCTCCTGTTTCATGGACAGAAGAAATCTAAATTCCAATAAATACATCCTATCCTTATGGCAAAGATTTACCCCTGTTCCATTTCCCAAATAGCATTTCATTTTGGTTGTTTTAAGAATATTGCATCGTGCTGTTTTTTAATGGGGAAAAATTCTTACATATGATCTTGTGACATGTTACACTCAGCAGGTTTGCTGGGAAATACTATTCCACAAAAGGAATAAAGAATGGTTGGCTGAAATAGCTATTGACAAAACAGACTGAAACATTGGCTGAAGGGAGGTGGTATGACAGACTCTCAATATTAAAAATGAATATGTTTGAGATCATGTTAGGGTTAGGGTTAGAATAAGAGCCATAGGTGCAACACAAAGCCATTTTTAATTAATTCCACTGACTACTGGAATTCATATTTACAGCATGTCTCTAAATACAACATTTACTGCTCCCAAGAAAATCAAGAAAAAAGGAGTCGCACCCTCAAGAATGCAAAGCAAGATCTTAAAAGTCAACGGCATACATTTTAACATTTGGGGATAAGGTGCAAAGTACTGATAAATTTCTTTAATGCACAAAAATAAACATTCATATCTAATAGTGCTTGGGGAAGAGCTCTGGAACGTAAGATCAAATTTTAGTCTTGTAGTCATTCATTTGATAATGTAAGTCTAGGTTTCTTCCTCTGAAACTATGGTTATAGAACTCATTTATTTACAACCATGAATTGGAATTTCAATCAAAATTAGATCTAAAGAAATGGTGGATCAGAGGCAGATTCCAACAGGAAATGCAGGTGGGAAGGGAATGGACTCAGTTTCAGAACCAAACACTCTTCTAATCTGCTTCTGAAAAAAACTGTGAAGTGATTTATATTTATATCATCTTTATCAAGCTTCTGTTATTTAAACTGTAGCTGGTAGGAAGAAAAAGAACCAAACCAACAGTTCTGATCAATTTTTGTAAATTTATGTATATATTTATGTATAAATGTCTAACTTAAATCAGTGGTGGGATTCAAATTTTTTTACTACTGGTTCTGTAGGTGTGGCTTGGTGGGCGTGGCAGGGGAAGGTTACTGCAAAATCCCATTCTTTCTCCACCCCACTAACCTGCTTTCCAGCTCCATTCTCCTGTGCAGGAAAATAGAGACCCAGAAGAAGACCCAGCCAATCAGCCGGGACTCGGGAGGCAGAGAATAGATGGGGGCAGAGCCAGTCAGAGGTGGTATTTGCTGGTTCTCTGAACTACTCAAAATTTCTGCTACCGGTTCTCCAGAACTGGTCATAATCTGCTGAATACCACCTCTGACTTAAATCAAGTGAGAGTTTGTGAAGGCAAAATTTATCAGTTCCTCCAAGATGACAATTTGTATTTTATTTCTAAATAGCAGGGTCTCAATTGCTGTGAGTAAATGAAGCATCTAACACATATAGAAATGAGTTTTTGCCTGAATTTGAATTCAGTTTAAATTAAGTATTCTGTTTAGAAATCAACTTTGAACTTAATAAAGGACTTAATGCTGTTCAGTTAGAAGATCCTTCTATTCCATATTATAAGAAAGTCTAAATCTTTTGCTACAGGTTTATGGAGCATTAGATGGTTCTGCCCATGTTTAGCTCTTCAATTAATTGACAGAAGGTAACATGAAGGTGACCCACTATGAAGCCATCATGAAGCACTGGCATTAGTTCCACTGTCATCTTACAGTCTCTGTAGAATATTAGTCTGTCAGAGCCAGAGCAGGAAAAAGCGAAAGACATTATATTTAGTGAATTAATGTCCAAGAGTTTCTACAGTAGTGCTCAATATTTTAAGAAACTGTTACACTGCCATGCACTGTCATGCATTGTCACGCTTTGATGGTGACGTCCATTTAAATAGGATTAAGTGTTTGTAATTTGTAGCGATCAATTAGATAAGCATTGTGTACTCAAGAAAGGAACAACTCATCAGTTCATATATAATCCCAAGAATTAAGAACATAAGAAGCTATGGTATGTTAGATTATGGTCCACTTTAATCCTGTATTGTTTCTCATAATGGCCAACTAAATGAAACTGGGTGCTTACTAGCAGAAAAATGAGATACCTGTCTTCTGCAGTTATTCCCCTGCATACTCCTTCCAATCTGGTGGAAGTATAAAGTCTTCACATCAAATAGCCTTAGATAAATCTGACCTTGTACACATATCCAAGTTAACAGCTATCATCATACAAGGGGCAATTAATTTTGCAGATTGATTGTGCTTTATGTGAAGATCTATTTCCATTTATCTCCTTTAAATCTTCACCCCAATCAGCATTTGGATCATTTCACTCCAGTGCTTCCAGAGAGAGAGAGAGAAAAGGAGTGTGTGGTGTTTGCCTGTCTGTCTTTCTTATTTTATACACCTCAACCAGGGGTGGGTTTCTACCGGTTCTGTCCACCTCTGTAGAACTGGTAGCTCTGAAGAGCAGCAGACATAGAACCGGTTCTATGTCTGCTGATGTTTTTGCCCAGCCGCCCACCCGCGTTCTTACCTGACCTTTATTTCCTGCTTTTTTCAACTTCAGCTGCCATGCGAGGCACAGCTGCAGTTAAAAAGCAGGAAAAAAGGGCTTTTTGAAAGGCTGCTTTTCTGCACGCAGCATGCTGATGACGATTTACAGGCACCCGGCCGCAGTGTGCAGGGAAGCACATCGTAAATCACCGAACCTCGTAAATGACCGAACTGGTAGTTTACCCTTTCAAATCCCACTCCTGACCTCAATCTATGTTCTTCTTGAACTGACTTTTTTTCCGAGTTAAAGAGACCTGAACATTACAGCCTTTTTTCATAAAGAAGATGTTTGAGTTATTATTATTACTGAGTCATTATTTTGGTTGACCTCATCGACATTTTTTCAAGGTCTATTATATCCCTTTTCAAGCCATCATCATAATGTTTATATTTTTCCCAATGTTCTTGGTAGGACCATTATTTTGAAAACATACTGACATAAGATGGCCTAAAAAGAAAAGGAGTGTGTGGTGTTTGTCTGTCTGTCTGTCTGATTCTGTGCTCTGTGTCTGTGTGAGTCCTCAGAAGAGCACTGTGCCCTGTGTATGCAAGAGCTGTTGTGTAGACGCTGACAGAAATAATAAAAGTATTTTAAATTAAAGGATAAGATGTATAAAATTCTTACTGATTCCAGCTGTCTTTACATTGTTATGATTTTTCAGCTGTCCCTAGGAATGGCTCAAAATCTTGCTTTTTGGTTGAAAAAAAGTTTATGGCAGTGAAATAGGGCAGAATCTAAATACTCCAAAATAATGTCTATCCATAAGACTGGTATGCAAGAATGTATGTGAAAGATATTCCACTTTTGAATAAATTACAATTTAAATGAGATTTATGACAGAGGTTGTTCAAGTTTCAAGAAAATCCTGCCTGTAATGAATGTGGGCATATTTGTGTAATCATGGGGAAAATATTACTTGTGGGTTAATACATTCCCTTAACAGTATTGTTAATGTGAACCTGTATGCTTCCATTAAGGGAATCATTATGATTGATGTATCTACCTCTGTGTTAATAGTAGGGAATAAGCAATGCACTTAGCTATCTTTACAGCTTAAGGTTACAATAGCTTTTTGCTTTTAGCTCTACAGTTATCTCTGAAACAGCCACCTCAAAGAAAATACATTTCATTTCAGCTGGATCAGTCACTCTGAAGGAAGGACTATCATGTCAATTTTTTGCTTTACTAAAACGGAATGAAACCGGAGTTACCTCAGCTGGCCTAAACCGAGCAGATTCTGCTGCAAATTGATTTATTTGCTTTAATAAGGGCCTCAGTGGGTAAACAATTCTAGGATTTAGAATTCAAAAAGGAATTTCTTATATTTACTTGCCATACCTCTTTTGTTTCTTCTGTAAAAGCTTGCAAAATATCAGTTTGCCTCGTATAATTTCCATTGGCATCTTGCAGTCCCTGCAGAATCCTCTCTCTCAGAACCAGGACAGAAACTCGAAGCTGATGCCAAAGAAACTGCACTGTGTGGATGTCAACAATTACATTGACCGAGTAAGACAGAAGTTTCAGGGAAAATTCAGTCTCTAGAAGAGCATGGATTTGTTCAACATGATCAGAGATATCTTCACATATGTCCTGCGACAAGAGAAAAAAGAAAATATTATCCACATTTTTTTTCAAAATTCATTCATTCATTCACTATATAAAAGGCATAAAGATTGTGCATACAAGCACACACACACACACTGGTAGTGACTTAATATGCACATGAGATCAAAAACTCATTTTTGATATTTTATGAACTTCAGGAAAATTGATATCTTTTGCACTTTTCTGTAGATTGTACTGGTGAGAATAACTAGCATCTTAATAAATCAATATCTGAATTCTAAGCACATTATGTTTTAAATACTGTGATCTGTCCTAAAAAAACTCAAAATAGTATACTATCTCTTTTAAAATGTGTACATAGGTTGTTATGTTAATGAGAACTGGTTGATTCTAATAGCAGTGAAAGATGCTTCCAACACCATAAATATAATTATAATCCTTTAGTAAATAATAGGGTTTTTCCCCCAAAAAATTGGTATTCTCTCTTAGAGAAAACAGCATATATAAGAAAGCTTACATGATGCTGATATAAACTTATTTTGATTACTTTCAACTCTGATTTTATGACATCCAATGCAAAGGTTGGTTGCTGAGCTTGAGCTCTGTAACAAACACAACAGCTAATAATAATATCAAGATAGCATAATTACAATTATAACTAGAATGATAATGCTGAGGTACATGTACTGCCAAGATATCTAAGTAGTTCATTAACAATGACAGAATGTCGTTTTTTTAGATTTGATGTTAAGAAACAATTATATTTCTGTACAATGAACTTCTCTTCTGGCTCTGATCCTCCATCCAAAGATTAAATGCCTCCTACACTTTCCCTCTAGGTAAATCCTGCACCCCGTACAAGCCATATTTGCATCATGTGTCACATGCAAGAATGTACAAAGTATTACATCTGTGAACATCTTTGTTTTCTTAATTGAAGTTATTGAAATTAAATCATGTACATTAATTTGTCTCAGCTGACCAACAGCAATGTTACATAGCTCATTAATTTGTATACTACCAAATTTAATATATCAATTAAAAATAAAAAACAATGGATGTTAGTTGTTTTGAAACAATAAGGGATTGTTTATTCATATTAATGAATATCATGTTTGCATATGTACTGAATATATAAATTATTTAGGTATTTGTATAAAATTATTTTAGATATATTTCTCAAATAATTGCACTGAATGTGAATAAGATATATAAGTAATTTCTCTGGCTTTGACAGATAAGAGTCATTAAACCTTATTCCTTGGGATACATAACAATAATAAAAAGAATATAATTCCCATGATATTTTATATTTTGCATGAAATGTGCATATATGGAAATGTGTATTTATAGAAAAAAAAATCAGTATCCAGTTTTATAAGTTTGAATCAAATTTAAATGATATATTTGAAACAAAAAAAATGCTATTCTCAGTTAAAGATGGGGCAGTTGATTTTTTTTGTTTATTTGAATAGTATCCTATCTTGGACATCTTCAATTACTGCAAATTCTCTTCCTTAGGAGCTTTTGGAATATTTGTATATAGTATCATTGGTTAATTGGACTCCTTTTAGATTAAAAATAATAGCATATTATTTCTGGGAAAATATGTTTTGATCCTTTTTCTAAGTTAATTTGATCTATGGAATATATTTTGGTGTATTTGTACATACAGTGGTATATTTAGTTAATTAGACTATTTGGAGTTAAATTTAATACCCATTTACTATATCTCCTAATTTGACCTATGGGATAAATCATTAAATCATCAGTCTGGAACCCACATTATGTATCTGATATTAACACAGTTGAAAAAGTCCAGAAATATTTCACAAGAAGAGTTCTCCACTCCTCTACTTGTTGCAGAATACCTTGTGCTACCAGACTCGAAATTCTAGACCTAGAAAACCTAGAACTATGCCATCTTCAGTCCGATCTAAGTATAGTATATAAAAATCATACATTGCAATGTCCTACCTGTCAATGAATACTTCAGCTTCAACCATAACAACACAAGAATAAACAATAGATACAAACTCAAAGTTAATCGCACCAAACTTGATTGCAGGAAATACAACTTCAGCAACAGAGTGGTCAATGTCTGGAATACTCTACCTGACTCTGTGGTTTCTTCCCCAAACCCCAAAAACTTTAACCTTAGACTGTCTACTATTGACCTCACCCCTTTCCTAAGAGGTCTGTAGGGGGCGTGTATAAGTGCACCAACGTGCTTACTGTCCCTGACCTATTGTTTCTTTTTTTATTTTTCTTATATGTATCCATGTATTCATAACTATATTTTTACTTATACCTATTATCTTGTAAGCAATTGACAAAAATAAATGAATAAATAAAAATATGCCAGATCTCTGCCTTTGATTGATCCAGGACTGCCTTTGATACTGGGAAGAACAGACCACAATTTTTCAATGATTTAACTCCTATCTAAATGGGAAGTTCCAGATGAAAGTCACAGGGAAAAGCAATAAAGCCTAGGACAATAGATGGTATATTGCAAGACACAGTGCATGATATGACTCGGTTGGCATAAGTCCTCCATTGATTTGGGTTGAAGTAATGCAGTATGTTGATGGTATTCAATGGTACATTATCCCTCTATGCTAAATTGCAAATTCTATGGAGGTCTTGAAACAATATCTGGAAGCTATTAGGGACTAGAGATGGAAGAGTTCTAGAACTATTCGTAAACATGTTAAGTGTCCTGAAATATCATTTCCCATTAGTGGTGATATTCCTCTCCTATGTCTCTATATACAGGTTGTACCAATATCAGGCCTACATACTATTATAAAAATTACATTAACTGCTTCAATTTGTTGTATTTATTTTGTTAATAATTTATCTTTCCAATTTATATAGTCACCCATCTCACAAAAACAAGTAACTCTGGGTGAAGTACAACCAAGTTAAAAAGCACAATTATTAAAAAACATTTTAAAAATTATAAAAAGGCAGCTAAAAAGATAAATAATGGGTGAAGGGATATCAGTAACAATGGAGCCACCTCAATAAACACTTCCTTACGGATTTGACACATGATCTTTGAACATTACTAATTATAATAATATATTATTATAGATATTATAGATATAATATAGATATATTGTGATTGACTTATGTGTCCTGATTTTTGATAGAACATGGATTTGCGTGAGCAGCAGAAATCTGCTTACCATCTGCAGATCCCCAGAAAGGTAGAATTTAGAATAACTTTATTGTCACTTTGAATGTACACTAATCGGCATACTTTAAAATGAAATTACATTGCATACAGCTCCCAAAGGGTCTCCACCTCTAATATAAACATAAACACGACAAGATAAATAAATAAATAAATAAATAAATATGCATGTACCAACATATATTACATGACATGGAGAAACAAAACAGTCTAGTTCGAATGTGTACATGTACATGGTGAGAGAAATAAATCTTTCAAGTTTACCAGACGGATTGCATAGGAAGCAAAGCTGTTACAGAACTGGAAGTCCTGCTAGAAATACTGCTAGAAATACTTTGAAGCCTCCTTCCAGAGGAAAGCAACAGAAAAAGACCATAAAGTGGGTGTGTAGGGTCTCTAACAATGATCCTGGACTACAGATTGTGTCCAATATTCAAAAGCTCATGTTCGTCTCTTGAACACTTTCCTTCTTCAGTTGGTGATGTCCTTTCTTCAAACCTGTTTCAATTATTCTTTTCATAAGGTAATGCAGCTTACATAATCCTAGCTGTGGAAAAGGGAGGTTTGCTGTCTGAATAGATTCATACATGGCACTAAAGGTAACAGTAAAGGTTCCCCTCACACATACGTGCTAGTCGTTTCTGGCTCTAGGGGACAATGCTCATTTCTGTTACAAAGCCGAAGCGCCAGTGCTTTCCAAAGACATCTCTGTGGTCATGTGGCTGGCATGACTAAACGCTGTTACCTTCCCACCAAAGTGGTCCTTATTTTTCTACTTGCATTTTTACATGCTTTCAAACTGCTAGGTTGGCAAAAGCTGGGACAAGTAACAGGAGCTCACTCCATTACATGGTGCTAGGTATTTGAACCGCCGAACTGCCGACCTTTCTGATTGACAAGCTCAGCGTCTTAGCCACTGAGCCATTGCGTTCCTCTACATGGCACTACCACTTAGTTTATTTAGTTTGGATTTTAGTTGTTTTAGTTCATGCATCATACTAAGTCATAAAGCATAATATAAAGAAATAAATGTTGGTTAGTTTTCAACTCCCTGCAGGTGAAGAGCATCATGTTTCTGCAGAGTAAACAAGGATGGCACATATCATGACAGCATGCCAGACAAAGAGGAATGAAATCTTAGCAAATAAACAACAATTGGAAGGATTATCAGACACTTTTTGACAGTTAGAAAGATAGATTAGGCAAGATAAACAACTCTTACTGCCATTATGCATTAAGTCTTCAAGATTGAAGCTTAGAAAATTAGAATTAGGAATTCAAGTAAGTCCTCATGTGGTACACAAAGCACAAAAAGAAAATATACTGATTTTGACCCCTGATTAGCCTTCAATTTTCTTAATAAAAATATGTGGTTTAAGAAATCTAGCCATCAATCATTAGCAGAAATTCTGTCCCTTTGGTTCAAAATCCAGCAATCAGATAGTAATCCCAGGACTAAAAAATACTTTTTTGCTAAAAATTATGCCCACTTTATGCCAGTTGCTTGAAATGTTTTGTTTTTTAAAACATAATTTATCAAGCACAAGGTTTGCAAATCTATGGATTTGATTTTGAGTTGTAGTTTATACAGAACCACTTAGAGTTATGGAATTTCTCAACACATTAAAGCCTGTCTTCTCTATTATACCAACTATCCACTTAATCCAGCCTACCTAATAGCTGAACCAATAATTTACAGTTGCTACTATCTATCAGATAGTATGTGCCAACTTCAAAAAACTCTAGTATAAAAATACTGTTGCAACAAAAGCTTGAATACTGATACACTTTATTTACTTGGAAATTAGTTCTGGTGAATTCAAAAGTCTTATTCCCAGGAATGAAAATATGAATTCATAATATCTACTCAGATCAGTGGTGGGATTCAATTACTTTTATTACTGGTTCTGTGGGTGTGGCTTGGTGGGTGTGACAGGGGAAGGATACTGTAAAATCTCCAATTAGAAGTGGTATTTGCCAGTTCTCCAAACTACTCAAAATTTCTGCTACTGGTTCTCCAGAACTGGTCAGAACCTGCTGAATACTACCTCTCGCTCAGGTCTATTTTTTTAATTACGCATGTTTAAAAAATAAGCACTGATGAAGAGTTTTTTTCTGGAGTTATTACAGTGCAGCAATATACAGCATATAAAATCTAATAGAATATAGAAACATCCAGGACTTCATAATTACAGAATAAGAGCATTATAAATAAATGTATGGCTTCACGTTCCTAATCTTTAATCTTCTGCAAAAAATAGAGGTTTGCACCTGTCTTATGATTTTTAAGCATGTTTGCCTTAATTAATTTTATTTAATATTATAATTGTTTCCAGGAAGAGAAATTTCAAGGTGAACTTGGAAACTTCATATAGGATTGCTGTTGGTTGTCCTTCTTGTTCTTTGTTTACGATCACCTGGTTTCTGATGAAATTAATGTTGCTTTACAGATCTACTGCCATTCAGTAGTGGGATTCAAATTTTTTTACTACCGGTTCTGTGGGTGTGGCTTGGTGAGCGTGGCAGGGGAAGGAGACTGTAAAATCTCCAGTCAGAGATGGTATTTTCCGATTCTACGAACTACTCAAAATTTCCGCTACCGGTTCTCCAGAACTGGAAGAACCTGCTGAATACCACCTCTGCTGCCATTCCACTGAAATTGTGGAAATAAGCATGGTTTTATATCAGAAGAGGATATGTCCTTGAAGTATAAAAATAATTAAATGAGCATCTGCAGTAATATTTATGTGCAGCCAATCACTTACCAAATCTTCAGAATAACAAGAACAACAAAAGAAAGAGCAGCAGATTATGCCTGGATCTCAGCATATTATGCCTGGATTAGTAAATGTCTCCAGCTTTACAGTTCTGGAGATTTTGTGATGATGCGTATTTTGCTTTTATATATATAGATAAACTGATTGCATCTGGAAGTGTGCGTGCAGTTCTGGTTGTTATATCTCAAAAAGGATATATTAGAAAAGGTTCAGAGCAGTATAATTAAGATGATGAAGGGACTGCAACAGCTTCCCTATGGGGAAAGTGCTATGTTCTGAAGTTCCCCCTCTGGTCCGGTTCCAGCAGTGGGGGCCCAGTGTGTGTGCAGTTCTGGTTGTTACATCTCAACCACAACCTGATTGGCTGGGAGTTTGACAGCCGACTGTATAAGGAGCTGTCAAACAGGCCAACAGCTGCGTCATGGCTGAGTGGTTCATTTACTGTTAGCGCATGAATTCAATAAAGCCTGAACAACCAATTTAGCTGCCTTGCCTCATTCTGTGGTGCGTTCCTTCCCAGTATGAAGCACTGGCGACGAGGATGGGATTTCTACCCTGAGGCATTAGGCGAGCTTGAAGTCCTGTGGGGCAACCAAAAAAGCTGATCACTGTGGCAGAGAGAGCCAAACAAGACAGAAGGGCATACAAAAAGAGCAAAGTCACACTAAGGGAGCTTGATAAAGTCCACCAGCCACCTGCCTAGGATCAAGGGTTCTGTGAAGCTTTTCAGAATAGCAGCGTTACATTCATTTGCGCCATTTGACGCATCCACAGGGACTTAGGAGTCATATATTGAGCATTTTGACTGTTTCCCAGAGGCAAACGATCTGGTGGATTTGACAGGCAGCTGGTGAAGGGTGCTGTTTATAAATTTCTGTAGCAAACAAATGTTTGACACAGCCAGAGCTCTGTTAGCACCTTAGCTCCTGAATTCTGTCACCTGGGAGGCGTTAGTGGTAAAGCTTAAGAACCATTACGCTCCCACTCCCTCACGAATTGCCCGAAGGCACGCATTTCACCAGTGCGAGCAAGCTGAGGGGGAAACTGTTAATCAATTTATGGCAGGTCTCTGAACAGCTGCTCTCTATTGCGAGTTTAAAGAGCTGGATGATGCCTTGCTGGATTGGTTAGTCTGTGGGTTAAAAGATCTCCGAATCCAGCACAGACTGACCTGACACTACAAGCCTGCGTTGTGGAGCTATCCAACAATTCAAGGTAGAGATTCATGGCGCGAGCATGACTGCGTCAGGTAATAATTGGTGATCCACAAAAACAGCCCAGGCACAATCCTTCATAGGATGCAGAGGAGATCATCTGCGAGCAGCCTGCAGATTTTGAACTGCAAACTATCAGCGATGCGGAAAAAGAGGCCATTTAGTTAGGAAGTGCAAAGCTATCCTGCCTGATGACAGAGTCCAGGCAAAACAAGGGCAAATGATGGGGACCCCTAGAAAAGTCCCTAGGTTGGGGGGGAGAGTGTTTCACCATCCAAAGGGATAATTGCCACATCAACCCCAGAGTAGGGCAAACAAACTTATCACTAAAGAAAAAAAATTCTTTCAGTGAAAGGATTGTCAAATGGAAGTTGACACAGGATCTTCTTTGTCATTGGTTGGTTGGAGCACAATCAAAAGGTTGGTGCCCAAAATGGCAAAGATAATATTAAGACCTGTTCCCTCACATTAAGAGACTATCATGGGAATACAATTCCCATTTGGGTCTCACTAAAGTGACAGTAGTTTTCAAACAATTCAAAGGCCGTCTCACACTGATAGTTGTGGAAAGGGCATTGCCAAGTTTACTGGGCCTTGACTGGTTCGAATTCCTAGGTCTGGCCAAAAGTGGAGTGCATGCCACAAATGGACAAAGCTCTGACACCATAGACACACTGGCAAAGGAATTTGCTAGTCTTTTTGACAATGACCTAGGTAAATATACAGGGAACCTATTTTGCTGAATTTAGATCCTACAGTTATGCCTAGGAGATTGAAAGCCAGGCGAGTGCCCTTCACATTCCGCCCAAAAATCGATGCTGAACTCGATAAGCTTATATCACAAGGGGTATTAGAGCCAATAGATCACACTTCCTGGGAGACCCCAATTGTCACAGCATTCAAGGCTAACGGATCGGTCAGGGTGTGTGCTGACTATAAGGCAACCCTTAATTTGGCATTACAGCAAAGCGCATACCCAGTGCCTGTGGTGCAACATCTGTTGCATTCACTAGGTAACAGAACATTTTTTGCAAAGCTTGACATGGCTCAAGCGTATCAACAGCTGCCGGTGGACTCAGCCATTGCAGAAGCCCAAACCATAGTAACACATAGAGGAGCATTTAGATGCAATATGCTACAATTTGGTATTAGTGTACCCCTGGGATATTCCAGTCCCTAATGGAACGACTTTTACAAGGCATTCCTGGAGTCGTTCCATACTTTGATGACATTATTGTGTCAGCTAGAGATGAAAAGGCACTTTTAGACAGCTTAAGGGAAGTTTTTAAGAGATTCCAGGCAACAGGTTTGAAATTGAAAAAGAGTAAGTGTCATTTGGGCGTACCTAAAGTGGAGTTCCTGAGGTTCCTGATTGATGCTGCTGGAATTCATCCCATGAGAGCTAAGGTCCAAGCCATTAAAAAACGCTCCCACTCCAAACAACAAAACTGAACTGCAGGCTTTCCTTGGCCTCCTAAAATCTTACCTCATTTTTATTCTTCAAGGCATCACTGCGCAGATCAATTAGGATCTGACACCACCTGGCCTACATCGAAGACTACGCATGCGCTGTCGAGGTGGAAAGGACTGCTAAGTTCTGAAGTTCCCCCTCTGGTCCAGTTCCAGCAGCGAGGGCCCAGCCGGTAGTTTGACAGCTGACTATATAAGGAGCTGTCAAATAGGCAAACAGATGTTGCCTCACGGCTGAGTGTTTCATTCGCTGTTAGCGCGCAAATTCAATAAAGCCTGAGCAACCAATTTAGCCACCTCACCTCATTCTGTGGTGCGTTCGTTCCCAGTACAAAGCAGAAAGATTGAAGAAAGGAGCTTTTTAGTCTAGAAAGATGGAAGGTAAATGAAAAAGGGGACAACTGGCTGCAAGTGGATAGACTTATGTGTTAAATGCCTGCTGGAAGATCTGAAAGATTAGGTTAGAGACAGATCACCATGGAGAACAATCTAAGTGGTCACTAAGAATGAAAAACAACTTGATGGCACATCATCATTTATTTATTTTTTTAAGAAAAGAAGTGCATGAAAAAAGAAATGATGGAGGTTTACAAAAGTATGCACAGTGTTGATAAAAGTAGGATGTTAGTTTTCTCTTCAAAAGAACTAGAAACAGATGAATTCACCCTGGAAGAATGAATCCTGGAAGACTGGACTAATTCAGGGAAGTCCTGGGGATCGATGACTATTGGCTTTGATGGCAGCAAGACTACTTCGAAGGCTATCTGCTAGTAGAATGGTGGGGTTCTTTGCACATTTGATTGGTTAGTGTGACAACTGCTGGACTAGATCTAGATATTTGGGGAAACAGGGTAATAAAGATTTCTGTTTGCGTATAATTGAGAAAGAGATTAAATAAAATATTTATTATACATTGGGAACGATCGTAAGAGAGATTGCCCCAAAAATATACATTTTACAAATATGTTTATTTATATCTTAGTTGGATATATTATTATTTTGAAAGTACAGCCATTGTACGTGCAGTTCTGGCAAGCAGTCTCTTCCAAGACTTCTTTACTATTAAATCCAACAGAACTAGACAGGAATTCACTCTGTGTCAGCTGCCCCTAGAGGAAATGTGCCAAGTTGATGGAATGAAAGATATTTCCGGGTGAGACAACTATGGCCTTGAAATAATGAGGGTTCAAGTAACAAACAGAAAATAAAAACTCAAATAACAAAATGGCATACTAGTCAAGAAGCGTGTGAGAGAGAGAGAGACAGAGAGAGAGCCAGAGAGAGAGAGAGAGAGAGACAGAGGCAGAGGCAGAGAGACAGAGACAGAGAGACAGAGATAGAGAGAAAGGGACAAACAGAGATAGACAGACAGACAGATCAATCATGGGCAATCTGAACTTACCTCTGTTGGGGAAAGAAGACTTTTAATCAAGCTGAGTTATTTATAACTCAGTGAATATTAATCCTGCAGGGTTTCTAAGGTCTGGAGTGAAAGAGGGGGAAAATATGCTTCATGTAAAACTGATTATTTTTAAATTCCAGCCACTGCAATTTCAAATGTTCAGATGTCTGGTAATGCCTTTTCTTTGGATTGTTTCCCCCTAACCAAATCCACATTTTTGCTTCCTATCAGGTTCTGAAACTAAAGAAAAATAAATGTATTCCTCTTTCTGTACTAGCTGTACAAGTAGTCCTCAATTTGTAACTATTTGTTTAGTGAACATTTGAAGTTACAATGGCACTGGAAAAAAATGACTTATGACTGGTTTTCACACTTACGACTGTGGCAGCAGCCCCACGGTCACATGATCAAAATGTGGGTGCTTGTATTTATGACAGTTGCACTGTCCTGGGTTCATAGGATTACTATTTGTAACTTTCCCAGTTTGTTTCTGACAAGCAAAGTCAATGGGGGAAGCCAGAGTTGCTTAACAACCACATGATTCATTTACCAATTGCAGCAATTTACATAACAACTGTGGGAAAAATATGGTCAAATGGGTCTCAACTCACTTAACAACTGCCTCTACTTAGCAATGGAAACTTTAGGCTCAGTTGTGATCGTAACTCAAGGATTACTTGTAGTCATAGGCACACCATGCCAAAATGATTCATCTTGACAGCTAAATAAATAAGCAATTCTGGTACGATCTTCATTTCATAAAAATGGGTCTTTCCTAAGAAGCCAGGTAGAAAAACTGAATATGCACTGCATTATTAATCTGAAGATCTAGTTCTCCAGGAACAATATTTTTAAAAATCAGCAGACAATATTCCTCTTTCCTATACTATCTCATATATTCTTAGAGTTCCATTTTCATCATAAGTTTGTATCACCTCCATTTAAAGCTGATCAGATACATTCAGTCTATGTAAGCTACTGCAATAGACAGAATTTTCATCCTTTATCAGATCTCAAAATAAAAATTAAAGTATTTATAAGAATATCATTAATCTCATGGTTATTTAAAACATAAGTAATAATCCATGGGTATTCTAAATTTCAAGAAGGGGTCTTTCATTATTTGGAGAATTTGGCATTTTCTTATGTCAAGTGAAATTCTACCAATGAACTGCCCAGAATGAATCGAATTGGGAATCAAGTAGTATATACATATAATAAATCATGTTGGTAATCTACAATTAGATTTGCAAAAACTGGTGAAAGCTTAATAATTCAAGTTATATCAAGTCAACCAAGGGCTTAAGAATTATTAAGATCGCATCTGAGGATAGAGGCAGTTCCTACAGTGACTCCAGAGTATTTAAAAAAGAAAAGGGTGTTCAATCCAATAAATTCAAATTTCCAAATATCAAGGAAGTTCTAAAGTATTGTTCCAAGGGCTCCGTTCATAATTCGTATAACAGCGAATTTCTTTTTATCATAAGCATTAAACATCAGTTTAATCAGTGTAAAGTTCTGGTATTCTGTAATTTTTACCAGCTTCAATGAACCAGTTTTTCTTCTTTTCAATGACTGTTATATCAGACACATTATGAACACATTATTTGTTTGCAATTGAAGTCTCATAAGATTTTAGCCTGCTCATTTTTCAAAATCATCTCAACTTGATAATCCCATTGGCTTTTGCCATGTTCAAATCCAAATCTCTGGCAAAGTTTCCAATAAATGATTTTGACAACTTGCTCATGATGTTGCTTACAGTCAGAGTGATTACACAATCAAAACTATAGAAATAGTAGTAGACTTTAGGAGAAACTAGCACCACCTCTTACTAGACAACACAGAATCAACAGTAGAGACCTTCAAATTTCTAGATTGTATTATATCTCAAGACCTAAAATGGACACCTAACATCAAAAACGTCATCAAAAAAGCACAACAAAGAATGTTCTTTCTGTGCTAACTCAGAAAGCTCAAACTGCCCAAGGAACTGGTGATACAGTTCTATAGAGGAATTATTGAGTCTGTCATCTGCCCCTCTATAAATATCTAGTTTGGTTCTGCAACCCAACAAGACAGACACAGACTAATTAGAATTGCAGAAAAAAACAATTACTACCAACTTGCCTTTCACTGAGGACCTGTATACTGCACAAGTCAAAAAGAGGGCTGTGAAAATATTTACAGACCCCCTCACATCCTGAACTTAAACTGTTTCAACTCCTACCCTCAAAATAATGCTATAGAGCACTGCACACCAGAACAACGAGACACAAGAACAGTTTTTTCCCAAATGCCATCACTCTGCTAAACAAATAATTCCAACACTGTCCAACTATTTATTAAGTCTATGTTACTATTACTATCAATCCTCTCATCATTCCTATCACCCATCCCCTCCCACTTGTGACTATATGACTGTAACTTTGTTGCTTGTATCCTTTTGATTTATATTAACTGTTTCCTAGTATGATTTGATAGCTTATTTGTACCCTATGACTATATTAAGTGTTGTACCTTATGATTCTTGACTAACTTATCTTTTCTTTTTATGTACACTGAGAGCATATGCACCAAGACAAATTCCCTGTGTGTCTAATCACATTTGGCCAATAAAAAATAAAGAATCCATTCATTGTGAAATTTTGCTGCAACACTGATCAAATGGTCAATTATTTCATCCTTTTCACTACAAAATCATTATGGAAGGTTGTACAGTCCACCAAATGTTTCGACTGGATTTGGCATTTTTTAGCCACTTATCAATTACTTCCCAAGAATCTGGGATAGGCAGATGTTAGTTTTATTGTTATTATTATCAAACTATAGCATCTCCTTTAATATATATATGAACTAAGAAGAGTTATATTATGTATAATATCCATTATTACAAGATGCAAATGGGCAAATGTTATAATAACACATCTGCTTACTATAGAAATGAAATTGATGGATCATTATTGTAACTAGATCATTGTTACTTTTTAATTATTTAATTCATTTAACTTGACTTCTGTAAACTTAGGATAATACAGTACACTAATAACATAATTGCAATAAATTAAACCCACAATATTTTTATTATGAATTTGTTAAGATAGAATAAAAATGATTCACTATATTTTAGGCCAAACTTTACAGCCAAGACAATGCAGTTGTATATAACAGCAACTATTTTTAATCATACTTTGAAATATAAATAGCCAAGCAACACTGTTCTAAATCTTGCTAAAATACAAGTATTATTTTTCACTAAAGAATGAATCTTTAGATCAAAAGCTTAGAATCCATAGAAACTTGAAAACCTACCCAGAATTTCAAAAAAGGGTGCTATGGCAACCCTTCAAATATACTTAATCACACAAATTATTAAGATCATGATCATGTCAACCAGTTACCAGGGAAACTTGATATATTGGCTGTTAAAACAGAAAGAAAGGGAGGTTGGAACTTGTCTTTAACAAGATAGTCTAATGTACTAATTCCTTAAACACCTTGTAATACAGTAATTATTTCAATGTCTAATATTGTTGACAGAAATTATAGCATGCAAAGGAATGAAGAGCTAAAGGGAAGTTCATAGATATGAAATATGATTCCCTTTAAAAAACTACAGTACAAAACAGCATCTGCAAAGGTTACACTTTAAAACTAAGGTTCGCAGATCTGTTTCCAGAATCTATACTTTGTTAATTATTTCCCACTACCTTAAGTATCCTACCTTAATTGTTTTGAAAGGAGAAATTTTCATTCATCTATTTAGCAGAAGATTAATAACCCCCCTTCTTTTTCTTCTTCTTGGCCAAAGCAGTTAATTTGAGTTAGCGATTCAGGAAACATGCCAATGTAAAATCCAGGCAAATCACAGTTGGATCCATTTTCAATTGTCAGGCAATTGCTTTTGGTTTGTAAGAAAAACAAATTTAAAATATAACCTTTAAAAATATCGGTAAGCGCAACATTATTCCTGAGATTAAACCTAGCTGTTTCTTTGCACAGCAGTTTCTGAGCTACTATAACACTAGAATGTTTTCGCTGTCATAAAGATCTCTGACTCACCAGCCACTTGCCACTTGAAATTAGTTGGGTTATTTTAGTCACTGACATGCATTCCAGGAGAATGTTAGCAGTGCACCAAGATGGCAAAAAGGAATCTAATATAAATCGGTCACTTGGTTACAGTACAAAGCCTATAATAAAGTTTCAAATTTGGATTTATTTCTGGAGAAAGCATTTGTGTCTTGATATGTCTGCAAATTTATGCAGTCTGGCTTAGTAATAAGCTCGGCTGAACTGTGAGGAACATAGTTCTAAGTAAACATTTACAGGATTTATATGACAAATCGAAACACTGAAAAGCAAGTGCCTCATGCAATCTTTGGGATTTGTGAGCAAACATGATCTGGATTTTAAAGTAAAGCTGGAGAAGTTTTGAAAGCTCTGAGATAATTTTTTTTTTCAGAGCACCAAGACCAGAAGGCTGGAAACATTTGCTTCCCTTTTGCAGTGATTCACAATACCAGAAAAATACTAAACTCACACTGGGAGTTGCTAGCTTTTTCAGTACTATTTAGTAGTGATGAACTGAACTGAAAATAAAATGCTGATATATTTTTCAGCTCAGACGTTTTTGCTGCTTCATTCGAGGAAAAATTCCAAACTGCCCTGCAGATATTTTATATCAACAAAGCAAAAATCATTGTAATGCATCCTTATTTCTTTGAAGGAAGGAGAACCAACAATTTGGAGACGGGATGGTGGTGGAATGAAAACTATTAATTCTAGTATTTTGAACTGACTTAATCAAAATTCTTATAGTGTTGTTTATTTTTTGGAAAGAAAGGTTCATGAAAAACAGACCACTGTAGAAGTAGAAGTTTCATCTATGACTTTCAAGACCAATATTATGCACTCTGAGCTAAGCTAAGCTATCACTCTCACATCTCAGCTGACATTTTAGTGGTATAATATAATTGATTAAGTAAAATCAACGCTTTGAACTAAACCCTTTTCTTCATATCTTTCAGAAAACCACAAAGTAGATTCAGTCAGCCTGCTGCAATAAAGTATCACATTGAATTTTCATTCCCCCACCCCATCGCTTCTGAGAGATTAAACAGTCAAGACAGATTAGCTTTTACCCTTAAGGATTTAATCAAGTGGGGTTTTTTAAAAAGTGTGCATTAATAGTGGTGAGACTGCCTCAGCTAGTTCCTCACCCTCACCATCCATCTTTGTAAGGGTGATGGTTACATTCCTTTCATATCTAAGCAATGGGGTTACATCACTCTGAATGAGCTATATAAAAACAGCTGTTACATTCCACATTTGTGGACCTTTATCTTATTATTCAGCTGTGCCTTCCAGACAAGTAGGAGTGCAATGAAATAGAAACTACTGGGACAGGAAGGGCAGGATCACACCAGGCCTGCAAATGAAGAGTTAAGCTGCTGTGTGAGGAGAGTACTTAGCAACTAAAGAATCAGACCAGCCACATGAATACTAGCCCGTTTGATAACTAGAATTGTGTCTGCGAGGAAGCTGCTGCATACTGTTCAGTATGCCTTACATTTGCCTTTGTACAGAATGAAGAAGCTTGGTTTGCTTAATGCAAGTGTGCATCTCATCAAGGATAATTATGACTCCCCCTCTGATGGAGAAGAATCATGTCATCCCTACACAGGCCTATTACTTAGATTTCTTTTCTGGTATAACCATGGAATTAAAATTCATTGAAAGTCCAATCTTTTCCCAATAAATTAAACTGAAGCCAGTCTCTTATCACCAAGAAGACCATACGGGACTAACCAGATTAGCAGTGGAGGCCTCACAACACCTTCTTTAATTATAAAGATACTCCAAAATTTCAGAGCAACAACATCATGGATACATGGTTCATGTATGGCAGTAGAGACCAGTTTGCTACGTTGAGCTGTAGCCTCATGTACTGGAAGAAGTGTTTCTATATAGAAGAAAATTTATTGTTCAGCAAATGTTTTAGGCTGGCTTTACATTTATAAGCAGCTTCAGGCTTATGAAACTAAAGTACTGAAAGTTAATTATAAGTAACATCATTGGTGACATATGTTTTTATTTGCAAGTGAAAAATGTTTACTGATTATTATTTTTCTAAGTGTATTTTATATTCCTAGTTACCATCTTGGCCCTTTTAGATTAATTTAAATTTCATAGATTTTATAACTTGAAAATGATAAATTAAAGTAAGATTAAAAATATTTAACCAACAATGTGATTTTGATTTTTTTTTAAAAGGTGGGGAAACAATTATAATGAATCCATGTTTGCTGTCAAAAAAGCAAATAGCATGTGATGACAATAAAGATGAAGCCATCCACATTTAATTTAGTCAAAAAAACCTCAGTGCATAGCTTGGGCTGCCATTCTGCTAGAATACATTTTAAAAATGGTTTGTGGGGTGGACAGATTCTATTCTATTCTATTCTATTCATATTCTATTCTATTTTACTCTACTCTACTCTCAGTGGGGATATTGTACGATGCAAATGTATCATACATAAATGAAATTAAAGTATGGCATTTAGAAAAAGCTTACAGGAAATTCTTGATTTTATTCTAGAGACACTAGATGGTGCTGTGATACAATTGCAGTGGAATTGTCAGTCTTTTGCACAGCCATAGATAATCTCTTGTGGGTGAAACAGACTTTTTTTCCCCTACAGTTTTCAGAGGAAGTGCATGATCATATGCTTTATTTCCAAAGAAACAGAATGCTTAAACCAGGTTATTTATTCTGAATTAAGTTGTTTTGATTGAAACCCCTGAACAGATTATATGATTTGAAATGTTCCTTCATACTAGGGCCCAAATAATATTAACATACAAATTCAACTCTTGGATTAAAAATACTTTTATTAATAATAATAACAATTTAATTAATATTCTTCAGATGTGTAGAACACTCCATAATGAGTTAAGAAATTGGGGGAGCCACTTCTCAACGATTAAATCTATTGTTCAGGACAAAGGAACAGAAACCTCCAGTGACATTGGTTAAGTATCTTTAATAGATTATTCTTAAATGTTTCATTTTCATTTTCCTTTGCTTCCCTTGCTGTAGTTTATGTTATACTTTATATAAAATAAAATAGTAAAAATATATGTAAAGGCTAATTCTTTTCCAGGTTGAATATGGATGTTTTTTGTAGTCAGTGGCTGTGTTCTCCTCCTTGTTTCCTGCAAAAAAGGGTTCAGTACTGTATTAATATAATATTTATTCAGAAAAGCTTATATCTTGCAACAATACCTCTAATACCATCCATCAGCGATATCTGCCTGTCCCAAGTCCTTGAGAAGGACTCGATAGGTGGATAAAAATGCTAAATACAATCTAAATATCTGACTAGCTAGGTGTGAAATTATAATCAGAATCAGACTAGAGTTGGAAGGAATCTTAGATGTCATCTAGTTCACCCCCTGCTGGACTAGAGTAATAGTTATTCTTTTCGAATCCTGAGCTTGTCTTCTGGGATTTTAGCTATACCTGCCAGCTTAGTGTCATTTGCAAACTTGATGTTCTCCTTCTATTCCCTCATTTAAGTTATTTATGAAGATATGGAAGAGTACTGGGCTTAAGACAGCACCTTGTGGTACCCCACTGCTTATTTCTCTCCATATAGATGTAGTACCATTAAGGACTACTTGCTGAGTACGGATTGTCAGCCAGTTACAAATCCACCTGGTGGTGATGCTATCTATACCACATTTTTCTAGCTTACCAAGAAGAAGGTTGTGGTCTACTTTGTCAAATGCCTTGCTGAAGTCTAAATATACTATGTCCACAGCATTTCATTGGTCTACTAATTTAGTCACTTTGTCAAATAATGAAATAAGATTGGTTTGGCATGATCTGTTTTTAACAAACTCATCCTGGCTACTAATTATAATTTTATTTGTTTTTAGATGTTCACACAGATCTCAGATCACACAGATCTCACAAAAACACAGATGTGTTTTTTGATCATTTTTCCAGTATCATCCCAGGTATTGATGTTAGGCTTATTTCCTGTGTCTGTTTTTTGTCTCTCCATTTTTTTGGAAGATGGGAAACATATCAACTTTTACCAGTCCTCTGGTAGTTCTCCGGTGCTGCAAGATTTTTTAAAAGATATAATACAATGGTTCTGAGATAACATCTACCAGCTCCTTCAGAATTCTAGGATGTAATCCATCAGGTCCTGGTGATTTATATTCATCAAGGTCAGATAGATATTCTCTTACCACTTTCTTGCTTATTTAAATTTTTATTTCTAGTTTTTCTTTTAAGGATATGTTTTTAGAAGGTTGGGCTATAGTTTCTTTTTGTGCAAAAACTGGTGCAAAAAAAAGAAGAGTTAAGCAGCTCTGCTTCCTCTCTTCCTCTTAGATCATTAAGAATTTAAAAATTCCTAAATAATTAAAATAAATAAACTTTTTTTCCAAATGTTTAGTTGAAAAAAGAAACTGAAAAATAAAAATAAAAAAAGAAATATATAAAAAAAATGAAAAAATAGTTTTATTTAAAAATTGAAAAAGACTTAAAAATTGAAAAAAGAATTAAAAATTAAAAATGATATTTAAGAGTTTAAAAAGATTAAAATTTAAACAAAGAATGGAAAAATGGGGAAAAAAAGAAATTAAAAAACTTGAAAAGGAATTTTTCTTTAAAAAAGACAAATAATTTAATAAAAGATTCAGAGATTTTAAAAATCTAAGATTTTACAAGATTTTGGCCTTTGTGGAGTAATATGCACTTGTTTTTTGTTGGAAGTCTCAGGCTATTTTCTAGGAAATGCTTTACTCTTAACCCTCTACTTCCTGTCTTGAAAGTTTATCCCTTTCTTCCCTTTCCACAATAGTTTTATACTTATCCTTTTCCCCTCTGCTTTCTTGCCCTTTGGTTGCCTGGCCATTGCCAGGGTTTTTGGGTATGATCTGCTGATGTGGGCACTCTGCTTAGCTGGCCCACTGCGTAGAATCATAATAAAAGAAAGTGAAGACTTGATTTTGCAGTTCAAGAGCAAACTATTTGAACTAATGGCAATCAAAGCCAGAATTAAAAAATCATCAAATGATTCAGAATGCAGATTGTGCAAAGAAGTTTTTTAAAAAGTAGATCATATACTCAGCTTGTGCAATAAAATTACACAAACTGATTACAAATAACAATATTACACAGTTGCTGAAATGATTAACTAGAACATCTATAAAAACTATCATGTGCCAATAATGAAAAGTTAGTGGAAACTTGGGTGGAAAAAATAGTTGAAATGAGCAAGTTAAAATTTTATGAGATTATGTAACACTGCAGAGTTAACAATTATTGATAAGAAAGACAAAAAAGTCTGGATAGTGAACATGGCAGTCCCTAGGGACAGCAGAATAGAAAAGAAAAAAGTATCACAAAATACAAAGACCTGCAAATAAAAGTAAAACAACTGTGTTGACAGAAGGCTAAGAGAGTATCCATTGGTGCCTTGGGCACTATCCCAAAACACTTGGAGTGTAACTTGATCACCACTGACATTGACAAAGTCACCATCAGCAAAATGCAGCTTTATTACAAATAGTTTAGATCCTTGAACACTCTCAAACAACATCTACCTATACCAAGTCTTTAGGAAGGATTCCATGGATGAATAAAAATACAAAGTCCAGTCTAAACATCTAACTGACTATGTGAACCCTCCTCTTTTTCTTCTTCACTCAAGGCCAATATCAGCTAAAGAACTGGCATCTGTTATTTCACATTATTGTGAACAGATACCAATAATGTGGCCATTTTAGAAACATGAGAAATATATTTAAAGGACTGAAATATAGCCAGTCACATAGCTAAGTTGTTTCAATTTTAGTCTTCTTTTTTGGTTTTAATGCTAAAAAAAATTGGCATTTTTTTTCTAAGAGGAAAGAATACATAAAAACAACCATTTTTTAAGAGATCTCTCTAGTGCTGGTGGCTAACATCAGCTCAGGTTTCAGTCATTCTTAATCAATTTTTACTAACTTAATATTCTCATGACCCTTAAAAGGCAATGGACTAGAAGAATGCAGACAATCATTTGTGGGATTTTTTCTCATATATGTCCAGTTTAACTGGCTTTATTCCTGTCCGGGTATGTGTTTAAAGACATGATGATTTCAAATTAGATAAAGAATCAACTGCACTACAAAATATGCTTTCTATTTCTCTATCAATGTTTCTCAACCTTGACAAATTTAAAATATGTGGATTTCAGCTCTCCATGCTGGCTGGGGAATTCCAGGAATTGAAGTCCACACATCATAAAATCCCCAAGGTTAAGATACACTGCATATTCATCTGGGAAGCTTGAAGTGGATATGTACTCTCCCTGATCTGCCACCCTAATAAAAATGATTCCAGATAATATGGAAAGCAACCAGTTTTTAACCTAACAGTTCTCACTGGTTGATAGAAATTGGGAAGAGAAAGTGCCACAGCCAACAGTAAACTGTAAATTCTCTTCTCCATGCAGGTGTAAATGTTTAAAGTTTGCTAAACACCACAAAAATAGCTTTTGAATAGTGAAATTATCTTTCTCCCAAGTAGCTGAATGTCTTGGGCTAGTATTTATTTATTATTTATTTATTATTAAGATTTATATACCGCCCTTCTCCTGAAGGACTCAGGGCAGTGCACAGCCTACTAAAACCACATATATATAACAATTACAATAGAATTAAATAAGGGTTGTAACCGAATTTAAAATCCCAACCTTAAAATTCAATACATTAAACCTCATTAAAATTAATTTAGGATCAGCCCAGGCCAGCCTGTTCAAAGAGCCAGGTCTTCAAATCACGCCTGAACACTTTCAGGTCGGTGGTCGTTCTTAACTCAGGGGGGAGCCCATTCCAGAGAGAGGGTGCCCCCACAGAGAAGGCCCTGTTCCTCAGAGTCGCCAGGCGGCACATAGAGTCCGTCGGGACCTGAAGGAGGCCCTCCCTGTGGGAGCACACAGGTCGATGGGAGACTACTGGCAGAATGCGGTCTTGCAGATAGCCTGGTCCGATGCCATGGAGCACTTTAAAGGTCAAATTTATTACCATAAATTAAGATGTAATGCCATTCAGATGTGTTGTGATAAAGTGGTTCTCTTAGGAGGTGACCAGCAATTTATTATAACAAAATGTCTATGTCATTTTAAAAGTATGAATTGTTCTTCCCCATTTCCTCTTCCCCACATGCTACAGAAAGATTTTTTCTGACAGAAAAAAACACTGGAAAGAGAGTCTTCACCTTGAACTATTTGCTTAATTATTATAGCTTCCTTCTGGTAAGGATAGGCAAACCATGTATGTTATATCAGTTTCTGGATCTGCATTCCAAACCTTTATTGATGCATTCATGCATCTCTGGAAATGATTATCTAGTCTCTCTGGTAATCTGAAAATATCAGCCTTTAATTGTACAGTTTGTACAACAAAAATTTTCATCACTTTCTAGGATTTGCATGAGAGCCTTGGTAAGACCACATTTAGAATACTGTGTCCACTTTTGGTCACCACAATATAAAAATGATGTTGAGACTTTGGAAAGATTTTGGAGAAGAGCAATAAAAATGAAAAGCAGGATAATAATAATAATAATAATCATAATCATAATAATATTTATTTATATACCGCTCCTCTCCCGAAGGACTCGGAGCGGTGCACAGCCATACAATTAAAACATTAAATATATAAAAGTTAAAACTAAATTAAACTAAAGGCCCTGGCTGAAAACAATTAAAACCCCTCCCTAAAACCCTAAAATTTGATATAAAAATTAAAATACCCAAATCTAAAATCAGCCCAAGCTGACCTGGTCAAAGAGCCAGGTTTTCAAGGCACGCCTGGAGGTCCCCAGGTCCATGGCTGTACGTAACTCTGGAGGCAACCCATTCCAGAGGGCAGACGCCCCCACAGAGAAGGCCCCATTCCTCGGGGTCACCAGCCAGCACATAGATGCCGACGGGACCCGCAAGAGACCCTCCCTGTGGGAGCGCACCGGACGGTGAGAGGAAAATGGCAGAATGAGGTCTTGTAAATATCCTGGTCCCATGCCATGGAGCGCTTTAAAAGTTAACACTAAAATCTTAAAGCGCACCCGAGAGGCCACTGGCAACCAATGCAGCTCGCGCAGGAGGGGCGTCACATGAGAGAACCTTGACGCCCCCATAACCACCTGCGCAGCCACATTCTGTACCAGTTGAAGCCTCCGGATGCTCCCATTCGGGAGCCCCATGTAGAAGGTGTTACAGTAGTCCAGTCGGGAGGTGACCAGGGCATGAGTGACCGTGCGTAAGGCATCCCGATCCAGAAAGGGCCGCATCTGGCGGATCAGGTGAACCTGATAAAACGCCCCCCTGGAGACGGCTGTAATGTGGTCTTCCAAAGACAGCCGTACATCCAGGAGGACACCCAGATTGCGAGCCCTCTCTGAAGGGGGCAAAATCTCACCCCCAATAGCCAGCGATGGTTATATCGGGATGCCAGAAACCACAGCCACTCAGTCTTGGAAGTGTTGAGTCAGAGCCTGTTCCCGCCCATCCAGTTCCGCACGGCCTCCAGACAACAGGACATGACCTACATGGCATCGTTGGGGTGGCTTGGGGTGGAGATGTACAGCTGAGTATCATCAGCATACAGATGACACTTCACCCCAAAGCCGTGGATGATCTCCCCCAGCGGCTTCACATAAATGTTGAACAAGAGAGGAGAGAGGACCGACCCCTGAGGCACCCCACAATTGAGGGGGCTAGAGGTGGACCTCTCTCCCCCCGCCAACACAAATTGCAGATGGTCGGAGAGGAAGGAGGTGAATCACCGCAACACGGTGCCCCCAACCCCCCAGCCCCCCAACCGTCGCAATAGGATACTATGATCGATAGTATCAAAAGCCGCTGATAGTTCTAATAGGACCAGGACAGAGGAATAACCCCTGTCACGGGCCCTCCAGAGATCATCAACCAACGTGACCAATGTCGTTTCAGTACTATGTCCGGGCCTGAAGCCTGATTGGAAGGGATCCAGGTATGTATCTTCATCCAGGTACTGGGGAAGCTGACCTGCCACCACACTCTCAACAACCTTCGCCATGAAGGGAAGGTTGGAGACAGGACGATAGTTGTTCAAAAGAGTTGGGTCCAGGGAGGGCTTCTTAAGGAGGGGTAGCACCACTGCCATTTTCAAGGCAGTGGGCAGCGAGCCCTCCATCAAAGAGGCGTTAACAATTCCCTGGAGGCATCTCCGCATCACCTCTCTGGTGGTAGAAACCAGCCAGGAGGGGCAAGGGTCCAATAAACATGTGGTGGCATTCAGCTGCCCCAGCAACCTGTCTATACCCTCGGCGGTCACAGGGTCGAACTCATCCCAGATAACCGTCTCAAGGCTCGCTGCGGGACCTCCCAACTAGAGTCCAACCAGGCCCGAATCTGAGTGATTTTATCGTGCAGAAATCGAGAAAACTCTTCCGCCCTTTCCTGCAAGAGATCCTCCTGTGTTCCCAGCCCAAGCAGGGAGCGGGTTACTCTAAACAGGGCGGCGGGTCGATTTTCTGCCGATGCAATAAGGGCGGAGAAGTGAGAACACTTCGCCCCCTCTATCGCCACTAGGTAGGTCCTAATATAGGACCTAACCTGTGTTCAGTCAGACTCGGCACGGCTGGCCCTCCAGACGTCTTTTCCAGCATTTCATCTCCCTCTGCTCCTCCGTAAACCACGGAGCCAAGTGAGATCTCTGCCGGGTCAGAGGTTGCAAAGGCACAACTCCGTCCAGAGCCTCGGCAGCCAGCCTATCCTAGGCGGCTACCAAGTCTGTGGCCGAGTTATGAGCCAGAGTTTCAGGTAATGGCCCAAGCTCCATCTGGAACCGTTCAGGATCCATCAGGCGTCTGGGGCGGAACCATCTTCTTGGCTCTACCTCCCTGTGGTGCGTCTAGTCTAGTCTAAGGAGAGAATGATCAGACCATGACAAAGGTTTAACAGCTATATCTCCTAGCCGATCATTCAACCACTGTCCAGAGATGAAAATCAGGTCCAGCGTGTGTCCTCCCATGTGAGCGGGTCCAGAAACTAATTGGGTCAGGTTCAAGGCCGTCATGGAGGCCAAGAACTCTCAGGCCATCCCAGAGGATTCACCGAGTGAAGGCAGGTTGAAGTCACCCATAACTAACAGTCTGGGTGTCTCCACCGCCAGCTCGGCTATTACCCCGAGGAGCCCGGGCAGGGCCGATGATACGTAGCAGGGAGCCAGGTACATTATCAAGAGACCCATCTGCCCACCCTGACCCCACTTCACAAAGAGGGACTCACAGCCAGCAATCTGAGGTACAGTGGCCTCCCTAGGATAGAGATCTTCCCTAATAATTACCACCAAACCACCACCCCTACCCTGAGCCCTCAGCCAATGAAATGCCTGGAAACCTGGTGGGCACATCGTTACCAGGGGGAGACCCCCTCTGGGCCCAACCAGGTTTTGGTGACCCCTGCCAGGCCCACGCCCTCATCCTGAATCTGATCAAAAATCAGGGGGGGCTTATTTATAACGGAACTGGCATTGCATAACATCAGCCGGGTGCTCAGGCCCTGAGACTCTGCACAACTAGGCCTGCAAGACGGGTCGAGAGGGTCAGAGTGCGTTACCGCTTGGAGATAGCAGGCACGTGATCCCTAACCTGATATGGCCCTCTACCCCCGCCATATCTGCCCCTCCCACTTATGGTGCCAATAAGGTCCACCCTTGGTTGTTCTGACCCTGGTCGCCTCCCCAACCCCCGGTCCCCCGGGTCCCCCCAGGCGTGCTCACCGGCTTGGCTGACCCCAAACCTCCAACCCACTAATCCCACTAAAAATCTATCCCTCACCCTCCTCCCCACCTCCCTCCCCAGACCCATAGCATCCCTCCCTAACCCCATTAAAAATTGAAAAATAAAAGAAACCAATTGAGTACCCCCTCCGTTCCCCCTCCCCAAGCGTTTCATAGAATGGCCATGCCACCTCTCTGGATCCCATGACCCGTCCTTGAGGTGGACTTTCAACAGTCTCATCGGCCATGTCAGGGAGAGGGGCACCCTCTCTAGGCCATAGAGTTCGCCTCGTGAATACTTCAGCAGGCCAACTGATCCCGCCTCAGATGTTCGATGTCAGGTCCAGCCGGCTCCAGATAAGACTCGCCGGCTTCCCCCAGTCCTCCCTCACCACTGCCACCGGTGTGGGGAACCAAGGGGAACAAAGAGTCCATCTGCAGCTGTCGTCACTGCTGCCGTCCGATCCTGCCATGGCCACCCAGCATAGATGCGGTCGCCGCTTTCACCAGCCCTGCAGTCCCAACAGCCCCTCCAACTGGTTCCAGGTGAAACTCGCCGGTCTCCCCCAGTCTTCCCCCACCTCTGCCACTGGTGGGGGGACCCAGGGGGAATGAAGGGACTGTCCATGGCCGTCATCACCGCCGCCGCCCGATGCCACCGTGGCCGTCCAACACCGCTGTCCTCGGTCCAGCAGCCCCAACGACCCTTCCAGCCGGCTCCAAATGAGGCGCCCCAAGCTCCCCTGTATCTCCCCTACCTCTGCCACCGGTGGGGGGACCCAGGGGGAACGAAGAAATCCTCCTCGTCTGTCGACACTGCCGCTGCCGCCCAATACCATCACAGCCGCCCAATGCCGCCATGGCCGCCGCTCTCGTCGCCCCTCCAGCTGGCCCCAAGCAGGCCTCCTGACCTCCCGCGGGCCCCCCCACCTCTGCCACTGGCGGGGGGGAAACCCAGGGGGAACGATGGCTCCATCCACAGCCACCGTCCCCATCGCAGCCCGAAACCGCTGCAGCCGCCATGCCAACACCGCCACCGCTGCCGCCGCCGTGGCCATCGCTCTCGTCGGCCCTATGGGCTCGACAGTCCTCCGACCGGTTCCTGCTGGAACTTGCCGGTCTCCCCTGGTCCTCCCCCACCTCTGCCACCGGTGGGGGGACCCAGGGGAAACGGGGACTCACGCCGAAAACCATCCAGGCCGGAGAAGCCTCCACCGAAAGCACCCGGTCGCCATCTTGAAACACTCAGGATCAGGGATGACATGACAGTAGTCTTAAAATACTTAAAGGGGTGTCACAAGGAAAAGGGGAACAACTTATTTACCAAAGCACCTGTAGGCAGGACAAGAAATAATGGATGGAAACTAACCAAGGAGAGGAGCAACCTAGAACTAAGGGGAAAATTCCTAATAGTGCAAACAATTAACCAGTGGAACAAACTGCCTTTGGAAACAGTGGGTGCCCCAACACTGGGAGCTTTTAAGAAGAGACTGAACAGCCATCCATCAGAAATAGTATAGGTCTCCTGCAAAAGTAGGGGATTGGATTGATGACCTTCAAGGTCCCTTAGTGTATGTTTATAAATATAGACTAAACACAAAAGTTTGATTAAAAAGGTGCACGTTCACAATAATTTGACATCAGATTAATATTACTCTTGTTGGAACCAAAGAATCAGAACAGAAGTGGGTTGACTTCTAAATATATCACCAAAACAATGTACTTATTGTATACTGTAAAAGAAGAAGAATCCAAATACGTGATGCTAACGAATTTGTTTCTCCTTGCACACTATCATTTGTAATCTCTCCCGTCCAGTATATGCATCCTTAAAAAGGATTATCTGTCCACAGATACTTTCCTTAGTTATCCCTGCTTTAATCTTCAAAGCTCAACTGCTGGTTAAGATTTGCCAACTATTTTATAGATTAGCCTGTGGGAGAAGAAAAAATTACCATATGCTTATGCACATACAGTTGCTTTAAGCAGCCTCACATATTAACTAGGACAGCATTCAGCTTTAGACTATATAGCCAAGGGTAAGGAAAATATAAGAAATATACAAACAATAGGTTACAAATGCTAAATTGCATAGGGAAATGAGGGTCTGAGAAGTGTTGACAAAAATAATATCTATAACTATGCATAAGCAAAAGGAGGGAAATGCTATACTGGCACCTACAGTTTCATAATGCATTTAAAAATCCAATTTGCAAAGATTTTCCGAAAGGAAAGTTACTGATCCAAATGTACAATCATATGCTCTCATTTATTTTCTTGTTACACCTATAGACATCACCTTTTATCAAAGACTTCCACATTTCAGAGAGCTTTTCCAGGTTTTTACAGATACAAACTTTGTCTACTTCAACTCAAGCTCAGCATATCGTTGAGAATCTTAGTAGAAAGTCAGTTCAGATATATGTTGTTTTTCTGGTAGAAACATATTTTAAGGCATTTCTACTGATGTACCAGAGTTTTAGCATTAATCCCAAAGAGCACATAGTGAGTCTAATGCAGCATCCTTGCTTTCCCGCAGTGCATCTGCTTTGTCATACAACTCGCTATGAAGCAGCTTCTGAGAGGAAAAATACGCTCTGATCTTTGCCAGTGTTTCTTCTCAGCTCTCTCAGAGGTTGCAAACATAGCTACAGACTTACGGTATTTAAAACTGATAGCAGATGTATTCCAATGTAATAGGGCAATGTTACTGCTTCTTCTCTTCTAGAATTATTATTATTATGAGGATGTCTAACATTGGTTAATTGTACACAACCAAATCAGCCTCAACGATCTCTAATTTTTCAAGTTTTGTTATGATGTGATTTTTTAAAAATCCTTATTGAAATAAAATTCAGGTCAATTAGCTCTAGTTTAATTTTTCTACCATTCTCCTATTTCCTATTTTGTTTGTTAAAATTTTCTTGGTTTTATAGATAAAAGTTAATGTGTATTTTTACTGCATACTTCTCAGAGTATCTTGGTAAGCAGATGGTTCAATTTATAATCTTAAACAAACAAATAAAATAGATGTGAAAGTTCCAGAGAGTACCACTCTACTGGGCTAGACAACTGAATTCCAACTTCTTCTGGCTTAAATATCGACATTTTTAGAAGTGCTGGCGATGGAGCAATTGGGACCAAAACAAAACATAGGCCTCTTCTGAATATGACTGCACATTCTGACTTTAGATTTGAAAAGATTTCTAACTACATTCAGTTGAATGCCAGAAGGCTTCTTCCAGTGGATCTGATGGGGCCATATTCTGTCTGGTTTCCCTTTTACTATTTGACTATATATGGAGGGAATCATGTTCTTCAAAGTAGCATTGAGCAATAGGATGGTAAATAAAACTGAAAGCCAGGGCAGTGTAGTCTATCGGGAGTGAGACTAAATGTCCCTAATTACCACTGCTCCTTTATCTCCTCCCATTTTGTGAAAAACATTCCAATTGCCATTATAGTATAAAGACAAAAAATTATGATAAGAATCAAAAGAGGCAATTTTTCATGAGAGTACTCCAGGCTGAGAAAGAATCAACCCTCTCTACTAATACTGAAGCTCTGATCTGGAGGAAGAGATGACAGTACAATGATCATAAGAAAGACCTTTTTTTGTCCTCAGATTCTAAAGCAAGGGTCTTCAAACTTGGCAAATTTTAATACTTGTGGACTTCAACTCCCAGAATTCCTGAGCTAACATGACTGGGGAAGGAATTCTGGGAGTTGAAGTCTACAAGTCTTAAAGCTGTCAAGTTTGAAGGCCCCTGCTCTAAGGAAAGAAAGTGAAATAAATGACATGATTCAGTTTTAGACAACTTTGAATATTAATATTTATAAGTGGAAAATGATGGTAATCATTCCATTTATGCCAAAAGCTTTGAAATAATTCTGTGCCACAGAGCCTTATACCATTTCTTGTAGCTGTAGGTATGCTCTAATAAAGATTGCAACTTTAATTAGTTAAACTATAGAATGGAATCCTACATCATTATTTGCAGCAAGAATTTGCTTTCTGCTTGAGTTTACGACTTTATAGAGCTGATATGGTACTGTTTTTATTATAGTTACAATATTTTAAGTTTTCAATAGAACTTAAGAGTATTTTCAAAATAGATTCAGAATTTTAAGATGCCATCTGTCTTCAATCAATCAATGTTTTTACAACATTCAAAGACCAATATAAAACCCTCCTTATGTTGGTCCTTGCCATCTGTCACCTACTCCACACCATTTCCCAAAGATGCCTGGCTAATCTAGCTTTGTTGTAAAGCCATGAAATATGGGGTGAAATTCAGAACAAAGTTCCAAATGTAACTGTTTGTGCTATTAACTAAGATAATTCACAAAACTTCCAGATTTGAATAGGAAATTATATGACAAGGTTTAACTCAAATAATGAGCCTAATTCTAAATTTATGATAATCGTTTATATCCCAAAGATGCTTTTTCAAGAGTCAACTGGACTTTCTGGTCTAGTTGATTCTTAAAAAAGCACTTTTGGGACAACCATGACTTGGATGACTGAGAATCTCCATAGATATTAATGTTTTATATATTTATTAGTTTATCTATAACCTACTTTTGCTCCACAAATTCAAAGTGGTCTGTGCTTTCTCCTCCGATTTTTCCAATGTCAACAATCCTCATGATTAAGATTTGGATGAGAGCTGGTGATGGACTCAAAATCATTCACTGAATTTCCATGGCTGAGAATGGATTTGAATCTGGGTCACCTATCCCACACTGCCTCAAGCTGCACATGAAAAATTAATTAGAAATGTAATGTCATTTTTCTTGAAAAGAATCACTTAACTTTGGTAGTGTGTTTGATTGCAGCTCAATGCCTTGGTAGATAAGCAGTTTTGATTTCACTCTTGTTTTTCAAGATGATGTTAAGTCAGACATTTAGTGCATGAAAAAGTCAAATTGAGGAATGTTGCATACTGTTATTTATTATATTATTTATTTAAATGGCATACTATTCTGTGAATCTTGGAAGTACCACATCTTGTCTGACTATAAAAGTATGCCTTGGCTTTCTAGAGCAAAGATTGATTACTTATCTTAATAATATGAAGTAATTATAGCAGTAGCACTTATATACAGCTTCACAGTGCTTTTACAGCCCTTTCTAAATGATTTAGAGTCAGCATATTGTCCCCAATGATCTGGGTCCTCATTTTACCCACCTTGGAAGGATGGAAGGCTGAGTCAACCTTATCATAGCAATTACTTACTGCACAATAAGTAATCTGTACTACACTGTAGAACAAGAGTTTTGCATAAAGATCTGCTGCTTGAGTAAGCTGAGGGTGAAATCTCACATTCAACGTTTTACATATTGATAAGCAGATTCCCCTTAGTAGTCTTTTCTACTGTGATGGCGTTCGGGAAAAATCATTTTTTTTCCCGAACGCCATCACTCTGCTAAACAAATAATTCCCTCACACTGTCCAACTATTTACAAAGTCTGCATTACTATTACTATTAATCTTCTCATCACTCCTTATCACCCATCCCCTCCCACTTGTAACTGTATGACTGTAACTTGTCGCTTGTATCCTTATGATTTATATTAACTGCTTCCTATTATGATTTGATTGCTTATTGTACCCTATGTCTACTATTAAGTGTTGTACCTTATGATTCTTGACTCTTGATGAATGAAGCTTTTCTTTTATGTACACTGAGAGCATTTGCACCAAGACAAATTCCTTATGTGTCCAATCACACTTGGCCAATATAAAATTCTATTCTATTATATTATATTCTAGTCCATGAAAGCTAAAAGAGCTGTAACAAAATTGAAATATTCTTTTCACTACTGCCTAACAGAGGATAGCATGAGAAGGATATGTATTTTTATTTATTTATTTATTTATAAAATTTATTGAACACCTATCTTACCACAGGGTAACTATGGATAGCTGATGTAGATATCAGATGCCCTGATATTCAAACTGTATATATCTAATCCTATGTGGGCCTATCAGAAACAATAATTAATAGGTTCAGAAAAGTATAAGGATTCCAGCTTTGATCTACTTAGCTAACTATGAAGTAATTTACATGTGTGTGACTGTACACAAAAGTAATTAAAAGTTTCTCATGCAATTCTGCTGAACAAAAGAAATAGGAGTGGCAATGGAAAACTGCCCAGGGAAAACCTTTGTTACACCACAAATATTGCAGTCATATAGACTTGCAGTGATACCACAGTATAATATATTTAGCATATTGTTTAATTCATTTTTGCACCTAAAAAGCAAATAAACTTTTGAAGTGAGATACAGTGACGAAAACAGATATTCCATCCATCAAAGATACAGAAGAATCTAATTCTTTACAAAAACTGACCAATTGTATTCCATAACATTGCACCATAACTTGTATTCAGCTGTGACCATCTACCAAAGGAAAACATGCTGTAGTATACTCCCATTTCTCTTTTCCATTTCCTTGTTTCCCAAATCTGCTACAGCGATTTGGTAAGGCTTCTAAAATAAATATGGGTGTTATGGATCAAGAACAAGATGAGAAGCAGCTTTACTTCTAGAATATATTCCACTTACAGTGTTGGGTATCTCTGGAACCTTCACCCTAGAGACAAACATTTTCATGCTCTGTTTGTATAACACAGTGTTTCCAGAATGCAATAATCTCCTAGGTACTGTGCTAAATGAAAACACCATGCAGATTAATTATCTCCTTTTATTGTGGGCTGCTAATGGTTGTTTGGAATATTGCAATAAGAGCTATTTATCAGAATTTTCTGATGAAAGATAATCAGCACCAAGATACATCAATTAAACTAATTAACATTCAATTTTTCAATTTAATATAAAGGAGATTATGGTAACAGAAGCTATGTATGAAAGAGCAGAGAAAGATTATCTTTATCTCTGGCAATCTTTTCAAATTCAGCCAATATTTGGTAAATAAAGACCATAGAGGAATTTCTGGTGAATATAGTTATTCTAATTATTCACAGAATAACAGAATAAAAGAACTGGAAGAGACCTTGGAACTCTTCTAATCTAGCTCCTCTGCTCAAGCAGGAAACCCTATACCAGTGGTGGCTAACCTTTTTGGGCTCCTCCTGTGCCAAAATTGTGCACACGCTTGCATGCTCATGCTGGTGCACCAGCACCCAGAAGGCAATGCGCCCCCCACGCCCCCTACACATGCGCGCACAATTCCCTCCCATCCACCCACCTTACCTGCACTGTGCCTCACAGCTGATTTTTGGCCAGTCTGAGGCCTTTTTCGGCCTCCCAAAGGCTTGAGGAAGACTTTTGCAGGCTTTGCAGACCGAAAACTAGCCCCATTTTGTTACTTCTGGTATTTTTGGAAAAACAGGAAGTGATGAATCAGGGCTAGTTTTCAGCCTGCAAAGCCTGCTGAAGCCTTTGGGAGGTCGAAAAAGGCCTCAAACCTGCTGAAAATCAGCTATGAGGTGCACACATGCGCAGTGAGATAAGTTTGCCTGCAGCTCGTGTGCTGGCACAAATGGCTCTGAGTGCCACCTGTGGCATGCATGCCATAGGTTCGCCATCACAGCCCTATACCATTTCAGACAAATGGTTGTCCAATATTTCCTTAAAAACCTCTAGTGATGGAGTGCCCACAGAGAAAAGCCATTTCATAATTAATTGTTTTCACTGTCAGGAAATTTCTCCTTAGTTCTAGGTTGATAAGTTTCCATTCTTACTCCTCAGTAAAGGTTTTTCTATCTCTTCTATTATTTTCACAAGAAAAGTGGCTCATTAATAACCACACCAGAAGTAATGAAGTGTTTCCTTTTATAAATAGCAATTAGACTATGTGGTAATATATAGGGGAGAATTATTAAAATGTGATGTGGCCCAATAGGTTGCTTTCAGAAAACAAACTCTATAACATTTTTGGTGAGGACGTTTATCCTTTTTTATTTTTTAAATTTTCACAGAACAATTTTCAAGGTAATAAAAGTGTTTTAGCTATTGGACAGAAATATAGTCAGTCAAAGATTACTTTGTGTTCTTAGGGAAAAGCTGACCTTAGATAGAATAGATACTTCTTTGTGTGCACATTTGGCAGAGGTGCACAACCTTAGTCTCTGAGGCTCCATGCAGCCCTTGGAATCTTTCCAAAAACTGCCATCAAATTACCAATCTTAATATGAAAAAAGGGAAAGTAATTAAATATCTTGCTGTTTTAAAATTAGTTTAAGCTTAATTAAATCACAATTAGTTTTTAACCTAGCCTGCATGCTAATTATTGTCTTTTTAGAATCTGGTCATCAACATGACATCAACAGACGAAGCTGTTCACTAATCCAAACAAAATTTCACAACATTGTATTAAAGCATCTATGGGGCATTTTTAGGAAACAATGCAACAAGGCTTCTGGGATTGCTTTCCTTGACATTAATCCCACTGAATATAATTCAGCCAACAAATTACACTACGCCTCTGTCTGAGAAGGCTTCCCAGAACAGTTTCCAAAGTAACACAAGCAAACATAAGAAAATGAAATGTAGGGCCAGAAAGTTCATTGACATTACTTGAGAAATGAATAGATTGAAAACAAATATTCAGGTTATAGTTAATGCAGATGTTCCTTATTGCCCAGATTTGGCTTGCATAAATTCATTTATTCTTTGTGTGAATTCCTTTATAGATTTGCAAGGCAATTCCAGTTCTCTATTTAATACTTAATATTGGATGCCCATAATTCGTTTCCTCACTAATTCAATACTGATTAATATGACATTCTAACTCCCTATTTGCCACTGCTAACCCCCTGACACCACTTGGGTGATTTTCTTTCTAGCATTTGTGCAGCTTGGTTGCGAGTTCATCGTTTTGCACTGTGTCAACTTCAGTTCCTATGGCAAAACAGTAAATATGAAGACAATATTTGTATACAGTCCCACCTACATATCAAAAGAAGCGACTTCAGAGATTTGTAACCAAAAATATTATAAAGCAATTAGAATATTAAGTGTATATTTACATTCCCATGTATATGGTTCCTAAATTTTAAGACATAAAACCTGTTTAATCCTTAATTGCTTTCCTTCAGTATCATACAACTAATTTTTAAATAAGGCAGCTTAGTTTACTTTCAAAGCTTTTGTCACACAGATAAAATTTAGATAGAGATATAAAAATATATTGTAGTTATGTATATAAAATACTGTATATATTAGAATTTTGAGAATTCTAACATATAGAATTATTAAATATCTTAGATAGTAGAATCATTAAATATCTTAGAACAATAGTCATAACCCTATTTCTAGTCCAGACAATAAAATAATGAGATCATTGCACCTTCTCTCATATTGCCTGCTGAACAGATCATACTGAAATCTGGAAGTTAGCTGAGGAGCGGTGGGGAGTGAGATGAGGAGATGAGAGGAGAGGAGAGGAAGAAATTTCTGATTTGATTTTTTTAAACTCAGGCTATGTCCAAAAGGAAAATTTCCAAAAAGGAAGAAGGCAAGAGATGATTGAAAGAGTCCTAGTGTCAGATATTCTCCCCCCACCAATGGATGGACTGAGCAAGAAGGGCAGCAAAGCCAGAAAATTCAACCAATTCATTTTTAGATAGACCACCTATGTATAATCCAGATAATTTCATTCCACCATGGCTGAGAACAAAAGCAGACAGGATAGGGATTGGAAATCGGCACAGCAAATGTCATGCCATTGTTGTTTTCTGTGAACTCAAGGACCTGTGGAGAGCAATTTAACTCACTGTAGCAAAATCCCTACCATCAACCATTATGACAGTAATACACAACCGTTTCCATTAGTTAATGTAGAGAAATGTTTCATTCCTAAACCCTAGTCATTCCACTGCAATCAATGTACTTTTCAAATGCTTACATATTTCTTCTTTGTTAACTATATATCTAGAAGAGATAAAAGCAGCGGACAACACCTAGTTCTGATGAGAATTTATCATGTTAGTCTTTTGCATTGTTTAATACTGCGTCTCTGCTCTATTCCTCCCCTGCAGCCCAGAAATGACTAATCTCAAAAGACGAGGGTTATTCTTGTTTGAAAATAAAGGATTTTCCAAAATCTATGATCTGTTCTGATCTCCTACCATCTATTGCAAGGTAGGACAACAGGAGATAGTCTGTTATTCAATGTCCTGTTTTGACTGCTCTCCTGTATTCCTCAAGGGCAGCAACTGCAAGTTTTGGTTTCTTCTTCAAATAAAATGAGTGCAATTATGGACTTTTCAAACACCCTTTTTAGACAGGGTGCTATTAAAATGTGTTGATCTAACCTAAAAGTGGCAGCTCTGAGCAGGCCTTGAAAGTGTTATTTAACTTAATGTGTACTTTTGTCTTGAATGTGGTAGATAAGTCAAAGCTTTTTTGAGGAGCATCTGTTTTTTCCTCAGTCTGGCAGGTATTCGCGAATACAAGATTGAAGGTTCATGCTGGAAACTTGGAGCACTAAAATACCCAAAGTGATTAAACTGCATAGTCACAGTTGCAAACTGCAGTTAAAGAAGGAATAAAAATGATAGGGAATCAGGGGCAGATAGACAAGACAGTATGGTGGGTAATACACAGGGGTGGGATTCAAAATTTTTAACAACTGGTTCTGTGGGTGTGGCTTAAGTGGTGGGCATGGTTTGGTGGTCATGTGACTGGGTGGACATGGCTTGGTGCTCATATTATTGGCTGGGCATGGCCAACTCAATATCACTCACATCGAGACACGCATTTCCTTGCCAGGCCTCTCATGACTGTGGGGATGCTGCAACAGTCGTAAGTGTGAAAAATGGTTGTAAGTTACTTTTTTCAGTGCCAGTGTAACTTTGAATGGTCACTCCACACAAGCAAAGTACCAGCAAAGGAGGGAAAAAAACCTCCAGAGAAGTTCCTGAGACAGGAAGTCTAGTCCTGCCAAGAATGTAATAAGGGTTAACGGAGAGGCAGTTTGTTGAGGTAATTCCCCGTTAGGAGAATGAGTGCACACAGGGAAATGTACTGAGAGTAACGTTGAATAACACACACACAGCACACAGCTACACTGTATAGTAAAATGTAGGTTTTACTTCTAGTAAACGGTTAATCAAAGTCCAACAAACAGTCCAAGTCATACACGGTTATAGCAGTCAATTTTCAGTCCAGGGATAATCCAATAACAAAGTCCAGTATCAAAAACAGTTCAGTAATAGACTCACATCAATTCAAGAATAACGACGATCAGCAACAGTCAATGCAGGAACCAAAAACAAAGAACATCAGAACATCAACCAACTAGCAACTAGCAACACTCTGGGAAACCAGGTTTCTGGCTCCATCTTATGGCCATTTGAGAAACCACACCTAGCCCAGAGATGACACAGCAAAGTCCAATCAAGTCCAATCCTTTATTTGCTTACACCTAATAGAATCTTGCCAAACTAAAGCTATCAACATCTAACACTACTAGATACATCCTGAGAGATTCTAGGAAGTGGGTATCCTGAGTTTCCCGCCCCATCCTCCATTCAACTTGGGGGTGCTCAATCTCTTAATCCAGATTCTCTCTGTGAAAACTCTCTGTTGCCAAAAGTCTCCCCACTGCTCTTCCAGGTGCACATTCCATCACACTCTTCCATGACCTGGTCATCTCCTCTTTGGACTATTCAGGGGTGGGTTGCTGGGGGTTCTCAGGGGTTCGGGAGAGCCCCTAGCTAAGATTCTGTGCAGTTCTGAGAACCCGCAAATCCCACTCTTGGCTGGCCCTTCCTAACCCTCCCCGCCCCTCCCAGGAGTCCCCACACATCCCGTTTTGGTGCAGGTAAGTGCAGGGTATGTACAAAGGCTTGGGGAGGGTGAAAAACAGGCCTCATGGAAGTTTGGGAAGGCTGGAAATGGCCCGTTTCTGGCTTCCAGAGAGTGTCCAGAGCCCGGGGAGGCCATTTTCACCCTCCTGGAGGCTCAAGGAAAGCCTCCGGAGCCCGGGAGAGCAAAAACACCCCCCCCTCACTGTGGTGCAGGAGGCCGACTAGGCCATGCCCACCCAGCAACCAGGCAGAAAATCCTTTGCTAAAAATTTTGAAGCCCACCCTGGGACTATTGTAATTTTCCCTACATGGGACTGCCTTGAAAAGTATCTAAAAAGCTTCAGTCACTCAAAATGCAGCCGCCTGCATAGTTTTGTGCAAGCCTGAATTCGTGTATGTGTCATCTCTTTTGCAGGAGCTGCATTGGGTACCAATTTGCTTTTGGATGCAATCCAAGGTGCTGGCTATCACCTTTAAAGTTCTACATAGCTTGGAGCCAGCTTATCTGAAGGGCTGTCTCTCCTCAGTATATCTATCCAGCCCACCAGAGCAGGGAGGAAGGGCATGTTGCAGGTCCTTTCATCTGTTAAGGAAATACATCTGTTAGGACCAAGAAAAAGGCACATCTTTGCCATGGGAGGGAGAGAAGAGGGATTGGAGTTTTAAATTGTGATTATTTATTGCTATATGCCCTCCAGACTCACTGTTGTGAATTGGGAAATCGTATAAATATGTTTAATAAATAAATAAGAAAAACAATTGATAAAATTGGACAGTAGTTTCTGCAGAAAAAGATAAACAGTCTGCAATCATTTCAGAAGAAGATACTGATTGTTTCCCACTTCTGTAATATGTGTGAGTATGTGTGCTCGTGTGTGTGTGTGAGAAAGAGAGAGAGAGAGAGAGAGGGCAAGACTGGGAGGCATTATTTCATGGTTATATGGTCCTCCTCCTTACAAATGAATTGGCTTTTTCCCTAATGTCAGATGAAATTCTTCCAAACAGCATTTGGTGATGGTGGTGGTGATAATAATGATGATAATTTTACCATCTTTATTATTTTTATTGTTACAGTTGTCATAAGATTGGTTGTTAATATTCTGTCAATTGCTGTAAGTTTAATTCATCAAATGTTCTGTATTATCAATAGATGCTTTAATTTTACTTGTATTGTGCATGTTCTAATTATCAGTTTTAAATTCACAGTATGGAAATGTAGTGAATATAGAAATAAACAAAATTAAATAATGAAAGAGCTACTTTCAGACATTTTTCTCCTGTCACATTGCAGCCTGCAAACGATCAGTCTGTGAAACAACCAAGCAGCCTTTCAGAAACAGAGGCAGCAGAGAGCAGCATTTAATCTTACTTTCAGTTGTACCAAATGCACATCCACGTGTTTGCTGTCCAGGTCCTGCTGCACGGAATAAGTCAAATCCCGGACTCTTTCTGATGTCATCCGAAGCCATGTCTCAATCTCAGGCAAGTGGAGAACAATCTTCCAGTCTGCAACTGTGTGGAGGGGGGGAGGCTTTTCATATTGTTGCTCAGGATCAAAATCTTCCCTACCATCTTGCTCGGTTGTAGGAGTCGTATTGATGATCATGGGGGATACATCGGTAGGAACAGCATTCGGTTCTTGTGGAAGGATGGGAGAAAGTGTTACTTCCATGGCTGATGTCAGAAGTTCTAGATCATGCTTCTTGCCAAAGCTGCTGCCCATGTGGAAGAGGAAAAAGGCAAATGGTTAAAAAAAACCAGAACTTCGAATAAAACATCCAATGGTTCATAACAATTGAAATACTGCATGTTTTAGGCATATATTGAATGCTGCCTGATGGTTAACAGCATTGGAACAGGATGAACTTGTTTGCAACTAACCAAATTAAAATTCTGTCTAAGCATACCCAAATTCAAATCTAAACAATTGTCACATGTATGTGTCAGAAGTTTAATAGCAGAACAGACTTAGCATGGTTTAGTTTTACTTCTTATGGTTAGGATGATGGACAGCAATCCCAAATGATGGTTTATTAATCATAATCAATTAATCAACAGCCTCCAGGTTCTGACACTACGCTATTAAAGGTTTACTTATATACTTGAAACTATATCTTCAGAAGAGGTAGAAATTAGCAGGGAAAAAAGAATTAATGAAAGTTAAGCTCAATTAACAATTCTTAATCAATAATTAATAACAATTATTACTTGTATGGACACTGAAAAATGTAAATAATCTAAGGAATTAAAGAACCAAAATGCAGTATTAAAATGTTTGTACTGGTAGTCCTCGATTTAAAACCACAATTGAGTCCAAAATTTCTGTTGCTAAGCAAGACATTCATTTAGTGAATTTTGCCTTATTTTACAACCTTTCTTTCTACAGTTGTAAAGTGAATCACTGCAGCTGTTAAGTTAGTAATATGGTTTTGAAGTGTCACTAAATAACTGTCACTAAATGAACTGTTGTAAGTTGAGGACTACCTGTGGTTTATTTTCCAAAGCCAAAAATTAGCCTGCAGCTTAGCAAAGCATGTAAGAGGAGTTCTGATGGATTAAACATGAAGTTTTCACAAGAGAAGCCCCTTGCTTCTCACAACTGTAAGCCAAATATACAACTGTTGAATCAAATTAGTGCAATTCAAGGTGCTGGTTGTCACCTTTAAAGCCTTTCATGGCTTGAGACCAGGTTATCTGAGGGAACGTCTCTTGCCAGTCACATTTACCTGGCCCATCAGAGCGGAGAGGCAGGGAATGCTGTGGGTCCCATCCCTGAGGGAGATACACCCGGCGGGACCCAGACGAAGGGCCTTCTCCATGGTGGCTCCCTCTCTCTGGAACATCCCCCCCAGAGATTAGAATGCCCCCCCTCTTTAATACTCTTCTGGAAGGCACTGAAGACCTGGTTCTTCCATCGGGCCTGGGGAACCCAGAGCAGGATGGAGCCCATCAAATGGCTCATATGGTCTGCTGTCCTCGGGGTGGGGGGGTGGGAGTGATTTTTTTTTCCAGATATTGTACTTTATTAATTTATTTGATTCTTTTTTGTTAGTTTTTATTGTTTTTTATTTTAAATATGGTTTTACATTCTGTAAGCTGCCTTGAGTCGCCATGGGCAAATAGGCGGCAATATAAATTTAATAAATAAAATATCCCAGGTTAATCAGTAGCACCTCCAATAAGAAAGATCAGCTGATAAATTATTAAAAAGATCTTTCTTTGCCTGAGATCCTGGACAGGCATTACTGGTAAGAGGTGTCAATGCTGAACCAACTGTAATTGATATAAGTAGTTTCACACCAATAGCTTTTTTTAAAAAAGAATTTTATTTCATTTATTAGGGAATTTTAATCTCTGCCTAATTAGCAAAAAATGGAATATACTGATAATTATTAAACTAGAGAAAAGAAATCATGTTTGCTTTCGCTACCAATATTTTATACTGCAAATAATTGACAGACACAAAATGTGTATATACAATTATAATGACAGATAATTTCTTATAACTATTTTATTGTATAATCAGTTTTGACATTTGGGTTTGAGAAGATACTGCCATTATTATTTGTTCTGCTTCCCAAATGCCAGGAGTTGATAAAATAGGCAATAACTAAATAAAGAAACACAAAAGCAGGGAGGACAGAAAGAAAACTAAGTTAAAGCACACCTGCACCTTGCTAAGTAATCTGCCCTGAACTCATTTTTGCAGATCAGGCAACATTTATTCTTATAATGAAAGAAAAATGGGGGTGAATATTGCTCCCCACAATCTCACATGTGCCTGCAACTCCCCAATATCACTGCTTACTTATCAGGCAAAGTAAATATTTTCCTAACAGCACATTTTTAAAAAGAAGACATGAAATTATTATGATTATGTTGCATAAGAAATTGCTATAATGGCTATAATTATTATTATTATGCCTAATTTATTATGAAGCTGCTTAGCAGAATCAAAACCCCTTTAACAGTCACCTAGCTACAAAAGGAAAAACAGAGGCCGCTGTACCTCTCTAGATTTATGGTTATTCTTCAGACTTAAGCTAGGAAAACCTCCTTATCATTCTCTCTTTGTATCCACAAGAGTTCTGCTTGTCAAAGCAAGACAACTAACATGATCTCTGCATCAACCAATTAAAAACATGCTGGAGAGAAAGCTGACTTGTGAACATTTTTTGGGAAAGAATCAAGGTCTTGCAGAGAATAAGTCAGATAAATAATTAAAACATCACTAAAGACTTCCTAAAAAGGGAATTTTTTCCAACAAAGCTAACAAATGTTCACTGAGATACAGTCCTAGCTGCTGTATACAATATTAAAGACAAAGCAAGTAGCTATTCAACAGGTGTATTCAGTCCTTTCTGAAATCTACCTAATGCATTATTACCTCTAGCTGCTAAATGGATTGAACGATCTACACTGCTTGGCTAAAAAGCTTCTTGCTCTAAATTAGAAGTTTGTTGATTGGATTCCGCATTTGCTGAAAGGCAATCTTAAAATGTATCTATATACCGTATATTTGAAGTATTGTTGAACTTTGGACATTTTCATAGTAACACCAATGAACACGAGTACTAAAATCACACTGAATAGGGCAAATCACCCCATTATAGTAAGAAAAGTGAAATGAAAACTATAAGGCGGTGGTGTGGGTTTTCTGTGTCACCTACAGGCTTGTTCAGATGAAGCATATTGATATTTATATAGAGCAGCTTTGAAATCCACACAGAAAGAAAAATATAAAAGAAAAAAAATACTGATTCTTATAAATTAGTGGGATTTCTCCATCTTATTTCATAATTCAATGATACCTCGGTTCCTATCGTTAATTGGTTCCAGGAGACGTGATGAGGTCCAAAAATGATGAGTACCAAACAAAATTTTCCCATAAGAAATTATGTGCTGAGTCACAAGGCAGCCAATACCAACAAGTTCCACCTTGTGCATTGAGTACCAAACCAATGATGAGCACTGGGACAAAATGTTCATGACAAATGCATTGAGCACCAAATCTGATGAGTTTCAAAGCAATTGAGTACCAAGGAACAACTGTACACATAAAATAAAATAAAAACTTTTTATAGGTATATTCCATGCCTTCCATAGAACTGAATTACCTACCCATTGAGATCAATAGACAAATCAATTGAGCTAGATCAATTCCCAAGTAGGACCTATTAAGACACTTAAACAGAATAACAGGAAATCCCTGGTTGTCACCTACAGCACACAACTCAAAGCTGTCAAGAGCCTCGGTGCGCATGGTTAGAGTGCAGTACTGCAAACTACTTCTGCTGACAGCCAACTGCCTGCAATTTGGCCGATTGAATCCCACCAGGCTCAAGGTTGACTCAGCCTTCCATCCTTCTGAAGTGCATAAAATGAGGACCCAGATTGTTGGGGGCAATAGCCTGACTCTGTAAACCGCTTAGAGAGAGCTGTAAAGCACTATAAAACGGTATATAAGTTTAAGTGCTATTGCTATTGCTATATGCTTTGTTAACAAATTACAGCCATTACTGGAAAATGACAATGCTCTTTATCAGGCACAGACAACCTGAAGCAGATTCTCATAAGCAACAAGCATAGGACCGTCATGCCAACATCAGAACCAGATCCTGCACAAAGATGTATGCCTTGCCTCCACATCTACACTAACAAGGACCATCAGGGGCCTAACAATCACACACAAGGTTAGACACACAATACTGTATATGTCATCATTTGGTAGCATTTGCCTCTCTGGATACTTAGGATAAATGGAATAAAGTTTGCACAAAAACATTGGATACAAATTTGACCTCAGTCAGATTTGAAACAAAGACAACTTAACAACAGAGCTTTTAACCTCCCAGGCCAATCCACAGCCAACTTCAAAGTGACTATTTTTAGAAAAACAGGACATTAATGGCGCCATCAAGCAGAAAATTGTTGATTTTCCATATATTAAAGGTTTTAGGCAATTTCAGAAGGTCTCAACAAACGTAATAGGTTTTAAACATATTGCAGTTGTTAATTGATAAAGTACTTGTAATTTATGCCACATGTAACTTGCATCTACATAATCAATCTATCTTCATTTCCTCCTCCACCCAAATTTCAATCCTACATCACATCTTCAGTTTAACTTCTGCGCATCAGATGAAATGAGAGGCAGTTCATGAAAAATTATGTCTTTTAATAAAATTTGTAAATCAGAAAAGATTCCAGGGTTTGTTTGTTTTTTGCCACTATAGACTAACAAGGGTTTCCTCTATAATGTGTACCAAAAGAGAAAATGTTATGTTCTTTCATCCCATTTATTTTTTTTGCAAATTCTCATCTAGTGCAATGCATCCCTTTACGAGACATGAAAATTCTTTCATTTTATTTAGTACAAAGCTCTTAACAACAAACACTTAAAAAGCAGTCCATTAAACATGCTCCTTTAATTAATTTTAAATAGCATCCTGTAATGGCCAGGGCCAGAGAAAAATATTTTTGTTTTTTTCTTATCACTCCCTCACTGATTCACCACACAACAAAATCTAAAATTTTCCTTTCCAAAAGTTAAAAGTAGCTAAACTGGATAATTGAAGACTAAAAATGAGAATTATAACTTATATCTATATATATGTAAGCGAAATACCACTCACGCATCATCACAAAATCTCCAGAAATGTAAAGCTTACAAACTTGAAATTCGGCACATATGTTCCTCTTGGCTTCTAGGTGCTCACTAAGAAAGGATTTTTTGAAATGACTATCAGAGCATTAGTATTTCATATATTATTATTAATATATTTTGATGCTAAGGAGTTCCAAAAGAAATCTGTTCCAAATGCAAAACACAAGCAGAGGAGAGGAGTTTCAGTTTCAGTTATAATTTAGTACAGAAGTTGAGCTAAGCCACACCCAGGCTCCTTGCTGTCTCCTTGCTTACACAGCAAATACTGTTCACAGTTTCCAAACAGTCCTCAACTCTCTCACACAATGATAGGACACTAGCCAGATGAATACCGATGGATGCTGGTAGGCAGAGGCAGATTTCCCCGCCTTATTTTCCTCCCCAAAAACTAAGCCCAATCACATAGTTTCATAACGAAGCATGGGTATAGAAATAGTTTAATATATGATGTAATATACAGAATAAACTATGGTTTATTATAATAGAAAGGAGTCATTTGAAACACACTATTTAGACAGAAAAGGGTTGGAAAGCCTTCCATGAAAAATCAAGCCCTTCTCCAAAAAGCCTCAGCATAAATAGAAGTATCTCAGTAGGAAAATTTCGTAGGGAACTTTATTTTATTTATTTATTTAATTTATTTGTTTGTTTGTTTGTCAATTGCTTACAAGATAATAGGTATAAGTAAAACATAGTTATGAATACATGGATACATATAAAAAAAAATACAAAAGAAACAATAGGACAGGGACGGTAGGCACATTGCTATGCTTATGCAGGCCCCCTACAGACCTCTTAGGAAAGGGGTGAGGTCAATAGTAGACAGTCTAAGGTTAAAGTTTTTGGGGTTTGGGGAAGAAACCACAGAGTCAGGTAGAATATTCCAGATATTGACCACTCTGTTGTTGAAGTCGTATTTCCTGCAATCAAGTTTGGTGCGATTAACCTTGAGTTTGTATCTATTGTTTGCTCTAGTGTTGTTATGGTTGAAGCTAAAGTATTCATTGACAGGTAGGACATTGCAATGTATGATTTTATATACTATACTTAGATCGGACCGAAGGCGGCGTAGTTCTAGGTTTTCAAGGTCTAGAATTTCGAGTCTGGTGGCATAAGGTATTCTGCAACGAGTAGAGGAGTGAAGAACTCTTCTTGTGAAATATTTCTGGACTTTCTCAACTGTGTTAATATCTGATATGTAATGTGGGTTCCAGACTGATGAGCTGTATTCAAGTATTGGTCTAGCAAATGTTTTGTATGCTCTAGTTATTAGTGTAATATTACCAGAGAAAAACTACGTAAGATTAGGTTAACAACTCTTAATGCCTTTTTGGCTATGTAGTTATGGTGGGCTCTAGCACTTAGGTCATTTAAGATGCTTTAATGCACATCTGCATGTACACAAATAACAATCATGCATAGCTGCAGTTCCCATGGAAATCTGAACACATAGGCTTTCCATAGACATCCATAGGGAGAGTGGCAAAACATGTTTTACAAAATAATGCTGCAAGCTGTACCTTATATACAAGAATACAATGTCATAGAGCAAGTATACAAGAGTAGATGTTGTGTTAAGGGCACATTTTATCAGTGTATCAGTATCATAGTAAGGAACAGATCCATCCTCTTAATAGCTAAAATACAACCATTAGATGTTCGGTGTAGAAAACAGGTTGTCTTAATCAAGTGGACAATGGGATAATCTGCACTGACTAGTTTCAGATCAGAATAGAGATGAAAGGGACCTTGGAGGTCTTCTAATCCAACCTTCTATCAAGCAGGAGTTTCTATACCATTTCAGACAAATGGTTGTCCAGTCTCTTCTTAAAAGCCTCCAGTGATGAAGCACCCATGACTTCTGAAGGCAAGCTGTTCCATTGGTTAATTGTTCTCACTGTTAGGAGTGAGAACTGTTAGGAACTTTTCTTTTTCATTTCAGGTTGCATCTCTCCTTGATTGGTTTTCATCCATCGTTTCTTGTCTTGTCTTTTCTTCTGGTGCATTAGAAAATAAGTTGACCCCCCTCTTCTTTCTGGCAGCTTCTCAAATACTGGAACAGTGCTACCATATCTTCCTTAGTCCTTCCTTTCTCTAGACTAGCCATACTCAATTCCTGCAACCGTTCTTCATATGTTTTAATTCCAAATATGTTTCAATTATGCGTGTTAGTGTAATGTTCTTTCCACATAGCCTCAATGTATTTGCTGATTGTCAAGAAGTTGAGTTATATGGCCAGCCTACCCTACCTATTGGTTTCTTCAACTTTTTTTAAATTCCAGGCATCCATTACATTTTTGCTTTTGCTGAGTGAAAGACAGGCAAGGCAGCACTACAGATGACAGAGGACTGTGTCAGTGATTCTGCAGTGCCAGAAAACATAGCTATAAAAAGATTGAAAAGGAATAAATCTAAGCTGGGTCTTATATCCCTTAAACAGATAGAAAGTGCTATAGTTGGGGGAAATCTGTCATAATAAAACAAAGGCTATATTAGCTCCCAACTTGTGAAGCAACAAAAGAAAGAAGAGAAGCTAGATGAAATGTACTTTTTAAAAAGTTATTTTAATAAGAAAATATGTCTGTCTCTCAGAAGGAAGATTTGTGGGGAGGGGTTCTTCATCCCCCTCTCTTGCAGCTTCTCCCTTTATTTTTAAAAAAAGTGGAATGCTTGGGAAATGGCTCAGAGGAAAAGAGACGAATTAATTGATAATGCAACCATGTCCTCCAGTTATTATTTCTTTCCCTTAAGCATGTGTTGTTCCTTATAATATTGTGTTTTCTTCATTATCTTCTTTAATTTTTAAATAAATGCATAAAATTATATATCAGACAGTGCAACAATTTACAATATGCATTTTCTTCCTAAGAGTTCTTTCACTCTTTTGTGTTCACTCTTCTTCACTTCTTCGCTCTTCCTTCAGAAAGTAATTGAAAATTGACCTTCCCTCAACTTCTCTTCTACCATCGTCTGACCATAGGCAGGAAGGGCTTTGCCTCCAACTGAACTGAACTGTCATATTTCCTAGAATAATAAACATTCCTTCACACCCACTCCAAAATGAATTGTTACCACTCCTTCCATGTTTTCAACACTTGTTGCAAAAAAGAAAAAAAGGGGGGGGGGCATGATAAGAAGAGAAGGGAGTGGCAACCTTTTGTGACTGTACCACCTTTTCTATTTTTATTAAAATTCTGCTATCTTTGATCCTCAAAAGATGCTACAAAGGAATGTGGGCAACTTTTAACGAGAGGTGTGACAAATATTCCATGTGCAGAACAACTGGTTTTGAATGGTTTGTTTCTAGGCCAAAACTTGAAATGAAACAGTACATTTAACAATAACAGTAATATAATATACTTAATATATTTAACACAATGACACTTTATTAACACTTAAGATATTTTATTTTTAAAAAAAATAAATCAAACACTGTATGGAATTTCACTCATCTATGTCTCCCCCACCCTGCTCAATAATAGCTACCGTACTACTACCACTATTAAAAACAAGGGAGAAAAGTCATTTAATGTCAGCAACTGATAGTCAGTTTGTTGAAGTTGTCTGAGGTATATCATCAAATGTCAGTTTTCAAAACACAAACTAGCACCAAACCTATATTTAATTATTTTAATACAGTGTTTACTTTATTAGAAAATGCCCATCAGCAAAGAAAAGTGTGGATGGGTGCTGGGCTTAGAAAAGAAAGGACAAGGAATAGAAACAATACTACTAAGCTTTTCTAAAAGGGGCTGATGGAAAAGTAATCAAGCACAGCTTTGAATATCCAAAATGAAATAAAAACTCTAATCCAATCTAAATAATTGCATATTGATCCTAGATTTCCACACACAATCCTTTCTTCTAGAGGTCTGGAAATTTCTCACCTTCCAAATAGTTCTGTTTTTAAGACAAAGCCTCCAGAAATGTCTTTCTTGCCTAATTAAGCTCAAGGCACTGAGATTTGTTTAGGAATTCAGCCAAATGCCCCTCCCAAGTTCCTTTGCCAGAAAATAACATCATAAGGCTACAATTCCTTGTGCTGATGTTCTGTTGTAACAGGGACTTCTGAAATTTGCTTTGCTAGAAGTGCCCATTATAAAAATCCAAAAATAATCTGTGTATGTATGTATGTATGTATGTATGTATGTATGTATGTATGTATGTATGTATGTATCAGAATGGTCAAACAAATGGCAACTTCAAATCTCAACAAATAAATGCTCTGTCCTACATATTGGCAAAAAAAATCAGAAAATAAAATGCAGGCTGAATAGTCAAGACCTTGTTGAGGATCCAAACCCTGTCAAGGATCTTGGTGTACTCATCTCTAATGATCTAAGTGCTAGAGCCCACTGTAACTACATAGCCAAAAAGGCATTAAGAGTTGTTAATCTAATCTTACATAGTTTTTTCTCTGGTAATATTACACTAATAACTAGAGCATACAAAACATTTGTTAGACCAATACTCGAATACAGCTCATCAGTCTGGAACCCACATTACGTATCTGATATTAACACAGTTTAGAAAGTCCAGAAATATTTTACAAGAAGAGTTCTCCACTCCTCTACTCATTGCAGAATATCTTATGCCACCAGAACTCAAAATTCTAGACCAATCATATTACTAGAAGTCATAGTTACAACTGCGCATCAGGAATGAACAACAAACAAACTTTCTGCTTGGATTCCCTTCTCCTTGCTTCCCAATGCAAGAAGAAAACAGATACTCTGGCTTTGAAACAGAAAAGAAGACCTGTTAGAATCAGCATGGCAAAATTTGCCCCCCTCAGATAGTGTTCAACATTTTTCATCAAGCAGAGTAGTGAGAGGGCCTTGTGAACAGTACAGCCCAATATTTAGAGGGCCACAGATTGTTAAACCCTTAATACCAACAACAGTTTATAAGGCTATGTAAAACATTTAAAAAGCACCCCTTTTTCAATCAATAAAGCAGTCACATCAATTTCTAGGTCAATGTGGCTGCTTTAGAAGATGTTCCCAGTTGTCTCTTTATGAGTGTGCATGCCCAGCACTATGCTCTGACAAATCATTTATGTGGAGACAGTTGGGAGAAGCCTCTGAAACAGCAATAGAAGTTTGGAGAAAGCTATAAATATTTTAATGATTCAAACAGATGTGCTTTGTATCCCTTGGTCTCTTTCAAAGATTTGCCCTAAAGGTTTATTTGCTCATAAGGGAAGGGTTGTAAACCATCTAGCCAAATTTTTCCTTCTGGAAATCAATACCCAGACAATTTATAAAAGAAGGCAACGTACTTTCTAGTCACAAACCTTTAGCGGTTGAGAACTTCTGTTGGTAACTGATTCTAAGATCAAATAACTCTGACTCTTAAAAGTTTATTTTATAATTCTACCAACGATTATTTAACCACATTGTGTCTAGTTCTGCCTTGCTCTGTAAACTCTGCTACATATTTTTTCAACTATTTCAATAGTAGAGTGCAGAAAAATAAGTAGATAGTTGTGCCATTTAGGAAAGCAAGAAGGCAGGAAAATCAATTGTTCCTTCTTGATGAGATATAGGAATGCTTGCAAAGCTCATCTTCTAACACTAGAAATTTATTCTTTTGATGCTTCTTTTTTAAGTAAATGGTTACTGAGTATCTTCCGTATTCATTTTAGTAGATCCTAAACTAAATCAGCATGGAAGATTATGGGAAAAATAGATGGTGTAGAAATGAACAACTAACACAAATGACATTTAACAAATATTTCGATATAAGGACCATGTTCAGATCATCAATCCTTCATGTCAGGTTCCAGAGTCCTGTTACAAGTACAGTTAAAAAGAACATATGAAAGTTTGAATTTAACATTCATTCTAGATTTCTGAATCATAGTGCAAAACATACGTAAACTTTCTATATCTTTATGCATTAATATTCTGAAAGTACTTCCCTGCCTGGTACTCTCCAGATCATTCTGGGCTAGAATTAGAATTGTGCTGCCAAATCACGTAGAAACCACAAGCTAGGGTCTTAATCTGGAGAAACTTGTGCCCCCCCTAAAGTTGCTGAACTACAACTCCCAGCTATCCATCTTTATCCGCATTGCCAAAGATGAGAAGAGCTAAAAATAGCAGGAAGGCTATGCATTTAACCTCTTGTTTGTTTTTGAACCTAGAAGTGACAAGGACTAGTTCATTCTCTAAAGCCATAGGCATTTGTTAGAAGCCATAATTATGTCAAAATGATAAAATGTGTGTCATGATATCATTATGCAAATAACACCAAGTACATATTCAAACATATCTAAAGGCTACAATTAACATTATTTGCATGACAGACAAAATATCACATACAGTATCTTCCTAGACTATGTCAATACCTTTGTCTGAAGGTACTATGCATTATTACATTCATGAGTTTGAAATTACAGTTAATTGCTTTCCTAGTTTAGCATTTCAAGTAAGGTTGGAAAAATAGTGCCACAAGAGGGTTTTTAGCATAAACCTCTGCTTATTTTTGCTTTGTATCTCCTGTCAAGCAGAAGACACTTGAATGTGCTATTAGATTTCTGGTATCCAGTTTTCACATCAATCTCTAACTACCTGTATACAAGGCATCAATCAATTTCATCTAAAGATTTATAGAACATAGAATAATAGGTTGGAAAATACCTTGCAGGTCTTCTAGTCCAACCCCCCTGCACAAGCAAGAGACCCTATTCTATGGCTGTCCAATTTCTTCTTGAAAAGCTCCAGTGATAGAGCAACTATAACTTCAAATTCTGTGAAAATACACCTTTATTTTTGCTCCCACTATTACCTGGAATAATTTTTCCTTGCAATAAGACAAAGAAAATACAAAACTGAAAACAAGAGGGCAAAACGCTGGCTGGCTGAATAAATTAATGGATGCTCTGGGTTTACTGGATTTTGTTTGTTTTGTTTTGTTTGCTGATAAAATAGTTTTGCCTAGGGAGAAGAGACAACTCAAAATGTAATACATCTAAAGATCTATTCTTGTTAAAAATCAATAACTTTTCCCAATAATTCTTTAACCCTAACCCTATCTTCAGAAGTAAAAAAAAATGTAGCAACGTACTAAAATAAAATTATTTATCAAGTCCAAGGGAGGGGGAAGTATCTTAATTTGCTTCATGTTCATGTTCTACCAAAATTAGGTAACTCAGTCTCCCATCATACTGAGTCAGGAAACATGCAGACACTGCTATGTAATTACATATTTTTTTTAAAAAAAGAACAAACCCCCATTTGCCTCTCAAACCCATGAGAACAAGAAAGCCATAGCCCCATAAAGGTACCTGATACTGCTCCACCCATCCCATCCCATTCTGAACTCTAAAAAATAATTTAGTGCAGGACCCCCCCATACCTGCTGCTAAAAATGTATACTCCTCTTTTAGAATTTAGATTTTTTTTACAACAGCTGTAGACTAGGGTCTTTTCCCCACTTGTACCTAGCCACAGTAATCTCTTTATTCTGCCATGTCTTCATGAAACCTACATCTTATTCCACCAATCATTCTCTAATGTTCCAGTAGTAAAGTAGTAAATTTCCCCATCTAGCTAGCAAACTGACCATAGTGCAATCTGACATGCTTCAGTGACAATTAAATTGATGTTATGTTCAGAGAGACCCTGTAAGCTACTGTCCTTGGATCATCAGGCTTCTTTCTGGCACAGGCTTAGTCCTCTTCCAGAATAGCATTCCACATAAAATATTTGTATCAAACCAGGGCAAGTTTTGACAGGTGGATAGACACTCTGTTCTAGACATCTGTCAAAATATACCTACTCTCCGAGCCCTACCACATCCAATGTTAAGAAAAAGTGAGTGATTATTATTTTTCTCACCAGATGTTTGTCTTTTAGTGGGAGAGAAGGGAAACAAAGTTGGGAATCCATCAATTATATGTTTTTAATGTATTCCTTATACTGCAAGTAAAGACAACACCATTTGCCAACATCATGATATGGCAGGAACAGTAAATTATATGCCAGTTTTCTGTCAGTTTAAGGACTGGTGAATACTATTTTAATTCACTCATGAAGAAGATCCCTTAGATTAAGCAATATTTCTAAATCCTACACACTATCAATCATTATAACAATTGTAGAGGTCTTCTAAGGTTACCTAATCTTGTAGAATTTCACATGAAAGTGCCAACATTCTTGCAAGACTTAAGAGACTGGTGGAATCTCCAATCATTTATTTTAATTTAGGGGACTGTCCAGTACCATTTTATGGTGCAACCAGCAGCCTCCTGGTGCCTATGAATGTCATTGCAAACCTGTTTCCCAAGACGTGAAGAGTATCAAGCCTGTGATTAAGAGAATAAATCTAACCTGGAATTAAGAAAAATAAAAATAAAAACTTGTATTGCTGTTGTGATAATGAATATCAAAAAGGAAGACCTGTGATAGCAGCTTTGTTAAATAAGTCTTCTAAATGGCTAAACTGTGATGTTAGTGCCTACAAATGTCAGTGACTGAGTTTCCTCATTTAACAGAGGAAATTGCATCTGTATGATACACTATCTGAGCATTCTTATGCTTTTGTGCCTTCAAGTCAGCTTTGATTCCTGGAGACTACATGACAAGTCCATACAGTTTTCCTAGCAACATTTGTCTTTGTTTACTTCTTCCTTAGTCAGAGAGAGAGTAACTGACTCAAAGTCACCCAATTGGCTTCATGCCTAAGACAGAATTAGAATTCAAAGTCTCCTGATTTCAAACACTTTGCTGTTAGCCATTATTGGCTCTTTCATGTTTTTAGCCAATCTGAATTTGATGTTCAAAAGTTGATTACAGATATAATTTAATCTCTGTCATGAATTGTGTCGCTTGTCAGGAAAATTAAATATTCTACTAATATTTAATTTTTTTTGAAACACTGAACTGTTTAAAGTTACAACCTACTAACACTTTTCCTGATTATTTTGCTATTTTATTTATTGTCATTTTATAGAAACTGTTTTTGTCATTTATACGGATGTCTAATTTTAGTTATAAAATTGTATAATGGATTGGTATTGGCCATAAAAAAAGCCAATGGAACTGGAGAAGAACAAAAAAAGGAAAATAGAAACTAAAATATTATACCTAATTCAGTAAGTTATTACAGTAAACTATTTTTTTATTATTTCACTATTAGATACATTGTAAATATAAAGTCAAGATTCCCCAAATTTGACCATTAATTTATTTAGGTTTTTAAAAATTAAAGGGTACTGGATTCTAAGTGACCCTGGATGGCTTACAGTTTAGAAAGTAAGGAGAACAGTAAGATAAAAAGGAAAAGATGATGTATAATATATTCTGTAGTTTTAAATATCTCTTCTAAGTCTGCAAAATTCTAACTGATTAGAAATTAACAAAACTAATCTGCATATAGATGGGAGGTTGAACAACTAGCCTTGTGGTGCGACTGGAACAATCTTGAACTAAACACACTCAAAACCATAGAAATGATGGTAAATTTTAGGAAAAACTCTCCTATACTACCACCCCTTACAGTACCAGACAACATAGTATCAACAGTAGAGACCTTTTAGGTTCTACAATATTTCAAGACTTAAAATGTACACCTAACATTAAAGACTTCATAAAAAAGCATAATGAATAATGTTGTTTCTGCAGCAATTCAGAAAGCTTAGACTGCCCAAGGAGCTGCTGATACAGTTCTATAGAAGAATTATTGAATCTGCACCTCTATAACTGTCTGGTTTGGCTCTGCAACTAAAAAAGATAGACATAGATTTCAAAGGATAATTAGAACTGCAGAAAAAACAATTGCTACCAACCCGCCTTCCATTGAAGATCTGTACACTGCATGAGTCAAAAAGAGGGCTGTGAAAATATCTACAGACCTCTCAACAGCCTGTACATAAATTGTTTCAACTTCTACTCTCAAAACAACACTATAGGGCATTGCATACCGGAACAACTAGAGGCAAGGACAATTTTTCCATCCATGCCATCATTCTGCTAAACAACACAGCACTGTCAAACTATTTAGTAAGACTGTATTACTATTATTCTTCTCATCTTTCCTATTACCTGTCTCTTTTTCTATTTATGACTATAACTTTGTTGCTTGTATCTTTACAATTTATATTGTTTTGTTTAGTTTCCTAGCATGATTTATGTTGATTGCTTATTTAGTATCCTATGATTAACACTAAGTGTTGTATCTTATGATTTATGATGAATGTATTTTTATGATGACTGATTATGATTTATCACTTATAGCTTTTATGCACACTGAGAGCTTTTGCACCAAAGACAAATTCCTTGTGTACAATCACACTTGACCAATAAATAATTCTACTCTACTCTACTCTACTCTACTCTACTCTACTCTATTATATTCTTAAAAAATTGTCTATGTTATCATTGCGACCTTTCTGAGGATATTGTGTTCTGCAATATACAGTAGGTGGCTGCCTTAGACTGCCATAGCTGACTGTAAGTATCTGACTCGAAATTCTAGACCTAGAAAACCTAGAACTACGCCGCCTTCAGTCCGATCTAAGTATAGTATATAAAATCATACATTGCAATGTCCTACCTGTCAATGAATACTTCAGCTTCAACCATAACAACACAAGAGCAAACAATAGATACAAACTCAAGGTTAATCGTGCCAAACTTGATTGCAGGAAATACGACTTCAACAACAGAGTGGTCAATGTCTGGAATACTCTATCTGACTCTATGGTTTCTTCCCCAAACTCCAAAAACTTTAACCTTAGACTGTCTACTATTGACCTCACCCCTTTCCTAAGAGATCTGTAGGGGGTGTGCATAAGCGCACCAACGTGCCCACCGTCCCTGTCCTATTGTTTCTTTCTTTTTATTTTATTTTTCTTATATGTATGCATGTATTCATAACTATGTTTTACTTATACCTATTATCTTGTAAGCAATTGACAAAAATAAATAAATATTTTTAAAAATAAAACATTGGATATATGCAAAGAGTTATCAGTATCAGTGAGGTTAACATTTGTGGTAGGAAATTCAACTAATCAGACATTACATTATCTGTTCCAAGCTAGTATTACTTCTGGGCAGACCTTCCTCCAGAGTCCTTCATTAGGTACACAGCATGATACCTATGTGTTTTCTCTTCAAAACATGGATTGGATAAACACTTAGACTTGTGTACCACTCCATACTGCTTTACAGCACTCTCCGAATGGTTTACAATGTCAGTTTATTTCCCCCAACAACCTGGATCCTCATTTTCTTGACCTCATAAGAGTAGAAGGCTGTTTCAACCTTGAGCTGGTCAGAATCGAACTCCAGATTGTGGGCAGAGTTAGTCCGCAGTACTGCATTCTAACCACAGTTCCTACATCCAAGCAGAGATAATATACTTCCAAGCCCTAATACCACTCCACAAAGAAGTTAGGCTGGTGTTTAGACTTCAAAGAACACAATGAATGTATTGTGTTTAGAGAGAACAGGGGTGTCAAACTCAAGGCCCGGGGGCCAGATCCAGCTTGTAGGTTGCTTAGATGTGGCCCATGGGGCACCTGTAAACAATGAAGGACTGGCCCATGGGGCCTCTGCCAGTGAAAACAGGCTGGCAAGCTTTGTTTTCAGCTGCGATGGCCTCCTGCAACCCTCTGCCAGTGAAAACAGAGCTTGTCAGCCTGTTTTTGCTGACAAAGTGCTCAGACCCCCACAGGCACCCCGACACAAGTGACATCAAGCTAGCCACACCCATTCCAGCCCTTTGAGGTCAAACACAAATGGGATGCAGCCCTCAATGAAATTTAACATCCCTGAGATAGAAGAATGACCAAATGATGCCATTATTTATAAAGGAAAATATTTTTAACTCTTGAGTTGAAATGAGGACTCCTTGGAGCTTGCAGACGTTTCATTACAGAAACTAGGTGACATCATCAGTGCTTTGATGATGTTACCTAGTTTGGGTAACGAAATTTGTACAACAAAACAATCAAGTTCAGATGCCATTACTTCTTTGAGCCTTTTAGTTTGCATGTCAGAAATGAGCTTTTCAATTGGCATTTGAATGAAAAATTATCCTGAGTAATTAAAACTGGACAGGATATCATAAATCTTCCAAAGTATATCTGCTGGGGGGTGAGCACAGTAAAAGTTTAGTCTGGCAAAATTGATGTCAGGCCCAGGCCAAGAATGATGTAGAACGATCCAGTCAAACTTCAGTTCTTTATTTTGTCACGTCATATAGACAGAAACTTGCCAGATTAAACCTTAACTACCCTCACCCTAATGGATACACCTGGGAGATTCTAGGGACTGGATATCCTAACTCTACAGCTCCAGGCTGTACTGTCTCTTGTCTTGCCTCCCCCCTTGGAATGTCCTCCGTCCTACCTAGGAAACTGTAATCCAGGGGTCTTCAAACTTGACAGCTTTAAGACTTGTGGACTTCAACTCCCAGAATTCCTCTTCCAGTCATGTTAGTCAGGAATTCTGGGAGTTGAAGTCCAGAAGTTTTACACTTGCCAAGTTTAAAGACCCTTGATGTAATCCATCACATCAGCTCCCTGGCATAGGCACCATCCCTCATATCCACTTATTATTATTATTATTATTATTATTATTATTATTATTATTATTATTATTATTATTATTATTATTTAATTTTATATACTGCCCCCTCTCCCAACGGGACTCCGAGCGGTGTACAGCCAAGTAAAAACAGCACAGATATAAATACAATTTTTAAAATAGAATTAAAATGGATTAAATTAATGGCTGAGTTAAAAAGATAAAACTAACCAGGAAAATTTAAAAAGCTAAAAACCATTAAAATCAATTAAAACACAACTGCTTTTTCCTGTGATTATGGAGGCAACATAACTGGTTTTTTTTTTAAATTAAAGGTGACCAGGTGCATTTCTAGATTATTACTAAATTGTTGAATTACTTACAATGCCCAGCGTACCTCAGCATTGACCAGATAAAATAAGGCTGCTGAAAATTGCAGCTGAAGAATTTCTCAGGGCTAGAGATTCTGTTTCCTGATTAATACAAGATAATATTAATACACTAATTTTGTGTACCTCTTCTTTTTTATATTTAAAATATTCATTATGGGAAAAGGAAGATTTTGCATGTTTATACAAAATATAGATCTGTGCTAACTTCCTTAAGATGAGATCCTCTTTGGAGGATGTTGTTCACTGAAATCAGTAAATCTTGTCTGAAGGACCACTTAGCACAGAAATCCAATGCACTAAGTAGCTGCATTTTAGTTAATACGTCAGTGAATTTTAAAGTTGATGGTGGAAGAATAGCAGAACCACTGCAACCACTGCAACCAATGACAAAAAAGCACTCAAGGCTTAATGCTTATAATGGATGTACTATGATTTCAGCTACCGCTATACTATAAGTTTTATCTTGGACAGAACAATGTTTCTTAAAATATGTACCATAACCCTTTTCAGTCAAACACATCTTCCATTCCTGCTAATGTTTTTTTTTTTAAATGAGGATTCTACAAACCAGGAATGAGCTATTAGATTTTTGCAAGAGTTGTGTAACATAAAGACCACACCATTGTTTTATGTTGAAAAACATTTTAGCCTTTGTTTAAAGACTAAAACTTGATTTAGAGTTGCAACTTCCCACATACCTATGTTGCGAAGGAGTGGATAGATAAGCATGGGTTTCAGATGGCTGCAAACAGGCAGCCTTCCTAAATCCAAACTGCGCATTGTGCATGCCAATTGGTTGGTCTAGCAGGTTAATTGGTTTATCCAACTTCATTTTCTGTACTTTGCTGTTTGAGTGCCCCCCAGCCAGAATGAAACATTTGCAGACATATAAATGCAAGAGCTATGAAATCACCTCTGAACAACAGGCACATATGATCCCTGACATGCAGTGACAGAGAAGTCTAATCAAGGCTTTAGTCTTAGTTTAGTTTTTAGTTTTTAGTCATCTAGTCTTTAGTCTTCTAGTCTTAGTTTGGTCTTTAATCTTAGTTTAGTCTTTCATATTAATGAATATTTTTGGGTTAATGAGATTAACCATTGATTCTGAAGAACAATGGGAGGGGGGAAGAACCACCCATAACAATATGTTAATAGTGCAGCAGAGATGTCCAGAGAATCTATGGGCTGTAGGTTAGATAAGTTTTTTTTAAATCTTGGAAAAGATAATAGGATACTCAGATTTTATTGCCAAAAACTCATATACGGACATATATATGAAATAATTAAGTCTTAACAACTCAAAGGAGACTTTACTTTCTCATAAGTTCTCATATGCTTAAACTGCAGCTGTGTCTAAATGGTTTTGTCTCATTTCCAAACTACCAATTAAATTGAATGCAACTGAACAATGGAGCAATTGAGCTTAAATTTCAGCTTAAATTAATTTTAGTTGAACAGATTAATGTAACTTTAAGTTCAAAGTTACAGCAGCAGAGAAAAAGGTGACTAGCAACCAGCTCTTGCACTTACAACAATCACAGTGTCCCTGCAACCATGTGATCATGAGTCAGGCACTTGGCAACCAGCATGTATTCATGACAGCTGCTGTGTTCTGGGATCATCATTTGTGACCATCCCAGCTAGTTTCTACCAAGCAAAGTCAATGGAGGGAAACTGGATTTGCTTAGCAACTGTGCGAAAAGAGATCCTAAAATTGGGTGCAGTCATGTGATGACTCACTTAGCAACGGCATCACTTAGCAGTGGAAGTTCCAATCCCAATTATGGTTATAAATTAAGGACCACTTGCAAAGCATCTGGGCTGGGAATAAGATAAAGGCAAATATCCTGGGGACATATTAGTTAAAGATCTTGCTGGAATATGTTTGGGGTCTAAGTTTTAGTGAGGAAAGGCCTCTAAGGTTTTATAACCACCATCTAACCCTTTCCCATGTTGCACATTTTGTTTTGTTTTTCTCCTGTTTCTTGAGAGAGGAGGCTGGGAGAGGCAAAGAACATGATTAAGCAGAATGCGAGGAAGATATAACACAGCATATTTTTTTAAAAAGTTTCAATAAATTGAATTAATTTTCATTGTACAACTTAAAATAAGTTGTAAACAGGTTGAAATATCAGTTTAGGTCATTTTCTTTCCTTATTTCATCATGCATTTTTTTTTTCTTACAGCCCATTTTGCTGACTATAGCCAAAATGGGCAATTGTGCATGAAATTGCAGGCTGCCAATACTTCTGTTTCACCGTGTAACTCATAAATGGTTTTTATTCATGCATCATTTGGCATGAATTAGGAGTCATGCAACTGAATGACATTTGTTTGACCTATCTGACACTGGTTTCTATGCTCTGGAAACAATAATGACCAAAAAAAATGTCAAAGGTAAAAAATGAAAAACTATACAACCCAAAACAGAATCAGGAATATTTACTGAAAACCCAAGCAAAATGGAAAGTCATTGGTAGGTCAACATTTTGATCTGGCTAAAATCAACCAAAGATAAATTTGACATCACTGAACTCATTGTGTTAATTTCATATGTAGGCTTCTGAAGATAGGATCTTCAGTGAAGTAGGATAAGGTAGTCATCTCAGATGGTAGAAGCTGGTGAATAGGGAAACATGGTGGCAGTTTTCAAGCTGTTTCTCCCGAGCATCCCTCCCAGCCATTTGCCCTAAACTCCACAGCAGATTTAGTCCTTTAGTTGCAATGATATTGCCCTAGGACTAGTCAACTGTCTTCCCTGAATATATATGGCTTGGTCTGAACCTGCTGTCTCCATTGCCAGCAATTAGAAAAACATAATTGCCAGCTGGGTCAATTACTACACATGGAATAATAAAGTTTCACCTCTGGCAGTAAGACATCTTGGGCCAGTTTTGCCTCAACTTCTTCATACACAAAATGGGGATGTTGTGGAGAAAACATTTTGAAGATTTAAAATGTGATGTTTTTGATGTTTTCATGGAGGTTATCAAGAACTATTGCTGTTTATGTACACTTCACATATATAAAGAATAACCCTCTGCTTGCAACAACAACAATAATAATAATAAAAATAAAAACATTATTACGGTCACAGACAAGCAATAGACAAAATTATCACTATTTACAATACTGTTAAATGTATTAATAATAAGAATAATAAGTAATAACGTACATAATAATAAAATACATGGTATCAAACAGCATGGCTCTTACCCTTGGTTACAGGATGAGAGAGCAGGTAAGCATGTGTGTAAATTATAGATTCTCTAAAAATTGTTAGAGATATCTCTCAAGAAATGTGCAGTAAACATCTTTAATTCTGTAATTAAATATTCCTTATGGTCATTATAGCTGCACATAATTTTGCTACTGCACATGTGATAGCTGGGTTCGAGTCCCGGAGGCAACAGTCTACACAAAAATTGTCTGCTCTCCCTGATCTTGTGCTTGCCATAGAAGAAAGTAAAGCACAGATGCCACTACTTTGCTTTGTCATTCCAATTTGAAAGAGAGGTGTCAGTAAAATCAACTTTACTAATACCTATCTTTGTCAGTAAATAGTATTCAATCAAATATTAAATTAAACCCCAAGTGAGGATTTTAGCCTTAGACACTGTTATATAATTAGCCCATTGGGTGAAAAATATGATATTAAAAGGCAATAAATAGAATAAGAATATAATTATGCACAAATGAATATCTGTAATTATCACACAAATGATTGTTATATGATAAGCACTACAAACAGCTGTTATTGAATTAAATATATTTTTATGTTTTTAATGTAATAAAACTCAATAAAGTTTATTTTAAAAAAATAAATAAAAGGCAATAAATATTTTTTTTTCAGTTTCTATCCTCAGCATTATTGTAGCATAGATGATTGTTGAAAAGCACTGTTTTCGTTATGCATGTGTGTGTGAGAGAGAAACAAGAGCAAATAGTATGCCATTAGGAATCAGCAGATACGAAGATTGGCCTTTTCAGTGGAAATATTAACAGTGCCAATAAAGCAGCCCTCAAGGAATTGTTGGTTCGAAAACTGCTCATGTATATGGAGGGAAGGAAAAAGCTACTGTAGGTAAAGCTGCTAAACAGATTATAAAATTGAAATATATCCAATTACAGTTTGAATTTCCAGTTTCTAGTACCTTGATGTGCTAGTTGGACATTATTGCTGACAGAATAGCTTCCCCTGTCCACTCCAATAAGCAGTCCTGGCAGCATAACTACCATGAGATGGTTCAGACAAGTTTTGAAGGACAATTCTTTCTGTTCCAAGATACATATCCCATACAGCCTTTATAGATAAGAAATCAGGATGCTTAAAATGAGGGCTTGCAAACAGAAAAATTGAAAGCTGAAATTAGGTTAAGGTACCTGGTTTTTTTCACTCAGTTTTAGTCCCGATAGTTTGGTAGATAAACATTTTTCAAGATAGAAAGCTGAAACTGATACAAACTGCTATGATGAGAACATCTAACAGAGTTCCTTGCCTCTCTAGGCTAATGATATTCTCATGAATTAAGGATATAGGATACCAAATAAATGAATATAATGTAGAGCACTAAGGTTCCAGTAAGAAATTTCATTTGGGAACCTACAAACTATTTAACTATGCTCACATTTTCAAAACAACAAAAAAGAGTTCTTTAAATATGTTTTGCCTTCTGCATTTTAAAATGATAAATACTCCAAAACTTCCCTGGATAAGAGAATCTGTCTTTGTGAATATGGGGCAATCAAAACAATATATCATGCTACTCTTTGTTAAATGCAATTAGTATTTAGACCTCTGTTTCTTGAACATCCAGGCAGATTGAATGAATTTCATATAATTCTGTTCCATTCAGATGTAAATTATTTCATAACACTTCGAATAGACATTTCCTATATAGCTGTGTGGAAACATGACAACAGATTATTCACCATGATGCTTTCAATGAGCTAGACTCCAATTAGAGTTTAACAGTGTTTTATATATTTATTTTTTATTGTAATACAGTGTTTGCAATTCTAAGGATATGAAGGTTTGCTGCTGAGAACAAAGTTGAACATAGTATAATCTCTTCTCTTATTTAACTGAATGGGAAAGGATATATATTTTTATACAAAATTGAGGAGTTAGGGTAGGGCACTCAATGGCTGACAAATAGACAAATGGATTGACCAATAGTGCTTTGTTATAAATTGTGGGCTAAGAAAAGAAGATGCCTTTTTTGGTCAGTTTTTTATAAGAATTTATAAGAACTTTTTTGTTTCCATGATATATTGATATCCTTAGCAATCTAGACACATACAAGACAGTCCTTGCTGGGCTTTAATTGTGCAATCAGAAGACTTGAGCAATGGAAGAACCCCAAGTAGAGAATGAAACATGAGTATGGGGAGACAGCAAGATGAATGAAATGTAAGTGGGGAGAGAGACAGCAAGATGAATGCCAAAATGGAATGTTTCTAAGCCAAGAAAGATAGTTACAGCAAAAATTGTGGCCTATAACTTACCTATAAAATTTAGGGTAGGTTTTATGAGTGATAAAGAAAATAAGAATTTTTTAAGTCCAAGGAAATCAGGAGTCTTTTCCTTCCATTCTTAAAAAATACTGTTGAGTCTTCCTTACAGAGGAGAAAAGGGCAGTGATACATGGATCCAAAGTAATCTGAGATAGCAATGAAACCTCCAGCAGAAAACATCAAAGGGGTACCTGAAGGGTTCAAAAAGAGTTAACTCTAGGATCAGGGCAGAAATAGAGTTAAGAGTAAACAAGTAATGCACATGTTAAGTTTCTATCAGAAATGTAGGTAGCAATCATTCAGGTATACATTTGGTCCATAACCAACAATCCCAGGATAAAAAAAGAATTTTAGAATCTTTCCTCAAAGACAAATAGCTAAATAGGTACTTTTACAAATTCTTGTTCATGGGTTAACTTCATAAATGTTTGCACAGAAATCAGAAAGGAGAAAAATTTAGTTTTCCTCAAATTATACTTTGGCACTTTGCTAGTTCCCATGGCCATTGACTTATATGGTTTGCATAGAGTAATACTTTCTTATATTTTAATTTTCTTTCATTTACATGTCATTATTACTGTGTGTTATTATAATTTCACTGATATGAGAAATATTTTATGGTATATCAAATTTTCTGAAATTGATGCCTACAAACCATATAACCTTTGTCATTTTAGCATTTAACATTGTCCAAGTGTATTTTATGTTATTCATTATATAGTTTGTCTTGGATATTCACATGTCAGTAAGACAAGGCAACAGTAAACATGCTTATGATTATTTCTATATGTTATCTCTAAAGATAAGCTATTTGACAGTAGCTCTTGATGAATATGCTCTATTATAAATAAATAAATCAAACAAACTATAAAGAATGAGCATTTGGACTGGCTATTCTGTCTCTCTCTCTCTTTGCTGTATTCTTACAGAAGCCCTTATGGAAAGGAAAAGTACAATGTTCTAAAGTAGCTTTGAGATAAACAGTGATCTATTTTATGTGTCCCAATACATACATTTTTGAGGTTTTTATAATATGCCATTATACTTCCTCTCTGTGTTTCTCTCTCTAAGTATATGTATGTAGCCTTTCAATCTTTTTAATAGTGCTTTTAATGAGTTTAAAATATTATTTTAAGTGTTTATGTTTTAGCTTTTATTGTTAGCCAACTTGAATGCCCTAGATGGAGAATACAACTTATTGTTTTGGTGTTTCTAAGGAAGGCTTTTATGTATCTATTGATTTTCATTTATTCTTCTATTTTTTATTACTTTTTCTTTGTTTTTTTTCCTTTTCCCAATTAAAAAAATGCTTAAGAGGAAATAATGAAGTATTTGTTATAATGACTGATAGTAGAAAAATGCTTTGAAGCATCAACCAATATCTCTAGTACTTTATCCTCTGCACTACATATTCATAAGAAATTCATAATGTTTGTCTATTCTTTTTCTATGCGTGGTTGATTATATTGATGAGATTTGGACTTTCATTTTATGATCAGCTGACACAGGTGACCATAAATGCTATTTAATCAAGCCTTCAAATTATTCTATAATAGTAATATCAATTGATAGTTTCTGTTTACAAAATTAAGACTACTTGTCTACTGGTTATGCAGAATTAATATTCTATAGCTAAGATGGCTGAAATGTTCATCTGGTTATCTGCCACTTTTTTTTTTCAAACTATTTAGAAAAAATAAGAAACTCTTCTGGGACTTTATGTCAGGTTTTCTGAACTTGACATTCTTCAAGTATGTTGGCTTTATTGCCAAATCAGAGTTGGTGCTCTTGACTTCATTGTGCAAATGAAGTCAGTCAGACAACAACCATATGCTATTAACTTGAACATCCAAGGGGCATTCTTAAAGCAGTAAACAGTGGACCTGCAAAAAAAAGAAGAATAAAGATATATCCATACTCTATCCTTAAATTAATCCTGTCCTGTGCTGCTGCTGGTTGGACCCTAACCTAATTGACAAAAAGTGTACCCAAATTGATATCTTTTGGGAACAACTTGTTTAGTCTAGCCTGCCAGTTACAGCACACATATATCCCACTGAAATTCCCTTGCAACACCTTTTGTAGCTATTGTTACAGGAGTTTCTTAGCAGCATTGTGATTATTACATTTGTCTGACATGAAGAATGTTACTAATTCGAAACAGACAAATAATTAGTATTTTTCTTTTCCTGAGCTATCCACTCTATGGCTTTTTCTCTTCTAACAAGTTTAATAGTGCACTATTTCACTGATTTTCATGTCTCTTGACTTAGAAGGGTTTTACTCAATAGCCTTTGTTCATTTAGAATTTTTGGAAATAATATCCTGTTTTTCAGTGGTGCATTACTGGGTCAAGAAAAAAAAGTTGGTGGCTCAGCCAATCAAAAGCAGTATTTTTTTTGTTTCTGTTTTTGCTGTGTTTCAAGAGTCCCTGGTATATATGTCAAAAATATTGACAAAATGAGTGAAATGGTTATCTTTGAGTCTGTTAAAATAGAAAGAGAGAGAGAGAGAGAAATGGACTTGCTGCACTTACTAGCATGCTGAACGCTGATGAAATGTTTCATTTCATTCATAAACTAGAGAAGAAATTAATAATGATCAGCTTGTGGGATTTTTTTTCTTACAATGCAATTGAAAACTTTTTTATTATATGCCAAAACTTTTAATTGGTCAAATTTAAATTCTACTAAGACTCTACTTTTCAAAACAAAGTTACCTTACCCCCAAAACTTATATTCTACCAGGTATGAAATGAGATATTGACTTATCAGTTGCACCTGATTCTAGAAAAAAGACAATTACTCTTCAAAATTAATATTGCATTTATTTGGTCCAAACACAGGTCAAATAGAAAGGATGGATGTCAACTAAAGCAATTGTCTGAAATGCAACTACTGGAAATCCCCCCCCCCAAAAAAAAAGTGCTACAATTCAAAGATTATTTTCCTTAAGTGTTTTATGCTGTTGTTCCAGCTATATTGCATTTCTTTCAGCCCCACCCGGGTTAGCACTATTCTAAGATTGTCAGCCTAGGTGAATTGAATGAACCATTTCTTCTGTTTCTATATGTTTGAAGTGTCTCATCTGCAAACCAGCTTTAATTTTTTTTAAAAAAAGGGTCTTGCTTTAACACTACATGATTACCTACAGAAAGATATCTCATTTGTCAATCAATTTCTTAGAAGCAAGCAAAACCACGTGATCCTATCTGCACCTCTAACTAAACATCAAGAAGAAAAATGTTATCTGAATGGACACAAAATTTGTCATATCCCAACCTGTTTAGTTTATAAACATTGTAAATCCAACCCACTTTTCTTTTGCTTTGCCTTTCTCAACTGCGCTCTTAAGTGCCTTCACCAGTACTTTGCTGTTATCAGTTGAATGAGAGGTGGGAATGGACAAAAAGGGGATTTCTCAAAATTGAAAAGCAACTTTTTAATTTTTTGTATTGCTTGCAATGTGTCCTGGACTGATGGAGGAACTTCCTGGTAAGACAAGCATACAATACTTCTAGATGTATTTGACCTGTGCGCAGATCAACTAAATGCATTAATTTGAAGAAGAGTAATAATTTTTCTTCTAGTATCAGGGACATCTGATTAGATCCAAATATATTGATCCACCACTAAAAGATTATTTCACAAATGAAGGCAAATGTACATGCCCTTGATTAATCTTGTAGGATCCAATCTGGGTCAGTCACTAGAACCAGAGGTTTAGTATGTCATATTCAGGTGAGAGAGAAGTTCCCCGAGGATGTGCTCCAGCATGAGTCCAAAAACTTGGAAGACCAAATCTCATCCCAGTGACTGATCAGATTGGATTCTGCAAAAGATTACTTTTTTAAAGTTCTACTCATAAATGTTCGTGCTGATAAAAAGATATGTACATAATTTTTGAAATATTGCTGGTTTCTATAAAAATAATTTTCTGAGGATGATTAAGGATGTGTTCTATGATTGATCTACGATGCCAATCTTCATGCTCTGCAGTCAAAACCTAAACTTGTTTCCAAAAGCATCCTGGGTGCTGTGTTACACTGCAATGGAGAAATGAGCAATGAAGCGGCCGGAAAAGGAGCAGGGAGCAGAAAGAGGGAAAGTGGTTTTCTCCTTCCCTCACACCAGCTGCTCCATTGCACATTGCTGCTTTGCAGCACAGTGCCCAGGATCCATTTTGATAGTGGTTGTGTGGGTGTGTAATTTAACAGCAGGTTTGCTTGAATTGGTGAGAACCGGATGAATCCCACCACTGCAATCGATGCTAAGCAGTAATTACAAGATAATCAATCTATAAATAATCATTAGTAATTTTGATTTTGAAAATGATTTCAACTTTAAATAAATACAATTATTTTAAAAGACAATTTTCAGTTATGTGAATAGCATCAGACATTCTACATCTTTTAGATAATTCCAAGTATCAATAAATAAAAAAGCATTTTTGTTGTATGGCCTCCAGAAGCATTTGTTTGTGAGATGGATGACTTTATAAATTAGACAAACAAATAAACAAAAAAGCATTCAAAGAAAACACTGCTGTATTTTATGTTAGAGTTCACTATGTTAAAATTATAGGGGAAACACATTTTAAGATTACTCAGTTTTCAGCAGATATGTGTATTTTTGCTTATATTTATCATATTTGCTATGATTATAATATTCTATTCTTTTCATATTTAGAACTGAAGCATATTAAAAGCTATAAAACAGAAGAGAGAATTCTATATAAAGCAAGACCGGATAGAACATTCATTTGGAATGGATTAATATCTATGCAAAACACATTGTTTCTTCTTTGCAATGTCTCAATCCCTCAGACAAGACAAGATCAAGGCATAGTTTCTTCTAACGTTTGTTCAAACTTAGAACTCATTTTTGACCTTGGAATGATAAAAGGCTTAGTCAGCTTTGCTGTATTCAGACTGTCCAGGAAATAACACAATTTCATCATTGCAGGGAAGAGGAACATAGCAAGTGTTTCAGATTCTCTTTCAAACATTGTTAGCCAGTCTTAACTTGCAGTTAGTTGCTTGCTTAGGCTGCAACCTTACACAATTTTATTATTACAAAGTATATCCAATGGAGTATTATAGATTTACTTTTAAATAAATATGAGGTTCTATAAATCAAGAATCAGCATAACTGTGGCACTGATCATGATTTTATACTAAACCAGTGTGAAAGAAGTTGCCCAAATCTATTTGAAACCATCTTATTTTATACTGTGTATAGCACTTATATACAAATATATATTTCAGAAAGTAATTTCCTTCTGATTCTAGGATATCTTAACTCTAAACCAAAATGAGACATGTGGCTGAGACTGCACAATATACACTTTATCCTACCTGCCATCACACCCATCTTCATTATTTATTAAATTTATATACCACTCATCTCACTACCCAAAGCAGTTCTCATAACTTTCAGTTTCCTAATTGACATCCCTTACACTAACTACTGAAGCTTCTGCTAGATTCTAAATTAAAGATTCAATCTGAAATTATAATTACAGCAAGTGTTTATCATCACTTTTACTAATCTCTTTAGAGTGCCTATACCTTGTTCCTAAGCACATAATTCTGATACATTGAAGTTTGTTGACTTTGCTTCCTGATTATTAAGAATGATTGGGTGGGGGAATCTTTCTGTCTATCAACCAATTGTTAGCAATAATGTTCCCTTAAATGACATCACGGGACTTTACTAGAATGGGGTACAAATGGAGAAAAAAAGAGTGAGAGCTTCATTTTATATTAGCTAAAATTGTAACTAAAGATTTGAGGGAAATTGAAAAATAGCTGTTTGGGGATATGCAAGCTGCTGTTTACATTATATTCTGCTTGCTTCTTTGTAGTTAAGCAAATATTACAAAAGATAACCTCCAATACTCAGAGGAAACTAAGGCCATGGAATGTTGTGCTGCTTAAAAGTGAGGAATATACACCTGTGGTTTTGTTACTTCCATGCTGGTTTCTTTAGGACAAATTCTGAATGACTGAATGAACAACAGTTATCATACCAAATCAGATACTATCACCCCAAAAAGTATGGTCTCTCTTAATTGAAAAGGTCACAACAAGCCTAAATGAATTCAACAGGGTTCTGGAACTAGTTGAGAAAGAAATCCTGTAGGCTCTACGTGATTAGTTAAAAGGATCTGTTGACCATTTTTTAAAACGCAATCAGGTGACCCAAATTCTTCCAACAAGAGCAGAGAACCAGGAATAAACTAGCAAATTGAAAACAATTCCAAGCATGATTCAATATATACCAGAAAGGAAGACTTTTCATGCAATTTTGCTGCAAATTCAGAGATGGTTGAGAAGTTATTACATTATCATAAGCAGAAGATCTCAGCAAAGAGACTTTCCTATGAATTCAGAAAACTGCCATGTGTGGAAGTGAAAGCACAATTGTGTTCCTTAGTCTTTCTCTGATATCAGGGATCTTCTAATACATCCTTTGTTAAATTATGCTCTATTCACTTCCAAAAGAAAAAGCAGCAGATTTTACCTAGGGAAATCAAATTCTTTATTTCTGGAACTATTTATAGTAGATAATTTCCCAAATATAAGAGTTAAGGATCCTAAGGCTAACTAGATGTGCTTTCAGATGACTGACTTCTAGTGTTCGTAACAAGAAGCATTGTACTGCAATTGCATCTTTTCCTTCTAAACATGTTTTTCTATTGAAACAAGGAAAAAGTAGCTATAAGATACAGGGGAATTACAAATAATAGAGAATAACATCTTGATTCCATAAATCTAGATTCAATGCATTACCTTTTAGGATATAAGGCAGAATCCATTTTGCCTTTTCATTTAACCTACAAAGAGTTCATAATCTCTGTTTTTGAAGTCCAAGACTTCAAGTTAAAAATTCTTCATAAAAGTCCCTACAATGTTTTAGTAGGATATAATTAATGAAGAAGCCTAAAATCTAATTTTGTATCTGGGCTGTTGAATAGCTTGAGGCTCCAGCATTATTGTTTTTGCTGTTTGAAACTCAAAACAATTTGTCTGGGATGATTTGTGAAAGCATGATGGAAAAGAGGAACTAAATAATGTACGAAGGAATAAATTTTACTTTTTCAGTATTACATATGGCCAAAATATACCAATATTTTCTCTGCAGCCAATTTACATTCTCCTTAGAGAGCTCTGAAATCAAAACTTTCCATAAGGCTAAAGCATTTTTGAGCAGCTGCTGACAAGGCAAAAGGGAGGAAAACAGTAGAAGGTACTAGATCCAGCATCATGGCTCCAACAGCCATGGCCTCTCTCTCAGCACACCTTCTGTTGACCCTTTTCAAAATAAAGTTTTCTCAACATGGAAAGATCTGGGCTCAGAGGCTAGGAAGATGCTGGAAAATAATGGTATTTTTCCTCTGAGGCAGAGAAAGAGAACCCCCTACAACCCCCTGAAGGTGCACCCTGGAAACATAGCCTGCTGTCAGAGCTGTGATTGCTACAGAAAAACCCTTCTTGTCATTTTCTTTACCACCAATTGTAGCAAAATTCATAAGAACTTACATTAAAATCAGATTCTCAACCTTGGCAACTGATATGCTTGCTGGGGAATTCTGGGATTTGATGACTACTCATCTGTCAAGGTTGAGAAACATTACATTAAGTCAGGGGTGGGATTCTACCAGCTCGGACCAGTTTGAACCAAACCGCGAAGCCGAACCAATCCGAACTGGTAGAATCCACCCCTGGTTCAATTGCACCACTGCATTAAGTAAACATCATTTAATTTTTTAATTTGTAATACCATAATTTTCTTATCTTCTTTTCTGAAAAAGAGCAGGTTTCATACTTTCAGAAGAAACTAGGAAGTGTGAGAATTTCAAAGATCTTTATAAAAAAATTGTAGCCCTGGGCCTCTAACAGTTAAGACATTTATAGCTCCAAAAAGCATCATATGGGAGTTAGTATGGAGTGACTCAAATAGAAGGGAACAAGATTCAAGATGAAAGAACTGGCAAAAGTTTGTGCCATGTTAAAACTAGAGCTAGTAGTATTTAGCTTTATTTATGAAATGTATACATTGCTTCATATAATCAAACTCTAGACGCTTTACAAGTAATGCTAGAGTAATACTAGAAAATAATATAGTAGAAAACCTAATGCAATATAACAATATACTAGAACTAATTTCAGTATTGGTGGCTTTCCAAAATGCCTCCAAAAAAAGAAAGATCTTTACCTGTTTCTGGAAGGCCATTGCTAAGGAGGCCATCTTTGGTTTGGGAAAAGTGACTCCTCCATAGGAGTACAACTCTCATAGAGAATGTCTACTGTCAGGCCAATTCCTGTTGAACCATTCTGGCCATTTGAGTCACATTGAAGAACTTAACTGGAAAAGACAATTACTTGCATATCCAGGTTTTTAAGATAAGGACTTTAAACTGCACTTTTAAAACACACTAGCAACCAGTTCATCCTGCAATTGTGTAGCACAGCAGTATTAACAGGAGCCTGTAAACTGCATTTTGGATCAGATGAAGTTTGTAGATGATAGTCTTAAAGGCAGACCCACGCAGTAATCTAAGCAAGAAATGTTAAGGGCAAGGTATTGTAGTAATATCCTCCCAGTGCTCATGAGAAACAGATAAACTGAAGCAAAGCATGTGCATCTGAGTGTTCCAGTTTATCTTTCTCATAAACTAGCACTTTAACTAAGTTAGCCAAGTTTAGCTAATTATGTTGAACAACACTTGAATACTACAAACTATTTACTAGTAATACAATTAAATTCTGATAGTAAAGCATGTGCTACCTAAAGAATAATAATAGATGGATGATCTAGACATTCAAGTTCCACTATATCCTCACATTTTTGTCCAATTTGTTTTATTACCCAGATTGTTGGGGGCAATATGCTGACTCTGTAAACTGCTTAGAGCAGGCTGGAAAGCACTGTGAAGCAGTATATAAGTCTAAGTGCTATTGTTATTGCCATTACAGTATTGTTATTATTGGACTTTATAATAGGGCCAGATACAGAAGCTAAAAATTAAAAAGTTAAAAATTACATAAAAATAAAATACAGGCATAATGTACTGCATTCTTGTCAATCAAAATGTAGCTCCTTTTAATACATATTGCAACATACAAGGAATAGGATAAATCTGGTTTTGTGACATGACAGTTCTTCATATGGCAGGAGTAGACAGCAGATTGTTTTTGTCTTGGTGAGTCACATACTTTACAGTTCCATTTACTTTGGGGCTGAAATCTACCAATCATGTCTAGGGGAAATGACTTACCTGGTTCAATAATTGAAAGATGAATTTTTAGCAGGCTAGCATTTTTTAAATTGGCAGGAACATTTGTTTCAAAACAAATTTCCACATCGATAGTCATCAGATTTTCTACAATGAAGTTATTTAAGTTTTTAAAATCAAAATTGCCATACAACTGGATGATGGTAATGATGACAACAACAATCATGATAATGGTTTTTAAGGATCATTTGTGGTGAGATAAGAATCAGGAGTTGAAGGATGGAAGAGCTTTTTGTAGCTCTGTTAATGAATATTTTTAACTTGTGATAAATTTTACTGCTTTAATAAGTACATGAATGATTTCAGATTCATTAATATATATTAACTAAGTATCTAAAAATGGGTTCATCTTTTTGAGGTTACCAAATCCTGGTGTATAATGAGCCTGATTCCTTCTTCATTTAGCCTTCAAATTCATAAAATGCATTAATTATTAAAATCTTTTCTTTGATTTTTAATGAATAATGAGAGATGCATTTCTAACGTTGTGATTTTAAACTTGGACTTTTTCAGGAGAATCTTAAGCTTAATTATTGTTTAATTCAATTGAAGCAAATTAAAGGATAATATAAATATAATATAAATATTTCTAATATCTGTAATATTCAAGAAACTATCATTATTTGTATTTATATTTATTCATTGTCAGAAGGCAGTTTTACTAATATAAATATTAGTAAAATACTAATATAAATGCTTTAAAAATAAAAGTCAAAATAATAGAAATATGTGTGAAAATATACCAAGTTCAATTAAAATATATCATTTCAATTGAATTTGGTTTAAAGTCACTAGTTACAGATTGAAATATCTGTTCCGAAATTCACCCCCATTGTTTAACAATAATGTAAGGTGCTTTACATAAGCATGTCTTCTTCCAGAGTTCCTGACTAATAATATATAAAACTCCCTTACATGGTTGAAGCCTTTATATCATATTAAATAATTTGTTCAACTTATTAAAATACAGCTCATTGAATTCACAAATTACATGAAGCCGTATATCTGGTTTATCAAGTGCAATGACTGGAATCTCACAAAATCCCAGTCATTGCACTAAGGCCTGTTATGACTGGAATCAAACATGAGAGTAAATGTCTAACATTTCCAAGAGGAACATTTATTTACCCTACATGAGGATGAATTTGGAATCTTCATGTGCTCAAACTGAGCTACGTCCCCACCCAATCTGGTTGAAAGGTAAGGTAAAATAATTCATGCCTAATTCATTTACCCCTCTTCTGAAGTACATCAAGCCTGCTAGAATGCTTTATTTCCTACTGTCTCCTTTGCTTGCATGATTAGAAAAGCCCTAAGAATTAGATTGCATATTTGAGCAACCAAGATCATCAAGTAGCAGCTTAGTCTTAAATGTCCTGAATCACACACATTTTATATTTTTCCTACCAGACCTATGATGCTGACAAATTCCTTGGGCCCTTCACAATCACAAACATTGCCTAATAATAATTAATAGTACTTTTTTCCCCCTGAATTCAACATATGCTCAAATAATAAAATACTGTGAGCTTAATCCAGCCTGTAGCCAGAGTCATTCTATCTCTTGCTAATTCAAGCTTTTTCATGGCTGGTAAACACCCGGTGAACTCCAGAGATTTCTTTTGATGGACTACATTGTCACTTTTTAAACCATCAGAATAAATAAAATATGCACAGGGATTTTTTCCTGGCTTAAAAAAAAGGCCATGCTGGATAATGCCTGTAGATTACAATGTAAACTGCCCAATTAAAATGAAAAAGATCCATTAGAGATTATGCCAGATGAGACCCTTGTGCTCATTACAGCTTTGAAAAACCATCACCTCCTCAGTTTACTCTTTTGGACTTTGGTGTAAGCACACTTAAACTCTGAGTTTTGTTTTTTTTTAACCCCCTTGTCCTTGGGCTCTTAAAAGATTCGCTCAGATCACAAAATTACACCATATTTTTCTACTTCTAACTGCACTGGTAAAATAAGTCAGATAAGCAAAGCAGAGATGGAGGCCACTCCCTAATTCCCAGGGGATACATCAGTCGGGGGGAAATGACACGTGTCTAGTATTTCCTTTCTTTTCCCTTCAAGCAGTTGAAACAATGACTCATCTAAACATTCAAAGACAATGAAAGGTGTTTTCCCACCCCACCCATCCAGGTTAGTGAGACCCATGTTGGCTTCCAGAATCAGCAACGACATTATATGATTGGGAAACAGAAATACTGAGATGCCATTAATAAATTCTGGAAAGCATCCTGGTATGAAACAAGTGCATGCAAATGGTCTCAGATAAGTAGGAGGAAGTTAGCAAAACCATTAATGTTAATACTGTATTTATAAGACACCAACATTATCAGATTGATTTTCTCAGCTATACCTTTACTGCAGTTTGATGGAAAAATTTTCCACCCCCCCTCCGGGTAACTATCTCAATTCAAGGGACACAATGTGCCGTGCAAAGGATAACAAAAATGATAATAGATAAAGGAGGTGTCTACCTCTGTGACTTTTTAGGGAGAAAAGTTGGCATCTTGTGGGCTATAAATTCTAAGGGACAAGCATCTGAGGAGTCTAGCTGAAGTCAGTGCAACATCTGCCAAATGCTTATTCACCATTAGTTACCATTTTTATATGCTAGCAAAACACATTCGGGGAAGCTGATGATACCACAAGCCTCTAAAAATGAGCAAAAGGTAAGGAAACGACAGGGTGGTGACTTCTCATGGAAATACAAGTATTGGTAGGGAGTTATTTTAATTAAAAAAAACCAATTGGCTTCAAGATGAAATATTGCTTAAATCTAAGAAAGAAATAAGGAAGATGGAAAGCAGATTAAGGTATAAAATTCACTACATTGCAGATCTCTTCAGCAAAGCAATCAGCTATCTGTTATTAGCTATCTATCTGGCATTATATAGCTCTAGTAGGCCTTTGTCTAAGCCTGCCTACCTAACATTAATATTTAGACATGCAGCATCTTTATTCAAAGCTACTCTAAGTAGGCAAAACTCGGACACTTATTACAAGACAGCATGACACAAATCGAGGACAGTCTCAGATAAGACTCACCATCTCCACTTCACACCATTCTCCTTTGATGTTTACAGCACAATCTGTAGGACGCAATACTAGGAGGTGCCTTGTTTGACCTGCTGCATGATGCTGTGACATCAGTTCAGATGATGCAGCTCATTATGGGAAAGGCTGCTGTTGCTATGGCAACTGAGATGTGATAGGAATCCTTACTGCATTTCCAGGGGAGTCCAAGACAATACAAAAGCTTTTTAAAGAGACAGACTAAAAAATGCAAGGAGGGTTGAGAAAGTGCAGTGTCACTGTCTTAAAAACACACATACAAACATACAAGCATCATGACTATATGTCTTTATTCAGAGAAAACATCACCTGTAATTGACCTCTCTGCTCTAGCAAGGATGTACATACATACCTGTATAAAATTATTTCTATATAAAGAAAACAATATTCATATATGAATTCAACTTGGCTATTGCAAATCACCTGGTAGCTATCAAATTGTTTCTAAATCACACAAGCTAATTTGGGTATAATTGTTTACGATGTGAAAGATGTTAAAATATGATCTAAACACTATCCTAGCAAATCATGCCCCACCCAGTTTAAGTTGTAAGCACCTGAAACACTTAGAAATCCTATTTTCTAAACTGCATGTATATTTGCCAGTCATTTGATCTAAACAACACAAAGACAAATTCTTTTTCTTTTCATTTTTTTAAAAAGTGAAGGATTTTTTTTAAAAAAATTAATTTGTAATTGACAAAAGGAGAACTTTTCAGCCAATCAGGGAGAGGAAAGGGGTGTGTATGAAATGGCCCATCATGTCTCAGCCGTAAGCTAATCTGCAGTATCATCTGAATGCTGAGTAGCCAGCTTTTCATCTGCCTAAATGAGGACTCTAGAGGGGCTGTGAGCAAGCTGTGTATCCTCTGGGCCATGGAGCTATCGTCCCAAACAGCAAGTCAGTCATTGGATTCTTGGGTTGCTTTTTCTCAATCTAACTGTTCTGAGAAAGGTATTATTACCCTTTGTACCCAGAGTTTTCTTCCTGATTCCATAGAAGCATAAAAAATATGACTGCGCTGGGCAAACTTGAAACCCAACAGCTTGAAAATTCACACTTAAACATAGATGACACATTTTTTTAACATTGGCCAGCACAACTGAGATTAGAGAGGTTTTGGCAAAACTGCTTTTCCTGAGCATGAAAACCTCTTTACAACATAAGAGAAAAGGTCTGGGTTTTATGGGCATTTTAGGCTTAGACCCTAAGACCAGACAAAGGGTTGTTGAAAGAAATATCCTTCTGGGTTCAGTTCCAAGTGGGGAAAAAGACACTGGAAACATGGAGACTGCTTGGAAGGTTTAATGGTTACAGGGCCACATGGCCTGGAGCTCCAGAGAAGAATAATCACATGCTTCAAGGTGAGAAGGGGGGGGAAAGGAAGTCCAGATGCTGAGAGACCCTTATATAACCTCTGTTGGGCCCCACCTTAGTGTTTCCTGTTCCTGTGTAAGAAGTGTATCCCATTGGCTGTCAGACTCCCAGGGGCGGGGGCCTTAACTTTGTAGGCTTGGTCTGGACCACATGGCTTTACCTGAGTGCTGGCTAATGCAATCTTCCCAGAACATGTGATGAGATTGATAATCCTATCATTTCCTGAGGGCCATCCTTAATCCCATCACCCTGGAGCTGAAGTGGGGGCAGGGAGCTGCAGGAAGCTGCTTTGTCTTTAAAACATGTTTCTCCTTTTCTCATCCAGGGAGATACAATATTCTGCCTTTTAAATATTTCCTAGGCTATTTCAATTTTCTAGGAGAGGGGTGGGTGCTAACTTCCTACAATCCCTCATTTTTTTTTCAAAACACGTGAGAGTTTTGACAAAAGATTAAAAGGTGATCAGATCAGGGACACTTGATAAGTGCTTTTAATTTTTTTTTTCTGATGCAAAGGAAAGGCATTGAAATAGAGGCAACAGAAAAAGATTCCTTCAGTGGCTCCCATGAAGGTCTGGGAAAACTTCTGGCTTGTTTTTTTTTTAGTGTATCCAATTTTTCTTGCCAAATGATTTTCAGATGTTTGATGTACTTTTTGTGAGTTTACAGTCAGGATGTAAGCACAAGCCTCTATACAGTCTTCACAACCTTTAAATTACAGGTTGCCCATATCCAAGGTTATGGTTACTACCTGCCTAGCTCTTAGCTTCCAGGGTTTGTGAGGCCAAATTGAGGTTAGCCAGTGTGCAAACCAGGCTATTTAGTATTTTTAAAGTTACACACAAAAGAGCCCTGGGACTTCTACTCATGAGACCACCAGTGCAACATATCCTGTTTTACCGGGCAACTGGGCAGCATCATTTGTGAATCACAGACATGACTTGGGGTTTGGAGATCTCTTTTCTGCTATCTCTTCAGGAATTGCCTGAGGGAGATGCCCTCTTCTCCTTGGGATTAGCAGAGCAATATGACTGCTTGGGCCTTAGTGCCTCAGAACAGCAAACAAAAACAAAACAAAAACAAAAAAACACATTAAAATTGAAGCTAGGAGCAGCATTGTGTGGAGGTAGGTAAAAGGGGTTAGCCTCTATCTAATTCTAAATGGTGTGTCTCTGTGTATATGCCTATGTATGCAGCTAGTTTTACAATACAGATAATACAAACAAGTTTCCCTCCCACCAGACAGAAGTACAAAGTGTTCAGAACTTGCTGGGCCAGCCACTCTCAAATACAATCCTTACATGAGTACATCAAACTGGTTACAATATAAATAATACAAGAAAGAAAACATTACAATGGATTTCACATTACAATGAATTTCCACCCTCGCCCCATAATCTTTCTAACTGTCTTCTGGGGGTTGAAAAGAGTCTTTTAGTCTTTTTACTGGTCCATCTCAGGGTCCTTTCCTTCATGTCTGGGTGGCATAGGCTTGGCCTGGTGGTATGGGTGGTCAGTCAGGCTTGGGAAGGTCTTCCCACTCTGGTTTGCTGTAATGACTTTCAGTGAAGGCTGGATCCAAACCCAATTCCTGCTCCAATTGATGGAATGACTCTAGGGGGCAGCATCTGCTTCCATATGTGGCAGGCCTTGAAGACACAGAACAAGGGTCCCCTCCCCCCTTCGTTGGTAATTCTACCAGGAAAGGCATTGTAAAAGGATTAGAGATTTTTTTGGGGAGGGGGGTAGATAGCCTGCAGGCATGGTTTGAGGATGAAGAAAAATAACACATCAGTATTGCAGTTACTAAACAGATAAATCAGTTTCAACAAAATGGAGACACAATAGATGAGAAAGGAAAAAACTGGATTCACAAGCTTCAGAAAAAGATGATCAGATAAAATCATTTAAACACACAGTAAATACAAGGATGAAACTTTTCTTGTAAATGAACTTAGAACATTTGCTAATAACCTTGGATTTTCCTTAAAAGCACAGAGAGGAAAGAAAATTGAACCTGTTCCTCATCCAGTCTAGTTGGCCAGACCAGACTGGGAGAAGACAATTTCTCTCAGTGTTTTTAAATCTTAACAATTTAAAATTAATATCTGAAGGGGTCAGAGACACTTAACAGTTGCAACAGTTACCTCAAGGATACACAAAGACTTAGACACACACACGTGCGCGCGCACACACAGAGAAATAAGGACACAGAGAAGAAAACAAAACTCTGAGGTATATACACACACTGATCATTCCCACAATAAATCTCTGTTAAATTGGGGAAGGCACAAATTTTAAGGAACAAACCATGTGGTTGCATAGAACACAAAGAAAGAAAGAAAGACAGAAAGAAAGAAAGAATTAAGAAAATTCCATGTGATCCTGTTTATATATTGCCCTTTTAAGTACCTTTATTTATCACATTGGTCTTCCTGTATCCCTCAGCAAAGCCCATTCTCTATCTATACATTTTGCCTTTTTCTTGTTCCTGCCAGCTAGGATCAGCATCTGCTGCTCATCCCAAGCCTCCAACAGCTCTCCCAGGGGGGCTCCATTACACTCAGGACCCTCGAACTACCGCTTCCCATGTTCCCCTTCCGATGTGGGGTTTCACACTTTGGCCTAGTCGGGTCAGTCAGCAACCAGTTTCAGACACAAGAAATTCAAGAGCAAGAAAAAAAAAAGGTGTCTGGGGTAGACTTTTGTTGTTGCACCTCATGCAACGAAATCAAACACTATCTAAAAAACACACACAAAACTCTCTTTTTCCATAAAGTATTGCACAAAGTATTGCACAAAGTGTTTGACAAAGTACGCACGTTCCCCTTTAAAAAACCACATGAGACTCTCTCTCTCTTCTTTTCGCCACTGTTTTCGGACTGGGGGTATGTTCCCTGTGCAGACTTATTTCCTCTCCCCCCAAAAAACAGTCTGTGAGACTCTCTGTCCCCCCACAGATAAGTACTGGTACTCTGCCTCTTTCCTTCAGGTCCACGTTTATGGATCTGGAAGAGCTCAAATCTGGGAAAACTTGCTTCTTTTCTGTAAGCAAGTACTGGTACTCCAATTTAGCATCCAAATTACACTAAAATTACCTAAAATCCTGGGGTTTGCTTTTGGGATACACTGGACAAAAATAATGACAAATTTTCTTCCCTCCCTTTAATCATAACCCACTTGGCTTTTCCTCTTATATACAGAAGGTCCCATGCTCTGATGGCCCCCCCTTGCTTTTCCTATCCTAATGGTCATGGCTCTGTAGAGCTAACAACAGGCAAGAGGGCGGCTAGAGGCCAAACAAAGAAATGAGATCCAGCTGCTGTCCCAGGGTGGAGCCACTCATACACATGCTCTTCCTTCTTCCCTAACAAAAGGTCCTGTGCTCTGGCAAAACCCACATGCTCTCCAGACTCTTGGTCTTTTTGCACAGAAATGCACAGAGGAAGCAAGATCCAATTATGTTTGGGAGAAGGACTCTCTCACACACATGCAAGCATACACATATTTCCCATGCTTTAAATTTAGAATTTAGAGCTACTCACTTTCCTTCCAAACAGCCTTTAAGCTCAACACTCAAAACCCCTTTAAAACCTTTTTTCCAAATGGCCAATGTCCAGGAAAAACTCACCCACAGACTCAATGGGTCTCTTTGCTAGCAAGGGAATCTTACCTGGGCCTAGTCCATTGGTTAGGTTAGCTTGGAGTCCCATCTGCTTGGGTGCCAATTGTTGAAGGAAATATCCTTCTGGGTTCAGTTCCAAGTGGGGAAAAAGACACTGGAAACATGGAGGCTGCTTGGAAGGTTTAATGGTTACAGGGCCACATAGCCTGGAGCTCCGGAGAAGAATGATCACATGCTTCAAGGTGAGAAGAGAAGGGGGAAAAAAGGAAGTCCAGATGCTGAGAGACCCTTATATAACCTCTGTTGGGCCCCACCTTAGTGTTTCCTGTTCCTGTGTAAGAAATGTACCCTATTGGCTGTCAGACTCCCAGGGGCGGGGGTCTTAACTTTGTAGGCTTGGTCTGGACCACATGGCTTTACCTGAGTGCTGGCTAATGCAATCTTCCCAGAACATGTGATGAGATTGGTAATCCTATCATTTCCTGAGGGCCATCCTTAATCCCATCACCCTGGAGCTGAAGTGGGGGCAGGGAGCTGCAGGAAGCTGCTTTGTCTTTAAAACATGTTTCTCCTTTTCTCATCCAGGGAGATATAATATTCTGCCTTTTAAATATTTCCTAGGCTATTTCAATTTTCTAGGAGAGGGGTGGGTGCTAACTCCCTACAGGGTCAGAGGGCTTCTAAGACTAAGATTGCCACAGAATCTCATATGCTAATGCTGGAGCATTGCAAGCCACTACAACTTGAATTTCTGCATATGAAATCATTTTTCCTTCCTGTCAGCATTTGCACGCAAAAAAAGCTTTCCCACCAAGAGCCATCAGATTAAGTTCATCTATATACAAATCACAAAATGTCAGTGTAGCAGCAGGGCTGATTCCACAAAAGGAATGTTTGGAAGCCTCAAACCTTTTCCCCCTCGTTGGGCCTTTACCTCATCTCACTGCCTTGGAGTCTCTCTTTGTAGTTACTGCTGCTATCACCTATCTCAGATAGTGACTTCATCTGGCACCCTCTCCCCTAAAGCCACAGTATATAAAATATAGGACACCAACAATCTATCTACTTTTCTGGCAAATAAAAGGAATAGAGGGTATAATATGACATAACTTATGTAGAATCATCTTCTGACCAATAAGGAGAGACAGCTGACTAGAATAAAAATTCTCTTCCTTTGGAAAGATAGATTAATCTCACAAGGTATAAAGAGAAAAAAAAAATGAAAGGAGAAACTATTAAATTCATTTTAATTATAAGTAGTAATGTGCAAAACATGTAATGGTGAAGGAAATAAATGTACAGAGTTGCTAAGATTGAAAACAGACTCTTTAAAGAACTCCCAATAAGAAAAAAATGTACAAAAAATAGAAAAGCTTCTGGCAACTTATTGCTGGTTTGCTTCTAGTCAGAAGCAGTTCTGGGTTGTTGTTGTTGTTTTAAACCATCTTGAATAAGCTACATAGAGATAATACAGAAACAAGAAGGTTTAAATGGCTGTATACATTCCAAATAAAAGGCATTTTATACAATATTTCTAGCTAAATGTGTTGCCTATATCTCAGAGAAAAACGTAGTTGCTTGTTTTCCCTGGATTTTTTGTGTTTGTAGGTTGCAGCCCTAAATCATAACCTCAGGTGAAAATTGTCATTTCCCACTATTTATCTAGCCTTGATATCAAAATTCTGGCTGCTTTCCAAAAGGACAGAAATATTTTTTTCTCCAAGAGAAGGAAAGGGGAATTTGATGGAAGTCTGGTTATTGCATGCACACAGAAGCCCCTGTGAATTCTGCTTGAGACACAGCACTGTGTATGTCCCTTGCATGTAAACAGCTTGTAGTCTGGAGTGATGTGTAAGGAGGTTGGCTTCAGAATGCTGATTATTCTATTAAGGCAGGGGTCTCAAATTTTAGTCACAGGTTATATATGATCCTCCAAGTCATTTTCTGTAGCCCATAAATATCTAGGAAAAAATAAACTGTGAGCAGTATGTGTTTTTCAGGTGGGGAGGACTATCCCCAAATTTGGTAACATTTGGGAAACATTGAGGAATAAAGCTATGTTCATATGAACATTTTAATATCTATGCATATGCTTAAAGATAACATGTTTTACAAATAACACTATCTTAAAAGAGTGTATGCTACCTGTATGACAGTGTATTGAAATTTAAGCCACCAGAAAAAAACATCATCAATCTTCATACAAGATATATCTTGGAATGTTGTTTGTTAAGTTTGGATTTCCCCCAAAACAAATTGTTGAGTTTCATTTTTCCCACCAAAGAACAGTTAATCAGAAATTTTGTCTCTTTTCATCCAAGGTAGTGGTCACCTGGATTTCTGCAACCCAGATACAATGGCTGTATAAGGGTTCTTGGATCCAGAGTTATAAGATTTGTTATGTTTGTGAGATAGATTGAAATCTATAGATAGATTGAAATTGAAATCAATTGTGTATCAAATCACAATCTATACCAGGGGTGTCAAACTCAAGGTTTAGATCTGGTCCACAGGACACCTGGAAACAGTGAAGGACCAGCCCGTTTTCTGCCAGTGAAAATGGAGCTCGGGGGGGGGGGGGGGGAGAGCACAAGTGGTCCTTCCAAGCTCTGTTTTCACTGGCAAAGGTTGCAGAAGGCCGTTGCAACAAAAAATGGAGCTTGCAAGGGCCATGGGTGGTCCTCCCGGGCTCCATTTTCATTGGCAGAGGGTTGCAGGAGGTCATCTCAGCTGAAAACAAAGGTCAGGAGCTTGATTTTACTGGCAGAGCACTTGGGCCACCACAGGCACCCTGACACGAGTGATATTGGGCTGGCTATACCCCCTGGCTATGCCCCCCAGCATAGTCAAATTGAACCCTGATGTGGCCCTCAATGAAATCGAGTTTGACACCCCTGATCTATATGGTTGGGCTCATCCAAAGTAGCAGGAAAGAGAAAAAATGTGGCTGTATGATGAAGCCATATCTAATCTAGCTTCTCTTCTATGGTGGGGTGAACTTAAAAAAAAAAACATGCCATGTGGAGAAAAAATTGAAGATTCAAGACTTTCCTAGAGCAGCAATCTCTGGGAAGGGAATTCGTCACTGCACAAGTTACAGAAGCACACAGAATAAATGCCTTTCAAATGTTTTCAGCCTATGCATGGAATCATATTAACCATATTAAATCAGTATTAATATGTTTTTATATTTATTTGGAAGTTTTAAGCTGCTTTTAATTGTTTTTAATGTATGTTTTTTCTCATGTATTTAGGTGGTTTTATTGTGATGTTGTAAACTGCCCAAAATCTTTTAGACAAGATGGGCAGTGTAGAAATTTAATAAATAAATAATAAACCAGGGAAGGCTTGCAAATTTCATGGTTTCCCCTTATTTTCTCCAAAATGAACAATTGTCCTGCTAGCGATTAGATGGATATAGAGGGGATTTTGTATCTCTTGATTTGTAGTAATCATGCAGATTTGTGCAACCAAGATTCAGTTGCTAGATAGGTGTATCTGAATCAACTTTTGTTCTGTGATGGAATTAACTTTTAAAAGAACATCCCATGAAGAGAAGAACAAAGAAATAATGAGTTTCCTACTACAGTAGCAATGGCCAATGGAAAGGGAATTTCCAGTCCAAGATATCCACAGAACAACAAAACCAGAGTTATTTCAACCATAATTTCAATTAAGTGGTCAGTAGAAGGGGCATGCATAAATGCATTAATGTGCCTATTGTTCCTGTCATTGTATTTTTATTCCCTTATTCTTCTAATTTTTGTTTCACAAATTTAAACAAATAAATTCAAATAAAATTAAATAAATAAAGTACATTAAACTAATCAATTTCAAGGTCTTGCATTCTCTATGTTCTGCTGTCACCTATTGTTTTTCCATCAGCTCCATGTTTTTTGTTGTACCCAGCTTGTAATGGGAAAAACTGGTTGGACAAGAGAATGGAAGAAAGAAGTTATGAATAGAATGATCAAGTGAATCAAAAATGGTGGTGTTGAACAAAATATATCCTTGCTGGCCCTATTTTGAAAACAATGCAAAACAAAATAAAACAAAGGCTTGCATTAATGATAGAGGTAGAACATGTACTTTCTATAATAATAGGGAGAGAGGAAAGATGTGTTTCCAGAGTAAATCCTCAGAATACAGCATATGAACTGGTTTCATACAATGTATCTCATGTATCTAATGAAAATCTATATAAAGCTTCCACATTCCATTGCAGAAACAAGACACTGCTTCCATATTTAAAAATACCGCAAAATATTGGGAGTATTTACTTATCTGGAAGAAATCAAAAGTTACTGGATTTTTTTAATGAAAAAAAATCTGAAATGTGTAGTTTGGGATGAAGAATCCTCACTTGTTGCCTGACTTGTTACTAGAAAGTGTTCTGGATTGGTCCATTTGTATTTAAAATACTTACCCGTCATTGGCCGAGAGTCCGGCGGGAAAGCCTTGCCAAGTCATTGGCTGGGTGAAGCGCAGGAAGCCTTTAAAAGAGAGGCTGCCTGCGCTCGCCGTCCTGTTCGTTCTGAAATTAAAGAAAGAGCTGAAATTACTAAAAGTACGTGCCTGCCTCGTTATTGCCGCCGCTAAAACACTGGCGACGAAGGTGGGATCGAGACAGCACTTTTAGCAAGTACGATAGCGGCGGAGATCGAACGGCACCATGTCTGGAAACAACACCCCGCCGGAAAAATTTAACCCGGCAACGGAGGAATGGCAGACCTACGTGGACCGATTCCTCATGTTCCTGGAGAGCAGCGACCTGAGCGGCGTCTCCGAGCATCGAAAGAGAGCGGTTTTGTTGACCCATTGCGGCCAAGCTGTGTTCCGAATGGCGAAAGCGCTCGCATCCCCGACCGATGTAAAAACGCTAACCTGGCCCGAACTGGAGAAGATACTACGAGACCACTACGCCCCTACCGTCTCCTGCCTAATTAAACGCCATGAGTTTTACCTCCGTAATCAGAAGGAAGGTGAATCCATAGCCGACTTCGTGGCAATATTAAGAGACATCGGGGGTGAGTGCGAATTCTCGGATTTCAACGAAGCCCTAAGAGACCGGATCGTACTAGGGCTGAGAGATCCAATACTACAGAGCAGACTGTTAAATCGCCCAAAAATAACAGTCAAGGAGGCTATAGAAGAAGCCACCGCAGCCGAAGCAACCCAGAAATCAGCAGCGAGAATGAAAAAAATTAACCAAGCTGCAAACCACAACACCAGAGAACCACCAAAACCAGAGGGAGAACGAGAGAAGACCACGACACACCATGAGGATCTAGAGACTGAGACCAGTAGTGAAGAAGACGAGGTATGCCACCTGAAGACAGGTAAAGGGAGAAAAGAGCGGGCAAACAGAAAATTCGACTTTGAGTGCAACCGCTGCGGGGGAAATCACCCCAGATCTGAGTGTCGCTTCATCGATGCGATCTGCAGAAAATGTGAGAGAAAAGGGCACAACGCGAAGGTATGCAGAGCCAGATCCAATTATAGCCCGAGGCGAAGAGGAAGCCCTCCCCCAAGAGAGAGAGAAAGAGCAAAAGAGAAAAAAACCAGTAGCCGTTGGAGCCAAGAAGGAAGACAGGGAAGATACAAAGAATCAACTTACCGGAAGGAAAAAACACACCAAACAGTCATAATTGGACACTCAAATACGAAGAATATAAGAAAAGTCCACATTCAAATAAAAATTGAAGGACAAGACTGTAAAATGGAAGTGGACTCGGGATCCTTCCTCTCTATGGTATCGTGGGACACTATCAAAAACTTAATTCCAGACATCCAACAGGAAGAGCTTGAAGTACAAAACTTAACCTTAAAAGACTATCAGGGTAATAGAATTCCGGTTGTGGGCGTTGGACATTTTCAGGTAACTTTCAAAAATCGCACCGAAATTTTACCCGTCACCATCGTTGACCGGAACAGACCAAGTCTTTTGGGATTGGAATGGTTCGACCCGTTGGGAATTGGGATGACCGGTATCAACCACGTAGCAGATGCAGACTGGGAAGCAGACCTCATTCCGAAACTTCCGGTTTTGAAGATGGCCGACGCGGTGCTCCGCCGCTGCTCGCTTCGGCCTCAACGGCCTCAGTTGCGGCCCCCCTTGTCCCCTAGGTCCCCTCGCCGGTGGCAGAGGCGGGGGAGGATCGGGGGAGGCCGGTCGGGACATCTGGAGACCGGTCGGGGGTCTGCTGGAGCCGCGGGGCCGATGCGGAGGGCGGCGTGGTCGCGACGGCCGTGGCGGCCCCGAGTCGATCGTGGAGGACCCGGAGGCCTTTCCCGGCGGTCGGCGGTCGGCGGAGTGTGTCGGCGGTCGGCGGAACGGGGTGTTGGTGGACGAGCGCCTGGCGGCGGCGGCGGCCGCAGCAGCGGCCGCGGCGGCGGCGGGGGCCGCGGCGGCGGCGGGGGCCGCGGCGGCGGAGGGCCGCGGCGGCGGCGGCGGCGGCGGCGGCAGCTGCCTCTGGGGCCGTTGTGGCGGCGTCCTGTACAAAGACCATGTCACGGCATGGCCCCAGCGGCCCCCTGAGGAGTGTGGTGGCCCTGGATTCCCCAGGGCGGGGTCGATTTGCGGGGGCCGTTTGGAGGGCCTTGGACTGGCCTCGGCGGCTTTATTACAGCCGCGGAGGCCCTGGAACAGCGGCCGTGACACCCCCGGAGTTCCAAGGGGCGGTGAAAAGGCCTTGGCGCCCCTAGTGAGGCACGGCGGCGTGGCAGGCTCGGCGACCTCACTCGGGCCGGGGCGGTCTTGGGAGGCTCCGGCTGGTCCTGATATGGGCCTATGGCAGTTTCGGCCCTGGAGTGGACCTGGGGCACCCTTGACGGCCCCGAGGACGACGCGGAGGCTGGAGGACCCACGGAGGAGCTCGGCTGAGGAGTGGTGGTGCCGATACCCCCGTGGGCCGCTTAGGCAGAGCCATGGTTGTTCCCCTTTTTCCCCTGGGGCCCCCACCGGTGGCGGAGGTGGTGGGCCCAGGGGGGGGATTAGCTCTGCCTGTGACCTTTTCCCCCCTGGGGGTCCCACCGGTGGCAGAGGTGGGACGACTGGGGGGAGGCGGCATATGCCCCAGCCTACCTGGATTTTTTCCGCGGCCAGAGGATGGCAGAGACTGCAGGCGCTCCGAGACTGTCGAGGGGGCCGGGACCACGGATTTATTCGAGGGCAGAACTCTGGGCCCTGAGGGATGTCCCCCTCTCCCTCAGGTGGCCTCCAAGACTCTCTAAGACCTTTTGTGATGAGGGATCCTGGGATCCGGAGCGATGGTGGGGCCGAAGAAACCGGAGGAAATGTTCTAAACCTTTGATTAAATTTTTAATGGGATTTTTTAAGGGGTTGGAAGGATCCAGGGCGGGCGGGGGAGACAGCCCGCATGGATATGGGGGCAGCCAGGCCGGCGCGCGCGCCTGGGGGACCTCGGGGGTTTCTGTGTCGGGGTGGCAGACAGGGGGTGGGCAGCGGGGGGTCAATTTTATTAGCACGGTGACTGGGAGAGGCAGATATGCTGGGGGTAGAGGGCCATATCCGGTAAGGGGATCGCGCTCCCGATGTTTGCAAACGGTAGCGCGCTCCGACCCTCATTACCCATCCTGCAGCCCTGGTTGTCCGGAATCTCAGGCCCTGAATACCCGGCTGTTGTTGTGCAATGCCAGGTCCGTGGTTAATAAGGCTCCCCTGATCCACGATTTGGTTCAGGAGGAGGCCGCGGATCTGGTAGGTGTCACCGAAACCTGGTTGGGCCCAGAGGGTGGTGTCCCTCTGGTTGAGATGTGCCCACCAGGTTTCCTTGCATTTCACCAGCCTAGGGCTCAGGGAAGGGGTGGTGGGGTAGCGGTGCTTATAAAGGAAGTCCTTTGTCCTAGGGAGGCCACTGTCCCTCAGACGGCTGGCTGTGAATCTCTATTTGTGAAGTGGGGGCAAGGGGTACAGATGGGTCTTTTGATGGCGTACCTGGCTCCCTGCCACGTCTCATCGGCCCTACCCGGACTCCTAGAGGTAATAGCCGGGCTGGCGGTTGAGACCCCTAGGCTTTTGGTCATGGGGGATTTCAACCTGCCATCGCTCGGTGAAACCTCGGGGTTGGTCCGGGAGTTCTTGGCTTCCATGACGGCCATGGACCTGACCCAGTTAGTTTCTGCCCCCACTCACATGGGAGGACACATGCTGGACCTGATTTTTGTCTCTGGGCAGTGGTTGAATGACTGTAATTGGGGGGATTTAGTTATTACACCCTTGTCATGGACAGATCATTCCCTCCTTAGGCTGGATTTCTGTTCCGCTACCCCCCACCGCAGGGAGGCGGAGCCACTTAGATGGTTCCGCCCCAGGCGCCTAATGGATCCGGATCGGTTCCAGAGGGAGCTTGGGCCATTTCCTGAATCTCTGGCTCTCAGCTCGCCTGGAGACCTGGTGGCCACCTGGGAGGGGTTGGCCGCCGGGGCCCTAGAGCGAGTTGTGCCTATGCGACCTCTGACTCGGCACAGATCCCATTTGGCTCCGTGGTATACGGAGGAGCTACGGGAGATGAAGTGCCGAAAAAGACGTCTTGAGGGCATTTGGAGGGCGAGCCGTTCTGAGTCTGACCGAACACAGGTGAGATCTCATATTAAGACTTACCTTGTGGCGATAGGGGCGGCGAAATCTTCGTATTTCTCCGCCCTTATTGCATCAGCAGAAAATCGGCCTGCCACCCTGTTTAGAGTGACCCGCTCTCTACTTGAACCGAGAGCGCGGGATGACCTCTTGCAGGGTAGGGCGGAGGAGTTTTCCCGATTTCTGCATGATAAAATCGCTCAGATTCGGGAGGGGCTCGACTCCAATTGGATGGTCCCGGGGGAGGTGTCCGGGGCAGGTCTTGTGAGTGTTATCTGGGGGGAGTTTGATCCTGTGACCGCTGAGGGTTGTGGACAGGTTGCTGGGGGGTCTGAATGCCACCACCTGTTTATTGGACCCGTGTCCTTCCTGGTTGGTTTCGGCCGCCAGGGAGACGACACGAGGCTGGCTCCAGGGGATTGTCAACGCTTCCTTGAGAGAGGGGGTGCTCCCTACCGCCCTGAAGGCGGCGGTGGTGCGCCCCCTCCTCAAGAAGCCTTCCCTGGACCCAGCTATTTTAAACAACTATCGTCCAGTCTCCAACCTTCCCTTCGTGGCGAAGGTTGTTGAGAGTGTGGTGGCACGTCAGCTCCCCCAGTACCTGGAGGAAGCAACTTACCTCGATCCGTTCCAATCGGGCTTCAGGCCTGGACATAGCACTGAGACGGCATTGGTCGCGTTGGTTGATGATCTCTGGAGGGCTCGTGACAGAGGGTTCTCCTCTGTCCTGGTCCTATTAGATCTCTCGGTGGCTTTTGATACTATCGACCATAGTATCTTATTGCGACGGTTGGAGGGGTTGGGGATTGGTGGAACCGTCCTTCGATGGTTCTCCTCCTTCCTCTCTGACCGTTCGCAATTCGTGTTGGCGGGGGGGGGAGAGGTCCACCTCTAGGCCCCTGGTTTGTGGGGTGCCTCAGGGGTCGGTCCTTTCTCCCCTCCTGTTCAACATTTACATGAAGCCGCTGGGCGAGATCATCCGTGGTCTTGGAGTGAGGTGTCATCTGTATGCAGATGACACCCAGCTGTACATCTCCACTCCGGACCACCCCAACGATGCTGTGGGGGCTATGTCTAGGTGCCTGGAGGCCGTGCGGGACTGGATGGGCGGGAACAGGCTTCGGCTCAACCCATCCAAGACCGAGTGGCTGTGGTTTCCGGCGCCCCGATATAGCCAGCTGACACCTTCGCTGGCTATTGGGGGGGAAGTTCTGCCCCCCACAGAGAGGGCTCGCAACCTGGGAGTCCTCCTGGATGTACGGCTGTCGCTTGAACATCACATCGCGGCCGTCTCCAGGGGGGCGTTTCATCAGATCCGTCGGATCTACCGGTTGCGGCCCTTTCTGGATCGGGACGCCTTGCGCACGGTCGCTCAGGCCCTTGTCACCTCTCGCCTGGACTATTGTAATGCCCTCTACATGGGGCTCCCTGCGGGGAGCATCCGGAGACTCCAGTTGGTGCAAAATGCAGCCGCGAGGGTGATTATGGGGGCGTCGCGTAGCGCCCATGTGACGCCTCTCCTGCGCGAGCTGCATTGGTTGCCGATGGCTCTCCGGGTTCGCTTTAAGGTTCTAGTTTTGACCTTTAGGGCGACCCATGGCATGGGACCAGGTTACCTTCAGGACCGCATTCTGCCAACGTTCTCCAACAGGCCGGTGCGTTCCCACAGGGAGGGTCTGCTCCGGGTGCCGTCGGCCGCTATGTGTCGTCTGGCGGCGCCAAGGAGTAGGGCCTTCTCTGTGGGTGCCCCCGCCCTCTGGAATACTCTGCCACCGGAACTTCGTACCGGCACGGACCTGAGGGCCTTCAGGCGCGCGTTAAAGACCTGGCTCTTTGAGCAGGCCGGCCTGGGCTGAGATAATGATTTTAAATTTGATCTCCATTTTTAACTTTAAATTGGGTTTTTAAGGGTGGGGGGGGGGTTTCCTAATTTTAGTCTGCAGCTGATTTAAATATTTAATTACTTTTTAACTTTTGTATTTTTGTGGGGTTTTTAGATGAGCTGTTCACCGCCCTGAGTCCCTTGGGAGAAGGGCGGTATATAAATGTAATTAATAAAATAAAATAAAATAAATAAAATTCAAGAATTCCAGGACATATTCAGCGGCGAACTAAGCAAGTACCGGGGTAACCCGATATCTTTTAACCTAGACCCTAAGGTAGCCCCAATTAGACTAAAGGCAAGGCGCGTCCCTTTCGCCTTAAAACCAAAAATAGAGGAACAACTAGACAAATTAATTAAGCAAGGAGTCCTCGAACCAGTGGACCATGCCAGGTGGGAGACCCCCATAGTTACCCCTATCAAAGCGGATGGGTCGATTCGTATCTGTGGGGACTATAAGGCGACCCTCAATCAGGCGTTGCAACAAAGTGCATACCCCGTTCCGGTTGTGCAACACTTATTACATTCCATCAAAGGCGGAAAGATTTTCGCTAAACTCGATTTGGCTCAGGCATATCAACAGCTACCGGTAGACGAAAAAACAGCAGAAGCCCAAACGATTGTCACTCACAAGGGCGCATTTAAATGTAACCGCCTCCAATTCGGCGTTAGTGTGGCTCCAGGCATTTTTCAGAGCTTAATGGAACGTCTCCTGCAGGGAATACCGGGAGTCATTCCATACTTTGATGATGTCCTGATCGCAGCTAAAGACAAAGTGCAACTGCGAGACCGACTAAGAAAAGTGCTCACCAAATTCGCGGAAACAGGTCTCAAAGTTAAAAAAGAAAAATGCACATTAATAACTGAGAAAATCGAATTTCTGGGATACCTAATTGATGGCAATGGCATCCACCCGACCGAAGGAAAAATCCGGGCAATCAAAGACGCCCCCATTCCGACTAACAAAGGAGATCTACAAGCCTTTCTGGGATTAATAAACTTTTACCATGTTTTTCTGCCGCAGAAAGCAACGGTGGCGGAACCCTTACATAGACTCCTGGACAAAGACACGGTTTGGAAGTGGGGCAGTCGGGAAGAAACAGCTTTTAACAAAATTAAAGACCTTATTACTTCAGCAAAGGTACTCATACAATACAATGAGACTTTACCATTGATATTAACTTGTGATGCATCACCCTTTGGGATCGGAGCCGTTCTAAGCCATCTTTTACCTAATGGCAGAGAAGCCCCGATTGCATTTTATTCAAAGACATTGTCTAAAACCCAACGAAATTACAGTCAAATAGACAAGGAAGCACTAGCCATTGTATCAGGTATTAAAAAGTTCCATGAGTACCTCTATGGCAGACTGTTTTCTGTAATTACTGACCATAAACCTTTACTAGGAATTCTGGCTGGAAACAAAGCGACGCCTAACATTTTATCACCCAGAATGACGAGATGGTCAGAATTCCTCGCTGCATACAACTATACATTAAATTACCGCCCCGGTCCATCCATCTCGCATGCTGATGCGCTGAGTTGTTGCCCATTGCCGGACAGTGACCCTGACCCAAACCCGAGCACATCCACTCTACTAATTGAAACCCTGACCGACCTTCCGATGACAGCAGCAGACATCGCTCGCGAAACAGCCAACGATCATCTACTGCACAAAGTGAGTGGGTGGGTTACAAAGGGATGGCCAGAAACTGAACTACAGGACTCATATAAACCCTTTAAACAGAGACAAACGGAACTTTCCGTGCTAAAAGGTTGTGTACTTTGGGGGGACCGGGTGGTTATCCCACTAAGACTGAGGGATCCGATTCTGCGGTTATTGCATGAGGGTCACCCTGGAGTTGTTAAAATGAAAAGTTTGGCTAGAAGCTACGTTTGGTGGCCGGGGTTGGACAAGGACGTTGTTGAGTGGGTTGCGGGTTGCCAGCCATGCCAGACATCCCGACCCTCACCCCCGAAAGCACCGGTCACTGAGTGGGAGCTACCCAGGGGCCCATGGTCTAGAGTCCATATAGATTTCGCGGGTCCGACAAAAGGTTATACATTTTTAATCCTGGTAGACGCTTATTCAAACTGGCTAGAGGTAAGCCTAATGCAATCAACTTCTTCGGAAGCTGTCATTCGACAACTCAGAAAATGGTTTGCCACACACGGACTGCCAGACGTCCTAGTCTCAGACAACGGCCCTCAATTTACTGCTACAGACTTTGAGGGCTATTTAGCCAGCTCAGGCATACGCCATGCCCTAACCGCGCCGGCACACCCGGCAGCGAATGGACGAGCCAAACGCATGGTTCGGTTCACCAAAGAAACACTCCACAAGTTAGGCCACGGCCCTATACAAACACGCATCGACAAACTACTTTTCATACAACATACCTAGCAGCACTACAAACAAAACCCCAGCAGAACTACTCATGGGGAGGAAGTTACGCTCCCCTTTAGATAGGTTACACCCCACATACTCTACAGACAAACCACTAGACTCTTCCAGCAAGCTCCGAACATTTCAAATCGGAGACTTAGTCTATGCAAAAAATTTGGTTGGACACCCATTATGGGTACCAGCTACAATCACACAAATCACCGGCCCACGATCATACCGACTCACCACTTCTGATAATAAAAGCTGGAAGCGGCATATCGATCAACTAAGATCCCGCACCCTTACAAGACCTTGCGACCCCCTTGGGGGGGAAGGGGATCAACCACCACACAATCAAGAAACAACAGACCCACAACCAACCAACAATCCACAAGCAGCAGACCCACAAACAAACAATGACACCCTAACTTCCACACACACACCCTCAACACTAGCCCCGGTCGATTTGCGCAGCAACGTACCTGAGCCAGGGGAACTTCCAGACGAAACAGCAGACATGGCCGACGATAATCCAAGCCAGAGAGGGAGCGGCCTAGCCATCTCAACCAGTCGAGCTAGGCCCGCTAGGAGTGACTCGGCCGGCTCGACCTTCCAGAAGTTTCCCAGGTCAGAGGCTGGAGGATCAACAGGTCCACCCGCTCCGACAGTCAGCAATGAAATGACTGAGCCGCGCAGGTCCAGTCGGACCCGCAGGGGCCCCGCCTATCTACGGGATTACGTAACATAGGCGCGGCTCCTGATTGGTCGGACTGGACCAAGAGGGGAGGGGTGTTCTGGATTGGTCCATTTGTATTTAAAATACTTACCCGTCATTGGCCGAGAGTCCGGCGGGAAAGCCTTGCCAAGTCATTGGCTGGGTGAAGCGCAGGAAGCCTTTAAAAGAGAGGCTGCCTGCGCTCGCCGTCGTGTTCGTTCTGAAATTAAAGAAAGAGCTGAAATTACTAAAAGTACGTGCCTGCCTCGTTATTGCCGCCGCTAAAACAGAAAGTATCCTAGTTTTCTCTAATAATGTCAAGAAAGGTACTCAGCCTCAAATTTACAATACCTTGAAATTATTGGAACTTTTCACAATTGAATGTATTTTTAATTTGTTTGTTTTTAATTCCATCTTTTTACACCCTGTAAAAAGAACTATCTGATTCTTATTTCGCATATAGCTGATCTGGCATCTGAATAGGCTCCAATCTTTTATTTCAGCAAACATAGCCAGCTTCAAATAGTTGTGAATAATATATTGTCCTTATACATCATGTCTGTTGAGAATACTGACTCATATAACAAAGTTGAATCAAAACTAGCAATTCTCAGGAGTGGAGATCTCATTGTATGACTGGATGTTCCAGCACATCCATTTCATTTTCTCCTCAAAGTTAGTCTTTTCTAGATTTATAGTATGAAGCACATCATGTTCATTATACTTTTTAATGAACTAGTTTGCCTAGCAGTAAGAAAGCTGTTTTTCATTTAGCAGAATTACCCTTAGGAGACACAATAGGGATTAATTCTAAAATAGATTAAATGAATGAGCACTGCAGACACAAACAAGCCTTAGGCTCGGGCAGCCCTGAGAGACAGCCTATGTCATTATAACCATCTGGCCACAGTGCCTCGGCCTGAGGAAACAGCTTGTCCACAACAGCTTCCAAAATAGCAATGGACAGAACAATGATATTTGAAAAATCCACTCACAGATTATGTGGTCACAGCAAACTGCAATTAGCCAGGGTGGCTCTTTTACCCCAAGCAAGACACCTCTTTATGATTTGCTTTTCAGATGTTGTGAACAATGCCATGATCAGAGCACACACAACTTGTTTTATGCTTCCATCTTGCTCCTGCCTAAAGAGTCCATTGTGTCATGTACCGATGACACAGCAGTTGAATAACAAATCACATGGGTAATTTGCAGGCAGAAGGAAAAACACAGTTGGATGAAGGAATGTCATTGAATGAACATGGAATGAATACCAGGATCATAGACACAACAAGGAATGATAACACTACTCCTGAGAACAATGAGTTTTAGTACTCACCAATGTAACTTTCTAAACAAAAATCTTTTCTTCATCTATGGATGAAAATATTCCTTACTATAGCTCTCCTTTCCAGAATGGTGGGAGTGGGATATTTATATTTATATATATTTGTGTGTGTGTGTGTGTGATGACCCACAGTATATCAGAAATATAACAAAACCCAAAACATAACTAAAAGACCTTTAATGCATTCAACTTGGCTTCACTGTTTAATTGTTCACAGTGGAGGAGTAAACTATTTTCAAAATAACATTTCAAAGGAAAGAAACACAGTTCAAATTCAAAGAGCCGATAATGAAGCAAAAACCAAAAACAAACCACACTGAATAAAGTTCCACGACAGACCAGGATAGATAATTGCCAACTGCAGGAAGATAACCAGGTACAGTCCGTTGGAAGAACGCCGACCAAGATAAACCTTCTTTAGGAATAAAACACTAATTTGTCTCCAGTGTCTGTTAGCATGCAGATCCAAATTCTAATGCAAATCTCACACCTGCAACCCATGAAGAGGATCATGGCCCTCTCCTCCTGAGTAGACCATGTTTTACTCTGATCCTCTCCTCCCTGCATGCCCTAGGATGGATAGGGGTCCATCCTTTGACTTCTCAGCCAGCCTCTGCCCTTCCCCAGCCTCCTCCACCACCTCTGGAGCCACACTTCCACTCCCTGTTGGCTGTTCCTCCTCTTCCTCAGAGTCAGTCTCCACCAGGGGCATGACACGTATGGTATTCAGCTTTGTTCGGGTATTTTCCCACGTCATTATAGTTGTGTTTTTAAAGTTGTAGCAACGTTTTGGCAGAATCTCATCTGCCATCATCAGGCTTGTGCATTGGGTTCGTCTGTGTGTCAGGCTTTCGCAGCTGTTTCTGTTTTAAATTTGGTGTTTGCCTCACGCTTTGTTAGAATGTTTTTTTCTTCATCCTGATTGGTTGGGAGTCTTGATCTGTGTTTATTGGTCTTGGAGTTTGCTGTGTTCTGCTTGATTGGTGTTTCTAATATACAGTATTCTGTCTGTTTTGTAGCATTTTTTTTGTCTTGATTAGCTGGCAACATTGTGTTTCGTGTATGGGGGGCTTTTAGCAAGGCCATTCACTAAGCCGGCCCCTATCTTGACTATTTTTATCAAACCTCACAGACACTCTGCTCCATTTAGCATATTCTGATATCATCCAACTAGCTGGTTCCCAGTACACACTATGCTGCAATGCGTATTTTAGTCAACCTATACTTTACAGTATTGTGTGAATCTGACTATATTACAGCAATAAGGAAAGAACTGTTAGGACTATTGGAAGGCAGGCATATCAAAATAACATTGTTGGATTTTCCAATTATTTTGAGGAGTAAAATGAGGGTTCTCCACAAGGTGGCAGAAAAACCACATGCTCAGGAAGACAGATTCAGTATTAAAGCCAAATCTCTTAAAACCAAGAAATAGTTGTGCCATTAAGCTTTCTTTCTCCGTAGGTTTGGTTTCTTGGAGGGTACTGCATTATTTGTTTCACTGAAGGTTTTATTTGAGCTCAAGTAGCAGAGTGTATCCAGCAGCACTAGCCAATGCTCAGGCAAGGCCTCAGATCCCTTTCAAAAGAACATGGGAGTATGAACACATCAAGTTGTGTTTGCACTCCTCTGAATCACGAAGCAGCTGTTCTGAACTAAAAGCCCTTTGCAACGTTAATTTAATCTAGTAATGTATGTTGACTTTTTCTACAAAGCACAAATAACCCTTGAGGCAGAATTATCTAACTGATCTGCATTTAAATCTCAATGTCTATGGAGATTCTCAATCATCCAGGTCGCAGTTGTCCCAAGGATGCTTTTCAAAAGGCAACTGGACTTAGTTTTTGTTTTTCTCTTGAAAATGTTTTGCTTTGCACCCAAGAAACTTCTTCAGATCTAGCTGAATGGTAGGGAATGGAAGGATTAATATTTCTTAGTAGTCATCTATTTGTCAGCACTCTGAAGGTCGCTCTCTGGTCATAGAGTAACACTAACCTTCAAAATTGAATAAACTTCTTGGATGAGAAGTGAAATGTTGCTAAGGGAAAAAAATGAAGTCCAGTTGCCTTTTGAAAAGCAACTTTGGGACATTTAAATTTTGAGCAATCAAACGCCGATATTGCTCCTGTCCTTCCTTCATAGTCAGCAACAGAAAGTGGACATATTGCATTGTCTCAGCTGCTACACACTTAATATTTTAAAAAGGATGGTAAATTTGTAGTTCTCTAAACATTGCTGAACTACAACTCCTAACATCCCTCATCAAGGGTAGTATTAATCAGAACTATGAGATGTTCTAGTCCAGTAATATCTGGAAAAAAACTGGTTCTCTGCACTTGGTAAAAACTCTGAGATTTGTAGTGTTTTAAAGTCAGAAGTATCTCTTGGAGAGAAAATGCCTAGGTCTTCTCCAATATATTAGACATACCAATTGAATCAACTGGATGCATACAGTAAATTGTTCCACAGAACCCAAGTACTAGTATTTTAGTATTTCACAAATTTCTCCATTCCTTTCTAATTATTCATAAAGATCCAGGCATGCTTTGTAAGGAAGTTTTATTGCTTAGGTAATGGATAATTGACCTTCTACTCAAGGGAAAGTGAAGATTTGCATGATGCAATCAAAGTGGTGTCTTTCTCTGCAATTAACAAGTCACATTGATGATAACCTTGGTTAGCCACACAATTATTGTTCCAGTTCTAGATACATTATCAAAGTGCTAGGCTGAATGACATAAAACAAAATATGCTGCAAGCATATTCTTTTCTAAAAATGAAAGCAAACATTAATTAGGAAGAAACCTAAATAGTGGGTTGTTTTGCATCTCAATAATATCCCCAGATTTATACAAACCAACAAATCATATTATGGTTGTGTGTGGAATGAGAAACAAACTTATGTATCTCTTACAAAGATTAAAGGCACACAGTTCCAAATCCACAAAGTGCACTTCAAATTCCCAATGGTAAAAAAGTAAGAGACTCATACAGTACCATCCATGAGGTGGGGAAGGATGTCACAATACCTGCAAGAAAATGAACACAACATTGTATATATATATACACACACACACACAAACAAAAGCAGGGGGCTTGGATCACTGTGGAGTAGCCACTGTTTTCCAGATTTTGACATCATTCTTCACAACTCATTGATTGTCTGAATAAAACCTTGGAGAAGGTCATTATGGCCATTTCAAAGTAAACATGGAGTTAGAACTGCAGGCAAATCATAATGAATATGTGGCAACTTTTCATAGATTTGGGAAAAAAATCTTTAGTTTTGCTTGCTGGCGATACTGCAAAAAGAGGCGAGATGGCTTTCAAACATCTGGCAGCCATTGTACCTAATGCAGATTGCATTTGGGGTGTTGAAGTCACTCAGCCAATTAACGGAACAGAAATGGAATATCCCTCCATGCTTCAAAGCTGCAGAAAATGTTATTTATAAATTATTTTCCAAGGTTCTCATTTAAAGCTTGCAAAGATCTACAGAATTCAGAAGATTGCATTCCAATCTGTAACTGAAATGTACTTTTTTCAAGCAAACAAACAAAAACCCTCTATAACTTAACTTCTTTAACACATGCATTTTCTGAAGAGGAAGACAATGCACCTCAGGCTGTGATGTCATGAAATCTTAACTTTCACATGTCTCTCACATATCATTGGCTGTTGATGGGGGGAAGGGAAAAGCAGGGAAATAGATGACTTCATGGCAAAAAAAAAGGGTACTTCTTGTCATTGATATAATGTCGAGGGGGGAAATGAGGTATACAGCTGCATTTGCAGCTGCATGTTTTCAATTTTAAAAAAAACACACCAACAATTACATTTCTTCTCATTTATCATGCATATTTTGGAAGGCTCCAGTAATCAAGCTCAGTGTCCTAACTATATCTCATTTATTATATGTCTTTCCAAAAATGTCAGTAACATCTTATTTGATTCTGATTTATATGTGGACTCAACTCACCCTGGGAGGAATGGATATTTACAGTATGATTTTTATGGATGTGAGATTTCAAACAGTCATTCATTCTATCCAACTCCCCATGGTCTGGAATTTAGGCCAGCTGCTAATAATTTTTAGCCACTAAGGACTAGATTATTTTTGAACTGCTGCCCTCACTATGGTAACTCTGTCATTCATTCTTAATCTTCTGTGTCAAACAATATCTTAATTCTCTCTTCCTGATTCACATCAAAAAGCCTAACCATTAAGGGGCACCCCTTCTTTGAAGCCATTCAAGCATTGTCCAGGATGCACAAACTAAAAATAAAGTAATGGAAATGTCCATGCTGTTTTCTTAAACTATATACTAGCTAAAGGCTAAGCATATCCATTCCAAAGTGCTTGATGCAAAGTGCATTGTTATTAAATGGAAAATATATATACAGTACATACATCATCTAACAGCTTGGGGGCTAGTAGATAAACTGAGGGTCCCCAATTTTTTACAGAGATGAAATGAAATGAGATGAGATGAGATGAAATAATTTGGTCTAGAGTGAATAGAAAGGTTACAGAATAACAGAGTTGGAAAGGACCTTGGAAGTCTTCTAATCTAATCCACTGCTCAGGCCGGAAACCCTATACAATTGATAAATGTTGTCCAATCTCTTCTTTAAAACTTCCAGTTTTGGAGCATCCACAAGTTCTGGAAGCAAGTTGTTCCACTGATTAATTGTTCTAACTCTCAGGAAATTTGACCTTAGTGCTAGGTTGGATCTCTCCTGGATTAGTTTCTACCCATTGAAGAAAGTAGGGACAGGCATACCTCAATATGCCCATATGATATTCCTGCTTTGTGAATTGTATTTGGTTACCACTTTGTTTCCAGGTGTGATTTCAGAAATTGGGCACTAGAGAGGATTCAAGATTCTAGGCAGAAATGGAAAGGTGGGGGGAAGAGAGAGGGAGAGAAAAGCTTGCTTTTGTTTGGTCACCATTGGAATAAAATGACAGAATATGTGAATACTTCATATTTTTTTGCAACAAGATCAGAAAAGAGCAGCCATATTTTGGTTGGAAAAGAATGTATCAAAATAGCACTGCCTTTTCTTTACTAGGGGCATCACAACAAAAAGAATTGCATCTTAAAAGGTGGGGGTGTCCTTCTATTGCATGCTATAGCCACCAACTTCAAAGTTTAAGTTCCTCTGTTTACTTTTGTTATTAGAATAAAAAGGAATCTGATTAGCTTTCCATAATATGCTAAGCTTAATGGTCATTGGATTGTTTCAGGCTCCTGTATTCTGCCAACTCAACCTATGCGGTTATTTTATGGTTCAATGTGTTATTCTAACTCTGGTTATGGGGTTAATTCAATATGCTATGATTTGGCCTGTTGTGTTAACAAAGCCAGAGTATAATTGGACTGAGGCCATTCAGTAATGTGTCTGAATAGGCTTTGGATCTAAATCTTCCAAGTCTAAATTCAATCTTTCAGTCCTGCACTACTGTAATGCATTGGAGATAAACTGTTGTTTAATTGCCTAAACTGGACATTATACATTTCCTGGTCTTTAAAAATGGTACTTGAGCTGAACATAGAAAAGAGTCTTGGACAGCACCCTGCCAAGTAGAAACAAATCTGAAATCTCTTAATACCTTGAATTTCAGCCATCTGTTTACAGCTTTGACCTTAAAGGAAGCTGGCAAATACAAATGCTTCTAAAAATACCAATCAGATACTGTACTGCAAATCATCATGCTTGTTTAGCGGACAGTCTCAGTGCTATGCAAGCATGCTTCTGCTTTGCCAAGTAGGACATCTGCATAGACACCTAGTCAACAGATACAGACAAGAAGACCTATTAGTTTGCTTATCCTATGAGGCAAATTGTTTCATGAATTGTAGAATAAGATGGCGCATCCAATATTCTTGATGTGGGTAAAGAAAGAGGACATATCTCTTCAGATGGCCTGTTTTCAGACAAACTAGTGTTTGATCTAAAGCCATGTAGTTTATTGGAGAGCACATTAGAAGCTTGAGGAATCTTGCTGCTAGCATTAGACTTGGGGGAACTGGCAAGATGCCTAATTCCTCTTTGAAGTTTTCTGTAACCAAAACTTAGCTAAAATGCATACTGGTACGTTTAGAAACGTTTGTTAGGAAACTGAGAAAGAAAACCAGGGAGACAAGTGCAATATTTACTTCCCAAAAGGCTATATTTTTTTCAACTAAACCTTTTCACTTCTTATCACATAAAAATAGTAATTGCATAGTATGATTGGTTCCTCAGCAGCCTAAAAATAACATCAATACTGTAATGTTGAATACATTGTCTCCATCTTCCAAATTGTTTTTTCTGTAGATGTCACCTGTTTATTTATTTATTTGCTTGTTTGTTTACTTACCTATTTATTTTGTCTGCTTCCCATCTTACCATGAGGTAACTCTGGGTGGCTTCTAATATTAAAAAGAATAAAACAACACAAAAATCTTATCCCTTTATCTAATACCCTTTATCTAAGGGTATGATACTTTTCAAAGACAATGGAACATATGGAAAAATGATAGCTTGCAAATATTCAATATAATGCAAAGCGAAAAGAACATAAAAGCATGCAAGTATCCAATAAACAGTCAGTGAGATTCCTTTGGAATCATATTCAGCTCTCAAGTATTATGACTGAATAAGTGATTTCAGCTGCCAACTTTGAAACATGCCTATGCTGTTCCAGCCATTTTCTCATTTCTCAGCTGCCATAGAGTAAGGGGAGAGGAAAAGGTTTGGAATGCTAGCCCCATATAACAACAAGCAATCATCCCATGGGAACCAAGGTCATCTCAACAGATGTTTGGCAAATACCTGGCAGAGTTGCAATAGCGACACCAGAACACCTAATTGGACAATGTGATTCACATCAATGTGAATAGATGTGAATTTATTCTTTAGTTATATGAAAATCGTGGGAAATAGGTAGAGCTGGTTTTACTTTCATATATGCTGAAATGATGTACTCAATAAAATTTTGCTTAAAGAGATTGGACTGTCTCGACTTTACTGGTTTGGTTGGATTTGTCAGTCAGAACTTTGACAATATTAAAAATCTAGAGGATCTCCAGAAGGTTGAAATACTATATATATCAACATGCTTTGAAAAAGGGAGGTGGAGATTTGATTAAGCAACAATGAATATAATTATTGTTTTGAAAGATTATTACCTTTCTGAAGGTTCAAATAGCTGGTGAATTTGGCTATGTGGTCCCCAACATATATGTATGAATTTTTATAGCACCACAGTGTACAGAATGATTCTAGTAAATTCAAATTTGTGTTAAAATATTTAATTCAAGAATTTTGAGAATAAAATTATTCAAAGTATTAATAAAATAACGGCCATCAGTTATAATCAATACCTGGAATTATTTTATTATTTCACTAAGGGAAATTTAAAACCAGATGCCTAATATGATACAGTACAAGTGAGGAATATAATAATTGCTAAAATGTATGATGTACTTTATAAAGATTAAATATTTATTCATAAATGGAGAAAATGGAATATGATGCTAATGCTAATAAAATAAATTACTAGTTATGTTGATTTCAAATGAAAAAATAATAATTCCACAGCATTTTTAATGAGGACCATATAAATTATGTTCCATTATTTCATTATAATATAAATGACTTTATAATTATTCCCCATCCAGAGTCACTGGGTTGAGATGGGCAGCTGTAAAAATTAATTAATTAAATATATAAATGTACATTAGAAGAGACTGAAATTACTCTTGGTTTAATAACAATACAGATAGCCCTTTAGAGACCATAATTGGAACGAGCCACTTGGTCATTAAGCAAAATGGTTGTTAAGTGAAATTATGACTGTGCTTACTATCTTATTTCAGCTTTTCTTTCTTCACAGATTTATGAAGGTAGTAAATGTGAGGTTTGGTTACTTTTCATCTCTATTGTAATTACAAATAGTTGTTGTACAAGGAAGTCATTACTTATAAAATATCTAAATGGATGTCTAGGCAGAATGAATATTATATAAAATTATTAAAAATATGATCTAATTCCAAATTTTAAGAAACTAATGGTAGCTGTTTCCAGTTGGACTTTTTAACACAAAAGTTCTTTCAGGCAATTTAAGGTAGCATCTAAATTATGTCATATTTTAATAAGTCTGTTCTATCTCCAAGTATCTGTATATAAGAGAGATCAGTTAGAATAGAATATAATTCTTTATTGGCCAAGTGTGGTTGGACACAAAAGGAATCTATCTTGGTGCAAATACTGTCAATAAAAGAAAAGATATATTTGTCATGAATCATAAGATACACTTAATGATAATCATAGGGTACAATAAGCAATCAAATCATACTAGGAAACAGTCAATATAAATAGTAAGGATACTAGTGACAAAGTTACAGTCATACAAGTGGGAGGGGATGGATGATAAGGAATGATGAGAAGATTAATAATAGCAATAATGCAGACTTTGTAAATAGTTGGACAGTGTTGAGGGAATTATTTGTTTAGCAGAGTGATGGCATTCGGGAAAAAAACTGTTCTTGTATCTAGTTGTTCTAGTGTGCAGTGCTCTATAGCGTTGTTTTGAGGGAAGGAGTTGAAACAGTTTATGTCCGGGATGTGAGGGGTCTGTAAATATTTTCACAGCCCTCTTTTTGATTCGTGCAGTATACAGGTACTTGATTGAAGGCAGGTGGGTAGTAATTGTTTTTTCTGCAGTCCTAATTATCCCCTGAAGTCTGTGTCTGTCCTGTTGGATTGCAGAACCAAACCAGACAGTTATAGAGGTGCAGATGATAGACTCAATAATTCCTCTGTAGAACTGGATCAGCAGCTCCTTGGGCAGTTTGAGCTTTCTGAGTTGGCGCAGAAAGAAAGCAATTTAGACAGAAAAAGGAATCTGTATCACTAGTTTCATAATGCATATTTCTTACAGTATGGATATATTCTTTTTATAAATATCTGGACTTCCAACATTTCAAATTGGATGTTTTTAGTGCTTTGGAATTAAATTCAAACTCGCGTTTACTTCCCACCATTCATGCTTAAAATAGAAGGAAAATTTCCTTGCAAATTAGCATTCCTTGCTGAAAACAAATTATTCCTATACATCTGCATAATCACACTAGTTCTGAGAAAACAAAAGAGAGGTGAATCACTGAACCATTGATGCGCAATTTCTTTTCCCATTCATCTGTCTTAACTGACATGATGAATCCTGCTACTCCAGATTTAACCAATACATTATCCTCCACTTAGAGACAAACAACCTACTCTCTAATAAACAATTTGGTTTCAGAAAAAAATATCCTGCAATTTGCAACTCTTACATTGCAAAAACATATGGACTATACAACTTGATCAGGGCAAAACAATAGACACAATCTACATAGACTTCTGTAAAGCCTTTGATTCAGTGGTACACGACAAACTACTCCTAAAACTAAAATCTTATGGTATCTCTGGACAATAACTGGATAGAAGCATTCCTGTCAAACAGACAACAAATGGTAAAAATTGGGAGTGTCCTATCAAATTCTGTACCTGTCAATAGTGGTGTCCCCCAAGGCAGTGTTCTAGGACCAACTCTATTCATATTCTACGTAAATGACTTCTGTGATCATATTAAGAGCAACTGTGTTCTCTTTGCTGATGATGTAAAGCTGTTCAATACCACAGACAATACTGCTACCCTTCAAAAAGATCTTTACTATGCATCAGAATGCTCAAACAAATGGCAACTTCAAATCTCACCCCTTTCCTAAGAGGCCTGTAGGGGGCGTGCATAAGCGCACTAACGTGCCTACCGTCCCTGTCCTATTGTTTCTTTTATTTTTCTTATATGTACCCGTTTTATGTATTCATAACTATGTATATACTTATACCTATTATCTTGTAAGTGATTGACAAATAAAATAAATAATGTTCTGACATTCTTTCTCAGGCTGACTGAATGAGTAATCATTACAGATTCTCTTTTTGCTTTTGAGTGTGTTATTAGCAGAACTATGAAACTTCCCTATCTATTGCAGAACAAATCAAAACTCTCTTAGTATTGAGATTTTTACAAATAAAAAATGCAAAAGACACAAACTTTGATGAAGTATTTGACTGTCAGAAACCAAGTATCTGAAACAGTACACCAAACATGATTCAGGCGGAAGACTTTGTATGCTATCTCTTTGATAGTGACATTTGTAAAACAAAACAAAATGAAAAACAGTACTGGCATATGTTTCACCATACATTTTCCAAAGCAAACATACCCACGCAAAGATCTGCTCCCTGCAGGAAACACAACAAAAGCAGCCATTCAAAACATAGCACAGAAAACTGACATACAAAGATGAAATAATGGGGATGATAATGGCTCTGTACTACTTGGCAGCTTTCATGTCTAAATACGCAGCCAGCTTTTTCAAGTACTTCATAAATAAAAGATTAGGCATAATAAATTGAATCTCATTCTGATTTCAGAGCATTCCATTGATGTTGTTTAAGTCTTCATCTACTATTTATACACATTAATAAATTTGGGACATTTTTGCAACAATTTCCCAAAGCAATTATTTTTAAAAGTGTAAACACTGCATGTATATGCATGTGTATGTTTGTGTGTGAGCACACAAGTCCGTGTATGAACAATATTATTTTTTAAATAAGGATGTCCTCTGGTTTTGGTGAAAGGCAGCCAGGTGGCCTTCATAAAGGGAACATGTTCTGCAAATACTCCCACAACTTGATTTCTTCATGCGAGAAAGAATGTGAAGCATTTTATTTCCTTTGGCCAATGGGAGAAACACATGTGGAATCATACTCATCTTTGGCATCATTAGTGAATTGCTAAATTGCACATGACATTCATACATAACTATTTTGTAGGCTTGCTTTTTATTCTAGAAACAGGAGTTGTGACTTGGCAGGGTAGAGCAATGGTGGAGAGGATTGAAAATAGACTATTGGAAAAATGTAAGCTTGAGGAAAAAGTCCAGGTATGCATATTTTAAAAACATAATATATAATAAAATCAAACAATGAAGAGATACCAAGGAACATGAATCCGTTCCTAGAAAGAAGTGAAACGTATCCAAAAATGATATCTATGCAGAAAGTCCTAGCATTGTTTCCCAGATTTGTTAGATCACACAAATTGTACAAGTTCAGTATTTATGTACTGAATTTATGAGACCTATTGGTTCTTATACGGGCAGAATATTAAAGATTTTTAATGATGCAGCTTATGACTGATTAGTTAATGTTTCTATAAAAGTTTATAATTCAAATACCTAATTTCTTTCACATAGTGAGCCTTTTTATTTTAAATCATAATTTCATCACTGTTGCCTACTGCGCATGACTGGGATGTCGGCTGTTTGAATGGAGACGTCCCGGAGGGGCTTCGTTCGGCCTGGGCAGAGGGCGTCGGGGGGAGAGTTTTCCCCCCTGGTCTTCTGCCAGCTGGTAGGGATGGATCCTGCCGTCACCCTGAGTCCATCCTGGAATGTGTCGGAGCCATGATAGCCGAGCGGTGGGTCTGCGACGCGGAGCTTACAGGATTACAGCTGCGCCCGCCATCTTGGATGGCGGGACATTTGAATTCAGGCGAGAAGATCAGCCGAGGTTTGTTTTGCTGCGATCCCCTCTCGCTCTTGCTTTCGGTTGGTGGACGAGGCTGCTGGCGCTTGCTGTCTCACCTCGTTGCTCTCTTTACCTGGCAGCGTTTTACCTGGCAGCGTTTGACACCGCTGTTTTCCGTGTGTGAGCTTCTGGAAACTCGTTCTGCTAGGTCTGTGCTGCCACCATGCCGAGCCCATCCTAGAATGTGCGGGGGGGCGAGGCAGCTGAGCGGCTTGCAGGCGAGACAGGAAGCGATGGCGGCAATTGGGGATGCCATGTCCTCCGCTGGGACTCAACCGAGGCCATAGGTGACAGACTGTACCACCACTGTTGCTGCAGCATCGCCAGGGTTATTTTTTGCGACCTCTGCCTGAGCCACCATTCTGTGGGCAGCAGATGTGGCAATTATCAGCAATCTGCCTGAGGAGAACTGCCACTGTTGAGTCTCTGTTACCAACGTTAGGACCATTATTATCAATTCCAGGACTATTGTCATCCTCGGTGGAACAATATTTCCCACCAGCTGCAAATGTCCCTATTTGACTATCTCTGACCAGGAGAAAGGTGCCAGAGGAGGAGGCTTTTAGACTGTCGTTGTGGTGAGAGGATGACGGCGGTTGTATATCATCTTTCTCCCCACTGTTGTGAGAGGACAGGGGGTTGAACTTTAACCTCCACCTTGAGGTCCGTGTGATTTGGTCCCTCACCATCGTGAGAGGATGGTGGGCCTATTATCATCGGGACTCCCCAGTGACCGTGAGAGGGTCATAGGGGTAGAGGATCTCTTCTTTTGCAGGATAACATATTCTGGCCCTTTCTTTGTTATCAGGCCTTACTGCCCGGAGATGATGAAAGGATGAAGTTTACTTATTCGGCAGCCAAACTGTGGGCCCTGAGGAATGTCCCCCTTTCTCAGACCTTTCCCTTTCATACCTCAAGGATAATTCTTGGGTACCAGAGAGGAGACACGGCACAGCTGGGGGTTTTAATTATATGGATTTTAAGGGTTCTTTTAAATTATTTAAATTCTTGACAAAATTTTTAATGGGGTTAGGGAAAGGGAATTTATTATTGGGGTTAGGGAGGGGGACCGGACTGGGTGTGGGGGACAACCTGTCTGGGAATAAGGTCGGACCGGGGTATGCCTGCGACCGGGAGGCCTTGGGACCGGGGATGGTCGATTCGAAGATGGGGCTTCTTCTGGGAAGGGGGATGAAAGGGCTATTCTTACGATCGGTGGGAGAGGCAGGTATGGTGTTGACAGGGGGTCTTATCAAGTTATGGGAGCCCGCCCCCGCTGTTTACAAGCAGTGATGTGCTCCGGCCCCCAGGTCACGTCGCGCCCCCTGAGTTGTTTGAATGATCGGGCCCCGGGCCTTCGGCTGATGCTATGCAATGCCAGGTCCGTAGTGAATAAAGCCCCCCTTGCTCACGATCTTGTCATGGAGGGGGGTGCGGACCTGGCTGGCATTACCGAGACCTGGCTGGGACAGGAGGGGGGTGTCCCTCTAGTAGAAATGTGCCCAGCCGGGTTTTGGGTTTTTCATCGGCTGAGGGCCCAGGGGAGGGGTGGGGGGGTTGCGATAATTATTCGGGAGGATCTGGATCCTAGGGAATCCACTGTTCCTCAGACGACCGGATGTGAGTCCCTTTTCGTTAAGTGTAGTTCCGGGGTTCAGATGGGCCTACTGATCACATACCTGGCTCCCTGCTATGTGCCATCAGCCCTGCCTGAGCTCCTCGAGGTCATAGCCGGTCTGCTGGTTGAGACCCCCAGGCTGATGGTCATGGGGGGTCTCAACCTGCCTTCGGCTGGTGGAGCCTCGGGGATTGCTCAGGAGTTCTTGGCTTCCATGACAGCCTTGGGCCTGACCCAATTAATTAAGGAACCCACGCATACTGGGGGTCACATCCTGGATCTGGTTTTTGTCTCTGGACAGTGGCAGGATGATCTGGGCTTTGGGGATGTTTTTGTTGAATTCTTGTCATGGTTAGATCATTCGCTCCTTAGGCTGGACTTCCAGGTCACTCCTCCCCATCGCAGGGAGGCGGACCAAATATGTTGGTACCGCCCCAGGCGCCTGATGGATCCAGATAGGTTCCTGATGGAGCTTGGGCCATATCCCGACATTCGAACTCACGACTCGGTGGGGGAACTGGTCGCCACCTGGGAAAGGGTGGAGGCTGGGGCCCTGGACCGGGTCGTGGAGCCTCTGACCTGGCGCCGCTCTCACTCGGCCCCCTGGTTTTCCGAGGAGCTGAGGGAGATAAAGCGCCGGAAAAGACGCCTGGAGAGTATCTGGAGGACTACTCGCTCCGGACCCGACCGAACACTTTTACGGTCTTATATCAAGACCTATTTAGTGGCGATAAGGGTGGCAAAGCGTTTTTACTTTTCCACCCTTATTGCGTCCGCAGGAAACCGCCCGGCCGCCCTGTTTAGAGTGACCCGCTCCCTCTTGGAAGGGGGAGCGCGGGAGGACACCTTGCAGTGACAGGCTGAGGATTTTTCAAAGTTCCTGGTGGATAAAATTGCTCGGATCCGGGATGGGTTGGACTCTGAATGGGCGGCTCTGGGTGAGGGATCGGGGGCGGAACTTGAAACAGTCATTTGGGAGGAGTTTGATCCTGTGACCCCCGAAGATGTGGACAGGTTGCTGCGGGGACTGAATGCGACCACATGTTTATTGGACCCGTGTCCCTCCTGGCTGGTGTTGGCCACCCGGGAGGTGACATGAGGTTGGTTTCAGGGTATTATTAACGCTTCCTTGAGTGAGGGATATCTACCCCCCACCTTGAAAGAGGCGGTGGTGAGACCTCTCCTCAAGAAACCGTCCCTGGACCCAACTCTGTTATTTAATTATCGTCCCGTCTCCAACCTTCGTTTTATGGCGAAGGTTGTTGAGAGTGTGGTGGCACAACAGTTTCCCCAGCACCTGGATGAAGCTGTCTATTTGAATCCACGCCAATCGGGCTTCAGGCCCGGACACAGCACAGAGACGGCATTGGTCGCATTGATGGATGATCTCTAGAGGGCCCATGACAGAGGTTATTCCTCTGTCCTGGTCCTCTTAGATCTCTCGGCAGCTTTCGATACTGTCGACCACAGTATCTTATTGCAGTGGCTGGAGGGGTTGGGAGTGGGAGGCACCGTTATGCGGTGGTTCTCCTCCTTCCCCTCTGACCGCTCGCAATTTGTGTTGGCAGGGGGGCAGAGGTCGGCCCCGAGGCCCCTGATTTGCGGGGTGCCTCAGGGGTCGGTGCTCTCGCCCCTTCTGTTCAACGTTTATATGAAGCCGCTAGGTGAGATCATCCGTGGCTTTGGGGTAGAGTTCCATCAGTACGCTGATGATACTCAGCTGTACATTTCTACCCCGGGCCACCCCGATGAAGCCGTCGAAGTGATGACCCAGTGCCTGGAGGCTGTGCGGTGCTGGATGGGATGAAACAGGCTTCAGCTCAACCCATCTAAGACTGAGTGGCTGTGCTTCCCGGCACCCCGGTACAGCCAGCTGGTTCCATCGCTGGCTGGGGGGGGGGAATTCTTGCCCCCACAGAGAGGGCCCGCAATCTGGGTGTCCTCCTGAATGTGCGACTGTCACTGGAAGACCATGTGGCAGCCGTCGCCAGGGGGGCTTTTGGTCAGGTCCGTCGGATCTACCAGTTGCGGCCTTTTCTGGATCGGGATGCACTTCGCACAGTCAACTCTGCCCTGGTGACCTCCCGCCTAGATTATGCCAATGCTCTCTACATGAGTCTGCCTTTGAAGAGCATCCGGAGGCTCCAGTTGGTGCAGAGTGCAGCCGCGAGGGTGGTAATGGGAGCTCCTCGGGACTCCCATGTTATGCCACTTCTGCACGCGCTGCATTGGCTCCCGGTGGCCCTCCAGGTGCTCTTCAAAGTCTTGGTTACTATCTTTAAAGCGCTCCATGGCTCGGGACCGGGGATACTTGCGAGACCGCCTCCTGCCATCATCGGCCTCCCACAGACCGGTATGCTCCCATAGAGTCGGTCTCCTCGGGGTGCCGCTGGCTGGATGGCTGGTGACCCCAAGGATGCAGGCCTTCTCATTGGGAGCACCCCCTCTCTGGAATGAATTACCCCCGGAGGTAAGGGCCGTCCCTGATCTCATGGCCTTCCGTCGGTTACTTAAAACTCACTTATTTCGGCAAGCCGGACTGGCCCTAGGGGTTTTTAAATTTTAACCTTGTTTTTAATTTCTTTCAACTTTTTGTTTATAATTTTAATTAGAGCCACGCTATATTTAATTCTTTTAATTTTTAATATTGTCATGTTGTACATGTGTTCTGTATATGTATTTTTATCTTGGCTGTTCACCGCCCCGAGTCCCTTTGGGAGAGGGGGCGGTATATAAGTCTAATTAATAAATAAATAAAAAATTTGTTCTCTGATATGAGTTTATTTGCTGTTCTGAGAACTGCTTGATAAATACTTCTAAACATTTTAGGCATGCTGAGTGAGTAGTATATTGGATATCTTGAAAGCCAATTAAATAATGCTATGAACTTTTCTTCCCAATATTCTTTTTGTGCTTGGAACTGAAACTGCCTATCATGGTTATGTTGGAAATGGAGAAAGGCTGCTTTGGTCCAACTCCTCATTTTTCATTTATTCTTAGCATCTAATTTTTATCACTTTCCAATGGGCCCCATACCTTTAGATTCAAGTAACAGGAAGGCAGAATCCAATTGATAATTGGGAGGGGAGTGACTTCCATCAGCCACAATTGTTTTACAAAGAATCTGCTATTTGGGAAAGTAGTAGGACCTCCTTTGTTGGTTATGTATTCCAGCAAGAGGCTGTACCTCAGCTTTAATTGAGGATTTATTTATTTATTTTAGTCAATTGCTTACAAGATAATAGGTATAAGTAAAATTTCACGCCCCCTATAGACCTCTTAGGAAAAGGGTGAGGTCAATAGTAGACAGTCTAAGGTTAAAGTTTTTGGGGTTTGAGGAATGTCATGCGTATGAGCAGAAATAATTAGAACAGACTTGAAATACAGAAACACGTAACTGGCTTTATTGAAGATACTGCAGTACCGGCACCCTTTAACCCATACCAAAGATAGTATGAGACAAAGGAGAACCCCGATTACCAGACAGACCATATATTTATACTCAAATATAATGGTATAAACAAGTACAGATCACATGTTGTTTTTCAGTTACAAAGATACATAGTTTCTCATAGGAAAGTTATGGGTATTTCCAATGACCTCTTCTTACTTGACATTTGGATTGATACCAACATCCTTTTCCTGGATTTATCTCCAGATATCCGGTGGTGCAATTATCAGAGGATTATATTTTTGACTAATATGACTATATAATGTCAAGTTGTTCCCTTCACATTCTAGAACCTCGTCCAAGGACATTTCCCAATACCACATGTTTCTTGTACAAAAACATATTTCTCAACTTTTCTGTTCTTCTAAAAAGGTCATTCTACGAACACAAAATGGCTACAGTCTGGTTCATTAGTTTCTCAAGTATAACATCCAAATTTACTTATAACAAGTCCTCCCTTTCTTTTTATTACCAATTTATACTTGAGAAGTTCCGGGTTTCTAATGGCGGCCGCGTGCCTCCGTCGGAGCTCCCTCTGGCCGCGGCGGCTTCGGGTGCGGCCCCCACTACCCCCCGGATCCCCCCGCCGGTGGCAGAGGCGGGGGAGGATCGGGGGAGCCCGGCGGGATCCTTCAGAGGCCGGTTGGGGGTGCGCTGGAGCCGCGGGACCGGCTGGGGGAGCGGCGCGGAGGGCGGCACGGATGCGGCGCCGGCGACGCCGAAGTGTTCCCGGAGTCCTCGGAGGCCTTGCCCGGCGGCCGGTGAGGCCAGACGAGACCCCCGGCGATGGTAATCGCATCGGGGGCTGCGGGCGCTTCGGCGGCGGTGGCGGAGGTCGCGGCGATGGTCGCGACGACGATGGCGGCCTTGGCGGCGGTGGCGGCGGCTGTGGCTGCGGTGGCAGCCTCGGAGGCCACAGCGCAGGTGGTGGCGGCCTCGGCGGTCGCGGCCTCGGCGGTCGCGGCGGCGGCCTGGATGGCGGTCGCGGCGGCGGCGGCCTCGATGGCGGTGGCGGCGGCCTCCGGAGGCGTCGTGGCGATATTGACGCCGGTGGACCCAGCGGTCTCCGGGGTGGGGAGACCACCGCGGTATGGCCCCGGCGGCCCCCTGGGGAGAGCGATGGCCCTGGATTTTCTGGGGCGGCGCGGACCTGGGGGAGCCGCCTGGGGGGGCCTGGACTGGCCTCTGCGGCATTGTTGAGGCCGCAGAGGCCCTGGAACAGCTACCGTGGCAACCCTGGAGTCCCGAGGGGTTATGAAGAGGTCTTGTTACCCCCAGCGAGGCACAACAGTGTGGCAGGCTCGGCGGCCTCCTCGGGCCGCGGCGATTTCGGGGGGCCCCGACCAGTGCGGGAGTGGCCCCGCTGTGGACATGGCGGGCCTGGACTGGATTCGGGGCCGCCCCTATGGCTGCGAGGACAACACGGAGACTGGGGGTTGGATGGTGTTGTGACCGTTCCCCTCCCCTCCTTGGGGCCCCCACCTGTGGCAGGGGTGGTGGGCCCGGGGAGGGGGGGAGTGACCTTGCCTATGACCCCTTTTCTCCCGGGGGGTCCCACCGGTGGCAGGGGTGGGGCGGCCGGGGGGGAGGGGTTTACCCCAGTCTGCCTGGATTTTTCCATCACAAAGACCTTGGACGCTACGAGACTGTCGGGGTGAGGTGGCCGGGGCCACGGATGTACTCCATGGCGGAGCTTTGGGCCTTGAGGGATGTCCCCCTCTCCCTTAAGTGGCCCTCAAAACTTTCGAAGACGTTCCGCTATGAGGGATCGTGGGATCCGGAGCGATGGTGGGGCCGTGGAAGCCAGAGGAATGGGAGGAAACGCGGGAAACCCGGGATTGGTAATTTTTTAATGGGGTTTTTTAATGGGTTAAAAGGATCCAGGGTGGGCAAGGGAGACAGCCCACATGGAGTTGGGGGCAGCCGGGCTGGCCCGCGCGCCTGGGGGGCCTCGGGGGTTTCTGTGTCGGGGTGGCAGACTGGGGGTGGGCTGCCGGGGGCAAATTTTATCAGCACAGTGACTGGGAGAGGCAGATATGCTGGGGGTAGAGGGCCATATCCAGTAAGGGGATCGCGCTCCCGATGTTTGCAAGCGGTAGCGCGCTCCGACCCTCCATACCCATCCTGCAGCCCTGGTTGTCTGGATTCTCAGGCCCTGAATACCCGGCTGCTGTTGTGCAATGCCAGGTCCGTGGTTAACAAGGCTCCCCTGATCCATGATTTGGTTCAGGAGGAGGCCGCGGACCTGGTAGGTGTTACCGAAACCTGGTTGGGCCCAGAGGGCGGTGTCCCTCTGGTTGAGATGTGCCCACCAGGTTTTCTTGCATTTCACCAGCCTAGGGCTCAGGGAAGGGGTGGAGGGGTGGCGGTGCTTATAAAGGAAGCCCTTTATCCTAGGGAGGCCACTGTCCCTCAGACGGCTGGCTGTGAATCTCTATTTGTGAAGTGGGGGCAAGGGGTTCAGATGGGTCTTTTGATGGCGTACCTGGCTCCCTGCCACGTCTCATCGGCCCTGCCCGGACTCCTCGAGGTGATAGCCGGGCTGGCGGTTGAGACCCCCAGGCTTCTGGTCATGGGGGATTTCAACCTGCCATCGTCCGGTGAAACCTCGGGGTTGGTTCGGGAGTTCTTGGCTTCCATGACGGCCATGGACCTGACCCAGTTAGTTTCTGCCCCCACTCACATTGGAGGACACATGCTGGACCTGATTTTTGTCTCTGGGCAGTGGTTGAATGACTGTAATTTTGGGGAGTTAGTTATTACACCCTTGTCATGGACAGATCATTCCCTCCTTAAGTTGGACTTCTGTTCCGCCACCCCCCACCGTAGGGAGGCGGAACCCCTTAGATTGTTCCGCCCCAGGCGCCCGATGGACCCGGCGCGGTTCCAGAGGGAGCTTGGGCCGTTTCCTGAGTCTCTGGCTCACAGCTCGTCTGGAGACCTGGTGGCGACCTGGGATGGGTGGCCGCCGGGGCCCTAGAGCGAGTTGTGCCTATGCGACCTCTGACTCGGCACAGATCCCATGTGGCTCCATGGTATACGGAGGAGCTACGGGAGATGAAGTGCCGGAAAAGACGTCTAGAGGGCATTTGGAGGGCGAGCCGTTCTGAGTCTGACCGAACACAGGTGAGATCTCATATTAAGACTTACCTTGTGGCGATAGGGGCGGCAAAATCTTCGTATTTCTCCGCCCTTATTGCATCAGCAGAAAATCGGCCTGCCGCCCTGTTTAGAGTGACCCTCTCTCTACTTGAACTGAGAGCGCGGGATGACCTCTTGCAGGGTAGGGCGGAGGAGTTTTCCCGATTTCTGCATGATAAAATCGCTCAGATTCGGGAGGGGCTCGACTCCAATTGGATGGTCCCGGGGGAGGTGTCCGGGGCAGGTCTTGTGAGTGTTATCTGGGGGGAGTTCGACCCTGTGACCGCCGAGGGTGTGGACAGGTTGCTGGGGGGTCTGAATGCCACCACCTGTTTATTGGACCCGTGCCCTTCCTGGCTGGTTTCGGCCGCCAGGGAGACGACACGAGGCTGGCTCCAGGGGATTGTCAACGCTTCCTTGAGAGAGGGGGTGCTCCCTACCGCCCTGAAGGTGGCGGTGGTGCGCCCCCTCCTCAAGAAGCCTTCCCTGGACCCAGCTATTTTAAACAACTATCGTTCAGTCTCCAACCTTCCCTTTGTGGCGAAGGTTGTTGAGAGTGTGGTGGCACGTCAGCTCCCCCAGTACCTGGAGGAAGCTACTTACCTCGATCCATTCCAATCGGGCTTCAGGCCTGGACATAGCACTGAGACGGCATTGGTCGCGTTGGTTGATGATCTCTGGAGGGCTCGTGACAGAGGGTTCTCCTCTGTCCTGGTCCTATTAGATCTCTCAGCGGCTTTCGATACTATCGACCATAGTATCTTGTTGCGACGGTTGGGGGGGTTGGGGATTGGTGGAACCGTCCTTCGATGGTTCTCCTCCTTCCTCTCTGACCGTTCGCAATTCGTGTTGGCGGGGGGGGAGAGGTCCACCTCTAGGCCCCTGGTTTGTGGGGTGCCTCAGGGGTCGGTCCTCTCTCCCCTCTTGTTCAACATTTACATGAAGCCGCTGGGTGAGATCATCCGTGGTCTTGGAGTGAGGTGTCATCTGTATGCAGATGACACCCAGTTGTACATCTCCACTCCGGACCACCCCAACGATGCTGTGGGGGCTATGTCTAGGTGCCTGGAGGCCGTGCGGGACTGGATGGGCGGGAACAGGCTTCGGCTCAACCCATCCAAGACCGAGTGGCTGTGGTTTCCGGCGCCCCGATATAGCCAGCTGACACCTTCGCTGGCTATCGGGGGGGAAGTTCTGCCCCCCACAGAGAGGGCTCGCAACCTGGGAGTCCTCCTGGATGTACGGCTGTCGCTTGAACATCACATCGCGGCCGTCTCCAGGGGGGCGTTTCATCAGATCCATCGGATCTACCGGTTGCGGCCCTTCCTGGATCGGGACGCCTTGCGCACGGTCACTCAGGCCCTTGTCACCTCTCGCCTGGACTATTGTAATGCCCTCTACATGGGGCTCCCTGCGGGGAGCATCCGGAGACTCCAGCTGGTGCAAAATGCAGCCGCGCGGGTGATCATGGGGGCGTCACGTAGCGCCCATGTGACGCCTCTCCTGCGCGAGCTGCATTGGTTGCCGGTGGCTCTCCGGGTTCGCTTTAAGGTTCTAGTTTTGACCTTTAGGGCGACCCATGGCATGGGACCAGGTTACCTTCAGGACCACATTCTGCCAGCGTTCTCTAACAGGCCAGTGCATTCCCACAGAGAGGGTCTGCTCCGGGTGCCATCGGCCGCTATGTGCCGTCTGGCGGCGCCGAGGAGTAGGGCCTTCTCTGTGGGTGCCCCCGCCCTCTGGAATACTCTGCCACCGGAGCTCCGTACCGGCACGGACCTGAGGGCCTTCAGGCGCGCGTTGAAGACCTGGCTCTTTGAGCAGGCCGGCCTTGGCTGAGATGGTTTTAATTTGGTCTCCATTTTATTAATTCTAAATTGGGTTTTAAGGGGGGGGGTTTGTTAGTTTTATCAAGCAGCCGATTGAAATTTAATATTTTGTAACTTTTGTATTCTTTGTGGGGTTTTTAGATGAGCTGTTCACCGCCCTGAGTCCCTCGGGAGAAGGGCGGTATATAAATGGAATAAATAAATAAATAAAATAATAAGAATGATCATCAAACTCTCTCAACATAAGCCGAACTTCCTGTTGACTATATATCTTGCATTTTTCCTCAGGTTTCTTAATCTTACAACAGCAGAAACACAACTTACATATCATTACAGTCTGTAAAAGAAGTATCACTAAACACTAATGTTGTCCTCTATATTTCTTCACATGTTCACCCCTAGTATGGGCAGTTACCATAACAGTCATTAAACGACCAATTGCACACTCATTGTATTAATTGGTATCAATGCATATACATATGCTCTACAAAACATTAACCAACCTCTAGGTAAATACAACACATGTGTCATTCCACCTATGTCTTCAACCTCCATTCAATAATACAAAAAAACTCCTTCAGTAGGTAAATAAGTATAAAGTGTTTTGTCATCGGCATGTTTATACTTAATACAATCATAAGCTGAAAAATTGTCAGCTTTCCTGATTAGTCCATTTGTTGACCTCACAGGAAATCCAAACAACCTTTTACAAAATATCATCAGGATAAACTCTACCATAAAAATTCTTCTGATACTGGAGCTTTTATAAAACACATAGACATGATGTTTGTAACTGTAGTTATTCCTTTCACACAAAAAAGAAAAACTATTCAAAGCTACTCTCATTAATTTCAGAACAACATTTTCACTTTTCACATTAGGCTCTGTACCTTTTAGTATCTTACACTTCTCTGTAGAATTCTTGGTACCTCAAAACATCTAACTGTACATCTACTTTTCCAGTTAAATGAACATTTTGCACTAACTATTTTGTCACACAAAAACATCAACTTCATTAGAGTACTTCTCAATTCAATGAATGGCATAAATAACATCTCTTCCAGAGCTCTAAGTCTCATATAGGAAGGAGAATAAGTGCCATACAGGTCAAAACAATGATCATATAGTTGTTCCATCCTCTTAGACAAGTCCTCATGTCATATGTCATATGTGCGGTTACATGCTTGATATTTCTCAAATATGAACCATCATCTAAGGTGGATCTTACACAGTTTCCAACCTCAGCCATAGGTTTCATCAATGTCAGTGATATCTGCCCTTCATATTCAGTACTGTCGGGTTCAGTTTGGAAACATAACCATTGCCATGTTAATGAATAACCAGGCAATATCCCAGAAGCCTCCATACCTACCCCACATAAGGCAATAATCACTATCCACATCATATTCACAAATGGACTAGGCCTCCACCCACCTTAACATATGTAGTTTTACACTTCAAAACTTACAACCGGTCTCTGGGGACTTACATCCACTTCTTTATCTTCTTCCGCACACAGAGGATATAATACCTGTGTTCAACAGTCTATTATTTCATGTCTTAAAATACTAAACAATACAAAGAAAAATGCATTACATGCAACCAAATAATCAACAATACATCTCAAAGTTCCACAAACCTAAGCTAAACTAGACATGTAATTCTCTATTCCCACTATCTAAAAGAAATAGAAAATAAAAAGTCCAGTCTTTCCGAAGCTTGCTTCCACTGGAAACAGGAACTGAATCCACAAATCCCTGTAGACACGAACGATGTGTCCAGCCTCACTCACATGTCCAAACAGCAGACTCAGTAGTCAACAGTACTTTTAACGGTCCTTCCCAGATAGGCCTCAGCTTTCCAAAAGCTCTCCACTGCTTAATCAGGACCCAGTCTCCACTCTTAAAATCATACACTCGGAAATCAAACGGTGGTGTTTGCGCCAAAAGTCCTCTAGACCTTAAAAGAGAAAAACACTGGGACAGTCCCTGTATATATTTTCTAAACAAAATAAAATATCTTCAAATACAACTCTAAACATACCCACACTTCCAGTATAAGGTATGCCAAACATCATTTCATACATTGAAATTATGAACATTTTTTTTTCTCAAACTAGTACACACTCACAATAGAGCTAGAGGTAAACATTTCATCCAGGGTAATTAAACTGCTAACATTAATTTCCTTAATGTATTGTTTTATAGTTTCATTCTTCACCCCACCTGAGGCAAAAACCCAACAGGTCTATTGCCATCTATTTCCAATTCTTTCCTATATCTCTTTTACCACATGAAAAGTAAAATGTGTACCTCTATCATTATAAATGCACTATCAATGCATATCTATATTTATATCTGTTCCAATATTAACTTCACAGTCATTTGTGCATTCACTCTCGCACACAGAACAGCTTCCACCCATCCTGGCAAATGATCAACTATAACTAATAGGTATTTCAATGTACCTACAGCTGGCATTTCAGTATAATCGACTTGTATCCTCTGAAATGGCCAGACAGCTAAATCTCTTCCTCCTAGTAATGTTTTTCTCATCATTTTCCTATTTATTCTTATACAATGTATACATTTTCTACATATTTGCATAGCTATTGTAAACATTCCTCTGCAAATATACTTCCGTTTCACAAAATCCACAAGTGCCTGTGTTCCCCAATGAGTACCTTCATGTACTTTCTCTATTATGTTTCTCATAATAGGTTTATTAACTATTTGTAAAACATCATTTGTTACCCATTTTCCATCAACACATGTAACACCTTCCAATTGCATTTGCTTTTCTTCTTCATCAGTGAACTCTGGTGTTCCATCCCATTCCAAAACAGGAATTAAAACCATTAGCTTCACTTCTCCTCCTTTACGGGCAGCCTCTTTAGCTGCCTGATCTGTTAATTTATTTCCTAAAATCTCTTTAGGATTTCCCTTCTTATGAGCTTCAACATGTATTACAACTAAACGTTCCGGAACTGCAGCTGCTTTTAATACAGTTTGATAAGATCTACTTGTTTTACTTCTTTTCCTTTACTTGTAATCAGTCCTCTTTCTACCCAAATTTTTCCAAAAGTTTGTAAAATACCATAGGCATATCTAGAATCAGTATAGATATTACCCACTTCATTCTCCAAAAGTTTCAAGGCTTGCAATAAAGCAAAAACTTCGCATACTTGTGCAGAGCATCCATACTTGTGCCCATTTCCAGTACTTCAGACGTATCTCCATTCACAATTGCATATCCATTCATTCGTTTACCGTTTTCTACTCTAGAAGATCCATCTATAAACAAATTAATACTTCCCTCTATCGGGCTATCCTCCAAATCCTCTCTTATTTTCGTCTGTAAATCTATAGCCTCAATACAATCATGCTCTATATTATCCCATTCTTGTTTCTCTCCCGAAAGGAATTCAGCTGATTTCAATTCCTGTCAAGTGAGAGGAGCAAATCCTCCTGAGATAATAAAATAGCTTCATATTTCAATAACCTAGCATGTGTAAGCCATTTATGTGCTTTCTGCATTAAAATAGTTCTCATCTGATGTGGACTGCTTACCACTAAAGCACTTCCAAAAGTTAACTTCCTACTTTCTTCTACCAATATAGCTGTAGTCGCTACTGCCTGTATACATAAAGGCCAACCGCGTACTACTGGATCCATCAATTTGGATAAAAATACTACAGGCTTTTTCTTTCCACCCCAGACTTGAGCCAAAACTCTCTTAACTATTCCATATTCAACTGCGACAAATGAAACAGATTCTTTATATCAGGCAAACTTAGTACCGGAGCTTGTATTAAATCATGCTTAAGCTTCTCAATATTATTTATCTCTTCATTATTCCATATAACCTCCCAGGGTTCATTATCTAACAATTTCTCATATAAAAATTTAACCTTTGTTGTATAATCATCCATCCATAGATGACAATATCCTGACAATCCCAAAAACTTCCGAACTTCCCTCTTATTCTTCGGTACAGGCTGTCTAACAATCCCTTCAATCCTTTCTGGATTTATTCTCTTACTCCCATGACTAATTAAATGTCCTAAATATTTAACCTCAGACTCAACATATTGTAGTTTCTTCTTTGACACTTTCAAGCCCTGTTGCCCTAAATAATTTAACAAAGCATTAGTGCCTTTTTCTACCTCTCGTTTCTTTTCTCCTGAAACCAACAAATCATCCACATATTGCAATACTGTTATTCCCACAGGTGGGTTAAATCCTTCAAGGACCTGCTCTAATGCCTGTCCAAACAAATTAGGACTTTCTGAAAAACCCTGTGGTAACACACACCAACGATATTGTTGAGTACGATATGTATCTGGATCTGTCCATTCAAAAGCAAAAATATCCCTCGAGTTTTCAGTCAAAGGACACGTCCAAAAAGCATCCTTCAAATCTATTATACTAAAATAGTTATGCTCATGTGGAATCCTCCCCAATAATGTATAGGGATCTGGCATAATAATATGTTATTCTACTACCAACCTATTTATGAGCCTCAGATCTGCTAGACGAAAGGACCCATCAGGTTTCTTTACAGGTAAGATAGGTGTATTATATGGTGACATTGCAGGTTCAATTAGTCCATCCCTTAAAAGAGACTCTATCACTGGCTTTAGACCACGTCTCCCTTCTGGAGAAATATTATATTGCTTCCGCCTCACTGGCTCAGCATCCTCTTTTAAAATCACTTCCACAGGTGGGAGTTTCAAAACACCTCTGTTTCCTTTTTCTTCCCACACAATAGGATCTATATATTTCTCCTGTTCACTATCTAATAGCTGAATTGTGCATTTATCTGCAGAAAAGATAAGCTCACATCCTAATAAAGACAAAGCATCTCGTCCTAAAAAGTTCATACCTGCTTCAGGTATGTACAAGACATTTAATGTTATCTCTGAGTATTCTCCCTTCAGAGACACATTTTCAACAACAGCAACTTCAAAGGGTTCCCCTTTAACCCCAGAGACTATCATCATTTTTCCCTCCTGAGTAAGACCCTCAGGTAACTCACACAAAGACGTTCTAGCCGCCCCTGTGTCTATCAGAAAAATGCAACTTATTTCCTTAGGTCCCACCTTCAATTTTACTAAAGGCTCCCGGTGGGACTCCAACGTCAGGAACCCTTGACCCCCCTAATCTTCAATTAGGGTATACAGTCTCTGTTCTCTTCGTTGCAGTCTTTGCTTGTCCGGGCAATTTCTCGCAAAATGCCCCTCCTTTCCACAAGCAAAACAATGTCTACTACCTTTTAGCTCACTATTCCTATTCAAGGAAAAAAAAAAAACAATCCCCTCCGTCCTCTCCCAGGACGCTTCCATCCACCTCTAGTAGATGGACCTCCAGCTCTTCTAGTAGCTGCAACCAGTCCAACTGGCTTATTCACCTTTTCGGTTGTAGCAGCTTTCAACGCTGGAAACATAATTTGGGATTTCCGACGAGACCTTGCAAGATCGCGACCAATAAACACCTTGGTGGCCTCTTGCAACAAAGTAGCTATGTCCGATTCAGCTCATCTCTCTATCTTCTGCAATTTCCTCTGCACATCACCCCAGGCTTTAGTAACAAACTGCAATTTCCTTAAAGCCTGATATTCTGGCGTTTCAGGGGCAAGACCAGAATACTTATTTAAACTATCCTTGATTTTAGTCAAGAATTCAGCCGGAGACTCATCTTTTAACTGACCTACCTCAAATGCTCTAGCTAGATTTCTACCCTGAGGTACAGCAGTCTTCACACCCTGCACAATAAGCTTCTTCATATCCACCATCTGTACTCTATCCTCTGGAACCTGACTATCCCAACCAGGATCTGCCAAAGGAAACTTATCTTCACCATCTACCGCATTTACTACACCTTCCTGTGTCTTATTCCAGTATACTATGCCAGCTCGTCCAATCTACCCTCACTCCTCAGGAGAAAAAAAAAAAATATCCCAAGATACGCTGTAATTCCACATAAGCATAAATATTAGGACCCAAAAACAAATCCAACTCCTGTTTTAACTCTCTATACTGAGAAACTGCGGAGGAACTTCCCCCCCCTCTTTTCTCCCACATCTTGCACAGAGTTAGCAACATTATAAGGAGGAGGATGTACAGGACCAGCATAATCCAAAGGATCCCATTTATTACTTTCCTTTGTATACAAAAGTCTCTTAGAAGTTTTTCCAAGAGAAGAAATGGATCAGTATATTGTACATGATACCAAGGCATAACATAAGGCAATTGAGAAACCTACCTCTTTTTAGTCAAGACATCCATTAAAGCATTAATCCAATATACATTAGACTCCCCAAACCGTGACTATAATTTGGAGGTTTCAAGATATGATCCGGCCAGCGAGCTGTACACAGCCCAATTAACCATATCGTATCCAAAAGGTTAGTATACTGAACTAACCATGCCTCATTCCACTGATTTATTAACTCCCCGAGAGGAGATGACATAGGAATGGAAGGAACTTCACTAGTAACAGCTGGTTTCTTTAACCAGGAAAATAAATTCCCCATTTCCACCCCCCTATTCACAGGAAATGAGACAGAGAAAGGGAGAATAAACAATGTAACAGCACAGACAGACCCCTCTGCACAAACACACACTCTATACACGAAGTAAAAAAAACACACAAGCCAAACAAGCCTTCATTTAGAGAAGAAAAAAAAATGCATATATGAAACGTTTCAAAAGAGAGGAACAAAAATGTTAGACTGTTAAAAAAAATGTTGCAACACAAGTCCCTAAAATATATCTATAGATATATAGATATATATATAAAAAAACTCAGGTAGAGCTCACCTGATTCCTCGGTGCACCACAACTCACCCATGGCCACTGGAAGCCAGCACGGTCCCAGCAATCAGTCAACCAAACGCAGGTCACCAGGAGCAAGGCCCCCGGATGGAGGCTCATCCAAAGCACAAAACCCCGCAAAACAGCAGCAGGGGGCCCCGTTTTGCAGCCCAGAAGAACCACCTCCAGAGTCCTTGTCCTGTCTCCTGCCTGGCTCGCCAAAACTTGTCATGCGTATGAGCAGAAATAATTAGAACAGACTTGAAATACAGAAACACGTAACTGGCTTTATTGAAGATACTGCAGTACCGGCACCCTTTAACCCATACCAAAGATAGTATGAGACAAAGGAGAACCCCGATTACCAGACAGACCATATATTTATACTCAAATATAATGGTATAAACAAGTACAGATCACATGTTATTTTTCAGTTACAAAGATACATAGTTTCTCATAGGAAAGTTATGGGTATTTCCAATGACCTCTTCTTACTTGACATTTGGATTGATACCAACATCCTTTTCCCGGATTTATCTCCAGATATCCGGTGGTGCAATTATCAGAGGATTATATTTTTGATTAATATGACTATATAATGTCAAGTTGTTCCCTTCACATTCTAGAACCTCGTCCAAGGACATTTCCCAATACCACATGTTTCTTGTACAAAAACATATTTCTCAACTTTTCTGTTCTTCTAAAAAGGTCATTCTACGAACACAAAATGGCTACAGTCTGGTTCATTAGTTTCTCAAGTATAACATCCAAATTTACTTATAACAAGGAAGAAACCACAGAGTCAGGTAGAGTATTCCAGACATTGACCACTCTGTTGCTGAAGTCGTATTTCCTGCAATCAAGTTTGGTGCAATTAACCTTGTGTTTGTATCTATTGTTTGCTCTTGTATTGTTATGGTTGAAGCTGAAGTATTCATTGACAGGTAGGACATTGCAATGTATGATTTTATATACTATACTTAGATCGGATCGAAGGCGGCGTAGTTCTAGGTTTTCAAGGTCTAGAATTTCGAGTCTGGTGGCATAAAGTATTCTGCAACGAGTAAAGGAGTGAAGAATTCTTCTTGTAAAATATTTCTGGATTTTCTCAACTGTATTAATATCAGATACATAATGTGGGTTCCAGACTGATGAGATGTATTTGGGTATTGGTCTAGCAAATGTTTTGTATGCTCTAGTTATTAGTGTAATATTACCAGAGAAAAAGCTATGTAAGATTAGATTAACAACTCTTAGCGCCTTTTTGGTTATGTAGTTACAGTGGGCTCTAGCACTTAGGTCATTTGAGATGAGTACTCCAAGATCCTTTACAGAGTTTGGGTCATCAACAAGGTCTTGACTATTCAGCCTGTATTTTATTTTCTGATTTTTTTTTTGCCAATATGTAGGACAGAGCATTTATTTATTGAGATCTGAAGTTGCCATTTGTTTGACCATTCTGATACATAGTCAACGTCTTTTTGAAGGGTAGCGGTATTTTCTGTGGTGTTGAATAGCTTTACATCATCAGCGAAGAGAACGCAGTTGCTCTTGATATGATCACAGAGGTCATTTATGTAGAGTATGAAAAGAGTTGGTCCTAGAACACTGCCTTGGTGGACACCACTATTGACAGGTATAGAATTTGATAGGACTCTCCCAATTTTGACCATTTGTTGTCTGTTTGACAGGAATGCTTCTATCCAATTATGCAGGTGTCTAGAGATACCATAAGATTTTAGTTTTAGGAGTAATTTGTCATGTACCACTGAATCAAAGGCTTTGCAGAAGTCTATGTAGATTGCGTCTATTGCTTTGCCCTGATCGAGTTGTGTAGTCCATATGTTTTTGCAATGTAAGAGTTGCAGATTACATGATAATTTTTTCCTAAAACCAAATTGTTTATTAGAGAGTAGGTTGTTTGTTTTTAAGTGGAGGATGATGGATTGGTTTATAATTGATTCCATGATTTTACAGGTGACACAGCATAAAGAGATTGGTCTATAATTTTCAACTAGGCTGGGGTCTCCCTTTTTGAAGATGGGGATGACCGTGGCTTGTGACCATAGGTTTGGCAAGGAGCTGGTCCTGAAAGATTTTTCAAAGATTATGCTTAGAGGTTCTGCTATGGCAGTGGATAGCTTTTTTAAGAAGTAGGCACATATTCCATCTGTCCAATACATAGGATGGTTTTAGATTGCATAATGCTTTTTCAACATTGTCTTCTGTAAAATCGATATGTATTAGATCATTATAGTTGTCTGTGGTTCGACTAGGAAATACTGGGCATGATCCATTGCTGTTTACAAATACTGAGCCAAAGAATGTATTAAAAAGGTTGGCTTTAGTAGTGTCGTCCTTGCAGTCTTTACCATTAGATCCTTTCAGGGGTGGGATGGACCTTGAGTCTTTTAGTTTGTTGTTTATAAAATTGTAGAAAGCACGGGTGGAATTGGTGCGTAGAAGGTTTTCTTCTTGTTTAATGTGATAATTGGTGCATTCAGTTTTTATCTGGTGGCATAAATTTTTGTATCGGCTTTTGAAGTTGGCAACATGATCAGATTCGTTTTTCCGCCAAAGTGATTACTTTTTGGATTGAAGCTTCCTTATTGTTTTGGGTAATTTGTTTTTTCTGGTTTTGAGAGTTGTTAATGGTACATGTAGTTTGATGACTCTTTTGACTTCAAGTAAAAATATGTTGTAATTGTCTTCTATAGTATTGCATCCAGATAATAGAAATTGCCAATCAAGGGATGAGAGATCATTGTTTATAAGATCATAGTTGCCTTTTTTGAAGTTATAATTGGGGATTCCGTCATTGTGATGATTTTTGTGTGGACATATTTGAGGCAAAAGTCAATCATGTAGTGGTCACTGTTGGAAAAGGGTTCTTTAATTTGTATTCCATAAATTGAATTCAAACTATTGCAGAAGATGAGATCGAGGCAGTTGTTAAATAAAGACTGTAAGCATTGTATTTTTCTTCCTTTTTACACAACCTTGTGCCATATGATGCAGAAATGTATGACATTTGTGAGCCCAGGGCAGGCTTGAATCAATTTTCTTTAAAAGTGTACCCCCTCCAGAAAACAAACAAACAAACAAACAAACAAAAGCACCCGCAACAACAAAAGGTCAAGCACCAAGGAAAAAGTATCTGAAATGTTAAAATACAAAAGGGGAAGTTAGGTTGCTGAACAGTGGAAAATAAGGGTTCAAAATAAGGGATCAGTGTAGATCAATGGTTTTCAAGCTGTGATCTGCAAATCCTTGGGGTGCTACAATGTTATCACAGGGGGTCCACAAAGGCTTGAAGAAATGTTATGATTTAAATCTTGAGTTAAGTCTTGATGGTCCATAGTCATAAAAGGTTTTTAAAGTGGATTTGTGGTGATGAAAAGGTTGAGAACCACTGTAGTGAAAAATCAGCATATGTTGTCAACTGCATACCAACCACCACTACAAATATTGGTGTTAAACTTTAAATCCCTGAACAGTTCCCCCATTACATGTCCTTTGGAGGAGAAACCCTTCCAAAGAAATTTGACAGCCAATCATTCAAAATCCTCCTGATTGCACTGAATTTATTTATCTAATTTATCCACTTATCTCATTGAAAGCAACTCTGAGCAGTATACAAATCGTGTCAATTCTTTATTTGCAAGTGTGTGGAAGCTACTGCTGTTTGGGAAAGAAGTCCAGAAAAGTTTTTTAAAAAAGTTTTCTATCAGCCTCATTAGTATAATTTCTTAGCCCTCTGTGTAGCATTTGCAGAATACAAATGGCGGGGAAAGCTTCCATGAAAAGAAGATATCAAAGAAGCCTACCACTGCAGATGGTTTCTTGCCATTATATTAAAAGGTAATGTCCCTGACACAGTATGATAAGATTCTTTGGTTTTCAAGTATGGCAATTGACCCAAAGAAACAAGGCAGTGGAGGCTTTTTTGCATTTTTACTATTTGCTACAAGTATAATCAGGGGCTCTGTAACATAGTAAGAACCGAAATGTGATATTGAAGGACAGTTCACAGATGATGGTCTCAGGAATAGCAAGCTCCTGGGTAACTTGGATGCTTTTTAGATGTAGGGACTTTTTATAAAAGATAGCAACACCACCTCCTCTACGGATTTCACGACCTGATCGGTAAACATGATAGTCTCTTACTGTGGTAATAGAGTCAGGAGAAAAAATAAAATACAATAAATTTGTTTTCTATCTGCTTTACTAGAACAAAGATATCAGTGTTGTTGTTTTTAATATTTTTATTTTGGCTCTTGCTCCTTCCTGCCTGCTGCTAGTAGTGATAAAAACTCGTCTCCAATTTTTTTTGCTTGTTGGGAGGTAAATTTGTACAAGTAGGTTCTGTGAACTTATATTAGTCAGTTATATGAATATTGCACAAATATATTATGCATTTGAAGATAATAATAGGTGGCCAAAACTCACTGGCAGACAAAAAAGAAAAAGAAAACAAGACCAAGTTTCTTAAAATGCTTAAAATGGCCTGGAAATTCTCTGGTAGGAGATTTTAAAAAATGAATTATTCCAATGGCAGGAAAATGGAAGCATATTCTCCTATCACAATTGCTATATCTTTAAGAAAAGAGTAACTGCAATGCCCTGCTGATTGGGGGCGTTTAATGCTAGTTCTAGAATTGAAATACCAATGTTAGCCAAAGTCTTCATGTTCTGCAGGCACTCAGGATTTTATAAGGCCATTTGGAAAGGAAAATGCATATTTTACAATAACTGTAAAATATGTATGACTTGGACAAGTAGAACTTAATCTTTGGAAAAAGTGTAACATATATCATGATCAACCAGGGATTTAGGAGAAAAGTGCTGCTATCACAGCAAAGTCTGCTTTAGCCCCAATTACTAATGCATTGTTCCATTGGATCTATTGTTTTATAGCAGGGATGTCTACCTTGGCAACTTTAAGACTTGTAGACTTCGACTCCCAGAATTCCCCAGCCAGCACTGAAAGGTAGAACATATGGGATGAGGAGTAATATTAAATATTTTAGATCATAAATTCAATTTAACTGTTTTACAGGTGGAGCAGAAATTTTCTTTTTCTGAATGATCAACTGTAATATCTAACTTAGAGCCATTAAACTGACTTTTTAGCAGTCAAGATTATTTTATTACTTTTTTCATATCTAATTGAAAAGATATGATTTATCTAATCTAATACAGCTTTCTAATATAAGAGAACTAGTTTGATCTAATTGTTAAGGAACCATGCTTAAAAGTGGAAGACCCTAAGTTTAAGTCCTGCCTTAATCATGAAAACTAGCTTGGGTGACTTTGGGCCAGTCAGTTTCTCTCAACCCAGTCCATCTGACAGGTTGTTGTGAGGAGGAAGGTGTTGTATATGTTTTGTCGCCTTGAGTTATTTGTAAAAATAATAAAGGTAATATACAAATAAATAAATATTAGATTAGTATTAAACATATTAATATTCCTGCCTCCTATTTTCTCCATTATTCCTGATTTACAGCAAGCCTCTGTAAAGAGCTGATCTACACCAGTAACCTTATGATGTAGGATTAATTTTCAGATCTCTGGTGTTTGTGTTATAATGAATGGTTACCATTTCAAGATGGGTCTTTTGGGGGAGGCATGTTATAGCTTAATATATGTTTGTCACTAGTTTGATAGACCTGGAATCATTAACTTTTTGATTGATTTAGAAATGTTGATCTCAGTGAATGAGTCAATTGATAAGAATATAGCCCATTTTATAAAAAGATTAAGAGGGATTCTAATAGCCTGCTAGTTGAAAATTATATTGTTTTGAGTCAATTATTGAAAAGAGAAAAATACTGTATTAAAGATTTCTGTGGTTTTTAAAGATCTCTGTGGTTAATTCCTGCTCTGGAAACTACTTTAAAATTTAAATGAACCTGCAAGAATAGCTTGCCATAATGATAGCTCAACTGTTGGAGAAAGCTGAGGTGCAAGCAATCCAGTCATAATCATGAGAAGGATTCACTGTTCTGTCCTTGAAAGGGAAGACAATAGATGGGGTTCAGCTGATGTCCATTAATAAGTAGCCAGTAATAAGCCATAATCAAACTGTTAGCAAAAACCTGCATTTTCATTGGAACAACTATTTCAGGGGTGTAAAACTGGTGGCCCATGGGCTGGAAGCATCACGCACAGGCCATGCCCAACCCAGCTCCGTGAATGGGTAAAAACATGATGCAATGTCACATGATACAATGTGATGTGGCAAGTTTGATACCAGTGAACTACTTGAACTGTTATGCTCTGAGGCAGATTTCATTTGAAGATATGGAGGCCTAGAATGGCAATATAATCTACAATATTGAGATACTTCAACAAAATCAGAGAGCAGCATATTCCTGGCTATAGCTTTGTATTTTCAATTAGCTCTTGCAGTAATGGATATATTTAATTAATTAAGACATAATAATCACAATTTTCAGATAGAAGTAATCCAATAAACTTTTATTTAGCTTTTCCCATTTTTTTCAAAATGACAAAGTGAAAAACTATTGCCTCTTCCAACTATTTATTAAAAACATATTAATGACTAACAAGAATTTTAGTTTATACCAAGAATGTTGACACTTTATACTAATATAGTGCTTAATTTCCAGCAACATATTTATTGCCTAATAAAGTCTATGTACATTTTTAATGTTCTTTAATCTAGATTATTGTTTTATCAAATATAAAATACTGAACTTCAAAAACTTTTACTAAAGGCTATTGTGATCTAGACAGCTATCTTGTGAGAAGCACAATAATATGAAATGTCAATAATGTTTAGGGCAACAAATATGTTGCGATGCTAGCTAGTTAAACCAAAGCAACACATTCTCTGACTCACATGCTGATGCTAGATTATGTAATTCACCTCCCTTTTTTCCTTTGTAGGAGATAAATAAGCTATCAACCATCAGCACTAGTGAAATAAGTTTGAGATCCAGCTTAGAGTTCTGAATGCATCTAGCATTCATTCTCCATCGGGAGAGTCTGGGCATAAATTAGGAAGCATATTCTCTTGTGTTGAAAGGAATTTAGAATTGTTGACGGGGATCAGGCATAGATCTGTTCTTGGTGCCAATGTGATCCACTAGTATACATACAGTCACATAGTTGAGTATTTCTAACTATGATTAGAGCTACCAGAAACTGTCTTTCAGGTGAGGGTATTAATGGGAATCTATTTGGTAGTAATTAAATCCATGAGAATCTAAAGTAGATCCCAAGGAAGACAAACAGCGAATCACCGAGGGTGAGAGGTTTGAATTTCTGAGGAAACAATTGATTTTATTTAGTTATAAGATCTCCAACACACACACAAAGTGACTCTAGATGACCATATATATGTAGGTAGGCAGATAGAGATGCCTCTTATCCATCAAGGAAGACAAAATCCACCTAATATTTTAATTTCTATTGCCCCTCTTCAGAATCCACTTCTAGGATTCATGTGTTGTTGATGCCACAAATTTCTGACTTTTGTATAATAAATTAAAGGCAAATCAAATGAATTGAAAAGTCCTGGTTGTTGCTAGATGCCTTAATGCAGAGATAATTTCTTCAGAATTAGAAAACTGTTGAGTTTGTATTTCCAGGTGTATAATTATAACTATTCTGGATCCAGGTAGAATCAGACCCTTAGAAAGGATGCCCAGTCATTTCAAGAAATACCAGGGTGCTTTTTTCATCTTCACCAGTTACAAACATGAATTTTCTTCTATGGTAGAGGAAGTAGAATTTTCCAGAAGTTAATTATTTATTGCCTACTCTATAGTCACTGGCTAAGAACGTCTAAGTACTTTCATCTATGTCCCTGTTAAATATCATTAAGTTCATCTGGAAAGGAACAGGCTTCACCCACTAGTCATTTTTTGTGCCATCGTATGAACAGGAAAGCAACTTTTAATGACTGGCATGATGTAAGCATTCAAGTGATTTTATTGATTACATTACTAGTCAAATGCATTTTTGCAATAGGACTGGATAGGTAACGAGAGAAAATAAAATTTAAGTCTATTCAATCAGTAAGATTTTTTAAATATCTATTTAAAAATATTTATCCCAGAGAAGATTTGGCTCACAAGTTGCATCATGATTAATCTAAAAGATAAAGGACTCCTTTTTAAAAAAGCACTATTTATACTTTTCTGAAATGACAATATATTCATCCCTTTATTACAAAAATCTGGAGGCAAGACTATTTAAACCCATCTTATGAGACAACTAAAAATATGTAACTCATTCAGTTTGCAATGCTACCCACCATCTATCACTGTTTGACAAACAGTATCTGTTCTATGGTGGGGGCTTTTTCTCCCAAGATTCTCAGCTTTATCAAAAGCTGAATGTTTGCCCTGTACAGTGAAATCCACCAAAACCACTATGTTGCTTGATTTTAGGGCATGTTAAAATACATTAACCCTATACAGCAAGCAGATTGTTTCATGTAATTGTCACTTTAAAAAAAACATATTTTCACATTTCTGGATTTACATATGAAAGTATCAGCAATGCTTCATTTGTATTTTTATTTTCTTTAGATTACTCAGCATAACCAATAAGCTCTTTTTGGAGAAAGAAAAATCCTCAGAGCTGCATGTAAGATTAATCCTGTTAAGTTTTTCATTTTAATTTTATATTCCTTAGAAATACCTAATATGGCTGTTACATGACTTGCATATTATCTATTGCTCCATTTCCATGTTATCATTCTGATACCTTAACTCAAAAAAGACCTTCATTAAATGTTGATAGCTTTTGGTGGTTGGAGGCTTCAATTAATATTTTTGATGGAGGTGGAGTCAAGGTAACATTTCATCATCTTGCAGCAGCCCATTCATTCTGTGGAATGCCTCCCCCTTAATATTACAGCTGAATAAATTGATCAGTCTTAATTGGTCTTTTAAGAATAGCAAAGTATACACTTGACAAGAACAATCATTAATGGGTAGCCAGAGACCAGTAATTAACCTACATTTGGCAAAATCAAAATCTCCATGGTTTTCCTGGCTTGAGCACGACCCCAAGCAAATTACTAAATACACTGCCTAGCAAAGATTTTGCCTACTGAACACTTTTGGGTGTACCTTATAGTTTTTGGCTAGTTCCCAAATTCTAAACCTCTCTACATCATTTAGGAGGCTAAATGGGAAGTCTAATTCCATCTGCCAATGACCTGTTCCAATTAAATACAACTCTTATACTTTGTTGAACTCAATTCCAAACATTTTACTACTGTATTTATTTGAGATAAAAGGAGCAATTTGGCCCTTCTGAAGTTGAATATAAAACTGAATATTATACACAGCAGGCATCTTAATGTTTTATTCATTGCAATCTGCATACAGATAAACTTCACCAATATTTAATTCACTGCAGCATTTTGTAAACTTTGATAAGATTACATAAAAAGGAACTAAGTGTTTGTGTATAGCTTTAGCCAATATATTGGTTACTGTAAAAAAAATGAAATCACAATGAAAGTGGAGGCCTGATTTATTTAACTTGTCCAATTAGTTCATTACTTTACAGTTTTAGATAAAACTGAACTCCAGTACTTTGAAAACAAAACAAATCAATGGTAGTTTCTAGCAACCAGTTGTCAAGTAATGCAGAAAACATACATTGGAAAATGCTGCTTTTCATTAAAGTTGCATACTTATATTTACATTATTTCAAAATTCTTAAAGTCTGAGTGTAATGTAAAAATAATTTCTAAATCATTTAATATAAAATGCCACTCACATGTCTTCTTGGAAATAAGTGCTATTGAGTTCAATGGAACTTACTGTTATGCAGGTGGATATGACTGCTGTTTTAATGTGTTTTGCATGTAACTAAATATATTTATAAAATGTTATTCTATGCATTAAGCTTAGAACAGCATATTAACCACAGTTAAGATGTATTCCCTATTAACTAAGTTTTACAACTTAAGTTTACAACCCATTTTACTGATCTTAACAGAGTTACATAACTGTGTAGGACTGCAGCCTAGTTACACATATTTCAGTAACATACACATGTAATGAAGGTCAGTGTGAGGGATGCAGGTCAAATTGACAGCTGTTAAGCACTATTCACATTGTTAAAAATGACTGGATTTACAATACTAGTAGTTCATGGTTTGAAACTTGAGAAAAGATACAAGGTACAATGAAATACTCCATTCGCTAAAATGAGTGAGCTAAATTGCAAGATTTCTAGCAATCATGTGTATGTCTTTTTGTTACACTATGGTAACCATCTCAAATTATTACAAGAAAGCTAGTTTTTAAATACCCCATTGACAGATTTTCCTGTTATTGAGCCACATCAATTCTGCTTAAGGGGAAATTAATGCATACAAACACCCAGAGAAGCTGTTAAAGCAAAAGCAGATCAAAAAATGTTTCTGAGTGCTCCAAAAAGGATCCCAAAGATTTTAATTTCAGAATTAAAAAAGCCAAGCAACAGGAGTTTTTTATGGAAATTTATGGAACTTGTAATTATGGAGATGATTCAGATTTAAATCGGAGTATGAATTCAAAATGCTGCCATTGGGTAATGGGGTATGCAGATAGATATACTTATGCCCTGCTGCACAAGGGTGCTGAGGATAACCAAGAAGCATGCCCTTAAAGATAGCTAAGAGCAGCACTGAAGCAAATTGCCTACACTCTCCATATGAGTATATTAATGAAAGACATACTAAAAATACAAAAAGACAATTCTAAACAGAAATAAAATTTCAACTGTTATTGTGCTGGAGAATACTCTTTAAAGGAATAAGGCCGAGAAATTTAAGCCTGTCTCCAAGAGGAATACATGGTTTTTCCTGTACATTTTGATGCTTTTGTCATATTATCTATAGTAGAAAAATAAATTCTTTAGCAACCTAGAAATCATTTACAAAATGCTTGCAATTTATTTTCTTCTTAAAATGACTCTGTTAAACTAATGGCTATAAATAAAAGCTATTTAAACAGCAGATGATGTAAAACAAATTAATGCTACTACATTTACAGGACAATTTTTATTATTGTATTTATATCCTGTGTGCTTTGAATTGGAATAGAGCATTTGCTTTTGTAGAAAAGATAATTACTTGCAAGAATATAACACAAATATCAAGGTAATTTATAATATACAAATATTTTAACAGCAGCCTGGGTTATGGTATCTTAAGTATAATGGTAATGTAAGTCATAACTCTAAGTACAATACCTAGGACATAACGAAAAAGGCAATTTTTATTTCAGAAGGCCAAAGCCCATAAGAACCTTTAAAAAGTTTTTAAAATCAAAATCAAATTAAATTACCTTAGTATTCAAGAATGTTCTACATACTGCAACTGATAGTAAACAATGAGATGACAGCAGTTGTTAGTAAAATCTCCCAACTAGTGCAGATTTTGCAATGCTTTTTTTCTAAAGCTTATTTTTAAGAAAACTTTGCAGATGAAAGAAAAAGTTGAGACCTGGATGCAAATTTCATTCTGCTTATGAGCCAACTTTTATTCATTCTCTGTCTCTAAAGATTTATTCCAGAGATGGAAAATGATCTGTTTACGGGCATTGGAAATCTGTGTAAGTTGGGATCTCTCCACTGGATCACTTGTATAGATGAAAGAAACCCTTCCATTTGTGAACAGAAATCTGAACCAATTCAAATATTTTAAACCGTTCCATTTTTTTCATAATTAGCCTTTCATCACATTTATTAACTACCAACTATTAAGAATGTTTAAAAATTAAGCAGCATTCTTTAACAGAGATATTTGTACCAATATAAAAAAGGAAAATAATTTTAAATGGTGCAAAAGTTATTTTGAAAATATAATACAACAGTTCACAGGAAAAAAAAATGAACAGAGATATCTTTTTATATACAAATTTAGATGCTTCAGTACCCAAAGTATTTATTGCTATATATTAGCAATGCTTTTTATACCTTTAGAGGGTCACAGAAAAATAGACATAGTGTATATGTTAAATTTATGGTCTAGATTGTTTGGTTTAGCAAGTTCACACTACAGCAAAGTTCTCATTTATGTACGAAAAGTTATACAGCCTTATATGAAATCATCGAATTCTTTTCTCTACACTAAATGAATTTTCTAGTGAGAAAAATTAAAATATAGAAAATATATTAGGCTTACAAGACCTTCAATGATCTTTTAAACATGCAGTTTACAGAATTAACAGTATTATAAAAAGTTTCATTAATTAATGCAAATTAAGGGGAAAATAGATAATCATAACATATTTGCACAGTGCTTAACTCACTTTTACAATAAGCATGTCCTTGGTATTGTGCTACAAGAAAAAAATTCTAAAGCCCTCAACAAAAAATATCCACAGGTTTAAGAGAAAAAATGTATGGGAATGTGGCATTTATAACAGTGCAGTTTGTTTTTCCAAAATATGTTGCAATGTAGTATAAGTAGTTCATAATTTCTAAATAAGACATGGTTGTATTTTACGTGTAGAATAGGACTAAATTGGTATGAAAATGATGGGGAGGGGAGACAATTAAATAACAAAAAACAGCCCTAAAGCAGGCTGCAAATATTGAGTGTTCCATAAATGATTTATTTAATCATAACATTTCTATAGAAAAGTTTTATTCACAATATATTGTGACAAACTGTCACAGAAATGATAGTGATTGCGTAAATGTTCATGCAACAGCAGCTTTGCACTTTAGTTATTTATGATTTAAAAAATTAAACCTCTCCAGTCATGCTAATCACATAATTTTGACCTGCAGTGTTATGAACAAGGTGGATAGAGTGACTACAAACAAAAATATCTTAGTTTAGATTCAAATTCTTTCATAATGAAGTTGTCATTGTATCTTGAAACATGCACATCCAGGTTTCCTCTGTATCCATTGCCAAGCTCTTGACAAATCATTTTGTCAGTTGTTTTATTTAAATAATTCCAAGAGGATCTGCTTGCAACTGAGGTTGTATTAGCTGAGGTTGTAGAGGTGGTGGTAATTGTAGTGGTAAAATTGGGTCCACCATCTGTACTGGATTCGAGCCTGAAAGCTGATGTGCTACATTGTCAGACATTTCTGAAATTTCTCCACCATAGAAGAAAAACTGGCATTGTTGAATGACTGTTTCTATTACTGACTGAAGGATTTTGGTGGTTGACAGGAATTCTCTGTTTTCAAAGTCAGGTCTCATCAAAGTAGGCCAGAAACATATAGATAAGTTATCTGCAGTCATTAGGTTGGTTCTGCTCTGTTGACTAACTCTATAATATGAATAAATGTATTGAAAAATTAATATTTGATTGAAAATACCTGAAAATGTTACATAGCATTACATTTAATATATTCAGCAGCTTTTAGGCATTATATCTTGAACATAATGCAACAACAAACAAGCCTCAGTCATATGATTATTTTTAAAATACAAGAAAACAGGCATAATTACCTAAGAATTCCTTACTCTACTATTTCTCTGCATGAATAGAAAAAAATAGAAAGATCTACAGTCTATTAAAATAGAGAAAATGGATTGTGTAAGTTCTTCATACAAATGCACTAGTGCCAAAGTTCTTAAAGAAAACAACAATCAGTTTCAAGTTCAATTCTACCATTATGACAACATTTAATCTATTTCACAGTCACTTTTATACACAGATCTAAATAAAATAAAAATATAAAAAACAGATTTAAATAAAATGACTATATTATTTCAGTGATTTACATTCAACTAGGTGCCTACACTATCAGAAGTTAACCCACAGATATTATGGGTGTCTATTCCTTACCAGGTCTGCACTGACAGGTTTGAAGGCTGTCTGTAGCACACAATGACCAAGGCCAGTTAGTCTTTACTTAATAGTCAAAGTGAGATGGATCCTCCAAAAAGGTACTTACAACCCAATTTTGAAGTTCCAACAGCCGCACACAAACCTGTGATCATATTGTGGGTGTTTGGCAACCACCTTACTTTTATGCCCGTTTGCAGCATCCCAGTCATACAACCATGCTTTTCAATTGTTGAGGTTTTTTGCCAGTTTCTGGTGTTTACATCCAGTTTCTCGCAAAAACAGTCCACTGGAATTTTACAAGATATAAATTACAGAATTTTTAAGCCAGCATGAGAGGAAAACTTTAAGAGATGTACATCTCTTAAAAGAAATTTCCCACAACAGATGCTATTACTAACAAGAGCACCTCTACTTCTTATCAAGTCTCTCAATCTATTGGTGAGTGGGTAAGTAAGAGCTTCACATTCATATAAATGTAGACAGTTTTATATTGCTACATCATCCCACTGATTCATTAAAACATTTCATTTAATGATGCCTTACATCAGGGGTGTCAAACTCGATTTCATTGAGGGATGCATCAGGTTTGTGGTTGACCTTGGGAGCATGACTCACTTGTGTTGGGGGGCACCTGTAGTGGCCTGAGCACTCTGCCAGCAAAAATGGGCTCCCGAGCTTTTGTCAGCAAAACTCCCGAGTTTTTGTCAGCAAAAACAGAGCTCAGGAGGGCCACACACTGCCCTCACAAGCTGTTTTCATTTGCAGAGGCACTGCAGGCCAGTTCTTTACTATTTCCAGGGTGGCCCCTGGGCCAGATCTAAGCACCCTGCAGGCCAGATATGACCCCCGGACCTTGAGTTTAACAACCCTGCTTTACAACAATGGACAACATTGTAATACCCAACTGCTACAGAAATATGGATAAGGCTTTTATAGATCTTTCTAATTTACAGTTTAATTGTTATTACATTTGTTTACCGGCCATCTTGCACAAGATGACTTAATGTTTCATGCAAGCATCTTTATGCATAGCAGATTAATATGATTAATCTTTCTGATAAATATTAATGAAGTTATTTAACTGCAATTGATATTTGGCAAAAAAAATACCTGTTCAGATGAGTTATTACATATTTGAATACTTCATAATTCACTGGATGGAATTTCTTCACAATTTCCTTTAATTCATACAGCCTTTCAGTCTTATCAAGAATTTCTGTAAAAATAAAAACAAAATGTTAAAACAATAAGCACTGTTTTTACTTTTGGGACCTAATACGTTCTGGGACACTTATGAGGAATGTTAACCTATGTTTATGTAATAGCTAGTCATTAAATTTTTCTCATATGTAGGGAACAGGATGAAAACTGATGAGTGGGTAAACATTTGAAGAAAAGAATCTGAAGTAACGTTTTAGAGAATTTTCTGTTCTATAAATGTATGTGAAAAAATTGTTAATTTCTCCTCTTCTGCCTCCATGAGTGACAATCCTCTGGAGATGTGCAGGATCTGTGGAAGACTTCAGAACAATAATACAATCATGCTATCAATAAAGTGCATTCCATTGGTGGGCAGAGAAGTTTGGTTTCACCCTTTAAATAGGTAGAGTTCACTAGTTTAGTTTAGTATGGTATAATAAAAATACAAAAATTTAAAATATAATAAGGCAAGATAATGATTAGAGTAGAAGGATTAATTATTCCAAAGTTTTTATGTGAAGCTTTCTGTGATTACTTGGAATGTGGAGGCTGAAGCCAATCACCCAGGTTCCTTTCCCATCATTTTAGGAGATTTTAATCAAGCAAATTTAAGAAAAGAGCTCCCAAAATATTTCCAGCATGTAAATTGTCCCACCAGAGGCAAAAATACTTTAGACCACTGCTACACAACAGTAAAAGATGCTTATAGGTCATTACCACGAGTAGCTGTGGGACACTCTGACCACTGCATGATTCACCTTGCTCCTGCTTATAGACAAAGACTTAAAACCATTAAACCAACAATTAAATCAGTGAGGACTTGGTCGGATGAGGCAAAGCTGAAACTCCAGGCCTGCCTTGATTGCACTGATTGGAATGTTTTTGAAGATGCCCCTGCAGACCTAGATGAGCTCACAGATACTATAACATCATATGTTAGCTTCTGCGAAGACTTATGTGTACCAACAAGGAACCTGAAAATATATAGCAACAATAAACCTTGGTTCACAGCTAAACTTAAGCAGCTATGTCGTTCCAAAGAGGAAGCTTACAGAAAAGGTGACAGAATGCTATACAACCAGGCCAGAAACATATTAACAAGAGAGATCAGAGCAGCAAAAAGAAGCTACTCTGAAAAGTTAAAGAACCAATTCTCAACAAATGAACCAGCAAACATGCGGAAAACTCTTAAAAACATCACTGGCTTCAGCAAACCTCCTTCCCAAGCAGAAGGAAATCAACAACTAGCAGATTACCTGAATGTGTTCTACTGCAGGTTTGAAAAGAAACTACAGCCATCTATCTCCACAACACACATCTCAAACACACCAACAATAGACAAGCCTCCTACAACTGGCTTCAATCCATTGGGCTCACAACCTCTGGTGATTACAGAAAAAGAAGTGCAAGATCTATTACACAGACAAAAGCCAGGAAAAGCACCAGGGCTAGACAAGATAACTCCTTCTTGCTTAACAGTCTGTGCTGACCAATTGGCTCCCATCTTCACCCAATTCTTCAATAGATCACTAGAGATGTGCTATGTTCCTTAACCCTAACCCTTCCTGCTTCAAACGTTCTACCATCATCCCAGTGCCAAAGAAGCCCTCCATCAAGGAACTGAATGACTACAGACCAGTTGCTCTAACATCTGTAGTTATGAAAATCTTTGAAAGGCTTGTGCTGTCCCACCTAAAAACCATCACGGATCCGCTGTTAGATCCCATGCAGTTTGCATACCGAGCAAATAGATCGACAGATGATGCTGTTAACATGGTTCTGCACTACATCCTACAACACCTCAAATCGTCAAATACCTATGCAAGGGTTCTCTTTGTAGACTTCAGTTCAGCATTCAATATCATCATTCCAGACACTCTTCTAAGTAAACTAAACCAACTTGCAGTACCTGAACACACTTGTAAGTGGATCATAAGCTTCCTAACAGACAGGAAGCAGCAGGTGAAGCTAGGCGAAATCACATCCGATATCTGTACAATCAGCACAGGGGCCCCCCAAGGCTGTGTACTATCTCCACTTCTCTTCTCTCTATATACCAATGACTGCATCGCAAATGATCCATCTGTTAAAATACTGAAGTTTGCTGATGACACAATAGTCATTGGTCTTATTCGAGACAACGATGAATCTGCATACAGACAGGAGGTTGTACAACTTGCCTCGTGGTGTAACCGGAACAATCTGGAACTGAACACACTCAAAACCGTAGAAATGGTGATAGACTTTAGAAGAAATCCTCCCATACTACCACCTCTTACAATTCTAGACAACACAGTATCAACAGTAGAGACCTTCAAATTTCTAGGTTCTACTATATCACATGACCTAAAATGGACACCTAACATCAAAAACGTCATCAAAAAAGCACAACAAAGAATGTTCTTTCTGCGCCAACTCAGAAAGCTCAAAGTGCCCAAGGAGCTGCTGATCCAGTTCTACAGAGGAATTATTGAGTCTATCATCTGCACCTCTATAACTGTCTGGTTTGGTTCTGCAACCCAACAGGACAGACACAGACTTCAGAGGATAATTAGGACTGCAGAAAAAACAATTACCACCCACCTGCCTTCAATCGAGGACCTGTAATACTGCACGAGTCAAAAAGAGGGCTGCGAAAATATTTACAGACCCCTCACATCCCGGACATAAACTGTTTCAACTCCTTCCCTCAAAACGACGCTATAGAGCATTGCTCACCAGAACAACTAGACTCAAGAACAGTTTTTTCCCGAAAGCCATCACTCTGCTAAACAAATAATTTCCTCAACACTGTCCAACTATTTACAAAATGTACACTACTACTACTGTTAATCTTCTCATCACTTCTTATCACTCATCCCCTCCCATTTTGACTGTAATTTTGTTGCTTGTATCCTCTGTTTCCTAGTATGATTTGATGTTGATTGTACCCTATGACTATCATTAAGTGTTGTACATTATGATTCTTGATTCTTAACGAATGTTCCTTCTTTATGTATACTGAGAGTATTTACACCAAGACAAATTCCTTGTGTGTCCAATCACACTTGGCCACTAAAGCATTCTATATTGCCTAACTATAAAGGCATACAAAAGTCCTCAAATGGGAAATATAAGAGAAAAAAAAACTCATAAATCTGTGAAATCATCAAAAGGTACCTAACAGATTGAAATGAATAATCCAATACAGAGTATAGTAGGTAAGATACAGAAAATGGTTATCCATAACATGTATTCTATGAGAAGAAAAAGGAAATTACTTACTTGATGCTTCAACTAATTCTGGATGCAGTGAATAAGGAATTAAAGGATCTGGGAGATCTGCAAAGAAAGCTTTAAGAGCTCCTGCCACAGCGTTTACTGTTACATCCATAGATTCCAGACTAATATTATGATCTACAAAGCAGTATGAAACAATGTATTAGGAATGCAAAAAAATTCTACTATACATTTCTCAAGAGAATTCATTCACTATAAACACAAAACAAACATTAATTTTCAATTTAAAATATATTTCACAATTATTACTACTAAGCCCCTTCCCATATCAATGGGTTTCATGTTTATTATGTGAAAAAAAATTGCATTTCTCTGCTAAAATTCATTCTTATTTTTCTAAGTTATCAAGATTGCTAGAGGATTAGTTGCCCCACACAATTTTGTATCTGATACAAATCTGATTAATGAAGAAAATGTTTAGCTAATTAATGAGTACAGGACCAAAGACTGCCTACTGTTTTACATGTATATGCTGATATCTAGTTCCTGTAGGTATTCTTTCTTGTTCTAAGATTTTCATTAGGCTTCTGAATGACCATTTTTAATCTATTTTTCTCAGAATTACAGATAGTCCTCAAAAACTGACAACACATTTGTAGACCAAAGATACAACAGTGTTGAAAAAACAACTTTACAACCAATTTACAACTTATGACATTCACATGGTCTGTTAGTCATCTAATTGCCATTATAGTTAATACGGCATTCCATGTCTGACCTGTTGTTTTTCTCTCACATCACCCCTTGAAAAATGGAGAGACTGAAGAAGTGATTAGAAAAGAATAAGCAGGTACATAACAGGGAATACATAATGAAAGCAACATAGCTGGTATATCTCCTATTGTGTATCTGCTTACTGTACTCTCTTTTAATTCTGTCTCCAATCTCTCTTCTGTGTGTGGGGGGGTGTCATTGGCTACAGACCCCTCCTTGGCGGCTTGTTGGGACCCTTCTTTTTGAGGAAGACAGGTAGAAAAGGAATTGCTATTGACATGTGCAGAGGGGGTGAAGGTAGAGAAGTGACAAGAAGCAACCTAGGTGTCAGTGGGGATGGAGGAGATAAGAGCATGCCAAGTTTGCTTTGAGGAAAACGTTCACTAAGAAAGGGCTGGGACTCACAGTTGCCAGCACCAACCAGCACATTGTTTTCAATGTGTATTCTTCATTGTGTGCCTGCTTATTGTCTTCTAATCCATTTCTCCCCAATGAATACAAATATAAACATTAATTTATCTTCTAGTTCATTATCCAGCACTGAGATGAGCATTCAAAAGAGTGTGGTTAGAAGGCAAACAAAAACCAGAGTTTTAAAACTGATTATTCTTGTCAGTTTTAGGTGGTAAGCAGATATGTAGTCACTTAGCAACTGCTTTATTTATCTAGGGAGAGCAGGGAGGAGAGAGGCTGGGCCTGGTATGTGGGAGGGGAAGAAGAAAGTTAAGCTTCTGTATTCTTTGGCTTCTGAGGCTAAAGTATAGTAAAAGCTCAAGAAAATGAAAGATTCTTCTGACTATATGAAGCTTATTACAACAGAACAGAAAAGAACTTGTCTGTCTAAAGCAATGATGGTTAACTTTTTTGTCTTTGTGTGCCAAAAGTGCACATGCACACACGACAGCGTGCATGCATGCCTGCACCCATAATGCAATACATGTGCGACCCCGTCCTGCTCCCCCCACTCCCCTGTGCATGCGTGCAGGACCTTCCATGCTCCCCCACCCCTGCATGCGTACACATGCACCCAGCCCCCCATACATGCATGGCAGATACCCGAAAATCAGCTGGCTGGTGGGAGGCATGTGTGCATGTGCAGTGGAACTGAGTTGGGGCGACGGCTCATGTGCCCGCAAAGATGGCTCTGCGTGCCACTTCCGGCACACATGCCATAGGTTCGCCATCATGGGTCTAAAGGAAGCTATGAATTGGTTTTGGCTCTTGCTTTTATTGCCATTTAATTGTATTATGATTCAAGTAACATATAACAAGTGATAGAATTTTCAGATAACACATGAACCCAGAATTTATATTAAAATATATTTCATATAATACTTTTTTTGGTTTTGATTGGTGTTTTTCTAAATAAATTCTAGTGATTTTATTGGTTTATTGTATATATTGGGTCAGGGGTTGCAACTCAAGCCTACAAATGAACCACATGAATCTACTGCATTTTGTAAAATGGTGTCCATCACTGCAGTAAAAAAAGTGGTGGGCTATATTTTCTAAAATTAAAAAACTTAAAAGGCTGGAAAAGGAACATTTCACCTCATGGAAGCTTTGCATTCCAACCACCATTTTCAAAAGTATTCCAAACCCTAAATTTGAGCAATGCAATATTTGATTATTTGGGATTATAAAAGGAGTGCCATAAACAAGTTTATTTTTATTATAAATCTCATGGGCTCTAAGAGACATTATGCAGAAAAAGAGGCTTCGGAATTGAGTAAAATAAAGTATTATATACTGAATTAAACATCAACATACCAACACATACAGTACAGCTAACCTATTAAACTAGTTTTAATACACTTATATATTCATGTTATTAGATTTCTCTGATTAGCTTCTACAAAGATAGTATCATAGTGTTTTAAATACTATACTAAAATAACATTACATATTTATAACTATGTAATCATAAAAAAGATCCCCATTACCTTGGTCAAATTGCTTTTGAATGTTGTCTTGATCTGTTTTATTACCACTAACACGATAGAGACCTTCAGTACACAGACCTTTGGGAAAAGGAAGAAAACGTTGAAGGATGGAAGTCATTTACATAGTAAAAAAATTCTTCCAGTAAATACTTATTTATTTATTTATTTATTCGTACTTCTATACCGCTCCCTCTCCCAAAAAGGGACTCGAGGCGGTGTACATCCAACAAACAAGATAATACAGATAACAGAAGTGAAAATCAAATAGATAATCTCAGATAGCTAAGAATAATATTGATATTTTTCTCATAAATACATCAATGTAAATAAACTTTAATTCACATTATTTATTATTTCTTTATAAAGTTCTAAATGAGGAACAAGTAAGACTTTCAGAATTACTTAATAGCAAGAATAAATATTTAAATATAATTTCTTACCTGTATCTTCAATAAACTGCACACACTTCTCAACAAAGAGAGGAATAGATTTTTCAGGTGTAACCAGATCTTGTAGGGGCATCCCAAAATAATTACTTTCCCAGTTTCTACGAGTTGGTGGATTGAATGTCTTTGTTTTCTTTTTTTGCTGCAACGAAATAGCATTGTCAAGAATATTAGCTATTGAAATAAATATTCCCTAACAACTACATAATATTAGAAAGGCAATTCTTCACATGGCAATGTTCTTTTTGAAGATATATAATAAATAAAAAGAAAACCAAATTTGTTCAATGTGCTACAGATGCAAGGATCCTGAATCTTTTTCAGAGCATGATGAGGAAAATAGCTACTGGTTAAGTTTCTTATTGACAAAATGACTGTTGATGACAACATAACCAAACCTCTATTGCCTGAATGCTACTTTTCATCCACATCTAATCCTTATTTATGAATTTCATACTACTTATTGCTCATGTCTTATACGTAAGCTTTTGATGGACTGGTTTATTTACTGATTTAGAAAATTTATATAGCCACTCAACCTGAATAATTGCTACTCTAAATAACATATAAAATGCCCCCCAAAAACATTGTATAACCACGATTAATAAAAAATCTCATATTTCATCTGCAAAAGACATTGTGAAAGCTTATTGTAAACTCTTGCCTTTTGGATTGAAATTATAAAACAGATTCATTTCTGACTCTGTGGTATGGTAGAATAAAGTAATAACATACAACCTCAAATTTTTACTTTTACATTCTCATTATATCTGCTCTCATTAATATGAGATATAATCAGACATAATATAAATTTTCCTTATTTTCTGGTACAGAATGCTTCAACTTTCAAAATATACACATGAGACTAGATAGATAGATAGATAGATAGATAGATAGATAGATAGATAGATAGATAGATAGATAGATAGATAGATATAGATATATATAGATATACATATATACAGTGGGGCAAAAAAGTATTTAGTCAGCCACCAATTGTGCAAGTTCTCCCACTTAAAAAGATGAGAGAGGCCTGTAATTGTCATCCTAGGTATACCTCACCTATGAGAAACAAAATGTGAAAACAAATCCAGACAATTACATTGTCTGATTTGGAAATAATTTATTTGCAAATTATGGTGGAAAATAAGTATTTGGTAACCTACAAACAAGCAAGATTGCTGGCTCTCACAGACCTGTAACTTCTTCTTTAAGAGGCTCCTCTGTCCTCCACTCATTACCTGTAGTACTGACACCTGTTTGAACTTGTTATCAGTATAAAAGATACCTGTCCACAACCTCAAACAGTCACACTCCACACTCCAAACTTCACTATGGTGAAGACCAAAAGCTGTCGAAGGACATCAGAAACAAAATTGTAGACCTGCACCAGGCAGGGAAGACTGAATCTGCAATAGGCAAGCAGCTTGGTGTGAAGAAATCAACTGTGGGAGCAATAATTAGAAAATGGAAGACATACAAGACCACTGATAATCTCCCTCGATCTGGGGCTCCACGCAAGATCTCACCCCGTGGGGTCAAAATGATCACAAGAACGGTGAGCAAAAATCCCACAACTACACGGGGGGACCTATTGAATGACCTGCAGAGACCTGGGACCAACGTAACAAAGGCTACCATCAGTAACACACTATGGCGCCAGGGACTCAGATTCTGCAGTGCCAGATGTGTCCACCTGCTTAAGCCATTAGATGTCCGGGCCCGTCTGAAGTTTGCTAGAGAGTATTTGGATGATCCAGAAGAGGATTGGGAGAATGTCATATGGTCAGATGAAACTAAAGTAGAACTGTTTGGTAGAAACACAACTCGTCGTGTTTGGAGGAGAGAGAATGCTGAGTTGCAACCAAAGAACACCATACCTACTGTGAAGCATGGGGGTGGCAACATCATGCTTTGGGGCTGTTTCTCTGCAAAGGAACAGGACGACTGCTCCGTGTACAGGAAAGAATGAATGGGGCCATGTATCGTGAGATTTTGAGTGCAAACCTCCTTCCATCAGCAAGGGCATTGAAGATGAAACGTGGCTGGGTCTTTCAGCATGACAATGATCCCAAACACACCACCCGGGCAATGAAGGAGTGGCTTCGTAAGAAGCATTTCAAGGTCCTGGAGTGGCCTAGCCAGTCTCCAGATCTCAACCCCATAGAAAACCTTTGGAGGGAATTGAAAGTCTGTGTTGCCCAACGACAGCCCCAAAACATCACTGCTCTAGAGGAGATCTGCATGGAGGAATGGGCCAACATACCAGCAACAGTGTATGACAACCTTATGAAGACTTACAGAAAACATTTGACCTCTGTCATTGCCAACAAAGGATATATAACAAAGTATTGAGATGAACTTTTGATATTGACCAAATACTTATTTTCCACCATAATTTTCAAATAAATTCTTTCCAAATCAGACAATGTGATTGTCTGGATTTGTTTTCACATTTTGTCTCTCATGGGTGAGGTATACCTATGATGACAATTACAGGCCTCTCTCATCTTTTTAAGTGGGAGAACTTGCACAATTGGTGGCTGACTAAATACTTTTTTGCTCCACTGTATAGTATAGTACGTCACATAATACAACTAAAATGGTTACAAATTTGTTAAAAGAGAATTGTTATAGCAATGGTACTGTCAGAAAACAGAAATCAAACTCTACCAGTATTTCTTGTCAAACAGCAAAATTTGTGAAGACTTTACTAAATACAAACATTCAAATTAGGAATTTTCTGAAGTTAGGTACTTTAATAATTGTCAATTTACTGAACCATTAAAATACTATTTGAATAAACAGTGTATCAGATCCGTGTATCTGCCATTCTTCAGTGGAAGAAGAGGGGGAGAGTTGGTACAAGTAATCCTTTTTGATGTAACCTGATATATTAAATCCTATATTGATTCTGTATGACTTGCATATGATATACAACTGGAGGAGTGGAGCCAGATGTCCAGAAACTTGTCACCTCTTGAAGAGATAAAAAGATGAGAAGGAACCATAAAAATTCCAGCTCTGGAAAACACTCCTGGGAACTCTGCTAAGATACATTCTCAGAGAAGGGGAGGGGGGAAATTAACACGTTGGTTCTTTGTTTGACTAAATCCACATCCGAATAAGGGGAGGGATTTTAACTTTCTTTATCTGTGACTGTATGCCTGGGGATATCTTAGACTCTGTTTTGCCTAGTGTTGAGATAAAATTTCTTTCAATAAAGGATTCCTTTTGATACACCTGGTCTTCAGAAGTTCATTCTTTTCTATTGAAGGTAAATAGTCCAATGCTTACATAAAGCAGAGTCTGCAATAGAGGTCAATCCCAGAGAGGAATTTTTTTTTAAAAAAAGCTTCACTCTACCGAGAGGACCCTACAAAAATGTCTGAATATAGCAAGGAGAAAGGGGAAGCCGAATGCTGGTGAGAAACTTTGCCATCTATCCAGCCAGACACTGACTTGGTGTACCACATCGGAGACAGTGAAGTGGCCGGTGAAAATTCCATGAAGCCCTGGTGGTCTATTGGCATAGGAGAGACAGCTGGGATGGAAGAACCAAGGGAGTAACCCTCACCCTGGGTAACCGTAAACCCGGGTGGAAATTGGAGCTGGAGGCCCTATCGGATCAGGAAGAATGGGTCGAGGAACCACCAGCGGATGACCAACTGAAACAGTACATAAATCGCCTCATAAAAGAAGCCCTGGAGGACCTCAATGTGAGGGATGGACCGGGCCACCAACATAGAAGAGTGAGGGAACCAGAAATTGGGATAACCTGAGCCATCACCCCTGATCCAGCTGAGAATAATCGGACAGAGAAACAAGCCAAAGGTCCAGCAGCCATACCAGGTACCCGACCCCTTGCCGCCCCAGAGCAGGGGATTAACCCACCCCAACACAGGGATATACAACTGCAGAGAAAGGTCCCACCCTTGGGGGTAAAATTCGATGGAGACCCCAGAAACTGGGATTTTTCCTGGCACAAGTCCTCACCTACATGCAAGAATACGGGTGGAATTTCCCGACCCAAGAGGCCCGAGTGCAAGTCATCAACCTGTCCCTAGAAGGGGCAGCAGCCAAATGGATGGTGACTTTCCACAACATCAACACCTCAAGAGCTGAGGAACTTTGATCGATTCATGACAGCCCTACATCATCACTTTGAAGACCCCCTCACCGATAGAAAAGCCTGCAACCACATTAGAGTCATAAAGCAAGGCCGTTGCCCGGTAGCTGAGTACACCGAGGAATTTCGTGATCTCGCCAGGCGAGTAGACTGGGCAGAAGATATCCTAGTCTGTTGGCTCAAAGGTGGACTCAATGATGACCTGTATGCTGCCTGCCTGGCCCGTGGAGCCCCAAACCTCCTGCATGAATGGAGGAGAGGAGATAGACATGACCCAAAACCATTACCACAGTGGCAAAGTCTGGAGAAGATCCCCACCCCAGGGAAAGCAGGAATTTGACCCCAAGACTAGCTGGCTGCTTTAAGTGTGGAAGAGAGGGGCACTGCGCACAGAATGCTGTTCAAAAACCCCTGCTAGAAAGCCAGACCAACCATCAAGGAGATGGAAAACCCAACCCTCGATGAAAAGAAACTGGCCTGAGAAACTGAGAAGCTGTGAGGTTCCGGTCCCTCCCTCAATCCAGAGGAAGAACCCCCAATGCCCCGAGGAGACCTGAGCCAGTCCGAAAGCGATCCAGAAGATGACTCATTGGTAATTAAATCAATCACTTTACCCCTAAGATTGTTTATCCCCAGCCGAGGGAAGGGAGAGGAAGTGGCAGCGTTACTGGATTCGGAATGCACCTGGTGCCTAATAACCCCTCCTACCAGGGACTAAACTTCCAAAACCAAAAATGTACTGCATGTCCCCCAGAGAACTAAAAGAACTCAGAGCATTTATTGATAAAAATCTAAAAAGGGGTTTCATCGAACCTACCCGACCAAAAATAGCAGCATATATAAAATGGAAGATGGTTTTATGTTTTTTATGTTTTGTATGTGTATGTTTGTTTTTAAAATAAAAATTCTTTATTAAAAAAAAATAGCAGCCCCAGTATTATTCCGTGAAAAGAAAGATGGCTCTTTGCATCTATGTGTGAATTACCAAAATCTAAATGCCATCAGTGTGGAGAATATGTACCCACTCCCCCTCATGAAGAACATGTTAGCTCACCTCTCTAAAGGATTTTTTTTTTCAAAGTTAGACTTACGAGAAGCATACTACCACATTAGAATAAGGGAAGGGGATTAGTGGAAGACGGCTTTTAACACCCCACTGGGATGCTACCAATTTAAAGTGCTCCATTTTGGATTACAAGAAGCCCCTGCCATGCTCATGTAATTAATTAATAAGACCCTCCATGAATTTTTGTACAAAAGCGTTCTTGTTTATCTCAATATTTTAATCTACACTGAGACAAAAGAACATACCAAATTACTTTGTGCAGTCTTCACAAAACTCCTAAACGCCAAACTATATGCAAAACCCTCTAAATGTGAATTCTACCAGGAAAAAATTGACTACCTGGTATATAGATATCCCACGAGGGAATAGAGATGGACCCACAAAAAGTAAAAGCTGTCTTCGATTGGGAGACGCCCCATACTCGCAAACAACTGCAAAGCTTCCTGGGTTTTGCAAACTTTTACCACCAGTTCATTTCAGCTTTTGCGAATATCGCCCTCCCCATCACGAACTTGTTAAAAACGAAGGGGGCAACCCCTTACCTGGACGATGGACTGCCAAGCGGCATTCAAAAAACTTAAACAACTGTTCTCAGCAGAATCAATCCTGAAATACCCAGACCCTGAACAACCATTTGTCATCCAAGCAGATGCTAGCGATGTAGCAGTTGGAGCAGTTCTACTCCAAAAGAATGGACATGGATAGCTACAACCATGTGCTTATACTTCCAAGAAATTGACAGACACCGAACAAAGGTGGGTCATATGGGAGAAAGAGGCATATGCTGTGCAATGGACATCCTGGAAGGGAACCAAATCCCCTTTGAAATCTGGACTGATCATAAAAATCTAGAAGCCCTGAAAACTCCATGGAAACTCTCAGAAAAACAAGCAAGGTGGGCTCAATATTTTAAACGGTTTAATTTCACTCTCAAATGTTTCCCAGGGTGGAAAAATTTCTTGGCAGATGCCCTTTCCGGAAACCCCAATACAACAGCAAAAAGATTGAAGTTATGAAACCCATGATTCAATCAACCCAACTTGCAGCCAAAGTAATCACCCGGGCACAAGAGAAGAATCACTGACTGACAATGTAATGAGACTTAAATATTTAAGGAGGCACTACTTAAGGATGACTGGCTCCAGGCTAACAAAGACACTTGCTTATTCAAAGCCTGGGTAGGCTTTGAGTACTCTAGCCTGGGTAGGAAACAAACTTTATGTCCCTGCCAGCCAGAGGATGGAGCTCATGAAATGTTGCCACGACTCAAAAATAGCGGGTTTATTTTGGGGGTAGGGTTTATGTTAGATGCACACTTAAAAACCAGGCTAGATTTTAATTTTCGGGGTAGGTCATATTTTCGGGAAAACATATGTCAAGCTACTTAAAATTATTGGGTTCCTAATGTCCATAATGCCTTCCTGAGCTCAAGATTAAAAATAACTCTGTAAGGAGTGTAAACCCAAAAAGATAAATTTGTTGCTTTTATTTTTATTATTTTTATTAAATGTTTGCTGCCATCTCGCCATCAGGCAACTCGAGGTAACTTTTGATGTAAATAACATTATTTTATCTTGTGCTCTATCAATTTTACTTCAGGCACAATAATTTTAAAACCTTTTCAATCCAGCAAACCTATTAAAGTGCAAACAATGCCTACAAAATACTAGAGAATACTGTCTAGATCACGGATGTCAAACTTGATCATGCCATGGGCCAAATCATGACGTACTGCACCGTTTTTTCCTTTGTGGAGCTACAGTGGGCATGGCCTGTGTGTGATGTATCTGACCCGTGGACCACTTGTTTGACAGGCCTAGTCTAGATGATTAAAAGTTTTACTTTTTTAGTCATAATAAGCAATTTCTCTACAGAATAACATGTTCTTCTGAACAAATGTTTTTTTTTTCAAAACCAAATGCTACAGACACTTCATAAAATATGAAGAAAATAAATTCCATACTTAAGAAAAACAGCTGCAAGGAAACAACCAAAATAGTCAACTGGGCTTTGATCTAACAACTTAAAATGGTTTACTACCAAATTATTTTCTCAGAAAATTTACTTGGGTACCACCACAATCGTGTTATAATTTCAAACATGTTTTTTGCTAACCTTGTGCTCTTAAAGTTGCTTTGTATATTAACAAATGTCATTTTTTTCTAAACCAAGGTTCAATAAGAAACAAGTTTAAGTCAAATCAAATTAGTTACTGCTGCTAAAGTTCCAAGGAGCAGAAATGGACCCCATTTATATCATAGAGTTTATATATCATTTTCTAACAATTTTCATTATATCTATAAAAAAAGCAACATTTTGACTGTATTTGACTCGACTATAAAAACATTTTTAAAACATACCTTCTTGTCTTCTTTCACTTTCTGTGTTTTCTTCTTCATCTTTTTATCATCCAGCTCTTGATCAGATGTAATTGCAGGGTTATCAATACCACCTTTCCATGTTTCCACAGGAGATAAAAGTGGATCTTCTTCACTGCCACGATGTCTTCCTTTTCTTTTTGTTTTAGACATTGTAAAAGCTTCATCATCACTTGCATCTGAATGTGCTCGTCTATAATAAGATTTAGCTTTGCTGAACAATGTTTTAGATTTATATTTATATTTTGAGGGCCGTCTTTCTCCGTGTGTCTTTGAAATTCTATCAGGAAATCCATTTTCTTCCTCTCCTTGGGCATTATTTATAATAGAGGAATTTCGAAATTTAATCATACGATTCTGACTATCATCTGGAGTTATGTAGGTATCATCAGCAACACCCCTGTGCTTAAAAATAGTGTCTATAGGTTCAGCATAGTTATCAGATTGTTCAAGATCATCAGTTGGTGCCAAAATCATTCTAGTTTTTCTGGGGTATTGTTTACCAATACCTGCCTCAATGGTTTTTAATAGATTTGGATCCAGTTTTTTCACATTTGTCTTGGTTACAATTGGTTTTGGCTTTATGGGAGGAGGCACTTTGTGGTTGCGTTCATGATCATGACAGTTAGGTGTACTATGAATGGGATATTCATTACCTTCTACATCCAAACGGTATTTTGAGCGATCAGGTGTTGGGAGCAACTGTACTTCATCTCCAATTGGACTATAAGGAGGTGGGGCTTCAGTATCATCTTCTGAATCTGGATAACAGTTGTAAGCAAGAGAACTTGCTCTAGGAGAATGCAAGAAAACATCTTCATTTGTGTGTGTTGTCTCTCGTGTACTATCAGAGATATAAGAGTTTTCAATCATGTTTTTCTTCTCCAAGACTTCACTAAAGAACAAGGTGAAAACCTCAGTCTGACGGTGATATTGAGATAACGAATAGAGAGCTGTAAATTTAGCAGTAATCTCAGTTGCTATATGTTCACCTTCAGTCATCAATTCTTTGATAGCCTCATTCTCAAAGAAGTCTGCTTGACTATCAGTAACAGCTACTAACTGTACAGGAATAGTATCTTGCACTTCTGAAAGAAATGCTCGAAGCATTCCCATAGATGCTTTCCGTTTAGCAGAATAAACTAGTATATAGCCATGAACAAGCTCATCTTTTCTTACACCAATTGAAGAATGATATGATAATATTGTAATCTGTATTCGCCTCCGTTTTTCACCTATAATTTTATCTAGCATTAGGGAATTATTCTGACCAGCCTGAGCAGCACTACAAGAATGAGAATCAAGGAATGGTGAAAGAATAAGATCTACACTGAATGGATCTCCACACATAGCACACATAACAATTCTTAAGTCAGCTTCTGAAAGATCTTTAATTGTAGGAATAGGGCTTACAACATCAAAATTGTGTTTAACTGCATCCAGAACACTCCTCAATGCTTGCTTTATCTGAGCCTCATTAAATTTACGTGGATAAGTACCAGCAGGCACATCAATAAAAGGACACTGCAACTTGTTTGCTAATTGCTGCCCCTGATGTCTCAGAATAGGTAAATTTTTGCTAACACTCTCTCGTTGATTGGCCAATATTAGAGTAAATGGAAGGTTGGCCATGTACTTATCTCTTCTTATCTGAGAAGCTTCAGTCCTGATTTTTCCAATGGATTCACCAATAAAATTAAGTGATTCAATTGAATTAAACACACAGAAATATCCATGAGGTTTGAAGGCTGAAGTCCATAATTGGCTTAGAAGGTAAGGTGACTTAGCATCAACTGGTCTGAGATCAAGTTCATATATTTTTCCATCTAAGGCATATTCATCATCAGTAGACTGTGTCCGAATCTCATTTGCCAATTCTTGTGCAAGACCATCTTTACCCAAAATGAAAATATTAACTTTATCAATGTTGGCACTATCATGATAAAAATTTAAACGACCATGGTCCAATTGCAGGAGGCTTCTAGCAAGTAAGTGTTCCACTTTAATGTCCATACAGCTTTGGCCACTGAGACATGTTTCTTTAGTGGGATGATATACAAAACCAATATGTTTAAGCAGAAGTGACTCTCTATCAGGTGCAAGTTTCTGTAAAGCTTTGTATCTAGGCTCTTCACTAAGAACTGCATGAATTTCACTCATTTTGTCAGAACTAGGTGTTGCATTCAAATCCAGGTCATAAAAGAGTTCTGAATGTTCAAAAAGCATTTCCTGAAATTCCTCTTTGGCTTTTTCGACTATTTCCCGTTGATGCCTACTATATACTTCTTTACTGTCAACTTCTGTAATATATTTAAAAGCTTCATCTTCCATTACAAAGCACATAACTTCTTCCCAGGGTTGACCAGGAGAAATGAACTGAATTTTTTCAAGTGTTTTTTTGAACTTTTCCTTCATTTCAACTCTCCTTTTTTCTGATATTAAATGTTGCACATGATTTTGATATACCTTTTCAGCTTCAAGCATGCTCAAAAGGTCAAATGGAATTCTCCTGTCATTTACTTTGTCTATATGGTCAGTTTCATACCAGGGCGTTTTTTCTAGCACCACAAAGAATAAATGGAAATCTTGTTTTTTTTCCATTAATTTCAAAGCTTCAGGCCAACTCAAATGTTCAATCTCTTCAAGGTTTGACAGAAGTGTGTTAAAAGCTCTTGGTAATGTATTAATATATTCATCTCTTCTTTTTCTTATATGCTCTTGCTTAAGTTGCTCAATGTGTTTTGAAAATGTATTCTGGGCCTTGTTTGTTCCCTCTAAATTAATGTAATCCTCATAATCAGGATGATTTTTCAGTTTGTTACTAACAATCTTCCACGTGGCATGGTAGTCTCTCACAGTCTGCACAAGTTTCTCAAATTTATCTGTTGATGTCACAACAACTTGTCTCTGTGTTTTATAGGCATCTAAATAAGGGATTATTTTAGGCTTGCCACGAGTTTTATCCATCATTTGTATCAGTGCAGTGAAACATGTCTCCACATTAACATTGAATCTTGCAGATGTTTCTACTACAAGAAGGTTCTTCTTATTTGAAGCAAAAGCCTGAACTTCTCGTAAATAATGGTCCACACATTCATCACATTTAGTTGCTGCTATAATTATAGGTTTTTTAGATTTTGAAAGCTGAATATAGAGGTTATTTACAAATTTAAGTTGGTCATCAAACTTCCTATTGCATCCTTGGCTTACATCAATACATAATAAAAATCCATCAATACTTAGCTTTCCTTCAGGCATTTGCTTTTGCTCAAAGTCTTGTTCTAATCCAAGCTGATCTGTGCAAATATACATAAGTTTTTCTGCTGACTGCAATTTGGTTGCAGCTGCACGCTTTATATAAGGTTGTAAGTTTGTACTACGATGAGGCAGAAATGTCTGATCATCAATGAACTCAGTTTGTTCAATAACATGAATTTTGCAATCTACTCCATCCTCTCCACTCTGTATTACATCACCCCAATATAAAAAGTGATCATTATTAACAACACGACCACCAAAGTCAATTGTGCTAAGCACAGAGGTATGTTCAGGGTAATATTCATCTGCTTTTGACCGCACAAATCTATTGCACAAACATGATTTTCCAACTCCACAGTTTCCTTTGTCTTTTTCAGTCCCAGAAAGTCCAACCACACTAACAGCATAGGCTGGGGGACGAGGCTCTTTGTTCTTTGCCATCATAGTGTTCTTCTCATCCTTCTGTATTCATCAACATAACTGGGTGCAATGCTCATTCTTTAAAATGATGCCACATACTAAAATTTTATCTCCAAAGTTCAAAATTATTTTCAGTTCTTAAATCCTCATGATTGCAATAAATGTGGGTGCTCCAGATCAATTGCTCCATGATTCTGAAAGAAAAAGGAAAGGCAGTGTATCAATTACAGTTATTCAAAGTTTAATTTTAAATACTGAAATGAATTCTGACAAACAGAATACTTTTAAATAATTTAGTTTAATAGTTAAACAGTATTTTAATTATTCCTCAAAATTTTCTTTCAGAATGCATACAGATAATCTTGTATTAATGACTGAACAGTAAGATTTGTATAGCTCTTTAAGCAAATAAAAGTGTTCTTTGATTTTAATACCAAGAAGGAAATTAATATCTAATGTGGATTAAAGAATCTAATTTTAAGCACAAATACTTCATTGGAACTTGTTTCCAATTGTTACCAATGAGGACAAGCCTAACCAATAAATAAATAACAATATATTGGACCACAGTTCCAGTCTGAATCCTAAGTGAGCCAGATATTGTTGCTTGAAAATGAGTAACAGTGTGCATATGAAACTTCTGCATTGATTGTATGAATCCTATCTGTAACATGTAAATAAACAATATTAAATAGGACTATAAAACTATATATTAACATTAACAAAGTTAATAAAATATTTGGATTAGAATATTAATTACAACAATTGCAACTTATCATCGGTTAACATTACAAACTATAATCTCAATAAAAATGTTTTATTATTGTTCATTTCTATCCACCTTCAAAACACAGAATGAGATTTCAAAAGATCTCAGAACTGAACCACTACATAAGAACATATTTAAATTTATATTTTCACATATGGGTCATAATTCACAAGTTCAATTCATAACAAATTTCTATTATCAGAAATCAAAATGTTATTTCTATAGTATTCATGTTTCTTTAAATTTTAGTTACCATATAAAAAATCAAATTGATCTGTTTTAGATTATATTAGCAAAAACAAGTGAAATTATCCAAATAAATTATATTAAGGCATTGTGAAAGCTTTCTAACTTCTGCCAGTATTTTTAATGAGTAGCTTTAAGAAATATTTTTTATCTTTCCTGATCTTTTTTTCAATAAGAATTAAAGTCACATACTAATATCCTATGCTGAAGATTATAATCTTTATATATTCACTGAAATAAACAAAATAGTTAGACTAAATTTCAGATCTATGAATATTTTAAGCAATTTACCAAGTGCAAATACACTTTAACTTTCAAAAATGAGGAGGAAGGTTAAGTCCTTTAATATGAGCAGAAAAAAAGATTATATTTTTCTGCCCATGGGAGATATGTTTGGGGACTTCCAGTGAGGAATAGTAAACTTTTCTTTACTCCATGGATCACAGAGGTATAATGGCCAAAAGCACAAATTTAGCAGTTGCTGGATCAGTTTGTCTTCAATTCATTGAGAAAGAAAGAAAACTACACTTCCATCTTTGTAAGACCTTTATTTTTTGCAATGTACAGCAAAATAATTATTATACTGTTGTTTGGAAAGCTTTTGTAAATGCTAAGGGTTTGAGTAAATTAGAAAAATTCTTCTACATTGGAAAATATTTATTTTTACATTTCAAACTGCTAACAAGAATTTGAAGGTTGATCATTAGAGGTCTCCAGATGACTACGTTAAATGAAGCATTTAATTTGTGGATTCAAGAAATGTTCAAACTATTTAACATTATACAGGAACTAAAGACTGTTATTGAAGAACGAATTCTTTTGATGATAAATGAAATAGACATTATGTGGATTTTCAAATAAAATTGAATAATTTAAATATGTAAAAAGATATACCAATGATGCATCAAATGAGTGATAGAGATTACCCTTTTAAATTGGAATGTAATACTACACTAAACTTACAAGTGGATTTGGATAAAGAAAACAATTCCAAGAGAAGCAACAAAGGTAGTAGAAAAAACAGGAGCTAGAACTTTATGGGACTTAAGGATGGCTGGGAGGAATAAGGAAAAAATCATACAAAAAAAAATACAAAATTGGTTTATTTGATTATGCTTAAGTAAAGAGTTGCTAGTTTTGGTGATGCTTAATGAGTATCTTGGATAGGGGTTTTTTCTAAGGTTCAACTAGGTGTAATGAATTAAGTTTGCAATATCTAGGTTGTTATTTTTGATATGTAAAGAAAAGGTCACTATCTCTGGTAATGTTTAACAGTTTTTAATTTTGTATCTTTGTTATTGTTAATTGGGATTAGATTTTGATTACTGAACAAATTGATGAGGGAGATTTTGTGGGATAAGGGGTGGCAGAAACTGAGGGAAGTTTTAAAAAGTGATCAGTCTAGAATTTCTACATAGGCACAAATGGACTAAATCCAATCCCACTCCCCAACCCCATCTTGAATTACATTGTCCCTTATCTAACTTTTAGCTGATGCTAACCATTATTTGATAATATTTCTATGCATACAGGCATGAATAGCAATAAATATGTTTAATTGGATCTTTCACATTTAGACCTGTTCTTTCATGCCTGACAGGTTTAAATTAAATGGAAAGGGAGATTATATACTTACAGGTGAAACTTGAAAAATTAGAATATCGTGCAAAAGTTCATTTATTTCAGTAATGCCACTTAAAAGGTGAAACTAATATATGAGATAGACTCATTACATGCAAAGCAAGATAGTTCAAGCCATGATTTGGCATAATTGTGATGATTATGGCTTACAGCTCATGAAAACTCCAAATCCACAATCTCAGAAAATTAGAATATTACATGCAATCAATAAAACAAGGATTGTACATAGAACAATATTGGACCTCTGAAAAGTATAAGCATGCACATGTACTCAGTACTTGGTTTTGGCCCCCTTTGTAGCAATTACTGCCTCAATGCGGCGTGGCATGGAAGCTATCAGCCTGTGGCACTGCTGAGTGTTATGGAAGACTAGGATGCTTCAATAGCAGCCTTCAGCTCTTTTGCATTGTTTGGTCTCATGTCTCTCATTTTTCTCTTGACAATGCCCCATAGATTCTCTATGGGGTTCAGGTCAGGCGAGTTTGCTGGCCAATCAAGCACAGTAATCCCACAGGTTTGAACCAGGTTTCACTGAACCAGGTTTTAGTGCTTTTGGCAATGTGGGCAGGTGCCAAGTCCTGCTGGAAAATGAAGTCAGCATCCCCATAAAGCTCACCTGCGGAAGGAAGCATGAAGTGCTCCAAAATCTCCTGATAGACAGCTGCGTTGACCCTGGACTTAATGAAGCACAGTGGACCAACACCAGCAGATGACATGGCTCCCCAAATCAACACAGACTGTGGAAACTTCACACTGGACTTCAAGCCTCTCCATTCTTCCTCCAGACTCTGGGTCCTTGGTTTCCAAATGAGATACAAAAGTTGCTCTCATTAGAAAAGAGGACTTTGGACCACTGAGCAACAGACCAGTTCTGTTTTTCTTTAGCCCAAGTAAGATGCTTATGATGTTGTTTGTTGTTCAGGAGCGGCTTGACAAGAGGAATATGACATTTGAAGCCCATGTCCAGGATCCGTCTGTGTGTGTGGTGGCTCTTGATGCACTGACTCCAGCCTCAGTCCACTCCTTGTGAAAGTCCCCAACACTTTTGAATGGCCTTTTCCTGGCAATCCTCTCCAGGCTGCGGTCATCCCTGTTGCTTGTGCACCTTTTTCTTCCACATTTTCCCTTCCACATAACTTTCTATTTATGTGCTTTGATATAGCACTTTGGGAACATCCAACTTCGTTTGCAATTACCTTTTGAGGCTTTCCCTCCTTATGGAGGGTGTCAATGATGGTTTTCTGCACAACTTTCAGGTCAGCAGTCTTTCCCATGATTGTACTTCCTACTGAACCAGACTGAGAGACCATTTAAAGGCTCAGGAACCGTTTGCAGGTGTTATGGCTTAATTAGCTGATTAGAGTGGGACACTTTGAGCCTAGAATATTGAACCTTTTCACAATATTCTAATTTTCTGAGATTGTAGATTTGAGGTTTTCATGAGCTGTAAGCCATAATCATCTCAATTATGACACATCATAGTTTGAACTATCCTGCTTTGCATGTAATGAGTCTATGTCATATATTATGTTCATCTTTTAAGTTGCATTACTGAAATAAATGAACTTTTGCACGATATTCTAATTTTTTGAGTTTCACCTGTATGTTGTTAAGCATTTATGTTAATGTTTATTGGATCATTGCTGATTAATAAAGAGATTTAGAAAGAGGTTCATAGAAAATGGGGTGAGTTATGGAATTAAGATGTACTGGCTGTATTTTAAGTGACAGATAAGTTGTTAATGTTTTTTATAAATTTATAAAATAAGTTTATTATACTTGCCAGGAATAAAATAAAAGTTTCTTCTTACTTTTTGCTTTTGGGAGGATTTTATGAACTTTTAAATATAATGCAATGTTTTTGTACTATATTATTGTACTAAATTTTATCTGTTCAATATAATTCTTAATAAAAATTATTGGGGGGGAAAGATGTTTGAAACTACAGGTAGTTTTCAACTTACAACCACAATTGGGACTGGAATTTTGGTTGTAAATGATGTGGTTGTTAAGCACTCCTCACATAAACAGACCCAATTTCACAACCATTGTTACTTCAGTCATTAAGCAAATCACCAAGATCATTAAGCAAATCATATGATCATTAAGTGAATCATATGGTTAAGTGAGTCCAGCTTCTCCAATTAATTTTGCTTGTTGGAAGCCAGCTGGGAAGGTTGCAAATCATGATTCATGCAACTACATGTTATTGCAACTGCTGTATACGCAAGCTGGTTTCCAACCACCCAAACTGCAATCAGATGACAAAGGGGTGCAACATTCATAATTTCAAAAATGGGTGGTCATTTTTTCTGATGCTGTGTTCAAACCATAATTAAACAAATGACCATAAATCAAGACTACTTGGAAAATATGGAGCTTCAAACTTTTCAAGTTTGTATATATGCTATTACCTATGTGATATAATGCCAAAGAATGTTCAAACTACAACACAAACTTATTTCACGTGCTAACAAGATAATGCTCAAAATCCTACAAGCTAGGCTTCATCAATATGTGATCCCAGAACTACTAGAAGTACTTGCAGAGTTTCAAAGAGACAGAGGAACTAGACATCAAATTGCCAACATTCTCTGGATTATGGAGAAAGCAAGAAAGTTCCAGAAAAACATTTATTTCTGCTTTATTTACTATGCTAAAGCCTTTGATTGTGTAATCACAACAAACTGGCAAGTTCTTAAAGAGTACCAGACCATCTTACCTGCTCCTGAGAAATCTGTATGAAGATCAAAAAGTGGCAGTCAGAATCAGAGTTGAAACAACTGATAGATTCAAAATATAGAAAGGAGTACTACAAGGCTATATATTTTAAGCCTACTTACTTAACTTATATGCAGAGTACATCATGTGAAATACTGGGCTGTATGAATCACAAGAATTAAGATTACCTGGAGAATATATTGGGAGGTAAACTAGGGCAAATTTAGACAGCATATTAAGAAGAAGAGACATCAACTTGTCAACAAAGATCTATATAGTCAAAGCTATGGTTTTTCCCAGCAGTAATGTATGGCTGTGAGAGCTGGACCATATGGAAGACATTAATAAAGAATTAATGCTTTTGAATTGTGGTGCTGGAAAAGACACTTAAGAGTCCTCTGGCCACCACATGAGAAGAGAGGACTGTCTGGAAAATACCCTGACATGAGATGAGAAGAGTATCTGGAAAAGACCCTGATGTTGAGAAGACAAAGCAAGAAAATGGCAGAGATGAGATGGTTAGTGTCATCAATGCAGTGAACATGAATTTGAACAAACTTTGGGAGAGGAAGGACAGCAAGCTATGGTCCATGGAGTTGTGAACAATCAGACACAACTTAGTGACTGAACAACAACAAAAAATGAGACACAAAGCAGAGGGTGACGCTGAAAGTTAAATAGTTTAAAAGTTGTTACTTATCTACCTTAGCATAAACAAGGACTAATATGTATTGCAAAGCTTCTTTGCTGTATACAGCTACTTCCAGTGTCATAAATGCAAAATAGCCTTTGATTCCTAAATCATACTTCTTTATAATTACATGAAATTACATGAAAAAATTATGGGAAACTCTGAAAAATGCAATCATAAAAGCCCAGTCCAGCACAATACCACTCAAAAAGAAAAATAAGAAATTCAAGAAAAAACCATCATGGCTGCACAAAAATTTATCTGACAAACTGAAAGACAAAAAAGACAAACACAGAAAATGGAAAGAACGACACATTACTACAGCTTATTATCAGCAGATAGCCAGGACATGCAAAGACGAAGTCAGGAAAGCAATGGTTCAGAATGAACTAAGGCTTGCTACAAAAATCAAAGATAATAATAAAAAGTTTCTTCCAGCATATTAATAACAAGAAAATAGTCAAGGAAACAGTAGGTCCACTAAAGAGAGAAGATGGCAAGTAACAGGCAGTATGGAGAAAGCAGAGCTGCTTAACTCATTCTTTGCATCAGTCTTCACTCAAGAAGAAATTATAGCCCAACGTACCAAAAAGCTACTGTAAAAGACAAACCAGAAATAAAAATTAAAATAAGCAAGAAAATGGTAAGAGAACACCTATCTGACCTTGATGACTTATGACTTGATGATAAATGACTTAGATGAGGGAATAAAAGGGGAACTCATCAAATTTGCAGATGATACTAAACAGGCAGGAATAGCTAACATCCCAAAAGACAAACTCAGGATCCAAAAAGATCTTTACAAACTTGAACAATGGGCCCTATCCAACAAAATGAATTTTAATGTGATAAAAAGCAAAGCTTTACATTTAGTCAGGAAAAATTAAATTACAGTACAGATTAGGTGACACCTGGCTCAAAAACAGTAACTATGAAAGGGAGTCGTAGTGGATGTTCATTTAAATATGAACCAGCAATGTGCAGAAGCCAAAAAAGCTAATATATCCTGGGTTGTATAAACAGAAGCATAGAATCAGCACGTGAAGTATTAGTGCCACTTTGCAAAACCCTAGTAAGACCACACCCGGAATACTACAACCAATTTTGGTCACCATACTACAAAAAGATGCTGAGACTTTGGAAAAAGTTCAGAGAAGAGTAACTAAGATGATCAAAAGCCTGGAGATTAAACCACATGAAGAATGGCTGCAGATTTTGGGTAAAGAAGAATTATGGGTGACATGACAGCAGTATTTCAGTATTTGAGGGGCTGCCACAAAGAAGAGGGGGTCAAATTATTCTAGAGGGTAGGACAAGAAATAAGAGTTGGAAAATAATCAAAGAGAGAAGCAACCTGGAATTAAGGATAAACTTTCTAACAGTAAGGACAATTAACCAGTGAAACAACTTGCCTTCAGAAATTGTGGACTCTCCATCACTGGAGGTTTTTAAGAAGAGACTGGATAGTCACTTGTCTAAGATTGTATAGGTTCTCCTGCTTGAGCAGAGAGCTGGACTAGAAGAGTCTGTTGTGTTCTGTTCCTATTCCATGAAAAAAAATTACATGGCCATTACATGAAAAAAGAAAAAGTTTACAAGATACTTTAATGTTCTCAATGCTTATTTAGCTATATAATGTATTCCAATATCATTTTATTTATATCAAGTAAAGTATATTGAGTCAAATTTATTAATTAAAAGTTCAAAATCATTGTTATGCTTTCTTTTTGACAGTAGTAAAATAACAAAAATTTGTAGATCCTTTAGGACTACCCATAATCCTGCAAGCCTATGATTTCCAATGTGAACACAATTCCATTTAATCCTATGAACTGAGAGATTCTGGTTAATTAAAAGATGGATACCATATTCAGCATCTTATTTTTACTCTAGTATATTATGGTAACTTCATATTATATTTTTAATCTTGCTGGTTTTGTAACTATATTTTTATCACGTTGAATTTTTTACATTTTCAATTTTAAATATGAAGGTTTATATTGCAGATGTATATTCTTTAAAATGTTGCCCAAATAGTAATTACTAAATAATAGATTGGCATGTGTTGGTATGTAAAATGAATTACCAGAGAAGAGTTATCATTTAGTTTCAGTTTCAAATATAGGAAATATGTTGAGTTGTGTTCATAGTTCAGAGACTAATTGCCTTATTTGTAGTCAGGAAAAATAGAAATTGTTTCCTGCATGACAGATGGCTTCGTGATCATGGAGGAGTGGAAGCAGCATGGGGTGTTTTTATTAAAATATATTCCTTAGTTTTTATAGCAAGGTACAGCTTGCCCATTTGCTTGCAGACTGTAGCACAATTGGACTATGAGAAGATTAGTCAATATAATCCAGAATGTTTGGCAACAATCTTGCTTTGGAACAATTGCAATAGATATTTAGCTTCAAGAACTTCCAATCTTTGTGACATATTTAGAATTCTGAATATATGTCATATTTATCATCTCAAAATAACAGTCATTTGGATACACATTCATACAACAGAAAGAAAAACTAATAGATTAAGGGGAATTCATTTATTCAATTATTTGGATCCGAATCAAAGATAGAATCTCAACTGTCAAACACAAAGTTCTTCTCTAAACCTACAGATTCTGATATACAGTATTAATATGTTTAATCTGTACCTCTCACATTCCAGAATTTATAGACCCACATTTACAGTATACAGAATTCATTCAGGTCAGGTCTTTCTGTTTCAGGAAAAAACAGTACAATCTCATTCTGTCTCTAATACCACATCTATACATACATCATTTTAAAAACATATACACACACATTTTCTTTCTCGTTTGGACTATCTCAAAGTTCACTACTATATCATTCTGTTAGTCTTCTTACTTCCTCCTCCTTTATTTGTCACCCTTAGCAATGGGGGTCATGCCAAGCCATCATGGTAACAAAGGGTTCAATTTCTTCCTTCCTTTTGAATTGGGCAGGGGAATGTGATGGCAACCACAAATACTTCAGAGCAAAAAATGAGTGAAATAAAGTTGGCAGACAACTGGAAATCTGTGTTTCTTATTGAACCACATTTTCCCAAAGTGTTGTTTAAAATTGAGTAAAACTGAAATAAATCAGATATTGGCAAAACTTTTCAATGTAAATTTTTAAAACAGGAATTTTAACATTTATAATAATAATGAACATCTATAAAATAAAAGCATTTCTTAAGATGATCATACATATCCTTCTTTCTTGCTAGGTTTTTACATAACTAAATCAAACTATAAGGATAAAGGTTGTTTAAAGAACATTTTAAAAACAGAAAAAATGTCAAGGTAGTATTTTACAATACTTGTTGTAAGCAAAATTAAGTCATCACCTGTTCCTCCAAGCAGCTCATTTTTATCACCACCAATCATGAAAAGAAATATTTTATAATATCCTATTCCCTTCATCTTCTGTATCATGACTTTTTGATTGTAAGCCTAAAATCTGCCTATTTTTTATTATTTTATCAACTTTTATTTAAACGGAAGAGTGAAATATGAAAATTTAATTTTCTTAAATTAATTTTTAAAACTAAGACCATCTTCCTGTTCAGAAATTCTTATACTGCTGCAAAGTAAAACAATGAATTTTATAGCCTTCTTCTAATCTCTACCAGGTAAAATCTATTGAGTATTAAAAAAGCTTTCATTGCTTACATTTTAAAAAAGAAAAATGGGATGTCAACTTCATTACTGATTACTTGATAAGTCAATTTTCAGAGTCTTCACCATCCATTCAACTCTGCAATAACCCAAAAAGTCATTAAGAAATCCATGTTATTCCCCATAAATATTGTATCAGAAACTGCTTTCTAAAACACGTAGATCATTTAAGAGCAGATGCTCCAGTAAGTCTAGCAATATTTTCTGTTAGTATTTTTTAAAATATATTAATCTGTCCAATTTGCATACCTGATTCTTTCCACTGGTACTTTTTAAATCTCAAACTACAGGTAATCCATGCTTACTGATTGCCTCATTTAATAACTGTTCAAAGTTACAAGAGTGTTAAAAAACAGCTTTGCAATCAATCTTCACATTTATTATTATTACTGTGTTCCACAATTACATGATCACCATTTGTGTGTTTCCCAACTGGCTTGCAACAAGCAGATTTATAATGGAGAACACAGAAGTAAAATCATCAGTCTCATAATGTTTTGCTTAGTGACTGCAATGACTAGTTTAACGATCAAATAACAAGTGAAGTTGTAGTCCATCACATACACATCACTTTCTGCTTAATAACAACAGCACTTATGATAGATATGCTGGTCCGAACTGTGGTCAGTAAATGAGGATTACCTGTACGTTTGACTCTCAACATTCTTCTCAAGAATTGAATCATTTTAATCCAAAATTTCTTGTATATCTAGCTAAAACCTCTTAAAATCAATGGTTGAAGTGGTGTAGAAGTAATATGCATCGATAAATATTGACTTGCAAGAAGAATATGGATTAACTTAGTATTGCAAAAAACTTTGTACTGAAGGAATGAGATGTTAAACTAGTGGTTCCCAAACTTTTTCAGTTCACCGCCCCCTTGGTGCTACAAACTCATCCTTGGTGCCCCCCAAATTTCTGTGGGCGTTGCCTAATTTGAGGGTGTGGCTTGCTGGTCATGTGACTGGCTGGCGTGGCTTTTGGCTGAGCATGGCCTGCTGGTCACATGACTGGGTAGGTGTGATTTGGTCATGTGACTGGGTGGGCGTGGCCAGGTGACTGGCAAACAAGTGGTCCTCACTTAATGGCCAGTTGTTTAGCAAGTTTTAATTTATCACTGGCTTTCCCAGAGATGTTTTTGGAGTTTTGACAGCCATGCACACACAAACACTCCCTTCTAACCCTGCTGGAGCAGGTCACTGGACTAGAATCAGCAAAGCATTTCTGATTAGATTCTAGTAGTGAATAAAATCTAATCAGAGATGCTTTGCCGATTCTTGTTGATTTGTTTTATTTGTATCTCTTTATTTTATGTTGGTTAATTGTATTGATATCTGTGTCCCTTCTTGTGCACAACCCAGAAGCTTTTGTGATTCTTTGCAGCAAAAATTACTGACCTCTGGCTTTGCTCTACTTTTCAAATATGCCGCCACTGCCGCTTCTAGGTGCTGGCCCCATAGGTCCACCCCATTGAGCCCACTGCACTGGAGGGACCTGCCAAGCAAGTCAAGTCAATGGGGCGAGCCTGAGAGAGGGAAAGAGAGAGAGAGAAAGAGAGAAGGAAGAAAGAGAAAAGAGAAAGAAAAAGGGACAAAGAAAGAGGGGGATGGAAGGAAGAGACAGAAAGAAAAAGAAATGAAGGAGGAGGGAGGGAGGGAGGAGAAGAAAGATAATGAGATATCTATTCTAGTCCAATCACCTGCTCCAGCAGGGTTAGAAGGGAGTGTGTATATGTGTGTGTTTTCCTTGTAATTTACCAGTACATTTTGGTTTTGCCTTCCTCTGAATTGGCACTGTAATACATCGGGGAAAAGTAATTTTTAGAGTGGAGATCTGGTCCAATGGATCCTGTTTAAAGCCTCAACAAAATGTGAAGAGCCTCCTGATAGTCTTGACCATGTTTTGTCCACAAAACCTCTAATAGAAGCCAAAGAAGTTTCAATGTGGAAAAGAGCCTCAGTCTAAACTAGGCCTCATTTCAATCTGATGCATCAGCTCTCTCTCTCTCTCCCCTCTCCCTCCCCCACAGACTGGCTTTGCTCTACTTTCCCAATGTGCCTGCGGGGCTGGAGCTTCGAACATGGATGGATGGATAGAGACAGAGAGAGACAGGTAGGTAGGTAGGCAGGCAGGCAGTCAGGCAGGAAGATCTTTTGGATGGATATATGGATAGGTTGGTAGGTAAGTAGATTGGTAGATAAGTAGGTAGATAGATCTATATTGGTGGATAGGTAGGTAGGTAGACAGAAGGACAGACAGGCAGACAGACAGGCAGACCTTTTATATGTATGGATATATTGATGTATATATGTACGGATGGATGGATGGATGAATGGATAGACGGACAAACAGACAGACAGAAAGAATGAATGCGACAGCGGCGGCACTTTGGGAAAGTAGAGCAAAGCCAGAGTGGGAATTGAAGTCCACACAAGTTGCCAAGGTTGAGAAACATAGGCTGAATATAACAACCCAGCCATTCTGGTTTAGAGTTTAGCATGTTGTTTGATTCCAGCTTAGTCAATAAACCATGGCTAAGATCTTCCTGCTCCTTAATGCAGTTGCCCCTCTGCCCCTTCTCCAGTCCCCTGCCCCAGTTCTTTCTATGGCATGCAATTTTGCAATGCCAACCTCCCCAGGACAGCGATGCGGCCGACTTCACCCTCTTTGCTTCAACCCAAGGTCCACTTCCATCAGGCCAAGCAAGGGGAAGTACTTTGCACACGCTCAGAGACTCCCAACTTCGGGGAAGCGTTCCGCCTATGCTCCGCCTGGGAGGAGGAAGGTGTGCGGAAGCAGTCCAGACCGGCGGAGGCGGAGGGAATGATCGCTTGGAAACTAAGCAAGCAAGCAAGCACAGGGCTCAGTTGGAAGAACCGGGCTTCAGAAGGAAGCTAGGTTCTAGGTCTGGGACAGCCACATAGAGCCAAACCGAACCGAGCCACGTGCCTTGGAGAGCCGCAGCTGCACCCACCCACATCTTGCATGTAAGCCTGGCTGGCTGGAGAGGCGGAGGCCGGGCAGGCGCTGCGTGTTCCCTTGTTTTCCTCTGGGAAAGGGGGCCATCCACTCTTCCACTGTGCGCCTTGGGAGGGTTTTGCTTTCGGGCCTTCTAGCACACCTCTGCCGCTTCCACTGGAGAGGCAGCCTGCAAGCTAAGGCGCCCCCTTTCTACCACCTCTCTTCCCCCCTAGGCTTGGCAAGGCTCACCGCGCGTGGGTTCTACATTCGAGGTGCCGGCTACGAAGCAATGAAAGTCAATGGGCTGTGTGGTCAGCAGTCAGTAAGCCTGTGGGGCCGGCGCCTCGAACACCCCACTGCTGCCTCTTAGCGTCCCCCTGCTGGCCCCCTTGCCTCTTAGCACCCCCACTTTGGGAACCACTGTGTTAAACTGATGCCTCTTAGCGTCCCCCTGCTGGCCCCCTTGCCTCTTAGCACCACCTACTTTGGGAACCACTGTGTTAAACTGATGGTTGTTATTAATGTTCTCAAGCTCAATATTGACTCCTGATGACCACATGGACAAGTCCATGCAGTTTTCTTGGCAATATTTTTCAGAAGTGATTGGCTACTGCTTCCTTCCTAGGGCTGAGAATGAGACATAATAATAATCCAAATGGCTTTGGGTCTAACGCAGGATTAGAATTCACATAGTATCCTAGTTTCTAGCCAAGTATCTTTAACTACTATACTAAACCAGCTCTTTGTTTACTTAGCCATGATTTATTGAATAAGCCACAACTATGTGATGCAACATGCTAAACACATTCAAACCAATCATCACATTATACCTTAGTGCAGGGGTGTCAAACTCAATTTCATTGAGGGCCGCATCAGAGTTGTGTTTGACCTCCAGGGGTTGGGGTAGGCATGGCCAGGGTCAGAGTGGGCATGGGCAGTTCAATGTAACTCATGTCAGGGCACCTATGGTGACCAAGTGCTAAGGCAGGACTTCCTTCAAACCCCCTCTCTTCTCATAATCTACTTCCTTCCTTCCCTTCCCTTCTCTTCTTTTTCCTTCCCTCTTCATTCATTCTTCTTGCCCCACTTTATTTTTCCTTCCTTGCTCTCTTCCCATCTTCCCATCTTTTTTTTTGACTTTCCTCTTTCCCTTTCTCCTTTCCTGTCCCTTCTTGCATGCTCAATTGCAAAAGGGGGAATATTTGTCCTTTCGGGTTTTTTTTAAGGTTTTTTTTTGCTAACCCTCTGCCAGTGAAAATGGAGCTCAGGAGGGCCACGTGCGGCCTCCCTGGGCCCCATTTTCAGCCACAACGGCCTCCTGCAGCCCTCTGCCAGCAAAAACGGAGTGTGGCCCTCCCAAGCTCTGTTTCTGCTGGCAGAGGCACTGCGGGCCGGTCCTTTGCTATTTCCAGGGCAGCCCCACAGGCCAGATCTAAGCATCCTGTGGGCCAGATTCAACCCATGGGCCTTGAGTTTGACACCCCTGCCTTAGTGTAATACATAAACTCAAAGTTTATTTATTGGAAGCATGTAAGTGACTCTGGATGACATATGAAAATCAAAAAACAAACGTAAAAGATAATGGCAAACTTCATTAAAAGCCAATTAAGACAAATATAATTATTATCAAACTAAAATATATTATATATTTGAATGACCACTTCTCTCCCAATCACATTTACCCATCCCATAATGTCTGGCAGAAAGGACATATTGTGGATCCCAAACAATAAGAAATGTCTGAAAGAACCAAGGAGAACCTTTTCTGCAACAGCACACACCTTTCTAAGGGCTTGCTTGTTTCACAAAGTATATTTTAAAGGAACAATTTGGTAACTAAAGAAAAACATGCATTTTTGACTCTCATGCTTCTCCAGTAATTTCTCCCCCCATAGCCCTAATTTTTTATTGGTTCTCTATAACCATAATTAGCAGCTACTCAACCCTAGTTTTAAACTTATTTCAAAATATAGCATACATACATGGGAGGGATAGAAGGTAATGTGGAGGTAAACCTCCATCAGATCAATGGACGTTAGGAGATTGCCCTCCACCGGATGCCTTCCAAGATTGCAGAGACTGCATTTTGAATCTCTTGTATTCTAAATAAGCACTGAGCTTTTTGAGATCCAGGATCGCTCTCTACATACACACACCAAGGTCTTGGGAACTGCAAATAGAATGGAGTAAAACCCATGCCCCCTCTGGTCCTCCAATACCGGCTCGATGGCCTGAATGTCCAACAAATGCTGAATCACTGTGTCCATGAGCCTTTTCCTTATGTGGTTCTTGGAAGTTGGGCAATGGGTAAAGGTCTTCGGAGGAATGGACAGAAAATCCAGGGTGAGACTGAATTACACTGTTTTCAGGACCCAGGAATCGGAAGTGATGGTCTCCCATCGTTCTGCAAATAGGGCCAGTTGGCCGCCGATGGGAGGAAGGGTCCGGCAGTCATTTGGATCGATGGTAGGATCGACCTCCTGTGCCACGAAAGAGCCATTTAAATTGAAACTGTTTCTGTCTCTAAAGCCCGATCTATTTGTGAGTCTATCAGATCTGGGTTGGTAAGACCTTTGGAATTGAGGAAATTCCTGGCCTGAGTCTGAGGAACGAAGTGGCTGTCTACAGGAGTACGGAAAAGCCCTCCTGTCAGCCCTCCTGGTAAGTGAGGAGAACACCTTTCTCTTGTTCTCATTCTCAGCTACAAGGGAATTTAAGGCCTCTCCAAATAGGGAAGAACCCGTATAGGGAGCAGAGGCTACTTTCCATTTGGTTCTACCATCTGCCTGCCACTATTGTAGCCAAAGCAGATGATGAGAAGTGATGTTGGAGGCCAGGGTCCTGGAGAAGAATTGGGCTGCATGCAGGGAGGAGTCAGCCATAAATTCAGTGGTCACCACTAGTTTGTTGATGTCTGATGCATTCTGATTTCCTCAGGGGGATTCCTAGCCTGTAAATGGGGGAGCCAGAGGAGGGACATCCTAGTGAAGAAGAAGGTGGCTGCAGCTGCTTCAACTGCCCAGGCATCGGTCTGGTGTGTCTTGTGGAAATTTTGTTCCATCTTTTTGTCCTCTGTCTTAAGGGCCTTTGCTATGTCACCTGATATTGCAGAGGAAGAGACCAAGGACGCCAAAAGTTTGTCCAGAGGGGGAAGTTGAAGTGACTCAAAGAGGAGCTATATTGAAAAAAAAATTATCATTATCCCCCAGAGTGGGGAAGGATCCTGGCTGTGCCATTGTCTCTGAACTACAACCAAAAATAACTTGGGACAAGGAATCTCCTGTTGAAGAATTGTAGGTTCAGAAAAAACCCTGCTGTTAGGCCCCCAATGTCTGCTAAAGCAGTTGGTATAATGGCCGGAGAATCAATTTGGGCAGTGGTCCCAGCCTTGTGGAGGAGGGATTTAAACAGCCCCAGGCTTAACAGACCTTTGAAAGGGGTTGGATCAGGTAATAGGTCATCTTCTGAGAACCTGTTCTCCCTGAACCTCCTCCTCCATCCCAGATGCTCTGCTGGGAGAGGGCTGGAGAGGCCTTTTTCTGGTGCCTGGAAGAACCCTTGGAGCCTGATATTGCACTGACTGCAATGGCTGAGGATCAGATCTGGGGGAAGAAGAATGGTTGCATCCCCTCAGGGAGGAGACTAACCCATGAGAAATGGCCTGAGCAATAAGGACCTTATCCTCTGATAATTCTGGAGCCACTCTTTCTGCTGAGCACATCCCCACTGCAGTTGGAATAAAGGTGGCCTCAGTAATCCAGTCCTGTTTCTGGTCTGCAATTCTGCAGGATGAGGAAGCATGCAATCAAAAAGAAATCTCTGAGTTTGGATTTCCTCAGCAAGAGGGATAAATTCCTGCTCCCTATCTCCCTCTGATGACCAAGCCCCAGAAACTGCAGGCAAGCCCTGTGCTAATGGATGCTGAGGGGAGGGACTAACAGGCCTTGGTTGGGGCTGTTCAGCTTGTTTCTGAGTTCTGGAGAACTGCTTTTCCATTGCTTTTTGCCTTCGTTCCTCAGCTCTTGTGGGCTTTCTGGAATAAAGAGCTTTTGCCTTTGTTAGCACCTCTTTACTTGCAGATCTGGCCTTCCTGGGACTTTGTTTGGATCGTTTACCACTCATGGGCTCCATGCTGCAATTGCCCAGATTGCTGGGAGGAGAGCTCTCTCGATCCTCCAATCCTGCTGCTCCAAAGGGAATTAAGGCCTGGAAGCCTTCCCTGGGCTGTGACAGTGGCAGCCCTACCAGTCTCCTGGATAGCCTGCACAACTCGCCATGCCTCCGGTCGCCCTGAAAATTAGCTGGAGGTCGTAAAAGCGAAAGAGGCTGCTCTGGAGCTACCCAGTTAAGCCTGGGATCAAAACGACACACTGGGGGCGATCGTGGCTTCAGTGAGTGGCCCTGGGTTGGGGGGGTCATTGGGGGGCCCCCCTTGACTGCTTGGGCTGTTAGGCCTTCAATTGGTAGTTCAGGGAGCCGCGAAAAAACAGAGCAGGCATGTTAGGATGCTTTAGGAGCTTTTTGCAAACCTTTGGGAGAATCCACACTTTAAACTGCTGCTTTCTGCTATAATTGTTGGAGCCAACCTTTGCCACGTCTCTATAGGGCCAAGATTGAGTTGTGACTGGGGCTAGGGGACTTCCTGTCGGGGCAAAGATTGATGATTCAGTCTCTGGGCAGAAAGGCAGATTCAACCCATATGTGTGCATTATCCCAAATGCATGCTGGGAGAATTACCAGTTCTTCAAGTCCATATAAAACAGGAATCTATAGTTACAGCAGTTTTCCTGATTGTGGGAGAGGAGAAAAAATACATGAATCTCAATTTCCTTTGGTTTATTTACATTAATTTAGTCTATGTTTTAGATACTTACCGTATTTTCCGGCGTATAAGACGACCGGCGTATAAGACGACCCCCTAATTTTATAGTTAAAACATAGGTTTAGGCCTATATTCGCTGTATAAGACTACCCCCCCACTTCCGAGGCAACACCAGTTCTTTTTTAATTAAAAAGCCTGCTTGGATTGGCTGAGTTAGAGAGGCGGTCCGAGCAGCCTTGCAGTGATTGGTGCAGGATCGAGTTGGAAAATTATACTCGGCGTATAAGACGACCCCCGATTTTTGGTTGACTTTTTTTCGTTTCAAAAGTAGTCTTATACGCCAGAAAATACAGTAGTCAAATTAGATCAGAGTCTTTCTAAGCATTTTTCCCTTTGTGGTTTTATCAAAGATTTCCAACATGTCTTTCATCCAATGCGGATCATTTAACATTATATGCACAGGCAAAAATGGGCTTGGACAAAATCTGCAACATGCCTCTTTCTCGTTTTCTCTCATTTCTCTGTTTTAGTAGATTCCTTAGTTATCAGAAAGCAATCTAGACCACACAGAATACAGTCTTTGACTAACAAGCACAATTGATCCCAAATTTTCTGTTGCTTTTAAGACAGTTAAGTTAATTTTGCTTAATTTTACCCCCTTTTTTGTCATAGTTGTAAAGTGAATCTCTGCATTTGTTAGGTTAGGGTTAGCTGTTATTAGTGAATTTAGCTTCCTTGTTATTAGAAGGAATTCAAAAATCAATAACCTGATCGCGGGACAACGCAACCATCATGGGTTAGCTATTAGGGGTCTGAATTTTGATCACATGACCATAAGTCACTTTTTTCAGTTATGTTATAACTTCTAACATCATTAAAAAACTGTCATAAGTTGAGGACTACCTGTAGAGAAAGAGTGTTCAAGTCCATAGTTCACACAATCACGATTCTGTTCATTTGAACTAATGTTAAATCCTGCCTTGAATGTATGTGAAAATCTGCTAGCGAGACTGGGTGGACTTTTGCAAATAACAAGTGACAAAAGTTATATCCAAAGATTTGGGGGAGAGGGAGTCTAATATCCAACAATAATACAGAAGTTCCTCTGATCAACATGCAGTGCCATCTCTAAAGCAAATATTCCCAACGCCCCCCCCTCCCCCCCCGGGCCACAGCGTACTACTGGTCCTTGAGCTGTTCAGAACTGGGCCACGGAAGTGGCAGGTGAGCACGTGCAGGTCCCCACTTGTGTGAGGAGCTTGTGCAGGTGTGCTCCATTTGTGCAAGCAGCAGATACATGTGCCTGCTGTTCATGCAGATAGAGCTGCATATGCACACTTGCCCACTGCTCATGGGGAACTATCCCCTCTTCCCACCCTGTCAGTCCGCAAAGCCACAAAGGTTGGAGAACTCAAGCCCATTTTAAAAGATATGAAATATGATCTTCTTTCTTCTCAGATACAAATTTATAAAATAATCTTCCCATTCCACAAATATTCAGAAATTTCAGCTTACCCTTACAGAAAAAAATGCAAGGAGATGGATGCCAAGCTCTTGCAAAGTATCGCAATGTCACACATTTCAGTGATGAAAAGATCTAAAAATCAAGGAGATATTTTTAAAAGCATAAAGGCGAAGCAAAATAATAATAGTGAGATGTTTTTCCTTAGAATTTTCAATTACATTTATTTAACTCTTTATAGTATTTTAAAATGCTACATATTACCTACTTCCATTAGCACTGTAACTCTGTACAATTTATGTTGAGTTTTATTTTTAAAGAATTTAAAAAATTATGAAGATTTATTAAGATTTTTTAGAAATAAACAAAAGACCATCATGTTTCAGTTATTTCTAGACTGATATTAAATAGTCTATACCGGAAAAGAGAATTGCAAACTATTTTCCAAGATTCAAGTTGATATTCATCGTTCATACCTTAGAAAAGAGATCAACAACCAGATTCAACTGGACTATATTTTCTAGCAGTATTTATTATAGCCCATGCTTATTCATGAAAATTAGTCATCTGACACACTTTTTATTTCATGTAAAATAGGGGTGTCAAACTCAAGGCCTGCGGGCTGAATCCAGCCCACAGGGTTCATAGATCTGGCCCACGGGGCCACCTTGGAAACAGCAAAGGACTGGCTCGTGGTGCCTCTGCCAGTGAAAATGGACCTCGGGAGGTCCGTGTGCTCTCCTGAGCTCTGTTGCTGGCAGAGAGCTGTAGGAGGCTGTGGCAACTGAAAATGCAGCCTCCTGAGCTCCATTTTCACTGGCAAAGGGCTGCAGGAGGCCATTGCAGCTGAAAACGCAGTCCTCCCGAGCCCCGTTTTCGCTGGCAGAGTGCTAGCAAAACGAACTGCTAGCAAAACGAACTACTAGCAAAAATGGCATTTGATCACAAGGTAAGGAGGCGTCGAGTAATGTTTTCCCTTTTGCATTTGAGCATCCAAGAGGGGACAGGAAAAGAGAAAGGGAAAGAGGAAAGACAAAGACAAAAGGAAAAATGATGAGAGCAAGGAAGTAAAAATAAGGAAAGAGAGGAAGGAAGGAAGGAAGGAAGATTATAATGAGAGGGAGGGTTTAAATATTTTTATTTTTTAAAAAACAAAAATACAAATCTCTATTCACATTAACAGTGTTCATATTATTATTAATACATACCTCTTCTTTTATACATAAACATCAGCTCTTATTTCTATCTAGGAAGGTCTGAGGGAAGTCCTGCCTTAGCACTTGGCCACCAGCAGTCCTGCTGCCCTTTCATTATCCCCTTGTCTCCTTCTCCTGATCTCTTCTGGTGGTTTCCCATCCTATCACTGACGATGCTTTGGTTACAAAGCTGGTCTCCATGCATGGAGAGGGAGTGGGCCTCTCTCTGACCCACACACTTTGCCCTCCCACACACACCATGAGCAACCTGGCCAAGGAGAGTGAAAACAGCAGCAGCAGCCTCAAGAAGGTAAGCGCAGGTGAGCACCCCCTTAGGGAAGTAGGGCTGGGCTAGGCTGTGGGGTCCCGGTGCCCTAAGAGCTCAAAGACTGGGCTGGGCATTGCCCTCTGCTGCCTAGGACTCTGGACAGCCTGAGTTGCCATCCTGAGGTCCTTTGCATGGCCTGAGAGGGATGGTGAGGGTCCTCTGGAGCAGTGCTTGCCAACAAATGGGCCGCGGCCCATTGCTGGCCTGTGAGAAAATTTTGGTGGTCTGCAGAGAAATGTCACCCCCCAGAGCACCCCATAAACCAATTAATCCAGGCTGCACAGGAACAAAAGGCTGCGCCACCCACATGGCCCGCAAGAATCCTCCCCACCCACTCATTCCTTACCTGACAAACCTGCCTGCGAAGTTGTTATTTTTCCTTTTTTTCCCCCGAACATCAGCTGTTCTGCTGTGCCGGGAGATTTAGATTAGCTAGAAAGCAGAAAACAGTTGGATTTCTTGCTTTCTAGCCAATCTTTAGATCTTCAGCTCTGCTTTTAAGCAGAGCCGAACCTTCCTTAGGACTGAAGCTTCTATTTTTCAGGGCAGGTAGTCGATGGCAGAATCATAGATCTCTAACTGAATCTGTGATTCTGTGAGCAACTCAATCTGCCTGCCTGCTTTGTTCTTATTTATTTACATAAATATTTATATTTACATACAAATCATGCCCAGCCAGTCACATGACCAAGCCACACCCACAAATTAGGCCACACCCACAGAACCAGTTGTTAAAAAATTTGAATCCCACCTCTGCCTCTGTGTGTGTGTGTGTGTGTGTGAGTGTGAGAGAAGGAGGGAGGGAGTGGGGAAAGAGGGGAAAGAGGGAGAGGGAGAAAGAGAGAGAGGTTAGATCAGATATCTCTCTCTCTCTCCCCCCCCTCTCTCTCCCACGATCAGCAAGCCACCGTCAGTCAAAATTCATATTAGTGGTCCCCAGGATTTAAAATTATGAGTTTGGTGGTCCCTGAGGTCCAAAAGGTTGGGGACCCCTGCTCTGGAGGACAAGGGTTTTGCATTCTCCCTGGTCCCACCTTCTTCTGCTGGAGACAATGGTTTCCCCCAGCTCTGCCTGGGACACCACAGGTGCCCCTGGCATAAATGATGTTGAGATGGCCACACACACCGCAGCCACTCCTACCCCCAAGGTCAAACACAACCCTGATGTGGCCCCCAATGAAATCGAGTTTGACACCCCTGATGTAGAACAATACACAAAACTTCATGTACCGAATTGTTAATTTACCAGATGTCAATGCAATGGATTTTGCTCAGAATTGACTAATTTTCTATTAGCATCAAGTGTTTAATTACCGGATTTACAAATGACAGAGATTGTCAATAGAGGAGAATATTCATAGGTTGTAGGTCAGGGTTGATATAAGGGATCCTTAGTGCTCTCTGAGCTTGCTTGTTTTCCTGCAGACATTACCCAAATATCATATGTGCTCATGAGGAGTGGGGTTTGCTCCCATTTTATATTCTAATGGCTTGCCCGTTTTATGTTGGTTTGAGTGGTCTTGATTCTTCTTCGGTTGGGCTGTTCAGTGTTAGCTTGTTTCGCAGTTCCAAAACATCTCCTCTCCAGCATTCAGGACCCAGATGAAATTAACATCACACCAAAAACTAAGTAAACAATAACCTAATCAAGGAACTGCCAAACAAGCAAACAGTAAACAACCCAACCAAAGAACCACTTGGACCACTCTCACCAACACTCTCACTGACAGGGCGAGCCATTAAAATATAAAATGAAAGTAAATCCCATTCCTTATTAGCACTGAAGATATTTCCTAGTTTGGGTAATGAAATGTCTGTAAAAAAGCAACCAAGCTCAGAGAATATCAAGGACACCCACCCTCCTTAAATAAAATGGTTCACAAAGATAATTGTGAGCTGTAGAATTCACCACTGTATCATAATACATCATTTATAAAATGACCAGTTGTTACAAGTATCTCTATAAACACAAGCAGCCTATTTATCATGTCACTCTCATCTAGAAAAAATAAAGACATTATTAACCCTGTTACACATGAACTTCACAGTGACATTTGGATAATCACTGTGGGAACAAGATTTCAGACTAGACAGGTCTGTACAAATTTCAGTTGGTTGTTAGTGAAGAAGTTTGAGGTTTTAATGTTGATACCAATTAACGATAATTGGTTTTGGATCAAATGTGGCACATACACGCACACGTACACACACACACACGTACACAAACACACACACAAGTCTTAAAATAAAATTACAGAGACATATGTGAGAGAGACAAAATCAAAATTGCCCAGAAGAGGGTGCAATAGACATACAAACAAAAGCTAATAAAAATACTCCTAGCAAGAGATATAGTCTAGAAATGCAAAGGTAAAGTTAGACACCTCCCCCCACAAATTACCTTCCTACTCTGAATCTGACCTTTAAAAGAAAAAGTCATTTCTTCAAAAAAATATCAGAAAAAAATCATAAACTCTTCATTCTATAAATGCGTTAGATCAGAACATCAATCACTTGAATTAGGATGAGCTAAACTCTCTAGCATTTAAGCATGCATTATGGAAAAAATGCTCAGCTAGATATATGCTCAAAAGCTAACTAATATTGGAATCTAGGTGTTAGACCACCAGGAAATACCATTTGTAAATTAGACTAATATTTTTAAAAAATCCAAAGAGAAGACGATGAAAAACCATTTTGCCAAGAAAACTACATAATTTTGAGAGGATAACAGGAATTGTGCTTGAATCAAAAACTTTGTGCTAAAATTAGAGAACATGAAATAAACTATAAAATATAATTCTTCAATGTTATATTACTATTTGTTCTTATATTTAGATTGTGAATGATGAATTTTACATTATAAACAATGGACCCATAAATATTCAAACACATCCAAATTCATTCAGCACAAAGTACTTAGTTAGAGGAATCCCCGCTAAAGTGGGTTACCTTATGATCTATTACTGAGACACTTTGTGATATTCCGCAAAAAAAAAAATTCAAAATTAATAGGAGACAATTATTCAAATAATAAGCAGATTTCCTTATTTTATATATATTGAAAAGTGATGCAGGTTGCAAGCTTTCGCTGAAAAAGATATAAAATTTCTAAATTTCTATGGCCTCCCTACTGCGAATCCAACACCCTAACCACTATCATACATGCCACTTTCTGCAACTAAGGATATAGATATACTAATCGATCATAAACTAGCTATCCAAAAGAATATAGTAGTTCAAGTGTTGGAGGGATACTGTGGAGACCCTGATTCAAATGTCTCCTTAAGTCGCAGTAACTCACAGGATAACTTTGGACCAATCACTTTTTCAACCTGACCTTCTTCACTAGTTGGTTGTAAGAAAAATAGAAGAAAGCAACACTAGGTACATTATCTTGAGTTCCTGAACAAAACACAGAATATAAATCTAAGAAATAAATAATGTTCAAAATCTCTATCAGAAAGAAACTCCAGAAAAGAAAAAGAAAAGCAAGCACATGAAGGTCATGTTACAATCAGTTAGACTGTTCCTGGCCCCATTTCTACCATCTGCAATGTCAAAAAACCCTTGAAGACAGAAGATTCCAATTATTGTTGTTTTTACATTTATAATTTCTTATTTTTGCACTGCTATTGAAAAAGCTAAAGGGGAAAGTACTTTGATAGGATTTGTATTCCAAAATAATAATTGAAATAAATAAGCTTCACATTACTAATACAGTGAATCTGTTATTAAATGCTTAGTATATCCAATATTAGAACCCAGGGCATTCACTGAAACTAGGAGAGATACAAGAAACCCTTTTTCAAATAATAGTCAAATAATGACCGCAAGGGTAGATGGATTCATATATAATAGTGGTACACTGCCTGCTACCTTTAAGGGCCATATACTATCTCCTATATTAGAGGCAAAATATTTTTTTAGCTAGTGGGAAGGGAAGGGGATCACATCATGCCTGCAAGCTTCACTTGTCACCTATGTAAATACAGAAAACTGAAATACTTATGCTTTTGCCTGATTTCATGTACAGGGAACCTCGATTTAAGAGATTTCCATATGCAAAGAACAAATTTCTATCCAGATATTTCCCTGAATTAATATAAAATGGCACTGCATCTGAAGTAGTCTGGGTGAAACAAATAAATTTGTTAGCAGACATTCAAACATAATAGATATGCTCTTCCTCTCCAATTAGGTTGCATGATATTTCATGCTAAATCTAAACTGCTGGTTATGATTACTTTATATTGATTTCAACAGTAAAATTTAATATCTAAATGTTTTAACAAAACAGCATTTAATTGTATCTCATTATGTGCTAGAAGATTGTCCAGTTCTCTGAATAAACATTGAAAGAATAATGAGGAAATACATTATAATACCTTATATTCTACCAACAGGTGTAGATATCTCTGTTAAACCTTTACTGAATTTTATAAGTACTTGTATATCCAAAATAACAGGTACTCCTGATAATAAGAGCCTCTTAACAGTTGCCAAAGCACCAACTTTAACCTCCACTCCTCCACTGGCTTGTTTGGCAACTGTCTAGCTTTTCCTAAAGAATCTATTTGGATAAGCACGAAACATTTCAAACCAAAAAGAAAAGAAGAAAAGTCCAGTTGCCATGACTCAACTTCCAGATAACTGTACATGGATGACTGAGAATATTGACATATTTCCCTAAATACTTATCATAAAGTGAGAGTTCCTATTTCCTTTCTCAAATATTTGTTTCTGCTATTTTGATTTCTGAAAGATTGAAAAATCAATCTCCCTACTTTTTGTCTTTCATTTAATGTCAGGTTTTGGAGAAAAATCAAAAGCTTGAATTGATCTTGTTGCTTCTAACATCCTTCCAAAGCTAACACAAATGGCCATTTCTTAACATCACATCACTGAAGAAAGTTGGAAACAGCCAGAGGAACTTGCTTTTAATTTTAAAGATGGACATTGCAAGACAAGATGAACCTGACTGTCTCTTGAATTCTGATGAAGATCACCACTTGTCATGCTTGTATGATTTGCCTACTGGTTAATAATTTGCAGATCTGATTAATCAATTTTTATATTTTATAGCATTTGTAAAGCTGATTTCCTGAAAATTTCATTTACATTTTGGAAAATGGAATGTTAAACAAATGTACCATTTATAGTTGGCAAATATTTTGCCACTTTAACAAAAGTGTCTTATATTACTTTATAAAATTACTCCATCTGTGTTATGATTTATATTAGAATTATTTCATGTCAAATTTTCTAAAACGTTTCATAGCTAACAAATGTGCCCAGATGTATTTGCTAGATTGAAATTTTTTTAAAAAAAGTTGTAAGATTGCATTTAAATATTTTTAGCCTTGGTTATATAATATTCATTCAGCATCAAAATCAAAAACTTTCAAACAAGACTTGAATTCCTGTAGTATCAACTGATTTATTGAAAATTATACAAAGTGTAAAGTTATTTCTACAAGTTGGATTTCACATTAGGAGTCATCTTATTATAAACATTTATTCTCCCCAACAACTGCTAACTATTTTACAGTTGTACAATTACTTATATAAATATCATGATTATATTGTAAATTCTATTTCATTAGCTTATTGTAGCTCTATAAATAAATATTTACTGCAGAATAAATTATTTCAGTGTATGATAAATTGCAGGAACTTCACAATTGCATCACAACAATTCTTAAGAGATTAGCAAACATGACAAAATAAATGTTTAGGCCCACTTTGATAGATGTACATACTTATGAAGTGAAATATTAGATCATAATTTAAAAGAATGCATTGCAAAGTCACTCTAAACCAAGACAATCAAGCAGATGCTGTCCAGATGTTTCAAATTCATAGCCCAACAACTGTAGCCAGATATGGGAGCTGTTTTTGGAAAACACTAACTGGCCTATACTTGCGGCTATAATATTAGCAAATCAGAATTCATCTACAATTAATACAACATAGATGCAATTAGGCCTTTAGTTAAAGTGCTTGGAACAGAGTAATGTATGGAGTGCAAAGTATATTATTAATGAATCTGAAAACTCAGTATGAAACAAAAATTACATATGAATAAAAATTCACATTCAGGGATTTATACATTTTTAAAAATCTAACAAATTGAACAGTGGTTTATGTATTTGTCTTCTAAAACTAACAGTAGGAAAAATCTGAACATAAAACATAAGGAGTTGTAAATAATAAAGGCAAATCCACAAGCATTACCAAATATTTTCTTTGTTTTCATTATTAAAATTATTTTATTACAAGAATTTCATCAAAACTACCAGTTTTATTTGCATACCAAACTTTAAAGTCCTATTAAAACTGGCAAATGAAACATTTTAACAGTTGTTAACTGAAATGTTGCACATTCTCTTCCAGAAAAATACCCATCAAAGTTAATGGGATTTAGAAGTATGCACAGAATTTCACTTCAAGTTTAGGCACTCTTATTTTGGATCAAGAATTGTTAGTGAGACTTCAGCTTAATGCTTTAAGCATAGATAAAAGCTTGTTCAAATACACTATGTTAATGTAATATGGTACACTACAAAGTATCTGCTAAAAGTTCAAGTATTAATACTATATAACAGAAAACGTACAGCAGGTTTTACTTGTGATGCTACAATTTCAATTTGTAATCTCTCTCTCTCTTTCTTTCTTTCTTTCTTTCTCTCATGTATGTATGTATGTATGTATGTACGTATGTATGTATGCATGCATGCATGCATGTATGTTCTGGTTAATTACCAAAAAACATTCATTATAACTTCACAAAATAGAAAATCAAGGTCTGTAGCTATAACAAATATTTTTAATCTTTTGAAAGGGCCAATGTATTTAATTCTTTTAATTTTTAAATATTGTATATGTGTTTTATATATGTATTTTATCCTGGCTGTTCACCGCCCCGAGTCCCTTAGGAAGAGGGGGCGGTATATAAATTTAAATAAATAAAATAAATAAATAAATATTTAATATTAAAAGCAAAACAAAGTAAAATTGTCCACATATTAATTAGCCTTTTGGTCAAGTATGTATGAATAACGCTTGTCAACAACGATCAGAAATGGTGTAGGGTCTCCTGCTTGAGCGGGAGGGTTGGACTAGATGACCTACAAGGTCCCTTCCAATTCTGATTATCTGTTATCTGATCTAAATATATGGTAAAATGAATATACAATTGATCTACAACTGCTTGAATTCAGGAACTGCCTTACTATGCAATGCAGACTTTGAGAAATGTCTGCTAACTGCTGGTATCTAACAGTGAATATACACTAATTATCATCAAAAATCTAATCTAAGTACACCCACCACTGGCCTATTTTAATCTACATTTAAAACATTTTCCTCCTACTTTTCAAGCAAACCCTTAACACTGGAATTGCTGGATATTTCACATTGAAGAGTAAGTATGGGAAGGTTTCCACACCCTTTTTTAAACACCAGAGTAGTTGATGGGGGGGGGGGGGGGTTAAAGCCAGCAAGCAACCGGCCTCTGAATTAATTACGTCTCTCCTGCCATTTCCAGGCTTCTATCTAGGGCTTTTCCTTGAGAGGAAATCCAGGGGTTACCGAGACAAGGAAGAACAAGAAGAATTGTAGTAAGCAACAACAGCCCGCCTGACCTCCTGTTTCAAACTACATTATATCCACCCTACGGAGCTGGGGCACGGTTTAAGAGGAAAAAGTAGGCCACTCACATCTTTAAAAGAGGAAAGTTTGCTATGGCGAGATTTTGGGAGGTGGTCGGAGAGGAGAGGGGAGGAGGGAAACTGAAGAAGAGAAAGATAGGAGTATGGAAGCCCGGAGAGAGCAAAGCAAAAATAATGGAGAGGGGAGGGCGGAGAGATCGAGAAAAGAACCAAGGAGAAAAGGAAAATTTTCCTCCTTCTTGCCTTCTTCCGTCCTTCCCTCTCCCTGGGGAACCGTGGCCAGGTGGCAGCCGTCGCCGTCGCTATTAGAACCTGGTAGAATAAGCTCCGAGCCTCCCGGCGGGTTTAGGCCTTCATCACCTGTCTGGGACCAGAGGCAAGCAACGCTTCCAACCCTTCCCCCTCCTCCTTCCCGGGTGTGTAGGTATGGAGAGGGCTCCCACAAGGAAGGAAGAGGAAAGAAAGCGGAGCTCTTGACCTACCCAGCAATCTCTACCTCAGAAGTCTCGGCCGAAGGCGGCCTCAGCCTTCCTCGGAACTGGCAGGAGCCGGTAGAGCCTGGACCTCTGCAGCAGCAACACCCGGCTCCGAAACCCCAACGCCGCTGCAGCTATGGGCTTGGGTGTAGTTAGTGAAAGGGGGGGGGGGAGGCCGGTGTGGATCGGGAGGAGGGCTTTTACAAGGAGGAGCGGCTTAATTTCTCCTTACCTCTGTCTCCGGCTTTTCCACAGCGAGAACAGCAGCATTCCCGGAACTCTCGCTCCGCGCCAGCGGCCGCCGTTCCCCTTCAGGTCGCAGCCCCCCTCACAACTCTCGCCCCATCTTCATATCTCCTCCCTCCTCTCGGTGTTCCCGGCTTCGTAATGGCGGCGGCTGAGCCTCCCCAGTACTGGGTTCGCTGATGGACCCGCGTCTCTCCCTTTCTCTCTCTCTCTCACTCTCACTGAAACATTCGGCGCCCCCCTCTCTGTTCCCCGCCCCCACCTCGAACTTTACCTCAGCAGCTTTCGCTGCCTTCCCTCCCCCCTCCCTATTCTCGCCCGCCGCCGCCGCCACCGCGGCTCTGCGCGCGCGCGCCCCCGAGGCCTACCCCGGATGCGCGTGCGCGGGAAGGACCTTCTAAACGTTTCCGTTTCTTTACTGGGCCGCTGCCGCCGCCGTCGTCGTCGTTAGGTTCCCTCGAAGCCCTGCCTACGCAACATGCGCGTGAGAGAGAAAGAGAGTGAGAGAGCTTCGTCTCGGGCGCGAGCTCGTCCGTTTTATGTATATTAGTTCCCTCTCCTCCCGCGCTTCCCCCCCCCCCGCGCGCAAACACACACACACTCCCACGGTTTGCTGAAAGCGCCACTTTAAAGGGGTTGAGGGGCGGGTGTGGGGAGAGAAGACGACAGGCTCCTCACAGTTCTCGTTTCGGACCGACTGAAACTGGAGCAACGAAACGTTTGGATACGACCGTTTGTTAAAAGCTGTGGTCCTTAGAAACCAACGGAAATGTATGTGACTCTAGGGAAACGAATAACCTCCCCCGCCTACAAAATCTTCCGCGATTAAGATTATATATAAGCAGAAATGTCAGTACGCCGAGAGTTACATCCGAAGAGGCGTTTCTTCAAACGTCTTTCAACGCCGACTGGTCTGCTTGATTTCTCTTTATGCGTTACTTTCTGAACACGCCTGTCCTTCGAAGTCTTCGGAGCAACTCCTCAGCTCACCACGGGCCTCTGGAGAAGGCGAAGGAGAGCAAATGGCATGCCCGAAACTTATACAAGCTTAATAGCTAAAGGCACAAGCTTAATAGCTAAATGGAAGAATTCATGAATTTTCCCACCCAGGCTACAGCAGGGGCTGCTTCATGGTTTGAAGTGCGCTGAAAACAAGTTTCCTTCAACTGGATCCAAGGCCATCCAGGAGGACTTCCCTCACAAGTGTGCTGAGCCCCTGAAGAAATGGCACATCTTCGGGTATGCCCTGGCAAGGCAACTTTGAATGGATAGAGAAGAAAGGGGAGCGAAATTCGGCTCCTCCGTCGAGGGGAGAATTTAAGCAGGGTTCATTTCACGATAGGCATCACTTAGCTTAAGAAGTCCCACAGAATTTGCAACTGTGTGGTATAGTGCTTTCTGCAGTGTTGGTGCTCACTCTGTAGACAGTGTAAATTCAACAGAAATGAGGTTTTGCTGCTAGACGAAAGTAATGCTTCATATCTGGGAGTAAATGATTGCTTTGAGAATGGAAGTGTGAATGCATGAAAACAAAAAAAAATAATGCACTGCACAAGCTTTTGTGGTCACAATTGTAACAAAATTAATAGATTAGGTTGTAATTAATACCTAGTCACTAGGCATGCATTTGCACAACTCGATATGTTCCATTAAACTCAAAAATACATCCTATTGTAGAAAGTTACCTATTATACTCATTATCACATCATCATTCCATTACTCTTGCAGTAAAATATATTGAATTTATGGTATTTGCTGCTATAATTTAAAAATTTAAGGAAACTATAACATTTAGAGAATATTTGCTTAAAAAAAAATGTTTCAATGTGTTATTGATTAAAGCAATTTGTCAGGCTAGCTATTAAGCTATTAATATGTTTTGGTCAGTAGTAGAAAAGATATGTTATATTGATTAAAGGAACAGGTCCCACTGTATCTTGCTGTGAGTTTCATGAGTCTCAAATCTCATATATTGCATTACTGAAAAAAGTTTAAATATTTTAAATATTAATAGAACTGTTGGTCAACCTGCACTTTGAGAATATTTATGATTTTTTTAAAACTTGAGTAGAAATTGTTTACACTTATTAACTTTTTTGCTTGGTCTGTGAAAGGATGCATTGAAAGATGGAGAATTGCTTCCATTGCAAACAGTACAACTTACCCAACACAATATTTTGAAAACAAAAATTATTTTGCAAAGAAAACTTGAGAAAAAGGAAGATAACAGTTGATGAAATCTCAACTATAACATTCCCTAAACCTCCTGTGAATGAGACAGCTTGGTGTGGTGGTTAAGGTACCAGGCTAGATACTGGGAGACTGTAAGTCCTGCCTGAGGATTGATGCCAGATGGGTGACCTTCATTCAGCCCTAGGAAGAAGGCAATGGCAAATTACTTCCGAAAAATCTTGCCAAGAAAACAGCAAGGATTTGTCCAGGCAGTTTCCAGGAGTCAAAAATTTTCATGAAGGCATCAAAACAAACAAATCCCCCTCCTCTACTCACTGCTTAGCAATAGAGAAAGTTCCTGGACATGAATGAAATATGAATTAAATAGACTGAGAAAGCAGAAGAGACAGAGGCCCAAACAAGATCATTGAAGGATATGTTTGTATAAAGTAGGTTGACAGCATATTAATGAAGTAGCTTGGAGTACTGAATACAAAATTGTTTATACAAGTCCAAGAAAGCTTGAATAGCTGTAACTTAATGGATCCTGTGATTCAACGAAGACACTGAACATTGAGGAACAGAATAATCTTAAATATAAAATATTAATTGGAGAAAGTCAATTTATTGTTTATAACACACACACTATCCTTTACAGTGATTTACAAGAAAATATTATTGTCATCATTTAAATTGAATGATTTATTTTTTTAATACTATTCCAACATACTATTTCAAAAAGATGTTGGCAGCTGTGAATGACAGAATTATCATCACTCTTTCCTCTGCCATTAATCTTCCTAGGAGAATGATCAATATCTTTTCAAATAAAATCCATGCATTTAAAAATGCTCACTGTTTGAGTCTTATTGGCAGTGGAGTGGAAGCACATTTCAATATATATGTAGGTAAGGCTAATGGCTGAGAAAGATAACTTTGATAAGAAATTTGAAAAATGATAAATAATGCAAAGTTGTATTATTAATGCTTAGTTTCCAAGGAACCATGAAGGAATACATGATAGCATTTTGCTACTGAGAAGTGGGTTTTAGTATTCATCTCTAGTTGTTAGTGGAGATTCTCAATCATTCAGGTTTTGATTGTCCCAAATGTGCTTTTTCCAGAAGGCAACTGGTCTTTCTTGGAAATCCAAAATCCAGTTGCCTTTTAGAAAAAGCATTTTGGAACATCCATCTCCAGAATCATCTCTATATATCATTGGCAAGTCAGAAACAATGTCCTTATCATAAATTGCCAAACATTAGCTGTATTATTACACAGACAATAAATTAAACTGGAATATTATTACATGTTTCTGAATTGGATTTTTAAAAACTTCACCAGAAATTGAAAACTTAGCAATTGTGGACTTTTGGGGAGGAAGAATTGGTGCATGGTGTAGAAATAGAATTTCTATATGTGAACAAAAATGCATTGAATACCTTTTGCAGGTTACTTTTTATATTACCATTTCACTAATTTAGATCTTGCTGTACTACAAAAAGCTCAAAGTAACAGATATGAAATTAGACATATTTTATGGAGTCCTTGGTGCTCTCTGAGCTTGTGTGTCCTTAAAGATATTACCTAACTAGGTAATATCAGTGTAACTGAGTATGAAGTCCTAGTTTATATATAGTATTTTGCCCTCTCAGTGTTGGTGGAAGTGTGGCTTTCTCTTTAATATTTCCTTAATTAAGTTATTTTTTTCTGATTGATTTCCTGGTACTAATCATAGTTTAGTTTGTCTCTTGTTAATCCTAGTCTGTTGTTACCTAGTCAGGTGATGAAACATTTACAAGCAAATAATCAAGCTCATAGAGCATCAAGGGTTCCACAATTCTATCCTGAGCTACTTATATTCACTTCCATTGAATATATTTTATCTTTGGGGAAGAAACTGGAAAATATCAAATGTTAACATCAAATGTGTGTAAAATATTCTGAGCTGCTGCAGGATAGGAGTGATTATTTGAAATGGCTCCACTTTTCCTTTTAAAAATACCCAATCTGAATAAGAAAGTACTAAAATATCTAATTAACAAAAACAAAAATGAGTACTCCAGATGGCTAACAAAACTAGGCATGTCAATAAAGCAAAACTGAAGACAAAATGATTAGAAATTAAAATTCAGTTAAAACATACATGTCTGACAAGCTGAGACAGTTTATTGATAAAATGATCTGGTAATACCTGATTCTCTAAAGACACAAATATAATACCGGATAATTTTCTTCTAGAATCCTATTTCATGACCAGGATACCATTTTCTTTGTTGGTCACATAATTACTTCAGTTGATGTGAGCACTTAGAAAAGTCCTATTAGGCTATGGCGGTAAGAAGTGAGCCTAACATGCAATCTGTTGTTTGTATTGCAAGCAGTGATGACATTGGCAGGATTCAATACATTCTCATAATTTGTAGAGATAGCAAGATAAGCATTCGATAAGGGGGATACTCAAATTCAACTAAAAGTAAAATAAAAAATATTTACAGACCCCTCACATCATGGACATAAACTGTTTCAACTCCTACCCTCAAAACGACGGTATAGAGCACTGCATACCAGAACAATTAGACACAAGGATAGATTTTCCCCCGAAAGCCATCACTCAGCTAAACAAATAATTCCCTCAATACTGTTCAACTATTTACAAAGTCTGCATTACTGTTACTATTAATCTTCTCATCACTCCTTATCACCCATCCCCTCCCACTTGTGACCATATGACTGTAACTTTGTCGCTTGTATCCTTACAATTTATATTGCCTGTTTCCTAGTATGATTTGATTGCTTATTGTACCCTATGACTATTATTAATTATTGTACCTTATGATTCTTGATGAATGTATCTTTTCTTTTATGTACACTGAGAGCATTTGCACCAAGACAAATTCCTCATGTGTCAATCACACTTGGCCAATAAAAAATTCTGTTCTAAAAAAAAAAGTGTTGCTGTTTGCTGTTTGAAGGTATTTTTGAGTTTTACATTGTGCAGCTGTTCTACCCTTTTAAAGGAATACAGGGAATCCTTGACTTATGACCACAACTGAGCCCAGAATTTTGGTACTAAGTCAACTTGCCATGGGACTAGACCTGATTTTACAATTGTTCTTATCATCATTAAGCTAGTTAACATAATTAAGCAAATAATATGGTTGTAATCAGTATCCAGCTTATACAATGGGTTTTTTTTTTTGTCAGACAAAGGCAAAAAAATATCATGTGATGGCAGGAACTGCATCTGGTCATAAATGTAAATAGTTGCTAAGCACCGAAAATCTGATTATGTGACTGCAAAGTGGCACGGCAGATATAACTTCAAATCTGTCATAATTTCAAATGGTCTTTAAGCAAGTGGTCATATGTCAAGTACTATCTGTAATTTCAGTAACAAGTCCTCCACGTTTAATCATTGCATTATTTTAACCTTTGTTTCCCCAAAGAAAATCTGTTATGGAGAAAATACTAACAAATACTGTTTTAAGCATCATTACAAGTTCTTGAATTATGACCACAATTGGGATCAGAATTTCTGTTGCTAAGCGAGGTGGTAATTAAGTGAGTTGCACCTAATTTTATGATCTTTTATTGTTGAACAAATCACTGCAGTTTTAAATAAACCTAAGTAAGTCATTAAGCAAATCCAACTTTCCCAAATTGACTTTGCTTGTGAGATCTTCTCTGGAAAGGTCACAAATGGGGATCACATGATCCTAGGATGCTGCTGTCACCATAAATATATGCCAGTTGTCAAGCACCCAGGTTTTGGTCATATAACCATGGGAATGCTGCCAGGATTATAAGTGCAACAATTGTCCATAAGTCACTTTTTTCAGTGCTGTTGTATCTTCACATGGTTGCTAAATGAATGGTTTTAAGTCAAAGAATACTTATATACCATAAAAGAATTGAATGCATAAGCCATATAGTGTGCTGATGTTAATCTGTGGTTATTGTGAATGGCCAGTTACTTCTATTGCAGCTGGTATTGTGAATACCAAATAATATTTTACCCAATATTACTCCTTGTAATATTTGGCCAAATAATCTTTCATTGTAGTACATTGAAACTTATTATATTTGCTCACTCATTATATTGCTCATATTTCAACAGTAGTGCATCTTTGCCTAATTATTACAATCATAAAGTTGGTGGGATGGTGAAAATCATAGGTAAATAATAATTGTCACAATAGAGATTTCTATGTAGACATTGGTTTGAGAGAACAAGAGTTTTCTAAATCTCTTATTTATAAATCAATTAAAAGGTATGGAAACAGCTGGGAAATTAGATTTAGAGTGGGACTAGGAGGGGGCATGTGACCGGCAGATATCATTTATAATTCCTGGGGGACAGTGTGTGAGAGGCTTGATCTATTCACCATAACTCCTTTGATGTATCGATCTATTTGGGACAATGTTAAGCAAAAAGGTTTTGGGTGAAATTATTTCTATAATGTCTTTTTGTAATATTTTACAATTCCAGATGCCTTTGGGACCTAGAAGAATAAGGATAAATAGGGAAAATAGATTCTTAGTTATTTTAATGGCACAATAAAATTTTTAAATAAATATATAAAATTCACAATGAGACCAAAGCCCATTATAACTTTGTAACTGTAACAAATATACAGAGAGACAGAATTATCCAGTGATAGATCAAAATTGTTAAACTGTATGTTAAGTTGAATAAATATTAGCACTGAACTCTGGTAAAAGCTATAATGTCCAGTCTGTGCTTAGATCTTCCTATTCAATTCAGTGAGAATGAGTTTATATAATTTAAACCATATGTGTCCTTCTCAAAGGTCAAACCTACTCCACTACTTAGGCAGTAATGCAAAGAAAAAAAGAATGGTCGCCTGAGGGGTTCAATGGAAGATAATCTAGAATGTAAACTAAACTTAAACTAAAAGGAAAGGCTTTTATTTTACAACAGGACCCCAATAATCTATATTTTTAATTAACATGAAGACATTAAATGTACATGAATTTAGAACCAACTATACATATAGGAATAATTTTCATTAAATTGCAGATTAGTTTGTTTTAAAATTATTTTATTTAAAAAGTGAACCATTATTACCCTTTTCCTGCTATGTTTTTATACAGTGCCTTGTCTTCAAGAGTCAATGTGATTGCAAACAAAATGACAAAAGGGTTTTATGAAGTCAGAATAACAAGGAATTTAATTTAAGAAAAATATTTAGTAATGTTTCATCATTGTTTAGACATTGAGGACCTGCTGTATTCCAAGAGATAAATTTCAGTTCTCATAATCCCAAATCTGTAGGGTTGTTGAGTTTATGAGAAATTGGCAATTATTGAGGTATTTTATTTATGCTATTTCAATTTGATTGAAGCTAAGCATTGTGAAGTCACTAATCTGCACAATAACAATATAAGAGTTTAAAAACATAGCTTTTTACAGAAAGCACAATAATATTCAGTGTACAATGCAACATGTTGTGTATTAAAGCATCTCATTCAGAGAGCAGAGCAAAAGTCGTTTCTTCTAGTCCCCAAGGCCCTCTGAGGCTCCAAGGTCTAAAAGCTTTCAGAAAATAATGAGAAAAAAATACCACTACTGTATTATTTCCAGGGCCAAGCTATTCCATAGGAGAAGTTGCCTCTCCCAAGGTCAAGTTTTAAGCACCCTCCTGCCAAAACTCCCAATTACAGGGAATCTCAGTAGGCATTTTATGTACATTGGATGGGCAGATGCTATTCAGAATAGTCCGTCTTGAAAATAATCAGGTAACCCAAGCTTTTCAGATAATAAGTACTTCTATTTGGAAGAACACTATTTCTGGACACTGTGGGAAAAAAACAAAGTAGAATAAGCCAAGGCAAAATAACTGAAGTCTCCTTCAAATCAAGATTAAATAATGTAAGCCATGTGTATAATTATATTGTTCATGTTAATAAAATTAAAGTTTGTTGCTCAACTGGTCTTCGTTAGAACAATTTATAAAGAGTACAGCTGCTGTGAGAAATCTGAATTACCTTGAAGATTTGGCAATTCCTCTGAATAAGCTAAATCCCCATGTGAAACCTAAAATCTTACCATTTGGAGGCTACTTCAAGTCAAGCTCAATTCCTGGTGATTGCATGAATGTTTAAATACATTTTTCTTACCAATAATACAACAGTGGTTTGCCATAGCTTCTTCTGACTTTGACATCCCAATCTGTACCAGTAGAAAAGAATATTTGTACCTCAGGGTTGAACTGTGGGGTCCTTGGAGCTCCCTGCACTGTTTAAGGATATAGAAAACCTCAGCACTAATTACCTGAATGTATGCAAGAAAACAACCAAGCACAAAGAACACTAAGGACCCCCATCCCAGTCTGTCTGTCCTGGGATTACCTGATAGTCTCTCAAGAATTAATAGTAAACAGAACTAGTCCTGTCTCACCTTTTTATATAATTGAAAACTGGACATTTGCTATTACTTACTGTAACGATTTTTGGGGTTTTTAAAATTTGGTATTTTAAATTTTTTATTAGTTTTATATTTGCTAATTGTTTATTCGGCCTCTAATTTAATTGTTTTAATTTGTTTTTAATTGTATATACTGTTTCTGTTTTAGTTGGCTGTACACCGCCCCAAGTCCCTTTTTTGGGAGAGGGGGTGGTATAGAAATTTAATTAATTAATTAATAAATAATAAGATTAAAAGTACAGAGATACAGTATACCTAATATAGACTATATATTACTATCTTTCTCCCAACATTTGCAAATCTTAAAAAAATCTCAGTATTGTACTAATACTTGATTCATTTACATAGAACTGCTATGTATAATTTGCAACTGTTATTTCATTTTTTTCCCGTCAAACAAATTATTTTAATAGTTGGATATGTTGAAATTCCAGTGAGGACATGGTAAAATAGATGTCAGTGAAGGAGAGGGGGCTGCATTACAGTTGAAATTAGCAACCAGGTGGTGGTCCATAAAATCTCTCCAGAGAAAGGAGAGATCATGAGATGGTCCAGACAGCTGCTCCTCATGAGGAGACTGTAGGAACAGAGGTTTTTGTGGTCAGTTTGTGAGTTGAATGTCTGGGAATAAGGGATTCCAAAAAAGCTCACAATCATAATGTACCCTATATGGACACAAAATTCATTCAAGTCTCAATTTTTAATCACTTTTGGAATCCCTTTTTTACTACTTTTCAAATATTACTAACCTTTGGAATAGCACATTTTATGACATTCACTGGGCAAATTTTGTTCAATTCTTAGTGAAATAAGTTTAAGGATGTGGAAAAAATATTGGAATAAACAACTCTTGTTTCTTTCTGTGGGCTCAGGACCATTACTACCCCAACCTGCCCATAGAGTTCCAATGATGTTCTGTAAATACTGTTTACAAAGTGTTTTTGCCATTCTAGTAAAAGGGTAAACATGGCTACAACAATTACAGAAAGAGTGACCACACTATATGTTCATAAATGCAGCTGGAAAGAGGCTTTTAAATGCAGGAGTTATATCTTTGTTTCTAAGAAAATTTCTTCCCATAGTAAGTGGGGTTGCAAATGGTCATACAAATTCATGTATCATGGGCTAAAAACATGGCTGCTGGGGAGATGGTCAAATTTATTTTGTCTCCTTTTGTATAGAGCAGGAAGAAAGAACTTTTGTCTTTCCAAGATTGACAGGAGCGTAGGATGTGGTATTGAGTGAAACCTATTCTTTCCACCTTTCTATTGATCAGTGAAGAGGAATGCTGTTTGATGTACTTGATTTTCAGTGTTTTATTTATTATATTTATTTAATAAATTATTAATTGTAAGATACCAATAGAAGAGAATATTTGTAGCTCAGGGTTAAATTATGGGGTCATGCCAAGTTTAAAAAACAGAGAATTCCTAGAAACCTGGCATTCAGATAAATTGGCACATAGAGATAATATCTACAGACCATCCAAAAGAGACAATAAAAAAACCAAAAAGTAAACAAAAAGATAGCAATCAATACACAGATGAGCAGAAACGAACACCAAGATTAACATTAGACCAACAATCATGAAGCAAACAAATTCCCCAATCAAGGAATTACCCAACAAGCCAACAGTAAACAACAACCCAATCAAGAAACCACCAAGGCCACTCTCACCAACATGGACAGGACAAGCCAACTAGTACAGAAATGACTGCAAACCCCAGTCTCTACTAGCACTGATCATGTTACTTAGTTCGGTAATGAAACATCTGCAAGAAAAGAGGTATACTCTGAGTATATCAAGAACCCCATAATTGTAAGCTGCTCAGACTTGCTTCTCAAAGTAAGATGGATAAATAAATAATACTTTGTCTTTATTATTTTCATGAATAACTCAAGGTGGCAAACATAACTAATACTCCCTCCTTCTATTTTTCCCACAACGACAATCCAGAAAGGTTGGTTGTGCTGACAGAGAGAGACTTGTTAAAAGTCACCCAGCTGACTTTTATGACTATGGCAGGACTAGAACTCATGGTCTCATGCTTTCTAACCTGGTGCCATAACCACTAACTGGCTCTTATCTTAGAAGCAGGAAAACAATTGTAGGTTAGTTTAAAACTGCTTTGTGAGGAATTGGGGAATAGAAAAGTGGTGTGATATAAATTATCTGATAACATAATACCATTTTTAGATGCATCATTAGAACGAAAAATCATAGATCCCCTGTTCAATGCCTCCTCAAAGAATGGTTCACAAAAGTGGGAGATCTTTTTCTGCATTCTGATATAAATTAGAGTGGAATGCTCTAAAAAATTGATTATTTTATGTGGATGTAGGCATTTGATGTATCATAACCATGCAAGACAGAGTAATATTTCTTATAATATTGTACAGTGATTTGCCTCATTCATTTATGCCATCAGCACAATTGCAATCCAGCCAAAATTAAGCACATCTAATATCTCATTCCTTTCCATTACAAAATTAAATTTTAATTACAGTATTAAGTTCTTTAATGAAAGGCAATAGAATTTAAAAGTATATTGGATAATGTCCCAAACAAACTTATTTCATGCATATTAAAGAAAAATTACTAGAAGCAAATTATGTTGCCTTTATCTCAATTCATTTTAGGTTTTTAAAAAATATATATTCAAAGAGGTAAAGTGAATGAAAAACGTGGGCAGATCATGCAAAGTCAAAAGCAGCAGCAAAATAGAGACTTAATTAACTTAATACCGAGATGCACAATGCAGATTATACTTTTACTAGCTGATTTATTTAATTTGATTTTGGTGTCACTTGCATGAAACTGGGGTCAGAAATCTAATAATAAGGAAATCATGCAGAAAATCAGGGAACTTCAATAGGAAGGTTGACAAATATTTTTGTCATACCTATTTTACTTTGGATAATATGTGTCTCATTTTTATTATCTTTTAAGTATCAATTTTAACATAAAAACAGAAGGTCTAATCAGTGTCTGCCAGTGCTTTCAATTATGCAATTAAACATGTTTTTTTAAATCACTGAAATCTGACTTAACACTAGTCAGTCAACAAGAATTGCAGAAATGACACAAAAGGATATTTTAAAACTCAGATGAAGGGAGGTTTAATGAGGGTTTTTTTTTAGTATTCATTACAAGAGCCTTCTGCCTTTGAAGTAAGAGGATTCCTCTTGCAGATTTAAAGCAAAATAGGTTGGAGGCTCTTTAAGTCATCTATCTTAAAGACAAATCTGTTCAACTGGAATGACATCCATTTTATCATATATACTATGGCGATTGGTTCTTACTGAATCTCTCCCCAGATTAGGAAATTGAAGAGATGGCACTTTCAGTTTGAATGCCAATAAATATTTCCGTTAGCTAAAATGGGTATTAAAATGGGTATTGAATAGCAAGTCCTGTTAATTTCTACTGAGAATTTTGTCAGAATTTTTCCAATTAGTCCATCATTATAATGCCCTTATAAACATAATTTCTCCATCCAAGCCTTTGTATGGAAATTTATATCTTGAGCAAAGTAACTATAGAACATTTGGCCAGATTGCTTAAAAGTCCTCTTTCTCACCCTTCTAATGGAAAACAAAATCTTAATTCAAACACAATTGGGCAGAGACCATTTAAGACCATTCAAGCCACAATTCTTGCTAGTGAAGGGATCCAAATTATAGCATCTGGATCAGTGATCTACTGGACTACCAGTAAAAAGATAGACTATTACAACCTTCAGTAATTAGTTCCCTTATCTAATTATTCTTATTGTTAGGATTTTTCTGACTGGGCTAATTTATTTGTTGTCTTTTTCTAAAATTTCTTTAATTTCTCTCTTTTTTTTTTTAAATGTAGTGTCCAAATCTCAGTACAAAATTCAAGATCAAGTCTGATCAAAGCAGAATGAAGTTAAATATTACTTATCATTTAGAAATCATAATTCATATTAGAAATCATATTTCTCTTGTTGCAATTTACAATTACATTTGTCTTTATAGGTACAGCACATTGGGCTGCAAATAATTATTGTTCAAATTATTTTGAAGTTGTATCACCCATCCTGTAACCATGTATTTGTTTCCTAAATGAAAAACTTATTTGCTTTCATTCGTGAAAACCTTTCAATTCTTTGTGTTAAATTTCATTCTGTTGCTTTCAGACAATTTCTCCAAATTACCAAGTTTATTTAAATTTTATTTCTGTCTTCTAACATATTAGCTTTGTCATTTCAATGTTATTTAATGACTCTTTTGATGGTCTCCTCATACATTAAATGTCCACAGGTGTTTATTCAATATAATGCCAGATACTGGGTTAGGATCTGGGAAACCCAAGTTCTAATCTTCCCTTAGGTATGGAAGTCAGTTTTGAGCCAGTTACTTTCTGTCAGGAAAAGGATTAGGAATAATAACAATAATTTATCATCATTGTCAGTTTCATACAGCACTCAGAACAGAGACTGCAGATAGTCACAAAGCAACAAGGATCACAATATTGAAAATATATATTAAGCTTTCAGGTTGAAGCCAAAAAGAAAATGAATTCTAAAGTTGTTTATTTCAATCAAGATCAAAGCTGAAACATATTTTGTGCAAAATTAATATTTTTTTACAAAAGAAAAGTGACATTAAACTTTATGACAATTAAAATAAGAACAAACACAGATGCCTTTTATTTAATAGTCTTGATGACAAATTTGTGCCTGGTCTGTCATTCTTTAAGAATAATCTAATGTGTTCACTTCTTTTTCCTTGGCTTAAAGCGACATACAGCTGACCAAGCTGGAATGCCAGTTTCTCCAGATAAATCAGCACATTCTCCATGGTTTGTCCTTGTGCTTTAAGTTTAGTGAAATAAACCACAACTATATTGGGAACTGTGTCTGCTAAAGAGGGACATCTTTACCTTCTAATAAATTGAGTATAATTCTTGGAATCAAGATAGTTTCATTTTTAATGCACCAATGTTTATCTTTGCTATAGTGAGATACTCCTGGAGTTATTGCACTGTCATCCACATTCCATTGAGAAGCTTTGGAGAACCAAATTCCTTATTAAAATGAGTGAGATCCTATCTTCAATTCCTGTTTATGTGGTGGCAATGCAGAGAACTCAACTAAATCAGGGAATTCTGTTGAAAAATGAGTAGTGTTAGCTCCTTCACTGACATTCTTCTATAGTTCTTGCTGGCAGAATAATATCTTCAGGTAATTCTTTTTCATCATTTTGGTTTTTTTTTAATTTTGTCTTTTCCAACATCCAATAATATGTTGGTATCCCTTACTCAATAGCATACCTCTCTTCAACTGAAATTTGAGAAAGCTTCTCCCTGATTTTTTGATGCATGAATTCTCCAGATCAGTGTCATTTTCTCTTTGGAATAGTCATCCTCCTCTAGGTTATAAACTCATTCTTATAATTCATTATTTGCTTTGTTTAGAGATGATGATGCCAGCCATAATCTCTAAGGGAAGAGAAAAGTATTGAAAGCTATGGAAAGGAGTGATGGACATCATTATCTGAAATTGTTTGCAAATTACCTTCTAGTTCTTTCAAATATAATGTATCTTGATGTTGGTTCAGTTTAGTGATTGTTTAGTGACAGCAATTTTTTGGCAGTTTGTCATGTTGAGGAACTCTCACAGTGTTTGCCACATATTCCCAAGTTGATCTTCTTTTTGCTCCTCCACCTTTTCATATTTCCTCGTTCTGCACTTTTCCTCGTGATGATTCTAGAGATCTGATTCTAAAGATCTGCAGCCCTTTCATTTTTCATTTCTTCATTTCTTCTCCTCTTTGCCACATCCTAACAATGTTGAGGTCATCTCTTGACCATGATGTCCCTCCCACTCTATCTACATGGCACAGTTATGCTTAGTATTATTATTTTATTTAATATTTTTACCACAGTGTTGTTCATTGCTGTTCTCACCTCAGAACAGTTTAGAATCCTTGCTGGTTCCATTGAGTTATAGAAAGTTATCAGAAACAATTTAAACAAAATAGCATGTTACCTCTTGTGGGCTACGGTGGGACTGGTATGCATGATATCTGGTAGCCAAAGGAAGGGCTGTTTCAATTTCAGAGTAGGAAACAGTTCAAAAATGAAACAGGAAAGGCAAGGGGTAAAGTATAGTGGCTAATATATTTGACAGAGATCCAGTTTCTACAGCCATAGCAGCTCACTTGTTGGATTTTAACCTAGCATATCTCACAGGTTTGTTGTGAAGAAATATGGAAGAATAGAGCACTATGTATGTGCCCTGAGCTCCTAAAGAAAAAGTGACTTTGGCATGTTTATGTGCCAAAGAAGAGACACATTAAGCTATAAAAATATCCAGACCTTTCTTCATGTACTTAAAGTTGCTTCTATAAGAGCACAAGACGAGTCAATTCCATACTGGACGGGGGAGGGAGGGATTGCAAGTCTACCTGGGAAACTATCACAGAACATTAAGAGTAAAGATCACATGACTGCAGCAGCTGCCCAACAATGCAACAGCAGCCAGTACCTCTGAAGCAGCCAAGACTTCTCCAAATTTCAATCCCCTGGGAGTTATGGGTCTTGGATTTTGGATACATTCAGTTAGTGCAATTGAAGTACATTGTTTCAAAATTATTGCCTTATGCTGCACTGTTTCATCCAGGTTGAGGTCATGAGAATCAGATGTTACTAATGCTGTGTATTTTAATGTCTATATTATTGTAATTGTTATAATTTTCACAAATATTGTTCATAACTCAGGGACACTTGGGGAGATGGGTAGCCATATAAATTAAATAAATAAATATTTACACAATGCTCCATATAATGTGGAGGAGGGAAAGTTTATTTCTTCTACCTCATTTCTTAAAAATATGTTATCTTCGAAGGGTCTGTATAAGAAAGGATGAGTGGGAAAAAAGGGTGAGGGCAGGAGAAAAAAGAATGGAGGAAGAGGAGGAGAAGCTAAACATAACAGCAAAAATATTGTAATTTATTACTTTTGCCTTCTAGCCAAAGTCAGCTATGTAGAACACCCAAATATCTAACTACAAACTGAAGATAAACAGTAACCATAATCCTACCTTTAATTCTTTGTCAGAGAATAACTGTTGTTATTACCATTTTTAAAACTTCCAGACAGCTTTCTGGATTCCAACCAGAGGTGGTATTCAGCAGGTTCTGACCAGTTCTAGAGAACCAGTAGCGGAAATTTTGAGTAGTTTGGAGAACCAATAGTGGAAATTTTGAGTAGTTCGGAATACCATCTCTGACTGGTCCCACCCCCATATATTCTCTACCTCCCAAGTCCCAGCTGATTGTCTGGGTCTTCTTTTATTGCCCTTCACAGGAGAACAGAGCTGGAAAGCAGGTTAGTGGGGTGGGAATGGAGATTGTGCAGTATCCTTCCCCTGCCACATCCACCAAGCCACGCCCACCAAGTCACACCATGCCCACCAAGCCACGCCCACAGAACCGGTAGTAAAAAAATTTGAATCCCACCACTGACTCCAACTAATGTTTTGAAAACAAAAATAGTTGAGTATTTATCAAATATTTTAATTTTTTTTTTCTGTATCAAATACTGCCACATTTTTGGGTATATGGAACTTTTTTTCTTTTCAGTTCAATGATTAACTGGGCTTTCTTTAACATTTATGCCTTCACAATAAATGGCAGAAAGTCTTTTGCTGTATAAAAAAGGAGAGGCCAAAAATTTGGACCTTTTCCCTATCTAGCTGATTATCTTCTGGCAAGCGTAATACTTCACATATTAATGCTTCCACAAGAGAACAAGCTAACCTTTCTCCTCTTGTCCTGGAATTCCTACAATGTGTAAATTGGATTAAAAGTGATATTTTAGGTACAAGATTTTGTTCTGGAGAATGTTATTAAATTTCATTAAATTAGTTATAGAGGTGTCAACAGACTTTCCATAGTTTTCGAACTGACCTACTCTGTTCTCAGCAACACTCAATACTATTTACTCAGTTAATAATAATTTTTAATAACATTTTACCTTTTCCTATCTGTATATGGGGAGATACAGTATACAGATAAAACCTCCTGTGTGGAAGTTTTAATCACAAAAGAAGAAACTGTAAAACACTGTTCTGCTCAAGGTGTTAGACAGGGCATTGCAGCCTACATTCATATGAAAGAAACAGTTATCTGTAACCCAGATCTAAGGGGGCATCACCTTTATGTTTGGTGCCCTCAAGCCCACTTTTATGTGCTATAGTCTAAAGATATGAAGGACCCCCTTGGAAGCAATAAGGATCCTTCAGAGTGGTGGAAAGAGTAAAGCAGGGGGAACACACAACAAGGAAAGAAAGAACTGCAATAAATGACATTGGAAAAGAGAGAAGGATCCAGAAAAGAAGAAGGCAAGAACAAAGAGAACGACAAAGTGCAAGGAACCATGAAAGAATGAAGATGAGGAAGCAGGAAAAACACTAACAAAATATCAAAGAGAAACCACTTTGTTGGAAACAAAGACATTGCATATTTTAATATAATTTGCTTGTGTTCATTTGTATTTCCATCCCCATGGAGACTGAGGGATAGCCATGTCTATATGAAAATCAACCCTGATAATATCAACCAAGGTTATAGCAAATAGCTACATTGGCAACACAATCTTTGGAGCAAGTTGCCAACAAAACTTCAAAGAAAGACACTTTAGAAGAGATATAGAATGAGGATTTAGCACATGTAAGGTATTTCAAGCAGTGAAGTTCTCTCAGAATCTTGGAATTGTTTGGTATAAATTTGTAAATCTATATTTCTGTATTGCTTAGGAATAGAAATAGCTATATGTTCAAAATAAGCGTGCATGTACATTAAATAGAATCAAGGTGGGATTATCTTGAGTTTCTTTCTTACCCTGTTCCCTTTCCAGGGCTATATTATCAAAAAAAATTTTTTTGAAGAATTCCTTATTTAAAGCTATTTCCATTATAGAACACAGTGAAGAAGAGTGTATTGTTCTGTAAAACATTTATTGTAGCAAATATTAACTGCTATACAGTAAAAATGTCAGTTACTGCAGATAAAAATATGTAGAGCAGGACTGTTGCAAAGTTTCTAGAAATAATTGTATATACTACACTACCTCACATTTGTAAAATCATGGAATTTAAAAAATTAGCGCAGACTTCCCAATCAGTTGATGTTTGAGCATAATGAGCTCATATACATAAATCATATATTTTTTTTATCATATGAGTGTTTCTTTTAAATCCACAAAACAGTGTTTCTCAAACTTTGTGCAACCACAGACCACTAAACAAACATTTGCAAAATGCAGCAGCCCCTTATTAAAGGTAAATTTATTCCGTAGAAATTGTTACATTTTAGAGTCTGAGAATACAATGAATAAGATGATTAAAGTTCCATTTTACACCTTCTGGTCCTTTATGCCCTTTTAAACTAATTTTTGTTCAGAAAACTTTAATTCATTGAATGTTCTTCAATAGAAATCTCTAGAGGCAGGAAAATCTGCAGCCATATGGCATCCCATTTTGTCAAATCAAATCAGAACATTTACTTATAGTCCCAGACCAATCAATCCCATTTTTAGATATTCACTTTGGTACTTCCTTCTTGGTCTTTTCTTTGGAGGTTAATTATTTAAGATCACAGTTCCACTTACCATAGCCCATGTGGACTTACAATCGGCAACTACATTTGTAATCTGTTCTCTATTGCCAGGTTTCTGAATTTTAATACCAACTTCGTATTATAATTTGTATGCTTCAGTGAACTGGATTCCAGAAATCTGCTTTCATAAACCATTTTCTGGAAGTGAATGGCTAAATGGAAAGACTAAATTGTGAAAGGTCCCTGAATTGGCTGACTGATTGGTGATGAATCTAGGAAGACTGTGATGTTGGATGCATACAGAATTGTTTGAGAATCAGTGCAGTAAACCCACATGTCAATCAAAGCAACATGTCTGTTTCCTTTAGTCTTTCTTTAAAAAATAGGAAAATAGGTCTTGCGGTCTGCAACAAGTGTGGCAATGTTTTCTTGAGTATAATCTGTTCTTATACTGTGCAAACAAACATATAAATTCATTATATCTCAAATATTTACTATCAAAATTTTGTTGAAATCAAATGTATAATAAAATAAAATGTAATATGGTTCTCTTTTATGTTAGCAAATTTAGGCGTAAAAATTATAGCATTTGACACTAGTCTCATAACAAAACTAACTGAAAACTATATATAAAATTTGTTCAAGCTTCTTAACATTAGACACTTGAACATATGTTGCTGGTAGATTCCATGGAAAAGTTTTCCTACTAATTCAGTCACATATTACAGATAAAGGCAGGAAAATACGAACTTGTTTTGTCTTGCCAAAGCAGAATGATAGTGATTGTTTTGTTTTCCCAGTGGCATTTCCAGCCACACTTACTAACGCAACTTCTGTAGCAATTCCTCTATGTTATACCCCAGAAAAGCTATCACATCAGTTTTTAGGAAGCTGCTTCTTATCAGAATACTTCTATCTGCTAACTGTTGCTCCACTAAATTGTGTTCCACTATAATTCACAGAATTTTCCATTTCTGAGTGGCAAGAAGAATAAAGTTCTTAATAGTTCTTAATTCCAATCACTTCATATTCTTATAATGTTATCACAAAAAACTTGAAGACGGTTGACAGATAAGCAGACTCCTACAATCTTATTCAGGTGATACAAGAAACCACATGAAACCATCTTGTGAGCCTCCTTTCTCTCTGTGAGCATATTAAAAGATCAGAGCTGTGTAAGTTTCTGAGCTTGGTTGCTTTCTTGCAGACATTTCATTACCCAGACTAGGTAACACTATCAGTGAAATAATAGAAAATATTATAGCTCAGGTTTTAGATTTTGGCAGTGGTTTGCTCTCCAAGCTTGTTTCAGTTTAGTTTCTGAACATTTTGTCACCAGACTAGGTAACATCATCAGCAAGATTTTCTTGCCCTATTCCTCTTTATCTTATATATGTGTTCTGACTACACTGGCACACAAGACACATTTAAGCTTAAGAGAAATAGGACAAGAAAATCCTGCTGATGATGTTACCTAGTCTGATAAGGAAACATTCAGAAACTAAATTGAAACAAGCTTGGACAACAAACCACTGCCAACATCATCAGTGCTAGCAGATGGAATTGCCTTCCGCAAAAGAATTAAGTTCACATTATTGAAGCAGATAGGACAACAGTATTTATTTCTCTCTTATGGGGTTGGTTGAGGGTTTTAAAGAATGAAATGGATACATTAAGGCATCTTGACCCTCATTTTAGCAAAAAGAGGAAAAGATGTACAGGAAGTCCTTAACAAAGACCACTTGCTTTGTAAGTCACTCAGAGTCACCAATGAAGTGGTTTAATAAATAGATAATAATAGTGACCACAATATGATTGACTTTTGTCTCAACATATACCCACACAAAAATCATCACAATGACGTAATCCCCAATTATAACTTCAAAAAAGGCAACTATGATCTTATAGACAATGATCTCTCATCCCTTGATTGGCAATCTCTATTCACTGGATGCAATACTGTTGAAGACCATTACAACATATTTTTACTTGAAGTCAAAAGAGTCATCAAACTATACGTACCAATAACAACTCTCTCCCCGCCCCAAAAAAACAGATTACCCATAACAATAAGAAAACTTCAATCCAAAAGGAGATCACTCTGGCGGAAAAACAAATCTGGTCACATTGCTAACTTCAAAAGCCGATACAAAAATGTATGCCATCAAATAAAGACTGAATGCACCAATTATCACATTAAACAAGAGGAAAACCTTCTACGCACCAATTCCACCTGCGCTTTTTACAATTTTGTAAACAACAAACTAAAAGACTCAAGGTCCATCCGACCCCTGATAGGACCTAATGGTAAAGACTGCAACAATGACACCATTAAAGCCAACATCTTTAACACATTCTTTGGCTCAGTATTTGTAAACAGCAATGGATCATGCCCAGTATTTCCTAGCCGAACCACAGAAAACTACAATGATCTAATACATATCGATTTTACAGAAGACAATGTTGAAAAAGCACTACGCAATCTAAAACCATCTCTATCTATTGGACCGGATGGAATATGTGCCTACTTCTTAAAAAAAGCTATCCACTGCCATAGCAGAACCTCTAAGCATAATCTTTGATAAATCTTTCAGGACCAGCTCCTTGTCTAACCTATGGTCACAAGCCATGGTCATCCCCATCTTCAAAAAGGGAGACCCCAGCCTAATTGAAAATTACAGACCAATCTCCTTATGCTGCGTCACCTGTAAAGTCATGGAATCAATTATTAACCAATCCATTATCCTCCACTTAGAGACAAACAACCTACTCTCTAATAAACAATTTGGTTTCAGAAAAAAAACTATCCTGTAAACTGCAACTCTTACACTGCAAAAACATATGGACTACACAACTTGATCAGGGCAAAACAATAGACTCAATCTACATAGACTTCTGTAAAGCCTTTGATTCAGTGGTACACGACAAACTACTCCTAAAACTAAAATCTTATGGTATCTCTGGACAACTGCATAACTGGATAGAAGCATTCCTGTCAAAACAGACAACAAATGGTTAAAATTGGGAGTGTCCTATCAAATTCTGTATCTGTCAATAGTGGTGTCCCCCAAGGCAGTATTCTAAGACCAACTCTCTTCATACTCTATATAAATGAACTCTGTGATCATATTAAGAGCAACTGCGTTCTCTTCGCTGATGATGTAAAGCTGTTCAATACCACAGACAATACTGCTACCCTTCAAAAAGAACTTGACTATGTATCAGAATGGTCAAACAAATGGCAACTTCAAATCTCAACAAATAAATGCTCTGTCTTACATATTGTATTTTCAGAAAATAAAATACAAGCTGAATAGTCAAGACCTTATTGATGATCCATGCTCTGTAAAGGACTTTGGAATACTCATCTCTAATGATCTAAGTGCTAGAGCCCACTGTAACTACATAGCCAAAAAGGCATTAAGAGTTGTTAACCTAATCCTATGTAGCTTTTTCTCTGGTAATATCACACTACTAACTAGAGCATACAAAACATTTGCTAGGCCAATATTCGAATACAGCTCATCAGTCTGGAATCTACATTGCGTATCTGATATTAGCACAGTTGAAAAAGTCCAGAAATTCCTAACAGACAGGAAGCAGCAGGTGAAGCTAAGCGAAATCACATCCGATATCTGTACAATCAGCACAGGGGCCCCCCAAGGCTGTGTACTATCTCCACTTCTCTTCTCCCTATAAACCAATGACTGTATCTCAAATGATCCATCTGTTAAAATACTGAAGTTTGCTGATGACACAACAGTCATTGGTCTCATTCGAGACAACGATGAATCTGCATACAGACAGGAGGTTATACAACTTGCCTCGTGGTGTAGCTGGAACAATCTGGAACTGAACACACTCAAAACCGTAGAAATGGTGGTAAACTTTAGAAGAAACCCTCCCAAACTACCACCTCTTACAATACTAGACAACACAGTATCAACAGTAGAGACCTTCAAATTTCTAGGTTCTATTATATCACATGACCTAAAATGGATACCTAACATCAAAAACGTCATCAAAAAAGCACAAAAAAGAATGTTCTTTCTGCGCCAACTCAGAAAGCTCAAAGTGCCCAACAAGCTGCTGATCCAGTTCTACAGAGGAATTATTGAGTTTATCATCTGCACTTCTATAACTGTCTGGTTTGGTTCTGCAACCCAACAGGACAGGCACAGACTTCAGAGGATAATTAGGACTGCAGAAAAAACAATTACCACCCACCTGCCTTCAATCGAGGACCTGTAAACTGCATGAGTCAAAAAGAGGGCTGTGAAAATATTTACAGACTCCTCACATTCTGGACATAAATTGTTTCAACTCCTTCCCTCAAAACAACACTATAGAGCACTGCACACCAGAACAACTAGACACAAGAACAGTTTTTTCCCGAAAGCCATCACTCTGCTAAACAAATAATTCCCTCAACACTGTTCAACTATTTACAAAGTATACACTACTACTACTGTTAATCTTCTCATCACTCCTTATCACCCATCCCCTCCCACTTGTGACTGTAACTTTGTTGCTTGTATCCTCTGTTTCCTAGTATGATTTGATGTTGATTGTACCCTATGACTATCATTAAGTGTTGTACATTATGATTCTTGATTCCTAACAAATGTTCCTTCTTTATGTATACTGAGAGTATTTACACCAAGACAAATTCCTTGTGTGTCCAATCACACTTGGCCAATAAAGTATTCTATTCTATTCGAAATATTTCACAAGAAGAGTTCTCCACTTTTCTACTCATTATAGAATACCTTATGCCACCATACTTGAAATTCTAGACCTAGAAAATCTTGAATTATACCGTCTTCGGTCTGATCTAAGTATGGTATATAAAATCATACATTGCAATGACTTACCTGTCAATGAATACTTCCGCTTCAACCATAACAATAGATACAAACTCAAGGTTAACTGCACCAAACTTGATTGCAAGAAATACAACTTCAGCAACAGAGTGGTTAATGTTTGGAATACTCTACCTGACTCTGTGGTTTCTTCCCCAAACCCCAAAAACTTTAACCTTAGACTGTCTACTAATGATCTCACCCCTTTCCTAAGAGGTCTGTAGGGGGCGTGCATAAGCGCATCAATGTGCCTACCATCCCTGTCCTATTGTTTCTTTTATTTTTCTTATAGGAACCCATTTCATGTATTCATAACTATGTATATACTTATACCTATTATCTTGTAAGCAATTGACAAATCAAATAAATAAATATCAATAAAACTGTGTGAAGTTACGACGGACCTCCCCAACACTGCTTATAACCCAGTTTTAAAGTTATGATAGCTGGTCCTCTCCCCATAATCACATGATTGAATTTTGAGCACTTGGCAACTGGCCTGCATTTATGGCAATTTGCAGCATCCCACAGTCATGTGACTATGATTTATGATTTTTTTTTTAAAAAATGGAAACCAGAGTTTACTTCCAGTTTCCAGCAAAAAAATTACCCAGTAGGTACAATAGGTTTGCTTAATGATTCCTGCCTTTGTTTAACTAACTGCCATTAATGAAAAGTTTGTAAAATTGGGTGGGGTCATGTGGTGATCTATTCAATGGCTGCCATAACTTATGAATATAATTGCAAGTTCATTAATTGTTATTAGTCAAGGACTACCTGTATGTAAAATCACAAGACAGAACATTGTTTCTGAGAGCCACAAAGAGGCTGGTAAAGGTCCACATAAGGTCATTATGACATATCCCCTATCTTCGGTTTCTAACTTGTTACATTGTGTGAACTGAGCCAATTGTGGTGTATTCTATAAATTCTTCTTCAAATAATGGCGTGCAATATGTGAGCCTTGATTCATTCTCTCTCTTTCTGTTCCTTCTTCTCAAACCTCTGCTCAGTTTGAAAAGAATTCTAGCTACTGGCCTTCCTTCCAAGCCTTTTGGCTATATGTAGGATTCATTCTTTTGGCTTTATATTATATGAAACCACTCTGAACTTCAATTTTTGGCAGGCCTTTTCTACTGGAGACTTGACAAGAGTCTATTTCTATTTCAGTTCTTTTCTAATACCCATAAGTGACTTTGATTTGCAAATTATTTAATCTTTGCTTTTGCTTTTTTCTTCTTTCACCCATAAAAAGAAACACAGAGGATAATGCAATGAGAAATCTCATTGTATATCTATTCTATCTTCATTTAAGCCATTCTCAAGAAATTTAAAGGAATAGTAGATGAATGCTAACAAAAAGGTGACTACCATCCAAAATTTTCAACTTCCTTTGGAAAGGGAAAATAGATTTTAATAAATATGAGAGAAAAGAACCTCTTATTAGAAACATCATTCAACAGGGAGCTTTTTGATACCTTGCAATATTTCAGAAACTATTGCAAAGAAAGAAAATGGTTTGCTTTTGAAACCAGGGATGTTAGAGATTCACAGCTAAAGGGGATTTGAATATTTCATGCCATTTATAATGCTTCAGTCCTGGAAAAATACACTGCTCAAAAAAATAAAGTGAACACTTAAACAACACAATGTTACTCCAAGTCAGTCACACTTCTGTGAAATCAAACTGTCCGCTTAGGTAGCAATACTGATTGACAATCAATTGCACATGCTGTTGCGCTAATGGAATAGACAACAGGTGAAAAGCATAGGCAGTTAGCAAGACATCCCCAATAAAGAAGTGGTTCTGCAGGTGGTGACCACAGACCACTTCTCAGTTCCTATGCTTTTTGGCTGATGGTTTGGTCACTTTTGAATGCTGGCGGTGCTTTCACTCTAATGGTAGCAAGTGGCTCAGATAGTGCAGCTCATCCAGGATGGCACATCAATGTGAGCTGTGGCAAGTAGGTTTGCTGTGTCTGTCAGCGTAGTGTCCAGAGCATGGAGGCACTACCAGGAGACAAGCCAGTATATCAGGAGACATGGAGGAGGCTGTAGGAGGGCAACAACCCAGCATCAGGACCGCTACCTCCGCCTTTGTGCAAGGAGGGACAGGAAGAGCACTGCCAGAGCCCTGCAAAATGACCTCCAGTGGGCCACAAATGTGCATGTGGCTGCTCAAACGGTCAGAAACAGACTCCATGAGGGTGGTATGAGGGCCTGATGTCCACAGGTGGGGGTTGTGCTTACAGCCAACACCATGCAGGACATTTGGCATTTGCCAGAGAACTCCAAGATTGGCACATTCGCCATTGGCACCCTGTGCTCTTCACAGATGAAAGCAGGTTCACACTGAGTACATGTGACAGATGGAGACACCGTGGAGAACATTCTGCTGCCTGCAACATCCTCCAGCATGACCGGTTTGGCAATGGGTCAGTAATAGTGTGGGGTGGCATTTCTTTAGGGGGCCTCACAGCCCTCCATGTGCTCGCCAGAGGTAGCCTGACTGCCATTAGGTACCGAGATGAGATCCTCAGACCCCTTGTGAGACCATATGCTGGTGCGGTTGGCCCTGGGTTCCTCCTAATGCAAGACAATGCTAGACCTCATGTGGCTGGAGTGTGTCAGCAGTTCCTGCAAGATGAAGGCATTGATGCTATGGACTAGCCCAGACCTGAATCCAATTGAGCACATCTGGGACATCATGTCTCGCTCCATCCACCAACGCCACATTGCACCACAGACTGTCCAGGAGTGGGGGGATGCTTTAGTCCAGGTGTGGGAGGAGATCCCTCAGGAGACCATCCGCCACCTCATCAGGAGCATGCCCAGGCGTTGTAGGGAGGTCATACAGGCACGTGGAGGCCATACACACTACTGAGCCTCATTTTGACTTATTTTAAGGACATTACATCAAAGTTGGATCAGCCTGTAGTGTTTTTTTCCACTTTGATTTTGAGTGTAACTCCAAATCCAGACCTCCATAGGTTGCTAAATTTGATTTCCATTGATAATTTTTGTGTGATTTTGTTGTCAGCACATTCAACAATGTAATGAACAAAGTATTTAATAAGAATATTTCATTCATTCAGATCTAGGGTGTCTTCGTTTTGTGTTCCCTTTATTTTTTTGAGCAGTGTATATCAAATGATCTAAGTCTTATAGAGAGTTTTAGAAGTAAAGAGGGGAAACAATTAGTGATGAATTTTATGCAAACTGAAAAAAACCACAGAGAATGAGTGAAAAGAAGGAAAAAAATGCCCAAATTTATGCTTATATCACTCCAGATGGCAGGAGTGATTTTTTAAAAAAAAAAATAAGGAAATTTAAGGGGAAAATAAGGTTACTGCCTCAACAATAATTATATCCTGCAATAGGAGAACTTTATACTTGAAACTTTTCCTCAGCTACATTACCTGTGATACCCTGTTTGTTTCGGTATTTTGTACTATCATAAAAGTGAGTGTTTGGTTTTCACTACACAAAGATGTTCACTAACATCTTGACAAAATGCTGTGGCTCCGATTCAACCAATACACATATTTATTTCTGTTTTTTTTTTTCAAAAAATACAGCATGGCCTTGTTACAAAACATACCAATTTTTAATTTGTGTGCATAGGTGTGTATTTCAGATCATGGTTGTTTTTCTTGCATTAAATTTATTTCTACAAAAGTCAGGATTTTCTTGAATATGGAGAACAGATAGGCCTTGACCTACAACCATATTGGAGCCTGATACAACCTACAACCATATTGGAGCCTTGACCTACAACCATATTGGAGCCTGGCATACAATATAATGGTCATTAAACGAGGCACTTACCTGCTCACCTTTTTTAATGAGCCCATTCTTGTTGTCTTAACAGGCAAGCCTTTAAGCAGAGCATATAGTGCCTCAGAGGTGGAGGAGGCCCTGGGAGTGCAAGCATAGGCCTAGGCCCGCACTGCAGCACCTCTCCACTAACATGTGGCCTGTTCAGGGGATTGTGTAGGGAAAGGAATAAAGGCTATTCTACCCCTCAGCTCAGTGCAGAGCAAACTCGTTTCATTGTGGCCACTCCCAAGTTGTTGCCTGTTACCAGTACAGCGTCCCAAAAATGCTTTTTCTTGAGTTTTTTTTTTCTTTAAAAACATTTTTTTAAAAAAATAAGAAATACCAGTTGCCTTTTAGAAAAAAGCACCTTCAGGACAACCATGGCCTGGATGATTGAGAATTTCCATAGACTTCCAGGACAAAGCAACACAGCCTGATCCGTGTTAAAAGGCTGCATGGCACAGTCGCAGTAGTGGGATTCAAATTTTTTTACTACTGATTCTGTAGGCATGACTTGATGGGGGTGGCAGGGGAAAATTACTGCAAAATCCCATTCCGTCCCCACCCCACTAACCTGCTTTCCAGCTCTGTTCTCCTGTGCAGGGCAACAAAAGAAGACCCATCTGATCAGCTGGGGCTCGGGAGGCAGAAAATAGATGGGGACGTGGCCAGTCAGGGGTGGTATTTGCCAGTTCTACTCAACTACTCCAATATTTCCGCTACCGGTTCTCCAGAACTGGTAAGAACCTACTGAATACCATCTCTGGTGCAGTGGCTTTTTCCAGAAGGAGATCTACAGTAAAAGCAGGGGTGGGATTCTACCACTTCGCACCTATTCACTAGAACCGATTGTTAATATTCTAAGCAGTTCAGAGAACCGGTTGTTAGAAGAAATTATTGGCCTAATCTTGTAAGGAAGGCAGGAAGGAAACATTCTGGTGTTGCTTACAGAAACTGCCTCTCCATTAACCGTTATTACATTCTTGGCAGGACTAGATTTCCTGCCAAGGAACTTCTCTGGAGTTTTTCCCCCCTCCTTTGCTTGTGTGGAGTGACCGTTCAAAGTTACAATGGCACTGAAAAAAGTGACTTCTGACGATTTTTCACACTTACGGCTGTTGCAGCATCCCCACAGTCATGAGAGGCCAGGCAAAGAGATGTGTGCCTTGATGTGAGTGATATTGAGTTGGCCATGCCCAGCCAATAACATGACCACCAAGCCACATCCACAAAACTAGTTGTTAAAAAGTTTGAATCCCACCCCTGAGTAAAAGGTAAGTGACTGATCAATGAAAGGGGGTGGGGAAGATAGTATGAGACCCAGCAGGATCGGAATCAGTCCCAAGACCTGTGGGAACCCAGTAGGGTAGGATTAGGGGGCAGGGTGTAGATAAGCAGGGGTTGCTGCACCATCACTGCAATCAATCTTAAGAGCAGGCAGATTGCCAAGTGTTCACATGACTGTGGGGCACTGCAGTGGCTGTAACTTTGAGATTGTAAATATTTTTGGGGCAATTGGTTGTTACTGTGAACAGTCACACAGTAATTGGTTATAAATCAAGAATTCCTGCACCTGCTTATTTTTCAGTAGTCTTGTTTTGAATCCAATTCTATCAGCTGCACTACACATACTTACTTTAGAATGTTTCACCCTCAGTGTCTCTCTCTCTCTTATTTATTCTCATAAAATATCAGTCACCCTAATATGAGGAAGAAATATATGCTTTACTATAACATCTATAATTTATCTTACATGCCAAAACACTCAATGTGATTCAAAACAGAATGTATAAAACATAATGATCCAAAATGGGAGTCAAGAAATTAAAACATAATTTTAAAAAGAGCAGTCAAGATGTCCTCCACAATGCTTGCTTAAATCTATCTCTGAGATCCTGCTATATATACTAGAGTGACATTTTCAGTTGAATAAACATAATTTAGCTTATATTTTATATTAGAAAATAGGCTTTGTAGAATGAGTGTCTATTAGCTTAGAATAGCCAATAACCAGAAGCAGTGTTTTCTTGAACTACCAAATATTAATAAAGGCATACATTTTCATAAACTGTACAGTATTTCATCAAATGCATGGAGTGGTTACACTGATATATAATTTAAAAAGGAAGTGAGACAAACAAGGAGTTGGGTAGAAAGGTTGCTTATCCAGATGTAGATTACTTGGAGATACCTACATTCCAAGTACGTCGTCAATTAGCAATTGTAATTTATTAAAAACCAATTGTGTTTGCTAAAGTCTTCTAATCGCCTGAAGCTTGTTGATGTATGGCAGTCTCTTGCTCTATAAGCTGATATAGTTTTGTTATTCTAAAACACTTACTCTGAGATCTTTAATTGGTGTCCTGGGAGATTGAAATGCTGTGATATGATTTTATCTTTAGACTTTGAATTCTTTTATTGGCCAAGTGTGATTGGACACACAAAGAAGTTGTCTTAGTGCAAATGCTTTCAGTGTACATGAAAGAAAAGATACATTCGTCAAGAGTCAAGAATCATCAGGTACCACACTTAATAATAGTCATAGGGTACAATAAGCAATCAAATCATACTAGGAAACAGCCAAAATAAATCGTAAGGATACAAGCGACAAAGTTACAGTCATACAGTCCTTGTATGGAGTCCCAAACTTATATTTTATCCATTAATTATTTTATTGGAAATCTGCCCTGTTTACCTAACATAGAATCCAGAGATTGCTGACAGATGAAGACATTAGAGAAAGTGTATTTGAAGGTGCCTCTAATCTGGTATGTGTAGAGCCTGTAATGATGTTGTTAGTGTAAATCTGGGAGCAAACTCGCCCTTGTTCAGAATTCCACTTAGTACCCTCTGCTACAAAAATACATTTTAAAAAAATATCCAAAATATTTTGTGTCCTTTTTCTTAGGTAGCATCTTTCAATATAACTGTGCCATGTGGTAACTGTGCTGCACAACTTTTGAGTTTATTTTTTCAATTTTTCATGAGTATCCTTCTTCCCTCCTGAAGCACCTTTATATGATGCACAATTAGCATACTGTGTTTTAATAGCCCTGGGCAAAATAGACATCTGGGTTTGTTATAGGATTTGGATCTCATTGGCATCATTGCTCTATTGTTTCTTGTATTTGAGAATGTGTTTCAGATTGAGTGGTTGTCTGTTTGCAAAGATAAGTCTGCCTAGGAAAATGTAACTTCATTGTCCAGAATGGGTTTTTAGCTTATTAATAATGTGTTGGAATGACAGAGTTCTGAAATGTAGGTGAGAACCAGTAGTTTTTTTTTTCTTTTGTTCTGCTTTTTGGCTTTTGTTTTTCCTCCCTCAGAATTGATTTGGTTATGTTGACTTGCCTATTGATTTTATTGACTGGATAGTTCAGTCTCCTAAATGTGTGGTTTAATTGTATCAGATAAGCACTGTCAAGTGGGTCAGAACAAATGGTGTTGTAACTTAAAGGCTGAATCTAGATGGGGTGGTGTGTTCCTGATGGAAGTTCGAAACATGTAGATATGCATGGCGATCTGTGGGTGATTATGTAAATCTAGTTTCCTAGCAGAAACTTCACTCCCCAGCTAATTCTGGCTTCTGTACTTTCTTAACTCTTCTTTGCCATATATGGTATTTGTTTGTCTTTTGCTATTATCTAAGGGATAGTACATTTCACATTGCTCTTCCGTTGAAGCATAAATCCACAAATCTATATTCAACTGTCAATAATGTTAATATTTTCCATTTTTTAATTCGGGATTATTCTGACACAATAAATTTTTATCTATACCAGGAATGTCCAATCTCAACATCTTTAAGACTTGTGAACTTCAACTCCCAAAATTCCCCAGCCAGCTATGCTATGCTATTCCGGTTGGGGAATTCTGGGAATTCAAGCCTACAGGTCTTAAAATTGCCAAGGTTAGATACCCCTGATCTACACCAAGGATGGACTTTCAAATGGTCAGCACTCATACTTAAAATGTTCTAGCTGGTAAAATAATTATGATGCTTTGGAAGATGTTGGAAACTAGCCCATGTTAAAATTTCCTGATTTCAGGGGGAGGGGATTAGAAGAATTGGCAGGGTTGCTTCCTTTATAAATTGTTTGAACCCATTTTTAGGACTTACACTATTTGTGTAAGATTCCAGTTTATGTAATAGTTATTGGAGGTAGATCTAGAATGGGGAAGATTTATTTTGTTATTTTTTTTACTCAAAGTTTTCTTATACATCATATATTCATCATTTTTGGGCTGCTTTGTTGATTCAGATAAAGCTTAACAGCCTGGACTTGTCCTGTTATGTTTCATGTTCTTCCTCATTGCTTCAGTTTTGATGTATCGTGTCTAGCAGCTTTATGGTGTTTTAAGGACTTGGTTTTCAGATACAAAATGTCCCTCACTGAGAATGTGTATATTCAATAAAACTAGATAAAATTAGGAAGTGTAGCTAGGCTACTTATAAAAATGGATAAAATAAATAAAATATTGTAAGTAGCTCAGCAGGAAAGCTGCTGCTCTGTCACCATCATATCTCCGTCCAGGCAGTTGGGATAGTACAGGTAGTCCTTGACTTACAACCATTCATTTAGCAACCATCCAAAGTTACAATGCACTGAATAAAAGATGACTCCTCACACTTACAACCATTATAGTATCCCTGGGGTCATGAGATCAACATTTGGGCCCAATGTTGATCTCTTGACCCCAGGGACACTGCAAGCTGGTAGAAAAATATATCACCATTCTTCCCAAAATCTTCTTTTCCTTCCCTTCCCTCATCTACTGCTGCTCTTACAGTTTGACCACACATGCTGTTGCCCAGAAAATAATTATGTCTTAGATTTCACCCACTCATAACCCCACCTTTAACCTCTACTTGGAACACCAGCATTTCAGCTTCATCCAAAACAGCCTTCTTTCATTCCATGTATAAACCAGATGTCCAAAATACATATTTAGAGTTCAAGCACAGAGTTTGCCAGACATCCAACAAAAGGAGGATATGTCTTCCTTTTTGTCCTCAGGTCCTCCATCCAATAGGCATTGTCTTAAAATCAAATATTGTCCAGCTTTTTGAGTACCTTATTTTATTTTGGTGGTTTGAGAGATGGTTTTTATGAACAGTAATCATTCAAACTTTCATGTGACCTTGTAAATTCTTTCTTTCTTTCTTTCTTTCTTTCTTTCTTTCTTTCTTTCTTTCTTTCTTTCTTTCTTTCTTTCTTTCTTTCTTTCTTTCTTTCTTTCTATCTTTCTTACTGATTCAACAACCTAGATTTACATAATTTATTTATTTCCTGATTCTAGCAAATCAGCTTCAATCCATCCACTTCAAGTCTACTATCACTGTAGCCTGTAAATCACATACTATAACTTGTCATATATTTCTATGGTGGAATTTGAAAAATGTGTTGTTGGTTTTATATTTTCACTAGGATATGTTCATGAAAATAAAGATCTGCTGGAAAAAACACTGTGATTGAAAAGTCTTTCTGATGCTGGAAAAAGTAATTTCATTCACATATAGGTCTAGGTACTTTTTTTCTCCCAGTTTTTCACTGTAATTTTTGTCATGGATGCCATGGAGGTTTAACTGTTAATGTGCCCTCTTTTCTTCTCACTTGTCTTCCTTTTCAGTTTTCCATGTCCTCTTTTGCCTATTCAGATATCTAGTAATCCTATTCAGGCATAGACCACCTAAAACGAACTGTTCCAATGCACTGAATGATTTGCACATCTCTATTAGTCAGCCATCTGGCCAGGATACTTAAATGTGGATTCCTTCATTGACCAGGGTATTAGACCCCATAGTTTAAATGATTCTTTTCAATTCTATGATTCTATTCAATAAACCACAATTTAGCATATAGTGTGAATATATCTTTAGCCTTTTCTGGGTCGACTTTGCAAGCTGATTATTTAGTTTTCTGTAACGTACACTGTTCTAAAAACAAAACATGCTCCATTATTAAAGGCAATGATCTGAGAAATCCACATGGGTTTTTCATGGGAAATAAGCAGCAGTGGTCAGTAGCTCCTCTCAAAAACACAGAAAGGTCTATAGCCCTGTCTACAATACTGAACCTTGTCTGAACTCTGGTCTTTTTCTCTAATAATGTAACACTAAACTGGAAGTCTAACCTATCACAAGTTGTAAACAGTTGTTCGGTATCAGTCTGCAATTGTGCTGCAAGAACACTTATGCCAAAAAATTTTGGTTTGAAACATGCTGAGCTGAATATTTTTCTCCTTCATGCAGCTGGTTGCTTTGTCCCTTCCTTTCCCTGAATTGGTATCATCCTTTTGGCTGTTTTTTAAAAAAAGTTTCATAAACAGCAGATAAGGCAGGAAACCTATTTCAGGCTATTCTGGTTCAGCTAGCAGGTTAAATGAACATGATTGAACGCTCCTGTGTTTAACAAAAAAAATAAAAAAATCCTGCCTCCTCAGAGAGAGAGCTAGATATCTATAAGGTGATTCAGATCTAGTCTTATTTCTGATTGTTGTTGTTTTCTACATGGGAGATCAGTATTTCATAATGTGAAAAGTCTCATTCAGTCTGAATTGGTACAATCCAGACACGGATTTACTACTTTTGAACAGATAATCTAATCTGTTCAGCTATCCAAACAGAGTGATCTACACAGGAAAATTATTTTTCCAAAACACAGTAAACCCACAAGAGTCTACTTCTGTAAAGTTCTTGGATCCATTTGAGAAGCTATATTACGTTAGAAAGCACTTATATCAATGACTAATATTGTAATTAGAGCTTAAATAATGTAAATGACACTCATTCACAAGGCTGACTAAAGTTTAATGGAACTATTACTGTGGTTCAGAGCTCCACAATCAGGCTGTGAGTTTGTAGAATAATTTGCAGGAGAACCAAGTAATTTACTGCTGGAGTGGGGACAATTATGCCATTCCATTGACACTCTGGTGAATGGTACATTCATGATATTCTCAGTTCCCTTTCTCAATGCTTCTATTTGCATAAAACCATTCATGTGCCTTTGTGGAAAATATACAAAAGGGTTCAAATCCTATCCCCACTCATTTCATCCCACCTCTTGCCCAAACCAAACGCAAATATATTTTTAAGGCAATAAAGAATATTTGCATATATGGAAACATCAACAATAATCCAATAAAATGCACAAAAGTATGACCGATTCCCTAAACACATTTTTGGCATTTAGGCTGATTCCTGTTTATATCAGTAGATTAGCAAAAGACTCTGCAGTGCATGCTCGCTTTAGCAGACACTTTCCTGTGACATAATCTTTTGTAATTTTCAATAGCTTCTTTGATCATGAGTACGGCAGCAAAGTAAGCTAGATCAATGGCATCATGATGCAGCCAGCTGGAGTTCTACCTGATACACAATTGTAGACACAGAATGTGTCACATATTTTCTTCTGAGCAACAAACAAAATTGGCTAGGTGTTTTCTACTGATTGGTTTACCTTTCTCCTGCAAAAGACACATACAGAAACAAACAAAGTCAGACCCTGACTACATTTTAAAACTTATGGTCTTCCCGAAGCTGCAGCACTACTATTTATCTGCCTGGCTCAGGGTGTTGGGATTGTAATTCAGCAACAAATGGAAAGTATGCAGTAGTCCACCCATCCATGATCTAAAAATAGGCTCAAACGAAGCAATCCATCAAGAAACCTGCTATGGGGTTCTAGCCCCCAAATCATAATTACAATAGATTTGCTGATGACATTGCAATTGTCTTATACAACTGCAACTTGTAGGCTGCTGTGTTGCACAGCTGTATAATCCCATCTTGTCTTTGTCATCCTAGTTAGGTAAGTATTCTTAATTAATAAAATCAATCCAGATAAAAATTCAACTTTCTACAAAAAAAGGTAAGAAATCAACTTAGTTTTTTTAAGTGAAAAATATTTTCCAATTGCTTCAAAATGTAAATTGTGTACACAAAACATTGATTTTCAATACTATAATAAATGGATGCCTGTAGTACTCTGGAATTTACAGTCCATACACTTTTTGCAGACTGATTTGAGCCTCCAAACAAGTTAAATCTTCCTAGTGCATCACAATCTGTTCTATTTGTTCCTAACCTTTGTTTATGGTGGAGGAGTGAAAAGTAGTGAGAATAGTATATCTAATAGAACAGAACAGAATAACAGAGTGAATGGATCTTGGAGGTCATCTAGTCCAACCCCATGCTCAGGCAGGAAACCCTGTACCATTTCAGACAAAATGATTGTCCAATCTCTTCTTAAAAACTCTCAGGAAGTTTCTAGGAACGTAGCCATTTTTCAACAATGTTCACACATTTAAAATCAAGTTTGAAACAGTATAAAAGAAGTCCCTGAAAGTGTTGAAATTGCCCAATGAATATCTTGTGTGAATTGCTGCACAAAGCCATACCTCCTAGACTTCTCTTCATTTGTGGCCACTATGATTTTATCGGCACTGGATCATGGCAAAACCTCTGATCAAAATTCTTTAAGAAATCATTTGATTTATTTCTCCATAATATAAAACAAACATGCTTAAGCTGCTTATTGCCTAGCAGAACTAGACAAGTTTGCATTTATCTCTCATTATTTTAATTAATTGTAGCAGGCAGTGAAAACATCAACTGATTAAATATTTTAAAAGACAAACAGATTTTTCTAGTCTTATTCACTAGAACCATTCACTATGGAAAGTCAAAGAAAAGCATTAATAATGACATACCACGTTGATTACATTCCCAGTTCCTATTTTTTATTTATTTTTCTATTTTATTTATTCATCAAATTTATATAGCTGCCCATTCCGTAGAAAGCATGTAGTGTGGTAGATGTAAAAACAAAAAACGTCTTGTAGCATCTTAAAGGTATTGTTTTCATTATGGAAAGTCCATGTTAGTGATCCATCAAGAAACTAGCTAGGACTATCCTTGGAAAAATCAATGAAGCAAAAATAGAGATAAAAAGCAGGGCCAGATGAAATTTACATCTAAATTTTAAATACTTAAATCTACTTTCAGTGTCCTCTAGGCATGTACATGTACATCCGGAAGAAGTCAGAAGTGTCCTGAATAGCAATAGCAAGACTTCAAACTACTGTGGCTGCCTTGTAGTCTCAAAGAAGAAAGCCAGATGAGAGCTTCATTCACTGAATGATCTGCACAGGCATAATAATTGTTCCCACCAATGTCATTGTTTTCACCTTCTGTTAAATTAAAAAATGGCATTTCAACATTTGGACACAATTTAGGGAGGAGCCTGAACTTGGGGACTTCAAGATCCATGGCATGGTCTTTCTAGGTTAGGGGACCTAAAACTAAGGTAGACAGAGGAGGTGGGGGGGAATATCTTCGAAGTCTAGGGATGTATATCCTGGCCAAACATTTTGCAGGTGATGAGAATTTGTCCTCTACTTCCTTGCAGTCCATCAGTGACAAACAAAGACTGCATGCAATCCAGCTCAAGGGTATACTGAGGACCTGTATACTGCACGAGTCAAAAAGAGGGCTGTGAAAATATTTACAGATCCCTCACATCCCGGACATAAACTGTTTCAACTCCTTCCCTCAAAACAACACTATAGAGCACTGCACACCAGAACAACTAGACACAAGAACAGTTTTTTCCCGAAAGCCGTCACTCTGCTAAACAAATAATTCCCTCAACACTGTTCAACTATTTACAAAGTCTGCACTACTATTACTATTAATCTTCTCATCACTTCTTATCACCCATCCCCTCCCACTTGTGATTGTAGGACTGTAAATTTGTTGCTTGTATCCTTATAATTTATATTGACTGTTTCCTAGTATGATTTGATTGTTGATTGTACCCTATGACTCTCATTAAGTGTTGTATGTTACGATTCTTGATTCTTAACGAATGTACCTTTTCTTTATGTATACTGAGAGTATTTACACCAAGACAAATTCCTTTGTGTCCAATCACACTTGGCCAATAAAGTATTCTATTCTATTCTATTCTATTCTATTCTATTCTATTCTATTCTATATGGTGACCCTAAGTTTGATGGCATCATCTTCTACAAGTGCAAAGATTTTCATTTTTCTGTTTTGAACAGCCATTGTTTTGAGTGCTCCCTAAGCTTTAGAACCCTAGGCCAGTGCCTACTCAGCCTTACCCTTAAAAGCCTCTATTTTTTTTCTCAAGTTGCCAAAGGATAGCCTTAGCAGAAGAGATACAAGCCTCATTTTTTTGCCTTAGGAATGATGAACTATCTGAGTTCAAGAATAGTATATTGACTGGGTGCATACATTACTCTAAATTATACATTACTCAGAACCTTTAGGAATCACTGGCACACAGATCTTGTTAACAAATGAATGAGAGAACAAATGAATAGATTGCATGGGATGGGATATTGACTATTTATTGTATATTTAAATCATGGTTTTCATAAATGACAGTGACTGGGTTTCCAAAACATAATAAGCCAAAATCAAGCCATATCCACTTCCTTGATGACAGACTTCTTTGACAAATACACAGACAAACTGGCACAGAATAGGAACAGAATTGTTAATATACAAATTTAAATTGTGGTGGTTTAAGTGTTTAAGATGAGCACAAAGACTGAGCTTGTGCCAACAATTTGGGGAAAAATGCTGTTATTATTGCCTTATGTAAAGGGAAAGTAGCAAAATTATAGGGAGATTAGTTTCTGAAGTGTGATTCTGGTTGAAAGTTTACAAGAGGTTACAAGAGCAAACTTTGGGAAGAATAATGTGTTAGATTTTTATTCTATAGCAAGTCATTGAGAAATATATGAATGGAGCGATGCTATAGCAGGTTAAAAAAAAACATATTTTCCTGGATGAAACAGACTCTGACAGGTTTGAATGTGAATTTGAAGTTTAAAAAATACTGGATTACAAAAGTGCTATGGAAAAAGATGCTGTGAATTTGAAAATGGATTTTAAAATGTCAGAATGATATGGAAAATGGATTTACAGATAAAACCGGTTGATGTTTAATAATTACAGGGAATATACAAGGAATAAATCAGAAGAGTGAGTGGAATGCCTTCTTATCTTAATTTACAAATGGAATGGGTGAAACAAAAAAAACCTCTTTCTGGTGTGTGTGTGTGTGTGTGTGTGTGCGCGCGCGCGCACCATGTATATATGTTGTGGTTTCTGGTAGCTGTTGATGAGATTTCCTTTTGACTAGGATTGAGTGATGAGATTTTAAAGATCTGTTTCTAGGTGGGGAGATATTTCTTTTGCATTATTATTTTAGAGAAAGTGATACATTTGGATTATAAAATTGTTTTTTTAATTAAGGTTAAAATATATATGTTAATATTTCTGGTAGCTCTCAATAGACTTTTGCTGATTAGAGCTGAATTTTTATAATTTGATGATTGATAACAGATGAGATCTGGGAAGAAAAATTGTTTATACTTATTGATACATAAATGTGTCCTTTAGTAGCATTTACTATGTTAGGAAATGGATCCAGAAGTATTAAGATATGAAAATACTGGTAGAAATGTCATGTACCAACCATGTATGGTCTGTTCATAGGATTGGAAGTTTGACAAAAGAAACTAACATGACTGAATACCAAAGCATACTTCTGCCCACTTCATTATATAAAAAAGAGAATTGGATGTATCAAGGGAAGTATAAAGATAAGTTGACTTACAGAAGGCATAAACAAGAAAAGATAGGATTAAGAATAATGCTGAATTAATGTGAATTTTAAAAAATGAGTGGCCAATATAAAAGTATAAGGCTCAAATTATAAAGCATATATGTGAAGGAAGAGCAATTTTGGTATAAATACAAAACATGTGTCATGATGTCACAGTGCAAAGTCTACCCCTTAAATCTGTGTGAATACAGTATTGCAACACAAGCAGGATACAAAACAGTAAAGCTGTACTCAGAATTACTTTTCTTTCAGATTTTTGTCCTTTTCCCCCCATAGCTATGAAAGTGTGATCATGAAATGAATACTAACCAAAATAGAGAAATATCTGCCACATGTTTTTAAACTATGAAAAAACTCTGTTTGCAAATGTTTTCTCATCAATGATTCATTCTGTACAGATTTCAAAGATGCTTTGCTCTGTCTTATGTTGTTCAACAGACAAGACAACATGTCTTAACAGCTTTTATCTGTCCTTCTGCTTTCTTAATTTGATAGTTACGTACACTTATTTCATTAGATGCCTTATATCTTTTATATATATTTCAAAGGCTTTGTGCATAACCACTTATGTTTTAATATAGAAGTTGAGTACTTCCCACTTTAATTTCCTAAACCCAAATATAATGTTTAGATTTTTGGTGGATCTATTTTCTCACAGTATTGTTTTAAATAGGTCATCATACTTTTAGAATTATTCTAACAACCTAGGCCAGCCTGTCCCAATATGGTGCTGTCCAAATATTTTGACTAGAATCAATCCTTCACTTTTACGGTATAAAAATATCTAGTCAAGGCCATATTACACCATCCATGTGGGAAAAAAACAAACTGTACAAATGCTCAGAATTTTTCTTACTTCATATCTGGATTGATACATTGTAGTGAGCCATAACATGGTTTGCCTGAGATAATAGTTTTATTTATTATATTTATATACTCCACAAGGTCTGCTAATAGTTTACAAGATATTCAGAAAAAAAAAACCATATAATTAAGATCACAGAACATAATCATTCTTCCTTGGCATCCAAATCCCAATGACATGCTAAATTAAATTTAATTATGTTTTCACTGCTTTCCTAAAAGCCATCTAGGATGGAACCAACCAGGTCTCCAGTTCAAACTGTTCCCTGGAATGGAACCTGAGAAATATTATTTCTTGGGGCTCCCCTTCCCAAATATCATGGGAAGAGGGGAGCCCTCAACATCTCAATTCACAATTCTAGAGTGTGGGACTGTGTTGACTTGAACTATATAGAATTGCATTGGGTAGATCAGTTCTATTTGAAGCAGACAGCTTTCATGACTGGGGTACAGTCTCCAGTTTGGTACACTATATGAAAAGTGCTCTTTATGTGGCATAAAATGCCTGGCAATATCATAAGAAAATAAGGTGGTGAAAGCACAAATGGCTGTTGGAATCTTTTCCAATGCCTTTACTGATAGGCATTAATAGTGGCCACAGTGTTTGTGTGTGTGTGTGTGTGTGTGTGTGTGTGTGTGTGTGTGAGAGAGAGAGAGAGAGAGAGAGAGAGTAGGTTTCTGTAGCAATGATAGTTTCACTGGAAGTTGGCAAAGAAGAATTGGGTAAGAGTGTGTACATTTTTCCTTTTGATACATTGGTAAATATAATGTGATGTTCCCATGTAATGGTTGAGTATGTAGCACAGAATTAAACAAACATTTACTGTAAAGATTGTACCCTGTTTTGCCCTATCCTTGGTATTATCATCTACAGAGAATGGGATGGAGTTTCTCAATTTCAATACTCGTTAATCTTGGGATGGTCTCATCTTTGGCAGGAGCAGGCAAAGCATGAAGCATTCAAAGGACAAGATAAGATAAGCTTTTTCTCTTTGGCCTTGGCAAATTCAAGTGAGATGATGCCACTGAAAGCAGGTGTGACTAATTGGTGCTTTGGAATCTAAAAAAGATGTTAAAACCTCCAACTCTCTGGAGATGAAACTCCAGTACAGATTTGATTGGCAAAAGATGCTGCATATTCTCTGATTTTGAAAATGAAAAGGTCTGGAGACTTATTTCACAAACTATTTATTTACTCTGACTTTGAAGAACTCTGATACCATTATCTCTTTGGGACTTCAATTCACAGAATTCCCTAGTTGGTATGACACAGGATTTTTAAAAAGTAGAACTGAAATGTGGGTAGGATAGATCAGCGGACTGCCTATTTAACATCCACTTCAGAACATGTTTCTCTTCTACAGTACCATACCAATTTCTGTGATACACAACTGAATTTCACACACATGTTGTTGTTGGGGCTTATCACCTGTCTTAAGACATGCAGGTTAAAGGAATATGGAAGGTAAACAGGATTTGGGACCAATAAGAAAAAAGCATATTTTTTTTGGAACTTTCAATTTAAATCATGATTGGGTAGAATAACTGCTAAATTCTTAGAGGAGATTGATTCCAGAGAGTAACTGTGCATTTTCCCTTTGCAACTCCTGAAAAACTAGCGTGGGAAAGGAAGAGGCAATTGTCAGCTAGCAATACCTTTTTCTATCTACATGCTATAACTGTATAACGTATAATGTTATGTGGCACTATTCTTTTCCTAGCCACTGCCCAGGTTCCTGCATTTGCTATACATTCAAGGGCAGAATAAGACAAGGTGTTCAGGTAATTAGTCTTTAGTCAAGCCATTTCACAACAATTGTATGTGTATGAGGGAAATAAAAGTTCACCTTCTGTCCCTAGGGTGGTGAATGGGTTTGTGATAATGGTCCTGATTGTTGCTATGCTACCTTTCCATGCTTTGGATTATTTGCTAAGAGAGCTAAATAATTATTCTGATATATCCGAATGACTAAATTATGTTTGAATGAATTATGGTTTGTTATCCTTTCAAACCATCCCTGTGGAAGGTTGCTACTAAAATGAATCATTTTTATTAAATTTTCTCATAACTTATGGCATCCTGCTGAGATGTCTTTTTTTTTAACTTGCACTAGGCTGTGGTGAACCTCTTTTTCCTTTTGATTAAGTGCTGGCATAACAGGGCTCATAGAATTGCCTTGTCCACGAGATGCACATTCTTCAAGAAATTATTTAATTGCCAGCTCAAGTCAAATAATGCAGGAAGACCAGTAAGTCTTAGATAATTTTTGAGTCTATACTCAACAAATCAAGCCTTATCTCCTCCTTTTGAAGGATTGTACATAGGGTGAAAATGTCGGTGGCGAGATAACAGTGCTTTTGGAGGAAAATACTCATGTTGAATTATTCATTGCATTTTAATATGGTGTAATCGTATGCAACAGGTGGCTTTCCTCTAGGTTGCTGGATTTTAGTAGCTTCTAGATAATGGCCTGGGGGAAGGCAGCAGTAGAACAAATCAGCCTTATTTCAAATTAATTACTACAACATTGCAGTGTCTGTCAGTTGTTGCTTTGCTTTTTGTCTGGTGATAAAGACACATATTAATTGCCTGAAACTCTGCAAATAAATACAAATGCAAACAGCATATAACAAAACATTCCAAAGGCAAAGTTGTCTTTAAAAAAAAACAATTGTGGGAATTTACTTAATTGCATGATTGGTAGAAAAAGGTACAAGGTCTGATTTACTTTTCTCTCCAAAGAATTATTGTCATAGATATTCTCAAGCAGAACTCTCATGGTGATGCTTCTTTTAAAGAGTATTTAAGTATGATCAATTTTTAACAGAACCTTTTCAACAAGTATTGAATATATCTTCTGTCATATTTTTGGTACATAATGATTAATGACTGGATTTGGTAATGATTTTAAACACATAAGAAAAACATTTTATATGCCAGCTTTGCAACACTTGAGGTCTCAAGAAGAATCAAATAAAAGGTCAACAGAAACCCAGAATATAATGAAACTGAAAAAGAACGAATAGATAACATTTTCCAAGCTTAAATCCAAAAGATTCACTTTAACTGAACTTTTAAAAATACTAGAAAGACGTTTTATCATATTGCAATTACTGAAAGACCAAGAGGGGAAAAAAGTAATTTCTGAAATTTACAAGTAACAAGATTTATCGCTTTTTTCCTTAGTCTAGAACCTTGCATTGACATAATACATAGATTTTGTATATGTTTTGAGTTGCTCTTTTCTTTAAATGGACAGAACATATCTGAGAAAACATATATCTAGTGTAGCCAATTCAATCTGGGGCCACATATAGCCTTTGAGTGGATCATATTCCAACACAGTATAAGTTCATATATATTTTTCCCCACCACCTTCATAGTGTATTTAGGTAAAAGACTCTTGGAGTACTCTTGGTGCTACACTTAAACTTCAGGCATCTTCATGGTTTTAGGCTCCAAAACAGGAATGTGTATGCAAATCTAGTTTGTAAAAGGTGATGGAGTTTTCTGACTGTGCATAAAATTGCCATGAAATCTATTTACTTTATATCTCAGACATTTTTCAGTCTGAACAAAATTATGGGTCTGTGTTGTAAGTCTTGCTTTTATATCTTTGTACATTCACTTGGGAGACAATCAATGTCATCCATGATTCACAATGGGGAATATCCTTTTGTGCAACTGCTCCCTGATGACAGATGAGACAATACAGTCAATCATTAACTAGTAGGTTTTTTTTATTTAGTTCCTTGAATCAGATTTAAATTGATTTCTCTATGGTTCTGCTCGATATATTCATATGTCTCTTAGTCTTATCATTGGTCATAGTTTTGCACTAAAAAAATGAATAGGTTAGTTTCTCAATTTTTTTTTAAATAGAAAGAATATAAGGTTTATATTTCTGTTCATACATGTATGACATGTATCAGGTAAGACCCTCCCTATAACACCTGTTATGCTCCTTGTGATGGTGGTGTGGTGTTCCTGGGGGGGGCGGGCGGGGGGAATGTAAGAATGAATGAAAAAAGTTGGAAGTGTAGCCAAGAGTGTATATTCCCAGCAGGAACACACAAGCCATGATGGTCATCCTAGCTAAGCAGGCATTGATATAAGTAGATGCCAGAGGCAGCTGATCACTTTAGTGACATGGCAAAGACATCAATTCATTCTGTGTGAAAGAAGGCAATGGCAAACAATTCCTATATTTTTACCAGATAATATAAAATGATTGATGATATAATGCCAGATGATAGGTCTATTGGGTCAAATGGCACTCAACATGCTACATTGGATCTTCCAGAGTACTAATTATGTTTATGATATGGCTGGATTAAAGCCTTTGGGATATTGCTAAGGTTGCCATTAAAGAAAAGAACATCAGAAGCTGTAAAGATAGAATTACAGTAGGAAAATGAAACATAGAAGCATGAACACAGGAAAGCTCAACACAATGAAGGATAAAACAAAATGATTACAAACTGATCTCTTAGGCATCAGCAATTTTTTTAAAGTTTTTTATTTTTATTTTTTTTAAAAAAACAAATCCATCTTTCAGTTATACAGTGTGTTGACAGGATACATCTATCTTGTGCACATGTTAAGATTTGTATATATTTCTTACTAAGTTTACATTCATATCACAACCTATTCATCTTTATATATGATTATAAAAATATCATCAGCAAATTGAGATGGACTGTGATGGGACATTTTTGATCGATCACACTGTTTATTACTCAGGACTTGAAAAACCATGATCAAGCCCACTTTGAAATCCACACAAGATATGCTACTTGTGATTGGAGACTGCAATGCCAAAATTAAGAACACAAAAAAACCAAATTCATTATATTACTAGCTTGTTAGCCGTGCTTTGCTATGAAATTATGGGGTTGAAAATAAGGGGAAAAATATTGCCTCTGCCTACCAGCATCCATTGGTATTCATCTGGCTAGTGTCCTGTCAGTGTGTGAGAGTTGAGGGGTATTTGGAAACTGAAACAGTATTTGCAGTGTGAGCAAGAAGGAGACAGCAAGGAGCTTAGTTCAACTGTTCTGTACTAAAGCTGCTTGGTGCTATGAAACTGAAACTGAAACTGAAACTCATCTCCTTTGCTTGTGTTTTGCATTTGGAACAGATTTTTTTCAGGAGTAGAACTCCTTAGCATAATACCTTGTTAATAATAATATATGAAATGGTAATGCTCTGATGGTCATTTTGAAAAAATCCTTTCTTAGTGAGCACCTAGAAGCCAAGAGGAACATATGTGCCACATTTCAAGTTTGTAGGCTTTACGGTTCTGGAGATTTTGTGATGATGCATGAGTGGCATTTTGCTTTTATATATATAGATTGCTAAAAGGGGATGGAGGACCTCAATTATAGTGTAAAATACATGATCAAATGCTTACTATGAACAAATTGTGAACTGCTCGTGTGCAAGTTAAACTAAGGAAGAAGTAAGCCAGTTAGTGTTCACAATGTGATTTCTATTTTCAAGGAGAACATCAGGAATTGTTTTGAAGTTCTGAATTTCATTGATAGAAAACCAGAGGAATTACTGAGAATGAACTTAGAGAAGTTGTTAAGGACTTGTGTAGTTCCTCTGATGCCATACACTTGTATATTGAAATTTATAGTCAAGCTAAGAATGTTTCTTGAAGATATCAGGGAAGGAGTTGCAAAGATTGCTTAAAATTTATCTCCCCCAAATTAAAGTTTTTACTATAAAAATCTGTAACCCTCTGACTACTGATTAAATACAAAATGTAGTCTTAGCTTTGAGTAATAGCAAAGCATCAGAATTTTATGGATTTCCTACGGAACAGTATGAAATTTTTTTGAGACATGTTTCTAAATGTTATGATTTATATATCAGTTTTTTAGAAGATAATATTTTATCACTAAACCTATATTAAAATATAATGTAACCAGTCAAGATCTTACTTGTGTTCCAAATATTGGACTAACACACTGATCAATGTAGATATCAAAATTCTAACAAGTGCTTTATCAAATAGATTGCAAAAGATGATATCTTCAAGAAGAAAGAATGATTAACTTTTATTTAAACAGATATGGATTAAATAACATTTATGTAGCAGATCTGATTGTTTGCAATAAATACAGAGAGAATGAAGCTACAGTTGCACCATTAAATGCTCAGAAATCCTTTCACAAAATTTATAGGAAGTATATGCTCAAAACTCTAATTAAATCTAATTAATTAATTTTAATTAAACTCTAATTAATTACTGTTTTGTAAAGAGTTTATAAATTAGGCCCACACTTTATGATGCATATCCTAAAGTGTAAGTTAATTAAATGTTTTCTTCCTCTAAATCTGTGTTCAATGCTAGTCAACAGCTTTGAGGTGAATTTTATAATTAGCAGGAATCGTAAACTTACGTTAAATGGCATTATTTGCTAGGATTACTCTTTGGAAAAACCATTTCTATTGATTATTGCATACATTAGAGTTAGGGTAAGATTTCCATAAAGTATGTGATTAAATTTAATGGGAGGGTTAGATTTTCATTGAGTTTTTAGGGTTCAGAAGGGACAAAGAAAATATGAAAACAAATCAAGTTCTACAACATTATTTGAACTAAAGTTTAAGTTTGTTAGAAATAAAGGAAGGAATGCAAAGTTGGTTTATTTGATCGAGATTAAAATAGACATAATGTTATTTCTGGTAACCCTTAATGAGCTTTGGCTGACACCAATACTGGCAATGTTCTATGGATTTGTTTATAGATAAGAAATAGGAAATGGGATATTACCATTCACCTTTTGGTAAAGATTGCTTGTCAGGATAGAACACAGATGAAAGTAATATTAGGGTTAATTTCTATGAGAACCCTGGTTAAGGAACAGGAAGGTCAACTTTTGGTTGAGTTTTTATAATTAGTGGGAGTCCTACCTTAATGTTATGTTAATGTTACATTGCCTGCAAAAATCTTTTTTCAGTTAAAGTTTCCTTTTCATATAGTATCATGAATTTAGAGTTAGAATCAGGCTACCATGATATCTATCAATGGGATGGGAAGAACCAGCTTTTTGGTGAGTTTTTATCATTAGTGGTAATGTTAGTTCATGTTATAGTAGGAATCGTCTGACAGGATAATAGATAATACTTTTCTAGGAGAATTAGGGTAAAGTAAACTCTCCAGCCCTTGCACAGGGCCCAACAGGATGCCATAATTGATGGTAATGGCTGCTGATAAGTTTAAGAGAACCAGGATGTGTGCACTTTCTCCATCGAGGTCCCAACATAGCTTATCCACTACAGAATCTCTGCCATTTCCACCCCATATCCAGGTCTTAACCATGACTGGAAGGGTCTAGATACTTCATTTCCTCTACAGTGCTTCATAAGGATGGGGTTCTTTTTGAACTGGAGGTGTATTTTGCTTTGCAAAGGCAATAACTAACACAGGAAAGCAAGTCAGTGGAGGCTTTTATGCTTTTTTGTTATTTACAGTGAAGCTATTTACAACAGGTATATGCAAGGCAATCTAGGTGTTCATCTGGTGTCTTTCCTCCTAAGTATACCTCTTAGAGACTATCCTCATTGACATATGCTGCTTCTTCTCCCTTTTCTACACTTACTGAGAGAATGAAAAGAAAGGGCTGGGTTTACTCTAGCATGTTCAGCACAGCTTGACTTTCTCTGGTTCTGCTCAGCCAAACACCTGCTACCTCTCTATTGGGGAAAGAAAACCTCTCAAATTCTTCTGCCCAAACCTTCTCCAGAGACCAGGACTTCACCAACAATCAATAAGCCCCTCCTTCTCACCCTGGGGGTGAAGATGTTTTAGAGGTAAAACTTTAATGGTTGAATGAAGTAAACAATTAGAGATTCCTATTTTGCCTAGACAAAAAGATGTGTCGCCATCTGTACCAAAAACATTGATTTTAGGTTACATCTTATTCAACAACAACAACAACAACAAAAATGCAGACATACTGGTTTCTACTGATTTTATTAAGAAAAAGCTTAAATAAATTACTATATTGCTGTAGGTGCCATGAGATTACTGTAATCCTTCATTTGAACATGTTTGTACAATTTCCTATAGTTTCTTTTTGGGAGGAAGTTATTACATCTATTAACTCAACTTTGAGATAAGATTGAATATTTTATCTTTTGAACTGTATTCTTATCACACAGAAGCTGATATCAAGACAAAGAAATGGATTCTCCATGATCTTCCCATAACTAAAAGATACTTCCTAATTATTTGGTATTGCACATTAATCACTTATTTACCCAAAAAGTTGTGGATCAATTATAGTGACATATGATTGCCATTTATTAAAATACTTTTGTAGAATTTTTATATCTGTATCTATGAATATATGTCCTATATATTTTGTTCCTTTTTTTCTTGTGGTTTTTAAGACTTCATTTATTCATTCACTTTTATATAGTATTACCTATCTTCTATGTTTAACAATAGTTCACCAAAGTTTCATGCTGTGTGTTTCAACTGAAATAATTTGAATTATAACAGAATATCCACAAGGGGGTAAAAAAATTATATAAGATGACGGCTACAATTGCTCGGTTGAAATCGAGTCTCTTTTTAACATAAAATGCACATAAAAATTCATAATATTCTTCTTTGGACACATTATTCCCACATTATTCTCTCTGGGAAAGACTTTAATCCTGGGAAAGCCAAAAGGAAGGAAACGAGGATGTTCAACAGCAAAGCAGATGGACTCAGTTATGGTAGTGATGAGCACCATTGGACTCAAAAGAAAAGGTGAGATAGATCACAACAGAGAAGATCTATCTATGTGGTTGCTAGGAGTTGAAAAAAACTTGACGGCACATAATCAATCAACATGTAAAAATTGGCTGGGCTTCAACTGTATGATTCAGCTACCATCTGGACTTTTTTGTTACACATGCATACCCATGGATACTCCTGAGTTGTACTCATCTTGACAGTAGAAAGGGTGCCTTGTTGGGGAATGGTATTTTATTTATTTATTTAATTTGATTTGTCAATCGCTTACAGACTTGATTTGACAATCGCTTAAGATAATAGTATATACATAGTTATGAATACATGAAATGGGTACATATAAGAAAAATAAAAGAAACAATAGGACAGGGATGGTAGGCACATTGGTGCGCTTATGCACACCCCTTACAGACCTCTTAGGAAAGGGGTGAGGTCAATAGTAGACAACCTAAGGTTAAAGTTTTTTGGGGTTTGGGGAAGAAACCACAGAGTACAGGTAGAGTATTCCAGACATTGATCACTCTGTTGCTGAAGTCGTATTTCCTGCAATCAAGTTTGGTGCAGTTAACCTTGAATTTGTATCTATTGTGTACTCTTGTGTTGCTTTGGTTGAAGCTGAAGTATTCATTGACGGTAGGACATTGCAATGTATGATTTTATATGCTATACTTAGATCGGACTAAAGGCGGCGTAGTTCTAGGTTTTTTAGGTCTAGAATTTCAAGTCTGGTGGCATAAGGTATTCTATAATGAGTAGAGGAGTGGAGAACTCTTCTTGTGCAATATTTCTGGACTTTCTCAACTGTGCTAATATCAGATACGTAATGTGGGTTCCAGACTGATGAGCTGTATTCAAGCATTGGTCTAGCAAATGTTTTGTATGCTCTAGTTAGTAGTGTGATATTACTAGAGAAAAAGCTATGTAGGATTAGGTTAACAACTCTTAATGCCTTTTTGGCTATGTAGTTACAATGGGCTCTAGCACTTAGATCATTAAAGATGAGTATTCCAAGGTCCTTTACAGAGCTTGGGTCATCAATGAGGTCTTGACTATTCAGCTTGTATTTTATTTTCTGATTTTTTTTTTGCCAATATGTAAGACAGAGCATTTATTTGTTGAGATTTGAAGTTACCATTTATTTGACCATTCTGATACATAGTCAAGATCTTTAAAAAAAACCCGCTTGTGTATGGAATGCTGCTATATAAATGAATTAGATATGAATTGGTGCAGGGCTTCAGAAGAAGTTCCACTGAGTCCCCCAAAAAACTGTATAAGTTCTTTACTTTAATAACTGCCATTCCATGCTTCCCTAGCAAATGAAAAGCATATTTCTCCTCTGCCCTTTTTGAAATGGTTAATGGGAATTCTGCAGACAGTTCTGTACTTGACATATGCTTTCACTTTTTTAAAGGGGTCGATCATTCTACATCAGGAGTGCTTAGATCTGGCCCATGGAGCTGCCCAGGAAACAGCGAAGGACCAGCCCTCAGCTTCCTCCCAAGCTCTGTTTTCACTGGCAGAGGGGTGCAGGAGGCCATCCCAGCTGAAAACGAAGAGTGGGAGCCTGTTTTCACTGGCAAAGCACTTGGGCCACCACAGGCGCCCCTTATACAAGTAACGTCAAGCTGGCCACGTCCACCCTGGCCACGCCCACCCCAGCCCCCTAAGGTCAAACACAACCTTGATGCAGCCCTCAGTGAAATTGAGTTTGACACCCCTGTTCTACATACTAGGTTCTTCTAGATATAATGTTCAGCTTTTTCTTTTCTTTTACAAACATCACATACTTGAGCACTCAGTGCAATATTTTGCTCCTGGAAAAAAAATGCACATTTCCTCCCAGTACCATTGCTGAGAATGATTGTGTAATTTTGTGTGTGTTGTGGATAAACAATGGAGGTGTTTTAATGAAATTATAAACAATAAACAATCCAATTCACCATTTGCTATCATGTTGCATAATTGTAGGATTCTCTGTGTGTTTTAAATCCTTGACAGGCCTGGCATGAGAGATTGATATTCTTGGGCGCCTACCAATCCAAATCCCATTATGCCGGCCTGACTCAATAATCCTTTTTGAGGTTGTTTTAGTTTTTATATGCCATGTATATCCTGAGATCTCTAAGCATATTACAATAGTTTTATGGATAAAACCATAAAACAAGTTAAAACCAAGACTATTAGAAATAGATTACATTATATTGATTACTAGCCTGACTAAAGAGATATATTTTCAAAGCTTTTTAAAATGTGAACAAAAAGGTTATTCCTCTCAAATCAGCAGGGAGGGCATTTCAAAGAACTGGAGCAGCTGTATAAAAGTTTGCCCCTGAGTCTCCCAGATGAGACCCTGCCAAGGGAAATTATATGGAAGAACACATCTTTGGACCCAAACTGCATGGGGCTTTAAAGATAAATATCAGCACTAACTTTGCCTCTCCTCCAGAAACAAACCAGCAGCTAATGTTTATTGACGGTGCAATTTATTGATCTATGGATTTATGGTGAGAAGAACAAAGACAAGGACTGTCCTCAGCCTAAGTGGGCGATGATAAGAATTGAATGCAGAGGGAGAGGAAGCAAGGAAATTCAATATGGGGGAATGACAAAGCTTGTTTATCATTGCCCCTTCTGAAAATCTAGATTTGATCTTGGATTTTGCCTCTGCATGCTGAGTTACAGAGTAAACACTTGCCATTAGTTTTTAAGTGAAAAATAATGCATTAAAGCTGCAAATATGTCTGTGTTCACCCTGCTGTATTTTTCCATAGGAATTTTCTGTCTATTCACTCCCTAACTAGTGCCATTCTGCATAAAAGCTACCCATATTTAATATGAATTTGAGATTCTGGATGCCTACCAGTCACTAAAATTCATCTGTTTATCTACTTTACTATTCTATCTATCTATCTATCTATCTATCTATCTATCTATCTATCTATCTATCTATCTATCTATCTATCTATCTATCTACCTACTTTATATCCATCCATCTAGCTATCTACTTATCTATCTCTATCATCTATCTATTTCTGTTCAATTTTTACAGCCTCCCAACTCAACCATGTGACTGTGGGCAGCTTACAATTCTAAAAAAAAAAACCAATTTAAAAGACATTAAAACAACACAAACAGCCACAAAATAAATAAGTATAAACAGCAGCTGTGATGCTTGCTCAATTAATAATAAAGCCAAGTAATGGGGCCCTTCACACATTGCAAGCCCTAGGTGTTAGCCATAGCCAAGTTTTTAAAGTTTTGTGAAAAGCCAGCAGGGTTTGGGGCTATCTAATCTCCAAAGAGAGAATATTTCATAAAATAAGGGCTACAGCAGAAAAATCCTTCTAGTTCCTGCCAGTCAACACTATTTGGCTGACAGGATGTTTTGGATCTGATCAGACAGGTAGAAACTCTTGGAAAAAGACATTCCCTCAGAAAATCTGGTCCCTAGCAATGTAGACATTGTATATCCTTTCAGGAATCAAATTGTTTCAGGTATCTATTAAGAATAAAAAGGCCCAGAAAACATGAAACTCCCTCCACCCAGTATTCAGATGAAGAAGAATCTTTAATATAGTTTTGGAATGGATATTCTGTAGTGTGATAATAAAAAATAAAGATCAGGCTGCATAGAAGCATTAACATACAATTCTTTGTTTGCCAGATGCCACTTACGTTACTATTAATTTTGGCAGATACCAGAAACAAATCTTGTATTGTTTGGTTTGAGCTTGATCATATGGTGATATCGTGACCTGAATTATCTATCATTAGTCCATAGGTCTGCATCAGATACCAAACAAAGTTCAAGTAAGGCTTCATTTTAAACTCTCCAAAGAATAATCCATATCAATTAAAGACTGTTTAAGATTTTTTTTCTAACTATGAGTGTGTATTTTGACAAACATATCCACTTTCTTATGCATGTGAAATATTTTTACTTAAAACATTTATTATTTTATATTTCTGTGGAATATTGGAAAATATTCAATTTTCTACATTGGTGCTCTGCACAGATGAGACTACACTTGGAATACCATGTCTAGTTCTAGACACCAAGATACAAAAACTATGTTAAGACTCTATAGTACAAAGAAGAGCAACAAAGATGGTTAGAGGTCTGGAGGCTAAAACACATATTGGCTGTAGGAACTGAGTATGTCTAGTCTAACGAAGAGAAGAATTGGGGTGACATTAAAGCAGTCTTCCAAAATTTGAGAAGCTGTCACAAAGAAATGAGGGACAACCTATTCTCCAAAGTACCTGTGGGCAAGACAAAAAGTAGCCAGATGGAAACTTATCAAAGTAAAATCCAACCTAGTCCTAAGGAGAAATTTCCTGACAGTGAGAACATTGAATCAGTGGAACAGGTTGCCTTCAGAAGACGTAGGTACTCTGTCACTGGTAGTTTCTAAAAAGAGATTGGACTGCAATGGTATATGGTTTCCTGCTTGGGCAAGGGGTTAGACTAGGACCTGCTGCAAGTTATCTTACAATTATGTTATTCTGTTATTCTCTAGGCAGCTTTGCTATAAAATGATATATATATTTTCTGCAGGACTAAAAGATATGATATCTCCTTAGCATTATTCAAGTTCATTCAGCATATTAAGGTGAAAATTTAGATTGAATTGTTATAACAAGCTAAAAAGAGATAAGTTCTTTCTACATGTATCTACAACATTTCTGAGATTTGTCTTCTATTCAATGAAATTTTGGTATTAAACTAAATACAACACAGGTTTTGAATAACAGTTTTTTATCGCAAGCCCAATTCACATTTTGTAAACTATTCAGGTACCCAGCTGATATATTTTAAATATAAACCCAGAAAAAAGCATGAAGGCGAGTTGGTAAATCTACTTAGATATATAATGGGGAAAGAGGATTAGCAGGAGCTTCCTTTCCAGTATACTTTCAAGAACAAATCCAGATGGATAATGGATCTGGATGAGACGAGACTTGAGATACAATATCCTATTTTCCATCAGTTAGGAACCTCTTTGTCTTAGCATTAGATCCAGGATTTAATAAATGGAATTCCTCTTACAAAAGGGGCTGCTCATTGATCAGAGTCACCTTCTACATAATTTGACTCTCCAGTGAGCCGTGTATGAGAGATGCAATGGAAAATCATTAACAAAAGCCATTCAAGATCTTTTGGCAATTGGCGATGACTAAACATCCACAGTAAAGTGATTTTTCAGCAGTTCTATTTTCATCTCAATAGATTTGTTTGCTTTTAGTCAGGATTTGTCTTAGGAGTGAGCAACATGTTGGGTGCCCCTCTGGTCTATTTTACATTGTTATCAAATTGCACAGAACTGCTGAACCTATCAGAGTAAAGCAGTTTTCTGCTGGATTTTATTCAAAGTCAGTAACATTCAAGTGGAAATGAAAAAAGGAGCATCTTTTAAAACTAATTAATAGAAGCTTATTTTTTCTGCACACTTAACAACTTAATGATGTCACAGAAAAGGTTGCAACACAAATTTTGGACTGATTGTTTTTTACCAACTCTTAGAAGATACTGCTTTCAGCAAGCACTGTCCTTGAGCTCCAAATTCAGAAAAAGAACCAAATTTGCCAACCTCTCAAATAACTCCTATTTTTGAACAGATATCTGTAGGCCTGGAATAATATTTAATACAGACCATTTCTAAGACTTGATATGAGAGATTAAATATGCAGTTCTGATTGATCGAGTGAAACAACAGTGCTTCTTTGCTTTAATTTCTTCTTTGAAATAAGGAAGAAATAAGCTCTCTCTATGCGTGACACACAATAAACAGTGTAATACATAGTATGAGAAAAAAATTAATACAAATATGTATGGTATAATTGTATAACAGAGTAAGTGAAGCTGTTTTGTTACTTACTTAAAGCATGTAATATTAATAAATAGTTCATATTTACTCAAAAGCAAAGAAAGAATCTTAAACAGAACTTGCTAAATATTGTAGTATATTATATTTTTCTTGTTTTCTATTAAGTTTTTAAATCATTCTCTGCTTGCTTAGTTATATAAACAATGCACATGTGCACATACATTCAGTAATCATAAAAGCATGATACATGATTACTTCAGAGATTAAATTTAAAGATAAACCAATAAACTGTTTTTGAGGGAGATGGGGGTCAGTGTTAATTCCTGGCAACTGCCTGGACAAGTCCCTGCAGTTTTCTTGACAAGATTTCAGAAATGGTTTGCCACTGCTTTCCTAGGGCTGAGACAGAATGACTGTCCCAAAACCATCCAGGTGGTATTATGTTTAAGGCAATATTAGAAATCACAGTCTCTAACAATAGCAATAGCATTTAGATTTATATACTGCTTCACAATGTTTTACAGCCCTCTCTAAGTGGTTTAGAGAATTAGCATATTGCCCCCTCTCAAAAAAATCTGGATCTTCATTTTACTGACCTTGAAAGGATGGAAGGCTAAATCAAGCTTGAGCTGGTAAGAATCAATGTTGGTCACCATACTACAAAAAGATGTTGAGACTTTGGAAAAAGTTCAGAGAAGAGCAGCTAAGATGATCAAAGACTTGAAAACTAAACCATATGAAGAACAGCTGGGTCTGGCTAGACTAAAGAATTAGTAAAGAAAGACTAGAAGTAACATGATAACAATATTCCAGTATTTAAGGGACTATCACAAAGAAGAGGGGATCAAATTATTCTCCAAAGCACCAGAGGGCAGGACAAGAAATTAATGATTGGAAACTAATCAAAAAGAGAATCAATCTGGAACTAAGGAGAAACTTCCTAACAGTGAGGACAATTAACCAGTGAAAGAGCTTGCTTCCAGAAATTGAGGGTGCTCCAATACTGGAGATTTTTAAAAGGAGACTGGACAGTCATTGTCTGACATGGTATAGGTTCTCCTGCTTGAGCAGGGGGCTGGACTAGAAGATCTCCAAGGTCCCTTCCAGCTCTATTCCATTCTAAGAAATTCTAAGAATTAAAATGCAGTCAGCAGAATTAGCCTGCAATACTGCATTTTAACCACTGTGCCACCACGGCTCTAGCCTAGTAGCTTAACAACTACAACACAATGGCTCCAATAAACTTTAGTGAGCTTTTAAACGTTAATAACATTGCTGAACATAGCTTCCCATAGCACTTCAATGGCATCACTTTCCTTGTGAACTGCTTTTTGGGAGGAAGTATGACTGCCTCTAATAGTCATTGCTGTTAAATGGGTGGGGAAGAATTCTGGAAGTCATGCTCTACTTACATTCCCAAACTTGTTTCTATAGAACAGAGGAACTCTGGCTTGGTGGCTGTCTTCATAGCAGCTGCTTGGGGGATATTGTATGTGATCAGGCACATCAAATACTATGAACGCAAACTAGATGAGAGGGGAAATCACATTTTTTCTTTCCTTTTGATATCTTGCATGATTGAGGGATTCTTTACATCTAGAGTAGCTCAGGATGTGTGTTCTTGACATTCTCTGATTAATAAATAGAGATACACTCACTGGTTTGCATGCTTTCTGGCAGCTATCTAGACGAGTCACTGCATGTTTTCTTCATTTCAAGGTGAAAATAAACCCAGGTCAGCACTGGATTGCATTGAAGAAGGAAAATGATGGTAGTATGGAAATGATTTAATTGGTTAATTGCTGGGAATCTGGCTTGTTTTTAGCTAGCTTTCCCTGTCCATCAAGATATACAATATGAAACAATGAACTGGGATGCAGGAAAGATGCTTGACTGTGAAAAGGGAGAACAATGAACAAGTTTACTTTCAAGTAATGTAAGCAAGGTAACCTTAAAGAAGAATATCAGACAGTTTTGAGAGGCAAGGGTAATCCATAAAGTCTCACAGATGACATGTCTTCAAAGACTATAAGCCATTCACTTTCCTCCCAAGCTTTTTAACCTCATGAAATTGAAGGCAGAATTAAAAAAGAAAGATACAAGCAGGTGCCAATATGTGTGCTTAGATACATTTTGAGGGCAGTTTGACATATGACTTATCCAAATCTTCAGTTGGAAGGATGGGTCACTGTCATGCCCTGGTGGAGACTGACTCTGAAGAACAGCCGACAGGGAGTGGAAGTGTGGCTCCGGAGGTTGTGGAGGAGGCTGGGGAAGGGCAGAGGCTGGCTGAGCAGTCAGAGGAGGACCTAGGCCCATCCCCTATCCATCCTAGGGTATGCAGGGAGGAAAGGATAAGGGAGAGATATGGTCTCCTCGGGAGGAGAGGGCCTTGATCCTCTTCATGGGATGCAGGTGTGACAACTGAATAAGAGTTTGGACCTGCATACTGGCAAACACTGGAAACAAAGTGTGTTTTATTTTGGTCTGAAGTTACCTTGGTTGGTGTCCTTCCAACAGACTGTGCCTTGTTATCTCCTTGAATTTGTTAAATACTTTTGTTTTTCCATTGTGGAAATTTCATCACTGTAGTTTGTTTGATTTTTTATTTCACCTCTATCTGCTCATTAAATTCAGACTGTATTGCTTTCTTTTGAAGACTATTTTTGGGTATGTTTTATCTCCAACTGAGTATTATTGAACAGAGGGGCCAAATTGGAGGCATTAAAGGACATTTATTTACGTTTTGGATTTGTTACATTTGTGTTACACTCTGGGTCATCACAGCCACAAATAATGTTTGGTAATCTAGGAAGATGAAAATAAAAGGTGAGAATTGGGAAAGATTTTCAAACTGCTTCTGGCAATCAAAATTATTGGGGCGGGGATGGGAGGGGGTATGGATGCATTGTGGCTATGTTGGAGACATTAAGGGCTTTTGTCATGTTATAGGTGATTTATATTTTGAAAAGATAGGCAGGCATATATAGTAGCCCAAATGAAAATATACTCATTTCTTGGAAGAAAAACTCCCATAAGTCCCAAATGGGTTAGCTTTTTAATGGCGGAACAGGCACTTGATATGCATTTCAGAATACTTCCAAGAGTTTAAATCTTGTAGCACTTAAAGGATTACTAAAGTTATTATAACAGAAGCTTATGCTTTTGACAATTCATTTTGTATATTTAATAAAGTAGACGATGATTCATAAAAACTCATACTATAATATCTGTGTGGATTTTTAAAATGCTACAAATCCATAGTCTCATTTCTGGATTTACCTGGATGTGACCAGGGCTCAAATTAGGGAGAAAATACACCTATATCAGTAACCCTGCCTACATCTCACTGACTTTCATTTGTTCAGAGATTGGATTATGCAGAATTACTGTAAGGGACTCAGAGGGAACGCTCCCTAGTTTCTTGGGCTTTAAAGGTAACAGAGGAAAAATGTACTTTCAGATTTGCAAGGTTGTCTTAATGTGGCCTTACAATGAAATAGAGCTAGATCAGGGCTGTCGAACTCATGGCTCATGGGTCGGATGTGTCATATGCTGGTCATGCCCATGCCCAGTTTAGTGAAGGGGGAAAAAAGACCTGATATGTCATGTAACGACACCATGACATGTGAGTTTGAGACCCCTAAGCTAGATCTCCTGGGTAGGCTTCTTATCTGGTCTACCTCATAAGGCTGACAATCAAGGGTGGGATTCTAGCAGTTCGTACCTATTCACTAGAACCAGTTGTTAACATTCTAAGCAGTTCCGAGAACCGGTTGTTAGAAGAAATTACTGGCCTAATCCTGTAAGAAAGGCAGGAAGGAAACATTCTGGTGTTGCTTACAGAAACTGCCTCTCCATTAACCCTTATTATTCTTGGCAGGACTAGACTGCCTGTCTCAGGAACGTCTCTGGAGTTTTTTTCCCTTCCTTTGCTGGTACTTTACTTGTGTGGAGTGACCATTCAAAGTTACAATGGCACTGAAAAAAGTGACTTATAACCATTTTTCACACTTACGACTGTTGCAGCATCCCCACATTCATGAGAGGCCAGGCGACGAGATGCGTGCCTCGATGTGAGTGATATTGAGTTGGCCACGCACAGCCAATAACATGCCCACCAAGCCATGTCCACCCAGTCACATGACCACCAAGCCACGCCCACCAGATAAGCCACGTCCACAGAACCAGTTGTTAAAAAATTTGAATCCCACTCCTGCTGACAATTGCAATCAAGTGCATCTCTACCTCTCTAATTTACAGTCAAAAGCCAAACAAGATAGAAGAGATCATGTGTGCACTTAACCAAACTGTAAATATTAAAAGTCACATACATTTGCACTTCATTTTTCTTTCTATTTATTTATTTATTTATTTATTTATTTATTTATTTGATTTGTCAATCGCTTACAAGATAATAGATATAAGTATAAACATGAGTAAGAATACAGGAAATAAGTACAAATAAATAGGACAGGGAGAGTAGGCACGATTGTGCACTTATTCACGCCTCTTACAGATGGGGTGAGGTTAATAGTGGATAGTTTGAGGTTAAAGAAGTAGGGGTTAGAGGATGTAACAACAGAGTCAGGTAGTGCATTCCAAGCATTGACCATTCTGTTGCTGAAGTTGTACTTTCTGCAATCATATTCTTTGACTATAAAACAAATCAATAAATACACTCAAATGAACAGTGATTGTAATAGCTGTTCCTGTTTAGAATTCCCACCTCAGCATATACAGAGATAAGTGTGCAGTTGTATATTCTGTTTTCTCTCTTTCCTGAGTTTTCTACAAATGTAGAAGAATAGCTGAACCAGGTATTCATTACTCAAAATTTCTGCTGGAATTAGACTAGCAGGGAAATGACAAACCTGACTAAGAATTTTTAAGAATGAAGATGAATATACATGTCCCAGGACAATGTTGCAGGATCCAATCTGGGTCAGTGACCGGGATCAGAGGTTTAGTCTTCCAAGCTTTCGGACTTGTCCTGAAGCCCATCTTCAGGAAACTTCCCTCCAGCAGAGTGTGTGCTTTGGGCTGTTCTGTGTGTTGTCTTTACCCTAATCAATACCTAAAAAGCCACATTCAACAGGCTCCATGTAAACAGCACACACAGAATATCCCAAAGTACGAACTCTGCTGAAGAGAAGTTCCCTGAAGATGGCTCCAGTTTGAGTTTGAAAGCTCAGAAGAGAAAACCTCTAGTCCCAGTGACCAACCCAGACTGGCTTGTGTAAGAATAAAATACATGGATACATCATATTTCAAATCTACTGAATTTTAGGTGGAGGAATATACTGTAGTTTGAACAAAGAATAATTAATTTACTAACCATTTTCATTTTTGTGAAAACCCTACATTCTTGCCTTTTATGAAATAGTCTACTATCAAATTCTATCAATTTATACCATGAGAAATATCTAGTATTTTAAAATCGCTGTTCATAATTTTGTGCAAAAATATTAGCCTAGACTAAGGAAAAAAATTGACCAAGTAGCCATACTAGAAGTACAATAAATTGTGAAGTTAATGAAAACTAAGATCATTTTTACAGGGAGTAAAAGTTCTACACAAGCTTTTGTATAAGAGTCTTAATCATCCTTATGTTGTTACCTCAGGCCATAAGAATCCAAGAAAAAGAATGCTGCTGGATGAGACAAAATAGACACAGTATAAACACAGTATAATAAAGGACAGTATAGATGGAATCTCATTCTTTGGTGAGTTCTGTTCTATATGTAATCAACCCATATCTTAAAATAACTGGTAAGAAGCACAATTGAATCTGTAATAAAACATACCACTTGCCTCTGCCCTTTTGAACCATTTGTGTGCAATTCTTATTATGACCCATGGTGGCTCAATGGTTAGGATGCAGTACTTCAGGCTACTTCTGCTGACTGCTAGCTGACTGCAATTTGGCTGTTCAAATCTCACCAGGCTCAAGCTTGACTCAGCCTTCCATCTTTCGAGATGGGTAAAACGAGGACCCAAATTGTTGGGGGCAATATGCTGACTCTGTAAACCGCTTAGAGAGAGCTGTAAAGCACTGTGAAGTGATATATAAGTCTAAGTACTATTGCTATTGCTACATTTACTGTCTTCAGACATGCTCTTCAGTTCCCTTGAAAAACAATACAAGATTTAATAAAAAATATCATGGAAGAAAGAAGGAAAAAGATTGATTGGGTAGATTCTCTTCCTGTGTTGCTCAACTGCAAAGTATTCACTGTTCAAAACAGTGCAAATTCATGTTCAGTTGCACAGGTATCTGATTATATATCTTTTCCCCTTAGCAGAGAGATGGATAGCTGCTCACATGTAGGATTTCTTTTCCCTCTTCCATGCTAAACACGAGAAATAAAGCCAGCCAAGATTGTCTGGTAATGGAGCCCAGTCCATAGATACAACTGTACTCTAAACTTTCATTGCCTTTTATGTACAGTATGTATCCCAAGAAAGTAACCTTATAATCAAGTGACAAGTATTTTATTTATGTAACCTTTGCATGAATGAATGGCACATAACATCTCCCAAAAGGAAACTAAAGACCTAAATCAGAACCACATGAAAAACAAATCAAAAAGCAAATTCAAAACTTCAATAAAACCCAAGAAGAACATTCACAGTCAGTCAGTGGGACCAAAAGCACATTAATGAAACAATTCAACCTGTTTCTAGACAGGAAGACATTCCATAAAGTAAAATTAGTGGGGACAACCCACCATCTCACCTTTGCCACATGGCTTTCACAAGGGGAAGGAACTTTTAGCAGGCCTTCCCTTGGTGAATTGCTGTGCCATTTAGGGCTTTCAAGATAATGATCAGTACTTTGAGTCAGAAGCCTATTGGTATCAATGCAGTAGCATTAATATAGATATAATTCCATATTTGCAGAGTTGTTCTACCAATAATATTCACACCATATTTGTATCAACTGCAGATTCTGGGTTGTTTCTAAAGGCAGCTCCACACAGAATACATTGAAGTAACCCAGCTGAGTGATGATCAAAGCATAAGTTACTAAGTTGATGCATATTGATTTCTATGATTTTTATATGATTGTTGTTTCTATGAGAATCTCTATCACCAAAGGACATTTAATATTGGGCTTGGTATGTTGTTTTATTTATTTATGTGCCATCTTTGTCTTTCTGTCATCTTTTTGTTTACCTTCATTTTTTGACCTTAATTACATTATGCCTAAGCAGAAAAAAATATTCCTTACCAAAAAAGAAATGTTTGCAGATAACCCGGCATGCCTCCCAGTTGAAAGATAAAGTCCATGCTCTTCCAGAAAAAAATGTAACATCCAGATTATATGGTGCCTTTAAACTATATATATTTTTATTAACAAAACATGACAACTGCCAAGTGTAACACATCAGGAAATAGAAAAAAGAAATGGCTTTAAGTTTTATAAAGAACACATAGGGAAAAATATTTTTTGCACAATCACCTATTGGTGAAATTCTTGGTGATTCACCAGCAGTGTCATCCAATAGATTTCCAGAATATTAATCATTCAACTTTCAGTGGAACTAAACATTCATAGCTTCTAATCAACATTAAGAGAGGGGGGAGAGGGGGGAGACAAACAGATAGATGTGGGATGTTAATGAAATAACACTAAGGGACATCCTTGACAGTATCAAGCTTGTGAAAATATCAGAGATTATGTGTGAATGATCTTAATCAGTTCTTAAATTGTGCCTTCACAAGTTTTGGTTCATAGCAAATCTGTAAGTTTTGGTTCATCATAGCAAATCTGTAAGTTTGAACTCTGGATCTCTTAAAAATATTTTCTAAGTCATCTATAAGATAGTTGTTTGTTTTTTTAAGTTGCTCCGCCCACCCTAGTTCAATGATAGAGTTCAGCCCTGCATTTGTCACAAAACATTATCTCTCTTCCAGTGCCTCTCCATGTCCTTCATGGTTTGCATAGAGGCCTAAATTATCTCCGACTGAAGGAAAAAGTGGACACATTTCCTGTTTTGAAAGGGATTGCTACTGCTTTAGTTTATGCTAAATTTGACACTTGACTATGCTGAGCCAACTTCTGGTAATTTGTTCAATTATCCAGAAGAAAGATGCTCAGATGCAGTCTTAACCATTTGCCAAATTATCAAGGGAGGAAAAACAACAACAATAAAGCAACTTTGGTTGAAAAACAAATCTAATTCCTTGTTGTCTTAAAAAGATGACTCATTACAAACCAGAAGCCATCAATCTTAATCCATAAACCTCTAATAACTAGCTATATCATGCAGTACTGTGGCTATGCAGTGTGTAGACCCCACACACCCACTTCACTGTCTGTTTCTGTTGCCCCCCTTTGGGAGGAGGAAGTAATCTAGCAGGACTACCAGATTCTGTAACAGCTTTGTTCCCTATGCCATCCGTCTGGTAAACATGCAAGATTCATTTTTCTCGCCATGTACATACATACATCAGAACTACACTGTGTTATTTCTCTGTATCATACAATATATGTGGGTATATGCATGATTTTGTATTTATTTATTTTGTCATGTTTATATAGGGTATACTGGGGGTGGTGATTCTGAGAGCTGTATGTAATGAAGTTTCATTTTAATCATGGCAATTAGCGTACATTCAAAGTGACAATAAAGTTCTTCTAAGTTCTAAGAAGTCAAAAGCCAAAAAGGCAACCAGAAATGCAATTTAGGAACATAGAAAATGGTTAATAGGGCACATAAAGAGACCATGATTTACTTCATTGAATCATAGAGGCAATATAGTTTGCCCTGTGCAGGGAATTTCATGTAACAACAGTAATGATTTGCTTAACAACTGTGGCAAAAGGGGTCATAAAATGGGGCAAAACTCATTTAACAAATGCCTTGCTTAGCAATGGAAATTTTGGGCTCTATTGTGATAGTAAGATGAGGACTTTCTGTATTATTATTATCCACCCTTATTGCATCCGCAGAAAACCGCCCAGCTGCCTTGTTTAAGGTGACTCGCTCCCTATTAAAAGTGGAGTCACAGGATGACCCTTTGCAAGGTCGAGCTGAGGAATTTTCCATATTTCTCCAGGATAAAATCGCTCAGATTCGGAACGATTTGGACTCCGACTGGTCCTCTCCAGACGAGAGGGCGGGATCAGATATCGGTGAGGTCAACTGGGTTGAGTTCGACTCTGTTACCAAAGAACACGTTGACAGAATACTGGGGGGACTGAATGCTACCACTTGTTTATTAGACCCGTGTCCCTCCTGGCTGGTTCTAGCCACTCGGGAGGTAACACGAGGCTGGTTCCAAGGCATTATAAACGCTTCCTTGAGAGAGGGGTTTCTACCCACTGCTTTGAAAGAAGCGGTGGTTCGTCCCCTCCTCAAGAAACCATCCTTGGACCCAGCATTACTATCCAATTATCGTCCTGTCTCCAACCTTCGCTTTGTAGCGAAGGTTATAGAGACCGTGGTGGCACGTCAGTTCCCGCAGTACCTGGATGAAGCGAATTATCTTGACCCCCTCCAATCGGGCTTCAGGCCCGGGCACAGCACTGAGACGGCGTTGGTCACGTTGATGGATGATCTTTGGAGGGCACGGGACAGAGGCCATTCCTCTGTTCTGGTCCTCCTCGATTTATCGGCGGCTTTTGATACTGTCGACCACAGTATCCTGTTACATCGGTTGGAGGGGCTAGGGATTGGAGGCACCGTGCTTCAATGGTTCTCCTCCTTCCTCTCCGACCGTTCGCAATTTGTGTTGACAGGGGGACAGAGATCGACCCCGAGACCCCTACTCTGTGGGGTGCCTCAGGGGTCAGTGCTCTCTCCCCTGCTGTTCAACATTTATATGAAGCCGCTAGGTAATATCATCCGTGGCTTTGGAGTGGAATTCCACCAGTACGCTGATGATACTCAGCTGTACATCTCCACTCCAGACCACCCCAACGAAGCCGTCGAGGTGATGACCCGGTGCCTGGAGGCCGTACGAAATTGGATGAGTCAAAACAGACTCTGTCTCAACCCGACCAAAACCGAGTGGCTGTGGTTTCCTGCCCCCAGATTCAGTCAGCTTATTCCATCGCTGACCATAGGAGGAGAGATACTATCCCCTGTGGAAAGGGCACGCAACTTGGGTGTTCTCCTGGATGTGCGACTGTCTTTGGAAGACCATATTGCAGCCGCCACCAGGAGTGCTTTTTATCAGATTCGTCTGATCTACCAATTGCGACCCTTCCTGGATCTGGGCGCACTTCGCACAGTCACCTCTGCTCTCGTCATCTCCCGTTTGGACTACTGTAATGCTCTCTACATGGGGCTCCCCTTGAAGACTCTCCGTAGGCTACAGTTAGTTCAGAATGCTGCCGCGTGGATGATCATCGGCACCCCTCGGGACGCCCACATAACACCTCTTCTCCGCCAGCTGCACTGGCTTCCTGTGGCCTTCCGGATTCGATTCAAGGTGGTACTAATAGTATTCAAAGTGCTCCATGGCTCGGGACCTGGATACTTACGGGACCGCCTTCTGCCACCAACAACCTCCCGCCGCCCAGTACGCTCCCACAGAGTCGCCATGCTCGGGGTCCCACCACTAAATCACTGCCGACTGGCAGCCCCGAGACTACGTGCTTTCTCTGTGGGAGCCCCATCCCTCTGGAATTGTCTCCCCTCGGAGACACGAGCCATGTCGGATATCCTCACCTTCCGGCGCGCAGTTAAGACCTTGTTGTTCAAGCAGGCCGGTCTAGCCAATTGAATCATTCGGGTTAAATTAAATTTTAGATAATCTTTTTGTTGGTGTTGTTCTTAACCATTTTAGATTTTTATTTATTTCATCTCTGTTGCCTGTACTGTTTTCGTTGTTGAATGTGCACCGCCCCGAGTCCCTTTTTGGGAGAGGGAGCGGTATAGAAGCATGAACAAATAAATAAATAAATTAGATTATTTTTGGCTTCATCTACTATTTTTGTCTTCCTAAGTATATAAAATATATCATATCAGCAATGTCCTCATTGCCAGCACCTTCCATGATTCTCTTATTGTCACAATATTCTAGTTTGTTATCTTCAGATACATGTAATCAGAAGCCAGAGTTTTTCTTGGTATCCAATAATGGCTTTATAAAACAAACAAGCCAGCGAACTAAAATCAGAGCTATGGGAAACAAGACACAATAGGAACTTCCATGTTTAGCTCCTTCCATCAGTAGGAGAAAATAAGCAAGAACAATCAAAGCTTTCTTTTTCTTAGTAGCCCAGAATTCTAAGAAATTGCTGGCTTCAATGGCAGAAAAAGGCACTTTTCATCATAAAGCTATTGTTCTGGTTTCTTTTTAAAATAAAAGGAGGGAAAGACACAAAACCACAAAGATTTGATTTTCATCCTTAGGCACATGCGAAAAAGATTGAGGAGAAATGAAACTCAATAGAAAGAGATATGAACACAATTACTGTTTGCTCTTCACAATTTTTCTCAAAACAGCAACAGCATCAACAGTTTAAAGCAAATACTAAAAGGTCATGTCCTACCTCTTTTCTACACTGTAGCATGACTCAGAAAACTAAATTACTGCAGAGATTTCATTGAAACCCGAACAGTGAGTTTGGCATTAATAACATCTAGTGTTTGATTCAGTTTTGTTGCATGATATGCACAGAAGAGAAAGGCAAAAGATATTACAAAGAAATTAAATATTTTGAGTGCATTTACAAAAACTGATTTCATCATATACGAATATGAACTGCACTACTTTGACTAATTCAACAAAGCAGGGTTAAAAATCCAAACTCATTACAATACGTGCGGAAAACTCAGAGAAAAAAAGGTCATGTGTAAATACTCTCAATTTCCTAAGGTATTCATGATATTATACCTCTGAAAACCTGGTTATATCATATGGCCTGGGGGTCTCAAGGAAAATCTTGAGGTGGCTCCCTTGCCAATTTAATCTCTTGTACATTTTATGATTTTTTAACTTTTTAATTCAACTGGTTTTGAAATTGGTTTGTTGTTTTTTTATTTTTTGCTATGTGCCTCTCAGAGACACATCTTGTGAGATAGGCAGCTATATATAGCGATAGATAGATAGATAGATAGATAGATAGATAGATAGATAGATAGATAGATAGATAGATAGATAGATAGACAGACAGACAGACAGACAGACAGACAGACAGACAGACAGACAGAGATACAATGACATTACTGCAAATGAATATAAAAAGCAATATTGTTCTATGTTGAATTTCTGAGTAACGGTTCCATTTTTTCACTGCTTGCCAAATTTTGTGATTCATGTTTAAGGAACCTCTTGAACCCAGGTTTCCCACTTAATTTCCCACATTAATTAGATGCCTAAATGGAAATAGAAATCTTGTTATTCCTGGAAGACTCAGCCACCTAGCTGTCTGCCATGCATACTGAATTAAGGTAATAATAACATGGAAGTGTAAATTGAGAAAATAATGGTGTCTTCTAAGAAAAAAAAATGTGATCAACAAAGTTTTCTTGTTTATGTTTTGTAATGACCTTGCTCATTTCTGAACTTTAGTCTGAGGACATTCAGGGGTATCCAGAAGTTCAGTGAATAATTGCTCTGTTTCCCAACATAATAGATCATTGGAAGCCTGTCACTGAAAATTCATAGCTATTTAAATTTATACCCTCTGAAAGTGTTCTGCCTTCTCACTCCGCCCTCTAGATATTAATTTATTTCAAGATCTGTTGTGTACTGAAATGTTCAGGAGGCAAACCCACAAACAAACAAACAAACAAACAAAACTCTCTCAGATTCGCTCCATCTTTTCTATCAGGAACAAATTTACTAATTCATACCCACAAATTGAACTGCACCATCTACATTTTGTGCAGCTATCTCTGTGAAAGTACACAGAGATTATCAATTGCCATCTTTCATCGGCTGCCATACTGATCCTAGATATCACCCAATAATTTTCAAAGATTGTGTAATAATAATCCAGAGTCACAGTTCATGATTTTAAACCAGATGCTACAAAAATTGTAGCTTGATCTAAGGCTGTTGTTGTTTTCCAGCAGAATAAAATTTAAAATAGGACTATAAGCCTCAAGGTCAAAGACAGATACCAAATTCCTTCTTATGTTATTTATCTAGTATTTTTTTCACCACTGGCCACTCCAGAGCTGAGGCTGGAGTTGTTAAAAGTTGTGCTTTATCAGTCTGGTACTGGGAAATTGGGAGTTCTAGTCCTACCGTAATTTAGAAACAAACCTTGGGCTAATCACTCTTTCAGCCCTAGGAAGCATGAAATGGGAAACCGCTTCTGAAACATTGCCAAGAAAATTGCAGGGATTTGTCCAGGCAGTTGCCAGCTATCAACAATGACTGCAAGGCCAAAGAAAAAGAAAAGAAAACCGAGTGGATGACCAATTCCTCAGTCTCTGCTCTGAATCAAAATTAGATATTTTTTTTAGATTGACTGTTGATTTTTGTCTGTAATCATGAAGAATCATAACTATTTGATTGTATATTTTTCCATTATGGGTAATATTCAGATTCACAACTAAATAGTCTAATTGTCAAGTCCGAAATAATATTACCTATGTAAATATATGGGTTCATAGTTTGATGTTGTGCTGTTGCCATCAACTAATCCAAAACCTCATACTGTCAACATTCCAATTAATGCACTCATTGAAAGCAGAACTCAGAGGCAGGTATATTCCTCAAAGAACAATTTATTGGATACATCATATTGGCACAATTAGTGAAAACTGACTCTGAAAGTTCCCACAGTTTTCACCTAATTAAAAAGTGAAAGTTCCCCCTTCCCCCACACGTCATCAGTCACATTGCCCAATAGAGGTGCTGATCGGTTGCTTGGTTACGCCACTCCTCTTCTCCCCAACACCTGTTTGAATGTCCTTGGTTTCCATAAGAAAACTTTTTGTTTTGCTACAAACCCCAACTATCTATTTTCCCCCCTTCCTTGCATCTTCTTCTGCCTTGTGGCAACCTGGTAGCCTCAAAGATGGCCTCAGCCAGGTTCGCTTCAGACTTGACACATACTGGACAGGTAGTTCTTAACTTACAACAGTCCATTTAGTTACTGTTCAAAGTTAAAACGTCACTGAAAAAAGTGACTTATTTATTTATTTATTTATTTATTTATTTATTAGATTTTTATACCGCCCCTTTTCCCAAAAAGGGACTCGGAGCGGTGTACAGCCAGATAAAAATAGAAACAAGATATAAAAATTGTACAGTTAAAAGCAATTTAAAATGATTAAATTAATGGCTGAGTTATAAAATTATCAAAATGTATAAAAACAGGTAAAAATTTAAAATACCAAATTTAAAACCCCACAATTAATTACTGGGCCAGGCCAGCCTGTTGAAAAAGTGGGTCTTTACTGCGCGCCGGAAGGTCTGAATAATAATAATAATAATAATAATAATAATAATAATAATAATAATAATAATAATAATAATAATAATAATAATAATAATAATAATAATAAATATTTATTTATATACCGCTCCTCTCCCGAAGGACTCAGAATGGTGCATAGCCGTACAGTTAAAACAATAAATATGTGGGAAAATAAAACTAAATTAAACCAAAACCCTGGCTGTAAACAATTTAAAACCCTTCCATAAAACTCTAAAATTTAATAAAAAATAAAACACCCCAAAACTAAAATCAGCCCAAGCCGGCCTGGTCAAAGAGCCAGGTTTTCAAGGCATGCCTGAAGGTCCCCAGGTCCGTGGCTGTCCGTAACTCCAGGGGCAACCCATTCCAGAGGGCAGACGCCCCCACAGAGAAGGCCCTATTCTTTGGGGTCATCAGCCGGTACATAGATGCCGACGGGACCCGCAGGAGACCCTCCCTGTGGGAGCGCACCAGACGGTGAGAGGAAAATGGCAGAATGTGGTCTTGTAAATATCCTGGTCCGATGCCATGGAGCATCGGTCGGTGATGTCAGTGATGGCCCGACATCACTGAATGATGTCGACATCGATGAATGTCGGTGATGACTTATGACCTTTTTCACAGTTACAATCTTTGTAGCATCCCAATAATGTTTGCTCAAAAATCAGATGCTTGGCAACTGGTTCATACTTATGACCATTGCTGCGTACCAAGGTCCTGTGATCATCTTTTTGTGACTTTCTGACAAGCAAAATCAATGGGGAAGCCAGATTCACTTAAGAAGAGGGTTACTAAATTATCAACTGCAATGATTCACTTAACAACTGAGGGAAGAAAAGTCGTAAAATGGGACAAACCTCACTTAACAAATGTCTCACTTAATAGAAACTTTGGGCTGAATTGTGGCCATAAGTCGAGGACTATCTGTATTACCTTGGCAGTGGATTGGTAACTTTTTGCATAATTCCCACATAGGTTGTTGATGTTGCTGCCACTATTGGCATTATTATTTCTAGTATTATTATTTGAACTTGTTTTTCTTTAATTTTATATTTGCTATTTAATCTACTGCAATTTTTTTACCTGTTTTATCTAATTTCTTATTCTTTTGGCCTGTGATTGTAAATGTAATCAATAAGTAAAGAGCGCTACAAATTATAGAACCTCTGGTAAACATATAGATAGTTCTTGTTCTCACTTCATTTAGTGACTGTTCAAAGTTACAACAGTGATAAAAAATAACTTTACAGCCAAGCGTAACTGATTTTTGCAGGTCTGTAAAGCAAAGGAAAGCTGAGGTAAGACGATAAGCACAGTTGTGGTTTCACTTAGTGATGATTTCACTTAATGACTGAATTGCTGGTCTCAATTATAGTTCTTGAATGAGGACTAACTGTACTTTCAAACCTATGGAAAGTGTTGCTGAATGCAAGTAGAGGCTGGAAGACATCACTATGAAAATAGGAAGGAGAAAGGCACAAGAACATTTTTTTATTAATTACATTTTTATTATTATTATTATTATTAATGTCTCCTGAATTATCCTAACGGCCTCTGAAGTATTATTCTGATAATTGGACCATTATATAATTTATATTAATAGACCCACTACACAAGCAAACAAATTATGATAATCAACTGTGCTAGGATTTAAGAACAGATTTGCACAACTTGTCTTGACATTTAACTCACTGTAAGTCATCTACCTACATTTCCTGGTTATAAAAAATGTGCACTCTAAATAAAATTTGTATAGGATTTCTCTTTACCAGAATGTATGTATCCTGCAACATTATCATGGGACATGCCTTCATCTGTGAACATTGTATAGATCAATAGAACCTGGTGTTCATATCTAAAGTACAGTTGATAATTTCTTTCTTTCCTTTCTTTAAAGGATACTTCCATGGAGTCTAGGTGCCCCTGTCCGTTTCCATTGAATTTAAACTTCATGAGTTGCTCTGACAACATATCCCTAAGGGTTTCAACGTTTCATTCCACATTTTAACCTTTCTTTTCTTTTATATTTTAGTCTGAGGAGAATCATTTATTTCTTTTTAAACTGAAGATCATATAGATTTTTTTTCTTCCCAACCTTTGATCTTATGGCTTCCATTGTTCCACTTTGGCTGTTATACAGTGTAGAATTTTGTTGATATGAAATTGTATTTCACTTATTTTTCCATTCAGTTATGTTCCTCTGATGAATCACTTCATGTAATATAAATATACCTGTAAACATTGGCTAAAGAAGTTCTTACTCAAAATTACTTTATGTAACATGCTGACAGGTAAAGAGTGTTTTAGTTGTTTAACAGGAATATTCATTAATCACTTTTACAGAAAACTGTTTTCACACAACTCTTTTTTCTTTCACAAATATTGTCATTTTTTGTATGATTTCTTTTCAACAAGGATTGTATTCAACTGTGTGTGTCTGCCAGCAGAACTGCAATCACTGAAGGCTTATATTCTCTCTCCTTCTTTACATCCTTTGTTATGCTTCAAAAACTAATCCAGAACATTTGAGTAGATTTCTCAAGTAAATTTTAGGAACATATGGAGCTGAAATGGGGAAGAAAGGAAAAGGAAGTTAAGGTGGCATGTCTAGAAGTTTTTTTATAAGATGGAAATAGCCTTGAGAACACTGACACAATGTTTACCATCTAAGTTTTAGATACTGATAAAACATTACAGATTGGTACTACAGAAAATATTTATGATTATTGGTATTTAGCATTCTCAGTTAGAGCAATGCTTTAATTAAAAATTAATTTAGTATCTTCTCATTATAAAGAGCTTCAAATATATATGCATTAGCTGTGAATGTCTTCTTACTAACAGCAAACATAGAGGAGGAAAACATCTATTTCCAATGACAAAAATCAGGTTATCTAGTGATGGGAAAAACCTTGGTTAGAGAACCTAGGAATGCTCTGCTATTCAAAGAAAACAATATTAGATTTTGAATTTTCTACTTATACATTCTTGTGGTAAACAAAGAAGAAACTATGAATTCCTCAATCAAACCGACTTCCCTTTATAGTGCCATACTGCTATATATATATATATACCAAAACTATTCTTTGGTATGGAAGGCAAAAAGAATGTTTGTTGTGAGGACAGAAAGTGAGAATTACGCTTGAATAGTCATTCTTGTTTTGGTGTTATCTAGTCTAATCCTCTGCTCAGACCAAAATCTGTATAAAAAAATATTTAATGGACAACTAATGACTGATTATTAATTATTTATTTATTGAGTTAAAGACAAAGACAATTTGCCTCATAACACTTGGTAAACATCATAGCTGAAAAATATGAATAAGTTCCTGTAGCCTCTTACTGTTACCTTGAAAGAGGATATAGACAATGACTGATGCTACGTACTCTTCTCATTGCTTCAGGAACAGCTTTTATGACTAGGGAAGTTCTAAGCTGCATTTGCTACTTCCTTTTTTACAGCATTCCTTTTCACTGGACTTTGCCTGCCATGCCCCTTTCTAGACTGAAAAATTCTGTGCATTCTTGCTAATATTTATGTGAGAAATGAGTCATTCAATAAGGAAGATAATGCATGTTACCGTAGTAAGACTTGGCCATATGAGTAAACACTTGCCCAGACTAGTCTTCTATGAACTCTGTCCCTGTGCACTTTTGTTTCAGGTAGAAATGATGCAATTTTGTTCGTATTCTTTCACTTACTCATTTAACCATTTCAGATACCCGAGGAAGAGATTGGCATATCTTAAATAAACTTTTTTTTCATCTGTATGTTGCAGATACAGAATGACCCAGTGTCTTCTATGTATACAATTAATACAAACAGTACCCAACCTGTTGCTGGATTTTCTCTCTTCTCCATTCAGTCCCTGGATCTGCTCATTTCATTATATATAGCTGACTTAAAATATTGGGTAGTATATCATATTTTGAGGTAGAGATGGGAAGAGCTAAGCTGAATTCCAAATGAGAAATACTTTTATATTCTATGTATTTCTTTCTCTTTCCATCATAATCAGATACACAATTTATGCAAACTAAGTCACTATATATTATAGAATAGATGTAAGAAAAGATTTAAGATTCCATATTATAAAGCAGTTCAGATGCTCTGGCTTTCTATGACATTAATTTTACTTTTTTTTTCCTGAACAAAATGACTCATCTGGAAAATGTTGGTGGTATCACCAGCAATAAAAAAATAATCTGGATTACTATTGTGTGTGACTCTCAAATTAACTTAATTGAGGAGGCACATACTCTCGTGGCGCGGTGTGGTGCTGGAAAAGGCTCCTGCATACTTCTTGGAAGCAAAGGTGTCTAACAAGCAAGTACTGGAGCGTATAACATCAGACATGTCACTGGAAGGCAAAATCACAAAACTGTATTTCATCACTTTGGCCATATCATGTGAGTGAATTTTCACTAGAGAAAACAACTATGCTTGGAAGAGTTAGCACTAAAAGAAAATTAGGCCACCAAAGAACATGGTAGCTGGACACCATCAAAGCAGACACCAGCCAGAGCATAGAATAATTCAAAGTAGTTGAAAGATGTAGAAAGATTTTGGCCCATAGAATCACCAAACATGACTGAATGGATAACAAGATACTCTCTTGGATTGATTCACTTATGGGAATTCCCCTGTAACACAACCTGTTGTATTTCATATCTAATTATGAGCCATATTCTGTCAGTAAATATACATAGGAAACTTTTGTATAGTTAAATAAAAGCCGTGAAGGAAAGAATTCAACCACAAATTGTAACTTTCTTCCAGACTATTGTCTTCTAACAATAATCTTACTTTTTCTTTAATAGCTGTTTTCTTAAATAGAGAAGAGTCCAATCAAAAAACTTTCTTTGTATAGATAAAACATCCCAATGACTTTCTTTATTCTAAATATCCTGAATATAGATTAGAACATTTAATCAAGTCTTTATATGTGTGTATTAACCAATTTATGTATAATATTTGTATAACTGCCCATCAGAGAATACAACTCTGAGTAGCATACAACAGCAATAAAGCCAAGAAGCAATAAAAAAACATACAAACAAAAACCTGATGCCTCAACCATTCTCCTTGGATTCTTCCAGTACTACCATCTATAGGCTTCTATGTTTTTATGGCTGTCTGGAAAGATAAAAGGGTGAGGCCTTGTTAAATAGCCAAGGGGTTCCATCTCCACAGGACAGGAGCCACTATGGAAAAGTACATTTTCTAGGTTCAAAAGCATGGCCACATTTAAGGCCAGTTGGAGATCTGGAGTGTGACCACCCTATTTAACCTGATAGGTGAACAGATATCTTTATAGATTGGCAGTGCCACAAATAATCTGGTTCTCTGCCATGCACAGCTTTAAGGGTGATAACCAGCACCTTGAATTGTACCCAGAAATGAGCCAGTGCAGCGTATACAACAGTTGTATTTGGCAGTAGGGCCCTTAATAACAGCTTTAATCTCAGTTTCAATTCTCAATAGATGCTGAAAGTAGTATAAATTAAAGCTTAATTTTGTCGAATTAGGGAATTGCAAACAATTCCTTAATAGCAAATCATCTGCTATCTGTATATACTGAACATAGTTAAAATGTTGTTTAAGCTGGCTGTTGATGTATTATTTATTTTATTTACATTATTTATTTATGTCTTATTTATTTCCTCACATACCAACATGCATAAAAAAAATCCAGACACCTACATCAACTTTTCTGCCAGAGACATATTAATTAATTTATTTTTTTTCCTCCCATTCCTTTCTGTGGTCTTTCTTTAAAAAAATCTGCAGATTATGTAAATACTCAGATTGACCTACTATTTAAACTATGTAATAAAATGTGTGGTTTTTAACTTCCTAACCCTTATTGTTGAGAAATAATTTTTGTAGCTGATATTCTAAGCTGCAAAGAATAATCTTATTACAGAAGTAAAAACAAAAATATCAGAGTATTAATGTTTATCACTTAAAATACTAATTATATAGCTAACTCGTTAATAATGAAACAAATAATTGAAAAGGAAGACTGCAGAAAAAATAATTACTACCCACCTGCCTTCAATCGAGGACCTGTATACTGCAAGAGTCAAAAAGAGGACTGTGAAAATATTTACAAACCCCTCACATCCCGGACATAAACTGTTTCAACTCCTACCCTCAAAATAATGCTATAGAGCACTGAACACCAGAACAACTAGATACAAGAACAGTTTTTCCCCAAAAGCCACACTTTGCTAAACAAATAATTCCCTCAACACTGTTCAACTATTACAAAGTCTGTACTACTATTACTGCTGATCTTCTCATCACTCCTTATCACTTATCCCCTCCCACTTGTGATTGTAGGACTGTAACTTTGTCACTTGTATCCTTATGATTTATAATGACTGTTTCCTAGTATGATTTGATTGTTGATTGTACCCTATGACTTGTAGGTTATGATTCTTGATTCTTAACGAATGTATCTTTTCTTTATATATACTGAGAGTATTTACACCAAAACAAATTCCTCGTGTGACCAACCACACTTGGCCAATAAAGTATTCTATTCTATTCTATTTAATGATATATGGCAAATTCACTTCTTTTTCTTACTGACTTTTCTGTTGACTTTAGATCAAATTAGCAGTTGCACAAATGTTCATCTGCCATCAATCTTATTTTCAATTTATCATCCCACTATTCCTCTACTATCATTATCTCTGCTCAAAAATGAAAGCATATATGAAATACAAAGTTCAACATGCCGTTCTCACTATATTGTTCTGAATTAATATAGTATCTTCCTAACCTTCACAGACAGAGGATTGGGTCAAATGAGCAGTGTGGCAGCATGCTACATTTGCAGCACCATGAAAAATATTTACAACTAGAGCAACATGCAGGCTCAGCCTTTCTGAAGGAAGGGTTGAGCAATAGAGACAATAGCTATGTGCAGTATAGAAATATATACAATACAGGGGTGGGCTGCTTGGGGTTCGCAGTGGTTTGGAAGAGTCCCTAACTAAGATTCTGTGCAGTTCAAAGAACCCCCAAATTCCACTACTGGCTGGCCCCACCCACCCTGCCCCACCCCTCCCAGGAGTCCCCACGCAGCCCATTTGGATGCAGGTAAGTGCAGGGCACGTATAGAGGCTTGGGGAGGGCAAAAAATGGGCCTCCTCGAAGTTTGGGAAGGCTGGAAATGGGCCCGTTTCTAGCTTCCAGAGAGCCTCTGGAGCCATGGAAGCCGTTTTCACCCTTCCTGGGGAGGGCAAAAACTCCCTCCTCCACGATGGTGCAGGAGGCTGACTAGGCCACGCCCACCATGGCCATGCCCACCCAGCAACTGGGCAGAGAACCCCTTGCTAAAATTTTTGAAGCCCACTCCTGATACAATGCATTCAGTTTCAGCATTTCACATGGAAATGCAACCTTTCCCATTCCTTCATACCACTGCAGTCCATTTTCCCTCTTAGTCATTTCTCTTTTGTAAACTTAATTCGATCAGGTCAAGGAAACCTAGACCTGCCAGAAAGAAATGAGTTTATCCTTATTTGACTATTTTAAAACCAAAGATTTGGAATCTCACAGCTTCAGGAATACACAGTGGCTGTTTACAAAGCCAGCTAAAGGCATACATACATTAGTATTTTTTTTAATGGTCTAATCCTGTACCTCACAACTTTGGCAACTAATCAGTGGTGGGATTCGATTTTTTTTACTACCGGTTCTGTGGGTGTGGCTTGGTGGGTGTGGCAGGGCTAAAATCTGTAAAATCTCCAGTCAGAGGTGGTATTTGCTGGTTCTCTGAACTACTCAAAATTTCTGCTACCAGTTCTCCAGAACTGGTCAGAATCTGCTGAATACCACCTCTGCAACTAATATACTCCTCATGCTGACTGGGGAATTCTGGGATTGAAATTCATAAATCTTAAATTGTCAATCAGTAGTCTAAGTCAATTTTTTTCAAGCTCCGTTCCATAGTGCCTTCAGATTCCATGAAAACTAAATGAGCACCATGAAGGGCTAAAGGGATATGCAAAACAAACAAACAAACCAGATTTGAATGTGAGAAAACCCTAGCAGGTTTTATACAATATAGTGGAGAAGGTGGGACTTCTCTCATGAAAAAAAAGGGGAGAGAGCCAAAGTTACCATTTTGCATGTCAGCTGTTCTGAGGGGTTTTATTTTGTTTGTTTTTGAAATAGTTTCTATGCTTTGCAAAAGTTTGAAAATCTCTACTCTAAGCTTCCCAAAGAAAAATTCAAGAAAAATTATGGCTGGACACTCCTCATATTTCTGGGGTTGCATCCCAAGAGATGGAAGCAGGAGTAGCCCTTTAAAACTGTTATAAATAGCAATAGCACTTAGACTAATATATTGCTTCACAGTGCCTTACAGCCCTCTCTAAGCAGTTTACAGACCATATTGCCCTCAACAATCTGTCTCCTCATTTTACCAACCTTGGAAGAATGGAAGGCTGAGTCAAACTTGAGCCGGTGAGAATCGAACTGCCGACAGCAGATAGCTGGCAATCAGCAGAAATAGCCTGCAGTGCTGCATTCTAACCACTATGCCACCATGACTCATCCACCTCATCCAAATCAGTCACTTTTCAGGAGAACTTTTCTGCATTTGATCATATCTGTACAAATAGATTTCTTAGCCTAGATTTAATATTTATGAGACAAACTGGCTTAATTTTATTAATAGAATTTTCAAGAAAAAACAAAAAAAGGAAAACAGGGAAACTCAGCTGAATTATACTATATATAGCTAATTGCTACTATTCTAAAAGGATTTAGAGATTTGAAAGGTGTCATCAATATTTGTGGCCTACGTGTTATGTTTACTAGTTTATGATAATCACATTTAGTATTCTTTTCCACACTTTCTTATATTCACATGAATCTTTCTGACAAATGCTCAAGGTTTTTAATAAATAAAAGCATAGCAAAATCACTAAGAAACACTGAAATCAATTACAATACGATAAACAGAAAACAATACAAACCACAGAAATCATGACAATCTGTATTTATGCAAATGTAGGTTGTAAACATTGGAAATGAACATTCAGTAGAGATGGTTCTTGAATTCTGAAACAAACTAGGTTGCTTCAAAGCTATTTTAGCAATTTCTCAGGGGCAAGGATAAAAGGTTCCAATATCCCAAGTTTCATATAGTTCTGTATGTAAAAATAACAGGAAGTTTTTTCATTTAAGGGCATGATACTGGCTTGATAAAATATACCCTCTTTACAAAATAATGATTTTAGGGAATCAAAATGAAAAAATGAATTCCAGAGAAAAGAATTATAATGAATTGGATAACTTTGTAAATTTATCCAAAGTGAAGAAAATATCTTCCAAAGGCATCCCCACAAGATTAAAAATTTCTAGGGGTCAGGAATTATAACTGAGAATTGTCTCAGCATTCCCAACTGGAAAAATTGATTCTTGCAGCCACTAATACAAATGTTTTCATGAAAAAAGTCTTTGTGACTATAAATGTAGAGATGTTGATTTCCATGTAAGCCAAGATCTTGCATTATTAATATACATACTACATTTCTTCTTCAAAACATTTCTGCTAATTGCACTTACCTCCTTTAAGTGAGCAGAAGATAGTTATTTGGGGTGTTCTCATGGTCAGTATCCTTAATTTTACACTGCCTGGGTTGGGCTATGGACACTGTGATCATGAAAACTATTAGGGCTAAGTGAGAGAGTTTAGTTTTTTTGATTTGCAAATCTAGTTTCCATCTAGAAAATAATTATCATTTTCATTTCCTATCACAGTCCATTTTTATCACTTTTGGGAGAAGATAGATTATCAGTGGCTAATTGAGCAGAAAACCAGCCAAAGCTACAAACCATCTTTGTAATTCTCTATAAACATTTGCATTGGCTTCAAATATTGCAGCTTATTTACCTAGGGTGCTATGATATGTGTTATTTTCATATTTTAAATCCCCACAAAACCACAGAAGAGACAACTCCCCACTCCATTGGAGTTATTATGGAAACACATTTCTGTGGATACTCCAGGTACATGTGGTGTACATACTAAGGGAAAAATGAACATCAGCTGCAGTTGTTCTAAGCAAAGTATATCCTTTTCCAGAAGATATTCATGAGATCTGATCCAATTCTTGTCTTCTGTGTAAAGCTCTAATATAAACAGGAATTTACAGGAAATACCATCTTTTCTGAAAAGTCACTTGGTTGAGGTGGGTAACTATAGAAATTGAAAGAAAGAAAGAAAGAAAGAAAGAAAGAAAGAAAGAAAGAAAGAAAGAAAGAAAGAAAGAAAGAAAGAAAGAAAGAAAGAAAGAAAGAAAGAAAGAAAGAAAGAAAGAAATTTTTATAACCTCAATTCCAATATTAAGATCTTGCTCAAAATATAAGCTGCTTTATATTACTCAGAATGAAATTTCTAGAACAAAGTCCACATTTTTAATAGCGGATTAAAGGCAGGAAGATATAGTGAATGTATTAAATCTGGGACTAGATCCCAGTGGTCAAGGTAGATATAACAGTAAGAAGCCCCAGAAAGCCATAGCATTCTGTAAATTCCAGTTGAAAACAGATTGGATAACCTACATGGATTTTTATGCAGTGTTGGTTGATTGACTGACTGATTGATTGGTTGATCTAGAACAGTCTTATTTACATCCTTGTAGGGGCAGCATGCCACAGAACCAAGAGGCAACATTCAGCCTTAAATATCACTGTCTACTAAAGTAACTGGAATTTTCCATAGTAAAATAGATCATTTAGTCTATAATCAGTTGAAATTATGCAACTGAAACCTAGTTTTATATATTGCGGAGTTTACCTTATAGGACAACGTGAAGTTGATTTCCTAGCCTTGAAATGTAAATTTTAGGGGAGACAGCCATGATCAGAGATATTATAATAATAAATCAGTACTAATTTCCCCAAGGAGCATGTGTATATCTAGAAAGAAAATGCAGGTCTTTGATTTGATTCTTGCTGCACAATGATGTTCTTATTTAATCCGACATTTACTAAAAATAAATGTGTGCAAGTGAAGGAATTAGGTCACTTAATGCCATAACTGGTTTCTGCATGTATATAGAAAGATCCAGGGAGGCACAGAAAAGTAATGGCAAGGTGGCCACATTAAAGTGGTGCCAGTACTGTAAATAGAGCAAAGATAATGGCAAGGCACGATCACAGTTGTATAATCATAGCTGAAATCTATGCAACACTCTGAAATGTGTTAAATTCAATAGGGCATATTCTTCTGTTAGCAATGACTGGTCACATAAAATTGTTCCTTTATTGCTTTGATGGAGCCTCTAATCCATCCAAACTCCTGTTGTGTTTTATGGCCATTTAGATTCATTTCAACAGAAATCTTAGATTGATTTACAGTAGATATCTTTGCTGGTGTAAAAAGTATAACCATTATATTGACTACCACAATAGTGAAATTCTAATAACATGTGCCTCAATTTGTACTTTTTAAATTCTTTATTCATGTCCGTAATGTCTATAGTGTAGGCCAACGGTATCAAACTCATGTCATCATGGCAGTGTCCTGTGGTGTATTGGTACTTTTTTCCCCTTTGCTAAACCGAGCATGGGTGTGACCAGAGCATGATGCATCGGGCCCATGGGTTGGGAGTTTGACAGCTCTGGTATAGGCAATTAATTAGATTCAGTTAGAGAATTACTAATAAACATTCAAATGTTTCTTTAGGGAGTGCCTTTTCTCTTTTAGTATTGCCACTAGAAAATTAGCAGAAACAAAACAGAAAGATTTCTCAAATATGATTTTCAGTCCCTGCCACATGATATTTAAAAACCAATTAATCTAACGAAAATAGTCAGACAGTTTTAATGAGCAGTGTAAATGGTTTGATGTATGTGAGTTCAGCAGTGTCTTTTTCAGTTGTGCTAATAGTAGATTCTGCTCCCCCCCAAAAAACAACAAATTTGAGTTCTGAAAAATATAAAGGATTTCCTGTACTTAGCTGTTTATAAAATTCAGTTTACTTCCCCAAAATAATTTACAGAATAGAAACCAAGCAAAGACGGCCACCAGGTAGAGATGTCTTTTATGGACACCATATTTACCAAGTCCCAGTTTAATTACAAGATGGGCAAATACTGGTTGAAGTTTATGGGAGTTTGAAGTCCAACACATATGGTACACTATAGAAACACCTATCAGAAGCTCTGCTAGACATTGAGAGATGCAGCCTTATGTGTCAGGGCTCAATAAGATGTGTACTTGGATTTAGTTTTTGTCTCTGATCAGTGGCAGAGTGGTCTGGGTGTAGGGGATATAGTTATAGAACCCCTGTCATGGACAGATCACTCGCTCCTGAAGCTCGACTTCCGTTCCGCACCCCCCGACCGCAGGGAGGCGGGGCCGCTTAAATGGTACCACCCCAGGCGCCTGATGGACCCGGATAGGTTCCTGATGGAGCTTGGGCCATTTCCCGAAGCTCGCACACACGACTCGGTTGAGGGCTTGGTCGCCACCTGGGATAGGGTGGCTGCTGGGGCCCTTGACCGGGTCGTGCCCTTGCGGCCTCTGACCCGGTGCCGATCCCAAGTGGCTCCTTGGTTTTCTGAGGAGCTAAGGGAGATGAAGCGCCGGAAAAGACGCCTAGAGAGTAGTTGGAGGACTAGCCGTTCTGAGTCTGACCGAACACTTCTACGATCTTATATTAAGATGTATTTAGTAGCGATAAGGATGGCGAGGAGGACTTACCTCTCCACCCTTATTGCGTCCGCGGAAAACCGCCCAGCCGCCCTGTTTAGGGTGACCCGCTCCCTTTTAGAGATGGAAGCGCGGGAGGATCCCTTACAGGGACGGGCTGAGGAGTTTTCTAGGTTTCTGCAGGACAAAATCACTCAGATTCGGGACGAGCTGGACTCCGACTGGGCATCTCCAGGCGGGGGGGCGGGGGTGGATATCGGTGAGGTTAATTGGGTTGAGTTCGACCCTGTTACTGTAGAAGACGTGGACAGGGTGCTGGGGGGACTGAATGCCACCACTTGTTTGTTGGACCCGTGCCCCTCCTGGCTGGTCTAGGCCACTCGGGAGGTGACACGAGGCTGGTTCCAGGGTATTATAAACGCTTCCTTGAGAGAGGGGCTTTTACCCGCCGCCTTGAAGGAGGCGATGGTGCGGCCCCTCCTCAAGAAACCGTCCCTGGACCCAGCATTGTTATCAAATTATCGTCCTGTCTCCAACCTTCGCTTTGTTGCAAAGGTTGTAGAGAGTGTGGTGGCCCGTCAGCTCCCCCAGTTCCTGGATAAAGCGAGTTATCTTGATCCCCTCCAATCGGGCTTCAGGCCCGGGCACAGCATGGAGACAGCGTTGGTCGCGTTGGTTGATGATCTCTAGAGGGCTCAGGACAGAGGTTGTTCCTCTGTCCTGGTCCTGTTAGATCTCTCAGCGGCTTTTGATACTGTCGACCACAGTATCTTATTGCAGCGGTTGAAGGGGTTGGGGGTTGGAGGCACCGTGTTGCGGTGGTTCTCCTCCTTCCTCTCCGACCGTTCGCAATTTGTGTCGACGGGGGGGGGCAGAGATCGTCCCCAAGGCCCCTGCTGTTCAACATTTATGTAAAGCCGCTGGGTGAGATCATCCGTGGCTTCGGGGTGGAGTTCCATCAGTATGCTGATGATACTCAGCTGTACATCTCCACCCCGGGCCACCCCAACGAAGCCGTCGAAGTGATGACCCGGTGCCTGGAGGCCATGCGGGGTTGGATGGGTCGTAACAGGCTTCGTCTCAACCCGGCCAAAACCGAGTGGCTGTGGTTTCCTGCGCCCAGATACAGCCAGCTTATTCCTTCGCTGGCCGTGGGGGGAGAGGTATTGACCCCCGTGGAAAGGGCGCGCAACTTGGGTGTCCTCCTGGATGTGCGGCTGTCTTTGGAAGAACATATTGCAGCCGTCGCCAGGGGGGCTTTTTATCAGATTCGTCTGATTTACCAGTTGCGGCCCTTTCTGGATCTGGGCGCACTTCGCACAGTCACTTCCGCCCTCGTTATCTCCCGCTTGGATTATTGCAATGCTCTCTACATGGGGCTCCCCTTGAAGAGTCTCCAGAGGTTGCAGTTAGTTCAGAATGCAGCCGCGCGGGTGATCGTGGGCGCCCCTTGGGGCGCACACGTAACACCACTTCTCCGCAGGCTGCACTGGCTTCCTGTGGCCTTCCGGATTCGATTCAAGGTGGTACTGATGGTATTTAAAGTGCTCCATGGCTCGGGACCTGGGTACTTACGGGACCGCCTGCTGCCACCAACAACCTCCCGCCGCCCAGTACGCTCCCACAGGGTCGCCCTACTTGGGGTACCGCCACCTGATCGTTGTCGGCTGGCGGCCCCGAGGGTGCGTGCTTTCTCTGTGGGAGCCCCCTCCCTGTGGAATGATCTCCCCCCGGAGATACGAGCCATGACAGATATCCTCTCCTTCTGGCGTGCAGTCAAGACCCTATTTTTTAAACAAGCTGGCCTGGCCCAGTAAGGGTCTATGGGGTTTTAAGTTAACAGGGTTTTTTAAATTTTAATCTCATTTTAAAAATTTTTGGGATGCAGCCACATCTATGTTTAATCTGGTTTTAAATTCTATTTAATTTTGTAACTTTGTATTTTATGTATTTATTAGGCTGTACACCGCCCCGAGTCCCTTTTGGGAGAGGGAGCGGTATAGAAATACGAACAATAAATAATAAATAAATAAATAAATACTTTAGTTTGGTATGATATTTGAAGCCCAACGTGGAAAGTGAAGGCGGGAAAAATGAATTCATTCTATATCAACATTTTTTCTCCTTCTGTGACATTCCCAGATGTCAGAAAAACGTTTAGCAAAAATATGTAAGGCAGTGATGTTTCTTTTCTTCTTAGCTATCCATTTATCTCTGTTTTAAATCTTCCATTTGAAGTTTCACAAATAGGGCATTAATTGCTATTGGAAAATAGTATTATGTCTCAGAGGAATAGTCTGTGTGACATTCACCCAGGGCATAATTTGAGCCTATGTTCACCCTTTTGCTAGGGTAAGTGTTCTAATTTAGACTAAGAGGCCACAGCACTTTTTAAAGTGTGGAGGAGCAGGCATAATTTATACCTCACATCTTTTTGCAAGGCCTGAATATCTGCCTGGATATTCCTGACCTGGAAATCTAATCTCAAGGAGATAATGCAATTTAGCTTGCTATTATGTTTTTCACCTTTTGAACTTTCTCATCTTCTCATTTTTCCTTCTATCTTCTCCTATGGTAACTTATGATTTATCATTTGTTGTTTGTTCTTATGATTAATGATTTTAACTATGATTTAAGATCTATGACCTATCACTTTGTTGTTTGTATGTACATTGACATACAAACTGAGACAAATTATTCCTTGTGTGTCTAACCCAGAGGTGGTATTCAGCAGGTTCTGACCAGTTCTGGAGAACCAGTAGCAGAAATTTTGAGTAGTTCAGAGAACTGGTAGTGGAAATTTTGAGTAGAACTGACAAATACCACCTTTGACTGGCCATGCCCCCATCTATTCTCTACCTCCTGAGTCCCAGCTGATCGGCTGGGTCTTCTTTTGTTGCCCTGCACAGTAGAACGGAGCTGGAAAGCAGGTTAGTGGGGTGGGGAGGGAATGGGATTTTACAGTAACCTTCCTTCCCCCAGGAATGGGAGGGAATGGGGATTTTACAGTATCCTTCCCCTGCCATGCCCAGCAAACAACGCCCACCAAGCAATACCATGCCCATCAAGCAACGCCCATAGAACTGGTAGTAAAAAATTTTGAATTCCACCACTGGTCTAATCACACTTAGAAAAGAGTAGAGTAGAGTAGAGTAGAGTAGAGTAGAGTAGAGTAGAGTAGAGTAGAATAGAGTAGAATATTTTTATTGGCTAAGTGTGATTAGACCAGTGGTGGAATTCAAAATTTCAAATTGGTTTTGGAAGGACTTTCTCCCATTCTTAGAGCGTTGGCTGATGGTTGTGTCTGATAAGTTATTAGAAATAATAACTAGCCTGTGATTATGCTCCAGCCATATTTAAACAGTAGCATGAGAAAAAAGTAGTGATAGAATGGAAGCTCATTAGAAAATAGAAAAGAGTAGAGTAGAGTAGAGTAGAGTAGAGTAGAGTAGAGTAGAGTAGAGTAGAGTAGAGTAGAGTAGAGTAGAATAGAGTAGAATAGAGTAGAATAGAGTAGAATATTTTTATTGGCTATTTTCTAATGAGCTTCCATTCTATCACTACTTTTTTCTCATGCTACTGTTTAAATATGGCCGGAGCATAATCACAGGCTAGTTATTATTTCTAATAACTTATCAGACACAACCATCAGCCAATGCTCTAAGAATGGGAAAAAGTCCTTCCAAAACCAATGACATGACTTCTAAGCAGTCTTTAGGTCATGCACTTCTTTGTCAAGAAATTCAACACTTTTTTGTTTTCTTTTGCCTGAAATCAATTTCTACAGTGCCTTGGTTCCATGGATCTGGAGGAAGCATTTGATTGAGTACAGTATCATTATAAATTAATTTTTGTTGCCATAGAAACTTTAGAGAATGTTTTTTTTATTATTGAGTTCTAAGAGGCAGAATTTTTTTACCATATATAGTGAAGTTTGCTGTAATATAAGTTTGCTGAAGAATTATATTCCATTAATTGGATTTTATGTATTTCTTTAAACCCTTGCATCCCAAAGGAAGAAAAAGACTATGCCTAGTGAGTCATGAAAATTATAAAGATTTACCAATAAAATCCCAAGAGAGACTTGTTAAGAGTTTTAGTTGTAATTTTAAAGCACAAGTTTGAATGGGGCAATATATTTACTGTTCTGAGTTCATGACAGGATAGCATGAACCATTGGTTGCCAACTGGTGGGCCGGGGACCATTGGTGGTCCATGAGAAAATTTTGGTGGTCTGCAGATAAATGTCACCCCACAAAGCACCCCACATAGCAATTAATCCATGTTGCGTGGGAACAGAAGGCTGCACCACCTAAATAGCCCACGGGACCTCAAGATTTGTATTACTTGCATTGTGAACTACACAAGGGAATGAGGGGGAACTTGCCCCACTCACCCCAAGCGCTTTGCCTGGACACTGGGCTGCTTTTTTCTGCTTCTTTCTTCTTCTGCTTTTGGCTGCATGCAAGGAAAGCAGCAAAAGTCTTTCTTTTTCTCCCCCAAACTCCACCAGAAATCCTGCTCCAAGAAGTTGTGCCAGCACAACAAGTCTCATAAAGACTCATTTCTGGCAGAGTTTGGGGGAGACAAAGAAAGACTTCTGCTGCTTCTGCAGCTTTCCTTGCATGAAGGCAAAAGTCTCCCCCCCTCCCCCGAGAATGGAGCTGGAGACGGTATCCTGCAATCTCAAATAAAGATTGATTGATCAGTAGGGAAATGGAGTGGGGAATTTTTTCTGCAGACTTTTTTGGGATTTTCCCAGGGTCTCTGGTCCATAGGATTTAAAATTATGAGTCTGGTGGTTCCTGAGCAGTAGTGGGGTTCAAAATTTTTTACTACCAGTTCTGTGGGCATGGCTAGGTGGGTATGGCTAGCTGGGCATGGCCATGTGATGGGGTGGGCATGTTTTTTTTGCAACAGCAGCACCCCCACCCCCATCCCATTTTTGGGCCTTCCTAGCCTCAGGGAAGTTTCCAGGGGGGTTGTTTTTGCTCCCAGAAAGCTCCCCTGGGACTCAGGAAGAAAAAACACAGAACATAGGAGGGGCATGCAGCATCCCTCCACACTCTATTTTGGGGGCTTCCTGGTTTCAGAGGAGCCTCTGGGGGACAGTTTTGCTCTGAGAAGGCAACCCTGGGGCTCAGGAAGAAAAAAAATGTAGCATAGGAGGGGCACGCAGCACTCCTCCATGCTGTCAGGGTTCCAACACATCCACCCTCATTCAAATCAAAAGTCTCTAGATGCATCTCAGAAAAAAGTAAATTAATTTATTAGGAGTGGCCATGTCAGCATAAGCTTGTTGCAGTTTACATCATACATTTTCCCCATGACCCTTGTCTTCCCCCCACACCCTGGATGTGACTTCTCCAATGGGACATATCCATCTCCAAGAGTCATCCATCATGCTCTCCAATAACCTTCTTATGCTCTGACAACTTTGGGCTGCTGGGGTGATTATTTAGGCATTTCAAGAATGCCTTGTTTTCCCCCACTCCCTTTTTTCTGGCAGCTAAAAATACCAAAGGAGTATCTTTTTAGTTGACATTTATTCCAGTTTGGGCTTTCCTGGCCTCAGAGGAGCTTCTAAGAGGTGTTTTTGCTCCCAGGAAGCTTCTCTGGAGCCTAGGAAGGCAAAAAAATGGAGGGGGGCTTGCCCCCTCCCTCCATTTTTTGCCTTCCTGCGCCTCAGGGAAGCCTCCTGGGCGAAGCAGTAAGAAGTGAGGGGAATCTCAGCACAGCTGATTGTCAGGAGGTTAAAAAAAAGTATACCTTATGGAGTGACTGGGTGGGCGAGCATCGGGTGGATGGGGTGAGTGAGCATCAGGTATCAGGCAGGGGGGGTAAGCGAGCAAGCAGTGATCAGGTGACTGGGTTGAGGCCATGGCCAGCCAGAAGTTACTACCTATTCAGCGACCCATGCCAAATCCTTGCTACCAGTTCGCATGAACCGGTGTGAACCAGCTGAATACCACCACTGAGGTCCAAAAGGTTGGCTACCCCTGGCATGGAGAGCAATTTCCTACAAAGTCACCAAAAATCAGACACAACTAAATGATTAAAAACAACTACAATCTGAGTTCAATTAATTTGAACAGTTATTTTTTTTATTATAAGAACAGCTTAATACTTGTACTGATCAGAATAAACATCTTCATGGACTTCTCCAATTGCTTTCTTAATGTTTTTTGCACTTTGACATGGAGATCACATCCCAAGTCAATTTTTCTGTGAAAACAAGGTGAAATATTTTTTTTTCATTAGATTTTTGAGGCTGGGGCTGCACTAGACGCCTCTGGGGAGCCTAAGATGCAAAGTGGATGCAGCTGGCTTTGCCTTGTTTTTGGAAGGGACCTTGTGAGGCTCTGCCTTTTGACATCTCAATAAGCCAATTGTAGGTCTTACACTACAATTTCATATGTTTGTTAAAGCAGTGGGGAATTATAATGTGGAGATCAGACAGGGTTACAGGAAATACAACCTGGGAGTTTAAGAGCCAGATGCAGCTTAAGCATTCCTGTCCCCATTCTAAGCCATAATTGGGTTGATTTGATTTGATTTTGATGTATTGTGTGAATATGTTCTTCAATGCTCCCTTCCATCCCTTACAGCTATTCTTGCTTCCTGCATACATTCAGTGCTATACTTCCCACCTGCCCTCCTCCACTTATCTCTCTTGGCAATAAAGCTTGAGCAGGCTAGTGATATTGTAAAGAAAATGTGCCAAGGATCTACAAACCATTTCTTTTTGCTAATGCTTTTAAGATAGATTTTCCAGTTGGCAAGCCAGAATAATGAACTGTTTAGTTTATGTTTAAATTATAAGATGTCACACATATAATGTCTTTTACAAATTTATTGTGATGGATTAAATTTTTTCCAGACCAGAACTTGAAATGTATTCTGAAAGGGACAGAGAATAATAGTAATAAAAATACATATAAGAGATCATTTGTCTTGTACTTGGCAAACTGAAGCCTTTGGGAAAGACTGAAGGGTTAGCGATACCATTTGCACGATCATTTTGGTTCTGTAACATTTGTTGACAATGCCTCTACTAATATTGTGATAGTTTATCTTATAAAATTTTGGAAGAGTCTGTAAAGTGGAAAAACCCTTGATTCAGAGGTTCTGACCAGTTCTGGAGAACCGGTAGTGGAAATTTTGAATAGTTCAGAGAACCGGTAAATACCATCTCTGACTGGCCCCACCCCATCTATTCCCTGCCTCCCGAGTCCCAGCTGCTCGGCTGGGTCTTCTTTTGTTGCCCTGCAAAGGAGAACGGAGCTGGAAAGCAGGTTAGGGGGGTGGGGAGGGAATGAGATTTTGCAATAATCTTTCCCCAGGAGTGGGGTGGGAAATGGAGATTTTACAGTATCCTTCCCCTGCCACAGCCACCAAGCCATGCACATCAAGCCAAGCCACACCCACCAAACCACGCCCACAGAACCAGTAGTAAATTTTTTTGAATTTTTTGAATGCCTTGATTTCTCTCTTTATAAATGCTTAAATGCCTTAGAAACAGAATTCAAGATGAAAAGATAGAAACCAGCAAAATGAATTTCCATAATGACAAATATAAATTTCCGCATTTAGAGTAGGGAAAAAAACCTAACTTACACAAGATATATGATCATTGGTATGGCAGGAATACCTGTAGAAAAAATTCAGGAATCAAACTCCTGCAATGCCACTTAAATTCAAAGCAAATAGGCCATATTAAATGGGCCCACCCAGTCTTAAGATTCTGGGGGCCAAAAAAGAGGTGTTGGTGGGCCACATGCAGACCAGAGACTGCACTTCTAATACTCTTAGTTTAAATCATCCTTGAAGTTTCTTCCAAACAATGATGCTTTGTAAGACTCATCTGTTTCACACATCTTTGCAGTCTAATGACAACTTCTATTAGAATCCAGTTGCTATTCTTATACAGATCAGTCTGTTTTACTGTTAAACATTAACAATAAAAAGGCATTGTCTCCAACTGAAGAAATAATTGCTTATTTATCTGAACACTTGCAGATTTCATATCTTTAAATTGACACCAGACTACAAAGTTCTGCTGATTTCTCTTTTTCTAACTGTACTAAGCAAAATCAAGCATGTGTTTCTCAGCCAATGAAAACTGCTGGCTACTATATGTAACTAACACCTATCAGTATTCTGTTCTGAATAAGTACTTATTAAAGGTAGTTTTTAAAAGTTGTAAGATTTCCATGCATTACAGCTGACTTTAAAAAAAATATAAAGAAACTGAAAGTATGATCCGTATTAATATAATGAATGTATGGGCTTCCATATGTTGATGGATTCCAATGCTCAGACCTCCAATGAATAGAAGCTGTCATTTATTAGTCTGGAAGCCACAAGGTTCCCAGTCTTAATTTATACTTACGATGTATTGGTCACAGCTTTTGGTAGAATCACCTTTGTTGCAGTAATTTATGTGTTTGTAATAAATCAAATATATTTTCTATAGCTCCATTTTGGATGATTATGACCTAGTAGCTCATGCATAAAATGAAAAGTTCTCCTTTGTAAGAGGTTGTCCATTATAGTAGAAATCAAATATGGAGGATTCTCAAAGTAATATAGCAGCCTAAAATTTTTCTAACTGATCCTATTAGCTAGAGAAGGTTATAGGTTCAATCTCTGCATTGCTAATTTTAAAAAATACAGGTTTCAGTTGACATAAACTCTCCGGAGAGCCGTCAAAACAGGCAATACTATATCCATTTATGATGCACACTCTGTAAGTAAAGGGTTGGAAATGCTTTTCAAAATCCTGTTATTCTTAATCTTTCACAGTGCAATATTAACTGTAAAAAGGAGTATCCAGATTATTTGAACACTGATTGCTTGACTTGCTAAGTCTCATTTGTCATCCCTAGTCGTCTATGGAGATTCGCATTCATCCAGGTCATGGTTGTTATTGAGCTCAGAGCTGAAGAAGCTTCTTAGATGAGAAGTGAAACGTCTTCAAAGAAAAACCAGAAAGTCTAGCTGCCTCTTGAAAAAGCACCTTTGGGACTTTTCCCTAGTTCATTTTTGCTCTTAAGTTTTCTCTCCAGCAAAACAATCAATGAATAAATATGAAGACCCTTCTATGACACTCCATCTTCACTCATAGCCCTTTTTTGAAATCAACCTGCTATCATCTTCACTTCCGCAGAATTCAAAATGCTGACATTATCAATGGTCATTCTCTTCCCTTCAGCCAAGCAATAGGAGAATGTGTGGCATATATCTAGTGATCTGCCCTGAGTTCATATCAGTCCAAGACTCAGAAAAATTCCTATAGTAAAATAAATAGCTTATTCCACCTTATCCAATGTTTTAAGCATTTGGTTGTGGTGGTCATGGTGGTTTGCTTTAAAAAAAAATTAAAAGTGCAGGGGGAAAAAAACCCAAAATCAAATAACCATTAAACATTACCAGAAATAATCTCATTTACTTACATTTCAAAAGAACAACAGATATATCACAAATTAATCCACTGCACTCAATTAAATATTACCAGTATATAATATTATTATCCAACTCTACTAAAAAAATATGAGACATGCTCAGAAGTAGCAATCCATTATTTTAACCATGATCAAATAAACCAGTTTTGCATTTTTCTTATTCTTTCTGCATTTGGATTTATCTTAAATTTATTCTCCCCATGAAGAAAATTTTAAGTCTACTATCTCTACCGAGTTTCAGCCTTGCAAAAGACAAGCCAGTTTTAGGCAAGTGTCAGATAAATTGGCACAGAGCTGGCAATAGGCCAGCTCAGCTTTCCCAACCACCCAAAACTGTGACAGTAAATCTGGAACTGCTTTGGAACTGCTACTGAGGGATTGGTGCATGCTCAGTTAAAAAGGGGGAGAGATTTAATTAACAGCTTTGCTTAAAATTTAAATTTCATAATTTGCAACATTACGTAATTTATACATTATACTTATATTAAATATGTTTAGAAATAATGTACACTTTTATATATTTATATGCATTATAATCTATATATTTTACATAATTTATAATTTTAAAAGATTTAAAGTTTTAATTAAATAAAAGCTAAAGACACCATAAAAAATACTTGGTTTTAGATCACTTGGCAGGAGCAAAAGGACATCCCAGTGTTATAATTGGCTACTGCATAGCAAGCACGAGTAATCCTCGATTTACAAGAGTTTATTTAATGACCCTTCAGTTACAATGGCCCTGAAAAATGTGACTTATGATCATTCTGCACAGTTATGACCTTTGCAGCATCCCTATGGTCAAAATTCAGATGTTTGGCAACTGATTCATATTTATGACCATTGCTGTTTCCCAAGGTCATACGATCATCTTTTACAAGCTTCGGACAAGCAAAGTCAATGAGGAAATCAGATTTATTTAATAACCATTTTACTAATTTAACAACTGCAGTGATTCACTTAACAAGTGTGGCAAGAAAAGTCATAAACTCACTTCACAAATTTCTCACTTAACAACAGAAATTTTAAGCTCAATTGTGGTAGTAAGTCGAGAACCAACTCTGTGTGTGTCTTTGTTTGTTTGTTTGTTTATTGATAGGGTGTAAACAGATACAAAAAGAAAAAAAATGCAAGCAGGATATAAACAAATTGTTTTCTAAGCTCCGGTACATTATTGTGTTTGCAAATAATGTAGACAAACTGAGTTTGGTAGATTGCAATAGCCATATGTTTCAATCTTTTTTTTATGTACAATTGTCACTCCCCAAATTTCTATTGACTGATTGGCAGTTTGTTTATCTGCAATATGTCTTTTTTTAACAGCATGTTTACAAAATATGTACTAGTATACTGTTGCTCATCATTATGATGCTCTGGTTTGAAATTATGAAGTGAAAATAGATTCTTATAAAATCTTACAAATAGAGGGATTAAGCCTATTTGTTCCATGGTACTGCAGGCTAACTCACCGATTACTCCAGGGGTTCAATTCCAAGCAGCTCAAGGTTGACCTCAGCTTTCCATCCTTCCAAGGTCAGTAAAATGAGAATCCAGTTTGTTGGATTCGATATGCTGACTCTGTAAACCACTTAGAGAGGGCGTGTGAAGCGGTATATAAATTTAAATGCTATTGCTATTTCAGTCTTTTATACTGATCTGTAGGCACCCAGTTAGGAAGTGCTGGCTAATATATACAATTGATAGGTAATTTGGAGAGGGGGTGTGTGCTTTAGATTTCAAATCCCTAGCTAACATGCCCAATGCCAAAGTCTAACAACTGCGTTCAAACATCTAGATAACCACAATTTATGCACCCTTAATGGTAATATACGTTTTGCTAATAATTTTGTTGCAGCAGTTCTATTTTTAGTAAAAAAAAATCTGTAAGGGTATATTAAAGAGTGTGTTGAACTTTGATGCTTACTGCAACATTAATAAATAAATAAAATTTCTCTCCAGTATAGTGTTATCAAAACCAAGTGCATTAACATACAGTGAACATTGATTTCTTCCAGTTTTGACTTTCTTATTAAAATATAGTGGTACCTCGATACTCAACATTAATTATTCCAGGAGGCATGACAAGTACTAAAAACAAACCAGGTGACTTGTGGTATGACCCTTTGCTTTGGTTGGGAAAATTTTTCTGTCTGTCCTTTTTCCTATGTCAGCAACCATCCCAGCATGGTCGTCTTCCTGACTGCCCTCTGTGACTGTCCCCTTCTTCCTTTTGTAAGGACCTTCCCAGCATGGCCAACTTCCTGTCCACCCTCTGTGGCCATCCCACTCTTCTTTTTTGCAATGTGCTAAATACCAAAGAAGCAATGAGTACCAGGACAACATTTTAACATTAAAATGCATCAAGTACCAAATTTGACAAGTTTTGGAAAAGTCGAATACTGAGGTGCCACTGTACTGGTATAGACTTAACTTTTTCCTGTTAGGCAGGTCAATGAATGGGTGAAGATATGGACAATATCAGAATTGTGCCTTCTTCCTCTTCCTTTCACTACTATGGAATGAAATTTGGGGTTTTTCAATGACATTTAACTTATTTTAGATTATAGTAAAGGTACACATATTCCTTCAAGTTATGCTCAACTGCTGGCAAGTTCATTATTAGATCCATGTAGTTTTCTTGATGGCAATACAAAGGTAATTTGCCATTGCCTTCTTCCAAGGTATTCTTTTCACCTTCTCTGTAGACATCTCTTAACTCTGCTTAGTTCTTAGCTCTGTTATGAAGGCTAGACCAGGAAATCAACTACTTTTATTGACATTGGCTATTATAACAGAGAGAGTTAGTTTGGTGAAGTGTGGCATATATCTAGTGATCAAAAAAGGTGTACATCAAAAGTGGTGTAAAGCATCAAGTTAGAAACCAGGTGACAGAGAATTTGAATCTCACCTTACAAAGCCAGATGGGTGACCTTGGGCTAGTCACTTTCTCTCAGCCAAGAAAAAAGGCAATACATCTCTAAAAAACCTTGCCAAGAAAACTACAGGGACTTATCACTATTGGACAGAAGAAAAAGAAAATTGTAGCAGAATTTTGCAAGAGTGATTGTGCTGTATTTCCATATCATTCTTAAAGTTCAGTGAATTATAGAGTTTTATATCCAAACTACTTCTAAATATTATCTAAATATTCCGGACTCAAACATGCTTTGGCCCCCTTTTGTCTAGGCAACAGCTTCATTATATCTCTATGATCTTTCTTACTCTCTACATTAGCTTCCAAGCCTAAACCATAAGTTAATGCTTGCTAAATTGTTTAGCTTATTCTAGGAATTCTTCATATTACTTTATCGATGCAACTTTGGCTTCCCCATGTGTGCATCAGTTTATATATATATATATATATATATATATATATTTGTCAATTGCTTACAAGATAATAGATATAAGTAAAAACATAGTTATGAATATATGGATACATATAAAAAAAATAAAAGAAACAATAGGACAGGGATGGTAGGCACATTGGTGCGCTTATGCACACCCCCTGCAGACCTCTTAGGGAAGGGATGAGGTCAATAATAGACAGTTTATTTATTTATTTATTTGATTTATCAATCGCTTACAAGATAATAGGTATAAGTAGATACATAGTTATGAATACATGAAATGGGTACATATAAGAAAAAAAAAATAGGACAGGGACGGTAGGCACTTTGGTGTGCTTATGCATGTCCCCTACAGATCTCTTAGGAAAGGGGTGAGGTCAATAGTAGAAAGTCTAAGGTTAAAGTTTTTGGGGTTTGGGGAAGAAACCACAGAGTCAGAGTATTCCAGACATTGACCACTCTGTTGCTGAAGTTGTATTTCTTGCAATCAAGTTTGGTGCAGTTAACCTTGAGTTTGTATCTATTGTGTGCTCTTGTGTTGTTATGGTTGAAGCTGAAATATTCATTGACAGGTAAGTCATTGCAATGTATGATTTTATATACCATACTTAGGTCAGACTAAAGACAGCGTAATTCAAGGTTTTCTAGGTCTAGAATTTCAAGTCTTGTGGCATAAGGTATTCTATAATGAGTAGAGGAGTGGAGAACTCTTCTTGTGAAATATTTCTGGACTTTCTCAACTGTGCTAATATCAGATACGTAATGTGGGTTCCAGACTGATGAGCTGTATTCAACTATAGGTCTAGCAAATGTTTTGTATGCTCTAGTTAGTAGTGTGATATTACCAGAGAAAAAGCTACGTAGGATTAGGTTAACAACTCTTAACGTCTTTTTGGCTATGTAATTACAGTGGGGTCTAGCACTTAGATAATTAGAGATGAGTATTCCAAGGTCCTTTACAGAGCTTGGATCATCAACAAGATCTTGAATATTCAGCTTGTATTTTATTTTCTGATTATTATTTTTTTGCCAATATGTAAGACAGAGCATTTATTTGTTGAGATTTGAAGTTGCCATTTGTTTGACCATTCTGATACATAGTCAAGATTTTTTTGGAGGGTACCAGTATTGTCTGTGATATTGAACAGCTTTACATCATCAGCGAAGAGAACGCAGTTGCTCTTAATATGATCACAGATATCATTTATATAGAGTATAAAGAAGATTGGTCCTAGAACACTGCCTTGGGGGACACCACTATTGACAGGTACAGAATTTGATAGGACACTCCCAATTTTGACCATTTGTTGTCTGTTTGACAGGAATGCTTCTATCCAGTTATGAACAAGCCATAAACAAAGCAGTTCTTACTGGGTCCACTGACTTCTCTTAGGCATTTACTTCCCTATAGAATCCTTGGCTTGGTGACAGACAAAACTAATCATAGACATTGGGTGCAATCAGAAAAAATGTGTATCTATTTTACTTAGCATAAAAATGTCAAACTCAAAAAATCATAAGGGTGCATGTGGAGAAATTGAAATTCCAAGGGCACAACAGCATTTCCAGAGGAGGAATTTCATAAACTGATGCAAAAGTCTCTAGGGAGCTGAAAATGAAGCAGAATATCACAATATGTTTTATGGTTGGTGAGGCAATCTGCTCCAGCAGATTGTCATCCTCAGGACTGAGTAAGCAATCAACCACCTGATTCAACCAGCAATCTCCTGCAGCCGAGGCAAAGGACTCAATTGACTCCAATTCCAAAAACCATCCACCCCAGTGATGTGTCATGTGTTCAAAAAAATGAAGCAGAAACAAAGAGGTGCTCACCTTTACTGAGGGTCCCTAGGCCAGGAACTGTCTTCTTCTTTGGGAACAGCTACACCAACCTTGGTTCCATGTTCCTGTGTGTCTGATTCTTAGTTGCTTCTTTGAACTTGGTCTGAATTGGTGAGATGCTTCTGGAACTTTTGTGGAGTAAATTTGTTTTGGCTTTGGATTAAACTCAGGCAAGACATTATGATCCTGTAAATAGTGCTGGCGCATGTGTGGTTTATACCCATCCTAGAGTGTTTGCATTCTGCTTGTCTGGTGTGTAATTGCTTTCTATTCACTAATGAATTACTTGCAAATTGATTCTCCATGTATATATTCAGCCTAAACAGAATAATAGTTCATTAAACTTGCATCTATAAAATAAAATAATTCATCCTTTTTCATTAATTATTATTAATTTTATTAATTTCATTCATTAATTTCTTTATCTCGATTTAATTTTGGCCATTTATCTGGCAACATACTCCATTAACCAGAACACTAATGTTTGGTTTGGTTGGGGTTAAATGACAACATAACTCCCTTGAACCTAATCATCTGAAACCTGGCAGAGTTTATCTTCTCAGAAGAGGCAACTATGCCTGAAAAAATCAATTTCTGCCAAGAAATAAAAACGTTGGCAGTTTTCTTCAGAGGAAAAGCCAGTCATGTTTTGCCTTCCATTTGCCTGTTACCCTTTTATATCAGGCTACAACTCTGGCAAATTTAGCTCACTTACAAATTAATGGAAGGAAGTTAAAATTGATTAAATAAATGCATTCTGTCATGCAGAAGCAAGCAATTGCCATCTGGTATTTTCCAATTGTAATTAATAGGAAAACAAGGCCATTTGGCATTTCTGGTAAGATCTAAGCCACTCTAACCTATCATCCAAAGTTGTTCTGAGTGGAACACGAGTGGAACATGAACTGCTTGAGGCAGAAACTGGGACCAAGCCCTTTGGAGTATGTTGAGGGGTGGGAGAGAATAGCTTTGCTATGTCCTTCCACTCCTTTGCAATGCCAGATGAGGAAGAGTCCTGGAGAGACAGCACTGTGGCCTGGCTCCAAGCAGCTGGCAGAGGCCGTTCTAGAAGCACTTTCACATTCCTGCCCAATTGGACAGAATAGTAGCCAGTCTAATTTTGCCTCAGGAAGCCCAACTCCTCCACCTCTCTAGATTTGTTGAACTACTCCTTTGCAATGACTAATATCTGCAGGCTGTGCCTACGTATCTTGTTCTTTTTGTCCAGGGCAGGCTGAGAGAAGCCACCAGAAGGGCATTTAAAGGCCATTGATGGCATACAAGTGGAAGATGCCTGTTTCCCCTGGAGCACTTCTTAGATGTCTCCTTGCTGTTAGCAGTGACAGAGTGGGCAGAGAACCTGCCCAGTAAATTTGCTAGTAGATGTGAAGTGCTTGGTCAATTTTGTCCTACTTCCAGCTGCCATCTGGGTCCTTCTTGAGAATCCACTTGACTCCCGGGTTTCACTGAGACCCATGGTGCAGTGTGTTGTGTCACACAGTCAAAATATCTTTGGCCTCACTGCATATCTTGATGGCTGGTTGATCACACTGAGAAAAGGGCAGCTAAGCTGTTGTAATGCAAGTAACTCTTGTGACACTCTTCCTGCATACTGAAAAACAAACTAAATTACTGAATAAAACAAGAAAATAATTGTCTTAACCCTCAAGTGTGAAAATACCCAGTAAATTGCTGTCCTCTTCAAGAAGAAACAATAGTTCTTTATTTTCTTTTTAAAGAAACAGCCTCATTTATTATATGGTAAATGTTCACATTTACTGTGTTCCCTGGAGGCACGACACTGTCTCTAAGATCAGTTATCTAACCCTGCAACCCATGTCAACCAATTTTCATTAACATAGCAAGATACACACAAGCAGTTGTATATCACTCTCACATAGATAGCATTTGACCACTTGGCTGCGTCTCCATGGCGATTGCTTAGAGTATACCATGTAATCTTGTCTGAAAATGCCTATAACTATCACATTTATGTCAGAAGGCAGTCACTGTTGTCATGATCTTTGATAAAGATAGGAAATAAGTCTCCCAAACATGAAGATGCAGGATTATCACATGGAACTAAAAATTCACAGCAGTTGAAGGCTGAACTTACAGTACTATTTAGTAGAATAAGGCAGTTGTCACAAATGGCTACTACTATGAGGCTAGGGGGCAAAGCAGTGCCAAGATTGGCACAGGTCTGCCTCAGAGCTTTCCTTGATATCTGTAATAGATTCCCAGGAGGGAAGGAATATATTTCAGAAGAGTAAGAGACATCTCAGTTCAGAAAGTTTGTGTGAGAGAAAGAGGATGAAGACAGCCTCTCCTTAATAGTTCCCAGTATATATGCTTCATGTATTGTACATTGTAATTTGCTTTAGTTTGATAAGAGTCTGTCTATAGGTGTAGATTTATAAAGAAAACTGCTTGGAAAAATAATTGCATATCTTGGTTTTTGGACCCTGCATTATTGCATCATCACCATCATCTAGATTTTTGGTGGATATCTATAGAAAGAAACCATTTCTTAACACAGCCTGTTTGTATAAACAGAGGCAAGTATCAAAATCACATGAAGTATTGGTGCTACTTTATAAATCCTTAGTAAGACCACATCTGGACTACTGCATCCAATTTTAGTCATCACATTACAAAAACAATGTTTACACTTTGGAAAAATGCAAAGAAGAGCAACTAAGATAATTAAAGGCCTGGAAACTAAAACATATGAAGAAAGTTGCACGAATTGGATACGGATATAAAGAAGGACTAGGAGTGACATGATAGCAGTATTCCAGTATTTGAGGGGCTGCCACAAAGAAGAGAGGATCAAGTTATTCTCTAAAGCATCAGAAAGCAAGACAAGAAACAATGGATAGAAACTAATAAAGGAGAGAAGCAACCTAGAATTTAGGAGAAACTTCCTAACACTGTGAACAATTAAACAGTAAAACAGCTAATCTTCAGAAGTTGTGGATACTTCATCACTGGAGGTCTTTAAGAAGAGACTAGTGGGCAGCCACTTGTCTGAAATGGTATAGAGCTGTGACACGCAGGCATGACAGGTGGCATGCAGTGTCAAAGCGAAAAAATTCAGCTTCATAAATTAGAGGAAATGAATCATGTTTTTCTGTTACCAGAATACTTTATTTACACATAACTAGGAAGAACAAATGAAAAGTAGTACAATCTAAGAAGCAAAAGAAAATAAAGTGAAGTAAAGTAAAACTCCTCCCCTGCACACATGCGCAGTGAATCAAACTTCACAAGACACTCATATCTTGTTACTATAGTAACGTGATAACCATTCTAGGAACTCAGCAGACAAATCAAAACAACGCAGTGACATCCCCTTCTTTGTCTGATGAGCGGACATCAGGTAAGGCACATCTTCTCATGCAGGTATTCATGCTGAGCAGCTGCAAGTGGTTTGTTGATGTAACCTAAAAATTTCAGTATAAAATATTTCTGCAAGGCTTTAGCAAAACTCTCATTCATTTGCTTATTTGGACCAATATAAACGATATCATCAACATAAATAAGAATTATCTCATATCTATTCTGAGATCTTTTTGTGAACACGCATTCATCAGTTTCAGATTTAATAAAACCTATTAAATTTAGTTTGTCAGTAAGACATAAATACCACATTAAGCCAGACTGTTTCAGACCATAAAGACTTTTGTTTAATAGCCAGGTATCCCCTTCTTGTTTTTGGAACCCTGGAGTACCTTTGAGGTAAATTTCTTCATCTAGGTCAGCATGTAAATAAGCTGTTTCAGCTGAGTCAGCATCACAAGACATATCACGAGGTAGCTGTGATGTAAGCATAGCTCTCTGACTGGTGTGACACCACTCCCTTGTGACCAACCTGGGGGTGGTCCCTTGGCTTCAATGAAGGAGGCAAGATGGAGGACTCAGGAATTCCAACCACACCCTTATCGGGCTGAAGGGACAGGGCATAAGCCTTAGCTTGCTGTAAGCTATGTTCAAAAACTGCAATCTGTTGCATATAATCCTGCACAGCTTTCTGACATATCGTTTGCTGAGGACTCAATGGAGAATAATAAATTTCACCTTTCTCTTTGGGTGAAAAATGCTCAGCTGACTGTATAACTTTAGGCTTAGCACCAAGCTTCTCATTTTCTTGGGCTGCTGTTTTCTCAGGCTGAGTTTGGAAGCATGTATCATAAATAAAACTTGGTACAGACCTACTTTCTTGTCCTCCCAAGGCAGCTTCCTCCAGACGAGTAGGAGAAGTAAGCGATATCTGCCAATGTCTTATCTCCTCCTTAGGTACTTCAAGTGATAATAAATCTTCCTGAGACCAGGCTCTCCGCTTTGTTTTTCCTTTCTTACGTGGCATTGTAGAGTTGATTAGAGTTAATCACAAGACTTCCTCAGAAGTTGTGAACTAACTATCAAAGCAACCGGCAAAGAAAAACATTGTAAATTCTGAAAACCATCCTCTGCTACCACATGTCAAAGTGAAAAAATTCAGCTTCATAAATTAGAGGAAATGAATTGTGTTTTTCTGTTGCCAGCATACTTTATTTACACATAACTAGGAAGAACAAAAGAAAAGCAGTACATTCTAAGAAGCAAAAGACAATAAAGTGAAGTAAAATAAAACTCCTCCCCTGCACACATGCGCAGTGAATCAAACATCACAAGACACTCATATCTTGTTACTATAGTAACATGATAACCATTCTGGGAACTCAGCAGACAAATTAAAGCAATGCAGTGACATGCAGAGTCATTGGTGCTGGCACACGAGCTGTAGGCAAACTAACCTCACTGCGCTTGAGCCCACCTCACAGCTGATTTTCAGCCTGTTTGAGGCCTTTTTTGGCCTCCCAGAGGCTTAAGGAAAGCCTTTGCAGGCCAAAAAATAGGCCCATTTTGTCACTTCCTGTATTTCCGGAAATATCGGAAGTGATGAAATGGGCCCATCTTTCAGCCTGCAAAGCCTGCAGAAGCTTTCGTCAAGCCTCTGGGAGGCCGAAAAAGACCTCAAATGGGCTAAAAATCAGCTGGGAGACACAGTGCAGGTAAGGGGGCGGGGGGATTGCGTGCATATGCGCAGGGTGTGTGTGTGCTGGAATATGAGTGCGTGCACGCAAGTGGGCACACAATTTTTGGCACAGAAACCCAAAAAGGTTAGCCACCACTGGTGTAGAGTCTCCTGTTTGATGAAGAGATTGGACTAGAAGACCTCTAAGGTCCCTTCCAGCTCTATTCTGATTCTAATAGCCAGTAATTGATGGAAATATAGGGATATTAAAAATGTACTGCTTCTAATTAGTATGCATTTATCTACAGGAGCTTTATCATTAAAAGAAAAATAATGACTTATTTAGTGCTGCTTTTAATACATTCTCCTTTTCCCTTCCCACAAATTTCATAGACTACCAGGAGAACCCTTGAAGTAAGAAAGCAAATATCTTAATCAGTTTTGGAATATATCAGAGCTTATCTAAAATATATAGAATAGAATAGAATAGAATAGAATAGAATAGAATAGAATAGAATAGAATAGAATAGAGTAGAGTAGAGTAGAGTAGAGTAGAGTAGAGTAGAGTAGAGTAGAGAAGAGAAGAGTAGAGTAGAGTAGAGTAGAGTAGAGTAGAGTAGAGTAGAGTAGAGTAGATAGAGTAGAGTAGAACAGAAGAGAAGAAAGAGAAGGGAAGGGAAGGGAAGAGAAGAGAAGAGAAGAGAAGAGAAGAGAAGAGAAGAGAAGAGAAGAGAAGAGAAGAGAAGAGAAGAGAAGAGAAGAGAAGAGAAGAGAAGAGAAGAGAAGAGAAGAGAATGACAGAATTAGAAGGAACTTTGGGGTTTTCTAATCCAACCATATCATGATGTAAAACATGACTAGAAAACTCACATACACTAACCAATATGTAAGTCAAGGAGCAACTAGAAGAATAGTGTTCCAGGCTAATGTTTTATGTACATGTATCCATTTTCAATCGAACTGATTGATAGTGTTTTATCATGTCATGTGCAGAAATATTATTACAAGGGATTTCCAGTCATCAAACCAGTTAATAGGTGTTGGAGCTCACTTATAGAAGAAATAAAAATGTATTCTATATTTGTAGTTTCTGATTATTTATTATTAACAAAGAACAGCTGGATTTTTAAGCTGAGGGTGGGTATGACTAATATGAACAAAACGTACTTTCATTTTTACCATTTATCATCTAAGACCTTTGAGGGGGAAAGAAAGAAAAGTTCAAATATTTCAAGAATTTATTTGTATCAATGCCAGGTGTCAGCCTTGTTCTAGACTTCCCTTGGATATTTGCCAGAGACAGACTGTCAAGTCTTAAAACTGATTGAAAATATCTGCTGTATGTCTAGAAAGGCATAAAAGCTAGTCACATAGACATGCACAAACCCAAAACTGACTTCAAGTGAATCTTGGTACTGGATGTATATTTCCAAAATATGTATTTAAGATTGCATTTTATATATAATTTAGCATATTAAATCTGACATGTCTCCAGATAGAGGATATTTGAAGTGAGTAGTAATGGTTCAGTACATTCACCTCTATAAAGCTATGTGCTCTCCTTTGAAGACAGTCTTTTTCAAACTAGGTTGCTAAATGGATTCAGTAGATAAAACATTAACATTATAGTGCTTTAGACTGAAAAGTTCTCAAAACATTGAGTCAGGATGCAAGATGCAGCAAACTTGTTCAATTTCAAGTGTTCTGTCTCTCTCTCCCTCCCTCTCCTCCCCCATATATATATGTATGTGTGTATGTGTGTGTGTGCGTGTGTGTGTGTGTTTTCATAGATTTTCATGGGTACAGGTATGCAGGTCTTGGCATGTTCGGGTCTTTTCCTGTGTAAAATTGAGACTATCTTGGCAACGTTTTGACGAAATCTTACTCACCATCTTCATCTTACACGGGAAAAGACCCAAACACGCCAAGACCTGCATACCTGTACCTGTGAAAATCTACGAAAACATATATATATATTTATGTATGGTATTTAGGTTTCTTCGGGTATTTTCCCACATCAGACATGGGAAAATACCCGAAGAAACCTAAATACCACGCATATGTGTGTGTGTGTCTGTGTGTGTGTGTGTGTGTGTGTGTGTGTGAAAAACCACTCACACATCATCACAAAATCTCCAGAACTGTAAAGACTACAAACTTGAAACTTGGCACATATGTCCCGCTTGGCTTCTAGGTGCTAAGAAAGGATTTTTCAAAATGACCATCAGAGCACTAGTATTTCGTATATTATCATTAAACACGATCTGATGCTAAAGAGTTCTACTCCCCCTCCCCACCTGAAAAGAATTCTGTTCCAAATGCAAAACACATGCAGAAGAGAGGAGTTTCAGTTTCACAGCACCAAGCAGCTTTAGTACAGAACAGTTGAGCTAAGCCACACCCAGGCTTCTTGCTGTCTTTTTCTTGCTCATACAACAAATACTGTTTCACTTTCCAAACAGCCCTCAAGTCTCTCACACACTGACAGGACACTAGCCAGATGAATATTGGCTGTAGGGGGGGGAAATTCTTGCCCCCACGGAGAGGGAGCGCAATCTGGCTGTCCTCCTGGATGTGTGGCTGTTGTTAGAAGATCATATAGTGGCCGTCGCCAGGGGGCCTTTTTGTCAGGTCCGCAGGATCTACCAGTTGCGGCCCTTTCTGGATCGGGATGCCCTTCGCACGGTCACATCCGCCCTCGTTATCTCCCATCTGGACTATGCCAATGCTCTCAACATGGGGCTCCCCTTGAAGAGCACCTGGAGGCTCCAGTTGGTGCAGAATGCAGCCGCGCGGGTGGTTTGGGGGGCTCCTCGGAGCTCCCATGTTACACCACTTCTGCGCGAACTGCATTGGCTCCCGGTGGCCTTCTGGGTGCGATTCAAGGTACTAGTGGTCATCTTTAAAGCGCTCCATGGCTTGGGACCTGGATACTTACGGGACCGCCTACTGCTGTCGTCGATCTCCCGTCACCCAGTATGCTCCAATAGGGTGGGCCTCCTTGGGGTGCCGCCGGCTGGACGGCTGGTGATCCCGAGGGTACGGGCCTTCTCCTTGGGGGCATCTTCCCTCTGGAATGAGCTGCCTCCGGAGATGAGGACCATCCCTGACCTTTTGGCCTTCCGGCGAGCATTGAAAGCATACTTATTTCATCAAGCCGGTCTGGCTAGGGTTTTATAGGGTTAATTTGGTTTTAATGGGTTTTAATCTTTTATATTCTTGATTGAATTTTTATTTGGAGCCACTATATTTAATCTTTTTAATTGTTTTTTAAATATTGTATTTATATTATTTTTAACTTTGGCTGTACACCGCCCCGAGTCCCGGTAGGGAGAGTGATGGTATAGAAAACTAATAAATAAATAAATAAATAAATAATAATAATAATACCAATGGATGCTGGTAGGCAGAGGCAGATTCCCCCCCCCCTTATTTTCCTCCCCAAAAACTAAGGCCAATCACATAGTTTCATAGCGAAGCATGGGTATCGAGCTATATATAAATAAACCACAACTTTTTGCTTTTACACAAGAGTATGTGCAAGCCATTTCTATAACAATAATCCTATCTAGTTAACAAAAACAAAATCAAAGTTTCATCTTTTTTTTCATTGCAAGCCCAAAATCTGGAAGCAATTTCAAAATAGAAACAAAGTTAGATATATTCTCTTCTTTGGATAAGAGAATCCATTTGACCATCTCTGCTTCTCTTTGCTGTGGGGAGTAATGTATAAATTTCTGCCCAGTGTTCTAATGGGATATTGTTTGGGGTGAAAGATAGAATATAAATATATAAAAATACTTTGGATGTTTTTTCTGATTTAATGGTAAATGGTTTAATCTCCAATGTAAGAAGTTAGTATCCTTTGGTGCAGTCATTCCAGAAAAGCTTCAGCAGTGAAACTTATACTGTACTTCCATGATTGTCAGCAAATTGTTGCTGATTAATCAGACAAGACAGCTTTTTGTGTCATGTGAAATAATAAAAATATTAATGGATCTCAGCACAGATCCAAGTGCTGAGTCAACATGCAGTGAGAGGTAAATGAATATGCAGATGTGAGCAAATTCAAATCTTCATCAAAACAGAATTTCCCTTGTCTCTGAATTTATCTCCAAATGCATTCATTTGATTTAAAGGGAAGGCCTTTTATCTTGAAATTCCTTGCTATCATACCCTAGAAAAAATAGCTCAAGATGACTACATGTCCCTGAAATTATTCTACCTTTGCGACAGATACTCTGGCAAGCAAAAGAGAGAACATCCAGGTTTATGCTTGAGATTTAGCTCAGTATTATGTGTGCTGACCCAATGCTCTTCTTCGTAGCATTATTCCCGTGCTGTGGCAGAGTCCACAGTATGATGTGCTGGCCCAGTGATAATTGTCAATAAAATACACTAGATTCTATGAGCAAAAGTAAATGTGTGCATTTATAGTATAGTTTATTTGTATTGATATGATTTACTTATATTTTATAACACATGCAGGAAATGGAGAAACTTAAGTGAGGCATTAAGGAAAAGGGTTACACTTGGATTAAAGTAAGGTAAAACCATTCTCCTTTATGTGGTTAAGAGAGCCCAGAGCATAGGGTGTATTTCGTCTCCTCGCTGATTGAACTGAGTCTGCCAAAGTTGTTTAAGCTCCATCTCTGTTACTGGCTCCACCCCAGTTTTCTACTCTGTCCCTCAGCCTGGACGGATGTGTTCTTGAGAGTTCTGCAGTTTCGATTTCATTGGTGATAAAGTGCAATTGGGAAGGAAGAGGTCAGTGCTGGAGGCTATTTTCTCCATTTCTGGAGCAGCCTCAAAAACAACAATCAGAGCTGAGGATGGCCAGCTGTTCCCACCACAGCACTGGGCTTCAGCCCCAGGCACAAAGGCTGCAACCGCATGGGTGCAGCGATCGCTATTCGGTGGGCAGATCGGCCTGCTTCTCAGCTATTTGTCGACACTTGGGTTAAAGTAAGGTAAAACCATTCTCAGGTTATTCCTAGTGACTTCCTTGAAGTCACTATGCATTCTTCTTAACAACATGGTGGAAGTACTTTTCACTGACTTCTTCTAGTATTTTTTTTTCTTTTGTTTCTTAAAGTAGCCAAACCCGCCTTGCAATACCTGGGTAGGTTCCTATCTAAATTCTAACCAGGCCTGATCTTATGTAACATTCAACCCAGATAAGGTTATCCAGCTGTTAAGATACAAGCCAATAAAGAGGAGTAATTTTGGGTGATATGGCATGAGATGGGAATACAGGTAGTCCTCAACTTACAACAGTTTGTTTAGTGACTATTCAAAGTTACAACGGCTCTGAAAAAAGTGACTTATGACCCTTTTCATACTAACGACTGTTGCAGCATCCCCATAATCACATGATCAAAATTCAGGCACTTGGCAACTGATTCATATTTATGATGGTTGCGGTGTCTTGGGCTCATGTGATCCCCTTTTGTGACCTTCTGACAAGTAAGCTAAATCGGGAAGCCAGATTCATTTAATAACCATATAACCAATTACCACTTAATAACTTAAAACAACTGCAATGATTCATTTAGTAACTGCGGTCAGCAAGGTCAGAAAATGGGGCAAATCTCACTTAACAACTGTTTCACTTGGCAACAGAAATTTGGGGTTCAATTATGATCATAACTTGAGGACTAAATATCTATTGAGATTCTCAGTCATCCAGGTCATGGTTATCCCAAAGGTGCTTTTTAATTTCAAGAGCAACCGGACTTTCTGGGTTTTTTTTCTTGAAGAGGTTTCGCTTCTCATCCAGAAAGCTTCTTCAGCTCTGACTGGATGGTGGGGAATGGAAGGAAGCTGAAGAAGGCAAATGTCTTGAGAACAAGTGGCCTGGGCAAAAGAACACAGGAAACTGCTTTACATTGGCACTTTAAAAACAACTTAAGACTTCCAGCCTATCCCTGGCAAAGATTTGTCAGGCTTGCCCTGCCTCCCTTTATTTGCCCTTGAAGATGTAAAAAAAAAAAGACTTGCTAAAAATCCTTTCCGACAGATATTGCCTCTGTCCTGACAACAGCTGTAATGGGTTATTTCATCACTCATGTAAGAAATGGAGCAACAGAGTGCTTGCCTCAAAAAGACATGATTGTAACTATTAATATGTGGTCTGTCTCCAGGGACCTGGCTTTTAGCATAGGACTAAGTTATTTTGTTATAAATGTCTTTAACATGACTTTTATGCTGACTTTAATTTATCATTTTGTTTTAATGGAAGTTGTAATGTAAACCTTACATATTAATGTCACTACCCCTAAGCTATATTCCAGGAGGACAATGTAAAAGTTAAATATCTAAATAAAATATTTAAAATATTTGTGTGGATTTGAAGTTATCCTCTGTCTTTGATTTTAGAGAGGAGATGTCAGAGATTCCTTCTGCATTATTTCACAGAGAAAAAATGTACACTACCATTGATCTATAAAAACAATGTAATATAGCACATAAGATTTCCCATTTTTAAAAAATTGATTATCATGGGAACATGGGATGAAACGAAAGAACTGAATTCAAAGTTGTAGCCTTCTCAGATCAATCCAATGCCTTTGTTTTCTCAGTATTTTCTTCCTATAGTAACCAACCACCCATATGAGAACCAAAGATAATATTTTCTCTAGCCATTGCTATTCAGAGACATGTTGCTGTTGAATCTGATGGTGTAATTGTACCAGTGTAATTAATGGCATGTTGCTAAAAGATCGTTGATTTTGAATGAAAACATCTATCCATTCTGTGGAGATTTTCTTGCCTATATTCATGCTGTCTTAAAGTTCCTTAACTGGAATGAAAACTGGCATCAAGTTAGTATGGTGATATATTTTTTTTTATTTTTATTTTTATTTGGTTTGTCAATTGCTTACAAGATAATAGGTATAAGTAAAAACATAGTCATGAATACATGGATACATATAAGAAAAATAAAAGAAACAATAGGACAGGGACGGTAGGCATGTTGGTGCGCTTATGCACGCCCTCTACAGACCTCTTGGGAAAGGAGTGAGGTCAATAGTAGAAAGTCTAAGATTAACGTTTTTGGGGTTTGGGGCATCTTTATTCATAGAATCATTTAAACCAGAGGTGTCAAACTCACATCATCACAGCGGCATCACATGATGTATCGGAACTTTTTCCCCCTTCATTAAACTGGGTGTGGATGTGGCCAGAATGTGACACTTCCAGCCTGCGGGCTGCGAGTTTGACAGCCCTGGTCTTGCAACTGTTTTTGCATATGTTCCATAGATCGTATTTATTATAATAGAAGTAGGCTTGCTATGATTCACAAAATCTCACTGTGATAGGCAACAAGGTTTCACAAACAATGTTATATCCCTATCTGGAGATGCTGAGGATTGAACCTGGGATCTCTTGCATGCAAACCAGACACTTTATCATAAGCTATACCAAACCTTGCAGAAATTCTTTGTTTTGTGGGGCGGGAAGGTTGAATTCAAAAGTGGGGATTTAATTAATGAGAAATAGCTTTATTGATCTGATTTATTTTGGTTGATAAAATACCATGGAATTTGGCATTACTAGGAATTCTACCAACCCCTCAAAATGTATATACAGTATATATAATTGTTTTGGTCCTGTTACAAAGGTCTTATTTAGTGTTTTTGTGCTTTTCCTGTCAACTGATGTTTCCTTGGTAATTTCATTTCTACAGCTTTTCTTTTTGTTCATGAATTGCCATCAACCGACAATGATTTTTTTTAAGGGATTTCTGTGAAATGTAAGAATGAAAAGAAAACAAGTACTGAAGTCCTTTCTAAAGTTCATTTCATCAGAAGAAATATCACTTTAGTTAACATAAAAGTAGAAAGGTAAAACAGAAATCAAATAAATAAATTAGTAAGTAAAAACAACAACAAAAGGAATGGAACAACTGAGTAGTTTTTGTAGGACTATTTGGAATGATAGCAAGCCTTTTGTTTTTATTAAACTACTTGGAGATGAAATGAAATTATTTCACAATGAAGAACAGTTTTGTAGAAAGCATAACATTTAGGATTACATCTCTGGGTTTAAAAGAAAAGATTTTAAGAAAAGAATTGTTTCTCTTCAGAATGCCTTTCATATGGCTATGAAAGAGGTCAAATATTTCAAACTTTGCTATCAAATTGTTGCTGGGAAGCCTCTATGGGAAGCAATGAAGGGTCAAAAAGGAAACTCTGGCATTTAAATCATGAATGTCAACAAATAATGCCCATTTGAAGCTGAGCTATCTACTCTATTTCACAACCTTAGGTTTTATGTCTGTCCTCCAGATAAGAAGGAATGTCAAAATACAGTGTAAACTTCTACTTAATAGGTCCTCTAGGACAACACACTTTGTTGCTATTTTAAGTGCTTGTTTTCTTTTGCGCTCATTATTGTCATCACATTTCATAAAATTGTACTGAGGGACTTGGCAAGAGGGGAAGACAAAACACAACTACCTTAGAATAGAATGACAGAAGTGCATTTTGGTATAAGCTCAGAAATGACTAATGCTGCAATCCTATGCATAATTCGATTTAAATGTTCCATGGATCTCGGGATGATTTTGTTCTCATTATATACATATATAGGGATTGCCCTATCATAGAGTCTAAGGGTTCGTAAGCAAATTCTAGTTAATGAAATAAATAAAATACACAAATTGGACTCTTTAATGATTTTTCTATCTGTTCTTTGGTCAGAAAGGTTTAATAAAATCAGCATCTGAAGACATAATCCATAGGATTACAATCAATTTACTGAGTTCTTATAACATTAAGTCATAATTACCATGGTTTAATGAATTTATTTATTTATTTTATTTATTTAGTCTTTTATACCGCCCCCTCTCCCGACGGGACTCGGGGCGGTGTGCAGCCGAATAAAGTAGAATAGAAAATACAATACAATATTTAAAAGCAATTTTAAAAGATTAAATTAGGTGGCTGATAAATAACTGATAGATAAGAACAATCAAGGTTAAAAGTTATAAAATTAAAATCCGATTAAAAACCGTGCACAGAACTCTAGGCCAGACCAGCTTGATGAAATAAGTGGGTTTTCAAGGCGCGCTGGAAGGTCAAAAGGTCAGGGATGGTCCTCATTTCCGGGGGTAATTCGTTCTAGAGGGAAGGTGCTCCCAGAGAGAAGGCCCGCACCCTCGGAGTCACCAGCCGTCCAGCCGGTGGCACCCTGAGGAGGCCCACCCTATGAGAGCACACTGACCGATGGGAGACCGATGGTGGCAATAGGCGGTCCCGTAAGTACCCAGGTCCCAAGCCATGGAGCACTTTAAAGATGGTCACTAAAACCTTGAATCGCATCCAGAAGACCACCAGGAGCCAATGCAGCTCGCGGAAAAGTGGCATAACACGGGAGCTCCGAGGAGCACCCAAAACCACCCGCGCGGCTGCATTTTGCACCAACTGGAGCCTCTGGGTGCTCTTCAAGGGGAGCCCCATGTTGAGAGCATTGGCATAGTCTAGGCAGGAGATGACACGGGCGGTTGTGACCGTATGAAGCGCATCCCGATCCAGAAAAGGCCGCAACTGGTAGATCCTACGCACCTGACAAAAAGACCCCCTGGCGACGGCTGCTATGTGGTCTTCTAACAACAGCTGTACATCCAAGAGGACACCCAGATTGCGCGCCCTCTCCGTGGGGGCAAGAATTTCCTCCCCCAAAGCCAGCAATGGAGTTAGCTGGCTGTATCGGGGCACCGGAAAGCACAGTCACTTGGTCTTGGCCGGGTTGAGCTGAAGCCTGTTCCGCCCCATCCAACCCCGCACAGCCTCCAGGCACCAGGTCATCACTTCCACAGCTTCATTGGGGTGGCCTGGGGTGAAAATGTACAGCTGAGTATCATCAGCATACTGATGAAACTCCACCCCAAAGCCACGGATGATCTCACCCAGCGGCTTCATATAAATGTTGAACAGAACGGGCGAGAGCACCGACCCCTGAGGAACCCCACAAATCAGGGGTCTCGAGGTCAATCTCTGCCCCCCCGCCAACACAAATTGCGAACTGTTGGAGAGGAAGGAGGAGAACCACCGCAAAATAGTGCCTCCCACCCCCAACCCCGGCAACTGCCGCAATAAGATACTGTGGTCAACAATATCAAAAGCCACCGAGAAATCTAATAGGACCAGGACAGAAGAAAAACCTCTGTCCCGGGCCCTCCAGAGATCATCCACCAATGCGACCAAAGCCGTCTCCGTGCTGTACCTGGGCCTGAAGCCTAATTGGCATGGATCTAAATAGACAGCTTCATCCAGGTGCCAGGGAAGCTGTCGTGCCACCACACTCTCAACAGCCTTTGCCACAAAGCGAAGGTTGGAGACCGGACGATAGTTAGATAACAGAGTTGGGTCCAGGGACGGTTTCTTGAGGAGGGGTCTCACTACTGCCTCTTTCAAGGTGGCAGGTAGAAACCCCTCACTCAAGGAAGCGTTAATAATACCCTGGAACCAACCTCGTGTCACCTCCCGAGTGGCCAATACCAGCCAGAAGGGGCACGGATCCAGTAAATATGTAGTAGCATTAAGCCCCCCCAGCATTCTGTCCACATCCTCAGGAAAAACAGGATCAAACTCCTCCCAGACAACCTCCCCGAATTCCGCCCCCGATCCGCCATCTGGAGTCACCCAGTCAGAGCCCAACCCATCCCGGATCTGAGTGATTTTGTCCATCAGAAAATTTGAAAAGTCCTCAGCCCGCCCCTGTAGAGGATCCTCTCGCGCTCCCACTTCTAAGAGGGAGCGGGTCACCCTAAAGTGGGCGGCTGGACGATTTCCTGCGGACGCAATAAGGGCAGAAAAGTGAGAGCACTTCACCGTCCTTATCGCCACTAAATAGGCCCTAATATGGGACCGCAATAGTGTTCAGTCAGATCTGGACCGGGTGGTCCTCCAACCACTCTCTAGGCGTCTTTTCCGGTGCTTCATCTCCCTCAGCTCCTCAGAAAACTAAGGACCCAATTGGGATCGGCATCGGGTCAGAGGCCATAAGGGCACGACCCGGTCAAGGGCCCCAGCCGCCACCCTATCCCAGATGGCCACCAGGTCCTCAACCGAGTCGTGTGTGCGAACTCCGGGAAATGGCCCAAGCTCCATCAGGAACCTAAATTACAATTGGCTGGCTTCATACTAAGCCAAAATCAGGAAATTAATGCATTTATTTACTTATTTATGCTACATTTGCTTCCATCAATGAAAGCACAAAATTGGAGATAAAGCCCAAAGTATCAAAACAAATATTTCCTTCTGAACAGAAATGTATACAGCTTTTCTAGTTATCTCATTGCAATGTCTGAAACAGGCCTTACAAGCTACGTCGTACAACAAGAAATAAATTTATTGAGGTAAGAGAGGAAACAAATGACAAAAATTTACATGAAAGGAATTCATTAAAAGTTTAAATCTGCAAATTTTCAACCTACCATCACCTTTCCACCAATTGGCCCAATCCCAGGGAGAAAAAGGGGGCTGTGGGTTTTCTTCAAAAAGAAATTATTTTTTTCATTCAGACAGCTAAATGAGAATTCTCCTCTATTCAAATGACTGTCCTGTAACAAGTTACCAACAGAACAGACATGAATGAGGTTCTTTAAGTTGCACACAAACAGTTCTGAAACAACTGATTAACCACACCAGTCCTTAATCATTGTTTCACTGTCCAATTTTGCATCAACGTATCTTTTAAATATGTAGAAATGGAGGGAGAGTTATATCATTTCCACTCTGATGATTTGTAGCCAAGAGGCCTTTGAAAGCTGATTGTTCAGAGCAAGTTACCAATACAAACCTTTATGATCCATCAGAAGGCTAAATCACTCTGCTGCCTCATTGTGCCCCACTTAAATATTATTGAACAGATAGGGAATAGGCTGTAAGTGCTCTTTCCCCTGCCTCTAAAGAGTAAATAATTGTGTGAGATGGATCTTATAGCTTTTAAAAGACCTCTGTTCATAGGAGCATGTTTTTCCATAGCATACATTTATTTCAAGTACTGCAATATTTATGATAAGATGCATTTCTAATTATTATTCTTTTCCTGCAAGTATATATCTGTTGTCAGTCATGCTTTGTTAGAAGATTAGGAGATATCACACTACTAACTAGAGCAGTGGTGGATAACCTTTTTGGGCTCCCGTGCCGAAAATTGCGCTCAGGCTCGCGTGCCAGCACCTAGAAGGCAATGCACATGCCCCCCCTCACGCCCCATGTGCATTCGTGCCCCCCACATGTGCCGGGACTCTTTGCGCATGTGCATACATCTCCTGCCCCCCCACGCATACGCACCATATATCCAACAATCAGCTGTTGGGTGGGTGGCAGGTGCGCATGCACAGTGGGGCTCTTCCAGGCAAGCTCTCGCGTGCTGGCAGAAGTGGCTCTGTGTGCCATTTCCGGCATGCATGCCATAGGTTTGCCATCATGAAACTAGAGCATACAAAACATGCTAGACCAATACTTGAATACAGCTCATCAATCTGGAACCTGCACTACATATCGAATATTAATACAGTTGAGGAAGTCCAGAAATATTTCACAAGAAGAGTTCTCCAGTCCTCTACTCGTTGCAGAATACCTTGTGCCACCAGACTCGAAATTCTAGACCTAGAAAACTAGAACTATGCCGCCTTCGATCCGATCTAAGTATAGTATATAAAATCATACATTATAATGTCCTACCTGTCAATGAAGCTTCAACCATAACAACACAAGAGCAAACAATAGACACAAACTCAAGGTTAATCGCACCAAACTTGATTGCAGGAAATATGAGTTCAGCAACAGAGTGGTCAATGTCTGGAATACTCTACCTGACTCTGTGGTTTCTTCCCCAAACCCCAAAAACTTTAACCTTAGACTGTCTACTATTGACCTCACCCCTTTCCTAAGAGGTCTGTAGGGGATGTACATAACCTCACCAATATGCTACCGTCCCTGTCCTAATGTTTCTTTTTATTTGTATCCGTTTCATGTATTCATAACCATGTTTATACTTATACCTGTTATCTAATACTTGCTTGACAAATAAATAAATAAATAAAAATTACCACCATTCACGGGCCACATGGCCTAAGGGCACAAAGCCACATCCTTCCTTAGAGTCACATCAAAGTCAGGCAGATTTTAATTTCCAACTCATTCTAACCAAATATCTGGCACAAGAATTTTAAAAAGAAAAACCTTCTGCAATGTGGAAAGTGATGGTTTATGGTGCTTTTAACACAGAGTCTTTGTGAAGTTCTTCTAGGGGAAATATTATTAACTCTAGTTTGTAACATCCTTTTCTTTGGGGAACACAAGTCAATTACATGGAACAGTGAATGGTATACACTGAGCTGGATTGTGTTGACCTTCCTGGCACTGGTAAGTACACATCCCAGGGAATTCAAAACTAAAATGATTCATTGCACTACATGTTACGGAACTCAAAAGAGAAAGGGTTAGTAGGGCATTGACTCCACTGGAACTATTTGAATATCACAGATATGAATAAAGTCTAAGCAATCTTAATAACAACATCTCTGTGATTGAGTTAAACACATGCCTACTATACAATGACAATTACAAACATTTAACATGCTTACTCATCCATCTCCCACAATATCTTGTGATGAAGCATAGTGATTTGAAAATAGTTATCCTGTTATATATGACATCCAGCCTGCAATAGCAGTGTGCTGATAGGCAAATACACTATTTATGTGATTGTAACAGAAATAGGCCTCCAGCAAGCATACTGTGATTCTTTCAGGGAATAGTACTAAAGTAGCAGCAGCATTTTTTCTTTCTTGAAGTCAATGTGCAGTTTGACTAGGCACTGGAGAGGCAATGGCATGCTCTGCATACCAGCGCCCAGTTTCTAGGATCATAACTTCCCTGCACCTTGTATAGAGCATGCCAGGAAAAGAGATTTGAAGGCCATGAAGCTTTGCCATTCAGAGTTGAATGTGCTTTGCTTAAGAGTGAGATAGGCGTGTGTTTAGATGCAAAAATATAGGGAGGCAGGTAAAATTGGCCAATAACTGAGCAAGGATTGAATTACAGTTTTTGATGCCACAGTAGGGACTGATTTGTTCTCTAAGGTCTGTTTAAAATTGTAAACAGTTAAAAGACTGGTTCATAGAACATAGAACAACAAAAATGATAGTAATGTCAAAGTGACCATAGGTTATTTACATTAAATTATGTCATAGGTTTCTCCATGGATTTCATACAAACATTGCAGTTGCCTTATATTTCATCCATCTATGGTATACTTAATCTACTCCGTCCTATGCATGGGATTCTATACAGACATTCCTAACTCAATGTGGGCAGATATGTGCTAACGGGTTGGGTACTTGTAGTTACTTCTCTGATCCATTTGCTCAAGCTTCCAAATTAGTCATAAAATAGATTCACATATTGTATCAAGCCATAACATGGCTTGTTTGACTTAGTGGATTGCATGAACTGAGTCACTATTCTGACTAGCTGTTTTGACAAAGGAGCTTGTTCAAATTGATTTATACACCATAATAATCGTTGTTTGTTTGTAATACATTCATGCTATTGAATTAAGTTTGACTCCGGGTTCATTTCATAGACAAATTTTTGCCAACTTCGCTGTCTTTAGAAATAAAGTATATTTCTTCCAACAACATTCTAGTAGTCTCTATTCCCATTCCCTCCAATTTTGTTTACATCAGCCTTGTCTACTATAATTGTTTAGTAATCTATTATTATTAGTTTATCTATTCCATTGCAATCATCCCAAAGGTGCTTTTTCAAGAGGCAATTGGATTTTTCTTTTTCTTTGAAGACATTTTGCTTCTCATCCAAGAAGCTTCTTGAGGTCTGGATGACTGAGAATCTCCATCGATATTTCCTCCACCATAAGGCCCCAAGTGCACATATTTCTGCTTGCTAACCCACCTCAAGAGAGTAGATGGCCTCTAATTGATCCAGGATAGACTGATACATTCCTCTTGCAAAATAGACCGTGGTATTCTTAATAATCTTCTGATCCATAATCTGAAATCAATATTCTTTCCTCTCTTTTTTCCTCCATGTATTCTTTCAAATCCATTCTTTACAACTGCAAAGAATACTGTTTAACTGCTTTGAGTAAGCACAATTATCCAGGTTCACATATCATATTAAACCATAAACTTGATTTACAATGTCACAGTGTATGAGTTCAACTTATACTATATCCTATATACTTTGTACTTTGTACAATGTAAATTCATCCATATGAGTTGGTTTTGGGAAGATTGTGATGTTGTTCCTTCAGTAATCTTACTGTAATGGCTCAGCCAATGGAGTTGTATCGAATTTATAAATAAACCTGGACTCTTATCAACCATTGCAATACTAACATCATACAAATGACACAATAGAAAAAGAAACAACATCACAATCATTATTTTTTTAAATGGAAAATATCTGATAAATGAGCCACCAGAAATGCACTAATCCCACTGAACAAAGAACAGAAATAAAATCTATAGAAAAGAATATGAAATAATAATGTAGTGAGACACTTCCCAATTTTACCAGTCTGATCTGGGCACAAGGATACTAGTTGTATGAATTTTCTGTTCTCTATTGCATGAAAATCAATGCTAGAGCTTGTTCTAAAATATATCAGAAAAAGCAGAGATGAATATTTCTGGCTTTCTCATTGTACACTCAGCAGTTGCAGCACAATGAATTGTGTAGCTCTGAAGATAGATTTTCATATTAGAAAGGAACGCTGAACAACAGTGATAAACTTCTGGCAATCAGGGGCACCATAAAGGCACAACAGCAGATCATCATTTCCAAATCACTCAAGGAAAAACAATGCAAGGATCTGTAAAAGTTTTTTGTTTCAAGCCTGGATTGAGGAATTAATTGGTAACTGAAACTGACAATCCGACCTTTTGAATGTCCATGTAAAAGCCAACCCTGCTGGCTTCAATAGGAATGATTCCCAAGTAAATTTGATTGAGATTACAGCCTTAATTATATTTGCTTAATCAAAGCTGAAAATAAAAGAGAAAAGCCTGTCACACATGGCTATTTATTTATTACACCAGTATCCTACTACACTCCCATAAGACTCTCAGGTGTCACAATAGTAAACTAATAATAAAGAGGTTGTTTATGCAGCTGGCAGTTTTATTGTCATGCTGCATAAGGCAAATACTGGGGGGGAAAGTTGGTAGGATACCTTGCCTTGTGATTAAAAATTTTAATAACCTAAACTTCTAATAAGTAGAAGTTACTGTACCTTTTTAATAGATAGGTACAGATACAAAATTTAAAAATTGGAACTTTTGATTCTGAACTAAAGTCCTTCATTCTGTCACTGTTCCTGCCCTTTTGGCAAATTCTGCCAGTATGGGCATTCTCCAAGTCTTATTTTTTAAATACTGCCATCTGACGAGACCCAGAAAATGCCTCCTCTGTCTGGAGCCTGCCCTCTGGAATAGTAACTCTGCAGAAGTTGAGTTGCCTTGATTCTACTTTCTTTAACTGGGCCTTGAAAAACCTAGCTTCTTTCCCCAGGCACTACTTGGGAAATGTGTAGGGACTATACTAATGTTGTTGCAATATTTGATCTTCGCATTTTTACCTTCCTTTTGCTTTTTCCGTATTGGAATTGTTTTAATTTACATCCAATGCAGTGTCACTAGGAGTTGGATATCCTATAAATGTGCTTGATACATACATAGAAACATATATACATAATCTTGTAAATCCAAAAACTAATCTCCAAAAACTATCCAACAAAATTATCCAAAAGGTATGTTCCAGACCCTAAACAACTACAATCTTCAACTGCTTTGGAAGGTGGCTAAAATCAAGTTTGGGCTAACTTCTAATGGAAAGCCATTCCAAAGGGACTGTGGTGCTATAGAAGAGCAGTGCTCTCTGCCTCACTTTGTAGACCTCCTAAAATTAGGGAACTATCAGGATTGTGCAACCTTACGATGTGCCCCAAATTAAGCAATTTTTCATCCAGAAAAAGCTCTTGAGGTATTGTTACCTGAACATTTGTTTTTTTCAAGGCTTCTTTTTGATTTTATCAAATATAATTATTCATCAGGAGAATGCAGCTAACTAGTTAAACTTTGATTTGTATAGACTTAGACTTTTTCTGACTTCTCACAATATATTCTATAATCTTTCTCTCCTTCCTTCCCCTTTTTTCTTTTCCTTTTAAATATACACATAATATTCAATGTTTTAATTTGCTATATATCTATTTTAATTGGTTGGGTCATAATTATCATGATCCCAATAAATCCTAGTATGATATCAGCAAGTATTAGACTAAATATAAGTTAATATACCGTAGCTTTATAATGTGATGCTTTACAAATCTTGCTATTTATGTCCTTTTATAATTTATTTATTTATTTGATTTGTCAATCGCTTACAAGATAATAGGTATAAATATAAACATAGTTATGAATACATGAAATGCATACATATAAGAAAAATAAAAAGAAACAATAGAACAGGGACGGTAGGCACGTTGGTGCACTTATGAATGCCCCCTACAGGCCTCTTAGGAAAGGGGTGAGGTCAATAGTAGAAAGTCTAAGGTTAAAGTTTTTGGGGTTTGGGGAAGAAACCACAAAGTCAGATAGATTATTCCAGATATTGACCACTCTGTTGCTGAAGTCGTATTTCCTGCAATCAAGTTTGGTGTGATTAACCTTGAGTTTGTATCTATTATGTGCTTTTGTATTGTTATGGTTGAAGCTGAAGTATTCATTGATAGGTAGGACATTGCAATGTATGATTTTATATACTATACTTAGATCGGACCAAAGGTGGCATAGTTCTAAGTTTTCTAGGTCTAGAATTTCAAGTCTGGTGGCATAAGGTATTCTGCAATGAGTAGAGGAGTGGAGAACTCTTCTTGTAAAATATTTCTGGACATTCTCAACCGTGTTAATATCAGATACATAATGTGGGTTCCAGACTGATGAGCTGTATTCAAGTATTGGTCTAGCAAATGTTTTGTATGCTCTAGTTAGTAGTGTGATATTACCAGAGAAAGCTATGTAGGATTAGGTTAACAACTCTTAATGCCTTTTTGGTTATGTAGTTACAGTGGGCTCTAGCACTTAGATCATTAGAGATGAGTATTCCAAGGTCCTTTACAGAGCTTGGATCATCAACAAGGTCTTGACTATTCAGCTTGTATTTTATTTTCTGATTATTATTATTATTTTGCCAATATGTAAGATAGAGCATTTATTTGTTGAGATTTGAAGTTGCCATTTGATTTACCATTCTGATACGTAGTCAAGGTCTTTTTGGAGGGTAGCAGTATTTTCTGTGGTGTTGAATATCTTTATCATCAGTGAAGAGAATGCAGTTGCTCTTAATATGATCACAGAGGTATGAAGAGAGTTGGTCCTAGAACACTGCCTTGGGGGACACTTCTGCTGACTGTACAGAATTTGATAGGGCGCTTCCAATTTTGACCATTTGTTGTCTGTTGACAGGAATGCTCCTATCCAGTTATGCAGGTGCCCAGAGATACCATAAGATTTTAGTTTTATGAGTAGTTTGTTGTGTACCACTGAATCAAAGGCTTTACAGAAGTCTATGTAGATTGCATCTATTGTTTTACCCTGATCGAGTTGTGTAGTCCATATGTTTTTGCAGTGTAAGAGTTGCAGATCACAGGATAGTTTTTTTCTGAAACCAAGTTGTTTATTAGAGAGTAGGTTGTTTGTCTCTAAGTGGAAGATAATGGATTGGTTAATAATTGATTCCATGACTTTACAGGTGACATAGCATAAAAAGATTGGTCTGTAATTTTCAACTAGGCTAGGGTTTTCCTTTTTGAAGATGGGGATGACAGTGGCTTGTGACCATAGGTTAGGCAAGGAGCTGGTTCTGAAAGATTTATCAAAGATTATGCTTAGAGGTTCTGTTATGGCAGTAGATAGCTTTTTTAAGAAGTAGGCACATTTGCTGTCCAGTCCAATAGATAGAGGTGGTTTTAAATTGTGTAGTGCTTTTTCAACATTATCTTCTGTAAAATTGATATGTATTAGATCATTGTAGTTGTCTGTGGTTCGACTAGGAAATACTGGGCTTGATCCATTGCTGTTTACAAATACTGAGCCAAAGAATGTGTTAAAGAGGTTGGCTTTAATGGTGTCATCATTGCAGTCTTTACCATTAGGTCCTTTCAGGGGTGGGATGGACCTTGAGTCTTTTAGTTTGTTGTTTACAAAATTGTAGAAAGCGCGGGTGGAATTTGTGCGTAGAAGGTTCTCCTCTTATTTAATGTGATAATTAGTGCATTCAGTCTTTATCTGGTGGCATAAATTTTTGTATCGGCTTTTGAAGTTGGCAATGTGACCAGATTTGTTTTTTCGCCAAAGTGATCTCTTTTTGGATTGAAGCTTCCTTATTGTTATGGGTAATCTGTTTTTTCTGGTTTTGGGAGTTGTTATTTGTACATATAGTTTGATGACTCTTTTGACTTCAAGTAAAAATATATTGTAATGGTCTTCAACAGTATTGCATCTAGTGAATAGAAATTGCCAATTAAGGGATGAGAGATTTTGTCTATAAGATCGTAGTTGCCTTTTTTGAAGTTATAATTGGGGTTACATTGTTGTGATGGTTTTTGTGTGGACGTATGTTGAGACAAAAGTCAATCATGTTGTGGTCACTGTTGGAAAAGGGTTCTTTAATTTGTATTCTGTAAATTGAATTCAAACTATTACAGAAGATGAGATTGAGGCAGTTGTTAAGTCTAGTATTGTTGGTTACTAGTTGTTCCAGTCCCAGATTTGTTACAGCATTATAGAAAGTTGCATGTATGGGTTCAATTTTACATTCGTTTAGGGTCCAGTTAATATGAGGTAAATTGAAGTCACCAAGAAAGATAAAAGTGTGTGGGCAGGATGCTGCCCATGTTAGTAGTGAATTTAGCTTGTTTACATGTTCGATGACATAATCAGGTGCTCTGTAACATAGTAAGAATCGAAATGTGATATTTAAGGACAATTCACAGACGATGGTCTCAGGAAGAGCAAGCTCCTGGATACTTGGATGTTTTTTAGAAGTAAGGACTTTTTATAGAAAATAGCAACACCACCTCCTCTACAGATTTCATGATCTGTCACATGACAGTCTCTTACTGAGGTAATGGAGTTATAATGATCTATTTTAATTATATTATTAATTTTATTTTAATTATGTATAGCTTTCATGCCATGATTATAAATTAATTGTAATATATATTTTGAATTGTGAGCCACCCAGCCTCTTTTACTGAGATGGGTGGCTGTAGAAATTGAACAAACCAACAAATAAAATTGCAATTTTACAGGCTTCTCCCAGGATTTAATTCCTGTCCTTTGTAATTTTACATTCATTGTTTTTACACTGTTTTATTCTATCAATATAATTTTGTTTTATTTCTATTTGAGATAACTTTTATGTAACTAGTTTCATGCTGGTCTTCAACCAGAATAAAATTAAATTTAAAAAATGAAGAAGCATTTTGGATCCAGGAATTTGCAAAACCACCTGTCAGTATACACATTTATCCAGATTTTAATTTTATCATTTCTGCTCTTCTCCAAATTATCCTTCCAGGTTGCATATAGCAGTAAAGTAGGTGGTTTACTGGGTCTTGGTGACTCTGGTGATGACAACCTAGCACTTTTTAAAGATTTAACTTAGATGTAAATAGACATATTTCATAATCGCCTTGTAAATAAGCTATCACTGAGGTTCTGAATTTTCTGTTACAAGCTTTTCAAATTTGATCAAATGCCTAGAACCCCACAATTTTTCAATTTTTCATCATCTTTTTGTGGCCCTTAAATCCTGCCCTGTGAAACCTGACAGCACCTGAATTCCTGCTTTTGAGATGCAAAATTCAAATGGAAACTCTAGTATAAACTCTAAAACAGGAATATCGTCGCTAAAAATAATAATCTCCAATCTACTTAAACTTTTATAGGAAAACATAGGGAAGTTGTGATTCTTGAGGTGTTTCTCAACTTCAAATTTCAGCACTTAACGCTGAGATTACTGTAAACTTCAATCCAAAATGCTCATTCAGGCAATAATGAAGCTATAAAATAAACAAATAAATGTTTATTTGTAACCCACCAATTCTATCTACATTCTGGGATTCCATAAAGTATGCTTCCTCTGCCATCCTGTTGTATACAAATGACAATGGATAAGCCAAAACCAAATAAATCAAAGTATGCATTTGAATATGGTGTAAGTCAAGGAAAACCATAAATCACATTCATGGTAAGCATAATCTGGCTTGATTTGTTTAGTATGTTGCTTTAAACACAAGTGATTATAGCAGGGATCCCCAAATTTGGCAACTTTAAGACTTGTGGACTTCAACTGCCAGAATTCTCCAGCCAGCTGGCTGGAGAATTCTGGGAATTGAAGTCCACAAGATTTTGTCAAGTAATTTCTGATAGGGCACATAGAGATATGTTGACATCCATGTAGAAAAATGTTTAGAATAATATAACCTAATTATATCTTGTTTCCAAATGACGCTGGTGAAGCATCTGTTTTAGTTCTACTTCAAACATGTCATCTATTCTCCAAAATTAGACAGTAAAGGCTGCTTAAAAGGTTTTTGTTCAGATATCAGAATACAGATTGTTACAAAATATAAAACAAATATTATGTTCAAATATCCAATTTCTGAGTGGTGAGAAATGTCATAACTTGCAAAAGATTCTCCAGTATCCAAGTTCCTCAAGAGGAAGTCATTGGAGACTGATGGTGTTCCTGGATTATCTGTACATATATAAAAAACATTAAAAAGAAGTATTAGCTATTTACCAAATATTAATCATAATAATATGTGCTTCATCCAATTTGTAGGAAATCAATACCACTGTTAAATTGGCAATCAATACCATTGCTGTAAAACTCATTCATTTAAAGATCAAAAATGTTATAGGATCACCATAAAGGTCAGGAAAATAATGGGCTTGGAGAACCTTATAAACTCATTCAAGGGGCAAGAGGATAGTGCATGGATGCACAGACATGCAGCATGCGGCAAGGGATTGCGCATGCATGGACAGATGCGCAGCACGCTGCGGGGGGATCGCGTGTGCACGCACAGGGGAGTTGGGGGCCAGCACGCATTGCCTTCTGGGTGCCGGCACGTGAGCGCGAACGCACGACCATGCGCGCAATTATTGGCACAGGAGCTGAAAAACGTTTGCCACCACTGCCCTAGAACGTACTGCTCCTCTAATGCTGCATGTGACGTGGTTAAACAATCCTGGAAGTAGATATCAGCAGGCTGCAGTGGCTCTTGCAAACGTGCTGACGGGCTCAGTTTATCCAGTATCATGTTCGATTTCTACCGATTCTACCGGTTCGGTCCAGTTCTATAGAATTGGTTGTTACCGTTCCCGGTAGTTCAGAGAACCGGTAAATCAGGCCTCTGGATGGCCCCGCCCCTCTCCGCCCACTTCTCTGCTGCCTGCCCATCAGTCCTTATCATGCATGCACAACATTGCATACATGCGCGACACTGCTGCCTGCTCTTACGCGCCCACCAGCCCAGCCATTGCTGCCTGCCTTCCACTACGGCCCTGACTTTACTCACTCCCGGGGTGAGTGAAGCTCTGCAAATCCTGGTCGCCTTCTCCCCCACTTGCCTGTTGCTGCCACCACCAGTTGCCTTTTCCCCTCCACACTTGCCTTTTGCTGCTGCCGCTGGTTGCTTTTCCCCTACCGCTTGCCTTTTGCTGCTGCCGTCTGTCGCCTTTCCCCTACTGCTTGCCTTCCGCTGAGGAACATGTGGAGAGGCTTGTATAGGTTTAATCCTGCTTTTCTCTGTTTGCCCTGCAGCCATTTCTAATGGGGGGGAGCTCCCATTAGAAACAGCTGCCCAAGCAGAGAGAAGCAGGATTCAAGCTGGCTTGCGCAAGCCAGGTTGAATCCTGCTTTTCTCTGCTTGCTTGGCATCCGTTTTTAATGGGGTGCGGGGGCTCCAATTAGAAACCCTCCCAGCCCCTCCCAGGAGTCCCCATAAGACCCAGGTAACCTGGTAACCTGGCTAACAGGTGAGTTTAGGGTAGTCTCCTGGGAGCAAAAACGGGGAGTTGGGAGGGTCCAGCAACGCCCCCCACCCCCTTTTTGCTCCCAAGAGGCTCCAGGGAGGCTTGCTAGGCCAAAAACGCTACCGCCCACCCTGTTTTTGCTCCCAAGAGGCTCCAGGGAGGTTTGCTAGGCCCCGTTTTGGGTCTAGGAGGCCTTCTGCAGCCTTCTGGGAGCATCCAGCCATCCAGTATGCCTGGATTCAGTATTTAGCAAAAAGAACATTTGGAGCTAATATAGTATTAGAGCTAATATAATATAGCCTTGGGAATGTTCTGGGTAAAGAAAACTATGCAGCCTCCAAAAACTGTTGGAGCCAATTTTTTTTCTTTCTTCCATATCCTCCTCTTCAAAACTAGTAGGTTGCTCTGCTTTTTCATGCCAGGCTTAGTGTGATAAGTTCAGAGTGGATTTTGTAGAAAACGGCTTACCTTTAGGTCTTATTCATTTGCTCAATTTCAGAGCATACATTACACAATTTCCAAAGCATAATTCAGACTATTCAGCAGTTTGCCTAGCTACTGCTTCATTACTTCTATTGCTGTCACAACCTTTATGGAGTGTTCAATGGCCTTTTAAGTTTGACAAGCAAAAAACACAGTAAATATTTCTCACAAATATTTTCCCTCTTCCACTTTATGGTTCAATGTTTAACATATAAAATTATGTGCTGTGTTACTATTCAGGCAGTTTGCAAACTTGTGTTTTTTGTTATTGGATGGCAACTCTTTTATTTGAAGATGGTGGTAAATTCTTAGTAATAAAATGGCAAGTAGAAAGGCTCATTTCTACTTGCCATTTAGAAAGGGATAGAAAGAATGAGAAGGTTAACTTTTGCTTTGTTTCCAATCTCCATTTCTTGACTTGGTTTTCATAAAAAGTAGCTTTGGAATTGAAGCCATATGTGTTACAATAAAACTATTTCTGTTTAAGTACAAGTATGCAAAAAGTTTCAAGATTAATCCAAGATGTTTAATGGCTTTAAATATCTGGGTGTTGTTCTGAGGTTGAAGTCAGAGGTCTTCAAACTTGGTAACTTTAAGACTTGCGGACTTCAACTCCCAGAATTCTCTAGCCAGCATACTGGCTGGAGAATTCTGGGAATTGAAGTCCACAAGTCTTAAAGTTGCCAAGTTTGAAGACCCCTGGTTTAAATAGAAAGAGGTTCCAGCTGAAAATATACCATGAATACCATAGAGATGCTTTCTTTCTTTCTTTCTTTCTTTCTTTCTTTCTTTCTTTCTTTCTTTCTTTCTTTCTTTCTTTCTTTCTTTCTTTCTTTCTCTTAAAAGGAAGAAAAAGAAAGAGGGAGGGATGGGAGAAAGAAAGAAAGGGAGGGAAGGGAAGGGAGAAAGAGGGAAGGGAAAGGAATGTGAATGAGATATGGATGGATGGATGGATGTACGGATCGATAGAAGGAGGCAGGGAAAGAAAGAAAAAGGAGAGGAAAGAAGGACCACAAACTCTGGTACTAGATGCAGCTTCAGAGGATGCTTTGAAACAGCACAGTAATCCAGGGCTAGAAGGGACCTCAGAGGTCATCTAGTCCAACCCCGCACCCCAGAGCATTGTTAAAGTGAATTTCTATCTTTTGACCCACCCAGTCATGTGACCACTAAGCCATGCTCAGCCAGCAAGCCACGCCCAGCCAGTCACATGATCAGTAAGCCACACCCACAAATTAGGCCACCTCCACAGAACCGGTTGTTAAGAAATTTGAATCCCACTCCTGTCCAGCATTCCTAACGGAGCCCAACAGTAACAAGGGGAAAAACAGATATTAAACCCACAACAAACAGAAAATATGCTAAACAGCCTCAGACTGATACTTTCCTAATTCACAAGGGTTTAAAAAGGGGGATGAGGTACAGCATCATCAGACTTGCAAGTTTCTGTTATTAAAACCCTTATGCATAAAAATAATTCTAGCCTTTCTGCAGAGTTACTTCCTGGTCTGATCTACCAGTGGTACTGACATGAAATGCCTGAACTGAGGCTAGTCTGGAGACAGTGAGATGGGCTACTACAACTTTTCAAGAAGGGGAACAGAAGCTTTAAAAGATTTTCTTGACTCTCCCTCAACCTCTTTCTCTGGAATATGGGGATCCAAATGGCCTGGTTTATGTTCAGATCTTGAGCTGTCTAGAGGGTATCCACACAGAAGGAAGAGGACTGGTCACTTAACTATCATTATGTTGATTTTAATAGCCAGTCTTTTCAGATATTCTCAGCTTGCAGCTTTGGTGACCAGTCAAATTATAAATAGTTAGGCCCACCGACAAGTCCGAAGGCTCTTTTTCATATGCTCCATCAAAAAGGCTAGTAGTATTTCTTTGTATTTTAAACCTAGTTCTTACATTTTTATTTGGAGAGGCAATCATTGCTATTCTATCTAAACTTAGGAGAAAATTTCACCAAAATGTTGGGTTTTCATTCATATAGTTAGTTTGGAGAAGTTCTGAAAGACTATTAACGTGCATATTTTGTATTAATTTCACTCTCCATTTTTTTCACAGCCTGGAAACTGTTTTTTTTCTCAAGAGCAATCCTACGTTCTACTTGATTTATGTAGTAAACAGATCAATTAAATGACTTCTCTTATCACTTCTTTTCCAGTTCCAACTCAGCTGTTTGCTACCTCTATGCTTTGAAGCAGGCACATTTACTTTGCTGAAAACTGAACAGACCAACTGAAAACAAAATCAATTTTAAAATGTCACTATTTAAACATGAGAAACAGGTTGACAATATTGCACAGGTGGAAATGACCATACCTCTACAGGAAAATTATTGTACAACAACAGGTTATTCGTAGAGCAAGAAGTGCCATAGAATTACACCTGCTGGGACCTACCAGTAAAGTCATGTAGATTACATTCCAATTAGTTTGGAATGTTTAGAAGATAATCATTCTGTAATTATATTCTGGTATCAAGTTAGGCAAACTGTACAGTTAAGTAGCAATCAGTTCTACTGCCATCCAAATTAAAATTGAAACAAAAATATAATATAGTGCAACCTCTTCCAACTTTGTGTCTTCTGGATATATTGGGATAAAATTCTCAGAATGCCTAGGCTTTAACAATTTTGACCAGAAAATCTGAGAATCACAATCCCAGTTCATCTTGGAGTATGCCCACTGAGGAAAGCTATCGTACAATACTTTAGACTGAAATCTATAGAGGGTAACTGAATTTTTTGGTGACTGGAAACCTCTTCTGGGCTGTTTGCTAAAACAATTTAAAAATGTGATTTATGGGTTTGATTATTAGAAAGGGAAGACTAAGGAAAGAAGGAAATTATGTTGTAACCTAAGAAACAAAAGATAAAATATACATGTATTTGTTAACTGCTGTTAAGAAGATCAGAAACTGATTTTTCTTTATTTTTTAATCTTTCTTTTCTTTCTCTTCTCTATTTTTTGTTTGTATTTTTTTCACTTACTAATTATTTTACTTTCCTTACTTACTTTCAACTTCACACATATAAATATATATAAGATATGATTTGTTTGCCTTAACACATTAATTAAAACCATAGGAGAACAGCATGTTACTTTTAGTTGATTTGAAAATAAAGAAATGTCAGATTCTTCAAACAGCTTGCATTTTCTTCGGTTTTAGGAATAAATCCTATTTTCAGTGCAAGCTAGGATCTTTATTTTAGAAAATGTTGAGGGTATATTAGTAGGCTATGTGTATTTCCAAGCAGAATGCAGGCAACATTATGCTAGTTTGCTAAATAGAAATACAATTGGTTTTGTTGTTTTTATAGATTGTTTTGTTTTATATTAGAGTGAAAATTATCAAGCAAAAATTAAAATAATACAATTGTAGTAAAATAAAAGGTACACATAAAAGTAATTAAGATAAAAAAAACCCATATGATATTTTAAATAGTGTTAATATATATTTATCTCAGTCCTTTAATGCAGGCATCTTCAAACTCAACAAGTTTAAGACTCGTGGACTTCAGTTTCTAGGCCTTCAGCATCCCATGCTGACCGGGGAATTCTGGGAGTTGAAGTTCACAAGTCTTAAAATTGCCAAGTTGGAAGACCCTTGCACTAATGCAAGGATGTCAAACTCATATTGTCACAGCGGCATCACATGACGTATCAGGACTTTTTTTCTCTTTTGCTAAACCGGGCATGGGCATGGACAGTGCATCCAGCCCTCAGGCTGGGAGTTTGACAGTCCTGCTCTAATGCATCATTAAATCTAGTATAGCAGCCAGGCTTGACAATAAACTAAAATGGTGCGAAGTTTTTGCTCTTTAAAAATAACCACCCACAGTAAAGGAACCAGCAGTCAAGGAATATAATGCAGACTATTGTGTAGTAGGTACCAATGAAGTCTTTAAAAAAATATGATGTGTCTGTATTCTACAAAGAAGACAAGCTGGATAGAAATAGAGTATTGATGCTTTTAGACTTTAGTTCTGGGAAAGACACCTGGGAATTTTATGGGTAGCCAAGAAGCAAATCACAGAAAAAATCAATGAAAGAGTTCTAATTCACGGCACAAATGTCCAAACTCAGATTATCATAATTTTGAACACATTATGCTTTCATTTTTCCCAAGCATCTTTTTCTAAACTCAAGTTGCTATCTTGTTAAAACAAATACAGTAACAATATCTTCTTTTCCTTCCTTGTGGTTGGATAGAATTATATGTGTTCAACTGGTAGCAGTATAAAATGTGTGTCCATTTTAGCCATAAGTGTTGATACTGAATCAATAATATATTCTAGCAAATGTTTCTGACAGACCAAAGTGATTTTATTTATAGCAAGTTATTTTTTTATCCAGGGGTGGGATTCAATTTTTTTTACAACTGGTTCTGTGGGCGTGGCTTAGTTGGGGTGTGGCTTTGTGGTCATGTGACTGGGTGGGCGTGGCCAACTTGACATCACTCATGTCAAGGGGCGCTTCTCCTCATCTGACCTCTCATGACAGTGGGGATGCTGCAATGGTCATAAGTGTGAAAAATGGTCATAAGTCACTTTTTGCAGTGCCATTGTAACTTTCAATGGTCACTAAATGAACTGTTGTATGTCAAGGAATACAAAATTACAAAAAGCTTCTTTGCTTGCAAAAAGCTGCCCTAAATACCAATCATTAGATTAAAAATACCTGCAAGCCGGAGTTACAAATCAGACAGGGTGCCAGAGCACCTTGAGGAATTAAAATAGTTAAAATGCAGTGATAACTATCAGCAGCCAACTCTTGCTCATAAAGTGAAACCCTTTAGCAGACAGGTCATTTAAATTCTCCAGAAAGAGCACACCCAGGAGAAGCAATCCTTAGATCCATTTGCACCACTTAAAGATACCAGCTGATCTCATTCACATCATAAGATATCCTAAGGAAATCACCCAGATTTAAGGAAAGGTCACATGCCCCCCAGAAAGGTAGTAAAAAATCAGTGCTAAGCTTGCATCCTGCCTCTTGGAAGTACATCCCAAAAGGACAGTGCCAGATACCACTAAAGCAGTGAAGGAAGACCCCCCTCTCCAGATAGAAAAAGAAACCATGAAGCAGGAAAAAATTCAAACACAATACAAATAATTAAACCACAACAGTAGCTATTGCTTTTGAAGCTGAATAGGGAAAATTATCACATCAATAAACACATGATTAAACGTCACCAAGCACAGAATTAACCTTCACCAAAAACCAGTTTTAGACCAAAACTTGTGTAGTTCGGAGAACCTGCAAATACCACCTCTGACTGGAGATTTTACAGTATCCTTTCCCTGCCATACACTCCAAGCCACACCCACAGAACCAGTAGTAAAAAAATTTGAATCCCATCACTGCACAGCAAGGAGGCTGCTGATAGGCTGCCTCCCTCCTCCTGGGACCACTGTTGAGGCTCAAGCCTGGAAATTTGCCTGTCTGTTTACTCATTGTCTATACAGGTAGAGCTCAACTTATGACCTAACTGAGCCCAACATTTCTGTTGCTAAGTGAGATCTTTGTTAAGGGAGTTTTGATCAATTTGATGACCTTTTTTGCCACAGTTTTTAAGTGAATCACTGCAGTTGTTAAGTTAGTAACACGGTTGTTAAGTGAATCTTACTTCTCCATTGACTTTGCTTATCCGAAGGTCACCAAAGGTGATCATATGACCTTAGGACACTGCAATGATTATAAGTATGAGTCAGTTATCAAACAACTGAATTTTGATCACATGACTAGGGGAATGCTGCAACAGTTGTAAATGTGAAAAATGATCATAAGTCATTTTTTTCAATGATGTTATAGCTTTGAACAGTCACTAAATGAACTGTTGTAAGTTGAGGACTACCAGTATTATAGGTCGAGGCGTTCCATTCTTTTTCTCCCTTCACTATAGCTCTGGTCCACCCAAGATGCTTTTATAAAAACAAGCTCTATCTGTATTTTGATACTAGCCATATTCACATTATATTTGATTTCATTTACAGATTAGTATTTAATAAGCCACAAAGCTTTGCTTTTCCACACCATCTTCAACTGGTTCATTTCATTAAACAAATTCCTAGGAAGCAATGAAAACTTTTGTCCTATTGCTTGAACTCATCATACCAGTTGACCATTTGTGTAACTTTCCAATTTTTCATATATTTTGAATGGTCATGGAAAAAGAACAGATTGTTCTCTCAGAATGTCATCGTGTTTGTGAGCTTCTCTGATTTAGTTAGGTTTTATACCTCCTACCTTCTTTTTACATCTCCACCAACTGTGTTCTAGTTATTTTTGCCTTGGTTATATGCTTATCTCTCTCACACACACATACATACACAAGACACACACAGAGATATATCCTTACACATACACTCACAAAAAACATGTGACTAATATTCTTTCTTCCTAAATAAATAAATAGATAGAAGAAAAGCCAAGAGTTTGGGAATGTGAAGAAATTAACTTCACTGGGCTCTAAATGATCCATGGGTATTTCTGTACATGAATCCTAACCATAAAATAAAAGAGGACTTCTTATATCCCTAGCAGAATAGTCACATAGGCAGCTTTTTCCGAGGGCAATCAGACAGATGTGAACATTTCTCTGTAAAGGAAGTTTATTGCTTATTGCTGATTGTTATTTTTACTTTGGTTGTTTTCTTGTAAGCCACTCAGAGTTACAGTATTTGAGTTGGGCAGCCATATAAATTTCTTTCAATAAATATATAAAGTGAGCCTCTCTCATACAAACTCAATGACCAGGGAGAAGTCTTTTTATGGCTATTTTCAAATCTGTGAGTTTTCTTCCCGGCTGGCATTTTGAAATGACAAAATGATAGAGGAAAAACACTCTTCTTAGTTCTATTAAAAGAAACAATGGGTAGATCTTACAAAAGATACTGTCTTGCAGTCCCATCCATGACTGTCTCCTGGACAAATATAGCACTAGTAGCATGGACATTTATCGTCTCTGATATTTGCCTCTGAGACTACTATATTTCTGGAATAGTGCAAACCTTTTCAATTTGGGCAATCCATGTCTTTAAAGAAGGGAAAAGGAAGACAGTACAGAAACAGATTCGTCCAGTGCTTTACTGGATTGTGACTATATTCATCTATTGGTATTAACAGAAAAAGTGATTATTATTAGGACTAACAAAAAGGCTACAAAAAGGATTGTAATCCAGATTCTGGATGTTATTTTTAAACAGGAAGAAGACAGGAGAGCGTGAGCATAGTTGAAAAGCTGCAGCCTACTTTCAGCAATGTAGGAAATAAAGTTTTATAATTAAAATAGAAACGTCATGACTCATGAGATGGTAGGTGTAGCAAAATGGATCGTAATCAGTGAGTAGGAGAAGGAGGAGCCGATGCCTTATATGGCAAAGAAGAATGTAGAAAGAACAAAAGCCAGAGGCTTTTTACTAAGATAAGTTGTTCAAGAACAAAGTTATAGTTGCTCATCCAAATGTCTCAGCTGTTTTACAAGGACAGGGACATAAGGTGGGATTATGGCATTTGTGTGGAAAGGGACTGTGTCATAAGCAGAGCGAGGCCCTGAAATTCTCCCAATCAACTAATCAGGTCCAAAACTGAGTCTGTGAACAATGACCAACAGATCACCATTTGTACCAACAGTACAAATTATAATTTGTAGCGAACATTATGATATATATAATTTACTCTGTTTCCTTATTTCTCAATTACTTGCTCTATATGCATATTGCCTTCGTTGTAATGTGATGCATCATTTTGAACTGCTGCTTAACTGTGAAAGACAATGTACAAAAACTCTCTTCTTGGATGCAGATTTTTTTTAACCATCAGAAAGCAGGATTTTAGCTGGCCAAAGCATTCAGGATAGATTGTCAAGATTGATGAGCATTAGGAAAAAGAATGAGGGATGTTTTGCTGATGGTTTAGTGATGAATAAATCTTATAGTAGAAAAGGCCAAATACACAGTTTAACTGGAATGCTGTATTTTACACAGGAGAGAGAAGCTGACAAATGTACCTATGATGCTATTGCACTGTTATACCAAGGGAAACAACAACATAGATAATTGGTTTTTATTTATTCTGCCACCTTGTCACATATTTAGGTACATTTAATGCAAACTAAAAAAGGACCTTATCACAGTGCCTTCTCAAAGCATAACATGGAAAAAGTGAAACATGAATCGCTTGAGACTGAAAAAAGATACAATTTCAGTATCTTATGCAACAAATTCACTGGAGCCAAACTCTTCCATTAAGTTACAAGACATCAACTAGTCAGTTAAGTGCAAGAAATTATATTTTGGGAGAAAGAGGCAAAAATCTGTGTGGGAATTTATAACTTTTCACTCTACATGAATGAATACAGTGCATTAGCCTTTTCAGATGGTTGGATGCTGTCAGGTTAATCAAGGAAAGATCCAACCTAGAAATAAGAATAAATTTCCTGACAGAACAATTAATCAGTGGAACGGCTTGCCTCTAGAAGTTGTAACTGTTCCATCACACGAGGTTTTTTTTTTTTAATTGAACAGCCGTTTGTCCGGAATGGTAAAGAATCTCTTGCTTAAGCAGGAGATTGGACTAGAAGAGGTCCTTTCCAACTGTATTATTCCATTAGCAAGGATCCATTCAACTCAAAGACTTAGGAATCTTATCTTTTACTATAACTACAATAGAAAAAGTTCTTCCATTTTAATATTCATATTTAATGTAATTTTATGCTCCCTCCCAAACCTGATCCTAAATTTCACATTCCATGCCCTGAACATTCAACTTGCCACCCACAAGTACTGCTTTTTCTGCTTCCACCCCCTGTTTGGCTTAGTCACAGTGTGTAGGAAACCAACACCTGCAATACTCACTTTCTGTGCTACTTTGTCTTGTGAGAATTTCGGTTGTTTGATACTGTACTATACAATGTCCTGTTGAGCTGTGCCTGTCCTTGAGGCTAGAATGGAAGGATTTCATACATATATAAACATATAATTTAGCCAAATTTTTGAAGAACAGAGGAAGCTCTCTCTCTTAATCAAGCCTAGCCTTGACTGTTCTGAATACCAATGGTTGCTGGGATCTCAGGCAGTCATGGCTCCTTTCTATCACATGCCTTTCCACTGGAAATGTCAGGAACTAGAGCCTGAATCTTCTCTGTGCAAAACTTATACATTGAGCAAAACGGTGATAAGGAATGATTATCAAAAAAACCATGGGACCATAATCTGAGAAAAAAAAAAACAACGAATAGGTAGTCCTTGCTTAATTACAGTCATTGGAATCAGCATTTCTATCACTAAGTGATACATTTGTAAAGCACATTATCACATGACTACATCACTACAATCCCAAGTGTCCCATTTGATCAGTGAGGATCATGGGTCATCAAGCAAGGGCTTAATTTAACTCTATTGTGTGACTCCCTGCCAGTTCCAACAAGCAAAGTCAGTGGAGAAGCTAGCAGGAAGTCACGAGCCCAGGAGATTTGGTGGAGCATGGACGGTGCTGCAACTCAGTGTGAGTGCAGGTGGGCAGGAGACAGTGTGTCACGATGTGGCACAAGGGTAGGCAGGTAAGGGGAGGTGATGTTGTGTCATGATTGCAGGTACGGAGAAGATGCTATGGTGCAGCATGAGTGTGGGTTGGTGGGAGATGGGTGCAAGTGAGGGCAAAGGAGGGGGTATTGCAGCATCACACAATCATGGTGGGCAAGCAGACACTATTGTGCGCAGTTGGTGAGATATGGCAGGCAGGTGGGCTGTACAAAGCACAGTTCCCTGAGAACTTGTATTCCACAACAGACTCATTGGGAGAAAAAAAATGGCAGGAGCTATAGTTCTTACAGGAGTGACTTGCACATTCATTGCCAGCTCACTTCCCGTTCACTTTGTAGCAGGCCACAAATGGTGATCATGTGACTAGGGGGGGGATGTGATGGCTGGAACTTTGAGGACAATTGACAAGTACCAATTGTTAATGCTGTCCCAGCTTTTAACAGTCCCTGGACAAGTAGTGGTTAACCAAAGACTACTGTCCATCCTGCCTCCTAAAAGCCAGAACAACTCCAGATGTTGAGCCAGATTAGAATCTATAATGTAACAGAAAGAAATGTTATGTGTTTTAATTAAATCCACTTTAATTACATTTAAATTCAATAGCAAAATTATGTTTTTTTTTCTCCCAATCCTGCTCACCTTTGGCAATAAACACCACCCAGAAATTGAGTAGGGCCTATTTATTTATTGGATTTATTAAACCCAAGAAAAGTTGATTATACATGCACATAATTTTTTTTTAATGATGCTGTTACTAAACTCATACTTCTAACCTGAGCTACAGATAATTGCAGTGCCTAAAAGTAAGAAAAGTAAGAATTAACTAGCTTAGTTTTGCTCAAGATTGTAAATGCATATTAGTGGAACTAATAAAAAATGGGGATGATACAAACCAGAAAGCAATGCAACATGCAGCATGTTGAATTTGAAAATGAGCTATTGAAAATTTAGAAGCCACTAAGTTCATTGAAGTAGGACATAGGGAAGAGGCATAAAATACATGTATAATTTTTAAAGAGTTTTTAAAATAAGAGGATTGAGATCAATCAATGCCCTTCTTCCCAAATGTCAAAGTTTCTTTAGTACTAATTTATTAAAACCATGATAGTGAAAGCTGGCACAACTTCCATTATTTTATTTTCTATCAACCATAAAAAGAATTGCAATTTTTCTTAGTTTAGCCTATTGCATTGTTTTCTTTGTCACCAATCATTTCCTGTGTAAAGTAAATCCATATTTATTATAATTCTTTAGTACTATTACACTGATATAAATATGCCTCATGTAAATATTACAATATTATTATTATTACTATTATTATTCTTTTATTCATTAAACATGAAACTCGGTCAACTGAACGTTTAAAAATGTATCACAAATATCATTGACTGGTGCTGATGGTTGATACTGGTTGCTGCCAGCATCCTAGCTATCAACCAAGCATTTTCTTAAAATTACGATGTTCTGAGTACCATAGTTTTTTCAGTTCTACTTGCAGGAAGCTGCAATTTCTTGATGTAGTTTGTAAAATTCTTGGACATAGTACCAAAGGCCTCAATGACAATGGGTATCACTATTACGTATTTCATCCATAATCGCATAGTTTCAATGGACAGGTCAGGATATTTCGTGATTTTCTTTCCAGTTCTTTTTCTTAGACTTTGGCATTTCCTGGCACAGTGATATCAATAAATTGTATGCTTCTGTTTTCAACAAGTGTGATATCTAGTGTGTTGTGTTCCAAATGATGATCCGTCTATACTCAAAAGTAGTAGTAGTAGTTATTGCATTTCAGGTTCATTGTATGATTATCCAGATGTTTAGACTGGATTTGGCATTTTTATCCACCTACCAAGTTCTTCCTAAGGACAGATGGGCAGATGTTGATGTTTGATGGTGTTAGAACTGAGGGCGAAGGTTCATTCTCCAAGTTTGTGGGTTGGTTTCCAAATGTTTCATTACCAGCCTAGTTAACATCTTCAGCAGAGTTTAGGGGATGTCAGTGTCAGTGTTCTTCTGTTTATAAGGATTTCAGGTGTGGGCCTTGTGATGGGTCAGCTATGAGTCATCAGTGAATCTTGTGATAGGTCTTGTGATGAGGAGGTTTCATGGCAGGATGGAAGCTGAGTAAAGCTCTCTTTTGCAATTGATTAATAGTGATTTTGTCAATGCCGATGTCAGCTTTAGAATCCATATTAGCATCAGAAGCTTCCACGCTGCCACATTCTTGAGCCTGGGAAGAGGGGAGAGGGGAATTTCATGGAGCGTATATGGCTAGACATAATAGCATTCTTTTTTAAAGTCAAGGTTATGTTATTCCTGCACCTGGCTGAGGAGTGGTTGAGGGGATATCTCAAGTTGGGACAGATGGTGATTGGGGCATGTGATGGAATGATGTGTGCAGGGGGTGGATTTATAATTTTTTACTTATTGGAAGGAAACCCGGAACTTTCAGATTTGGGATTTCCCAGATGTGCCAGTTTACTACTCTAATAAAAGGAAACTTTGAGGACATATCTGTCTCGGAATTATTTATTGGAGTTGAGGTTTTCTGGAACGCTGACAGCCGATGGTGGTGCTCCAGTTGTTCTGGGATTGCACTCAAAGTATGTATTATTATTGGTACTACTTTTGTTTTCTTTTGCCACAATCAGTCTATTTTTTATTATTATAATTGTTATTGCAAAATTGATATATTCGCTGAGAGGTATTTCTATTATAATAGAAATAAAGCTTACTACTTTAAGCAGATTGCTATCAATACATTTTCTATGGTAGGGACAAATCCCTAGATTACTTGATATATTGCTACTATAATGTATATTTAATTTAATAATTTATATTTAATCTAGTCTAAATGTATAATTTATTTATAATTGAATAGTTTGTATCTTATCATAATTGTATGAAGTTAACATTCCTGCTTTTATCAGTGAGCATACATTTTGGCTTTGATTTTTCTATCAGGCACAAATTACTAGGGTAAAAAATAACTATATACACACTTAGAAAATTATTATGGAAGGGGCTTGGGTCCATGTTAAGCAATTGCTCTATGTATATCCTATATTAAAGGCAGCAAGACACATTTAACTTTGACTCTCATATCTTTAACTAATATTTAAAGACCACCCTAGTTTAAAACTATAAAGTAAATGAGAAGGATAAAATTCTAGGCTTATAAGTGCCTTGTTATTTTAGATAAGCATACTGTCAATCATAATTTAAATTATTTCAGCTGTTGCAAGATCAATTTGGATTTCCTAAAGCAGCAAAATAATGGTATCTTTGATTAAAATGGTTGTTGGTTTTACAATTTAACCCATATACATTAGCAAAATCTAAAATTCCCAAGTTATTGCCAGTTCTTGGAACATAGTTTTAATAATTCTAATTATTATTTTATAAATTACAATACATCACCAGGATGGACATTAATTATTTTCAGTAAGAGCTGAAATATTCCATTTTAACAATCAAATAACAAAGGATTTTTAAAATGGTATGTTCTTTGCAGCCTTAAAATGATCTTAATTCAATAAAAGATTACTGTTGTACAGCAGATAATATTTTGAGTGTGTTGGTTCTTACTTTATGTTGGAAGTGTAAAACAGGTGAGAAGATTCTTACTGTTATGATGTTCCAAAAGCAATAAGATATAAAGAGATAAATATGAATTATATATTGTACTAAAATCTGAATCCTATCACTGTATCATGTATTCTGATATTTAATAATAGAGACAGTCCTCGAGTTACAACTAGTTATTGAAAATTATGACAGAACTCCCCATATTTATATAATTTATTTATTTTATTTTTATTTATTTGATTTGTCAATCATTTACAAGATAATAGGTATAAGTATACACATAGTTATGAATACATGAAATGGGTACATATAAGAAAAAATAAAAGAAACAATAGGACAGGGAAGATAGGTATGTTGGTGCGCTTATGCATGCCCCCTACAGACCTCTTAGGAAAGGGGTGAGGTCAATAGTAGACAGTCTAAGGTTAAAGTTTTTGGGGTTTGGGGAAGAAACCACAGAGTCAGGTAGAGTATTCCAGACATTGACCACTCTGTTGTTGAAGTCGTGTTTCCTGCAATCAAGTTTGGTGCTGTTAACCTTGAGTTTGTATCTTTGTTTGCTCTTGTGTTGTTATGGTTGAAGCTGAAGTATTCATTGACAGGTAAGTCATTGCAATGTATGATTTTATATGTCATACTTAGATCAGACCGAAGACAGCGTAATTCAGGGTTTTCTAGGTCTAGAATTTCAAGTCTGGTGGCATAAGCTATTCTATAACGAGTAGAGGAGTGGAGAACTCTTCTTGTGAAATATTTCTGGACTTTTTCAACTGTGCTAATATCAGATATGTAATGTGGGTTCCAGACTGATGAGCTGTATTCAAGTATTGGTCTAGCAAATGTTTTGTATGCTCTAGTTAGTAGTATGATATTACTAGAGAAAAAGCTACGTAGGATTAGATTAACAACTCTTAATGTCTTTTTGGCTATGTAGTTACAGTGGGCTCTAGCACTTAGATCATTAGAGATGAGTATTCCAAGGTCCTTTACAGAGCTTGGATCATCAACAAGGTCTTGACTATTCAGCTTGTATTTTATTTTCTGATTTATTTATTTTTTGCCAATATGTAAGACAGAGCATTTATTTGTTGAGATTTGAAGTTACCATTTGTTTGACCATTCTGATACATAGTCAAGATCTTTTTGAAGGGTAGCAGTATTGTCTGTGGTATTGAACAGCTTTACATCTTTACATTGTAATGCAGGTTCGAAGTTCCAACGGCAGAATGCATTTTGGGTGCTTGGCAGTTGAGCTGCATTTACACCATTTACAGGTCTGTGATTTATGACTTTTGGCTGGAAACCAGGGTTTACTTCTGGTTTCCAGCAAAAAAAAATGCCCATTGGCTAAAATTCATTCACTTAGCGCTATGATGTTTGCTTAATGACTGCAATATTTGATTAACAACTGTTGAAAAAATTTTGTAAAATCAGGCATAGTCAAATGGCAACCTACTTATGACCTTAGTTTCAGGTGGAATTATTATCATAAGTCAAGGACTACCTCTGGATTTATTGAGCATAGCATAACCCCAACAACACTCTGCTTAATATTGGTAAGAAGTATGACCCTGATGTAGAATCCTGGATCATTGTTACATGTTCACTTTCCAGTTAGGAACTAGCTTTCTATTGATGTACAATAATGGAAAGACTGATCAAGACTTTCCAGATTGCTAAGATTTCATGCTGTATTTAAAACTGAACTGAATGTACTATAATTATTATTTCTTTTTGCAACTTCTTTTTATGCTTTTTGCTTTTTTTATTTGTTCTCTTTTTTAATACTAAAGCAATAAAAAAAACCCAGTAAAATATTTACGAGATTCATAAAGACTACATATTATCACCAGAGAAAAAAATTGAATTCATCACAATCTATTGAGAGAAACACCTTTTAAAAAGGCAGTTGTAACATTATCTCTAACATTTCTACATTCAGTATAGCTACCAGCCAAATTCAGAAACAACACTTTCTCTTCCCCCATCCTTTCTGTTCCTCACTTACCTTTGTGGATTAGGTAGGTAATTACTGCTAGTGGAAAATAATACAATTCAAATATGCCTTTGGATTTTCCAGTCCCACTAAGTCTGAAATTAAGTAGCCAAAAATGTCAATATAGGTAGGTCAGAAGGACAGGAGGGCTAAAATACATAATAGTTGGAATTTCCAACTACAAATATTGCTTCCTTAACAATCAGTGACTGTTTGAAGTTAAAACAGCACTGAACGAGGGGTACTTATGACCAGTCCTCAAAGATCCAGCTATTGCAGCAAGGCCCCCATGGTCACATGATCACAATTTGTGCTTTTGGTAGCCAGAAGTATTCAAAGACAATACAGAGTCTCACAATCACAATTTGTGATCTTCCCACTGATTTCCAACAAGCAAAATCAATAGGGAAGCTGGCAAGAAGTCACAATTCAGGATCACAAGGTCCTCATTTAATGACCTGCAGTAATTTACTTAATGGTAGCAACTGGATACTGCCAAAACCGCTATCGTTAAGCAGCACAGTTACATTAATTTGTGCTTTGCGATCATGCCACTTAGCAATGGAATTTCCAGTTCCTTTTATTATTGTTGAGCAAGGATTATCTGTATATAAATAGATACTTAAATACAATAAAGCTCTGCTTACACCGATTGTTGTATTCTTTAAAATTTGACAGATGTCAGATTCATGCTTAAATCAAACAAGGGTTTGTGCTTTCCTTTTAGTTTGCATGCATTGTGTAAACCTTTCTGTTTTAGTTCATAAACTATACAAACTAATTTTATATTAGTTATAAAATTATATTATAATTTTGTGCATTGTGCAAATTCATTTGGCAAAACTTCTCAGGCTTCAGCAGCCCACTTCTGGGAAATATTGGTTTAGAATGAATCAAGTCATTATAGGATTTCTTGAATAGGATGACCATTTATATGTACTTCCCAAAAGAAATTACATCACCATAAAAGAAGATACAGGTATAGCATATAAGTCAATTTACACTTAAAAATACAGAACAAAAATTCCTATGACAACACAATATTCCCTAATCAGAGTAGGAAAGACCAAGCCTGGATAATACATGATCTTTCCCAGGCTGCTAACTTCAAGAACTCTTCCAATTTCTTTGATATTAAAACAGATTAGAATGGCTTTCCTAATAGAAAAGAGATGATCATATTTTCAGTGCCTAAAGATGTTTGGTGTAAAGCTTATTGGCCACCATTTAGGGAAAGACAAATTGTTATGTTTTGGCACAAATCTATCTTATCACAATCTTTATTGGCCATGCTGTTTGGGCTGATGAGAACCGAATTTCAAAATTTCTGGAAGTAAATTATATCTACACTTCCATGATCATAAATACATAACAAGATCACAAATCCATAAATATGCAATCCATCTATATGATGAGAAGAACATTGCTCTATTTTTTAGCTACTAATAATAATATTTAAGTAGATATTGCTTCAAAGAAAGGCATGTGCTGTGAGCTGAACTCATACTCACCTTTGAAAGGAATAACCTGTCTTTGGTTATTTATTATTTTAACCAATACTGCTGGCTCAAGATGTGTCTGAGCAATTTTCAATAATATTTGTTCTCTAGTCACATCATTCAGAATGTGATTGTTGCCATTCTCTGCAAGGCATATGGTTTGTTCCTAGATTATTATTTATAATGCATTTTTCATAATTTAAGAAAGCAGCTTAAAATGTGTAAATGAAATTATAAACTCAATCTAATTCTGCAGCATGACTCTCTTTTCACAATACAACTCATTTCCTTGATTGCAATTCCCTTGCTTCAGTGATAACCGCTTATGCACATGTTGTGATTAGACATAAGGAGCAATAAACGTAAGGAGCAAATATAATCTGTTTTTTTAAAAAACCTATTAAAGTCAAATCAAACCTAATTAGATAATCATAAGATAAACAGTTTGGGTGTTATTTTGACTTGTTCTAAACACTTTAGAAAGTGTGGCTAATGGAGCACAGCTATTATGAATAATGTAGTCATAAGTGGTAAAGTATCTATGTTTAGTAAAGCTAAACACAACATATACATACACAATCCCCACCTCCATGACTTATAGTATGTATCTGCAAGCAATGATTAGGCAGCATGTCCCTATAGACCTGGCAATTTAAATTTAATTTAGGGGAACAGTTTACATTTTCCCATGTACTGGGTGTACATACAATATTTTGCTTGATTTTCCACAGCAGTTGTTATGAAGGAGGTAGAGTAAACAACTGAGCATCAAATAATTATGCCACAATGATAAAGTTACAGGGTACAATCAGAGTATAATTTTGTTGTGTTACAATTTACTAATCCATTTTATGCTTTCTGTAAAACTGATTCTATCAGTCAATACTTCTGATCAAAGTATGCTTATACAATTCCTTTTTTCAGAGAGCAGATTGGTCTTTCTGATTTACCTTTTTAACCAAGGACTGCCCTTAGAGGATAACATTCACATCATATGAATAGAAACAGATAGACCAAGAGCTTTTTTCTTTTTCTCCTGCCTCCATCATGGCTTCAAAAATTTACCCTAACCATCATTTTAAAAAATGTATTTTGTACAAGACTGCAGTGGAAGTTGCTTGTAATCAGGATTAGGAATATTAAAGCCACTGTCTTTCATAGTACTCCACTTCAGAGTGTTTTTATCATCTCAGGCATTTGTTCAAATCTTCAGACTACAGTGCCACCCCAACGATTAAAAAATGGGTCAAAAACGGATGGTTCTTCTAAATATTAATGAGCTACAGCACTCAGCAACTCCTAGTAGCATGGATGTTTACTTTAACCTTAGACTGTCTACTATTGACCTTACCCCTTTCCTAAGAGGTCTCTAGGGGGCATGCATAAGCACACCAACATGCCTACGGTCCCTGTCTTATTGTTTCTTTTTTATTTTTCTTATATGTATCCATGTATTCATAACTATGTTTTTACTTATACCTATTATCTTGTAAGCAATTGACAAATAAAAATAATAATAAAATAAATGTGTATTGGCAAGATCTGAAGGGCTAGAAGTCTACCCTTGATTTAATATCTTCAACTTTGATACTACAATATTTTGGAAGTTCTTTGTCAGATGCAAAGAATCATACATTAAGTTGCAGTTCAGAAGTTTTATTGTTCCAGCCCATACACAAGAATATAGTCAACTGAAGTTCAATACTAAATTGGTGCCAGACAAAGATTAACAGAATTCAAGAGGGACTGGACTTGGACCATTTGTGGCGATGTAACAATTCGAAGCGAATTGTGCTGCTCCCCAGCTCTGCCTGTTCTTATCCTACACTCTTGGTTAAAGCTCAAATAGCCACAGAGGCTGGGGTTGTTCAAAATTTAACAATGTTCAGTTCTTGTTAATGCCACTGAATCAGGATCTATTTCTGATGGCTACAGGGACAACTGATTTTCATCTCAACTTAGTATTATGTTGTTCAAAGACAATGCACTGAAGGTTTCTTTACTTTTCCTGAGAAAGTTGGCTGATGTGTAACAAGAGTTTTTATGTTTAATAGTGCACTGGATTTAAATGAAATTCTATCCTTCTCAGCAGAGAATTTTATAAATCCTTTTGAGCAAATATTTCATCACCAGGAAAACAAATTGCTTACTTTTATAATAATGGAAGGATTCCAGGAGTTGGCGCAAATGTTTTTTTAAAATACTGTATGGTAACCACACAGTATTAGACTTCATGAAACTGGATTTGCTGGTGGTAAACTTCATTTGTAGAGCTGCCACTGTTGAGTAGTAACAGACCTCCTGCAGAGACAGTTACAAAGTTACCAAGGAACCAGAAATAATAAATTTTACTCTGAGGGTGTCTTTGTAAGCATGAACTATAACCAGAGCAGTCTAACATCACCAAAGCTACAGCTAAGAATCTGATGTTTGGTTCTTTCTATTGAAGGGTCATTGAGTTGGCACATCAATAAATCCTTTCATAGTAGCTAATACAGTACATCAGAACCATGAATTGTTATGTTAGTACTAGATACACTATTATGTGTTCTAGAATCAGCAAAAGAAAAAAAATGAAAGCTCATATTTTTTTAAAAGTCAGTAAAAAAAAACCTGTAACACAAAAAAACACTCCAGACTATAATTATGCAGATTTATGCATATGTAATATTACATCTAATTTGAATGTAGTCTAAGAGCAGTGAAGGTTACATGCTTGATATTCCAACATTGTTAATTTTTTAAAGCTGCCGCATTGGCTGCTTTCTGTAATAATTACATTGGGGGTCTAACATTTTTTTTCTTCTGGTCCAGATGCTTCTGCATGATTTCATGCAATGTCTCAGATGACAATATTTTTACATTAAAAGCAATTATGTTGCTGATATTTCCCAAAATCCTATGCAAGAGTATAGACCTTGTGAGATGTGACTATTTTGTGAGGGGCTGGCTATTAGTCTTTCATTAGGAAATGCTGCAAATAATTTAAGGAGTATTCTTGAATCTCTGGACCTTGAGTCCTTCCTTCCAAGAACATAAAACAAATCGGCATTTATTTTGTATGTAAATATTATAAATATTTATGTAAATATTGAATTTTTTTATCAAAAAAAGAGCAACTTTTACCCAAAATCAGGAAAAACAGGCAGGCAGATTTAGTTGCTCACAGAATCACAAATTCACTCTATCTTTCTGCCATTGGCTACTGTGTAACCTAACAGTTCATTTAGTGACTGTTCAAAGTTATAATAGCACTGAAAAGAAGTGACTTATGACAATTTTTCACACTTAAGACCATCCCCATGATCATGTGATTAAAATTCAGATGCTTGGCAACTGGCTCATATTTTTGACAATTGCAGTGTCCCTGGGTCATGTGATCAATTTTTGCAACCTTCTTATAAGCCAGCTTCACTTTACAACTGTATTGCTAACTTAATAATGACCAAAAAGGTCATATAACGGGGCAAAATTCACTTAACAAATGTTTCGTTTGGCATCAGAAATTTCGGGCTCAGTTGTGTTTGTAAATTGAGAACTACTTGTATTTGGTTTTGTTTTATGAAATTAACCTAATTTCATGGGAGGAAGAAAATCATAGAAAGAAGGTACAATTTCTCTCCTCAATGAATGCTTCTTACAACTGACATACTTACCCAAACGCTGCTAATATAAAACAGAATTGGATTTGTTTGGGGCTGTTCAGTCATTGTTATTCTATATAGTATTATGTTCTATCCATTTCAGTGGGCAGGGAATGCCTGTTTCTTCCTGATCAAAACTTCATCAGTAATGTCATGCCCCTGGTGGAGACTGACTCTGAGGGAGAGGAGGAAAAGCCGACAAGGAGTGGAAGTGTGGCTCCAGAGGTTGTGGGGGAGGCTGGGGAAGGGCAGAGGCTGGCTGAGCAGTCAGAGGAGGTCCCAGGCCCATCCCCTATCCATCCTAGGGCACACAGGGAGGAGAGGATAAGGGAGAGATGTGGTCTCTTCGGGAGGAGAAGCCCTTGATCCTCTTCATGGGCTGCAGGTGTGACAACTGAATAAGAGTTTGGACCTGCATACTGGCAAATGCTGGAAACAAATTGTGTAAATATCTCTAGTTCATAGTCCTCTCTGAGTTTGGCACCCTTCCCAGTGTGTGCTATCTGTGGACATCCTCCAGCCCTTATCTTGCCTGGTTTGTGTTGCTTTTTTTCCTTCTTCGTATAACTGTATGGGAGTTTTTTTGTCTTCCATCAAAGATATTCAGAACTTGGAAGCAAACTGAAGGAATAAAAGGGGCTTCACTTGTTTTCTGTGACTGTGTTTATTTTGTATCCCACCCCGGGTCATCACAGGTAATAGCTATTTCTATTCTTCCAGTTCACTAAACACTTAATGTCCCTGCTAATCAACCTTCCAAGAGAAGCTGTTCAGAGAGATGGCAGTGGAAGGAAGATATTTTATAAATAAGGTAAGAAATTTACAAATAAAATAAAATAAATAAATACAAATAGAAAATAGAGATGACTATTATGATGCTTTATATATCATATATGAAATACTGTGCGCAACCATCATGTATGAAATACTGTGCGCAGTTCTGGTTGCCACCTTCCAAAAAGTATATAGGGCAGAGATGGTATTGAGCAGATAACACATAACAGATAATCAGAGTTGGAAGGGACCTTGTAGATCATCTAGTCCAACCCCCACCCAAGTGGTTCTGACCAGTTCTGGAGAAGCAGTAGCAGAAAATTTGAGTAGTTTGGAAAATCAGCAACTACCACTGGAGATGTTATAGTATCCTTCCCCTGCCATGCTCACCAAGCTAGGGCCACAGAACCGGTAGTAAAAATATTTGAATCCCACCACTTATATAGGGGTATAAGGGAAGTTAGAAAAGGTTCAGAGGGCAGCTATGATCAAGGATCTAAAGCAGCTTCCTTATGAGGAAAAGTGGTAATTTAGGCCTTTTTAGTCTTGAAAGATGAATGAGAGAAGATAATAACTCAAGTGTTCATGATTTGGATAAAGTGGACAAGAAGAAGCTATCTTCCTCTTCCAAAAGTCCTGGAACCGGAGGTCACACAATATAATTGCATCTTGAAATAATCAGGACCAAAGAAAAAAAGAAATGTTTTTTACACAATGCATAATTAAATTTTGGGATTTGCTAGTGTGAAATGCAGAGTTAAGCTAATTCATGAAAGTCATGACGATCAATGTCAGGGTGAATCCCCCTAAAGGCCATTTTTCGGAAAATTTGTAACTTTTCTTGTAGATAGTCCTTATATAATGACAGTAATTGGAATTAGAATTTTCATCATGTAGTGATGGGTCTTAAAGTCAATCAGAATAGAGCTGGAAGGAACCTTGGAGGTCTTCTAGTTGCTCAAGTAGGTGACCCTATATATTTCAGACAAGTGGCTGTCCAGTCTTTTTTTTAAAAAACTCCAGTGATGAAATACCTACAACTTCTGAAGCAAACTTTCCACTGGTTAATTGTTCTCACTGCTAGGAAGTTTCTCCATAATTCCAGGTTGCTTCTCTCCTTGATTAGTTTCCATCCATTGCTTGTCTCGCACTCTAGTGCTTTGGAAGATAAGTTGAACCCCTCTTCTTTGTGGCAGTCCCTCAAACAGTGGAATACTGTTATCATGTCCTTCCCAGTCCTTCTTTTCTCTAGAATAGTCAAAGTCAAATCCTTCCACTGTTCTTCATGTGTTTTTGCCTCCAGACCCTTAATCATCTGAGTTGCTCATCTTTGCACTTTTCCAAAAGTCTCAACATCTTTTTTGTAATGTGGTGACAAAAAAAAAAAAGCACATTATATGGTAGCGACAGGCTATCCCAGCCATTGTTACCCCATGGCCATTGTTAAGTGAGGATTGTAGCTCATTAAGAAAGGATGTCCTCCTAACTTCCTGCCAGCTTCCAACAAGCAAAGCCAATGGGGAAGGCTGGTAAGTCCCTGGCTGTTCTGGCACGACAGAAGCATGGCTGGGGTGGGATGAGAGAGCAGCTGCCGGGTATGGGAGAATGAAGTGCCCTTGTTTCAGACGGAAATAAAGTTTCACTTTATTAAAAATAAATTACTAATAATATGTAACCATAAAGAGACTCTGATTATCTAAAATCTAAATCACAATGGATAAAAGGAAGCTAAAGGAGGTGAATGTTTGGAACACTACTCCTCTAAAGTTTAGATACAACCTGATTCATGTACATCTTTTCTTGCTTTGACAAAAGATATCAGTTAATACAATATGGTCGTGTTTCCAATTTCAAGGACACACTGTTTTGAGAGATTTGCCAAAGAAAAATGATGAAATAGTAGATGACCGTTCTTTTTTTTAAACATAAAGCAGACAAAGAAGATAACAAAGGAAGAAGACAAATAATATTCATTGTGGAAAAATGTCTCGAGTTCTGCTTTGGTTTATTTGAAATAAAAAAGAAGTTATCATAAAAATCCCATGAGCAAAATAAAGTTTAAGCACATGAACTGCCATAACAGACTGCCTATGTTAGAACATAGGCAACTAAAGGTGGGCAACTAAAGACCCCAGCCTCACGATCATTCTTTTTGAAGATTCCAGTTTTCTAACATTTTGAATTAGAGAATATATAAGAAGTGTAAAGTAAGTCATAAAATAAGCTTAATGATTGTAAACAGACCACCCGAAAAACTTCCTCCTCCGAATGCTGACACATTCACAAGTGTGACATGGACCCACTCACTTTGCATCATTTTTACCATCTGGTGTGGCTGCTGCTCTTCCCCCCAATGTTAATATAGGCTTATTGATCAAAAGGTTGTCTTGCCTCCCCCTGGGTGTCACCAAATAATCAGTTGATGGGATGCAGAGGCAATGGTGAGATGCTGAAACCAGTCATTTCCGCAGCCTCTGCAAGTGGTGTTCTGTTTAATTTGGTTTATGTTAACCTCTGGGCCCACTGGAAGAATAATCGCCTGTAGTTTGGATAAAAAAAACAAGTAGCAGGATTCAGTATTCCTTTTTTATCAGCATCATTTCTTCCTGCAAAAAAACCCCAATCATCAAAGCACTGATCAATCACAGTAATGTCTGTTTTAGGACTGAAATCATGTCTAATAACATGATGCTAATCAATTGGAGGCAGAAATATAGGGAGGCTTTTAAAAATTTCATACTGACCTAGGATATAACCCATATTTCCCATTTCACATATCCATTTGCAATACATCCATCATGAATTGGAAAAGCAAGCGTTAGTAAAGGTATTCATTCAAAACTTTATTTTCTCACCAAAATGGAGTCAAGCAGGAGAGTTTCACTTTCTACCCAGAAAAGTTTCCACCCAAATCCTTTTTAAAAAAGGATCATTCTATGTATGCATGTTCACCACTTATATTTGAACTCTTCTTTTCAATGTCACTATTTATGCGCCATATGCTACCAGTCCTTTGTGGTGGCCAGATGCTGAACACATGATGCCAACGACAGTGACTGGTAAAAATGTAAAACTAACACTGACACCATCTCATCATTTCACAGGAAAAGATTCATATGCAAATCATGTATTTCTTTTTTCCCATCCTTTCTTTTTATTGCAAGCATCTATTTTTCAGGTCTTTTCAGAATTTCTTGTATTCAGAACTGTTAAGAAAGGGAAGTTAAAGGCTTCAATTATTCCCGCCCTAGTTCTACTTTCAGAATTATTGCGTTCCAAACATAACATATTGTACAGAGTTTTCACTGTGCTTTTGTCATTTTTATTATTTCTGACAGCTCATTTCTGCAATACAGTCACACAATATTTAAACAGAGTAACTGAAATACCAATAAGAGTGGGGTAAATTACTTTATGTTCCAAACTGAAGATGCGCTCTTTCAGAGGTGGCTTAAAATGAGCAATGACTGAAACTGGCTGAAACTCAGGATCAAGCTAATTGCTCCAGAATAGAACCGTGACTCATTTAACCTTTTTAAGACCTAGGAATGTGGGAAATAATCTTATATCGGCTCCATTTATCCCATGCATTCATCTTGAGGATGATTGGCAGTACTGGAACCCTTTAGGGAAACACCACAAAATTCTTTGTTACAGCACCCGAAAAGATGTCAAGAGCCACAGATGGAAGCACTGGGGAAGAGAAGGAATTAAGCCTGTCTTGGTTTTATAACTTGACAACTTACTGTTCTCTGTTACTTCTCTGTAAATGTTTCTACAACTCAGCTTTGCAGCTCTTAACAATAATTGGTAAATTTAACCTTCCAGATCTGAAACCAGAGTCCATAAATACAGTAGAGCAGCAGTAATCACAATTCTACATATAGCAATGTTGTGGCCATTCTAAATATTACTATAAAATACAGACAAGCAGTTAAGAAGATATGAAAGAAAAAGTCAAGTTGGAACAGCTGCAGAGTAAGCATAAATGTTAAACCCCATTTTAATGACTATTGTTCGTCCATTGATTTAAAAAAAAAATGAAGTGAATGCCACTGATCCAAAGCATTTATCTATTTACAGCTGCAGTTAAGAGCAGTGAAGTCCAAGATCGTATTTTTTTAAACATTGGATACATTTCATATGAGGAGAACGCTAGGTTATTTATGTACATCTCTTATGCTTACACACTATCATATAATACAGTATTAATAGACAATATGTCTGCATAATATATTTGATAAAAGTTACATGGGATAACTTTATTGAAACATTACATCAAAATAATAGAATTTTCTCAAAAATTTCTAAAATTCCAAAATCAGGCTTACAAATCAATAATATAACTGTAAACATTATTCAGGATAGGAAAATTAGTTGCCAACTCGCCCAATATTTTTGGATATAATTTGGTGATAAACTGCTCTCTATTGTATGGTGTGTTCCAAAACGCAATATCAATCTATTAAAGCATAGTTTTGATTGTTAAGTGTAACCAAATTTGTGGCAATTCATTTATCAATATTTCAGAAAAAAGGGGGTTTAAAAACAGTGCTACTCTTAAATTGTGTGCAGATACATTTATAAGGCTACATTTGCTCCCTAATCGGTGGTTTTATTTAGAATAGTGACTAAAAATAAAGCTCTTGGGGAAATCAGCATGAGAAATACACATTTAATTACACAAAAAGGGCAATTATGTGATGTACACAATTATCTCATGGCTACTCTTTATACTTTGTAGGAAAAGTTTAATTGCACAGCGTGGCTTATATTTTTACATAACTATTTTTGTACCATCACAATACCTTGATTTAAGACATCATCCCATTACTGAGAGCAGTTGGAAATGTATACGTTCCTACACCCCCAAATTAACTGCATATTTATGGTGAGGCCAAACTGAAGAACATTTAAAGGACACAAAACACAAAAACTATTTTTAAAAATAAAGGAACAGCAGCGATGAGAGCTAGTTTGAAAGGAAAATCATTTCCCATTCAATTATCTTTATGAATAAAGTCAATCCTTCTCCTCAAGCTGCTTTTTCTACTAATGGTGGTGGAACCCACTGAAGAAGATCCTATTATACAGGTAGCCCTCAACTTATGACCACAATTGAGCCCAAAATGTCTGTTGCTAAATGAGACTTTTGTTAAGTGAGTTTTGCCCCATGTTATGATCCTTATTGCCACAGTTAAATCAATCACTGCAATTGTTAAGTTAGTAACATGATTGTTTTAGTGAATCTGGATTGACTTTATTGGAAGGTGACAAAAGGGGATCAATGATTCCGGGACACTGCAACTGTCATAAATAAGGAGTCAATTGCCAGGCGGCCGAATTTAGATCATGTGACCATGGGAATGCTGCTATGGTCAGCATAGAATAGAATAGGATAGGATAGGATAGGATAGAATAGAATAGGATAGGATAGAATCGAATAGAATTCTTTATTGGCCAAGTGTGATTGGACACACAAGGAATTTGTCTTGGTGCAAATGCTCTCAGTGTATATAAAAGAAAAGATACATTCATCAAGGTCAAGAATCATCAGGTACAACACTTAATGATAGTCATAGGGTACAATAAACAATTATCATACTAGGAAAAGGTCAATATAAATCATAAGGATACAAGCGACAAAGTTAGTCATGTAGTCACAAGTGAGAGAGGATGAGTGATAAGGAGCAATGAGAAGATTAACAGTAATAGTAGTGCAGACTTTGTAATAGTTGAACAGTGTTGAGGGAATTATTTGTTTAGAAGAGTGATGGCCTTTGGGGAAAAACTGTTCTTCTGTCTAGTTGTTCTGGTGTGCAGTGCTCAGTCTATAGCATTGTTTTGAGGGAAGGAGTTGAAACAGTTTATGTCCAGGATGTGAGGGGTCTGTAACTATTTTCATAGCCCACTTTTTGACTCGTGCAGTATACAGGCCCTTGACTGAAGGCAGGTTGGTAGTAATTGTTTTTTTTCTGCAGTTCTAATTATCCTCTGAAGTCTGTGTCTGTCCTGTTGGGTTGCAGAACCAAATCAGACAGTTATAGAGGTGCAGGTGATAGACTCAAGTCTATAAGTATGAAAATAGTCGTAAGTTACTTTCAATGCTATTGTAACTTTGGTCACTAAATGAATTGTTATAAGTTGAGGACTACCTATAATTGAATAACTCCTGGTAATAAGTTACATTTTATCCTTGGGTCTTATCTATACATTTACATAAAACTGCATGCGTAATGGATTGACTCATGAGACTGTACAACAGTTGTATCCCTGGTTCCTTCAAAAGTCTTCTCCAACTAGCGTCCTTCGCCTTCTATAATTGTCAATCAGCATGACCAAAAGGGAAGAATTCTGGGATATACTATCCCAAAAACCATTATAGATGCTACTATAGCAAAAGGCTTTAAACGGGGCTTTCAAAAATCACCTCACAAATTATACCCAATGGTTCAAAATCATATGACAAATACATCATGGACATCAGTGAATTAAAGTTTGACACCTTTCATAAACAATTTATTGGGATTCAGTTCAGACATTCAATTCATATGGGTCAGCAAACTAACAAATAAACATGAAATAAATATAAATTTAATATAAACCTTCTAAATTGGTCCACATTGTCAAATTGACTGGTTGTCTTTGAACCACTTTGACAATTTAATGACTTTTTGCACATGTTCAGAAATGCTGTTTTTTTCTTCTTCTTCTCCAGAACAAATTGACTTTTGGAATCAGATTCAATTTGAATCAATTCAACTTGGGAGACCTGATGTGAATCAGAACAGACTTGATTTGCACAATCCTATGAAATTTCATATAAATATTATGAACAGCTATCTTACTTAACCTGTATGTCATCATTCCATTGATCAAAACTATTCAGAGTTACAAAGGTAATGAAAAATTTGTTGTTTTGCTTTTAAAAACAAAGTGCAACTTGATTTTAAATACATGTACATAGTGCAATATGATGTTCATTGCTTTATTCATTTATATTGTTGTAGATCTACTACAGTGAACAAAGCCATATGAGGTAATAAAATTAATCCAACCTTCCAGTGCAGTTACAAATATGTAAAATATACTGTTAAGGTTTGGTGAGTGATTAAATATACTGTTAAGGTTTGGTGAGAAATCAGCCTGAATCTTGTAATTGCTTGAAGTGCATAAATGCAAAAGACTATTGAGATAGGATTAAAAATTAGGAGAGGCTTGCCTCCCACAGGACAACAACCAATTAATCTTCAGAAACATCTACATAAATATTGAAATTATTATATTAAAAGGCACAAAAACTTTGCAGAGGTTTATCATTGCCTGAGCTGTGGTAAGATTGGTAAGCACAGAAGAAGTTTTTCAAAATTCAAATTAACATTTTTTTTTATGTGGACTTTATCTGCATTGTATGGACTACTATCCATTAGATTGTATCTTTCTCCCTTAAATAGAAGTGTTACCACAATGGCCTCATTTAATGAATTATGAAAGTATGCAATGTAATTATTGTTGCTAATGACATAAATTCAGAATTAACTGATATAAGGATTTAACAAACCCTCTCACCTTCCACAGAGTTGTGGAGATTAATAAGTGAGTCCCTACAATGCATTCAGAGCAAGAAAGAAGAAAAAGCAGAATGGAAACAATAAGTCACCTAAAAACCACAGTTCAAAGTAAAATGTCTTTTGAGTTGAACTACTTGGTTCAAGGACATGTCCCTCTCCTTAACTAGTATTTAGAAGTATAAAACTTTTGTTCCCTTGTAACTAGAATTTAGAAGTATAAACCCCCTTACCCAAAGAGAGTATAAAAGCTAACAGCTTTTGAAAAACTGAATTTATCCAATCTCCTTTTATAGTCATCGTATCCTTTGATAATGAGTTTCATGGGTTATTAATTATGCATGGCTAAATAATACTTAGTCTGTTCTAAACCTCCTTCTGAACAGTTTTATTAGGTGATCCTTGGTTCTTCTCTAGGAATTAGCATTTTTCCAAGTACTGTAGCTACCTGTTAATTGAGATTTTGGCTAAAACCACAATTTAGTAGTAAGTCTGGATGCTATATAAAGCACATACACACCAAGAGAAGTGAATTTTGACAGAATCTGAAAAGAACTCTTCTATTCTTAATATTAATTTACCCAAAATTCCCCGATAGCACTTGTCTATATAATTGATAATGGTGTTATCTGTCACGATATGCTTCTATTGTGATGTTAAAAGAACCATTTTAAAAGACTGTTGATTAACTCTGAATATATACACAAGCACTGATCTGAAGTGCAGGTAGTGGAATTTGTGCTGGAGAATTCTCTGCTCAGAGTACAAAAACAAAACGAATCCCAGATTCCAAAATATGCTATTTCCTCAGTCACCACTGAGATCCCACCAGTATTGATATTACACCAATGGAAGCTAGAAAAAAGAGGGACCTGAATTTAATGGCATGTTCTTAATCTACAATTTAATCTTAGGTTGGCTATTATGAAAGTTTCCCAAGTTCTACACTGTGTCGGACTGAGCAAAAAAACAAAACAAAGCGCAAGACCCAGGAAATGTTATCCAGCTCTTCACATAAACTGCACTACAGTTCTAATCATTTGAATTCATAATGCAAAAGTTTATTAGAGAATAAAATCATAGTTCAACTTGAATTCTGAAATTCATACAATCTTACTCAGTTAAATGTTATACATTTGTGTCTGTTTTTTATTTAATTTACAAACCCTGTCCAATAAAACACAAATGCAAAACTTTAAAAGTACAGAATAAGCCAGCTCTCAAACAATTAGCAATGTAAAGGAAATGCCAACCAAATTATGTAAACTATACTAGTGCTATGAATTTAACAATGAGTTTGTGCATTTTGGTTTGTGTTCCTGTTAGTTCATATATTTAAAAAAGTGGAAACCTGAAGTAACATGTAGTTTAGCATAGTCAGTAAAACTTTTGTATGGACGTTTATAAACCTGCACATAATGAAACATACAGTATATATCTATGTGCTGGATAAATATTGGCAATTAGATATACTGTTTATGTATTTGGGACTATTGCTCTCTTGTGAATCTATAATCATATGTTCAGTGATCAGTACTTAATTTTTATCATTTGTTTCTTCCTCAGTAACCTGATGCTTCTATTTTAATGAAGAGCTTGCTACTGAATGTTGAGTTTATTCATGCTCAATATAAGAAAATGAAACAATTTGCTAAGACAATTACAAAATAGGATTTATTGAGCATCAATTGACACAGGATAACACACAAAAGTTAAAAAGACAGTTCTTTAAATCTCCTGTTATTTGATAGTTCAAAATAAATAATTCCTGGCAATTTCACAATAACTCTTCACAGTAGAACTAATTTTTGCTATGTTGACTCCAGACTACCATATCAATTCCATTTTAGCCCCATTATTTAAGTTTACTACACATATATTTAAGCATTCTTATAAAAGATTAAATTATGGGGATCCCCTTCATTTTATCTTTACTGTAACTCTGTAAGACAGGTTAGAATGAAAGATAGGGTCTGGCACAAAATCTTCATATGGTACTTGATTAAATTCGTACAAAAAGTTAGAAGATCTTATATAGATCCGATCAACTGGGACCATTCTGTGAGCAGAATATGCTAACACAGTAAGCTCTCAAAGTGTTGCTGAACTGAAAAGAAAATACCCAATAGTTGTAGCCAGCATAAGCAATGGGTGATGTATGACAGCCCATGTTGCAATTCCACAATACCTGGAGGATCAAAAGTTCCTCAACTTGTTACCAGCAGAAACGAAAAGTAAGATGATCCTGGATGACAATACCCTTGGTCTGAAGTTTCAACATCACTTTCAGAAAGTCTCACAACTTGCTGGAACAAGCTGATCAGTTGCCCTCTTAATCCTTCCAGTGTAAACTCATTGCTGCATGTAATGCCTTTCCTGGATAGAAAACTTCATTTAGTCACAGTTTGGATCCAAATCAGTATTTGTATTCTGTATCTATCTATATTTTACACTCGAACATATGACAGAACAAATTGTTCCTTGCATATGTTGATCCTTTTTATGTTTCTTAATCTCTGGGATAAATATAGATAAGTTTGGGACACAGTCCTCTAAAAAAAAACTTCCATGTTTTACAAATGATTGACGGTTAAATGGATGATGTTGAGCTCCACAAAATAGATTTTTAATGGATCTTATGTTAGAAGGTACTAAACAAATGCTTTAAATGTTCACTTTGACAACTACAGCCATCATGAATTTTTCAGACCCATCTTAGCTGATGATATATGTAATATGTTTGTTTATTTATTTATTTATCTCCCTCGCATGTAATAATTCTTTCTCTGGATTGAGAGTGCATCCAGTATAATACTACTTTCTCAAGACTATATTCAATGCAACTGATTAAATAAATTGTAATCCATGGAATCTTATGTCCTAATGAGTTTATCAGTCTTTAAACTATCAAAAGATTCTTTGCTGCAACACTGTCTTTAACTTACTGGAATTAAAAAAGCTAAATATGAATATTAAAATATGTAACAGAAGAACAGAAGAACAATATACATAAAACATTTGTTATTTATTTTGCTACATTTTAAGTCACATTTCAGTCATAAAATTCAAGGTGCGGTTCTTCAAAATGACGACTTCAAATTGGAAAAAGCGACAGTCTTTTCACTATTTCAGCAGCAATCTTCAAATAGGCTTGAGCCTGCAAGATATTTACAAATTCATCACATTAATATCCTAGATTAGAATGCAATATAAAATATTTCTTATGAAATAGGAGTACAAATTGCCTTCCACCAACTGACTGCTGTTATAGTATGATTATACTAATTGTACCTAAAAAGTGGCCAATAGCAAAACATTGACAAATAATGTAGCAATTATGATGTACAATTTTAGTCTGTATTTATGGAACAGGGAGTTCTTTTTATCAGAGAATCAGAACTCTTCCTCACTTCTATTATACAAAGGCTTGGAAATCCCTGACAATTCTTTAAAAATGATTGAAATCTTGCAATACTGTCATTAATGAGAAATGTCACCAGAATCACCTACAAATTATTATATAAGAATACCAGAGCATGCAAGAAAGCCCAATTCTTACAGAACTTGGAAAACTAATGAAAAGTTGGACATTTTTAGCATGAACATATTTATTTATTTATTTATTTATTTATTTATTTAGAGAATTTATATGGTTGCTCATTCACATTCAATTGACTCTATCTTCAATTTACAAAAAGTTAATTAATTAAATTTATATTTTAAGTTATGGATCGACGATATCAGCAAGTATTGTGGGCCCAACTGGCAAAAGAGAACTCAAGACTGTATTGGTTGGAAATATATGGAAGAGGCCTTCATCTTGCAGTGGATGGACAATGGCTAAAATGATGGTGCTGTTTAATTTGAGGCATTTACAGATAATACCAGGGATACTGCAGATGCCCAAGTACAATGTGCTGAGTTCTTTCTCATACTATACTTAAATATAGGTAGTATTATTGGCAGAAAAAGATCCCTAAACAGAAATGATAGATGTGCAATCATACGTGAGAAAAGGACCTAAAAGTGGACTTGGGGTAAAATATTATGGTGTGAAAGAAAATTATGCCCAAATAAGGCAGAAATGAGTAAGTAGTGAAGATAGGTGAAAGAGGTAAAGCTCCGAAGAAGGTACAGTAAGAGTCAAGCAAAAGAATACTGAGTAAAAATCTCCCACTGAATCCATAAAAAAAGATTGCTATTGAAACTAGAACAAGAATCAAGCAAATTGCTATTTGAGGCCAAGATCCTATATGTCAGGAATGTCAAAAAGACATCTGGAGTATCAGACTTCTTGAATTCATGATCTAAAAATGTTTGGCTGTTGCTCATCAGCATAAACTGATTATATGAATTCCTGAGAAAAGGGAAAACCTAGACCAAAAGCAGAACTAAGAACCAAAAATCAAGAGAGTTATTCATATTATATAAACCTTCACAACTTTGCACATAAAGGGTTTGGAGGGATTTGGTAAACAAAATGTGTGCTTTAATGCATTATTTTGGATACTAAGACTCTGCCCCTAAAAAACGCTGGAAGGAGTACATGTGATAAAATAAAATAATAAGTCATAATATAAGTATATTGAGGTGTTTTGTCTAAGTAGAGAGATTGAGGACTTTTTTCATGAAGAAAGAATGAATGAGTTGAGAGGAAGACTGAAAAAGTTGTGCTTGGATGGAGTTGATGACATTGTCAAAAATAGAGGTAAGAAGTTGAAAGAACAAAAGATGATGCATGAAGGTAAATGGATGTGGTGAAAGCAAGCAGTTTGTAAGAATACTGGGAAGTAGTATATTAAATAATGTTGGCATTAGCTCTACCTACCTACCTACCCACCCATCCATCCAATATCTTACCCATTATTCTTGATGGTTACGGTTAATGTTGGCTGTTTACAATAATCAAGATATAAAAATAAAAGAACACATCATTATAAAACCATAATTACAATAATTTCAAGCAGGCATCACTGAAGCCTATCCTTTGGAGCAATGCTGTTCTGAATCACTTTTAGAAAGGCCTCGAATAGATCATACAAGCCAACTTCATTTCAAACAGGAAGCTAAGTAGTGTCATAGTGGTTCGAATGCAGCATTGCAAACTAATTCTGCCAATTGCCAGGAGTTCAATTCAGACTGGTTCAAGGTCAGCCTTCCATTCTTCTGACGTCGATGAAATGAGGACCCAGATTTTTGGGAGCAATATCCTGACTCTATAAACTACTTAGAGCGGACTGTGAAGTGGTATATAAATTTAAGTGCTAATGCTAGGTCTAAAGTGCCTAGAATATCAGCCCAGTGGTATGCATTTTGCAGAAATGTGGGATTAGCAATAATTTCTCTCAGGATAAATAAATTGGATAGATGGACCCAGGCTGAAGGAAGTTATACTAGTTTTAGCCATGCTTCTTTCTTTTATCTCAGACCTTTAATTTCTTTGGCTTAATATTTCTTAATATTTTCTGTATTCTGTGACATACTGCTTACCCTACAAAGGAATAGCATCACATGTATTATATATGTATGTAGTATGCATGCACTTTAACTATGGGCCATTTAATAAAACTGCATTCTACAGTCATGGATGTCACCATTACTAAAATAAGATGAAGCACAACATGAAAAATTGAAAGCAGAAATATACAGCTCACATTTATCCTTCAAAAATGTCTTCACATGAATATTAGCTTATATTTACTAGAGATATTTCTCCCTTCTCTTTTGCTTTGGAATATCTAAGGTAATTACTACAGCTCACATTTCTGCAAAGCAAGGATCCATTTGCCCTAGCAAATAAAAAAAAATGACAGTTTAACACTAATCATTTGCCGATTAATCTGCTGACCAATCATCTGAAGGCCAAACACTTAAATATAGCACAAACAGAAGGCAGAACTAGACTCATAAATCAATAGTGGAACAAAAGATCTACTGACCACAGAGGTTTAGTGTTTTATAGCTTTACAGATCTTTAGGGTCAAAATGCTACTACAACTTCTAATCCTTAGCTACTTCCTATGCTATAATTTCCATCCTAAAATCATTGCAAAACCCAATGCAACTTGTCTACTTGTGAACAAAATATTTATCAACTAGCAGCATGGGATAAATCAAGATGTAAATTCTTAATTTGATGAATTAAGATGAATTTTAAACTGAATTCTCTGAATTATAAAAGGGTAGTGAAAGAATATCTTCATATATTGAAACCAGGACAGAAATGATGTGTAACCATAAGTAGTCCTCAAATTATGAGCAGAATTTCCATCCGAAAACATTGCAATCATAACTCAAGTCAGACTCAATTTTATGATGATTTCTACAGCAGTTGCTTCATTAAGCAAATCACATAATTGTAAAATAAATCTAGCTATCCCATTTTTTGCCAGAAGTTGTAAAAAAAGGTAGCCAGATCATGGTCATATGAGTGCAGACACCGAAACTGGTCATAAATACATCTGAATTGCTTATCACATGACCAACGGGATGCTTGTGGCGGTCATAGACAAACCTAAACACTCTAGATTTACACTTAAAGAGACACTGCAAAAATCTGGGGTCAGGAAACACAACTATGAAAGAATCCTATTGAATGCAACCACCAGGAGGACTTTGGTAGCACCTTTTCACACTAACAGACTTTACTAAAAGGCACAGACTTTCATAAACCTTTGTAAATTGAAGCTCACTTCATCAAAAGCATGAAGTAAATTCCGTGACTCTTACTCCTAGGGAAGTATCTTACACTGTTGCCATTCTACAGGTGGATTTGTTTAGGTCAGTTTACATAATTTATCATGGATGCAAAGTGGGCAAAAGTGTTTTTTGTTACATTTGTAAAAAGAAAATAAGATCTTCTTTATGCTGAAGTGTAAGCACAAGTGAGATTTATGTAGGCTTATTTGAGGGTGAGTCTTACTGAGTAAAGGGACTCTCATTCTCAGGTAAGTATATTTATGATTTGCAGTGCTGTTCGATTAATGGGCTTTCATGGATAATCCATGTATTGGCTCAATGGAAATTCTCCATAGAATGAGTTTTTAGTGTCAACATTCACCACCTACTATGTTGGCTAGGCTAGGCTAGGACAGGACAGGACAGGATAAAATCATAAATCATATGACACAACTCTCAGTGATAGTCATCGTATACTAAACAAGCAATCAACATGAATCATACTAGGATACTAAATAAAACGATCAATATAAAACATAAGATACAACAAAGCAACAAAGTTGTAGTCATAAGAAGTTAAGGAAATAGGTTATATGAAAGATAAAAAGGATAACAGTAATACAGCCCTACTAGGTAGTTTGACAGTGTTGTAGGAATTAGTTGTTTAGCAGAGTGGTGGCATAGAGGAAAAAACTGTCCTTGTATCTAGTTGTTTTATACTGAGAATGACAAGACGAGGACTTGTATGTTCCTCTTGACAAAGCTCCCCTTTTTTTTACTCTGGTTGAGGCTCTTCCATTATTTGCATTTTTGATTTATTTATTCCTTTTCACTAGAACCTTCTTCTATAACTCTTCTCAGTTAACGGTGTTTCCATGTTTTCAGGCAATTATTTGGGGAGAGAGGAGTCTCTTTTCCTGTCAGGTAAATATAATATCACTAAGTAAGTCAAACACTTCTATTTATAAAATTATTCAAAAATAAATTGAAATATAGTCAATGTTTTATTATTCAAAAAACCACTTTCTATTGTTTTCCTTCCTATGCAAAAAATTTAACTATTGCCTGGTATTGCCTGTTGAAATCATGGCTAAATAGTCATTATGAAAGAAATAGAGGCTAATAAGTTAGTTCTGTTGAAATTCTTTTAGCACAAAAATAACATGTTCTAATCAATGTCTACATTCAAGAAGTTTATTACATTAAACTTACCACATTGCTCTGGGGCTGTGAAACGACAATAGGTTTGCCAGAATCAGATGTTTCTCTTATGTGGACATGGAGTGGAATGTCACCTGCATTAAATATAAGAAAATTGGTACAAAGGCTGAATGTTACATAAATGTTTTTAATTGAAATAGTACAAGTATTATGCCTAGTGTCTTATTTCTTATGAAGTATTAGAAATTAGTCAAGCCTTGTCAGTTTTGGATTAAAGAGATTAATTTAAAAAAGAAATATTTCTATTGCAAAGTGATGTTCTTGTCTGCTAAAATTATCTAATATTGGGATGGGGGTGGAGACAGATATGACCTATTTAGGATGATAATAAAAAAAACATGCCAGATCTGCGTGTACCACTGAGACCAATTTCTTTTCAACTCCATAATCTCCATTTTACTTTTCAGATAAGTTAGTTCTTAAGAAATCTGTACTGCAATGCATGTACTTGTTGGTTTGCTATGTAAAAATCAAGTCCAAATCCCAATTGAGCAGATGTTATATTTTGTAATGCACAAAAATAAATCCACAGTAGAATGTTCCAGTGTACAACTTCTTCACACAACACATTATTTCTTCAGCACTGCATCTCATTCCCTACTGATTTCCAGTGGTATAAAATTCTAATCAATATTCAAACAGATGCTTAAATATTTAATCACCAAAATGAAAGTGTTATTGTTATCAGACAACTACTGATTTAAGTGCTAGTTAGATATTTAATTAATTTTCCTTCCCAACTGTTAACTGTATATTGAATTTTTCTACTCAGTAGGCAATTGCCACAGAAATAAAGAAAAACTGCATAATAATACTCAGAATCATCTCGTTAAAAAAAATTATTTGCAGAAGATTAACTTTTTAGATTTAAATTATTCCATTATGCAAAAACGGATTGTAAAATCAAATCTACACTTAAACTGAGAATAATAAAAAAGAGGTGTTGTTCCCAATACAGCTAAAAACATAACTTTAAAAGTAAGTTTGCATACAGAATTTGTTCTAAGGAATAGGCAAGGCAATTAGGGCCTAGGACGTTACATTTGTAATGGCATGACCAGCAATCTTCTGGTATTGCTATTACAAATATGGAACATAGCAGAGGAGATTAAGTCAATTTTAGGTTGAAATAAAACATCTGTCAGTTTCTCAATGAATGCAGAATTTACTAAAATGATAACAAAAAGTATTTTATGCCTTTATTTTACCAGCTTCTAAGTTCCAATCTGAATGACCTAATGTTATTATGGGTAGTTAATGACCACTCATTCATTCACTGTTTATAGTCATAATTGATACAAATATTCCATATATTAGAGTAAGCAGCAATAAATACAATGCAGCAGCACAATCCAGGTTTCTATGATTCATATTTAGTGTCATTAAAATCAATACATACTAAAGAAAAATTGTATTGCATCCTGTTTTGTCTAATATAGGTTTTATTTTAAACCACATATTCTTACCTAAAACATCTATACCAATATTCTTGGATAATTTCTTCACTCCATCAGCTCCAAAAATGTGTGTTTCATGTTTGCATTTTGGACATTGAAAAACGCTCATGTTCTGTATAAGGCCCAATACCTGGAAAATAGTTCAAAAAAAAAAAGCAGAAACAGATTTAATATTATAGAAGCAGTAAATTAAAATATCAGTTTCATCTACTTATCCAATTTTATCAGAATAAACCCAGAAATATATCCTAGTCAGAAAAAAAAATTGCCAGAATTCCCTGATCAACAGTTCTAGAAAAATGCCAGTTTCCTTTGGAGGGTTAACACCTTGTTTATAAATTAAAATCCATTTGAGCAGGAAGGGTTAAAAACAGCAATTGTAAATCCAGAACACTATAAAACAAATGACAGCAAGTCAGCTATCATTGAAATGTCTTTTATGGGCTGACCTAAAACAATAGTTAATTAGATAGACATTTATTTAGAAGTAAGCCTTGGTCTGTACAATGGAATGTATTCCCAGTTTAAGACTGTTGTATATAGGAGTTGCTAAAATCTATTGATTTGATTGCTCATTAAATTAGCCTGGATTCTGCAGCAGCCAATTATCCCCTCAAGTAATAGAAAAGAAAAAAGAAAAGATGAGCAACATTATTTCTGTTCTATCAAAATGTGTATTCACTGATACTCCGAAGGGGAGGATAGCTCAACCTTTTCTATTCTCTCTACAAATCAAAAGCACATTTGAAGAGCAATTAACTTAATTATTTAAGCTATAAAAATGACACATTATTGACAGTACTTATATTAGATGTAGCGTTTCAAATGGTAAATGGATTAACATAGAGAATCTGTTATATGCAATCTAGCTAACATGTGATAATGGTGACTAAAATGGAGGGGTGTGATTCAAATTTCTTAACAACCGGTTCTGTGGCCTAATTTGTGGGCGTGGCTTAGTGGTCACGTGATTGGGTGGTTGTGGCTTGTTGACTGAGCATGGCTTGGTGGTCACGTGACTGGTTGGGCATGGCTTGTATGTAAATGTTGTAAATATTTATGTAAATATTGATTTTTTTTATTAAAAAAGAGCAACTTTTACCCAAAATCAGGCAAAGTGGCAGGCAGATTGAGTTGCTCCCAGAATCACAGATTCACCCAGACATCTACCTTTCTGCAATCTATTGCCTGAGTCTGCACTGAAAAATAGAATATTCAGTCCTAAGGAAGGTTCAGTTCTGCTTTTAGATTAGCTAGAAAGCAAGAAATCCAATGGTTTCCTACTTTCTAGCTAATCTAAATATCACAGTTGATAGTTGGAAAAGCTGATAGTCAGGGGAAAAAAAGGAGAAATAGGAACTTACCAAAAATTAGGTGAAGGCACAAAGCAGGCAAGTTGGATGGTGTGCATGCCAGGTAAGGAGTGAACGGGCGGGGAGGGAGGGGTGAGGCTAGCCAGTGACGCAATTTGCCAGTTCTCTGAACTGCGGAAAATTGTAACAACCGGTTCTATAGAACCAGTCTGACCAGGTAGAATCCCACCCCTGCTAAAATGTCTATCCTTTGCCAAATTTTTGGGAGGAAAAGTGAAAACAGCACTCAGCCTTTATATTAAGCCTAATCACCTAAAATATTGCATTCTCCCGGTTTACTACTTTTCTGAGTCTAGATACAGTAAAGCACCTGCAACACACACAAGTATATTTGCACTATTAGACAGTGACCTCTTACTCAAGTAAAGTGAACAATGGACTACTACACTCCAAGAAATCTGACATGTATCTATGTATGTATGATGAAGAACAATTATTATATATAATACATTATTTTGGGAAAACAGAAGTCATACATTGGGTATTCATCTCTGCTATACAAAATAAAAAACAAGAAAAGGTTTTGAAGTCAGTCCAAGCAAACCCATGGTAGTCCTTTCCCAATATTGTCTATTATACACAACTGTTCTGTAGTATATGCACTCTGAGTACGTGTTATTATACTGCATATATGGGTAATCCTCAGATTATGATAGCAATTGGGTTTGCTAGGCATGTGGTCATAAAGCATGATATCACATGTCTACATCACATGTCTGCATCCCAGTTACCATTGTAACCTTGGGAAAATGGTTCATTAACCAGAAAGCATCAGGAGTCCCAGGAAAGTAGCATGGGAATGCCATATTGGGGGGAGGGTAGACAATACATGACCAAAGAGAGGCTGGGGGAAGCAGGGTGCCATGCTGTGTGAGTGAGCAAAGAAAAGCCAAGGGAAGCAGGACACCATGCCAGATGAAGGAAGGGAAGCTGGTGACTTTACCAGAACAATTTGTGACAGCTTCCCCATTGACTTGGCTTGGGGAAAACTGGTAGGTCACAAATAGGGATGAGGCATTACAACAGTCAGTGTGAGCTGGTTGCTAAATGCCCAAATTGCAATCACCTGGCCACAGGGGTGGTGCAAGACCAAAACTTCAAATCGTAAGTTCCATTCATTCAGCACAGTAGCAATTTTAAACAGTTTCTGAATGACTGGTTAGTAAGCAAGGATTGCCTGTACTTCTTAAAGAGAAATACAGCCAATTGTAAGCTGGCTTGCCAGACATTCTTTATATTAGAAATTCCAGTTTGCATGTGTATGCTCGGAGAAAATTGTATTTAGGATGTACTTCTGGCATACTGATCAAATTGCCCAGAACCATTACAGAAAGTGCTATTATTGTTATACATCCAATATCAAGCCTTATAAAGGCTATCCCTTCTTTGGCATCAATTTGTCCATCTATAATAAAGAAAGAATACTGACCTAAGTGTATCTGGGTTAGTGGCTAGAGTTGCAAATTGAAACCTTTAATGGATTAGGATCCCAACATCTGAACAATGTGCATGCCTGAATCTGTAAGGAGATCATTGTCAGCATTCCATAACTATATGAAGATACTTTGAAAAGTCTCCCCTGTACTACTAGCAACTGAGCTTTGGAGTACTCTTCTCTGGGTTTGAGGGGTATGTGTGCAAACTGCGAGCAAACATTTTTTTTCTATTTATAGCTTAGTGTTCATAGGCTAATCATATCTTTTGTCATTTAAGTGCCTCTTGGACAGCATTACTGTGATAATGAATCTTAAATAAGTATTATTTACTCCATTTGGTACTTTGGTTTTAGCTTGGCTATTTTATAGATGGAAATCTGGATAGATAGCAGACTATGTAGGTGGTCCTTGACTTACCACTACAATTGAGCTCAACATTTCCGTTGCTAAGCGAGACAATTGTTAAATGAGTTGTGACCCATTTTACGATTTTTCTTTCCAAAGTTATTAAGTGAATCACTGCAGTTAACTTAGCAACACGGTTGTTAAGTGAATCTGGCTTTCCAGTTGATTTGCCTGTCAGAAGGTTGCAAAAGGTGATCACGTGACCTCAGGAAACTGCATAATATGATCCAGTTGCCAAGTATCTGAATTCTGATCACATGATCATGGAGATGCTGCAACCGTCATAATTGTGAAAAGCAGTCGTAAGTCACTTTTTTTTAGTGCCTTTGTAACTTTGAATGGTCACTTAAACGAATAGTTAGAGGTCAAAGTCTACCTCTAAATACAGATTGATAAATAATAAAAATATATGTTTAAATGCATAACTTGAAGAACACAAAGAACAGTGGTGAAAATTTGGGATTCTCCCCACTGCAGCAGGTTGAGAGAAGTATCACTGCTAAAGGTTGACAAGTTCGGGACAATAATTTACATCTCCAATATGCTTTTTCTGTGTGTGTGTGTGTGTGTGTGTGTGTGTGTGTGTGTGTGTGTGTGTGTGTGTGTGTGTGTGTGTGTGTGTGTTTGTCTCATATATAAGTAACATAGATGCAATTTACTTTGGATCCCAATATTTACACATTTCAGCTGAAAATCAAAATACAGACAACAGATATAATTAGCATGCAAAATCTGAGTCAACTTACAGCAGTAAACAGCCATCTGCATGACTGGAGTGGGAGGGAGCAATAATTCACGCATAAGTAGAGGTGTTTTAAACAGTTGGCATTGCACCGATACACCTAGCCACAGACAAGTCACTTTCCTGTTTAAAACACGTTTTCACGTCCAGGGCAATTGACAGCAGTAAAAATTGTCAAGCATATCCCTGGCTGCAAACAATGCTATGTAAGTATGCACTGGTCATATATATAGCAAAAAAACTTTTCCACACACACTTCCATCTGGTTTTCAGATTAGACTGGAGTCCCCTAAACACTTTAAAGCAGGGGTGTCCAACTTTAACAACTTTTAAGATTTGTGGATTTCCACTCCCAGAATTCTGGGAGATGAAGTCCACAAGTCTTAAAGTTGCCAAGGATGGATTCTCCTGCTCTAGAGGGGTCTCTAAAGGGATTTCTTGATCCTGTCCCATGTATATTTACCTCCCCAATACATGCCTTTCTTGGTTTATTTATTCTTTAAGAATGTTATTTATATTAGTCATTATTTGCCAAACTTCTGTAATTAGCTTTTCAAATATCATTCTCATAAATAGTTTTGGTTTACATTACCAGAAGAATAATGATGGTGACAGATTTCTTTGTATAAGTTCCCTGGGCCCATCAATGTTCAAATTGCAGATCGAGTGTTGTGACTTACATGCTACTTTAGGTTGAATAGCGTGTTTCCATATTCATGGAAATACAAAGTTTTTAGAAGCAGACTTTAGCTCATAGAACTCTGACAAAATTGATGAATATTCAACTTTTGCACAGGATTCCATATTTAAGAGACCAATGCTTATTATCATATTCACATAAATTTTAGGAGAAACAATTTAGGCATAGCTTCGCTTTAAGTAACAAAATAGTTGCTATCATTTAACAAGTTGCATTTGTTCAAGAAACCTTTTATGTAAATGATTCATATCATTTTAAGGCATTTCTACACAGCTAACATTTCCATTCTTCTAACTTTCTAAAGCTAGGGTGTCCATCTTTGGCAACCTTAAGATTTATGTCAACTCCCCAAATTCCCCAGCTAGCATGTGTTGGCTGAGGAATTCTAGGAGTTGAAGTTCAGAAGTCGGAAAATTGTCTAGGTTGGACAACCCTGTTCTAAAACATTTGAAGCCAACTAGTGGTTGCCAAATCATATCCACCAGCTTGAAAGAATATTGAGAATATTGAGCTGTCCAATGGGGGGGGGGGGGGGGGGGGGGGGCGAGGACAAGGAAAAATATTCAGTCATACCCCCACTCTGAATCTGTGTATCCCAGATTAATCAATTCTTTTTACTCTCCATTTCCCACAACAGGAAATAACATTAACTGCTAGTAGCACTCCTTCCATGGTGCTTTGATATATGAGGAAAGGCTATTGTAAATAGTCATCCACCTTACCACCATTTCTTTGTTAGATTTTAACACTTATAAAAGTGAAATGATGGCATAAGAAAAGGAAATAATGACAAAATCTACTGCTCCACAAAGCTCCATAAAGCTGCACCACTGCCATCACCACAACTACCTGGCCAAAAATTATTTGAGTTTCAGGTAAGATTTAGCAGAGACAAAAAAAAATTCAAAGATTTACAGTAGTTGCGTGGAGAAATTGGGAGCTGATTAGGAGATCTGGTACTCTTACTGAAATTTAATTATTCATCAGATAAATGATTATTATTTATAATTAACTGCATGCTAAGATTATCAGACAATCCCACTTGATCAATTAAAGCTATGCCCAAAGTCTTGTTGGTGAATTGATTTCATAGTTATTGTTTATGCTTTCAAAATCCTTTAAAAATACATTAATTGTTTATAGGTAAAGCACAATTATCAATTGAAAGATAGGCATGAGATGGACACATTTGCTTAGAAGACCTTTTATTTTGAGTCACTTCTACCTTTTTAGTAAACCATCTGTCAGCCATGTTATATGGTCTTAAATCTGAGCGGCCTCGCAATGTCACACTTATAGGCTAATGGTCACTATTGTCACTAAGGTGTACTGTGACCTCCGAGAAGAGGTCAGCCTTATCTCTAGACACACAAAAGAGATCCAATACACTACTTGAATTAGTTGAGTGGTGTGTATAAGGGTATATGTAATTCTTATCCTTACCTCCCAAAATTTGGAGATTACCCTTAAAAATTAAGGAGACTAGAAGCAAACCAGCGGCATTATTTTTACAATCTCTCAAGAGCCACTGAGGATGATTTTCAAAGAACTCCCCTGGGATTCCTTTCTTCTGGGCAAGCTTATACAAAGAGGGATCAAGTCTAGCGTTCAGATCTCCTAATAAAACCACTATGGACTGAGGATACAGTATTGCTATATCTTCTAGGATAACTTCCAAGCAAATCCAATATTATAGTGCTGGGATGTGCTTGGGGGAATATACACATTTACCAATATTAACTCAAACTGGTCATATTCAAATTTGACAGCTAGAAAGTACGGATACTTATCTTCGTTATATAATTTCTCTCCCTGCCATTGTAACTTTTGCTTTATAAGAATGCATAGTCCACCAGAGGGTCACCCTTTATTTTTTGGGCTGGGGAGGCCCATCCCTGAAAGCCTGGCAGTTGTGCTGGTTCATCCACTTCGGTTTGCCAAGTTTCTTGAAGGGCTATTACGTCAAATCTAGAGAAAAAGCTCATTAGTCCACTATCAACCATCCCTTTCCAGCCCGCTATGTTCCAGGTCACTAACTGTATGGGGTTCTCAGAAGCAAGATGATCTGACTTGGTTAATTGGCTGGATGGTAAAGATGTCAGATGTCAACTTGACATTGAAGCCAGATCAATATCATCTAAGATTCCCATATAAACACAACTGTTATGAAGTTCGATATTTCTCATGGGTTGCAGAACTTGTTGTTACTCCTCTATATCTTGGTTGCCAGTATGCCTTTGCTCTTGCTCCAAGAATGATTTTTTTCCCAATGGGCAGGTACTCTGGTTTAAATATATAAATGTAGATTTATGTCCATATTTGGAGTGGCATAGCTGAGGATTCATCTTGTGGAAAGCTGTTATGGGAGCTTCTAAATCAATTGAAGCTGGAAGCTGGATTATCTCCTTAGTGTTTATCAGCTCAGGGGACACTGTGTGATGAAGCCCTTTGTCTTTCAGTTGTTTCTCAGAGGTTGGGTCAGTCAGTGCAGTTACCCCACAGTCAGCCTGTGTGACAGTGGCTTCTTTTACTGTTAAAGTTTGTTGATTAAATACTGTAGATTGAGTTGTTGTCAATGTTGTCAAGGCCTCTTTTAGGTCATCTAATCTTTGAATGATGTTAACTTGCTCAAGCTCTGACAATGCACTGAATAAGTCAATCAACATTTCCTCTGGCACATCCTCAGCAATTCCTACAGCTGTGGGTAACACAGTTTGTATATTGCTTCTTTGCCATCTCGAGGTCAGTTCAGTTGCAGCAGCCTCAGGTTTAGCAATGTGAGAGCTGTTGCAACCTAGATTTAAAGCAACAGTTCCCACTTGGGGATGCTGTTTCAGGAGTGGGTACACTTTTTCTGAGCAAAAAACCCATATTGGAAATATTGAGAAGGTGCTCAGAAAGGGCTTCATTCTGAAAAGCATGGAGGGTATTATGGGTTGCTTGAACAACAGGAGAATTCTCATAGGAGAATTGCATTCTTGCTGGCAGCCAGTCTGCATGTAGTAGATCTATCAGAGTGAATTCACAACGGAGCAGCTGGCTCATGGACAGCCTAATAGCTTTTCTATTACTCTAACGCCCTCTATTTACTCTCTTGTCATAAATTTCCAAGGTAACCTGGTTAGTTTGCAGACTGTAGTTATGTTGATCATCTCTTAGGCCTTTACCTGATTGAGTGTTTTCTCTATATGTGTTCAAATTTTTGAGAGGAAAACAAGATCCTTCGCTAGTTTCATTTTCTGAATTAGCCATCCCACGTCTATCCATGGCTATCCTCCCAAGTCCTTCTACAGTATTTAAGTGGCTCCTAGCAAATGTTGCAAAAGATTCTTTCAGGCAATCGACCTTATTTATAACAATTGACAAAAGATCATATATTGAGTTTACAGTTTGAACTGTAAGCAAACATTGTCTAAAGAGGAAGTCTGTCACATTTTCCTTCTTTAAATTTGTTACATCTCCCGCCTGAGCAGAAAAGGCTGCTGCTGGGCTCCAAGAACAGAAGCCACACTCCAAGAGGGAGGAGGACAGCTCTACACACTGCTTATCTTCCAGTTCGGTTTGTAAGTCCCTTTCCACTGAATCACATAAATTAAGTTTGTCTGACAAGATGCCTGTGAATCAGTTACTCACTGGAGCAGACTGTTTGCAATATAATCTTCCCTTTTCTGCTGCTTCAAAGGCTTGGATAAACTCTCTGTTGCAGAGTGCTGTCTCTTCCTTCTTTTCCCCATTCAGGTTTGTCAAGAAAGCAGCTTGATTGGCCCCCTTTTATCAAATGTTCCGAAATCTATCTCTCAAAAAATGCTAAAAGACGCTTCACATATGAATACTAATGGAAGAGAATATTTGTAGGTCAGGGTTGAAGCTCAGAAACTGTGGAGTCCTTAGTGCTCTCCAGGAACCATTCCCTCCCTAGACCACTAACCTGCTTTCCCCCGGCTTGTAACTGTTCTTCATTGAAGACATTATTAAGGGTATTTAAAAGAAAAAAAGGATGATGAAGAGCTCTAAAATGGACTCTTCAAACCAAAACAATGCTTAATAACTTAATAAATGCTGAATTAACATGCAGCTCTTACATGGGAAAAAAGCTCTTCGTTGAATGGCAAAAGATTAAGAATTTATAAAAAATTGTTAATCACAAGAACCTAGTACCATAGGATGCCAATAGCAGCTACCAATATAAAAAGGGATTAGATAACATCCAGTAGTCTTAATTAAAACAGTTTTATATTAATATCAAACTATACTTGTCAATACCAGCTACTAAAGAATACAAATAAAGAATACAGATATCACTATATTCAGGTCCTGCGTTCCTAAAGGCACCTAATTGGCAAGCATAATAGACAGGATACACCTGTCATGTCCAGCACAAGCCTTACATTTTTGCATTAAAGCCAGGAGAGTGCAAATCTTTGTAACTGACTTGCAGCATAACTTTTAGAGAGGTCCCATTAACTTTTAGTCTTAGCTATTTCATAATGAGGCTTCTGTTTTGTTCTCAGGGACATTCTGTCCCAGATACCAGATACTCTGAGTAATTCTGTGCAGAACTGGAAAAGATAAACGGCCTTTTAATGGATTTTTATTAAGCAGTTTCTTGATTCAGTAATGATGGTATCTTCTTTTTTTTTTTCATTTTTTTTAACTTCAGAAATACCAGTAGCTCTGCCAATAGAAGTTATCGCCTCTTCTGTTTCTTATTTCTGATGAAAGCTACATGCAGAAGAAAATAATCTATTCTGATCTGTGATCAAGCTTGGGTTTTAATAACACTAGAGTAGGGTAGCATTATCTTTCCAAAAGCCTAAAACCAGGAAAAAAACTGCTGCTCCTTCTGCTATCTTCTCAACTGTCTATTTTAAATTGTGACAACTATTTAAACTGGGAATCTTAGCATTCTGCTTATGGAATATTACAAAACAGAACATATGCTACTTATGGTGTGTGTGTGTGTGTGTGTGTGTGTGTGTATGTGTATAATTTCTCATTTCATTGATGCTGAATTGCTTTACAGCTCTGCTTGATTTTATTCATATTTAGCCTGCTTAAACATTAATCCTTCTAAACACCCTAAACTTTAGGACAAGATTCCCCAAGCTCCTTGGGCCAATGAGCACATTAGGCAGGATGACTGGTGGTACTACAGATCAGTGTTTGTAGCTGTTGCTTTAATGCCCGCCATATTATTATTATTAGTATATTTATATTGAAAACAAGTTATGAATGGGCATATTCACAAAATGGTTGCCTTGGCAGGTGTTGTCAATTAAAAACAGTTGTTTGCCAGAAGGCAAGTAAAGTTCTGAGCTCCAATCTCCCACCATTTTATTTTCTAAAAATGTTTTGAGGGTGTCTGAGGGCACAGAGGCATTATTGGAATTCTATGTTTCGCTTGATTTTGTTTTATTTTGCATCAAGCAGACTGCCCCCCCCCCTCTCTCTCTCACACATACACATACACTTTTTTTTGAAAAATTAAAGAAAGTTGAGTACCAAGAACATGTCAGAGGACACATTATGGCCCCAGGCACCACGCTGGAGAATCAAGGTCTTATTGTATTTTGCACAAAATATATTGACAGTGTTTATCGCCTGGACTATATTTATGTAGTCAGTTTGTTTGTATTTGCTTGCCACAATTAAGAATCTTTTAGTGGGTTACCATCATAAGAATAAAACATCCATGATATAATTACAGCTACATAACAATAAAAATTCAACCATAAAGTATAAAATCAAAAAGCAATAACATTACATGAGTTCTTCAGGCTGAAGCAGTTTATACATTTCACTAGAAAAAATGTTATTTTCATTTCTCTCTGAAGATTTTAGTGCAAATTTTCCTTTTTTATTTGTATTCAATTATTTCATCACTCACTTTTCTCGATATAATTATTGCCATTTTTTCTGATGTATTTCATATAATAATATCAAAACTGTTTAATAAAATTGGGAATAAAACTGTTCCCACCTTTTCTCCTCTTTATGAGTAAAAAACCCATTGTATTCTGGGTCACATTCCAATCTAGCATACAATTTTGTGCTGTTAATTCAAATTTTCTAACAATTCTAATATAGGTTTATTTCTGGAATTACATCTGGAGCAATACATTTCCAGGGGTAAGTTCACTATTAAGAATATACAATACTGAAGGACCCTTTCTACTTTTTTTCTTTTATCTTCGGTATTTTTCAGCAGGCAAGCCACATTTTTTGTGTCCTAAGAACAAAGACGGAAAGCATAGGTCTGAAGATAGCTTTCAGTTTGTACCCCACCTTACTATTGGGAGTGATAACTTGAGTCCCTAAGAATGTTCTTTTAATTCCAACTTTAAAATGGCATTCAAACTTAATGTTTAAATCCTTATTTGCTTAATATTCTCAATACTAATTCCAAAGAAAGATACATTTCTCAACATATTGATGCACATATGACTTCGAGTCTTATTTTTATTTCAATGCATATAAGACTCTAAAGTCTACATTTTGGTAAATAGCACATTCACTATTTGTCAAACTATTTTAGTTATTTGCTATTTTATAATATTCAGCAACATTTATTCCCTAGACTTGGAACAAACCAGAATATCTTTTTGTTTTTTTTAAAGGGCCAACATTTCTATGTGAGGTTAGTATTATCAAAATACTAACTGGAAAATGAACTTGCTCATAAATGCACAGGTATTCTCCATGGCTTCACAATCCCTCAGGTATACTTATGGTATAAAAATGATGGATAAAAGAGACTTAGTCTTAGAGGTCTACAATTTGGAACAAACATATTTTTTTGTGATTGGTTTTAGACAAAAATGTCTCCTAACTCTTACTTGAGATGTCATAGAATGAACGTTTGGCATGAAAAGCACACAGACTGGCCAATGGCTATTCCCTTATGGTGGAAGCCCAGCCAAGTAGTTTACTACACCTGAAAGTCTAAATTGACATGGAACATGGGGATCTTCTTGACAAAAAAAGACTGCAACAAGCACACTGCCCAACAAAAATTCTATGGGCATGTAATGTAGCAAAAACATTTAATTACTAAATAACTATTTGCAAAGGCGTGAACATCAGATGTGATGAGACAAACTGGTATGACAACAGCAGGAATGCTAAAGGAGGACAAAACATTAATAGAATTGCAATTGCTTCCATTCTAAATATGGCTGTAGTTACATGACATTTTGATGAACTGTTAAAAATTCACCAATTAATATTCAAACATTTTGCTACCAAACTACAATGGTTTTTTGACAGTATATATAGCATATGGAGTGATTTGCATTTTCAGTATACTGATATTACAGAAAATTGTCAAAAAGTTGGGGTAGGATATCTGAGTTCTCTGAAAATCACTGGCTCCCAGATTGTGGACCATGGGTATCTTGTGGGGCTATGTAGTTGATGCAGGAAACCCACAAACACTGCTCAGAATGACATGTTAGGGAAATAAATATATGACAGAAGAGAGATTTAAAACAACATCACCAGATCTTAAACTCTGCATTTGTACACTGGCACACAACTGATGACTTGTAGCACAGATTTAGTGCCAATGCAAAGAAGGCCACCAGGAACCATATATGAGGTAGTCACTCAGTCATTAGCCCACCTAACTCCCTCCCTTGCCAAATGTGATTAATAAGCCACTGTGCCCCACTCAGCCTGGCTCTGCTATTTGAGCAGCTGCTGCTGGCTCACTACCAGCCTGGCTATTGGGCTACAAAGTTGTCAGTGTTTTTGCCTTCTTCTCTGTGTAGCAGAGTAACCATTATAAGGAACTAAAAATTAATCCTGGAGTCCTGAGACAAACAATTCCTTTGTTTCCTCTTCCTTTGCTTGAATTGGCTTCAATTTTAATAATTCTTTATTCCCAGATCTGACTTCCAAAGAATAAGCAGCTTAGTAGAACTTCCATGTGACAATGCAAAAAACCAACATTCACAGTAAAACTCTTAGCTGATTTCTGGCTACATTTTTGTTTGTACTATCTGTCTGCTAAAGCTATAACCTACCTGAGGCCTTTCCCCCTAAAACTCATGTATGTAAAAGCAGGTTTTCTATACTTTGGCACTGGGATTCTAATGCAAAACAAAACACAAGCTGAGTATGGAATCATTATCTCATTATTCGCTGAGCTATCTTATTATGTTTAGATGTATTTGAGAGGAATGAGCAAAAAACATGGGAAGTGTAGACCTAGGGTTATATAAACCAAGGCTTCAATCAAGTCATAAAGATTATTTTTAAATGCCCAGTTAAAACAAGTAGGACCTATATTAGGCAACAATGTTATAGGAAGATGCTAGAGATGTCTGGTCATTTTAGCTACAGTAACAAAGGCATCATGTCATGCTGTGGCAGGAAAAAGCAATGATAAAATACTATTTCACTGAAACCACATGGTTAGCAATGTAAAGTGATTGGTTGTGTGGATGATGGGTCCCTCTGCTAGGTTAGTACTCAACAATCTATTAAGTATGAGCTCAGGATTTTGGGGAGTACTATTGATGTTTATGATGTGGTTATATTGAAGCCTTTGGGAAGTCTAATTACCTGTGCTACCATATAAGAAAAGGAAATCCAAAACTGCAAAGAAAAAAATATAGTGGAGATTTGGAATATAAGAATTAGAAATGTGGGAAAATCCAAAGCAGATAAAGACTACATGAACTGATTACTATACATACTGGCATCTTAGGCATCACTGAATTGAAATGGACTTGACTGAAGTTGATTGGACACTTTCAGTCAAAAGATGAGAAATGTATTACTCAAGACTATACATGCACAAGAAAACCTCCAAATGGCATTACTTTCATAGTAAAGGATACAGCAAGGACAGTACTAGGGTACAATGTAATAAAAACTAAATAATATCAATTAAGCTTAATTGGCAATCAAATAATATTAGTACCAATGCTTATATATCAGAGTTTTCTACGATATTAGGAATAGTTTAAAAGTTATTTCAGAAATGTATCTTGCTCTAGGTTGCCCATTTATAATTTAAAAATATATCCATAATCTAGCAGAGACAAATAAGATGTACTTACTGGCACATTCACTTTTCTGAACATCTCAGCCCCTTTATGTGCATCCAGTAAAGCTATATCCTGTGGAGTGGACACAATTACAGCCCCTAGAAAGAAAGAAACCCAAGAAAAATCAATATCGTTTTGTTTCATTCAGGTACTTTAATTCCTAGAAGAATCTTTAATAGGCTCAGAAAGTAGATCTCTAATTAAAGATTAATGATAGTTGCTTTACAAAAAGTGTTTCCATTCACATGTATCAGAGTAGCCAATTATCACTAATTTCCCTGATTCCTTCAGCCCCAAATGACATTTGCTTCAAAAATTCACTCAACTCCAAAAACAGTTTTTGTGGAAGGGGGACTTTACTTGTTTTCTTTTTAAAATTTATCTAATAAAAAAAACAGAAACGTGTAAAAAACATATAATTTAGCAGATTTTTAGGTAGCATCATTTTCAATAAAAAGTATTTTAGAAATTGCTATTTTGTATTTATTTTGTGAAATGCAATGAAAGCAATATTTTACTTAAATATATTGCCTCATTTTGAAAGTGATCACATATATTAACTCAACATTTTGAGCTACAATTTATCTCAATGATATGGGAGTTGACTTTGGACAGGGAAAATGAATATATAAACAAAAAATGGTTCAGCAGTGGAAACAGAAACATATGACTTCAACTATTTAGTGTTTTGCAGAAATCATTCATAAAGATTCATGTAGATGAACTTTAACATTTCTATATATGTGTATCTACAAATATACTTTTTAAAGTATTTATTTCTTCTGATTTTTTGTATTTAGTTTAATTACAAAATATTTTACAGAAAAACATTTTATCCTGCCCAAACTTTATTTCCTATAGTGATTCTCAACATATTGAGAAAAAAAATATAAAATATAGAATAATTCCACTGAGGAGCAAGAATCAAACTCTTCTTCCCAAAACACTGGAGGAGGTATGATCTTTAAAATGAGCAGCTATGACTTGACATATTGCTCTACATAGAAATATAACCCAAACATTTTTTTCAGCTTTATATCTTTTGCAAGCCGACTTCTTTTTCCAATTTTATATTTCCATTTGTTTCTCTTTTAACTTTGTATCTTTTTTTAAACCAATAAAATTATTTTAAAAAATTAACAGGAGGTGATGGATTCATCTGCCTCAAAGTCACACAGCGGTTTTTAATCATAGATTATGGTGAGCAAATGCAACTTTTATGAAAGAGGAGCAACCTTGCAGTTTCCAACCTTTGTCTCCAGCCATGTAATTCAAATGCACCTAGTTGCACTGCTTATACTACATTGCAAAACTACCAGAGATACCTGCAACTGGAATATTCTGTGAGATTGACAGCTGAATATCTCCTGTCCCTGGTGGCATGTCAATTACCAAATAATCCAGCTGCTGCCAGTCAACCTAGAAAAGATATAAATAAATTTGGGGGGAGGGGAATCATCTTATTTATTTATTATTTCGATTTGTATACTGCCCCCTCTCCCAAAAAGGGACTTGAGGCGGTGAAGAGCCACAATAAAAACATACAATCAGAAAAGTTAAAAGAGTTTAAAAATTAATTAAATAGATGGCTAAGACCAATAAAACCTGTAAAAAATTAAAATCAAATTAAAAACCCTACTCATAACGTTACGCCAGACTGGCCTGTTGGAAAAGGTGGGTCTTAAGTGCTCGTCAGAAGGACCGTAGGTCAGTAATGGCTCGCATCTCCGCCGGTAGCTCATTCCAAAGGGAGGGTGCTCCCACAGAGAAGGCCCGCACCCTCGGGGCCGCCAACCGACATCGGCCAGTCTGCAGCACCTCGAGGAGGCCAACCCTGTGGGAGCGCACCGGCCGGTGGGAGGCCGATGGTGGCAGCAGGCGGTCCCGCAAGTACCCGGGTCCCAAGCAATGGAGCGCTTTAAAGATGGTCACTAGCACCTTGAATCGCACCCGGAAGGCCACCGGAAGCCAATGCAGCTCGCGCAGGAGCGGTGTAATATGGGAGCTCTGAGAAGCCCCCAAGATCACCCGTGCGGCCGCACTCTGCACCAGTTGAAGCCTCCGGATGCTCTTCAAGGGGAGCCCCATGTAGAGAGCATTGCAATAGTCTAGGCGGGAAGTAACGAGAGCAGAGGTGACTGTGCGCAATGCACCCCAATCCAGAAAGGGCTGCAACTGGTAGATCCTACGGACCTGATAAAAAGCCCTCCTGGTGACGGCTGATATATGATCGTCCAATGACAGCTGCCCAGCCAGAGGGACTCCCAGATTGCGCGCTCTCTCCGTGGGAGGCAAGATTTCACCTCCCACGGTCAGCGATGGAATGAGCTGACTGTATCTGGGCGCAGGGAACCACAGCCACTCGGTTTTGGTCAGGTTGAGCCGAAGCCTGTTGACCCCCATCCAATTCTGCACGGCTTCCGGGCACTGGGTCATCATTTCAACAGCTTCATTGTGGTGGCCCGGGGTGGAAATGTATAGCTGAGCGTCATCAATATACTGATGACACTCATCTTAAACATTGAGGTCAAACTCCCTGTAATTTTTAACATCTTTGGAGATAACTTTATAAGTAAATTCTATTGCTTGGAATCAACATCACAAATTATTATTAAAATGATCCAAATAGAAATGAGCAATAGTGTTGGACAAAGAAAGAGAAAGGGACTACTAGTTAGATTCAATTAGACTGATCAATGATAAAACTGAATCTATCACCAGAATGCAACAAGCCTACATATGGAGCATAAGAAATCCTTCCTTGTAACCATAGTGCTTCTGTTAACCGAGGCAGCTGATTCATTTTATTCCTTACAATTCCAGTGGGTCTGTCAAGGTTCCGATTGACGAACCCAAGCAACCAAGCATTGTTGAGACAATCCAATCTCTTTATGCAAAACTTTATTGAGTGCATCATTTCGGCACAGAATGAAAGCAACTCAATAAAGGTTTGCATAAAGAGATTGGATTGTCTCAACAGTGCTTGTTCTGACCAAGGCTTCCAAGACCGTAATTACGTACACGCTTATTTTAAAAACAAGTCTTGTTTTATTGTAACGCTGGGAATTATTTTCATTCTGCCAATAACAGAAGTGTCAAATAAACTAGAACAAAAACCAACCAAAGTACAAAGAGCTTCAAGAATGCATCTGAACCAAATGAACAACTTTGCTTCCTGCAAAGGTTTTGTCATCTTTGCCTGTCCTTTATACTTTATGGGAGGGGCCATCACCTCCCAGCCTTATTCCTGAGTCACCCGTTGTTTCAGCTGCTCTTGCCTTCTAGCAGCCCTGCACACACATACACTGGGAACAGGCTCCCCTAGGTCCTCTGCTTTGCTCCTTCCAGACTCCAAAGGCTCCAGAGGCAGCACCCCACTCCCAGATGGTCCTGGCCCCATCTCTGCATCCAACACAGAACCCTCGTCTGAGTCCTCTCCAGACTGCTTGACTGGTCTCCGTTCTTCCCCACTGTCAGATTCCGCTGCTGTCTGCACAGACTGCCGGCGAACCACAACAGTGTTTGCTTGGGTTCATCAGTCGGAACCGTGACATTAAACTAGCTCTACCAAAATTAAAATCTACAAAGGAGTCCTGGGCTCCTGCAGCCTGTCCTATCACCTCCAGAAGAGCTGTGAAGACCCAGAAGAAAATGCCTGGGACGGAACATAAAGGAGAATAGACATCCCAGGACAGTGACAACAAAAGAAACCCCGACTGCTGCACACGTTGATTTCAGCACCCAAACAGTGGTAACCTAGTTGAAGGGATGGCTGGAAAAATCCAAGCAGACAGCCATGCTTGCTTTTAGTTGGGTTCGTCAGTCAAAACTTGACAGGGTCATTTAGAGTTAAACTTTTTCTTTACTGTTTTTTTTTTCCACCATGAAAGTAGGACAGTTTAAGAATTCTTTTGTGAAATAATCAGTTAACATGTTTCTATTTATTTATTCAAGTTCATAGCTGCCATCTCAGACAAGTGGCTCTGGGCAATGTTATGGATGATCATTCACAACTTCTTGACATTAATCAATATTCAGGTCATGTTTTCAAATTATGTGCTCAAAAATAAAAAATAGCAGCCAGTTACATCTATGTTAAAATAAGCTTCAGATGCTGGCTTGGATGATGCAGGCAACAAACTACAGACAGATCTATCTTTGCCTGTTAATGTAGAAATCCTGCTGGCAGAAAAGATTAGACCAGTTTGTCTATTGCTTGGTTCCTGGTGAGACATTTTCAAAAAAACTGAATTACCATGATGTATAAGTGCATTGTCTCTGGTAAATCCCAATGTTTTACTTAAGATACACACAATACTCTAATGAAATGCCAATTTAAAAGACATAATCCTTGATAACTTAAATCACAGGAATAACCCTCTTGTGATTCTAGAGCATCATAAACTTGAATATCAGGACTACCAAGAAACTTAGTGATTCACCAGCTGTTTGCACCATCACAAAATAGTTTAAATAAACTATTGGTGGGGTGTGTCATTTAATGGGGTAAAAAATAATGTTTGCATTTTTTTTCAGTGAGGGGTTCTAAAAGAATTGAAATCTGCTGGTATTTTTGTAATTGCACAAGGTTTAGCTTGGTATGGCAAATCCACGCCTGATCATATACTCCATTTGTAACCCAAATACTGTTAACTTTATCTTCTCAAAATTACACCTTGTGCTACAAAACTTAAAGCTTTTTTCTGCATTTGCTAGCTAAGCAAAAAATAATCCATGCAATCATAAGCTAACATTAGAAAGCAATTATCTGAGTTACAAAAATGTTAAGTAAGTTTCATCAAATCTTGTTTTGATTCATTCTTCAGTATCAGCTGCCAATTTGCTTCTTGGCCTCTGATATAACTGTCATATTTCTCATGTGTATAACTCTGCTTACTGCTTCTGTGACTTGTATCATATATGTGTTGAATGGGCACGATAGGGCCACACTGGTACTTGCATTGGTTCATCAATGAACTTTATTTCTGCGGTAGTCAGTTTGCACATCAAAGGTGGCTGATATTCAGACCAGTCAATCAGCCCCAGCAGACTGGATGCTCTGATGTTGATTAAAGTCATTTTTCTTACAAGTACAGAAAAATCTCCCAGCATGTCATCATCTGCACCCCTCAAGTCAATGATCTTTTGCACACCAGCTTTCCTCTCTTGAATGTCATCTGAACACAAGAGTGTCCTGATCATTTCACCGAAAGCGTACTATGCTGAGCACTGAATGGTTGGCAAAATAGCATCTACTACAGCCTTCTTTTGCAGTCTGACTTGCTGCAGCTGGAACAACACATTACATGGGCCTTCAATCCAGGAATCTTTTACCTGGATGTTGAACAAGCAAGGGTAGTACACACCAATGATGTATTCTGCTATCATTCTTAAGTTTTGGAAAGTTTTGCCTTTAAAGCCATATTTTGAAACCCATATTTGACAATGCCTATTTGCAGTTGTCAACCAGCATGAATTGCTTATGGGGCAATTTGCAGAAGACCCAAATCTGTGAGAAGTTCTTCTATCCTTTTTGCCTGTGTAATCCTATATCTATACACTTGATAAGTAGAGAGATCCTTTACAACATTGTCGCTCAGTGAAATGAGAGGCTCACCAATTGAAACTCTTGTGAATGAAGAATCAATGTCAAGTTCTGTTGTAGTGTCTAATATATTGCCAATTTTAACTGCCCATTTGTTATTAGACAAGGACTTTTCATGCAATTTTGTGATTAAGTGTCATAGGGATAACTCATTCCTGTAGAGAGCACACCCCAACCAGATCAATTTCCAGTCAAGCCTGACCTCTACCCAGTGCACGGCAGCACCCTCACAGCCAATATTAACATTTGTAGAATCTCCTTCAAAAGCCTTCAAGCTTTTGTCAATGTCTTTCTTCTTCATGAAATACACCAGATTATCTACAATCACTTGGGCAGGTTTTCCAATTTTGAAGTTTTCTCTGGAGTGAAATTATAAAGATATCCATCTGGCTCATTGCACACAGAATAATGTTCTGCTTTGATGGTACTGGGGAATTTCTGATCTGAATTGTTTGCTTTCAGCATAACTTTAGTTGTATCTATATAGCCTTTGAAAAAGATGCATTCTATTCGCCTTTCTTACATAGCTCATCAAATTCTTCATCTAGGGACTTCATATTTTTTTCCTGGGCTCTCATGACTTTATTGTGGGCAATAGAAATATATAATATGTATAGCATATATAAGTCATATTATGCCGCTTTACAGCCGTCTCAAAGCAGTTTATAGAGTCAGCATATTGCCCCCAACAATCCGGGTCCTCATTTTACCCACTTTGGAAGGATGGAAGGCTGAGTCAACCTTAGCCTGGTGAGATTCGAACTGCCAAATTGCAGGCAGCTGGCAGTCAGCAGAAATAGCCTGCAGTACTGCACTCTAACCACTGCGCCACTGTGGCTCAACTACAAGTATCTTGTCTTCTTCATAATCAAGCCAGCATCTATGAAGGCAGTTGTGGTAATGGCAGCAGTGGCATGTATCTTTTACTCTGCATAGTGATATTTGTTATTTGTAATCTATTGTATTCTGTCTTTTCTTTTGAAGTAGAGGGCACATGTGTTTGGTCTAAGGCCTCTTTGTAACCCATCACATTTCTCTTCATCTTCATCATCAGTCATCTGTCCTTCATTTTTATCATAAGAGATAATTACTTCATTTGTCAGTATCAAAATGTCTGGAATATTTCTCGGCTTACTGTATATTTAGCAAGACTTTGTCTCTCATCTCTCACCGCTTTTGCCTTTTGCCTATTCATTTCTGCTCAGGCACATCTGGCAAACCAATCTGATGTAATCCAAAAGAACCAATCTTGTTTCTCTAACTTTCAACTAAAGCAAGTTCCTTCAATAATATCTTCATCTTCTCAGGGCAAGTACAGTTAATGTGAGCTTCTTTTTTGTAGCCAGCAGGGTAGCCAAATTTGGCACATAGGACAATTTGACACTTTCAGTTGAGAATGTCAAACAATTTGTCAAGTTTCACAGTGAAAGTCTGACATCTAGCTTTCCTCTACCAAGAAATATGTTTTTGACTTGATCACAGTTCTCTTGGATCTTGTTCAAGACTGTCATTAGTGAATTTACAACAGTGGCCACAGAAGAACTGTCTGCTCATTCCCACTTTTGTATATATGTCACTTTTGTATATATGTCTTTGGCAAGACAGGCTGCTGCTGGGTAATTTCTAGCATCATCACTACTTTGTTCTCTTAACACTAGGCCATATCTGACAATGTCTTGCAATGTTGGGATTTCGGACGGCAACAAGTTTCTGCCAGTCCCAATTAGGTTGGTCATATGAGTGAATTTCCAAATCTTTTTTAGAAGCCATTTAGAAGCCATTACAAATCATTTATCACACTCATAGGAAACGAGGACAGCAGTATTAACACTCTCAGACAAAATAACTTTTAACAAAAGAGAAAGACAGCTGAACCTATGAAAACAAAATGTTAAAAAGTTATGATATTTATGTAATTATTTACCAAGTTCATTTAAATTATATTAAAATAACCAAAATATCCCCAGGTCATGTCACAACTTTTGAGCAACCCTAATGTTTGGAAATTGAAAGTTGAAAAATTTGACATACCCTACTTATTGCACTGGCTTTCCAAACCACCTAGCATTTGGAATTGGGTGTTTGGGATTGTTAAAATTCAGGGAAGAGTTATTAATATTGCTCAGACTAACAGTAGCAATGTTAGCAGTTGAGTGTTCAACTACATTCGGCACAAATTTATTTAAATAAATAATTAAATAAGTAATTCAATGAAGAAAGTATGAACACAGATCAGTATAGCAGAAAAAGAGATTACATTGTTTTGTGCTATTAATATAGAAAATAAAGAAGATGATTGGTGAAGATATGCAAATTGTGTTACCAAAGCGATGAGAGGCAACACATATCATAAGCAACAGGCAAATAATTTTAGGAAGGTCAAAAAGAAACCTTCCTATTTAACAGGAATATAAAAAAGGAAGGTGGTATACTACAATCAGACTAGCAAAATTGTGTTATTATAATCAATCTCAATGAAAGTAATTTTAGCATTTCTGTGATTTCTTGGTCCGGCCACCTAATGGGACTGATGTGAAATGCCTGAACTGAAGGTACTTGGGAGACCATGAGATTAATACTGCATCTTTTGAGGAACAGGATGACTTGTGAGGCATCCTCATTGCTTTCCCTAAGTCTCATATTAAAATTAAATGTTACCCTCAAGTTGAAGAAAACTTGAATGAATAAAATCTTTAGATTATATAATTTCAGGAAAAAATATTCAATATTATTTGTAAGGCATATTCATAAATAACATTCTACAAAACATGAAATGATTAGTCCTTATCCTCCTAACCTTTTCAGAAGTATACCCATATACGCATGTCATGTTATTAAAATATTGCTCAAGAATAAATTCTCCCAAATTAAGAAAACAGTCGCCATAGAAATTACTCCTTGCAAATGAAAAAGTGAGTGTGGTTGTAAAATTACACCTGTAGTATCCATCTACTAGTCAACACGCATATGTGGAAAACACTAAAATATTTGCTTCTTTAATATATAGTGTTGTGAAACATTTCAGATGCTGGGAATGTGATTACATTTTACTTAAGTACAGCATTCGTCTTTTTTTCTCTAGGAATAATTTTCCTGACATTTATTGATAGAGAAATATCATTCATTGCCAGGCAGCTCTATATATTTTTCCTCTATTCAAGCACATCATTAAAGTTTTTCTGTAAATTGTTCTAATCAATCAGTAAATATATGTGGCAAATGTAGTTATTCATGTAATATCAATTCCAGGCCCAACTGTGAATTACAGGGAAGCTATATTAGGACACCATTGTTCAGAATCACTGCATAAGAATATGATCTGCATTGTATTATTTAAAGAATAAACTCTTGCATACTGTTTTGATAATAATAATGTACTTTAAAATGGGATTTTTTTTCTTAACTAACACATTCCTGGAGCATTCCAATTAAATATGAACACCAAATCACCCTGAACACTATTTTAGGCCAGGGTTTAGTACTAGAAATACTTCTAGAAATAGATAAAAGTCTGTGATTTGTCTGCTTATTTCCTTTCCAGTTCAGTCATGGAAGGATTAAAAGCATAAGCTGCTCCTTCAAAATAAGTAAGTTTAATGAATTGATAAATTTATCATATAGAATAAATTTATCATATTCTTGCCATCATCAGTATATATCCCAATAAATTGTGGTACTTTTCATTTATAATCTCTGTTAATCATTACTAATAAAAATATTTCGGGTTTCAATTCAATTTCAAAATTCCCTAAATATTTTGATGTTTTTTCCAATACTTCTATATTCTTTTGCATAAGCATCACATGATAGAATGTTTCTTCTTTATTGTAGTACTTTTAATATTTATTTGATAAATAATAAGAAAATAATAATAAGAAAATAATAAGAAAACTGTTATCAATAATTATATACCATCCATGGAACATTTTATACTAGCTTTTCCTTAAAGTATAACTTGGAATAAATTTTATTAATTGTTTCTTACAATTCTTTCATTGATCTACTCTGATTACTTTGAAATTTGGCGTCCATTTTATCGTGAAACATTTGATTTGTTGTCTCTGTACTGTATTTTAGTAATAGCTTATAAATATATAATAAGTAAGATTCTTAGTGCTGAACAATGATTGTTATCTAGTCTGAAAAATACTAAAAGCAAACTGAACATTGTACAAATTGCAACAGAAATATATCAGTGCGCAGCAATTATGTGCATTATATCTGTTACCAACACAGTGAAATCAAAAGTATAGCTCAAACTCTGACCCTTACTTAAAACTGAGATCCAATTAAAACGTGCTGTCTATGACCAAGATTTATATAATATTGCTTTGCCAACATCTTGGGAACAGAAGCATCTAATTCATTGCTACACATTTGTCTGCTGTTTCAAATGTATTGGGAAAATTATAATTAAATTATACCTCTGATAAATTGAGAAAATCTATATTACCCAATTTGGTTACCATACTTGATAATGTTCTGTGATACTCGATTATAAGAAAGGTTTATATTTCAAAACTCTTAGTAAAGAACACATTGCATATTGAAATATTTATTTTATGTGGGAAATTATAAACTGCTTTTACTATTGGTTGCAATAAATAACATTAAATATATTATGTCTGACTGATTTAATTTTTATTTTATATTTTATTTTTCAAATGCATGTCTCAATGTCTTGAACCCCTTTAAACTCAATTTAAAAATTAAGGAAGCAGTTTAAGAAGTTTAGGAAAAGAAGAGTAAAAGCCATTTCCTCCAGATCAAATAGACTGTCAGGAGGTTAACATCTACAAAAATGTTTAGTATAAAACAATGAAAATAGCTCTAATCCTAATCTGATTGGTGTCAAAAGGTGGGGGGAGATTTAGAATCAAACTGAAACAAAATGATTTAAACTAATGTATGGGATGTCTGAATAAATACTCATTATACAATACTATACTCTGATCAGAAAATTAATAAACAAATCATTGGTAACAAGCTATTGCTACAAGTAATATTTATTACTCTTTAAAAGCAGTGTAATGAATGATATCAATTGTCTGGTAATAAAACCTAATGCTATAACAGATTTTATCTTCTTTCCTGGAACTTCAGGCAAGCGGAGAAAGGTACCCAGATTATCCTGAGATAGTATTTAAAAATCCTAGTTTATACACAAAAGAGGGAAAAAGCCTGATTAGAGGGAAAGTCCTCATTAAAGTTTTCTGCAATCACTATGGGAAAATCATTAATGGCCCTTATGTCAAGGGACTATATTTCTTTTTGCTTTTAGATGTGTAGAGTAAAACTATTTTTAGTTGCTAGGTAACAACAGACTCAGTATATATCATTATCAAAATGCATGAGAAGAAACTGCCATCTGCTTCCCAATTGGGAATTCCATTGCTAAAGTAACATTGCAGTTTCTCAAACATCATCCCACGTCTCTTCCTATAATCAATTAATCCTTGGTCTCCTTAGGAAAATAAGAACTAACATTAGCACTCAAATCTATGTTTTGATTCTGACTTCAGAATACTGCCATATGTAATCAGGTCCACTCCAACCCTGCCAAGTATATTAAAAACATTTATAATTGGAATCAAATGTTCTGTTTTCAGTGCTTCCATTAGTGAAAACTTTTTCCAAGTTGGTGCCCTCCAGAATTACCCAGGCTAGCATAACTATTGCCGAGACTTAGGATTACTGGGGGAATTGACACATTGATGTATGTAGGCAATGATTAGTGAGAATTTGAACAGCACAATATTTGATTTAGTGTGATTTATAAATTGATACCAGATTATGTTTAATGGGGTCCAAGATTCAATTACTGGAAAGCTACTATACATTTATTGAGGCTAGCACATATGAACTTGAAGTTAGCGCATGCCACAGTTGCTCTTGGGATTTTAGTCACTAATTGTCCTTTGTGCAAAATAGAGAAGATGATTCTGTTTGGAGAAAGCTTTAAAAAGATAATTTTGAAGAACTATAGCTGAATACAGGAGATAGCAAGTTTGCTTTGTTTATGGGTTATCCTCTTTTACTGTTATATAGCATTTCATTAACAAACATAAAAAATATTTAAAAATTTTAATTTGCCTATTTTTGCCACATTACTTTGAATAATGTGAATTTGAAAAATGCAATCATTTTATAGGATTCATTAACCACACTAATCGGGACATACCTATACATCCAAAGGGCACTTTGGCTATAGAAGGACATGTTAATAGAATCAGGAAAATGGAAGTTCTCCATTGTTCCTGCAGTTCCTTTCATAACCCCTTAAATTTCTTTGGAGGTTTTGCAACAGAATGGGAGGGCTCTGGAGTGGTGTCAAAGGGAGAGAAAGAGAAAAACTCACCACTACTTGTGCAATATTAGGTTTTTCCCCCTACTGCTGCAGGTAATTGCCACAAAAGATTACTTTTAGCAATATATTGAAAGATTTCATTTTAAGATTTTGGAATAAATTAAAGCTGACAGCGTTTCAGCAGATGAAGATAGTAGCCATTCATTCACTTTCTTTCCTAATAGCTAGTAATATTAAATATTACATGTTTTGTCATCAGATGTTGAGTTTTATTACTGCACTTCGCTTGTAGGATGAAAAAGCCTAAATTCTGTGATGTCAGATACAATGTCTTTATTAGGGAGGGACACATTCAAAATAAGGTATCTGAAAGCTCAGACTTTTCATCTGCAGTTCAGAAAAATATCAGACATCTATTACAAGACAGGAAGAAAGATTATATAGATATGGTTGCTGTAGATCGAATACATTTGAAAAGTGTCATGATGAGGAAGATTGGCTTATTGCCAGAAACTTTCTGGGATTTCAACAGAAGTATTTCCTAGAGCTATCAACAGATCTCAGAGATTTAATAATTTTTAAAAAATCTGCAGTCAAAACATTAATAGGCTTTCTTTGCCTTTCCGCTATGGAATTTCTGTGTTGTAGATTAGTATCTAAAAGTATTAACCAACAAGCTGCTATATTCATTCCATCTGAAGCCAAGATCTGCAGAAAATTTGAGGGCAGTTTCATTAAGTTTAACTTTAAATATTGTTGTTTTGCCAACAAAGCAAAATGTTTTGCTATTATGTTTCCAAACCTTTCATATTGTATTAAAATATTGACAATGCATTTGATATTAGCATTGTTAGAAACTGTAGGGTTATAATCACCAATGAAGTTAACTTAAAACATTTTTTTACCTGTCTCAGTAATTTCTCTATGGCTGACATTACCATGAGTCCTCTCCAGACAATTGGTGCAGTCTCTTCCACCAAGAAACCCATAGACATACTAGAATTAAAGGCATTTTTCCAACATTCAGACATGATACAAACAATAAAAGATAAAACGTAAATAGAAACAAAGATAAAAGGCTTACCATGAAATTCCATAGTTCACAAGAGGTCTCATTAGGTTTTCTAGAACAGAAATTATTTTTAAGGATGAATTTTTGAAAAATTTATTCAAATCGTCTCAATGTAAATAGATGTAAACCAGAGGCTCCTTGTACAGATCGCATCTAATCTAAAAAACAAAAAATGATGTGTTGACTTAACTTCTGGTGGATAGGGTAACAAAATTTTCAATATTTTAATCTATGAGTGTCTATGGAGATTCTTAGTCACCAGGTCATGGTTGTCCCAAAGATGCTTTTTCAAGAGGCAACTGGACATTCTGGTTTTTCTTTGAAGACCAAGAAGCTGCTTCTTGGAAGTGAAACATCTCCAAAGAAAAACCAGAACGTTCAGTTGCCTCTTGAAAAAGCACCTTGGGCATTTTAATCTATGACTACTGAACTTTTTGCCAAAATGCTTCAATAAGGGGAACTTAATTGTACCTGGAGTAGGAATTACAGGAAATTGTAGGAATTGTACAAAATCAGCAGTATCCTACAATATTGCTAAGAAACCTCATATATAGACAGGTGATGATTATTGGAAGCTTGAAGAGTGTAACGTTCGATTTAATGTAAATTATAAATTGATACCAGATCATATTTAATGCAACCCAGAATTCAGTTAATGCAGGTCGAGTGTACACCCAGTGGAGGCTAGCGCATGTGCAGTTGCCATTGGGATACTTGAGGACTACCAGTACTTGAATAACGCAAATTAGAATCATGCGACAGTTTCATGGGTTTCATTATAGGGAGACCTTCCTATACAGGTTGTTATCTCCTATGACTATCATTTTGTATGAATGAAAGTTATCAATCAAAATTCAAGAAGATGCATTTTAATGGTGTTTAATAAATGTGTGAGTATTGCCTATAGCCCTTCCTAACACATATTGTCAAACATCTAATAGATGTTTTAGGAAATATTTAGGAATATTAGTATAATTTCAAATGATAATAGTATGTTTGCATTCCCACAGAGACAATGTCAAGACTAGAAAAACGTATAGCCTTTTATTTAAGGTTATTATGTATAGAGACAGAAAATAGGTAACGTGGCATAAAAAATATTAAATAGAATGTTACAAAAATTGTTAAATTCTTTATTCAAGTTCCATTGCAAAGAAAGCTTGAAAAGCAAAAAATGGAAGAGAATATTGATGAAACAGCTAGTACTTTTGTTTGAAATAATTTCAAGTGTGATTCCACTGCTGAAGAGACAACCACAATTCAGTAAAAGTTACTTCTCTCGCAGGAGTTAGAACTATAACATAAATCCTGGGAAATATCTTGAATATATAGCTTGTTCTTTGCTAAAGTATAGCCTCATCCTGGATAGCAGTTTTTATATTTGAAATGAGAACACATAAAATTGTAATTAACAATTTTAAATGTCTAAAATGAACATTTGATTTTTAAGGGACTGCTGCAGATCCTACTTTTTCCACAATTATTTATATTAATAACCATAGTCTCAAACTATATTTCAATGAAGTTACTCAGTAGTTCGTTCACCATACAGAAATTTAAAAAGAACACTGCAGCAGAGAGAGAGAGAGAGAGCACACAAGATTATCATGGCAAACAAAATGATAATGGAATTTTTCCTCTGTATTCCTATTACAATAGCAGCTGCACAGATTTTATGAGATGTGAATTACAGTAACATATTGCAGGCATAAAACTGAAGAGTATGACTAAGTATTACTAATTTTTATACTCAATAAGCAATTTCAGCTTCTACGGAAGGATAGAAATAGCCTCTCCCTTCCATTTTCAAACAATTAGAATTTTCAATACTATAGTGCTTTTTTAAAAAAAAAATTCAGCAAAGAAAAGCTTTCAAATGTTTCAATTCTTCCTGTTTATCTAGGATTGTTCTTTTCTTCCAGCACATTTCTTGGCAGGATTAGACTACCTCTCTGTTAGAAATGTGCTGAGTCTGTAACAGTTAAATTCCCAATTGGAAAACAAATGCATTCTTGCTTTTTGCATATTCATAAGAACACAAAATCATCTTTGAAGGGTAATGTGTATCTATGTTTTGTGAGATCTAATGTAATTTGGGGCTCAGAGCAGGAAGACAAATATCCTATTCCATCCTCAGCTATGGAAGTCCACTGGCTAATCTGAGACTAAACCACTATCTCAATCCACCTCCCAGTTATTGCTGTGCAGAAAATACCATTGCCTGGAGCTCCTGAATGCAAGACAGGATAAAGGTCTAATAAATGATGTAATTGCTCATCCTATTAAAGTAAGCAGAAACTTACTTCAAAGTCTTATTAGAAAAATCCTTGGTGGTTAATATAGGAGTTCACATTTCTCTAGATTCCCTTAAACTCATAGGCTAAACAAGTACCTCCCAATATATGAAGTGGCTTAAATTACAATCTACCTTGTAGAATCCCAAAAATCTTGTAGCATCAGCTTCTACAATTTCAGGCTTTGATGTCCTTGAAAATAAAGCAACATTACACATACTATGGGCCACATATTTTTATCCAGTAAGCCTCTGTTAAAAAGGTCCCAGAAACATTAGTGTAAAGGGTTTTTTAATAGACAGTATAATTATTCCAGTGAAGAAGAAAAAAGGCTATTCAGTACTGGTGAGAGCCAGGGACAGTTCCATTGAGGGCCTGTACTATTCTCTGACGGTAAATTAAAACAAACTACCCTTGTGTTAAAAAAAAATCTTGAAAACGTTAGTCTCACTATTCTTTTTTTTCTTGAAATCCAAGAGATAAATGCTTGCACAGTTGGCAAAATCTCTGTGATAGAAAATAGAAAAAGCACTGCAAGTGATAACTTCATCCTCCTCCATTTCCCACAATTGTTAGTTTGGTTTTAAATTTGCTATTTAGTTGTTATTCTTTAAATATCTATCAAAAAGATCTGGTTTGCTGAGGAATCTCCACCTGCTTATATAAGAACCATGGAAACCTGAACTACCTTGAAGGCACTCTCTTGAAAATACTTCAACGAACAATAAATAAGCAATTATTTGTTTTCTTTCTGTACAAAACTTCTCTCCTCAGTACAAACTACGTATGTATAATTTAGCATCTTTCTCCTGGCCCTCTTTCAGCAATCTACAAAAGAAACCTGAGTTCTCCTTCTGCTCTTCACGTGGATAAGAACTTCTTTATGTCCGATATATTTAAAAAGCATAAACAGTTGCAGGAAAACTGAGAACTAACTCCAGGAAGTTAGACAAATCCTAAAAAGATCAGAAGCTGGCTCTCATGACAAGCAATAAGCTTATCGATTCAATTATTTGCTTTTATTTTGAAATATATAAGTAACTTCAAGTATGGCCCTCCGGAGCAGTTTACAGGTGGTCCTCAACTTATGACAACAATTGAGTCCAAAATTTCTGTTACTAAGCGAGACAATTGTTAAGTGAGTTTTGCCCTTTTTTACGACCTTTCTTGCCACAGTTGTTAAGTGAATCACTGCATTTGTTAAGTCAGTAATCCCAAAGGTGCTTTTTTTAAAAAGGCAACTAGACTTTGTTTTTGCTTGAAGACATTTCGTTTCTCATCCAAGAAGCTTCTTCAGTTCTGACCTGAAGCCTCTTGGATGAGAAGTAAAATGTCTTTAGAAAAAACAAAAAAAGTCCAGGTGGCTTTTGAAAAAAAAGCATCTTTGGGACAACCATAACCTGGATGACTGAGAATCTCCACAGAGATTAAATTAGTAACACGGTTAAGTGAAGCTAGCTTCCCCATTAACTTTACTTGCCAGAAGCTTACAAAAAGTGATCCCGGGATACTGCAACTGTGGTAAATATAAACCGGTTGCCAAGTATCTGAATTTTGAGCATATGATCATGGTGATGCTACAAAGGTCGTAAGATTGGGAAATGGCTATGTCTCTTTTTTCAGTGCTGTTGTAATTTTGAACAGTCACTACACAAATGGTTGTAAGTCGAGGATTACCTGTACCATAGAAAAATAGCTTCAGTTTCTGGGAAAACTGTGCTATCCAGCCTGACTTACTTGGTGTCACTTCTGGATTTCCTTTGAGATTCATCATTTTTGGTATGGATGGCCCATATACATCTGCATCAAGTAACCCAACTGCTTTTGTCTGTAGAAGAAAAGTGCACATCATTTTACATATTCTTCAAACAGGAAAAATTGTGCACATTAACGACGGCAACGTTTTAATTATATTTTTTCAAACAGCTACTTATTAAAGCAAGGCATCTGAAAACTAACCAAAGTTCCAGTAGCTTAACACAATAAAGTGATTCATGCTCAGTCAGTGTCCACTGCAGAATTAATTTAGACACACAAAGGATACATAGGAAGTACATTTTCATCCACAACCATTAATTATGTCCAAAAACATAGAATTACTGTTGGATTTGGGTCAGTTAAAAAAATAGTTTTCAGTGGCAAGATAAAGGCTACTGAGGAGATTCTGTTAAGAAAGAAGATACAAATAGAATGATTTGCTATTATTTATCATTTAATATTTTGCAGGGCAAATATTTGCCATATTTATATGTTGCAGCAAACAAAGAATGTGGTAGATCTTTAAAATCCTATAGATTGTTTGTGATATGGATGCTCAAGAACGTCATTTAGTTTGCTTTTCCAAGTGCTCCACTGTGTTCTGCATCTATACCAGATTAATGTGACAACTGAAAGGCAGATTTTACATGTCTTAATTTTGTTATTTGGGTCTTAGTTCAAAATACACAGACAGAAGTCAGTGGGGGATCCTGGATTTTTTAAAATCACATTTTGATAGATTTAAAATTCTAACGAATTGAACAAAATTACTATTTTGCATTTGGTAGGCACATTCAGTAGATTATTTGCAGAAATAAATTGCTCAATTCAATAATTATTAGTGAAGTGTTTAAATGCAGCCTCAGTTCATATGACATAGTTGCATGCTATATAATGTCTTTCTTCTAAACATAAAATATCCCATGTTTCAATTTTGTTCTGGAAAATTCATTGGTTTTTTTGTTCTTTTGAATTATATAATAATAGTTTTGAAATTAACAGAATAATAATGAAACTGGCTACAGGAAAATATCATCGTTGCAGGAAAAAAAAAGATACCAGAAAAGCATTAATCAAGAATTGTTAACGGTCTGAAAACTATGTAGTATTTCTTTTGCTATCTGAATTGCCAGGAATCTCAGTTTAAAGATGATTTAGAAGTTTGAACTGCATATATCAGTTTGTATATTAAACTCCCTTTGTCTTTTCTATTGTTACATAGTTTGACATACTATATATGTTAATATAATTGTATAATTTAACATGAATAACTGGATGGCTAGCTCTCTTTAGTAAAAAATGAGGCCTATTTTTTGTGCTTTACTTCTTCTTCCTTGAAATAATTAATAAATAATAATAAAAGATCTGTTTTTGAAATAATAAATAATTTTGAATAAGTATATATAAAATTCATCTGCTAGGACAGTGATTCAAATAAGCAATTATAAATTGTTCCATTGCCTCAGGATATGTCAAGTGCTGTGGAAATCAGGAGATTCAGGCAGTTCAAATGAGTATAAAGCTTTATTGCAAGCTTAAGCTCTCTACAAGAGACCGACCAACTGATGGTCAAGGGAAATGCATGGGAGATAAGACAGGCATTCAAGGTGGGCTGGACTTAGGTCTCTTGTAGGTGTGCAGAGACTCATGACTTATGATGCATTTGACCCCTCCCTCAAGCTCACTTTTGTCATCTCCTAGGTTCAAATTACCCTCTTGGTAAATACCTCCAGTTTAAAACCACTGTGTTCCAAGACTCCTAGGTTCAAATTAACCCTCTTGGTAAATACCTCCAATTTAAAAACCATTGTGTTCCAAGACATTAATAAGTATTTATGCAAAATATAGTAATATAGGAAAGACACGGAGAACATGATTGCTAGAATTCTTTCCAACTCCTTTACCAGCAGTGGTCATAGAAGATGTTGAATGTCTGTACAATGTGTTGAGTCTGTGCATGTGTTTGTAGGCTTCTTCCCATAAGGAATGGTCTGCCCCCAGAGATATGCACCAACACGGACCTGAGAGCCTTCAGACAGGCGTTAAAAACTTGGCTCTTTGAGCAGGCTGGCCTAGGCTGACACAAGATTTTAATTTTGTCTCATGTTTTTAATTGGTTTTGAATATTTGGGGTTTTAACTATTTCATGGGGGAGGGGCAAAAATTTTTAAATTTTTAAACAGCCTAAATTATTTAATTCGTTTTTAACTTTTGTACAGTGTATTGGGGATTGTGATTGGCTGTGCACCGCCCTGAGTCCTTCGGGAGAAGGGCGGTATATAAGTATCAGTATAAATAAATAAATAAATAAAATACCAAATTTAGATTGGTTGTATTTGTTTTTCAAATTGTGTAAATACAACATTGAGAAATCAGCATATAGGCAGTCCTCAAGATGCAGCAGAAATTGGGACTGGAATTCCCATCATTAAACAAGGTGGCCGTAAAGTGTGACATCATGTGACTACATCACTTAGTGACAGAAATTCCACCTGTCCCCATTTGAAAATGGCAATTGAAGATGGCGAAGTTCAGCTGTGGGCAGCAGGCAAGCAGAGCTCAGGGCAGCAAGGACAGCTGATGGTGGAGTACAGGAGGGCAAAAAGGGCAGGGGTGGAGAGTATAGGCAGATGGGGGGTAGTTGAAGTGCTCCTGCTGTTGTAAAAACAGTCAGCCTATCAAATGCCTGAATTTTGATCAGGTGATTGTGGGCACCCAACAACAGCCATAACTTTAGGAAACGGGTTTAACTACCATTCCTTCAGCATTGCTGTAACTTTGAACCATCACTGAACATATGATTGTTAAGCGAAAACTACCTCTACAAAATATTTCAGATGGGAAAGGAGGAGGAATCTGGACATAATAATGTAAGGAACAGAAAAACGGAAAAGATAAACAAAAACCAACCACAATGCTTTCCGCAGTCCTGATAATTTGTTGAATAAGTAGGCTGACTTGATTTCCAAAAGTAAAAAAATCTAGATACATGAATATTAAAAATTCATACATATGTACAAAATCTGCAAGCCGATTCACCTAAAACCACAGGCAAAAATTGCCAGAAAAAAAGGACACGAAGCTGTTTAGAACAGCTTTTTTGGAACAAAGCAACTGAAATAGTTCCAAACATCCCTATTCCCTGTTGTGCTCCTGTGCTCTGTGCAAAATGATTTCCAGGTCAAAGTAATTTAATAAATGACTCACAATCAATAAATCTCTCTCTCCATCATAGGGCTATCAGATCTGGTCTGCAAAAAAAAATCTATTAGTTGTCAACAAAGAGACAACAGGAACACTAACTTTGCTTCTTATTCTCTATTTCTGCAAAGTAGTACTGGTAGCCCTAATCAATCCGTCAGGAAATGGATGATGGAATACTTTCATTCTCATGTTACCTTCTTCCATACGATATACCAAGATTTGGTAAGTAATAGAAAGACATCATTACGGTTCTGCCCGCTCTACCTTGCGCACTCCCATTAGGAAGAATCCTCTCCCTTCCCCAAAATCATTATTGTCCCTGTAAAAATGGGTTTTAAAAAGTTTCAAATACTGTCAGTGCTTGGCAATACTTAAATGGAATTCCCAGTGAAATTCATTATGTGAGTAAAACAAGGACGGACATAAAAAGCACCATGAAAAATATTCTGCCTTTTAAAATTCTGAAGGCAGCCCCAACTGACCATTGAGAATCATTATATTAATAAACATTCTTATTTTTTTTCTTCTTCAAGACTGTTTCTCCTTTTGGATAGGCTTCTCAAATTATCATTTGAATGTTTGTATCTGAACAAAAATAAAGCTATTGCATTGTGGTTGATTTTTGCAGGGAAACCAGTGGGCTTTTACTGACCCACTTTTATAACTGTGTACTCTTAAAATAATATTAAATAAGCAGTAGTTATACTAAATGTTGTTGATGCCAGAGGCAGGTAGGTGGGGGGGAGGAAATGATCAATATGCTTGCATAAGACAATCTGAGATAAAAACATCAACATGAAATTTGCAGGATGACATTGCATGCTTATTAATTTTTGATGCTATCACAGATTGTTACAGACACTGCTATTGATTGCCTGTATTCATTTTGAGTGTAAGATTCCAAGGGTTATCCGCCTACCATCAGAATTGACACCAATATGCAATATTTGAAAGTTAGTTGATTCTGTTTTTGGGTTACCCCACATGTTAGAAGAACTTACTATATCACACACAATTGTGAACTAGAAACAAAAATTCCCTATACAGCTAGTCCTTGACTTATGACCGCAATGGAGCCTATCCATTATGGTCATAGGTCATGATAGTTGTAAACCAGGTAACCCATTGTCATTAAGCAAACACCATGGTTGTAAAGCAAATGCCACTGTCATTAAGCAAAACCATGTTTGCTTGTAAAGCACTGGTTTTCAGCAAAATAAATAAATTTAAGACACATAACCATGGGACTCTGCAAACAGCCATACAAATGTAGTCTTTCATTAAGGACCCATCATAAGTCAAGGACTACTTGTACCATGTAGAAATTATTAGCTATATGAAAGATATATGAATCTAAAAGCAAGAATCCAAAATAAAGAGCAGAAACATTAGATGCGTATAGAAGAGTAGAAAAAGTTAGTATATGGAAGACTATAATCTAGTTACAATTATAGGTCATAATCTGAAGGATTTTAAACTGCTGCTATACAGAACCTGGCAACATTGAATGGTATAGCAGGATTGGTACCTGAAAGCAATAGGGCTGTGATGGTGAACCAATGGCATGTGTGCCACAGGTGGCACACAGAGCCATTTGTGCCGGCACGCGAGCCGCAGGCAAACTTAGCTCACTGCGCATAACGCACCTCACAGTTGATTTTCGGCTGGTTTGAGGCCTTTTTTTTTGAGGCCTTGTTTTAAAATTAACCTGGCCACCAAGGTATTTATGTAGTAATGGTGAGATGAGGCTAGCACAAATGTCTTTGTAGTAGTACAGTACTGTAACTGTACAGTAATACAGTTAGTCCTCAACTTATGATCACAACTGAGCCCAAAATTTATGTTGCTAAGTGAGAAATTTGTTAAGTGAATTTTACCCCATTTTACGACTTTTCCGGACAAATTTGTTAATTGAATCACTGCTGTTGTTAAATTAGCAACACAGTTGTTAAGTGAATCTGGTTTCCCTATTGACTCTGATTATCAGAAAAATCACCACATAATCTTGAGACATAGCAATGGTCATAAATGTGAACTGGTTGCCAAGCATCTGAATTTTGAACACAGGATCATGGGGATGTTGCAACAGTCATAAGTGTGAAAAGTGGCATAAATCACTTTCTTCAGTGCTGTTGCAACTTTGAACGGTCACTAAGCGAACTGTTGTAAGTCAAGGACAACCTGTACAGGCATTGGAAGAGAAGCACATGCCCTTTGTTTCGTGTCCAGAGTGAGAGGAGCATTATCTTCCCAAGTAAGGAGTCTTCTAGTAGTGACCATCAAAGACTGCTAAGGAGAGGTCATGATATCATGTCACAATAAATACCCTTCTGTGTTTAAGTACTTCGAGTTTTAATTAGCTATACCATTAGCGGAGGCAGAGTACCTGTTGGCAATAAAGGTTGGAGTTCTGGCTAGATCCAATAGGTCCTCTGTGTCTGCTGTAAGTTCATTTGATAAGTGCTTTGGCCTGATCATATCCCATGACGAGTAGGAGACTTGAGATGTTAGCTGTCACTGCTTGTTTCCATGTGGATTGAAAATCCTCACTCCCAGTGATTAGGACAGGGCTGTAAAACTTGCAGCCCGCAAGCTGGATGCATCACGCCCTGGCCATGCCCACACCCGGTTTAACAAAGGGGGAAAAAGTTGCAATACCTCATGTGACACTGCCGTGACAACACGAGTTTGATACCCCTGGATAGGGCAAGACCAGAGAAAATAAAGACAACAGTTGAGTATGGTCACCCACACTGTAGTCTCACTTTCATGATGCCTGTCTCAGGTCCCAAGGTGACATTAGAGACACAATTAGGGCTGGCCGAACTCAGAATAAATGCTTCTGAATGTTAACTGATCTTATTTAACTTGCTACTTTCTGCCACACTAATTGTTCAAAAAATTAGAAAAATACAGGCATATTTGGGATTAGGAGGATTACCAGAAGAAGTTTGTTTTTGTTACAAAAGCATAATAGATCCTTCATTTGTATTTATTTGCGACATTACTGAAAAACATCGCCACAACAATTAGCAGCAATAAAAGCTGGTTATGATACAGAAACATCAAGTGTGGCAGACACATTGGCTTCTGAGCAGCAAATTTCAGTTTGAGCGAGAAACATTCACCTGGGTTATTTGGAAGGAAATAATTGTTTGGATGATCTAATGTAAGTATTAGGTAGCATCAAATTAAAATTGGTTTTGGAAATGAGTCTAAATTAGCATCTATACCTATACATTGGCAAATATAAGGGAAACATTTGCCCTGTTGGTCTCAGACTAGGTCTTTTAAGCATCCAGCAAAACAGGAGACACTAATAAAATCATGGAAAGCATAACAGAGCTGTTCTCAGCCATAAAAAGTCACATTACAGTAAGGAGAAGGGTCTGTTCATTTGGATTAAGCATGTTTTTCAGGTTTTTAAAGCATTAAAAGCCTGCAAATCTTGTTTGCTTCCCATGTTTGTGGAAAACAAAAACCTATGCTTTTCTTGGGCAATGTCAAATCTTATCATTATTGTTCTCTATCAGCAAATTGATTCACTTTAAAACCTATATGTATGTATGTATGTATGTATGTATGTATGTATGTATGTATGTATGTATGTATGTGTCTGTCTGTCTGTCTGTCTGTCTGTCTGTCTGTCTGTCTGTCTGTCTGTCTATCTATCTATCTATCTATCTATCTATCTATCTATCTATCTATCTATCTATCTATCTATCTATCTATCTATCTATCTATCTATCTATCTAGCTAGCTAGCTAGCTAGCTAGCTAGCTATCTTTCTATCACCATAAAATACCCAGAAGAATGATATCAATTAGAACAATGTCAATCATAAAAGTCCAAATATAAACAAAGGCTAGAGATACACAAAAGCTTATCGTTTTCTAAGAAGCAATAACAGGGATTCCTAATTTAGTTTAAGACTAATTATGTTACTACTGTTATTTATTCACTAAACTATGGGTACATTCATGTTGGCTAAGTACAGTGTGGCTAAGTGCCATGGTGGCACCGTGGTCAGAATGTAGTATTGCAGGCTAAGTCTTCCGACTGACAGGAATTCAATTCTGACCGGCTCAAAGTTGACTCAGCCTTCAATCCTTCCGAGGTCGGTAAAATGAGGATACAGATTGTTAGGGAAAATATGCTCACTCTGTAAATTTCTTAGAGAGGGTTGTAAAGCACTACGAAGCAGTATATAAATCTAAGTGTTAGTATACCACCCAACCAATGCTGGTATTTTTCAAATCTCAGCAGACCATTTCACCCCAAAAAATCTATAGACCTTACAATCATATGTTTATGGTCATGAGGCCAAGTGATAGGAAAGCATGTGTTGTGTAAAAGTATAAAGATGCTCTTGATTGTACCATTAAAAGGCATATCTCAATTTCCTAACTGCATAATCAATCAATATCGTTTTTCCTAAAAAAATTGATGTAAAAGACATTGGAAGGCAGTACCATGTACTTAATCATGAAGATCAAAGCTTGTATTGCTTTTAATATTTTTTTAAATTAGACTTCTTTATTATGCACAAAGCTATTTAACATCCTATTGGAGTTACTCTGACAGATTATGCTGTTTCATGTCTCCCACACGAAAGCCATAATTTTAAGACTGAAAAGCCACATTTTTGTGCCTGATTTCAAAGACTTCAATACTATTTTCAAACTCCTTTATTCTCAGACAAAACACATAATTTACCTGATTATGACAATTCATGACTCATTCCTTTTATCTGTATTTTCAGCTAATCAAACCCCTTCAAGTCATCACCCTAATGCATTATCCCCTAATTATTGTTTGAAAGATAAATATTTGCAGAATTGCTACTTATGCTCAAACCTAGTGAACATTCTTTTTTCAATTTATAGGTTCTAACATTTTAATAGCAAAAAAATTCCTAGATTCTGGAATTGATCTGCATATTTATTTCAGACTGAATCAAACTTTGAAAATATCTCAAATGTGTGTTGGGAACTAATAAATAATCTTATTATTTCATTATGCTCTTTAAATTCTTAAAATATCAGCCTTCAAATAGTATACTATTGGTAGGAGCTCCATCACTAATAAAACAGAATTACCTTAAAAATCTGGCTAAGTATATAACTATTACATTAAATATTAATATTATTACATGAGGTTTCCTGTTTGGACAGAAGGGAGAGATTATAAGACACAAAGCGATGGAGAGAAAGTCAATGGCACAATTTAGGAAGAAGCAGCAGTAAATGCTAAAGATTAAATATTTTATGTTGGGGATGCAGTATATTTAAAGTAAATCAACACATATTATTGAATATGGCCTCTGGGTGTGTTCTATGGGTTGAATAATATTAATATTGTTAACAAAGATTTCAATAAGGGAGTTAAGATGAAACATAATGATATTCTGTTGAACCATATTCCTAAATTTTGGACTTTAATCTATTTATGAAGTACTTTAAAGCTACTGTGACTAGATTCTAGAAAAAAATTGTAACACATTTTGAAAAAATACGGTTAAGTACTTCAAAAGATGTCTTGAAGAAACATGTGTACCTGAAACCAATTCAGCTGAAGCAGTGACAGAATTGGGGACTTCTTTATAGCAGTGCCTGCCCACTAGAATAAGGTTCTCCCAAGATCCAGATAACTCCCCACTCTGCTTCTGTTTAGAAAAGTCATGAAGACCTGGCTCTTTATCCAGGTCTTTGGCAGGAGAGTGAGACCACTCACTTCATTAAATCTGATCTGTTGTGCTTGCCATCTTTTATCTTTATCTTTTATTGAATGTATTGGAATTTATTGCTGTGAACTGCCCAGAGTTGTTGGGAGCTGGGTGGCATACAAGTTTCATAAATCATTGTTCATTATTTTGTTTAAGTTTTTTTATTGTATAAATTCTTTATAGTTCCCATTTCGATAGTTCTCTCCTTCCAAGTTTCATGGCTCTTTTTTTCCTTCTCTTTTACCTTTTGGTAATTTACAATTTCTTTCTTATTATGAATGCTATGCTGGCTGTAGAATTCTAGGAGTTGAAGTCCACAAGTGTTAACATTGCCAAGTTTGGAGACTTCTGATCTACAGGGCTGTTAGGGACTGCATGTGAGTTTCCAGGAAGCTGCACATAGGTCTGGGCAACAAGTTGCCCCCCAATGAATTAAATTATTCAATGTGTGTATGAGAGGGGAGATCATTTCTGCTGTTAGGAGAAATTATTATATATCACAACTTCGTGATATGCATAAAATTGAAATCAAATCTTTGTTATGACAAAGATCAGGGGACAAAAAGAATATGCACTAAACTGTTGCATATGTCAGACAGTAATCAATTTGTAACAAGGAGTGTTGCTATCTGTGATTGGATCACAGTGAAGACACCGCAACAAGTGATTTATTTGACTAATTTTAATCTCATGTTATAATCATATAATTTTAAATTTTATTATTAACTGCATAGTTTCTGATCGTAATGATTGTAATAAAAATTTGATTTTTTTAAAAAAGTGCAAAAGCATTATTTGGTGTGCTGATATCAATGCCATGTACTCCTAGATGACATGGCCAGACATATGTGGTGCTCAGGATATGTAAATTCATAGATTTGAATATGGCACAGGATTAAACTAGCTTTTTCCAGAATTACAGCCAGAATTATGGCAACTCTTCTGGAAAACAGCAGAATGAGATTAGTTGACATAGAGAAATTAATATATTTTTCTCCTTGCTCAATTATATTGCCAACAAATAGTATTTCTTACTTGAAAAATAAAGACAAAAGAAAATCATGTAATATGATGCATTTCGTTCTTGGAGATAATATAATTATCAAAATATTAGGGAGCATTTTAACCTTCCTCTGATCTCTGCATTTGAAATTTAATTGCATACATTACTTTTTTCCCCATCCATTTTCTTTTCCTATCATTAAGTAACATTTAAGATTCCATATTCAAATTCTCTAGAGGCAGACAGACATCAAAATGCAGAGTAAATATCAGCATGTATTGTTTTCAATATACTTTGACTGTAAAAAATAAAACTACTTCAGTACCGTGTCAATCTGCAAGTATGTGTTACACCTAAATAATTCTTAGCCATGGAATCTTTTGCATTCTTTTAGTCAGTCTCCCCACTTCCAATTCCTTAAAAGTACTCTGCTTTAAGAAAGATGTGTGTGCGCATGTTAAATTTGTTTCATGACATCATGACTGGAGTGCCATAGGAGATGAAACAGCAGAACATAAAATTTGGCTTGGTGAGCACCCTCTGCTGGCTCCCTCTGCATTAAACGGAACACTTTTTTGAAAATGGCCTTGTATTGATTCATTACATTTTTCAGCAAAAGTATCCTGATTTTCTGATAATTTGTTACTGGTTTTTCTCAATCTGTTCCTATTTTGAAAATGTACGTTTAATATTACTATTATGATTCATAGATATCTCTACTTTCTCAGTATAGATCTGCTGAGATCTATCTGCTGCTTAGATCTGATAGACAGAATGCCTGAAAATTATGGATGGAGGTTCGCAACATTGTACAAGAGGTAGCAACTAAAACCATCCCAAAGAAAAAGAAATACAAGAAAGCAAAATGGCTGTCTGAGGAAGTTTTACAAATAGCTGAGGAAAGAAGGGAAGCGAAAGGCAAGGGAAAAAGAGAAAGATATACCCAACTGAATGCAAAATTCTAAGAATAACTAGAAGAGATAAGAATGCCTTCTTAAATTAACAGTGCAAAGAAATAGAAGAAAACAATAGGATAGGGAGGACCAGAGATCTCTTCAAGAAAATTGGAGATATGAAGGGAACGTTTCAAAGATGGGCATGATAAAGGACCAAAATGGCAGGGACCTAACAGAGGCAGAAGAGATTAAGAAGAGGTGACAAAATTACACAGAAGAACTAAACAAGAATGAGCTTAACGTCCCTGATAACCACGATGGGATGGTCACTGACCTCGAGCCAGACATCCTGGAATGTGAAGTTGAATGGGCCTTAAGAAGTCTGAGCAACAACAAAGCTAGTGGATGTGACAGTATTCCAGCTGAGCTATCCAAAATCTTAAAAGACAATGCAGTAAAAGTGCTACACTCAATTTGCCAGGAAATTTGGAAAACTCAACAGTGGCCACAGGATTGGAAAAGATCAGTTTACATTCCAATTCCAAAGAAAGGCAATGCCAAAGAATATTCAAACTACCGCACCATTGCACTTATTTCACATGCTAACAAAGCTATGCTCAAAATCCTACAAGCTAGGCTCCAGCAGTATTGGACCGAGAACTACCAAAAGTACAGGCAGGATTTTGAAGAGGCAGAGGAACTAGATATCAAATTGCCAACATATGCTGGATCATGGAGAAAGCTAAGGAGTTGCAGAAAAACATCTAATTCTGCTTCATTGACTATGCTAAAGCTTTTGATTGTGTAGATCACAATAAATTGTGGCAAGGTCTTAAAGAGATAAGAGTACCAGACCATCTTATTTGTCTCTTGAGAAACCTATATGCGGGTCATGAAGCAACAATGAGAACTGGACACGGAACCACTGATTGGTTCAAAATTGAGAAAGGAGTTTGGCAAGGCTGTATATTGTCGCCCTGCCTATTTAACTTATATGCAGAGCGCATCATGAGAAAGGTGGGACTAGATGAATCACAAATTGGAATTAAGATTGCCGGAGAAATATCAACAACCTCAGATATGGAGATGATACCTCTCTAATGGCAGAAAGTGAAAAGGAACTAAAGAGCTTCTTGATGTGGATGAAGGAGGAGAGCGCAAACATTGGCTTGAAACTCAACATTAAGAAAACTAAGATCATGGCATTTGACCCTCTCAATTCCTGGCAAATAGATGGGGAAGAAATGGAGGTAGTGACAGATTTTATTTTTCTGGGCTCCAAGATCACCGCAGATGGGGACTACAGCCAAGAAATTAAAAGACACTTGTTCCTGGGGAGGAAAGCTATGGCAAATCTAGACATTATACTAAAAAGCAGAGACATCACCCTGCCAACAAAAGTGCATATAGTCAAGGCTATGCTTTTCCCAGTTGTAATGTATGGCTGTGAAAGTTGGACCATAAGGAAGGCTGAGTGCCAAAGAAATGAGATCTTTGAACTATGGTGCTGGAGAAAGCTCCTGTGAATCCCTTGGACTGCAAGGAGATCAACCCTGATTGCTCTTTAAAAGCAGATCCTGAAGATGAAACTCAAATACTTTGGCCATCTGTTGAGAAGGAAGGACTCACTGGAGAAGAGCCTAATGCTGGGAACGATTGAGAGCAAAAGAAGAAGAGGACAGCAGAGAATGATGGAATCACTGAAGCAGTCAGTGTGAACTTAAATGGACTCTGGAGGGTGGTAGAGGACAGGAAGGCCTGTAAGAATGTTATCCATGGGGTCACGATGGATCGGACACAACTTCACAACTAACAACAACAACAAGTCTTCAATCTATAAGTCGAGTTCCATAAATTAAGTATTTGAGAGCAATTTAATTTGTGTTTCAAAAACCAATGTAGAGTAGCTATTGCAAAGGAAATAAATAAGCTGTAATTACTATAAGCAGAAGCAGACAATTGTTTCCAGGTATGCAGGGTGCAAGCCTTATATGTTATACATGCACAAGCATGACACTTTTCACCTACATTTTTTTAATATCAATCTTCCTTAGTCAATGGCTGATGAAAACATGAACTGATATAGTTCAAAAAACATCACCTAGACTTCCAGCTAAAATTAACTGAGGCAATTATATTTCATAGAAAACTCTTTGAGTGAGACAGCCAGAAAAGATTGCCTTGCAGTTGTTAAGTCTGTTCTAATATTAATATTCTATATTCTAATACTCTTAAATATTTGCCTACATATGCTCTAAAACCGGAGACCTTTCTCTAGTTGTTCCTACCAAGTGGCTACAAGAATGAGACTTCTAGTTAGCAGCACTATGATCTTGGCTTTGGCTTCTCTCAATTCGACCATGAGCTACATATATCCTCTTATAACTTATTTGATGAGATTTCAAAACTTCTCTAGTTCACAATCATTGAATTTCAAGAATTCAAAACAATTCCTAGCATTCATCTTGGAAAACAGCAGGTTTATCTTCATCATTGTATTGTGAAAACTAGTTTGTTTTAATCTTTCTGTTTAGCTTGATTTGGAACTTAAACATGGGCAGTTTATGATATGTTCTATAGACAGCCGTCAACTATATCTTTGTGGCTTTTGCTGAGTTCTTCCATCTCTTTGTACCAATAATATAATCCAGCTGATTTCTGTGTGCTCCATCGGGTAATGGCCATGAATATAGGCTCATTTTAGTTCTCTGAAAAATGTGTTAGCAATGAAGAAATAATTTAATTGGCAGAAAACAATAACTTATTCTCCTGTTTCATTTCATTTTCCTAGGTCACACAGGCCAACTTCATTTTCTGCTTTACTATTTCTAATTTCTAAATTTTGCATTCCAATCTTCAGACATAATCAATAATATTCGCATGTTTGGTTGATTTCAGATTGAAGTTAAACATAAAATTCATCAGCCTCCACTTTTACATCAGTGTGGTGCATAAACTTAAACAATCATCACACTAAAGATTTGTCCACAAAGTCTAATTGGGATTGTCAATGACTGCTTGATCTTAGGTAGAGGCAGATATTTCTCTCTATTGGCACACTGAGAACATATCTGCTGAAAAACAACAATTCCACATTGCTGACAGGAAGGGCATCCAGCCAGTAAACACTGAGCTCCATTCAGTTGCCCAGACTCCACCCTGCAAGGGATTATGGGGACATTAAAAGATGATGATTCTTCCTTATTATGAAAGCAATGCCCTTCCTTTCTAGTTCTTCATGTTCTTAATAATAAACAGTATGATCTTCTAGCAAAAGTGTCCAATTCCAGTCCATTTTATTTTGCTGATGCCTAACATTCAATGTGGAGCTGATTTACTTCAATTTTCAGTCTATTAAGGTTTCCCATAGTCCATATTCCCATTATAATTCTGTCTTTGCAACTTTAGATGTTTTTTTCTTGCATGACAACATCAGGAAGTTGTTATACCAAAGTCTATAAACACTCATATTATAAAACAGATAATAGCCTAAAAGATCTTCAACAGTCACTCATTAGGAAGTTGAGTGCCACGTGACCTGAGATGCCCATCTGCTGGCACATTATTGTCAATCATTTTATTTTATCGATGTGATTTTCTTGGTAAAATACAAAAGTGGTCATCATTGCCTTTGCCTACCACAATATGAAGGGATGACTTTCTATTGTCACATTGGTGATTTCCCATCTTCCTCGTCTTCCTGTATTTCTGCTGCCCAGTACAAGTGCCTATTTGCTTTAGCTGGGCAGCTGGGAAGATCTTCGGGCCTTGGGTAATCTTGCAGGTATATATCCTTGGTATAGAGATCCAGCATTTTTTGCTTATCCATCCCAGGACTGTCCTACCTCCCTCCACCCTAATGAGGCAGCATAATAGGACTTGGGAAGGGGTATTGTTATTACAATTGTTTTCCTTTTTAGATCTTTGCTGTTTTTGGTAGTTTTATTATAGGTTTGCTTTTTAAATATAGTCTATGCACCACTTCAAAGAAGCAAAACAGCTGAAATATAAATAAATAGCCTAGTGGACAAAACAGTGTATTCACTTAAATGGTTCCTTATTTGTTTTTGACTTAGTGTCCTTTTTTATATTCACACAAAATGTGCTAACTGCAAATTAACAGCAATCCTTTCTTTCACCACTGAACAGATTATTCCCTTTTGCTATAATTCATACAAAACTGATGGTTAGCATCACAGCTTTCCTTGATAAAAGCAATTTTTAAAGAAACTCCCCCCACATGGTGACAGCATAAGCATAGTTTCTCAACTGGATCTGTGCCACCTTTAGTCACACACACAGCTGGTGTTTCCTCACTAAAACACACTCTTCATAAACAAGAAGTCTTGATGTATTGTAGCTGGTTTCTATTAATTTGAATTGCTTCTGCTACAATAAATTGTCTGTAGTTATTATGTTTTCATTAAATACACAACCTAGAATGAATGCCTGTCAGCCTAGTAGAAGAGCTTAGAACTCTTTAGAGCTTGGGTGTCGAACTCAATTTCATTGAGGGCCACATCAGGGTTGTGTTTGACCTTGGGAGGGGGGGCACGTGGCTGGGGGGGCATGGCCAGCTCGACATCACTCGTGTTGGCAGCATCTGTGGTAGCCTGGGCAGGATCCATTCTCTCCAGCAGAAGGTGAGACCAGCAAGAGCGCCAAACCCTTGTCCTCCAGACAAGGGTCTACTGGTGGCCAAGTGCTAAGGCAGGACCTTCCTTCCTTTCTAGCCGATATCAATTTAATACTTTTTTAACTTTTGTATTTTCTATGGAGTTTTAGATGGGCTGTACACCGCCCTGAGTCCCTCGGGAGAAGGGCGGTATATAAATTGAATAAATAAATAAATAAAATAAATAAATTTTCTTCTTTCTTTCTTTCTTTCTTTCTTTCTTTCTTTCTTTCTTTCTTTCTTTCTTTCTTTCTTTCTTTCTTTCTTTCTTTCTTTCTTCCTTCCTTCCTTCCTTCCTTCTCCTTTCTTCTTCCTTCCATTCTTTCCTTCTTCCTTCCTTCTTCTCTTCCTATCTTTCTTTCTTTTTGTCTTCTCTCTTTCCCTTTCTCCTTACCTGTCCCTTCTTGGATGCTCAAATGCAAAAGGGGAAACATTTATCCTTTTGTTTTGCTTTTAGTTTGTTTTGCTAGCTCTCTACCAGTGAAAACTGAGTATGAGGGAACCGTGTGCAGCCCACCCCCACCCACCCCCCCCGGCCTCAGTTTTGGTCTGGACAGCCTTCTGCAGCCCTCTGCCTGTGAAAACAGAGCTCCATTTTTGCTGGCAGAGGTCCTTTGCTGTTTCCAGGGAGGCCCTGCAGGCCAGATCTAAGCATCCCATGGGTCAGATCCGGCCTGCAAGGCTTGAGTTTGACACCCTGCTTTAGAAGTTTCCTAGGGGGTGCAGACCCGACTACTGCCATTTGAAAGGTTTTTTTTTTTTTTTTTAAATCTGTTATCAGAAAAATTACAATCAATTAAGAAGGAAGATAGCATAATGCCTGCTGTCTTCAAAGACACACAAATATCTTCAGCATCTGCACAATGCTTTGTAAACTTTATCAACCTCAATTTTATGCTTATTTTCTATGAGGATTAGTACATTATAAGAAAGCATAGCATAGCATAGCATAGCATAGCACAGAACAGAACAGAACAGAACAGCTTTATTGGCTAAGTATGATTGGATATACTAGGAATTTGTCTCTGGTGCATAAGTACATACAAACAACAACAAAGTGATAAGTCATAGATCATAAATCATAAGATATAATCATAAATCATAAGATACAATCGATAAATCATAACATACCAATTGGAGAACGTAGTAGCAAAAATGAGCAGTGAGAAAGATGAGAAGATTAAAAGATGGGAAAGATAAGAAGATGACAAGGATAATAGCAATTCAGCCTTCTACATAAGTAAACATCTTTAGGCATAAGACTATGCTGTGGGAGTTAGGTGTTTAGCAGAGTGACGGCATGGGGGAAGAAACTATCTTTGTGTCTAGTTGTTTTGGCATGTAATGCTCTATAGCGGCGTCCTGAGGGGAAAAGTTTCTACTTTTCCCCTCAAGGAGAAATTACAAAAATACGTAAATTACAAAAATTTACTCCACATGCTTATTCTGTTTTATTTCATTATCATACACTAAATAAAATCTATTCACAAAAAGGGTTGTAATGATATTATACATTGTATTTAACGTATCAAAGTTGGAAGACACTCTAGCATTTGATCAATAAAGTCTCATAAACTGCTCAGTGTAGGAATCCACATTAATACATCCTTGTCAAACAGAAGTTGGCTTCATTTGAATCCAGTGAAGCCACTGAGTATTTATTTCTATTAGCAAACTGTAGCATTACCTCAAAGAATTGTTTTATGGAGAAAAACATACGACATCTTGGGCTCATAAAAGAAAGATGAGATACAAATCAAACAAATACATGAATAAAATTAGAATATACCTTCCTCTAACTTAAATTTATTATACTACATCCTGCTCTGGAATGATAGAACAGATCGTGATTTCCTTCTGTATGACATTTGTTCAAGTATTTGAAGAATGTTTTCTTATCTCCTCTGCATCTTCTCAAGGCTAAACATGCCCTGCTCCTTCAATCTTTCTTCACAGAACTTAACTTTTAGATCCATCATAATCCTTACCATCTTTCTCTGAAGCTATACTATTTTCTCTGAAACTGGAACTAGATACATTAGTTAAAGTGACTGAATTAAAACTTGAAACTGAATTACTTCCCAGGATTTTGAAATTATAATCTTTTGATGCAGATTAAAAATGGCATTTTTCTTTATTATCACACCATGCTGAAAGTTCATATTTACCCTTCCCCCACAAATTTCAAATCAGGTATTCCTCAACCTGACCTTTGCACAGGAATAGTAACACTCTGTACTCAGTGGTGGGATTCAAGTTTTTTTTACTACCGGTTCTGTGGGTGTGGCTTTGTGGATGTGGCAGGGAAAAGATACTGTAAAATCTCCAATCAGAAGTGGTATTTGCCGGTTTTCCAAACTACTCAAAATTTCCGCTACTGGTTTTCCAGAACTAGTCAGAACTTGCTGAATACCACCTCTGTTTGTACTGCGCTGGTGAGTCCCCATTTAGAATACGGAGCCTAATTCTCCTCACAATACAAAAAAGATGCTGAGGGGGCCCTAGAAAGAGTACAACAACAAAGAACAACAAAGATGAACAGCTAAAGGAACTAGGTATGTTTAAGCGTAACAAAGAGAAGAGTGAAGCAGTCATGATAGCAGTCTTCCAATACTTGAAGGGCAGGCTCAGGGAAAAGGAATCAATTTTTCTCCATAGCACCCAACAATAGGACAAAGAGCAATGCTTGGAAGCTCATCAGAAGTAAATCCAGCCTGGAAATGAGGAATTTCCTGACAGCAAGAATTATTAAACAGTGGAACATTTTGCCTTCCGAAACTGTGAGTGCTCCATTATTAGAAGGTTTTCAAGAAAAGATAGGACAACAATTTGGCTCAGATAGTACAAGGATTCCTGCCTTGGGCAGGGGCTTGGACTGGAAGACTTCCAAGGACCCTTCCTATTCTACGATTCTATACAAGAGGATATATGCATGCATCAAATTGTAAAATTAAATCTTAATTCTAAGAATACATTTTATTGCTCCCCAGTGTGCAATGTTTCATAGTAGTTGCACAATATTCATGTTGCAATTAGAAATAATAATTTTCACATTTTCTTCAACATTCTTATTCAAAGATCCCGCAGGGGAAAATAATTTAACCTTTATTATTTAAAACCACCTATTGAAATCACAGCATTGCAACTGGTTTAAACCTATCCCTAAAGAGAAGATAGTAATATGTATATTAATACTTGAAACAAATCTTCAGTGGTAACTTACCGGTTCATTTGCTGCCAATGCAAGAGCTACATTTACTGAAAAAGAAAAAGAATTTATCAAAATTCTTGCAGCATTAACATCAAAAGTTAAATCAATAGAAGGAATGTTTCTACATTGCTGAGCTATAATTTTTTTAAAAAAAATCTGGGCAATGAATCACTTAGTTGTAATTATTGTAATCCATAGCTAATAATGCTGGAAATAATACTTTGGAAAGCATACTCTGTACATTTTAAGTCAGGATGAGGAACATGTTATGACACCCAAAGGTTGCATGGGATCTTGATTCTTATTTATTTATAGAAAGCATTAAATCAATAGTCTGATGATTTACAATTAAATACAAATACATGATTATTAACACAAATCAAAATATGACAAAGATTAAACACAATACTTTGAAATTAAAAAATGGTGGCAATTCACTAATCAGTCGAATTTAAATACCACTGCAAGTGGTAGTTAAGACAGATTATGGTACGAATCGTAATTCTAGGGGAGTCTATTTTACAATAATTGAGAAAAAGGACTTCCTGGCCTTCATATCCTTTTTTTTTTAAACAAAAGTGGGTTATAACCCAAAGGATGACTGAGGTGGGTGAAGGCAGATTTGCAGGAAATTGGATGCCAACCTTAGGCTTTCTGAATTAAATCTAGCACAGAAGAAGGACAAAGGAAAAATTATTTGGAATAAAAAAAGCTGCAACTCTAAAGAGTTCAGTGGTATAATGAAATTGAAGGAGGCAAAACCATTGGCAATAAAACAGAAGACTGAATTAGTTGTAAGCCTGGAATGTTAAAAATAAATTATGGAAATGAGCTTGGAGTTTGTTTGTCTGTCCATTAGCAGAATAAGTCTCTGCCAACAGAAAAGGATAAAAAAAAAAGCCAAAAAAAGATCTGGTTGGAAAATTGGTCAAATCCATCTGCAAGTGGCAGAAAAAAAGTATTTATTTACTTAACAAACCATTTTATTAAAAAAATACAACTTACAACAATAAAAATTGTAATACAAACTAAAAATAAAAAAGGTGCAAAGAAAAAAAAAGAAAAAATATATAAAGAAAAGGAAATGTATAAAATGACTTCCCTGTTCATCACAATATATATAAACATTTTAGTAATTTAACCCATCTCTTAAAATACAATGATTTCTTCTTACCATATTTCCATCTCATATCTATAAAAAATCCATAGTCATTTCAATTTTGATGTCAGCAAAAGTCCATTACCAGAGATAACATAACTATTCTAACCTTGATCAAATAAACCAACTTTTCATTCCCTTCTTTAAAATTCTCAATCTTTAGCCTCTTAAATAATATCCTAAAACTTATTTTTTGTTCCTTTTGTCAGGCACAAACAATCAGGATCACGTTTTAAGTTCCAGTTAAGAAGATTTATTGCTGAAGCCTACACACAAGAATTTTGTCAACTAAAGGTCAACACTAAATTAGTGCTGGATAGGAATAGAATTCAAGGGGGTTTGAATTTGGAACTCTTGTGGAAACACAATGACTCCAGACTGATTCCTCTCTTGATTCCGTCCCCAAGCACTGCCTCTTCTCCTACACTTCTCACAAATTCTTCAAAGTTTAACAAGTCTCTTTTATAAATCCTATATAGGAAAATTATCAAGGTCAATCTCATTATTTGTATATGTCTTTTAATTATTAAGACATCAGCTGATTTTTTTTGTATGTCCATTTTAATATCTTTTCCTGAAAAAAGTCTTATCCAGACATTTCGCAGAGAAAGACATTCCTGAAAATATTTCCCCAATTCATCCCTAAGGGAAAAATGGTTGGAGAGTAGAGACTCCTCTTTTCTTCTCTGGACACATGACACAAAACAGAACATACAAGCCCTCCATATGATTTCCTGTGAACACATATACAAATGCAACACAAGAAAAGAAAAAACACCGTCCCATGCTCAAACACAAAACACATGTATACATTCTTGTCAGACTCTCATAGTTACATAAACTCCATACACAAGAAAGTTATATGTCTCTGCTCTGATTAATCTCTGGAATTAAAAATGCACGCTCATACAGCAGGATCGTGGGGTTTTAAATTTGTTATTTTTAAATATCCCCTTGTTTTTATTATTTTTATTTATCAGCCTCTTATTTAATCTATTTTTAAATTTTAAATCTCTCTGTATGATTTTTAATCTGGCTGTGCACCGCCCTGAGTCCCAATGGGAGAGGGGGCAGTATATAAATTAAATAAATACATACATACATATACACTACCTTAAGGCCCCCTGTGGCACTATTCATCAAAGGGCTGGAAAAACTTGCAAACATCAAGCTCTGTATAATTTCACCCTGTTCCATGGGTGCTGCTTGGAAAGCAACATTCCAAAATTTACTGGGAGTGATTAAAAAAAAAACCAGTGAATTCTTTTCAGCCAGGGTGCTACTTATCAACAGTCTAGATCTCCTTCCTCCTAATCTTTAGGCCAGGAAATAAGGCAAGTTAGACCCAACACAGCTGGCAGGTGGATTATTGAATAAATCAGAAAAAAAGCTTCTTAAGGACTGAACATCTTAATTAATCTTAAAAAAACTACTCCTTTTGATAATGCTAATTCTGTATCATTTGCTGCCTTGAGTAACTATGTGTGTATATGAATGTTATGCATATATATATGTGTGTATGTGTGTGTATGCATGTATAAATGCTATGTATGCATGTGTGTATGTGCATGCATGCATATGGATGTATGAATGTTATGTATGCATGTGTGTATATGTATGTATTTGCATGTATGTTTATGAATATAATGTATGCATGTGTATGTGTCCATGCATATGTGTATGTTATGTGTGCATGTGTGTGCATGCATATGTGTGTGCATGAATGTTATGTGTGCTTGTGCGTGTAATGTGTGTGGGTGTACACACACATACACAAAATGCAGGGAAAATGTAATAATAGTAATAATAAATAGAATGCATACATTAAAACGTTAAACACGGATATGGATATGCATATATTATATTCCTTATATAATATGAACAACTTACCGGCCGTTGTGGACTTTCCTACGCCCCCTTTACCAGAAGCTACAAGCAGCACTTGCTTAACTCCTTCAATCGGCTTTTGCTTCGGAAGCCCTCTAGCCATGATCTTGCTACGCTTGTCTTGGAGAGCACCATCCTTCGTATTTGATGACTTTAAAGAAAAAGCAAGAACGTACACATTCAAGGGGCTTCACCTACGGTATGCACTGGAGTTTGCCGATTTTTTAAAAAATAGCAACCTAGAAATGTGTCCCATCTCACGGTTAATTGCCTGCTATTCTTCTTGAACCGCTTAGAATTCCACAACATTGCTACATTAGTGTTGCATATGACATCAAGTCAGATATCACACTTACGAAACGAGCGAGACAAAGACCTGAACCTACCATTTTTTTCAAATTTGCCGCCATTCGGTTTAGCAGCCTTACGGAGAAAAGATTGCCAACCATTTATCTTGTTCGAAATCTCCTTCAATATTAACAGGAGCTATTCTCGAGCAGCTCCCCTGCAGTTTTCTGCGAAGGAAATCACGCGACGCAATTCACCGCTCAGGTGAATCTGACAGCTAAAGAGTTAAAACGATAGAGTTTGCATTCTTGCGAGAAGGTGCTCGCCCTAAGTCTTACAGGAAATGAAAGGGAACCAAGCCGGAAGGGTCACCCTTGAGAAACTGGTATTAGGCACTTCCAGGCACCAGTTCTTGCTCAATCATTTCCGGGACAATAAAGCTAGAGCGTTCTTTTGTTTTGTTTTGTTTTTAATCTCGGGGAACTATAGAGTAGACTCTATTGGCTAGAACGGCACTTGCGACAGTAAAGACTTCCGGCGTTTCCCTCGCTCACTGCGCTATATTTCATACGTTTCTCAACCTTGGCAACTCAGCATAGTAGCTGATGAATTCTATAGTAGTAGCTCACACATCTTAAAGTTGGCAAAAAGGTTGAGAAACACTGATTTAATGAGTTACTTCCTTAAGAGTTTCGAATCTTTTTAAAGATTGCGAGGGAAAAACCTTTTCCAGCTATATTCCCCTTTACAGTTGTGGAAGGATGCATACAAGATACAACATCTGCATTACTGTAAGGATGGAGATTTTCTCCATCAGATCTTCTGAGAATTAGAAAAGCAAAGCTCTTGAGCGCCCAATAGGCATCTTTAGAACACAGGCACAGGAGGGACATGGAAGGAAGAATCCCTGTCGTTCAAACCTCTTCAAAACGGAGTAAAACGCTTTCACCGCTTTTCCCCAACAGGGTTGGAGCTACTAGCATTTTAGATAAGCACCTCAGGAGGGCGCCCCAATGCCAATCACTAATTAAAGTAACATTGCAAGTAACTCTTCTGTCAAAGAATCTTTGCTTTATCTCCCTTTTGCTTTCTTAAGCTACTTGATGCACTCAACTTACAGCATTGCTGTCTTTCTTTCTCATTCCTGAGAAATCCTTTTGACTCAGTGGAACTCTCTAGCTCTTTTTCGGCTTCCCCCAGCTAATCACTTTCTTTTATTTTCCCTAGCCATTTCTCCTGGGCTTGGTCTCCTTCTGGGACAAAACTATTTATCCCAAACAGATTCCATGATCTGCATGCATCTCTTACCAACACCACCACATCTTTTTGTACAATTTCTAATATCTAACCTTTGTTTCTTCCTCTCCACACTATAGTGAGAATCACAAAGTGGGAACCTATTTATTTCATTACAATTTCTCCTTATAGCAACAGCAATTATATACTGTTTCACAGTGTTTTACAGCCCTCTCTAAATGATTTACAGAGTCAGCATGTTGCCTCCAATAATCTTGAGTCCTCATTTTATTGATCTGGCAGTCAGCAAAAGTAGCCTGTAGTACTGAGTTCTAACCACTTTGCCACCACTGCTCATTGTAGATGAATTGTACATACTTTCGTCTGTTCTGTCACCAACCAATGACACTTCAGACATTCAGATTCCTAGGTATTTCTACCTTTTTAACCAGAGCCTTGGAGCCAGCTTCACTCATTTCCCCAAATTTATTGCAGCCCTCTGAGTGCCATAAAACTGCAGTCTTCCTTTTTCTTTCAATCATTTGGTTATGTCATAATACATTTTAAAGAGAATAAACAGAATTGAGTTTAATAATGTCCCATAAATATATCCGAATTACAAAACAAGAGGAACTTGTGTTTTCAGGTTTTGTGAAATAATTCTAAATTCAGCTATTGCTTTCAATGGGCGATTTGTACTGCTTTCTAGGTTTGTACAACGTGTGAAGGGGGCAGAGAAACGAATTGTCTCTTAACAAAGAGTCAATGGCCATGGACTACGAAGAAATAAAGCAGGAGGAGTTTGCGTCATCTTAGAGGAGGAACTGGAGGAGGAGTTTGAGAAAAAGACTTTTAGGGGCTGCGTTTGCTTTCTTCCGAGTGACGCGTGTGTGTATATGCGCGCGTTTATGGCTGACCCAAACCCGAGTCCGCTAGCTCGTGTGGTTTTGCAGCAGTGTCTGCACGCGCAGCTGCAAGTGAAGCCTGCTGAGCCGGATTCCGAAGCCAGATGGGTAGAGGTAATATCAGCATTGCGAATCTTGCGGGTTGATGGCCAAATTCTTTTCGCTTTCCTGCATGCTTGTATCACTCTCGTCCCAACTTCTCAACAGAACTGTTTCCGAGATCCTCAGAGATCCGGAATTCATATCTTATCTACCAACACTGCAGATTAGATTTTCATATTGCATATAATCTGCCTTCCTGAAATGAACAGGAACTCATAATGTGCATTATTAAATTAATCCGTAACAAATTTTTCATAATACGGAAGTACTTCACCCTTTGGTGCTCAAACTAACTTACCCAGAAACATTTCCGGCACTAAAAAAATACATAATGGTTTAGGATTTTACCGCATGTGAAAATTCGCTTGCTTTGACCAGTGTGACATCTACTGACATAACTCGTTAAGATTACACATGTCTCTTCTGCAGTTTGTACTAATCCCACTGAACGATATTTATTTTCGAAAATATGTAGGCACCTTCCGATTTTTCTTATGCAGTTGATAAAAACAGCAGCCATGTCTATTCTGAATATATTTCAAAATACATATAAAAATTTTATGCAGGTCTTCATGACATCTGGAACATAAAAGTATTTAGAACTTTATTTCTAAATGTGTAATATTCTAAAATTTATTTCTAAATGTGTAATATTTGTAATTTCAATAGGGAAATCTTCTAATTTATTCTAGCATGAACCCTTCAAGAGTGTTTCCTTTGTTTTAAAAATGTGTCTTAGGTGAAACTTGCTTTAGCATGCCAAACATTGAAAACAGACATACAAACATTTTATAAATGTATTTTGAAATAAATTATTTTTCGTGAATACTCTGTAATTAGAAATCAAGCTTCATTTAACTTGGTGAATCTTACAGTATCTGTTAATTGAAATTTGTAGGATTGTGCAGTTGTAGTACTTGGACTACAGAATATTATTTTTAAATTACAGTAAACAGTAAATCACACTGTCCAAATCAATCAATCAATCAATATATAACAATACTTCAATATATCTTTGTCATTTTATATAGATCCAACGTGGTCTTATTATCTATGTATGTTTCTTCAAGGGGGCCAGTGAAGATATTATTCCCAAAATGGGTAGGTTTTCCAGATAAATTATTCTTAGAACTTAGAGCTTAGCAACAGTGTGTTTATTGTGTTTGTGCACAAACAAAAGTTTGTTCTGTGAGGAAGTTTAAGCACAACAGACATTTCCTTCTAAACTGCAATTGTACATAAAGTATGTCCAGCTCTTGTTAACATCATTAAAAGCAGCAAAGATCATTAATAAAATTCTATATTTATGTTTATATCTACATATCATTTATATGTAAATTTTAATTTTTTTAACAAAAAATCTTTTAGGGTTTGCTTTGGAAATAAACAGAGAAAGTGGCACAGAATCACAAAAAACATTTTATTTATTTATTTTTATTTATTATATTTTTATGCTGCCCATCTGTCAGGTGATTCTCAGCTGCTTACAGGTTATAAAACAAGAAGAAAAAATTAAAACATTAAAACTACACATATTAAGATTTTAAAAACTATATTAAAACCAAAACTAAGAAACTGATGGGACAGGAATGAGATTTTTTTACCCCATCAACTACTTCCAGCAGTTTACTGTGCTGTGCTCTACAATTACTATACATTCTCTTTTAAAAGTATAAAGCCAAAATCCTTTGTTGTTTCCGAGGCCCTATATCAAATACTGTATATAATGCAATCAGCTAAATCATCGGCAAATGCTTTCCATCCAGAAGCACCCTTTGATTAGTTGTGTAGGTACTACTGTCACAAATACAGCTAAATTATAGTCACACAACTTACCAGTGCCAGAGAACTCAGCAAACCTGAGCTAGTCCAATTTTCACTACTATCCAAGCCTACAGAAATTAAAAAAGTACCCCTTTCTGTTTTATCTTTTTATAGTTTTTTGAATTATTGACAAAATCAATTCCTACATAATAAATTAATTTATAATTGAAAAAATAGGAAGTACTGTAGTTCTTAGAAACAGTTTAATTGGACCTTACTTCACCTAGTAAATAAATGTTGAGAATGGCATCTCAATAGTACAGAAAGTTGCTTGAAAAAGGGTCATGGGACTGTTTGCTGGACGGAAACTTAGAACAATTCTCTAAATTATCTAGTTGAAGTTTAATCATTTCCTTGCTCCAAATTTTTTAGACTTTGTGTAGAAAAATAAATGCTTCAGGGAGCGGGTAGAGGGAACTAGTAAATAGATAAATATTTTATATAGGAAACTTTAACAGTACTCGCATTTCAATTTATACAGTATGTACTGTCATCACTGCATTTGATCATTAAGAACTGGTGCATGAATGTTTTCATTTGTTTTCTCCTCCTCTCCCTCTTTCCTTTGTATCACGTATTTTACACCATGTGAGCAGTTCTTTTAAGTTTTTTTTCCCCATATTAAAACTAAAGTATAAATGTGTTTAAATAAAGATAATTTAAACATGCATTATTGATAATGTAAGATATGTTTCAACCTGCTAATCAAGTATTTTCCCCTATTATTTTTTACAGTCAATACAATCCTGAATGTGAAATTAAGTGAATGTGAAGATGGCAAATATGTGTCTATTTTGGATTTGCCAGGTAGTATACTTGTAATACCACAAGCCACACTGGGTGGTAAATTGAAAGGAAGAAGAATGCAATATCATGCCAACATTGAAAAAGAAATTGGGCTAGAACTCTATTCCCAGTTTGTGATTCAGTGTGAAAAACAACTGGCTGCTGATGTCAAATGTGCAGAAGCTGGTGTAGTTCTGAAGCATGGCACATATGGAAACCGACAAGTATTGAGAGTAGATACAAATGGACCTTACACTCATCAGATTGAATTTTGAGACATGTGCTACAGGTAACAATTAACCTGATGCTAATATTTGTGTGCAAAGAAAATAGGAATGTCCACCAGTAACATTTATATGTTTATTTTTAGCTACATTATCCCATATTTCTTCTTTATCATACAATAATTCTGTCATGGAAAACCAAAAAGTCCAGTAGAAGATTGTTCTGGTCCATGAATTTTTTCAACCAACTCTTAATCTATATAGTTTCTTTTCTGACCAAACTAGTACTTACAGTATCTCACCCCCACACATTTTATAAATATTTAGGTATATCTTTTTATGTGACAACACTGAAGAAATGACACTTGGCTACAATGTAAAGTAGTGAGTATACAGCTTGTATAACAGTGTAAATGTGCTGTCCCCTCAAAATAACGCAATACGCAGCTGTTAATGTCAAAACCCCTGGCAACAAAAGTGAGTATACCTCTAAGTGATAATGTCCAAATTGGGACCAAAGTGTCAATGTTGTGTGTGGCTGCCATTATTTTCCAGCACTGCCTTAACCCTCTTGAGCATAGAGTTCACTAGAGCTTCACAGGTTGCCATTGGAGTCCTCTTCCACTCCTCCCTGATGGCATCACAGAGCTAGTGGGTGTTAGAGACCTTGCGCACCTCCACCTTCTGTTTCAGGATGCCCCACAGATGCTTAATAGGGTTTAGGTCTGGAGACATGCTTGGCCAGTCCATCACTTTTACCCACAGCTTCTTTAGCAGGGCAGTGATCATTTTGGAGGTGTGTTTGGGGTCGTTATCATGTTGGAATATTGCCCTGTGGCCCAGTCTCCGAAGGAAGGGATCATGCTGTTCTTCAGTATGTCACAGTACATGTTGGCTTTCATGGTTTCCTCAATGAACTGTAACTCCCCAGTGGCGCCAGCACTCATGCAGTCCCAGGCCATGACATTCCCACCACCATGCTTGACTGTAGCAAGATACACTTGTCTTTGTACTCTTCACCTGGTTGCCACTGTACACGCTTGACACCATCTGAGCCAAATATGTTTATCTTGGTCTCATCAGACCACATGACATGGTTGCAGAAATCAATGTCCTTAATCTGCTTGTCTGCAGCAAACCAGGGATTTGCGGGCTTGGGCATCATCTTTAGAAGATGCTTCCTTCTGAGACGACAGCCCTGCAGACTAATTTGATACAGCGTGCAGCATATGGTCTCAGCACTGACAGGCTGACTCCCCACTCCTTCAACCTCTGCAGTGTTGGCAGTACTCATACGTCTAGTTCCCAAAGCCAACCTCTGGATTTGACGCTGAACATAGGTATTCAACTTAGTCGACCATCGCAAGGCCTGTTCTGAGTGGAACCTGTCCTGTTAAACAGCTGTATGATCTTGGCCAGCGAGCTGCAGCTCAGTTTCAGGGTCTTGGCAATCTTGTTATAGCCTAGGCCATCTTTATGTAGAGCAGCAATTCGTTTTTTCAGATCCTCAGAGAGTTCATTGCCATGAGGTGCCATGTTGAACTTCCAGTGACCAGTATGAGAGAGTGAGATAACACCAAATTTAACACACTTGCTCCCCCTTCATACCTGAGACCTTGTAACACTGACGAGTCACACGACACCAGGGAGGGAAAACTGCTACTTGGGCCCCATTTGGACATTATCGCTTAGGAGTGTACTCATTTTTGTTGCCAGGGATTTAGATATTAATGGCTGTGTGTTGCGTTATTTTGAGGGGACAGTACATTTACACTATTATACAAGAGGTATACTCACTACTTTACATTGTAGCCAAGTGTCATTTCTTCAGTGTTGTCACATGAAAAGATATACTTAAATATTTATAAAATGTGAGGGGACGTATTCACTTCTGTGAGATACTGTATATACATAGATAGACATACTCAAACACACACATTGTATATACATACAGTCCTGTTATCTCTATCCTTTGTGTGTGTGTGTCTATACACACACACAGACCACATACTTCCTATTACCTCTATCCTATCTTCTATTACTATCACAATGTTTCTTCTAAACTATTATTTATATACTATGATCTATATCATTTCTGCATTAATATTTCCTTCTTACAGAGCCTATTCTGACTTTTATTCCCTTCCTGTGGAATTTCTTCTTTTTTACTTCTCTTTTAATGGCCAGTAGGTAGAGCTCTTGCATCTTTCTAAATTGTGCTTTCTTTTCTTGGTTTTTGTACATATTTTTCTCTGGACTATTCACTCCCTCTGAAAGAAAAACAGAAGGCTGCTGTTCTTGTGTTTACTGGTGGCTGCAGAGCTCCAAAAGTACACCTCACCTTCCACACCTGTGTCAAAATTGAGGCTTTAATTGACATCTCTGCTGTGCTAATGTGGGGGAAAGGCTCAAATCAGTGGTAGGATTCAATTTTTTTTACTACCGGTTCTGTGGGCGTGGCTTGGTGGGCGTGGCAGGGGAAGGATACTAAAATACTAAAATCTCCAGTCAGAGGTGGTATTTGCCAGTTCTCCTAACTACTCAAAATTTCTGCTACCGGTTCTCCAGAACTGGTCAGAACATGCTGAATACCACCTCTGGCTCAAATGGAAGGAATGGCAGTAGCACAGGTGCTTGCAATTTTGAAGACTGCTCTTGCATAGGCTAGAACATGGGTGTCAAACTCGCAGTGTCACATTGCCATCAAGTGGCATTTTGCGACACTTCCCCTTTGCGGAGCTCGGGTGGGCGTGACCTGCGTGTGACACTTCTGGCCCGCGAGCCACTAATTTGATGCCCCTAGGATAGAAGCTGGGGACCATGAATTGTATTCCTGTCTTAGACATGAAAGACAGCTTAATGACTTTGCACTAGTCATTCTCTTTCCCTCAAGGAAAAAGACAATAGCAAACCATTTTTGAAATCTTGCCAAAACAACTCCAGGGACTTGTCCAGGCAGTTGCCAGGAATCTCAGAGGTGCATGTATGCACACACACATATATATTTATAAACAGGAAAAGGGTAATTAGAATTTTGATTTTGGAAAGTTAAAAACAAAGGGTCTGGATGGATTTGAATTTTTTTTGGAATTTATCATAATAAACCTTACCATAGCTTTGTTTAATTCTTTAAAAATATGATAGAATGAGACTTTGAAGATTGGACACTACAGGGAACTGGGGGAACTTAATATTAAAATTAAAGGAAAGGTACACTTAAATGTGTATTATTAATACAGAATGAAGAAAAATATTTTAACATTGGATATATTGAAAGATATTTTTGAAGCAGGGATCTAGGAGCTAATTTTAAGAGTGTCTGTTTTTAGATAGTATTTAAATGGTTTGGAAGAAGAACAAGTTTTACCTGACAACATTGAGACCTATTTTATAGTATATTTAGTAATTATAACCTACAAGAATGATATGAGAAAAGATGCTATACTAGACTACAAAGGAAACCTGCTGATGTCTTATTAATTAAAAAGAACATACAAATAACAAACTGAGAGTGACTGGGATAATTTTCCTGTATTGGATTTACAAAAAAGGCTTATTAAAGCTTTAAAGAATTTTGTTAGAAAGCACAAAGAAAAAAAATGAAAGAAATCACATTCTAAAACATTATTTGAAGATCAAGATTGTTAAAAGTAAAAGTAAGGAATATAAAGTTTATTCAATGTTTATTAATGTTTATTCAGTTTATTCGATGTTTATAAATGTTAAAATAGGTACTTTATTTCCGATAATCCTTAATGGATTTCTGCTGATCAGGATTGAAATGACAAGGCATTAGGGATTTATTAAATATAAAAATTAAAGACAAACACTTAAATGTTCCCATATTTAATTTTCTCATAAAGATAATTTATTGTCTTCTAAGGTAATAAATTACTAAAATTGTTTATATTTGTGATAAAGTCACCTCTTTCTTTTTTATTACTACATTCTTATTTTTTCTATTTTCTGCACCTTTTCTTTTTATTCTATATTTTTGTATCTTTATTTTTACAATTATAATTCTTAAACACTTTTTAATTCTGGAGATTTTTTGAAGGACTTTGGGCAGGATTATGGCATTTATAGATGCTGAATTGTAACCTTTTTTTAACCTCTTATTGTTAACCTCTTATTTTCCTAATATGGGCCTAAATTCCATCTCTATATCCTTTGTTAATGTCTTCCACACACTGGTATAACTTCTGTAGTTCTTGGCTTTCAAATGAATGAATTGAAATAAAATATGATTCTCACATCGCCTCCCTTCCCATTCTAAAATTGACTCATGCTACAAAGGAGACCAGGATTTATGTGAATGAAGTTCGGATTTTTAAAAATTGCACTGTTTGCTTGCTCTTTGGATCATTCTGGACTCATAGATCTTATTGGAAAAGTGGTGGCAGCTGTGACAAAGAAACCCTTTGATCAGCTCTGGACAGTTGCTGCCTTTTCTGAAATTAGAGGCATTGATTCTGGAATTAGAGGTATTAAGTGTAACACACTTGTCACCTGTCATCTAGACTACTCCAATTCTATCTATATAGACTGTCTTAAATCTTTGGCTCACACAGAAACTGTTACACCTATTATAGCAATGGCACACCATTGTTAAAAGTTAAAATGGTTACTGGTTTGTTTCCAAAGATAATTCAAGATGCTAGCCATAACCCATGTGTCTGTGGGGGGACACATTATCTTTGAGATTGTTTGAGACAGAATCTGCACATCCAGGGCGTACAAATGAAATAAACACATTTTGTGAACAGAGGCTGTATCAAAGGATGTGAAAGGATGGAGACATTTTCTGCTGGGTAATAATTCCCTTCTCAAATGCCTGGCTCTTTGCACAGTATGCTGAGTCATGTTTAGCTAGAGTTTATGAATTTATGGTCTATGAACTGGTCACAGAATTCACATAACAGTTATGACATTTAGCTTGGCGAGTCTTATGAACTTGATACAGGTTTGAAGCCAGAGAGAAATTCAAGCAGGGTGGAATGACTTGCGTTTCAGCTAAAAAGTGGGCTCGTTTCCAACAGCGCATTGAAGCACAAGCACTTTCTCAGCCCAGCTGGGAAAACGAGAGACCCACAGGACTTAAAAGGCTTGAAAACTAAAGTAAACAGCTTCACTATGAACTGTTAATAAAAAAAAAAAAATCAAGCCATTCCCTCAACTTCCGGTTCAGGATAATTGAAATTTTGAAAGATGTAAAAGTACCCACGCTTTTAGGCCCACGGAGCGTGGTCGTGTGACTGGCTGCAGAGAAGGGGATTGCGCCGGGAGAGAAGCAACACAGCTTCCCTGTCGGCCTGAGCAAGCAGCTTCACAGCTTTGCTCGGCCGCTTTGGCGGAGGGACCGGAGCCGAACTCAGCCGCCGTCGCTCGATGGCTCCGGGGCCGATTAGGCTGCCCTAAACGGCCATCCAAGCGGGAAGGGGGAGAAGACGAAGGTGGCCCCGCCAGCAACTCCTCCTTCTGGCCGAAGGGAGGGTGCGGGTTTCCCCTGGAGAGGCAGAGGCGGAGGGGCGAATTCCGATCCCGGCGCGGTGGCAGCCCGAGCAGAACCCCGCCCTGTGTCGCCTGCTTTCCCCGAGCAAGCGGCTTCCTGCAGCCTGGTCAGGTTTCCCCCGAGTTGCCGGAGCTCCTCGTTGCTCTCCTTTTCCTGGGGCCGGACGGGAGTGGCTGACCGGGCTCGCCCACTCGGGAGGCGGCGGCTACAGATGGGTGAGAAGAATCTCTTTCCTTAGGGAGCGTTGGCGGCTGGCAAAAAGCGTGCCGAGCCTGGGGACACGTCAGGAGAGAAGCCACATTGTTAACTGAGTTTAACCGATACGGGGGAGAGACGGCGGGCGGCGAGAAGCTCTCCAGGGAATGATTGTAACCAAAGGTAGGCGTTCATCGGAACTATGTGTGAGTGATACGCAGTCGAGGAAGACGTGTAAAAAAAAAAAACTAAAAAGGAAAAAACTTTTTAAAAGGCTGTGAATCAAAGCATACCAAGCGCTGTTAAATGGGAATAACTTTTTTTAAAAAAGAAAAAAGCTCTGGGTCTGCAATCCAAGGAAAATACATTTTAGAGGAAGTATGAATGAACCTAATACTGTACTGTAGTTCTTATTTGCAGAATTAAAATATTGTTCTTAAACTATCAGCATCGTTTTTGATCGTAGGTGAGTTGTGTTTTCTCTCCTTTTTAGTTTCTTTGATGTTCAAAGTAATCCATTATGAATATGGAACAGGATGCTTGTGGTTCTGGGTACCTGTAGGGATGCGAGAGAGAAAATGACGACACACAAGTTATAATGTGATAGTACAAATGCTATGACTTGCATACTTGCATCCGATGTAGGGATGGAAATAAGTTATAGCAGTTGTGTGATGATATAGTGTATATGGTATCATTTTGGAATCCACACTTTGCTGTGGACACTGTTCTGATTGTTTATTGCACAAGTATGTAATTTTGATAAGTGTCAAATATGTTCAAATTTGTAATAATACAAGAAATATCAATATAAGAGTATTTGTAGCTCATGGTTATACTGTAGGGTCTTTGGTGCTCTCTGATCTTGGTTGTTCTGCAGACATTTCATTACCCAACTAGATGACATCATCATAAAACTGATGATGTTCTTTAATTGGGTAATGAAATATCTGCAAGAAAATATCCAAGATCAGAGAGCACCAAAGACTCTTCAGAACAAGAAATATTCCCCCACCCCCATCCAGTTTCTTTGTGTAAAAGCTAAATAGATCAACTGAAACATTTAAGTTCAAGTACATTTCATTTTCCATACTGAAATTATATATTTAACAAAACATTTAATTTTGTAATAAATTGTTTCATATACAGCTGTTATCTTTAAACAATAAAGTAACACAAGTTAGTGCTGACTCTAAGCAGCCCATAGTTAGATTTTCTTCATGAGAATATAAGATTGACTATTCTTTCTGAAAGTCCAGTTCGATATATGCTGTGCCAAGAGCATAGAGTTTACATGTAAAACATTCCAAATTGATTTCATTTTAGGCACACTTTTTTTTTAACAAGCACCTCTAAATCCTAAGAGGAAGATTGGAGAAGATCTTAACAGAGATCAATAGAAAGTCACAATAGCCAGAACAATAAAAGCTAGCATCACACAGGTCATAAAGTCAGAGGGGCTGGAGAAAAAGAAAGGGAAAGTATTGAGTGAAATTCATGAATAGACCAGTTTATGTCTGACATTAATAAAAGAAAAAGACTTCGCAGCACAAGTTTATTCCATGCATCATAATATTGAAAACCAAAAAAATGAATGAGTAACTCAAATTGCAGTAGGAAATTATTTATTGCGTAGAATACCTTATTTAGCAGCTAAAACTTTTTTTTGACAAAAAAGCAAGTTTATTTTGAGACAGAGCAGCTATTTTGATCCTATATTGAAGAAACTTAGTTAATGGCATAGTTTAGCTGTAAACATAGTGACTACATAAAAAGAATTGTGAAGCTTCTGTAAGTATTTTTTTTAAAAAATATCAATTGTAAAAGTATTGTTATCTGTCTCCTAATTAATTTAGAAAAATGTTTAGCTTTACTGAATGATCAACTGGATTGTATACTCAAATGTTAAATATTATATTTTAATGCTCAACTCATTTCTTTAAAACAGCAAGGAAACTTAATAAAAGCTTTTTGTTTCTTACATTTACTTTTTCATTAGATTTATGTCTTGTCTCTTCTCCAAGAATTCAAGGTGGCATGTAACAACTGCCCATCCTCCATTCTTTCCCTTCTAATGGAATAATAAGAAGGTGCTGTATGGTTACAAGATTATAAATAATCTTTATTTATAGTTCCTCTAATTACCCTTTCAAATTACTATAACATTTAATTAATTGGACAAAGAAACTATACCTTGAAATTTGTGGTCTGTCAATCACATTTTTCATCAGGATATTTTATTCTGCTTTCCCTTTTCTTCAGATACTTACAGTATTCTATGCCTCCTATCATGATCAGGCTTTTATTAGGGGATTTTCTTTGCTTAAGGAGAGCAGCTCTGAAATATTATGTAGTTATGCAAGTCTTCAGAGTCTCCCATATTGCAGATACTTTTTAACCACCCAAGGATGGAGGAGAGGACAGAAATCATTGTTAGTAGCATATTATTCCAGAAATATTTTTATGTATGCTCTTGTTTACATCATTAAAATTTAATGGTAATGAACTGAGAACTTGGGTAGTGGTTCTATTGACTGATTTTATTGATACTGTCTTTGCCAAGATTTAGTGTTCTTAATGATGCCCAAAACTAGGTACATGGTTTTTTTTTTCCTTCTTAGGACTACCATTTAATTAAATAGAATTATGATTTATGCTTGATAGATTTGAATTATCCATGAGAATTGAATATCCTTATTGTACAGTTGAGCAAAAATGACCTCATATTTTTACAAAAAATTACTGATCTTAGTAATTTCAGGTAAGGAAAGAGAAATGTCAAGATAGAATTGCATTAAAATAGATTTGAATTTGTATAGTTCGCAGTAGTCATAGATGTGTAATCTTTTCATATTACAAAGCTTTAATATACTTTAAATATTCGTCTTGTTTCCTTGTTACAGTTGTCCTGTGGGGGAAAGTTCATTATGTCATTGATAGATATGTATTATTGTAGTTAATCATGAATAGACTATTTCTTTTATGAGCAGAAGGGGAAATTGCACCACACAAATGCTAGGGCCTCTCCTGCTGCTGTTTCATCCAATAGATGTTTGCTCAGATATGTTCCTCATTTTGGTTCAGTAGCACTTGTTCTCAAGGAAGTGCATAGAGATTTGCAAACTCAAGGATGAATCACATCTGTACAGTTTTGGAGTAAGATAATTTAGTATATATAAATCAAGAATAAATAGAGTCATATAGTAGACCCATATATTGGGAAGGGTTTTAAGTTAGAAAAGTTAATCCCCAAATTGTTGCACACTCCAACAAATCACTTCCTACCAGCTCTTTTAAACATTCCATTCACATGTCATTTGTTTGGTAACAATTCTAGTATGTGTAGAATTTGCACCCACTAATTCATGCCGTACCTAAAGAATCTAAAGAACTTACTCCACTCTTCTGGCCATTGCAAGAAAAAGTTCCTGAGGCATATTTGTAAATATAAATCATATAGTTTGTTGTTTGGAATCAGAGATGTGTTTAGTTGCATAAATAGCCATTTGCTCTTAAATATAATCCCAAAAATCTGCTTTATCACATTATGGAATTATATTTAAGTAAATTATATTGACTTCATTAATGCTCTTTGTTCCAAACAATATTGCACCTTTATCTAATAATTTAGATAAATTATCAGATAATTTTCAAGATATGGGTTGCCAGATTAGAAGCAATGGAGAATCTGTAGATAGTTTACTGTTTGAATAGTAACATTCTTTAAAAAGACCAAATTAAAGTCCAGTAACAATTCTATGCAAGTAAAAAGGTTAGAAAACATGTAAATATTTCTAAATCATTTTTGAAAGGGTTTGACTATTTATATAGTTAGCACATGCTTTTATAAAAAATGTAATTGCTGTAACTTGTTTTCTAAATCTTCATGTTTTCTTGCCTTAGAAAAATGCTGGCTTTTTATAAGTAAAATGGATTCTGTAATCTATTAAAATTAACCATTTTATTTGGCTCTACCTCTACATGATGCAAACTAAACAACTGTATTACGTTCACAGAATGTGGAGAAGTTTTTATGTTATTGGGTCTGCTTAGACTATATCTCTTTTATCATACAAATCCTAATAGTAGAAAATACCTACAGAAAATGTAGTTATAGTACATGACAACTATCAGGCAATTCCTATTTGCTTTGCCACACATGCCTAAATGTGATAGGCATTTTTTAAAAAAAATAAAATGTGTGGCGTTTTCTGCAGTACACTTGCCACCCTAATGCAACTTAGAAATGAGGTTATTAATTTCAATAAGACTTATTACCTAGCAAATGGATTTAGTTTGTACAGTAAGAGGACTTTGTTCCTCTGGGTAGAAACCAGCTATCATAACAGTATAAATAAGTAATAAGTCTGTTCTCTTAAATTACATCAGATAATCAGATCTCAGTGGACAGCTTAACTGCGATCATGTCTGTCTGTCTCTTCTTTTAATGATAGAAATTCTCTTCTCTGTACAATTAAATTACACTATGACAGAACAAAGAATTTACCCTCAAATTCATGAGGAAAATCAACTTTCAGAAGAAAACTCCAGATATGTTTGTACAAAATTGACAAAAATATTTGTAGAAGCATGTATTATGTATTGTCATGTCCTATATAAATGTTGAGAAAAGAAATTGGTGGCACTGCTTCATATAAATTAATGACCATATAAAAGATTGACTCATACCAAAACATGGAGTTACAAGGAGACATACTTTTATTCTTAAGCTAGCTCTTAAATTTGATGAATACTATACAATCTGAGCCAATTGAATTCCCTTTCCACATTTAGTTCTTTCATTATCCTATTCGTTTCTGAATTTTATTTTCTTGTCATAATAAACCAACCTTAAATGCAGAGAATGTTTAATGTTTGGTTCTTTAGAAGAAGAATTCCCAAAAGCTGAAATAATGCAGTTCCCTAAAATTATAAATGAATCCATGTGACTCTCAAATGAATAAAACTAATGATTTATTTAGTTTATGGTTGGGAAAGAAAGAAATATTGTACTTTTAATCACTGTATTTTAATCTATATATTCCAAGGATACTCAGACTTTAAAATATTGTACCAGTGACCGGTTTTCACACTTAACAACCATTGCAGCATCTCCATGGTTACATTACTAAAATTTGGGCATTTAGCACCTGGCATGTATTTATGACAATTGCATTGTTCTTCAATGATTCATAACTGCGTTATTCTCTTAACTACTGCAGTGATTGGCAAAAAGATCACAAAATAGAGCAAAACACAGCACAACTGCTTTGCTTAGCAATGGAAATTTTGGGTTCAGTTGTGGTTGTGGCTCAATTATCTTGACCTACAATTTGAGAATTCCTGAATGAAAACTTCTAGGGTGAGGTGGGATCTGATTTCCCTCATAGCAATCTGAACTGGAAATAGTTGTTCTATAGAACAAAACTTTCAAGGTCCTGTAATATTTATTAGTAATATTTAGTAAAAGGAGCATTATGGTTGCAGCAGAATAATTCCAATGAGTATCAACTAAGAAACCTAGATTTATACAATCTAATATGGCAAAACCTGTTCTGCTTCTCATATGTTTTGATTCAGAGGACGGGGGTGGGGTTGTGTCTTCTGTTGAAAGGATCAAAATATTACTATTATCAGTGTGAGATTAACTTCTCATAGGTGAAACACATGATCTATATCCCATATCACACTGTGCTCTGTAAATAATAAGGAGCCTGGTAGCATCACAATTTTCTAACGTGTGGTGGTTAAGATGTTGGAAACCCAAGTACATCTTCAGACTTTGTCTGAAGTCTGTTGGGTGGCTTTGGGTAAATTATTGTTTTTTGTCCCAAATCTCATAGAGAGCTTATGGGGGGAAATCAAACAAGGAAGTACTCCACCATGAACTTTAGACAAAAATGAAGGATAAAATCTAAACATACAACAGTCTACAAGTATTTTTCTTGTATGCTAGAATGGCTTCTTCTTGCCAGATTTTAAGATATTTTAATAATTAAGTTTCAAGAATTATTAACACTTCTAAAATGCCAATGAGGCACCCTGAGATTAAATGTTAAAATTAAAATATGTCACTTCCATTCTTAACTATATTTATTATATATTTATACAGGTCCCCTTTTTCATTCAGCCAGTAAATGCTGACATCACACAGCAACATTCCTGTGTGCCTTCATGAGTGGCTTTCACATAGAGAAAAGGAGATGCTTTAAAGAATGGAGTTGGCTTGTAGCTTGCTGTTTAATGAAGAGGTTTATAATCAGCTGGGTGAATTTCAGAAAGCAGAATTTGCTTTGGAATGGCTGAGGTTTTTGGAAAAACTTTTACCAGCAACTAATCAGGTAAAAATTATACAACTAGAACCGAGCATATATTTGTTTCCTGTGGTCTTCCTTTTCTTCCTAGGAAGGAGTATCATTTAGGGAACTAGCTAGTGACTAGAAATGGAAATTGAATTTGAGCCAGGCTTCACTTGAATGAGTCTGAACCCAACTGAAAGTGGTCTGAAGCTTTTCAGATAGTTCAGAGTTTGAATGTTAATAATGTATTCTATATTTCCAGGCTGATATAAGGGAAAAACAGAACAAACTTGTTGAACAACTGATATCTTTATTAACCAGTTCACCAGGACCTCCTGCTAGACAACTCATTGCCAAGAACTTTGCTATATTGTATAGCACAGGAGATGTTTTTTCTGTTCACCAAACAATTGACAAATGCAACGAACTTATTCTCAGTAAAGATGACTCACCAAGCTATCTACCTACTAAACTGTAAGTTTAAAAGTCCACCACGGTCATAGTAAAATATTTTTTCATCATAGAGCCTATAGAATCTTAAATAAAAATAACAAAATTGCATACAATCTAAGTGTGAGTTTTGAAGATTAGAATAGGACTGCATCCAATTTTTCGTTGGCCTGGTAACAGAGCCATAGTTTACTATGTTTTCCCATGCACTGCCCATTTGCACAACACAAAGGCAATTTCTTTCTTTTTAGTTCCTGTTCTTTTTAGTTGTATTCTTGTTCAGGAATGAGTCTATAGTTGGATGATGGGAACAGAATAATCAAAACAATTTAGTTTAGAAAAAGAGACTGTGATGAAAACACAGCAATTGGAGGAATGCCTAGAAATCTTGGATTGGCATTTATATATTGTAGTGGATAACCAGACATGCATTTAAACACAGGCACTCAAGAATTACAATCAAATAAACAGCTCCAATCTCTAATCTGGCACCAATAATGCTTCATCCTTTCTCAAGTGAGCTGCTAGCAGACAGGAGCCCCTAGCATAAAAATATAGCCTTTACATTGGCCTACAGTATTCTTGAGATTAAATTGTAGCTAGTTTATGAGGATTGCATAAGATTTTTCAAAGAAATAGGAAGTATACATGACCTAAAAATAGGCTTTAACAGTTGAAAAACATTTAACCTAAAGTAAACTCAAGTTCCAGGATATAACATCATTGATTCTTCAATTATGGGTGTTCCTTTTCTGGATACAGATGGAAGAAATGCTTTAATTTTAATAAAGTTTATGTTTGAAACGCAATTTCATTCTTTAAAAAGGGCATAAAATTTGTTGCACATAACAGTTCATACTTTTCATTATATGAAACTTCTCTTAATATACAGTAAACATTTTTGCAAATGCTTTCTTTTAACATATGCACATTGAATTTATCTTGTATAAATCTATACTAAAGAAAATAATTGCTCCCTTCCTATCAGTTATTTTATGAAAGTCTAGTTACATTGGGTGACTCCTACTTAGAACTTGGACTTGCTTCAAGTTGAAGAAACAATTCAGATAGGCTGAGAGAGAGGATAATAGATTAAAATATATTGATTGCTCCTGTTTCATCTTTATCTTAAGTGCATCTGTTCATAGCATGCAGCTCTCAGTTGTGGACATGTGGACAATAATAGCAATGCAAGATATGTCTAGATTAGAAATTGTAGCTTCAATAAGATATGAACATGCTTGGGAAAATTTAATTTTTGCTTGAGCTTGTGGCATACTGTCCAAAATGTGGCAAAACTTCATTGAATTACGTGAGTATTATTAAGAGTGATGGCCTGATTGGTTCCTCTGTATTACTAAAAAATTGTCATGTGAAGGTTAAATTGGCCAAAAGCATTATAGGGAATGGAAGTTACAGAGTCATCTGGTTATGGTCATGGCATATGACTTTGAATGTAAATGGTGTAAATGGTAGTGAGCATGAATTAATGAATGAAAGAAAAAGCAGACAAACAAAAATGTAATGTCTGATCTTGGAGAGATGGGTTGATGAGTACATGGATGTGAGTTTCATTACAAATAAGTGATTTTGATTAAAATAAATACTGCCTGAAGATGGGTAAAAAGAACTAAACAAAGAGCCTCTAACAGTGTCAATAGAACTGTAAATAAAAAGATGAAATACTTTGGAATGTAACTGAAATGGAATATTTATTCATTCATTTATTTATGCATGCATGCATGCTAGAAACCATATTAGAGACATTTGCATGGGAATGTTGAATATCAAAGAATGGAACTACTGTATTTCTGTCTGACAGTTAGGAGAATGCTATTATTCCTCCTCCATATAAAAGGAAAGATACTCTAGGAATTTCTTAGAAGTGCAGAATAGCATGTTGATTTTTAATCAATCTCAGAAAATGACAGAAAAGCAGATACAAATAAACAAAATAAAGGAATCTCTATCAAACTCTTATCACAGTTCATCAGGTAGAGGGTAGTGCCCGCCAAAAATAAATTAATAAAAGTTATACTTTATAGAGATGAGTAAGAAAATTTGGAAAAAGGCTAGATTAAAACAAAACAATCAGCCAATGGCAAAGTTATCACAAACTCTTACCTCCTTCAAGCCTTTCTATTAGGCTCTTTCTCTTACCTACTATGCCTTTCTATATGTACACTCTGGCATAGGCAACTTTTTTGTCATTGGGATTTTTACTTGTGCTTTTTTTAATTTTTGAGGCTGTCAAGGACTTTACAGATATGCTTCTACTAGCAAAGGCTGACATTTCAGTCCGTAACTGAGCTGTTAGAATTTGGTAGAATGCTCTCTAACAAACTGTATAATCTTGGAGGAATACTTGGCTTTACAGTACAGCATCCTGCAGTCATTTGACCACGATTTACAATATTTTTGTGAAAAACTAATGTTTACTTCTGCTTTCTGGCAAAAACCACCCATAATAAAGAATGGGTTCACTTAGCAACTATGGTGTTGGCTTAGCAACTATCAAAAAAAATTGTTAAAATGGGTGGGTCACATTTATGTTTTATGACCATCACAGCTGACAAGCATAATTACCAGGCTCAATTATGGTTGTAAGTTGAGGACTACTTGTAAGTAATACATTCAATTGCAAAGGCAAATCCAAGATGTTTCTTTGTACTAGATTGTGAATCAGTTTAGTACTTTTTTAAAGTGATTCTGAAATGTATATCTTAAACCTACCATGCACAACTGGTTGTCTTTCAATTTTGTTGTGCAGAATTACCAGTCAACATACTGCTGGAGATGGCAACCTAACTTTAAGTTAAGGAAATTTTCCTAAATAATTTAATATTTAAAAGTTTTTTATTATTAATAGCTGTTGATTATTAAGAATCTCATTGGTTTATAATAAAATGCAGTATGGAATAATATTAATAATGTTTTTTAAAGGTTGCCTGACTACATTTTTTTCCTTTTCTGTTTTGAAAGTGCTGCAGTGGTTTGTTTGGGCTATTTATACAAAAAGCTGGGAAGAATTTTGGGCAACAGCTTTGTGACTACTGTGGGAAATATTCTAAAAGCAATGAAGAATGCAGAGGTAAATGAGCAGATGTTCAAAGTTGAAATAAAATATTGATTTAAAGTAGTGTAGAAAACACTTTTAATGAAGGTCTAATGCATATGAGATTTTGACATTTGAGGATAATATGTCAGAAACAAATTACACAACTTCTCTGAATCATAAATAGGCTAATTGCAAAGTATAATGAGTCTTTGTTAAGACTTTTCTTCTCTTTTTAATCTTTATCAAAACTAACATTAAAATTAACATTTAATGCCATGATTTAATGTTTTTCTCTGCTTCCTGTTTTTATTCTTACTGATATTTTAAATTTTTATTGTGATGTGCCTGTTGGAAATCTTGAGTGTTGACTTGTTTTATTTATAATAATCATGTTAAAGATGATGGCATAGACTTTTTGGCTGAATGATATGATGAAAATGCTTTAAGTGAAATAATTGGCTTGCCTAAAAATGATGAGTACTGTTCTTTTAAATAGTCACACTTGCACCTTTATTAATGCAGGAGTGGTTTACAGGAGTTTCTTTGTACTCTTTGTAAAATGAACTCAGTTTTCAATAACTCAGTAATAAAGTGCTGAAACTTATTAGAGACAGTCAGCTTCCAGTACTGTGCCGTGACTTTTCTGCCATGAATTTAACAGTGGGACCTTTGGCAAAATTTTTGACCTAATTCACCTAACGTGATTATGATATTACTAAAGTTTTGTTTGTTGAAGAATAGCAAAATAAAAATGCCAAAAAAAAAATATCCTGGTACCTTTATCCTATAATAAGATGATTTTTTTTGTGTCTTGTCAGTCACAAGGACGATATGAGATCATGCTAAGTTTGGAAAACATACTGAAAGGGTTGGGAGCTGCTGCTGTTCCTTGTCACAGAGATATCTACAAAGCTGCTCGTTCATGTTTGACAGATAGATCAATGGCAGTTCGTTGTGCTGCTGCAAAGGTAAAATATTATTCTTTTCTGTAATTAATCTCCTTGTATACCATTTCATATGTTGCACGAAGAATAAAACACCATCCATTGTAACCACTGTTTTGTATTATCAAGAAGATTTTGGCGTATATAAGTATGTTAGGATTTTTCTCTCACAAATAAATTCAATATATTAATTTACGTCTATTAAAATTGTATACAAGATTCATTGACAACAGCAGTGTGTATATTTATTACAGAGAGACAGTTTGGTGTAATGATTAAAGGGCCTGGCTAGAAATGAGGACACTATGAGTTCTAGTTTCACTTTAAACACAAAGCCAACTGGGTGACCTTGGTCCAGTCAGTCTCTCTAGGCCAGGGGTCCCCAACCTTGGCAACTTTAAGACTTGTGGATTTCAACTCCCAGAATTCTCCAGCCAGCATGTTGGAGACCTCTGCTCTAAGCTCTGGAAAACAAGGAGTGGCAAATTACTTCTGAAATCTTGCCAAGAAAACTGCAGGGACTAATTCAGGCAGTCACCAGAAGTCCACAATAACTTGGAGGCACTCCCTTCCCCCCCAAAAAATGGGTTTATACATTATATACATCAAGTAACTTTCTTTACCCATATACATTTTTCTTAGGATATTGAATTTGTGCCCTTTAAAATAAATATTCCTCTACTTTGGCAATTAACATTGGCATTTTAGTTCTGTAGTGTTTTTTTTTTTCTTCCTAAATGGATCTCATGCTCATTTTGGAATAATTATTCAATACAACTAGCAATTTATGATCCTTTCTGGAATGACAAAAACAAAGTTTAAACAAGGTACCAGTGTATAGTACTTTAAAGTCCATGCCCTCAATGGAAGAATGATTGAAATATTTTATTTCCTTCATCAAGAACTGAAAATTTGTAAAGTTTAATGATCTTAGGTTTATATGCTTTTATTTCCTTTTATTTTCTTATACCCATAATGGATACATGGATATTTTTTATATTAATCTAGGTTTGAGATTTTTTTAGTTTTTTTTATCATGTCTTTATTATTTTTTATAAATAACTCAAGGCAGCATATGTTCATAATGCTTCTTTCTCCTATTTTCCCACAACAACCCTGTGAAGTGAGTTGGGCTGAGAAAGTGTGAGGCCCAAGAGATGTCTATGAGTATATATATGTATATATGTGAGTGTGTGTACGTAAAAATAAATAAGAAGCCCCACTAATTATTTTTCCCTCCAGATAAATGGATGCTATTCAGAGTTCTAATAATAATGTCTACATTCTACAACAAGGTGTTCCCTTCCTCTTTGTTGATCTTATGTGTTTATGGGTCAGATTTAGGAAACCCTAAATTTATATGATAGGTTTTATTTTTTTGCCTGACAGACATTGTTGGATGCAAACCATTTTGTTTTAGGTATTTTTAAGCTACATAACATTTGTGTACACATTATTTGATTACTTTATTTTGTTTGTCTTCTTTCTCTGTCTCCTCCCCCCCACCTTTTTTTTTAATATAGTGTCTTCTTGAACTTCAGATTGAAGCAACTTTTATGTGGAGTACAGACATAGATAGTGTAGTAACTCTATGTTTTAAATCCTTTGAAGGATCCAACTATGAAGTGCGAATGGCCGTTTCTAAGCTTTTAGGCTATGTATTGATTAGTGCTGTAACATCAAAACAAGCCACAGGTGAGTTTATTTATTTTTTCATCCTTACTTTGGTTCAGGAAATTGTAAGCACTACTGGTAATAAAGACACTTCAGAATCAGTCACTGAAGGATTTTACCATATGACAATAGCTAATATACTAATATGTTAACATAATAACTAATAACATATCAACTAGCATACACACACACACACACACACCATATACAAAGACACGTATATATACACAAAGATATGAATATTTTGCTTAAACTATATCAGACCATTACCATATTTAAGAAAATATATGGTGATGAGTGTGTACTACTGTACATCAGAATAAAAATAGTGACAGAAAATATTTCTACTTTCTGCAGTGGTAAAGTGGGGGGAAATTAAAGGGGAAAACAAATCAACTAAATGGCAATTAAACTTAATAGTATCCCAATGAAAGGGGAAATAGCAGATGAGGAAACATTGTAAATAGTAAAAATTACTTAAAATTTTCTAGAGGTAGACGTTCAAATGCCCATCCAGTACTTTAGTTGTCTCCATTCACCTCAGTTTGAATGTTAACAATCTGCACCACAGAAGTGGCTCCCAGAGTCTCATAGATGTACCTCTATTATATGGATTATTTGATGTGTACTATCTCCATTTTGATGACAATGAAAATATTTCATAACATTGAAAGAATTAGACTTACCAATTTAATTACTATTAATAATAGCAAATTTACTCTAGCCTTTCTTTTTCTCTCTTGTAAAGAAAATGTAGTCTACCTAAAGAATTACAGTATTTTCAGTTATGTAATTTAATAAGGATAAAGCTAACAGGGCTTCATTTGGGTAACATGATTGTCAGGTTGTATTAAGTTGCATGCATGGGTACACTGATATAATACGGTTATTTTATTAATGATATTTCTTAATTTAGAGTAACATTTGCCCTTTGACAAACCTTTACAGTACTCAATAATACAGAAACATTTGAGCCATTCATGCCCTCCATCAATGTTTTGGACTATTGACCCATATAATTTTTCTTCATTGTGTTCATAAAAGCCTTGTTTCCATGATAGCCTAATCTCTAATGTTGTTTGTCAAATATGTTGTTCTAGACAGTAAGCCAGACTTCTCAACTCTTACCTGTAACCATGACTTGATTTAGCTTAGCTAACCAGTATGTAGACTGAGTTCAGAATGTTTTATAGATGAATATGAAGTACAAGTATAGTTGTAAAGCAGCAATCTTTCTGTTGCTCATATTTTATTTTCACTTAATCCAATGTGATTTAGTCTCATATGATAGTTATTTTAAAAAAAAGAAAAGATAAGGATCTTGCTGGTTATGGAAAGACTTTTCCATAAAATGCCATAATTTGGCACAGATTTGAATATTTTATCCATGATTGTTTCTTTAATTATTTACTTGCCATATTTATAGGCTGTTCAATTGCCCAACAACTCTGGTTGGCTTCACAAACTAAAAGCACAATAAGGGTCATCTTTGGTTAATGACCTTGTTCAACAACCTTCCAGCCCTACAATAAAAGATAAAAGTAAATGAAAGACTGTGGTGTGTATATGTGGGATATGATTATATGTATTTTTTTTTATTGTAAAAGCATCTGCTAGACAACATGTTCGCAAAATCTCATTTATGGAAGCTTTGGAACTGCTAGGGACAGGTTTTCTTCGTGGAAGTTCTGGATTTCTACGAACCGGTGGTGATATTCTGAAAGGAACCAGCTCAGTCAGCAGGGATGTCAGAGTTGGAGTTACTCAGGTTTGAGTTATATTATGCTAAAATGTTAAAATACGTTGTGTTTTAACTTTTTAAAGATTTGTGGGACTAATTTGTTACTGTACTAAATACTAGTTCCTGTTGGGTATGTTTATGCTGCAGTTAGGGTTTTCCAACATTCTGAAGAAGTCTGAATGGTTTTAATACTGAGGAACATTTATCTCAATTGTTAATGAAAACTTGTACATTTTTAATTTAAAAATGGCAGGCATAAATCAAATAAGCAAATGAAGAAATAAAATGTTAAAAATACATTTAAAATAATACTTCTCCTACGTGATGCTCGGAGCATCCATTTGATTGGATTGGTTCAGTCTTCGTCTTGATAGGCTGAGCTTAAACTTCGGAACGCTGGACCAAAATCAGTGTGGTGGGAGAAGAAAAAAAAATCCCCCAGTAAATCTCTATGGAAAAAAATCACCCAGTATTTCCCTATATAGTCAACAGCTCAGAATGCTGCTGACTTCTCCATTCTGAGTATTCTTCCTTCCTAGTCACATCATATGTTGTTGTTGTTGTTGTTGTTGTTGTTATTATTAAAACTTTTATACCGCCCCCTCTCCCAAACAGGGACTCGGGACGGTGAACAGCCATAATAAAATACAATCGATATAAATTTTAAAATGAATTAAAAGAGAATTAAATACACGGCTGAAATTAAAAAGTAAAATCAATAAAACCCCGTTAAAAATGAAGATTTAAAAATTAATTAAAACCCTACTAATGGGACTAGGCCCACTTTATGTTGCTTCTAACATACGTAAAATATTTATATAAAAACTATGCTGTTCTACCTCTTAGAATGCTGTGAATTCCTCAGTTTCATAATCAAATCATAGAATTAAAAAATAGATATTCATAAAATACTCAGTTGCTCTCGTTAAGTAATCTGTTATACCTAAAGCAAATTTTTTTACAATTATTGCTTCATCCAGGTTACGCTGCAATGGCCATATGAAAAAGTCACTTTTTTCAGGGCCATTGTAACATTGAATGGTCAGTAAATGAGCTGTAAGTTGAGGACTATCTGTATGTATCATATGGAGAAATTATGCATGAACTGTTGCAAGCTACTGGAGAGATTAAGTAGGGCTGCTCTGTCTCCTAATTTGGGCATAAATCATTCTTTGTTTCCCCTTTAAAATGTTAATTTTGGCTTGAAATCATGTTTTGGCCCCTGAAAAATGGATTTATGTGATAATCTTACTTTTAAATGTTCTGTTTTAAAGGAGGAAAGTATCACTATACTTTTTATCTACAGTCCCTTTAAGATTATCACCATTTCTGTCTTTAAAGGCATGGAAATCAATTTTAGTTTCTTTAAATATATTTATTTTATTTATTTAGTAAACAAATGTATATGGCTGCCCAGATCACACATAGGTGGCTGAGTGGCTTACAGATATGAAAGATCGCCATCAAACTACTTGTTTTTAGTAACTAGGACAGTATAAGTTCACTACGTGAGATTGCTTCTATTGATTGACATATAATCTTTCAAGCTGTTCACTGCTTTAATGTTCTGGTTTCCATTGTTGTAAAATCGATTTAGAAAATAGGGGAATATTTCAATAATTTCTAAGGTGTCATTCAAATTTGTAGGGGTAAGAATGCAGTTTTAACTGAATTGCTCTTGAAATTCAATCTTACCTAAATATAAATGTATATATAAAATTCTACTGATATCATTGTTCTTATTTTTCACTGGAATATTAAGTTTACAGTTAATCTTAACTTAGTATTTATTGGTATTTTGATTGAGAGAAGGAATTTTTCAGCATTTGGCTTAGTTTGGTGAAGTTTATTTTTCAAATAACTACTGCCAAGTATTTTCACTCCACTTAAAGAAGCTATAAGTGTAAATAAATACATTAAATAACTATATTAAAATGGTTTAATGTTTTTGTAATATGTGACATAATACGTACAAGTTGAAACTGATTTTAATATTTTTTTTTAATTGATTGTTTTCCAGGCATATGTGGTATTCATTTCCACATTAGGAGGAGAATGGCTTGAAAGGAATTTTTGTGTTTTGCTTTCCCACATTCTGGATCTGGTCTCTCAGTCTCACCCTAAGGGTATTCAGACACAAATGGACAGTATTTGTAGCCGCCATTGTATTTCATTTATCCTCCGAGCTACAGTAGGAGGCCTTCTTGGGGAAAAAGCTCGAATTGCAACTGCCAAGGAGATTTGTCAAGCCATCTGGAAACTGAAGAAAGTTATGGGTATGGGACTAACAAGATTATTTGCCAACCCTCCCTCTGTCACCTTCCGTTCCTGTAATGCTTTAATCATTTCCTAATCTAGTCATACACTAATTTAATCCCACACACAAACCAAGTCTCTCTGTGGCTTTTTAAAATCATTTTTAAACTTAAAATGTCCTGAATTTTCCCCATGATTCAGTTTTAGATAAATGTGTGGAAAGTAGATATAGTAGTTGACTGTAGGCTTAACAGCACAACTTTATATTACACACCACTAATATGTGTATCTGAAGATGGAATCACAAGCACAACATTCTCACTAATTACGAGCTTTCCTGTTCCCTTTATCAAGTCGCAGTGAAATAAACAATCTCATTCATCTTGCCCAGTTTGGAAGGTTTGCTGAAATCTAGATGATGTAACCAAGAAAGTTTGCTGAATCTGAGCAGACTACGTCTAGGTTTTCTTTAATGTAGCTTACTCAGGCAGCATGAGAACGTCAAAAAAGATCAATTAATGGAAACTGTTCATTATTGCAGCCAAATTCTAGAATCATGATTCTGTAATGGCTATTGTTAGATGGCTATTAGTACCATGATCACAAAGCTTAGCTTTTTAAAAGGTAAGTTGTTGCAGTCTTATTTATTATCTTAAACAATTTTGCAGATGATAGAGGGAAATTACAATTATTATCCAATAATTTATCTGTGGTTTATCTAGTCGGAAGTGTAGCCTCATTTTACTCAAAAATATGTGTCAGCCACCTATCCCTAGCTTTTATTCATTTCTTTTATTAACATAACATTTTCTATTATCAGATGCTGCAGTGAGTAACTGTAATGTCGAAACCCATATTGGTACAACTGAGATAATAGCAAACCAGCATATGTTAATATGTGCTCTAGAGGAGCTTGGAAACCTCATACATGGCTTAGGTACTACTGCTGCACCTGTTCTGCAAGATTCTAGTACAGGTAATACCCTCATAGAGTCTTAAGCTATAGGACAAATAACACAAAAATAGGTGGTGCTACCACAAACCGCTTCAGGATGTATTCTATACAAAGAGGGTGTTTGGATAGTTCCAGCAGTCTTTCTTTTAATAAATTAAAATATTTTGTATAGATTGTGAATAATCACAGATCATTATAGGGAATCTATTGGGAACATGTTATCGGGATCAGTTCTTAGTTTAGTGATGAGAGGGAAGACTGCATTTTTATATCATTTTGAGATTTCAGAGTGTTTCACAGTGTATGTAAGGACTGTGTCACAATGAGACAGCAGTTAGTGTAATTTAGGTAATTTCGTAAAAAAGCCAAGAATATTGCACCCAGTTAGTAATGGGGGACAAGCAAGAAATCCCAGACTAGGTGGATTAAGAAGCTAAATGATCTCCTTTCCTGAGGAAAAGCTTTAATAAACCATTTTTATAATCTTGCCAAGAAAACAGTATGTGTCTGGGTAATTACCCAAAAATGGCTCAAATGAAAGGCAGATTTACATATAATTAAAGCCACAGTTCTAGGTCATCATCATCCTGATTCACTTATTGCAGAATTCTTGGGAACACTTTTTAAGAGATGTTTGTATAAAATTGCAGTTTTGCTGATGAAGTGGGATTTATCTTTCTTTTTGCAACACATTGCCACAAATACTCTGCTGGTGATGACATAGTCAGGAACAAGAATCTCCCTAGCTCTTCTTGGCATGCCTCCTGTTCTATCATTTGTCACTGCCTCCAGTGCCCATTTTGGTTTAAGAAAATCTGGACACCTGGTTTGCACTGAGTAGTTTCTTTATTTTTATCAGTCTCCCAGAAAATTATGACAATTCTGTAGAGGTTCTTTTTTTAGCTTACAGTGGACATATAAGGGCAAAAAGTGGAAGCTCTATTGATTTACTGTCTCAGTAAGCATTCTCATATGTGTTTCTAATTTTGTAATACGTTTGATTTTCCAGGCGTCCTGGATGCAGTAATCTCCATTATCCTTCATCCCTGCATTTCAGTTCAGCTAGCAGCAGCATGGTGCTTACGATGTATTGCTGTAGCATTACCCTGCTATCTCTCTCCACTTCTGGATAGCTGTATTGAGCGCCTGACAGCAATGAAATCCTCCCCAGAAGCAGTGACTGGCTATAGTTTTGCCATTGCTGCTTTATTAGGAGCTGTCAGAGAATGTCCTTTAGGAATTCCGCATGGCAAAGGGAAGGTAATTATTAGAACTGTTTGTCTGGTATTGGCTGCAGTGTCACAATTATTTTTTTCAGTTCTGTGCAGCTAGATTACATATTTAAATAATGTGATGTTATTATTTTGATAAATGAATTATTGCTGGTTTTATGTTATGTTCCCTAACTTAGCTTTTTAAAGTACTATATCAAATTCTACAGGGAAAACCTGTCCGTGATAAAGGTTCTATATTCAGAAACGTGTAACATTTCACATACTGTAGCTCAATTGCTTCAGTTTTACAAATTATGTTTCACCGAGTACATGAACCAGTCATAAATATTTTAATAATTAAACTCTTACTGCTGTTTAGTTGTTCCATCTGCCTATTAGACACGTGCGAAACATTTGTAAGAGGTGATTTGTAATGTGTCAGAGTGAAATAGCCCACCTCAAAACAATAATACTTGTTTTAGAAGAGAGTGCAAGGCTCCTTTTTTGCATGTGCCAGCCCAGACAAAACTTTTGCTTGGTTGCTTGTCAAGTGCAGATAGTCTTCTACTTATGTCTGAAGTTACAGCAATTGTATTTTGCAGTACTTGTCCTCCAGCTCATATGTACAGTGTCCCATGATTACATGACCGTGATTTGCTACATATTTGCTGAAAACCTCCTGTTATTTCTGGGGTTTGGCAAAAATGTCCAATGGGTTATTATGGATTCACTTAACAACCATGGTGATTCGCTTAATGAATGTCATAAAAAAGTCATAAAATTGGATTGGTCACATGATGACCTGCTTTATGACCATTATGACTTACAGCCATAATAGAAAGATATTTGGTTATAAGACCAGAACTACGTGTAAAGTGATTGTAAAAGCATATACACATGCAAATACACAGGGACAGCAATTGAAAGAGCCAGGCAAACCTGAGATGTGGAGTAAATAAAGTGAACAAAGCAAGTGACAGTGTGTGTATAAAAGGAGACAATAATACAAGAGCCTATAGTATCTAATAATTCCATTGTGCTAATCTATTAGTACAGAATTAAACCTCGCCATATTGAAATTATTCAAGGTGACTGAAGATAATTTTGTTTGATTTTAACGTAGTGTGGAGACAAACATAATGGTTTGAAAATTGTGGTTTTTGTCTCTGCATAATGTGAATTGATGGCTATTGTGTCTTATCTAGCACATCTTGCTTAAAACAAATCATATCCAATTATGATTTATAAACCCAAGAAATTCATAGTGTGCTTATTGGTTGTAGATGACAATTTCACTGTATCTAAGGAAGTAGAATCTAGTTCATAAAAATTTATGCGACACAATATATTATCATCTTCAGTTTCATGCTTACAAGGAATAATATTCTAGAATTTATTCCATGTATTATATTTACATGAGAAAGTTAATTTGCAGAAATAGTGTATATACATCTTTTCATAAGAAACTAATTTTGTATTTCAGCTCTTAAAATAGTCAAAATGTTTGTTTTCATATAGGTTGTCATGATGGTAGCTGAGGATCTTTTGCGTTCAGCTTCTCAGAATAGTCGGATTTCAGTACAAAGAATGCAGTCAGGTTGGCTTTTGATAGCTGCTTTAATGACATTAGGTAAGATTATTTACCTATATATCTTTATTTCTTTATCATAAAAGTTGACCACTTCTGTACATCTTATCTGATGTCACTGTTTCAATATATATGAACAAGTTCTAATAGTTTCATAGCTGTAGAAATATAGTTAACTTAAATTATTACTTCGTTGTCATAGGCCATAGGGAATTATCTTTTCCATTATAACAAATACACAAATTATATCAATAACATTTATGTTATATATAAATAATAAGCAAACAACCATACTTTCAAGGGTGAAATATATAGTTTAAAAAACAAATATGAATATGTGGATTAAAGATCATTTTGGTTTTATCTCCAGCCCTTGCAAAACATTCATGTAACATGGAACTATAAAGTATTGTTTTCTACAGTGTCCTCTGTACAGCTTATGGGAAGAACATGAGAACAATTTTAGTCCTGACTGGGATATTAGGGTAGTTTTCCCGAACCCCAGTGATAGGGCAATAGAAGAATAACCAACGATCTTTATTTTCTTCTTGTATTGCTAACACAAATAGTCTTTACAACCACTCATTCAGCAACTGTTCAAAGTTATAACAGTGCTGAACAAGGGGGACTTACAACTGGTCCTTGGAGTTCCAGCTGTCACAGTATCCCCATTGTCACATGATTGCAATCCAGGCACTCAGTGCATGGCTCATGAATATGTGAGCATAATCATATGTTACTTGCTTGCTTTGCTCATGAAAAGTCAATAGGGGATGGGGAAGTCAACAGGAAGTCAGAAGTCATTCCCACCATTTTTTGTCATAGCAACTACCCATGTTGTCCCTACCTCCCTGAGCATCTGTGCATCTGTTTTGGCACCTCAACACCTGCCTGTGACATCTTTACAACCCCCATCCTCTGCCTGGGCAACTTCCTTAACAACCCACAAAGTCCTGGAATTACAGTGGCAATCAGGACTGCAAGATTGCTATCACTAATCAATGCAGTCACCTTTATGATCGCATTGCTTAGTGATGGAAATTCTGGTCCCAATTGCTGTCATAACCTAAGACTGTCTGACTACAATAATTCATAGTGAGTGAAATCAGTGGGTGCCTAATTAAAATATTTTCACAGATCTGAACATTTCCACTTCTCCATTTGCAATTTTTCCTACCCATCAAGGTTTGCTTCAAAAGGTCCCTTCACTTTTCAGAGTATTTTGAAAGGGCACATAGGAGCTTCAGGATGAAGGGAAAATAAAGAAAATGTTTCAGTCTTGTTCCACCTACAAAAAAACATTTCCAATCTTAAAAATAATAGGTCCTGCCGTGGTCCAGCATCATCTTCCTAGAGTGCTGTTATTATGGAAATGTGCATTTCCGGTATGTCCTAAAGATTTAGAAACTGAGAAGAAACGTGGTGATTCATTTACATGGCAAGTGACACTGGAAAGCCGAGCAGGTGCTCTCTGTGGTGGGTGAAAATCGTGGCTCTTTATACTTCCACTTTTTTTTAACTTTCAGTAGTAATAAAAATAAAGAACAGTCTTCTTTTTTCTCCATTGATTTCCAGTTCCAGATCTTTAATAACACTTTTTACACATAAATATCTAGACTATGAAGTAATTGTAGCTTATTTGGTTACAAGTATAAAATTTTATTTATTGCTATATTACATGCGGACATTTGGTGAATAAGAGAGGTACTAACTACTAATCAATACTAACCTTGAAGATTAATTTTTAACTTAATGCTCTGATATATTAATTATACTATCAGACTGTTTATTCATTATTCAAGCATTGGAGATAATCTATCTCTTTCACTACTTCTGGTTGAAAAGTAGTGAACATCTTGCTACATATTTAAGTATGTAGAATAGCTATCCTTTATATTCCATAGTACAAAAGTATTTGTTGTTTCATAATTGCATGTATTTATATACCATCCATCTCAAGACTGTGTTCCAAATATATCAGTTAAGTATAATTTACTATAATGTTCTTCTCTTATTTTTTCTACTTCTTTCTATAAGAAGATTGTATTATGATTTGTGTATATAGACTAATGTGCGATCGATATGCTTTATTCTCAGCTATCAAAAGCTTTATTCTCTATTGTGGAGGACTCCTTACAGACGAAGTGATTCAAAGATTGCTTCCTCCTGTCCCATGTGCTGTTGATTTACTGACACAGTAAGTAATAATATTTTTATTTTCATCCTCAATCAACATAAATTAGCATTCAGTGAAAATATTACAGCCATCCCATTGTGATAGTATAGTCTACATAATGTGATAACTAAGATTTAAGATTTAATTTACTAAAGGAAACTATAAAATCATGATATTATTAGCATTGTAAGATTAATATTATGAAGAGAAGAATGAGTACAGTATAGTATAATTTATATAATTTGGTTGTTAATGTATATAGGTGGTTCTTGACTTACGACCACAATTGAGCCCAAAATTTCTGTTAAGCAAGACATTTGTTAAGTGAGTTTTGTCCCATTTTACAGCCTTTCTTGCCATAGTTCTTAAGTGAATCACTGCAGTTGATAAGTTAGTAAACTGATTGTTAAGTGAATCTGGCTTCCCCATTGACTTTGCTTGTCAGAAGGTCACAAAAAGTGATCACATGATCTTGGGACACAGCAACGGTCATAAGTGTGAACCAATTGCCAAGCATCTGAATTTTGGTCACATGATCATGGGGATGCCTGAAAGTTTGTAACTGAAAAATGGTCATGTCACTTTTTTCAGTGCTGTTGTAACTGTGAACGGTCACTAAGTGAACTGTTGTAAATGGATGACTACCTGTACTTAGTGCTGAAAAAGGAATCTTGCAACCAGTTCTCAAATTTTCAGCCATCACAGCATCCTCATGGTTATGTCACGATGATTCTGGCATATATTTGTGAGGATCACAGTATCCCACAATCACTTGATTGCTATTTGGCTTCTGACCAGCAAAATCAGTGGGAAAGCCAGCAGAAAGTCACAAGTCATCATCAGGTGACATTATGCTTCGTGACCTGCAGTGATTCACTTATGACTACAAAAAGAACTGACAAACTGACATAAGTCTGGCACAGTCACATGATTTTACTTTAAAATTGCATTGTTTAATGATGGAGTTGCTATTCCCAGTTGTGACTGAAAAGTGAGCGCTCTTGTGTTTTAAAGACAATCGTCATTTGCATGTGTGTTTATCAGGATGATGCAATGAACTCGATTGAAAGGGGGAAAGGCGTAGTGAATAAAGAGAATGGTCTTGAAGGACTAAGGCAGCAATCAATAAAAGAAACTTGAGCCCAGATCAAGAATGTAATTTGCAAAAATGCCTCTTGCAGCCCCCTGCCCTTTTCCTGAAAATAAAAGAGGCAGGAAGGGTAGCATGAGCAAGATTTTATTATTATAACTGTTCTGATAAAAGCATTTTTAGATCTATAGCATATCTTAGTCCTTATAGGACTTATAAAAGGTGATCTGGCGTACATATGGAGTGTACATTATATCTGTTGGCACCACCTTAAATCATGAGTGTTTTCTTGGATCAGGTGCTAGTTATGACTGAGCAAGCAAAGGAAAGCTATCATTTCTTTAAGAGAATTAGCCTCCTTGCTCTGAATCACCTTTTTTTCTTTCAGTTCAGATAGCTGTCCATATGTATGAAATCAATAGCAGATGTATTCATTTATTTATTATATAGGCCACCCATTTTACATATATGACTCTAAATTAATTGAACAGCTTTTGTTGTAACAGTGGGATTTTTTTTTAACCATTAAAGGCTTCCTTCACTAAATAAAATGTATGGCAGTGCTTTAAAACTATCATCAGTGACATATAGGAAAAGACTTTATGAACTGCTTGTTTTGTTGCCTCCCAAGAGTTATGAAGGTACGTATAGTTCTTCCCAAAATATTTCTTGTCTTCTTTTAGTAACAAAAGCAGAAGTAAAGCATTGTAGCATAAAATATAATTAATTTGTATATAAGAAAAAGCCTTAACACAGAATGATATTTGAAAAAACTGTACCAGATGAATTCCATGCATAATACTAGTAAAAAAAATAGAGGCAGAGAAACTATAATTTGAATAAAGGTTAAGATTTTAAAAAGTAGTGTATAGTATTCAAGGAAGAGATAAAATGCTGCCTTGGTAGCCTTTATAAATTCAAACATGACAGCAGAACATACATTGTGTGCATTACGATTCAGAATCTAAATGATCATGTGAACTTTTAGCTCTATGGTTCATCCTCTGCTTTTTGTTTTCAGTATTTTTACTTGGCACATAGAGAATGTAGATGTATGCCTTTGTGCAGTGAAATTCAAAAATAGAGATATTGCTGTAACACTTGAGTAACAGATATTAGACCACACAGCAGTTCACCTTTTTTAACCTTACATTATTCTACCAAGTCAATTTAAACTGAAGGATAAACAATTAAAAATACACAACTATTCAGACTTACTGTAATGACCAAGAGTTTTCTGTTTTTCATAGCTAATTCATAGTTTTATCCTAGGACATAATGTATTATAAGGCATTGTAATGTAAGTAATATATTACAAGCTGACATATTTCTTTTTTGTTTCTATTATACTCCCTTCACTATTAAATGCTACATGTTTAGAAACATGAGCTATATTTTTAGATAGACTACCCAGTCACTGAAAATAAAAAGAAATTCTAGCTGTAAAAACACTTCTCTTGATATTTGTAACCTTGAATCTGGTGCTTCACCAGAGTATCAATCTTTCAACATCAGATTTATTTCAAAAGTTACTTGATATTTGATACTGCCAAATCTATTTTCTAATAAGTACCTAAAAAGAAAATACCTCTTCATTAAATTATATTTGTGTTCAAAATAATTTTTGCTCTATTGCAATAATTTCTGGATGAAATGAATTCTTCAGCTTCTCTTTCTAACAGTTGATTATGATATGCTACATTCTTGTTTTAGAAAGCCTTTCATTTTTTGGCATAGAATATTTCATGTGAGATTGTTAAACCTATTCAGGTTTATTACCCTCAAATCCACATATTTATCAGAAATCACATTTCTTGTCCTTAAAATGCTGTGGCAGTAGTGTATTTAGGTAACAGACATTCATTAAAAAAAATCTCCTTTCTTTCACTTCTAAAATTACAGGAAGTTTCTCTGCTATTCTTAAAGAACTAGTGCAAGACTTGACTCAACTTGATAATCAGGCAGCTGCCTCTGCTGCGTATCTTCCACCCTTTTCCCACCACTGCGAACTTGCCTTATTTGATCCCTTCCTGCAGGAGACAGAACACAGATTTATTGAAGAGCAGGTATCATATTTTACTGGCTATCTATATACATAAAGGAGAAAAACCATGTGCTGCAATGACAATTGCATTTCTTCTGTCTTTGCAGGTATTCTTAGCTAACAACACAGCTGGGGGAAGCTTGGAGTTTGACCCATTTGCAATCTATGAAAAGGCTGCACATGGAGAATCAGTGCCTAAGCCTTTATCTCCAACGTCATCCATTGTCAGTGCAGCAACCCGTCTCTTTGGAGTGATATTTTCACAAGTAACAGAGACCCAAAGGTAAAGAGAAAGATGAGATTTCAGTTTCAGATTAATTATTCATGGGGAATACTTTATTTTTTTCAAAAACATGCATTTTATCTAAACATTCTTTTTTGCCTTATGAACTAAACCATAATAAGAATTGTCTGTCTTAATTTATGTACAAAGTATATACATAGGTAGATATGTAGATATGTATGTACATATGTATGTATGTATATATATATATATATATATACTTTGTATTACAACACCCTGTTAAGCCCCAATTAAGGGAGAAAGCATACTGCTTTCTTTTCTGTCTTTCGGCTCATCACCAGAGACCATACCGACAGAAAGCTATTTGTTTCGTTGCCTTTTGTTTACATGTGTGTAAGGTTTTTAAGCTGATAATTTTAAATAATAAATAAGGGAGACTAGTATAGATCTATTTCGAGCTAGTTAGCTCTCTTCAGCTAGCCATACCCTTACTGGGATTCGAACCAGGGAAGTATTACATGTGAGGCAGTTGTAATTGCCTCTACACCACTGGCTCTCTCCTTATCAGCTCAGGCAGGGGAATAAGTATATACTTTGTATTACAACACCCTGTTAAGCCCCAATTAAGGGAGAAAGCATACTGCTTTCTTTTCTGTCTTTCGGCTCATCACCAGAGACCATACCGACAGAAAGCTATTTGTTTCGTTGCCTTTTGTTTACATGTGTGTAAGGTTTTTAAGCTGATAATTTTAAATAATAAATAAGGGAGACTAGTATAGATCTATTTCGAGCTAGTTAGCTCTCTTCAGCTAGCCATACCCTTACTGGGATTCGAATGGTATGGGATTCGGTATGGTCTCTGGTGATGAGCCGAAAGACAGAAAAGAAAGCAGTATGCTTTCTCCCTTAATTGGGGCTTAACAGGGTGTTGTAATACAAAGTATATACTTATTCCCCTGCCTGAGCTGATAAGGAGAGAGCCAGTGGTGTAGAGGCAATTACAACTGCCTCACATGTAATACTTCCCTGGTTCGAATCCCAGTAAGGGTATGGCTAGCTGAAGAGAGCTAACTAGCTCGAAATAGATCTATACTAGTCTCCCTTATTTATTATTTAAAATTATCAGCTTAAAAACCTTACACACATGTAAACAAAAGGCAACGAAACAAATAGCTTTCTGTCGGTATGGTCTCTGGTGATGAGCCGAAAGACAGAAAAGAAAGCAGTATGCTTTCTCCCTTAATTGGGGCTTAACAGGGTGTTGTAATACAAAGTATATACTTATTCCCCTGCCTGAGCTGATAAGGAGAGAGCCAGTGGTGTAGAGGCAATTACAACTGCCTCACATGTAATACTTCCCTGGTTCGAATCCCAGTAAGGGTATGGCTAGCTGAAGAGAGCTAACTAGCTCGAAATAGATCTATACTAGTCTCCCTTATTTATTATTTAAAATTATCAGCTTAAAAACCTTACACACATGTAAACAAAAGGCAACGAAACAAATAGCTTTCTGTCGGTATGGTCTCTGGTGATGAGCCGAAAGACAGAAAAGAAAGCAGTATGCTTTCTCCCTTAATTGGGGCTTAACAGGGTGTTGTAATACAAAGTATATACTTATTCCCCTGCCTGAGCTGATAAGGAGAGAGCCAGTGGTGTAGAGGCAATTACAACTGCCTCACATGTAATACTTCCCTGGTTCGAATCCCAGTAAGGGTATGGCTAGCTGAAGAGAGCTAACTAGCTCGAAATAGATCTATACTAGTCTCCCTTATTTATTATTTAAAATTATCAGCTTAAAAACCTTACACACATGTAAACAAAAGGCAACGAAACAAATAGCTTTCTGTCGGTATGGTCTCTGGTGATGAGCCGAAAGACAGAAAAGAAAGCAGTATGCTTTCTCCCTTAATTGGGGCTTAACAGGGTGTTGTAATACAAAGTATATACTTATTCCCCTGCCTGAGCTGATAAGGAGAGAGCCAGTGGTGTAGAGGCAATTACAACTGCCTCACATGTAATACTTCCCTGGTTCGAATCCCAGTAAGGGTATGGCTAGCTGAAGAGAGCTAACTAGCTCGAAATAGATCTATACTAGTCTCCCTTATTTATTATTTAAAATTATCAGCTTAAAAACCTTACACACATGTAAACAAAAGGCAACGAAACAAATAGCTTTCTGTCGGTATGGTCTCTGGTGATGAGCCGAAAGACAGAAAAGAAAGCAGTATGCTTTCTCCCTTAATTGGGGCTTAACAGGGTGTTGTAATACAAAGTATATACTTATTCCCCTGCCTGAGCTGATAAGGAGAGAGCCAGTGGTGTAGAGGCAATTACAACTGCCTCACATGTAATACTTCCCTGGTTCGAATCCCAGTAAGGGTATGGCTAGCTGAAGAGAGCTAACTAGCTCGAAATAGATCTATACTAGTCTCCCTTATTTATTATTTAAAATTATCAGCTTAAAAACCTTACACATATATATATATATATATATATATATATATATATATATATACATATACATATATATATATATATATATACATATATATATACATATATATGCACATACATATTACAGGGCCAACAGTTTCCCTCTGATTAGTATAACAGTGTGCTGAATGTTAGATGACAATAATTATACTGTTAAGCAAGCTGATTGGACAGTCAGTACTGGAGTTGTATAAAACAATGTCATAGACCTGCAGTTTTTATATGAATTGATTTTATTGTATTATATTTGCAAAGATTGGAATCTGAATCTGAAAAGTGCTGTATTGTGTTTATTACGTAGATCTTCTTAAGAACTCTGAATTCAATTATTCTCATTTGGTAGATGAGAGAGTGTTAGCAAAACTTTGTTTATATTCCACATAAATATGATTTGAAATAAATTGTAGATGCAACTTTATCAACTTGTGTGTGTGTATGTGTTTTATTAGAAAGTTCTGACATATTTCCCTAAATTAGGAATATAAGAAACGCACTGAAATATACTGTATGCATGCCACAGTCGTTGTTTGGATGTTTTTGAGAGGCAACTATAGCCTTGATAAAGAAATATAGGCAAATATTAAGAGAGAATTTAGAGATTAACTAAGAAATAAACATCTTGTTGAGCCATATTATGTAGACTTTACAGTATATGACCCAGAAGCCTCTCCAGTATATGAAATGGGAGAAAGGCTCATTATTCCATTTCCTTTTGACTTTGTATGTGTTTAAGACTACAAGTGCTGGAACAATTATTGGCATCCATAAAACAAACCAAAGGATCACGGCAGCAGATAATACAGCAAAATATTATATCAGCAATTTGCAGTGCCCTAAAGGTAAGAGTTGCCCTTCTGTTTATTATGAAAGTCAGTAATATCCATTATAATCATTTAAGGGGAGTCTTGTTTTCTTTGAAATTACTACTGAATCTTCTTGTCTATCTAGTATTGAAAAATGTATTTTAAAAAACAAATAGAAGAATTCAACTGCTATTATATCTTTGTTGTGCTTCCAAAGTTGAGTTGATTGAATGCCATCTATAGCTAGATGATATCTGTTTCATTTTGCAAAGTATTTATTTCCATACCTACGACTAATGCTTGTTTGCTTTTCAAATAAAAGATAAGCCACCTTGTATGGCTTAGCATTATAAATGAATGCAGTCTTGGTTTAATATAACATACATAAAACACATATCAAGAATCAATCCATTTTCTTCTCCTCTAAAAACTTCATTAAAATTTTAAGGTCATCTGAGAGAAGTTCTAAGTATTGTTTCAACAGACTACTATATATTAAATAGCTTGAACTTGCCTTGCTTTGATGTTAAACCAAGTCTTCACAATGTGTTTCTTTAAATAAGGGGTCTTCAAACTTGACAACTTTAAGACTTGTGGACTTCAACTCCCAGAATTCCTCCTCTAGTCATGTTAGCTCAGGAATTCTGGGAGTTGAAGTCCACAAGTCTTAAACTTGCCAAGTTTGAAGACCCTTGCTTTAGATGATATAATAAAGTACTATTCCTTTTCATTAATGACACAAACTTCTGAAAACCTTTTAATACAAGAGGGAATGAGGGCAATATCCATGTTCACAGATTCACTATGGCTCTTTCATGCTCAACATTTTATGCTAAACAATAATTCAGTATAAATTTAATATAGCATTCAAAACTTTAATAATTCTTACCTTGCAGATCTATTCTCTGTTATTATATAATATACATAATATTAGCAGAATTGTGTGGGCTTTGGATTCCAAGGATAAAAAGATGACTGTACATTTCAATAAATAGCATAATACTGATGTAGAATAGCCATTTGTTGAATTATAATGGAGAAATCTGAGATAATAGAGGATATCACTTTGTTCTATGCTTTAGAAAGCCTGAAGAAGGGAACATTCATGTATCTGTAGATATTTCAGATTGAGAAATAATTTGACATCTAGAATCAAGAGGAAATTATAACCTGCCTATAATTTTATCTTCCCAGAGATAACTGAAGAATTAATTTTCCTTTAGCTTTAAAATATTTATGCACATATTGTTACTTATTAGGGATCTCATTTAGTAGAGAAGAACAGCAAAATAATAGAGTTTATATTATCCCTCTAGAGTTCTGTAGAAAACAGTAATAGTTTTAGATGTTCTTTTAAAATCTTTCCAAGATAGATTTTATTTTGAATCTACTATGTAACGTATACTGATTTCTTTAAAAGATTTTATGGCTTTTTGTAATGTTTATGCTTTTAAACTTGATGTGAGCTGCTGTAAGTGGATTTGTTCTTGGGCAGGATACAAATATAACAAGTATATTGATTTTCATTTCCTCTCCTATTTTACATGTCTATTGAAAGAAGGAAAATATTTACTGTTAAGTAATGTGGTGTTATTTATAAACTCCTCTTTATATCTAGCACTTGGCTAGCCATAAGGGAAATTTAGGTTATGAAGAAATCCAAAGCTGTATTTTGAGCTTGATCCTAAGTGCCTTGGAAAGTAGCAGTCCACTTCTAAGATGTTCTGCTGCTGAAGCCCTAGCCAGACTCGCACAGGTGGTAGCTGATAATACCTTCACTGCTGGATTGGCACAAATTAGCTTTGACAAGTAAGCAATTTCTCATAATATGGTTTTGTTGCATTGTTTCAAAAATAGGCACCCTTTTGGGCCCATCCCTGAACAGCTTTTTTAAAAATTTATAAAAAGGAAAGTATTTAAGGAGCAGAGGCAGAAAAGTAAATACCTAGTACGGTGTGTCTCAACCTTGGCAACTTTGAGATGTATAGACTTCCGCTCCCAGAATTACACAGCCAGCACCATTCTTTCACACACCTTGTTTTATCCTGTTGTTTTCCTCTTCTGCTCCTCTATTCACTTCTGCCAGAAATGTTCCTTCCATATTTACATAAGGATTCTCTGTCAACTGAGAATCACTGCTTCTCTCCTTCATTAGCACTTACACAAACATCTACAGATGTTAATTTAGTAAATACAAAATTCTTCAGAATTCAAGTCAAAAAAACTATACATCATTTAACAGTTGAATTTAAATTTGTTTGAAATGAAAAATATATATCACACAATAAAATCTACAAATTATAATTACAACTGCTATAGTTTATATTAGATATGTATTATTTGCACATTTTAAGAAATAAAATATTTCTTGTACGTCTCTGAATAATACTGTATATTTTCCCCTTTGCTTTCCTGCCCCCCCCCCCTTCCAAAATACATTAGGGATTTGTTCAAGCAGCTATTAAAACTGCATCAAAAAGGGTGGTTTGTATTTCCTGGCAGAAAAATATTATGTCTGCAATAATTCTGAACACATTTATTGGGGATTACTTTGAAGATACTTATAATGGGATTTGCTTTTGAGTAAACACGAGTAAGAGCTTAATATAATTTTACTCTTATGCATTTCAGTAATTGAAATTTAACTAATGGCATATTCATGACTGAGGTGGATGGTACATTTTTTAAAATTGGAAATTTGTGTAGAAACTATACAAAAATTTTGAAGTATTATGGAGTTCAATTCGGATATTGTCAGCCCTGTTAGGTAGATCAGACCAAGAAATTAACTCCACAATATGGCTAAAACTACTTTCATTGAGATTAACTATAATAACAAGATCTTGGAAAATTTAATTCTTCCTGCCCTGCTTATGCTTCAGTAAATTAGGAAGATTTTCATTTGGGCTGCTTTACAAATGTTGTTTGTTGTGGGCTTGAAATACGTTTTACTATTGATCTACTGATGGACCTTGCATATTTCTGTCAAGTTTATCATCCTCACTCTACAGATATCTTGGCTGTATAAACCAAGGCAGCGATAAGAACTCTAGCTGCCAAAATTCAATAGGCTACCCTCCTCTTGAGAACTTCATAGTTATTACTTTTGTGTGATTGTTATTGTTATTGATGATGATGATGATGATATGAATATGGTCCCATTGTTCTCCTGTTCTCCCTTTCCTCCTTTAAGGCCTAAAAATTAAATAGTGATTTTGCAACATCTTTCTAAGGCTGGTGTCTTCAAGAATATGCTAGCACTACAGTTCTTAGCATCCTGTTAAAGCTTTATAATTCTAACACACTTAGAGGACATTGGATATGAGAAAAAGGCTGGTTAATAAGTTTTCTGTAGACTTAATACTAGACTTCATAATTACAATTATTTTATTTTAATCAAATTTTCTTACAATTCTTAGGCTTAAGTCTGCAAGAGATGCGATATCAAGGACAGGACATTCTTTGGCTCTGGGCTCTCTTTATAAATACACGGGAGGAATCAGTTCCACTCATCATCTTACTGCATGTGTTGGAGTACTTTCTACTTTATCTCAGGATAACACTTCGCCTGAAGTACAGGTATGTATTGTAGATGATATGATGATGAGTTTCTAAGAGAAAAAAAGCCCTACACACATACACAACATTCACTCACACACACTATTCCTGTTTTATGGAATGAAAATTAACATTTATGTTGTCTTATTAAAAATACATTGCAAAATATTATTTGAACTTTTAACATATTTTTGTTGTTCTGGTACTTATTGGTACCATAAAGCCTAATCATGAGTGATAGCAGAATTGAAAGCAGAAAGACTAATCATGAGTGAAAAACAAGAAAGGAACTTTAAACAGGTCCTGATTAAAGTTCCTTCCTTGTTTTTCCTTCTTTTTATTCACCTCTTCCGCAACAGGGAAAGAAGAAATACAGCGTGTGCTAGAAATTTGAATTTCAGATAATTAAGAACAGTATTAATTCCCTGAGTTTATAGTGATACAACTGCTACTGTGACAGACACATCCATTCTCTTGTCTCCCACATGTATACTGCTGCCAACTTAGGCAGGTGTGAGTTCACTGAAGGAAGATGATATATGCAGAGTAGAGCCCTGAAAAGATTGGACAACCATGGTCCAGATGGCTTTATTCTGTATATGTATTTTACATGTTGTATTGTGTTGTTGGCATAATATTCCTCCCCATTTCATTAAATGCTTTTATTTTACACCTAACTTCTGTTTTTATCATACTTAGCAAATTATTTCCCATTTACTTCATGCCCATTACACACATTTTGTGTCTGTGCCTGTGTGTGACAACACTACATTTTTGGTATTTTACAGACGTGGGCACTGCATTCTCTGTCACTGATTATTGATTCTGCTGGTCCTTTATATCATGTACATGTGGAACCTACCCTCTCTCTTGTTCTTATGTTGTTGTTGACTGTGCCTCCTGCTTATACTGAAGTCCATCAAAGTCTTGGTCGCTGTTTAAATGCACTTATAGCCACTTTGGGTCCTGAGTTGCAAGGTATGCATACATTTGTGACAAATGATACTTAAGATAATAATCATTCAGCTAATTTGCTACCAAAATAAGTATGGGAAACCATGACAAAAGCTTTAGAATATTTGTATTTTTACAAAGTCATGCACAATCTTATTTGACTTCTACTTAAGTTGTGATTTATACACATTTTTATCTGAGAACTTGAAATAAAGAAATGCTCTTTTTTCCTACTTCATAGAGAGAAACTTCTAGTACTCAATAGTTATTGACAAATTATTATAATTAGGAGAGTGGAGAATAAAAATATTTAAATATTTTTAATATTTAAATATTATATTAAAAAAAAGCTAATGCAATCCTAAATTGCATTAACAGAGGGATACAATCGAGATCAAGTGAGGTAATTATACCACTCTATAAAGCCTTAGTAAGACCACACCTAGAGTATTGCATCCAGTTTTGGTCACCACATTATAAAAAAGTTGCTGAGACTCTAGAAAAAGTTCAGAGAAGAGCAACCAGGATGATTAGGGGACTAAAGATTAAGGCATATGAAGAATGGTTACAGGAACTGGGTTGGCTAGTCTAGTGAAGAGAAGGACCAGGGGAGACATAATAGCAGTCTTCCAATATTTGAGGGGCTGCCACAGAGAGGAAGGGGTCAAGCAATTTTCTAAACTGCCTGTAGGCTGAACAAGGAATAATGGATGGAAACTGAACAAGGAGAGATTTAACCTGGAAATAAGGAGAAACTTTCTGACAGTGAGAACAATCAACCAATGGAACAGCTTGCCCTCAGAAGTTGTGGGAGCACCATCACTTGAGACCTTCAAGAAGAGATTGGACTGCCATTTGTCAGAAATGGTGGAGAGTCTCCTGCTTGGGCGGGGGGTTGGACTAGATGACCTATAAGGTCCCTTCGAACTCTAATTATCAGTTATGATATGTTATTTGTCAGATTAGACAGAAAAGGAGTCTGATCAAAGTAATTGTGCTTGTGTTCCAGGCAAAGGTGAAGTACTGTCTTCTGAGTATGCAAACCTGCACACATATACATAAAGACTAGGTTACTATTTTGTGTAATTATAACTAAGTTGTTTACAAGAAATATTAGAATTCTCTCACTACTCATAAAATATTTTTCTACATGGTGGAGTCTTTGCTGCTCTCTGAGCTTGGTTGTTTGCTTGCAGACATTCATTATCCATCTAGATAACATCATCAGTTTTAGTCAATGTGGCATTTATTCCTTGTTTAAATATAGTAGCTTTTGCCCAGCCATGTTGGTTGAGGGTATGGGTTTTCTCCTTGGTAGTTTCTTGATTAGGGTGTTGTTTTCTGCTTGTTTGCCTGATGTTAACCCCTGCTTATCTGGGTGTTGAATGCTGGAGATCATGTGTTCTGGTCTTTTTGTTGCCTTCTTAGCTTTTTATTGTCTCTTTTGAGTGCTGCCTAAATGTGGTTTAGCTTTATGTGTTTAATGATGACTGATTTGTCTGAGTGCCAAGTTTCCAGGAATTCCCTAGCATTTTTGGACCTAGAATACTATCAGTTTCCTAATTGAAACTATGATTGATTCTGCCAATGTGCTGTGAAATTACAGAATTATTGTCACATGTTTTGATTGCTAGTTGGTATTCATGGATGTGCTGTGGTTTACTTAAGAGCTATTCACTAGCACTAATGATATTACCCTGTTGAGTAATGAAGTATCTGCAAGCAAACAACCAAGTTCAGGGAGCACCAAGGAGCCCACAGTTCCTTAACTACATATATTCCCTTCTTTTGATTTCCTTCTGTGTAATAGAGGTTCTGTGGAAATAAGTGTATATTTTTAGTAAAGCATGACCTAAGAGTAGATTTTAAAAACAGATGTTAATAATTTGAGGAACATCTTTATTGTAGTTTGGTTTTTTATTGTTTTGAAATGTTCTTCGGTGGATGAAGAAAGTGATAAAAGGAGCAACATATTTTCCCTTTTTTACCTTACGTGTAGGCAGCAGTACTGCAGTCTTAGCCTTAAGGGCATCCTGTCTCCTTGGCTGCGCAGTGATGCAGGATAATCCTGACTGCCTTGTCCAGGCTCAAGCTATCTCTTGCCTTCAGCAGCTTCACATGTTTGCTCCTCATCATGTAAACCTGTCAAGTCTTGTCAAGTGCCTTTGTGTAAGTATATAATTACACAACTATACGACTATGTAGTTATATAGTTATGTTACACATATTTTTTCAGAGTTATTTGCAACTTTAGAATCAGAATGTTCAAATTAGGGTTTCAAAGAAGATCAGTTTGTATACCAAATTCAGCACAATATTTTAAAATAATACAATCCAATGCTTTCAGAAATGTGAATATAAACTTTATATTAGCCAAGTCTCATGATTGATTTTAGCACAATATCACAAAATGACCCTCTACTTTACAGATGTTTATAGTTTTATGTGTATATATATATGTGTGCATGCACATAAAACATACATGAGTCTTGTTTCCTAGTTTAATAAATCAAATTAGTTCAGCGCATTGAGGAGGAAGATAGGGGGAGCATGGAAAGTATTTTGAGAGAGAAGGAATATATTCCATAAGTAAATGTCTCTTTCCTGTTTGCCTAAAGACAAGGGTAGGCTATAACAGGTCAGCTAGTTTTGGTAGAAATAGAACAAATGAAAGAAAATGCACCTAGCAGGATTATTATTCTCTGTTGGTTAAAAAACAGGAAGTTAGTTACTTGACTGATCTGCTAAATGACTAGAAACATTCGTTTCTATGCAGTTTCCTTCTCCTCATCTCTCTCTCACAAACACATACATGCACACCAGAGGTGGTATTCAGCAGGTTCTGACCGGTTCTGGAGAACTGGTAGCAGAAATTTTGAGTAGTTCGGAGAACCAGCAAATACCACCTCTGACTGGCTCTGCCCCCATCTATTCTCTGCCTCCTGAGTCCCAGCTGATCAACTGGGTCTTCTTTTGTTTCCCTGCATAGGAGAATGGAGCTGGAAAGCAGGTTAGTGGGATGGGGAGGGAATGGGATTTTGCAGTAACCTTCCCCCAGGAATGGGGAGGGAATGGAGATTTTATAGTATGCTTCCCCTGCCATGCCCACCAAGCCACACCCACAGAACCAGTAGTAAAAAAAATTTAATCCCACCATTGATGCACACACACACATAAACACACTGTGCACATACACAAACACATACACATATCCATAAGTGCAATGGGAAGAAGAGAAAGCCACTTTTCAGTGCTTCATTACGAACTCTTTTAAGCAGTTCTTCTCCACCAAGCAGTTTATGAATTTCACTTAGGCATACCTCTTAAAGTTGGTGAAATGCTCTTTTTCAGTTTCACACCTTGAATTAATTTACCAGTTGCTGAAGGACATTTTATAGAAAAAAAAAACAGGATCAAGAATTCTGTCTTTTTCACTGAAGTTCAGATATCTTTTAAGAAAATACATTCTCTAAATATAAATTGCCAGATGTGGGATATTTTTTAATGTTTTAATTATTTATTTATTTGTATCTTGCCTTCATTATTTTTACAAATAACTTCAAGTGGTGAACATATCTAACATACCTTCCTTCCCCTATTTCCCCTGTGAGATGAGTTGGGCTGAAAGACAATGACTTTGGCCCAGAGTTACCCAGCTGGCTTTCATGGCTAAGGCAAGAGTCTTGCTTTAAAGGCCTGATGCCTTTAACCATTAGACCAAAGCGGCTTAATACCTGATAAATTCAGTGTTCTGATTATGACAGAAATTAATTCCATGAAATTGAGTAATTATAATTCAGCAAAACAGCCTTGCTGTGAAGTTTTTTGGAAGGTGGCAGGGATTAGGTGTGGTGAAATATAAATTATTAACAGATTTAAGTCTGGGAGACAAAACATTCACTCACTCATTTCTTTAAAAGGGTGTTTTGATATCTAATATACATTTGTTTTTTATATAAAAAGTTGGCCTGTATGGATAGCAGAAGGAAAATATTATTAGGTGTTGATATATCTGTATAATCCTATGGGGGAATATAAGGGAGTGGATCCTCTTCAAAGAGATTTGAAAATAATACAGGTAGCCCTTGACCTACAACCACAATTGAGCCCAAAATTTATGTTGCTAAGTGAGACGGGTGTTAAGTGAATTTTGCCTCGTTTCATGATCTTTCTTGCACTGTTGTTAAGTGAATCACTGCAGTTAGTAACTGCAATTAGTAACACAGTTGTTAAGTGAATCTGGTTTTCCCATTGACTTTGCTCGTCAAAAGGTTGCAAAAAGGAATCACATTACCCGGGGACAATGCAACCATCATAAATACGAGTCATTTGTCAAGCGTCTGAATTTTGATCATGTGACCATGGGATGCTGCAACAGTCGTAAGTGTGAAAAATGGTCACTGTTTGCATTGCTGTTATAACTTTGAATGGTCACTAAACAGATGGTTGTAAATCAAGGACTACTTGTATTGCCTACAGTATGCTAGCATGGAGTCCAGTAGTGACTACTTTTGGCATCTCTGCCATTTAAAAATTGATATTCTGAGTATCAAACTGAAATTAGTGTTTCTTGAACTAGGAACTAATTCTGAAGCTAAATAATATTAAAGAAAAAAAATTCTAGTACTGTGTTTCTCATAAAATGAGACGGGTCTTATTATTTTTTGAGCCCCCAAAAAACGACTAGGACATCTTTTCGGGGGTGAATTAATTTCTCTCTCCCGCCGGGTCACTGGGTGGGCAGCAGCTGTGTGGATGTAGCCTTAACTTTGATTTCAATCTTAATACATTTGAAATTCTATTATGAGCTGTGTATATTTAATATAACTTGGCAGGGCACTTTAAATCACAAGACCTTCAGCATCCGCTGCTGCTGCTTCCTCCGCTGCTCTTGCTTTTCCTTCGCATTCCTCCACCGGCAGCGTTTCAACCGCTTCTCATGCAGGGAAGCCGCCTGTGTGGCTTCCACAGTTCCTGCCGGCGCGAGAACAGCAGCAGCGCTGGTGGAAACGTGGAAACATTTCTGCTGCTTCTCGGGAGGGGGGGGCACCTCTGTGGCTGCCACGTTTCTGCTGGCACAAGAACAGCAGCAGCGCTGGTGGAAACGTGGAAGCGTTTCTGCTGCTTCTCGGGCAGGGGAGACGCCTTTGTGGCTTCCATGTTTCTGCCGACGCAAGGACAGCGGCAGCGCCGGTGGAAACGTGGAAGCGTTGCTGCTGCTTCTCGGGTGGGGGAGCCGCCTCTGTGGCTTCCACGTTTCTGCCAGCACGAGAATTTTCACTCCGGCGGAAATGTGGAAGCCACAGAGACAGCTCCCCCGCCCGAGAAGCAGCAGAAACGCTTCCACGTTTCTGCCGGCGCTGCCGCTGTTCTTGTGCCAGCGGGAACTGTGGAAGCCACAGAGGCGGCTCCCCTGCCTGAGAAACAGCAGAAACGCTTCCACGTTTCCACTGGCGTCGCTGCTGTTCTTGCGCCAGCAGAAACGTGGAAGCCACAGAGGCAGCTCCCCCGCCTGAGAAGCAGCAGAAACACTTCCATGTTCCATAGGCGCTGTCGCTGTTCTCGTGCCAGCGCCGGAGGGAACTGTGGAAGCTATGGAGGCAGCTCCCCCACCCGAGAAGCAGTTGAAACACTGCCAGTGGAGAAATGTGAAGGAAAAGCAAGAGCAGCAGAGGCAGCGGCAGGCGCCAAAGGTCTCGCGATTTAAAGTGCCCTGCCAAGGCCGACATCCACTCGCCGCCACCCGCCTCCTGACCCGGCCTGCAACCAGCACCATACCCGGGTCTGCAACAAAGGCGTTTGGCAGGGGTAGGAAGCACTCCGCGCTCGGCCATGATCGGCCATTAGGAGCGGCTGGTGATGAGGCGTGGCTGCCCGCAGGGCAGTTTTAAAGGCAAGTTTCCCCCCCCCCCCAATTTTGCATGTTTTAAACTAGGCCTAAATTTGGGGGAGGGGGTTAATTTCATTTAATTTCATGCCTAGAAAACATACTGGGTCTTCCTATTTGGGGTGGGGCGTATTGTTGGAGAAACACGGTAGTGATTTTAAAATAAGCCTTTGGAAAGGTAATCATCATACTTCTCTACTAAACTTCATGAGGATGAGGCTATTTGTTTAGCTCTGGTTTTGGTTGTGAAAATGTATAACAGTCAGTATTAAATACTTTTGAATGTATTATCCAACATTATAAATATAAATCCCAGTATATTATTTCCACCTGGCTCTAAATTTGGCACTGCTGATGCAAAATTGGTTCTTTTAGATCTGAGGCCAATGAATTTTCATCATAGAGTGATTTACATTGTTAATATTAAACCAAAAGAACATATAGCTAGTTTCCAGTATGTTTTCAAATTAGTACTTAATATTTGGCTTTGAACATTCTTGATTTTAAATAACAAATTAAATAATGAAGCAATAATAAGCAAATATTTTATTACTGCATTATTGTAATAAAGTGATGCAGTGAAATTATTTTGTATTGTCGAAGTAAGGATCACTGGATTCTAATATCTAGCTTTTATCATGACTGGATTATCATTTGTTTTTGTGCAGGAAATCTTGTTGGAAAATTCTGTGTTGGTAGGTCTTTGTGCATTGTTAACACATCAGCATTTTTCAGTCTCTCTGTGTGTATATTTTAATTTCTTCCTTTATTTCTATAGTTAACCATTAATGAAAAATAAAATATTTTTAGCATGTTGAGTGATGTGTTGTTTGAGCTGAACTAAATTCTCTGTTAACATCTTTTACTGTAACTAGCATTCAAACTGTGTGTAATTTATTTTTGCATTATTTTAACATAGCATATTAAATGCAAAAGAAGTGAGTTTCAATTGTCTGTGTGTATAGTTTGTATTGCTTGCTTTTTCTGTGTTGTTGTTTTTTGTTGCTTTTTTTCCTTATTTTTTTTTTAAATATGAAGAATGAAATAAATTGGAAATGTGCATTTTGCATTGTCTTGCAGTTGAGCTTTATTTGTTCTGGCTTTTTCATGTAAAAGCAGAAGAATCTTTTTAAAAAGCATGCCTAAATCTCAAGACAGTGAAACATTCAGCTTGAATATATGTATAAAATATTTATTCTTGTATTTAAATTGTTAATGTTGAGCATATCAGTATAGGTCAGTTTTTTAGAAATATGAGAACGTATTTTTGTACCTATTAAGCAACTTCTTTACATACACATTAGGGTGCATGTATGTTGAGGTAATTCCCCGTTAGGAGAATGAGTGCACACAGGGAGACGTACTGAGAGTAATGTTGAATAACACACACACAGCAGACAGCTACACTGTATAGTAAAATGTAGTTTTACTTCCAGTAACACGGTTAAGCAAAATCCAAATAAATAGTCCAAGTCATACACGTTTTTTAGTCCAGGGATAATCCAATAACAAAGTCCAGTATCAAAAACAGTTCAGTAATAGACTCATATCAATCCAAGAATAACGACGATCAGTAACAGTCACTAGGGAAATGTAGGAACACAAACATCGACCATCTAGCAATCTCTCTCTCTGGCTCAGTTCAGCTCTGTGGGAAACCAGGTTTCTGGCTCCATCTTATGGCCGTTTGGGATATCACAACCAATTACAATTTTAGCATTCCCTTAAAGAGACAATATTAAAATGTCTATCCTGGTTTATATATTTCCAACCCAACTGTTAGGTGACTTATATTTCTAACAATGTAACAGAATATAGAAAACCAAATCACATTTCATTTGATTAGCAATTGTGATTCTGCCGTACTCCCTCTTAGGGTCTGTTCTTAACTTCTTTTGCCTCTCTTTCACAGTAATGATTTTTCAATAACCAGCACTGGTTGTTATTGTCCAACCTTTGCATGAGACACTCATCTTAAAGTTATTCATTTTTGACACATGCACATCAAAAAGAAAACTAATAGCAATAGTTTTTTATTCATTAGTTGTTTTCCCAATCATTTTCAGCACCTAGATTCAGTCCTGAAAAGTGGTCATTTAATATTGTTTAGATAGAAAATAGAGTTACATAAAAGTGTTCCTTAGGATTTATCATATAATTGTCATAAGTTCCCACCCAGGTAAGAAGGCAGTTCTCAGTAGCAGTCTTTGTTATAGAATACACTACCTCAAACACACACCCAAGATACACCTGGCCCCTTATTTTCTGGCATTTCAAAAATGTTTGGAAACTGTAGTATTACATTAAGGCTCTGGCCCATTGTGAGGACTTGTGGGGGAATCCTCTAATGTTATATTATGATCTGGTATGCCGCTTAAAACATTTTAAATTCAAGTGATATATAAATGCTATTGAAGAAATAAAAAAATAAGACTAGCATTAGCGCATTTAAATTAATTAAATAGAATAATTCATTTCAATAAATTATTTGATAAATTAATAAATGCTGAAAGTAATGTTAACACAACAACATTAGGCAGCCTATTCTAAAAGCAGTGTTTTGTTGTCCTGCGATGTATTTTGATACATACTGTATCCTTTGTTAGGTTTTTTTTTCTTTTTGACACCAATTATAAATGTCCTAATTTCATGAACTACGTATTAAAGTAAAACTTGTTTAATAGTTAAGAGGGTGTCTATTAAATTTGAACATTCATTAGCACAAAAGTTTACCATATGAGGGCAAAATACACACATTCGTACATGAAAAAAGCCAACTTCAATTAATGTTATTTATTCAAGCATTTAGTAGTACATGAAAAAACTAACTACACCATGCTTAGCTTTATTTTTAGCACAATTTTAGAAATGTGTAACATTTATTGGAAGAAAGGAACCTTTCAATTTTAATTTATTCTTTGAGGCATGTTGCTTCTCTGTGATTATCTCCTAATGAGTGTGTAAATTGGTGTAATGAGATGGAACTTCCAAGTTCAGAGAAGGATTAAGTAAAAGATAGCATCAAAACAAGCCCTAAAAACCAACCTGATTTTATGGTTTGATGTTGTCTCCCCAGCTACAAAACTCTTCCCTTTTTGCTAGCCATAGCTTCTGCTGCTATCCTGCTCTTTATCATAATCTAGATTCTATAACTGCCTTCAGTCACTCCTGACCACTGCAAGACATCATTTTTTGCTGCTTGCTTTTCATTAGCTTTCTGTATTTGGTAGTCACTAATTTCAGATTCAGAGTCTTCAGATCTGCATCCATATAGCAAAGCAGGGTTTTGTCCCCAACTATTTACAAATGTAATGTTGATTTTTTTTCTAAGCTGTAGTTGAAGGTTGATGACTTTAAATATAAGTTTTTAAGATTTGGGTTGGGTATGCAGCCTTCATGTGTCTTCATCACTTTCATGCTCTAATATCACCTTTCCCCAAAAAAATCTCTCCCTAGTGATTAGTCTGGGATGATTAATGTATTTGGGAGCAAAAATAGGCGTTTTTATTTTTCAACAATTGTGCATATTTTAAATGCAGAATTTTCAATATCTCATTTTAATATCTTCTGGGGCATAAGGACTGAAGAACCAGTGTTGGAAAATGGTGACATAATTATGACTTTTAAAATTTATGTTAAATGACTGACTGTTGATGCCCAACATCTTGCAACACTCTTGGACAACACAGCTGTTCATCTACAATTGACAGTTGTGAATTCACCCCACTTTTCATACATATATAGGGAGTCCTCAATTACAGCTTTTTATTTAGGACCCTTCAAAGTTTCAACAGCACTGAAAAAAATGACTTATGACTGTTTTTCACACTTTACGATCACTGCAGCATTCATCATGTGATAAAAATTCAAACACTTGGCAACTGGTTCATATTTTTGACAACTGTGATGTCCCAAAGTCATGTGATCACTTTTTGCAATCTTCTGATAAGCAAAGTCAATGGGGAAGCCAGTTTCACTTAACCGTGTTACTAATGTAACAATTGCAGTGATTCACTTAACAACTGTGGCAAGAAAGGTCAAAATAGGGCAAAACTCACTTAACAATTGTCTTGCTTAATAACAGAAATGTTGGGCTCAGTTGTGGTCCTAAGCCAAGGACTACTGGTATAAGCAGATGCCCAAAGAAAACGGCATTTAAAAGAACTAAAAAAGAGAGAATCAGAAGAATTCTAGAACTGGGATCCACAAAGGCCATCTCAATTTGTCATTACTGTAACAATATTGCCAAGTTCAGGTTGCTCCTTAAATACTAGCAGCCTCAGGTCTTTCCAGAGTATTGCTGGCTGTTAATAGATCTGGCTTCCTCCAGCATGAGAAGGCCTTCCCATCCTTTTCCAAGACACATGACATTTCCAGGGATTTGTCCAATTCTCTTCTGCCAGATGCTCACAATTCACAGCACGTTTTGGAAAGGTCTAATGTAGTATTAGATGTAAAATCTCACTTCTGCCTATCATCCACAGCTGGATTGGGTGGGTGAGGGGGGGAAACAGGACAAAACTTTACATTAATACTATTGTTGTTATCTAAACCACCAGCAAGTAAATTGCCTGAACTTTTTACTGGCTGAGTTTACATAGAGTAATTCAGGTCAAACCTTGAATCAGATGTTACCCTTTTAGGCTATAGCTATTTGTACCTATTAAAAATTACTTTTCAACGCAAGGCTTTACTTGCATGTTCTCGATAAATTTTTAAGCTGCTCAAGCAACTCTGTAAGGACCAACCACATTATGCTAATGCCTCTTCCAAGTGTCTGTCTTCTGCTGAAACCCACATCTGGCCTTCATCCAGTTTTCTTCTTAGTCCATAATGATCTAAGATCATTATGATGCAGTTTCTTCTCAGTCAATCCTGTGGACTTTCTTCCATAGCTTCTAACTGTTTTCTAGAATCCCCTAATTGCCCTGGAATGTCTCCCCCACCCAACTTGTCTTGTATCTTAGGTGTTTTTGCCGTGCATGCATCTCTCTGGGAGGAAGGTAGGATGTATTTTGGACTCTCAGCATAGGAGGGACAGCCTGAAATCTTTTACTTCATTAGAAGATCTGTCCAAACATGTCATACTCTTTGGAGACAGAAAATTGGTAATGTCTCCACAAGTCCAAGTTGCCATCTTTCCAGTAGTTCACAAGAAGAAAGAGATTCTTTTTAGGAGAGAGCAGGAGACAGTTGTCATTTCTAAGAGGAACAAAAGATTCCTGAGGATGAGAAAAAGTGTTCCGGAATGGGAAGGTTTTTGATAAAAAAAAAAAAACATGGAAATGTCCCTACTTTCTGATCTTCTTTCTTCAAAAGGAGGTTGGGGAGTGGAAGAGGTGCTTGAAAGCAACATTTCTTGTCAGCTCAGGCTAATGGAGAAATGGAGATGAAAGGAAGGGCAGAATACTATCTTGTTCTCTGAGGACAAGGAGAGATTTGGAGAAGAAGTATGATAAATAGAAGGGGAGGTGTGGTAAGGTGTGATATTGGTGAGGCAGGAATAAGTGGACCCCAAGGTAGAAAGATCCATCAGGTAAACTTTATATCACCTGCCACCCACTGTGTAAGGGCTACAACGAATAAAGTAGAGCCAATGACGCTTAGTCCATTCAGCCCAATGCCTGGAGTTTAAAATCTGGAATGTAGATATATAAATGCTTCTGAGTTATTTATTCTCATTAAAGACATTGTGTTTCTTTTTTTTTATAACATTTTTTTTATTTTTTACATATCTCTTCAAGTGAGCAACGTGATTCCAGGTTACAACATTTATACATAGTCATAATTGCATTTCCAACGTTCTTATCTAATTTCATATCAAATCATTATTCCACTGATCTTTAAATAAGTTATCACTTCATATTTCAATTAATTATTTCAATATCAAAAACTTTTCATTCTCACTTATATTTTCAATTCTTTATCCCCTATTATTTCCATTTTCAGCTTACCACATATTTTATTTTATATTATTCATTATTATCTTCATTAACTTTCTCAAAGCCGATATATAGTAAACAGTCAAAAAAGAGTAAAAATAAAATAAAACTAATATATTCAGGATCCACATGGTATATTCCCCAGTCTACAATAAATTTTATATTTATTCCAGAGATATTCATATAAACATTTCACATTTTTCTTTGTTTCCACTTAGCTAAAGTTTACCTATTAAATTTTATTAAATTTTCATTCCCCTCCTTTTTAATCATAGTAGAATACTCTCATTACAAATACTTTACATTCCAATATATTCCTTTCTGGTTTTCATATTCTCTATTTTCTCATATCCTTTATATAATCAATTACATTTTCTATTTTATATCTAATATAATATATACACACTAAAGAAAAAGGAAAAAAAGAGAGAATTAAGTTTCCTTTTTGTTTCAATTTAGCCAAGTTTTTAACCTATAAAATTTTATTTAATTTTCATCACATTTTTTGGTCATAATAGCATATTTTTTCCAGTTTACCATATTCTCTGTTTTTCTAATATCATTTAGATAATCAATTACATATTATATAATTATATAATTAAAATATAATATATTTTATATGCATATAGAAAAAAGTATTTAATAACAATAAAACCCTCTTAATTTCTCTCACTCTATCTTCATTTTTCTCATATATAATTATATAATCTTAAGGTAATTCCCAATAAGTTTTAAATCATAAATCTCCCCAATCTATATTTCTAATAAAAAATACCAAAATACATTTCCATCTGATATCCCCCCTTTATAATATCTTTAACCCTTATCTCTAAATTTCTTGGCCTTATCATTTCTTGTAATTTTTGCCAGCTTTCCCTTTTCTAAATTTTTCCAGTCTTCCCTCTTTACTCCTCTTTTTTCCTCTAGTATTATTTTTACTTTTATCTGCCAATCACTTATTTCCCTCCCCTTCCTGTTCTCTCTTTTGGATTTCTTCTTATACAGCTTCTTCTTTTGTTTAATCTTGGGAGTATTTTCCCTTTTATTTGTTACATCTATCATCAGTGTCTTAGTTTTGATTCATTTTATGTTTTTTGGCAATGTCCCTTGTTCTCTGTGCTCTTCTAAGCTGCTTTCCTCTTCCTTTAACTCCTCCTCCTTGAATTTTCTCTGTTCTTCTGCGAACTGTATTGCCATTAATTTTTCTGCCAGTGTCTCCAATAATTCCATTCTTTCTTTTAACATTCCTCTCACAGTTTGCAGTTCCGACTTGAATTCTTTGCCTGTTTCTTCCATTTTTGAATCAGTTGAGTTATTCTTTATTTTATTAAAAGTCAGAGTCTTTTATTTTAATCCTTGCCAAAATATCCATTTGTCTCAATTCCTCTTATTAATCCTTCTGTCTCCTTGTCACAATCAACATCAAATAATCCCAAGGTATTATCTTTATTTGTCCCTTTGCTGCAATCCCCCTTTTTTTAGTGCTTCTGGGGTTCTTGTTGTAATATAGTCTTTTATTTCATTTCATTTCTCATTCACACATTTATAAGACCAGTAACTTTCTATGAGATCATAAGAGAAAAAGTGCCTTTAACCATTAGATGATGCTCTACATTGTTTTCCACTTTTCAAAGTTTTTTTTCCTCTTTTCAATTGTATTAACGCTAATTTTTCAACCATTAGCTCTTTTAAATATAGTCAATTCCAGGCAAGTCCAGCATTCTATCCAATGCCTAATTAATGCCAGTTTCTGTATCTTATTCCAAATTTAGTTTCTAATTCCGTTGTAGTCCTTTTATAATCCAGTTTCTTTATTTACCTTATATTTTCCTCTTATTTTTCATTCGCTGCTGTCATACTCTTAAACAAGGGCTCTTTCTGTTTCTCAAGGTTGTCAAAAAAAATCCAAGTTCTTTTGCCTGGTTACACGCCACTCACCATTTCACCACTCCAGCACACACTTAAATCCCGGAAGCTTCCCGTCTTCAGGGCAGCCCTTAAAACTGCCACTACCTCTTGTCTTCAAGGGGAGTATACCTAGCCAGGGAGGGGAAATACAGCGCCTGTCAACCCGGCTGGCAGTTTCCTCTGCTTCCCCCACGCCCTGAGGTAGGTCCGAGATGGATCCAGTCCCATTAGAACCCTCCAACAGGATAAGCATGGATGAATCACCGCACAGTTGCGGTCTTCAGTCCGTCTTCAACGGTAGTGCCACCGGAAGTCCAAGACATTGTACTTCTATGCACTGAAGTTTGTAGAATATAGGTAGTCCTTGACTTACAACCACAATTGAGCTCCAGATTTTCATTGCTAAGCAAGGGAGTCATCAAATGAGTTCTGCCCAATTTTACAACCTTTTTTGGTCACAATTATTAAATGAATCACTGTAGTTGTTAAGTGAATCATGTAGTTGTTAAGCAAATCTGGTTTTCCCCCTTGATTTTAGCTGTCCTGGGATCATTTGGTTGTACAAAGAACAGCACAACTGTCATAAATGCATGCCAGTTTCCCCAAGCGCTTGAATTTTGATCACATAACCATGGTGATGCTGTAACAGTCGTAAGTGTGAAAAGTGGCCATAAGTTATTTTTTTCAGTGCCATTGTAACAGTAGGGCAAACTGTCACTAAATGAATGGTTGTAAGTCGACAACTGCCTATAGCTGGGAATCTTCTGTCAAATCTAACCACGAGCTAATTAAGAGCTAGAAATCCGAAGAATTACTGTTGAGTGTGCTTCTGAATGCCAATAATAAGGATATCATCTGATTTGTTAAATTTGTTTCTTGTGTATACTTTTCAGGTGAATCTCTCTAGTTCGTATCTATTATTGAGACGTGCAGTTCTAGCTTGTTTGCATCAGCTTGTGCAGAGAGAGGCAGTTGAAGTATCTGAACATGCAGTGGCCCTCGCTAAAGACGGTACAGAAGACTTTACTTCAGGTAATACTGAACTCTAACTTTAGGATATATTTTTCCACAGATAGGCCATTGTAGTATTTGTATTTTTCACTCTGTATACTGAGGAACACTTTAGACCTGCTCTAAGCAACTAGCCTATAGCAGTGTTTCTTAATCTCAGCAATAATTTCAGTTATATGGACTTCATGCTGGCTGGGCAATTCTGGGAATTTAAGTCCACATATTTTAAAGTTGCTGAAATTGAAAAACACTGACACATAGGATTGAATCAATTTGTCACAAAAGTTGAAATCCACTTGGCAACAATCTTTCTTATTTTCCTTTTCATTTCCACATTTGACTTTCCTACTAGGTTTTCCTAAGAGAATCACTCAACCCAAGAATAGGTTTTGTGGTTTTTTGAGGTCCTGCAGAGAAGAGAGAAAGAGAATTCCCTGTTTCATTGATATAAAAGGTTTTAGCAACAGAATCTATTGGGTTTGTCCATAGGTTAAAATAGCGGGTTTTACCCATCATATAACAAACCTTTAACACTGCAGAAATGGTTATATGATTTCTGCCCAGCATCAGAAACCCTTTCTTAATATAAAGCAATTACATATAATCCTCATATTATATCTTCAAACAAAGGAATGACTTGCAGAAATATATTTCTCACTACAGTTTGCAACCTGGGCTGAAACTCTCATGATTTGTTGAAACAGCAACTTTATCCATGACTAAATTTCTGCTACAAAATAAATCAAAATAATGGAGTAACTATAGGAATGGGGAGTTACTGGAAATAAACCACAGTAGCAATAATAAGGATTTATGCAACAATGCTTCATTTGGAATATGTCAGCAGTATTAATGCTGATTTGTGGCCTGATGTTTTGGTAAACAGATCAACATAATCTTATGATTATTTTCTGAATATGTGCTTTATGTCTGTCGTGATTATCTTTGTAGAGATCCCATCTAGATGCTGAAAGAAAAATAATGTATAGACCTGGCACTAATCAAGAAAACACAACCAAATAACCTCATACAATTTTTCAATATGTCAATTTAAGATATCGTAGTGTTTCTAAACAAAGCTGAGCTTTTTTGATGGTACTAAGCCACATTTTTAAAGGGTTTTTTTTTAAACAATACTAGGAAAAATTGGAGTAATACATTAGCCATGTAAGTAGGTAAGGTTCTGCAATTCTTGAGCTGCTTTTTCCAACTGGACTTCCTTGATTTTTTTTTACTTTGAAAGAGTTTTCATTTTTCATCTAAGAAGTTTCTTCTGTTTATCCCAAAGGTGCTTTTTCAAGAGGCAACTGGGTTTTTTTTCATTGAAAATGTTTTGCTTCTCATCCAAAAAGTTTTTTGATGAGAAGCAAAGCATCTTCAAAGAAAAAGCCAGAAAGTTCAGTTGGCTCTTGAAAAGCACCTTTGGGACAACCATGACCTGGATGACTAAGAATCTCCATAAACTTTCTTTAGTTTAAAACTGAAGAAGCTTCTTGGATGAGAAGCAAGACATTCTCAAAGGGGAGGAGGGAAAAAAACCAAAAAAGCCCAGCTGCCTTTTGGAAAAAGCACCTTTGGGACAACACTGACTTACAGTAAAAGATTGAGAATCTCCATATACATTTAATCAGCAGCTATCTTCTAAAGGTGTATCAAAATTATTTCAGTATGTAATTTTGAAAGCTTTTAATGGCAATAATTCATTATTTGAATTGAATTGAAATGTGCTCATGTTCAATTTTTTCATCTAAAAATGCAGGTATTAATATAGGTGAAATAGGCCTTGAAGGAGCTTTGCTGAGTTTGTTGGACAAAGAACTGGACCCAAAACTGTGCCAAGATATCAGAGAAACTCTGACCCATATGCTTATATCAATGGCTGTTGGAAAACTCTCCTTTTGGCTGAAACTCTGCAAAGATGTTCTGGCTGCTTCTGCTGGTATGCTAATACCTTCTTTCTAGAAAGGCATCACAGTATTTTCATCAAGGAAGAGAATAATGCAACCATAGAAACATAGAGTTAGCAGAGATCTCAGGAGTTATCTATTCCAATGTCCTCCTTGGTGGAGGCTTTCAGATGTCTCTCAATTTATTTTGGATATAATAAATAATGTGATTCATAAAGTCATCTAATGTGGAGGATTATGGAATGGAAGAAAGAAGCCCTAAATTTTTGGCCACTAGATATTTGAAATAGTGTCTGCCTTTTGCAGCCTGTATGGATGCCAAGATCATTATCAAACCTCACTCCCACCCTTTTACATGCTCCTGGTCAAGAAGACAGTGGAATGATTCTTTTTGGTATTGGTATCTAAATATTGTTGATTTTTTTAATCTTAAGGCTTCCTAGTATTTTTTAGCATCAGAAGAAACAGTTGCATTGCAAGGAAACATAGCAACTTAAATACCTTTTCCTTTCCCATTCATTTGCCTCTCCATTTCCTGCTTCCTTCCACATCTGGTTGGTTATTCACCCTAACCTTTTCATGGTTATAACTTCATCGTCATCTTGCTATTTTAACCATGTGAGTGAGCTCAGTAAACAGTTTGCTTTCCATTTTGTGTCTCAATGCAGATTTTACAACTGTACCTTCAGTGGATACAAGCCAAGAAGAAGAGGGTACTCAAGGAGATGATGAATTGGCATTAACTTTGGCAAAGAAGGATAAATTGCACCCATTCCCACATCCCCGATGGTCTACTAGAGTTTTTGCTGCAGAATGTGTTTGTAAAATTATCACCCAGTGTGAGAATGCGGGCGGTGCTCATTTTGACATAGCTTTAGCACAGGAAATGAAACAAAGGGACTCAAGAGGTATGTGCTGATGTTGACTTAAATATCAACTGGGAAATGTCATGGAATTCAAAGCACAGATACATTTAATTTTGATGAATAACCACTTTCATTATCACTTTTATCACAACTGACAAAAAGTCTGTGAGCTTTTAGACATAAATTACTACTGTTTGGCTCAATGAAACAATTCTTTGAAGCACGTCTAAAGACAAAGGATAGACACCTATTTTATTAAAGGTTGTAATCTTTACATTTCATGACACACTGTTTATTATTTATATGTGTCTCTGTCTTTGGACATATATGACATCTCTGAACATTAGACAAATGTGAACTATATTCCCCAGAATTTTATTCCACAATAAACTGTTCATCTATACTATGCTGAATGTAATCTTAATATACAAGTCATGGATATATGTACTGTGCACAAAAGTTTGACAATCTACAATTGTAATTTTTGATTTACTGTTACAGCCAATTCTAACTTTCAGTATAGATGAGTAAGAAAATACCTTACCCTGTTGGTAAGCCTTTTATACCAATGTATAACTAGATACTCTCAGAAAACACAAAAATGTAAAATCATCCACTGATGTTGCTTTCTGAGTGCTGCTATTTAAAACATACCATTCTTAGGATTGCTAATCCCTGATCTTCCCACTTAAATATTATCAATTTCTTTTTAGTTTTTAAATATGATTCTATATATTTTTATCATGTCTGCCCTTTCCCTCCTTTGCTCCTTTTTATCACATACAGATGATTTCTTGGTATTATATTTAGCTGACTTAATTCGTATGGCTTTTATGGCTGCCACTGATCATAGCAACCAACTTCGTCTTTCTGGACTTCAGATGTTGCTAATTCTTATTCGAAAATTTGCTATTGTAGTAGAGCCAGAATTCCCAGGTCATGTAATACTGGAGCAATACCAAGCCAATGTAAGTAAATTTTGAGTTTGCCAAAAAAGAAAGACCAAGTTACATATTATTGCTTTTTAATATTTAAGATAACAGAAAATAATATTTCTAGTGTTTTAGAATTGGCTGTTTAATTATGTGCCATAAAATGTATGAATTTGATAAATCTAAATGTGTTTTCTTTGGATATGTGCTGGTAATATTATAACGACAAATGGATGGATATTTAATAAATTAATATTTATTATTCAACAGTCTCATATAACTATTTTAAGATTAGCTTCCTTAAAGAACAGTTATTTAGATGTTAAGCTGTATATCATTTTATCAAATCTTTATTATTTTTTTAGGTTGGTGCTGCTCTTAGACCAGCGTTTACCTCAGAAACACCACCTGATGTAACAGCAAAAGCATGTCAGGCAAGTTGTTTCTCCACACTGCTTCTAATGACCCTCACCATCCTCCTCCATCTCCTGTCTTTAAAATGTTGGTCTCAAATTACATGTTGCCAATCACAGATTAAACATGATAATAGAAATGATGAAATATTTGTCTCATTTAAAAACTAGATCAGAAAGAGGATTGTTTATGCCACTTATTCATATGCTTGTCATTGTCTTTATAGCTATTCATTTTTAGAATTATTTCTAATAATTCCTTCAGTCAGTTCATTTGTAGAAATTAGTTTAATCTGCTTAAAGGAATTATAATTATGTTTTTATATTATTTATTTATGATATTTAAGAACCACCCATCTCCCTCATGAAGGAATTATATATTGGAAAACTTTATAATAAATAAATTAGTCAAAATATCTAAACATAGGATAATTTTACATGCATGCTCTATAAAATTGCACTAGAAATAACAAGCAAGTCGGATCAGAGCAAATAAACCCATCTAATCCAGCATTTTATAGGCTTGGTAACCAACTAGAACCAAACAAATAGGACATAAGACAAGAGGATAGCACCACCCATATTTCAGTAACTAATATAAAAGAGTTTATTGCATTAGAGAAAAAGTAACCACATCATTTGGTTTTGTAGGTTTGCAGTGCTTGGATAGCAAGTGGTGTAGTAAATGATCTTAATGACCTTCAAAGAGTTCATCATTTGCTAGTGACATCCTTGACAAAAGTACAGGCTGGAAAAGAAGCACAAAATCAACTATACAATGAAGGCACATCTACTATGGAAATACTTGCTGTACTGAAAGCTTGGGCAGAGGTATTTTTTAACAACTCATTGCTTTGGAATTAATAATTATGGTAAAGAACTATCAGTTTAAAAACTGGAATTAGAGGTTGATTTCTTTTCGAACTAGGCCTTTTACAATAACTATAAATTAATCTTAACATAATACCTTTAGGAATTAAAGAGCTTTTTTCAAATGAAGTACCCTATCTATTATTTGTCCTAGGTTGGGATAATAAATGTTATTTTTAATAGGGTTAGACATATATAAATTATCTATTATATGCAATGAAATGTTATTTTGACATTAAACGTATGCAGTATAAATTAAAGCCTTTTATTGGAAATGCAATTCCCTTGCCTTTTGCCCAACAGTGTACAACAAAAGAAGAAGTATTGTTATTGTTAACAGAAATCCTATTCCTACTAACAGAGAAAACAATATCCTGGATCTTTTCCAACTTGTTTATTCTGGCATTACTTGTATCAGTTTTCATTCTTTAATGACAGTCAAATTCAATCTGTCTCAGAAAAAATAAGAAAAATAGCTGGATTTCTTATCTTTTGCTTTGTATGCATGTCTTCAAGTCAGTGTTGAGTCCTGACAACTGCCTGGATATTATTGTATTTTTCAGACTATAAGATGCTCCAGATTTTAAGATGCACATTAGCTTTAGAGGAGGAAAACAAGAAAAAAAATCTGCCTCTGTCTCCCAGCATCCATCTGGTATTCATCTGGCTAGCATCCTTACAGCAAACATCCTGGTCAGCTTCAGCACGTTATCCCAGCCCCAGCATGTGGCTCATCAGGGCTCCACTTCATTACACCCACCACCAAGCAGCTGATTGGTGACTGGATTTGCCTCCAGGAATACCACTGATCAGCTGTTCTAGGCAGTGGGGATTGCCACTGCCACCTGTTTGCCACCACCACTGTGATGCGTTTGCCGCCACCCATTCACTGAGGTCCCTTCGTCACAGCCACCCATTCACTGCCAATCACCGGCAGTGAATGGATGGCAGTGGTAGCGATAGGTGGCGGTGATGATCCCTGCCGCCTATAACAGCTAATCGATGTCGCACCAATCCCCCTCTCCCCGCCACAATATTCTATAAGATGCACAGACATTTCTACCCATTCTTTTTTGGGGGGGAAGTCTTATAGTCCGAAATATACAGTAGTTCCTGTAGTTTTCTTGGCAAGTTTTCAGAAGTGGTTTGCCATTGCTTGCTTCCTAGAGCTTAGAGAGAGTGATTGGCCCAAAGTCATTCAGTGGGCTCTGGGCCGAAATCAGGACTAGAACTCATAGTCTCTCTATTTCTAGCCAGCTGCCTAACCATTACACCAAATCAGCTTCTTGCTTTCTTTAGCAAGATAAAAACAATAATAATTCAGCTCCCGTGAATTAATTCTTTTATTGTTATTAATATTAGAAAGGTATGATAATAGGTTGTACTATTAGAATATTACAAACAAATCATGACTTCATGAAAACCAATAAACAACTTGAAAGCAATAATCTTTCTCTACTGTAGCTTACCAGCAGCTGGCAATTTTTTCGGGTACCATAACTGGTGTTATATTTTTCTATTCAAATTTTCTATTTGGTAAGAACTTTAAACTTCCATTTGCTCTTCCTATTTCAAACAGGTTTATATAGTTGCCTCACAAAGACAGAAGAAACAAAATGATATCAATAGTCCACCTTTGGTTAAAAACATTTCAGAGGAAAGTTTCCGGGATCCATCCTCTTCAGTGGATGAACTTCTGGATTTAGTCCAAGTGGATCTAGGGAATTTGAGCAAACTCTGGCTTGCTGCACTTCAGGATTTTGCTCTCTTAACTTTGCCTTCAGAATTTGCTTCTCAACTTCCCTCTGAAGGTAAGAAGTCAAATAAAGCAAATATTTCTATTGAATCCATTTGGTAGGTATAGATTCCGCAGAAATTGAGCTTCATTTCCTGACATGTAGCACTAAACAGAGAACAAAAATAAAATATAAACTTTTAGAGTAATGAAAGATATATCAACAGAAGCTGCCAGAGTTTTGTTTTTTGAATGATAGAAATCATGTGTAGGAATCAAGACTCAGGACCACATGAAGATGAGACAAGCTCCCTTCTTTATTGTCAGATTGAAAATAAGAAGAGCTGTCTGCTCTATTGTCAGAGTTCGTTCTATATATATATATATATATATATATATATATATATATATATATATATATATATATATATATATATATATATATATATACATAGTAGCATACTATTGGTTAATTTATACACGTACTATACATCTATTTAGACAACCTTTGTTACTACCTGCTTCAGCAGTTTCTACATTCATCTCTAGTTAAGATTAACTCTAGTTAAGATTAACATAAGCTTCAGTTCCTGTTCTTTGTTCCGTCTTATCTGGGTTTTAAGGTCTTGTTTTCTTCAAGTTAATCATGCACACGTTGTACTTTGCATGTAATATTCTTCGTCTGAGGTTTGCCATCCAAGACAAGAATATTCGGAATGCACAACGCCTACAATCATGTCTCTGACTCTTCTCATCACTTTGTTACAAATATTTGGAGGGATTTGAAGCAAACTGAATATGTATCGTTTTATTTGTAGGTGGTGCATTCTATACTGCAGAAACAATTGAAAATGTAAGACCGCATTATCAAAACGCCTGGGCTCAGATTCTTCACGCTACTGCATTATGGCTTACTAGCACTGGTTTTCTGGTTGGTGATTCAGATGAAGGTCTAACTAATCTTTCACGACCTGTTACACCAACTAGTATGTGTCAAGATTCTACCTCTAGGGCTGCGGTAAAATCACCTGAAGATGTGAATACTGATAGATTTCATCTTGTTCTGGGTTAGTAAGTATGTAAACTTTTCTTTATCATATTTTTCATGGACAGTTTTTGCCAGGTTCACTGAAATTTGCTATGAACTGTTATGCTTAAATCAAGAACAATTGCAGGCCTTTCTGCATGAAATTAGTTCAGAAGATTGATTCTTCTGAGTCAGACAAATGACTTTTGGGCACATCGAACACATGCTTGTAATTGAATTTCTGGTATTGTATCTGATTTTTGTTTATGAATGTTTGTATATATTATTTTGACTGAATGAAGTGCAATAAAATGAGGCTAAATCCTGGCAAGATAGAGGCGGAATTAGTAATTCTCTGATTTGTGAATTAGGAGCATTAATGTTTCTGAGTTGGGCAGCTTTTAAATGAAATAATTAAATAGCCAGTTTCTTGCAAATGTACTGTACATTTCTTATAAAAAAGTAGGTGCATAATCTGGGCTCTTTTACAACAATTTGTTTAAATAGATTACAATTCTGTTTACAATTACTGTAAATAGAATGACTTATCCCTATATCAAAAGTCTAACCGTGTTTAAAACCTGGATATCTTATAAAGTACCTTTTTTAAAATTCTAACCACATTGGCTTAGTGGTTTCGATAGGCTGCACAAGAAAGGCCAATTTAAGCTCAGGAACCCAAAATCTGGATTTTTCTGCCAACTAATGTGCTATTAATTCATTCATGCCACTAATTCAACTTCATGCTACACCTTTTCTATTCATTTTTCCGATTGTTCTGACTGCACTGTGGGCATTTTTAGAGAATGTCATTGACAGTGACGTTATTGTAATTCATTTTAATTAGTGGTATCAACAGTTTGCTTTCTCAATTAAAAATGAAATATAAATGTTATACTTTTAAACTTTATGTTTAATTTATCTAATATTCCCTGACTCCATTTTGTTTAGGAATTAGTGTGGAATTTCTCTGTTCTCCCCGGTCAGATGAAGCAATGGAGAACATTACTGCTTGTCTAGATGCTTTGCGGGTCCTGCTCGAAGTTCCCTGGCCAAGATCTAAGATTGGAAGTGATCAGGTAACATTCAAAACTTCTGAGTTAGTTCAGCTAGATATTATGAATGCTTTTGCCAAATGTCTGTAGAAACTTTATGTCTCTCTTTCCTGGTGATATGGGCATAATGGGACAGCTATTTGAATAGTTTCTATGACAAAGTAATTTATGTAGGAATTGTATCCAGCTTACAGAGTCACTTTCAATTGAATTTTCTATCATCTGTGATCAGTAGGGGAGTCGATAATTTTAAATATGGGCAGAGTATAATTAATTACTAATCTAATAAAGATTATAATTAATAAACTCATATGGGACATCTACTAAGTATGGGCAGAGTATAATTAATTACTAATCTAGTAATGATTATAATTAATAAACTCATATGGGACATCTACTGTAAGAAGGCACTTATACATGGATCCATGACATCTGTATCAAGAACAGAAGTTTTGTTCATTAGTCATTCAAAAAACACTACACTATGCATTTCCAGTTTTGTTATGAAATATATAACTGCATGGCTTGCATGTTTTTTTTTTAAATTTTACTACTCATAACTTCAACAGGTACATATTAAAGTGCTATTGTTCTGTCTTAAAATAATTCTCTGGGACATAGTGAGAAGAATTATAAGTTACTTTTGGACTATGGGAAGAGAAATAAAATCTGTTCAGGAACAGGAAAGCAATTAGGCTATGTGTTGATAAGCAATCAACCTACAGTATTGAGTCCCTTTTATTTTGATGGTTTTTGATTCTCTCAGTATCATGAATATCCCAATATCATGAAGCTGAAATTTTCAGTGAACAATAAAATAAATAATGGCATAGAATCCTGCAATCTTCCTCTTAAGAACTAAAAAAAAGCAAAGGCTAAAAACTTTGCCTTTGTTTTTCCTTCAGACAGTTCTTCCTTATATTTCCACTGAACCCACTTTACAGAAGATGAAAAATTATTTTTAAAATCTGTGCCTATGGAAAGGCATGAAAAATCTCTTAACATGTATTCTAGGTTTTTAATAGGGTTTGATGCTGAAAACATGAATTCTTCAGGTTTGAATCGAAACAAGTATTTGGGGGCAATTGTTTTCCACTCATTCTAATCTACCTTAATTGTATTAAATGTACTGTATTAAAACTTAAGTAAACAGTCTGCTGTATTTCCCATATATAGGAACTGAGTGTGGAGTTGTTGAATGTTCTACATCGACTTATACTGACCAGAGAGTTTCCAGACATTCAACTGGCTGCTCTAGAAGTCGTCCAACAGGTTCTTTTCGCAGCACAGGAGCATATCAAAGAAAAACGGAGAAGTGCAGAAGGTAGAGCCGTATAACAGACTTGATCAAACTTCTTATGACAGTTGTTTCATTTTAGATGAAAGAAATGCTTCATTTACTCACAGTAGTATATTTTGAATTCATGATTTTGAATAATTTCTGTATTTGTCTCAGATTAAAATTGAGAGTAGGATGGGAGGTGGTAATTTTAGCAGAGAGTAGTTTAACAAATTGTTTTTTTTTACTTCTATAATTTTCTTACCTTTTAAGTGTAGTAAGGATTTGGCAGAATGACTACAGCTAATTTAACAAAAGGCATTCTATTTTATTCTACAGTTCCAAACAAAACAATGTGGCTTCTATTATGAGTAATTGTGGATATTGTAATTTTTCAAGGAACTTTAATTTGTTCAACAAAGAATTGTCAGCATCTTTACAAAATTAATTTCTAGCATTTAGGATAGATGACAACCAGTGGCGGGATTCGAATTTTTTTACTACCGGTTCTGTGGGTGTGGCTTGGTGGGTGAAGCATGGCTTGGTAGGTGTGGCTTGGTGGGCATGGTAGGGGAAGGATACTGCAAAATCCTATTCCCTCCCCACCCCACTAACCTGCTTTCTAGTTCCCTTCTCCTGTGCAGGGCAACAAAAGAAGACCCAGTCGATCAGCTGGGACTCGGGAGGCAGAGAATAGATAGGCCAGTCAGAGCTGGTATTTGCCAGTTCTCCGAACTACTCAAAAATTCTGCTACCGGTTCTCCAGAACTGGTCAGAATCTGCTGAATCCCACCTCTAATGACAACCTACTTCTTTTAAAATACTATTTACATAAAAGGGGTATTTTAAATAATAACACATGTTGCAGTATCTTGTAAATGAGATCTGTCATCCATGCTATCAGATACTTTTCTGGAGCAGATTTCAGCTCTATAGATAATCCTCACAAATTTATGTTGGCACTGGACAAATGGTACTTACTGTATAACTGGACTTTAAAGTTCTGGTTGTGACAGCACCCCAGAGGTCATGTGTTCATGATCTGGATGCTTGCAACTGGACTGCACTTATGATTGCAACATCCCACAATAATGTGATCACCATTTCTGACTTTCTCTGTTAGTTTCCCATAAACAAAGCTGATAGGGAAGGCCACAAGTGGGCCGGATAAATCTGTGCCTGGCAGCAATCACTGCAAGACTCAGGGCACTTATGCTGTGTTAGCCCCTTGTGCACCATTCTCTCCCCCAGAGCAGCCATTTATCTGGCTGTCCAATCTCTTATTAAAATCCTCTGCTAATGGTGCACCCACAACTTCTGGAGGCGAGCAATTCCACTGATTAATTGTCCTCAATGACAGGAAATTTCTCCTTAGTTCTTGGTTGGATCTCTCTTCATTAAGCTTCCATCCATTACTTCTTGTCTTGCCCTCAGCTGCTTTTGAATAGTTGATCCCCTCGTCTTTGTGACAGTCCATTAAATATTGGAAGACTGCTATAATGTTACTCCTAGTTCTTCATTGGATAATTCCTGCAACTGTTCATCATACATTTTAGTCTCCAGGCCCCTAATCAACTTTGTTGCTCTTCTCTACAATCTTTCTAGAATCTCAACATCTTTTTATATCATGGTGATCAAAACTGGATGCAGTATTCCAAGTTCTTCTAATAGCATAGATTATTTATATAGCAGATCAATGCGCAGCTTGTCCATGCTGCATCAGATTATAGGGGATGTATACTATCCAACAAATAAAAACACTGCAACCAGAAGTTATTTAAGAAGCTTCAAAGAGGATTTTTTTTTATCAATAAAACATAATATTTACTCTTTACTTCACTATAGTTGATGATGGGGCTGAAGAAAAGGAGACATTGCCAGAGTTTGGAGAAGGCAAAGACACAGGAGGACTTATACCTGGAAAGTCTTTAGTCTTTGCAACACTGGAAATGTGTGTGTGTATTCTTGTAAGGCAGCTACCTCAGCTAAACCTGAAGATAACAGGTAGCCCTGGAATTACAGCTGGAAAACCTCAGTTGTTATCAGCAGACGGGAACAGATTGGTAGCAGCAGCCCTGGGAATCCTCTCTGGTGTTCCTGCAGTTTGTTCACCAGAAGGTAGGATGAAATTCCGCTATACATTACAGAATTTGTATTTATTTTAATTTCTTCTGCAAAAGAAATAAACAGTAATCTGTGAAGTAAAAAGGATATATTTAAGCACAGACTGAGAAAGACTTTAATTTATTTTCTTTATTTTGTGAATTGAAAGCAATTTACTTATTTATGAGCCATGGTGGCACAGTGGTTAGAATGCAGTACTGCAGGCTATATCTGCTGACTGCCGGCTGCCTGCAATTTGGCAATTCGAATCTCATCAGGCTCAAAGTTGACTCAGCCTTCCATCATTCCGAGATGGGTAAAACGAGGACCCAGATTGTTGGGGGCAATATGCTGATTCTGTAAACTACTTAGAGATGCCTGTAAGCACTGTAAAGTGCTATCGCTACTAAAACAGTGCAAGACAGTAAATTCACATAACTTCAAGCAATTGGTGTGTGCTTTAAAAAAACCTCAATAAAAGATTTTCATAAATAAAACAGATCTTTCACAATTCTGACTTAGTCATCTCATGCAAAAGCATTCTTATGGAAGTCAACTCTTAACATATCAGAATTATTAATTAAAATGGTATTTAGAATTATCGTTTTGTGTGATTATTAGAATATAACAATTTGAATGGAACATAACAGTTGTGTATACTAATAAAGGAGAGTATTTGTAGCTCAGGTTTGAAATGGGAAGTCTTTGGTGCTCCTTGAGATTTGTTGTTTTCTTGCAGACATTTCATTACCCAAACTAGTAGCATATTAGCACTAATGATGCTATCTAGTCTGGATAATGAAACATCTGCAAGAAAATAATCAAACTCAGAGAACACCAAGGCCTAAATCAGTTCTGCATACTATCTAGCTGCAGATTCCAACTCTAGCTGCCATAAGCATTCCATAATAGATTCACAGTGAATTTTACAAAACAAATAAAAATAATATACTATAATGTCAAGTTTTTAAAAAGCAGTGCACACAAAAGAGACAAAGAGGAATCCTTAAAGTGTGACGTCCCCTTCGGTCTCCTTCAACTCAGATTTTGTAGGAGTGACAAAATCATTATATCAGATATACTGAATGAAATCACAATTTAAACCCATGGGTTCAGCATTTTTATGCAGATTAATTGTAGGAACTATCTATTGATCTGTTGTCATTATTTTTACGACTTCCTAATTATTGAGGACTGATGCAGATGGATTGAGCCGATTACTGCTTCTTTCAGTACTATTTTTTAATTTACATATTTGAAGATATTTATGCAGTGAAGGAGCACCTCTGAATAAGTTTAAGCCAGGCTGTCAAACTCATGGCCTGTGGCCTGGATGCATCACACTCTGGCCATGCCCACGCCCATTTTAGAGAAGGGGGAAAACGTGATATGTCACATGACGACAATGTGTTGTCACAAGTTTGACACTCCTGGTTTAAGCCAACAATGGGAAGCTGTGCTCTTCAGAAATTGAAATGTAATTTACAACATCCTTTAGCTTGGGCCATTCTGACTAAAGTTATTGGAGGTTGGAGTCCAGTGGTAATCTAAGACAGAAAAGATGGTGCTTTGAAAATTATTTTTAAAAAAGAAGATTCTTTTTTCACAAAAGTAGAAGAGAAATAGTAGATATTCTTTGCCAGCACTTGACATCTGAATCAATTTTAAACAATACTAATTCCAAATATTTCATACTGATCAGTGGTTGAATACATATCTGTAAGAGAGTTTCTTTATGTTATATGTTAGTTGCAGAGTGATTATTTTTTCTTAAATTAATCTCATCTCAAATATTTGTGTTAGCATTAAATTGAAGCTTAATTTATGACAATTCTTATTAAATACAACACTGAGCTTGAAATAATGGAGTACTAATAAATGCATATGGAATTCATGTTTTGTTCAATAGATGCTGTAAGATTTTCAACAATCATATTTATACCATGCATTTGCTATATCCTTCAGGAAGCATTGCTGTTCTTCCCACAATCTTATATCTGATTATTGGAGTCCTCAGAGAAACAGCTGTGAAGTTATCCAGTGGCCATTTGCCCATGACTGTTGCTGCATCACTGCAAGCTCTTAAAGGAGTCCTGTCATCACCCATGGCTCGGGCAGAGAAGAGCCAGATGGCTTGGAATGAATTGCTCCGTAGTGCTCTGATCACCATTCTTAATTTTTGGGATCAAGGTACAGTATAAGGAAGAAAAAGGTTTACTTTATATGATATAAGCATCATATACAGCATAAGAAATAATTTCATACTCAGATTAGTAATATGCTACTTGTGCACAAAATAATTAGCTATTGCTGCTTAAAAACAACTCTAGTTACTTGGAGGGTGCAAGTTTCTTTTTTGCAGCAAACATGCTCTTTGCCTTTTTCTATGCTCATAATCTCTGTTTTGTTCCTTTCCTAATGGAGTTCACTTCTTGCATTCCCCTACAGTATTATTTTTATGTGAATGTTAGTTTGCACAAACTGTGGCACAAGTATTTCTTTTCCATTTTCTTTTTCCAACTTTGGCATATTCATTAATTCCAAATTGCCTATCCTAATTGGGTTAGGCATTCACTGCATTCTCTTTATTGGGACCTGTTGTTTCTTGCAATGTTGAATAGCTATACAGAAAAGCACAGAATTGGAATTGAGAAGAGCACAAATTTGGAGAGATCCTCCCCAAATTTGTGGACTTCTCGACATTGAACATTGCAAGAAATAATAGGTCCCAAGTACAGTGAATAAACATTTCTCAAAGTTTAGATATCCAGCAACCAGTTTAATCTCTTTCACATATAGAAAATCTTTAGAAGCTTTAAGACTGTGAATCCAGAATTTATTCACTTATTAGCAGAAAAACCTAGAAAAAAAACATTGATTATTTAAATCTTTGAGTATTGGTTTTCTTATTTACTGTGCATGACATTCTGATTTTGTTGGGTAGATTGCATGCATGAAACAATCTGAAGAATTTTAAGCACATTATTTTGCCAACTGAAGTTGTTTTGATAGAGATGCTGCGCTATTAAGAATGTTGGCATTCCAACAGCAGTAGAAATGATCAATGTTGGAGGTTAAAATGTGTGTATGTGAGTTTCTCTTACTAAGATTTTCTATAACAAAGCAAATTATGTACAGGGAGAAGATCAGTATAATAGGTAAAGCCTGGCACCTGGCTAATCATATCAAAGAGTGCTCAGTTTATCAGAGAAGGAAGGCAGAAAGAACTAAGGAGAAATTTCTTGACAGTGAGAACAATCAACCAGTGGAACGGCTTGCCTCCAGAAGTTGTGGGTCATTGGAGGTTTTTAAGAAGAGATTGGAAAGCCACTTGTCTGGAATGGTATAGGGTTTCCTGCTTGAACAGTGGGTTCGACTGGAAGAACTGAGTGGCCCCTTCCAACTCTATTACTTTGTACTCTATAGGTCATGGAGATTTGCAATCTATTGGACAATAGGAACAGGAAGTAAATGTTTAATTCTCCACTTACACACCACTGCCCCCATGTGGTTAGTATATAGCAGAGGAGCATCACTTCAATCTCTTAAAGTGTTATTGGAATTATACCATTTAAAAATGTTTTTGCAGTTGCAGCTTTAATACAATATTAAAATATAAGCATTTTATTTTTAAAGTCTTATTGCCTGACATTAAAATATTTCAGTAGTACTTTATATTTAGTCCTTGCTTAACTCCCTAGTTAACCTCCTAGTATTGGGGATGCGGTGGCTCAGTGGCTAAGATGCTGAGCTTGTCAATCAGAAATGTCGGCAGTTTGGCAGTTCAAATCCCTAGCACCGCGTAACGGAGTGAGTTTCAGTTACTTGTCCCAGCTTCTGCCAACCTAGCAGTTCGAAAGCACGTAAAAATGCAAGTAGAAAAATAGGGACCACTTTGGTGGGAAGGTAACAGCGTTCCATGCACCTTCGGCATTTAGTCATGCTGGCCACATGACCATGGAGACATCTTTGGACAGCACTGGCTCTTCGGCTTTGTAATGGAGATGAGCACCGCCCCCTAGAGCCGGAAACAACTAGCACGTATGTGTGCGGGGAACCTTTACCTTTTACCTAACCGCCTAGTGAAATAAGCAATCCTGTCACTCAGCAACATGGTAATGAAGCAAGTAATCATGTGACCGTAATTTGCGGTTTTACTGCCAGCTTATCCACTGACTCTGTCAGAAATTGGACATGAAGCATGCAAATGGCGATCGCATGACTGTGAGATGCTGCAATGGTCAGAAATTCCCACCAGTTGTGAAGTGTCCTCAGCTTGAACAGATGGCCATGGAGACATTGCAAAAGTCGTAAGTGAAACAACTGATCCTGAAGTTATTTTTTTCAGCATTATTGTAACTTCTAAGTTGTTTAAACAGAACAATTGTTAAGCAAAGACTACCTGTACAAATATGCATTAGACATCATAGATACAGGTAGTCTTAGTCGTTTAGTGATTGTTAGAAGTTACAATGACACTGAAAAAAAGTGACTTATGACCATTTTTCACACTTACAACTGTTGCAGCATCCCCATGATCACATGATCAAAATTTGGACACTTGGCAGCTAGTACATATTTGTGACAATTGCATTGTCCTGAGATCATGTGATCACCATTGATAATCTTCCCAGATGGCTTCCAACAAGCAGAGTTAATGGGGAAACCAGATTTGTTTAACAACTGCATGATTCACTTAACAGCTGCAGTGATTTGCTTAACAACTACAGCAAAAATGATTGTAAAATGGGGTGCAACTCACTTAACAATTTTCTTGCTTAGCAACAGAAATGTTGGCATCAATTATGGTCTGTATTCTTAGTAATATCTTCTTATACAGTTGGGTTCAAAACCATATCAGAACTTGACTTTAATTTTTGATGTTATCATTAGTCCCGTTTCAGATATTTTAAAATGTCTTTATTATTGGTAGATGATACTGGTCAAGAATTGGATGAAAGTAGTCTGCTGACTGCGATCACCGTATTTATTTTGTCTGTAAGTCCAGAAGTTAGCACCATGGAATGCCTTCAGAGACAGTGCATTGAGAAATTTAAATCAGCTATGGAATCTAAAGATCCCATTGTAAGTACAATTTAAACTTGTGTTGAGATTTGCTACCATTGCTCTGCTATGTGCTTATGTTTAGTCCTAATGGAATAGGGTTTCCTGCCTGAGCAGGGGGTTGAAGACTTCTAAGGCCTCTTCCAACTCTGTTTTTCTGTAGCTCTTTTCACTGAATAAACATGTGCTTCCCACCATTGAAAGTGAGAGGGATGACTGTAAATGATCCTCTATGATTTCATCCTGTTATTAGCCCACAGCTTTGTTAATGAAAACCTGAATCAGCCTGTTTAGAATTTGATTCTACTTTATATAGTCAGTATTGGAATTGCATCAATCCTGACAAATTATTTAGGAAATCTGAAATGTCTGATCAAGAGATCTTGGGATCTTCACAGAAGTTGACATTCTTATGTCTAAAAATATTGCTTCACCTTTTTGAATTTTTGGAGTAAAAAGTATGACTTGTTTTCTAACATAAGGAAGTTCACAAATGGAAATTTTCTGCAGACTTTTCCCCACCTAGCAGCTCCAATTGCTTCATCCCATATTGTTCAGGAATGATTCTCAGGTTTTGGGGAAAATGCAAATGGTTACAAGGCATGAAGCTTTCCTTATATAAACTTCCTTACATATCCTTATCTTGGGCTCCAAGACTATATGTTCTTCCTCTTGTTGTGAAGGCATTTATAAAAATCTCAGCATTGGTACTTTTATTGAGGATGTATGGTGTCCTTAAGCAAATAGTCTTTTCTAATTTATACAGTTAGGGAAAAAAGGGAGGGAAAGTTCCTGGGGTTAGCCTTTATTGGTACCTGGCAATATCACCATCATTAATTCTTCTTTCCTTTGCCATGTTCCTATCTATCTATCTATCTATCTATCTATCTATCTATCTATCTATCTATCTATCTATCTATCTATCTATCTCACACACGCACACATATATACATACACACACACACACACACACACACACACACACACACACATATGTGTGTGTGTGTAAGGTTTTTAAGCTGATAATTTTAAATAATAAATAAGGGAGACTAGTATAGATCTATACTAGTCTCCCTTATTTATTATTTAAAATTATCAGCTTAAAAACCTTACACACATGTAAAGAAAAGACAACGAAACAAATAGCTTTCTGTCGGTATGGTCTCTGGTGATGTATATATATATATATATATATATATATATATATATATATATATATATATACACTCTGCAATTAAGTTTCAGAGTTAACTTCAGGATTTTAACTGTAGCTAAATTAGCTTTAAACAAACTTGTAGAAACTTGTACTACTTGGTGCATAAAATAATTATACAAATAACAGTTCACGGTGACAGGTTTAACTTGTTTTTTACAGTTGAATGGACTATCTTTCTAAAAAATTCTTTCTTTTTAGGTACAACTTAAATGCTACCAGCTGCTGCTTTCCATTTTCCAGTGTCCCAATCCAGCTGTCTCATATCCTTACATTCATTCATTAATATCTTCAGTAGTGGCCAAACTACAAGAAACAGAAAAAAATAAACCAGAGAATTCTGCTGAACTCCAAGTTGTTCAAGAAGGAATAAAGGTAGTGGCTGCTGTTATAGGCCTTGCTAAGGAAGAGCATCGTAAGTGTTCTTTGCATATTCTTCCAATTGTCCCACCTACAAAACACTGTTAATATTATCTGATGATTTCTAGTTAGTGGCATTATTTTAGCCTTTCTGCTCTGGTATGCCATTACCCTCTACAACAGGGGTGTCAAACTCGTATTGTCATGGCAACATCACGTGACGTATCGGGACTTTTTTTCCTTTCACTAAAACCGGGTGTGGGCATGGCCAGCATGTGATGCCTCTGGCCCATGGGCCACTAGTTTGGCAGCCCCACTCTATAAGAAGATCAGCATTTGAAAGCATTTTAGGAGAAAATAATAGAACCTTGCAGATTGCAGAGGGGCTCTTATGTTAAAATTGTTTTGCCAAAAACATATGTGTGATTTTGCTGTGACTGAGTGTCATGGGAACCTCAGGTTGTTTATCCCTTGCTTAGAATTATTATTCTGAGAAGCATAGCTTAATTTTGCCTATGTTATTGATTTTAAATAGATCAATTTTATTGAAGTCACTGAAAGTTGCATCAAACATGGGAGAGTATGTAGCTGTAGATTACAGCTACAGTCAAATATTTTTAATGCATCAGTTTAGATTTTAAACTGCTTCCAACACTTTTGTGAATTTATCTATGGCAGGATTATTAGATTCTGTAACAGCTTTGTTCCTAATCCCGTCTGTTTTGTAAACTCTCAGGATTCTTCCCCTCCCCCGCCATGTATATGTATACATATGAACTAGAATGTGATGTTTCTCTGTGTCATATATGTATGCCTATGTGGGTATATGCATAATGATTATCTTTTGAGAGCTGAATGCAACAAAATTTCATTTTAATGTATGCTGATTAGCGTACATTAAAAAGTGACCATAAAGTTTCTATTCTAAATTGGAAAAAAAAACAATTTCTTGACATAAAAATACTCTTTGGAAATGTGTGCATGTGTTTGGTCTGTTCATAATATCATGAAGAAATGGTAGGAAGATAGTTATAATAAGAGTACAGACCCAAAGCAGGCAGAAGTTATGGGGTTTCATCATTGGAAAATCTCTTACTTACTTACAGCTAGAATAGCATAATATTCTAAATAGCAAGTTAAAGCAATGTTAATTATTTACATTAATTAATTAAGCAAGTAAGTATATTTGCTTGTTGAAAAGTACATTCCACTGTATCAAATAATATTGAGTTTCCAGCACAGTCGTTTTAACAGATAAATTTAAAAATGAGTAATTATGAAACTAGTGCTATTGATCTTTGCTGAATAAATTGTTCTTTTCAATTTTCACAGGAAGTCAGCTAGTGGCTTGTTTTATTCCCATCCTCATATCTTTTCTTTTGGATGAAAATGCTCTAGGATCAGTTTCAAGTTCAGCAAAGTATCTTCATGAGTTTGCTTTGCATTATCTGATGCAGATTGGTCCACAGTATACGTCAGCCTTTAAAAAATCAATGGCTTCTTCCCCATCAATGAAAGCAAGACTTGAGTCAGCAGTAAAAGGAAATCAAGAAAGCATCAAGGATAAGTCAACATCTAAGCATCCAAAGAATCCTGGGAAAGCCTCAAGTATTCAACTAAAGACTAATTTTCTATGAAAAAGACTTTTAAATCTTTAAGCGCCCTGGTTATATTGAAAAGTGGGTTTTCCTCCAGTTTTATCATGGAGATTTTTGTTTACATTTCTTTTATGCATTATTTAATTTTGAATAAGGCTCCAGTTCCAGAGAAATGGTGCACCTATGCACCCATCTACCTATCTCTCAGTTGATTGACTGAATACCTGCTACAACTTTTACTGCTAAAGCTACTGAACTAAAATTATAGTACCAATTACATTATCTGTTTGCAATACAATTCCCAGTAAGAAGATGGCTATTCGGTTGTTAAAATATATATTACAAGATTTTTTTAAAAAAGTTGCAATTTTCTTAATTTTATTTACAACATATTACAACACTTGTGAATAAAATATATTGAAGACTTAATTAAATGTGTTAACATCTTGATATACTTATATTAATAAAATCACTTTTATTTCAGTCTTGAATCTTGGCACAAACGCCAACCTAGGGAAGTTCCTATCCATTGCTGTTTCTTGATAATACAGGTATTCCTTGATTTAAAACCACAGTTGGCATCGCTAAGTGATGCTGTTGTTAAGTGAGCCATGCCTGATTTTACAACATTTTTGCCATGGTTGTCACAGTTGCTAAGCAAACCTGGCTCCCCCCACCCCCCCTCCCCAGTTGATTTTGCTTGTTGGAAGCTCCCGAGGTCATAAATAGAAATCACGTGAGCCAGAAATGCAGCCACTGTAAATACATGCCTGATGTCAAGCACCCAAATTTTGATCAGTAGGGATGCTGTGATGGTCATATGTCTCAGGATCAGTCGTAAGTCACTTTTTTCAACACTGTTGTAACTTTGAACGGTTGTTAAACAATAGTAATAGCAATAGCACTTATATACCACTTCACAGTGCTTTACAGCCCTCTCTAAGGGTTTTACAGAGTTAGCATATTGCTCCCAGCAATCTGGGTCCTCATTTTACCAACCTCGGAAGGATGGAAAGCTGAGTCAATCTTGAGCCAGTCAGGACCCTGGCAATGGGCAGTAAGTTAGCCTGCAATACTGCATTTTTAACCACTGCAACACCACCACAGCTTACAACAAATGGCTATAAGTTAAGGACTATCTGTAATGATTTTTGTGTGTGTTGTAATTGGCTGGTATGAAATTTTAAACAAAATTCCAAAGGAACTACTTAGTGTATATTCACTTTTGGCCCCATGAAGTGCATTGCCTGTACATTTTAGATGACAAGTAGGGAAAATTACCCCTAATGCTAGAATTAATGACACAGTACATGGCTAGCTCTTTTAATCGGACTAGTTTGTTAAAAATTATTAAATTGTTAATTTTGCTGTCCCATTTTAATTGTAAATTTAATACGGAAATTCTTTACAGTTCAATACAATGTTATGCTAATTTAGTCACAACCTAATTAAGTAAAAGGATTATTCTTGAAATCCACAGAACATAAAATTAGTGTTGAGTAACTAAAACCAACTTTTAAATTATTATTAATAGCTTTACCAATGAATTGTGGAGCAATTACATGTTTTATGATGAAAATTCACTTATATATTCTGTAGTTTTGAATATTATTGTATCCAAAGTTAAGCACATCTGTTTATGATTATATCAATGGGACTTTTTACTATCAATACATTTTATTTGATTTTAATGGGACATTTAAAATTTTAAATGTATCCTGCCAAGCAGATCATTGAGACTCACATATCTTTTTAGACTATGAAAATGATTTGAGGCACTATCATCATATGAGGCATTACTATATATTTATTGTAATCATTTTGTAGTCTTGAAACATTGATGTACAATCATGCATTCAAATATCAAAGACTCTAATGGGAATGGGTTACTTTTTAAAAAATGAGATTTATCTGAACTGAACTGCAGTTTGAATTATAAGAATAAAAAAACCTGGTAACAAAATTGCAACCAAATTCAAAGAGCACCAAGGATTTCATTTATAAGCAATCACAATTAACTAAAAATGAAATTATTTTATATAGAAATCTATGTGTTAATTCTGCAACCATTACAGTATTTTTAAAATTATGCTGGCAACTATTGCCTTTTAACTCAATATTAAGTGAAGTAAAATGAATGTTCAGATGACTATGATAGTCCCATTTATTAATTTGAGGAAAATAAAAACATCTGTAAAATCAATACTCAGGAAGTGATTGTATTTTATTATACATTTTGTACATAAAATTGTAAATTGTATAGATCTAACCACTTGAGCAAAACTCTGATGTCATTTTTCTAATTTACATAAAAGCTAATTTTCTTCAATTAAATCTGTGTATTTTCTTGTTAAATGATTCTGCAATTGTACAGTATATTGTATATGATATCATGTATGACTTTTATAACTTTTCTCCTGTATTATGAAGTGGGATTCTGGGCAATTTACACATAAAAGCATAAAAACACAATACATACCAAGTTCAGTAAAATGGAAGGCGTGTTAAAAAAAAAAAGATTAAAAAAAGTTAAAAATAAAAAGGCAGCAGGAGTTTCTTCAAGATTCTTAACCATGCCTAGGATTGCATGCCCCCATTGAGCCCCACGTGAGTTGGAACGATCAGGTCTTCATGCTTTTCCTAAAGGCCAGAAGAGTGGAGGGGCCCATCTCGCCTCTGGGGAAAAGATGTTCCATATGGCGAAGGCAACAGCAGAGAAGGTTTCTTTCCTGGACCCATCAGTCAAAATTTTTTAACTGATAAAGTCTCTAACATCTTTACCCGGCCTGTTTGGATGGGATGGATTAGTGTGATGAGGGTAGGATCAGAGGGGATATTCAACAGGTTCTGACCAGTTCTGGAGAACCGATAGCGGAATTTTTCAATAGTTCGGCAAATACTACATCTGACTGGAGATTCTACAGAATCTTTCCCCTGCAACGCCTACCAAGCCATGCCCACAGAATCAGTAGTAAAAAAAATTGAATCCCACCGATAGGACGGTTCCTCAGATAACCTGACCCCATGTCATGTAGGGCTTCAATGATAATAATCAACATCAAACCAGCATCCAATGCAGCTCACATAGCAAACGTGTTACATGCCCCATTGTTGAGCCCAAAATTGCTCAGATGGTCACGTTCTACACCAGCTGTTGCTTCAAGGACAGCCCCATGTACAGCATTGGAACAGTCCATATGGGAGATGAACAAGGCATGAGTGACCCAAGTCAAGGCCTCACAATCTAGGAAGGAGCATAACTGAAGCACAGCAAAGAGATGAGCAAAGGTCTGCTTAGCCACAACTGCCACTTGCTCTTTAAGCAGAGGTTGGGTGCAGGATGACTGCGCTGTCCTCGACTCAAATGTGCACTGTGTCTGTCTAGGCAATGCAACCCTATTTGATATATGATACCCCTGGATACAGAGAACCACCCCCATAGCCACTCCATCTTACCAGGGTTCAGCTGAACCACTCCATCTTACCAGGGTTCAGCTGAAATTTATTCTACCTTATCCAGACCCCCACAATCTCCAAGCAAATTGCCACAAGGATTTTAAGTGTGAGGACCAAGTCACTTTTTACAATGCCCTTGTAACTTTGAATGGTCACTAAATGAATGGATGAAATTCAAGGACTATCTGAATGGTTTCTGAGTCAGCCTGTTGCACAACTCAGCCAGTTGTGAGTTCTTCTATCAACCACAGTCATTCCCAAAGCAAAGCAAACTTTGGGAAACACTTGTTTTCACTAGAGAAGGTATAGGGAAGCAAGCCTCCACAATGACAGGGTGCAAGTACTTGCAGGCAATAAGGTCATTGGGAAAGAATGGGAGTGGGCAGGATTATCTTCATCTCTCTGAAATTGCTAGCCACAAGACAACGGGAGGCACAATGCAGCCAGGGATTTGGGTAGATAGATTATGCACTGTTTACAGTCAAGAATTTGTTATCCAGAACTGTATTTTCAAAATTTGTTTCAAAGTTGGACCCTTTCCTTAACAAGATCAGTATTCTATTTTTTACTTATTTTTTTCAAAATTCACAAAGAGAAATTCATGCAAAAATGCTATACAACCAGATTCTCATATTCCATAGAGGACGGGATTTATCAAAGCTAGATAAAAAAGGAAACATATATAAACTTTGGTGATTTCTCAATAGACTACTGAGGGCATCAATGGAAAAAAGGAATATAGCTATCGTCAAACACTAATAAAATGCAGAACATCTAGAGTTGTTGATGTTAAACATTCCTGAACATTAATGAGCTCCTGCTCCAATCACACAATATAGTGGCAGAAGACTGAATGCTAAATTACTTTTTCCTATATTACTAAGTCCAACATATTTTAGCATTTGTGTGATATAACAAGTTACAATAAACTAGTAGGCAGAATGTTGTCAGACTAAAATTTGTTTTCTAATTGGATATAATAAATCCATTCCCCAATCTCCCTCAATCTTCTTGAAAAAGTTGAGTTCCTCACTGGTCAATTCTATTCATGCTGAATCTTTAAAATCCATACCTTTCTTAGAGCCCTCTAACCAACTTGTATTTTCCAAGTCAACCTCATCTTTCAGATCTGTCAGCAGCAAATTACATTCCAATCCTTCTAGTTGTAGAATTTGTTGTAAGGCTGTTACTTAAGTCTGATTGTCATCTTCAAATTGATTTAAAACCACAATTATGTTATCAAGCTTCTTATCCGCATTTTCAAGTTGGACTGTTCGAAGTTACAATGGCACTGAAAAAAGTGACATGACCATTTTTCACACTTGCAACTGTTTCACGGTCATTGCCACGGTCGTGTGACTAAAATTCAGACACTTGGCAACTGGCTCATATTTATGACGGTTGCAGTGTCTCGGATCACCTTTTGGGACTTTCTGACAAGCAAAATCGAATAGGAAGCCATATTCACTTAACAATTGTGTTACTGACTTTAACAACTGCAGTAATTCACTTACTAGCTCTACCAAGAAAGATTGTGAAATGGGACAAAACTCACTTAACAACTACTTTAACTTAGCAACAGAATGTTTAAGTTCAATTGTGGTCATAAGTCAAAGACTACCTGAAGAAACTCCAGTAGGCACGAACAATTCCTGGGGTTTGGGAAAACCCCCAAACCATCCTGGATAGCAGAAAAAGATATTAGTCATCCCTGAAGAAGATGGGACAAATGTTTCATGTGATTAACATTAAAAAAAAAAACGTATGGAATTCTTCAATGAAGAATTCAGAGTCTTTCTCATTACTCTGCTCTGAGTTGTGCAGCACAAGCCAGATATTTCAGCAGAGTATTCACTTCCTGTCTGATGGACTTATGGGACTGAAGAAGCCATATACATGTGTAGTTCATTTGGTTCATTTGTAGATCCTACATAAGGCAAAGCAAGCTGACTAAATCCTATTAACTGTTTATAAAGCCAAATGTGGAACAGTAATAGAAAAGCCCACAAATTCCTATTTCAAGGTCATTTTTAAAGAACTGACTAAAGTTATACCAATTGATATTGCGACTTTATTATCCACAGTCATGACAATATTCTTTCAATATTCAAAGTTTTTTTTAAAGTTATAGTGTACTTTTCACACTTGTCCTACACAAAAATCCTAAAATACAATCCCACAGCAACATGACTAAACAAAACATTGAAAGAACGTGGTAAGCAACCTTTAGCATGTTCCTTGTTGCAGCACATTGCACAACCCGATGAATAGTAAACATAAGCTATATTTTGCAGATGACGTGGAGTTGCACTCGTGACTGCCAGGATCCAAGATTACACTCAGCAACACAAAGTGTAAGCCAAGAAGTTGAAGCTTATGTTTATGAAGGATCATACTAACAAAACTGAAAGACAAATGTAAATATGCAGCTAAATCAGAAAAAAAATTCATCAAACAAAATTAAAATATTTGGGGGTTTTTGGCCAGGAAATTTTTGAAGGAAGACATCTGAAGTCAAGTTAACCAGCTTGTCCTTTATAACTTTATCCATGGACAAGCCAATTAAGTATCTATTCTTGACTATCCCATTAACCGTAACTCGAGAATAATCTGAAGCAGAAAACAAGGCAGGGGAAATATGCAGAGCATGGCTGTAGAATTCTTTCCATCCTTTGAATAGCAGTTTCACTCAGGGAGAGCGGCTTAAGAATGGAGGAGTCAACAGCATTCCAAGCCACTGCCCATAAGAGTTTTTTTCTGGTTCTTTTTTCCTCCTCAGCAGATCCTACCAGAAGAAATCCATTTGCAAATTCAATTGGGGGATGGGGCGGGGTTGGCTTCTCCCATCACATCAAATTTGGTTCTGTTCTGGAGAGATAACCTCTTAATAGACAGGTGGACAAACTCTCATACAATTTATTTTCAATATTCTATTGGGTTGGCAAGCATAAATACATAATACAGATTGAAATGTCAGTTTGACTATTAATGTTTTCTGCATTCTGCAGTTATATGGAATATTATTACTAAGTGCTGTTTTGACTTCAAGTACTATATAGGTTTTGTTCTATTTGTATCTAAAAAGTAATGTCATTCCATATAATTAAAATAAAGGAATCATTCAGAATGCTCATACTTGGAGTTTTATATTCTAAAGTGGTATACATTCAAAGTTAAGGCACTAAGCTAGAAACCAGGAGACTGTGAGTTCTAAAGGTCTGCCTTAGGCACAAAGCCAGCTGATTGCCTTTAGACCAGTCACTCCCTCTCTGTCCTAGGAATAAGTCTATGGAATAAGTCTTAAGTCCACATCCAAAATCTTGCCAAGAAAAATTGGAAACAATTGCCAAGACTGACTTGAAGGCACCAAAGAAAGCTTTTTCAAACCCTTAATTTTATATTTTCATCTATTATGACCAAACACTATTTTTATAAATTAGAAAAAAAGGCTTTCTTATTTGAATGATAATTTTTTTAGGCTAGAGGGTCAGAGAGATTACAAAACAAACGTAAATCTATTTTATGTATCACATTAATCCATTTAAATCACAAATGATTCATAACATCAAGACATATTCATTGCCTTACACAACACTGCCCAGAAATAATTTCACCAATAAATAACAGCCATGAATATCTAGATTCTATATTTAAACTCAGCTACTGAATCAGCTATAATTGGCTGGGTTTGCACACAAATCCAAAGAAACCACAATCCAGTTTTGTGTGGTATGTGAATCTGGCCTTAATATCATTACTTTCCAGATTTCTTCCCTATAACAGGGATCCCAATCCCTGTACCATCGCCCACTGCCAGGCTTTGAGCCCTTTGGAACCAGGCGACAGAAGTGGCAGGCATTTGCGTGTGCATCGCCACTTGCTTGAGTAGTCGGCAAGCATTGGCACACAGACTCCATTTGCACAAGTGGAGGGTGCGCATGGCCACTTCTCATGCAAATGGAGCTGCATGCATGGGCTTGCCCGCTACTCATGCAGAACCATCTCCTCTCCCCCTCCCCTTCAGCTGGTCTGCAAAGCCAGAAAAGGTTGGGAAATTCTGCCCTATAAATATGTAAAATACTGGTGTTGGATTCAAGGGAGATGTTTAAATGCTCCATTGAGTATTCTTACTCCTTACAATCAACAGTCTAAAAAATCTTTTTAATTGAACTAGTTGTTTTTATATTTCCTTAATACAAATTGTTCAAATCAATATCCTTTGATTGACAATATAAAATACCCTCAAAATATCTTCTTCAAGTATTGTACCACTAATATACAAGTCTTACAAATTAGTCTCCATCTGCTCAGAGGTTTACTTAAAGCAAACTGTGTAATGAGAAGTCAGGAGTCACCATTGTTAGTTTTAATAATGAAAATTAGAAAGAAAGTTTACTAATTGGAGATGGCGTATATAACCCAATATAAGCTATTTGTCTTTATTAGAAGCACAGGACGCTAATAAAACTTAAGTTTCAGAGAAAAAAGTATCAAACCTATGAAAAACAGATTGAATTTACTATAATGTGTGGGTTAAAAAGGGCATTTGAGCTCACCTAGAGGAATTATTTGCCAGAGAGCCACTTATTTTAGTTTATTACAGGTTGAAAAGTTTGTGTAAGACAGAGAAAGTTGATTTTGAAGATGCAACAAACAGTTTATATGTAATATTTGCCTGTACCATGAAATAACAAGCAATAGGTAAAGGTAAAGGTTCCCCTCGCACATATGTGCTAGTTGTTTCCAACTCTAGGGGACAGTGTTCATCTCTGTTACAAAGCTGAAGAGCCACTGTTGTCCGAAGACGTCTCCGTGATCATATGGCTTGCATGATTAAACGCCGAAGGCGCACGGAACACTGTTACCTTCCTACCAAAGTGGTCCCTATTTTTCTACTTGCATTTTTACATGCTTTCGAACTGCTAGGTTGGCAGAAGCTGGGACAAGTAATGGGAGCTCACTCCTTTACATGGTGCTAGGGATTCAAATTGCTGAACTGCCGACCTTTCTGATCTTCAAGCTCAGCATCTTAGCCACTGAGCCACAGCAATACTTTGCCTTTTTAATCATTAGCTGACAGATCCTGAAGAGAAATATAACAAAGATTATATTAGAATTATCTAAATAATATGAACCTCATCTGATCTTAAATTTCCATTCAATGATTAAAATATGCTTAAAAGATTAAAATATAATCATTGTAAAAATATATTAATACATTATTACATCACATGAGGCCATTCCCTAGTGTCTTTCTAGTGATTTCAAGTCAGTTACATGTGACTGGTTATCCTTGTGTGAAGTATCAGATTTATGTTCTCTGCATACATCCAATTTTCTAGTGACCAATAAAAAGATCTCCCAAGTAGCCACCCATAATGTTTAAATATAGTATAATTTTAAAATCATTATCATTAGTTCTTTGTGACTAAGAAATGCATTTACCAAAAATGTCACTCAGCTCTACTAATTGGGATAACTATGGTTGTCAAAACATAGAGGTATTGATTCTCAACTTTTAACTCATGGCAAAATTGCAGAGAATTACACATAGAATGAGTAAATAGTACATACTTAATGACACATCAGAGAACTATATATTATAGCTTTTATAGTAAGAGCTACTTACAATATTAAGCTCTATATTTATAGTTCTTTACAATGGAGATAAATCCCAATTGCAGAATATGACTGTTCCACTTCTGTCCTAAACACAGTGCAGAGAATATCTCACTAATTTTATTTTAGCTATTTTTCAAATAATACATGTTCAGAATTTCAAAATGAAGGTCCCAGCATTTAGGAACATAGAAGGGTGGGGTTTAACAAAAAAAGTGTAATATATATTCTTCATACCAAAGTAATTTATAATTGTAAAATCCAGTATGTCTATAGAAATTGCAACCATCCCTTTGGAATGGAAGAATATCCTATATACATATTAGTAAATGACTGTCTCTTAATTGGAATTAAAAGGGCTGTGATAGCTCCAATTGTGCATAAAGCTAGTTACTTTAGGGAAGCACAAGAAACCGAGCACTCAGAATCACAATAGGCTTACTTCATTTCAGTAGTTTAGTGACATTAATTAACTTTCTGCTGGTTATGCATTAAAACACTGAATGAGGATCATATATCCTATTAAAAACCTGTCCTATACTCAAAATATAGACATCTAAGCTCTATAAAAACTGGGACTTAAAAGGTACATATTACCACACCTTGCTCCAACGTGTTCCATGGGAATTACTATCGTTATTCCAAGTTCAAAAGAAAACACTTGTGAGGTCACTTTTGATACATCCATGACCGGATCAAGGATCTTCAAACTTGACAGCTTTAAAACTTATGGACTTCAACTCCTAGAATTCCTCCTTCAGTCATGTTAGCTCAGGAATTCTGAGAGTTGAAGCCCACAAGTCTTAAACTTGCCAAGTTTGAACACTCTTGACCCGAATGACTGAGAATCTTTCATAGACACCTGTGAGGCGGCTAACTCGATAGGCAGTAAACAAATGTCGGCAAATATGTATTTTAACCAACCCTTTCAATACCTGTCCACTACAAAAGTTGTACTAAAAACTCCATTGTGTGTTATCAAACCTAAGAATAACAGAATCGGGAGGGACCTTGTAGGTCATCTAGTCCAACCCACCCACCCCCGCCCAAGCAGGAGCCCTACACCGTTTCTGACTGATGGCAGTCCAATCTCTTTTGAAAGCTTCCAGTGATGAAGCTCCCCCAGAACATAGCCTAATTTATTTATTTATTTTGTAAAAAGATTTTGAAAAAAAGATCGCCTGGATGGTGAGCTCGATCGACATCGCTACTCTTCCGGCAAGGAACCAACGCCAAACCAGCGAACCGAGAAGGTGGTTCGCCCCGTCCGAGGTTCGAGCGAGGAAACGCTACCTCCGGCCTCGAGTTATAATGAGCAGAAAGAGGAAGCCCGGAATCACTCGTGACGCGAGAAGGAAGGAGAAAAAGGCCGGAACAGCGTTCTTCGCAGCGCCCCCTCCGGCCGCGTTGGGTCGCTCTGCTCCGGAGTCCGCTTCGGCCTGACTTGGAGCTTGGCGGACTCCTCCTCCTCCTCTTCCTCTCGTGTGTGTGTGACTCTCCGTCTTAATCCTCCCCCCATTCCCCTCAGCTTCTGCCGGGAGGATCAAGATGGACGGGGTGCGACGCTGTCTGGCGGTCGACTGAGGAAAGGCCTCCGAAAACTGAGGAGGAGGAGGAGGAGACGACGGCGGCGTGGGGAAGCCCGGGCGCCGAGGTGAGCTAGTCTCTGAGTCGGCGGGAGAGGAGCCCCGCGTTTGCCGGCCTGGTAGCGGTGTTTCCTGAGCCACCTGGCCGAGATGCCCTGCGAGGCCTGCGGCTGGCGGAGAACGCGAGTGCCGCGGCGTGACGGTGTAAGGGAGCTCCGGGGGGATGAGTTTGATTCTTCTGGGACGCGCGGGTCGGTGGGGCAGATGGCTGTGGTAGAGATTCCGCAGAGCCTCAGCTGTTAGGCGGTGGTTGGTAGGCCCGGAAAAAAAGAACTGGGCTTGGGCTTGACGGACGGAAGGGAAGGGAAGGGAGCGAGATAACTTGCTGGGCCCATAGCGAGGTCATCTGTGTAAAGAAAGGGGGTTGCTCGGATCGGGGGGGAAGAGGCTCAGGGGCTTCTCGGCCCTCTGCTTTGGGAGTTTTCAGGGGTAGGAAACAGACCTGGAGACGGTTCCCGGACGCTGCTTCCGGCTTGTTTTAAGGGGGAGGGTGGGCAGAGTAAACAAATATCTATAGGTTAGCCCGGTATTTGTTGGATCTTGTTATAAGCGGGCTTGTATAAATGGGTTCAGTGAACGTATGAAAAACTTCCTCCTAGGCGTGAAGTCCTTGTAGTCATATCATCCAGCGATCGTCTGGGAAATTTGGGGTTCTTTCCAGACTTAGATTTTCTTTTTTTTCTTTTTAAGCTTAGAGGTAGAACCTTCGGTACAGGTAGTCCTCGACTTATGACCACAACGGAGCCTAAAATTTCTGTTGCTAAGAGAGTTTTGCCCCGTTTTATGACTTTTCTTGTTAAGTTAATCGCTGCCCTTGGTAACACGGTTGGTAAGTGACTCTTGGCTTCCCCATTTTATTTTGCCTGTAAAATGAAGGCTGCAAAAGGTGATCCCATGACCCTGGAACATTGCAACCATCATACATATGAGTCAGTTGTCAAGTATCTGAATTTTGATCATGTGCCCATGGGGATGCTGTAACAGTTTTAAGTGTGAAAAATGGTCATAAGTCACTTTTTTCAGTGCTATTGTAACTTTGGTCACTAAATGAGCTGTTGTAAGTTGAGGACTACCTGTATGGAAAACAAGGCTTACCATACTACCGTTTTGCCCATTCTTCCATGTTTATTTTGTTGGGTAGAGTATGTGCAGTTTATTTCTTGATTATTTTTATATGGAGATGCAGGTGTATTGGGAAGTCGGTCATCTCAAAAAGTATATAAAGGTAGTCCTCAACTTAGGACCATAATTGAGCCCAAAATGTATGTTAAGTGGGAAATTTGTTAAGTGATTTTTGCCCTCTTTTATGACTTTTCTTGTTACATTTATTAACGGAAGTTGTTAAATTAGTAACCCGGTTGTTAAATGAATCTGGCTTCCCCATTGTCTTTGCTTGTCGGAAGGTTGCAAAAGGTGATCACATGACCTTGCAACTCTCGTAAATATAAACCATCTGTTAAGCATACAGATGTAAATCATCTGGGATGGTGCAATGGTCATAAGTGTGGAAAATGGTTATAAGTCGCTTTTTTCAGTGCTGTTGTAACTTTGAACAGTCACTAAATGAACTCTTGTCAGTTGAGGATTACCTGTACTTTCCTCAATAAAAATTGTGTACTATTGGTATCAATTTTTCCTGATTCAGTTTTGTTGGTCATACTTCATACGAACAATCAGTATACAGGTAGTCCTCGACTTACAGCCACAATTGAGCCCAAAATTTATGTTAAATGAGACATTTGTAAAGTGAGTTTTTCCCCATTTTACCACTTTTTTTTGCCTCAGTTGTTAAGTGAATTATATCAGTTGATAAATTAGTAACTTCTTGTTAAGTGAATCTGGCTTCCCACTTAATTTTGCTTGTCAGAAGGTCACAAAAAGTGATCACATGACCTTGGAACAGTCATAAATATTGAAGTGCCATATATGAAGTGCCAAGCATCGGAATTTTGATTACATGATCACGGGGATACTGCAAAGATCGTAACTGTGGAAAAACTGTCATAAATCACTTTTTTCAGTGACATAACTTTGAACAATCACTAAGTGAACTGTTTTAAGTCAAGAATTACCTGTAAAGTATAATTGAAACTTTTTCTAAGCATCACTTGTTTAAATCTAAATATTTATACTCTTAGAAGCCAAAAGAGCTTTATTGACCACATGCAGCAAAATCCTATATATATTTAGAAATAAGCCCTTGAATTCAATAAACTTCCCGACTTTAGCTACTGCTACAGCATGTTTAAGTCCAACTGATATTTAATCATATATTTTTAACCTGATCCTAAAATTAAGACAACACAGAATGAACATTAAAGCATTTATTGAAATAAAACTTAGAAAGATTATATAACAGTTTTTATTCTAGAAACTGAATTTTGATTACAAAAAATTACAAGTGGTTAACTTTATAAAGTGTCTACAGACACTACAACTTTGGCAAAGAAACACTGCAGTTGTGGCATAAAACAATCTGTTATTGGGCTAAAGACTTGGGTGTATTTGGGTTCTGGTAGTTATGTTGAAAGGCAACATACTAACAGCATAAAAAGAAAAACCCCTTCTCTCAAAGCACAGAATGTATTAGATTTCATGATGTAAAACTATTACATGGAAAATTGAAATTAAAATTGAAGTGCGCATTATCTTATTTTTATTTAATTTTTAAATTAAACTATATAATTTCAAAAAGAACCCAAGGTAATGTAGAAAAACATTTAAAACTGTCATAAAATTAATATCAAAGCAACAGAACATTTGATTGGGAAAATTATAATGTATTTTGTATGTCGTTCCTGCTGTTAAGCAAACTTCATTATAATTTAAGATGATATTTTTTAACCCTTGAAATGCTATTTATTATTTTTTTCTCTATCAATAACTTATAATAAAATAATAAATAACTGCATAAACATCAAATATTTAATACACTATTGTAATATTAATATATATTGTATATATATAATATATATTTCTGGTATTGTCTTAGATATCTGAAATAGCTAAATTGAATGCTGCTCTTCTGTCACAATTTAAAAATTTTATAGTATAACAATCTTGTTTAGATTTCTGGCTCCCACTTTGAAATTTGTAGGTACCATTATCATAATAGCTAGATCAAAATATAGGACCAGACTCTTAGCTTCTTACATTCCTAGTGAAGATTTCTAAAATGTATAAATGTTAGCAGAACCTTTGCTGCTCAAATACTGTTCATTTACAATATTTCAAGCATATTCAAGAGGTGGGATTCTACTGGTTTGGCCCGGTTCTGCTGAGCCAATAGTTCTGAAGACCAGCCGAGACTGAACTGGTTCGCTCAGATGATCTGCTGTTGGGCCCACCCACCTGCCAGGTTCTCATACTGACCTTTATTTCGTGCGTTTGAAGTGCAGCTTCTTTGTGCGGCCCAGCAGATTGCCGTGCGTCAGCTGTTGAAAACACAGGGAGAGTGCGGGATTGCAAGAGGTATTAGGAGAGCCTCTGCGCGTACACAAAGCACTCCTTTGGTGCCTGCATGCACACAAAGTGCACCCACCAAGCCACACCCACCAAACCACTTTGAAACCTATCACTGATTTCAAGTGCACTTTTTCCAAATGATTCTGAAGCATTGCAGAGTTAATTTATTGGAGTGCAGAATATATCATACTAATAACACACATACTTATTGTGATAAAATTAAAGAGTACTAACAGAGAAATTAACTACAAATCTTTTTTTTTTTTTTTAGGTGAAGATTGCAAAACAATTGGATTTCTTCAGAATAGAAATTTGATTTGGCTGGAACTATTTGACTGGATTTTAAAAAGAATTTTGGTTTCTTTTTAATTTAAAAACACACTATTTTAAAATCATGGCAGATGTGGATCCAGATACATTGCTTGAATGGCTGCAGATGGGCCAGGGGGATGAAAGAGACATGCAGCTGATAGCACTTGAGCAGTTATGTATGCTGCTGCTGATGTCAGACAATGTGGATCGGTGCTTTGAAACGTAAGTAGTTTTTTTTTAATGCTTGTTTATGTCAGATACTCAATTTGATTTTTATTGTGCTGAAATATTCTGGGAATGTGTGACAAACATTCTTTAGGTTGCACTGATATAGAAATCTCGATCAATGTTGACAATTCTTTGAAAACAGTGGTGTTAGAAAGATCAGTAATACCAGCTATAATGTGCTGTTCTCATTATAAAATGGCTTGTGCTCATATCAAAAGTAATACAGGTTCAAGAAGAACAGATAAAACCCCCTATTAGGGCCTGCCTTGTGGTGATAAGAGTGATGAAGTTTGCGTATTTCTATGCTCTTATTGTATCTTCCAAATGTTGGCTGGTGGCCCAGTTCAGATTGACCTAAACCCTCATTCTGAGTTGGGCTTGTTTGATGAAGTTGTCTGAAGCATTATCTTGTTATGTTATCTGGGAGGTATTTGAAGCTGTTACTCTTGAGAAAGTAGCGAAGATTCTTGGTGCTGTGGGCATGACCATCTGCGTTTTAGATCCATGCCCTTCCTGATTAGCTAATGCATCCTGGGAGAAGGTATGTAAGTGGAGCCATGCAGTGAGTGGTAAATGCTTCTTTGAGAGATGGGATGATCCCACTGGCTCTGAAAGAAGTGATAGTCTACTTCCTCTGAAAGTATCAAAGGAATGCCACAGATCCAGACAATTTCTTTCCAAAATTTCTTTCTGAGGAAGGTTATCGAGAAAGCAGATAACCTGTCATTTCCTCCTGATGGAAGCAGACTATATGAAACTCAATTGATCAGGTTTCAGACCACGATATAAAATTGAGATAACTATGGTTGCTCTTGTCAATGAACTCTGCAAACACATCGTGGAGATATGTGGATCTAACTTAGTTTTTCTTGAGCTCTTAGCTGTCTATGACACTGTTCAGATGGTTTTATGAATGGTGGCATCAGTTTAGGGAGTTCTAGGCACTGTTTTCTCTTCCTCTGGAAGTTCCAGTCTCTGTTAGGAGACAGCAATCTTATCCAAGAACTGTGCTTAAAGTGCCTCACTGCTCCCCCTCTTCAAATTCATTGAAGGGCATCATCATTAACATAGGGTGTGGTATCATCTGCTTGGGGTCAGAATGAGTAGAGCCTCCAATTGATTTCACTAAAGAAGATTTCACTTATAGCCATTTTATCATTTTATTAAGTTTTAATAAAATTAAAAAAATAAATTGCTTTGTACTGCTTGTGTTTTTTCTTCTTGTTGTATGCTGCCCAGCATGGCAAGGTCTCTTTTGAGCAACTATATATTTCAGCTGGAGGCAAACAAAGTAATTTATTTCTTGGGAAGTACCAGGGTATAATAGGACTTCTACAGAAATCTTTGGGAATCCTTTTATTCTTGAGAGTTTGCCTTGCTAGCATATGTTCACATCAGATACAGCAAAAAAATAATCTTGTTGTACAGCTTTTCTGAACTATATATGGACCAATAGAAGAAAAAATGTGAATTCCATTCCAGACATCGTGGGAGGATAAAAATCAAATGATAAAAATGTTTTTTGCTTTCAGTCTGTTTCTACTGCCATCTACCCTGCTCTCAAATGCTTAAAATCTTCGTTTTTTAAGGTTGCTGTTAAGGACAATATTCATTTAGAAGAACCTTACATGCTGATATCACAGCTGCTTCTTGGCATAGTTGTTAACAGAATTATGGTTTAGTTGTTTAATTTGGAAATGAGTTATTGTGGGCAGGCCTCTGCAGTATATTTTAAATCATATTTACTATGATCCAAAATTTAACCATCTTAATTTTTATGACACTTATAATTACTGAAACTGTTGATTCATTAAAACCTTGAAGATTTAACATATATTTTCTGCTTCAGAATAAGAGAACTTTTTAAATTTGCAGGTAGTAAAATTTATTTGTATTACAGCAACATTGTTAGGAGGTTTTTTAGTGGCGATAGTTCCTATTTTTATTACCTGCATCTAATAGGAAGTAAATTTTGTGAAAAAAGATCTTGGGAAATGACCAAAGGAGAAGTTCAACCTGAATTCCTTGTCTTTTTAAAATATATTTTACAGTATTTTACAATATTTTATTTAATTTCTGCCCTCAATATTGCATTTTATTTATTTGTTAAACAGCAGATATATCAAAATCAATGGAAACAATAGAATAGTTGAAAGGAAGTCACATAATTAGCTGAGTATTATAGCTTTTTTTTTATTAGAGCCCAAATATTGTGTGAATAGAGACTGGTAGTGGCTGATAAACTCTCATAGAAATTCAAAGGAGAAACCAAGGCAAAATAGTGTGTGTTTGTGTGTATAGAATATAAATCAACAGTAAGCAACAAAAACTCAATGGTAGCTTTCACTCAATGTAAGGGCAAAAATCCCTCTGCAAAGGGGCTGCTTTGGTGTCTTTTAAATATAAAATGAGCTATTTTATTTAATACATTTGCTGTTAAAACTATGTTGACAGAAGTACCACAGACTAAACAAAAATATATTTTATATTCTGGAATTCAAAGAAAATTTGCCTGAATCCATGTTGTTTGATTTATAAAGTACTGTTTTGTAGAACTGTTGACTTTCATAGTAATGCTGATATTCATTTTAGTCATTCTGACTTGTTAAAATTGGTGTTAGTCATCTTTCAGTAGCAGTGATTCAGAGACTGATTCATTGTCATTATAGATTTCTCTCATAGCATCATTTGAATATTTTAGGTATTATGTGACCCAGTTATAATTATTAGGCTGAAAAGTAATTGTTTCTTTAAAAAAAACTTTATCAACTGTGTTATTATTACTGAGTCTTTTTATTGTTAATGATTTTTTTTAATCATTGGAGTGTAGTAAGTGCTTTGGACAATAGAGTTGGGAATGCTTTTTAGTAGAAGGATATATTCCAATGAACAAAACTGATTTATAGAAAATCCATACAGGTTGGATATATTGTAGGCCATTCTGGGATTCAAAAGCATTTAATAAATGTGTAACATCGTTATGTAGGACAACAGCATATATGTGGAACATCCTTTTTTCCACAATGACATATAACCAAGCACTATTCTGTGGCATCTACGTCAGGTATTAAATAATGTACAAGTTTTTGAGCTCTTTAAAATTGATAGTTAAAAGATAGTACTGTAAATTTAAAATGTAGGAGAAAAAGGGAGGTCAATGTTCAGACCATTAATCTACAGTCACTGAATGCTAAGTGTGGGCTACATATTTTCAAATTAAACTGTAGAGTTTTGAAGAGATAGTGGATTGTTCTAGCTTCCTCACACAAAGATGCTTCAATAGGCACCAGAAGGAAAAGTTGGAAATTGAGGAACATATAAGTCAAATAACTATTTTGATGGGATATTGCACATGTTTAAATTGCAAGTTTAGCTTTTTGTTTGTCTAGACTGAGCTAAAAGAGAACAAATTAAATTTCTGTAAACATTTATTTAATAAAATGTATACTCCATGCACTGCAGCAGTGGCTTTTATCTATCAGCAAGTGAACCATCACATTGTCATCAGTTAAAAGTTTTCAAGCACAGGTACTCCTGGACTTATAACCATTCATTCAGTGACTGTTCAAAGTTATGGTGACTCTGAATGAACCTGTCCAAAAATTACAATCATGGCAGTTCCCCCTGATCACCTGAACAAAATTAAGATCTTGGCAGTTTGCTCCATTTATAACTGCACGGGTCCTTCAGCTCCCTTTATTTACCTATCTCTCCCATCTATGCTCTTTTGACCCTCTGTATACCGTGGTCCCTGCCATCCCTGCCAACCTTCACTATTTTCCTTCTCCCACAGCTGACCAAGCATGCCTGCCCTGGTCTTTCACAGATAGCTGCTAGCTGCACAAGGCTTTCTGCCTCACATCACACAAACACTTTGGGGAAGATTTATTTATCGTATTTACTGCTTCCCATCTTGTGGTTTAAGACAGCACTCTGAGCTTAAGATGGCCTCACATGGCCACCAGCTGCTGTGCAAAGGGCCAGACATGCCTCATCATGGGAGCAAGAAGATGGTGAAGATCAACTGGTGGTTAGGCCTGGGGTGAAGCAGCTGTGGTTTCTTGGGGCAGGAAGAAGGCTCTTTGTACCATGTTGCTGGGCTGGATTTGTACTTGAGGCTTCCATGCTGAAACTCAGGGGCTCTTTCAGTGTGAAGCCCAGCCCCAAACTGGTGCAAAGGGATTTTTGGCACACCGTAGTTCTGGATTTGAAAGAATCCCTGAATCACAATGTGAAGCCTTTCACAGCAAGAAGCCTAGCCTGGCCCAACCACATGGCAGAAAGAAGCTTCTTGGTGTGCTGTGGTTCTGAGGCAGCAAGAAGCTATTTTGCACCACACTGTTGGATTGGACTGGTCTAGGCTGGGCTGGGCTTCCAGGGCTAGCTGCAACTTGAGGATTTTTGCAGTATCATAGCCACTATATGCCAAGAAATGGCACATTCTTTTCCTGGCCTCTGCCACTTGTACATGTTCTCTTTCCTCCGTCTTCCTGAGGTCACACCACACTGCAGCATTGCCTCAACTGTCACATGATCTACACCACCCCTGCCATCCCCAACTCCATGCAATGCTCCTACACTCTTTACCTGGGAACTTCCTGCTTAAGCCTCACATTTGAAGTTAACGTCAGCAACTGGGACTGCCAGTATCACTAAGCAAGATGGTCACATGCCATTGCACTTTACAGGCACATTGTTTAGCAATGAGAATTCCTGTCCCAATTGTGGTTTTAAGTCGAGGACTACCTGTAATCCTATAAATAGTTCTGAGTAAAGCATATTGTAGTAATCTATGATGGAAGTTTTAAAAAGTGATGCATTTGGCACTATATTCTCTAACTCTTAAGAAAGTCACAACTCATATACCTGCCTCTATTGGTCAAAGACCATTTTGTCACTGATTCCACCTATTGTGCAGTATTTCTGAGTTCAGGAGAACCTACAATTTATACGCCCACTTCTTTAGGGAGAGTGTAACCCATCTTGCTCTAGAATAAGGGTATCAGAAAATCCATGGGTTTCTGGACAAGTTGTAGTTGGGATTCAACTTTGGAATCCATCCAGATCCTTATAGGATAACTACCAGGTGAGAACACTGCATCATCTGCAATATTAAGGGTAGAAAATAACATTTTAATATTCCTTGTGGATATCTCTCCAATTCTGATGGTAGTATCAGCTGGTAGGTAGGAGCTTTCTATTGATGTCCAATTACATGGGAGTGGGGGTGAGAATTCCATGCTGGAATGATCAGCTGCTTAAACAGTTCTTCCATACTAATAGTGATTGGAACTGCCACTTAATATGGAATTTAAACCATTGCACAAGTAATTCCAACTGTTAACTCTTTGTAGGCAACCCAGAAGGGTGCATGATTTGGGGATCAACCAGATAGGCAGGTGCTATTGATGGGATCTGCAAGAATGATCCTATGTTTTTCCTCTTGACTTTGAACCTTAACTATAAAGCATCCAGAGTCCTCCAGGAACTTTTGTAGCTATCCAGCTACTTTTTTCTTCCAAAAGTTTCCCTTGACAGGAAAGGATGATAAGCAGTTATCTCACAATAATTTCAAAATATTATCTTTAAGCAGGGAAGAATCACTACTATCTACAAGGCAGCTGGCACTATCTTTTCTCTCAGAGGGATCATTGATTGTCTTCCAAATCCAACTCTCATCCCAAGTATCACCAATCAGAAAATCCAGGGATGGCAAGGATCCAGTCTGCAGATGGCTTTGTTCATACCATAGAGGACCTTTCCCACATTATCAGAGATATCATCTACTTAATATGTAGCAAGTAATTGTTAGATATCTTACTGACATCTAAACTGGTCTGTCATCACTGTAACTTACGACAATTATTTCCATTGCGCATTGTGAATAAGTACTGTCCTTAATTCTGTCATAAATCAGTTTTACTGGATAATACTGCCTTCTAACATAATACTATGGAATTATCTTATTTTCACATGATTTAGTGCTTTATAGGTTATTATGTATTCTTTTATCTTGTCTTGTTTATTTTTCTGACCTGGAATTGAAAAACTTTTTCAGTGTTGCCTAGGGAGGCTTTCTCTTGCCGCATGCCAAGTTACTTATTCTGAGTTTGGTAGCGCCTTCATAATAGATCTGGAAGAACAGGAAGTTATTCCTGCTTAATTCTATGAATACAGAGAATTCTGTGTCAGCAGAATCCTATTATTGGATTTCATCTGTTATGTGGGAAAGCCATGGCAGCTGCATTGCACAAAACAGCTTTTACAATAGTAATATGTTTTGTTGGATAATTTCATCTTTCTCAAATTAAGTTTTCCTTATTTCCTTTCCGTATTTAAGTTATGGCTCAAATACTTTTTATAGCCTTGTTATGAGCCATAACCCTACGTGAAATTGTTAAAGTACAATCTGCCTATTTTGCTCCAATGTTGTTGCTAAATTTAAAGCATTTGTCTCCTTAAATAAAACAATTTAAGTTTTAAGAAACATTCCCTTTTTAAAAAAGTCTTTCAAGTGGGAAAAAAGCCAGTCTTTGTTCAAGTAGCTAAATTAAAAGTTAATTTGAATAAGTCACAATTGGAAGATAGTGTTTTTATATAGTGAATAAAAAGAATAGCAGAGAAACATGTTGGAATTACATGTATGATATGTAAACAAGATTCTATTTCATATAAAAAGAAGCTATGAAAATTAGTTTTTGTTTATGTATACATTTTAGATACAGATTGTTTCCAAATTTGTTTTCCTGACAATGAAAAAAACTCCTATTGGGATATTAAATTCTGTGTGGCCTATTTCTCTGTGTATTATTCCCAGATCTCCAGAGATTTGGAACATCTGCCTTACTGCTGTCTGGTGTACTATTCAATAATTTCTGCTATATGATACTGATGTAGAATTAATCTTTTTTTTCTTCAAAGCAAGTCATTCAAAGAAGTTAAACTATTAAATTCACAGTGAGATATTAATTTATAGGTATCTATTATTTTGTCTTCTTGTGTGTATCTGTTGTGTAGTACACAAAGATAAACTATATTATGGTTCGGAACAATCTGAGAACCATAGTTTTATATCTTCAATTATAAATATTGGCTTTTCCAGTGCAACTGGAAAATATTTCTGCTTAAGGTTAAGGATTCTCAATTTTTGTGATCCTTTATGTACCACAATTCTTTATAACACACATTGCTTTCTTACTTTGAACAGATTTTTTTTGCTTTTTCACTTTGCATTAGAATGCAAATGAATACAGGTTTAATAGCAAGTTATGCTCTTGCAACCCATACAACCAAAATATTGTAAGATTTATGATATGCAGTTCATCTTTAAATATATATACTGCATTTAGTCCCATGTTTGGCCCATAATTTTGGAGAGTAGCCCTCCTACAAACCATCCAAAATCATTGGGAGTCAGGCAATATATAGATTTAATAAATCATCATAATGCACAAAGAATGATTTAACTGTCTAATAGAAATTGTATTAATTTGATATAGAGAAAGTAGACGGATCATTGGGAAAATGTCTCATCAGCATAATAGAAATTAGAATACACACACACGCCATATTGTGTTGCCCTATATTATTTTATTAAAATGTTTTATATTTTATCCCTCAAAATGAAGCTTTCTCAGAGAAGTCTACACTTTAAATTGATTTTAAAATTAAATTATCGGATAAAAAATAACATGCAAATAATATTAATTGTATTCATTTAGTCTCAATATTAATCTTATAAATATCGGTAGGATAAATATGAACAGTGGAGAATGAATTCACAATTGATAGATTGTATTTTTTTCTTTCAGATGCCCCCCTCGTACTTTTTTGCCAGCACTATGTAAAATTTTTCTTGATGAAAGTGCTCCTGACAATGTATTGGAGGTAACAGCTCGTGCCATAACTTATTATTTGGATGTATCAGCAGAATGCACTCGTCGGATCGTGGGAGTAGATGGTGCTATCAAAGCACTTTGTAATCGTTTAGTAGTTGTGGAACTTAACAACAGAACTAGTCGAGACTTAGCTGAGCAATGTGTAAAGGTAGGTTTGTATTTTTCATTTATCACCAAAAAAAGCTATAAAGCAGGGGTGTCAAATTGTTGGCCCGTGGGCCGGATAAGTCACACAGACCATGCCCACCCCAGCTCTGCGAATGGAAAAAACATTGCAAAATGTCTGATGTGGGCAATGCGATGCTGCGAGTTTGACACCTGTGCTATAAAACATGTTTTCAGTAATATGTATGTAGACAAGAATTTAGTTGCTTTAAACTGAGAGTTTTGCTAATAGATACAGTATTTGCAAAAGCATATACTCATTTACAACCTACAATTAAAGCCTTAGTGTACAAACTATGCTCCTCTATAGCTTTACAGGTGATGCTTTTTATTCATGAAAATTCATCAGTATAGAGAAAACACATAGTATAGTATTGAAAAGTCCTGCATGTGCACTTCTGCATGTGCAGAAAACCCTTATAATATGCACATAGAGATGTACACATACTTAGGATTGTTTGTTCTGTTTGGATTATATAATAATTTCATGGCAATGTTCATTCCGATTATACTACAGAAAATAAGGATCTCCAAGAAAATAAGGATCTCCAAATTACATACCAAGTATATTAGTTAATCAGCTTTGCATAGAGGCATTGCCTAATTTCAACTAAAATATTTTCAAATCGTGATAGAAGACAGTATAATATTTTGCCAGCATTAAATGCAGATTTTGAGGGCATGCTTAAGATCTTGTCAGCTGGTGGGGACTTTCTGCAGTAGATCCTGCTCTATGGAATATCACTGCTTGGAGATTAAAATGGCCCCAACCCTGTTGGCTTTTCATAGGGCTTTAAGAACTTGGCTGTGTTCCTGAGCCTGGGGGGCTGAATGTGTTAAGAGCTCAATTTCTTGGCTTTATTATTAAATTGGCCAACTGTCTTGGCATCCATGTATATTTATTTTGGATGCTTTTATTGTTTTAAAAATGCTTTTTATTGTTTTAATTATTTTTATAGCATTGGAATTGTAAGCTGCACAGAATCACTGATGAGATAGGTGGCTATGGAAATTGAATGAATGAATGAATTTGAAAGCATTCTTGATTCATTACTCCAAATATACTCTTGTATATAAGTTTGTTATTGCTTGGACATCAGTCCTGCCTAATGTCTTATATGTAGTCTTTGATTTATGACCACAATCGAGTCCAAAATTTCCATTGCTAAGCAAGGCAATTGTTAAGTGAGTTTTGCCCCATTTTATGACTTTTTTTGCCACAGTTGTTAAGTGAATCACTGCAGTTGTTAAGTGAATTCTGTGGTCATTAAAAAAAATCTGGCTTCCCTCAGCAGCATACAAAGAAAATGCATATAAAATGTTCTATAGGTGGCACTTACCCCCTTCGAGATTAGGGAAAATGTATTCTAAAATGAGTCCTATATGTTGGAAACATTAAAAAAAGAGGGAACATATTATCATATGTGGTGGTCTTGCCCTGAGGATCGAAAATATTGGCTTAAAATCAAAGATTGGCTACAGGAAATCACCAATAAATAATTAGACCTAGAACCAGAACTCTTCCTATTGGGGATCTTCAAAAAAAATATATAAAGAACACAAAATACTTATTATTACATATATTGACTGCTGCCAGGATTGCCTTTGCCCAATATTGGAAACAGCTATATATACCCACAGAGAAACTGGTTATACAAAAAGTTATGAACTGTGCTGAAATTGGTAAATTAACGCTGAGTTTAAAAGATAAAGAAGCTTCAATATTTCATAAGATGTGGGAACAATGGTATAGCTGGATAGATTGAAGATAGATTAAAGATAGGTAATTATTAAATATAAGTAATAGAATAAGAATGTAATTATGCATAAATTAATACCTATAAATAATGCACGAATTATTGTTATATGATAAGCACTACAAATTGCTGTTATTGAGTGATATATTTCTTATGTTTTTAATGTAATAAAAGTTCAATAAAGTCTATTTTTTTAAAAAAAAAACTGGCTTCCCTCATAGACTTTGCTTGTTGGAAGCCAGCTGAGAAGGTTATAGATTCAGAAGTGCAGAATTTCATTATGACATTTCTATAATGTGCTGATGTTTTCTGTTTAGAGCTTATTGTCATTTCTTTTGCCATCTTTTCCGTATGGACGCAAGTAATTTCAGTTGCTATGATATTTAATAACATGACTTGTTCTTTCACCTTAAAGAAAACTGTTGATTGGTAAAGACTTGTTCATTTAAAAAATATTGATTCAGTAAATTAAGAGAACTTTAGGAGTACTGTATGGAGGTTTTTTTGCCATGAGTTAATGCCAAAATTCCATTTGCATTTAGGTGTTGGAACTTATCTGTACCCGTGAATCTGGTGCTGTGTTTGAAGCTGGAGGGTTGAACTGTGTGCTGACATTTATTCGTGATAGTGGGCATCTTGTTCATAAAGATACTTTACATTCTGCTATGGCTGTGGTATCCAGACTTTGTGGAAAAATGGAACCACAGGATTCTTCTTTAGAGATATGTGTTGAATCCCTCTCAAGTCTATTAAAACACGAAGACCATCAGGTAAATAGTTAATAATCTTGATGACCTGTGTAATTCCATAATTATGTGCATCTTGCCACATGCTTGGAAATTTGTAAAAGAAGTTACAGAAAGTTGAATATTTGCACCATATTCCTCCTTTAATCAGGTGTAAATTAACTGTTATTAGCTTGGAAGCATTGCTGAATATTTATTAAGATAATATTTATAACATATATTACTGTATTTTGTACAGTGTACGTGGTTTTTTCATCTCCACTTATAACCCAACAATAATTCCGTGCTAAAAGGGCTTAAGGTATCACACTTGGTTTCATGGTTATTTGGAGATTTATACGTGTCTTAGCTGAAACTGTTGCTGTTTAAATCCTATTGGCTTTACATTGAGAATTACAAAACAGACTTCATCATTTTTTTCTTTTGTCATTAGAGAAAAGACAGTGCACATAAAAAGGTAGATATTTGGCAAGAATTTAAATAAGGTCATGTTTTGTTGGGCAGAACAAAGTTAGAGGGCAAACTTGAGAAAAATACTTTTGTCTCTCACTTGATGAATTGTTGGAATGGGGCACAAGAAAAATAATAGGAATAAGCAAGGATTCGGTAACTGAACATAGTCAATTGTGAATCTATAAGCCAGTAGCTTTAAGGATATAGTCTGCAGCAATAGTAGAATATCTAAAGAATGTCTGAGTGTAGTCTTGAAGTATAGTCTACTATAAAGAACTTGTGTCGTGATTCTTTGAGAATAATCATATGTGTCTATTTCCTTCAGGTTTCTGATGGTGCACTGAGATGTTTTGCTTCACTAGCTGATAGATTTACTCGCCGTGGAGTTGATCCAGCACCATTAGCCAAACACGGACTAACTGAAGAGCTGTTATCTCGTATGGCTGCAGCAGGTGGTACTGCTTCAGGACCATCTTCAGCATGTAAACCTGGCCGGAGTAGCACAGGGGCACCAACTGCAACAGCAGACTCTAAATTAAGTAATCAGGTGTCAACTATAGTAAGCCTGTTATCAACTCTTTGCAGAGGCTCTCCTGTAGTAACACACGTAAGTGTTCTTGGGATACCGTTAATTAATAGTTTAAAAATAGTGTTTTGTGAGATATATGTGCATTCTCAAAACTATAGCTTAGAAACAATGACTTTCATATTGTTATTGTCATTTTACATTGTAAATTCTCAATTGTTAATTCAAAAAGTTAATCAATTGCAGTTGATTCATATATAAAAGCTCGGATTTTTTTATGGTGATATAATCCCTTTCTCACTTGATCTTCTGAAGTTATATTTCAATTATTCCTAGGATCTCCTAAGATCTGAGCTTCCAGATTCTATAGAAAGTGCATTGCAGGGCGATGAAAGATGTGTACTTGATACCATGCGTTTGGTAGATCTTCTTTTGGTATTACTGTTTGAAGGACGGAAAGCATTGCCAAAATCAAGTGCTGGGTCCACAGGAAGAATCCCAGGACTTCGTAGATTGGATAGTACTGGGGAACGTTCCCATCGGCAATTGATAGATTGCATTCGTAGTAAAGACACTGATGCTTTAATAGATGCTATTGACACAGGAGGTAAGGAAACTGTTCTTGTTTGGTATAATTTTTAGTTGACCAGGATTTTTAATAGGACTGACTATTCAGTGGTAGCCTGGTGCTTGTCGTTAATTGGTGCTGGGAGGCCTGACTAGTACTGTACTAAAAAGGAGTAACAAAGAAACCGTGTCACCCATTTCAGCTGGAAAGTACTTCCTGTCTGTCCCTTTTCCTATGTCAGCAACCTTCCTAGTGTTGCTGACCTCCCGTCTGCCATCTGCAGCTGTCCCCTACTTCCTTTTGTAGGTCCTAGCATGGCCTATTTCCTGTCCATTCTCACAGGCATCCACCTCTTCCTATCGCAGTGCATTGAGTACCAAACAAATGAGTACCAGGACAACATTTTCATATCAAAACTACTAGGGTATATCTTAGTTTTTTAAAAAAGTTTATAGGTTTGTGTCATATGCAAGGTACTGGCTTAAAACTATTGTTTGTTGTGTTAGTTTCATTAAATAGAGCAAGTCTTTTTTCCTTTTCTACAGCTTTTGAAGTAAATTTTATGGATGACGTAGGACAGACCCTCTTAAACTGGGCCTCAGCTTTTGGAACTCAAGAAATGGTAAACGTGGAATAAAATAATGGGGTTAACATCTTTTCATAGGGAGAATGTATAAACCTAACCTGCTCTTCTTGTACAAAACAGGTTGAATTTCTCTGTGAACGGGGTGCTGATGTGAATAGGGGTCAAAGGTCATCGTCTTTACATTATGCAGCATGTTTTGGAAGACCACAAGTAGCAAAGGTGAATTTCATAGTAATCATGTGGCCATTGCTCTGCTTTTTTAAATAATGCACAATAGAAATAAATTAACCTACCAATATTCCTTTCTAAAGAAAACCTAAATTTAATTTAAATATATCAAATACTTCCTGTGATGTATAATTTGAAAGAATTGTTTTATTGATTGCTCTCTCATGATATACCTGTTCATCCAGGCTTCTTGTTTTGTTCACTGATAGATTCCTTACCAGCTCACACAATTACAGTGATATAAATTTATTTTCATATATCATCTGAAATATTCCAAATATATAGAAGCTTCTTTCTGCTTGCAATTTTTTATACATTCTTCTATTATTTCATTTAGCCCAAGGGCTTTTCTGGACATCATCTTATCAGTAAGGTTGAAGATTTTGTATAATTTTAGGTGTGAAACCTGTCTGTACATTTGGATTTTCTGAAATTCAGTATGTTTCTAAAAATATTCACCCCATATGGCTATTATATAATTTCTATACAATTAAATGAGAATTAATAATTAGTATAATTTGTTCACAATGACTCTTACCAAAGACAATATTTTATTTTGTTGTAGATATTTCACATAAGAAACTGATAATTCCTCGGGTTTTTTCCCCTGTTCTAATAATAATTCCATATGCAAAGCACATATATTTGATCCAATTATAGCTTTGTAGATCTCAAAGCATGATGTGGTTCCCAAGTCTGTTTTATGGCATATACCTTCAATGCTTCTTTTCAGATTTTTCTTGTGTCGTGATTCATGTATCTTCATTTCCAAGAAGCACAATCTATTACCTTATCCTAAAGGAAAGCTTTACATGGATCCCAAACTATTTCCAAATTGCCAATTCTCTAATTTATTTGAGAAAAAACTCTATATCTTTGTTTTGTTGTTCCACAAAGTATAAAAATACCATTGCCCACTAATTAGGGTGGTTTTGTATAAAGTCAATACTTCGATTGCATGATTAAAAATTAAATTAATTGTAATTAAATTTTCAAATAAAAGTTTAGTAATAAACATTTGATTCCTTGTAGACTCTTTTGAGACATGGTGCCAATCCAGATTTGAGAGATGAAGATGGAAAGACTCCTTTGGACAAAGCTCGTGAAAGAGGGCATAGTGAAGTAGTTGCCATTCTTCAGTCTCCAGGTTAGTGTGAAAAGTTGCTAGTCTGTTTTTCTTAAAATTCAATGTTAATATGCGAATATCAAAATGCATTTGGTTAGCGTATTTTAAAACATAATTACACTGATTTAGTTATTGTTTATAGTTTGAAATACTGACTGTCCCAATCAGGGTTATCTACCATTGCCTTGGCAGTTCTAAAACAACATAGGAATTAAGAATCTTCACTTGGTATTGATTGTTGCATGATTTGAACTATGAGGGGAAAAATAATATGTACAGCATAATTAGTTCAGTTCGACATTTCTGAAGCTGCAGTTCAAATATAGTAGTACAATTACCAGCCAATAGCAAGATGATTAGAATAATGATATGATTGCCTTTTTATGATACCATGTGTCGAATGTATAAATTGGCTTAATAATTTTTTTTCTAATTATTTGTTTTATTTTTTTAATTTATTATATTTTATAACTGCTATATTAAAGCATCTCTTTACAGTGTATATATTACAAAGTATTTGAATATATAGTACCCATAATAGAAAAACAACTATTACAAAAAATAAATATGGTAACTTAGAATAATGGAATTCCCTCAAAATACTATATTTAAAATGTCCTCGGAAAAGTTCTGTTTTAACTTGCTTCTGTAAAGAAAATAATATTTTTAATATTCATATTGTAAAATACCCAGTCAGAACTGGGAGTTGAGTGACATGAATTATTATTATTATTAGAGCTGGTCTAGCTTCCTGGGAGAGGTTGTTCCATAGTGTAGGATTCCCATTATGGAGAAATGTCTCCTTCTGGTCTCAGTTTTTCTAACTTTACAGAAGTAAATTACTACAAGTAATTTTTCCTAAGATGTTCATATTGGAATATCTCAGAATCAAAAGAATCAGTTCCAATCAAATATTACATGGTCCTGAAGGTAGCTCAATACCAAGCCGTGGAGAGCCTTATAAGTTAGAACCATTCTTTTGAATCATACCCAGAAACAGTCGGATCCATAACACAGGTCCCATAACGCAGTGATAATGTGCTGTTAGCAGATAATGCCCATTAACACAGAGATCACTGCATTTAATGCCATTTCTAAGTCATCTTTAAAGACAGTCCTATTCAGATCACTTTACAGTACAATTGACTGCAGATATCCACTGAGGAAGCACTGGAACAACTGGAACACAGTTTCCTCAAGTCTTACAGCTGTTCCAAAAAAATAGTATGGTTGATGGAATCAAAAACTATTGAAAACAGAACCAGAAGGTCCAGACAAATATAGTCAACTGGTATAAGCAGGGGTGTTTTTGTCTTATACCCAAGTCTGAATTTTTCAGGTTTATATTTTATTCAATTCAGAATGTCTAAGTAGTTGGCACTAATCAGTACAACTAATAAAAATGCTTTAAAAAAAACCTTTGATTGAAGTTTCTTTAAACAAATTGTAGGTGACTGGATGTGTCCAGTCAACAAAGGAGATGAAAAAAAAAAGAAAGATGCTAACAAAGATGAAGAAGAATCAAATGAGCCCAAAGGTGATCCAGAAATGGCACCAATATACTTGAAAAGACTGCTGCCTGTGTTTGCACAAACATTTCAGCAAACTATGCTGCCTTCAATAAGGTAAAAGAAAGGAAAAGGTTTTTTTCATGATGTGAATTGAAATAATCAGATTTATATTACTCTGACTAAAAAAAGATTTTCAGCTTGCTGATTCATTGTCTCAAATTATATTACTTATGCTTATTGTTACCCTAATACTCAAGGTTGATTTTGAGTTGTCATACCTTGTATTGCAGTGTTACTCTATAAAGGCATGTGTGAGAAGAGTAAATAGCAATGATATGACTCTGAATAGCTCTTAACTGGCTGGGATAAATATCTGATTTCAAGTGACAATAATATAAAGCAAGTAAATTGGCTTTAAATTCAAAACTTAGTATGTAATTTCCCAAAGTATTTTTCCTTTTAATTAAAAAAATGCTATTTTCTCTTGTATAGGAAAGCAAGTCTTGCTCTCATCAGAAAAATGATTCACTTTTGTTCTGAAGCTCTTCTCAAAGAAGTCTGTGACTCAGACGTTGGACATAATTTACCTACAGTATTGGTAGAGATCACTGCTACTGTTCTAGATCAAGAGGTACCTCATTTTTATACATTTTATTTTCTTTTAGCAATGTTCAAATCAGTATGAATGGGAAAGTCCCTGTAGTGAGTTTGAAAAAGGCAATTTCAATTGTTTTGGAAGTATTTTAAGTTTCTCAAATGGCCAAATAGTGTTAATATGAAACTGCTATTTTATGCGCAAAATTAAATTTAAATTCAAAATGTTTGGCACTTCATTTTGAATGTCTATAATTTTGTGCTGTAAAAGTATATACTTTTATAGCACAAAATTATAGACATTCAAAATGAGTATAGAAATTACATAATAAAATTTAAATCGCTGCCAATCAAATAAGATATCAATGAAATAATTTGGATAAATTCCATCTGAGGTATCATTTGAACATATTTTTTAGCAGCTTACAGGTAGCTCTTATTTAGTGACTGTTCGGGCATCGTCTATTTTAAATTGTGACCAGGATGAAAACTTATGACCTTTACAGCATCTGTCAGTCACATGTTCACCAATATAGTACATTTTTTCCTTTTTTCCTCTCTTGTAGAGAGATGCTTAACAAGCAATCTGTTCTTGAGCCTTTTTTCTCTGTTACTCACTGCTTTCCCAAAACAGATAACAAGATAACAAGTTCAATTCTTTAGCGGCTCCCTACTGCTACTGACAAGATTTTAATCACTTTCACACTTTCTGGTTTTGTTTGCCTCCTAAGCAGTCCAAAGCTGACAGGCAAATAGCCACTGCTATCATATTTCTTTCAATAGGTATTCCCCACCATGTGTCCATTTACTCTCTTGTAATCCCTTCTCTCCAATGAAAGTAAATTCAAGCAATTCCCCTCTTGCTAACCATTACAGCACTTGGGCAAACATTCCAAAGAGTGGGGAAATGATGGAAAAGGAAAGCTGAAGCAAAATCATCAGCACAGTTGTGGTCATGTGATTTTTCCACTTAGTGACTACATCACTTGGTGACCACATTACTTTGTCCCAATTGTGGTTGCCAAACAGGAACTAGCTATACTTCGCATATATTGTACAAGAATCATGTAAAAATACAAGGCTTGCCTCCAGTGGACCTTGTAGATCCAGTTCAGGTTTTTAAGAAGAGATTGGACAACCTTTGTCTGGAATGGTAGGATCTCCTACTAGAGCAGGGGGCTGGACTAGAAACTTCCAAGGTTCCTTCCAACTCCATTATTCTCTTTTACTTGTGGAATTGGGATTGCTGTTACTTTTATACTACTTATATGATAGATGAACATCTTTCTCCTTCACTTAATTTTATTTTAGTTTGTTTTGCAAAGAAGCCCAAAGCTTTTTGATTTGTATGCCCAAAATATTCCTAGCATTCAGGTTGTTAGAATAATTATTACTACTAACATGTTTAAGGATTTCTGTTCGTCAGTTTCATGTAGTCAGTGTTAATTTTTGTAGTAATTTTAATTGTATATCAAATCATGAAGAAATTGCTAAAGGTTTTTTCATCCTATGTTACTTTTACAGGATGATGATGATGGCCATTTATTAGCTTTGCAGATCATAAGAGATTTAGTGGATAAAGGAGGTGATCTTTTCTTGGACCAACTTGCTAGACTTGGTGTAATAAGTAAAGTATCAACTTTGGCTGGACCATCCTCAGATGATGAGAATGAAGAAGAGTCTAAACCAGAGAAAGTAAGAATTTAATCCAATATTTAGCCATTAAATATTCTATTAAATGTTTGAAATATTGAAATATTGAATTCATTGACAAATGCAGAGAATTCTAGTAATAGCTTTGCTTTGCTTTGCTTATAGGCAAAATACTGTGCAAGAGGATCTGTATTTATGCAGCTGTTGTTTTCTCATATTTTGATTTGAGGGCAGGTCTAGTTTTTCGGTACATGCTTGGGAAAGTTTATTTCTTTGATTGTGATGTGTTGGTTCTAAGCTGAACAGCACAGTCTTATATTACAACTCAGAGTAGTTTTCCATTTGTGGCAGGGAAGTATGCTGATTTAATTGTTATATTTAGAGGGAGCTCCATTGGGAAAGAAAATAATTCAGTTACTACTGAATTATTGTCTGGGTTAAACTATAGAACATTAGTCCTAACTTTTAGTAACGCAATACTGGTGATTTGAAATAGAATTCTTGGAATTAGTCATAAAGTCTGTTAGAGAAGCAGTTAAGTGTACACGGCTTGTAAGTAGAGGCAAGCAATTTAATGGAACCATTTATAATTAAATTCTTAATTTTTCTAACTTTATTTAACATGTGCTGATTAGTCTGGTCCAGTGGTGGGATTCAAATTTTTTTTAACTACCGGTTCTGTGGGCGTGGCAAATTTGGTGGGCGTGGCTTGGTGGTCATGTGACTGTGGGTGTGGCTTGGTGGTCATGTGACTGGGTGGGCGTGACCAACTTGATGTCATTCACATCAAGGTGCGCCTTGCCTGGCCTGGCCTTGCCTCAAAGAGATACAATTTCCCTCTCTATTTATTTACTACTACTGAACATCCAAAATACACTATTTAATCCTATGTATATAAGCCATATGTGTACATACATATTACATAGTATAGTGTGTGTACAGGCACACAAAAAGATACATTATCTACTATATATACTGTATATGTATGTACACACACACACAGCTCTTCTAAAACTATACACATTCAACCTCATTGCATTTGGAAAAAAATACCCATAGTCCACTTTCTGCAACTTCTTTCTATAACTTCTGTACATTAGAACATTGCACACGCCTTCAGATTTACTTTCCTATCCTGCACATGAGCATTAGACCCAGGAGATGTCATGAATTGAGTAAAATGTGCTCTTCCTTAGCAGCCAAAATTTTAGGCTCAATTGTGGTCATAAGTGAAGGATTATCTCTGCCTTCCTCTGCATGGCAGCCTTGTCCTAGTAAACTACTCTGCCAATTTTCCTCTCTTTTAGAGGCACCAAAATAATCCAGTTTCCAGATGATATAAAGTCTCCTTCTGGAGCAGGGCGTTGAACTAGATGGCCTCCAAGGTTCCCTCTAACTCTGCTATTCTATGATTCTGTAAGGATCTCCTGCTGGAGCAGGGGGTTTGACTAGAGCAGGGGTCTTCAAACTTGACAGTTTTAAACTTGTGGACTTCAACTCCCAGAATTCCTCCTCTAGTCATGTTAGCTCAGGAATTCTGGGAGTTGAAGTCCACAAGTCTTAAACTTGCCAAGTTTGAAGACCCTTGGACTAGAAGACGACCTCCGAGATCCCTTCCAGCCCTAGATTTCTGTGCTGTTTCAAAGAGTTCTGAAGCCAGGGTTTGTGTCCTTCCTTCCTCTCCTTTTTTTTCTCCCTCCCTTCCTTCCATGTATGTATACATCCATCCATTCATCCATATATCTCATTCACTTTCTCCTCCCTGCCTTCCTCTTTCTTTCTTTCTCTCTCTCCCTTCCTTCCATCCTGTCTGTCTATCCCTTTTCTTCCTTTCTCTTTTTCTTTCTTTCCCTTTTCTTTCTTTTCTTTTCTCTCTTTCTCTCTCCCTCTCTTTTCTCTCTGTCCCTCTCTCTTTCCCTCTCTCTCTCCCCCCTCTCCCTCTCTTTTCCTCTCTCTGTGTCTCTTTCCCTCTCTCTTTCTCTCTTTCCCTCTTTTTCTCTTCCTCTCTATCTCTCTTTCCCTCTCTATCCCTTCCCTTCCTCCTTCCCTCCTTCTAAAGCTAGGAGAGGAGACCCACTTGAAGCACACAGGCTTCCAAGCGCCCGCCGGAAACAAACACACACATACACACTTCCAAGTGCCTGGCACTGTCGCTCATTACGAGAGTTCTTCCCGGCCAGTCTCCAGTCCTGTGTTACCCAAAAAAGCCAGCAAGCAAGGGTCCAACAAAGGCTGTGGGCGGGACTTCCTGCCCTCCCTCTTTTAGGAAAAGTTAAGGGCTTGGAAAATATAAGCGCAGGGTATGCTGCAGCCTGGCCCTTCCCACCCCCGCCGGCAGCTCTGGCTAGGCAGCTTGTCTTTGGTTTTCCCGTCTGTCTGAAACCTTACCTTCTTCCGTGGCTGGCTGCCAGGGAAGGCAAGCCAAGCTGAGCCACTCTTGTCGCTGGGCTGAGCTCCCTACTAGCCCACATCTCGCCCTTGTCACGAGATGCCTGCAGCCGCCACATATTTTTTTCTGGGCGGCTGGCTGCACTAAACAAAAGACATGACGGCTGTAGGCTTTTTGCAGTGAAAATTACGAGGTCACTTTGCTCTGCTTCTCCAAAGCGCTGCCACGGCCGCATTCACGCCGCATTCACGGCGCCAGCCACGCAGGTCCACAAGGATGGGCTTGTGATGGGTGGCGCAAACATAGAGCGTGCAGGCAGGGCAGGCGAGTGGCGAGAGGGCGGCCAGGCAGGGCAAGCAAACAAGCAGTGACTGGTTCGGGGCCGTGGCCAGCCAGAAGTCACTATTGGTTCGGCGACCCACATTATGCTAATCTTTCTGATACATACATTTTGTCTGGTTTTTTCCTCTAGTACTTTTTTTTAATTTACAGACTATTATAAAATTGATAAAACTGAAAATTTGTACTTATCACTTTCAGAAAGTGCAAACTGAGTTTGCATTAAAATTGGTAGTATTTTTTTCAAAGTATGTACATTCAACTACCTTATAATAATCTTGATTTACAGGAAGATGAACCTCAAGAAGATGCCAAAGAATTGCAGCAGGGTAAACCCTATCACTGGAGAGATTGGTCCATTATTAGAGGAAGGGACTGCCTGTATATTTGGAGTGATGCTGCAGCCTTGGAACTATCAAATGGGAGCAATGGATGGTTCAGATTCATTTTGGATGGGAAGCTAGCTACAATGTATTCCAGTGGCAGTCCTGAAGGAGGATCTGACAGCTCAGGTACAATCTTGTAATCAAGGAATGTTTTAAAGAGTTAATTACAAATTACGTTTGTGTGTTTGATTTTGAGATGTTCTGTTTTACAGGAATTGCCTCCCTAAATAGTAAAGGATGTAAACAGGTGGAAGGTGGTCAGTGATGCTTTTGTCAAATTGGCATGTAATAGTAACTTCTAGTAACTCTGTTCAGTGAACATCGTAGCTTCATGTTTTCATTCTTTTCCATGCATACTAATATTAAACAGTCATTAAAGGGTAATGCGTAAGAATGATAAACTGCATTCCAGGTTCAGAAATTGGAATGATGTGGCTTGCATCTGGCTAGCAGAATGAAATGCATGTATGTGTGACAAGTAGTATAAACTTCCTCAGCCGAACTGAAACTGTGGCAGACATTCAGCAGAAATGTTTCACACTGAATTTTACTAAGCTGTCTGTAGTTTTTAAACTTAATAGATATTGCCTGCTGTCTCCTTTTAGTAGTTTTTTTACAATTGCAACAACTAATTTTTAAATATCAGGTAGTAATAGTAAAAATAGTGTGCAACAGAGCTATAGGACTGCTGTACAATAACTTAAGATTCAAATTCTCAGGAAATTACTTTTCCCATGACGTGAAGCTAAAAGAATACTGTGAGGATTCTGAATAAATTTGTGATTGATAACTGAATTCAGTTTCAGAAATATTAGGAAATACTTTAATCCCCAAGGTGGTGCTGGAGTGTGAGTATGTATGAACAGCCATCTAGCTTCAAGGCTAGTGCAGAAGACAGTCTTACTTAGTGCAGAAGACAGTCTCTACTGGACTGGCTGGATAAGGAATCGGTATGTCTGAATAGAATAGCTGTGTCATAATTTGGCACATTTTTTTCTAGCTCTGAGAAGTATTTTCATTGCATTTTTGCATACTTTGGAATATGTTTTCCATTCCTTTCGGGTGGGGTTATTATGTCTTCATTCATTCCGATTAAGCTGGATTCAATATGGTCCTTTATCCCTTAGTCCTGTGCATGAATCTTGTCAAACATGGGCATCTTTAAGTGTTTCTCTGAAAGAGAAAATAGATCATCAAAACCAGAGTAAATTATAAATCCTTCAAAGGTTCCTTAGAAATAAACAAATCTGTGTAATTAAAATAACAACAACAACAATAGTCCAGCAGCTTCCAGGGTAGAAAACAAAGTGGAAGATTTTCACAGCAAGTAGATCACATTGGAAGCCATTTATAGGCCATGTAATGCTGCTTTCAGATTTCTTGGAGGTGTTCAGTATAAAGGTTTTGCCTTTATGCTGGAAGTGTACGTGTGTACTTTCACATGTCTACATTGTGCTACTGATTTCTGGAATAATGGCATGGGCTTGGGTAGGAATCATCGTGATTAAGGTACTTAAACATAAGTACTTGGGGCATGATTGAACAGCCATTCTTAGTTGGATTAAGTGTTTTAATGAATGTTGAATGAACTTGGATAATGCAGTCTTTTGTAGAATATATTTTATGGGAGAGAAAAAGAAAGGTAGTTTTTAAGATTTATGCTGTAGTGAAAATATAAGTACAAAACAAATTTTATGCAATTATGCAGCATATTACATTGATATAGTTTGCTATTGTAGCAGATTAAATAATTCTAAACAATTCTAAATGCTTCTCACAAGAAGATGACACTTGTGAAATATTTTAGATTTTCTCCTTTAATTTCTTGTCCTATCCAATCCTTTCTTCTTTCAGAATTTAAATGCTTCCTTTTAATATCAAGCAGAAAAATGGCGGGGTTTCTGTTAGTAAAAATAATGTTTCAACTGCCTAATTTGGTTTCTTTGATTGTTTTAAAAATAAATTGATTGCATTTAATTTTTTTCAGTACATTTTCCAAAGCATATTAATGTTATATTGCCCCTCTTAAGTTTCATTATTGTAAACTGCTTTATTATCTGATCAGTGTTTGAACAGTCCTGAGAACTTGAATCCAAAATCTAAATCTGCACTTGTGTCATGAAATACATTCTTTCATGGAAACTAAATTAAGTAGCAAATAAAATATAAATTAATATTTTATTCTTTTTAAATAGAAAGCCGAAGTGAATTTTTAGAGAAGTTACAGCGGGCTCGAAGTCAGGTAAAGCCATCCACAACCAGCCAGCCAATTTTATCAGCCCCAGGACCTTCTAAACTTACAGTAGGAAATTGGTCTCTTACCTGTCTAAAGGAAGGAGAAATTGCTATTCACAATTCAGATGGTCAGCAAGCTACAATCTTAAAAGAAGATCTACCAGGTTTTGTTTTTGAGTCCAATAGAGGAACTAAACACTCATTTACAGCTGAAACTTCTTTAGGTGAGTATGCAGTGTTATATAATGAAGTTTATATGTATCTGGTTTGTAGATAATATTTTTAAGCTAGGTATATAACAGTGGGTTAAAAAATCCAGAATTATGTACATTGAGGGAATGATTCTCGATTATTCAAACTTTATCTGAACAGGAGTCTGATTTAACTGTATTATATTGGGGTTCAGTGTAATCTGATTTTTACCTGTTGTTTTTCAGGATCAGAATTTGTGACTGGTTGGACTGGAAAACGGGGCAGAAAACTAAAATCTAAGTTGGAAAAAACAAAGCAAAAGGTTAGGATAATTTCTGCCAATTTTAAATAGTTTAAATGTCTTCATTTTTAACCGTTCCTTATATATGCCGTTTGCTAGTCAGATATACTTCAAATGGTAAGCCTGCCTATATTTTCAAAAAATTAAATAATAACTTCAGCTGTGAAAGAGAAAAAAACTTACTGACTTTTTTAAAAATAGATACAATAACTCGGGGCTAAAGTGAAATACTGCCTGTTATCACATATAACATATCTATATAGGTATATATCGGCTAGAAGCACAATATTATCTATTTCTAAGACTTTATTTGCAGATGCGTGACAAGAACCATCAGAAACAGCAGAGCTTTCATATATCCATCTGAGTATAGTATACTATAGCCATTTTGGGGATGATTAGTTAGAGATAGAGGTGCAGGGTCTGGTTCTGTTCAATAAAAGAGATCTGGGGAAAAATCATTGACTTGATTGAGAGACTATGTTATAAATAACACCTGTAGAACTCAGCATTTTCAATTTGCAGAAAGCTTATTTACATTTTAATAATTTTATGTTACATATTCACAATTACACATAGTTTCTTTGTATGGTTTTATTTTCCATCCAGCTTTCTATCTGAATTCAAGATGACTTTTTTGTAAAAATTTAAATGTAGAAAAACTTTAAAAATCAACAAAGCTAAAATCAAAAAGTACTTTCAACATCTTTTATTTTTTTTAAAGTATAAAATATTTTTAATTGCAATTTCAGACATCTCTGGAAGAGGCATTTCACATACGTTGATGGTGACCAGTCTAGAAAAAGTGCTGTTTGTAAAATTTCACTGGGACTCTGAACTGAACCTTTTTAAAGTTTAATCCATATTAGAATTCATGGCTTGTGTCTCTAGAATTTAAAATTGAAATTCCTGGCTTATCATTCCCTGGAATCTAAAACTAATGGGCAGCCTTTCAGTATTGTTAGGTGATTGGCAATTAGGAGTTTTAATTCAGACATAGTGTGATCTATTTTTAATTGATTAATATATCTTGTAATGAGAGAAGCTAAGCAGGTGATTGCACAGTGTGTATTAATATGCTGATTATGCATAACCAGATTTCACTGACAGTTTGACTTACTGTTCGCTAAGAAATAATTTTCTTATCTACTATTTTTGTAAACAAAACATATCCAGAAACCTCCGAAAATTATTAATATATATGTGAATGTATTTTTGTATCTCTAAATAATCAGGTACGAACTATGGCCAGAGACTTATATGACGACCATTTTAAAGCAGTTGAAAGTATGCCTAGAGGTGTAGTCGTAACACTCAGGAATATAGCAACTCAATTAGAGTCTTCATGGGAACTTCATACGAACAGACAGGCAAGTTTCATTAGTGAAATGAAATATTGACATAGTTGTTTTTTGGTTGGCATTCTCTTGATTCAAACATAATTCTCCTTCTCAACCACTAGCCACTTATTGCATGGGTTGGGTATCTTGGAAATATCACCAATATAATTTTAATTTGAGAGACGGAACGTTACAAGAAGTCACCATTCAATCCAGATATACTGGACAAATAGTGACCTATTTCCAATGTCTACTTTTTTAGGAGAGGGTTGCAAAGGAAGTAATTGGACTTTTATTGCAAAAATAGAAACATTTCAGCCTGGGTTTAGCATGAAGAGGCCATTAACCACAGTGCCAATCTCTGGGAGGATTGGATAAAAGTACTTTCAATAATGTTATTCTTCTGAGCTGTCTAAAACTGTTAGGAATGGGAGAAATTATATTAAAATTGTTCTCCTCTTTGAAGTAAGAATTCTTGGGCGGAAGATTGAGCCCTAGCTCATTAATTGGGGGTGTTGAAGACCTCAATTATACCCATTGTATATCTTGGTCTCTGGCTGAATAAACAATGCTGATAAAATACTGTCCAGATCTAGATGGAAAAGAACTGAGTGACATTCAGCCCAGCAAGACAGGTTTCTACGCCTGCTCTTTCTAGCAGAATTACACAAGTTTGAACAGTGTTTATTTGTTTATTACATTTCTATGTTGCCTGAGTCACAATTATGCTGGGTGTAAAGTTTGGGAACTCTTGCTGACTCACAGTTCATGCACAAGGAGCAAGCAGCAGTTGTGGCCAAGACAACCTTTATATAGCTTCATATTGTGTGCATGTTGTTACCTTTCCTGGAATGGCAGGCATTACTTACACTCACTCATGTCTTAGTCATCTCTCTATTGGACTGTTGTAACATATTCTACATGGGGCTGCCATTAAGAATATTTATGAGCTATGTATGCCTCATCCAACAACTTAAAGTGATGGGTACACCCAGAAATACTTACTTATATTGTAAGAGATGCCGTGATAACTACTTCACAGGCCTTCTTAATTGCTGTCCCAATTTTTCTGGAATAGCATTCCTCTTCCGTGTACAGATGCCACCCTTTCTCTTGAATTTTAGAAAACTGGTGCAAACCTTGTTCCATCAAGCCGGAAGGGTTGAATTGTTGTAACTTCCTCTTGGATCAGAGGGTTTTTTTCTTCAATTAATGCTGTTTATGTTTTATTCATGATTCCTGGTTCCATAAAATATCATGAAAGATATTATATAATTGATTATGTGACTTTAATGCCAATACATTGGAGATATACAATGTAGCATTTTTCTGATCTTTTAATACTTAATCTAAGTTATATTTAGGTGGCACAAAATATGAAAACTGTTCTTCTAAAATTGTTATATGTGTAATTTGACCATCTGTGTAGAATAATGTGTCATTAATGGAAGAACTATTACTCCATTCTCTTTTAGTTTATTGAGGGAGAAAACACTTGGAGAGATTTAATGAAGACTGCCCTGGAAAATTTAATTGTCCTGCTAAAGGATGAAACTACAATTTCACCATATGAAATGTGCAGCAGTGGCTTGGTGCAAGCTCTCCTTACTGTACTGAATAATGTAAGTTTATTTCGGGACTAGTATAGTATTAGGAAAAGCAGAATCCAAATTTTCACTCAGCTATATAATATACTGTTGACCTTTGTCAGTTATTTTCCTACCAACTTGTTGGTAGAATGCAGAAATGATAACGGCTAACACCTTTTTAAAAAGGGTGGAATATAAATCTATTAAATAAAAAATGTATCTTCACATAGCAATAGAAGATTTGTTTATTTTTAAAAAAAATTGGGGCAGGTTTATCCATCAACCATTATAAGTGGCCAACATAAATTTCTAAGTGTCCTAGGCAATACAGAAAGTATTTAGAACTTTGCTATAGAAAAGACCAAAAACAAGAAGATACTTTCTCTTGCTTCTTTTCCTTAGTAAAATGTCCCATGATTTCTAAAATATTCTGTATTAATCTATATGGAATGTTCAGGCCAAATACATACAGGTAGTCCTTGACTTACAACCATTCATTTAGTGGCATGTATTTATGATGGTTGCAATGTCCCAGGGTCATGTGATCGTCTTTTGCAATGTTCTGACAAGCAAGGTCATTGGGGAAGCAGATTCACTTAACAACCGTATTACTACCTTTATAACTGCAGTGATTCACTTAACTGTGGCAAGATAGGCCTGTTGAAAAAAAATCACTTAATAGCTATCTTGTTTAGCAACAGAAATTTTAGGCTCAATTGTGGTATGTTGAGATCTACTTGTATATATTTTAGTTTACATTTTCTGTCTTTTTTATTAGCCCTGCAAAAGGCTTTCTGCTTTAGATAATATAATGGCAATTGGCTTAGACCTAGATGATTGTTATAAAAACCATAGATCTGTGTTAAACTAAGTTAAATCCACATGGTAGGACATATTTTTGGTATTTTTCATGAATGCAGACATTGCATGTTTGTTATTGTGTTATTGGGAGGTTTTTCTGAACTCATATCTTGGCCAAAGATGTCTTTCAATTTGATTAATAGATTTAACATAGCTTGTCCCTGGAGACTATTCTAGGGCTTCCTAAATGACATAAGAGATTGTTTATGCTTGACATGGCTTTGGGGACCCCTTTAGTGCTAAGGAATTGTGAGATGAAAAGTCTTTCGGTATGATTACCCCCAAATTTCCTCTTTGGAGTTGTCAAACTAAATGAGCTCCTCTACACTCATCTTTGACTGTATGTTCATGAAACATTCTTACATTCCTGGTTAGTGACATCGTTTGCATATTGTGCCATGATATGGACGGATAAAATAATTATATTAAGAAATTGGGGAAGTGATATTAAGATGTTAAGAAATAGCTTTTGGAATTGTGTGGCCTGATGTGAAGAAGACAATACAGATAATTCTCAATTGACAACCACAATGGAGCCCAAAATTTATGTTGCTAAATGAGACCTCTGCTAAGTGAGTTTTGCTGCATTTCTTGCCAGATTTGTTAAGTGAATCACTGCAATTCTTAAATTAGTAACATAGATGTCTAGTGAATCTGGCTTCCCCATTGACTTAGCTTGTCAGAAGGTCATAAAAGGGGATCACATGATGTTGGGACACTGCAATTGTTGTAAATATGAGTCAGTTGCCAATCATCTGAATTTTGATTACATGACCGTGGGAATGCTGCAAAGGTCGTAAGTGTGAAAAGAGGCAGAGATTTTGTGATATTTTACAATAACATTTTGTAATATCTGGTTTTCAGTATTTTATGATATTACTAAATAGTAATTAGTGATAATTTTAATATATAAAGTAGATTATTTTCTTTTTTTTAAATCATTTTCAGTTTATATTATTATTTTCTTTGAATTTAAAAGATTTCATTTAATTGTTTCCTTGAGTATATTTAGTATTTTCTCAAGATTTTGCAATTTGAAAAAGCATTGTGCAAAACATTTATTTATAAATGCCTAGGTTAACGTAATAAGGCAAAAAACTGTGCAAAATATTTTAATAGCATATGTGGGTCTAACCAATACAGATATATGTTCTATTATATTAAGATTCATTCACACTTAGTGTGTGGCCTGTTATTTTTTACTAGCATTAAATAGTGTTTTCTTATCTTAGAATATGGATTACGATTTGAAACAAGACTGTAGTCAATTAGTCGAAAGAATAAATGTGTTCAAAACAGCTTTCAGTGAAAATGAAGATGATGAAAGGTAACTTAAAGTCACTGAACATATTACAAATGTACTATGACATGACAAATATTTTATAATATTTCCAACACTAAAAACAAACACATATTGTATTATATCACCCCCAAAAAATTATTAGCCAATGATTGATTGAATTTGCCCATTTTTTAGAGCAGTGCTTTTCTCCTTCCCAATATATATGGATTATTGCTACAGTTTCACATGTACTTAGCAGAGAACTGCCATTTAAAAACAACAACATTATTTTGGATTCCCCATGTTTAGATATGCAAACAATATTTTCTAGTAAATGGAGTTTGATACTTTGGTACATTGCATACACTGTCTAATTTGAATTCATTTTTAAAATAATATATTCTCCAAACATTTTATAGTGCTTGTTTTCTCTTTGTTCATAGTCGTCCGGCAGTTGCATTGATTCGAAAATTGATAGCAGTACTGGAATCTATTGAACGGCTTCCATTACATTTGTATGATTCACCGGGATCATCCTATAATCTGCAGGTAATTTTGCAGTTCTATGGAAATCTGCTATGTCATGTTGTAGAGGAATTTACTGTTAACAGGTGGGTTTTTTATTATTTTTTAAATATACAAATTCAAAGACAAACATTAAAATAAGTGCAGATATTTAACAATTAAAAACAAGAGATTTGATTCTGAAGAAAAGAGTGGGGAGGCCAGGTGCAATTCCTGCACAAATGCATTCCATAAATTGGAAATATAGGGCCTCATTCTTAACTGCCAGTCTGTAAGAAAAACTGATTTGGATGCTGATAAAATTTCAGATAATATAAATTTTCCCTTTTTTTTTTAACCTAGACTTGATATTTTTCCACTTATATAACCTGAAGATGAGACTAGGATCCTTGTCCTTGCCCTTTTTTTTCATTTTATAAAAGCAGATGAACAAGATTAGCCAGATCAGCAGGCACATTGATGAATTCATATTTATAATCAGCTGAGGTGCAAGAGACCCTTATTGTTGAGTTCCCTTTTTAAAAAAAATCTCTGAATTACATGTTTTGGCTAATTTTCAGCTAATTGCCAATATTATTGGAGCATATGATAGAATCTCCTTGGCCGGTATATTTGGAAGAGATATGTTAGATCAAACAACAACATTAGTTGTTATAGTTCTTTGGTTAAAGTAGAACTGGTTTTGCGTTGGGCTGCATGTAATGTGGTCCGATTTCTTGTGATTTGTCAAGTTATAATTTTGTTTGCAGTGTGGCTGTTTGTTGGTCTTTAAATGCTGCCTTCGGGATCGTGGTTGATGTTGTTTTTTCATTCTAAGCTATAAACAGACACATTGACCCAATTTACCAACCACTTAGAACAAAAGAACAATATCAACCCCAATCCTGAAGGCAGCATTTAAAGACCAATGAATAGCCATGCTGCAAACAAAGTTATAACTCAACAGTTCACAAGAAATCGGACCACATCCATCACACACAGCTGTTCAAATCAACCTGAAACCAGACCATGACATCCTCAGAAGACATCCGAACAACAACACCAACACTAATTTACATCACACAAGTGGTACTTAAAAACAAGGACTATGACTCAGCAACTACAGCCAACCAATCATACAACCCAAAAGCAGACCAGGACTCAGAAAGGTATTTAAAGGCCAGTGCTCTCCTAAACAAGCACATTGAAGATGTCTTCTCAAATGAGGACCAAACGTTTGCAACCAAATCGTCAAGCTTAGAGCACAAACCAACAATAGATTTCTTCATTATTTCAGAAAAGGGCATTACATCCAAACTATCATTTTGATATATGTTTGTAACATGTACTGAAATTATTTCCCAATATAGGAACATTTGCTTTAATTTAAAATTCCAAGTTTCAGAATTCATTAATTTAAAGTAAAACTATGTTACATTTTCATAGATATTAACAAGACGGCTACGATTTCGCTTGGAACGTGCTTCTGGGGAAACAGCTTTGATAGACAGAACGGGTCGAATGTTGAAAATGGAGCCTTTGGCAACAGTAGAATCTTTAGAACAATATCTTCTTAAAATGGTGAGCAAACTCCTTTTTGCTCATTTTGCAAATGTCAGGTATTCCATGGTGCCTTAGTAACCATCATATTTTTTTAGGTGGCAAAACAGTGGTATGACTTTGACAGAGCTTCGTTTGTTTTTGTACGAAAACTGCGGGAAGGCCAGACATTTATTTTTAGACATCAGCATGATTTTGATGAAAATGGAATTATTTACTGGATTGGAACAAATGCCAAGTAAGACTTCAGGAATTTAATCAATTTAAACATATCTTAAATAGTTTTTTTAATAAAATCAGGATCTATTTCACTGTTCATGTGATTTCAGTTTTATCTTCTTAAAGTAGGAAATGTAGGAGATTAAACTGATTAAATATATTAATATTTATGTTAGCTGTTTGAATTTAATTCTTTCATCAGGAATTGTGATTAGTTTCTCAGTTTGAAATGTATAATATGGAAATATAAAACTTTACATGAATTATATAAAATATGACTTAATTTATTCTGCTTTAAACTTACATGCATTGTGACTCATGAATATTGATGTTGTTTTTGTTGTAGAACAGCATATGAGTGGGTAAATCCAGCTGCCTATGGGCTAGTCGTAGTTACATCTTCAGAAGGAAGAAATCTGCCATATGGTCGTTTAGAAGACATCTTAAGCCATGAGAGTTCAGCTTTAAACTGTCATACTAATGATGATAAAAATGCATGGTTTGCAATAGATCTTGGTCTTTGGGTGATACCATCAGCTTACACACTGCGCCATGCTCGCGGTTATGGACGATCAGCTCTCAGAAATTGGGTTTTTCAAGTTTCTAAGGACGGACAGAACTGGACTACTTTATACACTCATGTTGATGACTGTAGTCTAAATGAACCTGGGTATGTTTTTCTTTTGTTACATTTGCATCTGTGATAATAGTATACATTTAGGCCAATAATATTATGAAACATTCTGAATTGACTAAATATGCGAAGAATAATCTCTGGTTCTAATGAATTCAGGAGTGTTTCTTGCATTCTTGAACTTTTTGTGATTTATGGAAGTATTATTTTGTTATTATTTTGCTTCTAGATCTTTGTGTGTGTGTATGTTTCTGTGTTTAAAAAAAGGCTTTATAAACTGTGATATATTGTGAACCAAAGTGGAGCGAGCAACTGATTCCTTATTTTCAAGGTGCCTGGCTTTTAAAAATATTAATGTTTTACACCCCAACATGTAATTATGTGTGTGTGTGTTTGCTTATTTAAGTCTATTTTAAAAAAAATCTGTAATTTTTGGTGCAATTTCCCCAAATATAAAGTTCAACTGCAACCTGGCCACTAGACTCACCCAAGGATGAAAAACAAGGCTGGAGACATATTAGAATTAAACAGATGGGAAAGAATGCCAGTGGGCAGACACACTATCTCTCCCTGTCGGGATTTGAACTTTATGGCACTGTCAATGGTGTGTGCGAAGATCAATTAGGTAAGCAATGTAAAGTAATTTGATTTTTCATTATTGTTGTTGTAATTTGGGCCCCTAATTGTATATTTTCCTAATATCTGTTGATAGCTATAAAGATTATTTAATGTGACATAATCGGCTGGGGTTGTATTCATTGCATTTCAGCTAGTTTGAGCCAGATTAGAATATCTGATATATAGATTGAGTCAAAACAGGGTTTATAATCCAAATTTCACATCTGTTTAGGAAAAGCAGCTAAAGAAGCAGAGGCTAATCTGCGAAGGCAGAGGAGACTGGTTCGTTCTCAGGTTCTGAAATACATGGTTCCAGGTGCTCGTGTCATCAGAGGAATTGACTGGAAATGGAGAGATCAAGATGGTAGTCCCCAAGGGGAAGGCACTGTTACAGGTGAATTACATAATGGTAAGCAGATGTTTAAATAACTTCCTCTTCTTAAATGACTATTAAAATAGTCTTTTATTCTTGCATACTTAACCTATGTAAGTAGGAAAATGTTTATTTAGAAATCATTGCTAAAACCATAATTGGTACATCTGGCTGATAATTTGCTTATAAGTTATTTCACTATTCCATTTTGGAGTAAGCAACATTATATGGAATAAGAAAAGGAGTAAGAAACGGAAAGCCAAAAAATAATGACATAGGATAAGAAAAAGAAATTTAACTAAAACTAATTTATTCCAACATTCCATCCATACATTCCTTTCTATTCTTAAAAAAAAACAGCCTTGCTTTCACCCAGTTAATGCACTGGTTTCATACATTATCTTTTGTTCCTTCTCATTTTTATGAATCTCATCAATTCCATCCAATTTTCTCACTCCTACCCTTTTTGTGATATGAATATTCTTTTTTCATATATTTGCTTTGCAGTTATAGTCTCATTCCTTCTTTCTATGTAGCTATACTACTTCAGTATATTCCTTCTCATTACTCACACACTTTTGTTTTCAATCAATATTAATTCATACATTGTTAACCATGAATCTTTGTACTCTATCCCACATACTTCTCAAGAATTCTTTTCCTATTGAAATCAGCTTTTGCTTCTCCTGTCATATCCAGCTCTTATTTTCACATAATAAAGTGGATGATAATATATTTTATAGAGACAATTTACTTCTTTTGATAAGTAAAAGACTATCTATTGCTTCTTTTTAACCAATATTTCCGTATTTTAAAATATCCATCAATTTCCCCATCACTATTCTACCAAGGTTTACATACTCATCTACTTTAAGTTTTTTTTATCATTTATGTGAAATTTGCAAACTTTCATTTTCCTTGTCAACTTTGGTGTTAGATAATGTAATCTGCAGATTTGTATTCTTCATTATAATGCAGTCTCATCTATGGAAGTATATGCAAGTTTATGTTCCTAATCAATACCCTTCTAATATTACCACAAGTATTTCTTATAAATGTATTCATAAATACATTAAACAATCAAGGGGACATAACATATCCTTTCTCAGTACTGATCCATTTGTAAGGATTCCATAATGCTTTATTTCCAACATATGTCACTCTTATTAGCATCAGCAAATGTCAACATTCAATATCTTTGCAAAGCTTTCTTAAAAGCAAGAAACAAATAATAGCAATAGCATTTAGACTTATATACTGCTTTACAGCCCTATCTAATATGCAGAGTTAGCATATTGGCCCCAACAATCGGGATCTTCATTTTACTGACCTTGGAAGGATGGAAGGCTAAGTAAACCTTAGGCCCATCAGGACCAAACTTCAGGCTGTGGGCAGAGTTAGCCTGCAATTACAGTTCTCTATTCTGATGACACCTGTTTGCCTATGTTAAATAAAAAGGGCAGTTGCTGAAAGTAAACTCTTTTATGCTTTCTAAAATGTAAATAATTCCATAATACTAACCACAATTGTTTTGAAATAAGCTTGATTACAAGTACTTTAAACTTAAACAGATTTATTTCCAAAGGAGAAAAAAAACAAGGATGATTGAGGCCTATACTAAGTGACATTCCTTTGAAAAATAATAAAATCAGCCATTCTCTTAAAAATAACAACAATAAGTGACAAAATAGTACAGACTCTTGACCTAACCAAAAGAAATACAGAGATACAGTGGAATGACATCCGTAGATATTTTTCCAAATCTAATTACCTGAATGCAAGACATTTTTCATCTATAGTTCTAGAAAAATGTTTATCTATTTAGCGTATAGCAAATACATGGACTTATACTGGTTAAAATATTAATGTCCAGTCCATCCAATCATTTAAGGACAGAGTAGTCTATGTTGAAAAAAATCAGACATTGGGCCGGTGTAAGCTCTTGATGAACACTCAGACACAGTGTGATGGATATTTTGTTGAGGAGCACCACAGTCACACTGAGGGGTTGAGACAAGAACCCACTTAAACAATGAGTCCTGGTAGACACCATGTTAGAAACATGTATTTCAATAAAACTAGTTAACTAATAAAGAACACTTTGTTGCACTAGACCAACATTCTTGTCCTCATATGATGTGAATGTAACATGCTTTTCATATATAGTAATGAAATCAGGTGGGTTTCTACCGGTTCTATCTACTTCTGTAGAACCGGTAGCTCTGAAGAGCAGCAGACATAGAACCGGTTCTGTCTGCTGAGGTTTTTGTCCACCCGCCCACCCTCTTACCTGACTTTTATTTCCTGATTTTTTCAACTTCAGCTGCCATGCGAGGCACAGCTGCGCATAAAAAACTCAGGAAAAAAGAGCTTTTTGAAAGGCTGCTTCTCTGCACGCAGCATGCTGATGACAATTTACAGGCACATGCCTGGCATGCAGAGAAGCACATCATAATTCACCAAACCTCGTAAATGACTGAACTGGTCGTTAACCCTGTCGGATCCGACCCCTGAACGAAATCATAAAAATATCATAAGCTATGTATAGGTTATGCAGTTTAACTATAACTATTGTACCCTTATTTTTGATGTGCTTCAATTATTTTTAAAAAACCTAAAGCTCGCTCTATATAATATAAAAACAGCTTGCTATGGTCTTCTGGCTTGGCATTTTGCAGCTTGCCTTTTTTTCCCTTTGGCTTTTATCAAGTTTACTATGCATTTTCTTATCTCGTTAGCTTCACTGGGTCTAACTGCTTTTTTACGACTGTATCTAATGAAATTAAATTGGATAATGCTGAGGAAAAGTTTTAGTCCTAAATTTTTAACTATAAGTTTAGAATTTATGTATTTATTTAAATTAATTAACTTCCCAATTCTAGTGGACCATGGGTGGTGTACAAAAGCGGAAGGGGGGACGACACATAAAAACATCACGAACATTAAATCAGCAGATAGCCCAGATAAAAATACTCTGCTAACAAAACCCAGAAAATAGTATAGGGACCAGTAAACAGTGACAAACATCAAACTGAGGACTGGGACCAAAGCTAGGTTTCATGGCTGTCCAGAACCCTAAGAGAAAGAGTGTGCCATCTTTATCTTTCCAGACTCTAAATCTTTCTGCTTTTCAGTATACATGATTTTCACATTTTACAGAAAGCCACATTAAAATAAAATAAAAGTATTGAATTCAGTAATAAGTCAGGCATTTTTTGAAATAAAGATATTCTCAACAATAAACTGGTATTTTAGCAGTTCTGAAACATTAGGATTTCTCAATGTAGGATTTCTAGAAAACAAGAGCCAGATTGACTTAGTGATTAAGACATCAGGCTAAAAAGCAGAAGGCCATGGGTTCAAGTTCTGCCTTAGCAATGAAAGCCAGCTGAGTGACTTTGGGCCAGTCACTCTCTCCCAGCCAAACCCACCTTACAGGATAGTTGTTGTGAGGAAAAGAGGAGGAGGAAAGTGTGTTGGATTGTGTTCAGCGCCTTCAGTTATTTGCAGAAACAATAAAGGCAGGATACAAATAAATAAATAACTTTCTCATATTTTTAAAAATAAGTTCAAAATAAATGATAAACATAGAAGACAAATATGACAGTTTGGAATGTATTGGACATTTTAATGCACATTTTATAATTACAAATTATATAAAAATATTCATTTAATAAATATTAGATTGCCAATTATTTAAAACAAAATTTAAGCTAATACAGGTAATCCTCAATTTCCAACCATTCAAAGTTAGAATAGCACTGGAAAAAAAGACTTACGACCAGTTTTCACACTTATGGCCGCATCCCTGTGGTCAAGTGGTCAAAATATAGATGCTTAGCAACTGGCATTTATGACAGTTGCACTGTCCTGGGGTCAAATGATCACCATTTGTAACTTTCCCAACTGCCTTTCAACATGCAGAATCAATGGGGAAGCCAGATTTACTTAACAACCATGTTGCTAATTTAACATCTGCAGTGATTTGCTTAACAACTGTTTTATATATATAAACACCTGAAAAAGTTTGGTCTGCTTTTTCTTTTCCTCCCATCACCCCACATTGAGCAATGTTATTTGAATGGCTAGTAGCCATTTAGAGATGGAGCTATCTATTTTTAAAACTCTGGCTTGATGGTTGCTGGTGTAGCTTTGATTGCTGCTTTATCTTGATAGTGATTAACAGAGGTCAAAAAGGGAAAGATGACAGCGAAACATTCCCAATAACTTAAGATTTTAAAATATAGAAGTATGAAGAATAAATAGCCATAGCCTTTAAACATCCATATATACTTTTTCGTGTAGGTCAATTTTTATTTTTAGGGGAATGATTTTTCTTAAATTGACATCAAATTCTGTTTCCAGCATTTGGATGGGTTCTCAAATCTGTAGAATTACAGTGAACAACCAGAGAGCATCTACAATAGTCATGCTGTTTGAGTTTTACATTTTTATTTTACTTCAAATTCCCTGAAGTATTTTTATAGCTCAAAATAATGGCCCGATGGGAAGCTGATCCCATGTTATGGAGCCACTGTCTGACACGCTCCTGTCTGCTTTCTGCTGGGTCTCACAAACTCCTGTCCCTTTCTAGGCTGGATTGATGTCACCTGGGATGCTGGTGGCTCTAACTCTTACCGTATGGGCGCAGAAGGAAAATTTGACCTCAAGCTTGCCCCAGGGTACGACCCTGATTCAGCGGCATCACCCAAACCTGTTTCATCCACTGTTTCAGGCACAACGCAGTCATGGAGCAGCTTGGTGAAAAACAACTGTCCAGACAAGATGACTGCTGCTGCAGGCTCCTCAAGTAGAAAAGGAAGTAGCAGTTCTGTGTGTAGCGTGGCCAGTAGCAGCGACATCAGCTTGGGTTCGACCAAATTGGAGCGGAGATCTGAAAATGTCATGGAACAAAATATAGTTTCAGGCACTGACGTCCATGAGCCAATAGTTGTCCTTTCTACTGCTGATGGCGGGCCCCAGACTGAAGTAGGTTCAGCATCCAGTGCAAGTACCAGCACCTTAACAGCAGATGTGGGCAATGAAAATGTTGAAAGAAAGCTAGGACCTGACAACTCAATCCGTGCGACTGGGGAATCCAATGCCATATCCATGGGAATTGTTAGTGTGAGTTCTCCAGACGTCAGTTCAGTATCTGAGCTAACTAATAAAGAAGCTGCTTCCCAAAGACCCCTTAGTTCTTCAGCAAGTAACAGACTGTCAGTGAGTTCACTGCTGGCTGCTGGAGCTCCCATGAGTTCCAGTGCAAGTGTGCCTAATTTATCTTCGCGGGAAACCTCTAGTTTGGAATCCTTTGTCCGGAGAGTGGCAAATATAGCTCGCACCAATGCTACTAACAACATGAATTTAAGTCGAAGTAGCAGCGATAACAGCACTAATACTTTGGGAAGAAATGTCATGAGCACTGCAAGTAAGTAAAAAGTGTTTTGATTAACTGATGTCATTTTTGTAGAAAAGAATGTTCTTTTGAAATAACTTTGGGAAGGGCAGTTGAATACTTAACATTAGCCATATTGCCCCATATTGTTATATGTTATTGAATTTAGTACGGCTAATAAACAGTCACACTGTAAAATGTTCCTGGCCCTTTTTAAAAGGATTTGGTTTCGAGTAAAATAACTTTTTCATATTTTGTTCATTAAAATGTCAAATATAATTACCCCATTGCCATGTTATTTTCCTTTGATTATATCTAATTGTATTAACTGTACTTTAATTCTAGCCAATTGCTGAAGTCCCAAGGAATGCTTCCATGTGTTAACTGACATCTGCTCAGAATATTACATTTATATTTTACCTAATTTAGAAATATGTAATTTTTATATTGTGATGTTGCCTGCATTCATTTTTTTTATGTAGTACTCTTATTGAATAGTGGATTTTGATTATTTTCAGTAAGAAAAAAAATGATTGAATTTTTTTAATAACACAACCACCAGAAGATATATAGTGCCACTTTGAAAACAAGTATATTTTATTGCAATTTCTTACTAGAGAACTGGTAAAAAAAATCAGGAATAAATCCTATTTTGGGAAATTGAAGATCTACTGCTGAGTGTGTTATAGATGAACAAATACAATGTCAAGTAATTATTTAGTTTTTGTGTCAGCCGTTGCTTTTACTTAGAGCCATTTTTAAAATGGCATGAGCACAGTTACATGCAGTGAAGAAATAGTGAAGTTGTTTTTCATAGAAAAGAACTTGAAATCAGAATCTGAAATGTAGTTTAAATGCCATGAACATGTGGGGCTACTATGCAGTTTTCATTTTATTTTATTTATTTATTTATTTATACTAATACTTATATACCGCCCTTCTCCCGAAGGACTCAGGGCAGTGCACAGCCAATCACAAACCCCAATACACTGTACAAAAGTTAAAAACGGATTTTGTTTTGGAATGTTACTGCTTGTATTTCAGAAACTTAGAATAAATCAGGGTATATAATGATTGAGGACATTTTTATGGAATCTTATGTAAATAAATATATGTTGTATAACATGTTGCAGCTTTAAGCATTAGCCTCTATGATGTATTTTGCAGTTCTATAAACATTTTATTGTATCTAATTTTTCCATCCTAGACATCATTAAGAAAGGATTACTAAAATGTAATGATTGATAGCAGGTAGTGAAAGTTCGTTACGTCTTCAGTGTTCATGCCAGACTGTAAGTTTGTTATGATACACTGCTGAACAAGCCATGGTGTACAAATGGATAGCAAATCATGAACTGAACTGGGGAAGATCTAATGATTTTCAAGGAGAAGAACCATTGCACATTCTGAACATACAAATAAAAGCATGCTCATTTTTAATCAGTAGAATTGTTGTCTGTAAGGTAATAATTTACTTTGGCTTAGATGGGTGGCCGAAAGATTTGATAAAATAAATAACAGCCCTTTATGGTGGCTGTTCAGTGTACACAAATCAGAAAAAAGAAATAGCAGAAATTTCTATGTTTCTGCTTAGAAAGTGAAATGGAGATAGTAACTCCTACTTCAACTTTTCTTTTGATTCTCTGGTTCTGTCCTAAAAATAGCTGATTGAATGCAATGGTGCTATGAATTTGTAAAGTAAGAAACATAGTTGAACTCTCAGTTTCCTTGAACAGAGAACTAGCCCACATCATCAACTCTTTATAATCACAAACTTTTTATAATATGGATTACACATCATATAATTATTAAAACTGGATATGTGGGCTACTTCAGAAGAATCACAGTTGCTTCTATACTTATTTTGATGTTTTGTTTTATTTAACAATATTTGTTTTTGGTCTGCAGTTCTGCGTTATTACCATAAGCTTAGTGACTTCTTTTTTTTCTTTTTTAATATTGGTTTATTTTTAATACACAACACTCATTAATGCAAATTGTACTACTTTGGATTATTTATTTTATCTTACCATATCTTTATAGCTTCTCCTCTAATGGGTGCCCAAAGTTTTCCTAATCTGACTACAACTGGTACCACCTCAACAGTGACCATGTCTACATCCAGTGTTACTAGCAGCAACAATGTAGCCACAGCAACTACAGTTTTATCTGTTGGTCAGTCACTTAGTAACACTCTAACTACTAGCCTAACATCAACATCTAGTGAGAGCGATACAGGTCAGGAAGCAGAATATTCTTTATATGGTAAGTTTTATTTTTAAATGAACATAAGCAGATTTCCCATTCATGGTTTATTTTTGTCACAGGTTTTGTGCTTAGTAATTTCATTTACTAAAGCATATCAAATGATTGTTTGCCCCTTTATTAGCTACATAAAGGCCTCTTCACAAAGGATCTCAACTACTGTCAATGTTTCCATATACTTCAGCTCTACACACTCCTCTTACATGATTGTCACTTAAGGTACTTCTTTATTGATATTTCAGTAGTGGTGTTTTGAAATACAGGACATGAAATTTGAATGCCGTAGTAAATGAAACCATCATCTGTATATATGTATTGCACGGATTAATGGGTAGTCTTCCTTATGCTTTGCTATAGTCATTCATTTGAAGAATAGGTTTGCAATAACTACCATGGCATACTTATAATGATATAGATAGAAATTTGCTGGTGAAAATTACTACTTCTCATTCTTTTTCTTCATAACTGTTCTCTTTGCCCTCTGTAAGTTGGTGAATAGAGTGGGATATTTCATGAAATAACACTTTGGGATATGAATAGATTCACGGGCATCGTCAAAAATGTTGAAAAGCATTTCCAATTAGTAATTAGATTTCCACAGTGTTTTTAATATTTAATGTTTATTCAAATTCAAAACCTCAATTCCAAATCATTGTTGGCAGTTGGTTTGTACATTGCGTTTGGAAGCAGACCAGTCCTAGTTTGTTCTTTTAGATATCTGCAGCAAATTATAATTATAAAAGATACAGAGCAGGGAAATATGATTGGATTTATATGGCCAAATAGAGGCTTATTAATGATTTCAGCATAAATACGGTTACTTATTTTAAAAATATACTAAGACATTTTCATATGTCTAACATCCTTACAGTCCTATTCCTTCAGAACTAATTGAAATTACTTCCATTTTCAATCTTCAATACAATAATTTGATTCATATCTAATACTGAGCTAGGAATTTTAATTATGATTCCTTGAACCAAATATAGTGGCCTGCCTTATACAAAAGTGTAAGAATTAATGAATTAATGTCACATTGAAGTAGGAGCAAACAACCTTGCTATGGCTTGGCATAAGATGTGAACTGATTCTTGTAGAAACCCACAAAATAACACTGAAAAACAACTGAAGTGTTAACATTACATATTTGGCAGAACAAAACCCTAAGTATTTAGAACCTTCTTGCCATAGGAAACAGCAGGAAATCAACATGACTCTTGCTCCTTATAATACTGAGCTGATCAGCTAATTTGCAGAAACTTTGTCATTAAAAAAAAAACTACACAGAAAATCCTATGCAGTTCTAATTGAAATGTCTGTTGTTATCCTGAGGTACTAGACCCAACACTTAAATCAAAGCATTGATTATCTCTTCCCATTTTTTAAGTTGCAGTAGTAGTTTCCTGAATGTTCAGGAAAGGTTCCAAAACAGGACCTCAAGCTCAATTGTATTTCCATTGTGATAATATGTGGCTTCCCTACATGTTTGCAAATGCTGCCTAGTGTGGCTGAGCTTGCTGTAATATAGTCTTAATTGCCTAAAAAGGATTAACTAAAACAACAGAAAAAAAGAAAAAAAACATGTTCCCCAATTATTATTTCAGACATTGCCAACAATACCAACATTTATATGCATGCACTGGCTAAACAGAAGAGACCATGCTTTAAATACAAACTAGTAGCCAAACGTCTGTGTGTCATCTCTGATTTCTTTCAACGTTTGCTTTGAAGTACATCTACAAAGAGCATGGACAAAATAACATAAAACCTCTGTAAACGAATATAAAGTCTTTTCTCTGACTCCATTAATACCACTCAAGTTACTGTGCTCTAAAGCTAAAATATAAAAATCAACAGATGTGAATAAATTGGGAAGAAAATCAGCCTGATCTATGTTTATAAGGTCCAAGAGCAGAATCAATTGCAGAATGGTTTCTCAGTGAGTCTTGTGCATCATTGCTATTCTTGTTCCCCAGCCAATAATTTCCCCAAATCGTTCCATCAAGGCCTCAGCCAATAGTAACTCTGGTCCTAATGGGGCTCTAGGTTGACTCAGCCTGCCATCCTTCCGAGGTCAACAAAATGAGGATCCAGATTGTTGGGGACAATAAGCTGGTGTTGTAAATAGCTCAGACAGTTCTATAAAATACTGTGGGCCGGTATATATCTCTTAAAGTGCTACTCTTGCTACCGACCAAGATAGACTTCAAACATGATAAAATGTGATGCTTAGTCCTTTTGCATAGTACAGAACATTTAAGACTTTCTGTTAAAATGGCAACATGAGAAGCCGAGTGTTGTAATAGCTCCTTTGAGCCTTGCAATAGCTCTGCCAAGTTGTTATTTTCATGTCAGAGAAAAGAATTAAGGGCTATTTCAGAACATTTAAAATATCGCTTCAAGAAAACAGGTGTACTTTACTCAAATACGTGAAACAAATTCGGGGAATATTTGATTTGATTTAGATCTGTTGGACATCTTCATTGTTACCTATAAGGAATTCTGATTTATTTATATATTTACTTTTATTTATTTATATATCTGTACAGCCATTTATTATATAGAGTAATGGGCGATCTACACCCATTGTTAGTTAATTAAACGCTAAACCCAGAACACTGTTCTGAAATGCTGTCTCTCTCCAAAGAAAGCAGTTAACATCAGTATTATTATCCAGTAATACAGCAGCCCTGGAAATGGCACTGGGTAAATTAAGTGAGGGTCTGAGAGGGAAGTAATATAATGGGATGAGAATGTATAGTCCATGGTTGTTAGGTCTGCAGATTGGAAAAACAAATGGCGATATTGTGAACAGAGAATGGCATTTTTCATCATGTCTTCTGACTGCTAGCTTGTGCTCAAGGATGTGCTCTGCTAGTCTTCGTCTGTTTGTCCTTTGTAGTGGCCGTTTCAGTCCTTATACTGTATGTTCTACATGACTCCTGTTTTTTCTTCTGGGGCTGTTAGGATGTTTTGGAAGGCTTTAGTTGGTTTGTATGCTACACTGATATCATGTGGATATAATAATCTGTTGCCAGTTTCTGAGATGTTTTTGATGTATGGCAGTGTTACCCTGTTTACAGCTTGTATTAGTTGTGCTTTATTGGGTTGACTGGTCAGGCACTTTTAATGAAGTTGTGTGGATATCTACTTTGTTGGAAGATGTTACATAGATGTCCTGTTTCCCTTTTCTGATGTTCGGGATAGCTGTGCTGTGTTTGTACTCATCTAAATATCGATAGTCCACGACTTACAGCCACAATCTCTGTTACTATTAAGCAAAATAGTTGTTACATTGCAGCAATTGTATGGGAAATGAGATTAGGCATAGAAAGTTAATGCTCTGTTGTTTTATATAGGCAATAATTTTGAGTATAGTATATTGTTCAAATTGCTATGGTAAGGTAGCAATCATTTGTTTGAATTGTAGTTCTAAAAATTACAAAGATGATTCTTCAGGATGTTATTATACTTTCTGAAGGTAAGAAGTGGAAATGTGTCTTTTGTAAAGTCATTATTTTTTGGGTATTGTGAAGTTTTCAAAAGTGTATGGAAGAAATAATGGGTATAAAATCTCATTCTTATCATACAGGAAAAAACAGCATATTTATTATTTCTTCATTTAACATTAAGATTAAAAATGAGATTGGTTTGGATTTTTTGTTTATTACAAATAGTTTTCCATTCTTTTTCAGGTTATTTTCTTAAATCCTTTTTCCTTTTTCAGCTTAAAGTTGCCCAATTTGTCATGATTTCTTAAAATAGGTTTCAGTCCTGTTTTCTTGAACATCATGCTAAGTGAACTTCTTTTTCCTATTCCTGCTTTGAATTTATCAAATTCATCTATCACCTTTGCTATCTCTTTTTTAGAGAGTACTTTATGGTTGTCTATCTTTTTCTGTATAGATTTCCTTGATAGTTGTCGGGCTAGCACTCTGTTGGCTGAATTAGATGATGATGAAGATCTACCAGAGCCAGATGAGGAAGATGATGAAAATGAAGATGACAATCAGGAAGATCAAGAATATGAAGAAGTTATGGTACGGTGTATATGTTTTAACAGTTCTATTCTCTCTCTGTTTATTCCGGGCCTTGAATTTAAGAGAGATTTATAATTGTAGCAAAAATTGAGCAACTTATACAAACCTAATATTGTACATGTTTACTTTTTTTTTGAGTGTTGATGAATCGCAAAGTACAAGTGATTTATTTGTTTGATTTAAGCTTAAATCTGACTGATAAAAGTTTTTTCCATTTTCCCCACAGTTTTTATGTATGCTTTAAATCAAATGGATATTTTCAATTAGTCCTACATATTTTCAGTTACTTCTATACCGTAATGTTTTGAACAGGAAGAAGAAGAGTATGAAACAAAAGGAGGACGTAGAAGAACATGGGATGATGACTATGTGTTAAAACGCCAGTTTTCTGCTCTAGTTCCTACCTTTGATCCAAGACCTGGGCGCACTAATGTGCAGCAAACAACTGATTTAGAAATTCCTCCCCCAGGTACACATGAGAGCAGTTTAAAAAACATGGAAAACTCATATTGTGTGAATAGAGTATCAGAGGAAGGGGGAAATATGATTTCTGGGGGGCAGGAAGCAGGTGGGTTGTTGAGCCACAACAGTGGAATTGTTTGGTTTGGATTTAGTGGAATGTTTGAACCCAACTTCTATGGTTTATGTCACAACATTATTAGACATGGTATTACTAGGGTAGTTCAGATATTAGAAAACACATTAAGCTGATAGATAAATATAAAATATTATATATAAAATCTTTGTCCCTGAAGCTAATGATTGGATTGGGAGAGAAAAAGTGTTATGCCAACAAATCTCCCATACTACTTTCATGTTAGGATAAAACTGTAGGTGTACAATCTTTTTCAGTGGAAGGAATTGAAAACCAGGGATATTGAGTAGAGGCTAACTGTGGGACTTAAAGGAATAGAATTTGAAGAAATGGGATAAATAATTTAACTATAAAAATCGTATCTTGTATTTTAATGAATTTATAGCTTATTCTCTTTCTTCCATTTTAAAAGTAATTATTTAAGACAGTATATATAAACTGTTTATCCCATCTTGTATTTCTTAGCATTGTTAAATTTATTGTTCAGACAGTTATCTCTTCACAGAAAAAACAGGCTGCCATGTTTCTGATTGATTTATTCTGGTTTATGATAGTAATAAATATTTGATTTTGATTAGATTTGGTTTTTGAGCAGCAGACAATTTTGTGCAAAAATTAGTTTTAATTTTGAAAAATATTAAATTAATAATATTAAAAATAAGGGGTAATTTCCTTGAACAATTAGGAAATTAAAACACATTACAGAAGTAACTCTGGTTTTAAAAAGCAGCAAAACTGTAAGCGTGGTAGTGTTCTTTATTATTATTTTTCCCTGTTCTTCGTGGTTTTTTTACAATTTACTTGAAAATGGTGTACATTTAAGAGGTGTTTTTAAAACACAAAACTTGCAAGATTTTTAAAAGGCTGGGGAACTGAGAAGTAAAGATGTTTTTAAAAAATGTTTAACAGTTATTTATGTTAGGTACACTACAGTTGATAGTAAAGTTATGCAAGATACAATATAACAAAAATATTTGATAGACTGTAAAGCAATGCAGAAAGACACTAATTAAATACTTTGTGCTGCTACCACCTAGATCCCACAAAAACTCTGCTCCTGTGGAAGAGAGAACTAGAAGGAAACACTGAATTCTAAAATAAACTTGTGATACTCATTGAACAGTTTTTCCTCACTTGGTTGGAGATTTTTTGTACAGACACTATGTTTCTATATCTACACACTATGCAAATTGCTAATGGTATTTTAAGAAGATTATAGTGTGTAATTATAATGGCCCCAGTGTGCCTTTACCAATCTTTGGAACTTATTGCTCTTGTTTACTGCTGTCCCTCTCCTGTTGTTTGCTTTCTGAAGTTTGTACGGCTGTGGTTCATTCCTTAAATTCAGACTTGACAGCTCCATTACCTTTATTACTTGCACATTTATCTTTGTTGTACACAAAGATTGCAGCAATTCAAATTTACATGAGTTTGCAGGTGCTTCAGAAAATACTAAATTATTACTATTATCATTGGTTGCAGGAACACCTCATTCGGAACTACTAGAAGAAGTTGAATGTATGCCATCACCACGTTTAGCACTTATCTTGAAAGTTACAGGACTTGGTACAACTCGTGAAGTTGAACTACCCTTAACAAATTTCCGGTCAACTATATTTTACTATGTACAAAAATTGCTGCAGCTTTCTTGCAATGGCAATGTGAAATCGGATAAACTTAGGCGAATATGGGAACCAACATATACGTAAGAATTCAGGAATATGTTCATAATTGTAAAATAATTTGTATCTGCTTCTCTGATAATAAACTACAGCAAGCACATATATTTCTGAATATGTAGGAATATTCTATTAAACAATTAATACATATCAGAAACAATGTCTTGAAGAAATATTTCCATATTAACGATACTGTGTCAATCTTTGGGGCCATTATTTCTTTACTGTTTTCATAGCTTTTATAGCTATTGAGATAAATAGATGCAGACTGAAGAATTATGTAAAATATTTACTGCATGAAAACTAACCCAACATTTATTTATTGTTTTTATTTTTTATAATTTAAAGATAAGTTTCAACAGCAATTCATTTGTGGAATAAGAATTATATTGGTTGCTTTGACATTCTGTGCGGAATAAACTTTTGAAAAATAGAAATGTTTCAAAACAATTCAAATTTGGACCATTTCATATTTGAGTAAACTTATTTTGAGTATAGAACTCTTCATTTTGAATGCAAAGTAATTCTTTTCAGCATTTGATGCCCTTTCTTGATTTTTGGAGCAGTGTCTTAAGTTCAAAACAATCTGCTTTGTTTTTGAAACATGCTATGCACTCAGGTGCTTAAAATTCTTGGTTAAATTTGAGATAGCCTGAATTTGAAATATTTTTCAAACTCATCATCTGAAGTTTATTTAACATTATATTATTAGGAAAAAGAAAAGGAAATAAATGCACTTTTCTCTTCACTTTTCCTACAGTATATATATATTTATATGCATGTATGGTGCTCTCCACTTTTTTTGTACACTAAAAGTTTCCAAACGTAACTTCATAAAAATTGTTTTATTTCTTTGATCATTCTAATAGTTCTTTTCTATCAAATTTAATGATGCTTCAGTATCCATGATTGGATACCATGATAAGAAATTTAGAGTTGTTGACATATTTTGAATAACATCATCCATAGTTTCTAGCCATACTGTCCAAGGTTTATTTGGAAGTCTAAAATATCTGGAGAGTTTCAGCCCTGTTACACAATTTATAATTTAGAAATAAGTGATTTGGCAAGGAAAATCTAGTCGAAACTATATAAATAATTCTGATCTTTTTTATGTTTAGAATTGTATACAAAGAAATGAAGGATTCTGATAAAGAAAAAGACACTGGGAAAATGGTGAGAACAATCTTAACCTTTACATGTTTGCAGTTTTTGCACCTAAACAGCTTGAAAGCTATGCTAAATTAATTTTGTTACATGAGTTGTGAGTTATTTCATAAATGCATGTTCCTAGTGAAGCATAAATTTAAATCTTTCAAACTTACAATCAGGAAAGACCAACATTAGGTGATTCCTGTTGTAGGGTTGCTGGTCAATAGAGCATGTGGAGCAGTACCTTGGCACTGATGACTTACCAAAGAATGATTTGATAACCTACCTGCAGAAGAATGCGGATTCAGCCTTTCTGCGTCACTGGAAATTAACTGGCACTAATAAAAGCATTAGGAAAAACAGAAATTGTTCCCAACTCATAGCTGCTTACAAGGTATATATCTATGCATCTAAAAGTATTAATTTGAAAATGTGTGGTTTTGGTCTTGTGAGAATTTGATAGATTTGATATAAGACTAACATTGTTTCTTGATTAAGTGCCATTATGTGCTGTTGTCATAGTTAGCTTTTGCAAGCTGCAGGTTTTTTGTATACTTCTGAATTGGTGCAGTAATGATGTCCTTAACATAATGCCTAACAATAGTCTAAGCTCCAGCTTGGATTTTGCATTTTTTATTTATTTATTTATTTATTTATTTATTTTTATTTATCAAATTTAGAAATTGCCCATCTTCCTTACATAGGAACTTTGAGTGAAATTCAAATAACACATTACAAACATAAAAACTAGATGCAAGGATAGTTAAAATTCAACATCAGAGTGCTAACCAGTACCACAGCTGTGCATGCTTCTTTGGGAACCCAAAGGTGGCAGAGCCAGGTCTTTCTGAAAGGCCAGAAGATTGGGAGCCTGTCATGTCCCCTGGGAGGGAGAATGTTCCAAAAGGAGGGCGGGGCGGGGGACAACAGCAGAGAAAACTCCCTTCCTGGATCCCAGCATTTGAAATTCTTTAACTGATAGGATCCACAAACATACCTTCCCTGCTTGATTTAAGTGGGATGGGCTGTTGTAACGGATCAGGTTCTATTATAAACTCAATTTGTATTTATTTTCCTTCTGGTAATTCATGCAGGATTTTTGTGAGCATGGATCAAAATCTAATTTAAATCAGGGAGCTATTTCCACACTTCAAAATTCCGACATTCTTAGTTCAATTAAAGAACAGCCTCAAGCCAAAGCTGGTAATGGACAGAATTCCTGTGGAGTAGAGGATGTTTTGCAGTTGCTCCGTATTCTCTACATTGTTGCAAGTGACCCTTGTTCTCCACGAACTTTGCAAGAAGGTTAGTAGGAAATGGCCTCTCAAGATTTTCCCCCTAAAATTCCCTACTAAGAAAACATGAAATAAAAATTCTTGTTATTATTTCAGAAGGAGATGAACAGCTTCAGTTTAATTTTCCACCAGATGAATTCACAAGCAAAAAAATTACCACAAAAATACTTCAACAGATTGAGGTGATGTATTATTGAAAAATTATTTTAAGATTTTTCAGTTGTATGCTCTTTTAAATGGTTCGGAAATTTAAAATACGATTTTGTAAAAAAATTAATTCTATGAATATGCCCTTTATATATGATCAATTCACAAATCAAAATGTAAAGAGAGACTATTTATCTGAGGGCCAAGGAGATATCCAATGCCAAGTAAAAATAATGTAGCCAGTTACACAATTCAGTCGACATACTCTCACACTTGAGTGGTAAGCTTATTTGGATGGAAATTATTGAGATATCTATTATAAAAATTCAGAAGATTAAATTTTCATTTTAGCAAGCATATTCTTTTTAAATATCATTAAATTAGGTAGTTTATTAAAGTGGAAGAACTTGTCTGACACAGTAGCGAGTAAGTTTTATTACTCTGTGAGATTTGGTAGGCAGGGATCTTCTAGTTCAAGGCAATCAAAAACATTTAATCTCAAATACCATTTGTCAGACCACTTGAAAATCTCTGTTGCCTGTATGTTGTGGTGGGATTGTGATCAAGGTAAAGAGAGATAGACTGCACAGATTATAGGAGGGATGATTGTTTCAATGCGTTAGAAGAAACCTAAAAAATCCAGGCTCTACATTCCCAAATGTCGCTGACTTATCCAAGTATTATAACTAATCCCAGTTTTAAAGAGATTTTGTTAAACAACCCCACCTCCTAAACCAGAAAAGTGAAAAATACTTAATATGCCTCTGCTCCAGATTTCTGTTTGCCAAGGATTTGGTTTTCTTGGAGGTTGCCACGCTTGAAGACAAGATTGCTATGTAAGGAAATTAATTTTTATATAGCATTTCTGTTAATTTATGAGAGCTCTGCTAACATCACGTTTGAAGCTAAGTGTAGAAAGGCCAAGCCAGAATGTACAAATAGCTTTATATCTCTGCATTTTACCTGTCTGACTTACCTCTTTTCACATCTTAATTATTAAATCGCAGGAACCATTAGCATTAGCAAGTGGAGCTTTACCAGACTGGTGTGAACAGATAACTAGCAAGTGTCCTTTCTTAATCCCATTTGAAACTAGACAACTATATTTCACATGCACAGCATTTGGAGCATCAAGGTGAGAACTTTGCTCACAATTATTTAACTTCTTAGTTATTCATTCTAGTGCATAACATTTTTTTTAACATGAATATCATAAGCATTGGTTTGTTATGTTAGGGGAGAATAATCTTAACATTTATAATATCAAGAACCTTCAATATTTTACAGAGAGTGATGAAAGAGATGATTAGCATTTTAAGCTAAATGAATGTATTTCTTTTTCTTACCAGAGCAATAGTGTGGCTACAGAATCGACGTGAAGCAACTGTTGAGCGAACACGAACCACAAGTACTGTACGAAGAGATGATCCAGGAGAATTCAGAGTTGGGCGCCTTAAACATGAAAGAGTCAAAGTTCCACGTGGTGAATCCTTAATGGAATGGGCAGAAAATGTTATGCAGATTCACGCAGATAGAAAGTCAGTTTTGGAGGTAAAATATAACTCTCCTCTTAAAAAAGCAGTACAATAAAAATTAACAAGGCAGTCGGTCTGTGTATCCACTGGTCTCTCTTTCTGGAGTAAAGGGATATTTTTCCTTGCAACCTCTTATGTACTCTATGCATATTGCATAGGAAACAAAAATTATTCAGTCTCCCATTTTCACTCACTGGAAGTCTCTATTGATTCTCTGTCTCTTCTGCAAGTGGAACAAAGATTATCTATAGAAGGGCAAATCTGAATGTATCATCACACTGTTCATCTCCACTGCTTTACTTTGTTTGTGTGTCATAAGATAGGTAACGTTTCCCTTGGAGCTACTTAAAGTTTTTCTTTTATTGATTTTCAGGTGGAGTTTTTAGGGGAGGAAGGAACAGGATTAGGGCCTACTTTGGAGTTTTATGCATTGGTAGCAGCAGAATTCCAGAGAACAGAATTGGGAGCTTGGCTCTGTGATGATGATTTTCCAGATGATGAATCTCGACAGGTAAATTTTATTTTCAGAATAAATACAATAAAAGATGTGATACTATGTAACTTCAATAACACTTTTCTCCTCTGCCTTTTTTTTTTTTTTACAAAAAGGTTGATATCGGCGGTGGATTGAAACCTCCAGGATACTATGTACAGCGATCTTGTGGGCTTTTCACAGCACCTTTCCCACAGGATAGTGATGAACTTGAAAGAGTCACTAAACTGTTTCATTTTCTTGGGATTTTCTTAGCTAAATGTATCCAGGACAATAGACTTGTAGACCTGCCAATTTCTAAGCCTTTTTTTAAACTCATGTGCATGGGTGATATTAAAAGCAATATGAGTAAACTGATTTATGAATCACGAGGTGACAGAGACTTGCACTGCACTGAAAGTCAATCAGAAGCCTCTACAGAGGAGGGACATGATTCCCTGTCAGTAGGAAGTTTTGAAGAGGATTCCAAATCTGAATTTATTCTTGACCCACCAAAACCTAAGCCTCCAGCATGGTTTAATGGAATCCTAACATGGGAAGATTTTGAACTGGTAAACCCTCACAGAGCAAGATTTTTAAAAGAAATTAAGGATCTTGCAATTAAGAGACGTCAAATATTAAGCAACAAAGGCTTTTCAGAAGATGAAAAAAATACTAAACTTCAAGAACTTATGATGAAGAATCCATCAGGTTCTGGACCTCCACTTAGCATAGAAGATTTAGGGTAAGGGGATTTTTTTCTTCTCAAGTTGTTTTTGTAAATGTTGGTTAAAGGAATTAGCATACCTACTTTAAAAATTGTGTAAACTACATATTTTCTAAACAAAATCACATAAATGTAATTGATATTATTTGCAGCATTACCTTGAAATTTGATCATATTGAAGTGTTGTGTAGATTTTTTTATTTAAATAGGCCTTTTCTGTATGTATGTATGTATGTGTGTGTGTGTATATATATATATATATATATATATATATAATTTTTCATTCGATATTAAAATATCCTTCAATATAATGAAGTTAGGATTATGAATAGATCATGCTAGATAAATTTTGCATGTCTAGAAAAAGTTGATAGATTTTTCTTCCTTGTAGTCTTGGTATTATTCAGTCAAAATAACATGAGGTTTAGGATAAACAAAAAGTGCAAATTTATTCAGTTACAATTAGTTGATAAAATCAACTGCCAAAAGGCATGGATTTTTTAGAGAATTCTCCAGTTTCAAAATCTTATAAAGAACTGTTAATCATGAGCAGGTGTATTTTCCAGTTCAGAACTTCTGGGTCTCTGTATTGATCTCAGGAGAAATAATGAGTGACAATGAATTTTTTGGTCTTCCTTGGAATTTCTTGAAGATACTTACTTGAGTATCAGAATATTGGGTTCGATAAGATTTTTGGTCTCTTTCATCAGAGATAAACTTTTATTATTGCAATTGGATATAAGAATGAATATAATATTATTTATAAATCCATATTGGTGTGAGTCTTATCATGGAAATACTGTGATGCTTCCTGCTTTTAGTTAACTGTAAAAAAAAATAGTAATATACTAATGTTGTTTTTGTTCTATAGTCTTAATTTCCAGTTTTGCCCTTCATCCAGAGTTTATGGTTTTACAGCAGTGGATCTCAAGCCTGGTGGAGAAGATGAGGTAATAAATAATTCTAATATGGGAATTTAGTAATGTGCAAAAATTTTTGAATTAAATTATTAATTTAATTTAATTATTAAATTTAATTTAACAAACCCATTTCAAGTGCAAAATAGCTCTTTTTGAATACAAGTGGTTTCTAGCATGAAACAGGCCACTTTGAAAGAAATTTTGTATCAGATGCAGATATTTCATAGCAAAGACCTCTTTCAAGCTTGAGATACTTCCCACATGCTTAGAGTATCCCATCTGAGAGTATTGTGGAAAGATGAACCGAATAGTGTCCACATACGTGACTAAAGGTTCTATACAATAATGAGCCTGCAACATTGCTCAATTTCCTTTGGGCTAGATGTCAGTTACACAAAGTCCATTGTCCATATTATGATACACTTTGTATTATAATAAGAAATTCTTCGGAGCTATTTTTGAAAGCTACTTTAAAACAAGATAATTTCAACTCTTTGCCCTGCGTTTGGGGAGACACCAGTATAGTATAATATAGGAAGTGGTTGGCTATATAATATGAAATTTAAATTTTTTGAAGTTTTCAGTACCTTGAGTCATTTAGAATTGTTGCCTATTAGATATTTCATTAAATATATTTTTAAAATCTGTACTTAGAACAGATATTTACAAAAAATACAAGTATCTCACAAACATTTGCACACTAGTAGAGTCCACTATTAATTTATTTAAAAGATCTTTTGTAATGTAACACAAGTTCCTTTTGTCCATTGACAATCTCATTGTAGTTGGTAACTATGGATAATGCAGAAGAATATGTGGATTTGATGTTTGACTTCTGCATGCACACTGGCATACAGAAACAAATGGATGCCTTCAGAGGTATGTAACTGATTATTACTGACCAATAAAAACATAAATCTCTTACTTAAAAGTGAGATGGGGACCTTGGCGAGAAAAAAGGTATTGCTTTTAAGTCATAGTTGGAATTTCTAAATAAACTAGTGAGAGGATTTTCTTTACAGTTAAAATTAGTGGGTACCAGATGATTTTGAACTCATGTAATTGTAGAATGACCAATAATTAAGGATATTTGGAGTCTTCAACATATGGAGAGTCAAATCCTAAACTAAGCTAACTGCAATGAAACAATAATATGTATTTATTTAGCTTCTGTATCATTCATCTCACTAAAGGCAGCTCTCATAAGAAAGCTTACCTTAGTGTACTGTGAAAAATAACTTTTAAAAGCATTCCAGGGTCTTCCCGAGTTTTGCTGAATTGGTTTCTGGTTTTTAAAGAGAGAGGAGAGAGGGAGGGGGAGAGAGAGATTTGTACAAGGAGGATATTACAGTACAAAAAATAAGACTATTTTTTCTGATAAATGTTTTCAAGCATACTCACTTTTGCCTCTCTCCCCCCTCCCCCCCCCAATAAAGATGGCTTCAACCGAGTCTTTCCAATGGAAAAGCTAAGTTCCTTTAGCCATGAAGAAGTTCAGATGATTCTTTGTGGTAATCAGTCACCATCCTGGGAAGCTGAAGATATAATCAACTACACAGAACCTAAACTTGGCTACACTCGAGACAGGTACTTTATCAAACAATAGCACATTTCTATTAATTTTAAGATTTGGTTATAAAAATAATGGTTTGGAGGAAGAAAAGAGGAAAGGAATCAAGCCAGAACCATTACAGCTGTGAAATTTTACATTACATCTTCATATCTTTACCTTACAAGTAATTTCCCATCACAGTAATCGATTTAAAACTTTTAAGAAATTTTATATAATACTATATTTTAGCAGTGGTTATTATCTCATGTGATTGAAGGTTTTGTTACAATTTCATTGTAAGTTTGCCTTCTATAGACAGAGCCCTAAGAAGCCTTACTTTACCCAATCCATTCTATTTATCAAAGGTTTAATCTCTGAGTTTTAATTTGCTCTGCTATGTGAAATGATCTTGGAGAATTTTAACAACATACAGATTTGTCCTAATATTTGTAAATCCTAAAAAGTAATTGAAGAAACCAGGAAAGAGGTACATTATGTGAAATTATTACTAATTACTATTTTCATTACCGATAAAGGAGAATATTTGTAGCTCAGGGTTGAAATAAGGGTCCTTGGTGCCCTCCCAGCTTGCTTGTTTTCTTGCAGATGGTTCATTACCCAAACTAGGTAACAACATCAGTGTTAGTAAGGAAGGGGTTTTCTATTAGCTTGATTGGCAGTTCCATGATTGTGGTATCGTAAACAGTAAACAGCCCAAGCAAAGAACCAAGACCACTCCCACCAACATTGACAGGGTAAACCAGTAGAATATAAACTGAAAGCAAACCCCATTCTTTACTAGCACTGATGATACTACCTAATTAGCTAATGAAACTATCTGCAAAAAAACCCCAACTATGTTTGGAGAACACCAAGGACCCTTCACTGCTGCAATTCTTGATTGGGAGCTAAAACAAATGACCCCCAAAATAGAAAGCCTGCTAGGGTAAAGAAATGAGTTGAAAATAATACTGACACACTACAAATATTTTAAGTAGGAAGAAACAAAAAGTGTACCCTAAAATGGAGAATATAGCAGTAAAAGAAATGTTGTGAATTGTATAATCCATAATGTTATAGTATTAGGATCTGTAGATATAACATCCATAGTAAATTCAGAGCTTTGTTAATAAATTAATGCTGGTTAAACAACATCCAAAACAGTATATTGGTCTTGGTCAAGTTAAACCTTAAATACTGTGTCTAGTTTTAGATACCAAACCACAAGAGAGATTCAGACAAACTGTAACAGGTGCAATGAACAGTACCAAGGATTATTCAGAGGCTGGAAACTGAGTCTTAGGAAAGACTGAGGAAAGTAGGTATATTTAACTTTGACAAAAGATAAGCGAGTTATAATAGCACCCTTTTAGTACCTGAAAGGATATGAACTCCTTTCGCATTCCAGACCACAAGATACAGAAACAATGGTCATAGGTTTATAGAAAGGCAGATTCTGACAAAATATTAGGAAAAATATATCCCAGTGGTAAAGCAAGAGAGAGATGTGAAACTGCTCACAGAAATCGACCTTCCCTTGTTGGATATCTTTGGATTTGACGATCCAAATAATCCCTTCTACTACTGCATTATAGATATCAAAGAAAATGTTATCAGTGGTGCTTCAGCTCAGCTGTCTCTTGCTTTCTAAGTTGATCCGAAATATGACCTCCCGAGTTTCAGGTCTTTTACTACTAATGAGAACAATGGCAGGACAGTGAAAGTGATCATAATACTCCAGGGGAAAATGGTGGTGTTCATGGTTCTTGTTTCATTGCATTCTGAGCCCTGAATGCAATGTTGGTATTAGTATAGGGACCAGTTAAGGAACCTGTTCATATTCCACTCAACTTGCCATATGACTGAGTTTATCCTAAAGAAATCTGATGTTATTGTCAGTCTGGTTTGGAATCCTGCTTGATGTTGATGCTTGGAGATTTCATCCACTGTGCTCTAGTGGGAAAAAATTAATGTCATCCATAGTCTTGCTCAGACTCCATTGGAGTTGGTGGCTACTACAAATTTGAATAAATCATCTCCGGCTTAATACAAATCCTATATTATATCTGGTCTTTTATCTCAAAGCTGCTGGTATATGATCTCTAGTTGTACAACATAGTAATGAGTCTTTTGCTACAGTCAGACCAGTCTCTGCTCTGAATGTGGCTTATTGTAAAGAACCTCTGCATACTGGGAAGACGGATTAAGGTGGTTTGCTTCAGATATCATGGATCCAGATGAATTCTGGTATGCACTTTGGGATTTTCCCAGCAGTGTGGTAAACAGTTGTATCAAGTTAATGGGACAGAGACAGCCAAAGTATTTGACAGGATTTCCTCTATTTGCCAATCCCAGAGGGCTCCTTAATTTATCTAGGAAATCAAGTGGACAGAAAAGATACCTGGAGTGCCAGTGAAAGAAAATCGAATTTGACTTGAACACTTAAGAGCTCACATTTGAATTTATGTTATGGCAATAAAGATGGCACAGCATTTATATTTCTCCATTGTTACACTGACACAGTCTGCACTAATTGCCCATTTGAGAGGTCTCCCTGTGGGCAACTCTGCAAGTTGCCTTGCAATATTTTGCTGAAAAAGTTGTTGAAATTTGATCATGTCTTGCCTATATGGATGAAATTTGAGAGTTGACTGGTATAGAGATTTTTTTGGGAGCTCTGCAGTTTTAGCCCTATCACTCCTGGTTTGTTTCATGCCCACCTGGCTGCTTTAGGAAGCTGTATAGGCATCTTCTTTGGTAGAGATGCATCCATCCTTGTGGTTCTTGATCTCTCAGTGACTTGTGACACTATATGAAGGCAGTAAATATGTTTTTATAGGTTGTTTGCTTTCAGTAGATGGTGATAATGTTGTAATTCTTTTTATCATAGATTGTTTTACGTTGGAAATCTTCCAGTGGTGTTGAAATCTAATAGTCTGTGAGAATAATTAAATAGAACCTTTCAATTCTGAATACAACACTATCTCCCCAGTGGATAACAGAAGCAGGCTTGCATATATTTAGTTTTCTATGTTTGACTGAGTATTAATACTATGAGATTCTGTAAATTATTGCAGGTCAGAGACACAGTTGGATATGGTAGTGAAGATGTTGGACTAGAAACTGAAAGGCCTTAACTTCTAATCTTCCCATAGTATAAAAATCAGCAATGTGGCTTTGGATTAATCATTCATTCTCACCCCAACATACTTCCAGATGGGGAGGAAACATATCCAACTCTGTTCTTTCAATACCAAGTATGTTTTTTTTAGACCACTCAGATCCGGGATATTGCATCTTTGATCCTGGAGGGGTAGCATTTCTCCCTTCAAGGTTGGTGCAAAATTTGGGAACCTCCGTGGACTTTCAGATCCTGCTTGAAAACCAGGTATCAACTGTTGCCAGCAAGATCGTTGCACCTGATGCACTACTTGCACCCTTACCTAAATCAGGCTGCCACTCCTGCCCTAGTCTCCTTATGACATTACTACTACAATATGCTCTACATGGTGCTGCCCTTAAAGATCAACTAGAAGCTTCAACTGGTCTAGCATGCAGAAGTGCAAGCAATGATGGGCTGTCCAAGTAGTTCTTAGTTAGTAACCACTCATTCTACAACCATTTGAAGTTATGACAGTGCTGAATGAGTGGTACTTACAACCCGTCCTTGAAGTCAGGCTGTTAGCTGTCAGCAATCCTACAATCACATGACCGTGATCTGGGCCTTTGGCAACCAGCTCACACTTAGCATGCTTGGAGTGTTCTGGGGGAATCACAGGATCACACTTTGCAACTTTCCCTGTGGTTCCTCACAAACAAAATCAAAGGGCAAACCAACAGAGAAGGTTGCAAGTTAGTCCTGCAAATTGTTCCCACTCTTGTAGTTTTTTCTCCTGTATGGCCAAAGCACCTTCTGCACCTACAATAGAGTATCATACTCCAGAGTCCATTCATTTGCCTGCCTGTGGCTTCCATCTGTGTACCCACCACCAGCAGCAGTAGCCACTCTGGCCTGTCTACACTTGCATGGCACTCACTCCCATACATCCTTCCAGTTCCCTGTGCCCAGCTGCCTTAGCACCACATGGTGTCTCGCTCCTTATTCATCCACCAGCTTGTTCGTGAACTGTCTGGGGTTTAATTCCCTGTCAGCTTCCCTATTGACTTTGGAAGCTGGCAGGAAGTTGTGAGGAGGTCATTACTTAATTACCAGTGTTCTTTGCTTAATAAAGGAAGTTGGGATTGCTGTTATTAAGTGATGTGGTCATTGTGCTTTACAACCGCATTGCTTAGAGATGGAGATTCCAATCTTAATTACTGTTGTTAACCAAAGTCTACTTGTAATGGCTTGGCTTTGCAAGCTGCACTTGTTGCCAGTTTGCTTCCAGTATGATTGAAGAGGCTGGTTGTTAGCTAAAAACAGTATGAGGTCTAATAACTTGAGGAGTCACCTGTCCCCCATAGTATCTGCCCGACAGTCTTGCAGGTTGGCACACCTGCAAGACTTCAATTAAATAGTGTCTTCAATTAAATAGATCCTTCAATTAAATAGTGTCTGTCATCTCTTAAGACTCCAGAATCATGTATTCTTTGTAGCATTCCCTCACCTGTGGAACAGTGTCCCCCCTCCCAGGTTCCGGATGTCCCCCACTATTTGTTGTTCAGAAGAGTGCTGAAGATTTGGGTTTTTATCCAGGCCTTTATCATGAGAAAGTGATATGTAACACTTGCTGTCTTTTATTGATTTGGTTGTAGTTACTTTGATTGCTGAGAGCCACTCGGAGTCATTGGAAGTCAGGTGACATACTAGTTTAATATATTATTAAATAAAAAGCTGATATAATTTTAATGACATCGTTTGGAAGCAGCCTGTATAATACAGGATATTCCACAATATACCTTTGAAACACTAGTTATGTGAACTGTATTGACTCCCAGTGACTTCTGGATATAATTCAAAAGTGCTGCTTGTCACTTTTAAAATTGGCATGAGGCCAGGTTACTTGCAGGACTCAGCTGTGTTTTTTTAGGGTCCTTGATCCTTTTTTAAAATGGATCTGTATAAGTTTTTAAATGTAATATTTACCTATTAACTTTGATGATGTATTTTATTTTAGCCCTGGATTCCTGAGATTCGTAAGAGTTTTATGTGGCATGTCTTCAGATGAAAGAAAAGCATTCCTCCAGTTCACAACTGGTTGTTCAACACTTCCCCCAGGAGGATTGGCTAACCTACATCCCCGTCTCACTGTTGTACGCAAGGTAGGAACATCGTACAATTTTCTGTGCATCCTGTGTCTAGTTATATCTTATAAGAAGGTGTGTTTGGGTTAACTTGTTCAGTTATTTGCTTCTGCCTGGCTTTTCATAGTGTTTTGGCCCTTACGCATGGGAAATTCTCGTCATTATCATAATACCACCATTAACTAAAACTAGTAGAATCTAAAAGAAGCTTCTCAATTGGATGCCTTTCAAATGTGGGACTATAATTCCCAAATTTCTGAAATGCTGACTAGGGATCTGTTGCTTATGAAGTTGGCAAATGTTTAAACTGGAATTACATTATTTATTTATTTATTTATTTATTTATTTATTTATTTATTTATTTATTTATTTATTTATTTATTTATTTATTTATTTATTTATTCACAGGTTGATGCTACAGATGCAAGTTACCCATCTGTGAATACATGCGTACATTATCTTAAATTGCCCGAGTATTCCTCTGAAGAGATTATGCGAGAACGCCTCCTAGCTGCTACCATGGAGAAAGGCTTTCATCTCAACTGAACTGATGTTCTGAAATGGGATATCTCAAACTGGTTTTGCATTCATACCTAGTGAAGCCTCCTGTGTTGTTGTGCAGAAAATACAATCTCCATGCTGTACTCAAATGAGACTTGCCTTTTTCCCCTATCCATGAGGCTTTGGAAACACATGGAATAATTTTGTTAGCTGCTAATGTCAAATCAAATCCCAATGAATTACACAGCCAGCAAGAAAAAGGCAAGAACAGTGTGTGATGCTTCCAAGGGCTTGTGCAACCAGAAGCTGAAGCAAATGTTTGACTGTTCCAAAGAGCAGACCTGCAGATTTCCAGTGTTTACTGATTCAAGATTTATAACAGTGCATTTGTGTAAAGTCTACCGTTTAATACCCTGTACACTACAGTTCCATCATTGATCCTTGTTTTTGCTGGCTTTAAGCTAAATGGTCAGAAACCTGCTTCCTTAACTTAGTCAATGGGCATCTCAAGCTTTCTTTCCTTTCTTTAATGGTGCCTGCACTGTTTGGAGTATTCTAGTGTTGGGGTAGGGTATCTGCATATAATCATGCACAACCGTTTATTATTATTTCAAGTGGGAATATATTTTGATTTCTAAATACCCTGCTATAAAGATCCAAATCCTCAAATGTGTGTTCATGTGTGTATGTGTGTGTGCGCGCGCGCGTGTAACTCAACAATAAAGCTTTTAAAAGACACTGGTTACTGGTGCAAGGCACATTTAAAGGAAGTTTTACCATATGTTGTATTTCCTTTGTATATTAAAAACATTTATTTAACTTGTTGCAGTTTGAAGTTTAAAAAGAAGATTTTCATTGTGTATGCTCAACATAATCATTAAAATGTTTGCAGCGTACAAAAGTCTTTTGGTTAGTATTTTACTAGTTCCTCCAATACATTCAAAACTTAATGGAATAACAGAATAATAAAGTTGGAAGGAACCTTGGAAGTCGTCTAGTCCAACCCCCTACTCATGCAGGAAAACCTGTACTATTTCAGACAAATGGTTGTCCAATCTCTTCTTACAAACCTCCAGTGTCAGAACACTGATTGTTCTGTCAGTTAATTTCTTCTTAGTTCTAGGTTGGTTCTCTCGTTGATTAGTTTCCATCCATTGCTTCTTGTCCTGCCTTCAGGTGCTTTGGACAATAGATTGACTCCCTCTTCTTTGTGGCAGACGGTTAGATATTGAAACACTGCTGTCATGTCATTTCTTTCATTAAACTAGACATAGCCAAATCCTTCAATCATTCTTCATATGTTTTAGCCTCAAGTCCCCTAATCTTTGTTGGTCTTCTCTGCACTCTTTCTAGAGTCTCAACATCTTTTTTATATTGTGGTGACCAGAACTGGATGCAATATTCCAAGTGTGGTCTTACCAAAATTATAAAGTGCTACTACCAACAGGAACTCTGTGGCACAGAGGTTAGAATGCAGTATTGCAGGCTAACTCTGCCCACAGCCTGGAGTTCAATCCAGATAGGGCTCAAGGTTGACTTAGTCTTTCATCCTTCTGTGGTTGTTTTTGCTATTATAGTATCTTAAATAAGAAATATGGGCATTCATTCCATTCAAAAAACTACTAACGTAATTTGTTGTTTCTATATTGTTTTAGTCAATACGGATGACTTGGTTAAAACTTTGATGGTATTATTTTTCTGTTTAAAGTGGCCCCTAACACAGATGATGAAAGAACTTGTATGCATTTTCATTACAACCAGTGCTTCTGAACTAAAAAGGCCAAAATATAAATAAGTAATCATTTCAGCTGCTCAACAGCTCTTGTCCCTTAACTTTTTGAAATTTGACCAGGATAATACACAGCATTTTAGTTTGGCGATGTGTGTGTGTGTGTGTATCAACAGTATTAGCACTTCTATTTTCCATTTTGTTGTTAATAGTCTCCCAACAAAAAAATGTTTCCTTTTTCAGGATTGAAAGCTGAGTCACTAAATCAAGTTATATCCATCTTATCTATTTAGTCCCTACAACTTTTATCTTCTCAACATTTTTGTAATGTTAGGGGGTTTTTTGTCCCTAAACAGATCCTTTTATCCTTGCTTACCTGCAATTTCAATATTTATTCCAGAATTTGAAAACATCTTTTAATATATTTGGGGGGCTACCTTGTGTTATACTAAGCAAATTAAAAATTTGTGTCATCAGCAAATTGAGCCATTTTGCTTTTCACCCTTCAGAACAAACAAAAAAGTGGTGGTCCAAATAGACACTTGGGGACCCTCTTGGCTAAGTTCTTCCACTGTAAGCATTACCTGTCTGCTTTCTATTACCCTAGAATCATTTTCCTTGGGCTTAGAATATGATTGAAAAAGGCAGAATCACATATCTTTCCAGAGTTTTTGATTAATTATATTCATTTAATTGACAAAAAAGAAAACTCAGTCAAACATTAGAAGAGTCAAGTAGTTCCCCTTTATCAGCTAACTATTTTGCATCCTTTATAAAGTAGTTCCATTCCTTCAACTTTTATGAATTCCGAGGTTTTGAACAACTCTCACATATACTTGCCTTTTTGACAAAATTTATAGAATAGTAGTTCTGGAACAACTGCTAGAGAAAGTATATTCAGTCATCAGGATTCAGCCCTGGGTTTCAAACAGCGACAACACTGATAACTGGTCAGCAACCCATGTTGAAACCTGGATAAGGGTAGTACGCATATCCTAGTCTTTTTGAACCTCCCAATAGCTTTCCTGATGGACTAGATGCTGCGGTTGAAGAATGAGGGCACTGTTTTACAATGGTTTCATTTTTTTCTCATAAGTCAGTTCCAATCAGTGGTGATTGGGGAGGAGGATTGGCTGTTCCCTTGCAGAGTGCTGAATGGAATCAGATCTTTCCTCCATTAATTAATAGCTATATGAAGCCATTGGGGAACTCATCTGGAAACTGCTCATCACAACCCCAAGCTCACTAGAGCTGCTGTCAATAGTTTGTCCCAAAGCCTGAAAACTTAAGATTTGGTTGGGAAAGAGAAGGCATGAATGCTACTAAAATAGATCTATCCTGTGTACATCAAGGTTCCTCTGTCCTCAGTGTATTGTTTCTACCTGAAGGATGTCCCCCTGGCCTCAAGGCACCTTCTGGATCAGCAGATAAAAGCTATGGCCAGAGTGGACTTTGCACAGTTTCTACTAGTGCACCAATTATGACTTGTTTTAGGGCAACAGATATGACTGATGGTCTATGATATCATCATGCATGTAGACTAGGGCTGTCAAACTCCTGGCCATGCCCATACCCAGTTTAGCGAAGGGGAGGAAAGTCCCAATATGTCACGTGACGCCGCTGTGATGACGTGAGTTTGATACCCGTGATGTAGACTACGACTGCAAAGTGTTCTACATGGGACTGGTTTTAAAGATCACTGGAAGCGTTGGTGCAAAATGCAGTTAGCCTCAGTGCTTGCTGATGGTTACTGTATTACACCTATTTTGCTGGCAATGCCAAGTCCTGTTTTAAACTACCGTATAAAACTCTTTGCAGCTTGGTGCTGAGTTACCTTCAAGTTCTCCTACGAGCTGCTCGGAGCATCCATTTGATTGGGTTGGTTCAGTCTTCGTCCTGATAGGCTGAGCTTAAACTTCGGAACGCTCCTCCTCCTCCACGAGACTCCTCCCAGCGTTCCCCAGTTTTAGCTCAGCCTCGTCTGAAACAGGTTGTTTTAAGAGCTTGTTCTGGTCGAAGCAGGTGATTTCTGTATTTTTCCAATTCTCTTGATCCCTCCTTTATTCTTTAGTGTCCTTTCCCTGTCTTGGGTCCTTTTATTATTCCGTTTTTTTGCATTTCGATTTACTTCTGTTCTATTTATATTTAATTGGGCACTGAGAGCACAGTCCCTCTGTTCTCCCTTTTGGGTGATCAAGGCTCAAATAATTATTTGAGGGGGGTAGAAGTTTCAGCTCCCCCTCCCTTAGTAAAAGGGGGTCCCCTGGAACGTTGCTTTCCACACCGCGTTCTCAGTCTCACGCTAGCAAAATCCAGCAAATTCGTGATTGTTTTTTGCTTGGAACGGATTAGGGCATTTATAGGTAAAATGCGTCTCTACTTACGGAATTTTCACATTACGAAACGGCTTCCGGAACGAATTAATTTCGTAAGTAGAGGTACCACTGTACTAATACTAAAGCTTAAAATTATAGATAACAAAGGAAATGCAGAGATGTTACATTGCTGTCTCTCCATATTGTAAAGCACATTTTTCACCTTTGAATCTGACATTCTGTACAGCTCTGTTAGCAAAATATGATCACCACCAGCTGAACCAAGGCCATCTGCCATACTTCTCAACTTCCTGCTTTTATAGTTCCAGGTAAAGAGAGAAAAATAAGCCCCGCCCTGCCGATTTTGTCTTGCTCCGTTTTTTTGCAGCGTGGCAAGCTGCTTTTCTCTGCATTCCCCGAACGCCGTTTTTTTGTCTCAGAGGGAGTGGAGTGCGATCGTTTCCCTCCCTCTTTTAACTTGCTTTCTGTGGATTTCTCTTAAGGGCCTCCATTAGCTGGACCGTTGCTGCTAGGGATCGCGCGCGCGCCAAAATTCGGGCGGCCGCCATTTTGTTTTTCCAACGGCCACAGAGCCTCGTGGCCGTTCCCTGTGCCCTAATTGTTGACTGTGGGGATTAAATTGTGCTCTCTTAGGATATCCTATAAGGCAGAAGGCCTTATTCTTGAGTGTTCTGAAACTTGTTGGCTAAGCCTCACAGTCTTCCCTAGCAGCATACAGCAAGCACCCTAGGCCTGAGTCAGCCTGTGCAGTTATTGCTGTTCTGGGCCTTTTGTTTTCTGAGTAGGCCCCACTGGCGTTCTTAATCTGGCTGATTGGTGATCCACTTCTTTTTCTTCCAGTTTTGCAAATTTATAAATCCAATTATTTGATCAAGGGGAATATATATTAATATCAGGGCTTCCTCCCTGCTGGACAAGGTCCCTGGGCGTGCCAACCGCCTCATTTACATAGATATCAGCAGATTGTATTATACTGAATTATCATGGCAGGGGGTAGCGGTTCTCGGCCTTCTACTTTGCATGCCAAGTCAAAATCCAAATGCAAAAATGTGGGGGGTATTTCTAAAGCTTCTGAGCGTGATGCCAGAAGGCGACATAGGGCCTTAGAGAAACAAATAGATAGGTGTGCTCGTGAGGTTCAGAGACCTTCTCAGCACCTTTCTCCTTCTACTCCTGGGCCCTCTTCTCATGTCTGTTCCCCTCCACTAGATGTTTCCCTCTCCTCCAGGCACAGTCGTGGTTCTGTGGGACACCAGACTGAGTTATCCGACCGGCCAGCCTCTAGGGGTCCTCCTGAGGCCACCTTTACCCCCTCTGCTGCAGGCCTTCGCCAGGAATCTTCCTTGCCTGAGGAGATTCCGCCTCAAATGCGATCTTGGATGGAGATGGCAATCAGGCAGGGGATTTCTGCCGGTTTACAACATGCTGTTATGACACGACCTCAGCCTGCCCCTGCTGACCTGGAGTCTCAGCCACCCCAGCCTCTAGTCAGGCCGGAATTAACTGCTGATCAGGTAATACCTTTTGAGGATATTCCGATGCAGGACACTCAGAGAGGGGATCTGGACATGGAGGCTGAGGAGCTGTTTCAAATGCAAGATTTGGAACACAGTGACCTAGAATCCTTTCATGAGGCGGAGCACTCCTTATCCGAACAGGATCTTTTAGAGGGGGGGATGTCCGAGGATGAGGGTCTTTCCCCGGACCAACCGGCTTTTACTGGCCTGTTTCAGCCCCACCTATTTAAATTCCTCCTATTTAAGGCAACTAACACAGCTGGCATCGACACATCAGCTCCCCCCGTGGGTCCTGTAGAGGAGGGTCCCCAGGATTTATTTTTTCATCAGCCTACTGTTCAGGCTGAAGTGATCCCTGTTCCTCCAATGTTCATGGAACTAGTTCAAAAACAGTTCCGTTCCCCTGTTCCATGTCCGGCTCATACTAGTTACGATAGGAGACTCTTTAATATGGCCCCAGAATACCTCAATTTGTTAAATATCCCGGAGGTCGATGAACCCATTGTGGGTCTCGCCTCTCCTACTTCTCTTCCAAGCGAGCCGCTTGAGGTTTTAAAGCCTGAGGATAAGAGAGCCGAGGTAGCGCTACGCAAAGCCCATCACTCTGATGCTTGGGCTATCAGAGCTGCCACAGCGGCCTCATTTTTCAATAGGGCTTCACTCAGATGGCTGAAACAACTTCATGAGCATGTCCCTGCATCTAATCTAAGGGCCCATCAGGACATTGCTAAGCTCACGGCGGCTACTGAATTTTCAGCCGATGCGACCTTTCATGCTGTAAAATTTTCTACTAGAGCCATTGCATCTCATCTTTCAGCCAGACGCCTCCTTTGGCTTAAGCCTTGGCAGGCGGACATCAAGCACAAATCTAAGCTTGCTTCTGCTCCTCTCAACAGCGACAAGCTGTTTGGCCCCTCTCTATATCCGCTTCTCATTGAGACCCGGAACAAGAAAAGGATTCTTCCTTCTCTTTTTCGGAAGTCTGACCCAAGGTATCCCCAGTCCTTTCGGAGGAGTTCCTTTCGGCTTACTCCCAGAGTTCCTTTCTGTCTCGACCGTCTAGATCCCAGTTTCCTCGCCCGGGATTCTCCTCAGACAGGTTCGACCCTGGGGATCGGTACCGGAGAGACGGTCAATCCAGGCGATCATTCCGTTCTTCCGGCAATAGATCCTTCAGGCGTCCACGTTAGCCTTGAGGAGTCCTTTCCCATAGGGGGCCGTCTCAGGTTTTATGCGGATAGATGGGACGCCTCTACTTCGGATGCCTGGGTCCGAGATACTGTGAGGTTTGGCCTGGCTTTAGAATTCCAGTCCGCCCCATCTGATTTTTTCAGGGTATCCCCTGTTTCCAAAAATTTGGTTAAACATAGCCTCATGGAAGCAGCCATACAGCATCTTCTACACATACGGGCCATTCAACCGGTTCCCGCAGACCAAAAAGGGCGTGGTTTTTATTCTCTACTCTTTTTAGTTAAGAAAAGTTCTGGTGGGTGGAGAGCTATCTTGGACCTCAAACGACTCAATAAATTTTTAGTTTATCGCAAATTCAAGATGCACACTTTACATTCCATCCTTGCTAGCGTCAGAGAGGGAGATTTTCTCACCTCAGTAGATCTCACGGAAGCTTATTTGCATATTCCGATCAGGCCATCACATCGTAAGTTTTTAAGATTCTGCTATAACGGTCAACATTTCGAATATTGGGCTCTTCCCTTTGGTCTAGCCTCTGCTCCTCGGGTTTTCACTAAGGTCCTCGCTGCTCTAGCTGCCCATATTCGCGCCCTTCCCATCAGGTTGCACTGTTATCTAGATGACATTTTAATTTTGTCCAGTTCTTCTACCCAAGCTGTCTGAGATACTCAGACGACTCTCCGCATTTTGCAAGCACATGGCTTTGCTATTAATCGAGACAAAAGCCAGTTAATTCCTTCTACAAGATTGTTACACTTAGGTGCCATCATTGATACACGGGCATGCAAGGTTTACCTTTCTGACGAAAGGCATAAAAGTATACAACAACTAGTGCAGCTGATCAGGTCACGACATACTGTTTCTTTAGCTGATCTTTCTACCCTTCTTGGGAAAATGATCTCATGTATTTTTATTATTCCTTGGGCTCGTCTTCATTCCAGGTCCCTTCAGTGGTTCCTTCTCCCGTTTCAACGTTCCGGTCTCAGCAATTCCGGTCACAAAGTCAAGGTTCCAACCAAAGTTCTTACATCACTTCTTTGGTGGTCCCGGCCCACAACCAACAAGGGTTGTCTCTTCAAGGAGCCCCGCAGACTCACTGTCACCACCGATGCCAGCCTGTTGGGCTGGGGTGCTCACCTTCACTCATCCACAGTTCAAGGTCGCTGGTCAGCAAGGGAACAGTCCCACAATATCAATTGGCTGGAACTTCGGGCAATTCATCTGGCCCTTCGGGCTCTGCTGCCGCAGGTACGCAACCAACATATCTTAGTTCTCACAGACAATACAGCAGCCAAGGCGCACCTAAACAAACAAGGGGACACACAGTCTCAACCTCTCATGAAGGAGGCGGAATGTCTCTGTCGTTGGGCAGAGGCAAATTTACTTTCTATCAGGGCAGAACACATCTCGAGCATCTGAAATACCCAGGCAGATTGGCTCAGCCGGGCCACAGTCGATCCCACGGAGTGGCGTCTTCATCCGTCGCTCTTTCAAGAGGCAGTCACGAGGTTTGGTCTTCCGGAGGTCGATCTTTTCGCCTCCTCTCTCAATGCCCACCTGCCACGGTTCGTGTCCCGATTCCCCTCTCAAGGGACGGAGGATTTCAACGCCCTTTGCTGCCCGTGGCCCCCAGGGCTCTTGTATGCCTTTCCCCCTCTTCCTTTGATCCCTCAGGTCATACCGAAGATACTAGAGGAACGGGCAGATCTGCTTTTGGTGGCTCCATACTGGCCCAGACGCCCTTGGTTCGCCGATCTCTGTTGTCTGTCGGTGTTCAAACCATGGAGGATTCCTCTGGACAGGATTGTGCTAATCCAGGGTCCTCTTCAACATCCGAACCCTCAGTGGTTTCAATTGACCGTCTGGAGGTTGAGCGGTTCGCGTTTAATCAGCAAGCAATTATCCAACAAGGTTATTTCAACCATCCAAGCTGCAAGGCGCCCCTCAACAAATCGCATCTATAATGCAATTTGGTCCATATTTACCAGCTGGTGTTCCCAATTTCATATTGATCCACGATCTCCTTCGATTGCTCAAATTTTGGAATTCCTACAAGCTGGTCTCGATAGGGGGCTTTCACCAAATACCTTGAGAAGACAAGTTTCTGCCCTGTCTTCCGTGATTGACCATGAGAATTTCCCATCTCTTTCTCATCACCCTCTTATTCGCGCCTTTCTTAAGGGTGCTACTAATTTGCGACCGCCCATGGTTCATCGTTATCCTACTTGGGATTTGAACAAGGTCCGTCTGGTCCTTACCAAACCTCCTTTCGAACCGATTCGTTCCACATCACTACTATTTCTTACATATAAGGTTGCTTTCTTAGTGGCCATTACTTCAGCTCGGCGCATTTCCGAGTTGGCATTCCTATCTATCAGGTCAGACCTCTGTGTTTTTCATGAAGATAGGGTTGTCCTCCGGCCGGACCCCACGTTTATTCCAAAGATTAATTCAGCTTTTCACAGGGCACAGGAGTTGGTCTTGTCCAATTTCTGTCCTCATCCTTCCCGAGAGTTGGAACATCAGTGGCATAAGTTGGATGTCCGTCGTGCCTTGAAGGTCTATATCCATCACACGGCATCCTTTAGGAGGACAGAGGCCTTGTTTATTGTATTTCTGCCTCATAGTCAAGGTACTAGGGCCTCTTCCACCACCATAGGTCATTGGTTGCGGGCCACTATTGCTAAAGCTTATCAGGCCCAGGCCTTATCAGTTCCCAGGGGCATCACGGCGCACTCCACTCACAGTGCTGCCACCACGGCGGCTTGGGCCACCCAAGCTCCTATCTCTGACATTTGTCGGGCCGCCACATGGGCGTCTCCTTCCCCCTTTATCAGACATTATAACGTCGATGTCTTTGCATCTGCAGATGCGTCTTTTGGTAGGAGGGTGCTACAGGGTGTGTGCAGGACAGCGACAGACTTCAGGTCCAGCCAGCATCCTGCCCGTAGTCCAGGCCAAGCTTTGGTATGTCCCAATCAAATGGATGCTCCGAGCAGCTCGTAGGAAAATAGGCGTTGGTTCTTACCTGATATGCCGGTTCTCTCCGAGCTGCAAAGGAGCATCCATCCCCACCCTGTGTGTATTATTGCTGTCTGTTTTCTTCCTTCCGTCTGTGGGAGTCCTGCTATAGGACCAAGCTGATGTACTAGTTTCTCTGAAGCGACATCTGCCTTTTCATTGCGATCTTCGCTAAAACTGGGGAACGCTGGGAGGAGTCTCGTGGAGGAGGAAGAGCGTTCCGAAATTTAAGCTCAGCCTATCAGGACGAAGACTGAACCAACCCAATCAAATGGATGCTCCTTCGCAGCTCGGAGAGAACCGGCGTATCAGGTAAGAACCAACGCCTAATCTCTCCATTGAATTTGCCCAAGCTCTTTGAGAAATGGGTGATCATCCTCCATTTTGGGGAAGTGTGACTTCTGAAGAGTGGCCTCCTGCAGCAACTATGTCTGGCTCCCAAATTCAGTCACATTCCAGAAGCTCTTAATAACAGATTTCCTGGAGGTTGTTTATGGGCTGGTGCCAGATGCTATTTATAATATATGTTTTTATTGTTTTATCAAAATTTACATTTTCAATTTTTATTGGTTTTTTATGTTGCAAGTCACCAAGAAGCTGCTTTTGATTGTGGCAAGATAAATGATCAATAAATAAAGACGTGCATATCCATATTCATATATAAAGATTAATTTAATTCCTCAAGCAGATTACAAACTTCAAAAACATTTGGCATGGTAGCAAAAAAATATAAATTTACAAGAAGGTGATGAGTGCTAAACATTTGTTATGTAATCTTTTAGCCTAAAAACAATTATTCACAATTTGGCAAAAAACTCAAAAACTGTCCTTTTTAATTTGAAGAATATTTTCAAATATGTGCAATATTATTTTCTGGCTTGTTTCTTCTAGGTTTCTGCCATTTTATCAAGAACCAAAAGAGGTGCAAGAATTCTGGTTTTGTTGGTTTCTGCAATGCAACCATTTAGAACCATTTCATCCAAAATTATATGCACTCTGTCTAATTTGAACATGATCTGTATTCATATATCAAGTTAAGGTTTGTATTACTCCTTCAAGCAAATAGTATGAACTAAATTGCAAAATATCATATTTCATCACTGCATTTATTTCATGTTTAGACAACTTAATTTAACTTTCTAATCAGATATTTCAATAGCTATGCCAAATTTATGACACCATGATATATATTTCAGTTTAGAATTTGCAAGAGTACACGAATGAAGAGACTTAGAAACTTGAAATAGTAAAAGCAGATGTTTGTAATATCAGTTACTACTGCAGACCTGGGACAGAAAAATACTTAAATTCATTTTACGAAATCTAATGCAAAGGTCTTACTATAAAATAACATTTTAAATGTTTAAATTACTCAAGTATAATTTTTATAAAAATAGTAGTGAGCTAGCCATGTTAATGTTCAGAAAACTAATGTGCTCTCCCATTTTTTTCTTTCAAGCTGATATATTCGATATGCATAATATTCAGTCTCAAAGATTTGCATAACTTAAGAAATCAGCTCCTTTGGTTCTTTTAAATATTTAATTTATTGTCAATATGCTTCAACCTTAAGCATATTTTATCAAGGGAGATGATGTGTGATGTTACATCAACTGGCTATTGTCTTCTACAATGATCTCTGTTACAAACTTAAAGGAATTTTATTCTGAATTAATTCCCATGGCTTTTCTCCAACAATCCTGAGAAATTATAATCTGAAATAAATACTCAAAATTATTTAATGAAGATATTTGGCCCCTATCTTTTCTTGAAAAGCAGCTTCCTCTCTCTCCTGAGATTGGAATAAAGCCATTTGATGACAAGTATAAATGAGAAGGCATCCATATTGAAAACATTGCGTTAATTATGTACGTAATTATGCATGCATTCCATTAAGACGCAAACATTCTTGACTTTCAAGTTAAGTCTTGAGTTTTATTATGAAAACTGCGCAATTGGTTTAGAAAGGGGAGTTTTGTATCTCTTATTTAAAATTAGTGAATGAGTCTATTTAATGTACTGAGCTAATTATAAAGAAATAGTTCAGTATTTCAATACTGCTAATTCAACTGTCAGAAATCTAATAAATGCTACCATTTCCTGGTGGAAGGGGGAAACCAAGAGGATCATTGGATAGGTCACAAAAATATGATGAAGCTTTAGGATTTGATGGGATACATAGTGTATTCCATTTTACAGTTCAAAGTTTGAAAAAGCATCTGGAGAGGTAGCTGGAAGCTGATAATGAAGGAAAACCTAAGAGGTTTCTTCATCATATCACCATGATGTGTGAGCTAACCACACCCTGCTAAGCAGCATTCCACAACTTCATTCCAACAGCAAGTATTTCATCTGCTCTTGACAACCAAGTGACTGTAACTTCCTTTTCATTCTCTCAGTCGTCTTTTGCTCACCTTGTTCTAAGTAAATGCTAGAGCAATCAACTGGCTCTTTTGTTTTTATTGGTTTATTTAAATGCAGTACACATTCTCCTTAAAAATATGTGTTTCAAAGATGATTATTTTGCCCCATTTTACTTAACAATGAAATTAAAATTAGCATTTTTTTCCAGTAAAAAGAGATTGGCATCAATTTAATCAGGGACATGTATTGAATGGATAGGAACTGGCTTAAATAATAACACATACTACTTTTTATGAAATGTTTGTTGAGAACTGAAATAGATTACTATTCTTCCCTATTATAATGGGACTCAGCGTGATAACACAAATCACTGCCATGAGTGTACAGTTGATCTATAATTGTGGTCGGTTTTGTATCTAAATGACATGATCTGAAAGGAACCCTCTTAAGAACTTTTCCTGTGTGCTTTGTCTGTATACCAATTTAATACCTTTGATTTTGTGTACCTTCATCTCCTTGTACCTCAAACAAGCCTTCGTCGGACAATGTCACAGTTGGTGCAGTCCCCAGAATGGTTATTTCAATCATGAAAGGATAGTTCTTCCCTTAGCAGACATCATTGAAATGTTGGCACTTGAACAAAACATATTAGATGCCTACTATGGAGTAGCAAGTTTGGTTTTTGGTATTGATTACTTTATGCATCTGTTTCTCCTACCTATGAGTCATATACTTTTTAAACTCTAACCCATTTCTTCCCTTCAAATGTTCTAACAAGCTTTTGTGCAATGTGCAGTGACATGTTTGTTGCAAGTAAACATCGTACAGTTGCTCAGAAATCAGTTCTAGTATGTTCACTAGGTTTCACTTCAGCTATCTAGGGGCAGAATTGCACTGTGGTGAAGAGTTCACAATCCCAGAATCAAGATATTTAAGTTACATTTTCAAAAAGAAATGCCCACCCACAAGCATTTAATTCATCTCAGATATGAATTTGTTATAGCAGAATAGTAATTTATAGAAATTCAGTTCATGTTTAACTACATTCCTCCAAATTCTTCCTGCTATATAAAAAATTAGGATTTTGAATTGTTCCTCTTGTAATATTTTTAAAATAAATATTGCTTTCCTAAATCAGTTTCCCCAGCATTGTTCCAAAGAATTTTCTTCCAATATTTTCAGGAACAAAACTGTGAGCTTGTCAAATCTTAATTCCCTTCTATGGAGAAAGAGGTTTATTTCCCAGCTATTTACAAAGGCTTACTCTTTATCTTATTTTACATTTTGGAAAGTTTTTTTTATAAAGGTAAAAATAATTGCTACTTCCTTTTCCTAAGATGTTTTCCAACTTTTTGGTTAACCTGTTTTATGCCTTCAAATCAGTCTTGACTTCTGGACAAGTTCCTGCAAATTTCTTGGCAAGTGTTTTTTTTAGAAGTGGTTAACCCATAACTTCTTCCTAAAGCTAAAAGAAAATGGCTACCCAAGATCACCCTGCTAGTTTTATGCCTAAGGCAGGAATTGAACTCTCCGTCTCCTGGTTTCTAGACTGGGTTTTAATCATTACATCAAATTACCCTGAAATCCCCAGTAGTTTTCAAACCAAATACAAATCTGGCACAATCCTGTTGTGTTTTCAGAGCATGCCAGTACTTCCATCTGCAGAGATAAAGCCTAATTCCTAATAAACTTCCCCTGTTAGAAAATTTGGCAGCTGGCATAATGTAGCTTTCTGAAGGTTGCACAATTTCCTTACCTAAAAACCAACCACTTAAAAAACTAAAGCAGTTTTGATTTAATTGTTGAAATTCAGTTACTCTGCATGCTTTTGTCTTTTCTTTTCTCCCCCCGCCAAAAAAATGTTTGCATTTGTTGTTGAGTGTGCTGCGCAGAAATTTTTGTATTGTGCTATTGGGGATGGTGGTTTCGTTATAAAGTGTTTATGTGTTGCTACTACTGGTATTTACAGACTACAAGAATGTCAGTGACTAGGATGGAATTCTATACAATCAGGTTTTAGAAGGAACAGGGTGCAATAGAAGAGATAGCAAGTGACTGTGAGAAGGAGAGCACAGAAAGAATGAGGGACAAAAGAGGAGACAGGATGATCTGAACAAACTGGAAAAGTATCTTTTGGGATGGACAATAAAAAAGTTGTCTTGATTGTTTGATCTGTCATATGGGAAGCTGAGTTTGCCAGGGCCATCAATGATCTGTGTCTATTAGATCTATTAGGGCAGGGATGTCAAACTGACGGCCTGCGAGCTGGATGCAACACACACAGGCCACGCCCACCCCAGCTCCACAAATGGGAAAAAACATCTCTAAACATCACATGATGGCAACGTGACACCGCGAGTTTGACACCTGTGTATTAGAGCATAAGTGGTCAGGAAAATGGAGAACACTAGTTTTCAGAAGAGTAACAACTATGTGGAGATGCCAAGAAATACGTTCCAGAGGAACTGCAGTAAAACAGAATTCCATTGGACTCAAATTGAAGCTGATGCCAAATGAAAGATTCTGACAGTTTGTATGGAAAATTGGCTAAAAACATTTAGAAAGACTGTGGGAAATATGGAAGAACTGATATTTGGAGGGATAGGGCTCACAGATGAGGATTGATAGGTTAAGGAATTTTGCACCTTCAAGTTGGCATGCAGATGTGTGGAATGGATAAGAAAGTGGGATTTTGATTCCTGACTGCTATTTGTCCACCTTTACTTGTTGGCTACTCCATTTGGAACTAGGTCAGCAGGGGCAGTGGAACCTTCCTGTATGGGAAACAAATTCCCACCCAAGAAAGGAATGATAGAAGGCACCAAACTGACAACAACATGACAAGAGAAATGTGCAATTTTGTTTCAATCCAGCTCTAGGCACCTCTGTCTCCTCCCAGAAACTTAATGATTTGCTGGACTGATTCCCTTGGCCATCAAATAAATTGCTCACAAGGAAGTTGCTACTTGTGCTGAATCTTTCCAGATCTCTTAGATAATGTTGGTTCCTTTGAACTTCTAGAGATAGAAGAAGCAGGGGGGGAAATCTGGGTCAGGATCACTGACCTTGATTCATGTCCTGCTTGGGTCACTGTGGCTGGTGAGGGACATTTGTTTAGACTTGGGAGAAGATTTTAATGACTCTTTTGAGTCTTTGAATTAGAGGATAATGCCCTCTGCCTTGAAGAAAATGGTGATGTATACTTTGCTGAAGAACCCATTTCTTGATCTAACTTTCACCTAATTTCTCTTCTGGGGTAAAACTGTTGCAAAAAAGTGTTGGCACTATAGTTATAAGTTGACTTTCCCAGGCTTATGGCTCTGGAAAAAATCAATCTACTTCAGGAGTTTGTAGCCACCATGACAGTCATGGATCTATCCCAGATCATCCAGAGCCCATCATAGGATAGTGGTCACACACTTGATCTGGTTTTCTTTGAGAGCAATGACAAAGTGATCTGGGAAAGCTCTCTGTGGTTCCTCTATCATGGTTAGATTATGCCCTGGTATCAAAGAGATACTACTTAAGGAACATTCAAATAAAAGAGGGAGGAGCCTACAATTGGGTAACAAACAGAGAAACAATTTTAGAAAGGATTTTCCATAACTAATCAGAAGTAAAAAGAGATGATAAGAGATTTGTACTTTCAGCTTTGCAAGATTATATTAAAATAAAGTATTTAATAAAGTAGAATTAGCTCATCTTATTGTGATTCCTGCCTGGTCTAACTTGGAACACTGACAGATGCCAAATTTAGTGTGGGTCCTATGAAGATGCTTGGGGAACACCCTTGCCCTGATATCTAGGAAAGGCTTAAAACTGTGCCTACAGAAGTGGACAAGTTCCTTATAACTAACTGTTTGCCTGGTCACCTGCTCATTAGATCCATGCTCCTCCAGGTTGGAAAAGTTTGCCAGGAGGGAGATATATGTGTGGGTTCTATGGAGGTGAATTCAATTTTGAGAGAGCTCCTAGATTTATCAAGTTGAACTGTCAATGAAAAAAAAGGCATAGTGTTTCTATGCAAACTCCACTTATGTTATCCCAGTTCCTTTATTTTCAGTGGTTAAATTTAGGGGCATGGTTTATCATTTGGTTGATATCCAAAGATAGGAATCACACACTAAGAAACCTTCCAAAACATGTTGCAAATCACCTGGAGGTTTATGGCTACATTCAGATTTACTTTTCTTCTATCCCTAGTTTAAGTGAATATTTTAGAGTGTGAGAACTAGTTATCATGCAAATAATTATTTTATTATTACCATTTAAGAAAGTGTTCACTCTGCTTTTTCTGGCCCTTCATATTTAAAATAATGAAAAGATAGTAGAAATACCTAGATTAAATAACATATGCAGTTTCTCAAAATGCAGCACACAAAGGATTTAAAACAACTGGGTCAGTTTAAAAATCAGTACAGCATGACACTATTAAAGGCATGGTAGTAAAGAAACTTTTCCTGCTCTTCAAATTCAAGGGATGGAGACAAATAAACCCCTTTTAGAGGCAAATCCAAGTGGAATAAAGGTGAGAACTCGCTCCAAGGCTGGAAAAAACACTCTTTTAAAGGAATAAGAACAGGTATCACACACAGTCAGACTACAAATGTATGTATGCTGTCTTCTCCCAGATTTGTTTGTTCACAAGTTGAGGTCTGATTGTTGGGTTCTTCATACTGTCTACCTTGCTTATTTTTCTGCCGACGCTTTATTACCAAGCTAAGCATCATCATTGTAACACCTTTGTTTTTCATACTTCCATGCACTGATTATATTACAAAGCCTAATAACAAAACGTCTGTAGGAAAACAACCAAGCATATAGAACATAAAAAAATCCAACAGTTCAACCCTGAGTGACATATATTCTCTAATAGGAATATATTCTCTTGAGATCTATATTTTAGGTATTACTCTAAGTCCCCTAGTCCTCTAGGATGAGAATCTAGTGTCGCAAACAGAGAGACCCTTTTAAGTGGTGATCTGCCTTTGAATAGGCTTCCAAGGAACCTATTCACATGTTCGCTTGCTATAATTTTGGTACCAGGCAACCTCCTTATTTTCCTAGTTTTATTTTAACATTGGTAACTTTTAAAGCTTAAGAGTTTTCTAAATTGATAATAGCCTTCATTAACTAAGGTTTGTACAGTAATGTGCTGATTTTCTATTAATACCTGGAATGCTTTTTTATGATTTGTATGATACATTTTTATATATTACTCCCCAAATGCAAGTTTGGAGTTTGTAGATTTCAAGTTAATTCCTAAAACGATTAATGCTCAGTTGGTTAAAAAGAAGGGATAAAGCTTCAATATCCCAATATCTATAATCATGTCACCTTTCCTTTGTGTAAAATCTTTGTGACCTTTAACAACTTACCACAATTTTAACGCTCACATATTTTATATTCTGGTTCAATATGATATAGCTTTAAATCAGCTATTTGCCAAGTAGTGTGCTTTAGGCAAGGAAGAGCAAGAAAATAAAAAAGAATAAAGAGATCAGTGGAATCAAAAAGGATACATCTAATTCACTCTGAAAAAATAATAAAAAATAAACAAATTAGTAAAAAAACAGAGCTTGTTGTTGTGCTATTTTTTTTTCTAAAATTGATTTATATATTAGTTTACAAGCATAAGGATTCTAAATTCCTTCAATTTGCTAGAAGGTTTTCATTCTAGGAGACACTCTTTTTTGAGAAAAATAAGTGTGACATTTTTTATCATTTTCTTCTGCTGCCACTTCCCATGACCCCAAAAGCTCACCTCTTATCATTTCTTCCAATAGAATGGAACAGTTATTTTTATTATTCAAGTAGAAGTTGAATCTCAGAATGCTGACTACATTTAAACCCAGAGGGCATAATTGATCCCTGAAGGCATGTTATGCTATTCCCCAACTTAACAACTGCAACTGATTTTTGAGGATAAGTGGATAAGGAGGAAGATGATGGATGCAAGAGGAAAATCAAATTCTAAAAGAAAAAGTAAATGGGACTTAAGGAAATGGTGTGTTTTACTCCCAAGTTCTGCTTTGAACATTCATTTTCCATTTGCCTAATATATGGGCATTCTACAACAGGGGTGTCAAACTCAAGATGCTTAACTCTGGCCTGTGGGGCCTCCCTGGAATCAGAGAATGACCTGCCCGCAGTGCCTCTGCCAGCGAATGAGTGATGTCGAGCTGGTCACACCCACTCTGGCCATGTCCCCAGCTCCCCCGAGTCAAACACAACCCTGATGCAGTCCTCAATGAATCGAGTTTGACACCCCTGTTCTATAACTCCAAAAGGTTCTTTTATAACCCAAATAACTTTGTACCTCTATCACAACATTAGAAAGAACTCAAAAGCTAATATCTTTGTTAATGTGTTCGGCAGAGGTGAGCTGCTAAAAACAATAACATTATATTTTGCCCATGTCAGTCTGCATGCTGAAGATTATATGTGAAATGTATTACATGAATTCAGCAGTCATATAAGGAAGTACCTACACTTACAGTAATTTGAAAATCTGAAAATCTCATTCCAAAAATCTGCTACTATTATATGCTTTGTGATTATAGATCATTTAGCAGAGAATAGACAATTCACAATGTGTTTTATTAAAAATACTACAATTGCATTAGCAATAGCAATCTATAGGAATTGGTCTTGCCTCCCAGTTTATTAAACTCAGGAAGGATAAAAAGGTTGGATAGACTATATTTTACATAGTCTATTTTATTGCTTCTCAACCTTGGCAGCAGCTTCAAGATAGCTGGACTTCACCTCCCAGAATTCCCCAGCCAGTATACCACTTCTGAATTAAAATTGTATTTAAAAGATCTGTCAACAGTTTAGAGAGATTTGGGTATATGAGGATGGAACCCAAATCCTCACTCTTATGTCAACATAAACCTGATACTGTTAATTAATCCACCAATAAATTAATAGAAATTTTAATATGGACAAGCTATTACTTTCTCTAATAATCTTCTAGCATCGGGGTGGGATTCAAATTTTTTAACAATTAATTTGGTTCTGTGGGCATGGCCAGGTGGGTGTAGCCATGTGACTGGGTGGGCGTGGCTTCTTCTTTTTGCAGCCTCCCCCCCGTTTTTTTGCCTCCTGGGCCTCAGAGAAGCCTCCTAGAGGTACGTTTTTGCTCCCAGAAGGCTTCCCTGGGGCCCAGGAAGGCAAAAAATGGAGTGCAGGGAGGGCGCAGCACCCTCTGCCCCCACCCCCGCACCCCTTTTTGCTTCCTGGGCCTCAGGGAAGCCTCCTGGGCGAAGCAGTAAGATAGCAAGGGGGATCCCAGCACAGCTGATCATCAGAACAGCTTGTTGTCAGGAGAGGGGGGAAAAAGAAATACCTTAATGAGTGACTGGGCGGGGGAGAACACAAGTCAGTGATGTTGGGCATTCCCGTGATGTCATGCATGAACGATAAGGACTGACTAGGTGGGGAGAGGAGGGGCGAGCAGAGAGGGGCGGCACCAGCCAGGGGCACGATTTGGCAATTCTCCAAACTGCGCAGAATCATAACAACCAGTTCTATAGAACCAGTCAGAACTGGTAGAATCCCACCCCTGTCTAGAATTATTATTCTTCATTACTTAAAAGCATTTTGGTATAGGATAATTCTCATGCCCAAACTGCATTTAGGGCATGTCAATTTTTTCAACTTTCAATCTCCAAACATTAGGGATGCTCAAAAGTGTGACATGCCTTAAGGATTGTAAAGATATTTGGGCTACTTTAATATAATTTAGATGTGCTTGGTAAGTAACCCCATAAATATCATAACTTTTTAACATTTTGTTTGTTTCATTTGTGCAATATGCATAAACAGCATTCTCCAAAAGTGAATCATGGAAAAAAATCTTGCTTGGATGGCACTTGAGGCACATACAGTATACTGCACAGCATACTTGTGTTTTGTAGGTCATGATCTAATGAAGGCTGGACAGCCAACTAGTAGTGTGAGAAGGAAAAAGTGCCCTACGAATAACATAAGGTTTCCATATTCATGACTGTTCCCATACGTTTCATTAGAATTATGCCCTATACAAAGAAATGCTACATGGCCTTCAGGCTCACTGTTCACAGTATAATTACACTTGCTAAATTCATACTTACCACTCTGCTGAAATACTTGTCCAAAACCTCAACAAAATTATGAATCAGTTCAAATACAGCCATCTCATTCTGAAATTAAGTTCAAAATACACTTTAAAAAGGAGCAATAGACCAGTGTGCTAATGTTTTCTTTTTTTACAATAGCTTACTCTGTACCGTAACTCTAAAATAATAAGACGTATCAAGAGAAGCAAAAGTAGAAATTAAACCACCAAAATCTCCTTAGTTCTAGACTGGCAAAGGAGATAGGTAAGCGCCTGTAGGTCTTAATCATTTCCTGTGACATTCTGCTTTGTTTTGATACTGTGAGTCTATTGTTGCTTTTCTGATCAGCCCTCTGAGAAGAATTTATGTACTTGATGTAACATAGTAATTATAAATGAGAAGTTCTGCCCATGTTTGATATTGGCTGTATATCAACTGCCCCTCCTGAATGAGATTCCCCAAGGCTTAAAAGAAAACAGTGTCCCAATTCTCCCTTAAATTCTGCATCTGTTGCACTAGCAAAATAAAGCAAAACAATAAGTTTACAAGTGGAACAACAGGCTATGACACTGCACTAAATTTCACTGTGAACAAATTGATTACACCCTATTCATTGACACTGTCATGGATGTTTTAGTTCATGGTTCTTGTTTGTAGCCTTGGGTTTTTCTCAAAGGTTTTCCTTATTATCAATACATTTTATTTTTCTCAGGATTGATCTATATATTATAAAGTAATGAGAATATAACCGTGGTGAGATTCAACTTTTTTACTACCGGTTCTGTGATAGGGGAAGGATACTGTAAAATCTCCAGTCAGAGGTGGTATTTGACAGTTCCTCGAACTACTCAAAATTTCTGCTACCGGTCCTCCAGAACTGGTCAGAACCTGTTGAATACCACCTCTGGAACAACACATTTCAGATGCATGTACAGCAAAAACAATATTTGTGAAGGAAGAGGCACACTATTTTCATGAGGGTCCGAAAATATAGAGTAATTGATCTGTTGACTGAAATGAGAACCAATCGAACCAACAAATTGATATAAGTCTGCTACAATTCTCAGAAATTAGCTTGTGTGTCATATGAGTGTATTCAGTTTAATCTATCATTATCATTACAAAAATTCATGCAGCCTTTTTATCTTTAATGTACCACAGATTTTTTAATTTGTTCCAGGGGACCAACACTGCTATCTGCTGGAATGTTTCTTGTAGCTGGTACCTTGTAATAATCCCTTATACTCTTCTTTTTTAGGCTTCAGATTAAATAACAGTGTTAAAAATTTGGGCTTATTGACTCCAGTTTTGATTCTAGGATATGAAAGAGAAGAGAAAGCAAGAGAAATGGAACAGAGTATCTTGTGTTACATCTAAGATCCATATTTTAAAACCCCCCTAAAATATAACTTTCACTGTGATGAAAGCTTTCTACAGTTCTTAAGCACAGAGCAATTTCAGTCTTTCTTTATGACTGGCTATCCTATTTTTTTGCAGTTCCCCTCCTCTCACTGCATCAGTGTATTTTTATTAGCAAAACAGACAATACTGGCTGTGCCGTTTCAAGCAGGGGTGGGATTCTACCAATTCTGTCAACTTCTGTAGAACCAGTTGCTATGAAAAGCAGCAAACAGAGAGCATACATAGAACCGGTTCTATGTCTGCTGCTCTTTTGGCCCTCCCGCCCACCCGGGCTCTTACCTGACTTTTATTTCCTGCGTTTTCAACCGCAGCTGCTTTGCGCGACACAGTTGCAGTTGAAAAAGCAGGAAAAAAGTGCTTTTTCAACCGCTGTGCACTTGCACGCAGTGCTACTCAGCTGTCCAGGCAGCTCAGCAGGTTGTAAATTGCACACGCGCAACGCAGAGTGACAGAACCGGTAGTTATATCAGTCAGATCCCATCCCTGGTTTCAAGGCAAGCTCTAAACCAATGAGAAATAAGTAGATCGAATCACTGCAGGGCTTGCCACCTTTGAAACCCATACATCTCACCAAATATATATAAAAAGACCAAAATATTTCTATTTCATTCCTCTGGTGATATCATAGCATTGCTACTATATCCTTGTGTTCATTGGAGGGCAGCTCTCAAAGTTTCTTTCCCAGCATTTATGTAATGATTAGAAGCAGAAGTATTGGATGACATGTGAACATCAGGACAAAAGAAGTATCAATAAGTATCTTTTGATGTCAAAAGGGTCTTCGGGGCATATCTATATCTATAATTAAGAAAGTCAAAACATACCTCTGTTTCATTGATTCCAACTACTATGAAAAGAGCAGCATACTGTCTATAGACCAATTTAAAATCTTTGTACTCAAGAAAGGAACACTAAAAGGAAACAAAGTAAAAGATGTAAATTGATATAAAATATCTAGATTTATAGATGTACATTAGCAATAGTAATTGGTCACATTTCTTATTTCATCACAATGATATATAATTTATGACTGTTGGATTTGTACAACATGCTAATATAAAATCAAATGAACTACAGAATTATTCAGTGTGGTGAGTGACTGTGGTCAAATCATATATCAGAGGCCATACCTTATATTCAAACTCTGGTATAGAAAATGATTTGAAAAGGATACAATGAAGTTCAATAAGACACTCGGATGGTTCCCTTCCTGCATTATGTCAGTAAAAAAAAAACCCCACACTCATTCTTTACATAAATATGAACAAAATGTTGATTGCTTCTCTATCATATTTGATAAAATAATTAAAACTCAAAAAACAAATTTCTGAATCATTTAATAACAATTATTTGTATCTGTCTCTAAATATTTCGTTCATTCTTACTTTGAGCATACCTCTAAGACATTAATCAGAACTAATCTGATCATGGCTTGTGCTTTGGTCTAAATATCTTTGCAAGCTATATACCTTGTTAATGAATGGTTTCTGATTTTCCTAATTATAGTGTTTGACACATTTTGTATGTATAAATAAAGCCAAACAAGCAGAGGTGTGGCTCAATTAATAAAGTTTTACCTTAAAACATCCGCTAAAGACAATGAAAAATATATATAAAAATTGTAATGCTATAAAAACTACATTAATATTTGTAAAATTCAGAAACTCTGGTCCAATTCATCAGATGCATGAAATGTCATAGTTACATACTTGTTCCTTTGTACGAGAAAGGCACTGCTTGATTACTTCAGCTTCCAGAACTGTCCGCTTATGAAGGTCTATGTATTCATAATAACGAGAAAGCCTTGTTTGGCCTTGTTTATTCACCATCAGGAAAAATTTGATCATGCCTTGTGCTTCAGTTTAAATATCTTCACAAGGTAAAATGCTTGAAAGAGAAATCAGAAAGATTTATCAGCACTGTCAGAAATTTCCAACATGGATCCTTTTTCCTTCAGTAGATTACCAGCAAAGAGATATGGCTAAGAAGCTCAGAGAACAAATTGCATCATCAACATTACTATGAAAGATTAGTATTCTACAGAAAATTGAAGGACTAGAAATAAGAATTATTAGAAATAATTTTATTAAAGATTAATCAGAGAAGGTAAAAACACTACAAAAAATAATATTAAAAAGAAAAAAATAGAGAGTGTGGAAAAGAAAAAAAGTATATAAAGCATCCTTCTCTTCATCATCAATATAAACAATTTTAATAAGTTATCACCATCTCTTAAATATTATAAATGCTCTCTTCTTCCCATATCTCATATCTTAACTATGAACAAAATCCTAATGCTGTATCATTCATTCCTTAACCGCAACAGACTATTAAAGGTTATCAGATACATAACCTACTTATATCTATTTTAACCTTGATCAACTCTATATCCCTTCCCTGAACTTTTCACAATTTTAGTTTTTAATCCTTCAAATAATGTCCTAAAATTTAATTTGTTTTTATTTTTTCTTTGTCCCTTCTCAGAAAATCCTTCAAATTTTTAACAGATCTCTTTTGTACATTCAGTGAAAAATATTATCCAAACCACTCTTATAGTTTGATATTTGTATGTCATCTTTAAGTATTATGACACAAGCCAGTTTCATTTGTATGCCTGGCATGTCATCTTTATTCATATTATTCTTATAACTTTTCATATTTAAATACACAATTCAAATCAATTTCAGTCTCATTCTATATAACTTGTTCAAGTTATATGATATCATTAATACACCAACTATCTATGGTGTCAGATATTCTTAAAATTAATTTCTGAGCCCATTATTTAAAAATACCCTTCAAAGCAGCCACTGTTAAAGTACTGTACTCCATTCTTTGTTAATAATTAAATTGAAGTATTCTTCTCCTTTAATTGTAGTGTTTAATTTCTTTTAGTTCCCTCTAGCATTGACTTTCAAAGTACCATTCGATCGTGTTTTCTCCCAAAAGAACCCAGAAATGACAGATTCCACAAGAAGGGTTTTAAAATTAATTTCAATGTTTTTGTTCCAAATCCATCTGGGCTCTTCATCTATTTTTAAACTTTCAGAATCAATGCTATAAACTCTTGTTTGCTATTTATTCCAAAAATAATATTTTTGACTCCTTAAAGTCATATTTAAAACTTTTTTCAGTAAGGAGATGGAAACACATCCAGTGAATATAATAAAAACTTGTCATTATGAAGGTTCTTAATATTTCAGAAGCAGATCAGAACCACTCCAAAGGTGATTAAGAAATGGAACTCATTTGAGTTTTTTTACTCTAAAGGTTTAGACGGAATCTCTCAATTTCCAGCCACTCAATTCATAAACTGACTGCAAAAAACAGGTTCCTACAATCTACGTACAAGGAATGGCTGATTGGAATGCATGCAGACAATCTCACAATCTCTCCTTCCTCCAGAGAGTTTTTTCCAGGCGGGATCCTGCATATAGCCACTGATCTGTATCATGACTGCAGTCCCACTTTGACAGGCACATTTAGCTCACCATGCCTCCCTGGAAGACCTCTCTTTTATTGTTATCACAGTTCGATTGGTAAATAGGAGGTTTTTGAAAGTTACTATCAATATAATTAAGGCACAGATGGTTGCAAGGGCACAAAGAAATGATCATGTTACTTGTTAGTAAAAGATGCTTGCACTAGTGGTGAGATTCAAAAATTTTTACTACCGGTTCTGTGGTGTGCATGGCTTAGCTTGGTGGCATGGCAGGGGAAGGATACTGCAAAATCTCCATTCCCACCCCACTCCAGAGGAAGGATACTGTAAAATCCCTATTCTCTCCCCACCCCATTAACCTGCTTTCCAGCTCTGTTCTCTTGTGCAGGGCAACAAAAGAAGACCCAGCTTAGCTGGGACTCAGGAGGCAAAGTATAGATGGGAGAGGGCCAGTCAGAGGTGGTATTTCAAATTACTCAAAATTTCTGCTACCGGTTTTCCAGAACTGGTCAGAACCTGCTGAATACCATCTTTGCTTGCACTTAATATAGATTTCTTAAACATAAATGGCAAAGGGAGTTAATTTTTGACAATTCTATGGCATCTTCCCATATTTTTTAATTAGTCCTCTAAATTCATCAATGAACAAATCCAAATTCAGTTCTAGGGCTATACGGAGCTACTGCTCGGATAAGGTGTTTGAGACTCTGGAATATAAAATCATACTAGCTTTCAACACATTACTGACATGAAGAAAATTTAGGCCAGCTCTTGAAATGACCTGAAAATATATCTCTATGTGCTTTCAATGCCACTTTTATCCAATTATTACTTTGGGGTAATGGAACAAATATGCTTACCCAGGTCTAATCTACTGGGAGCCTTATCTGTTAGAATCATCACCCAGCTCACACTGAAGGTAAGAAAAGGATGAGACAACATCAGGTTTCCGACACTAAACTGGAATTAATCATCAGGAGCATGCAGAATTTGAATCAGGACCCTTACCAGATAAAAATATATTGCACAAATCAATTAACTCACATATTACTGAAAAATAAATATTGTATCTAAAGCTAAGATTAAAAACAGATTCATAATACAAAATATTAGCATGTTAATTTCAAAACCTGGATTGGGTAAAATAAAAATACAAGTTAGATCTCTCTAATGTTTTTACAGTACTCCATGGAAAGATTGAAGGCAATGAGGTCCAGGCAGAAGAAGAACATCATGGCTTCAAAATCTAGGGACTGGTTTGGACAAAACTCAGCAGCACTTTTTTGTGCAGCTGTTGATAAAGATAGGATCGCCAACATCCGATGACAGATATGGCACAAGAAGAATACCCAACTCATGGACAGAGGCTTATATTACTCTCATACCAAAAGAGGACTGAACTACAACAAATTAAATCTGCAGAACTCAGATTATAAAATTTTCACTTCAATAATGACAGAAAGACTTAAGAGATATTTGAACAATTTTATACATGCTGATCAAAATGGATTTTTGCCAAAGAGGTAAATCAAAGACAATATGAGAATAGTTTTGAATACTTTGGAATATTATGAAACACATCCTGAGAAGCAAATGGCTTTGGTATTTTTAGATGCGCAAAGAGCCTTTGATAACATAAATTGGCAGTTTATGATATTACAAATGGAACAAAGGGGTTTTGGTGAGAAATTTACTAAAGCTATCGAAGCAATATACTATAAGCAATCTGCCAAAGAAATAATAAATGGAGATTTAACAGATAATATTAATACTAAAAAAGGAACTAGGTAATGATGCCCGCTGTTGCCTCTGTTGTTTGTTTTGACTCTGGAAATATTAAATAGAAATATTAGAGATGATAATGAAATAAAGGGAATGAAAATAAAAAGGAATACAAGTTACAAGCGTATATGGGAATACAATTAACAGCAAGATGTGGAACACTCAAAGAAGATGATCATTACAAACTCAAACAACAGATTGTGACAGACTTGAAAAAATGGGAAAAAATATATAATTATCTCTAATAGGAAGAATATCTACAATTAAGATGAATATATTACCAAGGATTTTATATTTGTTTCAGACAATTCCAATTAAACTAGGGAAAGAATATATTGAGGATTTAAATAAAACAATATTGAAGTATATATGGCAAGGAAAGAAGGCAAGAATCAAACTAAAATTGTTACCAGAATTGTTACTAGGTGCCAGAATAAGAGGTCTACCCAATTGGGAATTATATTACCAGGCGGCAACACTGATGTGGGTGAAAGAATGGATAGTCTTAAGGAATACCAGATTGTTAACATTAGAAGGTCATAATGTTATTATGGCCTATTATTGGGATGGCATGCTTTTTTATGGTATAAGGAAAGTAAAACACATGGGTATTTTAGGAGACACTATATTCATGATGCTTTATTATTAATATGGGAGAAAATAAGGAAACAACATTACATGAAAACACCAGTCTGGTTGTCAACTATGGAGGCATTTGCATATCCAATTGTTTATAAAATGAAACATACAGTAAGATATGGTGAAATATTAAATGAAGAGGGTGAATTCAAATCTAAACAAGAACTAGAGGAACAAGAAATAGAGATGAATTGGTATTCATATGTGCAAAAAGATTCTAGATATGATAAAGATCATAAGAAGGATTTTATAATGAACTTGCCGAATTAGATGGAATTTTGGCAGGTACTGATGAGAAGGTGATTAAAAAATTATATGGATATTAACTAAATTGCTGAAAAACAAACAAAATAGTGTATACTATGAAATATGGAATATTTGGTATGAGTGGTTAAGAAAAAGGTAATATTGGATACTTGGATAAACTATTGAAATGATAGTAAACGTGCGTTTAATTAAAAAAGATGAAGAGAAAATGTAATATCAAAAGAACGAAGGACTACTTTAACAAGGTAGATCACGTCAATGATAATGATAAAGAAAAGAGAAACCATTGCTCAACATATGCTGTAAAATTTATATATATATATATGTGTGTGTGTGTGTGTGTGTGTGTGTGTGTGTGTGTGTGTGTGTGTGTGTTGATTTGTCTGTTTTAAATGTATGTCATATAAATGTTTATTAGAATATATATATATGGATATTTACTTGGAATAAAATTAGAAGAACAGGTAAAAGAAACAATGATTGCTTGGGGGAAAAATTTTGGATATGGGATAGATTTAGAAAGAGGGCAGAAATTATGGTCTCAAAACTATAAAATAACAATGTCAACAGCATATAAAGAGAATTTGTATGTTTTATAGGTGGCATCTACCCCCAAGCAAGAATAGCAAGGATGCTCAAGAACAAATCGGAGAAATGTTGGAAGTGTCATCAGATACCTGGATCATACTATCATATGTGGAGGACGTGTGTGGAAGCCAAGAAATACTGGACTAAAACTCATACATGACTGGAAAAAATGACAAAACAGCATATAGATTTGAAACCATAGATTTTTTTTATTGGGTATCGTACCTGAAGGATATAATAGAGATCTGACATATTTGATTATAAATGTTTTAACAGCAGCTAGACTTATATTTGTCAAAAATTGGAAAAGTGAAAAAATTCCGATATAAGAAGAGGTGATTAAGAAAATAATGGAATGTGCAGAAATGAGTAAATTGACATTAGCAATTAGAGATAAAGAATATTATAAAATTTGGGATTTATTTTATCAATGGCTAGATATGAAAATAGGGAAATAAAATATATTATAATATAAATACAACATAATAGTAAAGATAAAGTAATGATATGTTATAACCAGGGGTGGGATTCTACCAGTTCGCACCTATCCGCTAGAATCGGTTGTTAACATTCTAAGCAGTTCGGAGAACCGGGTTGTTAGAAAAAATTACTGGCCTAATCCTGTAAGGAAGGCAGGAAGGAAACATTCTGGTCTTGCTTACAGAAACTGCCTCTCCATTAACCCTTATTACATTCTTGGCAGGACTAGACTTCCTGTCTCAGGAACTTCTCTGGAGTTTTTTTCCCTTCCTTTGCTGGTACTTTGTTTGTGTGGAGTCACCATTCAAAGTTACAGTGGCACTGAAAAAAGTGACTTATGACCATTTTTCACATTTTGCTTGATTTTAAAAGTCCAATTTTGTCCTAGAAAATTAGTTAAGCAAGGGTTAAAGATGTTAGCCAGGGAATAAGATGTATTGTTTACACTGCTGACCACAACCTAAGTAATTTTATCATGAGCAATCTTTGGTATGTAAGGAATGAACACTCCAAAACTCAGACTCCCTGACTGGTAGAGTCCTATTCTAATCAACATTTAGAGACAGTTGAATCAGTCAATGCAGAGCTATGAAAAAAATGTCGTATTAATCAGCAGCTATAAACAATCTTATGGATAGTTAATATGGACCATCAGATCAATCCATTGTTACTTTCTGGACAAATCTTTATCATTTTATTTTAGTTATAACTGATAACTCTTCAAAGATCACTCTAGTAATTAGTTTCATCCTATCGAACCACCTTATGCATTGCCTTCTCTCTTCCTTTCCTTAAACTAGAAGCTTACACTTTAAACAGTATTTTTCAATCTTGGTAGCTTTAAGTGGTTTGAACTTGTGGCTGAGAAATTCTGGGAGTTGAAATCCACATCTCTTAAAGCTGTCAAGATTGAGAAATACTATTCTTCTACACTCAGAATTCTTGGATTGTATTTGTATATGCTGCTCCATAAATCATGATTTACAAACCATAATACAGTAAATCATACTATAATTTCTTTGACTTTTGCTTAGAATTATGATTTGTAAATCATGATTTATGGTTTAGTGCTTTATGTATACACAGCCTGGTCCAATGGTCTAGTTTCGCCCTTTATTATGGATTAGCTTTGCTTTTATAATTTTTAATTCTTTTAAATAATTATATAATGGTTTTAACTAATGATTTTCTTATTTACTGATTTTACTGGGTTTTTGTACACTACCTAGATACACTTTCTAGAGATAGGCAGCTGTATAAACTTAAGTAATGTAAGTAAATAAATAAATCTCTCCTTCTGTTTTTTTAAAAAACTTGTACTTCATCTCTAGACTCAAAATCAATTCCTATATGCAACAGTCATTTATACACCTGAATTTTCTCATTATACATATAACATAACCCTCCAGAATCTATGGAGACAAATGTTCATTTGGAGGTTTTTACTGTAACAATGTTCAATCCCCTGGCCTGTTGTGCTTGCTACAGTGGAATCAACATTTTCACAGGATGAAATTGGGCAAAGGGAAAGTTACTTCAGGAATTGCACCCAATAATGGCATTTTCTATCTGTGAGCATCTATTGCTAGAATTCTCTAGTAACATTGTCAGTGCAAAGAATTGAAGTCCATAAATCTGGGAAGTTGCTACATATATAAAGATTTGATTGGTATCGAAAATGTTATTTTCCAGACAGCTATTTCCAAATATTGTTTTACCAGACATGTACCCTTTCAAGTGGAATATACTCTTTTACCTATGAGTCTGAATGTTTGTTTCCTTCTCTGCATTATGTGAGGAGAATCGCAATCAAGGATGGGATTCTACCAGTTCGCACCTATTTGCTAGAACCGGTTGTTAACGTTCTAAGCAGTTCGGAGAACCGGTTGTTAGAAGAAATTACTGGCCTAATCCTGTAAGGAAGGCAGGAAGGAAACATTCTGGTGTTGCTTACAGAAACTGCCTCTCCGTTAACCCTTCTTACATTCTTGGCAGGACTAGACTTCCTGTCTCAGGAACTTCTCTGGAGTTTTTTTCCCTTCCTTTGCTGGTACTTTGCTTGTGTGGAGTCACCATTCAAAGATCAATGGCACTAAAAAAAGTGACATGACCATTTTTCACATTTACGACTCTTGCAGCATCCCCACAGTCATGAGAAGCCAGGCGAGAAGATGCGTGTCTCGATGTGAGTGATATTGAGTTGGCCACATCCAGCCAATAACATGACAATCAAGCCATGTCCACCCAATCACATGACCACCAAGCCACACCCACCACCTAAGCCACGCCCACAGAACAGGTTGTTAAAAAATTTGAATCCCACCCCTGCTAACAATGTATAAAGGGATATAAAAATACAATAAAGGAAAGCTAGAAATCTGTCTGGTATGTAAAAGTGAAACACTATTTATATCTTTATAAATCTTTAGCTATAGTAAATACTGAATCTTGAGTAAGTGCCATATATTTTCATTTTGACACTTTGGCACCCTTTATCTGATTATCTGTATACTATGTGGGAGCATAAGAAGTGTTAATTCACATAAAAAAATATTTGCTTTAAATAAATGTGGGTTCCATTACATATGAAGATATTATCCACCCCAAGAATTCTGGTGTATATTTCCTATACAGAAGTTAAATTTTCTAAGACCAGGGAATACTACTGTAGAGTTGTTGTTATTATTCATTCTACATAAACACATATTCAATTACATAAATACATGCTCAAATTTTCGTGCTCCACCACCTTTTCCTGTCAAACTGGCTTTACAGGTTCTGCAAATTTCAGAGCCTAATTTCTGATGTTACAGCTTGCCCTTCTACAGTAGAAATGGTACAGGTTTTTTTTAAGTGAAGCTGTATCCAACAGTATGATTACAGTGGAACTGACACTTTGATAAAACATAATGCTTCCCCATTAGATCCAAAATTTGCTCCAGAAATTTGGGGAAATTTCTGAAATGGTTTTGGGTGTGTGCTGATTATTGAAGGAAGCAAAGGGTAAAGGAAAGGAAGTCTCATTGTGCAAGCAGAGTTGCTTGAATTTTTTCAAGTTTCACAAACTAATGAATCAGTGCTTATTTATATAACTATATATCTCTACATTTAAAAATACAATCTATGTCTCAGGAATGTGCTATTTTTCAAATTGTTTCCTTCAGGATTAAATCTGACTAGCATAAGGTAAAATCATGCCAGTGATTTGTACTGGGCCAAGAAACTTCTGCTTTATAATAAATTCTTGTTCTTGTTTATTTCATTTGATATAACTCCAGTCTGATCAAATGCAGTAAATTGTTGGTGGCTAATGCTAAGATAGGATTGTAAAGAAAATTAATTCTCACTGGTCATCAAAAGGTACTGCACAAACTGTGGACCCATGCTCTTCCATGAAGGTTTAGAATCAAAATGCTATTGATGATGTACAGCACAAGTGCAACACAGAACTGGAAACAAAATACTGTGGCATACGATCAAGTATTGAAGTTGCAAAAGAAGTACACATTTCTTCTGTCTCTGTGTGTGCCTTCAAGTCAATATTGACTCCTGGCAACTGCCTGGATAAGTCCCTGCAATTTTTTGTACGTATATTTACACACTGATCTGCATAATGGGCAGCTACAATAATAAGTTCTAAGATCATAGGGTAATATATTGTACTTTTAATGTAAAAGTATAATAGGATAGTGGAAAACAATCATTCCTATATTTTTCCTACAACTTCATAAGTCATAGAAACTATAGTCACCATAATGTGCTGCACTGCCGGAAGTTTTTTATTCTCTATCCTTTGTCTAATTCTAATGGATACTGGATTTCTTCATTGGGACCTTATTTATTTATTTTATTTATTTATTTATTAGTCTTTTATACACTGCCACTATGCAAACTAACAATGTTCCTCTTATCTACACATGCAGGCATAGTTCTTGTTTTAAATGCAAAATTTAATTAGGAACTTGGTTAGAGAAATCTGAACGTCCTATTAATTTCATCTTAAAGATGTCTTGTTTACTATTATGCATATGCTTGCATGATTTATTTCTCCTGTCATCCATAGTCCATAGCTAAACAAAAATTTTTTTTCTGATCAATGTGGAAGTAAAATTTTCTACCTTCTACAAATCTTATATTTGAAGCTTCAGGCACAGATGTGAGGCTTCAGGCACAACAGTAATGATGATAGCAGGGCTGGAATATGGCCATCGCCTATTGGCTGGTTTTAGTTGCTGTGATCATGCCCCTTACTCTTAGGTCATTATTAACTCTCTTCCATCTTCCTTGTATTTTGGTTGCTGACATGGCATGACATGACACAAGTGAGCTACAGCAAGACTAATCTCACTAGAAAAGACAATAGACCAGAATCTCCCGCCATGTTTTCTTTAGTGAATATGGTGAAGCTATGTTAGATCAGATAGACCAGCACATCTCTACTTCACAATTTTTAATGATCCTGGTATTACTACAGCAGGGCTTAATTGTTAGAGAAAACGGTATACCACTGCACTAAGAACGTGATAGTCCAGAACATTTTTGAACAGTCCATGAGATACTAACGTACCATCTTTTTAGAGTTCTTGATATTGCTAGAAAGAAAAATAGCTAGGGTCTCGCAAAACCAAATTGTAAAGATTCTGCTAGATGGTTAAACTTGCCATCCCTGCCAGTATATCTAAACATGTCCCTTCACCCAGGCCTAAGCTCATATCCCTTTGATCAATGGTTATTTTTCTCACTAGTTGGGAAACCTAAGTTGTACCTTAATTTGCCTTGCAATGGACAGTTAGAGAGAGGTATTTTGGTGTAAGGTATAAGGTATAGAAACCAGGAAACGAAATGAGTTCCAGTTCTGCTTTGGACACAAACTGAGCTTAGTGACTTTGGGCAAGTCACATTCCCTCACCCCAAGAAGGAGGCAATGGCATACCTGAAAAAGTACAAAAAAAAAAAAAAAGGACTTATTCAGGCAGTCTCTACGAATCGAACATGATTGAACAGAAGACAAAGCAGACTGTTAGGACAGTAGCGCTCACTGGATTGTTATTGAACAGAGTAGAGATTGGCCAATAGAAGCAAAGCTAATTACTGCTGGCATGCTTTGTGTGGTCTCATGGACTGGAGCAATCACATTAAAATAGATGTCTATCTGAATGTATCCTTACTAGATATTCAATGAATACAGAAAGTCCTCTGTCCTCCAAATCTGACAATATAGTTGGCATCCCCAAGTAAAACAACAGTAACAAACAGTTAAAATATTAAAGAAGTGGTTGTAATAATTGCTAATAGATTTTGACGTGACATATGAGGAGAAGAGGTTGATTAATACAAGCTTAGAAACTATGTGCAAAGAAACAGAAATAATGTTTTAGATATTACAAAGGTTTGTTTAATGTTAGTTACCTTCTGCCTAATTAATCCCTAGGAAAAGCTGTGATTTTAAGAAACTGCAAAAAGATGGTTTGTTAATAATATTTTTTAAAAGTACATTTAAAAATGCAATATTGTAGTAAATGAATCTGGAATAATAACATTCACTTATTTCTATTTGCAACTACATTGTTTTGGAAGCTAAATTGCTAAGAATTGTTGATAATTCTGAAATAACAGTAGAGATAGAAATGATTCATAGTTAATATGACATACATATGCATACAAGATATTTCGACAAGTGTGGCCTACCATTCGTTTACTCAGCCCTTTTCTTTCCTCACATTATTTCATTCAATCATAGGAATCTATCTTAAGCACTGCCATACCATCAATATCAACATCAATGTTGTTGAAATACCAAACAAATCTCCAGGGTTTCTGACTGGAATTTATCAACACTTGAACATACCCGGAAATTTAACTGGGACCTTTGACATAAAAATACTAGCTATTTTACTATTAATTCACAGCCTCTCCTGTAAGAAGTAGGGCTGACAGGGTGCCTGAGAAAATCATAACTGTCTCTCAGAAGAGGAGATGCTATTAACTCCTTTAAAAATCTTAATAAGTTTCTCCTAGAAAAAAATATTATCTGGAGAAATACAAAATAAATAGGGATGAAAATTGTAAATTGAAAATTATCATTGGCAAAGCCTAATAAGCTATTTTTCTATTTGGACATATTTTTAATCTAACTTAAAGAGCTACAATCCATTGTATTAAGTTTCCTTTTATCTAATGGTAAGCAGAAAAAATGGCTGAAATGTGATTAGTTTACTTTTGATGCAACCCAGTAATCATTAAAGAGATCGGGGCTATAAAGTGATTAAAGATCTGAACTTGATTATAATTTTAACAAATAGATAATTTTAATTAATTAAGAATTTTTTTAAAAAAATCATAAAATCATTTTTTGATGTTTGGATAAGGATCCAATTTCAGAGCATGAATATTTAACACTAAGTTGAATCAGATGTTGCAATAACTGAAAATTAGATTAACGTTATGTGTGTCAAAAGGAAATAAACAGGGGATGGAACAATTCACAGCTCCAGTAGAATGATCTGAGAATGCTGATCATTCTCAGCTTCTTTAAAGCTAAGAAAATCTGGAAAAGGTCAGTTGCATTGATGGGAAAGAAACTGAGAAGTTCACATATATTACTTAGGATTCTATAACAAAAAGATTCAGAATATAGTAGATTATTTAGGCTTCTACAAGGAAAAGTTTCAGGATACAGTAGAATCTTGTAACAACTGACTTATGTACCAACCAGATAAATTTAGTTTCTGAGAGATTTAGAAGTATATATAATAATGCTAAAAAGTAATAATGAAAATTAGTTTATATGAAAAAAAAGGGATTGACACTATTTTTTATTATTTTATTCTAAAACTGATCATAAGATTTGTGTGCAATGATGGTTGATGTTGAAGAATATCTGCAACTTGCAGGGATTAGATGGAAATTAAAGCCTCTGCCAATGACATTCTTCCATGAAGGCATGACCCTTTTATAATTAAAACTAAAAATAAATGTTAAAGCCATTCAAAAACTTAGCAGGATTGATATTTATTGAAAACTATTACTCACAATCTTGGGCAAATGTGAAATTAAATCAATCTGAAATGCTTACTCTAAGATCTGTTTTCAGCAGAAAGACTGGTTAAGGGAACATGAAAACCAAAAATAAAGAGTACATGTGAGCATCAGATGCTTGTCTTTCCTTCAACCATTACACAGTATCAGCTTCTGAGAGCATCGCTACTGGATAACCGAGGCCTCACTGATTAAGAACTTTTATTTTGAATTAAGATTGTATATAGTCTTTAAACACAATGCTGCAGTTCTTTCTCCTGTTATTAACAAGTACATCTAGCCCTCTAATTTAATCCTTTTTAAGGCCATTGATGCTAATAACCACTGCAACATCCTATAGAAATAGATCTGACCAGTTAATTATCTGTTCTGAAATAATTCTTTGCTTTCTTTGAAATCTGCTACCTGTCAGTTTGAATTAGTACTTCGTTGAAGTTTTGCTTTTGAGAGCCAGTGCAGTGTAGTGGTTAAGATGCTGAACTAAAGCAGGGGAGCCAGATTCTAATCCTCCCTTAGGCACAGAAGCCAGCTGGCTGACCTAGGGCCGTCACTCTCGGCTCTAATTAGCATCAGGGCTCTGCCAGAAGCTGGCTGAAAACAAAACATCTCATCACATCATGTACTGAAAGCTTCGTTATGTGAAATGAAGTGACTGTATTTCCAAAATTTGGCTGGATGAGAAATGGGGACTATCCTACACTGAGATCTATTCAGCTTCTTTCCGGTAATGCATTGGTCACAATTCTGTGGTAGGGAGTTGTAATGGCTGTTGTATACCACAAAACCTGGTAGTTAGGAAGTGGCTGTTCCACAGGTGGCCTAATATAAAACTAGTTATGAAACTGGGCCTTGTGGATAAGCTGCTGTTAGATGCACAGCAACATGCCTAATAGGTTCACCTATATTGGTAGTCTAGGTTGATTCCCCTCATGCTATGGAAAAATTCATCAGTTCCTTCATTATGTACAGATTATTTCTTTGTGACAATGGGCTTGACTGGAGATTTTTGGATTGTAGAAAGAACATAAATTGTTATCTGTAAAGTAAAACTAGAAGGTATGATTCTCAGAAGTGTTAAGCTCAATATTGATTTAACAAGGGATTGGACATCTTTAACTGAGAACCAGGACAACATTGATAATCTGCTACATTCCAATGTTTTTGATAATTTGTTTTTTTATATTTGATTTCTGATTTTTAAAATTTTAACAATTATTTAAAAAAACAGACTAGGAAAGTCTTACATAAATTTTTATTTTGGGATAGTTTGCCTTTAATTAATAGCATCAACGATGCATTCATATTCAGATAAATAAGGAAAAAGGCAAACTTTGGAAATGGAGGTCCTGATTTTGACTTTGGGGCAGAGGAAGCTTGATTTTACATAAGGGCTATGAGTAGAAGCTACAACAGTAAAAAATGATAAAGATCTATTATTGTCAGTCAGAAGTTTAAAATGTTCCTGTATGTAGCTTACAGCTTATATATGGGTTACAAAGATGACTGAATAGACTATCAAAAGATAAAGAAGCTGTTCACTACAGCTTTAACTAATTTTATTTTAAATAATATGGATTTCCCATAGTTGATCTCTAGAGATTGCCTGAAAAGGTCTACATATTTATCCAGAGAGAAGTTATCATCTCTTAATATAATTTCATATTCATCACAGTAACTTGATACTAGGCTCATTCTCCAATTTCTATTTGCTGTCCTTCTATTTTGGATGTAAAATAATAACAACTCCAGTGTCAAAATCAAAGCATGCTTATATCCTAGAGCAGGGTATATGTGCTGTGCGTGTGATGAGTGAGGAAGCCTCCCCATCTACCCAAGCTGGTCAGCTGTAGACATATGAGGAATGAAACTGCAATGCTAAGAATCTGTTGCTGGCCCAATCCATCATCAGTGACTCAAAGCAACAGTCAATGAACAGCAACAGTGGGAGACTATACACTGTGAAATCAGTACTTGCTTTCTGAAGTGAGGTACTGTGCAATGAAGCAAACGAAGGACTCCTATGCAGTTGTTATAAAGCACCAATGTGAGTTCACAACCTTTTATTCTTTCTACTTTCCCATTTTGTGGAAGAATGAGATAAAGAAGAATTACATAGTCAGAATTGTATCAGAAATACTTTCGTTCTTGGCTTCTCCTGCCATTTTTAAACATAGTTTCCTGCACAAGGAAAATTTCATCCTAAAGTGGGAAAACATTTTTTATAACATATTCAAATGACTATTACATTTATTTATTGAGATTTTGCTATCTCGTCTTTATTTGTATAACTCAAGGCAATATACATAATACAGGTAGCCCTCGACTTACACCACCTCATTTAATGATCATTCTGAGTTACAACATTGAAAAAAGTGACTTATGACAGTTTTTTCATACATCGTTGTGGCATCCCCATAGTCATGTGATCCAAATTCAGATGCTTGGCAACTGACTCACATATATGACCTTTGCAGTGTTCTGAGGGCATGTGATCCCCTTTTGTGGCCTTCGGGGCAAGCAAAGTCAATGGGGAAGCCAGATTCATTTAACAGCCATGTTACTGATTTAACAACTGCAGTGATTCACTTAACAACTGTGGCAAAAAAGGTTGTAAAATGGGGCAAATTCACTTAACAAATGTCTCCCTTAGGAACAAAAATCTTGGGCTCAATTGTGGTTTTAAGTTGAGGACTACCTCTACTCCTTCCTCCTATTTTGCCCACAACTGTATATATGTAGTTGGGCTCAGAAGGAGTGTCTCATTCAAAGTCATCCACCTGGCTTCTGTGCCTATGAGAGAAACAGAGCTCACTTTTCCAGTTTCTAGATTTGTATACTTCCTTTTTTTTCAGAAGTTCAAGATAGTGTAATGAGTACTCTCTCCTCTTTGTAACAAATGAGATTTTTAAAACCAGTATGACTTCTCTGTTGCTGCACCTGTCCTTTGGAACACCCTTGATTATAAAATCCAGATGGTCCCAAACCAAACCTATTAGCCTTCAATAAGATTATGAAGATCTGACTTTTCATTGGTGTTAGGGCCAGAATATTAATGGAGCCCAATTTTGGCACTATGCATTCTTGTGAGGTCCCTTGATTATTGTATTATCATCATTATCATTTTTAATTGAATTTTGTTTCATTTTATATTGATTTTATTGCTAAAAAATGAACTGTATCAGCCATCCAAAACTACTAGTATAAAATAGGCAACCATATAAATTATCTAAATAAACACATAAATGTTGTGCTGAGAAGTAAATGATCCACTCCCATGGCTTCCAGTGCTGATAGGGACCATCCCAAGTATCTTCTGTGATGACAGAATGGCATGGCACAAAGGCAACACAGTCAAATAAGCAAGAAGGGTCCCTTTATTATCTCCAACTTTGCCTCCAATGTCCAGGTTAACTTCGGCTGGAGAAAAACTCTCCCAGGAACAGTTTTTAAGTGGAGGAAATTCAGTCCGAAAACAAAGTACAAACAAACTGTAACTAAAAATCCAAAGAAACCATGCTGCAGTAATTAACGTGACAGGGCAGGAGAAGGAATTGCAGACATGAAATCACAGCAAAACACACACAATTGGGAAGACGCCAGGACAGATAAGCCTCTACGAAACCAGATAATTCATGATTTGCTCCCAACAACTTAGTGTGTGCAGCTTCCCTTTTTAAACACTATGTTCCCAGCTGCAGCTAATGAAGGGAATCAGGGCCCTTTCCTCCCCCATTAGCCATGTAATTCACTTTGCTCCCTTCTCTGTTCCTCCCTGCGTGCCCTAGGATGAAGAGGGGGTGGGCCTAGGTCTTCTGAATTCCCTTTCCCTTGTTCTATCTCTCCCCTGCTCTGCCCAGCCAGACTTTGCCCTTTCCCAGTTTCTTCCACAGTCAACAGAGCCACACTCCAACTCCCTGTCAGCTGCTCGGCCTCCCACTCCGAATCGGATTCTGACAGGGGCATGACACTCTTCAGTCTTAATCCAACAACTTAATGACTAAAGTTTAATTAAATTTATATCTATTAACATTCCAGTCATTTTTACTGAATTCATTAAGCCTGAATTAATTCATTACTGAATTTGTAGAAGTTTAAATTCACCAGGACTGAGCAACTTTGCACCTCAGTTTAACAGTACTGTAGCAGAATATGACAATGAATCTAAATGACAAAAAAGTTAATTCAGATTTCACCTCTACCATTAATTATGCGACCTTTCACACAAATGTCTGTTAATGCAGCCAATTACAATACAGGTAGTCCTTGAGTTACAACAGTTCTTTTAATGACCATTTGAAGTTATAACAGTAGTGAAAAAAGTTACTTATGGACATTTTCAACTTATGACCGCTGCAGCATCTCTATGGTCACATGATTTACATTTGGATACTTGACACCTGGGTTCATATTTATGATGGTTGCAGTGTCCTGGAGTCATGTGATCCTTTTGCAAACTTCTGACAAGCAAAGACAATGGGAAGCCAGATTCACTTAATAATCTTGTTACTAATTTAACAACTTCAGTGATTCACTTTAGAAATGGGGCAAGAAAGGTTGTAAAATGGGGCAAAACTCACTTAACAAATCTCTCACTTAATGACATCAATTTTGGCCTCAATTGTGGTCGAAAGTTGGGGACTACCCTGTACGTATGGGAGATAGCTATCGAACTAAGATTCTTGAAAGGGCTATAAATCAAATTAAAGTAATATATCATTGTTAAAAATGCCTAGGATTTTATATAAACCCACCCATCCACATCTCCTTAACTGTAATCCTCTGCTTCTCCTCTACGTGCGTTTGAAAAAGAGATTTCTATGCCCTGCCTCAAAGAGTCATTGTACAAATAAGTCAAGCAGCAGCTAAAGAATAAGGCGCGCGGCGTTTAGAGAGCAGAAGCCCTCCTGATTTTCCTTCTGAATATATTGCTATCCGAGAAAAGCCAAGTGAGACTGCGAGTGAAAGAAGGAAACGCACAATATAAATCAGAAGCCACCAAAAGCGCAGGAAACCTCTTCCGTCTCCTAGCCCAGGACTTTTTGAGACACGAGCGCATGCGCAGAGTAAGGCGGCGGCGGTGGGGGGGCAGAGTAAGGCGGTTGCTGTTACCCAGCATGCTCGGCGTACCCCCCTCCCTCCCCTTGGGTGGGTGAGTGAATCTGGCCGGTGGATGATGGAGCGGAGGCTGTAATGGCGGCCGGCGGCAACAGTGATAGAGGCGGCTCGGGTATAGCTGGACTCTGACACCCGGGTGCTCCTCTAACGCCGCTGGGACTTCCTCCCTGGACCGGACACTCCCCCATCTCCGAGAGCACCGCTGAGGACTCGACCGGACACACTAGGCGGGAAGAGGAAGAGGGGAGGACTCCTCACAGACAATGGACGAACATCCCGGCGCCGGAGGAGGGATCATGGCGGGGGCTACCCCGCGACCTCAACAGCAGCCACTGCCGCCCATCGGAGGCAACGTAAATCCCCAGCTGCTGAACCAGGGCTGCGCGGGGTCTAACAGCGGCGGTGGCGGGAGTCTGCCGTCCCAGCAGCAGTCTCAAGGTCCGGTGGCGGTTCAGGAAGCGGCGGGGCCCGGGAGCGGATCGGAGCTGTCCCGGCCCCAGCATTACACTATCCCGGGAATCCTGCACTACATCCAGCACGAGTGGGCCCGCTTCGAGATGGAGCGCGCTCACTGGGAGGTGGAAAGAGCAGAGCTTCAGGTAAGATGAAGCCGGGTTGCGGGCAGGCGAGAGGGACACAATGAGAGAGAGAGAGAGAGAGAGACGGGCTGAGTTGAGCCCAGCCTGGCTCTAAGGCTGACGGCTGGGACTTTGCCGACGATGCGGGGAAAAGGTGGGCGCGGAGGAGAAGGTACCTGCGTGTGGTGGGTCCGGCGAGGCGTGGCGTGGCGCGGCGGGCGTCACTCGGCACGTCCCCCTCGGTGCTCTTCGGGTTGGGCTGCTTTCCCCCGGGCAGCCATTTTGGTTTCTAGCATGGCGCCCGCCTGGCTCGGGCCTGTCAAGAGAGTTGGGAGAGGAGAAGGGTTTCCGTCTCTCCTCGCCCGGTTGGTCCTAGATATGAACCCCCTGCCTCTGCCGGCGTGGGACCTTCGCCTTGACAGTTATTCTCTCGCGCTGAGTCCATCCCGGTGTTATTGCCGGAACTGCAGGAATGTCGAAGCCGGCTGGGCACCTCAGGGAGTTTCGCGGCCTAAGAAAAATTAAATTAAATACCATACATATATATTATGTATGGTATATACATATAAGACAGGACTAAATATGAGTGTGAGCCGGATCGTTGCGTGTGTGTGTGTATATGTGTATGTATGTATATATATATGTATGTATATATGTATGCATATATATATATATATACACGCACACATACACACACACACACACACACACACACAACGACTCGGGTCACATTCATATATACAGTCCTGTTTTGTGAACGTAAATCACGCACGGATCCCTACTCTTTTTTCAGAAACAGTCCCTTCATTCTTAATTTAAAACACCCCAAAAAGAGATGGAGATGAAGGCATGGGTGACGTTAACAGAGTATCTGTTTAATCCTCTGCACCCGTTATGTGATTTCAGTGACCAGTGTTTACAAAACGTAGGCTGCTTACAGTATGTTATAATTGTAGCAAACATAATCATGCTTTTATCAATGAACCAAAATTGGAGATTTTGTATACCTGGTTTTACAGCATTCTAGTGACATGACTAGGCATTTCGGTGAAGTGGGTGAATGTAAAGAGATTATTAACGTTAAACGTATTACAAAATAAACAGGTAATTAACATTTTAGACTTGCTCAGTAGTAACATATCCTCATGTTAAATTTAGATATGTGTCACGATCCATAGTGATGATTGTGAGAAATAGTGCTACGAAGTACTGAAAAGCGATGTGAGGTATGTGGTTAGTCCTGAAAAAGTGTTGCAGTGTAGATAGAAGATACAACTCTTTGAAAGTAGGTGTCCTGACTTGTTTAAAGTTATGCAGTCTTTTACTTTCAATTTTTCATTTTAAGAGAAAAGGGGCAAATAATAGCTATTGACCTTAGAGAATTCTTATGAGGGCAAATGCTGAATTTTGCAAAATGAATGCTGCTAAAAAGCATAATCAAATAGTTTATGCAATAGCACTTAGGGAGGTATGCTGCATAAATCTGAACAATTCTTTTGACAGATTTATTTTATTTATTTACAACAGCTTGCATGCAGCTCAGTTCCAAGTTGCTTTGAGCAGCTTACATCAGGCAACAACAACATTACAAATAAAATTACAATAATTTAAACAGCAAATATCCTGTAACTTCAGCATTGGGGGGAGGGAGGTTATCAATCCTCATTGTCCTTGAATGCTATTTTCAGAAGCCTGACAAGGAAAAGATGATCAAGATATCCAGGGAAAAGTTATTTCACGGAAGAAGACCCTCATTGAAAAGGCTTCATCACAGGGCCTCGAAGATGCTATTCCCTGAGAGAAGGAATCCTAACAGACTTTCTTTCTCCATTCTAATTAAATAGGCAGTCTCAGCCCAGCTGTTACTGGACAAATCAATTCAGCCTAGAGCAAAGGTAGCAAGTTTCTGAGACATGTAGGTTTATATGACAATCAGCACCTGAATCACACTTGGAAATATACTGGCAACCATAATAGTAATATAGTGTAACATGGACAAAATCTGGCTATGCTTGTAACTACTGGATCACTATGTGCTATACCAGTTGAAACTTCCATATATTTTTCAAGGGCAGCCCCATGTAGAGTGAAGTTCAGAAGTCCAGCCACAGGCTGACTAGAGCATAAGTAATCCTGATCATTGCCTGAATGGTCAAAGTTATTGACACTGTACACCAGATGTAATTGTATGAAGATCTTCCTGATCACAAGCTCCATGTGCTGTTCAAGAAGAAGTTATGAGATCAGGAGAACAACCAAATCTGTTATTTAAGAAAGGATCCCACTTTTTTGTGGACTTCGATGACCATGTATGACTTAGATCAAAGAAAAATAGAGAAATTTTTTAACTTATTAAAAATATTAAGTAATACAAGACGTTTTTATGCAAGGTAAATTGAATCAAATTCCACAAGTGAAATAACTTGCTCCTTTATCAGCTATCAGGCATAAACATTTGAAACTGGAGTTTTATCTCTGCCCCTCAATGTGACTGTGGCGCTCCTCGACAAAATATCCATCATATTGTGTCCGAATGTCCATCAAGAGCTAACACCGGCCCAATGTCTGATGTTTTCAACATAGATCACCCAGTCCTTGAATGTCTGGGTAGACTGGACATTAACATTTGAACCACTATAAGTCCATGTCTTTGCCATATGCTAAATAAATAAATTTGAAACTAGAATAGAATTTTCAGTTCTAGTGAGTTGGAGTTGTAAATGGAGTACAAGATCAAGCTCTTCCAGATACTACATTAATCATTCATGCCGTTCAATGTTATTTTGCATGCAAGAGGCTAAACTATTCTGTGAGTTTCAGGGATATAATATGGTGAAAACATGAGTTGCCCCCAGCCCCAAATTTGTTGCTGATTAGTTGCAATTGTAGAGAAATTATGACACATTAATTTTTATGGCTATTTTAATTTTTTGTCAAACTGATACAGCTGAAGATCCAAAATATTAGTCCCATAGCTTGCTGTAATGTTGGTGTACTGGCCTCACAATCAGTTGTTTTTGCCAGGCTCTCGGCAAAGCCTTTTTGACCTAGCAGAACACATTACTACTGGAATGCACGTTGGCCAAGCCATACTTTCACAGGCAAATATAATCAGGGGTTTAGGATTAAGTCCATTCTTACCATTAATATTACAAGACTGAAGTCCAAACTTCTTATAACAGCAAGATGTAGCTTTTGTCATCTTGCTTTCTTTAATCTGTTATAGCATCCAGATTTGATTTTGATGTAGACCGATTTTTATAACCAAACAATAAGTTCGTTCTTGTTATTATAATTTTTATTTAACTAAATATTGGTTTGGTTGAATAGTTTTCACTTCTTTAAGGATTTGTTTTCCTCCTCAACATTCATTTTGCATATGCCTGTGTGAAGACTGTTGTATTATTTGTGGTTTACCAGACTAGTAATAGCACTATTACCTACAAGTCATTTCAACATTATGACATTATTATAATAAGCACAGTCTTAAAGAATTGTCAGCATTCATAAAGATTTTGCTTGCTTGGCAGAATTTGTTTTAGGATGGAATAAAACCTCTTATGGCACAGAATGCCTGTGGTAATATAAATTAGGTTAGAACAATGTGAGGCTGCCTTACTGCTGTAAAATTTTAGTTCAATTACTTAAGGCCAGTCAGATATCAGAAGTGATACAGTAATTGTAATTGTAACAGATCTAATTTGAATTTAAAAACAGGTACTCCTTGAGTTATGGCAATTCCTTCAATGACTGTTCAAAGTTATGGCAGCACTTTATGGCTGTTGCAGCATCCATGCGGTCATTCGATCAACATTTTGGTGCTGGGCACCCTGCCCACACTTAAAATTGTGGGTATGCTTCCAACTCCTTCCACCCTCTGTGTCCCATCTCTGTCCTTTTGATTCTCCTGTCCACCACCCTAGTCATGTTTTTGCTGCTACTGTTAACCAAGTTGGTCGCCCTCGCCTTTTGCAAGGCAACTGATGGGCACATGAGGCTTCTCCCCAAGATTGCATTTGGAGACCTCTGAAAAAAGGCCTAACATGGTCAACAGCTCACTCAAAAAGAGCCAGAGTAGGCATGCCTTGTCAGCAGAAGGATCAAGAACGTGACCAAGGACAACTGAGGCAGGATAACAGGGCTGTGGAGTGAAGGGTAGTGGGAATAACTGGGCTTTATGCTGTGTAGATGGGATGGAATGGCATTGCTGGGTTGGCTGTATCTCTGTACCACACTGCTGAGCTGAGATGGGTACGGCTTCCTGGAATGGCTGGAGCTCTGTACTACTGGGCAGGGGTGACTGGGGCTTTGCAATGTTGGGCTGGAGTGCAGTGTGCAGGTTTTCTTTACTCTGCTAGGCTAGGGAAGCCATGGCATTACATTGCTGGACTGTAGCTTTACGCAGTTATATTGGGCTGAGGTGGGGCAATTCTGGCATCATGCTGGATTATGTCTCAGGGGCGTCTTGCAATCTCAGAGCTGTGGCATTCCAGGAAGCCTTTGAACTGCAAACAACTGCACAGTTCTGGGGTTGCTCCACAAGGCTGGGTGAAGGGCATAAAAAAGGACAGAAGTGGAGAAGAATATGTGGTTGTGGGGAGTTGAAGGGGAGGCAGTGGAAAAACTGAAGTTTGAGATGGGTCTTTGCCTAATGGCTCGTGGGATTTGATTAACACAGGCAACTAGGAGTGCTATAATTACCATCACTAAGTGATGCAGTCATGTTATGTCATGTTTTACAACTGCATTACTTAGCAATGGAAATTCCAGTCCCAGTTTCCATAGTAAATCAAGGATTACCTGCAGATTAAGTCATCAAATAATAGGAATATTATAATGTATGTCATTTGTTGTATATTGTGAAAGATAGAATTAGAGTTTCAAGTCAATGTTTTCCAGTAGCCTTTGCTACATGGTATAATGTGAAGGTAAACAATCTGGTGTTTTCAAATGTTTTGAACTAAGAATTTCATAATGTCTTATTAGTTGAAGGAGAAAAGTCTATCAATCAATTTCATTCAAAATTGAATGGTGAGCATGCACAGTCACCAAACAGGAAGGAGCACCCAACCTCCCTATTTGGAAAGAGGAACTTTTCTCAAACTGATTAATTAACAAGGTGGAGACTTCTATTACATAAGATTAGATTTAGGATATGTTTCACCTGGTTTGCTGATACCAGAAAAGCTCATGGTGATATTTTAGGAATGGAGTATTGAAGTTGTTGAACTCCTAATGTGAAAAGAGATGATTCATTTTTTATTATTTTTGAGCTAAACATTATACAAATTTTGACTGAAAAAAGAACGGAAATTCCCATTGCCATTTTTGAAAACAGTTTTTATATACGTTTTATTTTTGTGAATTATGAAAATTAATTAAAAGATATAGATGTATACAAGTATTACAGGATGAACTTCCAAACGAATAAGCATACTCCTCTTTCCCCAAAAGGGAAGAAAATCCTTGGAAACTTTGCAGTTTAAAGATTGATAAACAATACATACAACAACCCATTGCTGGAAATCAGTTGTAGATTTCTTTTTAGTATTCTTTTGATCACTTCCTATGCCCCAAAAGTTCCTCATTCCTAATAGAGTCAGTATACAGGTAGTCCTTGACTTGCAACAGTTCATTTAGTGACCATTCAAAGTTACAATGACACTGTAAAAAGTGACTCTTGACTATTTTTCACACTTATGATTGTTGCAGCAACCCCATGGTCACATGATCAAAATTTTGGGTTCAACTGTGGTTGTAAGTCAAGGAATACCTGTACTGGAAATTTAGCCAAGGATTTATTTGTGTGTGTGCGTGTGTGTGTACGTGTATTTAGAACATTTAATGGCTAGTCTTGAGGATCAGTTTAATAGGATGCCAAACCTATTTGATCTCCAATACTTCTATAAATATAAATACTATGCTGTTTCATCTCCAATAACAGTGCTTATTAAATGTTCTCTGACCATTTTGTTGGTGATGAATTAACCACATTTGATAATAACTGAAAGCTAATTTCATATTGTTTAATGTAATCCACTATTGATTTACCAGAATGGGACATACAAGCTTCGTGTTTAATTTCATCAGTTTCCTGTAAAGGAAGGATTAATGCTTAGATACTACAATATATGAAAACACTATAAATTATATTATAACTACCTATATTTGCATCTGTTATATGCAGGCAATATTCATTATTTTTGGTTATAGTAAATAGCTATACTATGGCCTTTAGCTGACTTTAAAAAAGAAAAAATATATAATAATAGGTAACTTATAGGAGTATGAATCAATTTTTCTTTGAACAGTGTTTATTAGCCTGTTTATTGGCCTCATATCCTAAATCATGGTATGAGCTGCCTCCTTTCTTTCCTAGCTGCATGTATTCAGTCACTGGTTTGGGGAGATTTCCATTTTATCATGAAGTTACTGGTTTATAAAGTTATTGTATGTTTTTATTTTGTCTCCTAGAGCAGGGGTCCACAACCCCTGGGCCACAGCCTGTTGGATCAGCCTCGGGAGAGATGGGCAAGTGTGAGCGAAGCATCATATGCAAGCACAAACGCCCTCCACTTAAGTGCTCTCTGTTCATGCAAATGGAGCACACATTAGTGCTTGCCATTCACACAAGTTGAGCTTTAATTAGTGAGCATCCTCCCCTCACTTGCAAAGTTCTATTTTCACACAAATGGAGCTGTGTGCATGGCTGCTACTCTCGTGCCCCCCCTCCCACCAGGATGGGCCACCAAGCTGGAAAGGGTGGGTAAAGATTCTAGGGACACTTGTGCAGATCAGTTGTCTGAGAAATCAGAATGTGCTACATGTTTATATTGGAAGTATGCATATAGAGCTTTTTTTCCCCCAGAACATTTTGTTTTCCTTCGGTAGTCTAGTTCAAGTATTTAAGAAATGGTACTGTGATTGATTGATTGATTATGTGCCATCAAGTTATTATCAGCTCTTAATCAACTCTACTAGACCCATGACCCATGGGTCATCATTCAATTGCTTCACTGTTTTTATATAGCGAAAATTTTAGAAATTTCATATAGCTGAGCAAATCCACAGAATGATGAAGGACGGGCAAAAAAGTAGTAGGAGTGGGAATAATTTCCAACTTTCTGCCATTTTCCCATTGACTTTATGGGAAGCTTTCAGGGAGAATATTAATACAGAAGCTGGGAGGGAAGCTTGCAACTTGCTTAAGTAAGTCTCCTACTGATGCATCCTCCCCAGTCCCTCTGCAATCATTCACACAACCCTGCTCATTCTCCCTGACCTGTGCAACACCTTGCATAACCCTTATAGCTCCCACTGTAGCTGTACACCCCTTTCATGACCCACACCCTTCCACATGCTACCCAGCCTGCGTTGCACTGTCACACACCCTCCATAATCCTTGCTGTATATCTTGGGCACCCTGATTTATTTGCATCGTTCCTGTGTTGGATATCACCTCAGTCCCTCCCTGACACAGCAGCAGACCGCCCCATTTCACCTAATTAAAGGTTACAAACAGACACGAGAGTTTTAGTTTGTGTGTGTGTGTGTGTAGGGAAGGAGGGAGAAATAGATAAAGATTTTTTTCCCATGAATGGTACATGTGTTTCCCTAGTTACAACATTTAGAAATAGTTCGTGATACTTTTGTGTTTTGGACCAATACCACTATCACCATTTTCACAAAAACATTTGATCTTGATTAGTGGGAAACAGGGTGGATAAAAATTGATAATTAAAAAAAATAAATTTAAAGAATTGGATTTTTTTTATTTAAATCTGATTTTGTATTTAAATCGGATTTTTAAATTTTTTTATCAAATTTATTTTAATAAAATGCTTTTGGAGTAAAAATATAAAGATAGTTTTCTATTTAAGATACATTAATAATTTAGTTTATTCAGCATGAAATGAAGCTTAGTTATGTAGCATAAGGCTGTATATTCGGCAATATTTACATTTTTGGTAAACTCACTCAATGAATCCAAGCTCTGCAAGCTAAATAGGAAACCTTCATTTTGTTTGCAAATAATAATATTAAAGATTCTAACTATCAGCAAGAATGAGTCCTTACATTTAAAGAGCACTTGTCATTTCAGATCCATCATGGCAGCGTGAATGGGACTGTTGGTGAGTCAAAGATCAGAGGAGGAGCCGCTGTGGAACAGACATGACAGTTGCTCTTTAAAAATTATGATTTAAATCCACCCTGGTGGGAAAAGAATATTGCAGAGATGAACCACTCCATTTTGCACATAACTCATTTCTACCAGGATTGGAAACAATTAGGAAATTCTAGGACTGTAGACTAAGCTAAGAAATCTAAAACCTACTCAGAAGAAGGAAATGGCAAGTTCCCTGTTGTTACCATTAAAGCAACACAAGTTGAGCTTGATCTAAAGAAGGAAGCAAAAACATTGCTAACTACTGATTTTAGGAATGTAATTGAACTTCTGAGCAAAGTAGAGTTAAAATAGTATTGCTGATAACTGATATCGTATAAGCATTTTTGTTACTAAATAATCCAGTATGAGGATTCTGGCTGACACTGCGTGTTAAATAATGCTATAATTCTGTAATAACCTGGGATTTAGTTCGGAGTAAATCTGCATAACTGTTGTTTTTGGTTTTAAAAATTGGATGGAAGGGCTAATAAAATCCTTTAACTCATACATTTTATGTAATATCTTCCACAGATACCTTCATTAAACAGTAAACCCTCAGTTTAGCATACTAAGTTGGATCTTAAATTAGCTTCCATTACACTTGAATGTCTGTTAAGTATAGTAGCAAGGAAGGATTTTGTGCAGATGTAATACCATTTAATTCAGGGCTCCTCAATAACTGTGCCACAGCCTGTTTGCTTGCGTGGAACTATCCCCCTCTCCCAGTCAGAAACAGGGACCGCTGATTTAACTCATGTATAAAAAGATTTTAGATTTCGTAAGTGGTAACTAAAGTCTGATGAAACCCAAGTTTTGGTTTAGGAGATTGTGCAGGGAGATTTCTTCCATCATGAACCTACTACATGTTTCAAAAGTATATTCTAGAGTGTCAGAAGATATTCTCAAGTCAAATTTTAGCCTTTACAAGAGGCTACAGGAGAAAGTAGAATTGCGTTTTTCATTAGAGGAAACTATTCCTACAGCTGAAATAATTGAAGACAGAAGTTCTTTCTTTTAGCCATTTTTATATTGCTCATGGCCATTGTTTAATTTGTAAGCAAAGTTGCTTGTCAAAAAGCTTCTCAACTAGTATCTTTAAATCCTCACTTTTTATGTTAAATTTACAATACATTTATTGAAATTGTTCAAAATTCAGGGGGGGGGGTTATTTAGCAATTTCTATCCCATTATTTTAGTACCTTTATACCATCAAAGGAATGCACATATACATTGTTTACGTTTTTCTCTCTGCATAATTATTTATGAGTAGGACTGGAGTTGAAAGTAAAAAAAAATGGGCAAAGAGATGCAAATATTACAGGCCTCACTTCTCAACTGTGGATATATTTACAGTATATTTAAAAATTAACTGCTTCTTGGGTTGGATATTTGCGTATGGATATACAGTAATGAGACTTCTGTCTTTTCCCTATTCAAACCTTTTCCATTTGCCTCATCTTTATTCAGTTTTTTCTTTTCTTCCCACTATCTCCCCCCCCATCGCATTTCCCCTCATTTTTGTTGATGGGGAAGGTGGGAGGAAAATACAGAGTGTACAATTTCTTTGTGAAACTCGTTTGTATGCAAGATAAGGATCAATTATTTTTTATGCAGAGTATATTCTACAGGTAATTAATTTTAAGTAATTATTACATCAATTTATCAAGCACTCAAAATTCTTTCTTATAATCAGATATAATTCAGTGACAATAGTACAGGATGGGGTAGGGAGTGGGATAATGGTAGACAAACAAAATGAGAAAAAGAAGGAAAAGTTTAAAAAAAACAGGTAAGAAATGAACTACCCAATCATATTTATATACCTGTATTTCTTTGTCCTGACCTACATATTTTTTGATGATGGGGCATGAGGGAGTGTGGTTTCTAGTATACATTATGCATTCATACACAAACATTTTAAAATAAACTTTTCCTCCCTTTGTCTTGACTCCTGGTGATTGTCTAAAGAAGCTCTTGCTATTTTCTTGGTGACACTTTTCAAAATTGGTTTGCCATTGCATTCTTCCTATGGCAGAGAGAGTGACTGTCTCAAAGTTATCCAGTTGGCTTTGTACTTAAGTCAGATTTAGTATTCATAATTTCCTGGTTTTTAGCTTGATGTCTTTAATTGTTACACAGAAGTAGTATCATTTTAAAAATATGCATACATATATATAAATGCAGGCCAAATTGGCAAAAGAAAGCTCAGGACCATATTGGTTGGAAATATACAGAAAAGGCCTTCATCCTGCAGTGAATAGACAATGGCTAAAATGTTGGTGATGACATACTGTATAAATGCATTGAGTGGATAAATTTATTGCAAAACTGAGAGAGCAAGATGGCGACCGGAGGAGGTCGACCAGAAGAGCTCCGCCAGCTCCGCCAGCCAGAAGAGCTCCGCCGCCCGGCGTGGTGAGTTTCCCCCCCCCAGGTCCTCCTCACCTGTGGCAGGGGTGGCGAGGGGACCTGTGGGGGGATGGGCGACCCCCGAGGCCGTGGCGCGGCCGTGGCGCGGCGTCGTGTTTGGCGCTGGGCCCGGCGGCGGCCGGCTGGCGGCTGGCGGCGGGGCCGCGCGGCTGTGAGGCGATCCCCGGGGCCGTGGCGCGGCGTCGTATCTGGCGCCGGGCCCGGCGGCGGGCCGCGCGGCTGTGGGGCGACCCCCTCGCGGCGGCGGCGGGCGGCTGGCAGCTGGCGGCTGGCGGCGGGGCCGCGCGGCTGTGAGGTGGGCGTTTCCCGATCGGTGGTGCTGCCGTGCGAGGTTGAGGTCTCCGGATGCCTGGAGTCGGCGGAGACCGGAGGCCGGAGCAGCTGGAGGCCGGCGGCTGGCGGTGGGCCCGCGCGACTTCGCGGCTGGCGGCCGGCGGTGTGGCCATGCGAGGCCGAAGTTCCTGGGATGGCTGGAGCGGCTGGAGGCTGGCAGCTGGAGGCTGGAGCGGCTGGAGACTGGCGGCGTGGCTATGGGACCGCCGCCGGGGTCGAGACCAGGGCTGGGGCCGTTGTGAGGGCCCCAGCCGAAGTTGGAAGGGCGGCTCGAGCAGCCGAGGGTCGGCCGCCGTGGGCGGAGCCAGGGCGGCCTGGCTGTGGGACTATCGCCGGGGCCGGGGCTGGGGCCTTTGCAGGGGCCCCAGCCGAAGCTGGTGTACGAGCCACGACTCGAGCAGCTAGAGGATGGACGCTGCGGGCAGAACCGAGGCGGCTGGAAGATCATCGACATCCAGGGCCATGGTGTGGTTCTGGGTCTGGTGCTGGTCCCGGTAGCCCGTGGCGTGACCGGCAGGCGGCCGTTGGAGTTGGAGCTGGGACTGGAGGACCGCTGCCGCGGTTGAAGTTATTCTCCTCCTCTTCGTCCAATCGGCGGTGCGCTGAACGCCCTCAACCTGGACTTGGGCCTCGGCCGGCTAGTTCTCAGCTTGGTCGGGGTCATTTTTATCATCTCCATCATTTTTATCAGAGGACTCAGGCCGGGACGCTATTTTACACCAGAAATGATCTCTGGGCCCTGAGATATGTCCCCCTATCTCAGCAATGGCCCTCTGCTCTCTCGGAGGCCCATCTCAAGGACGGATTGTGGGATCCGGAGAGATGGTGGGGTTTTAAGTGCGGGAGGGAGGGGTGTCTTACGAAATTTTTAGTTAGGTTTTTAAGGGGGTTAGGAAGGCCCGGGCGGGAGTTGGGGGACAACTCGCCGGAGGCTGGGTCCAGGCCGGGGGTTGGGCGTGGCCGGGAGAGTCAGAGTCCGGACAGGACCGTATTGAGGATGGGGGGGGTCACCGGGGAGGGTGGAATTAAATCTATTGTTACGGTGAGCGGGAGGGGCAGATTTGGCGGTTATAGGGGGCCATATTCTGTGTTGGGAGCGCGCCCTCGCTGTTTGCTTGCTGTGGCGCGCTCCGACCCCCTTGTCATCTCCCGTTCCCCAGGGGGTCTGAGCAATCGGGCCCTGGGCCTTAGGCTGATGTTGTGTAACGCCAGGTCCGTTGTTAATAAAGCCCCTCTCATCCATGATTTGATTTGTGAGGGGGGCGCGGACCTGGTGGGAGTTACCGAGACCTGGCTGGGCCAGGAGGGGGGAGTCCCTCTGGTGGAGATGTGCCCAGCCGGGTTTCGGGTTTTTCATCGGCCGAGGGCCCAGGGGAGGGGAGGGGGGGTTGCGGTAGTTATTAAGGAGGATCTGTGTCCGAGGGAGGCCACTGTATCTCAGACGACCGGGTGTGAGCTGCTTTTCGTGAAGTTCGGTCCCAAGGTTCAGGTGGGCTTGCTGGTCGCATACCTGGCTCCCTGCTATGCGGCAGCAGCCCTGCTTGAGCTCCTTGAGGTCATAGCTGGCGTGGCGGTTGGGACCCCCAGGCTTATGGTCATGGGGGATTTCAACCTGCCATCTGCTGGCGGTACCTCGGGGATTGCTCAAGAGTTCATGGCTTCCATGACGGCCATGGGCCTGACCCAGTTAATTCGGGACTCTACTCACGTGGGAGGTCATACCTTGGATCTGGTTTTCGTCTCCGATCAGTGGCAGAGTGATCTGGGTATGGGGGATATAGTCATAGAACCCCTGTCATGGTCGGATCACTCGCTCCTGAAGCTCGACTTCCGTTCCGCACCCCCTGACCGCAGGGAGGCGGGACCATTAAAATGGTACCGCCCCAGGCGCCTGATGGATCCTGATAGGTTCCTGACGGAGCTTGGGCCATTTCCCAAAGCTCACACACACGACTCGGTTGAGGGCTTGGTCGCCACCTGGGATAGGGTGGCTGCTGGGGCCCTCGACCGAGTCGTGCCCTTGCGGCCTCTGACCCGATGCCGATCCCAAGTGGCTCCTTGGTTTTCTGAGGAGCTAAGGGAAATGAAGCGTCGGAAAAGACGCCTAGAGAGCAGTTGGAGGGCCAGCCGCTCTGGGTCTGACCGAACACTATTACGATCTTATATTAAGACGTATTTAGTGGCGATAAGGATGGCGAGGAGATCTTACCTCTCCACCCTTATTGCGTCCGCGGAAAACCGCCCAGCCGCCCTGTTTAGGGTGACCCGCTCTCTACTGGAGGTAGGAGCGCGGGAGGACCCCTTGCAGGGACGGGCTGAGGAGTTTTCTAGGTTTCTGCAGGACAAAATCGCTCAGATCCGGGATGAGCTGGACTCCGACTGGGCATCTCCGGGCGGGGGGGCGGGGGTGGATATCGGTGCGGTCAATTGGGTTGAGTTCGATCCTGTTACTGTGGAGGACGTGGACAGGATACTGGGGGGACTGAATGCCACCACCTGTTTGTTGGACCCGTGCCCCTCCTGGCTGGTCTTGGCCACTCGGGAGGTGACACGAGGCTGGTTCCAGGGTATTATAAACGCTTCCTTGAGAGAGGGGCTGTTACCTGCCGCCTTGAAAGAGGCGGTGGTGCGGCCCCTCCTCAAGAAACCGTCCCTGGACCCAGCATTGTTATCTAACTATCGTCCTGTCTCCAACCTTCGCTTCGTTGCGAAGGTTGTTGAGAGTGTGGTGGCACGTCAGTTCCCGCAGTACCTGGATGAAGCGAGTTATCTTGACCCCCTCCAATCGGGCTTCAGGCCCGGGCACAGCACGGAGACGGCGTTGGTCGCGTTGGTGGATGACCTCTGGAGGGCCCGGGACAGGGGTTGTTCCTCTGTCCTGGTCCTGTTAGATCTCTCAGCGGCTTTTGATACTGTCGACCACAGTATCCTATTGCAGCGGTTGGAGGGGTTGGGGGTGGGAGGCACCGTGTTGCGGTGGTTCGCCTCCTTCCTCTCCGACCGCTCGCAATTTGTGTTGACGGGGGGGCAGAGATCGGCCCCGAGGCCCCTACGATGTGGGGTGCCTCAGGGGTCGGTGCTCTCGCCCCTGCTGTTCAACATTTATGTAAAGCCGCTGGGTGAGGTCATCCGTGGCTTCGGGGTGGAGTTCCATCAGTACGCTGACGATACTCAGCTGTACATCTCCACCCCGGGCCACCCCAACGAAGCCGTCGAAGTGATGTCCCGATGCCTGGAGGCCGTGCGGAGTTGGATGGGTCGTAACAGGCTTCGTCTCAACCCGACCAAAACCGAGTGGCTGTGGTTTCCTGCGCCCAGATACAGCCAGCTGGTTCCTTCGCTGGCCGTGGGGGGAGAGGTCTTGACCCCCGTGGAAAGGGCGCGCAACTTGGGTGTCCTCCTGGACGTACGGCTGTCTTTAGAAGAACATATTGCAGCCGTCGCCAGGGGGGCTTTCTATCAGATTCGTCTGATTTACCAGTTGCGGCCCTTTCTGGATCTGGGCGCACTTCGCACAGTCACTTCCGCCCTCGTCATCTCCCGCCTGGATTATTGCAATGCTCTCTACATGGGGCTCCCCTTGAAGAGTCTCCGGAGGCTGCAGCTGGTCCAGAATGCAGCCGCGCGGGTGATCGTGGGTGCTCCTCGGAGCTCCCACGTTACACCGCTTCTCCGCAGGCTGCACTGGCTTCCTGTGGCCTTCCGGATTCGATTCAAGGTGGTACTGACAGTATTTAAAGTGCTCCATGGCTCGGGACCTGGGTACTTACGGGACCGCCTGCTGCCATCATCAACCTCCCGCCGCCCAGTACGCTCCCACAGGGTTGCCCTCCTCGGGGTACCGCCGCCCGGCCGTTGTCGGCTGACGGCCCCGAGGGTTCGGGCTTTCTCTGTGGGAGCCCCCTCCCTTTGGAATGATCTCCCCCCGGAGATACGGGCTATGACGGATATTCTGACCTTCCGGCGCGCAGTGAAAACCCTATTTTTTCAACAGGCTGGCCTGGCCCAGTAACTGTATTTTTAGTTTTTTAACTTAATCTTAATCGGGGTTTTATTAGTTTTTAATTTTTAACTCTATTTTTGGGTTAGACAGCCGGATCAATTTGGTTTAATTTATTTTAAATTGTATTTATTGAGTATTATGTGTTTTTAGTAGGCTGTACACCGCCCCGAGTCCCTTTTTGGGATAGGGAGCGGTATAAAAGTTTAATTAATAAATAATAAATAAATAAATAATTGCAGAAGAGGCAATCTATATGATTGATTTTATCTTGTGATAAAGTGGGATTAATGGGTGCAGGTAAGGAAGCAAGACATTAATAGGATTTGGGTTGGATATATTATATTCTGTCTTTAGGGATAAATGCAGTATTAAAGCTTCAAGATGCACAAAAATTCAGAGGGTTTTTTTTTTTTTACAAAGCTATGATAAAATTAAATGCAGAAGAAAGCTTCAATTATTAAACATGGGAAGTAATAAAATAACTACAGAGATAACAAAAACTACATTTTTCATATAATAACAAAATATAAGTACAGTATACTGCTAGTATATCACGTTTCATGGGTATTCATTAAGAAATTCATAAACATCACAATTTTTAATATTTAAATATTCATGTATACATAATTATGGAGCTTTGACACAATACCTTATTGTAAATATTTCAAAATATTTAATATCCAAGATTGCGCTGCAGCACCCTCTAGTGTTTATTGAACTCATGATCCATATCCCTAATTAAGAGAATATGGTTGTTGGAAAAAGAAAAATCTTCAAAAGTAAGTATTCTAGATCATTGAAAAACTTCTTGATGTCCTTACTGAATATGTTTATTTTAAATTGTGTTTTTAATTAAACTGATGAAATACGCGTTAATTTGAATGTTAGAACTGAATAATTTCATTTTAAATGTAATGTCTCACACTGAAATTAACTGTGATTAATAAGAATACTAACATGACTTCATATAAATGGTGTACTAAAAGCTAGGCATTATAGATACTTTTATGATATAAATTATATTAAATGTTCAAATCTGTTGCCATTTCCATATAAATACTTCCTTATGGGTAGTCTTTGACTAACAACCATTTGTTTAATTACTGTTCAAAGTTACAACAGCTGAAAAAAATGGCTGGTCCTTGCACTTAATGGCTGACTCACTGTCCCACAATTCACTATGGTACAAAACTTATCATGTACACCTTATGATAGAGATGTAAAACTCAAGTATACTCAAGTACGCAGAACCTCCCACATGTATATATTTACATATAATCTTATATCCTTGTACAGTCTTAACTACATACACAGTCTTTCTTCAACACTGCAATAGGCATCTTGCACCAGTCAGATGGACATCTGTACAACATAGATTTTCAATATTTTCCTCATACACATATGTACAGTCTTTTCACATACAGATATTGAGTAATATTGTTTAAAGACTTTTTTCTTTTTAAATAGATATTTAAAAACATAGTAATGAGAAAGAGCAAAAGCTGCAAACCAAAAATTAGCAAGCTCTATAGAAGTACGATTTTTAAAATAACATTAGTGCTGCATATAAAAGTGATATATCAATTTAACATTTCAAAACCATTGTTGAAATAAAGCCAGTATTCAATACTTAACAAAGACAGCCAGATCATCTAGCAAAAGAATCATCTAGCAAAATGGACACTTAACACGAGGTTCTGTATAATCTAAAAAATGAATCAAGCAGTATCTAATAATTTTAAAGATTTAAAAAAAAACAGATGCAGTAAGAGTCTATATGCAGAATTATAAGCTATCATTCCAAATTTGGTTTCCAAATGAATTAAATTTTTTATCAAACTTATTTTTCAATTTATGAGGTTATTTTTTAACATTGAAGCATACTCTCTTTTACTTCCAATAAAATTAATTTGAAAATCATGATTTAGTTATTGTTGCCAACATAAGCTGGAATAATTTCAACCTTCCCTGAAAAGAGAGAGGAGCAATTGTATGGAAAAGAAAAGTTATTTTCAGCTATTTCCCTTCAACTTAAGAGAACAAATGGGTCTTGCTTATAAGGAGTCTGTCTGGGATCACAGTAGGGGGCCTGCCAGGAAGAAGGTCATGGCTCAAAGGGTCTGATTATTGTGGGTGTACTTAGGAAGATTGGCAGGAGCTTTTGCTTCCAAGCTCAATAATACTGTTTTTTATTATGAATTAAACTAAGTTTTAATATTATTTAATGGCTTCTTTTGTTTTTATTGATTTAAAATATTTTAATATTTGGATTGCAATATATTTTTTGAATTGTAATTACATAATTACAACTGTACTTTTCTTTTGCAGTTCAGTGTATATTTCCACAGTGACTTCTTTCATCATTGTTTATTAATGTAAAATTTAAAGGGAAGAGAACTGTGGGTTTTGCTGGTATTTTTGTTCTGCTCTTAGGCTAGATAAGTATAGATAATGGCTAGTCTTAGACTGCAGAAGCCCAGATTCAAGCTCTTGCTGGACCATAGAATCTGCAGCATTCTCTCTTTGACTAACCTATATTGCACGCTGCTGTGTGGATAACATAAAGGGAGAGGAGGCCCCATTTATGTCATCTTGAGCTCTAAATAAATGGGACAGAATCTAATACAATAAATTTTTAAAAATGTAATTGTGTTAATTGAGTATTAGAATTAAATTGGTGGAAAACTATTTTTTTCTTTTTCATATCTGGTACGTCCTTCAGAAAGCTTGGGTCTCTGTGAAAAATTCTGAAATATATAGAAACAATAAGAAGAGAATTAGGAAATTTTCAGTTGCACAAGTGAAAGTTCTATACTGTAATATAATTTTAGAAGTCACCTTCTTTTACTGTTTATAGTGATTAAAAGAAATAAGCAGAGATCTGGGAATCTGAATGTTAAAATCAAAAAAAGAAAAGAAAATATTCCTGCTCCTGTATGCTGCTGTTTTCAAATCTATAATTCTTAATATAATATCAATTTCATTACATTGTTTAGCTGCATTTATACTGAATGTCTAAGAAAACAGACATTTATTTCTGGACTACTCAGAACACACGAACAACCCTTCACAAGTGATTTTTCACAAGATTTCACAAGTGATTTTTTTGTGGGATATTAAGTGATGTTATTGTTTTGTACTTTTCAGCCAAAGCAATTGAGCAAATTTTATTGGTTGACATATTTCTTAAAATTTCAACTGATAATGAAATTTCACCAATGGGATTATTAGTATACTAACAGTGCTGCTTTAAAGTTCGTTTCTGTGTAATTACAATGTGGCATTTATGCAGAACTGTGGTTCTTTTATTTGTATTTGGAATCTTTCTGATACTAGGTCATTAAATGTCATAGGATTAACAAGAACTGATGTAATGATGAATAAAGCATTTCAGTGCTATTGAGCTTCTTGAATAGAGAGTTTCCCTGAGTTTTCCTGTAAGGATTGTATTGTATTGTATTATATTGTATTGTATTGTATTGTTCCTGCTTTATTTCCCTTCCTGGACTTATGATTTAGAAATACATATTTATTTATTTATTTATTTATTTATTTATTTGATTTATATACCGCCCCCTCTCCCCGGAGGGACTCGGGGCGGTGAACAGCCAATAAAAACACATATACAAGGTACAAAGTATGAGACAACATAAAATATTAAAATTTAAAAACTGAAATACAATATGGCTCTAATAAAATATAAACAAGTATTAAAAAGATTAAAACCCGATTAAAATTTAAAAACCCCTAGGCCAGTCCGACCTGCCGAAATAAATGCGTTTTAAGCAACCGACGGAAGGCCATGAGATCGGGGGCGGCCCTTACCTCCGGGGGTAATTCATTCCAGAGAGGGGGTGCTCCCAATGAGAAGGCCCGCGCCCTCGGGGTCGCCAGCCGTCCAGCCGGCGGCACCCCGAGGAGGCCCACTCTATGGGAGCGTACCGGTCGGTGGGAAGCCGATGGTGGCAGGAGGCGGTCTCGCAAGTAACCTGGTCCCGAGCCATGGAGCGCTTTAAAGATAGTGACCAAGACCTTGAAGCGCACCCGGAGGGCCACCGGGAGCCAATGCAGCGCGCATAGAAGTGGCATAACATGGGAGCCCCTAGGTGCCCCCATTACCACCCTCGCGGCTGCATTCTGCACCAACTGGAGCCTCCGGATGCTCTTCAAGGGCAGCCCCATGTAGAGAGCATTGGCATAGTCTAGGCGGGAGATCACCAGGGCGGAAGTGACCGTGCGAAGCGCATCCCGATCCAGAAAGGTCCGCAACTGGTAGATCCTACGGACCTGTCCAAAAGCCCCCCTGGCGACGGCCGCCACATGATCTTCCAATGACAGCCGTACATCCAGGAGGACACCCAGATTGCGGGCCCTCTCTGTGGGGGCATTTGATTTTGAATGCTGTTTTGAACAGGTTTACTGTAAAATAATAATTTATTAGAAACATTGCAAATGTTGTGATGTGATTGCAAAACATTTTATTTATCACAAAGCAGTACAATCTATAGATTATTTTCTTTTTGTGGATAATATCCCTGTAAATTCTTCTAGGCATAGAACATAGAATTAAAAGATGTGTTGTATATTGTATAAACATGACTCAAATGACTCAAATGTTACCATTTTGTATTTTCAGGCTCGGATAGCATTTTTGCAAGGCGAGAGAAAGGGTCAAGAAAACTTGAAGAAAGATTTAGTAAGAAGAATAAAAATGTTAGAATATGCATTAAAACAAGAAAGGTATCTATCCCATGTTTCTCAACTCAGAAGTTTACATAGAATGCTTTCGTATTAATTTGACATTGACAATTGAAGAAAATTGTGGAATTTAAATTTAAATATTGGAATTTAAATTTAAATTTAAATATTGTTCTGAATAAAAAAGTGTAATTGGCAGTGTTCTTGCTCCAAGATTTGAATTCAGCCTGTTCATGATAGGGCTAACCAATTTGAAACAGCAGATTAACTATTATTTAATTACAGGGTGGAGGCTATGATAAGGAATGAATTTAATGTGCTAGCTATGGCTATTCCTGAACCAGTTAGTTTCCTGCCTTAATTATTGTCTTATTTCAGTGTGCTCCTTGAAAAGTATTCTGAAGCTCCAGATGATGGGAATTGTGGTAGCTAGGCTACTGATTGGTACAAGATACTAGAACCATAATATGTATTGCTTTGTCAGTTGCTTTCCAGATACAATTAGAAGGTATTGATGTCATTTTATATATCCATACTGGCTTTGAGCATAAAATATGAATGGTTTAAGATTGTTATGAACTTGTTTTAATTAGTTAAAGCTTTAACAAGAATTCATATACAGCAGTCTATGATTTGGATATTATTCCCTTACGTTAAACCCTATACTGTTGAAACCCATTGCTGGTGCCTATTTACCTTTTTAATTTAGAAGACAAAATCAACTCAGTTATTTAAAGACTGAACATTGATTTTTGTAAACAGTAATAACTCATTTATTGTTTTTATTTTAATGTTGGTCAGTATGTGAAATGTAATTTTGTGGGTTCTTTGTATGGTTCTGTTTGCTTTTTGATGGTAGATTTTTTTAAAAATATGCTCAATACACTAGGCACCTGTATAGGAGACTTGCTAATTAAAACACTTTGATATTTCCAAGTCTATCCAATGACCAAAAGCAGTTCGTAAGAGTAATCTTCACTGGCATAAACTTCTCTCCTCTTCTCTCCTCTCCTCTCCTTTCCTGGGTGGAGTGGAAAGGTTAAAAAAATCATGATTTGGCAATCACAATTAACCTTTGTCATTGATGTTCACATGTATATAAAAGGAATACTTCGATTGCATGATCATGATCACCATCTTGATTTCTTGGATAACACTGTCCCCTCACTAGTTTTCAAGAAAGAACTAGCTTTTGGACAAAGCTTAACAGGAAAAATCACAAACATTATAAAAAACTGATCCCACAGCCAGTCCTACCAGATAGGATGCCATAGATAGTGATGGTGACACTGATCATCTCCTTTAACCATAGGGCCAGTCTCCTGATGAGTGATTTAATTAGCCAAGGTCAAGTTAGCAGATGGTGGTTTTAGCTGTCCACATGTAACATCCACATGCCTGGAATTTTAATTTATAAGACTGCAGGGCTTAATGTTTTGACATCTTATATGAATGTTGTAAGAAAAATGCAAATCTAAATTTTATTTTCTGGTCAATCCACTTATGTTTTTTTTTAAGGGCAAAATATCATAAACTAAAATATGGCACAGAATTGAATCAAGGTGACTTGAAAATGCCAACTTTTGAATCAGGTAAAAATCTATTTATAACTATTGTATTTAGCTCACATTCTTTTATACCAGAATAAGTCTTTACAATCAATATTGTTTTGTATTGTGATTAAAATTGGGTTTCATTTTATTCACAAAAGTTATGTGATCTTTTTTAAGTTTCCATAGTATTGAGCTATTAATGATAAAGGTAATAATTACAGTACCTTTAGATCAGGGGTGTCAAATTCAAGGGCCGGGGGTTTGATCTGGCCTGTGGGGTTGCCCTGGAAACAGCAAAGGACTGGCCCGCAGTGCCTCTGCCAGCAAAAATAGAGCCTGCGGCCCTCCTGAGCTCCGTTTTTACTGGCAGAAGGTTGCAGGAAGGCATCACAGCCAAAAACGGAGCTCAGGAGCCCATTTTTGCTGGCAGAGCATTCAAGCCATCACAGGCGCAACCGACACAAGTGATGTTAAGCTGGCCACGTCCACCTGGGCTCCCTGAGGTCAAACACAACCCTGATGCCCTCAATGAAATCAAGTTTCACACCCCTGCTCTAGATAGTATGTCCCAAAGTTTAGTTTTCAAGAGGATACTAAACTTTCTGGGTTTTTTAAAAGACATTTTGCTTCTCATTCAAGAAGCTTCTTCAGTTCTCTTGGATGAGAAGAGAAGTGTCTTCAAAGAAAAATCAGAAAGTCCAGTTGCCTCTTGAAAAGCTTCTCTGGGACAACCATGACCTGGATGACTGAGATCTCCATAGACCTCTAGATAGTATATTTTCTTAGCCCAACACGTTAAACATATGCTTTTCTATAAATAGGTATAATTGGCAATGGCAGTTTGCGATTTTTGCATTGATCAGATCACTTTTAGAATACTGTGTCTATCACCACTTTAATGAAGTGACACAATAAAGCATGTCCAACTGAGGGCAAACAAATGTAAATGTCTAGAAGGAGAACTTTTGAAGAAAGGTTTGATGCAGTAACCCTATTTAGATTAAAGAAAAGAATATTGTGGACAAATAGGATGACTCTATTCGAGTATTTGAAGAGCTGTCATGTAGAATATAGGACAGACATTTCGACTTGTTGTAAAAGACATGATAGGAACCAATGTGTTTTTAAAAAACCAGTTGGAAATCAGAGTATGTTTCTTAAAGGTAAAAAAAATTAGTAGTGCAAGAGTTGCATTGGGAGGTTGGAGTTTCCTTCATTGTAAATGTTTAAACCAAGATTATATAGCCATCAGAAATGTTGTAGTAATGAATTCCTACAATTGGCAGGGGAACTGGATATTCTCCAAGATTACTTCCTATTTTTACACTCTGTTTTTTCACTTCCATTTTTTCACTTTCCTTCCCTTTTTTGTTCAGGTTTTCTTATTTTTTGATATAAGCCATTTATCATATAATATTTAACCATGAACAAGCCGAAGTTCATATTATTCCTCAAGAATAGTAATAGAAAAGTATGAAACAAAAAGTAAAATCAGTAAGTTTATTAAAAAGGTGGATTAGGTAAATTAATCAGAAAGCTGATCAAAAGTTGATACACAATTTAAGAAATTAGCAGATGGCTATGCTTTTCCTTGTCTATGTTACTATCAGTTACCGAGAGAACATTCCATTCTTTAGTCTTATGTAAATATAAATGTTGATGTTCATGAGGAACATAAATATCAGCAAACATAGCTTTCCATTCAAGTGGCATATCATATATAATCTCGTATCTTTTCCCTCACTTTTAAACATCTAATAATATGTTAAAAATAAATTATGGGTGCTCCATCATTGGAGGCTTTTAAGAACAGTCAGGATAGCCATTTGTCTGAAATGGTATTGGGTCTTCTGCTTGAGTAGGGAATGGTCTAATAACAAAGTTGTTATTTTATTATTCAGATCACTAAGAGTTAGTAATGACTTGATGGCACATAATTAGTCAACGTATTTATTTATTGTGTTTCAGAAGAAACCAAAGATACAGAGGTTCCTACAGTGCCTCATAATAGTCAGCTAACTTGGAAACAAGGCAGACAGTTGCTAAGACAGTAAGTATATTATATTGGGTTGAAGGTCATTGTACATTGAAGCATAAGTATATAGATTGTTCTGATGTGATTGTGTATGCTTGCTTGAACTCAGAACTGTAATTAGTAATTCATCTAAAATAAGTATTAGGCATTTTTTTTTCTTAGAATAGATTTACCTAAAAAGGTAATGTGAATTAATGTAAACTTTCTAGAACCAAAAAGCAGTGCCGTAAGCTTTAGGATATTCTTAAACAATTTGGTAATAATAGCTGTATTTTAAACTGCCATACAGAACATCTTAGAAGCTCACTGGTGGATTGTGTGTGTGCATGACTATAATTCTACTTTCTTTATTTTTTAGATATCTTCAAGAAGTAGGTTACACAGATACAATATTGGATGTACGATCACAGAGGGTGAGGTCTTTACTTGGGCTTTCCAATTCAGAACCAAATGGCTCAGTGGAGACAAAAAAATTGGAACAGATTCTTAATGGAGGAGAATCTCCCACATCAAAACAGAAGGGACAAGACATGAAAAGGTACGCTAACTAATATAAATGTTTAGCATAAATGACTGTCTTCAAAGGCATATCTGATAACTAATTTGCTTCATGGTGTAGTTTTCTTTAAAAATGTTATTTTTACACAAAACTAAAAAGATACTCTGGTTGTTCTTGATTAGAAAGATGTATCTATATTTATTTTAAAAAAATCTTATATCTCATATGAGATAAATTTTGCACCTGTATAACTTAGGGAAATTTGCAATAATTCGGGGTTTCTTTTCTTTCAACTATCAATTAAATAATTTATTGCTATGTTTCTATCATTATAATCATGTAATTATAACTACATAATAGTCCTAGTATTTCATGGTTAAAATAGTTTATTTTCTGAAAATCTTCATTATGTTACAACTAACAATTTCTGTATTAAAAAGTTCATACAAGTTAATTTTTATCCTTATTGACATTTAAATATGAAAAAGTTACAATCAGAACTTTTAAAAATCATATACATAGTTTTCTTGGAATTTATGAATTAGAAATAAGTTTATTTTCTCCTGAGATGAAGTAATTCAGTCTTAGTTCAAAAAGAAACCACAGCTATATTGTAAGTTATTTTCTTTTTGTAGGAACCCCAGTGATGTTCTTGAAACATTTAATTTTTTGGAAAATGCAGATGATAGTGATGAAGAGGAAGAGAATGATATTATAGAAGATATAACAGAAGGAAAAGAAAAACATCGGATAAATAAAAAGCACAAAGTAAAAAGACCAAACAGTTTTATTAACTATTGTTATTTTAAAGATTCTGTTATCCCTTTTTGTATAGAGAACTATTACAATAAGATGCCATTCATGGAATAGATAAATTGAGCGCCTTAATATTGTTGGTATTTTTGTTATCAATATCTTGGATAGGCATGAATGGGGGAATGATGTTGATAAATGCTTAATTCTAAGTATATGTATCTAGCTGCTAATTTTGTACTGCAGCATAATTTTCATCTACCATAATCATGTTAATGAGACTGTGCATGATGGATAAAAAATATTTAAACAGAATAACACATCCTTTGACGATCCTGAGAAAGGAAAGGAGAAGATTATATAAAACTATCCCATGAATGATAGTATCTTTAATGGTGTTTCTATCAAAACTGACTTGTAGATTGGAAATGAAGGACTAGCTGCTGACCTTACTGATGACCCAGACACAGAAGAAGCTCTGAAAGAATTTGATTTCTTAGTAACAGCAGAAGATGGAGAGGGAGCAGGAGAAGCACGGAGTTCAGGGGATGGGACAGAATGGGGTAAGAAATGTAAAAAGCGGAAGGAAAACAAAAGAATTTGAAAGAAAAACTTATATTTCAGTTATATTAATTTACATTTGTATTCTTTTTTCTCTGATATTTTAGGTGATAGTAATTTTATTTTTTCATCCTATTTTTTAAAATTCTTCCTGCAAAAGTAAATCTGCTACATTTGTCAAATCATTTTGATAATGTTAAACAGTTTGTTTTGTATGTCTTAGAATTATTGTTTAAAATGAAGTTATGAAATAAGGCAGTGCTTTAATGCATTCCTTAATAACACTGGCAGTCAGTTATTTTAGACATACAAATTTGCACAAAATACAGTGCATTACATGTTATGGAAAATAATTATTAGAAACATTTTTAGTAATGCATACTTAACTTGAATTTCCACTGAAATTGATGGATCTTGCTAATTTACCCATTCCATAGATCAGGGGTCTCCAACATTGGCAACTTTAAGCCTTGTGGACTTCAACTCCCAGAATTCCTCAGCCAGGTTTGCTTTTAAGATGGTTGAAAGCTGGCTGAGGAATTCTGGGAGTTGAAATCTGCAAGGCTTAAAGTTGCCAAGGTTGGAGACCCCTGCCATAGATCACCATTAACAAAAATACCTGTCACTATTTTTTGCAACACTCAGAATGCTACCTAGCATTCAACTGAAGGATTAAATTGTTAATTACCTTTTAGCAACATGAGGTTCTTGGTTATCCATGGCCTTTCCAAAGGTTTACTGTGTTGTCAGTGGAGCTCAGTTGTGTGCAAAAATGCTTTTTAATGTGAATTTCTTTTTCTGCAATGGATTATTGGAGACCTTTATTTGTAAAGCAACAGGAAATGACTATATTTTTATGTTTTTCAAATCCATATTATATGTTTTATTAAGCTCCAAATTGTTTTCAAAAGAGGTGAGAATGCAACCAAAAATTACAAAGATATTAACATTATTTTACCTATTTAAGATTCCAGTTCTAGATATTATTCAGAGGATGTCTTGAAACAAGATAGGAAATATATAATCTGAAATACAAAAATTGCAGATTTTTTAATTGGTTTAAACTTTTGTTATATATAGAATATGCATTGTGCAGAGTACAGGATCCTCTGTAAAAATGTAAGATGGAGAAAAGTAGCAGGAAGTATGCTGGGTTGATGTTAGATGTAGACACATGTTTTAAAATATACTATTTTAGCAGTGTTCTGCCTTTTCTTCTGATACAATATTTTATACTTTGGATTGCATCCAGAAAAGTACTTATATAAGGGATAAGTGGAAGAAAACTTTCCCACTGTTCTTGCTGTAGCCTACCTAATTAAGAAAAAGCTTGAAACTGCAACAGTTAAAGGTGTTGTGAAGTTCTCCATCTACTAAATTCCCTTAATGTTATATAGACAGTTGGATTTGTTATTATTTCCCACGATTTCTTCAATTCATGCATGAATCAACACATGTGCATAGTTGATATTATTATTATTTACAATTGCACAAGTTGATTACTTCCTCTAAGCTAATGAAAGAGATAGATAAGAAAGATTTCAGTGAATTTATATTTTCTTACTAGAAAACCATTTTTACCTATTGAATAGAGATTCGTTTAGTTATATATGATATATTCATTAAACAAATTTTCCATTCCATAATTAATAATAGTATACATAAAAAAGAGGTTAGGAAGTTGAAAATAACAGATTTCAACAGTTTGTGTATTTTGCCTCCTTGTAAATTTTTGTTGTTAGTAGTTTAATCCATATTATGTAATATAAGTATAGCATAGTGTTATTAGACAAGAATTTTGAACTTGAGGTTATATTTTTCTTCCTTAAGCAACATTAGGAATGTATTTCTAATTTATCTTAGAGGGCAGACAGTACCAGTGAAGAAGTAATAATTTGCTGGAAGTTCTGGTCTCACAGAAAATTTTCGTTTCCTAGAACTAACATAATGGATTCAAGAATTACTGTTCAAAGTGTGAACCATCTTGTTAATAAGGACATAAAATGAACAAAGCCTTGATTATTTAGGAAATATTTTAAGGATCTCATTTTATTCAAAAAGTCTTAGCTCTGAAATTTCTTTTTCAAAATATTTTATTAGTATTCTGATTTTATTGTGGTTAGGTAAGCAGTGCTGAGTTCAGTAAACTTAGTCCCAAGTAAGCTAAGACAATATTAAAGCTTTCATCTTATTCTCCTCCATTAGCTCATGCTTGTTAGCAGGTAGAAATGTAATTAATTTTAAAATAAAATTATTGATGCTAACTTCAGTATTGAAAATAATCGAGGAAAATCCAGAACTCTTATTCTTTTTCCAATGAGATTTCCAAGTAAAGTATGTTACTTTTCTGGGCTTAAAGAGAAGAAACATTCAAACATTGATTATGGATTTACACAAGTCTGTTTCAACCATCATTCTCTGCTGTCCTTAATTTGCTATGGCTGATTGGGTTGTGGTGAATAAAAAGAAGAGTTCAGTCAATAAAATTTTTGAAGATGTTCTACAATGTGCCAAACTTGATTATATTATTATTTTAATAATCTTAATAGAAGAAACCTTTCTATTACCTTTATTGATTTATTTTGGAGTTACAGATATCATTGCATGAAAAATAAGAATAGAGGGGAAATGCATGGTTTCAGAATTCAGTTTGCACTTCCTAAATGGTATTGCATGAAATAAATTTATTTGCTTATTTAAGTCTGCCTGAATAATTTGTTAATAATGTCTTACTAAAGTTGCAGTAATTGCATACATCAGTTTTAATCAATTAATTTCATATAATTGAATAAGAAAGACATTCAAATTTCTTCTTTATTCTAGACCAATTACTATAAAATGACAGTTTGAAGCATTGTACCAAACAGTACAAGAAACTGCACCTTTAAAGTACTGGAATGTTTTTGAATAACACTTTTTATTGATTAACCTGTAACGCTCACAAATAGTTTGCATTCCAAATTGTTGATTTATTTTTCTTTTAATAATATGTTGCATGTAGACAAAGATGACCTGTCCCCAACTGCTGAGGTTTGGGATGTAGACCAGGGACTAATAAGTAAACTGAAGGAACAGTACAAGAAGGAACGAAAGGGGAAGAAAGGGGTAAAGAGTAAGTGCAGATTCTGAATCTTGAAACAATTTTCTGACATCATGTGGAAAACAATGTATATTGTCATCTTTCCCCTCCATTTTAACGTTTTGTTACTTGGGGGGCAACCAACTTTAACTTTCTGTCTGATAAATCTGGAAATCATAATTTCTGAAGATAAATTATTTTCAATTTACATTGGAGGGAGGAATGTCAGAAGGTGAACAAGTTGTTTTGCTTTGGCGTTGTCTAGGAAAATGGCAGCAATGATTGGAAATTCTTTTCAAAAGCTAATAAAGTTGCTTCTGACTATAGTTGCCAGACATTTAAAATGTTACTTGTTTTTTAAGGAGTTATGAAAAGAGGAAAATTAATACTGAATATTTTTAATAATCTTCAAGTTTGAGATTATTTTATAGTATTGCAAGTGATCATCCCCAATTACCTCCTTTCCTAACCTTTTACGTATGTGCAAGAAATCAGAGTTGTATACTTCTTACTGCTATTACTGCCTGCAAAAATTGCATGGAATGCAGGCTTATTTTATAGGTGACATTTATTTGAAGAACAATTGATCAGAGAGATTTGTTGGAGAGGAGAGTGATGGATTGAATTGGATTTGATGTAGTGACTTGGTACAAGCAAGTGGAATCTCATCTGTTATTCTGCAGTATTGCTACAAGGACTCTGATCCTTTGTTTTCCTTAATTTCCCTTCAATTTGTGGAATTCTGAAGGAAAAATTAAGTTAGTGGTGAAAGAAAATCATTTAAGTTAGAAAAATTAAGTTAGTGGTGAAAGATGAAAATCAATAGGAATAACTATTGATGGCTAACAAATGTATTTATGAATTCTTAATTTTGGACTGAAAATCATTTTAAAGCTTAATTTATAACATATTTAATATGGTAATAAAATGTCATCACTTTCTTTCACTGAACGTAACTCATAAACTAGGAGATGTATAGTCCAGAGATGAAGAATTCATAGAAGAGAATATACTACAGCAAGCAAAGATAGAGCACTTATTTGCCAGAGAAAAAGGGTTGTTGTTGTTGTTGTGGTTATTATTATTATTTGTTTACTTGATTCTATATTGACGCTGCCTAAATCTGGAAGCTTGCAATATAATAATACACATATACAGTATAGTATATAACGTAAGGAAAACAAGGTAGAAATGAAATCAAGTAAAATAAAAATATGATAAAGAAAATAATAAAAAATCCAAACAACTAACCCCCCAAGATATACAACATACAGGTAGTCCTTGACTTACAACAGTTCATTTAGTGACTGTTCAAAGTTACAACTGTACTGGAAAAAAGTGATTTATTTTTCATAGTTACGACCTTTGCAGCATCCCCATGGTAATGTGATCAAATTTTAGATGTTTGGCAACTGATTCGTATTGGTGACAGTGTCCCAAGGTAATGTGATTCCCTTTTGTGACTTTCTGACAAGCAAAGTCAGTGGGAAAGCCAGATTCGCTTAACAACCAGGTTACTAGCTTAATAGTGATTCACTTAACAACTGGCAAGAAATGTCATAAAATGGATCATAAAAGAAATTTTGCACTCACTTGTGGTCGTAGGTTGAGAACTACCTGTATATGAAGCACATCTGCCAAAAGGTTCCGTTCAGTCCATCTGCAGGTTGGAGAACAACCACATCTTTGAAGCCCTCTATAATGCTATCAGAGGAAACTATGGGATCTTAAGGGGATGCTGTGCAACTTCCTGAGTCCCAAAAAATTACATTGCTCTGTTGAAGGGACCTAAGCATACCCACTCTGTTTGCATGTATCATCCAGGCAGAAATCACAAAAAATAGGTGGGCCCTTAAGTGAGAAGAACTTTATAGGTCATAACCAGCATCTTAAATTGCACCTCGAAGCACACTGGCAACTACTGCCACTTATGAAGTAAGAATATCACATCACTGGTTGTATTCTGGGCCAGCTGAAGCTTTTCAAGGCAGACACACAGAGAGGGCATTGCAATAGTTGAACTGCTAGGTATTTCAAAAATTCATAAGCTTACATGTAAGCTGCAGAAAAGATAATCATTAGCTGTTTCATGCCTTATTAACTGAACACTAGTAGCTACTCTTTTTGATTTTAGTTTGCAGTGATCTGCTTATGGCGATGCTGATATAGTGCTCCAGTGTATCAATTCTGAATTACGCTAAGTAGAATTCTGCTCATATAATCAGTTTAATATTTTCTAAAAGAAATGGGGAATAGGTTTAAGGCAGGAGGAACTTAAATGATAAATAATATATTCAGTTTGCAGGACTGAAGTTTACATTCTAATTCTATCTCAGATGTACGTTCTATCAATAGACTTACAGGTGTGTACATGTAAAAGAAACACACAAAAAGAATATGCAATTGAATATTTTCACCCTTTTAGTAATATTTTAAAAATGCTTTAGAGGATTATTTTTCTTTTCTTTCTTCCTTCTTTTTTTCTTTTTTGCATGATAATTTGCATTACTTGTTTAATCCAGTACTAATTGCATTATTCTGAATGGGCCTTTCCTGCCTCTTCTGAAATGTTTCTAATCTGTTATTATTTTCTCCTTTATCTCAAATGCAAACATCTGTTAGAAGATTATTGAAATTGCAGTATGGAATTGATCTAATGAATAACAGGTTTTAATTTTGAAAATTCCAAAAGATTATTATTTTTGAAGTCCATAATCTTGCTTAGCGTAGCAAGAAACTAAAGGATTAGTTTATATGTAGCTGAAGAAAGTGTAAACATTATTTGCTTTTTTCATCACATTATTTTACAAGCAGAACAACTCCTTTATTTTGACAATTGGTTAAAGTACTGGAGAAATCATAAGTACTTATATTAGTGCTTGAAATAATCTGAACTGTATGTATGTATGTATGTATGTGCCATGTATTACAGGTAGTCCTTACAACTTGCAGCCATTTGTTTAGCAACAGTTCAAACGGTGCTGAAATGATTTACAACTGGTCCCCACATTTACTACCATTGCAGCATCCCCTATGGTCATGTGATTGTGGTTCTGGTGCTTGGCAGCCATTGCATATTTATGATGGTTGCAGCATCCCAGGGTCACTTGATCACCATTTGTGATGCCTTCTGATAAGCAAAGTCAATGGGGAAGCCAGCAGAGAAGGTCGCAATGGAGAAGTCAGCAGGCATGTCTCACTTAACAATCCTGGTGAGTCACTTAACAACCTCAGCCAAAAGAGCATAAAATCATATGTGGTCACATGTTACCTCACTTAATGACCACACCACTTACAGTTGCTGCCGGGAAGAATGGGCAGCTTTACCATCTGAGAAGATAAAAAGCATCCACACATACCACAAAAGACTTCAAGCTGTCATTGATGTTAAAGGGGGCAATACACCGTATTAATAACTGGGGTATGTAAACTTTTGATCAGGGTCATTTGGGTAGTTTCTGTTGTCATTATGATTTAAAAAGAATAAACACAGTTGATTGATAATAAATGGCTTCAGCCAACCACTAACCATGAGTGAAAGAAAGGTTTTTGTGTTATCATTCATATTCTCTGAAAAATGGCTAAAAAATCATAAATTCTGCCAGGGTATGTAAACTTATGAGCACAACTGTAACAATTTTTTCAATCCCTTTTGTAGTCATAAGTCAAAGACTATACGTATTTTTTAGTCAAAAGGATCTTTTTGGGGTAGTGTAGAAAATCTTAGTAAGTAATGTAATTAGTATTTGTCGAAAGGATAATACTAAAAAAATGTTTGCAATAATTATAGTCTGAATTAACCCTTATGGTCTACAACTGTATTCTAAACCTTTATGAGTAAACCAGATACAGAACATGACCAGAGAAGCTAACTCTATTGTAAGGTTACATTAATAGAACTTTGTAAGTCTGAAGGTACAGACTGCCGTCATCACTTAATCACCTGATCAATTAGGGTAGGTCTTTCCTAAGTTTCTTCACCTGACTATCAATCCATTAACTTAACTTAACATTACCTTAACTTAAGGGCCAAATACCCTATAGACACATGCTCTTTTGACCTTTCTGAAGCAATTTTTGAAGTAATTATAGAAGAGAGACCATCCTTACTTATGGGGCAGAATGTGGTATAAAAGGAAGTAAATATTAAGAATATATATTACCTGGGCCATGTCCCATAAATCTTGTTGAAGAAAACAGAGCTGAGATACATCCTCTCTAAATGACTGGATGCAGATTTGATTTTGGTCAGGTATTGCCAGTCTTGATATTGTACTTTTAAGGGTGATAATCAGAAGTTCGAATTCAAACTGGATGCGTATTGGCAACTTCAGAATCGGTATTTAAGGTTGCTCTAAAAACAAATTTTGTACCACATATAGCTTCTGGGTCTCCTCTAAAAGCAGCCAAACAGAATGCACTGTAGTAGACTATTTAGGTGGTGATAAGGGGGGTAGTTCCTATTGGAGCATTTTAGGCAGAGAGGATTGTAACTGGTGCACTTCTGAAGCTGGGAAACAGTTATCCTGCCTATAGTTTCTACCTAAGTGGGTTTTGCCGCATTTTATGACCTTGCTTGCACAGTTGTTAAGTTAATAACATGGTTGTTAAGTGAATCTGGCTTCCCCATTGACTCCACTTATCAGAAAGGCACAAAAGATGATCACATGATCCTAGGACACTACAGGCATCAGAATATAGATAGGTTTATAATTGCTTGAACATCTTGGATAATTTGACAAAACATTCATTGCTAACTATAATATAGAGATGCTAACAAAGCATGTTTTTATTTATGAGTATTAGTCAGTTATAGATTTCAGTGGTTTTAATGAGTCAAGCTTCTTGAATGTATTTTCAACATCAGGAAAAAACAAATGTGGCTTTCATGGTATCAGAGAATTGCTTTCCTCCTGTTTCCCTATCTGTATTTCTTAAAGATAGATGGATCTCATTTCTTTTGCTTTTCTGGACTTCCATTTTTGGGCATTTTCTATCTTATTTCTGTGGTGTAATTCTGGGATTTCTGGGGCTACAAAACATATATTTAGGATTCCCTACATATAGTACAACTGTCCACCCTGATCTGTTCAGGGGAAATAGATGAAAGACATTCTATGTCGTATTTCAATTGTTATTTTTTTCCAACCTAGGAGAGTATTGGAAATGAATAGTATAAAATAGGTCAGTACGCTTATCAACAAGATAATTTGCTGAAAATTGAACAAAATAGAACAAAATTTGAAATCAAGAAAGATTAGGTTTGAAAATGGGCTGAATCTAGCCAAGGCTGTAGATATTTTTTTTTTAATTCATCTCTGTGAATTTTAGTACATCTCTGAAATAGGTAGTTGGATCATAGCTTGGAATGTTATGGACTCCCTCATTCTCAAACCCCCTCCCTTCCTATTTATATGACTCAGAGTGGAGCTATTAGTAAAGAAGAATTCCAGAAAGTATGTGCTAAGTGAATTTCCTATCTATTATATGAGAAAATGCTTTTTGTATTTTTTAATTCCTTCATTGGAGCTACATTTCATATTAACAGTTGCAGATCAGCTTTCTGGTTATTAATGATGGTTCTAAACATTAAGTGTGCTTTGATACTTATAAATTACGTTTTTATTTAGAAACCCAGAAAAAGGGAAAGTTAACAGTTTGTTGCCTCCCAGTCACCCAATCTTTGTTCCCCTTTTGATAATCAAACCTCTGTCTGGTATTATCAATTAATAAAAATGGTGGGGTGGCTTGTACATAAATTTTATGGCCTTTCATAAGGAGTTCAGACATTCCAGGTTTTCTCCTCTTTTACCGTAAGCAGAACCCCAGCAATTTAATTAAAATAAAAAAAAGTCTGAATCCTTTTTTTTTTGGAAGCTTCATTTTTAATTCTTTTTCAAATATGCAAAATACGTTTTATGAAAGCATCTTTATTTAATAACATCACATTAAAATAATATTTTTAATTAGCAAACTGGGCTGTAAATGGATATCAATTTAAGAGGGAGCAATAGAATGAACCTTTGCTGCTGACATTAATTTACAGGGGTCAACAGGACAAAACTGCACGACATGATATCTGATCTGGGCGATGATGAGCTACCCCACATCCCTTCAGGAGTCATTAATCAATCTAGGTCACCCTCTTCTAGAATGACTGATCATGAAGGTGCAAGAGCAGAGGAAGGTACAACAAATTCACCTATTTATTTATATTTAGAGATTTTGATATAAAATACATTTATAGCCCCTATGAACTAGTTGCCTATATTAAGATGCCCTTGCAGTTCTGAAAAGACTACCACTTTACATTCACCAGCTTTTGTTTTGAATGATAGTAAATTTATACTTAAAATTGAGTTTATAATATATATATATGTGTATATATAATAAATGAACTTAATAAAACAACAGCAAGCAACAAATTCTAAGAAATGAATGAAATAAATTTTCTGGTGAGGAATGATTTCCTGTTTTATTCATTCTAGTGTAAGATTTTTCTCCCAAAAGTTGCATTCACAGTAACTGATAGCACTAATAAAGAGTAGAATTGATTTTTAGCAGTTACTCATATATTTTGGAATATGTAAATAAGTGCTAATCCAAATCTACATATTCATTAATTTTGAATATTTAGTGCAATTTATGCTACTAAAAATTCCCTCCAGCAAAATAAAACCTTTCCTTAAAAAACAAATCTTTTCAAGTGAACAAATGGATTACAATGTAAACCTTTGATATATTAGATTTATGGAGCAAACTATGGACACAAACATCTTGACATTAATTGGTCCACTGTCACTATTATTAGTCCTGGATCCTTTATTGTCAGCAATATATGTACTTTGCAGAATCACAGAATTGTTGTCAAACCTGATTAACAATGTGTGAGTTATTAAGCTATTCAAAGAGATATGTGGTCACTTTTATGATATCCAACGTAGCTGGATGAATCTGCTTATGATGCATAGAGGAATGGATGCATGACCTCATTCATCACAGTGCAGAATTCATGTTGAAGTTTATTTTAAATAAATAAACTAAATAAATTTTGTCTTCCTTTGTCAAAACTAAAGTATATCCTAATAATGGAAAGGATTGGTTTTTATTTTTATTTTATTTTTCAACTATGCTCTGCATATGTATGATTTTTTTGGTCACTTTCTTGTTTTGTAATTTCAGTGAGATCTCCAATACCAAGAAATACAAACCTGACATCGTTATAAAAAAAAACTACAGCATTCTTTATATATATTTTTTTCTCTAACAATAATCGCAATGAAACTACCGTATTTTTCGGAGTATAAGACTTTTCCCCCCTAAAAGAAGGTGAAAATTTGGGTACATCTTATACACCGAATGTAGCCCCGCCCACCTGCCGGCCCCCACTCTTTGGCCTCTGCCTCCCAGCTATTTGCCTCCTTACAGCAAACAGCCTGTTTCAGTTTCAGCTTCAGCACAGCCTGATTAGCACAAGCAGCTGATTGTCGGCCTCCCAACCATCAGCTGCTTCAGGCTGCAGGGATTGCCATAGCCTATTGTTGCCTCCACGCATCTCCGCATCCCATTTTTGGCTTCCATACATCCCATTTCTGGCCCGTTCCAAGCGGCGGGGATCAGATCAAGTGGAAAATGGGGTGTGCCTAAGCGGCAATAGGTGATGGCAAACCCTGCAGCCTGAAAAACAGCTGATCCTTGGGAGGCCAATCCAATCGACAATCAGCTGCTTGTGCTAATCAGGCTGTATTGAAACTGAAACAGGCTGTTTGCTGCGATGAGGCAAATTGCTGGGAGGCAGAGGCAGATGTTTTTTTTCTTGTGCTAATCAGGCTGTACTGAAACAGGCTGTTTGCTATTTGCTGCAAGGAGGCAAATTGCTGGGAGGCAGAGGCAGATTTTTTCTTGTTTTCCTCCCCAAAAGCTAAGTGCGTCTTATACTTTGGAGAGTCTTATACTTCGTATTTATGCTCCGAAAAATACAGTAATTGATCTTAACATGAAGAGTGTGCATAAAAGATTTCTAAGATAAATAACCTGATATTTCAGTGTAAAGATAGAAAATCCTTAAAATTCATATGAAAAGACCCAATGGTTTGAAACCATTTCACTTTATTAATTAATTTGAAATAATTAATTAATTAATTAATTTCAAACTTTTTTGGGGAGGAAAAAAGCATATCTACAATTAACAGATCCACTGGATGTTCCCTACTGAAGGAAGATGGATTTTTGTTGCTTACAATGCCATTTTCCATTTTCTTTTAAAGAGTACCACTTCCCTGTAAAACAGCTTTTCAGTATATATAGCTTTATTCTTGGAGTAATGGAAGGAGAAGAATATAAGAATATTTCCTTTCTTGCTTCCTCCTATAAGCAGAATTCTGCTTATACTTAAAATCATAGCTATTCCAATATTGTATGATGTATTTAAAAACAATTCATTGGATTTTTACCTTTGTGATCTTAACACACTATCATTGGCTTATAAATAAAATAAAACTCCAATAAAAAGCAATCATGCAAAAATACAAAAAAGGAGTAAAATCCATAAAGCATAGAATGCCAAAACAATGAGCTGTCATTAGTCAAACACCTTTCAACATTATTTCAGAACATGACAACAGTAGGAACAAATCTAACTTCAAGTGGGAAGTCATTCTGAAGGGCTGCTCTATCAGCAAAGAACAACACTAATGAATATCACTTCTCCTTGATCTCCCAAAAGTAGGAAACAATCAACTGCTTCTTCCAGCAAAATCATAATGGTTCTGTTAGGGAGATACAGTCTTTTTAGGTAGCTTGCTGCCAAGACATAAAGAGCTTTGTTGGTTAACACTGTACTTTATTTTTATTTATCGACTTACTTAATTTATGTGGCTGCACATTTCACATAAGTGGCTCTACTGTAAGCTATCCAAAGCCACTTATGTGAGCATCTGGGCTGTGTACCAGCTGATGCTTCCATATGGCAGCCACGTGTACGGTGCATTGTAGTAGTCTACATATGTAGCGAGAGCATGAGTCATTGTTGCAAAATTTTGGTTCATTAAAATAAACTATAATGGGAAAACTGTTTTGTAAAGCAGTTGTGTAAGAGATAGCAAAGAGGAAATAAGCCCCATAATTTCTTCTGCATCTCTTCTCCTCCAAGTATTTTATAAAGAGGTTCTATGGAGACATGGGAGAGGATAGGATGATGCAAAGGAGAATTGAGGGAACATGTCCATTGCAAGAATGGAAAAGAATATGCTTTTGAAAAGGTGAAGCAAATTAGTTGTATTCTTTCTTATGTGTAATCCTTAATATTTAAAATAGGTATGATAATTAAAATTGATCTTGACTTTCTGCAATAATTGATAATTTTAAATAATAATTGAAATAATTCTGCATAACACTTTGTGATGTCATGTTACGTTATGAGGATCTTAAATTATAAATTGCAAAACTATTCAGACAAGCATAAAAGCTCTGCATTTATGCTGGGTATATTTTTATATATAGTTAAGTCTTTAAGCTCATATATTAATTTACATATATTAATAAACAATGTTTTGTTTCTTATAGCTGAGCCAATAACGTTTCCATCTGGAGGGGGCAAGTCGTTTATTATGGGTTCAGATGATGTATTGTTAAGTGTACTAGGCCTTGGAGATCTTGCAGATTTGACTGTGGCAAATGATGCAGATTACAGTTATGATGTAAGTATAACATGTTTAACACCAAATATCTTTTAACTGAACCAATATCTTTTAACTGAACCAAGAACTTTGGGAATGTTTAGAACACTGTTTCCCATCCTTGGCAGTTCAGGTATATCGACTTCAAATCCCAGAACCCCACAACTAGCATGGCTATTGATGCAAATTCTAAGAGTTGGAATCCACAACCTAGAAGTTACCACGGTTGAAAAACACTGTTTTAGAACTATCAATAATGCTGCAGTATTGTGGCATACATTTATCTAAATCCTGTAAATAGATCATTTCTGGTTGGAGAATCAACACAAAAAAATATACTGTACCACATATTTATTGAAAGCATTGAATGAACACTCACTGTCTTCATTGGGAAAATTACATGAAGATTTAGGTTTAGTAGCTGGTAGTACCTCATTTAGCAGAAACTAAATGTACCTATTCCAAGAACATTGGTTTCGAAGTATTTTGCCATAACATTTTTATTTAGATTGTGATTTAGCTACTCTGAAATACCAAATTTCTTCTCTTGTAGATAGGCATGCAATTTAGGATTATTCTAATGCTGTTTGTTTAAACAAATTTTCAGTTGACAGATAGCATGTCCTATACAAGTTGTTTGTACAATATAATCCATTACTTCTCAATAATTACAAGCTTTTCCAGATCCTGATACTGCAAAGGAGTCTCAATTTATGATACCCCCATTATTATATGTTCCATGGTTGAGATAACATGCTTCAGGAAATGAAATGTAGGCTTTTTCTCCAAATCTAATATTTCTCATTGATACCAGAAAGTTCCACTTTTGATTCATTTATCCCAGAATATTGTTCCAAAAGCCTAATGGAGTGTTGGGGTGAGCTTTCAATCATTCTAGGCATTTTGTTAATCATTTCCCAGAGCTTCTCAGTAAATCAAGATGGACCCAAAGAGAGTAGCGACGCAAGGTCATGTCACCATGTTTTATGATAGTTTTGCTAAAAAATGGCATTCATTTCTGGTTTTTTAGCAAAACTGCCCAGTGCAAACCATTAGTTGCATTATCAGTTAACAACTGTTGCAAACAGGATTGTAAAATTGCAGTAGTCACATGATCAACCCCTTTTAGAGTTGTCACAACTTAAAACTGTAGTGGTTAGGTTCCATTACAATCATCAGTTGAGGACTACCAATATAGCTGTATGCTTTTGTTACTTATGTTAACATTCATTTTTATTTTAGCTGCCAGCCAACAAAGATGCTTTTAGAAAAACATGGAATCCTAAATATACATTGCGCAGCCATTTTGATGGAGTGCGAGCATTAGCTTTCCATCCTGTGGAGCCTGTGCTGGTTACAGCCTCTGAGGATCATACCCTAAAACTTTGGAACTTACAAAAAACAGTACCTGCCAAAAAGCAAGTATTTTTTTACATATGTTAAAGAACATGGAAGTTCTGATGTTTTAATACTTCATACTAATGCTCACAGATCGCTTTTTGACATTTTTGTTTTAGGAGTGCCTCATTAGATGTGGAACCTATTTACACATTCAGAGCCCATATGTAAGTATTTTTATTTTTTTAATATTCCTGACAAATATTCCAGGTAGCCCAAAAAAAGTTCTGCATCAGAAATTGTTGATTTATTGGCTGCACAGTCATGCTTTTGATTTTATTTTAACTTTAAAACAAAGCAATCACTTATATTCTGAATATATTTCTAATCTTTAAAAATGGCTTATATTAATTATGTAATTTAGAAAAAATCTGCATCAAACACAGCAGCCTACCACACATATATAAAAATACAGATTCTTATTTATAGATGGGAAACGAGGAAAGACTTAATTGTTTTAATCATTGTGTTAAATATGGCTTACAGTATATACAACTTAAAGATTCAAGAACAAAAGTCATGTGTTTATGTTCTAAAAAAATTGATAATCTGAACTTTCTAAATTCAAAATTTTAATTGTTCTATTAATAGTAATAGTAGTCCCTTTGTTTTAAAATAGTGGACCTGTGTTATCCTTGGCAATTAGTTCTAATGGAGAACAGTGTTTTAGTGGTGGTATTGATGCAACTATTCAGTGGTGGAATATGCCTAGTCCTAATGTGGACCCTTATGATACATATGGTAAGCCTTATCTATAAATGTTGTGATGTGTAATATCAATCACATAATTAATCTCTCTGAGATAACCTTTATGTTGCATAATAAACTGAATGATTGTTCATATGAATTTAAATTAAAATATTTTCTGTGATCTTTGGACTGATCTCAGTTAAGATCCATATAGCATGTTAATTAAGCTGCGAACTAATATGTCAGTAGTGTTAAATTTGGCAGTTATGGTTTTAGTAAAATAGTTGTAGCATGAGCTAAAATAATACTAGTTGACAAATATTCCGATTAATTTTTTTTTAAAATATATATATTATATATATTTTCCTACAGAGCCAAATGTTCTAGCTGGCACATTAATCGCTCACACAGATGCTGTCTGGGATCTCGCTTATAGTGGTATAAAGAATCACTTACTATCTTGTTCAGCAGATGGCAGTGTTAGGTTGTGGAATCCACCTGAAAAAGTGACCTGCATTTGCACTTACAATGGAAATAGAGGTGAGCTATGAAAACATCTTTACTTTTTAAAGAAAGTTCAGAAGATTAAATAAACTAAAGAGTTGATTAATAGTAATTATAAAAATCAAAACTATAATAGGTAATTTTAATAATTCTAACAGAAGTTTTTTACCACATGCTTTGGCTATACATTGATGCCATCTTGGTAGATAGATCTGGGACAGTGGTCCAGATAGTGTGGGAAGAGATGGTATCCTATCCATTTATTTTAGGATGACAAAGATACTAGCAATCAATGGAATTGGTTTTAAAGAAAGGTAGGTAGGTTTTAATTATTTTCCAGATAGATTTATTATGTTATGAATTAGTACTTCAAGGAAAACACTGAATGAAGAAATGTAAAAATTTGGGTGTAACAAATAAATAGTTTTTACAGAATGTATGGGTTTTTTTTCCTATATGCTTTAGAATATGGAATACCCACATCAGTTGACTTCATAGGCTGTGATCCTGCCCATATGGTGACATCGTTCAGCACTGGCAACACTGTCATCTATGATTTGGAAACATCTCAGTCACTGGTAATGCTGTCCTCACAAACAGATTCTGGTAAATTTGTTTCTTTTATTTCATTTTCATTGCTTGAATTTATCTTATAAGCATATTGCATCAAATTGACCGAATTGTTTTGCATATTAAATTGAAATGGTTCAAGTTCAAACATCCAGGATAATGAATTTCAATGAACCATTGTTTGTCTTGTGCTCCGATGCTCTTATTTGCACACAAAGAAGAGAAATTAAAAGTTGTATGATGTCAGCTTGCTGCAATATTTAAATATAAATATTGGATGGATGGTTTTCAAAGGAAACAAAGAATCAGAGGAGAAAGTCAAATTTGAAATTTGCTATTATTCCATCTCATAATGATTGCAGTTTTTAACTTCTGTGGAAACTTCTGCCTGTATCCTCAATGGAAATTTCCTAGTAGTTGGCTAATTTAATAACATAGTAATAGTTTTAATAATTCTGAAATAGGAGGCTAAAGCAAGCTGTCTATGTTAATGCTTCCTTAATACCTTATGCTTAATTAAAGTACAATAATTGCTTATGTTTCATTCCTAGGATTGCAGTCAAGCAATCACATTAACAAAGTAGTAAGTCATCCTACGCTTCCTGTAACAATAACAGCTCATGAAGATAGACACATAAAGTTTTTTGACAATAAAACGGGTAAGGAAATAAAAACAGTTTTTTTTTTGAAATTTCCAAGTTTTATATTTCACCTTTTTCTTTACATTTTGGCTTATTTCAATGTTAGGCCTGTTTTTTTTATTATTTGGTTTTTTTCTTCTGCTTTTTTTCTATAATCCCCAGCCTTCATATTCTTATTTGCCTTTTTGTCTTTTTCTTTCTTTGATCTGTTCTTTTATCATAAAAGTGATTGGAAGAGAGCATATTCATCTGACTGTAATGGTTGGTCTCAGCTTGATTCCTTAAGCTTAACGTTAGAAGTATTATTTGATTAAATTTTTAAAGGGATTAAGAAGTCATTAGGATTTAAATTTTGAAGTCTTTTGTGGTGAATCAGAGAATATTTTCAATAGTTACTTAACTATTTCATGTTTCTATTAATCTGTTAATTACTATAATTACTATTTCATGTTTCTATTAATCTGTTAATGACTATAATTTTGAAATCAGGCTTGTCAATCCAATAAGTATTTCATCCTGGCACTCACAAGGGATCAGAATAAAATTTAGTAATTACAAAAGAAGATAAATAGTACATTAACTGGGCTTTCGCAAAAGATGATCACATGACCCCAGAAGACTATAACCATCATAAATATGAGTCAGTTGCATCCAAATCTAAATCACATGAGCATGGGGATGCTGCAGTGGTCATAAGTGTGAAAAATGGTCATAAGTCACTTTTTCAGTGCCATTAGAATAGAATAGAATTCTTTATTGGCCAAGTGTGATTGGACACACAAGGAATTTGTCTTGGTGCAAATGCTCTCAGTATACATAAAAGAAAAGATACATTCGTCAAGAGACAAGAATTATAAGGTGCAACACTTAATAATAGTCATAGGGTACAATAAGCAATCAAATCATACTAGGAAACAGTCAGTATAGATCATAAGGATACAAGCGACAAAGTTACAGTCATACAGTCACAAGTGGGAGGGGAGGGATGATAAGGAGTGATGAGAAGATTAACAGTAATAGTAGTGCACACTTTGTAAATAGTTGAACAGTGTTGAGGGATTATTTGTTTAGCAGAGTGATGGCTTTCAGGAAAAAACTGTTCTTGTGTCTAGTTGTTCCGGTGTGCAGTGCTCTATAACATTGTCTTGAGGGAAGGAGTTTAAACAGTTCATGTCCGGGATTTGAGGGGTCTGTAAATATTTTCACAGCCCTCTCTTTGACTTGTGCAGTATACAGGTGGAAGGCAGGTTGGTAGTAATTGTAACTGAACAGTCATTAAATGAGCTATTGTAAGTCAAGGACTACCTATGCTTCCATAATTTAACATACTGTTCTTCAACAGAAAGAATTGTACATAATTTCCAGTGAAAAGAACAGTGTATCCTAGCAACTATAACCACAGCTTCCATTTTGATATACTTTGTGGCAATATGAAATTTGATAACATTTTAGTTGAAAAGAGAACCAACTTTCAGAATTTGTTTGAATGGGTAATCATTGTTGGGTTTTTCAGCCTTGCCACCTAATGAGACAAAATGATCCATCTCAATTATTATATTTCTGGATTGCCATTGAGATGACCTTGAAGAAACTGCAGCAACAAAAACATGTTTTTGTAAGTTGTTGCCATGTAGTTTTTTCAGAGTCATTTCTGTTGCTCTCTACAATTTCTAGCATTTTTACAAAATGAATCTGTTTTATCAATCAAGACTGAAGCAAAAGACCTTGTGCATTTTTTCTAATTGTTATGTGCTCTACAAATTTAATGTTTTTCTTTTGACATTATCATTGTCGCATGTCAATTCTGTTTAAAGTTTGTACCACATGTATTTTTTCTTCCAATCATTGTACCCTTTAATAAAGTATAAGTCTTTATTCATATATGTATTATGTACATTAATATTAGGTAAAATGATCCATTCGATGGTTGCTCATTTGGATGCTGTCACAAGCTTAGCTGTGGATCCTAATGGAATCTACTTGATGTCTGGAAGTAAGTTAACAAGCTCCTATATTGCCAAGAGACTCTGTAGTAATGCATTTTTGTTTTACTTATAGCACTTCTGTTTACCTCTTTGTTCAGGTCATGACTGTTCTATTCGATTATGGAACTTGGACAGCAAAACATGTGTGCAAGAAATAACAGCCCATAGAAAAAAGCTGGATGAATCCATTTATGATGTAGCTTTTCACCCCTCAAAAGCATACATTGCAAGTGCAGGTGCCGATGCCCTTGCCAAAGTATTTGTGTGACACCATAAAGCAAGCCTGCACTGTGATAGCAGGTTTGCCTGGACAAAAAGAGGGACTGCATCACTGCCATCACTGTAAAGGTTACTGATGACACTACATGTAACCAGCCTCAGCAGAGACTGTGTTTGGGGCAGGTATAAATTGGTCAGATTATGATCTCGTGAATAATACTGGGCTGATTCATTTAACTGTAATTACTGTATTTTTGGGGGGGTGAGAGGGAAAGCAAACCAGTATTTGTAGCCTTGACTGGATACGAACTGAGCATTTGTTCTTTAGGTGTGTCTTTAAACGAACGTGGAATCAAATCTTATTAAAGACGTTTATTTTGGACTCTGTGTGCTGCCTTAGGGTTAGGAATGTGGTGCTCTTGTAGGGGTGAGGTGGGGGGGAGTGAGCTCCAAGAGTAGCTTTCTTTGCATCTCTTAGTATTTTCTGTTTATCAGTCAAATGCCACAGAATCCCCTTTTAAACTTTTATTTTGCTTTGAAGAAAAAGGAACTAACTTAAAATATTTAGCATTAGTTGCACAAAATATTTCGATAAAATTCTAGTTTTTATATGTCTTTTATATATTTAGCCTGTCATAACAGTGCTCAAGATTGTATGGATGACGTTTTTCTGCATTATAGTATCCTAAACCAGAGATCTTGCTGCCCTGCTGCCCTGTAACAACACGGTTCCCTTTGTTGCCTAACAAAGCTCTGCTACGTCCTTTCAGTAGGATACTAATTCATCATCACTGCATTACCCGTTTCCTAAAGGACTGTAAAAAAGTGTGTAAAAGGAACGCAGAGGAATAAAACATGTCCAGCCCTTCCAATGAACTTTTAAAATTAATCTTGACATCCTATCACTATGTGATATTTTGTACATCTTACTGTATTTACAAGATTATTTATCAAGGTTTACCCATCTGGCTAATGGCCTATTATTTATTTCACTTTTTGTTGGACTTTATATTCTTTTTTGTAGTATGTTAATGGGCCCTGTATATCTATTATGGCACTCTTTGAACAGTCTAAAATAGACTAAAAATGGGACATGTAATAGTTTTTAAGTTACAGACAAACTTTTTTTTTCCAGCTAAGCGTCTGGATTAAAGTTGATTCCAAGAAGTTGTTTCAGAACTTCTGGAGTGAAAATGTTTTTATTTGCAGTTCAGATAGAATGCAAATTGTAGTTGAATCAAGAGTCAGAAATTGGCTGTGTTTTGAATTGTTATTCCTGCTTTTGATTTGTTTTTTTCAGATGTGCTTCAGTTTATAATGTAACTAAAGATTGTTTGTGTAACTGCATGATTAAGACAATAAAGTATTTTTTCTAGTCTTCCACAAAAATCTTTTTGATCAGTTTGCGAGTTTTGATGAGTTTTGTAAGTTTTCTGTTTTATGAAGTATGAATCAGCAAATTTTTAAGATTGTACAACATAACAAAAAGTACCGCTGTTTAAAAAGATAATGTATATAAAATGCATATAATAAATACTAAATGGTGTACCTGTATATTACTGTTGCCTATATTTTGTTACAAAATTTATGTGTATCATTTTGTTCTCTAAGTAATTGAACTAGGAAATTAATGTTTAAATAATACAAGTATTGTTTACATGTTGAGATAACTTTTGTTTTTTTAAGTAGTTGTATTATGTTATTAGTAATTTGGGACACCACTCCTCCCTTACAAGAACTTGTTTCAAAACATATATTTCTGGTATTTTTAAGAGTGTACCTTGCCATACAATGGCAAGGTAACATTTTGTATTTTAATTCATAACAACAATACTGCCTTTAATCAAATGGTCTTTAAAAATCTTGGTCTGATTGCATAAATTCTACAAATATTGATGTCTTTACTTTAGAGAATAGACAATATATGCTATACTTTTAGATGCAGGTTTACTAATTAATATCAAATGAGATATGTGAGTGGTTCTTTCTCATTCCCTGCGTCTTCTGGGCCAAAGTACTGTTAATTTCCAGTCTAACAGTTAACAGAATTGACAGAGATTTCATTTTAAAATAGATGTTTTAAGAATGGCATTTTGAATGGATTTGTATACTGTGGGTAATAAGAATGACTTTCAAGTAGTATGGCAATGCATTGAATTTGTAGCCTCAGTCCCCTCTCAAGTTTTTTGAGTTAAAGAGAAAAAAAAATACCAGTCAAAATTATTGTTTGGCTAAAATTTATTCTTGACTGGTAAGAGAAAGTAACAAATAAAGTTATGTGGTATAAATTACCATATTAAAAGGCCTTTACCATGATTTGCAGTTTTAAAAATAACAGGATTCAGATAAAAAGTGTGCTGTGTAAAGAGAAACAACTTTTTGGAGAAGAAACAGAGTTTAAAACTTTAGTAATGAATTAATGTGCAGTAGAATAATTCAAATTGAACATTCTGGAAGATATGCCACAGATGTCACAAAAAATATTCAGAACAAAGCAACTTATTTACAGGGTCTATTTCATAGAAATAATTCATAATTTTTAAACATTTCTTGTAACAAAAAATCAATTTATAGCACTTTTTATGGAAAATATATTTGAAGCTAGAATAGAAGCTGAAAACTGAAACCTCTTATTGTGTGGATTTTAATTTCTATTCAATTCAGAAACCCAGACTTTTCCAACTTTTAAGATCTGTACTATCGGAGCCTGTTGAATATTTAGCTGATGAGATCTGTTTGTACAACCCCAAAACAGAATCTGTGTGCAGTTTTTTGGGGGGAGTCTTTCTTAACTCACAACTCCTATTCAAAAATCAGGTGGCAGTTGTACTGATTACATCCCTTCCTAGACCAGGAGGCACTGTTCAAGGTCACTCATTTATCAGATACCTTCCAACTGGATTACTGCAATGTGCTCAACATGGGTTTCCCCTTGGACCATCTGGAAACTAAAGCTGATCCAAGATACAGCAGCACAGGGAATTAAGAATGCATCTCAGTATACCTCTGTTACATCTCTTCTCCGTGAGTTGCACTAATATACATCCAGGTGGAATTCAAAGTGCTGGTCATCAGTTTATGATATTGGGTCATCATCATCATCATGGTGAAACTGCCTCTCCCTATCCAGGATAAGTATATTCCAATCTCTTCAATTGCTGAATGTTATGTTACCAATCCTCAGAAAAATGTCATATAAACGGAAGGAAGCCAAGCATGCAGCTAACTTATTTGGCACTAAATTAAAAAAAAATTCCCCCCTCCCCCAATTTATCCCTGGGTTCAGGTTCTGATGTAAAGATTGCAAAGACATTTTGCATTTTTTGGGGGGGAATCATTTGAAGCAAAAAAAGGTATTTTTTTTTTAACCCAGAGCTACAAATATTCTTTTCTATTAACAAGGTAGCCCATTTTCCTCAAAAAAATTTGAAAAGTATTAAATATTACAAAGACTGTCAGTACTACTGCTACTTGGTCCTTTAGGCAAGAAAGACCTCAATTCCTTGATCATGGTTAATCATACTTCTATTTGCAAATATTTGTATTTTGTTATTTTCTTGGATGTTTCTCTTCTGCTGTCTCCAGGTACTGCAATATCCACTATTTTTGTCTTTCATACTGATAATTATTAAGCCTAGGGTGTTAAGCGGCAGGTGCTTGTCTGTTTGAATTCTATAGCTGTAGCTTCTTAATTGTCTATGTTTGAATTCTATAGCTGTAGCTTCTTAATTGTCTATTTCACCAGTTCTTGCTTGGAAGCAAATGGTATTGCAGATATTCTAATGTACCATTGCTGCTACTTCTGTTATGCCATTGTTTGTAGTCAGTCTGAGATCTTGCAGCAGCTAACTAGAATTTATTTAATTTTAAAAACAATTTTATTCAAAAAAAGTTTAAAACAAAAACATTGGTACGTAAATAAACCATATTTCTTTACATTTGTTATCAAACGTGGTAAGTCCTAGTTCTTCTTCACCCATTAGTTTAACACTTCTATTTATAAATATATTCATTTTATGTATTATTTTCCTATTATTTGACTATTAAATAAAGGATTATAATAGGCAATACTATTAATAATAATAACACTAGTAAAAGACAGAAAAGATTTACCATCATCAGTTATTATTATACATTGGTAAAAATCGCTAAATATAAATTGTTTCTTAAATTCATTTACTTGTTTTCCTTTTTGTTATCTGCCCGCTTATACCATTTGTCCCATACTCGATAATACTCTGTGTCATCCTTTCCATTTATCTTGAGTGTAAGTCTCTCCATTTGAACACATTCATAGGTTTTTTGAATAGTAATGTGTATCGGTGGTATATTTGAGTTTTTCCAATATTGTGCTAGGAAATACGCCCCACAGTTAATAAGTGGGTGGTCAAGTATTTTACTTTAGAGGGGTAATCCCTTTTTATTACTCCCAACAAAAACAATTCTGGTTTTCACTCTAGCCTACAGTCTATAACTTCTATCCATAGTTTTATTTTTACCCAGTATTTCTTTACTTCAGGACACGTCCACCACAGATGGAAGTATGTACCTAATTTTTCTTTATATTTCCAACAGCAAGGATTTGCTGTCAGAAATAGTTTGACCAGTCTTGAGGGTGCCAGATGCCATCTATATATTATTTTGAATACGTTTTCTTTATGTGCTACTGATTTGGTTAATATCAAGTTTTTCTTCCAGATTTCCTCCCAGACATCCAGATCGATATTATAGCCAAAGTTTTTTTTCCCAGGCTAGCATTGGACCTTTGACAATTTTCTCAGCCATTTCACACTCCAGTAAGTAATTATATAATTTGGAAATCAAACTATTCTCCGGGTTTAAAAGTATTTTATCTAAATGTGTTTTTAACTACAATTCCGTATTCCTTTACATCTTTATTATATCTCATTTTAATTTGAAAATATGACCAATTATCAATAGTTATTTCTTGTGTTTCTAATTCCTGTTTTGATTTAATTCTTCCCTCATTATCTAGTATTTGATAGTATTTTAATTTTTTGCTAATATCTATTGTATTTGGATTGAACATCGCCTCCATTGTTGAGAACCATGTCGGGATTTTGGTGTAATGGTTCCTCCTTATATCATATTTTAATTAAGGATTTTTGAAATACATGTCTGGTAAAATATGTGTTGTTTTTAATATTTGGATTCCATAAAAAGGCATGCCAACCGAGCAGCAGATCATGTCCCTGTAGTTGTAAAATCCTATTATTCCTCAAGTCAAGTCAATCTTTTATCCATACTAACGCCGCTGCTCTATAATATACCTCCCAGACAGGTAGCCCGAATCCACCTCTGCTTTTATTATCTTGTAAATATGTTTTTTTATCCTTGTTTTTTCCCCTGTCCAAATAAATTTCATCACCATCTTGTCTAATTCTTTAAAAAAAAATTGGTCCAATAATATCTGGAATCGTTTGAAACAAGTATAATATTTTGGGTAAAACATTCATTTTAATTGTTGCAATCCTTCCTAATAGTGAAATTTGCATCTTATTCCAATTTTTCAATTCCTTTGCAATCTGTTTCAGTAGTTTCGTATAGTTGTCCTCGTAGATTTAATGTTCTCGCTCAGCCAAATTCCTAAATATTTAATTTTATTTACTATTTATAATCCCATCTTTTCTTCTAATTTGTTTACTAATTATTAAATTTTTAACTAACATTTTTGCTAATTTTTAATCCTGCTAAATGTTAATTTGTAATCCTGCTAATCTACCAAATTTGTCTATTTCATTTAATAAAATTGGTTCTAAGTTTATTGGATCCTCTATCACAAAAACCATGTCATCTGCAAAGGCTTGTAATTTGTATTCTTGGTTTTTAATTTTAATTTCCTTGATTTCTTTATTTGCTCTAATTCTATCTAGCCTAACTAGAGTTTAATTGTTAACTATTTCCTCTGCTTCTTTGCAGATATGACATTTTACTATCTGTTACCGTGTCCTCAATTTTGGTTTTATATGCAAGGCTTGGCCTTGTTTAGCCAGAATTAGACCTTGCCTCTTTCTTCAATTTTCCTGCTCTTAGCTATTGCCAGATTTTCTTTCTAACCTGCTTTGTCTGGTATTTTCTTTTAATTTTCTGGTCATGTAATACTTTATTTTTTTTTATTTATTTAGAAAATTTATATGGCTGCCCATTCACTCTCAGTGGCTTACAAACAATAAAAAACCCAATATAAAAGTATAAAAAACAACAATTCCTCTTGTGACAACACACAATCAAACGAAACATTTGACGGACTCCGTTCCACCCTGGGTTCCCCAAATCTGTTGGCAGAACCAAGTCTTCAAGGCCATATAAAAGAATGTCAAGGAGCGAACAGCCTAATCTCTGCAGAGATGACATTCCAAAGAGGGAGCCACCACAGAGAAGGTTCTTCTGTGTCCTGCCAGATGTATCTCCTTAGGAAACAGGACCTGCAACATTCCTTGCTTCCCAGCTCTATTAGGTCAGGTGGATATAATCAGTAAGAGACATTCCCTCAGATAACCCAGTCCCAAATCATGAAAGGCTTTAAAGCTGACAACCAGCACTTTGAATTGCACCTGAAAGCAAATTGGCAGCCAATGCAGCCCCAACAGGAGAGATGACGCCTGGTTCTGCACAATGCTATTAGGCCACTGCATTTTGAACCAATTGAAGTTTCCAGATGCTTTTCAAGGGCAGTCATAATGGAAGGTGACTGAGGCATGAGTGACTGTGAGCAGAGATTGTTGGTCCAAGAAAGGATGTAACTGGTACACAACCCATAGTTGTGCAAAGGCCCTTCTAGCTGTGACTACCATCTGCTCATTAAGGAGGAGTTGTGAGTTCAGGAGAACCCCCAGATTATGCACTTACCTATCCAAGACCAAAAATGGGAATTCTCCATGGACCAAAGAACCGCAAACCCAGAGCCACTTGATTTCACTAGGCCCATTGGTCCCCATCTAGCCTTTAACAGCTTCTAAGACTGCGAAAGAGGGGTCACAGCATCACTTAACTCACCATGGGCTGAGAATGCAGTCAAGCATCATCAGCATATTGATGATATCTCAGTCCATGGTGGGAGATAATCTCACCCAGCAGCTTCATGTAGATGTTAAACAGAAGCAAAGAGAGTACCAAACTCTACAGAATCCCACAAAGCCATGGACGAGGGCTGGACCTCTTGTTTCCTATCAACACCAACCAAGAGCAGCCACAGAGGAAGCAAGTGAACCAGGACAATGCAAAGCTCCCCCCATTCCTAATTCTTAAAGCTGCTCCAGAAGGATATCATGGTCAATGGTATCAAACACCGCCAAGAGGCTGAGTACAGCAAGGATGGATGCACTACCCTCATACCACTCCCACCAGATATCGTGCCATGTCTCTTTATTTGGTCTTTCTTGTAGGCTAGTTTGGTCTCTCTATTAGTAAGCTTTCATGGTATACTAACTTAAATGCATCTTTACTGTCCTTCAGATGCCCCTTTTTATCAGCTCTGATGCACTTGCAACATTCCATTCCTATCTGTTTTCCTTGATAAGTCTGTTGGCACCATTCCATAGATGAAGGGCATGATTGCTGGTGGGGAGGCCTTTTTGTTCCCTTTTTGGCTTGTTGATCCTCTCATTTGCATAGTATGTAGATATTGTTTATGTCTATGTGTCTGTTGGTAGCTAATTAGTGCAACTTCTAGGCTTCTTGAAATTCCCTAGCGTTTTTGGACCTGGCTCAGTCTATAATGGTCAGTTTCCCTATTGAAACTATGATTAAGGCTGTCCTTATGTTGTGAAATTAAAAATTAATTAAATATACTACTAATGCGAATAGTTGCATTTGCAAGAACTTTGGAATAAACCGACTACCACATTTAAATAAACCAAAGGTGAGTTTGAAAAAGTGATAAATATGTTATGATTTTAGGATAAAATTAAACTACCTTTTTCATGCTAATTGGCCATCCATTTTATTATGCTGGAACAGTAAAATGATGGAAAGTACATTTATTTGTTCTATAATCTTGTTTTGGTTGAATATTTATTACTGGTTTGGGAAAGAACATGGTTTAAAGAAATCAAAGTGATTTTGATTTATATTCATAATTACTTAACTATGAATATTTGGAATTTATCATTAGTACTTTTCTATAATGAAAAAATAGTACCAACCTGGATTCAGAATTGCTTCTATACTGATATTATGTAAAGATGGATCAATATTATTCTATGGGATAAAGCTTTAATTCTGTATTTAAAGATCAAACTCATTTTTATATGCATTAAATATTTTTGCTCTTGTTTTTGGATTTTTCTCCCTTTTTCTTTGTATGCTAAAGCAAAATTTTAAACAAATCTTAAAGAATGATGCTTCTTGAAACAGTGACAGTGATTAAATGCATAATAGGATTTGGAAATATTAACCTTTAGATCAGAAATTAAAACAAAAACGTAATGGTTTACTTATAATACAGTAATTTAATCTCATATGCATAATTTGTTTTCAATAATCAGCATTATTTGTACTGTGCTGCTTTTATGTAGTAAATTTAAACATTGCAACATTTGATTATTGTGATCAAGATAAGCCATGATCAAGATAAGCCACTCTAAGTCTCTGGCTAAGTTTTTTTTTTAAACTTCATTTGTATTTAATTAATTAATTTTTATCTTGCCAGTTACATAAATATTGGGATAGGAAAAAATTGGAATAACTATAGTACCTCTGAGTTTGTGAATGAACTAGTACAATTTTATCCTACCCAATAATATGAATTAGACGATTGTATGAAATTTTTATACTTTTCATAGTACTGAATTTTTTAAAGAAAGGAAAGTGATGTATTGTAATGTTTTATTGTTATGATTCGGCCCTTAAATCAATAGTTGTATTCCTTATTATTGATTTATACATTTAAAAGAAATAGCTAAAACATAAATAATGTGTATTTTACATGCCATTTTTTAAAGCTCTATGAGTAAAATTTTAGTAAACAGAAGATCAATTAGGGTAACACAAAAGAAAAACAGTAAGAATTTTTAAGTACTGTGGTACCTCAGAACACAACTGCTTTGAAACTCGCCAAATTTGGTACTTGAGGCATTTTGATGAGAAAAGTTTGTTTTGGCATTTTATTTTGACACTTCGGTTGTTTGGTACTCGACACACTGAGCTAAAGGTTATCTGTGCCGCTTCCCTTTCCAGCTGATCAAAGGATCACACATCAGTCATGCAGAGTAGCTCTTGCACATGCCCTTGCAGTCTTAGCTTAACTTCTGTGGTCATTTTGTGTATGCCCTTATTTTCCTCATCAGTATAGAAGTTTTTATTTTATTTAATCTAAATATTAACTTTTTGGTTTTGTCTCATGTAAAGAATTGATACACAACCCTATTTTTATACATATTGCCTTAAAATGTGCATTGTCCTTGGTTTGGGAACATATTTACATTGTTCCTTATGGGAAAATTTTGTTTGGTATTCATTTTTGATACTTGTCATGCCTCCCAAAACTAATTAAAAAGTACCAAGGTACCATTGTATAAGATACTGGTAATTAAAATTTTTAAATATTATCCCTTTGTATTTAACTGCTTTTAATTTTTTTCTTTGCAAGTCATACTAATTATACAGATTTGTAATTGTAGGTTACCAATTTCAGCAGAATGCTTATATCATATAGTTTAAAATACTTAGATTTAAATTCAGACCATTATATTTAACTGAGCTAAGTCAATTTCAATCTCAAAACAGTTTTTATAAGTAAAATAATGTTTAAATAGTTTCAAAAATGTGCAAGTAATTCATAAAGACGTTTCCAAGATAATTACAATCAAGGTGTCTTTTAAATCAAAATGTATATATAGCATTGGAATCTTTGAAACTAAAAAATATATAACTGAAAAGCAGTCTTTGGAACCATGTAATACTGTCTGGCTATATACATTCCTTAACAAAGATATTACAATGTTTATTAACTGCATACTCACCAGAATATTATTTTTTAATAATGGACATCATTCCAGAGCAAAAAGATTCATATTTAATAGAGTACATTGGATATTTCTACCTTAATTTGCAAGAGGTTTAGTGAGTAACAGTGCCAGGAGCAGCTGCAGGTTTTTTTGGTACATAAAATGAATATTAGAAAAGTTGGCTGCCTTTGAAAGGTTAATAAGAATATTAAAAATAGTATCAAATAGTACTTTTGGCCAGGTTCTCTATTCAGAAAAAAATACACGAATTTTAATTGAAGTTTTGCCTAAAGACAGTGCAATAGTAAGCCCTTTGTAAGCCAGTTCCTCTGTAACTTTGTGTGCTAGAATAACAAAACATCTTATACTCTAGAGATTTTAGCTTTGCAGATGCACTTAGAGAGTCAAACCTCTTCAGTCTTTTTGCCTTCACTGTTTGAAGCCCAAAAAATCTCTGCAAATAGCTCTTACAATATTAGGCACAATCTGCTCCAGTCCAGTAAATTCTTTTGTGAAGAAAGTATGTGTTTCTTTAGGTTCAGACGCCATATCTCTTAAATCTTCCAGTGGAGCCCAAGCAATGCCAACAGAGAATATGTTGATACCTTTAAATATTATTGAGAAGAAAAGGAACATTGTTGAGAGTCTGCTTAAAGTTTATGTAGAAAAAGATTTGACATGTTTAATATCTATACCAACAGATCAAATGGCATTGTCTGAGATAGGGAGCTAATTGACAGAGTACTAGACTTTTGGCTGTTTGCTAAGGGATTGTGCTATTTGAATTCCAGAAGATAATGAATGGTATAGATTTTAGCAAGATGATAGCAGAATTTTGCTAAATAGGAGAAAAAGCACTTTCTCTCTATTGTTTCCATCAGTCCAAATCATGAGTTTTTCCAGCTGCTATAATACAAATGAGCCATCACCATCAACCCTGCTTAACACTTTTATCTTAATTATTGACATTTTTGTTTCAATTTTTCTAAAGTTTTTTTTTAGGATTCTTTAACTACAAAACCCTTGTTTTTCTGCATTATTGGCTTTACGTTTGGGAAGGAGTTAATTTGGAATTTGCACATTGCATCTTTACTGTCCAGTTTAAGAAAATCCAATCTGGAATGAGATAAGCATCTTGCAAGATATTCACTTCAAAGTACAGATTTCTTCACCTCCCACTTTAAGACAATTCCTCTTCTGGCGCGTCTTTCCACCTTTCTGTTCCAGTCTTTCTGGACACAAACAGGAAAACATGTCCAGAAATAACTTTCACAGTGAACAGAGTAAGAACATTATCTATTTCTACCTACTAATTTTACTGGCTACTGGCCCATCTGGTAATGGAGCAACAGGATACACTCGCACTTTATCATAAAGCATTTCAGATGCGTTTATATCATCAGGCATTACTGCGGATAAGTGAACTGTGGGAAAACAGGAGTACCATAGAGAAAATCTGAAATCAAGCAACTTATACAACCCCTGTCCCCATGTCTACCATGTAATTAAACTATATACAAGATTCCTGAAGAATTTCATTAACATAATAAACACTATTTTTTCTATATGTGTAGGTGTGTGTGTGTGTATATATATATATATAATTGCAAATTATTTACTCTTCCCCAAATGACCTATTTATCATTTTAAAGTATTGGTTTCTCTGTTTTAATTCTGATACACAACCCAGAATCACTGGTGAGTGGGTGGCCCTAGAAATGTAAATTATTTAAAAAAAACAAGTAAAGTATGCCTCAGATCTAAAGTATGGTATATTGAATAATTATTTCTTTGACGGAGACAATAAATATTACCTGCTTTATGAGCAGCAGTTGCAGGCCCTCGGATGTCATCGTAAGACTGGCCATCAGTCAAAAGTACCAGAAAATTTTTGTTGGCTCCATCTCTCACAGGTGCAAAAACGGTTTTGGTTACATAGGTAATAGCTTCTCCTGTAGCAGTACCACCACTCATATAGCGGATTGCTTGAACACCTGAAAGAACTTTTTCCTTTGTTTTGTAGTCTGTAAAGCTGAATTCTATGCGCTGATTATAAGTGAACTGAATAACTGCAATTTTGGCACCGACATCTGTGATGTCAAATGATTTGACAACATTACTAATAAATCCAAGCATGAGGTTGAAATTGTTGTCACCAATACTGCTAGAGCCATCTATGAGGAATGCTATGTTGACGGAATTATAGCAAGTCTTGCTGCATAACATTTGTTCATGTGCACAGAGTTTTTGAACAAGAGGTTTCACATGTTTTGTGGTACCAAACCAAGTAGGTATATTGTAGGAAAAGAATCCATTATTTTGACAGACTGCCTGTTTTTAAAAACAAAATAAAAGGCATGAGTTTTAGCACATGTGCAAAATGTTTTTTTGTGTAATACTAAAACCGGTGGCTCAGTGGCTAAGCTGAGCTTTTCGATCAGAAAGATCGGCAGTTCGGTGGTTCGAATCACTAATGCCACATATAATGGTTCGAATCACTAATGCCACATAATGCTCCCTTTACTTGTCCCAGCATCTGCCAACCTAGCAGTTCGAAAGCACATAAAAATGCAAGTAGAAAAATAGGGAAGCACCTTTGGTGGGAAGGTAACAGCGTTCCGTGCGCTTTGGCATTTAGTCATACCGGCCTCATGACTACGGAGACATCTTCGGACAGCGCTGGCTCTTCGGCTTTGGAAACGGAGTGGAGCACCACCCCCTAGAGCAGGGAATGACTAGCACATATGTGGGAGGGGAACCTTTACTTTTACTTTTACCAAGGCTTGCTTATGATGCATGGTACTCATCCTGTGTTTAGGAAGCCTTTTAAGAGCCAGCTGTTCCATAGCCTTTTGGGGATTGGTGTGCTGTTTAATGCTCTCCCATCCACCCCCACCCTTTATCATTTACTCATTTTGCTTTAATATGTAGTTGGCATTATCATGTTGGTTTATCCTTGTTGATTTATTAAGGGTCTGTCTACAGGGGAGGTATAAAAAAGTCTTAGCTTAGAATTTCATAGATATTGTAAGTATGTTTATGAAGTACAGTTTGGGTAAGTTATAACCTGTGTCTAGCATCTCCAGAACATAATGTTGAAATTCATCAGTAAAATTAATGAAGGAGAGAAGTAGCCCAGAAGTAAGAAGAATTTCCTAATAGTTAGAACAATTAATCAGTAGAACAACTTGCTTCCACAAGTTGTGAATGCTCCAACACTGGAAGTTTTCAAAAAGTGATTGGACAACCCTTCGTCTGAAATGATATCAGGTTTCTTGCCTAAGCAGGGGGTTGGATTTGAAGACCTCCAAGGTCCCTTCCTACTCAGTTTTTCTAAAAAAATTTTTTTAAATTTCTAAAATAACTAAATTTCGATGGAATAGATTTAGGCCATTTTGTCACATTCTGTAAAGCCAGGGGTAGAGGTAGTCCAATTCCAATTTTAATCCCAGTTTTTTTTAAAAAAACCAAACTCTGGAAAAATTGAATGAAAAAAAAATGACTTCGTGCTTTCTAGTGACATCAAATACCACATTACCCTCTGTAGCAATCTATAAAGCTGTTGCTGATGTTGTCCACTTATGCATTAAGATATTACACTATTTAATCAGAACTAAAATGGCTATTCTGATTGTATATTAATGCAAACTTCTTACCTTTTCAATAAAATTTAGTTCTTCAACCATTCCCCGTTCTTCAGATGTAGGTTTTGCAATTGACACAAAGAATACATTAACACCAAATTCTCTAGCCAATATACCAGCTTCCTCCAAATTATCTGATGGCCAGCCATCTAAGAAAACTACAATGATTTTAGGAATGCCTTTGCGCACCCCTTTTTCAACAGAAAAAAACCTTTGTGCTGAGTGTTTCAAAGCTCTTCCTGATAGGGAGGGGAAAAAAAAGAATGCCATTATTCTCAGTACAATAAAATTTAGGATATGTGTTTAATATCTGTTTAATATCTAAAAAGAAAGATCTTATTTAAGGAATTACCATGAAAATAAATTATAGAATTATTTGTAATTTTTTTGTATAACGAGTAGACCTATTTACATTTTATAGTGGTGCAAATTACATAAAATTATTTTCATTATTTAGAACATCATATGATTTGACAGTCATTCCAGTGCCAAGTTTCACATGTGCCAACAGCTCAGATGAAATGAAATTTTCATTCACACATGATAAATTAATTCCTCCAACTAAGGAAAGTTTTCCACCAAAAAAAAAAATGGAGAGAAATAACTATCCCAACCACCCACCCCATTACTATGGTTCACTTAAACCTAGCATTTGGACTTGGGTATGCAAGAACTAAGAGAGAAGGGAAAAGGCCCATTCATTATATGAATATCTCCATATATGCCATGCTAGGTTTAATCCATACTAATCCATACATCTGTGCCCCATTGGGTCACTGTTTCAGAGACAATTCCTTACCTAAATAGAGAAACAGAATGACCATAGGAAAGCAAAAAAAAAAAATCAGCAGGAGTGGAGCCACTTCCAACTTTCTGTCAGATTCCACATTGAATTTTTTGTGGGAAATTGGCAGTGAACATTAGAAATTTTCCTTCTCTCTGTGCCTCTTTCTCTCCTTTCCTCCCTTTCTCCTTTCTTCCTTCCTTCCCTCCCTTTGTTTGCCTTTCTCACTTCCTAGCTTTTAATATATTGGAAAAATTCTAAAAATGTAGGGAGATGTTTACCGATATATCTGCCTTGAAAGTAACCCATATTAAATTGTATAGCACTATCAAATATCAGAAGCTTACTACAGGAAATGTTTTATGACATTTTGTATGGTGTCATAAAATGTTTTATGATAATTTTTTGTCATAAAACACTATAAAATTTGCCAAATTTTAATTCCACAGGACTTTCACATATGTGAAAGTTTGAATGCAGTCTGCAAGTTAGCCCATGTATGGTACCAAAAAGTTTGCCCTATGATACATTGTTTCATCCAGTTAAAAGTTAGAGGTAGAATAATTCTAGTAAAATATTATAAAATATTTATTATACTGTATTTGACCTGCATGGACAAGAATTACCTGTATTGGAATTGCCTCCTTGGAAAGCTATTTCTTTTATTGCAAATAAAACATCTTTTGAAGCAGTGTAGTTGTTCAGATAAAATTCAGTTTTTGGATAATCACTGGGAAAAGAACACATAAACAAAGATATGTGACATGCAACAATTAGGATGTGAATACAATTCTCATTCACTTTTTATATAAAAACAACTTGATTCAACATTTGCTGCTATTGTTCAATCATTAAGTTGTGCCCAGCTCTTTGCGAGACCATGGACCATAGAAAGACCATGTCCTCCACCCCTCGTCCTCTACTGTTTCCCAAAGATTGCCCAAATTCATGTTCATTGCTTGATGACACTATATAACCATCTCGTTGTCTGCCATCTCCTTTTGTCTTCCAACTTTTCCAACATCAGGGTGTTTTCCAATGAGTCCTCTCTTCTCATTTAGTGGCTGAAGTATTTGCACTTCGGCCACTAAATGAGTGCTTCAGTATCTATCCTTCCAAAGAACAGTCAGGGTTGATTTCTGGATCCATTTATATTAATTAAAAGGTAATTACCATTGAGTTCATTTATAGACTTGCAAATGCAGAATCATTTGTGAAACCTTGTTCTAAGGATCTGGAGCCTAACTGTAATCAGCCAAGAAATACTTGACTGGCCATCTTGAGAAACTACATGATAGATTAAGATGGGCCTTGGCTCGCTCTAGGAGACTGGCTAACTGGCTAAGCAAAACAGTCACTAGGGAAAATTGCAACTGTGATTATGATCTTACTTCAGCTTTCCTTTATCTTACGAACTTGCAAAGGTTGTAAATGAGAGAACCAGTTATGAGGTTATTTTTTCATTGTTAAGTGCAAGCAGTGATTAAACAAGGACCTCTTGACTTACAATGTATTTTTTATTTATTTTTAAATTTAGATCTTTTGTGAGAATTTTTAATCCAAGATTACAGGTCTGGGAAGTTGCATGCCACCTAGTCATGGCTGATTAGAGTGGCCAATGAATTTTTAATGAAGTTAATATATTGTAAGCATTATGTGTATTTACTAAACAAGTTGATTGCAATCAGTTTTGTTTGCAAGCCACTTTCTGGGAGCAAGGTGGTAGGCTGTATAAATATTGTAGTCCCCTCATCTTTCACCAGGACTCCAACTATATCTCCAGATTTATTGGTAACTCTTCAGTTCTTTGACAGATTCACTAAAACTGGCACACCCATAGAGAACACATCTTCCGCAAAGGAGGAAATAAATTATTGTCAGGATCCTTAGTGCTCTCTGAGCTTACAGTTTCATTACCAGGACACTGATAATGTTGCCTAGTTGGATAATGAAACATTTGCAAAAAAATAATCAAGCTCAGAGAGCACTAAGGACCCCACAGTTCAACCCTGAGTTATAATAATTCTCTTCTATTGGAAACCATCGTCATACCCACCAGGTAGACCAGAGCAGAGAATAATCTCCAAAAGAAGATAAGAATTATACTTTTTGCCAGCAATAACAGCATCTTGCAAAACTGATTGTGCTTTACCTCTCTTCCTTCTTATAGTTTAGTCAATCAGGGAGGCACATATCTGAGCTGCTTCTGAAAATTATATTGTCTTCCAGAACTTATAAAAAAATAGGTTTAGGTCCTTTTTGCCTAAGTAACATTTTTTTTTTTTGCATATTTCTGCCAGGATTATCTCCCTGACTTTCTATCCCACGTCGTGTCAGTCAGAGTGTTTATTTATTTATTTATTTATTTATTTATCATATTTTTATACCGCTCCCTCTCCCAAAAAGGGACTTGGGGCGGTGTACAGCCTACTAAAAACACATAATAAATACACTATAAATACAATTAAAAATATATTAAACGCGATTGGTCCGGCTGTGTCCCATCAAAATTAAATTTAGGAATATAAAATCAGGATCTGAATAAAAATTAAAAATTTATTATTAAAACCGAATTAAGTTTAAAACCGAAACCTGATTACTGGGCCAGGCCAGCCTGTCTAAAAAATAGGGTTTTAACTGCGCGCCGGAAGGTCAGAATTCTGTCATGGCTCGTATCTCCGGGGGGAGATCATTCCATAGGGAGGGAGCTCCCACAGAGAAAGCCCGAACTCTCGGGGCCGTCAGCCGACAACGGCCGGGCGGCAGTACCCCAAGGAGGGCAACCCTGTGGGAGCGTACTGGGCGGCGGGAGGTTGACGATGGCAGTAGGCGGTCCCGTAAGTACCCAGGTCCCGAGCCATGGAGCACTTTAAATACCATCAGTACCACCTTGAATCGAATCCGGAAGGCCACAGGAAGCCAGTGCAGCCTGCGGAGAAGCGGTGTAACGTGGGAGCTCCGAGGGGCACCCACGATCACCCGCGCGGCTGCATTCTGGACCAACTGCAACCTCCGGAGACTCTTCAAGGGGAGCCCCATGTAGAGAGCATTGCAATAATCCAGGCGGGAGATAACGAGGGCGGAAGTAACTGTGCGAAGTGTGCCCAGTGTTCCCTCCTCTCTGCACAAAATAGTTCCAGGTCAGAGTAACAGAACAAATTGCAGATTCCCTTCTTTTTTTTTCTTTGCAGCAACAAATTCTGTAATACACCTTATACAAATGCACCTTTGCAAGAGAGTACAAAGTAAGAGAGAGGGAGGGAGGGAGGGGAAAGGAGAGAGAGGGAGTGGGAGATGTAAAAATAATAAAAAGTCATGGGTTGGGTTGTAAAGTAGCAAGTGTCAAGAAAGAGTTAACTGAAAGAGTAATAACAAGAAAGAGTAATAAGAACAGAAAGGTGAAGTGAAGAGTAAAGATTGTTAAACACACAGAAACTTTTGAGGATAGAAAAACAGAAATCTACTGTAGGAAATTAATTGGGGATAAGAAAGGGAAAGAGCTAATGTTTAAAAGCGTGGAAGAAAAAAGCCTGATCTCTCCCCTATCATAATTTGTTATAAACATACTGCAACACCCTGCAATTCCTAAAATTGCCAAGAAAAGTGCATGGATGTAGTCAACACAAGAATGTATTTTTCCTTTTTAATATTTTTAGTTACCCCAGAGCAAAGTTATGTATTAAAAATTGGTTCATTTCAATAATTTTTTGCCAAACACCTGTTGAGCCTATTTTTCAGATTTTCGCCACCATAATATTACAAATGGACCATAATCATTGGATAGGTGTCAAGCAAAAACACATCTAATTTAAGAAGTGCTATTTTCAATTTAGTTCCTGCCCTGTCTTAATCACTTGTCTGTTTTTTTCCACTATTAACTGTCTTAAAATATGAAACTTTCCTTGGCTCTCTCTATTTTTTTTTTAATTGTTCATTTTAGAGCCTAAATTCTATTAATTTCCTTGGATGAGACATTAGTGGTCCTAGTATAGTCAACAAATATAATTGCAATAATTCTTTTGTGTCTGAAAGTTTTATGGGCTAACTCATCAGCTTGGTAACAAGCAGCTAAACTCTTCCAGATGTTTTGGGCATTTTATTCTATGTGTATTTTAAAATCTGCTTATTTTTATTTTGTTCCTAAAGTAACCACCATTATTTTGGTAATAGATAGTGAGGATAGTAGAATTTATTATTTGGGAACAGTTGCAAGGAAATATCCTACACTTTTGACTATCATAGCCATTGCAAGTTTTACAGGAATGAAAGTATAAATTATAGGATTCCTTATGTTCTCTAACCCCTAAAACAATTGTCGGGAAAATTATCACCCTAGACAGTTACATCATAGACCAGAAACAGGATTATGAATAAAAATCTCCCACTGATCTGAAATATATTTTTTAGCCTGCTTGTTAATGGCAACAAAGACACTTGCATACCAATGATCCCAGATTCATACCCAAATAAAAAAAATATGCTAATATAAGAAGCATATTCTTAAAACACTTTTAAGTTAAAGAGAATGGGCTCTGCGGTATTGAATTCCATTTGAAAATAGTATATCAAATAAAAATACTTATGTTTTGTATTTTAACCTAAAATTCTTTTAGTATCATATACCCAAGGTTAAAACTTAGGATCAGCGGGGCACTGAAGTGGCTACATTCCAACTCCTCATTATAAAGTTTAAGGGACAAGGATTTGATCAAAGCAGTTTTCACAAACCTGAAGGAATGAGCAGCAAGCTTGAAATGCTAAACAGAAATACTCTGCTACAATGTTTTGTTGAATGTAGTTCCAACAGCTGTGTGCTAGATATGGTTACTGAACTATAAAATACCCTGAGCTTTCTGCACTTTGCAAAAACAGCAATATCTATTTTGTGGCATTTGAAGTTATGGAAAGTTGAGTTTTTAAACATTTAAGAGTTCTGGATTAAGGAAAAATGGGATATATAGGAAACGTCAAAGTAAAGTCAAAGAAAGTTTCTATCACAAATCCTTTAATTTTGATTTCTCCAGTAGGCATAGAGTTAGTCCAAATGGTCAATTGAAACTCTTAAGATTCTAAGCAAAGTATAATGCTAGAAATCATAGCACTTAAGAAGGAGTAATGTTCCAAATAGAACATATTTATCATACCTGGCTTGTATTACTCCCACATGTGGGCCTTCAGTTCCGATTCCTAGCGTCATTGCCACCTTCCCAATAAAGTTTTTCTGCAAATTAAATCTACGCTGCCCAATATTGTAGCTTCCATCAATCAGGAAAGCAATATCAGCTTGACAATCTATGAACATGCAAAATACTTTATTAACAAAATGATACAATAATTTTAGAGATTTATTTTATGTGGTATATGATAACAACTTACCTTTGTTTCCAGACTTTTTCACAACAATTTTTTTAGATCGTTTCCCTCAAAAAAAGAAACAAACATAATTTAACTTTCTATATTTTGATATAGGCAATAAAGTGTCATCAACTAAACATGAAAATATTCTGCCTTCTTCTATGTATCCTTATAGAATAGAATTCCTTATTGGCCAAGTGTGATTGGACACACAAGGAATTTGTCTTTGGTGCATAAGCTCTCAGTGTACATAAAAAAAACATTCATCAAGAATTGTAAGATACAACACTTAGTGATAGTCATAGGATACTAAATAATCAATCAAATCAAACTAAGAAACTAAATAAAACAATATAAATCATAAAGATACAAGCAACAAGGTTATAGTCATAAGTGGGAGGAGATAGGTAATAGGAAGGATGAGAAGAATAATAGTAATACAGTCTTAATAAATGGTTTGACAGTGTGGTAGGAATTACTGGTTTAGCAAGTGATGGCATTTTGGAAAAAACTGTCCTTGTGTCTAGCTGTTCTGGTGTGCAGTGCCCTATATAGCGTTGTTTTGAGAGTAGAACTTGAAACAATTTATGTCCAGGATGTGAGGGGTCTCAGCAGACCCCTCACATCCTGGATTCTCTTGCATATGGGAGAATATGTATGTGTATTGTTTATAATGATTCTCAATCATCCAAGTCATGGATGTCTCAAAGGTGCTTTTGAAAAAGCAATTGGATTTTCCCCTTCTTTGAAAACGTTTTGTTTCTCATCTAAGAAGTTTCTTCAGTTTCAAGAACTGAATCAAGAAAGTCCAGTTGCTTTTTCAAAAGCACCTTTGGGATTTTATATGTATTCTATCATCTTCATACTGTTAAATATACTTTACAAAAATGAGAGAATACATGCAAAATTGTTTATTTCCTGAGAAGCTTTTGGTGGAAAAAGACATATTATTTATTGATTTTTTTTACCTGCAAATGGTCGTGCTGTTGAAATAGGATGCCCAGCTGCTTCAAGGGCTTCACCTTTAGCACCTATTATCACATTGAAAAATAAAACAAATTTACTGCCCTGTTCTCAAAAGATGTAAAAGAGGCTGAGTTTGTGAATTGTTCCAATTTTGCTTGAGAAAGTAAATTACAAGCAAGCCTTAATCTAAAGTTGTGCTAAATCTCAGAGAAGCATTTTCCTTTTTCTGCATCCTCTTCCTTCATCCTTCCATGAGTCTCTTGCTGAAAGTATACTGTTACCAGAATCAACATAGTAGAAAAACTACAGTTAATTTTTTTATTGCACATCTTTATGATGCTGTGATATCACTTCCCATAAGTACTTTCTATTTAATGTAACATAGTAAAATAATTAAAATACACATCTCATCATTCTTTGTACTACAATTAAATCTCTATAAAGGAATATAGTATTTTGTACAATAGTTTGTAAAAGTACTGTATCGCACAGGGAGACTACAAAGCTAAAGAAGGCCAAAGACCTCCCACCACAGAAGCTTATTTTTGACATGGGAAAGGAAAGGAAGGTTGGAGCCAGAATGGACTTCTCCCTTCTCTTGGATATTCTCTAACTAATATTTCAATAGAATTGAAGGGTCTAATAATAAAGTAAAAAATGTACTTTAGCTTCTAATTTCTGCTTTGATCAAATATGAATTGGCTCTAAGCTATTGGGAGCCAAGCATACAACTTTAGGAAAGTTGAGTCCTAAAGAAAAATAAGATACATATACAGTTGAAATATATGATCTAAATTCAAGTTATAATTGAGAAGTCTCTGCAATCAAACACGTGTCTATTTTTTACACTTTAAGAGTATATTTTATGTTATTTCCATGTCTAAAAATGTCATATAAGGACATTCATATTAATCAAGGGATTAGAATAGCAAATTATGTTTGAACCTTTTTTGTTTGATAACAAGTCAATAAGAAAAAAATACAACAAAAACTATACCATTATATCAGAGGTGCTATTCAGCCGGTTCGCGGCTGTTCTTGTGAATTGTTAGGAGGAATTTAGCGTAGCTCGCAGAACCGTTAGCGATTCTGGCTGGCCACGCCCCGAACCAGTTCCTGACTTCCTGCCTGGCTCCCCGTGCTTGCTTCCTTGCTCCACCCGTCCTCTCCTACTTGCCCTGCCTGCCTGCCCCACCCACACGAAGCTCAACCCGCCCATCGCCACATGGCCCCAGCCCCGGCCCCCTTCCCAACCTTTCAGGAACATCCGAAGGCCATGGCCTCCAATCTGGGGCCTGGTGCAGCCAGCCAAGTCACCACGATGCTTGTGCTGGCTGCTGAAGGCCCCTGGATCGCCTTCTTGCCGCCCGTCCTAATCTCAACCTTTTAGGAACCTCCGGAGGCCATGGCCTCCAACCTGGGACCTGGTGCAGCCAGCCAAGCCACAATAATGGCTTGTGCTGACTGCTGGATCGCCTTCCTGCTGCCCGCCCTCTTCCAAACCTTCCTAGCCCTCTTCCGAACCTTCCTAGCTGTCGCGATTCCACCTCCCCAGGGCTTCTAAAAAGAAAAAAGAAAGAAACCCTTTTAAAATAACCCGCTTCCCTCCCACCTCCAGCCAGCACCTACCTCTTTCAGAGGTCTTCTCCCAATTCCTGAACTGCTGCTGCAATCTCCTGCTCTGTGAGCAACTGATTCTGCCTTTCTTCAATTGGGTAAGTAGTTTTTTTTCCTTACTCATTTATATCAGGGCAGGCCGGGGTCTTCAAACTTGGCAAGCTTAAGACTTGTGGACTTCAACTCCCAGAATTACTAACATGACTGGAGGAGGAATTCTGGGAGTTGAAGTTCACAAATCTTAAGCTTGCCAAGTTTGAAATCCCCTTATGTAAAACAAGGGTCTTCAAACTAGGAGAAGGAATTCTGGGAGTTGAAGTCCACAAGTTTTAAAACTGTCAAGTTTGAAGACCCCTGATTTAAAAAAACAGTAAGTGTGTTAATTTTTTTCCTAAAAAAATAGTCATATAAAATTTGGGAAATTTTAGCTGCTTTTCTATTTTTAGAAATCAGCTGCTTTGTGAGGTTGTCATTGTGTGTGTATGGAAGTTCTTTTAAATTGTGTGAAATATTATGTGCCTATAAATTAAAGAATTAGATTTTTCCAGCTGTATCTGTTTTGTGTGTGTGTGTAGTTTTCAGTTGTGTAGGGACTGTGTTGGGTAGTTTTGTGGGTCTGCTGTTATACATACTCACAAAGCAGATACAGCTGGAAAAATCTAAAAATATTGCTTTAATTTATAGGCACATAACATGTTCTAGAATTTTTTGATGTTGATGCTTGCAGCATGCAGGCCAGGGGACATTTTACGTGAAGTGCAGTTCTGAGAAAATTAGTAACCAAACGTATAACACTTTGCCATTATTAAAGCTGGTTTTTTTAACTGAGCCTGATTGATGGGTTTCAGTATTCATGATTGCCCTGCTTTTGTTCTTGCCTGGGTCTTTTGTCTTTCCTATCATGGTGGTTAATTCTTCCCGGAATCAGGAAAAGGGGACCTCCAGGTGAATTACCTTAATAATGGCTGTACTTTAATGTTGCTTTTTGTTGTCTGGCTTGTTTGCCTGGGGTTTCTTAAAGGCAGAAGGGCTGAGATTTCTGTTGTGAGGTTTTGAGTCCTTGGGGGAACAATCCAGAGTTTTTATTGCAGTGGCTTTGTCTGGGGGTTAAGTAAAAAATTGGTTTTTATCTGCAGTATTTTTTGGGGGGGCTGGGAGGTATGCTCTCAAAGTTATCTACACATTAACAATGATCAGATACTAATAATATTTGCTTATTCTTTTTACTGAACTTTCCTTATATAATTGGTGTTTTCTTTTATACTTTTACATTTCTAACTTCTGTTTCTAGCCATTGATAAAAGAAATCCCATGTTAAAAAATATTCTAAGCCTTCTCCTTGATTGTAAATTCTTTAAGTTTAAATTTCTGCACATTCTAATATTTTTTATTCATTTTCATATCTTTGTTTTTCAATTGTTATGCAAACACAATTCTAGCAGCAAATTAACATGTGTAAAATTAAATAGAATGCCCAACAAAATATTTCTGGTTTTAAATCCATATATTGCTTTACCATTGTTTTAACCATAACACCACTAACAGGATTTGAATTTGAGCTTGTATTCTAATTGGTTGTCAGACTCCCATGGGGTCATGCAGGGGCAACTCTGTAGGCTGTCCTGAGTCCCAGACTTGGTTGAGCCTTGCTGGATGATGATGTAATGAAAGGGCTTTGGGCAATTCCTATTGTAGCTCTACCTGGAGTAGATCTTTGTTATGTAAAATAGACTGGCCTAGGCCAGAGTAATGGCCCATTAGCAAAGGTGGGGGGGCTAAGTTTCTGCCTCTCTTGTGTTTCTACTTTTCTTTTTAGGGGAAATATTCTGCCTTTTTAATATATCCTAAAATATTTCATTTTCCTAGGAGAGGAGTGGGTTTTAACTTCCAACATGCCCACCAGATAGGCCACACCTACACAGTCACATGACCCCCTAGGCCACGCCCACAGAACCGGTAGTAAAAAAAATTTGAATTTCACCACTGCATTATATTATATATTTTTGAAATAAAGTTTTTCTTTTCTGAACATAGGTTCATCCCAAGCAGCCAAAAAGAAGATATTGATTATTTTTTTTTAACACCAAGAATGGTTCAGTTACAAAATCCATTATCTCAAGATGCTGGGTTAATTTCTAAAACTTTTGAGAAAATAAATCATCCACTTACTAGCTACTGAAAATGATGATCTTGACTTAGAGAAGAGTTGGGATTGGATTCCATTGGCATATATTGCAGAATAGTTCCCACGCCCTGGTAACATCTTGACTCTTACAGTTCCACCTGAACTGGTGATCACACCTCTGGCAGCAAAATAAGATTTTCAAATGCAAGTACTGTACAAATAAAGTGCACACAACTACTACGCTTTGTAGTATGCTGCATTTGTTCATGCTAAAAGTAAGAACTGCTTCATCAACATGTCACAGACTGAAATAATTGCCTAGGTTCATAAGCATGCTTAATCATAAAAATAGAGGTGGATATGTTGCAGTACTTAGCCTGCATGTTGCTCTCCCAGAACTTTTTTGTAACCTTTAGAGCAGGGACATCAAACTCAAGGCCCACGGACCAGATCCATCCTGCGGGGTGCTATAGTGAAGGACTGGCCCGTGGTGCTTCTGTGAAACGGAGCTTGGGAGGGCAGGGAACAGTCACCCTGAGTCTCTTCCTAATATGATGTCATTTCCAAGGGCTCAAGAAAAATTGTTTTTATAATATTCAAGTTCTCACTTTTTCCCTCATTTCCATGCCTCTCTATACATAGCATGTTATTCTGTCCTACAAAAACATATACTATTTCTAATAGACTAACATTATTGCCCTTATGTATCTATAATTTCTCATATTCCTCTTATATCTAGAGATCAATCCAATGAGTTTCAACGTTCATTGAAAAGTTCATGATTATAAAAATTGGCTGCCCAGAATCCAATGATTCAATTATTGTTTTATATTTGTACTTTCTTTCTTCAAACCAATTTATCTTTTGAAAAATGTATCCACTTTCTTTTTCTTAACTTTTTAGATCAGAAATTACATTACCTCATGCTTTCATGTATGAGGTTTCACATGACTTTCACCAAATGAGCACATGATATGATGTAATATCTGTATCATTCAGATGTGAGAGATTCAAAAAAGAAGATGGACCGAGTTTATGATGGTAAATATGGACTTGATATATCCCTTCTTGCAACACCTTTGAGCAACAGGTCCTGGATAGAGTGATATTGCCATGGGAGAAAAGTAAACAAGGCTTTGTAGGGCATATTATGGCAATTTTTTCTACACTGACATGGATGCGGGAGGATTGAGAAAGTGACAATGAAAGTATTGAATCAAAGAATTGTTAGTATTCAGAGTAGAGAAGCTGGCTGAATTTTAAAGAATATAGACAAAGAGAAGAATGAGTGACAACGATGATAGAGAAACAGAGACCAAAAGAGACAGGGATTATTGTGATGGAGTACATTATTACATTATTGGCTGCATTATTAAATCAGGCACTGAGTGAGACAGTAATGTGGTTAGAAGAGATTGGAAGAGAGATACCATGGTGACATTCAACTAGAGAATACATGGAAAGATTAAATGGAATTTCTGAAGCTTTTGTGTTTAATTGCTTAATTTAATGTTTAATTTAACAATTGCCTAATTTAATATTTATTAAATACAAGTATAGGTTAAATTTAGAAATCCCTGTTTACTACTTTATTGTTATAGTCTCTTGATTCAAAGAATTAAGCTACAGCCATACATAAAGGATTCTCATTTATTTCCTAGCCAGATACCAGTCCAAGATCTATTTTAATTCTTCCTAGTTTTTAATAATATAAAATAATTATTTTTATTTAATTATTCCATTGTATGTATTCCATGATCTAATTTAATTTAATTTAAATTTTTATTTTATTTTTTCCTATTTTAATTCTTCTAATTCTTCTAAGATCTATTCCTTCCTGTGCTTTCAGGTCATGCACAGTTACATGGTCCGTTCATTCTTAATTTCCTATCATTCCTACTATTCATTCATAATTTCTATTGCATGACTGATAATAAACCTTACCTGTGAATTGCAGCTCCACAGATACTTGATTCAGAGGCATACTCAATGTTTCCATAGACATAGAACTGCCATATATGACAATTGGCTGGACAGATGACATCTGTTGGATCCTTTCTAAGATCATATCCTCTTGTAAAACATGTAATAACAGTGGGAGCTACAGAGTGGATAAAAAAAAATACATAAAACAAATTTCATGGAAATATCACAATATATGCAAAACATCCACATATAATTATATTTTGCATTACTATCACTCCAAATGAATCCACTGCATGATGACAGCCTCTTCACTAAACGTTATCTGCCTTATAGTAATATGCTAGTCCTGACCAGTCTCTTTTACTTCTTTTCCATTCTACATGCTTTTTTCCCTTTTATCTATTTTATAGTTTATGGTATATGCATTTAATTTTCTATAGTGTTTGATAAAAGGTTTATTGTAAAACCCATTGTATCTTATACCTCAAGCAATGACATTAGATTCATTGAAGCTTTAATTTAAAAAAATCTGATCCTATCCTTCTGTAGAAATAATTTTAAATACTTTGGTGAAACTACAAGAACCAATGGGATTCTTCTGTATATTGGACTGTTTATAGGTAATGGTATTTCTCTGGAAAAATATTAAACATATATGGTCCCAATCACTATAACTATAGTCTCCATCTTGGTATCCTTACTGTATGCTTCCAAAGTCCTAAACTGCCGGAACAGAGAAGAAAAAAAATCTTATTCAAAAATGCTATTCAGTCTTCTACAGTAGATATAGGTACAATATTCATCTAGTGCAGGGGTCTCCAACCTTGGCAACATTAAGCCTGGCAAACTTCAACTCCCAGAATTCCCTAGCCAGCTGGCTGGAGAATTCTGGGAGTTGAAGTCCGCCAGACTTAAAGTTGCCAAGGTTGGAGACCCCTGATTCTAGTGGACTTTTGGTTTCATTGTCATAAGAAATTTAAATTGTGATCCTTTTAAATTGAGCATGAATGTTTATTCCTATGCGTTTTTTAAAGAAAAATAATTTTTTTCATCTTTTAATGACTGTTGAATTTACTTCCCTAAAAATGATCAGTAGATCAAATTACAATTCATGATTTATAGAATATTTGAAAAGCAATATAAAATTGGTTTCTAAAACACATTATATAATTGGATTTGGAGTTGTCCAGTCCCAAAACACAAAAGTTGAGTTTGAGATTAATTTGTGTATTTAATCTCATAGCATTAAAATAGACTACCAGTTTGGTTAGTGGTTAAAGGCACCAGACTAGACACCTGTGAATTCTAGTCCCACCTTAGGCATAAAATCAGCTTGGGTGACCTTGGGCCAGTCATTCTCTCAGTCCTAGGAAGTAGGCAATGACAAGCAACTTCAAAAGTCTTGCCTTGAAAACTACAAGAATCTTCACTGACTCGAAAGGGTGTGTATGCGCACACACACTTTCAAACACTTAATCAATTAATTCAGTTTTCAGAAAACATACTGACTTCTTTTTCCCAATAATTTTCAGTCTTTGTGGCAGGCTTCTTGCTAGATATTCTTTTTAATTTGTCATCTGTTTGCAGCCTTCTAAAAATGCAATGGGTCAGTTAATTCTCAAGTACTCTCTGAAATTCCTTGTCTGGTACATCCTGCACCAGAGAGGCAGGCTCCCTAAGGAAGACAGCAGCTTCAAAGAAAACCTGTTCCTTTGTATATGTTGGCAAATATCTATGTTGATGTCTCTGGTTGTAATTTCAGCATTAGTTGCATGAGATATTTTTAATTATTTTAAACTTTTGCTGTGGGGTTGATTAAAAGTATTGTGCACTGGTTATGCCTCTATTATTTTGGAGTATAGCTGTTGATTTTCTGTTTTTAATTAAAGAATTTCACTGTAATGGTTACAGTTAGTAATGATACATTTAAACTGCAGTCCGGTTCCATGAACTTCAGGAATCTGGTATTTGTTAGAAGAGTATGCTTCCCTCCTAGTTGCTAAAAAAATACTAAAGTTTTGAAATGCAGTAATGATGGAGGGGAGAAATATGACAATCCAAATTATGGTAACCAAGAGGAAATTTAGCACGTCTTTATCATAATTATACTATATGTTTTTAAAAACTGTAAGAATCTATTTATGTTGCAATAAATTATAATTATTAATCACTATAATTATTAGTGAATAACTGGGAATATCAATTCACTCTTCTGGATATTGAATAAAAAGTTGCAAAATATAGTGTTTTGAAAGATTGTTCTTCCACATAAATGCACCACTATTTTATTGTCTATGGAAGACATATGACTTCCATAGACAATAAAACTTTTTTGTCTTCCATAATAAATTTATGGTAGAATATGAAGACACTGATCAATTGTTTGTATTTTTTTTCTGTAAGACATTTGTAAAAAAATAGCTTAATTCTGCCAAGTGATAATAGATATGGTTTTTGTGGTTATAAAGCATTCTATTTAACTCTTTGGAATGACTGTTCAGTTCTAAAACTGAATTGGGAATTCTCTTAATGATCAATGAATACAGTGCAAACCAGCCAAGAACAATATTTTTCATTTTAACTCTGTGATGCCTACTGATGTATCTAAATATGTCAGAAAATTATATTTAAATGTATTTGACATTCTAGTTTTGCTTTGAATTTGGTTTTGTGTCCTATCCCATTCCAAGTTGTTGTAATGATATTATACATATCAAAATCCATATGATCTAAAGTATTTTGAAATTCTGAACCTTATCAGATATTTAAACTGTTTTTTATTTACAAGCTCTGTAAACACCCAACAGTTTTATAAGTTATTCCTAGAGAAGTCACAAATAATAAAAAACAGAAAGCAATAAGAATAAAAACCCAGTACCATCATCCTCTGATGTAGCTAAAGCCATAATCTTTAGATTTCAAACTTACCCTAAGCCAGCACTTGGGGGAACAGCCAGCTCTGTCTATAGAAGATTAAGAGGATGGAAGACTGCTGGATCTCAAAGTGGATGTATTCTACAGGGCAGGGGCTACCAATGGAAAAGGTATATGCCATAGGACCCACTGAATATCCAGATTTAAGGAAAGGGACCTGGAGCATGTCTACCGTATCTGGTCTGGTGGGATAAGGAAGAGATGGCCCCACAATTAACCTGGCCCTATGCTATATAGAAATTTAAAGGTTATAACCAGCACCTTGAATGCCATCTGGAAAAAAATGTGGAAGGCATTACAGTTGTAGGAAAAGGAATGGCAGAACCTAGGGGCAGAATGAAAAGAGTGATCAGACTAGAATCCCAATGTAGCTACAACGTGAATAAACTCCAAAGCTCCTTGAGTGCTGTTGACCCTTATCTGCCTCTAACCAAGTGCTGACCATTAGTTGATAAAATTCCTGTGCATAAGCTTTCAGCAATAAATCAGCTTTCTGGACCAATTGTGTGTGTGTGTGTATATTGCAATCATCAATTCACAAATTAATAGTATGAATTAATATAAAATCATAAATATAAATAATAATATATTTATATAATATAAAAACTATGGTAGTTATCTGCATGTTATCTCTATGATGTTTTTAAAACCTATCTTTAAATACAAGACACTATAATTGATAAAGTTGGTTTCTTTTATAGTAACAGCCAATTATTGCATTAACGATACATAAAGCTTCTATTCTTCTGTCCAACTCAGAATTGTATGGAAAAACTCAGAATACTTTTCTTCACTTATAAAAGCAGAGTTTATTTCTCCTACAACATTCATCTTGTAGGGTAAAAAGAAAAAAGAAAGAAAAGAATTGACTTCCAACTTTTTTTAAAGCACAGAGTAAAACAATAGCATTACAGTTTCAACTTTTTAATTTTTACATACTTAATACATACTAGCTATTTCTAGAACAAGTTTATCTAATCAGCAAAATCGAAAGCTAAAGTTTTATTTTTTTTCACTGAAGCCCAAAATCCAGAAGTGGTTTCCAAGTAGAAACCAAGTTAGATATACACTTTTCTTTGATTAGAGAAGTTAATTAGCCATCTCTGCTAGTTCCATCAGTTTTTCTAGTCATTCATCTATTGTGGGAATTAGAATATATTTCAATTTTTGTCCATGAAGCATTCTTACTGATGTCAACATATATCATAGGGAGGTACCAGATTTTTTTCAAGTTCCTTGTCCAGTAAGCCTAAAAGAAAAGTCTGACTAATTTCATTTTCATTTGTATTTTATTCTTTGATAAATTTAATTAAATTATTAAAAACCCAGTCATCTTTAGCACCAAAACAAACCCCTTCGCAAAGACCTTCTCAGCCTGAATCAGGACAACATTAAAGAAACTCAGCTCATCAGCTCTGCACCAGAAAGAAAAGGAATAGCAAAAGAAATAGTGACTTGAAAAACAATACAAAGAGAGGTAAAATTTAAACATGGGCCCCAAAATTGAAACGCATAACAAGCATGCCCATTGTCTATTTGTATTATGAAAAAAAAGATTGAAATGAACTGCTGATTTAGTAAGCTAATGTAATCCTAATAATGGAAATAATAGGTTGATATATGTGGAAGATATTATGTTTCATTTTTCTGTATCACATTTTGAAGCTTAACTCCCCATCACCCCAATTTCTATAATAACGAACCCATCAGCTTTTGTACTTTAATTTCACAAATATTCTAGCTGGAAAAATCACTTTTCAAAAGAAATTAGCATAAAGTTCTGTTCTACCTTAACTAGTTACGAAAGAATTTGCAAGCAGGTAAGATGCAGAATTCTAAAGTTGCCTTTGAAGTATTTTGTATTGCAAAAGTGTATCTTTGGATTTTAAGCTTTAGAATTTAGGAAAAGTTGAATGTGACTATTTTCTTCTACATTGATACTGGTTTTCAAAAACTTGTAACTATACTATGTTTCCGTCTAATTTTAATTTAACTTTATTTGTATAAAAGTGCAAAAACGACTTTCTTGATTGCGTATCTTGGTTAAAGCAATAATAGAGTCACTTATTTGATATTTTATAATACACTGGGGAGCGGAGGAGAAATAATCCTGCATTTCCTTTTGTACAGGAATTTAACACTTAAAAACGGTTTCTTTACGTTGAAGTAAAAGGAAACAATATCCTGGCGCTAGAACGATTAAGATTAAATAAAAAACCAACTTCAGCTGCAGAAACTGAACACCGAAGAGATCCTGGGAATTTTAAGAATTAATAAACGTCAAAGAAAATGTTCTGAAGACGGAAAAATAAAAGAACCTTTGCCATTCTTATAACGATGGAGGAAAGCCGTAACCGACGAAGATGTTTCTGAACTCACCTGAACGTTCAGCTCCCTTCGCCAATTCGGCCGCCAAGACGACACCTGCAATCAAAGGCGGAGAAGGAAGCGGCTTACGCGAAGCCCTCGGAGACAAAAAAGCAGGCTTCGCAACCGTTCGGAAGGCAAGAGAGAGCTTGCCGTCGAGCCTCCCTCCCTCGGCTATTTCACTCCCGTGGAAGATGCGCTTTTGCTTGCCGCTCCCCAATGGTTGCGAGGGGACAGAGCGCGGGATACTCACCTAGGAAGAGCAAGACGGGCGCCATGGACGCACCTAAGAAGAGAGAAGGGGCGCCATCAGAGTACGGGTAAACCCGGGGAGGCATTCTCTTGTCCTCCCTCCCCAGAGTGAAAAGAGGGGTACACAATACCTTTGGGCTGAGGGCTGGGCTCTCTTTTGGCTCCCGGTCGGCAAGAGCTCACACTCCCCAGAAGAGAATTGGGGAGACGTCCACGCTGCTGCAGAGCCGGGAGGTGGAAATATGGTTCAATGAGGCGTCAGGAAGAGAAGGGGCGAAGGCGCGGCGATGAAGAGAGAGAGACAGAGATGAAGCGGTCGCAGGTGGCAGCTGGATGGAGCCGCGCGGGTATTCGCCCGTCCCTGCGCGCGCTTTGCCTTTTAAATGCCACCCGGGCGCATGAGCAAAGCTGAGCAGGCTCTGGTCCGCCTGGGTGGGCTGAGAAGGCGGTTGTCCCAGAAGGGAGGCAGGGCGCCAAGGCACACTAGGGTGCGCCGGACTCGGGTCTTTGGCAGCTGCAGCCGCTGTTTCTGAGGAGTTCCCCAGAGCCAACAGGTGCATCGCAGCTCTCGCGCTCTTTAAATGTGCAGTTCCTGGCGCGGGGGGCTCGCCTGCCATTATTCAAAGACCGCGTTTTCTCCTTCCTGCCCCATTAAATAAGGGTGAGGATACCCCCCCCTCCCCGCTGCTCGTGGATTGTGCGCTTATTTGCCGCGCTTTTTGAGGACGACGGAGGCTTAAGGTTGGGTGAGGCATAAACGAACCAAGGTCGCCCTCCGTCTCGGCCCTTCCGTAAATTTTCTCTCGTAAACTGGCGACGCGCTAAATGGATCTAGAGAACTGGTCCATCTTAACTGTAGGCTTGCAATCCCTCTAGCCGGCCCGACCTCTTCAACATTTCAGAAGAGGTTTTGTTTTATGTCGTTTTGATTATCGCAGCCAAAGATTGAAGTTAGTGTCATCCACCTATCTAGGCCCCTGGGGCAGCTCTCCTAATGCTTTCATTGGAGCCTTGTGGATAAATGGGAGACTACATAAAAGAGCATTTTGTTCTCCCAAAGAGCAGAACAATGCAGCATCTGGACTACATTGATTCTTGTAACAAGATACTTTAAGGACCTATGTATCAACTATTTTTGTCCCGAGGTCATTCAGAACATAGCATATGTCTTCTCATATTTGCATTCTTCTGATGGCCACCCCTGATTTTAGCTTCCTTCATGTTTCCTTCTCCGTAATCATCTTCTTCCCTCTTTCCCTTCTCAAACTTTCCCTACTCTAATACTTTAAATATAGTAAATGTAGTAAAGAAATTATCATCTATCTATCTATCTATCTATCTATCTATCTATCTATCTATCTATCTATCTATCATTATTTATTTATTCCCACTTTTATTATTTTTACAATACAAGTCAAGGCAGTGAACATACCTAATACTCCATTCTTCTGTCCGTCCGTCCCCGTCCCCCCCCCACAACTTCATTATTTTTATCAGAAACTTGAAGAATGATGATGCCTGATGATGCCTTACTGACATAATTGAGTGAAAAGAGCATGTCACAGGAATTTTTTTCCTCTGCACAGCTGCCACTGGGAAGTAACATTTCAGGCTTTTTGTTTGCCTTCATAATACTCCAGATCAAGATTCCATTATGGGACAATATTTTTGATCCATATTTTAAGATTACTGTGCTGTGCTTGTGATGGCCCATGGTGTGAACTTTCAAGATATTTTCTCGGTGATGCATTCTGAGTTTGGACTTTCTCCCTTTAAACATATGTTTGCTTTCCACTTGTAGCAGAAAAAATGGATTCTGAATCTTATTGTAATAATCACTATAAATGCTTTAATTTTCCATTTTACTAAAACATTGTAGCATAGGAACAAAACTTAAACCATTTTAATACTTTACAACAAAAGTCATCAGTAATGACATAGAACAGAAGGCATACCATTACAATGATGGAATTCTTGCTCAATGAGTTAGGCAATTTGCCTATTTCCAATTATCTTTATGATCTTTATAAAAAAAACCAATGCCTAATAAGAAGTAAAGTCTATTAAATTTTATCAGAATTTATTTTCAAAAGATAAATGAGCAGGATCATGTAAATTAATTAAGTTATACATAGTCACATTTTTCTTTTTAAAAATTTTTGAAAGATTCTTCAGATTATTATATTGCTTTTAAAATGAAACATCTGGTTTGGTTTTCTTTTTTAGAAAGAATCTGACAATCTATAGTAATCTATCTCAATATAAAATGAAACAAAACAACTATATATATTCATACTAATGTAAGATTATATAGCTATTATTAGATTATTTACATTCTTTGCACATGTTTAATTACAATGCCAGGAGATTTGTTCTTTGTTTTTGTCTCCTAAAGTTAATGAAAATACTGTATTTGAAATCAAAGGATCAGGGTAAAATCACGAACAGGGTAAATTGATGCCAACAGGGTAAATTGATCACAAGTCAATTATTTGTACACCTCCAAATATATTTTAACAACATTTTTATTTAGCGTATGGCAAATACATGGACTTATAGTGGTTCAAATGTTAATGTCCAACCAGCCATTCAAGGACAGGGTGGTCTATGTTGAAAAAAATCAGACATTGGGCCAGTGTAAGCTCTTAATGGACATTCGGACACAATGTTTTTTTAACAACAAAAAAGGTGATTAAAAAAAAACCCACCCTGCAAGACATATACATTTGCATTAGCATGATTAATTTGCTACATTGTAACACACACAACCTTTCCTAGTTCATTTTCCAGCAGCTGAAACCTTCATACTAAATTTATAGTGAGCACCAGTTTGATTTTTCCATTATGTATTTTTGATTTAGGCACCGGCTGAATTGTTGATTTGCATCACAATCATCTACTCTAAATCATCAGATATTTAAGTGGCAATTATAACTATTTTACATTACATTGAGAATTACTAATTAGATTAAATCCTTACATAGATAAATTCTGGCATAGATTTGTTTTAGGAAATAGTACATCTGGACTTATATTTGCAATTGCATGGATGATGTATTTTGCAGCTATAATTTCAGCAAGCATATGGGAAACACTTATTTTACTGAATTGACAAAGCAACTATAACGTTAGGAAAATAGTCTGTAGTTTGTACAACTTTGCAAACAGTTCCTTGTTAAAAATGATTAAATTCAATACATTTATACTATTCTCAGAATTATTCAGCTAATTAATCTTTATGTTTAAGAATTTATGGGCAACTTTTGAAGATTCAATTGTTTCTCTAATTTTGACTTCAGTAGACATTCGGATGCAGTGTTGACTTTTATATTTTTAGAATTTATTTAATCTGGACATTTTAAATGGTGAACAGACAGTTATATTTTAAGGTGATAGTTTAATGCGCAATGTAAAAAGCATTAGTGTGTGTATTAATTTGAAGGATATAATCTACATAATATGTGTGTGTGTGCATAATGATTAAAAAACATTCATTAAAACATTGGAACATTCTACACAACAAAAGAGAATGTCTTCCAATCAGCCATGAAAAGTTGTCTAGAACAGATCTGACTTTATAATATTAACTTGTAAATAATTTAGCAACTGAGGCAAGAGACTTTTTGCTCATTCCTGAATGAGCTGTAAATCAAATCAAATTTGCTAATAATTTCCTTTTCACTTTTTTTTGTTTTTTGTATCTTTGTTAAATGAAGATAACACATTAGGCTAGTTACATTATTGTGAAAAAAAAATTCACAATAAATCTATTAATCTTTAAAATGCCACACAAGTCTCTAAATTTCCAATTGACTGAATTAAAAAAAAAACTTTTACCATTATGTGTTCAAGCAAGAGACTATTTTTGGCTTTTTCAAAGCAGCACAAAATCTATCTCAATTTTGGTTTGAGTATCTTTCTTAGTAGATTGTGAGAATGCTATGGATATAGTACACCTTGATTGAAGGAAAGCACATCGCTATATTTTGATTAATCACCTGTTTTAAGTTTGGGCTGACAGCTAAAGTAGCATGACAAATTAGAAATGTAATAATTATGTGGATATGTAGCTGGTTCTGGCATTGTATTAAAATAATGTTCAATATCAGTTCTGCATGAACCCACAGTAGGATATAGAGTGCAATCCTACAAGATTCATTCCTGGCTTCTATTGTTTATGTTTGGTGGTTGATTTAGATGAAGAGGCAGAAAGAGTATCTTTCAGAATTATAGTTGATGCAAAATCTGGCTGGATAGCTAAAATTTTTGAAGACAGAATTAACTCAAAAACAATGTTGATAGCTTAGAGAAATGAACTCAAAAATAACAAATGTAAAAGAACATTTCTCTGCAATCAGGATGCAAATGACAGTGCACTACTCACTCCCACCAGTAGGTGAAGTATGTTCTTGCTTTAATTTAACTGTTAAATTAAATTAATAGTTCTTGTTTATTCCAGCTAATGAAAAAAGAGGAAAGGATAAGGAGGAAGTATGAATTATAAAAGTTGTTACCCCAATACACAGATTTTATTTAAAATCAGAAGATCAGTTTTTGACTTGGCAGAAGAAAGAAGAGTGATATCATGGTTGAAATATGAAGGGTAAAAAACTGCCAAATGAAGGGATATTTTAAAACTTTGCATTTTTCTGTATTTTAAAATATTCTAAGGCTTTGTTGCAAGACAGATCTGCATGGAAATGAATATAATCCTGGAGTGGCTCTTTATTTAGTATAAGTAATTCAATCATCACAACATCCACTCCTGAATAAATAAATGGATTAAGATGAAGTTTTCTTTAAAAATGTTTTCTTTTTAAAAGAAACAGATAGATTTTTGAATGTAAATATAGTATTGAATAAGTCTAACAGGAACTTCTCTTTGTCTCTGGAATGGCAGGAAGACAATAATTAGATACGATTATGGGTGTTCCTGTTAGATTTAGATGATGAACCACTACCTGCTTGAAGAAAGTCAACTTTCTCTCAATGCTTATTTCAAGATATGCCAGGATGTCTTTTCTCTGGAGTGACATGAAGAGAAGATTCAGTATATTTTAATTTATGGGGAAATGTTTCATGTTTACAAGTTAAGTAATCTTGTACATCTCACTTAATGCTAACACCTGTTTTGTCTTGAAGGAGACAAAAGTGAAGGAGAGTATACAAAATACCTTATAAATAATTGGCTTTTTAAATTTATATTTTATTTTTAATTTATTAGATTTAGGCATTGATTTTTGGATAAAGTAAAGTAGTGCTTAAGGCTACTACAATAATAATACTTTTTAAATGCAGAGTCACTTTATAAAATGCAAATTAAAAATCTGCAGCAGTATATCAAATGCATTATACTCAAAGCTGAAATGCATGCCTTTAAAAAATATTTAGCCCTGTAATGCAATCCACTGACTTCATCCTCACATATAAAAGTAGCATTTAAAACTTCATATGAGGATGGGGAATCAGGTTTAAAGTAAAAGGATTAGTCTTCAAAGTTATAAAAAATATACCCAAAAATAACACAAAAGTATAACTGCAATCACACTTTTGGCTACTTCCTCACAGTTTTACTTAACAATGCCAGTTCATTCCTACAAAAATAAAATAATTGATACATTTAAAATTCCAGAGAGATTATGTTATGGATGTGTTAGAGCTATAGCCTGTAGCATTTTTAAAGGCTGAAGAAATTATTGTGTCAAACTTATTTTAAGTCAAGTCTCACTTGTCAGATACACAAAATTTTATCCTTATTTGGCATCTCTGTTAGAAATGGCAATGCTATTACAAATTAAATCATAAAAATCTGCAGCACAAGGGAAATCCATTATTTTACTGCGTAGATCCCTAAAGAAAACAAAATTGAAATGGGGTGGCGATGAGTTAGTCCCAACTGATGATGAATTGTCAGAATAAAATGACTAATTAAAAAGGGACTTTCTGTGTGAGCCAGAAAAAGTATTTTTGGTGATCTGACAGTGCTAAAATTACATTTGAATTAAGTTCAGCACCATTGCCTTCTAATGACATAACAATCTGAATATTATTAGACTGAAGTATTTTGCAGCTTGTTGGACATCACACTGGATTTTGAACAACAATTAAAATAGCTTGAATAACAAAAATGTATTTTAAAACAACACAGTTTAGACAAGAGGAAAAAGCCACTACTGGGCTGATTTCCTGAATAATGAGAAGTAGTCAAACACTAGAGACAAACTTTATGGCTATATGACTTTTTGTGGGAAGCCCTGCAAATATTGGTCTTTGATCAAGCTAGCAAGAATTCTTGACATAGACAATATCGGTTTTGGCCCAAGATGGTTTATGGAGGGTTCCCTATAGCTTCACTCAATTATTGCCAATTTCTGATGAGTTCTAAACATCACAGCATCTGTGTGGCTTGTTCTTCTTTCCTCAGTTGTCACTGAAGGCAGATACCAAGATCCTGAAATTGGGATATTTTTCCCCTGTGGTTCTCAGGAAATTGAGGATGTAGAATGTGTTGGCATATTTTGCTCTCCTAATAACAATGAAAGTTTACTCATTTTAAAATCACATGTGCATCCCTAAATATATTGCATTATATTGCATTAAATTGAACTTCATTTGCATATTTGGACTAGATTCAGATTTTAAAGATATTTCATATTTTACATGGTTTTACAACAACTGATAACAATTTGATTTCATTGATTTGATTTAATTTTAGTCAAGTGATACTTTAAAAGAAGTCTATATGGTCTTCACAGTTCTAATTCAATTATATCTTATGTATTTTATTTGGTGTTTTTGTTTGTCTCATGTCTTTACATTCCTATTTCTGCCACTGGTTCATCATTGGTTGTAATAAACAATGGACCCAAACAATAAAAACGTTTTATTTAGGAAGACTGATATCATTTAAAAAAAAACCCTTTCTGAACAGTTCCTCCTATAAACAAGTTGAATTATCCAAGATTTGTTTTCTTGTATTTCTTGGGTCACAGCAAGTAGACTTATATTTGTAAAATTTTATGGAGTCCACCAGAAACAGTGGAGGAGATGCCACAGCAGGTTGCAGAGTGTGGGATAACAATAAAGCTTCTCTTCTCCTTTCTCAACCCAGGATGTTCTGATCAAACTGCAAAGACAATGTCATGGGTAGAAAAGAAGCTGGACCCAACCCAATGAATTTTTCCCCCAGGAATGTAATCAGAGTCTCTCAACAATTTACATACATTATTCATAACCAATTGATTCTGTTTTAAATAATTCTTTTGAGGATTTTTTAAAAAAATTCTTTGAAACAAGACATAATATTTTTATAGCATTAGAATTGGAAATTTTGCAATGTTTTTCTTTCGTATCATAGAAGGCACTCATTTTGGCTGGGAATATGTAGCATTGAAAGGAACATAAATGGCATTGGATGCCATGATAGTGAAAGAAATGTGAAAAGAGGATAATAGTAATCTCATCTGAAATAGAAAGGTAGAAAAAATGCAAAAAGTGCACAGTAATGATTGAATTATTCTCCTTAGTCTTCTTGAAAGTCAAGATAACAAATGTTGAGAAGGGTATGTATTCATTTATAAATATATGTATTTATTTACATTTTACATAGTTCATATATATTAATTTTTATAATTGGAATTACCATTTCAAAAGGAAGTTGTAATCTGGTTGTAGAACAGAAAAATGGAAAATAAAATGCTTACCTATGAAAGATTGCCATTAGTGTCCAAGAAGAAATAAAATAAAATTATAGATAAGGGTTGAGTCATGCTCATTTTCTCCTATGAAATTGTATAGAATGAATGGATGAAATAGCTTTAGTAGAAGATGCAATATTCTAAACAATTAGCTGCTGACCTATGCTCTTTACTCAGAAAATATGTATTTTTATTATGTAAATCAGGTTAGACATTAGGTGTCAGAGAAATTTGTGCTTCCCTAGGAATATCAAATATCAAATCATATTTTTTTACATTTAATAAAACCATAGCTATGGAAAGGCTTATTTAGGCTACTAACTGCAGCTCCATGTTCATTACAAGAATTCAAATTAAATCACCCCAAAAGATAGTTGTCTAGCTGTCACATAAATATAACCAGTGAAGGAGAGTATACTTCAAATTATGATTATCCTGGGATTTCTTAATTGGAAGGTCAGAAGATGAGAATGAACAAGGTATCTTATTCTGGCTCAAGTTTGGACCAAGGAATGGAAATTAAACCTATCTCTGTAGCCTTTTCAGATTCTGCAGTTCTAGTCACTAACCTATAACCTGTTGAATGGCGAGAGATAAAATGTGGAGGAACACCAGGTTGTAAGTGTGAGTTTGGAAGAGATGGTGTGAGAGGGAAACTCATGTTGGTTCCTGATGTAGTAGTTTTGGAGAAGCAGTGGATGCTGAAGGGCTCTTGGAGTGAGAAGGGTTGTAGGTTTTCTAATCTAAGTAGGAAACTGGAAGCAACCTAAGTTAAGGGAATTGGAGAATCTCACTCCTGATAGTAAAACAGACCAGCACTAGACATAGAAAGAGTATGGAATCGGAACTAGGACTACTACCCAAGGGTCTGCTGCTATCTGGGTAAACAGGGTAAACAAGACCAATGGGCTGGAGTGGGCCCTCTGGAGTTTGCATCATAATGAATATGGCCTGAGTTGGGAGAGGTAGCTGCTGGGAACTTTACAAAGCAGTATCAATAACCATAATGGTTGCTGGACACCATGTCATTTCAGCTTGCCTTGAACCCCAGATCTAGTTCCTATATCTAGGAATTGTTTCATTCAATATATTGACCTTAGGTGTTTCATTAACCTTATTAATCACCACAGATTTTCTTAATCAATATTTTATTTGTACAGTATTTTTTTTTAGTTTTAGACTCATAGGCTTCAATAACAATTGATCTTGTCTATTTGACAATTGACTTTCTGCTTTTCCTGCTGTTGAAATGTGGGAAGCACACAACTTTCTAGCTAATTAGTTCCATTGTTGAAATATTCTTATAAGAAAGATTTTTCTAGCATTTTAAAAAAATGTACTGAAAAGTAAATTTCTTATTCTGTGCTTTGCCATTTGAAATTATAGAGAACAGATTTTGATGCTAACTTCTTTTAAGCTGTTTGAACACTTGCCATTTTCTGTCTTTTTCTTGTCATTTCAAACTCAACACGCTCAGTTCCTCTAATCTCTCTAAGATTTTATTTCTAGTTCTCTAATCATTTCTCTTTTCTTTTTCCAGATAGTTTGAATATTTTTAAACTATACTAAAGCCTTCAAAACATTCTAAGTAAACCAAAAATCCCAGCATCCACTGAAGAAAAGCAGTGTAAGCACTAACAGCACTAACTAACTAGGGCAAGCAGGCAGAAGACTAGCAGAGCGCATTCATGAACACCAACCAGAGTTAGAAGACACAATGGAAACGCCTTAATTTCACAAAAAATACATACTATCAGCATCCTAGACCAAGCCAAGTCCAAATATGCTAAAGAATTCCTGGAAAACTGGCATATAGAAAATTAGTCATCAATAGGCACATAGAAATAAACAAAACCTACATATCATTCAAAAGTGACAATAAAAAAGCTAAAGAGGAAACAAATACATCAAAATAAGCCACAGAGTTCCCCAAGCTTTTGGCTTTGCAGACTGGCGGGATGGGTGGGTGGGTGGTGGAAGCGAGGGGATGATTTTGTATGAGCAGTGGGCAAGCATGTACTTACAGCTCCATTTGTGCAAGCGGTGGGCATGTAAGCCTGCCACCTGTGCAAATGGAGCTCATGCACATGCACTTGCTTTCTCCTTGCATGAGTGGGGAGGATGGGCACATATTTATTTATTATTTCGATTTGTATACCGCCCCCTCTCCCAAAAAGGGACTCGGTGCGGTGAACAGCCACAATAAAAACATACAATCAGAAAAGTTAAAAAAGAGTTTAAAAATTAATTAAATAGATGGCTAAGACCAATAAAACCCGTAAAAAATTAAAATCAAATTAAAAACCCTACTCATAATGTTACGCCAGACCAGCCTGTTGGAAAAGGTGGGTCTTAAGTGCTCGTCGGAAGGCCCATAGATCAATAATGGCTTGCATCTCCACCGGTAGTTCATTCCAAAGGGAGGGTGCTCCCACAGAGAAGGCCCGCACCCTCGGGGCCGCCAACCGACATCGGCCAGCCTGCGGCACCCCGAGGAGGCCAATCCTGTGGGAGCGCACCGGCCGGTGGGAGGCCGATGGTGGCAGCAGGCGGTTCCGCAAGTACCCGGGTCCTAAGCCATGGAGCACTTTAAAGATGGTCACTAGCACCTTGAATTGCACCCAGAAGGCTACCGGAAGCCAGTGCAGCTCGCGCAGGAACGGTGTAATATGGGAGCTCTGAGAAGCCCCCAAGATCACCCGCGCAGCCACACTCTGCACCAGTTGAAGCCTTCGGATGCTCTTCAAGGGGAGCCCCATGTAGAGAGCATTGCAATAATCTAGGCGGGAGGTAACGAGAGCAGAGGTGACTGCGCAATGCACCCCAATCCAGAAAGGGCCGCAATTGGTAGATCCTACGGACCTGCTTCCTGGTTCCAAAAGGCTCAAGACCTGGTAGTGGGCTGCAGCCCAGGGATTGGGGACCCCTGCACTATTATATATAATGAGAACAAACCTCATTCCTTGCTAACAATGACTATTACCTAGTTTGGTAATAAAATGTCTGCAAGAAAACAACCAAGTTCAGAGAGCACCATAGATGCCACAGTTCAACCCTGAGCTACAAATATTCTCTTCTATCGGGTAGATACTTCTAAGCAAGCTCCTTTATTCTCACCTATGGACAGGAATCTGAAGCAACTACTTGCATCATTAATTCTTGGAATTTCAAGAGAGGCACTATCTTGAACCTCTTTCTTCCAACCAAACTATCAAAATTTCACTATTTAAAGTAACATATAAGAACAAAGTGTCCAGATAGCAAAATAGTGCAAAATAAAACATCCATTAAAATAAATTAAAAATAAAAAAGGAAAAAAAAGAATCAAATTCAGTAAAATAACTGAAGTTAATAAATTACAAACGTTACAGTACAGTATACAAATTTCAATTAAATGCACAAGTCTTGAAGATTAGAGACTGAGTTATGTAAACTCCTGCCTTTTCTGAACATGACACTATGGAAATGTTAATGCTTTTAAACTAAGCAACCTGAACTAAAAATGCTCTTTTGTTAACATTTTATTTTTGACCAGACACTTCATGAAATATAAAAGACCATTGCAAATGGTTCCTTTTAAACTGATGCATAAGATATGTGGTTTTGTAAAATGCACAGGATTTCAGGCTCCAGAAAAAGAATAAGAAGTCTGTTCTGACTGAATACAGGAATGGCAGACTGGGTGTAGAATTTCTGTTTGTACCACACAAACTATTTGGAATTTGATTTATGTTTTAGAACACAGCGGCTTGCTTTAAATATTAATATGGGGGGTTGAAAAGAGTTTCAGTGTTTGCTCAGGCATCCATTAAAGAGTCAAAATAACTGGCAATTGTGATTTTTCTTTAAACTGTTGAGAAATGTCAGGAAGAGTAGGGTATCTGTTTTTGTTTATTTAGGCATCTCTTCCTTTCCTGTTGTTTATAGTGAATAATGAAATATCTGTTTCACTGCTCACAAATCTGCTTCACACAAATATCACTGGATTTTGAAAAAATGTATTGAAAGGTATAGGATAAATTCAGATGCTTTTTATGAGCACATTTGCCAGTAAATAATATCAGGTACTGGCATTTTTATTGTGATCTGAAACTAAAATGATAAATTCTTCTCTTTGTTACTTTTAAGTCATTAATCAAAATAATAAACAACTTACAATATTTAGTTGTTTCCTTTTGGAAATTGGTAGACAATTGTATTGTCATTAACTTTTGGCAGTGTGATTTCTGGTGACCATAAACATCTTGGAGATATTAAACACGCTTTTGGAATTGATTCTTTTTTTTTAATATCCCATTTTTTTAATCTTTAAAATGTGCTATTTTCTCTATAAAACAAAACGGTTTGCTGCACAGTTAGATTTTATCACTGGCTACTGTCTCTTTTTATAGTTTCCCAAGAAAATATTACTATTTATCAAAATGTTAAGTCAGCATAAAAGCAATTCAGCTGGCTTGACACGCTATTATATTTCTAATATAATATTCCTTTCTTTTTAAATTAAAAAAAAATCATCTTTCTTCAACCTATTTTCTCTCTCACACACACTCACCCACACATAGACATGTACAAACAAATGTATTGATCAGGAGACCACAAGTGATCATTTCTGAAGTATTTTCAGAGCAAAGATAAACCTGCAGGCTCTCTTCTTCCAGGACCAGTGGTGGTATTCAGCCAGTTCGCAACCGGTAACAAGAATTTGGTGTGGGACACCGAACTGGTAGTAAGTTCTGGCTGGCCACGCCCCCCACTGGGTCGCCCTCCTGCCCGATGCTCTCTCACCCCGTCCGCCTGCCTGACATTCCCCGCCTGCCTACCTGACATTCCCCGCTCGCCTGCCTGACATTCGCATAAGGTATTTCTTTTTTTCCCCTCCTGACAATCAGCCGTAGATAAGATCAGCTGTGCTGGGATTCCCCTTGCTGAGGCCCAGGAAGGCAAAAAATGGAGGGAGGAGCCCAGTCCTCCATTTTTTGCCTTCCAGAGCCCCTGAGGAGCCTTAGGGAAGCAAAAACGCCCCCCCAAGAGGCTTCTCTGAGGCTAGGAAGCTCCCAAAATGGAGCTTGGAGGAGTGCTGCATGCTCCTCCCATGCTCTGTTTTTTTTCTTCCTGAGCCTCAGGGGAGCCTTTACAGAAGCAAAAACACCCCCCCCCCCAGAGGCTCCTCTGTGGCTAAGAAGCTCCCAAAAATGGGTGGGGACTGCAGAAAAGAAAGGCCACGCCTACCCAGTCACATGGTTCATGCCCACCAAGCCATGCCCACAGAACTGGTAGTAAAAGTTTTTGAATACCACCACTGTCCAGGACCATTATTGAATGAACAGAGAAAATGAGACACTGCTTCATTTTTAAAGGAATGGCAGTAGAACAACACAGTGCTGTTTTCATATTTTGAATGTGAAACCATATTGTCACTGTAGGTGCAGTGCATATGAGACTTATTTTCCAAACAGAGTAGCATACATTCTTTATATGAACTGCATTGGTAGATACTGAAATAAGCTGTTAAAAGTGTTAAATCATTCTAGTCTGTGTCTTCCAGCTGTGCAACATCACAAAACATCACTGTTGTTCTTTTGCAGCATGGGGTCCAGTAAACTTACTTTTCAGATAAACTTTATTGAAATAATTTATACACATGCCTATTTCTTTATTGAACATCTAAGTAGCAAACAATGATTTTTTTAAAAAAGTAAATCATTCAGAATAATTTGAAAGAAATTAAAACAACTGTCAATATACCATGTTCTGAGGGTTCAAATAAATAGATAACAAACAGATAAAATCCAGAAAAATAACCAGCAGGGCTCACATTGGACAGGACAGAAATCAAATAATTTATTTCTACTCTATAATAGGCTTTGTTGAGATAAATGCTAGAAATGTGTTCTTTAAATTAACTACATATATTTGTTTAGATTGGATTCAAACATTTTTGTTTGACTGTTGGGCATATTTGAAACAAGGACATGCTTATTTATGTATTAGTTTTTTAAAATCCCACTGTAATATTTTATAAGTATCTCAAGACAGCAATATACCTAATACCTCTTCCTCATCCTAATTTTCTCCACAACAACAATCCTGTGATTGTGTTTTGCTGAGAGACAGCACGACTGACCCAAAATCACTCAGTTGGCCTGTGTGTGTGGTCACAAAGTTCACTAATGTGAAGACTTGTCTGTTTGCCAAAAGGCTGCCAAATTAGACAGAGCCAATGATAAAACAGCAGTTTTTCAAAAGGGAGATGCATGTAGGTACATATTCATTGAAAACTCACATTCAACTGGACCATAATTTTCTAGAAATCAGAACAGTATTCCAATCATTTTTTTTTGTTTTGGAAAGATATTATTAATCTCTGTATGCTCTGTATTTGTTTTGGAAATCATTATAGTATGGAAACATTGTAATATACTGTATAACATAATTTTTTGGCAAAGTTAGGAAATAATAGGAAATATAAGCTGGATATGAGACTTTATGATGCTTGGTGGACATGTAAAAGAGCTAAAAATGGATTCAAATATATACATTGATAAAGAGAATTTTAAAGATTAATATTCAATTGAAGCCAGAACTTTTCTTTTTTATATATATTGATATTTATTTCAATATGAGATTATTGCTATATGTACAAAGAGGGAAAGATTTGGCATCACCCACCATAGTGGAATGGTTGATGAAATTGACAAGACATGCTGAGATAGACAAACTTAGATAATTATTTGATTGGAGGAAGGAAAATATCCTACATTTATGAGTGATTGGAAACATCTTATAGACTTTTTGAATAAAAATGAAAAAAATAAACTTGTGATTTATGGTTTTGATTAGACAGGATAGATTCATTTTAAAATGCTATTGTTTCAATGTTGGCCTTATTCAATTGGTCTCAGAATGCTGAAGGTCAGAGATAGTTCAGAGCAGGGGTTGCCAACCTTTTGGACCTCAGGGACCACCAAACTCATAATTTTAAATCCCGCAGACTGAATTTTGACTTACGGTGACTGATGGTGGCTTACTACCGTTGGTGGGAGAGAAAGATCTCTCTCTCTCTCTCTCTCTCTACACACACACACACAAAAAGAGAGAGAGGGAGAGGGAGGGAGGGAGGGAGGTCCCTCACACCCCCACAGGCAGTCACATTCCTAACCTTTTCAACTCCGTTCTTAGGGGGAGAAAGAGAGAGAGATGGTTTTCTGTGATTCCAAATAAAGAATGATCAATCAGTAGGAAAAGGGGGTGGGGGATTTTCCTGCAGACTTTTGGAGGGATTTTTCCAGGGTCTTTATCTGCAGAGGCCCTGGGAAAATCCAAAAAAAACTGTGCAGGAAAATTCCTCACCCCATTTTCCCACTGTTTCTAGCTTGGTTCTCAGGAGGAGGAAGGGAGAGAGAGACTTTTGGCTTCATGCAAGGAAAAGCAGCAGAACTCTTTCTATCTCTCCCCCAAACTCCCGCCAGAAATGAGTCTTTGCCGTCGCAGCCTCTTGGAGCAGGATGCCTTGCAAGGTTCAAAAGACTCATTTCTGGTGGAGTTTGGGGGAGAGGAAGAAAGATTTTTGCTGCTTTCCTTGCATGCAGTCAAAAGCAGAAGAAAGAAATGGAAAGAAGCAGCCCTGTGGCCAGGTGAGGCATGTAGGGCAAGTGGGGAAGTACCCCCCCTCCGCCCTTTTCCTCCTCCCCTCACTACCTCAATTTTTTTTGCAATGCAAGCAACACAAGCCTTGTGTTCCCATGGGCCATTTGGGCATTGCAGCCTTGATTAATTGCTTTGGGGGGTGCTTTGGGGGTGAAATTTCTCTGTGGACCACCAAAATTTTCTCGTGGTTGGCGACCACTGGTTCAGAGCATCCTAAGTGCTGATTGCCAGGGCTATGGCAAGTCCATCCAGGCATCTGATCATTACAAAAACATTTCTGGAAATCAAAGAGATCTATTCTGTGTCGTGTTGTTTTGGAGTTCAAAAGAACTAGATCAGATCTCAAACCTGCAAAGCTGGAACTGTATAAGACATAATATAAAGTTTTTTTTTGTATGAAGGATATTTTCCTTCATTAACAACTGAATATGTGAAATGCATAAATTAAGCGCATAGGAGAGGGGTTTGCATGTGTATTCCTCTTTTAAACCACGTACAGGTAGTCCTTGAGTTACAACCACAATGGAGTCCGAAATTTATGTTGCTAGGTGAAACATTTGTTAAGTGAGTTTGCCCCATTTTAAATGACTTTTCTTGCCACAGTTGTTAAGTGAATCATTACATTTATTAAATTAGTAACATGTTGTTAAGTGAATCTGGATTCTCCATTGACTTCGCTTGTCCGAAAGTCACAAAAGCTGACCACGTGTTCCCTGGGACACTGCAACCATCATGAATATGAACCACTTGCCAAGCATCTGAATTTTGGTTATGTGACCATGGGGATGCCACAATGGCCGTAGATGTGAAAAACTGTCATAAATCACTTTTTTCAGTGCTGTTGTAACTTTGAGCGGTCACTAAATGAACTGTTGTAAGTTGAGGACTATCTGTATTCAACATCCTAAGCTAAAATAGCTCTTAGCAGGACTTAGAATATGGAACCCATTGCTGTTCAGAAGCTCAGTCATCTCAAAGCATCTGCTAAAAATAAAACTGTAATGTTTATTTTATTCTTGGATTCTTAAATAGCTTATTATTTCATTACTGACCAATAGGTCTCTTCTTGCCGTTCTCTCCAGCTGCTCCCTCTTTCTTTCTCCAAAAACGATGTTTTTATTTAGAGCTAAGTTATGCAATATTCACTGTGCAATTCAACTTCTAGGTTTTTATCTGAATCCAATGTAAATAGTCTGATTGAGTAGGACTGCAGCACAGACAGGGAGGGAAAATTAATTTAAACACTTGGTGACAATGTATTTTTCTTATTTAAAAAAGGCTTTCCACTGCACCTAAGTGTGCAATTTTCTAAACTAGGACAGGGTAGCAAGACTGGGCTACTCTCTTTATCCCCTACATGATGCTGTCTTGTGGCACTCTGCACTTATTCCAAAGTAAATAAAGATGAAAGTGGAATGATACAAAATCCATATGATAGTTCAGGTATCTGATTTAGATGAAGAATATCTTGCACTTAGAGGGAAGATATCTGAATTAATGAGATTCACCTATTTGTTATTAGTGACAGATGTTATATTGAAAAATTAACATGAATTTAATATTCAATATGAAAAAACCGCCTCCCGGCCTTAGAGATGCAGCTTCTACCAATTCTTTTGAGGGTAGATAGGTTTAAGGTTCCAGTTAGAATGATAACATACACAGGGATCTGTGTATCTGCTATTATAATTGAGAAACTTATTTGTTTTCTATTGAGATTTAATTGAATAAAAAGTATTTCTATCTCATCTACTGTCATACTTTGGAACTGTCCTAACAATCAAAGCAATAAGTTTATTAGAAACAGACGAACAGAATGTAGTTCCTGCTGCAACTAAAGAATACTCTCCGGTTACTAGAATAATTTTGACATCTGGCGTTTCTCAGAAACCTGGGACACAGAGTATTTTTATCACTGGCTGCTGACTTACTTGTTTTGTGTAGCACCAGTGTTGGCATTTGTATGGATGAACCCTTGCTTGTTTTGCCACAAGCACAAAATGTATAATATTGTAATCGGATTTAAAACTCATGCCAGTAAGGATGAGTGGATTATAAAATCTGGCAATTTGGTGAAAAGAATGATATTTTGGGGAATTCAGCACCTAAAATTCACATGATCAACACAGACATATGGAGGAACAGAAAATAATTTGATGGCACCAAATCTGTAAATAACATCCTTCATTTAAAATAATGTGGCCGTTATAGAATTAATACAACTTTTACAAGAAAATTTTAGTTTCATAATTATGGAAATATTTTCTTTTTTAGAAAGCTGTTTTTCTAAAGTCTGTGTGCATTAATTATCAAATGAAAGGGAGATTTGTACTCCCTTTCTCAGTTTAGCAATGTTACAAAAAAATATGAAGCAAAGCACAAGTATCCATGATGTGTATCTAATTTTTCCCCTCATAGACAAAGCTTTCCCATTTGCTGCATGTTTTAGCCAAATATAGATTATTAGGCTTTTTTTCAATGTTTCTATTCCACCACAGACTTTAGAATGGCATGTCTGAAGATAATTAGGAAGAATCCCATCCAGATATTTGCCAGACCTGTCAAATTTAATGTCATAAATAGAAGCAATTCAAGAATTCTCATCTGTTCAAGACTGTGTTGGGGAAAATCCGTTGTCTCTCTTTGCAATAGCATTCTGTAGTTGTTTCCTGTTTGCATCTTTCAAAGTGATTTTTGGAAATAGAACTTTTAATTTAATTTAATAATTCCATAAATTTCAAATACACAGCACATTGTTCCATCAAAGTGTTTGCTAAGATACAATACTTTTTCTGAGTTCCAAAGAATTAGCATTATGTAACCAAATAGGTTTTATCTATTTTCCCACCTTCCTTCTCTTGGCCTCTTAGCCTGAAGACAAAGTTGGATGAAATGATCACGTAGTACAGGATTTATTTTGCCATATTCCTATTTTATATACTGGAAGAAAGGCAGTCTAATTCTGATATATGGACAGCACAATCTTAACCATCATCTTGTAATTCAAGGAGAAACAATCAAGTCTATGACTAGATGAGAGAAATGGTTGTAAAGACTGGTAGATGGGAACTAACTACTTAAGCATGAGTTCATCACTTCAAGATTAATAGAATTAAAAGAATTAACAAAGAATTAAAATATTATGTTACTATGGACAATTGCTACTTGGAGATAGTTTTTGAGCCGTATATAAAACACACCATAACATGATTAGTTATGCTGCTAATCATTAGGCATACAATTTATGCTTTGTAAAATCAGAAAAAAGATAATATAAATCTGAACTATATAATAGTGGTAGCTAGTAAGATTAGTCACAATCTCATTCAGTTATGAAATCTATTTGCCTATTCTATAACCGTGAAATAAAATGACCTGCCAATATCAAAAGCCTGGGAGAATGCGGGTAGAATCTGAACCAAAAAACACTTTGAATATGTAGAAAGTAAACAAAGTTGTGTGGCCTCTAAATTGCATAAACAAACAAACCTTTACCCAAATTACTTTAGCTAGAAAACCTTTAGCTAGTGGAAATTTAGCTAAAGTATAATAATTTTAGGTGTATATGTGCTTCCTATTAATGTAAATAAGCTAAATTAAAATATATATTTGAAATATATTTAGTGCATTTATGTCCAAGTCTAAAGTGGGGAAAGTTTCTATTAACAGTTCAGAAAAAAATTTTTTTTTTCAAAAAGAGTTACATTCCATATATAACTGCCTGCAAATGAACACAAGAAACAGGCATAAACAGATAAGCATAATTCAAGTTTGGTAATTTATTTGAAGGAAATGTTTTGCATGTGGAATGCATTATATATAAGTACAGAGTATTATTTCATAAAAATTACAAATAAATGAAATGTAAATATATGCACAGGTAAAGATGTTATCAGCTACCATGATCTCTTTTTCACACGTCATCAAAGTGTTCCTTTTCTGTCCTATTTCTGTCCAAGTTGGGAAAGCTAAATATAAAAAAAAGAATAAAATGAGTTTGCAGATTACTTTCCAATAGGACACTTTACTAAACCCCAGTGCTTTATTGGGAACAAACAGAAATGATTAAAATTCAAGACAACTGATTTTTCTCATGGGTAAATATCCTTCCCTATGGGAAGAAAAAGCATGAGAAAAGTACTTACACAAAATGTAAGAGTTTCCTTTTTCATTCCTTTACTCAATGGTGCATCCAGGCAGCAAAATCTATTCTACGTTTTCCTGCTCTAGTCCTTTATCCCAATCTAACACTTTCTATTTTTTTCCATCCGGTCAAACTCCCTGGGACAAACCTTTATTTCCAGGACTTATCAGGTATATACTGCATCCATGCATGCATCCATGGTATGCATTCTATGATTCTGTCAAATCCTATGGGATGCCTCTTGAATATAGGTAAAAAAAAACACACAAGCAAGGGCTGCTCCACCGAACAATTAAATAGTATATGAAAAAATTATACCACATTTTATGTGTTTGCAAATGAATTCTGAATCTCCATATAAATGAATTACCGCACTATGATACTAGTCTATGCAGATTTAGTATACCTAAAAAATAACAGGTTCAGCAATATTAAGCAAATTGAACAGTTAAACATTTTCAGCATCAGAAGAAAAAATATTATACTCTTCTTATTGATTTATATGTACTACATGTGTGGTAAGGTCACTTTGAAAAATTCATCAGAATTAAGATTTAGATATACTAAGGTGCTTCACTTTGGCAGGGACTTTCCCTATTGCACTGAATGCACAGACTGCTGTACTGAAAGCAAACAGAAGCAGTATGAGACTTTTGTGCTGCATGTCTGGTTTCCTGAATAGGTATAATTACTATAATTATTATTATAAACTTTTATTCATTAAACATGAAACTCAGTCAACTGAACATTTAAAAACATATCACAAATATTATTGACTGGCACTAATGTTGTTGTTGTGTAGCACTGTCACATTAACCAGGAGATCACAATACTATTGCAGAGTAGTAGTTTGGCTGACAAGGCACTAGCTCTGCTGTAGAAAATGCTCGTGCACTTCCCATGATGTATCACAAAAGGACGAGCTGACTTTGTACCAGATAGAAAGACAAGTGGCTCTTCCTGCAGCAGCATCCAAGGCTCCCTCCCTCCTGGACCTACCTCGCCAACAAGTGCTGCAACTGGGAAGATTCAGAGGACAGGTATCTGACTGCTTGCACAGAGTACCAGCTCATCCCGCCACCCCTGAAGTTGTACCTGTTTCATCTACTCATAATAGAACATGCTTTTGAACTGGTAGGTGGAGAGAAGCTGAGGTGAGCGGCAAGAGCTCACCCTGACTCACAATGTTAAGACTTGAATCACTGGAGCAGAGACAATCTCTAGCACCATTAAGCCATTGGGCCTCTTCCTGAACAGATTCTCATAAGAGACTAATTACTGATTTGAACACAATGACACATGGGCCTATAATAAAATAGGAATATGCCTCTTGCTTCCTTTATATCAGTGCTGAGCACCTTGTTAAGTCAATCTGGAATCTTCTAGGAATGAGTCTAATATAAAACATACTAACTGCTAGAATACATTCACTAACGTATTTTATATGACTGCATATTAATGTATTTTAAAATTATGTTTTAATTTAAATCTTACCTGTTTTAAAAACTGTGCAGCATTGAAGAGTTCACTGCAGCCATATAAGACATGTTTACCTTGTTTGCCCTATGAAAAACAATTTCATTAAAATAATGTTAATTACTTTAAACTAAAAGAGAATGAGATACAATATCAATTCAGCAACTTCAGCAAACAGGCTATTGAAGAACCACAGTGCAGATATAATCTGTAATTTCATTTGTTTTAGTCACAATAAGCAATAAGGCATTATTTATGGGGGTAGGGGGTTAAGTTAATGTATCCATGTGAAAGAAGTATGTCTACTTGTTATACAGCATATAGCTCATCACATCATCCACAGTATTATCAGACAACACATGAATAACATAAAATGTAAAGCAGAAATAATTGAGATGTCTAGAAACTTATAATTCATTAAACACTTGGATAAATGAAGAGATAAATTTTAGCAGAGAGTAATATGTTTTCAGAGGGGAATGAATAGTGGAATGCTTTGGGGGAATTTTCTGAGCCTATTGTAATTGTAATTTTAATTACAATTCAGTTAAATGCAAAAACATTTAAAGCAATTAAAGAGTGGCTGAATTTGAACTCTATGCTAGGAATTGGAATTTAAAAATGAACACTAATAAAGTCTTTGGCGTCTTTGAAAATACTCCCTCTGAGAGCCTGTAGTTTACTATATTGGTTTATATTATCAATACAATAACTTATATTGCATCAATACAATTATTATACATATTATGAAATTATAACATGGTTATTATCAAAGGTGCAATCATAAAAATTATCATGAACATTACATTATCTTTATAACAATAATGATGAAATCAAACTTGGACATTAATGAAATACAAAAATTGGAAAAAAAAACTAATTTGCTTAATATTTTAGCCTTGATAAACAATAAGGGTGGATAAAGCAAGAAATGATAATTATATGGGCAGTTTTATTTGTATATTTGCAGATTACTACTTAATAATAGGAACATATATTACTTATATTCCAGACCACAGTAAAACCACAATGGAATGTTTTGCTGGAAAAGGATGATATTAGTCTGTAACTCAAAGTCTGTAACTCAAAGTTGCTTTTTCAAGAGATAACTGGACTTTCTGGTTTTTCTTTGAAGATATTTCACTTCTCATGCAAGAAGCTTCTTCTCTTGGAGAACTGAAGAAGCTTCTTGGATGAGAAGCGAAATGTTTTCAAACAAAAATCAGAATGTCCAGTTGCCCCTTGAAAAAACACCTTTGGGACAACCTGGATCTGGATGACTGAGAATCTCCATAGACGTAGATGATATTTTAAAAAGTCTGTAAACTCTATAATTAGCCACTCCATTATTTCTATTAATATGGACTTTTAAATTTTTGTTCAGTTCAATAAAGGGAAAAGCTCTGTGCATATTCTTCCCATCTTCTGTTGAAAAGAACAGAGCTTCGAGCAACCCACCTATTATTGGAGATACTGTAATATATCAAGGAAAAGAAAAAACAGAAATGTAGCCCTAAGCAACCATCTGAAGAAAAGGCATGTACATACCTTTATGTAATCAGCAAGGTTTTGGTATTCGATATAATTGCCACCTCCAACTACAAATACAATTGCCTAAGATTCAAATGAAAAAAAAACATTTATCATAGGTATTAGTACACCCTAGAGTTTATTTATTATTTATTTATTTTATTTATTTCTCCCAAAGGACTCAGAGCGGTGAACAGCCAACTAAAATATATATAAATTACAGATATAAATACAATTAAAAAAGAATTAAATTATGGGCTGCCAATTAAAAATTTAAAACCCCCGATTAAAATAAGCTAAAACTTTCATACCCCAACCAATCAAATCTAAAACCCCTTATTTAAAATCCCATTTGAAGTCAGCTCAGGCCGGCCTGCTCAAAGAGCCAGGTTTTCAGGTCACGTCTGAACGCCCTCAGGTCAGTGGTTGTTCGTAGCCCCGGGGGCAGCCCGTTCCAAAGGGCGGGTGCCCCCACAAAGAAGGCCCTATACCTCGGGGTCACCAGGCGGCACATAGATGCCGTCAGGACCTGAAGGAGACCCTCTCTGTGGGAGCGCACCGGTCGGTGGAAGACTACTGGCAGAATGCGGTTTTGTAAGTATCCTGGTCCGATGCCATGGAGCGCTTTGAAGGCCAAAACCAATACTTTAAAGCGAACCCGGAAGGCCACCGGCAACCAATGCAGCTCGCGCAGGAGAGGTGTCACATGGGAGTATCTCAACGCTCCCATAACCACCCGCACGGCCGCATTTTGTACCAGTTGGAGCCTCCGGGTGCTCCCCGCAGGGAGCCCCATGTAGAGGGCATTATAGTAGTCCAGGCGGGAGGTGACCAGGGCATGGGTGACCGTGCGTAATCAAAAAAAGATTAGAATATATGCAAGGCGCAAAATAGTTCATTCTAGCCTAATGGAAGAAAGGATTTTGATATCTGGATAAAATTCAAGCTAGTAGAGAAGAGATGATTATTTATTTGGTAGTAACACTAAGGTAGTTTTTCATAATGATAAGTGTGAATGACCTTGAGAGACAGCAGAAAAAGCCCAGAGGGGATAATTGGCATATAAAAGATGTCTCAGCCCAAAGAAAGGGGGATGGCATTTCAGAAAGGGACCCTTCCTAGTTTTCTGAAGACAAAAAGGAAAGGAGGGGAGAAATACTTTTAGTTTTGTAAGATTTTGTTAATGTAATCTTACAATAAAGATAGAACTAGCATACCCTTGGATGTGCTGCTTCTCTAGACTACCCTGCAGGGCTAACACTTTTGTGAGACAACTTTCAACTATATTTCAAATTAAAAGTCTTATACTTCATTAAGTCTTAAAACCCCTCAATGAGCAGCAGGCAATGACAAAATGTTATTTTTGGCTTCTATCTTCAGCTTTTGGTAACTTCCTGATTATCTACACATAGATATTATAGTAGAACTTGGTTGAAGTGAAGAGAAATGCATAAAGCTGCACTTTGAATGTTTTAAGGGAGGGTCATCAATTTCTTTGGAAAATAATGGTGTTATTTTTGGTAATTATTATTTGTACTACTCATTAGATATACCTGTTCATAACCACATTGCTAATGGTAAGTGAGTCTTAAGAAAATAAATTTAAGAACAGAGTATTATTGTTAAGATTTTGTCATGAAATCCTTACAAGTTAAGGAAAGAAAAAAGATTACTCAACTTTTTGAAGTTAGAAGGATTATACATTTTTAGGTAACTAACAAAACTGTAATCAAACTAATAATTTCAAATAATGGGATTTGATTTTTCTCTTAAAAATAACTAACAGTTATTACATTTTATTCCTGTAAGCTACCTAGAGAGTAGTTGGGGGGCCAGATAAATTTTCTTAAATAAATACTTAAAGCCAATTTTTGTCACCAATTGTGTGAAAAAAAAAAAAACATGAAGAAATCTTACCTCCTGAAATGGATTTTTGTTTCGTGGAACTGAGCTGTGATTTAAACCAAACCAAACAAGGCATTTATAAACAAAAATGAAAAATAACCAAATCGTACTAAGCACAAAATCTTCAGTTCCCCTAAGATTCCTTAGTAGGCCCAACTTTTAAAAAATCACTAATAATTAATAGGAAGCTGAAATTCTTCAAAGGAAACTGCTAGCATTCAGCATTATGTAGACCTCACAATGAAAGGTCAGAGAACATCCTAGGGACTTTTTTGTTGATGTGATTTTTTTGACATGCGCATGTCTTAGCATGATACTGCATTCCAAATGTGCTACCCCACTCCCCAGTAGATTATTTACCCCAGTTTTACCAGACAATTTTTTTTATCTATCTGTAAACATTCTTCATTGGTTTCTTCCTTTATGCCACTTTCTAAATATATACTAAGTTTAAATTAACTGCTCTTGGTCAAGTTCTCTCACATTAAAAATAGTAATTTCTTAGAATATTTTCTTAGAGGGTGCCTTTGACTCAAGTGTATTCCTAGTCATTGCCTGAACAAGTTTGTGCAGTTTTCTTGGTAGCATTTTTGGATGTGGTTTGCCATTGCTTGCTTCGGGCTGAGAGAGAATGACTGGCCCAGGGTCACACAGCTGTCTTTCTGCCTATATGGGTAGTCCTCAATTTACAATCACAATTGAGCTCAACATTTCTGTTGCAAAGTGAGACATTTGTTAAATGAATTTTGCCCCATTTTACAACCTTTCTTGTCACAGTTGTTAAGTGAATCACTGCAGTTGTTAAAGATGACTGTTAAGTGAATCTGACTTTCCCATTGACTTTGCTTGTCAGAATAAAAAGTGATTACAATACCCTGCCACACTGCAATTGTCATAAATATGAGTTGCCAAGTGTCTGAATTTTGATCATGTGATCTTGGGGATGCTGTGTGAAAAATGGTCCCAAGTCACTTTTTTCAGTGCCGCTGTTAACTTCGAATGGTCACTAAGTGAACTGTTGTAAATTGAGGATTACCTGTAGTATATTTCATAGGCGTTTTTTGGATATTTAGCAAACTGTTCAACAAGAGCAGTAACTAAAAGAACAAATAAGTAAACCAAATAATAGTTATTCAAATATTTAATATAAACTGTGAAATGAAATATCACATTTTATGTTATTGCATATTTTTACACTAATTACTGTCTGCCCATTGCCATTTTTCAAACCTTAAGTAACTTAGCATCAAACTCACCTGTCACTTCCTCGCAACATTTTAGGGTCGAAATATCTATAGTCATCTGTCTCCTATTAAAAGAGAAAATTGGTTGGAACACATTTTCATTATCTTATTTTTTATTTCCCAATATTGAATTTATTTCCCAATATTCATTGAAATATTTTGAAAATATTAAGCAGTCAAACGACTAAAATATCTATTGTAGCTGCCACTCAAGGTGAGATGTGACATTCATAGTTGCTAAATCTTTCAAAACATACTATTCATATATTTATTTGAAGCAATATAAAATGATACATAGACCTAGTTTTCAAGCTTCACGTAACTGCATTTCCCCAAAGTACATTTTGTACTCATCTATTGTATTTTGAAAATATATTTCTAACTAATGCTCAAATAATACAGCAATCAAAATCTTTCTTCTTTCATTCTATATTTAAAACAAAATGAAGTTTGTTTATAAAGTGTGAGATATTAGGACACTTTTGGATTTAACGTTGTTATATAAAAATATTTCCCTTCTTTTTTTAAAAAATATCACTGATCACCACAATGCATTTTTCTGCTTCTATGCTCAGTATTTTCCAAAGCAAGAAAAAAAAGAAATAGATAATTTTGTTTATGGCCTTTTAAGAAGAATATATTAATTCTACCACATTCTATATTTTAAAAAAATTGTAAGGTGCATGACAAGCCAAATGATCTTTGGGGGATTCACCTTTGATTTCAAAACTTACATCTATAGTGCACTCCAATGCCTGTAGGCATTACTGAACATTACAAAATTCTATCTGATATCTAAATAATTCAACCACCTTGGATAGATTTTGGTATCTTTAAAATCTGAACAAAACAACCAAGACGAGAATTGAAATTATTCTGGAAAACAATGGATTGCTGAAGATTACCTTTTAGTTAGCATTTTGCATCTGTTAACTCTGTGACAGTCTGAAGTGATTCAGATAGGAACTTCCATGATTTTTTTCCTATTGTATTACATGGATAGTATTTCAAAGAGCACCATAATTTTTGAGCACTGTAATTTTTCATTATCTATACTTACAGGATTTGACTTCATCTCCATAAGGTTATCTAAAATTCGGGTCGCTGGAAGATTCTAGAAAAAAAGTTGCAAGTAGTTCAAAACAGTAATACATACTCAGATCATTATTCAATTCTATAATCATTAGATAATTCTTTTTGAATCATCATGCAGTTTGAATACAATTCCCTCATGCTTGCTCCCCTAAAAAAAGCATTTGACCACTTCAGACTTTATGACAGAATAAATGTAGCAGATAATGGAGATGTACTCTTATGTATTTTTTTAAAAGGGCATTGCTTTTTAAAATTTTGGTGGGTAATACTGATATTAATAAATGTATACAATTTTGCAATATCCTGCATTATTAATGAAGCAGATATATAACGTAGGACAAATTAAAAAATACTTTTTAAAATGAAATACATAATTCAAGTATGCTATTTACCACTAAATATATGTAACAATAGCCACATATTTCTAATCTTTCTTTATGGATGCAGCCGGCTATGCTTCAACAAATGCAACTTCAATTTTATGATTATTGATTTAGCCTTTTGTGAGTCACAGGTACTTATAAAACCAAAGCACATCTTGTAATCTGTAGGAAGTATTTGTTTCTTGCATGGATAAAATATGTATAATCACTAAGTGATATGCTGCTTCTAATTTAAAGATAGGATAATACTACTTTGCTTCTCTTTCCCCCCACATCTTTTAAAATATGAAGTTGCATTAGTTTTAATGAAGACAATTTCTGGAATATTGAGAAATCTGCTGTTACTCTGCTTTGATATTCTGCATGCTGTCAAAATAGCAGCAAAATGAAAAAGTAAACATCTTGAGTTACATAATTTGGATAACATTTCTTAATGGAAAACGTATTCCCTTTTTAATTTTCTTTATAAAGATTTTAAATTGTTTTCTAATAGTTCTAATACTATTACAACCTGGTTATTTTAATCAAATCACCCAGGCATTTTGTGATAATATTAAAACATTATTTCAAGAAACTCTTTATATGTGTTAGAAGCAATATAAACTAGAGAAGCAGAATTATGTAACAAGAAAAAATCAGGACATGCCAAAAGCTCAGCTGGATGAAATAATAGTGAATGAAACTTCTCTAGAAATTTTTTTGGAGTTTATGAAAATGCAATTAAATTACCATACATTAATATCCATATTATTTCAGAGAGCCAGAGAATGTCACACAAAGCACAGAACTAAAATGGAACCTTTCCATACAGGGGTAATTCAGTTCAGTTCTGATCAAGTCAATTTAATTCTATTCACTTTTTTAAGCATGCTAGATATTGTAGCCTAACTGGGACACATGCAATTTATGAAACGCTAGTGTTTATCCCTGTTTCTCCCAGTCTGAGAAGTCGGTAGTCTTGGGTATACGTTCATTCAAAAATAATGAATATACTTAATATAAAAACATACCTGCTGCTTCAGTACTAAATTTTTGACTCCTTCCATCACAAACTGGGATCCAGTATTCATAACGCGTGAGAAAAGACTGAAACAAAATGCACATAATATTTTGGTTTGTGTCCACATACTTAAGTAGCCAACCTTTAGTACTGAATCTGCATGTCAAAATGTATTGCTGTTATTTATTTTTTAATTGATTTTGCAATATTTGTAAATTGCTCAAATCAACAAAACAATGAGCAATTAATAGATAAAAATAAAACAGCATGCCAGTAACAAAATAATGAAAAACAGTAGTATCAATGCATATCCAAGATGAACATCCACCATCAAAGTGGGTCAAAGACTAATTGAAAAACCCTGTTTTAATCAACTTACAAAATTCTAATAGGGAATTTGAGAATTTTCCCTGTTTCAGAGGAAAGACCGTCTCAAAATAGGGACCTGCTACAGGGAAGGCCTGCTACACAGCTCACTCCCAAGTGCCTACCATATGGGATTCTCAGCAGATCTTAAGAAGTTTAGACTGGGTGGGCTAACTTAATGTTGGCAAGGTGGTATCTAATGTATCCCAGTGCTTTACCAACTAGGATTTTATAGATGGCAATCAATTCTTTGAAATGGGCCTGAAAGCCTGCAGGTAGTGTGGTGACTTTAGATTTATTTTGCAGTGGAAGGACTGTCCTGCTGAGAGCTTGGCTGTAGCATTCTAGAAATTTGCTGCACCCAACTTGTTTCCAAATGTATGTAAGAATGTCTTGATGTAGTCCAGTTGTGTGGCAATCATATTAATATTTTCTATTATCCAAGTATGGATATAAGAATATCAGTCAGCTTCTTTCCATTGTTTTGTTACATTTTTTTTCTTATTTAACCTGTGTGAGGAATGTTTTAGACTGAAACTACAACATAGGATGCTAAAAGCAACAAAACACATTTGGAACTCACCCCAATGACTTTGCTGCACTATTTCCATACATAGCTGGACCTGAAGCCATCTTGGCAAAAGCTCTGCAAAATGTAAAAAAATAATAATTTATATATCTGATTGGTTTTCAACAAATAATTACGAATAAATTGTTTATTAACAAAGCACTTCCTAGTCATTTTGAAGATAAAATTGCTTCTTTAACATAAATGACAATACTATCATAACTAATCACACAAACATGTTATAAAACTGTAATACATATTATTGAAATAATAAAGGGAGAGTTCCTGTAATAATACACATGGCAGATAAATTTATTTACATGGAACAGAGTTTCCCTATTTCAGATAAAGAAAACAGCAATCAAATCATTTTTGTTCACATATGACTCCACATTCTATCTGGAAATCATTTGTTAAATCATATATATTGTTACATATAAGGCTGGGAAGATTTGAAAAAGCTTATTATTATCTTATTTGCAGTTGAGTAAAAATATGCTCTAATAATAATGCAGCTCATCTATTCTACACATGCCCCAATAAATCAAGTAGACAATGAAGTCAAATTCTATTGATATACTATTGGATATGAAGGCTAGCAAGACTCCTGAATCTTTAGCAAATACAATGATAGACAAGAAATGCAAACTCTGTGGGAATATAGGGAGCTGTGGATGAGAAGAATTTATATTAATGCAAGGAACAGTATTATTATTGATTATATCTTTTTCTATGTATATGTTGCTCCACAGAATTGGGGAACACTTTAGGCAAACATGCATCATGATATGGGGAGGAAGAGAAGCGTTCTAGCAAGGATAAGAAACAATATTTCCAAAGTGTTGCATATATGAACATCATTTTATATATTTTATAAACAATGTGAATGAAGAATTAAAACTGTTCATTCATTACACAAGTCTTTTCCTAATAGGTAAAAGCAGTCACTGCTCTTATTTTGAGTACTATGAACATATGGCAATGAAACCATAGGTGGTTATTCTAACAATGACGCCTGAATTAAATGTATGTTGTGACATCATGGTACAAGCTCTGTTCTCCTACTTGTTCTGTGAAGTTCTGTGAAAGTACAACAGAGGCAGAGTTTGCATCTGAATATTGCAACCCATGTTTCATCACCTATCCTCCTTCCTCTCCTATTATTGGTAGTCCTCATACAAACAAATGGTCATTTGTTTAGTGACCATTCAACATTACAATGAGACTGAGAAAAGTGACTTATGACCATTTTCATGGAACATGGAAACTTAGAAGCATTGTATCCTATCTATGGTCATGTGATTAAAAATTGAATGCTTGGCAACTGGCATGTACTTATGATAGTTACATTGTCCTGGGGTCATGTGATATCTTTTGTCACGTTCTGATAAAACGGATCAATGTTAAGATTCACTTAACCATGTTACTAACTTAACAACTGCAGTGATTTACTTAACAAGAAAGTTAGTAAAATGAGATAAAACTCACTTAGCAACTGTTTCACTTAGCAACAGAATTTTTTGGCTCAATTGCAGTTTTAAGTTGAGAACTATCTGTATACCCCACTTTGGAGTGAAAATACCTCTCCTTACAGTCCTGGATGGATTCTAGGTTCAATCTGAAGCAAAATTCTGATCTAAATTTTAACAGTGTACTTCTTTCTAATATTATGAAAGCAAATGTTACTTACTTCCATTGTTTAATGTAGTTTAAAGGATTAAGGTTACATCCAGCATCAGTTAGTGCTTTTTTGTACTGTTCTAAATCTGCCTGGAATGAAATGGACATTTGAAATTTGTGATACTTTAAAATTTATTAATAATGAATACATTAATATGACAAGAAATAAATTAATATTCATCTTCCAATTGTATATAAATATAAAAAGAATGATCTATTACACATAAAGGCAAACCTATTAGTCTGCCCCCATCCAACCACTGCTGTGAAATTGCTAATCAAGAAAACAAGATCACTGCAACAAATGATTGAAAGTAGTTACTTTTGGTTTTTTTTGAAGAAGAGTCTATTTGAAAAAATGAAAAGAAGCACTCCTATAAAATGAAAATATTTTACTAAGCATTTTAGTATGTGTGATAGTCCACGATAATCTCATCATATCAGGCTAGTTGCCAGATTGGCTGGATGTGAAGAAAGTTACAGTCCAAAATATTTGGAGAACATCAGATTGAATAGAATATAAATCAACTTTCCCAAATTCAAATTTTGAGGATTAAGATATATTTACATTGCAGGTACTCCAAAGGCAAGAGTTGAAATTATGTAAATACAACTTGATCGGTACAATATAGAAGTTCAATAACAAAGATATACAAAGGATAGTATTTACAGACCTCAAAGTCAGAAAATATTACAGGTGGCACTCATTTAACAAATATAGATAACTGTAATAGATAATTATAACAGATATTATCTGCATAGTTTTCCTTAAATAGTATATCTGCATAAATAGTATAAACAGTATACCCTTAGTCTATCTGTTTATAAAACTCCTATATTTGTTTTATTTATTTAGTACAGAAAAGGGTGAAAAAGCTTTCCTCGAGGAAAAACTAGAGTATTTTATGACATCACTTAATGATAGAAATTCCAGCCCTATTTACTATTCTTAAATAAGTGGCATCTGTAATATTTTCTGAGTGTGAGATATGTAAACACTATTCTTTGTATTTCTTTTTTTTTACTGAAGTTCTATGTGTACCAATCAAATTGTATTTATAGTGATTTAACCTCTTGCCTTTGGAGAGCCTGAAAAACCAGGTTAGACTGGGATAGATTGTCATGGAGAAAATTGATCTGTGTATCTTGATGGCCTGTAATCAAACAATTAATCATTTGAGATTTTTATTAGTATTAATATTTCAAATGTGATTATAATGTAAAATTATAAACTATAGTTAGACAACACTAAGCTCTATTAAGCTCAATGGGATTTTTGTTTTTTAAAGATGTTCAGAAAAGCTAGCTTTTGTAGCTAACCTTTACAGTTTTTTGGCTGGCATAAAAACCTTTTATGTGTTCCCTGCAATCCACAGAATATTTTGATCTTTTAAACATGTTCACATAATAAATACTAAAATAGTTTACATACTGTTAAATCACTATGTGGCTATTTGACTATGACATAGAGTATTACGTGAATTCTATCATAATGGATATATAAGCCTAAACTTGAACACATATTTTTATTCAACAAATTATTATTTTTTAATGCAACACATAAACAATCCCTTATGTCTGCCTGGATCTATGTACTTTTCCATTGTTCACAGGTTTGAAACAAGGTAATTAGAGTGCAACAGGAAATGACTTAATGTTATTGGCCAAAAAACTAAACTATAAATTCACCTATGTTACTGACAAAAATAACATTAGGATTATCTATATGTATGTAGATGTTTGCTTCAAACATACCTCAGAAGGTAACTGTACAGAACTTATGAAATAGATAAGAAAGAGTCGCATCTTGTCTTCTGCAGTCCCCGCTGTTCAGAAAAAATGTTTGCTTTAAAAACTCTTCTTCTTTAAATTATCATAAAATACATTTCACTAAAAATCATCATAATAAAAAGTTTACCAATTCACTTTTGGCATTTGCACCCATAGGAAAAGTATTGACAAATTAGCAGTCATGACATAGAACAGGGGTTTTCAAACATGGCAACTTTAAGATTTGTGGACTCCCAGAATTCTTCCTACAGTCATGTTAGCTCAGGAATGCTGGGAATTGAAGTCCACAAGTCTTAAACTTGCCAAGTTTGAAGACCCTTGGCATAGAACAAGAGTCAATTTGGTAACTACTTATTCAGCATTTGCTCATCTTGAACCTGATTCTCCTGAGGTATTTGCTTCAGAGTGGAGATAATACTATCCCTCAATTTTCATAATGGATGGAGCAAGTGTGTGTGTGTGTGTGTGTGTGTAGTAACAATAACTGAAAAAGGCCTATTCATATAGCAAAATGGATAACAGGAAAAACAATAGGAAACAGGATCACCAGGAATAGGGCATATGCTGTGGCATGGCTATTAGGTATCACTTATTTCTACTGAAAATATAAGTAGTTGTACTCTTGATCAATACGCAAACCTGGTTTGCTAGAAACAATAGACCCCTACCCCCAAAAGTATTACATCTCTTGAAATAAACAAGTTGTACAAGTTGTAGGTGCTGACTTTTAGCATCAAACTGAGTCCTGTAATGTCTTAAACAAAATTAATGAGATTCCTGTTCAGAGGGACAGCTAAAAGGAACAGAAGATTTTTAATGTAATAGTCAAGATTGGAAATACAGTAGGTTACAAACAACAGTCTATAATGTTTACACTCTACAAACTTTCAAACTGAATTGTGACTCTATATAGTACAAGACCTTTGGTTCTTCTAGCTCTGCTATTTCACCAGTGACAGTAGTTTTTCAAGTTTTTAGGTAGAAATTCTTGTTGCTATACAAGCAAGTTAATTAACTCATCTTCAGAACATTAATTAACAGAAAGGAACTTTGCAATAAATCTAAATTACACACTTACCATCAGGATCAGAAATCATATCCAAAAGTGATTTATCCAAGGTGGACTTGCTCATAATTTTTTCTTCATATTCAAAATACACGTCTAGTTTCCGAGTCTGAATGAAAAGAAGTTGCCATTGGAAAGTGTTTTTGTATACGCACATAGCCACACACTCATTTCTACTAGAAAGTAAGAAATGTTTCCATATTTTTAATATATTTTCCCATAGTAAAAAACTAAAAACAATCACATAGTTTCTTTGAATAAGTAGTAAGGTTTATAGAATATATAGAATATATAAATATATAAACCGTTTCAATTCCTTCCCTCAACGACGCTATAGAACACTGCACACCAGAACAACTAGACACAAGAACAATTTTTCCCCGAAAGCCATCACTCTGCTAAACAAATAATTCCCTCAACACTGTTCAATTATTTACAAAGTATACACTATTACTGTTAATCTTCTCATCACTCCTTATCACCCATCTCCTCCCACATGTGACTGTAACTTTGTTGCTTGTATTCTGTTTCCTAGTATGATTTGATGTTGATTGTACCCTATGACTATCATTAAGTGTTGTACATTATGATTCTTGATTCTTAACAAATGTTCCTTCTTTATGTATATTGAGAGTATTTACACCAAGACAAATTCCTTGTGTGTCCAATCACACTTGGCCAATAAAATATTGTATTGTATTGTATTCTATATGTATCTAATAATATATATAACATGTATTATTATACATATGAATATATATGTACAGTAAATACATACCATACGTACACATATGCATATTCATAGAATACTGAAAACATAGAATACATAAACTATTATATTTTTCTTCTATGATACCTCAAACTCAAAGGATCTACAGATCCTTCATCTAGGGGTTAATCAGATTCAGTTGCTATATCCCTTGCCTTCAAAACAACTGCAGCACAAATTCTTTCCTTACTATTTTATTATATATATTTAAAGCATTTAATAATATTGTTTACTGATTAAATTATTAGGTAAAAAAGCCCCAAGATTTTAAGCAGAGGATCTACATCAAACAGGTTAGAATTAAATCATCTGAAAATAAACTTAAAACTACTTCCAATTAGGTGTAGTGCAAGAGTGTCAAACTGGATTTCTTCGAGGGCTGAATCAGCATTGTTCTCCTCTGTGGGCTGGCAGCCAGGTGGTGGTGGTGGTAGTGGCAAGACAAATGCCTTCTACAGCACTCTGCCAGCTGAAAACGGGTGGCCCGTTTTTGGCCTGTTTTTTGGTCCATTTTTTGGCTGGTTTTCAGCCTGTTTTGGGCCCATTTTTTGGCATATTTTCAGCCCAATTTGGGCCCGTTTTTCACCCTGGTTTCGGCCAGCAGAGTGCTGCAGGAGACTATGGAGGGTGAAACAAGGTGTGTGGGGCACACACACGGACCATTTTAGCCACTAGAGGCATCACAGGTGCCTCTTTATATTTCCAGGCTGGCCACGTGGGCCAGATTTAAGCACCATTGGCCTTGAGCTTGACATCTCTGGTCTAGTGGTTAAGGCACCAGGGTTGTAGAAAGCCGGAGACTGAGTTCTCATCCCATTTTAGCTATGAAAGACAGCTGAATGACCTTGGGCCAAACATTTTCTCTCAGCTCAACTCGGTTCACAAGCTTGTCATTGTGGGAAAAATAGTAGGAAGAAGAAGGCATTTTGATATATTTGCCATGTTAAATTATTTGTAAAAATAATAAAGGCGGGATACAAATAAATAAGTAGTGAGTAAGTAGAAGCTCAGTTTAGCTACCCAAAACAAAACAAAGTTAATGGGCAGAACATATGGTAAAGTACTAATTATTTGCAACCATTTCAGACCAATTGCAAACAAACTTGTTCAATAGGTCTGGTAAAACTATATTATACATCTCAAAGCAATGGTTTAGTAGGAGGGGGCATCATACTTAAGGCATTTTTAATTTTCTAATGCAATAAAAATTAGAGCTTTCTATAAAATAGTCTATAATAATTTAGTATACTTTACATGATATTGGTAAATGCAGAAGTCTTAACAATATTTTCTGTTCTCAAATTTAACCATAAAATGTAACTCAAAAAATAAAGGCAATACTTTGTATTATATTTATTGGAAATTATTATTAAACCATGAAAATATTCAACAAAAACCAGAGACCCACGGAGGAAAAAAAAAAAAACTCTTTGAAACTACAACTGCTCTTTTTCTGATATTTAAGTCACACTAAAAACCAATGAAAAGGAAAATGAATAAAGATGTCCAAAATAGCAGTACAAAAATGCTTCCAGTAAAAGCAGATATTTTCCTTGCATCTATTAAATTCTGATTATATTTCTGAGTTGCCAAAATATCACTAGGTTAAATAATAACTTAAAACAAGGTTTCTCTTCTTCTAAGGTTTTCCGATAAATATTTGGTAATCCATCATGGGAAATGCTGAAATTTCTTTCCAGCTTCTTGCTTAACACTGAAATATGCCAAAAAACTGCCAGAATTTCTGAAAGGTGATTAATCTCAGAGTTCTTTTTGCTATGCCTTCAAAAATAATCTAAGGCAATCTGAAAATAAGCCATAAAGTGAACATCTGCAAAAGTATAATTTAAGATTCATTATAGAAAATATAAACTAGCATATCAACTATTTTGGTCTTGATAAATTACACTGTAATTACACTTCTATAAAGCTTTATTAAATTACTCTGAAGCCAAAGATATATGGTATGGATCAGTGGTTGCCAACCGGTGGGCCGCGGCCCACTGGTAGGCCGTGAGAAAATTTTGGTGGGCCACAGAGAAATCTCACCCCCAGAGCACCCTCACAAAGCAATTAATCCAGGCTGCACAGAAACACAAGGCTGCGTGGCCCACATGGCCCGCGGGAACCCTCCCCATCCACTCACTCCTTACTTGGTAAACTTGCCTGCTAAATTGCTATTTTTCCGTTTTCCGACCATCATCTGTTCTGCTATGCCAGGAGATTTAGATTAGCTAGGAAGCAGGAAATGGTTGGATTTCTTGCTTTCCAGCTAGTCTTTAGATCTTCAGCTCAGCACAACCGAACCTCCCTTAGGACTGAAAGTTTGCTTGCAAGCAAATTCAGTGCAGACTCACGGCAAGCAAATTTGAGAGACTGAGCTAGCTGATGGCAGATAGATCACTGAATGATTCTGTGAGCAACTCAATCTGCCTGCTTTGCCTGATTTTGGGTAAAAGTTTCTCTTTTTTATAAAAAAATCAATATTTACATGCATGGTGTGTTGTGAGTTAATTTTGTGAATTTGCTTGCTAGCAAATTTAATGAGTTTGCTTGCAATCAAATTTTATGTGACAGACTGAGCTAGCCAATGGCAGATAGATAGATCTCTGAATGAATCTGTGATTCTGTGAGCAACTCAATCTGCCTGCTTTGCCTGGTTTTGGGTAAAAGTTGCTCTTTTTTATAAAAATATTTATAATATTTTATAAATATAAATATTTATAATATTTACATACAAGCTATGCCCAGCCAGTCACATGACCACCAAACCACACCCACAAATTAGATCACGCCCACAGAACCGGTTAGTGGTTCCTGGGATCTAAAATTATGAGTTTGGTGGTCCCTAAGGTCCAAAAGGTTGGCGACCCCTGGTACGGATAGTACTCAATTCTTACCTCCACAAATGACAAAGTCTAGATTCTATGATGTGAGGCTTCTATGGATGGAAATGGGAGAAGGGCAATATTCACTTATTTCACATTTTCTGAATCGTGTTTCTCTTTTCCATTCATAGAAGATTTCACTGGATCAACCAGTTTTTCAACAAGCCATAAAGGGGACAGTACATCTGTGTTCATATGTGTTCAATGACACATCGTTCCATATGCATATCTGTAGATAGACAATGTACTCCAAAATAAAAGTTTTTTACAAAAATTAATAATAAAAATTAAAAATAAATTACTACCTCTTACTGTAGTGCAAATAATGGAGATACAAGATAATAATTAAAGATCCTAGAAAATAATATTTCTCCTCCATTTTGGCTTCAACTGATAAAAACTTACAAGTTAGCTAGCTTCTCTCTCCTCTTATTTTTCTCTAAGAAACTTCCTGAAGCAGAAAGGAAGCATGCTAATAATTTATTCCACCTCTGCAGTGTCAAAAGCATCTAATTCAGTAAGGCCATCTGATTTCTATGCCTTGGGAGGAAAAGACAGTCAACTATGGAAGTATTTCCAAACCACATCCTGCCTTGGATTTTGACAGAGGTCCAATGTAAAACACTGAAGAAAAAATAAACTAACTTTATTTTCAACATTACTTTCTATGGAAACAGATTGTCAGTGAATTAAGCTTCAGTTATCGAAGACAATTATGAGAAACATTTTATGCAAAAAAGTAGAAAAAATGATTGTACTTATTCAATGCAAGAGGGGGGAATATTCTCAATAATAGGCAAATCTAAAATTCAATATCATCACAATAAACTAATTAAAATTTTAGTTATAGCTTTTATCTCTGGTCTACGGCTATAATAAAGTTTCACTCAAACTCATTAAAAAATGAACTATAGTACTATTTTTTAAATTATAATAATTGAATTGTTGGTTTGATTATCAATTTCCAAAATTCAATTCTTATTCAATAAGTTGTATTCTCAAAAGATTGTACTCAGAAAAGTCATGGAAGAAAAAAAGACTGGATTGTTTAGTTTTCTTTTATGAACTGCTTTTTTTTGTAGCAGCATAAGATAGTAGTCTGTAATTCTACCTAAGTTTACTTAAAACAAAAAACCCAGACAAAAATGAGACTTCAGTCTGGCAGAACAGCTTGAGTATAAAGCTTCTGGAATAGATGAAAGTTTTCATACATTTTAATCAATGATAAAAATATAGGACTACTAAAAAAGAAATCTGCTTTTCTGAGTATGAAATGAAAAATCCAGGCAAGCTAAACTGTTATGACGGGATTGAATTATGCCAAGTCATTTTTTAAATAATAAAGAATCCGCACTATGGTTGTTTAAAACCAGCTATTTTGTTTGGCTTAATAACAAATACAATTATAAAACACTGCCACCCAATCTCACATGACAAGGATACTTTGATTTAAAAGAACACTTTGTTTTGAGAGCAACTGTATTTGCACAAAATCTAAAATGCTACTCATCTAACCCATTGTGGCATTCTTGTGAATGAGAAAGGGAATTTATTTCTTTTTGGCATGGATGACACAAGACAATATTTTATAATTTATTAGAGCTCTGAAGAAAGAGGTCAAAATCAGAATTTTCAAGCACAGAGGCTAGAAATTCATTTATATATTGGCTGTACTTTAAACCAGTGGCCCCCAACTTTTTGGGTGCCAGGGAATGGATGGTTTTTCCGTGGACTGAGGTGTGTGGTTTCACACACTGGTTCGATCCCATGGATGTGTGGATGGGATCTCACTCACTTGCATGGATTATTCCTGGTGGGCTGTGGACCAGTGCCAATCTGTGACCTGCAGTTTGGGAACCCCCGCTTTAAACCATGTCAACATAATACTATTGTATTCCTCCCAGACTCTTTCCTTTTTGAATGATTATTTTATCCAGAGAAAGAAAAAAGTGTCCCACAGAAACTCTTGGGGCTCAAACAATTGTTAAAAATTCACAAACCACGATGAGTTGGAATAACTAGGAACTGGGGCTATTTTACTAAGCACATAACAGAATGTAATTTTATTTCTATTGAAGTTTTTTTTTCAATTTTCCTTTTCTGCTCTACAAATGCCCCAAAATGATAATAAAGTATAAATCAATACTAATCTAAATGGTAGCCTAATTTTATAAAATAGGTCTGGGAGAGAAGACTCAAGAAAACTAAACAGTGAAAATTAGTGATGGCTGAAAATCAAAGCCTTTTATTATCTGATGAATGTAAGCTATCTTGCAGAGTGCCAATTATGTTCAAATCATTACATATAAGAGAAACATAATGCAACCAATTGTTCTTTATAACTACTGCTGCATACTCTCTTGCAAAAAAACTCTGTCCTCACCATTTCCTCTGCGTTGATTCAGTCACAGCTAAAACTTGGAATTAAATTTCAGTATCTCTGTGCTTTTTGTTGCATATTATTTTTGAAAGGAATAAAACATATGGCTAAGCATTTCTTTTAATATACTCAATTAAAAGACTGATTAACTATAAATTGATAGAAGTTTAAAATGGCAATATTTTATACCTTTATATGTTCCAGAACGGCTGTTGCTACATTTGTATGAAGATCTATGAGTCTTTTCTTTTCTAGAAGCTCCGGAAGAGAACTGAAAAAGATTCCATTCAATTTAACTTGTCTGTTTATTCTATTTTAATAACATAAGTAGTGATATATATACAAACAAGCAATTTGGGAATCAATCTCAAATAGTACAAACATACAAATAAAAGCAGGGAAAGGGAGAACCCATGAAGGAGTACTTCAGAACTGGGCCTCAAGAAAATATTAAATGTATTTTGAACTATTTAGATCCTGTTTTGTCCTTATTTCCCACCCATAGAATATACTACACAAGAAGAAAATATGAACTTGGATAATGTACTGTCCAAATCTTTCTTTATATGCTCTAAAATTGTATGACGTTGATACCCTCTTTTTTACTAGTATGAGTTTGAAGATCACTTGTAAACTAGTTGTTCTAAATCATCATGTTTCTGACTGGTGGCCATTAAACAGTTCATGAGTCAAGTCCTTCCTAATAACTTAGTATATCTATTAAGTCAAATGAGGTTACAGTAGAGGAACTAGAAATAATTTTGCAACATAATAATGCATAAAGTGGTTTTCAATACTTTTCCCAAAATGTAGATTTGGAACATATGGTTTTACATCATTATACTACTTTAAAATTTCATGAGATATGTAAAGAATAGTATTGCACTTATAGTCTAATATCAGAATAAGGAAGGAAACTGATTAAATGGTGAACTTCTTGCCCATTAAAAGTGTTTCATACTTACCTAACAGCTGAAGTTAGTTTAGCTGTATTATCAGACAGCATACTGATTGCTCCTTCATCTTCACCTTCTAGCCCCTAAGAAGAAAAACTATTTTTATGAATTGTTTATTTATATGTGCATGCTTAAAAACTAAATGGGGCATTTAATTTACACAGAATGGAATTCTTGTTTTACATAACTTTGAACAAGAGGCAGTTAAAGCAATTCAGAAAGATCACAGTAAAGTCTTATTGATTATATGCACACAAGTTATTGTAGACCTGACTTGCTGCTTATCAGAAAAATGATTCTCTGAATAAATGTTTTAGACATACAATAAGAAATCCATGTTGCATGACATTAGCATATTATGATAGGGAGGGCAATGCTGGATTAGATACAAATGGAAAATCCTACTTCCATTGAAAGTTATCTGTAAGCAAAAAGAATAGCTATCATGACAAACCACAGTGACATCCTAACTGTTGGTTATCTTCTCTGCCCTGAATTGGTTATATTCACTTCCTTATTTGTAGACTAATAAAGGCAGGATACAAATAAAACAACAATAAAACGAACTGTTCACGACACAACAGATAATGAACATTGTAGAACAACGAAGGAAACTGGAGGTACAGCAGAGGGGAAACCATGTATAGGTTAGACTGGTCCCAACCTTGCTGGCCTTCAGGAAAGGCCTCAAAACCTGGATGTGCCATTGGGCTTGGGGATCCCATGGAAGTGTGGAGCCTATTAAATGGTTGCAATGTGTATAAGTTTAGACAGCATCCTCCCAATCTTTTTTGTCACTGTAACTTTTGTTTTTAATGGTTGAATTTTTTGATTGTTAATCTGTCTTTTAATTGTGTACACTGCCCAGGGTCATATGTAAGTGAGTTTGGGGGGTCACGTTAATTCAGTAAGTAAATAAATAGTTGCAACATTAAACTGAAATTGAACTTGAAGCAAAATTAGCAAAAAGCTAACTTTATTTAATGTAAATAAGATTTAATTTGCCTAGCACAAGGATACTATTCAACAGTTTGGTAAAATGAGGGCCCAGATTGTTGGAGGCAATATGCCGACATTTTAAACTGCCCGGAGAGTGCTGTAAAGCACTATGAGGTGACACACACAATACTTACACACACACGTCTAAGTGCTATAGCTACTGCTATACAGAGGATACAGCATAATTATGCTCCATACGGCAATGGAGTAATTAAAGATTTTGTCTGCCTTTCTGGATATAAAATTAATGAAAACTATGAAAATAACAAAGAATTTATACTTTAATGAAGAGGGGTTTGTTAGAAACAGATATAGCAAGAAATTCAGTAAAATACATGACGTAATAAAAATATATTTCAAAAAATATATGGAAATAAATGAAACAAGATATTAAAAGCTAGAAAATTTTCCTAGTTAGGGCTTAGGATATATTACCCAAGATCAATTTATCTGGGAGACTGCCTTCAAAAGGGCTTTAAGTATAAAATGTGATTGTTCAGTTTAGCAGACTGTTTAACTGAAATTTTCATGTTACTATGGATATAAATAAACTTTATTAATATTATAAATAATATTCTATATTATTTTATATATACAGAAGCAGGCAAAGCTGGTGGATGGAGGAATAAATAAATATAAATTTATACATTTATTTTTCTGCAGTATTTTCTCATCTCTAGTTTTTCTTCTTAGAAGATGCAAAAATTCAATTTTGCTCCCTTAGAAGAGTAAAGAAAATTCCTAGCTCTCATATCTACTTGTAATCCATTTGTAATCAGTTACAACAGTTGTTTGACTTCAATGTATGCAATATAGATTGCGAAACTGTTTACAAGGCTGTGGAGTTTATTTAAAATCTTTTTTTTAGTTTTAGAATTCTAAATTAACCAGCATTGCATTTCCAGCGTATTTTGAAAATATCAATATATTTAAAGAACCCTATTAAGTCCCAAAAGGGTATTTTTATTCTATCAATAACTCTTACCATTATACTTTTAAGTCGCTTCACTTCATCCTCTTGAGTTCTGTATGATTCTAACTCTTGCTGGACAGACTCTGCTACCTCTGGAAAAGGACTAATAAATATTGTGTAAACTATTTTTAATTCATAATCTGTATTTTAAACATACATTTTTAAAATGTTACTTATAGCTTTCTTCATACTACATTTTAAATTTTGTTTAACGTACTGAGAAAACAGTAGTATAAATTGAAGCATAAATGGTGAACTGGTGATATAAAATACTCCACTTACCTTCCTTTATGTTTCTGCCAAAATTTATCAGCTGCAGTTAAATCATATGTTTTTTTATTTTTTTTCTTTGGTCTAGCACCTGCTACAGAATTTTCCATTCCTGAAGATTCTTCCAAAACAACTCTGTTCAAATGAAAATCCTAAAAAAGATTACTTTAATTAGAGATTATTGCCTATTACCTAGTATTTCAATACACCATTTTAAATTCAAAACAAGTTAATTAAAAACACAAAACTGGTATTTGATGTTTTGCTCTTGTAAAGACAGTTTTTCAATTAAAGGTAACATTTGAATTTTTCTTTTAAATTTCTCTGTATATATTATATACAAATAAGAACATGCATTTTTTCTGTTTAATATATGTACAACACATGGTCTCAAAATCAGTAGTTTTGAGTTATTAATTATTTAGTGTTTCTGAGTAAATTTTGAAATTCTGAGTAATTTTGAAAGTTACTCAATATTTCTGTTAGTCTATTTTATAGCCTGGAACAAAGATTCCCCCTCCTCCCCATTGGTATAATATTACACCAATGTTGATTACTAAAACTGGTAATTCATATTATATAAGTGCTCTAAATGACAATTGGTTTGATCATTTTTTTCATACTTAGTCGCCAGGTCATAAGGTTCAATCACCCTGGAAGATGATTCACCATAGAATGATACAAATTTAAAATATTAATTCTAATTCTTACCAGTTGTTTTTCCATTAAGTATTACTCAATCTTATATGAATGCTGCAAAGTATATGGAATTGGCTTGTAAATGATAACAGCTGGTAGAATACCATATAGTTCATGAAAATTGCACATAACCCTTCTTTAGAAGATCTGTGGACTATGCCATGGGAATATGGGTCAATGTCAAAAATAACTTTATATTTAGAATACAAACCTTATACTGAATTTAATTTAATTTTATTTAAAGTTTATGCACCACCATGAAGCCAATTATATAGACTACAAAATCTGTATTTATTGTGACAAATCAAGTAATTAATACAATGAAATACTTTGTAATCTTTCTTAATTATAAATTTAATTTAGTTGCTTGAAACAATTATTTTTATAAAATTGCACATTTTAGATTTTTTTATTGGATCACATTTATAACTACGAAAAACTACTTTTTCATTGAAATTATTAATATGTAACATCTACACCATCTTGTGGTGATTAATGATATTTTAATGTGTAGCTTTGAAAAATAAATACTGAAGAGATCAAAATATATTTTATGAACACACTTCAGAAAAATTTAAATAGCAGGCAAAATACATATTTTACCAAGTAAAACATGTTTTATATTTTGATAGGACACAATCAATCTATGAGATAGGATTTTAGATAGAACAGCATCATTTTAAAGAAATTTTCATTGACATTATTTGGAACTTAAAATTAATTTTATTTAAAGTAATTAAACCAATTTTAAGCAATGAAAGGCAAGAACCTTGCAGTTAGTTCACCTTTTCTTTAGACCTCCTATACAATCCATCTTCTAAACTTATATTTCCTTTTATTAATCGAAGATACAACCATTTTTTCAATCCTTTCCAATTGTTTTAACATATGAATCCTTTATATCTGGCACCAGGTCACAGCATACCAGAAACCAGACTGCGCAAACAAGTGAAGCCCCATCTGCGTGATGCAGGCAGCACATGAAACCACATCCCCTCTGGTCTATGGAAAAACATATCTCCATGGAAACGGTCCCTGATGCCCCAAAGGTTGGGGGCCACTGCTTTATATGCTTGTCCTATTTTCACTACATTTTCTACAATCCTTTCCAAGTTCAGAAAGTAAACTTTTACTGTACCAACAATATATATGAAACAGTGGTGACTCTCCTTACATAATGCCATTATTCTACCATATGCTGATGATTAGTATAGTAAACCTCTATTATAGGCCACTGGAAGAATAAAATTTCAAGAGGTTTTGAAAGCAAATTAGGGAAACAAAGATTATTCCCCTCTGTATGTTTCTCCACAGGACAGTTTTTCTTATATAAAATCCTCTTGTCAGGTAATTGATGTAGACACTTCATCACTGTGCAGGAACAAGTAAGAAAAATGGAATATCACTAACTAAAAATAGTGGCTGGTGACCGAGCTCAGCCAAAATCTGGGCAATCCATTATGTCAAAATAAATCATACTATATGTAGCAAAACTATACAACAAACCTTGGATTACTTACATTCCTAAGTCTATATAGCAAAAGTAAAGCTGGTATCAACTGATAGATTAGCATATCTCTTGGGATATCAGCTATTTGGAAATAAACTGATTTTTAAGTTATTGGTGTCAAGCAATAGTAGTGAGTGAGGTGCATGCATTGCATTATACTTTTGTATTATGGAGGTGGGAGTAAAAAGCAGAGAAAAAAGATAATACACATAGAACTTACCAGTACATCATGTACTAAGGCTTGGTAGGTCCATGTATGATGTAGAGGAGTTGCCAAATCTATATTTCTGTCAACAAGCACTAAAAGAGGTCTCTGAAAACTATGAAAAAATACCTGTTTAGAATCTCTATTGCTATCTGTATACTTAGAAAATTCTAATAATTACAACTGTATTGGAATACTGTAGGAGTTATAATGAATATGAAGCACTGTTCCATTGAATATAAAGGTTTTTAATAAAATGAAATGTTTGTGTATAAAATTACATTAAAAACTGTCTAAAACAATCTTCTTAAACCATCAATTTTCTTCAAGAAACATTTTTAAATACTGCTTTTATTTACTACCACAATAAGTAAGCTATGGAGAAGCAGTGACATACTTTAATTCTACAAAGCACTAATACAATAATTAAAAAATATTGACAAAAAGTGAAAATGTTACCTAAATTGCCCAGTCCCAAGTGTGTCGCCGGTGAAAAGGCTATTTCTGGCATCTCTAAGGTTCTCTCTGAGTTTTTTATCCAATTTCTGTGGAAACAAAATACAATTTTCAAAAACCTATAAAGTTGGTGCTATATGGGAGGAGAGGGAAGAGGAATACACCTGTAGATTTCTTGCAAAAAGACAGAAAATAATTAGAAAGATGGGTCATGAATTTCTCAGTAATTAATAAGATATATCCAAAACTATTCACATCATTCCTATTTTTCTAGATATTATTAACAACAGATCTCTCTACTGAAAATATTGTTTTCTCAGAGCAATCCTGTATCATTTCAGAATCTTTTCTTTGTGATTGAGTTGTGGTGAAAAAATGATGAACTGAAGACAGCTTTGCAAAAAGTGGAGTTGACAACTGTGGCGGAATGAAGAGCTGGTAAGTAGGCCAGCTCATCATAATTCTTCTCTGGATAAGAAAATGGCTCACAGGTGCTTCAGACAGCAATCCTCGGTAGGAGATGAGCAAAATAGCCATCTTGCTCAAACCATGGTCTGTGTCTTTGAGTTTGCAGACTTCCTTTTCTAATAACTTTTGGAAACAGCTTGTGAACTGCTTTTCAGCTATTAGAAACCTTTGGATAGACTAGTTTGACAGCACTGGGTGAGTTTCCTTCAATCCTTAACAAAATTAATTTTAAATACAAGTTTACAGACGGTTTTTTGAACCAACAACAAAAGAGTGATTAAAACTTTGATTTACAATGGACTAAGAATCCAGATAAATTTGAAGTAAGATTATTAAGAATCCTTCCCATGGAAAAATGCTGTTTTGAATTCTTAAAAAACATGAGAACTTTAGATTTTGGACAGTAGAGAGAATCAGAAAGAACTAAGATTACAGTTAAAGGAGACATGTACTTAAATTTGATTTATTAATAAAGAACGGCACAAAATATTTCAATATTGGATATACTAAAGGATATTTGTGAGCAATTAACCCAGAAGTTAATTCCAAGAGTCTTTATACTTAGACTATATTTAAAAGATGTTTGTAATGAAAGAGGAACCAATTTTACTGACATGATTGAAATTGATTTGAAAGTAGATTTCAAAATAACAGACTACCAGAATAACATGTAAAAAGAAGTTACACTTGACATACAAAAGTTAATGTCTTAATAATTAAAAGATATATACAAATAAGAAATCAAGAGAGTGACCTGGATAATTTCCCTATAATGGATTTACAAAAGAGGCTTTGAAAAATTTTGTGAGAAGGAACAAAATAAAAATGAAAAGAAATCAAGTTCTAGGATATTAACTAAAGGGATTAAAGATTAAGATAATTAGAAGTAAGAGGAAGGGATATAAAGTTGTTTTGTTTGATGAAAATTAAAACAGATATTAGAGTTGGTTTGGAATAGTGGTTAAAGCATTAGGTTAGAAACTGGGAGACCTTGAGATCTAGTTCCACTTTAGGCACAAAGCCAGCAAGGTGACTTTTTCTTACTTGTTCTCTTATAGCCCAAAAAGGAGGCAATAGCAAAGACTTCTAAAAAATCTTGCCAAGAAAACTGTAGAGATTTGTCCAGGTCAGTCTCCAAGAATCAGAAATGATTGAACAGAAGGAAATAAAATAGATATCCTGTTATCTCTAGTATTTGAAGAAGCTAGAATTTTAAATTATGTCTAAATTTGATAGAATAATTAAAAACCATTTAAATGGAAAAAAAATCAGATTGCAATAGTACCAGATGAGATTGGAGAAAAAAGTATACATCTAAAGCTTATTTATTTTGCATCAAAACATTAGAAAGTTTAAGATTTGATTGAGTAAGATGAATTGGGAAATTCTTCAAATGTGCTTGAGTTGATACATCCATCCATGTGAATTTACCATCAAGCAAATGCCAAATCTCTTCTGCAATTCAAGTCAAATATACAAATAAAATGCCATTAACCTACTATAAGGTAGGTGAAAAGTATAAAATGAATAGTTTGTTAATGCTTATGTGTTGTTAGCATTTGTCCACACTGTAACAGAATAATATGTGCAATCAGTAAATAAGATCTAGTAATGTTAGTCCAAAAGTTGGTACAAGCAAAACCAAAGATTTGATTGGGCATTTGAAAGAGGATAAAATTTGTTTTTGCAAGCTACAAAAACTACACTAACTACTGTATAAAATCCATTCTACATTTTATATTTAAAGTGCCTACAATGTTTATTTTAATTTTATTTATTTGAAGTTGTGATATTTCATAACTTACCACTGCCACCATTTCTGCTGCTGTTCCTCTTGAGCATCTAATTATTGGAATTGCTCCTGTAAAAATAATATTCAATAAATATTATTTGATCAAGCCTAGTATATATTTAAGGTAGATTACATTTTGTTTGCAATGCTGCATAATGTATTTATTTAAGAAACAGGTGGTTCACAACACACATACATACAGTTCACACATACATACATATTAAAAAGGCAGACAAAGTTTATAGCACCTTTCAGAAAATAAAACAGCAGATTGATAAATCAACAAGATTATTTATTGGATGCTCTGCTAAAAAGAAGACCTTTACTAACTTCCAGAATGACATAAGTATTCTCCTGGAATAGACTTTCCAAGCACTGGCCAAAGCCACCAAAACTTGTCTTCGTAGTTCCAATAAAATAGTCCCCAAAATTTATTAGAATGCAAAACAGAGTTTCAAAGTTAATTTTAATCAGTGGTCCGGTATACACTGAAAAAGTTCTTCAAATATTCTGTTTTCAATCATTCTGGCATTTAATATTAGTAATTGCCATAATTAATAAAATAACATTAGTATAGAGTCCAAAAATGGAGACTAGTGCAAATTTTTTAATACCTGATCATAAACTTACTATATATAGTCCCTCTTAACATGAATTCAGGACTTCTGATGCAATATGTATTTTAAAAATCCTGATATGATCTAAAGCTTTATATTAATTGTAAAAAACCACTAAAAAGAAATACTTTTGAATTTCATACAAATGAACAGTATAAATTCTGCCTAATTCAAGCTTACAATATCATATCTTCCTCCATGAAATTAGAAAACATGATGAACATTAAAAAAAGAGTTTAAATCCAAGGTTCAAACTGTTGAGGAATCTTTGAGAAAATGTTACTTTGAATAGGAAAATGTTATAACACAACTAATGGAAAAACGAGAAAAGAATATAGAAATGCACATAATAGATGACAAATCCTGTTTTTTATTATTAACTCCAGATAGTATATTGAAGTAAAAATAATAATCTTTACTAATAACCATACAACAATGAAAAAAGAAGTTTACACTTACCGAGTGTAACAAAGAAACAGAAAAGGCTGTCAACAATTGTATCCATAATGGTCTCCATTTCTGTATCTGTTATGTCTGGTTTGTTAATGGCTATGTTATCAAGAAGGAAGAAAAATCATCACAGAGTGACTTTATTTCTAGCAAAGAATTCTACATAACAACTCCTAGAAGATAAAACACATTTATTTATTTATTTATTCATTCATTCATTCATTCATTCATTCATTCATTCATTCATTCATTCATTCATTCATTCATTCATTCATTCATTCATTCATTCATTCATTCATTTTCATTCATTCATTCAAATTTGTATACTGCCCCCTCTCCCTAAGGACTCGGGGTGATTCACAGCCAGATAAAAACATATGAATATAATAATTTAAAATAAATTAAAAAAATTAAATAGATTGGCTTTAAGAGTTAAAAGTGGGGAATTAGAAAAGTTAAAAACCATTTAAAAACCGAATTTAAAACCATTTTATATAACTCTAGGCCAGATCACCTAGATGGAATAGGTGGGTTTTTAGTGCGTGCCGGAAGGTCAACAGGTCGGGGGCGGTCCTTATCTCCAGGGGCAATTCGTTCCAGAGGGAGGGGGCCCTCAAAGAGAAGGCCCGAACCCTCGGGGCCTCAGCCATCCAGCCGGCGGTATCCCAAGGAGGCCCGCTCTATGAGAGCGCACTGGTCGGCGAGAGACTGACGGTGGCAGCAGGCGGTCCCATAAGTACCCAGGTCCCAAGCCATGGAGCGCTTTAAAGGTGGTCACCAACACCTTGAATCGCACCCGGAAGGCCACCGGGAGCCAATGCAGCTCGCACAAAAGTGGTGTAACATGGGGGCTCCTCTGAGCTCTCAAGTTACACCACTTTAGCGCGAGCTGCAAGACCACCCGCGCGGCCGCATTTTGCACCAGCTGGAGCCTCCGGGTGCTCTTCAAGGGGAGCCCCATGTAGAGAGCATTGGCATAATCCAGCCGGGAGATGACAAGGGAGGATGTGACCGTGTGAAGTGCGTCCCGATCCAGAAAGGGCCACAACTGGTAGATCCTAAGGACCTGACAAAAAGCCCCCCTGGCGACGGCTGCTATATGATCTTCTAACGACAGCTGTACATCCATGAGGACACCTAAATTGCGTGCCCTTTACGTGGGGGCTAGAAATTACCCCCACGGCCAGTGAAGGAGTAAGCTGGCTGTATCGGGGCGCCGGAAAGCACAGCCACTCGGTCTTGGCTGGGTTGAGCTGAAGCCTGTTTCGCCCCATCCAACCCCGTACAGCCTCCAGGCACTGGGTCATCACTTCCACGGCTTCGTTAGGGTGGCCCGGGGTAGAAAAGTACAACTGAGTATCATCAGCGTACTGATGGAATTCTACCCCAAAGCCATGGATGATCTCACCCAGCAGCTTCACATAAATGTTGAACAGGAGGGGCGAGAGCCCCGACCCCTGAGGTACCCCACAAATCAGGGGCCTCGAGGTCGATCTCTGCCCCCCTGCCAACACAAATTGCGAGCGGTCAGAGAGGAAAGAGGAGAACCACCGTAAAACGGTACCTCCCACTCCCAATCCCCCAGCCGCCGCAATAAGACACTGTGGTCGGCAGTATCAAAAGCTGCTGAGAAATCTAATAGGACCAGGACAGAGGAAAACCCCCTGTCACGGGCACTCCAGAGATCATATATAACTTGAATATATATATACATATATAACTTGAAAAACACTACTTATTCTTTCCATAATGAAAAAGATATATTTAGTATCTTGATGCTATTAATGTAGAGAACATCAGATCAGTGAAGACTAGATAAACCAGTCTACTGATAGGCAGATACAGGGAAGGAGGAAGATTTAATAAACTTGACATTTTTCTTTCTCATTTTCTTGATTTGGATCAGGTAATCCATCCCCCTCTTGTCTAAACCAGGTTTTATTATCATTATTTTTCTTCCATTTATTCCACTGGAAAGAAAGTATATAAGCCATCTGAAGGGATTATTTTTTCCCCAAATTCTGAAGATGATCCCACCAACAAATGCTAGCATCCTTCTTTTGCTTTTTGTAAGAAAAGACTGCAGGTATTTAAAAAATAATAATTTGCCTTCATAAAAATCCACTTTTATCTTAATAACAAATGCATGTTTAATGATGTGATCTTAAGCAAAACTCTGTATCAGTGGTAGAAAACTTGTATGCATGCAAGAATTACAGCATTAAGTTCTTATATGGTTTAATTGTACTACATCCTCAATAACATTGTTTAAAGGGTAGGCTAAAAAAAAGGCTAACAAATATTGATTTAAAATGCCGCACATTACATTAAATAAAAGAATCACCTACCATGATATGAAACAAGTTCCTTATTTTGATTGCATAACACAAACATGTCATCTTCCAAGGTAATGAAATTGAGGTATTGGTCAAAAACCTATACATCAAGACAAAATTATCATCACTACAGAAACATTTTTGTAGCTATTATACATTTAATTAACTTATTTGAGAAATATCATAGTGATAAGAATAAGAATAGTGAAGTAATACATTCAATAGTGAGGCAGTCTCAGGAAAAGTATGTGTGTGGATTAAAGAGGTACTGAAGATGACACAGGGCAGCAAGATGGTACAAGCACAGTATCTTTAAGGAGCCACTGACAGACAGTATGAGTGCTGGATTCCTTTTCTACTTTAACATTATTTTATTATCTCATTTTTACTGTTCTTTAGCAATCCTACAAAAAGATATGATGCAGAGGATTACGGTAGTTAAGGATTCATAAAAATATAGGCATTCCCACTTGTGCAAAGAACTTCCAATAAAACAAAACCATCACAGGATACAATTCATGCCTACATGCATTATGTGCCTCTGGGGTGATTCCCTCCCAATGGAATACCATCTCCCCAGAAATATGATTAGCCCCCAACTTGATACTTTTCCAAAAGGCCTGGAAGAGTGTTTCTGTTAAGAGAGCCTGGGAATCCCATGTTGATATGAAACTGATCAAGCGTTGGTCTGATTCGGTTTCTTGGCACTGCAGGGGTGTGTGTATTGTATGGGTTTCTGTACTGTGTTTTTTAATTTTGTAAGCTGTCCAGTCGTCATGTGTGGGTTGGTCAGCCATATAAATTTGTTTAATAAATTAGAAAATGATAAAATGTGAGTAATCTCAACTAAGTTTCAACTGGTTATATATCTTTATGCATAACCCATTATCATCACCTTCTTTTAACGACTCTATAATCCCTTGTGGGCTGAAGTCTGGGCACCTGAATGGAGTCAGCAGAATGTTTACTGGCCAGATACCCTTCCTGTCACCAATGCAGAGTTTTGTTCAGCAGATATATTCTCATTGTGTCCAGAGAGAAATATCTGCCTCTACCTAGGATCAAACTCACAGCCTCCTGATTGTGAGGTGAGAGCTCTATCTCTAGGCTACCACACCACTCTATGCATAACTCATTCTCTCTGGAAAAAATGCCCTTCTTACCCCTATGAGACGAGTCTCAATCTCGGGTCCTCCATCAGAGGCCTAGGAGTTTGAGAGTTCTGTGCTGCATCTTAGCTGTTCCTAGCATCGTCTTTTTCTGGACTCTGATATTGTTCCTGGGATGACATTGGAGCCATACTCCAAACTTAGAAGTCACAGCCCTGAATGCTTCTACCATGACTGGAACAATTTTGGCCTCTATTTTCCACATTCTCTACAGTTATTCCTTCAGGCCCTGGTACTTTCTCCAGCTTCTCACACTCCTTCCTGATGTTGTTAGTATTTGGCACTGTTACATCTAACACCACTGCCATTTTCTGGTCTTTATTTATACCATGATGTTTGGTTGATTGACCAGTACTTGCCTATCTGTATCTGGAAGTCACACAGGATTTTAGTCCCATTATTCTCTACGATCTTCTGTTGAGCCCATACCCTATGCACATTCTGGTATACAATGCCAGCTACCTGGTTGTGCTGTTTAACATATGCTGTTCCTGCCTGCATCTTACATCCTGTCACTATGTGTGTTAAACTGTCTTGGCGGCTTCTCTGAATAGTATATACCTCAGCTCCTATCTAGTATGACAGATGCCTGCTTCTATGAACTGGTGCTTAGTGCCTCTTGTGCTAATATGATCAGTTTCTCAGTGCTGATTCTTAATCCAGCCCTTTCCAGTCAATGGTAAGATTCTCCAATGTGAGCCACATCGGCTATCTTTTGCTAGTATATCCTATGCAGGGTTTGTCTTGCCATGACACTTTCTCTGCTTGATCTTCCTCTCATGTCTGCTGCTGCTTCAGCAACGTATCTTAGGGTGCCATCTTCTGATATATTCCTGGATGTTCTGGGTTTTGTCCAGGACAGTGGGGTTAACATTCACCAGATCCTGCCTGCCTGTTTCCAGCTGGTGTACAGTTCCTGGGTTTCTGATTTGGCAGGGAAATCTTTGTACATTGTGAAGAGCTTCTGAGTCTTCACATCAACAGTTTGCATGCCCATATTATGATGCCCAGCTCACTATACTGGCAGGGCATGATGACTAGCAGGCGATATGCAGTAATGGTTATCTTATATTTCCCATTGAGCTGGCTCTTCAGGACCTCTTTATCCTTTGGTGATACTTGGATATTGCTGTCTTATTTGCCTCATCATGGTGCTGATGTAACTATGAGATATCAAGGTATTAGTAATTGGTCTCTATGTCTGCATAGCTATATATGTGATTATCTGGTCTATGCAGAACAGCAATGTGCACATGCATCAGTTGGTATGTGCCATACTTGATGGCCACTTGTGTGAGAGAGTTGACTTCCAGTGTTGTCTTCCACAGTCCCATTGAGTTCTTGAGGAAGTTTTGAGTGTCTTGTTGCCTTATACAGCATCAGGCAACCACAAATCCATGTATGTGTTACAGATTCCAATACTGAAACTACCTTTTGGAATTAAAGATATACAGTGCCAGTCACTCTACAAGCAAAACTGTATTTTTAAATTAATTATAGATTTGTGCCAAATACATGCTTTGGAAATACATAAGCATGTATGTTATGTTCACCTGTATCAATATAACAAATTACACTTTGTACCTTAGCAACTTGTGTAACTGCACTGGCACCAAGAGCAGCATTTGCTATATCTTCCAGTTTACTTCTTGAAATGGCAGAAATAAAATTTAAATAATATGATTCATAAAGTTGATTTCTAAGATCCTGAAAGAAAAAAAGACCAGACCAAATAATGTTAAATACGTGGGCTTTTAGTGAACAGGAATGCTTTAAGATTAAAATATTTAGCCAAAATGACAGTAAATATGTTATTATTTTATGCAATTCTCCATTGAATAAATTAACTGTCAAAACTTGCCTTATTTAGGAATACAATTTTAATTTCTTATTAATTTAAACATATCGAAATTACCTTTAACATATGCCATGAGAAGTTGAAAGTGGATGCATAAAACTGAACAGGTGAACAGGTGCAGTTGCATTAAATTTTGTAAAACAAATCAAGGAGGTATTGTTTAATTAAATTTGGGGAATCCTGAATCATGATTAAATGCATTTTTCTAGTTCTTTGCTGAATCATCTATTACTATTGAAATTTCAATTGAAATGCAATATTCTTAGTTCCTTATTGGTAAGATTGGCCTTCGTTAATATAAGTTTAAAAAATGCTTCTAAGTGAAAAAGTGCTTATCGTATTTTTCACACTGTAAGATGCACCTGACCATAAGGCACACCTAGGTTTAGAGGAGGAAAACAAGGGAAAAAAATAACAGGCAGAGCCTGAGGGGGCCACAGATAGGTGTCCTCTCATGAGCCAGCTCTGCCTATTGACTCCTGCACTGCGGAAAAGAGACAGAAGAGGCAGGGTTCAGCACTGTAAAAGGACCGTGCTGCCGCAGCCCAACTACTATCCACCAAACGACCAACACACAGGCATTTCCACCCACTTTTTTTTTTTTTGGGGGGGGGAAGTGTGTCTTATGGAGTGAAGAATACAGTATTTATTTTAAAATGAATATCATCTGGGTTACAGAAAATATGGGAAAGTCTATCAAACTTCTTAAAATATGGATATACTAGGTCATCTCATCTGCTGATTAAATAATTTATATCATGGCCAGGAAACATTTTCTATTGAAGAGACATTATACAGTGGCTATTTCCCTCCCATTTGTTCCAAAGACTGATATAAGATTCAGTCAGTGCTTCAGTTCTATGTACAACTACGTCCGCGGTTTCTGAATAAAAAGCTATTTGGAGAGCTCAAAGAAGCATATTTGAGAAAGAGGTATAATAAACACAACTGATTGCTGAAACTGAGGGTTTGAATGCCTTTTGTCTGCTATAGAAAATATACTCGCAAAGGAAGTTTCAAGTACCATTTTCCTAAATAATGACATTCTACAATGGAATAAGATGTGGCTGTTTGAGGGATACAAGACAACATTTGTGGTTTTGAATTCTCTTCTTTGCTAATAAATCTTGATGCTCTCCTGATATTCAATATATATCAATATCTATACCTTCCTTCCTTCCTTCCTTCCTTGGAACTGAGGCAGATAATAGGTGGTAACATCCGTTTCTGGCTCTGATGAAAGACTGCATGGCTGGGTCTAAGTACAGAGTGATAGTTCCTGGCTAGATGATACAAAAAGCTTACTTGGTAGAGAGTGACCCCAATTTTTGCTATGTGTCTGCCTGAATTCATAGATATTCATACATGCCATTTTCTGTATGAGGAATTGCAGTGAAAATCTGAAGGGGGCTTGGATGAAAGCTTGGAGTACTAGCCAAAGTTCCTGTGAAAAATATAGCGTACGACAAACAATGATTGGACATAAGAGTCGGGTCCAGAAGTGTCAGGATCATCTCCAACTCTGACACAACTTGCTCCAGAACAGCTGGTTGGACCTTATCCTAAAGAAGCATCTAGCATTCCAATGCCTGAGGCAGATTCATTGGGAAATCACTGGAACTGGAAAGACCATCAAGCTCCAGTGTGTGCCATATGCAATGAAGAATAAGAGAGCAACGCAGCAGTTTATATGCCAGGGAAATTCCCATCTGTTACCAAGTCCATTGACATGGGTTTGATTTAAGGTCAACGGCTAGCTTGACTTCCTTCAGTGGAAATACCACTCTGCTTATTGAAAACTCTGCTTATTTGTACTCCAAATTCCTGCCTATGGAACCTCTGTTGTTGTGGATATAGCCAACTGATGACCTACCCATAACACTGAGATCTTTGGACTATTCCCCAACAAAACTTCTGCCTGATGCATTCGCTCTTTGAAAACTCATGATGGACAAGCTTCCAAGAGATTTGATTCTGCTCCAATTTTGGATGCAATTACTTATGCACCCTGTCTAAAATCTGTAACACCACACAATAACATCTCCTCACAATATTTACTCTGCCTTATATTCTTAGAATAATGCTTGTCTTGATCCTCAGGCTAAACTCCTAATTCACAGACACATACATACTTCCTTCACACATGATTCTTGTTGTTTCCCATATTTCATGCATTTAAAGAAAGTAGAATCCCTGGGTCATGTAACTAGGTTTATTCTCTCCTATTTTTAGATACATTTTTATCAAGTATTCCACATCCTGCTTTTCTAGTCTAGTTCTTAATACTTCATGGTGTCTATTTGCTGGGCTGTATTCTCCTCTTCCAACAGTATTCAGTTTAAACTCTACCATTAATTTTTCAAAGCATTTTTAAATCACATTCCTCCCAGTTCTTATGGGTCCATCTCTTGCAAGGAGTCCCATCATTCTTGGAAACATGTCCATTATCAAAGAATCCAAACTGTTTTTATTAGTACCATACTGTAGCCAGCTATTTAGTTCAGCTTTTATCTCTCCATCGAAGAAGATAACTCATCATCCAAAAATTCAAGCCATGTTTTATTACACTCAATTTTATCTCATTTGAAAACCATGAAATCCGGCACTGGATGATCACTTTCTCAGAATGTATCCCTCACATGTAATACTGAGATTAAATGTCTACCTCTTAACAAGTCCTCAGAACACACAGCTGTCACTCTCTCATCTTATCTGTATCCCCTTGAATTCTATATTACAATTTTGTTACTATTTACAGAAAATGTTAAATAGGCTAAATCTACCTGGCACAGCCTATCAATATTTTCTTCTGTTGGCATTACAAAATATATTGCTGGAACATCAGGAATAGGATCTCGATCAGAATGAAGAAGACTGAAAAGAAAAGAAACTTAAGTTATTTAATAGCAAATAAACAAACTAAAAAGCCATTTAAAGAACAAAGGCATCACTTTAATCCTATGAATTCTTACTTGGGATTAAGCATCACAAAAAGCTATTCATTATTTTTATCTTTCCATAAACCTTGGTCTATAATTAATTATACAAATAATGCAAACAGAACAATCTATTCTATAACAAAACTTTTTTAAAGTAAACCAACATTGAATGTGTAAAATCAAACTGACACTTTTAAGTTTTAAGTTCTACTCAAAAACTCAAGAGTAGGGACTAATTAATAAGAAAGCATTTTATTTATTCCATGACAATCTCTGTAAGTGACTGTATCATGGCCAGAAAGGAAATAAGATTTACTATTTAATGAAATATATTTTCTCCTATCAGCAACCTCTGTGAACATTTTTGAACTCCACTGAAAGACTGTTGACACATGATTAAAACATGTATTTTTAGATTTTTCTCTAGGTGTGTTTCAGTATTTTCCAAACTAATAATTTTGTCATCAATCTCATCAAACTTGTTTAACTTTATACTGACTGGCATGCTAGTGCTTCAAGTCTGCTTTTGACAAGACAGGCAATGGCCCTGACTAGTATTGGGCCTTATAACTTTCTCAGCTATTGCCTCATTGGCAGGATATCCAATTCGCAACTTAATCATGTAAAATCTTTTAAATACTATGTATTACTATATATGCATAGACACAAACATACACAATACATACAGATGCAAAGTAATGCCCATATCTCTTAATTCTTTCACAGAGAGTAATGGAGATATTATGTCCTGGCCAAATCTGTCATAAATAAGAACCTAAAATGGAAGCACAAATAATATTAAGACATACATTATGTATATAATCGTAATACATTCTGTATATGTTCTTTTCCCACTAACACTTATTATATAGTTAATATTGTAGGTAGTCCTCAAGTATCTCAAAATATGGTATTATAAAGGTCTCTCAATAAAAAAGGACTCCTTTTATTTAAATAAAGGGATGAAATTACAGAAAGGATAAAACAGTAAGTTAAACAGTTTTAGTTGCAATATTAAGAATAGTTTTGAAAATAAATGTTCTTCGATGTTTACAATTCTTTTTTATACAGCCTTGAAATTTCAGGCCAGCTAATTTTCAATTGCCATTTTTTTTTCTTTTTACTTCTTTGTTATTCACAAATAACCACTGCTCCACCATGTCACCTTATTGGCTAGAATTAAAAAATATATTTTTCAAAAATACGACAAGGTGGTTAATTTGACAAAATAAATTATATTGGATAAAAGATTAATTTATGACTTACTTTCCATACTGGTTCACCTGTAGTATTTTTAACAGGTGGCACATTAAAATTCAACATGCGCTTCAAAGCCCCTGAAAAAAGAGTTTCATTTTATTTCATTTTATGCAGAGAACAGGCCTGTAGTCTTTTGAATATGCTATTACCAAAATGCTTCTTTTAAACTAAAGGACTAAAGGAATTCTTGTTTATGGACATTAACAACTAAAATAGAGAACTATAAAGGAAATGAAAACATGCAAATCTCTAGGTACGCACTTGTACAAATGTCTTGGTAAGCCCTTGACACAATCTTTATCAAATGCAGCAGGCAGAATAAATTGCAATTGGAAGATCTATTCCTTGCTTAGGTTAGTCACAAGTTGTGACTGGGAACTCTTAGTCTGTTGTTAACCATTGCAATTGCTAAGCAAAACATCATGTGGCTGCAACAGGTTTACAACCTCACTTCCATCAGTTGTTAAACATATCCCAGTGGATTGTTAAGTGAGACATCATATGACTGTGATTTTACAGCCAACTTCTAATGCTTGTTGGAAGTGGATTGGGAAGCATGCAAATATAGATCATTTGACTGCAGGGCACTGCAACAGTCATAAATACACACAAAATGCCTGAATGTCGATTGCAGGACTGCAAGGATGCTTGTGATAATCAAATAATTTGAGGACTAGTTGCACAGTTAATTTTACAGCATTGTTGTAACTTTGACTCGACACTTAAATAGGCCCATCATTAAATGAGTTCTAACTGTACAAACCTTGACTGTGATACTGTTAAATTCCAGAAAAAGATTCTCTACTATATTCTATAGTATTCATCATTATTTGATAAATATAGGACAATTATTTAACCAGTCATTACATTTATCAAGTTCTTCAGAAATCTCAGTTGAGAAAAAGGCAAAAACCAACTATTAAAAAATTATCAACAAGAAGAAAAAAGGGTTCACATGTAATTTATATTCATAGTTTTTTATACCTGTAGCAATGTAAAAAGCTAAAGTAAAAGGGGGATTTGTTTACAAGCCTGGGTTTTTTATTATAATTATATGGAAAGAAATCAGTAGATTGTTGTCTTCTTCTATTGCTCTCCTCATATTGGGGGAGACATTTATAAAAACCATGTTTATCTGTAGACCTTCCCTTTCATGGTAAGCACTAATCATGCAGAAAGCGTCATTGGTATCTTTTTTTCAATCAATAATTAAGGGAGAGCAATAAAAAGTATGCCTCCTTCACATTATTACATAATAAAATAATTAGGATAGAATATATCAAAAGTCAAACTAGTCAGGATAAATTTTTAACAGGCCTGTCTTGGATACTTCCATTAAAGTCCACCTCAGGAATCAAATCGACAATATTCATTAGACCTGCCATATTTTATCAGGCTTTTGAGGGTCCCAAGAACATGGTTCACTGAGTACTTCTAGGATAGGAAAATGGTTTATTCAACAAGTTATAAATCTTGGAACAGTGATCCCACTGCATCTGTATGGTTAGGTGCTCAACCTCAATTCTTAGCAGTGAGTTTTCAATGGATAGGAAGGCAAACCTGTCTGGCACTTTTACAGAGAAAGGTGTGAGTAACTGAGGTCTACTTTTAGCATAACCTCTTTCATGCCATCAGAGCAAGTTGGTATTATATTTTCTACCCTCTTCCCTATATTGACACCTCCATTTTTTATGTTTGTTTAGTTACGATATCTATCTTTATGGTGTTTCTCTCTTCCCTCTACCCAATTACTAAGTCAGAAGGACCACCCAAATTTTTCTGTTTGTCTTCAGCAAAATCCCTATTTCAGGCAGACTGTGGCGTTCATTCTTTCCAAAGTTTAAGAGTGTTCTTTCAACCTGTCACCTATTTCTACTATAGCTAATTGCCATTATCTTTGGATGAAGTGGCAAGGAGTAATGGGGTCTTTGATAGGTATACCTAGAAGGCACCAGATTAGACAAATAAGAGTGGGCGGGAAGGGTTCCTGCGGGCTATGTGGGCTGAGCAGCCTTGTGTTTCTGTGCAGCCTGGATTAATTGCTTTGGGGGGGGATGCTCTGGGGGTGAGATTTCTCTGTGGCCCACCAAAATTTTCTCACGGTCCACCGGTTGGCAACCGCTGGCTTAGAGAGGGCTGTAAAGCACTGTAAAGTGTTATATAAGTCTAAGTTCTATTGCACCCAAAATTTATGTTGCTAAGTGAAACATTTATTAAGTGAGTTTGTCCCGTTTTATGACTTTTCTTACCACATCTGTTAAGTGAATCACTGCAATTGTTAAATTAGTAACACTGTTGTTAAATGAATCGTAACAATCTTCCCTCTTGAATATGAACCAGTTGTCAAAGCATCCGAATACAAATCACGTGACCATGGGTTTTTTTTTGGCTGTAACCGTCGTAAGTGTGAAAAATGGCCATAAGCCACTTTTTTCAGTGCCGTTGTAACTTCGAACAGCCACTATGTGAACTATCGTAAGTCGAGGACTACCTGTTCTGGTGGAAGGCTGGCTTCCCGTTTTACACCATGCCCTTAAACTTTTGCCCATGAAGTCCTCCCTAGCCGATGAATCTCCAAGGCGAAGGGAAAACGAAAATAAAGGAACGCCTCCTAAGCAGCTGACCCAAGGGGCACCCCAGTAGTAGGAGCTCCATCAGCTCAGCCGAGGGTGGCCATGCCCGCCCGTTCGCTCTCACGACGGGCAGAAAAGAGTTCTCTCACGTAAAAAGCACCGAATCAAGCTACAGCGACGAAGGGAGGGCCGCAATTCCACACCGGACGGACACGAAGGAGAAGGCCGTAGCCTTCTCCTTGGAGCCAATCCCGGCTTCAGGAGTGCCGAAGAAAGTAAGGCGATCAGACCACACAAACCTCCGGGCGATTTAACGCCGGTCACTCACCGGTCTGCTTCTCCCGGATGCTGGCCGCCATCTTCCCCTGGTGTTCGGGCCGACTCCGCCCCCCTCACCGCCGCGCCATCATCAGCCTGGCAGACGTGGCGCACCAGAGGACTACGCGGTTTTTGCGGGAGCGCGGCGGGCGGAGTCTGCCGAATTCTAGCTCGACCTGTCGGCGCTGATGCTGTTTCCCCGGGAGTTGCTTCCTTTGAGAAAGGGAGAGAGAGAGAGATGCCGCGTCTTAGTAGACCGGCGTCCCCATTCTGCTTCTTGAGGAACGGGGGTTGGGATTTAGCATTTTCCTGTCGTGTTCTGCGGCTCGTTCCGGACCTTCACCTTGTTGGCCTCAGTTGGTCGGATGGCTGGTGACGGACGGCTGGGTTGATATTTTTTATGGGACTTTCCAGCGTTAAAGCGGATTGCCGCACTTAAGCTTTCATTTCTATCGCTTCGATGCTTTTAGGGAACTTAGAAGAGTTGTTATCGTTTGTTCTTCTCCAATACATTTACAACTAACGGACTTTGAGCCTACAGGAAAAACGCTAGGATGACGACAACATTCTTAACAGCTGGAAAGTACGCGTAGAATCTTGTTCTTTAAACTTTAGCCTCACTTATTGCACCTTAAAACGGAAGCAAACCTGCAACTTTTCCGAATGCTAACTAAACCCGCATACCTCTTGATTTTTCAGGGTGGCTGAGGGCTAACTGGAACTGGATTTAACATCTGAAGAGCTAGTTTCGCATACCTATCTCGAGACAGGCATTGAACGCAATTGCTTCAGGAATAAAACGAAAAAGACTGCAAGATTGTATTTGCCTCCCCAAAATATCAAGAATGATTTAAGTTCCACTCTTCTTTCTAGCAGTGGTTAATTATCCCTGCATTTCACAGGCAGTTTCTGCCACAAGCCTAATTACTGTGCATTAAATTTACGAAGATAAGTAGATTAAGTATTTTTGTAACAAATCTCATTTATCAGAATAGTTGGGATCCAGGTTTTCTCATCTGTAGCAAAAATTGAACACCCAATAGCTGATTTCCTTCAAAGCAATTTACTTTTTAAATACATGTTCGACATTGATAATAAATCAAAGGAAATTGAAATTGAAGCAAAATGAAAAAAGCAAAAGAGGAATAGAAGTTCCACCTGTGTTAGATGAGATTTGGATTTAATTTTGATATGGTCAGATCCAATCTTTAAGCAGCAATTTTCCAGATTTGGCTGCTGTACTACTACCTGCACCATTTTGGAATGAATCTTTTGGCAAAATGACTTTAGTTATATTCCACTTCGATAAAAACGTATATAATGACACAGAAGCTGTGTTCAGACAATTGCAATAAAAAAGCTTTTATTGGTAACTCCCTTGTTAGAAAAGGCTTAGCTTCCATTCCAGGCAAAATCCAAAACATTGGTTATGATTTCTAAAGCCCTATTAACTCTTAAAATTTTAAATTATAGTTTTTCTACATAGGAACTATAAAATTTTCAGTAAAAGATGTTAGAATTAAAGAGCTTTCGGTAAAAATTTGAGGGTCTTTATCCGTTTCCATTCTGGAATTCTTTGTTTCTGTAATTATTTTTTGTCTAATTACTGTCTGGTCATAGCTGTTCTAAAAGCTTAGATTTCTGAGCAAATTACTGAATGTGGAAACAAGTAACTTTTACATACATTTTAATAGAATTCCAGTTTGAAAAATGAACCAGGGAGTTTATTTTTTCTTGCTGTGGCTTCACACCTTCACTAAAAGGCAGAAACAGGCCAATTTCTTATAAATTGATTATACAACATTGGCTGCACATATGCTTTCCTTTCACTTTTAAAAGGGCTAAAAACTTAAATCTTAAATAAACTTAAAGGTCAGTTTGTCATATTTATGGAATGCTGGAACAGACCTTTGATCACTCAAAAGGAATTGGATTGGCACACTATTCTAATCAACTATTCATTTTCTTCTAACATATGGTTCTTTAGAAATCAATGATTTATAAACTATTTTCTATTATTTTTAAAAACAATTTTAAGTGAAACACCCCCCTCCACCAAATTCGATCTTGACTGACTTTAAGGTATCTGAAATTAGGACTTAGGTTTCACCTAAACTTTTCAGAATATGCTTGCATCTGGATGTAACTTATTGTAATACTGGTAGTACAATTCACTTCGAAAGTGTTAGTATAGTTAAGTTTTCACTTTCAGATTAAATTCTTTTTGGTGAGGTAGTGGCAACTTTAAACAACCTTTGAACAATTATATATTATTTTCATGCGTTCAAGAGAAACTATAAATTCTGAAGTTTTTATTTGGACATGAAAAGTACATCAGTAACATTTGATCAAATTGTGATATATGTCTACCCATCCACCCATCTATTCATCCTTTATAGGTTTATCCCACATTTAATTTTGTCATTAGATTCACAATGTATAATTTTTCTCTAAAGAATTTGGATCAACAGTACGTAAGGAATAAATATGTAACACTTTTAACTAGAAATCCTTGATTTATTGCACTTTACATGGATATATAGATATATATATATACACACACAAAAGAGTTCTTCCATATGTTGCTACAAGTAACTTAAAATCAAAATATGACAGACATTGGAAATTACAAAAGGCTTCTTGAAATAATAGTTTTACACAAACCAAAATTTACAAATTTGTAACTACACACAAGTTTTCTATTCCACTTCATTTTCTTAATGCTAAGTTTCATCTTTTAATAGTACGCATTTCCTTTTTCACATGTATTTTTTTCAATAGATACTTGTGCTAGAAGGAATAATAGTAAATTCATGAATCTTATTTCAAGTACCTGAGCTCAAAAGGAATACTGCTGCCCTGGATTAACACACGTTTATAAATCCTATTAATTTACAGTGTTCCTTACTTCTTTTTGTAATCAGTAGATACAGTATTATACAGTCTAGCAAAGTTCAAATTCAAGTACTATCATAATTGGAAGAATGTGATCCTCTGTACAGATAAATTACACTGAGAGATGATTAAGACATATCTTATTTCCTTACAGTCCATTCCCATAAACTGCTATAAAATTTCGCTAGATGATAGAATCACATGTTAAGAGCAAAGAATGGATTATAAGAAAAACATCCAATATCAATCATGACACATAAGCACAACTGACTCTGGGCAACCAAGGGAATCTCATTATTTATATATTTATAAAGTATGACACAAAGAAATGGGATGATATTGTACCAGTTTCACTGTAAAATAATTTATGACTGGAGCAATAAACTTTGATGAGATGAAACATCCAGTAGCTAATTCTAGTTGTCATTACCCAATATGAAATTTTAGAAGAAAAATGGCTTTTTCATCATCATACCCATCCATATTTTAACATTGTTGATAGTACTGATAGTACTACCTTGTTTCCACTAGAACCAATCAGAAATTAGGCAAAATATGGTCCTTATGTAGAAAAAGCATGACCAGGAGCAAAGCTACCAATTCTGTACATTTGTAAAATATTTCTCAAATATATCTTCCTTAAAAACAAATGAATACTGAAAAACACATTAAAAACATTCTCGTAAAGGCACGGCGATGTTATTCAAAAAGCTATAATTTCTCATTAAATACATTGAAAGGTCTTAAAAAGCTAGATAAAACCATGTTATTCACTCACCAAAAGGCTATTTGTATGTGACAAAATAAAGTATAAAGTTCACTAAAAACTTTTTGTCTATATCCTGTAAAACATTTATAAAGATATGAAATGTGAGAATTACTAACATTTAATTCTGAAAATGTTTTTGAACTGTTGATAAGCAATTTTCCCTTGTTCAATTGTCACACATACTCCTTAAATATCAAATGGAATTTTTTAACTGTTACATTAATTCCTGGAAAACTAAATTAAAATATTCTAATTAATTCCAACATACAATCAAAGCCTCAATGGAAATCAATAAATCTCAAAGTAGTTTTTAAACTAATCTGTCAATTTCTCAAAAATGCCAAGATAAAAATCTCACTTTTCAAATGAAAATGTAAAATAACCATATTTACATGAAACACCTTCTAGACAATGTCATATATATGACTATGAGTTCTAGTCCTGTCTTGGGCTGAGTCACTTTTTCTCAGTCCTAGGAACTAGGCGATGGGGGGAAACCTGGAAGGATTTGTCCAGATAGTCTCTGAGAATCGAATATGATTGAATGGAAGGGGAAAAAGTATATTAATAAAATTACGTCCAAGGTACATAGTACTTGTGAAGTATTCAAAAGTGTGCATAATACTGTTTTTTAAAAAAATAAAATACAAAATACCACATATAGGCAATCTTCAACTAGCAGACATTTGTTCAGCAACTCTTCAAAGTTAAATTGGTCTTGCACAAATTATGACTGGCCCTTGGAGCTTTGGCCCTCCCAGCAATTCTGCAGTAACATCATTGCAATCTGAGCACTTGGCAATCTGTTTGCACTTACTGGGTTGCCAAGCATCCTGCAATCATGTGATCAAAAGTCAATGGGGAAGCTGCAGGGAGGGTTGCAAGTTATTGGAGTATCATTGCATCACCCCACACCCTTGCTAGAACCCGTGCAACACCTCATTGGACAGCCTTTGGACCTCAGTTACTTACCTGCCTCCCAGCTTGGGACTTGCACTTTCCCTTTGGTTGTGAGAAGGAAGTTACTTAACAATTGTGGGATTAATTTAATACCACCAGATTAAACAATTGTGGGATTAATTTAATAACCACCAGGACTTCAGGAATTGCCTTTGCTAAGCAATGCAGTTGTGCTTTACAGCCACATTGCTTAACAATGGAAATTCCAGCCCCAATTATTGTCATAAGCTGAGGACTACTTGTAAATCAGTTAATATGGTTTCTGTCCTTGATCCACAAGCTTTATCTTGTTGGGTAGCCAGAATTTAATTAATTCACACTGAGGAAAGAATCTGAATCAAATGTTATCTCAATCATGCTGAAAAACAAGGCCCACCAAACTGCTTGTTTATAGTGGGGACTGAATTTGTGTAATATTGAAATAAAATCTTCAGAACTAAGTAGATTTCTAAAATAAATGTTTCCTGTTTCCAGGAAATAAATGTTCCCTTTTAAACACATTTTTAATTTTTTTAATATAAGAAATTGAAATTTGTGGTTAGAAGCTGTGGGAGTAGAAACATTCCATCCATTCTACTGAAATATTAACTCCATCATGCCTTGAACGCTTCTTCTACAGATGAATTCAAATAGTTATAATATTCTGTACCTACTGTAAGTTTTATTTCAAATCACTAATATACATGCTTGCCAAGGATGAAACTCTACTAATGAAGTAGTTATCACTATATTCTGATATATTCTGGTGAACATTTCAGAACAGTGTACACTATATACTTTTCACCCACACAATTAATTTTCAATGATTGAAATTCAAACAATTTAGAATAGCATGGATAAGCTCTGAAGTTACTATTGTGCAATTTAATAAGTCACAACATAAATTACTTTTAAATGATAAACTACTGTGATTAATCTTTCAGCTCAGCACAATCCAACAAAACCAACAGGAAATGTGGTCCAGGGGAAAACAGGAATTTGCTTTTTTCTCCTCCAAGTAAAAGCTCATATCAATTTGAATTAAAGCCATTTAAAGGAGTTGGTGTATCCATACATGTGTGTGAAAATGTTATGTGTGAGCATAAATTATTCCATCACCTATTTCATAAGATTTAATACTCTACAACATGGTGTATCTATAATGGATCCAACATAATAGATTTTAGAAAAATGAAATCAAACGCATAATCTTTCTAGTTAAGCACTGAGTAGGGAATGGCATTTCTAACTTTGGTATTTATGAGTCATATATAAAGCCAACTCATTTCAGCCTTCTTCTAAAGATCTCATTTAAAACAAATGATATTTGCTTCAATTTGCATAAATGTGAGGATAATTCTTAAAACATCTACATACATTTTTTATAGTGTGCATAACTTATAGAAAGTAGTTTCAGAATCCTATTCCAGGTTTGAAATAGATACTTTAGTCTAAAACAGACTGAAGTTTAGACTTCTCCCAATAGTCAGAATGGCAAAGATAGAACTGTTGTTTCAAGGAAAAAACACTTTCATGTCCAAACATCTCTAACTGAAATAATGAAACTGACTTAACAAACACATCTGATGCAATTATAGCTTTTCTGAATATAGAATTTCTATAATGCAGTTTTTAAAAATCCTTTTATATTCAAAACTATGCATTTTTTCAAAAATTAGAATGATTACAGAACAGAAACATAGTTATTTCGGCATAATACCACAAATGTTCAAACCATTACAAATATTTAAGAAAAGATAACATGAGGTAATAGTTTTTTCCCCATGTTTATAATTAATAGCTAGAATACTTTAAAGGAGTTTGTGTGTGAAATTAACATCTCCTGAATCAGGAATCCACATAAATAAAAATAAATCCACACCTCAAATCTTTACACAAATTCACAATATGTAAAAGCTAATATATTACAATTTGGAAAGGGTTCCTGAATGCATTTGCAGAAGTTTTGATGTGTAACATTTATGATATAAAATGGAAAGTATGCCACAATCTCAAACAACCAGTTATTTGCTGGTTTGGCCAAAAAACAACACCCAGAACAAATATAATGCAAAACTGATTTAAAAGCTTTGTTTGCTCATCACTTTGAAACACTGTTCAAAATGTAAAGACTGAAACTATGCATTTCCATGATCAAGTTTTAAACCTGCGAGGATGAATATGTCTGTTTTCCAGTAGGCAAGTAGCAACCTTCTTGTGTGCTTCATCATTCAATTTTCAGTATCCATTGTAGTGACTAATATACTCTTGTCTGTAATAGGGCACGTCGGATGGCAATATCCAGAACTTTTTTAAAATTCTCATAAGATTTTGTTATTGGAAGCTGTAAACAGTTACGGTCTCTTTTTCCAGTGGGATATTTTATATGCTGAAATATAACTGAAGGGTCAGGATCAAAGCCAATGGGTGGAATACTGCGGATGCCAGTTGCAAATACTAAGATATCCTCTAGAGTTACAGATGACTCACCACCTACATCAAGAAATATGAAGATTGTTTTGAAAAAGCCATTGTAGTTAATCAAAATATAACATTAGTTAAGAAGTTACAGATGAACTGGAATAACAATATTTTGACTTCAGGAAATTGTAACTGCAATATAATGTAAAATAAAAGTGCAAAACAAGCCTTTCTCCACCAATAGTACAATCTGATGTTTCTTATTTTACAGGTACAAATATATTTCAAAAGTTCAAAATTCTAGAAGTAGGCAATGTCCCATTTTCTTACCTTCTGTCTCCTGTAAGTAACCCATCCAGAAATCTAGGCATCTGGCCTTATCTGTTCCTGATAAATAGTGAATTGTAAAGAGATCACCAAGAAGTTTTGCTGAAAGTTTCTCGGGTTTGTGACATAATATGCTACAAAATGCATCGGGATTCATTTGTATTTTTTCCAAAACACCAAGTGTTTTCAAACCTTGTCTAAAACTTTTGGGGAAATAGAGGGAGAGATACAAAGAAAGAAACCGCTGTGAGTGTTTTGTGCTGTTTCTTAAATAAAAAGAACTAGTGGACATTCCTCTTAAAGCAAAAACGTACTAGCTAATCTCTATTAGCAAGAGGATTTAAAATTATGCTTACTAAAATGATTCCTGTGATTGCTTCAACTAGAAAGGCAAGCTCACATATTCTTACTCATAGCTTGTATTGATTCATATTCCACCCATATGTTCCAAATCTACTAAAATCTCCTGAAATATATTAGAAAGCTTCATAACCTTTTGCTTGAATAACTTATGATTGTTGAAACAATCTGCAAAGGATTTCCAAGTGTTGAGTTATATCTTTTTTTTACCTACTCCACATTTTACCAAAATTATTAATTTTTTAAATACTACTTGATTAAAGAGGAAGAAAACAATTTGGTGAAAATAACTAAGACATAATAAGCAAACATTTTAATTACACCCATAGGACATCACATATTTTCTTGCAAAACAGTTGAAATGATTCTTAATTAGTTAAAAATTTAAAAATGATAGGAATGATTTCCCCAGCAAGCAAACCTTTCAAGTGGTAAAATAGTTCTTCTGATGACATGGTGATTCAGAATCTCATTCACCAATATATTCTTATCATGTAGTGCTGTTACAGGTTTCAAACATCCAATAGAAGCAAGATAGTCAGAACAATCACTTATTGCTGATTCTAAGCTGCTCAGTGTTGTGGCAGATTTTATCTACAGAAGAAAACCAAGCGTATTTGCTCCATTAATAAACCATTCAAGCTAATACATTCCCTGAGAACAACTTGTTCCCTTCCTCCCGCCATACCTCCCCAGGTCTGTCACCACCATTATACTCTACTGCATCCCATCTCCCCAGTGGCATTCCCATCCCCAAATGTAGGTCCCCCAATTCTCAAGGCCAAAGATCTCCTCCCACTGTCTTCTACAACCATCCGGGAGGGGAAGCAAGGTACCCTGACACACTTTAACTTCACTAGTTCTGTGACACAATGATACCCACTAACCATCTCCCATTTCACCACTAGCACTCATAGGGGATACTGGGTCTGTTGCTCTCACCAATTGGTAGAGAGCTTCCTTCTCATTCATCCCTCAAGTCCTCTTGGTTCTCACCCAGAGGGAAAATCAGTCCTCAGTCTACAATGGAAAACCAATATGCCAGCAGTCAAGGCACTAAGGCATCAGATGGAAGCTACAATGACATGATCTACAGTTGCTTTCTTTCTTCTTGGGGCTACTAGGAGAATAAGCAAAATGATTTCCATAGTACTGTAACATCTCTCTGCCACCCTTATACCTCCAAAGCCTAGTATACATCAGTGATAAACAGTGGTGCAGGAAAGAGCCATGCCCACAATCACTGTTCACAAGCGCAGTTGGTGTAATAAGTATGATCAGCAGAACAGAACAAATACAACCCATCCTCCAGTGTGACCTGAACAGGTCCCTGACGAGCAGACTGAGCTGGTGTGAAAAAAAACCACTGTCATGTTGAAAAAACTGCTGCCAAATTCACAGATGCATCTCAGCTTGGTAGGCAAGATTAGTACTGCAGAGTGGTTCATCCTGCAATCTGCTCCTTCAGCCTGAACAAGTCCAAAAATAGCCCAAGCAGGTCTATATGTCTAACTTCCACCTAGGTTAAGTGCCAGCTCACTCAAAAACCTTCAATACACCATAACACACAATCATGAGGACAGCCCATCTGTGACTCTTTCTCCTCCTTACTGGAAGTTCCTACTGTCTTACAGAGCAATTGCTTACCTTCTGTATTGCCTGCAAAACGTCTATATCAGCAACATCTTCTACTGTTGGCTTCACATTTTCCATGCCATAGACAAGGCAGTGAAACAAGGTTTTAGAAAAGAAGCTAGGAGAGGAGCCTCCATGAACCAGAGAAACTGCAATCATTTTTCCTGCTTCATAGTATAAATTATCTTTAAGAGCTGCAAGTACAAATGATACACTTACTGACTACAACTGATAGAAACTTGTTTTAATATGAGAAAAAAGTTAGACCAAAATCCATTCCATTCCCCATGATTCAGTCAGAACTGAAATTTCTTGGATGAGAAGCAAAATGTTTTCAAAGAAAAACCAAAAAAGTCTGGTTGCCTTTTGAAACGCACATTTGGGACAACCATGTCCTGGGATGATTGAGAATCTACATGGACATTTAGACCAAAAACTAGTATTATTTTTTCTACATCATTAGTTACAATTAGAGTCCTGTAAGGCCAAAAAAAGGGGCTCTTTCATTTCTTCTGAGAATTAGATAACAAAATACAATTTGTTTTTGAACTTGGACATTCAGTTTAGAATATGAGAATGAAATCAGCAAGAATAGTATCATTCCTGAAATTTCATTTGTTATATTTATGATTTCTTTTAATGTGTGCCCTTTGCTTATTATATTACACAGTTGACTACTATTCCCTGTTGAGTTAGAAATTCTTTCTGAATCCTTAAATACCACATCATTATATTTCATTGAATAAAATCTATATTAACTATTTAGGCATATAGGGCTTAAATTGTAAATGCTATGTTTCCCTGAAAATAAGACCTAACTTGATTTTTAGACTTGTGCCCAATATAAGCCCTACCCCCCAAATAACCCCTAGCCCTAGTTAAGATCCCCACCCATTCCATTGCACCTGGTTGCATGAGGTAGGCCAAGGTACACAGGTAAAAATCAAGCTAGAGTGGGGATGGAGCTGCCCCATGGGCCCCATACCCGCTTACCTTAGGACAGTTGCAGCCAGGCCTCCCACGTCCCGACACCTGCCTCGCCTTACCGGCCCACTACTTCTGCAGCCACTTGCTGTTACTTGCATGCATCACCCCCAGTCTGTTTTGCGGTCAGAGACCTTCAGGAAAGGGCTTTGCAGCTGAGAAACGAGCTCTAGATTGACATACACTGCACATCCCCCCCTCCCCCCCAGTCTCTGTTTTGCCATCAGAGGCTTTCAGGAATGGCCTCTGCAGCTGAGAAATGAACTCCGGATTGATGGTGAAAGGACTCTGACGGTGAAATGTAGCCCAGGCGGGCACCACACGTGTCAATCTGGAGCTCATTTCTTGGCTCAAAGGCCTTTCCTGAAGACCTCTGACGGTGAAATGAAGGCTGGGGGGTTGTCACGCGCAAGTGGGCCAGCAACAGCCACACCGGCTCCTGATAAGTGGGGCTCTTGGTGCTATCGTCGCGAGGTGAGACAGTGGAAAAGACATCCCCTTGAAAACAGGGTGGATTTGATTTAAATCAAGTCGATTTAACTCACGATTTAAATCATGATTTAAATCACTAGTAAAGAGGAATAAATCATATTTTTTAAAGCTGAATTGTCATCTCAGCTGTGAAATTGTGTGAATGCATCAATGCAGTGCATGTTATCTCAGCTTGCAGAGCTTGGATTCGTTGAATGAGTTTATCAAAAATGTAAATAACTCATGCTACATAACTAAGGTCCATTTCATGCTGAATAAACTAAATTATTAATGTGTCTTAAATAGAACACTATCTTTAGATAGATTTTATTCCAAAGGCATTTTATTAAAATAAATTTGATAAAAATAAAAAAAAATCCAATTTAAATTTTAAAAAATCTGATGTTTTTGATTTTCTAAAAAAACAACAACTGATTTTAGAACAGTAGGATTAAGGTCTTTTTCTGAACTCTGTTCATGTTATAACGTTTTTGCTGTGAAGAAGAGGCATGTGATTTCTGCTGAGTCAAGTTCAGTTCTGATAACTGCAAAAGTAAACCAAGCATCTGTGATAATATCTTATAGGCAGAGAAACTGCTCAATAATCTTACAAAAACCTCTGGAAGAGCATGACATTGTGAATGGATTAATGGAATTTATTTACCAAAAAAATTAAACAGATAGGCCTTATTCTACGTAATTAAAAAACGAATCTTTATTTCATGATGGAATAACCTTTGGATGGTAATATATTTTCCTCAAAAAGCATTTTATTTAAAAAAATCCGATTTAAATAAAAAAAATCCGATTTTTTTTATTTTTTTAAAAAAATCATTGATTTTTATCCACCCTGCTTGAAAATAAGTTTTAATGTTTCTTTCAGAGGCAAAAAATAAAATAAAAATAAGACTGGGTCTTATTTTTGGGAAAACATAATTATTTATAATATAGTTATTATAAATAATAATGGCAAAACAAGTTTTGTTTGAGCTCTAACTTCTTTAATTCCTTCTATTATTGCATACTCCCAAATCATTATAAGAAATGTATTTTTAAAGCCTGGAAACTACCCAGGGAAAAATGTTGACTTAGCATGAGCTGAGCTGAGGTCAATAGAGGAAATTGAACTATAAGTAAGTAGGCTTGGTTGCTTAATGACTGTTTGAAGTTACAAGGCACTCAGAAAAAAATATTTACAACCTCTCCTTGAAGTTATAACTGCCAACCCTCTCCCCATTGATGTAGTAGTTTTTTCGGTGCTTGGAACCTATTGGCAATTATGACTGGTTGTTAAGCATCCTGTGTTCATGCACAATTGATTACTATTTGCAATTTTCTCTGTTGGCTTCCCCAGAAAGTCAATAGGGAAGCCAGCAGGGAAGATTACAAGCTGCTGCCACCAGTAGAAGGATTTCCCCTCCCCTCCATGAAGAAGGGAAACTCCTGTCGAGGCTGGGTAAACAATGATCTTTGGGATGCAAAATGTTCTCCAGCCCAGCACTGGATTTCTCCCCTCCCTCCCACCGGGAAGAAGATCTGAGCTTCTTTTCAATCTTCCTACTATTCAGAAATATTGTGTCCACTAGCTTTCTAGACAGAAATCTAGCAAGCATTACATTTTTGAACAATAAAAAGGCTCAATCCAGCCTTTCTTGCCTTCAAAAACATCCTGAATGCTGGGGCTTTTCTTGCAATTGTTCTGAATGGTATGAAAAGCCTCTTTCTATCATTCAGAAATATGATGTTTGCTAGCTTTCTGGATAGAAAACTAGTGAATGCAATGTTTCTGAGGGGTAGAAAGGCCGGAAAAAGCCTTTCTATTTGATTACTATACTATCTCACAATGTACCAGTAAGCCTCATTTTTGTTTTTACTTGCTGGAATTAACGGTCCTAATGAATGGTGGTGAAGAAAAGCCTATCAACACACAGAATGCTCCACTAATTCTTCACCATTCATTAGGTCAGCTTATTCCAGCTAATGAAAAGAAGAAGTGATGCATTGTGAGATAATATTCTAATCAAATCTTCACAGTTTGAAAGAATTTTTAATATGAATCACACCAATTTCAGAGTATTGGGAATAATTAAAACAATGTGAAACAACACAGTATTTACCTGAACTTGATACAAAACTTATAATAAATTCTATTTGTTTTGTACTTAGCCCAAACTTCTGAAGTAGCCATTTCTTTATTCTAACAATATTAGAATAAAGGCTTCTACCTCTGCCTCCATTGTTTATGTCTAAACATAGGTAGCAATCAAAGCTGCATCCCCTCCTGGTGTAAATTACATATCAAGCTTACCTTGAGAATCAAAAGACAAATTCTTTGAGTGCCCCCCTTCAAACAATGATGAACTCTGAAGATGAAGCATCAGCAATTGAAAAAAATCTTCCTTTGATGAGCAACAGAGATCCACCTCTATTTTATTCCTGCCGTTTATATAGTTTACTTCAATAGCATTAGCAGGATTGAAGTTCCGCTTCTGAAATCCTTTTAGAGCACTACCCCAGAAATTTTGTTTGATGATATTCAATCTTGTTGGTTTAGTATTAATCTGTAATCTTAATTCCCTCAGAATTTTGGAGACTTCTCTTTTCTGCATTCCAAGTTGCCTGTTTGAATAGCAAAGAATCTATTTAGTACTTCAGCAATAATTCTGATAGTAAGCAAGTATTAGGAGTATTCTGTATAAAATTTATGTATAAAATTATTTAGTAATTATAGTAATGTCCTATTTTTAGATAGGAAAGCAAAAGGATTATTCTGCATCCTAATCTGAGAGCAGTTTAGGCTCATTAAAGAAGCATCTAAAATCACATTTCTATTGAGATAGCAAATGTGGGTTGTGGTATTGGTTGTAACAGAAAGTCTTGAATGGAATTCTGATTAATACTTCTATCAATAGAAGTATAGATTTTTATATCTCTTGAAAATGTGCACTGGAAAGTAATTTTCTTGGAATAGTATAATCACTTCCAAGTATTTGTGGGAGTGAAGTACTTCACTTCTACAACTGAGATTATTGGATTGTAATCCTATCTCGTAATGCAAAATCCTGTCTATCTGCATGCCCATTTAGATTCAAAGCCTATATTACTAATTTTGAAACGTGCAAAAGCTAAAATTGTATTTAGTATTATTTTACAGTACTCAGTATTACAAGGCAAACTATTTTTAAAAAAACAAACTAGTAGACCCAGATGAGTCCAACCAAAAGGATTGGGAAAGTGTTGCAAGAGAGTGGCATTCAACGAATACTTCCATATACCCACTCAGTTTTCCTGGGTCCAATTCTGAGGTATGGTTGGTGAATGCTCTCTCTTAAAATATTGAATAAATTTTTATTTGTCAACTTGGTTGATCTCTCTATGAATGGAAATAATCTTGAAGGATAAAAAAATTCAACAGCTATTTGAAATATGATCTAAAGAAAAGTTATGCAAAGTACCCAATTCCCCATGTTTTAAAAACTCAGTCATTAAATGCAACTCTTTGTTAACTTACATTTTTTTAAAAGACAAATTCCTTACTGAAGGACTGATGAAGGGAGATGGGGATAAAAATCTGTTATTAGAAGAGGGAAGATCTAGTTGTGAACATGGAGTAAAACCATTGGAGCACACCATCTTTGGGGACCTGAAGGGAAAAAGAACATCCCCAAGAATAATTTAATTTTTACCAAAGTTAGAGATTTGTTTTCACAAATCAAAAGCTGAAAACACACAAGTCGAAGCATATATATTTCATCCCAAACCTACTTTGAAGGCAGTTCTTTATAATCCAAATAGTTCTAGCTACAATATATAATGCATCAAAGGCTAGATTGTTTTTTTTTAAGTTAAATGAATTATGCTGGTTTCATAGAAAAGCCTGTTAATATTGCATAAATGTTTACAAATTTTTTATGCACAAGAGCACATCAGTTGCTGAGAGAGCAGATTTTCTGATGGTTAAAAACCTGCTTTAAATAATTTCTAAGAGATACATGGAATTCACCATAAAATGCTTGTTTTAACATACATCCTGGTTAGTTATAATTTAGCAAAATACAGATATGCAAGAAAGTAGCTTGAGCACAAATATTTAGATGCTTTTGATGCAGTACAAGCAACAGTATTGTTTAACTCAAACTGCAGCTGATCTTCTATAATACTCGACAATTTCCTGAGATATGGTTTGAATTTAACATTTTTTAGCATTAGTTTCAAATATTTACTATAGATTGTCAGTATGAGTGACATAACAGTATAAAGTAAGAAAATAAAGCATCAATTGGTTATGATTATGTAGGAAATTGAAAAGAAATAAGTGTATGAGCCTGAACTCATTGTAGCACATTTCATCTTATTTATATCATATTCAACTTTGATTAGCATAAACGCAACCTATGGGTAATATTGTTGTTCTTATATTCTTACTTTTATTTTATAGACTTTAAGGCAGGGGTATCAAACTGGTGGCCCATGGGCTGAATGCGTCATGCATAGGCCACGCCCACCCCAACTCTGTGAATGGGAAAAATGTCGCAAAAGTCACGTGATGGCAACATGACATGGCAAGTTTGATACCCATGCTTTAAGATGATGCACATGTTTCTATCTATTTTATTCACAACCACCAACTTGTGAAACACGATTGTTGGGCTGACAGCCAGTCCCACAGCTGGTTGCTATAACTAGGACAGGACTAGAGAACCTCATGATCTCCTAGTTTTTAGTCCAGCACCTTAACTACTACACCAAACTGGCTCTCTATAAAACTTTTTCACATGCTTGTGAGAAGATTGAAATCACATGCCTGATATGGATACCAAGGTGGGATCCTGGAGACTGTCTAGGGCATTTGGGTGATGGATCTTCCATCAAATTGTCTCCCTCTGCTTTTTCTGGCAAACTCAAAGAACGCTTTCGCCATTTCTGAGCACTTCCTATATAACAAAGTAATCAAATGTGGGGGTTTTTTCATAAGTATTAAAAGCTTTCAGTTAATTCAAGCTTTACGAGCAGTGGGTTCTTACCATTTGATTTGGCAAGGATGGTCCTACATTCAATGCATTCCCAGTTTAGCTCCAAGCTTGTTAGTGAGGAACATGCCAAATGAGTTCCACTAGAACCACAATATTGACAGCGTTTTATTTCCCATTTGCTAAAAGAAAGGAAAAATGTATTATTAGTTATAACAATAACTTTAATTCAGCAAAGCTACATAGACAGTATCATTCTTTCTGAAAAGGAATTAATTACACATTTATTAGGATGTAACAAAATACAAGAGTGAAAGATTGATAGCACTTTAAATTATTCCATAAGTTGCCTTTCTATCAGGAAATGAATTTATTGATACTTAATGCAACAGTTCGACTACATTTTGTTCTACAATGCACTATTATTGAATAACTGCTAATAAGTAGGCTGACATACATTACAAATAAGAAGAATTGTCACAGAAAAAGCTACCACAACAAACAATCACAAACCATTTAGAGTCTAATCTATGGACAACTCAGTCCTACAGATAATCTATGCTGTCATTCTTAAAAGCTTTTTGAGAAAACCAAATTTTCGCCATTTGATAGAAAGCTGTTAACAATACAGCTTCAACAGGAAGTGACAAGAAATTTGGTGTAGTGATTAAGCAGCTGGTCTAGAAAACAGGAGACTGAATTCTAGACCCATCTTAGGAACGAAAGCCAGCTGGATGACCTTGGGCCAGTCACTTTTTCTCAGTCCAACTCATTTAACACCAGGTTGTTATTATGGAGAAAATAGGAGGAGGAATAAGCATTGTATATGTTCCCTGCTTTGATTTTTTTAATTCTAATTTTATGTTTGCTACATTTGAAAAACTATTACGAAATTAGATATGCATAGTGACAAAGACAGCATATATTACTACCTATCAGGCTCATTGTAGTCTCTTCCATTTTTGCAAAGGCATCTTTTAATATCACAATGTTGGTAACATTGAAGTAGTTCTTGATAGGCATTCTGTTCTAGTTCCCAGGAGGCATCTCTGGAATCATTTAAACATTTATTAGAATACTTTAATTCTGCAGTTTAGCTTTTCTTGTTAATTAAGAAATAACAGCAAAATACAGCATAAAAATGCACTCACACAATAAGATAATACACATTAAATGTAATTTAAATCACTTACTTTTCTGGAATATGGATGCCCATTCTTAACATTTCGTTCTGAAATTTTTCTTTATTATTACATACAGGACATCTAAAGAAATAAACTCCTGCACTGAGAGCTTGACACTAAATCCAAGAGAAAAATAAAGAATGATCAATAAAACTTATTTATTTCACACAGAAACAAGTAAATTGAAAATTAAGGCATATCTGTAAGAAGAAATAAATGATGCAGGTATACAATTTTTCTATTTACTAACTACAAGGAATGAATGAAAAGTAAAGCCTTCAATGTCACTAACAGATGGTAATACTAATGCACTAAAAACCTCTAAGATGCTCTTTAACATATGTCCTTTCACTTCAGTTGGTAGAAGATCTCTGTGATAAAAGGTTGCCTTGATATTGTTCATTCTTTGAAATGGAAGCCTGCGACTACTCATCAGTGAATAGCAACATCCATGTTTAATTTTTAACTTTCATTGTAGAATATGGTTGTTTTTTAATGGTGATGACTGCATTGACATTACTGTGTGCTGCTGGATCAAAAAAAATGGTGAACAAGAAAGAACAAGAATGAAGTAGACAATTAAGACAACACATGAAAAATGCTACTGAATTTGTTAAAGACAACTGACAGATTATTCAAAGGGACACTACTGTCAAGCTTATTATTTAGCTTAGCAGGAACATGTAGGCCACATTACCAATATATTTCAATCTAGTATCAGATGGTGGGGCAAGATGAGTTGCAGATTATGGGCAACTTTGAAATTTGCCAGCAATTGTCATGCTAAGAGAATGAAGGTGATGACTTTTTTTTCATAACATTATGACAGTCAATGAAACATCGACTTATCCTAATAATCCAGAAATGAAGTATAGTCCATGGAATATTATCACAAAGTTACACTTGTAGAAAAAAATGTTAAAATCCCAGTTTGGCAGGAAAACATATGGCTGGGACACAGATTACTTTTAATTTGGCACCACTATGAATTCAAAGTACTTCACTGCAATACATGGAATTCTGAATTAATGTTTTAACCAGAATTCGGAAGCACAAGAAAATTTTGTTGCATTATTCAATGTAGGCCTCATAGCTCATGAGCCATCCAAGAGTCAATTGTGAAGCTGGATGTTACCACCTTATCCCATTTGCCATACAGTCCAGACTTGGCATCATGCAACTTCAAATTTTCCCCAAATTGAAGGAATACCTTTATGGGCATCTGTTTGAGTCAAATGAAGAAATGGAAAGGACTGTAAGGATGTGGTTGAAGAGACAAAGTATGGAATTATTTCATGATAGCTTTCAGAAGCTTGTCCATCGTTGGCATAAGGATATAATGAATGGTGGTGATTATGTGCATAAGTAAAAGTAGGTAACAAAAGAGTTCATTTCAAAGATTATTTTCCTATTTCATTTATTAAAATATCCTCAAATGAACTAAAGTTATGGAGGTGGAGGCATTACTTTTCATTGCAACCTTGTAGATCACGTTATTAAGAGTTCCCTTGACCAAGTCATACACTGATTTCTGTCTCACTTCCAACCTACTCTGAATACAGAGATACTTTTTAACAATAACAATTTCACAGATTTTATTTTTAGCAATAAAAAGGAACTTCTGCTATGTCGATCCAGACATACCTGCAAGCATTCCCTATGAAACCAAGCATTTTTACAGCATGGGCTTGTCAAAATGTTGTATGTAGGTGCTTGTTCAATCAACTCCAAACATATTGTACAATGTGATGATCCTTTACAATTCGAAAGACGTTTTTGAGTGGGTCGGTGTTTCCAACAATATGACCTTAGAGAGGTAGAATTACATAGAATCATATCACTTAAAAATGAGAATTGTTACTCAGATAAATCAAGATATTCTCAAATAAAGCTGTAAGCACCAGTTAATCTGGTATTATTAAGTGGAACTTTACAATTTTAGAAAAAAAATAGTTTCAGTACTTTTGAAATAGTATTTGACATAATGAAGCAAAATAAACTTACGGAAAAGTTTCTCTGAATTGGAAAAGGCATCCTTTCTCTATTCCACAAGGAAAGTGGTAGCTTCGTTTGCATCTGGATGTTATACAACCAATTGAAGCACCTTTTTTCTTACAGATAGCACATTTCTAAAAAAACACCATTTTAAAAAATTGTAACTAAGGAGACTACCATTATGGATCTAATCCATAATGAATCTAAATATTTTATGCATTATATTTTTGAATTTTTTATTACCATTTAGAAAAGTTATTTTGTATCAAAGCTTATAAAAGAAAAACACTGGTATGGTGAAATAATTCATCACTGATAGTCAAATTTCAACCAGATTTTTAAATTATTTGCCGAAGACAATTTTTAATAAATTATTAAATGCATAAATGTAATATATCTGCATATATTTTAACCTTAATATAAATTGTTTAATACATTATTATCAACTCCTATAACTTGCAAGAATTCACTTTTTCAAATAAACCACACATTTTTTTTCTTTCATTTCATCACCTACAAACAATAATCCTATAAACTCTATTGCATAGCCAATCCAGAATATCACTGACTGATGTTGTTTTCAAGAATGTAATCCCATAAGATAAAAAGTATCTCCTCTTTTATATTAAACTTTAGTCTGTTATTTCCTCTCAGCGCTAATCAACATCAGGCTTTGCAGCAAACCTGCTGATAAACTCCCATCGAATCACCATTTGGTAAGTTGTAGTTAAGTAGGTGAAAGCAATCCTAAAACAAGTAGACCCAGTAAATATGGAGAACATTACTGTTGTTGCTATTCTAGACACCTATTTTAATCAACAGATTTTATGAAATTTAGCACAAATACTGAAGTTAAATTAAGTACTTAATGGTTGTTAGTCTGTCTAGCTTAATCTCATCTCAATTTGTTGCTCTCTCTTCAGATGGGTTCCCAAAAGTACAGCAGCTCTGTGTATTAAAGCAAGGATACACACAAGAAGAAAGTGAAGTATTCCACCATTTAAATCTTATTCCAACCAGCATTTTGCAATCTTTTTATCCTGGAGGAACCCTTGAAATAATTTTTAGTCCTCACAGAACTTCTCCACGAAAATCACAAAAAATATAAACATTTCACAATAAGATTCTCCTCTAATCTATGTTTCACCACCTTCATAACATTAGCAAGGCAGAGGTTGACAACAGAGTCATAGCACTAAACATTCCCATTGCATTGTATGGCATATAACTTTTTTTTTTTTTTTAATTATCACTCTCTCTCATGAAATCCCTTGGGTTTCATGGAAACCTAGTTAAGAAAGGCTGTTCTAAACCTTTTTATGAAAACTATAAAACTGCTTTGGACATACTGTATCTAAGGCAAAGACCTGATTAATTCAGCTGGTTCAAAAATAATACAGTTCCAGTTGTATAGTTGAGAACAAAATTTTATAGAACTTTTTTCTTTTTCAACCAAAATAGCTTAATTACATCTGTTACTGCTAATGTGAGTTTAGGATATATTTAAATTTATGAATATTTATAACTCCTTGGAACAGATTCATTATTCAAAATCTCTTACCAGTTTTGCAGCTCGATTAATTTCTTTTTGGATATCTTCAGGTAAAAAACCATAAAAGCCTTCTTCATCTTCACCTCTCTGCCAAATCCCACTTGACATTAGCTATAATAAATTTAATGAGGAATTAAATCAAGTGACATTCCAGACATATCTGCATTAACTTTTCACCATAAGAAAGCATGTAATTTAATCATTACTGAGGTTTACCTGCAGTATAATTATATGTGATTTTCAGCAAATTATTGAATCATGTTTGCAATATATTTGTCTTCGCAAATATGGCAATAAAAGTTGCCAATTATTCAGCATAGGTAAGTCTCCACTTAGTAACTGCAATTGGGAGCTTCAACTATGCATCAGTTGTAAAGTGCAAAGTCATGTGACTTAATATATCAATTTTCACTGTGGTTGTTAACAAATCACAAGTAGCTAAGTGCAATGTCACATGATTGCAACTCCTGCTTGGCTTCCCCATTTACTTTACTTGTCAGAAATCAACTGTAAAGGTCATAAATGGCAATTATGTGACCATGGGATGCTGTGACTGTTGAATCATAATCATGTGACAATCAGTTCATGTGAAAGCTGTAGCTTTGAGGATTGTTTGTAAGCAAATCTTCTTGTCCAGTACCATTGTAGGTTTGAATGGTCACTGAATGAATGGCCAGTAAGCGAGGACTACCAGTACACCTTTTTGTATTTGGTCCACATTTCCCAGCCAACCAAAAAACTATAAAGGATTAATACAAGTTCAGATAGTTATGGCAATACTTGCTTCTAAGGAAATACAGACATGATTTGATAACAATTCCTATTGTTTTCAAAGATGTTCACTATCAATTGTAAAACTAGCATTGCAACTTTATTGTATAAAATAATATTCAGATCTTTTGCCACTTTCTAGTGGCATAGTTTTGAATTTGTAATGTGCATAGCTTTAATTTTGTAATTGCTTTCTATTTATCTTTTTTATGTTCTGTAAGCTACCCAGTCACCCCATCGGGAAGATGGCCTGCATATAAATAAACAAATAAAAGATCTTTGGCAATTTTTCATCCTAAAAATTAGTTTAAGTTTTCTCTGTTTCAGCACAGTATTTGTTGCCAAGAATCTTTGCATGGTTCTTGTGAGGTATTCCCCATTAGGAGAATGAGTGCACTCAGGGAAACGTAGTGAGAGTGGTGATGAATAACACAACTAACATACAGATATGCTGAATAGTAAAATGTAGGTTTTACTTCCAGTAAATGGTTAAGCAAAGTCCAACAAACAGTCCAAATCATACACAGTTAAAGCAGTCAGTATTCAGTCCAGGGATAATCCAAAAACAAAGTCCAGTATCATAAACAAAGTTTAGTAAACAGATTTTGCTAACAGTTTCACGACTCACAGTAATCCGAGCAGAACAACGATCAGGCAACAGGCAATAGGGAAAATGCAAGAACTAACAAACCAGGTTTCTGGCTCCATCTTATGGCCATTTGAGGAACTACACCCAATTACAATTACAGCATTCCCTTAAAGAGACAACATTAAATAACTAACCTGGTTTATATATTGCCAATCCAATCCATCATACCTAACAGTTCTGTTCTCTCTCTTATTTGATTTTGTTAAAAAGACATATATTATAACAACGATACCAAAAGAGCAGCCTGTAAATTATTTAACTTTCCAATAGACTCCCAAACTTCTTTAGGGGCAGCAAGAAGTACTTACCACACAGTAATAATGAACAGTGAGATTACAGTCCTCATAGGTCCTTTTTTCCCCATATTTTTCAGGACAGTCATCAGCCCGTTGACAGAATTCACAGGCTAAAAGACAAAAATATTATGTGGACACCATGAAATCCTATTGCTTATTGGTCATATAACAAGGTAGCCAGAACATCATACAATAGCTTAGTATATTTTACAGATTTCTTTGAACTATTAAGACAAGTAAATTGTAATAATTACAACCCTGGAAATTACTTTTGACTGCATTCATAAATTAACAAGAAATTTATTTTTTAAAAAAATTTATATGGTTGCATATCTTAATCAATTAACACTAGGTAACCAACAAAACATAATGAAATAAAAAATTAAAAAAATAAGCATCAATCTACTTAAAATAGTTGAGACTCCTCACAGATTCTCTGTAAAGAATCTCAAGTATTTTCTGACAGTATAACAAAATACACATATTAGGCTCTAAAAGAAGCTTTATTCATTGAATGATGGAAAAGCCTTCTGGAAGGCATGTTTTCCACTGTTTCAAAGAAGGTATGTGGAATGTGCCCACCATATAGATCTGTTATGATGGGCTGAAACCATTGGAGACAGGCAGGCCCTCAAGTACTTGGTTCTATAACCTGTATGGCTTTGAAGGTGACAACCAGGATCTTGACTTACACTTAGAAACTTACCAAAAGGCAGTGCGGCTCATGTACCAGTGGGGTCATGTGGATGTTCTCCACTGCTACCAAATGAATTCAAAGGTGGATTGCAATAATCCATCAGGAAATGGCTAAGGCATCAATGGCTGTGAACATGCCTCCAGATCTAGAAATGGATGTAACTAATGTACAAAATGGTTTTATGCAAGGGGTCTCCTGGGCACAGCTGCTATCTGCTCCAGAGATCTGTGGCTCCAGCAGGACTCTTAGACTGCACATCTACTCTTCTGTCTGTGGGCATGCTATTCCATACAAACAATAGAAGATGCCCAGCTAAAGGGAGTTCTTGAACCCCCTGCCATTTAATTTTACTAGAATTGAGAAAAGAAACTCTTCTTTCCCATCCAGATCTTTCAAACATCACTTGGGCCAGAATCCATAACTGAGTATCATCAGCATTCTGATACTTTATCCTATGCCAATGGCTTCATGTAGATGTAAATAGGAGTTGGTAGAGGGCTTAGGGTAGTTGTCAATCCGCCCCCCTCCCCGAACACAGACTGAAAACTATGTCTGTCTATCGCCTCTCAATTCTCCCAGCTGATTCACAAGACTGTCATATCTACAGTAGTGAAGATACAGTAGTGAAAGCCACTAAATGAACCAAGGAGGGCTAAAGACAGATACAACACACTGTCATGACTTTGCCATAAAAATACTATTCTACTGCTGTAACCTAACCTGAAATCGAACTGAAACAGATTTAAATAATTTATTTCTTCCAGAAACCTTGGAAGCCCCAAGTCTACAACTGTCTTAACAGCCTTCTGAAGAAAGAGCAGCTTGCATAAACTACCATGATTGTATTTTTGATCAAGAACAAGACATAGTTACTGATCTGGAGAGCTTAGCATTAAACTTTATTAATTCAATTAGAATTCAAAACATTAACATTGTAGTGTTTGTATAGTCATTAAAATGCAATGATGAATAGTAATAATTACTACTGTGCTTGATTGTAAAAACACCCCAAAGCACATGTTTAAATTAGTATCAGTTCTTTTGTCACCAAGGTTACTAAGTACAGGAAAGGACAGAAAGAGTTTAGTGTTCTCCAATCTGGGAACCATATAATTTCCATAAATCCAACCAGCATGGCTATTGCAGAGCCACTAATTGAAGGCACCAGGCTAGAAGCTACATTAATTAAATCAAACATAAATAGTTAGAAACACTTACATAGATTCTGGAAGCATCCAATAATGTTCTTATTCATTCTAGTGTTCTCCATTCAACTAAGTCATATGAGAGAAAAAAAATAAGTTGCTATGTGATAAACTTTTAATCTGTGAATTATCTAATCCTCTACAGTTTCAATTAAAAACAAAACTATATGGTAAGAAAAATAAAGAGGTGCTGGTCTTACCTGATACACTGCTTCTCAGGGTGTGACAAGAAAATCCAGAAATGGGTTAATTCTTGTCTCCTTGCTCGGTAGACTGGGTTGAAGTTCTGAGGACACTCCTCCCTGCTAACAGTCCCCCAGTTTTGATAAAGTAGCTATCTACTTGGTCAGTGTCCAGCTCGACTGTAGCCACTCCTGGCATCTGGATCAGACCGGTCGCCAGGGTGGGGCTGGATTCTCCCGCCACACCCTGAGAAGAATCGTATCAGGTAAGACCAAGCCCTTTTTCCAGAGAATCCAGGAATGGGAGATACCAAAGCTGGCTTGTTCTATGGGTGGGCAGCGGTCTGGTCTGAAGTCCCCGATACAGTATGTACCCTCTGCAAGATGTGCCTGCTAAAGGTCGCTTCCACTGAAGCGAAGGGCTCCAGCTTGTAATATCAGATGAATGGCGATGGCAAGGACCATGTTGCCGCTCGACAAATCTCAACAGAGGCCTGTGCTGCCCATGCTGCCGCTGCGGCTACACTTCTGGTAAAATGAGCTGTAATTTTCTGTGGTATCAGAAGAGCCTGAGGCTCATAGGCTTTGGCAATACAAGCCACTTGCCCATGGTTGAAGCCGTAACCCTATGACCCAAGCGTAAATGGCTGGAAACAAAACTAACAGGGACTCTGTCTTCCTGAAGGCAGCGGTTCTCTTGATGTATATGCAGAGGGCCCTTCTAACATCAAAAGGTGTGCTACTTCTTCTCCAGAGCATGTGACGGCCCTGGGCAGAAGTCGGTAAGATTAACTCCTATGATCGGTGAAACAAGGAATTAACCTTGGGAAGAAAGGCAGGATCTAAATGCAGGAAACCCCCCCATCCCCCATTTGAATGGAATACACACAGGTCCTCCCTCACAGATAAGTCCGCCAGCTCTGATATTCATCTGGCTGATGTAATGGTCATTAGGAAGACTACCTTGCATGTAAGTAAGTATAGACTACAGTCTTGTAGGGGCTCAAATGGTACAGAGGTAAGAGCTTGCAGAACCTTGGGCAGTTCCCAGGTGAGGTGTCTGTGTACCAGTGGAGGCTTTCAGTTGGTGGCAGCCCTAAGAAAGGTGTGCACTCTGGGATGCTGTGCGAAGGATTCCAGATCCCCATATGACAACACCGAAGCCAGGGCAGTCACCTGTTGTTGTATGGTGTTAGGGAATAGACCCGTCTAGACCTTCCTGGAGAAATTCCAGTAAGTGTGCCACTGAGACTGAGGTGTGGTTAATGTCGGCCCTTGGTGTCAGCCCCAACACCAATCACAGAAAGCCTTCCACATCGCGTTGTAAATCCAAGTGGTAGAAGGTCATCTGGCAGCCTGGATTGTTTGTATGACCCTACTGGAGAACTTCTCCCGTTTCAGAAGTCTCTGCTCAAATATCAGATGATTAATTGGAGCCATTGCAGTTCCAGATGGTTGATGGGATCCTGGCTGAGGGAGATTCTCTCCGACCTGGAAATTGACAGACTAACCAGATCTGCGAAATATGGTTGTCTAGGCCCGTGGGGAGCTAAGAGTAAGATCTCTGCCCCCTCCCACAGCAACTTCATGATTACTCCTGGAGTCAGGGGAAGTGGGAGAAAGGCATATAGAAGGCCTTGGGGCAACAGACAGTAGAGAGGAAGTCCTCTCTGCCCAGGGCACAGCTGTTCTGCCTCTTGCATAGGGGGCCTGCAGTGAGTGCCCGCTTGCTGATTGATGTGGCCACCTTGTCTGTTAGGAAGAGAATATGCTGCCTCGAGATCTCTTTTTGGAGCCTTCTGAGGACCAAGCGAGCTGCCGAGTTCCAGCCAGTTTATGTTCTGTATTAAGTCCTCCTGCAACCACTGTTCCTAGGCAACCTGGGACCGAAGGTGGGCCCCCCAGCCAAACAGACTGGGATCTGTAGTGATGCTGAGACGGTTGAATTGTTTCTGCCAGACCCCTGGTAGGGAAGTAGAAATCACTGTAAGGTCCTGGCATGGAGATATGCCCAGGGGACGAGCAAGACACAAGAGATCATCTTGCCTAGGAAATGTGACAGCAAGGCGAGGGGAATGATTCTGTCTGACCGGATTCGGACCGTCAAGGTCTTGATACTGATCTGGGGTTCCTGGGATAGGAAGACCTGGCCCACTACCGTGTCTATGATCACCCACAAGTGTAACAGTCATGTAGTAAGAGTCAGATGAAACTTGTTCAGATTGATGGAAAAACCATGCTCTCAAAGTATCCGGATTGTTGTGTGCAAATTCTCCTCCGCCCAAAGGCGGGAAGAGGACTGTATCAAAATATCATCCAGGTAACACTGGATCCCAGCATAACAGAACCTCAGGAAGCATCAGAAGGTTGGACGGATGGGCATGTGGAAGTATGCCTCCGTCAGGTCTACAGAAATTAAGAAGTTTCCCCCTCTGATACCCTCCAGAATGGACTGGAGGGAGTGCATCTTTAGATCAGATGCTTGTTTAGGCCTTTCAGGTCCAGAATTGCTCTCCACCCCTCACCCCCTCAAGGTCTTTGGGATCACAAACAAGGTTGAGTAGAAACCATGCCCCTTTTGATCCTCTGCAACCAACTGGATGGTTTGAATATTCAACAAATGTTGGATTGTGGATTCCATGAAGCCTCTCTTTGCAGAGTCTCTGGAGATGGGGCAATGGATGAAAAACCTCAGGGATGTGGAAAGGAACTTGAGGGAAAGCCCTGACCTTACTGCCTCCCAGACTCAGGCATCCATTGTTGTCTCCTTCCACTGATCTGCAAAGGGGCCGAGATGACCCCCAATGGGATATTTGAGACCTGAAGTTACTTGGGTTGTCAAAAGGCTCTATTTCCAATGCCCCGAGAGGGCTGCCTGAGTTGCAATTGCTGCCTGCCTATTTCCCTATCCAGATCTATCTGACTGGTAATTCGGCCCTGGAAAAAGGACCTCTGAGGCTGTGGATAGCTAGACCCCACTTCACCCTGTTGAAGCAAGAGCCTCCGTAAATAAGGCAAGGGGCGGTAGTTAGTCCACCTGCCTTGGGACAGAAGTACCTTCCTTTTGTCCTTTGTCTCCACTAGGATGGGTTCCAGGGACTCCCGAAACAGCTTTTCCCCCTTAAGGGGGGCAGAGGCTAGTTTCCACTTATTCTTTGCATCCATCTGCCAATGTCGAAGCCACAACATATGATGAACCATCATCGATGATGCAATGGCTCATGACGCAAACTTTGCTGTTATCAGGCATCTGCAGAGAATTCTGCCACTGTAGTAAGCTTGTTAATGTCCTGGTGGGTTCAGAGGTCACCCATCGGGACTCTTTCCTGCAGCTGTTGGAGCCAACGTAATGAGGCCCAACTGAAAAGTGAAGCTGTGGTGGTTGCTCAAACCACCCAGGCAGCTGCCTGATGGGCCTTTCGGAAAGACATCTCCGCTCTTCTATCCACACTTCCCAAACTTCCTCTGAACCAATTGGTTAGACAGGAGCAGAGGTCTGGCTTCAGGCTGAGTTGACAGGCCTCCCTCCTGCTGAGATCCAGTCACTTCACGATTCCCCTCGCAGTCTCCATTTTGTGCACGCGAATTCAAAGAGATAGACACGCTCGGAAGCCCTGCTGCCTGTGTAACTGCTTTAAAAGAGAGTATGTTCCGGTACACCGGGCAGGGACTCTAGCCCCTTCTGCTGCTACAGACAAGTCCCAGGGGCCTCGAACTGATATCCAGACTGAAATTGTCAAGGGCTATGCCGGTCAGACCGGGGAGCCACTAAGCAGGATGTTTGTCTCAAATATCGGAAAAGCAGATGTGTCTGGAGACTCTGCTGCTGCTGTGATTCCCAAGATGCCATGAGTATGAACCGATGAATCGGGCAGAGACTCCAGCCCTCTCGCGGCCGCGGGAAAAGGCCACTATCCTGGTCGGATGAGTAAGGCTAAGATGTTCTGGACCAGCAAGCCCTATCTGACAGCTCTGAGCTGTCCTGGAAAAGAAAAACGACAACTCTGGTCGGAACCGGGAAGTTTGCCTGTCAGACTGTTTCTCTAGCCGATTCCTTGAGAAGAATCCAGTGATAAGAAGAGTAAAAGAAAGATGTCCAAATGAGCTCAAGACTGAGTTAAAACTGGGAGCCGTGAATTATCTAATCCTCTACAGTTTCAATTAAAAATAAACTATATGGTAAGAAAAATAAAGGACTTCATTTTTGACTTAACTTTTTCATTACAACTAATGATTTATAGCAACAGTAAAATTTAGCATAAACCTGAAAGTTTGAAATGCAAATACAGTCTTTTTGATTACACAAAATTACCTGGAAAAAAAAAAGGTATTGTTCGGTGTTCTTTTGTCTCTGCAAATTTGTGGACAGTCCTGCATTCAGTCTTCATCCAGATAAGAAAGATGATGAGGAACAAAAGAAGAAAAAGACAGAGCAAACAAGAAAGGGAAGGAGGGGTAGGGGAGGGGAGTAGAGGGGAGTAAAATGTTTTATATCAAATGAACAAGAAAGGAGGCAGATGAAACAATAGATCATAAAGGCTACTGCTCTGGCACAATTAAGTCACAAAGGTACTTCTCTGAGGCATTACAGTTGTCATCCAACTCAAGTCAGGGATCTTATAAGTCAATATGGTTATATAAAGCAGAGTAGCAAACCTTGTTGGAATATAATGCTAAGTGTCAAATCCAAAGTACAGCTTTAAAAGGACCCAAAGAACCGGAAAATAATTAAGTGAACAAAGGAAAATTTACAACATTATAAAGTTAAATCATACTATTCTGCTTAGTATTTTTCTCCTAGAGATGTTAACTTGTGCTACATTTATGCTATGTATTTGGAGATAGAGTTTTAAAGGCAAATCTAACAAGTGGTGACAAAACAATTTATTCTTATCAACTAAAAATGAAATAAATTGGAGTAATATCTTTTACCACTTCAAATACTTTAACATGAGAAAATAAGACAATTTCTATTGGTTGAGGAATATATTACACATGAAACAACTTCAACATTTGTATTTGGAACACATGTAAGGTTCTTATTTTGATTAAAACTGTAAAACAGATGGAATCTGTATTCTTCCTGAAAAGAGCTGCCTACAGAAGCAGGCAAAAGCCCCACCTCAGTATTTCAAATATTTCCGGTCCCACATTTGAGGTCTATCCCCCAATTCCCAGAGCACCTTTTCTAGAAATACAAAGACTGAATAAGAAAAAAAAAATTACACCCCCCCCCCCATACTTTCAAAATAAATGTCCTGTTACCAGTCAATATTCCACTAGTAAAAAAAAATTATAAGAAATTGGTGTTTGAGAAAATAAACCATTGGTTTTCCTATGATTATTTTGAATACAGTACTAATGCACTATTGATGATCATGCAATTTGTATTTAGTTTGTAAATGTTTCTAAGAAAATAAGAGGTTTTGGGAAATTAATTAGTGGCTCTATACAATAAACCAATGAGCAAGAATGAAAAAAATTTAGAAGTTTGCTTGCATGCATACACAGACTTGAATTCTAGGATGTTTTCTTCCTTGTTCATTCATGAGGAGATATAGCCTGGTCTGCTTTTTTGCAAACATTACAGAAAAAGGTACAGACTTTATTTATGGTCCCCAAGACAAATCTTCAGTGCAACAATAACTGAATGGGACTTTTCAAAGTACTCACAGAACTTAATGCTGTTTTCCTATAAGCTTGTGTAAATAATAGGGGGTCTCGTGTTCTCCTTGTTGACTGAGTCTGATCACAAATCTTGCTGCATTCTTTAAAGATTAGAAAAACAATGACAATTATTTTTATCTGAAAAGGATAAGTATTCTTTATTAGTAGTAAAAATATTATAAAATGAAATGTTAGTTCCCCTATGAATCAAAAATAATACTAAAAAGAATCTAACTCTACTTCAGCCTTCCAGGACCTGAGCATTCTTCAGATGTTTGGACATCAATTCTTATAAATCTTAGCATTTACCAAGCTGGTTGGAAATTTTAGAAGTCCTTACATAATTAAAGTTGTTCTACGATGTTTTTAACTGCTGTTAATTTCCTGGTCCCCACAAATCCTACTATGCTACCTCATCATGGTGGTAGGTATTCCTGGGAGAAATCTATGAAGAACATTGGAAATGTATGCCAAAATATATATTCTCAGCAGGATGACCCAAGGTGTAGAGATCATCCCAGCTATCCAGCAAAAGCAAACAAATATCTGTGCTAAGCAATAACAAAACAGGAAGATGCTGGATGCAGATTATTACTTTAGCAGCAACAGCAAGGGCATTATTCATACTATGAGAGAAGGCAATGGCAAACTATTCTATTTTTTACTAAATATCACATGGATAAAAAATTGGCAATTCACAGAGAAAATCTATATGGTTGCTAACAGTCAACAACAACTTGATGGAATATATTCGATCAATTGTCCAGTCACATATTTGAGATAGGCAGTCACATAAGTTGAAATATAAACAAATAAATTTGATGGCTTCATTTCATAAAACCGCAGCTGGTCTTATATGTATTAAGACCAAATTGATGTATTTATTACATTAAATATATTTCATTGGTGAGAAAAGGGTTTGGAAACCCTTTCTGAAGAACTAAGGAATTCTCCAGTGAAATATGTTTGGTCACACACTATACCAGCTTCAGATTAGAATTCAAATAGCATATACACAGAATATTAAATAATACATGCTTGGGCAATTCAGGTGTTTATTTCTTCTTTGCTGGATGATTTCAAATTAGAAACTTAAGTAACCTTACTTTTCCTGGTGCCTCTCTTTTCCCAGTAAGGTCCTCTGGTATTCAGGGTTGACAAGTTCCAAGTATTTGAATAGTGATATCATATGTAGAGACAGAATTCCCTGGACAGATAATGAAGGAATGTAGAATTTTAACTCATTTTGGAATATCATGGGAGTGTAGAAAATACACTCTTAATTGTCTTTAATCACCACTCTCAAAGAAAAAAATTGTAGGATACTGTTATACTATGATCTTCCACATTTCTATGTGCAGAGATATGGAAAACTGAACTACCCATTGGTAAATGTGATTTCTGTATTAGGGCTGTAAGAGACAGGCACAAAAGTGCTTTAACATGAGCAAAACTACATCAATGTTAAAGTGACCATATCCTTTGCAAGCCTCATGTTCGTTTCAAAAGCTTACCATAGTTGCTTCCAATGCAGTACACACAGACCACCAGACAGATTAACCAGGAAGCCTTACAAAGCAAGTTCATGCCAATGTGCTTTACAGAGCATCTCTCTGGGACCTTTTGCACATATAATGCAAGTTCAATTTACCTGACCTCAATCAATGGATTTTACTTCTGAAGAAATGTTCCACAAAGATTACCTACATTTGTGTTCACAATGTGACTACACAAATATTATTTACAAAACAAAAATCTAAAATTTTGGAAATGAAACAAATCATTGCAGCTAACATACTTTTCAATTAAATAATCATCTGGAAAGAATGGCATCAAATTAATTTGCTAAAATGAAGTTAAGATAGTATTTTATTTCCATTAAATTCCTGGAACCCAAGTGAATGGCAGCTTGAATTTGACTAAGAAAAATGAATATTTCCAGATTTGATAAAGACAGCAATTTTTGAAAGGTGAATTTCCTTTTTTAATTTTGTATATTAAATAGTGTTTAATATTTGACACCTATCTTCTCAATTCATGTTTTAATTACAACATTCTAAATGAAATATTGTTATTGCATCAAATTAAGCAATTCAACACCTGTTCATTGCAGCTGTAACAGTATCAAGAAAATAAAGCTGTACAATACATTATAATCATAAAAATCAAAAAGACAGTCTAAGGTAGTGAACATAAATGGCATTAAAAATCAAGTTTACATTGTTGCGAACAAAACATTTCCAAGTTAATCAATTTTAAATAAACTATTTGTAACATACAAAACAAGAGGTAGCAGAATTTTAGATGCATGTTTTTCATTCCATTAAGGAGCAACAAAGACCACATGTGTGCTTCAGCAGCTTTCACAAATGCCATCTCAATTCACAGTATGTATTTTGCATTTAAATAAGAAAGGGTCTTAAGTTCACATTGTAGCTTCTGACAGGCTAATGTCACCTTTTTTATCTTTCAGCAAAAAGCTTTGGGGAGATGAACAGCAGTGTCCAAGAAAAATTATCTTGAGTATACAGTATTATGTTCTGCAAATTAGAAAATATCTAATTTTTGAACTTAGAAAGTACCAAAATATTTCCTCCTAATGCTCAACTTCATTCAGAATTAAATCCTACATACACAGGATATTTCCTAACAATTAGTAATTTGGATTCAGAGTTCTAGCTTCCAGGCAGTGTTTTTCTGTTCTTATAATTCTGTAAGAATTGTGTCCAATTCTTAAGGACTGCCTGCGCAAGTTCCTGATGTTTTCTTGGCAAGGTTTTTTAGAAGTGGTTTGCCATTGTCACTTTCCTACAGCTGACAGAAAGTGATTGGCCCAAGGTCACACAGCTGGCTTCATGCCTAAAGCAGAATCAGAAGGCATAGTTCTCCTGTTTTCTAACCTAGCTAGTGTTTTAACTGTGACAAAAAGACAGTAACAGAACTTCTACTACCCTGAAAAATGGATGTTACCTAGTCAGATAATAAAATGTTGGCAAGCAAATAACCAAGCTCAGAGAGTACCAAGGACTGCACAGTTCAATCCTGAGCTCTGTACATTGTAATATTCTCTTCTATTTAAACATAAAATTGTTTAAGTTTTGGTGAATAAATTGGAAGGATAAACCGCAAACCATGATTTACAGGCCACAATAGTTATGTTCAGATAAAATATTGAATTAAAACCAAAGTTCAGTCTTGATTATCAAATGTAAATATAGTCACAGGCTCATGGGAGTCTGCAGTGTCAAGCACATGGTTTTGATGGTATAACATATTATACACCATATTTTCAAAACCCCTGTATGATTGGCATAAAAAAGACAAACTCCATCTTAAAGATTTTTAGGAAAAATAAAAACTAGTTTAATATTCTGTGTAGTTTTATGGGGCAAAACCTATACCTGGTAAATTATGCACAGATAACTGCATATCTAAAAAGGCTGTTGTAGAGTTTTTTAAAAAAGCTGTTGCCCTTTTTTTCTGACAAAAGCAATCAAAATGAAAGAACCTGGAGCAATTTCCAGAGAATAATTATAATTTTAATTGACCCAAAAGAATAATTACTATCTTAGTATGGTGCAGAAAAGAGAAAATGATTAGGGGAAAGAAAAGACCCTGGTTGCTATAGGAAAAGGACACCACTGCTATTGGGAGGCAGAGAAAGTCCTGGGAAGATTTTGGGGAAGGTGGACAAGCTAAGATATGCTGCATTTGAGTATTAGCAAAAGCTGTCTGAAGGAAAGATACTGGGAAAATAATGAGCAGGTAAATAGGATATGCAGTGCTGGGAGTAAGTGAACCTCTTCCCTATATACTCCCTAAAGATACCAAGGAGTATCAATTTTCCTGAGACTACATGGCTACTATAGTGGCCCACAATTAACTTAAGGAGCAGCCAACAGATGATGGATGTCAACCTCTTTGCTTTGTTCAGATCCAAATACTGTACGTCATTACTTCCAGTCCAGCTTTTATATTGATCAGAAGCACTGTTACCTGGCTTTAATTTCAGCTTCTTCATTCTCATGTTTTATCTAATGTATAATATTCAATGCTATCAATTGTTTTGGAATTTAGTGATTTAAGATATTTGCATAGCTGTCCACCTCACTCGCATGTGTCTCTGGTCCCATAAATGATTAAAATACAAGCTAAATAATCATATAATCCAACCATTGAATTTAAAAACTAAATACCTCACTCCAAAGTTGGAACGATACCCTACCCTAACAGATATCCTAGAACCTAGATCATTATGGCAGATTGTAACAAAATTTCCCAGTAGTGCAGATAATCTATTAAGAGAGTTTTAAATAGGTAAAGCAGGGAAAGACTGTCACAAATGAGAAATTAAGTAGAAATTAGGAACAATGACCTGCAAAATTATTAACCTGGATATTACTTTGAAAAGCCTTGCCCCGTGCATCTCTTTTCGCAAAGAAATCCAATTTATCTCATCCTTGCAAGCAAGAACGGAAATAAATATACCCTATTTCTGCAATTGTCACACAATTTACTTGGGAAGCAGAACCGATCTGAACGCACCAAAACGAACTCGCGAGTAAACAATTGTCCAAAGAGGCAAAAAAGATGGTGGGACGGGGAATTTCGCTTACCATAAAAATTCTCAGTCTTTGGCTTCGCTTGAACAAAACAAATCCAGGATTTCTTTTAAGCCGATCGAGCCTCAACAAACCGCAGCCCTTTTTTTCTCCATTTCTCCTTTTGTACTGCTGTTTTAATCCTAGTATTCACCTTTCGGGGAGTATATCCCGCCGAGTTTGACGGGCTTACTCCATAGAGAGCAGCTCCCTAATTTAACATAACCAGGGGAAGTAGCCAAGGAGTCGCGCACAGCAGCTCCACCGAAGCCACGACGGATAATTCGGAGTGAAAAGAAGCGCCGTACAATAATACGGCGCGTACAATAATACTACGCAGAAAAACCCTTCACCCTCTCTGTGTCCTAGTAATAGTCCTTTCGCCCGAGCCGCCAAGTCTCAGCTCCTTCTCACAGCCCGACCAAGACGCGTAACACGCCCACGTCCGCTCGAAAATAACCGCCGCACTATTCAAACTCCGACATCCGCTTGCGTCACAAATAGAGGCACGAATGGAAGAAAAGAGCCCCGCCCCTTTTCTCCGTTGTAAACTGCATCCATTGAGCCGATTTTCTACTGCGCTGGTCTGAATAAATTTCTTAGAGCGGAGGGAGGGGCTGGGGGTGAGGAATTATTTGATTGGATAATTGGTTGCTATTGTCTAACTAAGTCGGGCGGGGGAAAGAGGATAGGTAATGTTCCATCTCTCTCCATTAAGTTTTTCGGGGGGTGGAATTTTTCAGCCATGTGAATTTGTCAGCCGGGAAAACCAGTGAATCTTGCCGGAGTTTGAGCCTTGCCTCTACAAAGGAACGGTTTTCAGTATGTGAAGTTGGCAGAATCGTCCATGATTCAAATCCTCATCGCTTCGGGATCTTTAAATAAGCAACCCTCAACACAACAGAATAAAACGACCTGGAAGGGACTTTGAAAGTCTTCTACTCCAGCCCCTTGCTCAAGCAGGAGAACCTATATACCGTATAGAATACGTTTATTTGGGAGGAGTCCTCCTTGTACGAACCCAGCCCATGTTTGTTGGAAGAGATAGATATATTGTAAGGGCGCATTCAGCGAGATCCTGTCTCCCCAGCCACTCGTAAAAGCCCATTGATTATAGTGAGGCTTATTTTTAAATAGCAAAGAATTGCAGCCTTCCATTATAATCCTGAATCTTTATGCCAGTTTTGCCAAAATTTCTTTGTGTCCTGCCTTTTACTAGGTATAATTTTTTACAAATAAAATGGCGAACATATCCCACACACCTTTGTCCTATTCCCCCCACATCAACAACTCTGTGAAGTGGGCTGACAGTGACTGGCCCAAAGTCAAGTTAATTAAATTTAATGGATATTATTGTAATAAACCATTGCGGTAAGGAGTTCTCCATGTAACTGTAGTATATACTAACATATTCCACTTAAAAGACAGTGAGGAGGCAGTTATCAGACTAACTAGGCTTAAGTCCATTCCAAGAAACTAATGTTTTGTCAAAGGGAGGGAGGAAGGAAATACATTCAGACTTGCAAGCCTCAGTAACTATAGCTAATGTAATACAAGTGGTTTTAAACTTATGTGACACTGTTTCTTAAGTCTGATTTACCCTATAGAGCTGACATCAACAGAAGACATTGTTTTATGGAAGCAGGCCCAGTCTGTTGGCTCTCATGGGATGGGTACTTTCAATTGGAATCAGGTGGTTATGCAAGTAAACTCACTATGCCAAGGAGAGATTTATTGGTGATAATATAGTGATGCTCAGCACATTGAATTATACCTGGTAGTCAGTGCAGGTTGACTGATTAACAGGTTATGTACAACTGAGATGGAGGAAAATGGCACTTTGTCTGCTGCCATTACTTTTTCTTTTTAGCGTAGTGTCTCAGGCAAACTTAATTGTAATAACAAATTTTAATATAAATTGAGCAGCACAAAATATAGGCATAGAAAGTGCTGGTCCACTTGAAAACATAATGGATCTGGTGCTAGACCTCTTGCAATTTGCCTACTGTGCAAATAGATCAGCTGATGATGCTGTCAATATGGCACTAAATTACATCTTGAATCCCCAAAGACTTATGCAAGGGTCCTCTTTGTAGACTTCAGCTCAGTATTCAACACCATCATTCCAGAAATCCTTATCTGTAAACTGACTCAGCTAGCTGTGCCTGACCACACTTACAGATGGATTATAAACTTTCTAACAGATAGGAAGCAGTAGGTGAATCTTGGTAAGATCTTATGATTAATGATTGTAACTATGAATTATGTTCTATGACCTATCACTTTGTTGTATGTATGCACTGGAGACAAATTCCTTGTGTTTTCAATCACACTTAGCCAATAAAGAATTCTATCAAGAAAAAAAACTATAGTGATATTTGAAGAATGAAAAGAAATATACAACTGAAGGAAATGTCTCTTTTCTCTTAAGTAGACAATTTCCCCATAAAAGGATATTTGGTAGAAAAAAAACAAATATTTTTCTGCCTGGACATTTGGACAAGGATTCTGTCACAATACAATATTTATGTTCTCTTGAGACTTCTAATTTGTTTTAAAAAGAACCAACTTCAAGAAATAGTTCAGTTATAATGCATATACATTCTGCTAAGATGTTTGTTGGCTCATTATCAGGGGTGGGATTCCGGTGAGCATTTGGCCACCAACCACTCGACCCTGCTCTTTCCTGTGCTTTATTTTGTTTGTTTAGAGCACATCTGATTTGCATGGCAGAGCAGTTTGCCGTGCATCAGCTGTTTTATTCACAGGGGCTGCAGTAGAAGGTAAGTATTAGAGCTGAAAATGGGCTTTTTTAATGCTGTGTGTGCACATGCAAAGCGCACACTCACTGAACCGATTGTTACACCAGTTGAATCACACCAGTGCTCATTACTCAGTGACTTTCACCTTAGACTCATACATTGTGCTAAAAAATTATTTGTTTAATTTTGGTTTACTCAATAGGAAATCCTTTCATATTCCTGAACCATCTGAAGGGTGTTCATCCCAAAATGCATGCTAAATGTGTAACCATGACCTCAGCGATTGAGAATCTCCATAGACATTTGCTTGAATGAATGAAGTCTTTAGAAATATAATGTTTTGTTGGAAGAAATATCCTTCTGGGTTCAGTTCCAAGTGGGGAAGAAAGACACTGGAAACATGATAAGGCTTGGAAAGATGGTTTAATGGTAGACAGGACCACATGGCCTGGAGATCCTGGGTGAAAAGGGAAAGGATGCTGAGAGTGCCTGGCTTGATGCCCTCTGTTGGTCTTTGAATTTGAGCTTGTATTCTGATTGGTTGTCAGACTCCCATGGGGCCACGCAGGGGTAACTTTATAGGTTGTCTTTTGAGTTCCAGGCTTGGCTGACTTGCTGGGTGATGATGTAATGAAAGGGCTTTTAGTAATTCCCAAATGGCTCTGCCTGAAGAAGGTAGATCTTTGTTATGTAGAATAGACTGCCCCAGGCCATAATGGCCCATTAACAAAGGTGGGAGGGCTGAGTTTCTGCCTCTCTGAGTTTCTACTTCTCTCTTAGGGGAAATATTCTGCCTTGTTAGTATATCCTAAAATATTTCATTTTCCTAGGAGAGGGCTGGGTTTTAACTTCCAACATCTTTTGTCTAGATGTCGAAAATAGTCATTCTTTTTAAAAAAATATGGCAACTCAATGTTTGGTACTAGAACCACTGTTTTTATTCTCTAGACTACTATAGATAGTGCCATGTTTACTAGAGCCTCTTGGCTGTTTTACCTGTTGGAAACAATCTTTAAGCTGAAAACTCTCTAAAATAATTTGTTTTCCTATACTTAAACTTGTACTATGAGACTTATTCCCAAGTGTGTCTAGGACACAACCTAGATGTTTATTTAATCTATTCACTACATTTCTTACTGCCACACCTGACTATAAATACATGGTCTATTTATGGTGCAAGAATGGATAAGCTACTTAGTGATTTTACCTCTTGAGGGTGAACTTGCAAAGGAAATTGACTGGGGATTATTTTGCAGTGAAAACGATTTTTTTGCCAGGAAAAATAAAGCTTTAGAGTAAATGGATCTATTTATAAAATGCTGGCTGATGGACTATTTTTTAAAAATAAACACATAAAAATATTTACAAAATAATGGGTTTATTAGGTCTAAGTAGAAATTTAATAGTCCTCAGTTCTTTTGGAAGGGATCTATTAGTAAACAAAAAGTCACAAATGGGCCATGATGTAATTTCAAAAAATGTAAATTAAAATAGATCCATTATTTCATGGACCATCGAATGACTATGGGGTGTTTAACATCAGAGTTGGAAGGGACCTTGGAGGTCTTCTAGTCTAACCCCTTGCTGAAGCTGGAGACCCTCTACTGTTTCAGATACATGGCTGTCCAGTCTCTTCTTAAAAGCCTCTAGTAATGGTGCACCCTAATTTTTGAATGTAAACTGTTCCATTAGTTGATTGTTCTCATGTCAGGAAGTTTCTCCTTAGCTCTGGGATACTTCCCTTATTGGTTAGTTTACATCTATTGCTTTTTGTCTTGCCTTTTGGTGCTTTGGAAAATAGGTTGACCCATTCTTCTTTGTGGCAGTTCCTTAGATATTGGAAGACTGCTATTACGTCATCCCTAGCCCTTCTTTTTATTAGATATACTTAATTCCTGGCAACTGTTCTTCATTATGCTGACGCCTCTAGCCCCCTAATAATCTTTGCTACTCTTTTCTGCATTCTTTCCAGAGTTCTATTTCCATCCCAGCTAGTGATTGTTCAGCACATTAGAAAGCAAATCAGTAAAAGCAAACTAGTGAGATAGTAATTTGTATATGTTTATTTCAAAGACCAGTAGAGGATGCTTACATGAATAATATGATGTGAAGATCTCTTTTAAAGTGCTATGTTCACAAGTTTACTTTCAGAGAGCGATGTGCTTGCCGTGGTTTATTTTATCCATTCATTTCCATAATGGTGCCATATGGCAATGACATGTTTGCCTTTATGTAATGGCTCCCCTTTTGTGAAGCCCAAAGTATGTGGGGAGTTCTCATGTCAGCCTAGATGATTCACAAGGCAGAGTAGGCTGTGTGCCCTATATCAATGCAATTACATAATCAGTACCTGTAACTTAAATCATTCTTCACTCCCACTGGTGAAAAAATATGACAATAAATCTATTCTTACTATGGCTTTGCTCCATTGAAAATAATTACATATGACTTAAAAAACCCCATAGCTTAAAGTATTACCTTCACCCCATATCAAAAACTTTTTGTTCTCCTTAGGCAGTTTGCTAGAAAAAGAATAAGCCCATTTCTGAATAGCAAAGTATGTAATTTTTTTTCACAGCAATATAATATGGCCAAAAAAGAAGGCAAGACTTGATTTGATTAGTTAATTGAAGGTCCTGTAAATGTCAGCAGTGAATTTCTGCAAACCTGCTCTTTGATTCAGAGACCATTTTCATAATGAAGTATAGTTAAGTAATATTTTACATGGACGTGTATGCACGCACACTCAATTTTCAAACAAAAGTTCGTATTCTACTAAAGACACTCCACAGAAATATATTTATTTCTAGATTTAGTCTATCCTATAGGTAGTCACAGGAGGTAGGAGATCACAGGCATAATGACATCATCATGCAAATAACAAATATGTAATCTATACAAGCCCATGGTCTAGACCAGGGTTGTCAAACTCACGTTGTCATAGCGTTGTCAGGTGATGTATCACAACTTTTCCCCCCTTCGCTAATCCAGGTGTGGGTGTGGCCAGCAAATGATGCATCTGGCCTGCGGGCTACGAGTTTGACAGCCCTGATCTAGACCCTTAATTGTGGTGTTCTTTTGGAATGGAATGATTTGCCTGACTGTTTGGTAACTAGGTGGGACTAGTTACACAAATTTGTATTTTCTCCTTAGGAATATTTATCTCTCATTATGAATTTGATGATTTGCTAAAACTGACCTTAAAGTTTATGTCTGTAAACAGTTCTGTTATTGATTCCAACCTCTCTTTAGCATTAGTCAGTAAGAAAAGGATAATAAGAGTTTTAATTCAACAAGGGGAAAAACAGTTTCCCCTCTTCTGTTCTACTGAAAAAAGTAAAATGTTCACATCCTAAAATTGTTCATTAGAATTAGAAATAGAATTCTTTTATTGGCCAAGTGTGATTGGACACACAAGGAATTTGTCTTGGTGCAAATGCTCTCTGTATACATAAAAGAAAAGATACATTTATCTAAAATTGTTCATTTATTTTAAAATGATTTTTCATGTCATTTAAAAAAATGATGCAGGGCTTATGTTTAAGCTTTTGTTTAGCTGCAGAGCCAGGTAGATGGCAGCATTTAGCTAACCTTGTCTGATTTAAAAAAGCTGACTAGTATGTGAATGGGAAACCACTGAGAAATCCTCAAACTGTAGGGTAGATTGGAAAACAGAACAAAACAAAGCAAAACAAAATCAGTGGCAAACAAATTCCATGGAAACTCAATGCATGTGTCTGTATTGTCACTGAAAGTCAGGCTCAGCTTGAGACTATGAGGTTTGGTTGAAGCGGAGAGTAGTTAAAACATTATGCTGAAAATTCCATGCAGTATGTTAAAGTATTTTGATATCCATGCACAAATGCCTTTTGATGCTTAAGAACCAAGAAAGATATGTTCTGATCAAGAAGGGAGATTTCATATGAAACAGGCTTTATTACTCCCCAGATTATGAATGAAGGCCATTAATGGAATATATTTTGCCTGCATTTGGATGGGTAATCAGCTATATGTTTTCAAGTTGTTTTCCCACAAATCACAGCATCCCCCAGCTGTTGTCTTCTGACTGCATATGATGAGTCTACTCTTCAATCTTCTTCAGCTTTCCTAAGACACTCACTCCATCATCCATCTACTCCACGGGTGTCAAACTAAATCGCGTCACGTGACATATTGCAATTTTTTTTTGCCTTTGCGGAGCTGGGGGTGGGCGTAGCCTGTGTGTGACACATCCGGCCCACAGGCTGCCAGTTTGACAGGCCTGAGTTCCTACTCCATCTCTGCTGAGAAAAAAAGGCCTTCTTCCTGATTCCCACCAGACAGAATTCCTTAACTGGCCAGGCCAGCAACATACCTCTCCCTACCTGCCTAAGTAGGAGGGGCTGATCTGATGTAATGGGCAATGATGGTTCCAAGGTAACCTGTCCCCATGCTATTAGATGGCAAAAGTGAAAACATTTTGTAATTCTTTGCTACCATCCAAAAGTCATCCCAGACAATATACACGAGGCTTGTAGTCATATTTGCCTGCCACTACTTTTGCCTGCCCCTCAGCTGCCCAGTATATGAGCAGGTGCTACTTTGTGACAGACCATGATAAGTTTTGGTTTTTGAAAGACTGAAGCCCTGTCTGAGCCACACTATGCTATTGCACCCCTGCCTTGATTGTATTTACATTACTGACAAGTAATATTTATGAATAGATAGTAAGTATGCATAAAGAATATGTTTAAGTACAGTGGCATTTATTGAAGAATGGGATGTAGGTTGTCATGGAGATTAAAAGCTTTGAAGTGCTTTTCTTTGGTGCTAGTTCTAGCTGCTGGGCATGAGGATATTAGTTCTGGCACCCTGAATCTTGCATTGTAAAAATAATTGCACTTTTATCTGCACTACAAGAGTTATTGAAGTAGGATAAATACATGTCGACACATGGACACATCTAAGTTTAAAGATAAACATGCTGGCTTTCTGACACATCTCTGGTCAAAATGAGGTGTCTGCAGTTTTCAGAAATCTCTAAAATGCTTGTTTTCTGTTGAACGGTCATTCAGGCTGTTTACAAGATGTCATTACAGGCTATACAGAATCTGTGCTTGCTTCAGAAAGGAAAAAAAAATCATTGAGGAATATCGATAGCCTGTGAGTCGCTGGTAAATAGATGGGATTTCTTTAGAAAGAAGGTCTTGTGTTTTGTAAGTAGATCCCGGTGTACAAGGTTTGTGTAACAACTCTAAACTCATTTACCGTTTGGTATGAAAAGCAGGACAACTTCTTGAACAATTAGGGGAAAGTGGTTATTGACAAGTTTACTTCTGTGAGAGGCTCAGACTCTTCTCTTTTATTTCTTCTACGTGATATCCTTTCAGATATTTGAATAAGTCTCTCCTGGTCCCCAGTCATCTTTTGTCAAAGCTCAGCATAACCAAATATTTCAAACTTTCTTTTTAGGTTACAGTTTCTAATCTCGATCATCTTCATCGTCCTTATTTATCTTTGTTCTAATATCTTTGTCCTAATTTCAGTGCCTAGAACTGAACATAATATGCAAATAAAGTCTGACCAAAGCAAAACAGGATGTAACAGTTATTTCCCATGATCTGGAAACTCTTAAAAGAGAATACCATTGGCAGTTCTCAGTTAAAACTATTCAATCATATTTGTCAACAATCAACAGCCCTCTCTAGATAATAAGACTTCCCTTTTACAGGCTTTGATGATAGACGGTTTACCTTATTTATTTGTTGAATAATGAATTTATACATGCCAAACCTTCAGTACTAATGGCACCTTACAGTAACATGTTAAATACAATAATAATTTAAGCTCCACAAAAAGCAGTTCAGAAGCTCTTTGCCATTAAAACCCTGCTTAAATATTAGCTTAATACTTCATTCTGTCCACTATAGTAATGAACTGTATATTCAGCTTCAACATAAATGTGTCATGAATAATTCTATGACACAAAGGTATTATCATTTTTTGGTTTCTCTTCATTTTCATTGTCTTGTGCACAAATCTCTTTGAGCACCCATCTATCTATCCCTTATTACAATAGCCTCCATGGTAAAATGGCTCAATTATTTATAGTTCAGAATGCTCAGCTAATTTACTGCAAATCATTGGTGATGTAGGGGTATAATTCAACCTTCCTGGCACTGAATAAGAAAGATAAGGCTGAAAATATTCCATTGTAACAGAGGGAATAAACTATTTTGTTTGGATCTTTAAAAAGGGCCAAGGAAAAAATTACAAAGGGGAATTACAAGTATTGGCTAGTCGAGACTCCACTATAAAGGTTTGCGCCTTCCATAAAGGTTTGTGCCTTCCATAAAGCCAAAGTTTCCACATATGGTAACTATTAAGATGACATGTATGATACAACATTATGAAAGGGCAAAGATGGCCAGGAAGTTCTTGGCTTAATTCCAAAAGTTATTTGCAAGCAATAAATCCAAACTTTTTTAAAAACAAGAACAATAATTTTCTCACCTATCATCTCTCTGGGTAAAGAAGATATGGGAGGAAAGGAAACAACAGGAAACCCAGAAGGGATGATAGGGGAAAAAATAATGCCCTCACTTTTGGTTCAAGCCTTTTCCCTCTGGCTTTAATCCTATCTGCTAATAGCCTATAAGTCTTTACAAATTATTTTTGGTGGAATTATCATTAAAAGTTGAACATTCTCTCCTTTCTATTCTAAAAGCATCAGTGAATTGACAAAGTGGTCATTGTGTGGGACATATTGAAAAGAAAGGGAGTAAAATGGAGTTTTAATGCTTCACAAAAGATGGTATCCTAATATCTTTAAATCAAATAACTAGCTTACAAAGCAATACCAGTGGTGGGTTTCAATTTTTTTTTACTACTGGTTCTGTGGGCGTGGCTTGGTGGGCATGGCATGGGAAGGATACTGTAAAATCTCCAGTCAGAGGAGGTATTTGCCGGTTCTCCGAACTATTCAAAAGTTCTGCTACCGGTTCTCCAGAACTGGTTAGAACCTGCTGACTACCACCTCTGAATATGGCTCCGCATCTCCTCCATTTATACATATACTTAAATACATAAATCTTGTCAAAAAGCAGATTTATATATACCGTATTTCAATGAAGCAGAGCTATAAGCACTTTAAACTGCAGGAAATGATTTTAAAAGACATTCATCTCATAGAATGTTTTAGAATCCTAACTTAGAGTAAAAGGAATGGAAACAATAGACTTGAAGAATTTATAATTGCAATCTTTCTACATTTATAATGCAAAAAACTTTCATTTCATGATGGATCATAGACATATAGGAAAGCATTCAACAAAATGTTGGTCTTTGAAGTGTATGTAACGAAGAATCGTATAGCACCTTAATCTCTAACCTATTTATTGTAACATAAACTTTCATACAGCTTGTAGCCTACTTGACTTATATTCACATATATGGAATGTAACCTGAATATTATATGTGCAAATTTTAGGATAACAGTAGTTAGGAGGAACAACACACCTGTATTAATGCCTTCTATCTTTAATAAAATTAGTATTTCTTCTTGAAGTTAAAAATGAAGGCGGAATTTATGGAAAGTTTTTCTTCTTTGAATTTCTGTGGGGTATGTGTGTGTGTGTGTGTGTAAGGACAAAAATGAATCTAAGCCCACTCACTCTGTGGGCTAAAGTCTTTCAGAAACATTTCAATATGGTATGGTTGAGCAGAGGACAGGCTGCTAAATGGCATGCAGAACCAATTGCTTCAGGTTTTATCTCCATCTTCCTCTCTTGCAAAGCATCACAAGTACTTAATCTATATAGTATAGTCCAGAGGTGGTATTCAGCCTGTTCGCACTGGTTCCAGCGACCCGGTAGCAAGAATTTGGCATGGGTTGTGGAGCCGGTAGCGACTTCGGGTTGGCCATGCCCCCGAACCGGTACGGTCGGCTGACGGTCGCTCGCCCCTTCTGGATGCTCAAACATCTTTCCGGCCATTTGATACTCACCCCGCCTACCCCACCCCCCGCCCTATATATATTGCCTTTGCCACGTGGCCCAGCTAATCGCCTTGCCCGTTGCCTTGTTGATGCCCGGTCGGTTTAGCTCATCAAAGGCAAGCAATGCATGCCCCCTGCTGAGCCTTTGCCTTGAGTCGGGGGCAGGGGGCCCCAGGGACACGCCTATTCCCTGAGGCCCTGGAACTGCCGGCTGCCTTGGCTGGGTCGGGGAATGCGTGATTCCCCAGCTCTAGCCTTGCCCCGGAGCTACCACCCACTTGCCACCCGCTCTCCCTTAGGTGCGATGCGTTGCCTATTTTCCCCTCCTTCAGAGATCCTGGCCTGGCCCTTAATCTCCTCACTTCCTCCCCTATGACTGCCTCTTTCATCATCCATGGCTGCGACCTTACTCCAGTGACTGGCTGCCAGGAAAGGCAAGCCAGGGCTGAGAGCCACTGGGCTCCCTGCCAGCAGCTGCTGCCTCTTTTTTGGTTCAAGAAGTCTCCCAATTGATGCCTCTTTGCTAGCCGTAACCGAGCCGTAACATGCTGTCTCCTAGCAGGAAGTCCCGGGACATCACATGTGCACAGGTTCCAGTTCCAGGTTCCGGTGCACCGGCCAGCTTGCCACCACTGCAGGTAAGAGGGTGGCGGTAGTTCACACACGCAGCTGTGCCTCTTCAAAAGAGCAGCAGTGAGAGACGGGACAGAACTGCTCTCGGTGGCAGGAGCAGCTGATGGGGCAGCATTTGTTGGTGGGGCATCAAATGCCCCATGTCCAAGCTGGCCAGTGTGCCAGAACCTGGAATAGCAAGGAGAGCAGAGCTGACAGCCAGAACGGGCAGGCCAGGGCTTTCCTTCCTCCCCACCCAAGCAGGCTTTTTGCTGCTGTTCTGGGAAGGCGGAGTTGTGCAGAAGCTGACTCCACATGAGAGGAATATCTGTCCGATCCCATGGTAAGAGGTGCTCCAAAAGGGAGGGTGGGGGAACTCCCAGGGTTGCCTCCATAGCAGCACCACAACACCTGTAACACTCGCTTTCTGCCTTCTCCCAGGGCACAAAATGAACAAAGCGACTGTCCACGGTGGCTGCATGCGCTGGCCGCTTTCTGCCTCCTCCCAGGGGATGCTCCACTTCCATTCCAGCCTGGCCAGTGGGTGGGCGTGCAGCCCTTGAGAGGCATCTCCATTGCGCTGAGGCTAAGGGGGCAGCGGAGGTGCACACATGCAGCAGCGGCAGCCCTGGTACATTCGCCTGCCCCACCCCCTCTCGGAATATCGCCACCGCCGCCACCGCCGTAACTGCTGGGAAACAAACAAAGCAAGTCCAACCGCTGCCCCACCGCTCGCTTTCTGCCTTCTCGTGCTGTCCCAGTCAGAGCAGGTATGTGTGCGTGTGTGTGAGCAAGAGAGAGAAAGAGAGAGAGAGGAAGGGAGAGAAAAAAAGAAAGATATGAAAGAAAGAGAAAGAAACGAAAGAAAGAAAAATAGGAAGAGAGTGGTGTGTGTGCATGTGTGTCTATGTGAAAGAGAGGGATGGAGTGAGGTGGTGGAAATCTTTGGGAGAGCGCACCACCCAATTTCTTCCTTATCCCGCCGCCCTGCTGCTGATTAGAGCTGCTCGTGAGTTTATTCAGTTCTTCCCAGAGTGGATTGTTTATAGTTGCTTTTGAAGGACGGCCTGTTTGGAATTGCTCCAAGGGAAAAATGTTTGAAAGAGCAGAATTATCCAAGCTTTCTGCAGGCTTCTTTTGTGCAGCTTCATTCCATTTCAGTGGAGCAATTCTTTAGGGAAGACGGTGCCCTCAGACCTCTCTGCCACTTAACATGCAAGCTGATTGGGGTTGGAAGCTCTTGGAGCATTTGTAGAAACTCTTATCCTTGCAATAAGGTAAAAGGCTGTTTCCATAGGTCATGTGGCAGAAGAGATCCAAATAACAGTTCAATAAACCCCGTCCTCCCCCTCGCGATGAAAGCCCCGTCCTCTGGGGAGCTGATTCCCCTCCATCCTCCATGCATGGGGAGGGAGAATCGCCTGTATGGCCTCGCCTGACAGATCAGGGAGAACCAGAGGGATTTGTGTGCTCCCTGTGAATCTTAGACTGACCTTCATCTGATCCATCAGATCTTTTCTTATCGCCTTAAAATTGAATTTGCAAAGAGATCCTATTTGCAATTAGGAGCCATTCTTGACACCTAAACACTGATGACCAATTGATCAGCAATCTGTGTGGTTGGAGAGCAGAGCAGCTTCTAGGTGTGCCTCTTCCTAGAAACCTAGAAGTCCCTCCCCCCACTTATTTACCCCCTTCTTGGGCCTGGATAAACAGGTGTGTGTGTGTTTGTGTGTGTGTGTGAAAGAGAGAGAGAGAGAAACAAAAGAAAAAGAAATGGGAAGGTAGAGAAAGAGAGAAAACTCTGTGCTATTATTTTTAATTGTTCCATTATTTATCATGTATTAATACTTTACACTCACTCTACACCTAGAGTGATTTTACTGCCTTTTTTGGCCCAGGGCTACCATGTATTTTTCAGGGATTTACATGCATTCAATGTCTAGTCCTCAGCATAAATATGTTTGTGGTTTTTTGGTACATCAGGTTGCATAAGTCCAGCTTAATATGCTCTTCCTAATATGTGATGTTTTGTATTGAAGGGAATAGTAATAATAAATGGCTCCATGGCTTGGGACCCGGGTACTTACGGGACCGCCTGCTGCCAACATCGGTCTCCCGTCAACCAGTGCGCTCTCACAGGGTGGGCCTCCTCGGGATACCGCCAGCTGGGCAATGCCGGCTGGCGGCCCCGAGGGTGCGGGCCTTCTCTGTGGGAGCACCCTCCTTCTGGAACGAACTACCCCCAGAGATGAGGACCATCCCTGACCTCCGGACCTTCCAGCGCGCGCTAAAGACCCATCTGTTTCAACAAGCGGGTCTGGTCTAGGTTTTTACTGGTGAGTTTTTAATTGGCTTTTAATTGGGTTTTACTTTTGAATATGTATCTTTTAGTTTTATTAGCATTTCAGCCATTAATTTAATTCATTTTAATTCCTTTTTAATATTGTGTATCTGTGTATGTGGTTTTTTATCTGGCTGTACCGCCCCGAGTCCCATTTAGGAGAGAGGACGGTATATAAATTGAATAAATAAATAAATAAATAAATAAATACATAAATAATAAGCATGTGAGTCATTTTCTCCTTTCAGTGGTCCATGAAAATACATCTATAGTACGTAGATAATAAAGTCAAAAAAGGTGAACAACATTTTTACAGAACTATAGATACTTTGAGGTTGGGTGTGACAAGGAATGGCTGGGAGGGGAGGGGCCAGGCGAGGCACCCTTTAATGTGAGGGACATTGAGTTGACCACACCCACCCAGTCACATGACAACCAAGCCATGCCCACCCAGTCACATGATCACCAAGCCACACCCACCAAATAAGCCACGCCCACAGAACCGGTAGTAAAAAAAATTGAATTCCACCACTGGTATAGTCACTTATTGTCTTATTCAGTATAAAGGTACTTCAGAAGTTTGCTTTGGTGGGAGGAAAGGACTGTAGCCTCCACTTCTTCTTACAGCCACTTCAATTATTTTTTGTATAGAAAGTTGGCCAAAAGTTCTTTCTGTCTGGCAAACTCTGCCAAGATTTTGTGATTTCGTAAATAGCATTGCCAAGACATTGAATTTGTTTTCTGTTCTTTTTAGAACTGAGAATGTTTGCTGGGCTTTCACTGTTGACATAGGAAGGGTATTATGTCTCTTAGCAAACTCATTATTTGCTCCTAAGTGGCCTCCAGCATAATGGAAAACTTCTGTCTGTTATATTGTAAAAGCTAGAAAGCTTTGTTCTTAATCTAGTCTTCTGCCGAAATGAATAGACTTCCACTGCTTAAGTACTGCAGGGAGCCACAGAGATAATCTTGTGGCAAACATTCAGAAGTACTGTTTGAACTTCTACAAAAGCTCTGGGAAAGGAAAAAAGTATTAAAAAAAGACTTAGGCTTGCTCTCCTCTGACTTTCTGAGGTATAAGAATGAGAAAGAGAAAAACACATCAAATTTGCAAGATTTTGTTAATATAGTCTATCTCAATGAAGCATAGTTCTAACCTTGTGTAATTAGTTTTTGATCTGGAAAAGCTCAAAGGGCTGATAAGCACATATTGTGGGAATCTCTGATTCCATAAGTGTTAAGGTAAAATGTCGAACTGGTTAAGCATACAAGTCCCATAATGCATCACTGCTTATTCCCCTCCCACCTGTTATCAAGCATGCTGAGCATGCTCAGTTTTGGTTTTAAAACAGACTCTGATTTACCTCCGGGAGGAGTGGTATCTGGAGGAGAGTATGGACGTGAATTGGTTTGATTTTTCTACAATAAAAGAATGATTCTGACTGCAAATGGTTCGGAAGTTTATTTTGGCTAAGATCCATTATAAGTTATCAACAATTGGTAGCAGAGGTCAGTTGCCAAATTAACAGGAACAAAATATGTCAGGATCAGAAAAATCCAGAATTAATACAAGAGCCTTCACCAGACAGATGGCAGCTCAAATGACTCCATGGGTGCGATAGGAATCCTTTTGGACGAAGGAAATATAACTTCTACAACTGATAGAAATGAAGACCCACAACCAGATGCATATCCATCATTCACGCCACCCAGAAATGAAGATTTAAAATCAACCCTGCTCAGAATCATCGAAATATCAACAAACAGCAAGGACCCAATGGCAGAATTAAGAGGACTTTTTCAAAATACAGACATACCTGAGGAAAGGCAAACAGAGAAAGAAAATGAAACTGCGAGTGCTGAACCGGTAAGTCCTTTGCAGCCCTTTTTAAACTTACCGGAGGCGGGAAAACATAAAGAGGCGCCATTTTCAAACCCATACAACTTAAAGCCACAACCAGTAAAAATGGTTGACCGGCAATCAATCACTACAGAAGTTTTGAAGGGGGAGACAAAAAGAAAAGGTAGCCCTGAGAGGAACTCTCCCTCAGAGCAGGAAATATCAAGAGCGATTGAAACGCTCACAGCAGCATTCGGAGCTGCATTCACCCCCCCCACCTACTCCAAGACAGCCACAGACAACAAGCACTGAATTCCAGGCAGCCACGTTGTCCCCATGCAACCCAGCAATCACAGGCAGTCTCCCAGCACCTTCAAGCAGCATTCAAAAAGCTTTAGAAATGACTAAAAGGAACACAGAAGTCACGATCCCTCTCAGCGTGTCTTCAGCTGTTATCTCCGATCTCCAAACAACCCAGAGAGGCATTTCTGCTTCCTCCTCGCTCCCGATGATCTCACTGGCTTCCGCAGCGGTCCTAGTGCCTCCAGGTTACTTACTAGCACAAGCCTCCAAAGGGGAATTTCCAGCACCAGGAAACCACTTCTTGAATCCAGCACAGCTTCAGGATACTACATCTTCCCAGTCAGGAATTAAGAATGAAACCACAGCTCCAATGCAATTTTTTAACCCTTCACTTTCTGCAACAACTCTTCAGGAGACATCCTCCACAGGAAACCAAGACAAAGTGAACATGGCACAAATTCAGAACTTCATGCATGTACAGTCAGCTCCAGTCATCTTACAGAAAAAAGGGACAGTAAGTTTTTCAAACTTTACAGCTTGCATACCAATGCCCTTCTGCCAATATACGCACATCCCAGAACATCAACAACAACAATTTTTGAACACCAACCACACTCAACACAACATCTTACCCAATGGTTTTCCAAAGTTATGCGCAACAGGTAATAATCTAATGGACTGGGCGCAGCAATTTCAGATTGCATTAATGAGGGAAAATGCTCTTTTTCTCATCCTGAACCCACCCCAAAAACTATGGTCTATAGAGGTAGATTGTATTCATCATCGGGCATTTTGCTTGATGTTAAGTTCCCTTGAACCAGCCATATACCACATCATACCCAATGGGTCCACCATCTCTGAAATTTGGGAGAAGATATTTAACCTGTTTTATAGCAAAAATAGAAGTACCACTAGTAGAATATCTAGGGAGTTTCATTCTGCTAGATTGAGACCAGGAGTAAGCATGAGCGAACATCTGCTCAACTTAAACGCCATGAGATCCGATCTGTTACAAAGGGGTGAGACAATCACAGAGGAAAGTTTTATTAGTATCATAATTAATTCCCTCGACTCTAGCTGGGACTATTTTCTTAATCAATTGGATAATCTAAATTATGACAACATTTCACTTGAAACATTATCAGGAAGGCTGGTGGCTGAGGACAATCTCAGAAAAGATCGAATTTTGCTTCATAAGGAATGCAGAGTTGCAAAAGGAGTTAACTTTGTGGAACAGGTAAATGCATTACCAGGGTGTTATACATGTGGTTCGAGAGACCACTTTAAGAAAAATTGTCCTAAGGCCTTTAAAGGCAGAGAACCCATTAAGCACCCCCAGCTCTACTATACAAGTTATCAGAGGGAAAGGTCTAGCTCTGAACAAAGATATCAAGATAGACACCCCAGTAGCCAAAGACACGATGTAAACCCGGGACATAGAAAATCACCAAGCCCAAGAAGGAGCAGGGGATCCAGTCGGGAGAACAATAGGACTGACACTGATTCCGTGAATGGGATTAGAGATGTAGAACCGAGTCTTGATATAAACACAAGGGAACAATGTTGGTTAATTGACTCTGGAGCAACAACACATACATCTTGTAATAGAGAACTGTTCAACTTTTTAGACGAGGTGTCGTTCAACATAAAAGTTGTCAACCAAAAATTCGTACAGGTGGTTGGGAAAGGGGATGTCCACATCCCAGGTCTTGGGAGAATCAAGGAAGTTCTGTTCATACCTGAAATACCATATAACGTCCTATCTGTAATTAAATTAAGCAAGGGTACCAAAATCGAGGTGTTATTTAAGAGTGACACCGTCAAACTTACCAATGATGGCAAAGAAGTAGGGGAAGTTATAGTGGCCAATGGGTTATCTTACTTTATACCCACGATGAATACCACAGCACAAGTCATAGCCAATTTATCTAATGATAGTGTTAAGGATGGGAAGAAAGAAAGGGAAAAGGATGACAATGTCGACAGTGATACAAGTGATGGGGAAATAGAAAGGGAAAGTGATAATGACATTAACAATGTAAGTGTTGAAAATGTTGTAATCAAAACGAATGACTCAAAGCATGTGTCAATTGGTAAACCTTTACATAATAATTGTGCACATATTTTGCATAGAAAGTTGGGGCACATTGGTTTTCCCATTGTTAAAAAGATGTTGAATTGTTCTGAAGGACTCAAAGTAAACAATTGTGAAAATTATTTAGAGTGTTCCATTTGTAAGAGTTCAAAGTCAAAAGAAAAACCTCGACCAAAAAAATCAGAAAGGAACACCACGAACATTTTTCAGTTGGTACACATGGATCTAGTGGGCCCCTTGAAGCCCTCTATTGGCCACAAAAAATATTTTCTCACAATTGTCGATGACCATAGTAGATATGGTTTCGTATACACCCTCAAACACAAAGGGGAAACATTCACCAAGTTTAAAGAGTTCTATAAGAGGGTAGAAATCCCACACAAATTAAAATCAAACAGATCATGATAGACCGCAGTTCTGAATTTCTTTCCAAAGAATTCAGCGACTGGATTAATAAACATGGTTTAATACACTTTACAACTTCGCCATTTTCTGCATTTCAAAATGGTGTAGCTGAACGCAGGAATTACAAACTATGGTTAGATGCATATTAGAAGATGCCGGATTAAACTTTTCATATTGGGGAGAGGCCGTCTTATATTCAAACTATACCCTTAATAGAATATGGTCAAGTGTGGTACAGAAAACCCCATATGAAATAATGTACAATCAGAAGCCCACACTAGCACATCTTCATGTTTTTGGAATAACTGCCGATGTACACATACCCAAGCAACTCAGACGAAAAGGAGACAATGTATCAAAAAAACTCAAATTTGTTGGTTATGAACCAAAAACCAAAGCTTACAGATTCATGGATAGAAATCACAAGATAACCATATCGAGATCAGCAAATTTCCATAGAAACACAAACTGGAGTAAGATACACTCAAATGAAATAATAATTGGCAAGGATACATTCAAAACTGATCAGAAACAAACACAACTTCACACACACACTACAAAAACAAAATCCAACAGAAATAGCATTAAGGTTAGGGCATGGAAAGAAGATCATCACATACTCAAAACCAAAGGTATAGATGAGTACAGCTCAGATGACTCATCGGAAAACAATATCCCAATCGAAAACATACCTAGGAGATCACTAAGATCTAATAAGGGCAAAATCCCAAATGCCTTAAAGGACTATGTGATGTCAATTGATACCACCATAACTACACCCAAAAATTATAATGACATACACACACTCCCACCAAATGAACAGTTAAAATGGAAAGAGGCTATGCAGAAGGAGATAGAAAGTATTAAAAAACTAGAAGTATATACCCACTCAAAGGTCCCAGAGAACAAAAAAATTATCGGTACTAAGTGGGTATACAAAATAAAACCCTTAGAGGATAACAAAAATCTGTACAAAGCGAGACTGGTGGCACAAGGTTTCTCACAAAAATTTCCAGACAATTACATAGACACTTATTCACCTACAGTGAGGGCAGAGAGTGTTAAGACAGCCTTAGTCATTGCCTCAATTCTAAATGAACACATATACCAATTCGATGTACAAACAGCATACCTACACGCACCACTAGATAAGGAATTATATGTCAGAGCATCACCAGGAATTGACTGTAATGAAGGACAAACCTGGCTACTCAATAAGAGTCTCTATGGTCTGCGACAATCAGGTAAGAGATGGTACGATTGTTTTTCCAAAACTTTAAGACTAATAGGTTTCACTGCCACATCAGCTGACAAATGTGTATTTATTAAAAGGGAACAAGGTACATGTGAAAAGGTACTTGTCTATGTAGATGATATATTATACATATGTAAAAGCAAATTTAAATGTGACCAATTTGCCAAGGAACTTCAAAAACACTTTTCATTGAAATGTTTGGGAAAAGTCGATAAATATTTAGGAGTTCAGATTACCAAATCAAGTAATGGTTTTATACTATCACAAAAGGAAAAGATATTAGAATTACTGGAGAAATGCAATATGTCTGATGCAAAATCATCATATACCCCTATGCAAACTGACTTTCTAAAGAATATGTTTAATGATGATGAAGTATTTAAAGACAATACAATCTATCGATCTACAATTGGTTCATTACTTTATATAGCCAATTGGACTAGATCGGACATAGCACTATCAGTCAACTTACTTTCAAGACATGTGAATAACCCAAAAATATACCATTGGAATGTAATCAAAAGATTATTGATATATTTGAAACACACCGCTGATGCAGTTTTGTCACTTAATCCAAACACATCGAGCACCGCTAGACTTTCATGTTTCGCAGATGCCGATTGGGCTGGAGATGTTAAGACACGAAAGAGCACCTCAGGGTATGTTATTTTTCTGAATGATAGTCCCATCCACTGGTATACCGGAAAACAAAAACTTGTATCAACTTCGACTGCAGAAGCTGAATTTGGAGGTGTCTGGGGCAGGTCTTGAGAATGTTATCTGGGGGGAGTTTGACCCTGTGACCGCCGAGGGTGTGGACAGATTGCTGGGGGTCTGAATGCCACCACCTGTTTGTTGGACCCGTGTCCTTCCTGGTTGGTTTCGGCCGCCAGGGAGACGACACGAGGCTGGCTCCAGGGGATTACCAACGCTTCTTTGAGAGAGGGGTCGTTTCCTACCGCCTTGAAAATGGCGGTGGTGCGGCCCCTCCTCAAGAAGCCTTCCCTGGACCCAGCTGTTTTAAACAACTATCGTCCAGTCTCCAACCTTCCTTTCATAGCGAAGGTTGTTGAGAGTGTGGTGGCACGTCAGCTCCCTCAGTACCTGGAGGAAGCTACTTACCTCGATCCGTTCCAATCGGGCTTCAGGCCTGGGCATAGTACCGAAACAGCATTGGTCGCATTGGTCGATGATCTCTGGAGGGCCCGTGACAGAGGGTTCTCCTCTGTCCTGGTCCTATTAGATCTCTCAGCGGCTTTTGATACTATCGACTATAGTATCCTATTGCGGCGGTTGGAGGGGTTGGGGATTGGGGGAACTGTCCTGCGATGGTTCTCCTCCTTCCTCTCCGACCGTTCGCAATTTGTGTTGGCGGGAGGGGAGAGGTCCACCTCTAGGCCCCTTGTTTGTGGGGTGCCTCAGGGGTCGGTCCTCTCCCCTCTCTTGTTCAACATTTATGTGAAGCCGCTGGGCAAGATCATCCGTGGTCTTGGGGTGCGGTGTCACCTGTACGCAGATGACACCCAACTATACATCTCCATCCCGGACCACCCCAACGATGCTGTAGAGGCTATGTCCCGGTGCCTGGAGGCCGTGCGGAATTGGATGGGCGGGAACAGGCTCCGGCTCAACCCATCCAAGACCGAGTGGCTGTGGTTCCCAGCGCCCTGATATAGCCAGCTGACACCTTCACTGGCTATTGGGGGAGAGATCTTGCCCCCCACAGAGAGAGCTCACAATCTGGGCGTCCTCCTGGATGCATGGCTGTCCTTAGACCATCATATTGCGGCCGTCTCCAGAGGGGCATTTTATCAGGTTCACCTGATCTACCAGTTGCGGCCCTTCCTGGATCGGGACACCCTGCGCACGGTCACTCACGCCCTTGTCACCTCTCGCCTGGATTACTGTAATGCTCTTTACATGGGGCTCCCTGTGGGGAGCACCCGGAGACTCCAACTGGTGCAAAATGCGGCCGCGCGGGTGATTATGGGGGTGTCGCGTAGCTCCCATGTGACGCCTCTCCTGCGCGAGCTGCATTGGTTGCCGGTGGCTTTCCGGGTTCGCTTTAAAGTTCTAGTTTTGACCTTTAAGGCGATCCATGGCATTGGGCCAGGTTATCTGCAGGACCGCATTCTGCCGGTGATCTCCAGTAGACCGGTGCGTTCCCACAGGGAGGGCCTTCTCCGGGTGCCGTCGGCCTCTATGTGCCGTCTGGCGGCCCCCAGGAGTAGGGCCTTCTCTGTGGGGGCCCCTGCCCTCTGGAATACTCTGCCACCTGAGATACGCACCAGCACGGACCTGAGGACCTTCAGGCGCGCGTTAAAAACCTGGCTCTTTGGGGAGGCTGGCCTGGGCTGATACAGTTTTAAATGTCTCCTTTAATTTGGTTTTAACCTGGGTTTTAATATTCTTGGGGGAGGGTTGTTTTAGCTTAAACAGCCATTATTTAATCTCTTTTTAACTTTTGTATTGTTTGGGTCTGATTCGGCTGTACACCGCCCTGAGTCCCTAGGGAGAAGGACGGTATATAAATGTTATAAATAAAATAAAATAAATAAATAATAAATTTGTTTGTTTATCAAAGGCCGCAAATAACCTAATTTGGTTTGACGATTTACTAATGGACATTTGGAAAGAACCTTCATATCCCATAATCATTCAGGAGGATAATAAAGCAGCAATAGATATATCCAAGGCCGATGCTGTAGGCCACATATCAAGGCACATCGATATAAAGTACAAGCATGTGAGACAATTGTCAGAAATTGGATTCATAAAAGCTATACACTGTGAGACTAAGGAACAAACTGCAGATATTTTGACCAAACCTCTTCCCCCAAAACAACACTCTTACCTGACAAAGAAACTGTGTATAAATATATAAATGTTATATGGTAATATCTATGTTAATGTTTCCTCAATGATTAATCAGTTCGACCTTAGAAGGGGAATTGTTATGGTAAAATGTCGAACTGGTTAAGCATACAAGGGGGAATTGTTAAGGTAAAATGTCGAACTGGTTAAGCATACAAGTCCCATAATGCATCACTGCTTATTCCCCTCCCACCTGTTATCAAGCATGCTCAGTTTTGGTTTTAAAACAGACTCTGATTTACCTCCGGGAGGAGTGATATCTGGAGGAGAGTATGGACGTAAATTGGTTTGATTTTTCTACAATAAAAGAATGATTCTGACTGCAAATAGTTTGGAAGTTTATTTTGGCTAAGATCCATTATAAGTTATCAACAATAAGTAGATAAATTCCCCAGAAGAAAGTTGCATTTGCTAAATAACTAAATGGAAAATCTTCTGTTGCAATATAATGAAACTTTCTCTGGATATGCTGTTCTTCAGGATCTGAAATTCTATAGCTATCACTTGCTCTGAAATTTCTTAATGGGCAGGTGTATACCTTATTTCTGATCTGGAGCTGATTGGATTGAAGGACTTCTAAATCACCCTTCTTTTAATCCATGCTTTGGGTTCATGCACGTATCTGTTTTCCTCCCATCCTTGAGACTTGTTCCATATTTCAGACTAGTTTAGGTAAGGGCTATTTCAGATGAAGGAGCAGTTAAAACATTACAACGAATTGAGGTTTCTCCTTGGCTAATCAGATGAATCCTTCAGTGTATGCTTACCATAGCTTTATGTTGTGACCTGTTTTTACCGAAGGTTTTTTCGCTTTTCCGCTGAAAGAATAGTTATTGTAGTTAGTTAAGCCTCTGTCCCCTGATACCATTTAGGTGAATGTTTTTATTGATCCAGCTGACAATATGTAATTAGAGCAGAAAAAACAGGGTATAGTGATGAAAAAGCATGTAATAATTCATAATATACATTATGAATCTGACAGTACAGCTGAATGAATCAGTACAGCTTTGTTATTTTGGGCAACTGCTCTGTGACTTTTAGAATATGTAACATCAGATCACATTTAAGCCTAGCTGGATAGTTGAGAAACAGTCTGGAAGAATGCAGTGCAAGAAAAAAAAACACCATTCTCTTATCTTGCAGAACAATTCTCCTCCCACTTGCTCGCTAGCATTTGAGGCCAACTCTTTAAAAGGTTAAGAATCTCAAATCTCAAAAAAGGGATGGGTTGAGGATTTGCTGGAGCCAAACCTCCATCTCCCAATCCCCCTTCTTCATTCCCAGAGAAAATGTAACTGTTTGAGAGCTGTTCTAAATTTATTATGTCCTGCTATGTTTAATATAAAAGGATTTTTTTAAACAAAAAGGCTAGCAAACTCTGTTCCTTCTTACTTCTGATGATGCTGTCCTGCCCTACCTTTCTACCTCCATAGGAATTTCTGTAAGATTTTTTTTTTCCTGAACTGAAACACTTGATTTCTAAGTTTTTATCTGTAAGATTAGGAAAGACAAAAAAAGGGAAAATGTTTATTTAACATAAAAGAAATCAAAAGAAAAAAAGAGCATTCAACATGAAAAGTATATCAGGGAACAAAAGTACCTTACATAACACCGTGAAAAATTGGTAAAAAGTACAAGTGTTCACACCATATTGTAAAGTAAATTCTTTAGAAATTGTTCTGTTATTTCAGAGGTAGCAGACATACCATATGCTGCATCTTGCAGTTGCTATAGTAACAGCTCTTAAAATTTAAACATAGGAAAAACTGTTGCCTAAAGTCTCAAATGACTTTCATCATATTCTGTATGTTTGATTAATCCCGAGTTTCGTTAATACCTTTAAGGCAGATTGCACGCTTTGTTTAAAATATTTGTATTTTAAACTAAAGCATCTTAATGGGAAACAGCAGTGTTATATTGCCCTGTTTTTCTCTTACCAGGTTAGTTTTATACATTACAACTGCCACTCTGAAACTGCCTGAAAACATTTGAATTCTGACCTTGCTGAACAATTCTTGCTGGGTTAATATTGTGTATATTGCCTTTGTGTAGGTCAGGAGTCCCCAAACTTGGCAACTTTGAGACTTGTGGACTTCAACTCCCAGAATTCTCCAGCCAGCATAGCATAGCTGGCTAGAGAATTCTGGAAGTTGAAGTCCACAAGTCTTAAAGTTGCCAAGTTTGGAGACCTCTGGTATAAGTTATCTCTACTATCTTCCAGTATTTCTAACCATGTGTCAGTGTTCCAAGTAATGTACCCATAGAAAACAGAACTCTGAGGCAGGTAGATCCCTCAAGGAACAATTAATTGGATATATTATATTGTTACAACTGGTGAAAATCAACTCTGAAAGTTCCCACGGTTTTCATCAGATTAAAAAGTGAAAGTTTCCCCTTTCCCCCAAGTTATCAGTCACATTGTCCAATAGAGGTACTGGCTGATTGCTTGGTTACTCCATTCCTCCTCTCTCCAGCCACCTGTTGGAATGTCCTTGGTTCCCATGGGAAGACGTTTTATTTTGACTACAAACCCACAGCTATCTATTTCCCCACTCCCTGTCCCTTCTTTTCCTTTGTGGCAACTCTGAAGCCTCCAAGATGGTCTCAGCCAGGTTTGCTTCAGGGTTGACAGTTTGCACACAACACTAATGCTGTGTTTTTACATTCATCTGAATCAGCCAGAAAAAGATCTAATGGTATCATGTGCAAAAGATGCTTAGCCTGGTTAGTTTTAAATCCTTGTTACATATTTGGTTTGGGGTATCTACATAGATTAATGTGTTCTCTCTCTCTCTCTCTCCCTCCCTCCCTCTCTGTATGAAAGCAAAATTTTGGTATAGGAATAGCACTGCTTTGTGACTGCTCAACACTTGGTTCTATGGTCCTGCCCCTACTCACATTTCAATATGACATAGTTCTCCGGCAACACCAATCTTTTCTCTAAACCACATAATTTCAGCTTGGGCTCACCCCTAAGCTTTGACTGAAAAATTCTTAAATCGTCTTTAAGTGTAGTGTTTTATGTAGTCTTCTTTTGAAGCTAATACCAGGCCACCTCAGTATAAAATCTGTAATTTATTTTCTTGGTGATGCCAGCTGAACAGGGGTAGATATGTTCAGAGGTATGTTCTGAAGGATTGGATAGCGCAGAGAGCTTCCCCTTTATGATTGATTGATTTCACTTGCTTGCTACCCAGCTTTCCTAGAGGTGATTCTAAGTGGCTTACAAACTTTTCAGCCATTTCTCTCCCAGCATTTTCACTTTTCAACTTTCTCCTCCCTAATTTTGACACCATCTCCTCTTTGGACTTCCAATAAGGGAGAAGAGAACTCTACTATTGTATTAGGAAAAGAAGTGTTCCATTAGTGCTGTTCTGTTTGGCCAAAATCACAGATGACTGGACTATCACAATTCCAACTGGTAAAAAGAAGAGGGCATTTTATTATAATTGCATTCTGAACTGTATTAGCATTGTTTTCAAAAGCACTTTTACATATAGCAATGCCATTCTCCTCACTATAGTGACTAGGAAACTACGTTGAGCTAGGCTTTGGCTGCTTACTTATCAGATTCTCTTCCGTTTTTTAGTCAGCTTCAATCATATCCCCTTTTCTTAAATAAGAGCTAAGCTTTCTAGCAGCTAATCCCTTTCAATTCTGTAGGACTTAGCTAGTTGTACAATCATCGCAGCCTCTCCTTTTTTCTATTCTGAGGTGATTTCCACTTTGAGGTTATTTCTGCATTTGTCTCTTTCCATATGGTTCTTTACTTTTCATCATTTTAACTTGGGAGACACCCATGTGAGATGTGGGGAAAGGGCAGACAACTTACCAGCTTAGAGACGCCCAGGCAGAGTTCCAAAGTCAGATTCTCCTCATTCTGTTTGTAGTGCCTTTTTGATGGATGTTTTCCTTATTGGCTGGTGATGTGTGGAAAGGAAATGCCAGCAGAGAAGATCAATCACCTTGCTTATTATAGGGACATTTACAAAAAAATGTTCATGCAGATATAGAACAGGAAGAAAGGCAAATATATCTTTTCTTCAGATTGTTGTCTAGAAATGTCATTAAAGTTGCATCCTCTTGTGTAGACGTGAGATATTGCTATATAGCTGGGATCTGGGTTCCAGGTAGTATGTTAATAGTACAATAACTTATTTAATGGTGTAACAAGGTCACAGCTTCCTGCTTCCTCAAAGTCTGCATTTTTTATCCAGGAAAGGAGGTTCAGGTTGCTATGAGGCAAAGAGAAGAGCAGAACAGTCCAAAATTTGCAAATTGTACCATTTATGATATTGAGAATGGAAAGAAATACTCTTTGCTTCTAATGAATATCAATGTTATATGTCTGAAGAAGTCTATTCAGAAAACTATTAGGTTTTGCAAAGAAGCAGTCAAATAGAGGCCCAAAACTTGTTTGTGTTAATTTATTCTTGTTTGCAGAGGGTCATATGTTGCAGGATGTGACCTGATTGGAAGGGCCTGCAATCAGTCATCTCACTTTTATAGGCTTTTCCAGTTGGCTGTATATGAGCAAGCCAAATTGTTTCACCATGGCTTCGTCAATGAAATTAACAGTTGCCACCAAGTTCAAAAGATTCCCATAGAGCTGAGTGTTTAATTCTTAGCCTGTAGGGGTTACAAAGACTTGCAGGAATAACAAAATACAACTACATACTATCAGATGTCAGATTTCTCCTTAATTATCTGAGGGGCTCTCTGCCAAGTTTTTGAGAAGAAGCCTGAAAGTTTCCTGGAGTAAAAGTTTTGGGGCAATTCTAGGACATACTTGCAAAGTGTATGATATTTCCATAGGTATGACATTTCGAGCCACCTCTGAGCAAATTAGATGCTGGAAGACACTACAGTAAAATATGTCTTCAATGTTTCTCCAATACAGACAACCATTTTGTCATTGCTTCTACTTGCAAAGGCAGCTGGGTTTGTGTATATATATATGTGTGTGTGAAATGGTTGAAGAAATGCTGTGAAACTGTTTTTCTTGATTATTTATTCCATGCCTCAACTTTTCTAGTTTATCACTGATCACCGTATGGTATTGAAACAGCACTTCCAAGGACTATGGTTTGCCCTCTCTAATTCATATTTTGGTTCATTGAAAAGGTCTTCCTGAAGCCGATTGATTAGGGCAGAATCCTTTCAGCCTTTCCCCTAGTATATAACTTAAAACCTGCTGTATATTGATGTCTTCCTTACTGCAATTTACAAATCTCCCATTTAGCAATTGCTCTCCTAACAGATTCAACAAAAGAATCTCTGCATAAAGTATCAATAGCTGTCTAGGATAGCGTTGCAGCTTTGAATGAATGGAACTATCCATCAAGCCACACCTTTCAAAAAATTAAGAATGAATGTTACCTTGGTCCAATTTGCAAGGAACTTTGTTTTTTTGGTGCTGAGCCCTCCTAATCTCTAGAAGAATGGAGTACAGATAGTCTTCATTAGCAACTGCCTTGCTTACTGGCTGTTAAAAGTTGGTGTGGTGGTAAAAAGACAATTTAGCAACCAGTCCTCATACTTACAATTTTTGTGGTATCTCCCTGCTCTTATTTTCATTTGCTTATTTATGCCATACCAAATTATCCATAAAGAGAAAGAGAGAGGGAAAAAACAGTTTAGCTGAAATAAAGTGCTGTTAGATCTGTCAGCGGCTTTTGATACTGTCGACCACAGTATCTTATTGCAGCGATTGGAGGGGCTGGGGATTGGAGGCACCGTCCTACGATGGTTCTCCTCCTTCCTCTCCGACCGTTCGCAATTTGTGTTGACAGGGGGACAGAGATCGACCCCAAGGCCCCTGCTTTATGGGGTGCCTCAGGGATCGGTACTCTCGCCCCTATTGTTCAACATTTATGTGAAGCCGCTAGGTGAGATCATCCGTGGCTTTGGGGTGGAATTCCATCAATACGCTGATGATACTCAGCTATACATCTCCACCCCAGACCACCCCAACGAAGCCGTCAAAGTGATGACCCGATGTCTGGAGGCCGTGCGGGATTGGATGGGTCATAACAGGCTTCGTCTCAACCCGACCAAAACCGAGTGGCTGTGGTTTCCTGCTCCCAGATACAGTCAGCTTGTTCCCTCGCTGACCATAGGGGGAGAGGTACTGACCCCTGTGGAAAGAGCACGCAATTTGGGTGTCCTCCTGGATGTACGGCTGTCTTTGGAAGAACATATTGCAGCCGTCGCCAGGGGGGCTTTTTATAAGATTTGTTTGATCTACCAGTTGCGGCCCTTTCTGGATCTGGATGCACTTCGCACAGTCACTTCCGCCCTCGTTATCTCCCGCTTGGACTACTGCAACGCTCTCTACATGGGGCTCCCCTTGAAGAGTCTCCGGAGGTTACAGTTAGTCCAGAATGCAGCCGCACGGATGATTATGGGCGCCCCCAAGGACACCCACATAACACCACTTCTCCGCAGACTGCACTGGCTTCCTGTGGCCTTCCGGATTCGATTCAAGGTGGTACTATTAGTATTTAAAGTGCTCCATGGCTCGGGACCTGGCTACTTACGGGACCGCCTTCTGCCACAAACAACCTCCCGCCGCCCAGTACGCTCCCACAGGGTCGCCCTGCTTGGGATACCGCCACCTGATCGTTGTCGGCTGGCGACCCCGAGATTACGTGCTTTCTCTGTGGGAGCCCCCTCCCTTTGGAACTATCTCCCCCCGGAGATACGAGACACATCGGACATCCTAACCTTCCGGCGTGCAGTCAAGACCTTACTTTTTAAGCAGGCCGGCCTAGCCAATTAAAGGTTTTCTGAGATTTTTAAATTTTAGATTCAAATAAGACTTTTAATTCTATTTGATGGGACTCAATCATTTACTTACTTACTTATTTTACTCATTTATCCTATCTTCATCTATCTATATTCAATTCTGAGTTAATTACTGTTACTGTTGACTGTATCTTTATATGTTTAGACTGTACACCGCCCCGAGTCCCTTTTGGGAGAGGGAGCGGTATAAAAATACGATAAATAAAAATAAATAAATAAATAAAATAATAAAATTATAAGCACAGTGGTGGTCATGTGATTTTTCACTTAGTAACTACTTTGCTTAAAAACCAAGTTGCTGGTTCCAATTGCAATTGTTAAATGAGAACTACCTGGATCACTGGCAGTGGAGTAGCCTGTGGGCCAATTGTGATTGAAGTAAATCCTGGCCCAACTATTGATTTAATTATCAAGCTCACAATTTGTGTATCTATTTGATGACTGTACCTCAATAAAGTCTTTGTGAGTTGCAGTGGCTCAGTGGTTTAATAATGCTGGAGTTGGTCTCTCTCGGGTTGTTTGAGTGCTAGCACTTTGTGGTAGGGTGAGCTCCATCACTCACCTCAGTTTCTGCCTACTTAGTGGTTCAAAAGCATGTTCTATGTAAGTAGATATATAGATAGCTCTTTGGTGGAGAGACAAGCTGGCACTTTGTGTGGCAGTTAGACTCATGCCAGCAACAAACCTTTCTGGTTGTGATGGTTTCCATTTGTGATGTGGCTTTGATAGAGGGAGGGGGCCTTGAATGATGCTGCAGGAACAAATCACCCATCTTTCTTTCTATGTGAAGCTAGCTCATCCTCCTGGGGCACACCTTGGGAAGCATATACCTAACAGAACTATTAAACAGCCCAACTACTACTCTGCATTAGCATTGTAGTCTCCTGGCTAATGTAACAATGCCATACAATAAATAAACAAAGTCTTTGTCATTTATTCTGCTGACAACAAGATAGCACAAGGATCGGAAGGCATGTCTAAGCCCAACATGCTTAGACCAATCTCTCTTTGATAAGTGAGTATGGAAGCTTTTAAGATTAAATTCCAACCCAGCAAGACTGACAAACTTGGGAAATAAGAACCATTTGGGTTTCAGGAAAAGTCTTTATTGCTAATAAGGTAATAGACCCTGCAAAGCTTATCAAAGCAAATTCTACTCAAGATATATCTTGTGTAATTAAGGCAGAGTTGCTTTGAATCTCTTTCTCATGCTTCTTTCCATCTCTGAGTGGAGATTTCTCATTTGCACTGGTCCTTTTTCCTCCTCTCCTCTTCTCTGTTAGATATTCCCTCATGTATATTTGTTCTCCAAGAATTCAGAATTTCACATATTTCCATAAAATTTGGTACTTGAAAAATCAAACATTAAGTTAAAAATCTAACTAAAATATACCTGTGTTAGTAGAAAATGTTATTCAATACCAGTCTATTCTGAGTGGAGGTTTTTTCTACTTTTGCATCAAGAGTGACTTCCTGCTTCAAATGGGAGCTACTAAAACTGAAGAGTTACTCAAGATCTTATTCTAGAGCAGATTTATTCTCTATGAATCCAAGGAACAAGAAAGCATTTCTACACTCATTCTCTATCATTACACCTTCGTTCATTGTTATTTCCAGGTCTCAGTAGTGATTAAATTTATTAGTTGAAGTGAGTTGCCAACTCTTCTCACTTGTCAATGGTGTTTTGGTCAGACTGTTGAGATATTTTGATCTCTTGCTCATCCTCCAAAGAGGAAGGAAGATCAGGACACTACTTGGAACCAGCAATTGTTTCAGGAATGCAGAATATAATTTTTTTGATTTTACCTGGATCTCAGCAGTTCTGCCTGACACATGTTGAATATTTGCTTGCAGGAGGTAGCTTGCGATTGTATAGATACATCAAGACACTGATATTCACAGTATAGCTGGTGGCTGGTGGAAATGAAATAATCTGTATTGACACATTTGGAAGTTTCACATCTTTTTCTACTTAACATGCTAACGTGATAATTGCCAGACTGATGATTTTTCCAGTGACACATCTCCCTTTGTCAATATTTAGACCTGTGTATAGAAAGCTTATCTAGCACACCTGGCTAATTTTCATTTCATTTAAAAATAAATGGAACATGTTTTGCTTGCAGGGGTAGTAAAACCAAAAAAGAAGGTTTACAATTTTTTTCCTTGAAACCTCTTTACTTCATATAGTTATTACTTTACAGAAATAAAATTAGCAGCAATGTTTGGTTCAATTCTAATTTTTTTATCTTAGTACTTTTGACCAAGTGATATAGTGGTTTAAATATGTTGACAAATTTAGCCTGGGTTTTATTGACTATTGTGCTTAAGTATATGAACTAATTTATTCAACTGTACAGTCCAGTTCATTGGTGGCCATTTCTTAATGACAATTTTTTTAAAAAAATTGATTTTTTTTACTTACTTTCAATATTTCCAAGCAGCAGTGAGAAATATTTTGAACATCAAATCTCCTGGCTTTGGGTTTCTTTGGGAGAAACATTGTATGTATTTGCAATACAATATTTAATTAACTTATAAATCTACAGGTAGAATGTGGTGGAGAAAAGCATTTCAGTTCCATTGCCCTTCTATCAGCTCATATCTCATTGTTCTTTGAAACTAGGATATTGTCCTACTGACTCTGAAAGGAGATGATGTCTATAATTACATAATATTTTTATCTATGTCTGATGGTGTTTGAAACTTTTCCAAACAGGTCTCTAAAATTTTTCTTTTTATTGAAATTGTGGTTCTTCCATGGCTCTAGGTTTTATACCTTCTTTTTTATGTTGTTTTATTTTGACACATTTCTTTCATTTTTAATTATGTTATTCTATTCTGAATGCATTTAATTAAAGATTTTGATTATCTCTGGGGAAGAAAGCTAATAATTTGAATAGAATTCTATACAAACTGACCTGGGATATACTTGCTGTTTCCCCTTACTTTTCAGAAACTCTAGATTTTGCCTTTTGTTTTGAAGAGATTTCTACTCAGAATATTAAAAGAAAGCTCTGAAAATGAGCAATTTTATTTTATAGTATTAGCTGTCTAAATTTTGGGCAAAGATTAGTCACAACAGCGATTATGTTCATGGTTTCGGCTATTTTTTAAAAAAAGAGAAACGAGAAAGGCAAGAAAGAGAGAGAAATAATTGATATACATATTACAAATGAGTCTCAAGCTTTGTAGTCAATTTCAGTATTAAAAGGCTAAAACATTGTGTCTTATAATACACCTTATTAGCTTGCAAACTCTCCAGTTAATTCATATGCTATAATATCTCATTCTTTCATGGTATGATAAACCCCCGAAAGGGGATTTAAGGTTCCTGCTGTTTGAGTTTTTCATCATTGGTAAATGCTTGACATATGTTGATTGCAATCAAAAACAAACATAGATTAAACATAGCATTTGCATTTTTTGAATTAATGGTGAAATATTTTTGACAACTCTGAGAAAGATACAAAATTAACTTCAAGGAACCCAAAATTAATTTTACCAATTATATTCTTGTAATTTCTTCTGACGGGGACTGCATTCGCAAATGCTTTCAGTGGAGCCTATTGGTAACAGCATGAGCATAATGCCATAAATGGCAAGATTCACTGACATTGCACAGAATGTACAAGATCATGAAACAGATTTGCTAAGGCTGGAAAGAATGAATATGTATGGAACGGTGTCCCTTCTGCTTGTATTGCCAGACAAGTTATAAACCCATTGGGTTACCTGTGTTTGCTAACTTCTATTTAACCTAAACATGCATGAAATTTCTTTTTTGCTGAATTGCATAAGCAGCTTCCTTATGCAGTCATACCAGCATAGCTTTGTAACATGGGCTTATTTTGTGAAAGAAGTCTAATTTGCAGTACTAACAGCATGCAATCACTAATCTTTTTGTCTCTGCCACTGCTGTGATTATGTTGTATTCAGCCTTGGGATCTGTTTTGAAATTCAATTTTTGTTCGTTTGGTTCCATGTCACAAAGCAGTCTGTTGTAAAATCCTGCTTTGTACATTTGTGGGAAGACTCAGGCAAGAAGTTTGCTTCTGTCTCTTCGCCATTACTAGGCCTTTATCTTACAGCTGCATGTTCATTAGTATATTTTGCCTTTGTCTCCCTGCTCAATTTGTGCTGAGGAAAACACATTTCTCTCAAATCGTTTGTTTTATTGCATGTCTGATACTTTGGCCCTTGTAGGGGAAGTCTTTGCATTGTGTTGTGATTGCCTCTACATTTATTAGAAACAAATCTGGTCTCTGCCACTTGTTTACCCTCATTGTGTCTTTATGTATGGGTATCTGTTTTTAATTAGGCACACTCTAAATCATTCACTGCTTGCTAACACTTTCATTTGAGAAACACAGTTTTCAGTAACCTCGCAAATATCTATTTTTTTCAAAATCGAATCCACATCCTAAAATAACTTTGTCATAGTCTCTTGTTAGCAGTGATATATATACACATACACACATATATACTGATATACAATCAGTCTGTAATTAATCCATCTGTTAGCTGTTCAGATTTAAACTGTATTAATTATTGCTTATTATCTACAATGGGAATGGTCAATGGCTTATCTAATCAGTTTGGTAAGAAAAAACATTTTTTTCATGGTGCACATTCATTCATTTGGTTCCCAATTTTGATTGGCTTATTACTTCTGACACATTTATTCTGCCATGTTTAACACCTCCATACATAAGATGGGTAAATTCTGCAGAGGAGAGTCTGAGATTGAGTCAAATATTTTTATAATTCTCAGCCTTTAGTTCAGGGCAAGGAGATCCACAGCCTCAGTTATCTAATAATATTTTTGATAATATAATATTTTGATAGCCGCACCTGAAATTTAATAAGCTTTGGCAATCTTCCAACATATTGAATATTTGAAAAATGTTTTAAATCTATCTCATTTATCTCTCTGTCATCTGATTTGAGAGTCCTATGAATGTTATTAGAACGGAAATATACATATGTGTTGATGCTTACAACACCCAATTTGATAACCCATGGCTTCTGTAGTATTCCCTAACAGCTTTTGGTGGTGATGCTGTGGTCCAGATATAGAAGATTTTTAAAAAAGTGATTTGGCCATTTTGAACAAAACTAATACCGAAAACAATATTGAGACCTCCTTGATCAAACTGGAGGCCTGAAGGTCGGATGCATCATGCGCAGGCCCACACCACCCCAGCTCCATGAATGGGAAAAATGTTGTGAAACATGTGATGGCAATGTGACATCATGAGTTTGATACCTGTGATGAATAGTCATAACAAATGCTTAGTAATGTATGATTGAAGCCACAGAATAGGGTCACCTTATTGCTATATGCTTATCTGAAGCTCAGAACAGAAGTTATCTATTAATATTCTGCAGGCAATTGTTTCAAGATTTCCAGTAATAAATAAAATATAGTTACAGGCTTGCTGCCATATTACCCTATTTTAATTTCCAAATTGATTAAAACTATATGTTCTTATTATTGATTACCGCACTGTTAGCCAGATATATAGAGTGGATTTATTAGGATTATTGTTGTCTAATTATTAATTTCCTTTACTTTTTTGTGGGTGATTTATTTCTGCATATAAACTGAATGAACAATAAAACAAATAAATGCAAAGGTTTTGTGTGTGTATGTGTGTGTGTGTGTGTGTGTGTGTGTGTGTGTGTAAAGAGGACCATCTGCTTTTATAATCTTGCTTCCCTCACTTCACCTCACATGTTAAATGTAATTTGTTGGTTTTAAATCTGAAACAAGAAATATATTCTGGCATAATAATCCTAGATAGAGGTTAGCGGCTTCTGCTTGTTGCATATATTTTCATCTCCCTCTCTCTTTTTCGTTTGCAGTCCTCTTGTGCTGGTATTAATTAATTTTGGGTTACAGTTTAGACATTTTCTCTCTCCACAAGGACATACTGGGGAAAAAATTACTGTAACTCAGCAGCCACTAGTATGCAGAAATAAAGTTAAAAAAAAACACTTATCATGGGAATTCAGTACTGTATAAGGATTTAATATGAAAATATGCAAAGAGAAATATACTCCAAATACTATATGAAGGGATGCTGTTTGTAGTATTTCCTGTCTACATCTGAGTATTCTTCCGCTTCCTATGAAATGATAAACAAGAGAGAGCAGAAAGCTTTTTGTTTTGTTTTTACTGTTTGGATTACAGCATCATTTCATACAGAAATGTGTCAAGACAGATAAATATGATTAGAGTTGGGGAGGGGGGCATTTTGCCCTGCATAGTGTACCCTTTTCTTATCAATGACCACTTTCTTACCTCAAAAAGTATAATTGAAACTGCCCATTTAGTGAAAGGGTCTTTTGTGACTAAATATAAAAAGATGGATGCAATTTTGAAGAGCATTTCACAAACCAGATGCTGCATTTGAAAGAATGAAATGTGCTGGATTAGATCAAAGGCCTTGGCTGCAAGGCAGGCTGTTAAGTCGATGATCAAAAGCAGCTTCCTATTTGTTTTCCAGAGCAATTGATATATGATGAAAATGGTATACTGTACATGCGAATAGAAGTACAGTAAATGGCATTCTGTCATTTCCTCTTCTGATCCTGTCTTAAAATAGATTACTTCTGAATCTCTGATAGGGAAGCGGTTCTTTGGAATATGATGTCAATCAACCAGCTAGCAGGTAGAATAGTTCCTTCCCCCTGTCTCACAAATGTCAAGGATGTGAAAAAAAACTATGAGCGCATTGCAGGAGGTATACAATTGTAGTGTTGGGTACGAGCTGGTCTGCATTTAAGAGAGGAATGCAAGGGCCAATGCAATTGGATCTGATTTTGTTTGCAGTGAATTAAAACAAATATAGTTAATAGAATTATTCTGCTATCATGGATTTTAGCTTGTGCCAAATTTGAAATTGCAATTTGGAATTTGGAGATATCTGGTGGGATTTATCTTGACTTTTCGGAAGTCTGGAAAAGGCGGGATTCAGATGTTAGGCTGACTCTCTCTGGCTGACTGCCTAGCATTTGATTATCCACATGCTCATGGGTGAAGGGTTTTATTATGTTTGAATAAGCCCAAGTAGATGAGGGTTTTCTTCAGGATGATGAAAACTAATAGATTGGTGGTGGAAAGTTAGGCACAAAATTCCCCCCCTCACTGTCATGCATTTACTTTCTTCAGAATTACAGTGATAGATTTTTCAAATCTATTGCCTTTTAAACTTACCAAGATCATCAAAATGTAAGCAATTTGCTTCAACTTTGCTCTATGAAGCCCAACTTAAAGTATCCCAAGATGGCTGCTTGAACATACCCAGTTGAGAAAAGCCTATCATCTCTCTAAGAAATTGGTTCCACAGGTGTGCATAATCCAAACAGTAACGATGTCAACTGAAAAAGGTCTTCCAACAAAGCTGTGTCCCTAAATTATTGTAATTATTCCATGTTTCTATAACTTTTCCTGCTCTGATTTATGTTATTTCAGAAATTCACTGATCCCCAGGAATAGTTCTTGAGTGGGTGTTGACTGTTCTGCTATATATTAAGAGGAGGAAAAAAGACTATGTGAGGTGGTGTTGATCTTTACTTCATTTTTATTTATCCATTTATCTACATTTTGCCTTTAACAGTTGTGTAGCAATTCCATCAAAAGACACATTGACCTGCAACCAGCCTATAAATCCCTCAGAATCCAAATCGACTGCAAAACCAACCAGAGATAGCATCAACCTCAACCAACCCATGGAATACCCCCCCGCAGTTCACTTCCCAATGATCTGACCTGATGTAATCTCCTTATCGCAAGACACATCATAAGATTCACTGATGACTCACCCTGACTCATCACAAGATCCCCACTTGACATACCTATACCTGAAGCCCTAATAAACAGAAAAACACTGACATGACTCTGCTGAAGACGTTACCTAGTCTGGTAATGAGACATTCAGAAACCAACAAGCTCAGAAAATGAACCTTTACCCTCATCTTTATAATTTATCTTCATTTTATCTTCATTATCTTCATTTTATTTAATGTATCTTCATTCTGATTATACCCTCATTCTCCATTCTACAGTTCTTGGCATTTAACAACATATTGATTGCTTTGATTAAGTCCCATATTTTGTCTGATCGGTCATATTCTTTATCATATTGTTTTGCATTTAGAAGCTGCTTCAGCTATGAGATTAATTGTCTCACTTTGTTTTAGTCAACATGCCTAACTCTTGTGAAGGTAAAATGATAGCTCAGCTTCTAGCTGTTTTCATTGCAATTTTCATCTCATTGTCTCAGTTATTTTTCAGGCATTGCTGCCAAACCGTGTATTCTCACCAACAGCAGAGAAGCATTTTTAATGTTATCATGCTGCTGTTATTCTGAATTACTGTAAATCATGGGAGCTGTTGACATCACAAGGCATATTGCAAAGGAGAAGGATTTGTTTCCATAGCTGTATACAGTTCAGTCTCATTTATATAGCATCTTAAAATGTTTGGCTAATGGATGTTTTGATGAGCACTGGAGTTGTTATGTGAACTTCCTTCTACAAATATAGGAAACCATCTATCACTTGTGTTGCCATAATGAAAATGAGGCAACAGCTTCTGCAACACTGATGTTTTCCCCTTTTAATTACATTTTTATGTAATTTGTTGATCATTGTTTGAAACAAAAGTGAATCTATAACATTTAAAAATAATTTTGCAGGAGCCCAGACGAAATTCCAACTATTGTATGGTTTGATTCTCCAGCTTCAGTTTTTAGTTGAAAATAGTTATTTTGGTAACGTAAACTTTTTTGGGCAATAATGCAAATGCTCAGTTCATTGATTCTATTTATTACTCTGTTATTATTGCTTTTCTTCTACCTGGACATATCAGGGACTACATGGCAAACAGGATTTGATAAGGTTGCTTAGGAGAAAATATTTATTTAGGTTTTTGAAAGCCAAAATTTTTACAGTTAGTACAAGTTCACTTAACAGAATGTAAAGTGGAGGATTAATTGAGAGAACTTAATTTTTAAAGGGTTGATAATAGGGACAATGCTTTTTAAATTGCTCATAAATGATCTACCCTCACAGATAAGCAGTATGAGGCCTATGTTGATGACACCAAACTATTTAATTATATTATTAATAAAAATAGCAGGCAAAGAATTTTAAAGGGATCTGTCTAAAATTTCAAGAAGAGTCATTTATTGGTGTTAAAAAAGACAAATGTGGTAATCAAGAACAAAAACATGCTGCTTATTTCAGAAATACATATAAACATTAACACATACTGTACACATTCTAAGTTTATGTAGTATATATGGATATATTTAACCATCAAACTGAAAGTAGACAGAGGGATGCTGAAGTCCATGATTCTGGGTATTTTGATTTTGGTAAATTTGGTGGTATCTGGGGTGTTGTGCAGTATTGGTGCCATGGATTTTTTTTTGCTAGTTCTGGATTTATGGACACAAAGTGCTGTAAGATTGAATGAAATCATAATTTTATCATCTTTTGTTTTTAGGTCTTTGATTTTCTGGAGGTACTGCAGTGTGGAGTTAATAGAATTCTTCTCATGAGATATCCAAGATATCCAAGGAGCCACAGTGGCACAGAGGTTAGAATGCTGTACTGCAGGCTACTACTGCTGACTGTGGCTGCCTGTAATTTGGCAGTTCTAGTCTCACCAGCTCAAGGTTGTCTTAGCCTTCCATCCTTCTGAAGTCAGTAAAATGAGGACTCAGATTGTTGGGGGAATCTGCGGATTCTGTAAACCACATAGAGAGGGCTTTAAAGCACTGTGAAGCGGTATATAAGTCTAAATGCTATTGCTATTTTTTGTCAGTTCTTTAACATGCAGTATGTTGGGGTCCCTGATAAGGATATAACGGAAAGAAAATATATGTTGGTTATGTGTATTTTTTGGCATCCATAGAAGCATAGGAGTCCATTGCTCTTCATCCACCACCATTTTTCTTATGTGACTTGATTTTTTTTAGTTGGGTCATTGAGGGTTCTCTATCGATTGGGGGGCCACTGTCCATTGCAGAACATAATATCTTCCTGAAAGGCCTCATGCGTTGTCTTCTATTGGAAGCTGTAATGTATATGAGAAAGATCTTGGGAGATTGGGCATAGAGGCAGGCTGCCAAGAGAATAGACAGATAAGAAACAGCATAACCTATAACTAACTTGGGTGGTACCTGAAACTGACAAGATCTTAATTAGTTACATGCTAAACATTTGCCTCCTAACCTGCAAGCTAGGCAAACAACTGCTTTAGCACATTTTTCTCAACTTGTATTCCCTATTGTGCGCTCATTTATTCATGTATAATCACTTGTTATATTATGGGGTTCAACCTGCTGCCCAGTGCTGAAAAGTACACCTAGAACACCCCCTGGGATTATGTTCCAGATTTGGCTAAAAAACGTCTGGTAGCCAAATGGAGCAAATGGGCCAATTTAGCACCCACATTTAATGGTGTAATAATAACTCACTTATATTACTTTACCATTTTTTCCTTGATACTTCTTACTGCTTTGCCATGCCTTATTATAGCTTTTCACATTATCTTCTACATTGAATAAATAATTGCATTTTCTGTCTCATTGTACACAGTTTTGAGTTTTGAATTTATTTAGCAAGTGGTAACTTACAAATGACCTCATCTGGATTTAGAAGCTAAACAGGATTATACCTGTTCAGTATTTGAAAAGGATATCACAAAGGCATTCTGAGCTATACTGTAGTCTGAGAAGATGAATAAAACTTTCCAGAGGAAAGCAGTAGAAAACCACTTCTGTACGATCCCTGGAAACATTACACAGATGTATCCATGAAACCACCAAGAGTCAAGCTTGAAGGACCCTTCATATTAATGATTCATGGCACACTTACCACTAAAGACTAAAAAAGACTTCTACTCCTCTGGATTTGCTTGAGAATAAGTCTCTGTTTCAAATGTTACAACTCAGGGTAATCCTAAATACAGATAAATTTGGGACCATCACCTGTCACTTTCAGGGTGATTATTGGAACATCCGGGGGCTATGCAGTTCTGGGCATTGGCTCTGAGGTTCAAATCTACTCCCTGCACTGACAGTTCGGGCTAAATGGTCATGGAACATGTGCTGGATACTCCCCAATCTTGCTATACCCTAAGGAAGTAAATAACTTGGAATAAAGTGTGTACAGTAAGACTCATTGCCTTGAAATAAGAAAGCAAGCAATTAAATCCTCCACAGGTGTTGCACATAATTGTTCTGGGCAAATCAGAAGATTAAGCATTGCTACAACACAGAGCACAAGATGGCCTAAACTCTGTTTTTCCTGCAGAACTACAAATAGTAGCAAATCAAAAGGCTGTTCTCCTTAATTACCACTGTATGAGGCATCAGGCTAAAAGCAGGCTCATTCTGCAATGTTTTCTATATAGCTACAGTATGAACAATCAATGCAGGCCTTTATGTGCCATGTAATAGACAATATTACACACCAAATTATTGCCTGCTTTCATTTTACAGGGAGAAATCACTGGTGAGTCTGGGCCATTGGCTTCTCAGTTTCCCCAGCAAGCAATGTGTTGACTGAACTAAGAGAACAGTTTTACTTCTTCAAACCAGTGGTGACTATTTATACTTAAACACGTTGTTTCACAATTTCCAGCATCTCCTATTATGTGACAGCCTGGGAACAGGATGGTTGTTTATGGGTTTTGCAAGCTGGTGTTTGTGGCATATTTTGCAAAGTTTGCACATTTCCTTTTATTCCTTGCCCTACCATTTTTTATTCTGCTGCCAAACTATCCTTGTGAGACCTAGATTCAAAGTTCCAAGGGCCAGGGTTTTGGATGTAACTCCCACTGTTCTCCGAGGAATATAAGAGGCACAAGTAGTGCAAAAGTTTTGCACGTAAGAGTTGGTATCGCCTACACTTATGAATATCTCACTTGATGCATAAACAAGACAAGCAAAAATAATCCTGTGAACCTACCTGATTCATTCAAAGAGTCAATTATTCATGTTATATAGCACAATAGCTGTATTTTTAAAGTCCTACGAAAGTGAAGAAATGGAGATAACTCTGCTCTGAAACTATTCTCAAGAAATTTGAAAGGAAGAGCCTGTTTCAGTTTGGCACTGAGGAATCTCTTCCATTACAGAATCCAGGCAAAATCATATCAAATAAGAATATGTATGCGAAGTTTTGCAAACACATTTAGTACATTTTACTGCACAGACATGTTCTATGAAGTCACCAGAAACGGTGCATGATTTGAAGAAGGCTTTATGATTTTTGCTATTATCTTCCTCTTCTTCCACCCTTCTCTATTAAACTTATAAAATTGTAACTCTTCCAAAAAGATACAGAAGTATTGTAACTACTATACCAGTGGTGGCTAATCTTTTTGGTCTCCTGTGCCAAAAATTGTGCGTGCGCTTGCACGCTTGCGCTCATGTGCCAGCACCAGAAGACAATGCCCCCTATGCATGTGCGTGCAATCCCCACCCACTCACCCCCCTTACCTGCATTGTGCCTCACAGCTGATTTTCAGCTGATGGCCTCCCAGAGACTTGAGGAAGGCTTCTGCAGGCTCAGCAGGCCAAAAACTAGTCCCGTTTCGTCACTTCCGGTATTTTCAGAAAAACAGGGAGTGATTAAACGGGTCTAGTTTTCAGCCTGCAAAGCCTGCAGAAAGCCTGCAGAAGCCTTCCTCAAGCCTTTGGGAGGCCGAAAAAGGCCTCAAACCCACCAGAAATCAACTGTGAGGCACGCGCATGCGCAGTGAGGTAAGATTGCCTGCAGCTCGCGTGCCGGCACAAATGGCTGTGCCTGCCACCTGTGGCACACGTGCCATAGGTTCGCCATCATGGTACTATACTAAGTAATATCCTATACTGATTTTAATGTTCCTTGTTTAAAAACAGAAAGGAAAGATATCTTAAGAAGGTAATTATATTCTCTCTCAGATTTCCTCTATCCTACACCAAAATATGCCCTTTATGTTGCATCAACTATTTATTTGGTCACATTGACCTTTGTACGATTCTCTTGGGAATTTATTCCCAAAATAAATTACCCTCATTGCTTCTTTTAGGCCAGGAGTGTCAAACTGGTGGCCCGTAGGCTGGATGCGTCACGTGCAGGCCATGCCCACCCCAGCTCCACAAATAGAGAAAATGTTGCAAAATGTCACGTAGTGGCAACATGATACCGTGAGTTTGACACCCATGCGGTATCTAGTCTTCTCTTTCCAAATTCTCTCAAGGGCAATTGGCTTTGGTATTCCCCTCATTCTTTTCCAGTAATGATATCATGTTGGTCTCTCGGTAGGGGAGATAGGGAAGTAAGAGAGGACAAAAAAACTATGACATGTGCAACATCATCACAATGATGTCACTTATATACTTGAGGCAGACATCATGATGCAAGGAAGTATGTATAATTATTAGGACTTCCTTTGGGTACCAAAGACACTTCTTTTAGAAAAACTATTCTCCACTTCAACTCCTTCTTTGCAAACCAGATTAAGGACAACTGTTTATGCATCTAGCCCCTATAAATGTCATATCCTCAGGTCTTGCTCTTCAAATTGAATAACTTGTTTTTGCGCCAAGGGCTCTTGTTAACTTTGACCAATCTGTTTTTATGGCTTTCCCCATCTTCTGTTTTGCTTAACAACAGAGTCTGTGGTCTCTCTCTCTCTCTCTGTATGTGTGTTTGTGTGTTTGTGTGTCAGACAGATGACTTACAGTGTCTAAGCATTCTGACACAACCCCCTCCTCTTTTTTTTACTTGTATTATGACTCAATACAGCACAGAGTTTGTGCTGTAGTGCTGCAGCACTGCTCAAATAATTCTGGTGATTTTGAAATTTATGTAATGTTACCTACTTGCCTACTTGCTCTTGACTTTTGCCTGATAGTTCCCTCATTACTGCTTGGATCCCAATTTTTGCAGATTTGCCAAGATGCTCTGCTTCTGGATAGGATCTTCTAGCCCCATATTCAACTTTGGAATCCACTGGATTTGCCCCGATTTGGCTACATTTTGCAGAGAGCTCAGCTTGACACTGAGTAATTATTATTTACTAGTTTTTTTCTTTAAAAAATATAATAAGTTCAAATAATGTTTCTAAATATGTAGCAAAGTAAAAAGGAGCCAAATCTGTTAAACTTAAGACATGAACAGCAGAGAGAAGTCGAAGTTGTGTGCTGAATAGCTATGTGGGAATCTACTGCAGTAATTACCCTCCTATCATTAGTGACAAGTAATTGCCATAGCAACCTCATTGCCACCTCTCTTTCTCTCTTGCACACTCTCTCTGTTCTTTTTCTCTCCTTTCTCACACACATTATACATTCTGAATGAAAAGTATGCAGACTTTATTTTACTGAATTGCACATTTTTAAAAAACAAACCAGATATTATCTCTATTGCCCAACAAATATCCATGTTCATTCGTCACTTAAGAATAAACATTCTGGGAGATTAAGGTTGCTGGAGCAAAAGACTTGTTTTCAGTTATACAAGGAGCGCACAAGCAGTCTCTGAATTTAGGGGGGAAAAAACCCAAATGTCTGAAAACCATATTGAGAAATTGAAAACAGTCACCTGACGGGAATTGGAAGAAAAGTCATTTAACTTGCTGTTTACCCTCTCAATATGGGCATACTGAATTAAAGGTATATGAGAAAACCAAATATTTTACAACAGGCCTGTATTTATAGTTGTTTGATCCCTCTAAATGATACTTCCACAGGAAATCAAGAGTACTGTCTAGTACAAATTGTGTGAAATGTGCCTCATAGAATTTCAGTCTCTTTGGTTAATCACATGCTTACTATATTAAATCTATGACAGTAAAAATTATGGATATGTCTACTTTGTCAGAAGTGACTAATGTGCAGACTTATTTAACTTGCTAGAAAAGTTGGCTACCTAAAGCAGAATATATAGCAAAAGTATGGCACAATAATTTCTGAAGAACAATTTCATCCTCTATTTCATGCTATTCTATATATTACTTAAGGTGCTCTGTTTATACAGTGGTAATTGGTGCCAATCATTTTATGAACAGACGTAATTTTTAGAGATTCATAATGCACAATCTATGCCAACTAGTATAATAAATTAAAATCAATTTGCTGTTGCCGCCTTTTTTTTTTACATAAGGATAGCGCTTATTGGAGTTGCTAACTGCCCTGTGAGAAGATATAATAATAATTGTATATGTTGCTGATAAGTCAAACTTGAGAAATATTTTAAATAGTAAAACCACATTTGGGGGGAGGTGAGGAGGAATGTAAATTTATTTTGGATCATGTTCTAATACATACTGTTCCCATATTCTATGCTACTCATAAGCATTTGTAATTGAGACATCGTAGATCCTGCCTAATTTGGACCCAATATTTTTATCTTCTGGTGCTTGTTCTTGGAAAATTGTATTGTCTAGTTTTCTGCTCTATAGGAGATAATTTTTAACTGATTTGTATTGTTAGCACAGTGTTTAGTTTTTAACTCTCTCTCCTCCATTAAAAATGGACAGTAGTAGTCAAAATGAATAATCCATTAAATGACCAGCATTAAAAAAAGAATAATCCACAGAATTAACACCATAAAATGCTACAGTAATTATAAACAGAGTTAGAAGAAAGAAGAAACTAAAAAAGCAGGTTGAAACAGTTATAGAGTTACATTTTGCTGAAAAATAATAAATTCTGACGAAGAGCATAATTTTATCAGATTTCTTAAATTTAGTGCCATCTAGATACTTGGATGAACAATTCTTAACACCTTTAGCCAGCATGGATAGTGGGGTGTTTGTACAGGATGCCAGATTGAAATAGACTAATCTAAATTAATCTGGGATTGCCATCTGTTAGATTCTTTCTTCTAGTCCTAAGAAGACTCTCAGGTTTAAGTTTATTGAAACAGATGCTGCTTGTTACTGTCTCAAATGCATATTGATGCATTTAAATGTAAGAAAGACACTGATTTAGAATTTGAACTTGACATTTCACAAATTATGCTTGCTGAAATTCATCTTAATCCAGATTGGCTGTGGTTTTAGAACATATATTTCACTTAAGGGGTCCCTTCAGGTCTCAGGCAGAACCTACAATGGGTGGAATGGGAAGCACGCAGAAAACAGTAGAATACATAAGGTTCTGCTGCTACATATCGTTTGCCTCAATGCAGAGATGCTGTTTTTCAAGTCCTAAACCAAATCTGTATAAATTAGGAATTGTGAAAGCTCTTCTTTCAGATAGCCTTACAGGACTCAGGTTCAGGTTGATCTTCCAAAAAGAGAAGGGAGAAGTCTATGTAGAAAGTTTAATGAAACAAGTGTAGATCTTTAGAAATGGGATTTTTTGAGAAAAGAAAAGAAGAGGGTGTTGAGGTTGTTGGAAAGAAAATAGGTTTCCAAATTGTTCATGCTGCCTTGGTGCCTAAAGTTGGCCAGATTCAATACAGTAATTAAACAAGAAATTTCCAGGAATCCTCTACCATGAAGCTTGCCATATATACCCTTTCCACTAGATGTCAGCAAACTACCAATAAAATTATTTAGATCTATAAATTTAAAAATAGACTCTAGGTTTCTTTAACCCTATCATTCAGCACATTTGAATCTGAAAACGAAATTATAGCCTTTAAAACAAAAGGGAACTGAAGAAAAATGCAGAGACACGATGGATTGGTATAAACCATTTGCATCTTTCCAGTTATTTCCATTGATTATCTTGTAGTACATTTTTACACCAAATAATAAACTATTTTTTGCCTTTCCAAAACAGTGATCTTTTCTCTGTTCAAAGCCTTATTATTATTATTATTTTTCAGGCAACAAAGAGGAAAAGATGAAGGGTAAGGAGATTATCCACTGATAAACAAGGTGATGCGTGCTTTTGTAGAATTAAAATAACATTATTATGAGCTAGCATACTTTTGGCAAAAAAACTGAATCCTTGTAGCATTTATTTGAAATTACGTGAATTGTTCTTTTGAACAGCACAATTAATCAATAAAATTTATTTTAGAAATTACTTAAAATTAATAATCAATTAGTTGATTAATTAAATTAGCACCTTTAACTTGTTTTAAGAAAGAAAAACCTGGATTTTTATAACCCAACCAAGGGAGAGAAAGCATTTTCTTTTTAAAAAAGTCTGAGAACAATTAATTGTCTCTGTTAGCATACAGCTTATAAATTGTAATGTTTGTATGTTGGCTTAAATATTAAACAATATAAAGTAGGATGGAGGGATGGAATAGTTTGCAACCATGGAAAAAAGCAACTGACCAACCATATGAGCTGTAGACAGATTTAAATGCTTTGCCCAAAATTCCTTCTCTTGTGATTTAAAAAAGAAACCTTCTATTTCTGGTTAAATTATGTTTGCATGTTCCATCTTGGGACAGTCCAGCCTCCTGTTGAATTGCAATGCAGCCTGTCAATAGAAACAAATTTCTATTTACATTTCTACCTGAAGCAGAATTTATTCCTTTGTAATAACTCTATAACAATGGTAAGCATGTTATGTTGAGTGACTCACTCTTTTATAATAGCATTAGACATGTTAGCAATTAATGAAAAGTTTGAAAGCTGTACATTTTTGCAATAGAAAAGGTGGGCAGGTGAGAAATCTGGAAAAAATGATTTAATTTGCCCATGACAGAATTAAGCTAAATTTAATGAAAATGCTTAGGAAATGCTCACAGGAAGTTAAAAAGGAGTTTTCTTTGACAATTTATTTTGTTTCTGTTCCAAGACCACTTTTTCAGAAGTACAATGAAGCAATGTTTAGCTTGCTAACAAACTCACTTTCAGGATTCCCTATCCTAACGATTAACAATGCCTCATCATATGCTTGGTAGCTCTGTCCTCCAGCTATTTATATGCTGATGAAGGTTGGCAATGAGGAAACCTGCCAAACGTGTTTAGGCTCTTTCTATGGGCTAAAACTATCAATGTTTTTGAAAGAAATAAATATTATTAATTTATAGCCAAAGTGAGACTTTTGAATAGTTTTGAACCTACACCCTAGGTTTAAAAGGTTAGTCATTTCACTGTAGTTCATAGACTTAAAATTAACAGGTGAGAAATTGTTAACTAAATACATTCACTATTTGTTGAAGATATTACTTATTATGTGATTGTTCAATGTTTGTAAAAACATACATAGCAGTCTTTAAAAGCATATACACACATGTGTACTTGATAGGAAGAAACAGAATAAAAACAGAGCCTCTAAAATCAAAAGAAGATAGAAAAAAACCCACAACAAGTTGAAAAAGAGCAAATCTAACAATCCTGGGGAAATTCAGTGGTTTCTTCATGGCTGGATTAAGGTGTGTGAAAGCCTTGAAACAGTTCCCATAATAGTTCCTCCTTCTGCTTAAATGAGCTTGCCTGTGAAAGTGTTGGCTTTTTGTAGCTGAGAGGGAAGAATTCTTTTGAATGTTGCTAATATGAAATAGATGGATTATTTCTCCTTTTGCATGTTTTCCCTATAACATGCAGTTTGGATTAAACAATTCAGAGTAATGAACAATTCAACTCTGGATAAAACATAGTAATTAAATATGAGATTATAAAATAATGCATTGGCAGGATTCTTGTATTTTATCTATTAATTTTCCTGAAATCAAAAGCAATTGTACTATACCTGACTATAATATAAATCAGCAAACATGCTTTAAATATGAAGTGTTGGTAAGAATTTTCACTGGTAAAGTTACCATAACAAAAAAATCATCCTACATGAAACATTTGAAAAAGAAGGAACTAACAATGCACACATTCAGAAGGAAACTTCATCATGTTAAATAAAACTTAATCCCAGATGAATGTGCATAGGATTGCAATTTAATTGGATTATTTTTATTTTTCCTGACCACAAAGTTAGAATGTTACCTTTTGTAGATTAGGACAATTATTGAAAATTATTCTGTGCTACTACTGTCTTCAAAATCTAATTATTTTGTATCTTTTCACTGGATCTTTTGCCTATGAGCAATGGATTCTTGAGCACAGATTTAAAATGAAATTTTGGGCATGTCACAAAATTCTTGAAAACAAATTAATTAAAGTATGTATAATGTACACATGACTATCACAGGCACAATGAGTAATGTTGACTGCATAATAGACATGGCCTACTTGGCTATCAGCATGACTTAATAGACATAGATCTGTAGGCCTGATTTAACACAGGCACAGATCCAGTGCCCTGTTCCCATTTCCATTTGCTTTGGAATTATACTGTAAAAGAAGATAAAACTGCCCTTGGGAAATGGAGGAAGGAACCATTGAAAGGGGACTTTGAGAAGATATTATACAATCTTGAGAAAGAGAAATGTGAGAAACAAGTTCAGAGTAATCTCACCTTGATTCTGTTAAGTATCAATGTAACATGCTTTCAAGATTCTATTATTCCTAGAGATCATACCAGTTTTTTTTAAATGTGACTTGATTTAAAGGGCTAGTAGATACCATATTTGATACCATTCAAAACCCACAAGAGATTTGGGAGAACAGGAATATAATCCCAAAATTCTTTTTTATGCTGCAGTTAATTTTTAGAAAAGTCAAGGTTGTTTTAGTGCCAAGTCCTCGTTTAATAATTAGACTCAAATGAACTCAGACAATCTATTATTTCAAACTTGGCACCTCTAGCTGAGTTGTAGCCAAATTCCCAGAATTCCAAGCTACCATTGATTTTGTGGTGGCCAACTATTTGGAGGACATCCTTTTTGGGAAGACTAATTGATAAAAAGATAGCAAACACCTGGCATCCAACATTGTAGTTATTTTTGGTGGGATGTTTTTCTTTGCTTTGATTTTTGAATAATGTCTTGAAGTTTTTGTATTATTATAATTTATATTTGGCATTTCTTTTTAACACTGAATAGAATAGAATAGAATACTTTATTGGCCAAGTGTGATTGGACACACAAGGAATTTGTCTTGGTGTAAATACTCTCAGTATACATAAAGAAGGAACATTCGTTAAGAATCAAGAATCATAATGTACAACACTTAATGATAGTCATAGGGTACAATCAACATCAAATCATACTAGGAAACAGAGGATACAAGCAACAAAGTTACAGTCACAAGTGGGAGGGGATGGGTGATAAGGAGTGATGAGAAGATTAACAGTAATAGTAGTGTACACTTTGTAAATAGTTGAACAGTGTTGAGGGAATTATTTGTTTAGCAGAGTGATGGCTTTCGGGAAAAAACTGTTCTTGTGTCTAGTTGTTCTGGTGTGCAGTGCTCTATAGCGTTGTTTTGAGGGAAGGAGTTGAAACAGTTTATATCTAGGATGTGAGGGGTCTGTAAATATTTTCACAGCCCTCTTTTTGACTCGTGCAGTATACAGGTCCTCGATTGAAGGCTGGTAATTGTTTTTTCTGCAGTCCTAATTATCCTCTGAAGTCTGTGTCTGTCCTGTTGGGTTGCAGAACCAAACCAGACAGTTATAGAGGTGCAGATGATAGACTCAATAATTCCTCTGTAGAACTGGATCAGCAGCTCCTTGGGCACTTTGAGCTTTCTGAGTTGGCGCAGAAAGAACATTCTTTGTTGTGCTTTTTTGATGACGTTTTTGATGTTAGGTGTCCATTTTAGGTCATGTGATATAGTAGAACCTAGAAATTTAAAGCTCTCTGCTAATCACACTGAAAAGAAAAGACATTGCCACAATGTCATCAATATGTGAACTTAATTTTTTGAGAAATGTTCTGGATCTTCAGGTAATTTTATCAAGCTTCCTTGATTTGTGGGGGGAATAAACATCAATAAATCCTTGAAAAAATGGATTTATATTTCATTTATTGTTTTTTAAATTTGGTTCATGTGATTTAGCAGTATTTGAGAAATGTTGAAATGGATTTTGGGGGGGATTATTTTTCTTTTATAAAGTTCATTCAAGGGGGAAAACTACACATTCTTATATTTGATTGAATAGTTTACATACTAGACAACAAAACAATAACAACAAATCAACAGCATACTTTATTTTATCAATCTGAAATGATAAAATGACAATGTATACAACATAAAAGAGTAAGGGTGATAGTGCAGAAATCAAAAGGATGGGGAGAAAACACAATTACTAATAATTACAAGACCCTCGCCTTGAAATTCCTCACCTTGGTACAACAGTGATAATGTGACAGACGTCTCTGTAAAGTCAGACCTTCCTCAGTGTAGGTAATAATGGAACCACAACTCATAAATTTTGGGCTTACTACAGACTGCAACTCATGAAGCACATTATACAATATGTGCTAATATGAATCCTGGTGTTATGATAAATCACTTGTTTAACAGAGCTCTTAAAACCTATTGGAGGTATAGAATACAGGAGAATCTTTATCTTTGGGAGATATACTTGCTATGTTTCATGTATGCTTTACATCAGGGATGTCAAAAACTCGATTTCATTGAGGGCTGCATTAGGGTTGTGTTTGACCTCGGAGTGTGTGTCTGGCTGGGGTGGGTATGGCCATGGTGGGTGTGGCAAGCTCAACATCCATTTTTGTCTGCAATGGCCTCCTGTAGCACGTGTCCCCTGAGCTCCATTTTCACTGGCAGAGCTATTGTAGGTGACTCCTTCGCTGTTTCCAGGATGGCCCTGCAGGCCAGATCTAAGCACCCCATGGGCCAGATCAGAGGTGGTATTTAGCAGGTTCTGACCAGTTCTGGAGAATCGGTAGCAGAAATTTTGAGTAATTTGGAGAACCGGTAGTGGAAATTTTGAGTAGTTCGGAGAACCGGCAAATATCACCTCTGACTGGTCCTGCCCCCATCTATTCTCTGCCTCCTGAGTCTCAGCTGATTGGCTGGGTCTTCTTTTGTTGCCCTGCACAGGAGAATGGAGCTGGAAAGTAGATTAGTGGGGTGGGGAGGGAATGGGATTTTGCAGTAACCTTCCCCTGCCAAGCCCACCAAGCCATGCCCACCACACAATGCTATGCCCACCAAGCCATGCCCAAAGAACCAGTAGTAAAATTTTTTGAATTCCACCACTGGGCCAGATCCGACCCACAGGCCTTGAGTTTGACACCCCTGCTTTACATCATAATCCTCTAAACAGACGAGGCATAGTTTAGTAGTGCCCAAATTAACTTGAAAACTTTCCAAGTCTCAACTTCTAATATATTTAGATCAAAGTACAAAGCTTAACTTTTAGCACTCTATAGAAAGGGCATATGTGTGGTACATGAATTATAGTCAGCACATCCATGACGCCAAATATAAAGCAATGTTTTCTCAGAAAGTAAATCTAAGAACTAACAAGTCAGCTGCGATGAGCAAACCATCTTGTACCCTATGTGAGTTAGAGAAAACCCACTGTAATCTGTTTTTGGGGGAGGAAAAGTGTACCATGCCATAACTTAGCACAAGCTTACATTTCTATCTTATTGCTTCCTTTGCTTTTTCAGATATGTATGTGTGAATGTCCTTGTGATAAAGGGATATGACCCAGTCTTCAGTTTAAACTGAACTAATGACAGAGAAAGTCCGCTATGATGTAGTGCCAATCAGTGGATTATTGCATAAAAAGACAGAGGAAAAGTGTTTCAGAAAAGAGCACACATATAAATTTCTATAGCTGCAGGTAGGCAAAGATTCATTGTAGTCTTTATTGAAAGGGTGCCTTCCAGATATCATGAAAGCCCAATCTGGAGCTTCAAGTCAATATAGCTAATGGTTGGCTGGGAATTTTGTACTGACTTGTCAAACTGAAATTGACAGTCAGTAACAGGGGCCAATATTATTATAATACGAAGGCATTCAGGATTTCAGCAGTCACTAAATTTACATTGAGCAATATATAGTTATTTCCAACATGTTCCCTAATGGCTGGGTTCACATATTGCACTAAATAATGTTTTTTTAAAAAATAATTGTGCATTATGTGAACTTGATTATTGCAATTGCAATTATTGCAATTATTACAATATCTTTGTATCATGTGTGAACCAGAGTAGTATGGACTGTTCAGTAACCCACAATTTTTAAAAAATGCTTCAAGGTGGTGTATGAACTGCACACTTAATAATTTAAAATCAGTCTAATGAAAGGTATGCTCAGTTATGTACACTTCCCCCCCCTCAAACTAGTGATATTTTAATGCTGAAGTCAGTGCAGAATATGGTACTTGTTATAATGAAGACTGTTTGAAATGCAGCTGGCTGCAGTACAATTGAGGAAGTAGAAATTGGGCACAGCTTGAAGATTTAAAATGCATAATAATTCACTTTTGTTGCATCAGTTTCCCCAAAGCAGATTCTGGCTTTGATCCAGAGATCCACCTGCACAGCAATGCACTGATGTACACATGTTTCTTCATGTGAAAAATAGTTCTAAGGGAATAGATGGCTAGTTGTGAAATTCAACAAGATAGGAAACAGATGGAGAACGGTATGGAATGGGTGGCAAAGAGAAAACTAAGATGAACAAGCATTTCATGTAGTTCACTTTCTTAAAATTTGAACTGAGCAAAATGTGAAAATATTTCATTTAAAAATATAATTTTGAACTCTTAAGTATGGAATCATATTTAGCAATAAATTAGAGTTTTCTTTCTTTTTTTCCTCATTTGTATAATCCTATGATAATGAGGTAGAACACGATCAACTTAATGCTAGACATACAGGTAAATACATGACATATTTCTATCTGTAATGAAGGAGGAGGAAAAGGAAGATAAGTGGCAAATAAAGGTATCAATCAACCAATTAATCAATCAAATATAAGGTCTCACATACCATGTTGTACCACTGTAAAAACTCTAGCTCCTCCCACCTTTTACTCCTAGACAATTACACTTTTTAAAGTCAACTTATATGGAGAACTCTAGATAAATAAACACTGCCATTTATAATCTCTGAAATGAACTGTTTGTGATGAATTGTCTGCTCAATAAACCCTGCAAACTGTGGAAGATTTATGCTGCTATAATTCATTTTTTCCTAAAATATTGCAGGCATCATCTCACATGTTTGCATACACTGTAAAAACAATTTCATAAGTTTATGTTCTATTTAAATGTGTTTCCTTTACCCTTGCATTACAATCTTACCTAAAATAATATACTTTGATCTTTGGTTCACTGTTAATACACAGTGAAAACAGTAAAAATAAAACAGGTGACTGAATGTTATGAGAGAAGTTATATAGGAGTATACATATAATTAATTGTAAAATAGCATTAATACCTTTCTAATACCTGCAACTAAGCATGCTTTTCTTTAGATGCATTTTCAGTCACCCAATGTTGACTGTTTCAAAATGCTTTAGTAATCTGTACCTGTTCCAACAAGCAGCATCAAAAATTCTTCCACTTATCTGAAATAATGTATGATGTTCATACATTCAGCTGAACGCAGAGAGAGGTTTCAACCTGCACAGACAACAGGGGCCAACATGCAATTCTGCCTCCTATTTTTCGTGAACTTCATCTTGCATTTTGAAGGATAACTTATTCTGAATCTCTCTGGGTACTGTATAAAGCAAGATCCAGACCACATAGCTAACTGCATCATATTCATGTGACTGTGAGTTGAGTTTTCCTTCTCGTAAGTCTGGTTGAATATGTGGAGGATTGGAAAAAAAAAGTGGGCACAATTTGCTGTTCTCTACACTATTTGAAACTCTCTCTGCATTTTGCTGAACTAAAGAAAGCCATACACTGTCGGATTATTTAAAACACCCTTGATAACAAAGGTTGAAATATAAGTATTCTGGGAATAATAAGATGAACCATTTCACCCAAAATGTATGAAGGCGATGTAAATAGCCATGGTGGAATAGTGGTTAGAATGCAGTATTGTAGGCTAATTCTGCCCACTGCCAGGAGTTTGATCCTGACCAGCTCAAGGTTGACTCAGCCTTCCATCCTTCCAAGGTTAGTAAAATGAGAACCCAGATTGTTGGGGACAACATGCTGACTCTGTAACCGCTTAAAGAGGGTTGTAAAAGCACTGTGAAGAAGTATATGGGTATAATTTTAAGGCAGCCTTAGGATGTTTAATTTCCTTTTAACTTTTATAATTGTGGAATGTTTTATAATTGGCTGTACACTGCCCTGAGTCCTTCGGGAGAAGGGCGGTATATAAATATGTTAATAAAATAAAATAAAATAACATTTATGACAGCAACAGAGACTATCAGAACTGCCATTGCTAAGCGGGGTGATCACGTGATATCTCATTTAATGACCTCATTGCTTAGGGACAGAGATACTGGTTCCAATTATGGTAGGACTACCTAAACTGTGATGACTCTGAATACATGTATTGCACACATACACACACACACATATATATATTGCTTTATATCCTTATAAAAAAGGCTATGTGTGTGTCCATATGCACTTATCTGTTTTTAGAAGCACTAAGCTCTTTCTTGCATTTAAAACAGTGACAGTATAACATTAAAAATAATAACAGGCAATTTCCTGAAGGAAAACAAGTTACCTGTTCAGATGTTTATTTTGTTAAATTGGATTAATTTCCCCCCTCGTGCTTCACAACCTTCCCCCTTACAGAGCTAATAATTTTATAGTATGTTGTCAAAAAAATAAAATAAAGTTCAGATAATTAAAGGCCAACCTTTTTATTGCAATTCCTTGTGTTATGAAATCCAAGCAGATATGGAAAATGCTATAATTGCTGTTTGACACTTTAGATGTTACATTTCTCTAAACCCATAACCTTCAAGAGCTAAACTAATTTTATCAACCTTCCTCTGAAATTAAAAAAATGATCATTAGCCTCAAAGGAGCTGTGAATAAGTTTTACAGATTGAAGCCTTTGTGGAACTCCCATTCAAAGAGTCAAATTAAGTGATCGGTTTCTATTTAGAGGCTTTTCCCAATATATTATATCCCCCAGGAGATCTAGATACGACCTAAAGGAAGGGGTTACAGTTACTTCTGTTAATGTTTGCAACAGCTTGAGATATGTCATCTCACGTGGCTTAGGGAAATTGCTGCCAGCATAAACCAAATAATTCCCTTCCTCTGACCCTTTAGGATAGCTGGAGATTGTAACTTCTCATTATTAAGATATCTGCTGTCCTGCTGTACCTCTGTGCCACCGTCTGATTTGCAGTCGTCTTTTCAGCTGAGCTCCAGAGATTTCCTTCCTTCCTTCCTTCCTTCCTTCCTTCTTCCTTCCTTCCTTCCTTCCTCCCTCCCTCCCCTTCCTCTTTCTTTCTTTCTTTCTTTCTTTCTTTCTTTCTTTCTTTCTTTCTTTCTTTCTTTCTTTCTTTCTTTCTTTCTTTCTTTCTTTCTTTCTTTCTTTCTTTCTTTCTTTCTTTTCTTCTTTCCTTTGTTACTTTCTCTGACAAAAATGACATTTAGTAATCATCTGCACTATGATTGTCTTGGGGTTGAGGTAAAATTAGAAGAGGTTGCTGCAAAACTCTGGATATTTTCCTCAATTTAAGCTGAGACTCTGAGTCTCTTCCTCATCCATTAGGTTAAAGTTAGTGAAAAGGAAAATCATTAGGATTTAAGTCATTTATATGCTGTCCTCTGAACGAACAAATTCAAAGAGTTTAATTTCAAATAAACCAGTAATTTCAGTAATGTATCAGTCTTGTTAGTATAATAATTTCTCTGTGAATTAATGAATCTCAATCCAATGAAAAGTCTTTCTTCCTTTTGACATTCTTTAACTACGAATAGTTTGAAGGAAAATTGCCAATCACATTTCCTACATCAATGGGTCTTACAAGCCCTGGTGGCACAGTAGTTAAAATGCAGTTTTGCAGGCAAAACTTTGCCCACAGCCTGAAGTTCAGTCCTGACAAGGCTCAAGACTGAATCAGCTTTCCGTCTTTCCGAGGTTGGTAAAATGAGGACCTTGATTGTTGGATCAAAATAATGCAAATAATACTTGTACATTCTACATTGTAAACCACCCAGAGAATAAAGCACTATGGGGCAGTATATAAGCCTAAATGCTATTATTATACATACTCCAGTGATAATGCTATTTCTTAACAGATATAGTTTTGTTTTTTTCAGTGTTAAAATAATGTAGAGAAGAAACTATTTAAAACAAAACAAAACATCCTCCCCACTCTAAATAAAATTGTAAGCATGTGTTCTATTAATTAGTATTATTTTTTTATTTATTTCTGTGTTTCTATATTTTTACATTTACCTACACTTCCATCCTATCCTTCCCTTATGGGCATATACATTAGTTGTCTTTTAAAAAGGCACAATATTTCTCTAATAACTTTGATTTCTGTATAGAATGTGCAACTCTTTCACCTTTTAAAAAAGCATAGTATTTCACAGCAGAATATATTTATCTAAATAACACTTATACATTTATTAATTATTCACCTCTAGCTGCAATGAAATGTTATTTTAAAAGCAGAAAATAATCCCCTGTAGGGCAGATTTTTAATGTAGAATTTTAGCTTTTTTTGAAGGGGGCAAGGAGGAAAGTACTTTTCAACATTTAACAGAAGATTTTTTTGAAACAATCTTGGAACCAAGAGTAATGTAAAGCGAAGTGCCCTTAGGATCAGAGTACAAATCTTCAGAGGTTTCCCAAAACTCAGTTAGATTTCTAAGCACAATCATTAAGACATTGGAAAATAATTTGTTTACCACCAAACATAGTTAAATAAAAATGTGTTGCTTGAAAATAATGCTTAAACATTAGATGGTACAATCTCTCCCCATATCCCACTTAACATTCCACAAATAGAATAAGCAATTCTTTTAGAGCTTATGGACATATCTAGAATGTGTAAGCTCCCATAAATGTAGATATCCATAGAAGCTACTATGCAGCCATGTGCATCATGGCATCATCACATCCTTATTGCAGTCTGTGTCATTTGCAATGCACCATTCAAAATTGCAACATTACTGAATGAGGGGGACTTACAACCAGTCTGCAAAGTTGCAGCCATTGTTTTGTCTCTGCAGTCATGTGATCATGATCTGGGCACTCATTCACAGTGAACTGACTGTTTCCCAGAAAGTGGGGAGCACATTCTAAGGATGGGGTAAAACAAGAGGAAACAAAGCCCAGAGCTAGATAGGAACAGAGGAAGAGAGTTAGAATAGTCACTCCCTAGAATCTCCCGGGTTGTATCCATTGGGTTGAGAATGATAATGGTTTAATCTAGGAAGTTTCTGTCTATAGGATGTAAGCAAACAAAGAACTGAATGGTGGCTGGGTTGTTCTATGTCATTCTTGGAATGGGCCTGATACCTTCCCTGCTGGCTTCCCACAAGCAAAGTTAATGGAGAAGCCAACAAGGATGATTGCAAGTTGCTCCTATGGTTTGCTTCTGCTTTTTCCTCAAGGAGTCCTGCTACGGAGTATGAGATCCTAGAGATCTCATTCTTCATAGTACCCCCTGCTTGCCTACGCTCCATAGTGCCCACCTATGATTCCTGCCAGCCCACCTGTGTTCAGAAGCACCTGTCCATACGTAAAAGTATCTGCCCACGCCTCTGCCAATCCACCTGCAGTCTCTGCTGGTCCACATGTGTTCTGTAATGCCTTCCTATAGCACTTCCCTCTCCACTCCTGTTTCACTCTTGGACCCCTAACCCTTCTTGTATGGAACTCCTGTCACTTTATGTTTAATGGCCTGTGCATCTGCAATTATGATGGCAACTGGAAGTGCTGGGGTTGTCATCACTAAGTGATGCAGTCATGTGGAGTTGTGCTTTATGACTGCATTACTACCAGTAGCAATAGCACTTCCATTACTAATTGTGGTCTTAAGTCAAGGACTACCTGTAGGGTATATATTTCTTGCAGCTCAGTCAGCCCAAAATCTAGAGTAGTTCCAGCCCATTGTTATGTATAATAGAATTGATGTCACATTCTGTATATATAATGCATTTAAAAAACAAAATAAAAATAACTCATGGTGATATAGATAGTCCTCACTTGAGAACCATTCAATCAGTGACTGTTCAGAGTTATGATGGTACTGAAAAAGGTGATTTACAATCAGTCCTCCTAGTTGTAGCCTTCACAGCATCCCAATGGTTATGATTTGAGTGCTTAGCACCTGGCATGTATTTATAATAGTCATACCCTTCTGTGGTCATGTGACCACCATTTGGAACCTTCACCGCTGGCTTGTGACAAGCAAAGAATGGATAAGACAGCACAGAGTCACACATTGTGATCATGTGATATTGAAGAAGCTTCTTGGATGAGAAGCGAAACGTCTTCAAAAGAAAAAGCAAGAAAATCCAGTTGCCTCCTGAAAAAGCACCTTTGGGACAACCATTATCTGGATGGCTGAGAATTTCTACAGACCTGTGACATTGTGTTTAATGATTCATGTGCTTTGCTTAACAACTGTAATCTGAACTAACATTAGTTGGTGTGGCCACATAATATTTCACTTAATGACTGCACCTTTTAGTGGCAGAGTTACAATCCCAATTGTGCCCAGAAAGTGAGGACATTCTGTAATGTAATCTGTAATGGATGGGAAGACAGTATGAGAAAGTAGAAAGAGCCCTTTTCTCCTCCTTCAGCTGTCTGTAACACAACAATGGTTCTTTTATTTTTTTTTCTTTCATTGCGAAGAAAATATTTTTTTGCTACCAATGGTAGACTTATCACAATGCCAGTTACAAGAGTGAATTTTGTTCTGGAAAACTGCAGGGAAAGGAGCTATATCTTCATTGTTATGATCCTGATAATTATTGCACACATATCCAGCTGTTATTTTGTAAAAATCTGCTTGTTAAGTGCAGAGTAGTTCATCTCTAATTTCACCCAATGATATTAGAAATTATCTCTTGTAAAACTAAAATGTATCCAAACAATCATGAAGATTCTGGTTCATCTTATGTACTGAGAAGATAAAAGAACTTGGATTTAAGAATAATTTCCTTATTGTTGTTTTACTGAATCTTCTGGAGTCTTCAAAAACCACACCTTTACCTCAAGCTGACCAAGGGATACCATCAAAGTTTTTTGGGAATCTGGATACGGTGCAGGTCAGGATGGAGGGGGTCAGGCTTTGGAACAGGGTCTGGATGGAGAGGAACTGAGAACACTGATTTGGAGAACTTTTCACCTTAATTCTGGATGGAGTAGCATTCACCCAGGCAGAACAATCTGGAAATCCTTTGGGACTCTTGATTTTTGCTTAAAGAACACGTGGCTAGAAGGGCTTCTGCACAAATTTATTTGCCACCCATCTCATATCCAATAACTATAGTCAGTTTTCAACATAAAAAACATTATCAAATATTAAAAACATCAATTATATATAAAAAAGCAGATAAAACCATTAATAGATAAAGCCATGATTGCAAGATGGCCAAGGAGAGAGCTGGATACATGGGGTGTGGGAGAGGATGTGGGGTTAGGTTTTAATTAATCAACCACTTCCATTGGATCTCCAGGCCATCTCGCAGAGCCAGTTCTTAAGGCTCTTATGGAAAGTCAGGACGGTGGGAGTTAATCTCATCTCAGGACGTAGGATGTTTCAAAAGGCAGGAGTCACAAATCCCAGGAAGTCTGCCTTTTCTGTGAAACACCAGCCTCCTGGAATAGCATATCTCCTGAGATTTGGATGGCCCCAACCTGCTGGTCTTCTGTAAGGCCTTGAGGACCTGGCTTTTCCCTTAGGCATTGGATCAGGTGGTTGGATGGGCTCATCTGTAATGGTTGGGTATGAAGTGACCGTGGGTTGGCCTCTCTTATGTTACACTTTCTTTTGTATTGTTTTTGATTTGCTGGTTTTATTTCTAATTTGAAACCTTTGTTAGCCTCCCAAAATTACAATCAAAGAGTTAGGTAGCCATATAAACTGAATAAATAAACAAATAATAACTAATTGCAACATATACGTGCAGGCCCATCGATTAACAATACAACAGCACTGTAAAAAAATAGTACAATAAAACAATCCAAAACTCGATTGGTCTCACTGAAATTAGAGTATTTTAACTACATTGTTATTATCCTGAATGGCTCTGTGCATTTGTCTGAACGTTTTTGCATAGTTTCATGCAAAAATGGTGTCTTCATTTATTTTATCTTTTCACTAAAAGTGCTGAGAGTTTTCCTTAATTGGGAATGTTATCAAAATGGTATTTTTCTATTTAGTATATTCATAAAACTAGATAGTGTTATTAATCTATTGTTTATTATTTAGTCCTGTTGATTTTCCCACTTTGTTTTTGGAATTATAATTTATGTTTTAAAAACTAAGCAAGAATAAAAGACCTTCAGATATTCACTGGAAAAGGCAGTTACTTGCATCAAAGCTGTTCTTGCAATGCAATGTGACATTGATTGCTTTGGGCACTACTTGGATTTCCTACTACTAAACACTGTAATTGTGTATGCTGTGTTGTGTTGCAGTGTAATACAGACTAGTCTATACAATTGAACATTTTTTCTCATACATATGTTGTAATTATATTTGTCAGACCATGATAATTACAGGACATTTCCACATGGCAGCCTAAGCTGCTAATTTTCCAGGCTGCTTCAGGTTTTTTTTTAAAGCCAACTTCAGAAATATTACTCTGGATTTTGTGGGTTGGTAATGGGATTGACTTGGTGCTTAATCTGGAACAAGCAACATAAGTTCTGACTGGTTGTTCCCCTGCTTCTTCTCCTTCCTAACCACATAAGGAAGTCAAGTGTTATTAGATTACAACTAAAATAAAACAGAGAGGAACAGCGTGAAAGGATGAACTGCTTTGAAATTGTCAAGGTCATGGTGCTTTTTTTCTCTGCAGGGGTCTGACGAATGAATGAATGAATGAATGAATGAATGAGCGAGCAAGCGAGTGAGCAAGCAAGCAAGCAGACTGTGGAGAAGTGAGGATCCATAGGATCCATGGATGGGGAGAAGAATCGGGAAGAACCCCGAGGCAGCTGAAGCCAAAAATAAATCTTCAGAAAGCAAACCCAGCCTTAACTATAGAACAAACTTCACGTTTTCAGATGCCAGAGCATTGAGCAAGAGAATATTGAGGGGAGAAAGATGTTAGTCAGTTGTGGGATTCAAATTTTTTTACTACTGATTCTGTGGGCGTGGCTTGGTGGGCGTGACAGGAGAAGGATACTGTAAAATCTCCAGCCAGAGGTGATATTTGCCAGTTCTCTGAACTACTCAAAATTTCTGCTACTGGTTCTCCAGAACTGGTCAGAACCTGCTGAATACCACCTCTGGGGTTAGTGTTCCTAAATCTGCAAATAAGTAAATGTGGGAGGAGGAAACATCTAGCAGTGAACCAGTTAGCTCTGTGTATGCTCCTGGATCCGTTTCTATCCATTTCTATCATCAACAAACAGGTCTTCCTTTTCACCCCATGCAGAAGCACTTCAAAATGTGACAGCCAAAATTGGATGGATTTCCTGCAGTATTCATTTTATGAAATCTGTTGTTAATATTCTTGCAAACTTATATGAATCTTCGATTAAAATTTTCCTGTAAACAGGATAAAAACTATGCTATCTATATACTTCTATACCCTCTATATATTTCAAACAGCTTTGCCAAATCAGAGGTTTATGCATGACTTATAATTAGTTTCAAGGTCATCTTTCTACAGGAAAAATTATATCTTCAGGCTTGAATGGATTCCTATTTTAGAAAGAGGAGTTCAGCCAACTTTTTTTTCTGCCAATTTTTTTAAAGTCCAAATTTTACCATGTCAATTGAATCAGTGCTTGCTCTGCGGAACAGAGAAAACTGTTAACAGTTTCCTTAACCATAGGAGTGTACATTTCCCCAACAAAATATTGTTTAAAACAGAAATAATAAATATCTTGCCACATGTCTTTCTTGTGTTTTCTTGCATAAAATATTTTGTACACTCCTTCTTGGCAATCCACTTTTGCTGAGATTGCCCTTTCTATGGAAAGTAGCCCTTAAAATGCTAATTTCTTCCAAAGTTCTGTAATAATGAAGATTTCTGTCCTTACAGTAGAATCATGTCTTTTCTTTCAACCTGTACTCATGTATGTAATTGCAGAGCTCTTAATCTTGAATCGATGGAAAATGGCAACAATGGTGTCATGAATAACACATTAACTCTGAGTCATATGATTGTTTTTTTTTACTTAAATAAAATGAACATTGCCCCAAATTGGTTAGATTGGGGCAGTTTATAAATATTGTTAACAAATAAATAATGTTATCCTTAATGTTTTACTCTATATCAGGCCTGTCAAACTGGAGGTCCAAGGGTGAATGCGTCACGCACAGGTCATGCCCACCCTGGCTCCGCAAAGGCAAAAAATGTCATGATATATCACAATACGTCATGTGACATGATTGAGTTTGACACCTGTGCTCTATATGGACCAGGTCATTAGGAATTACCTGTATAAAATCCTATCTTTTGTGTAATCCACATGAATGACTTAAAAAAAAAAACAGGCAGGTAATTATTTTTACAGGAACACATTCTGTTTTATTAGTATTATTTTTAAATGGCCAAGAAGTATAAGAGTGTTAGGATGGTATGCAATGTCAGAGAAATAGCAGGTTTTAAGATATTAATTTTGGAGCTCATTCGATTAATAAATAAAAAGAAAACATAACACCCCAAGTTGCTATTTGTTGCCTTATTTCATGGACAAGATTACACTGGGGACTGTGAAAATTATGCTAGAACTTTTATGTAGTTCACAAGTTACTCACCCTTGCATTAAGAAGACAGACAACAGGGAACAATGACACTTTAGCACTATTCCATCGTTCATCTATTTCACACAATTTCTGCTTCGTGTATAGATTAAGCCCTTGTATTTGGATATGCAATAAATACATTTTTGTTCATGTTCTTTCCTAACATACACTCTCCTGAAACATGTTTCTTTAGCATCTCTATTTTTGTTTACAACTGTAATGCAATAGGGCAATGACAGAGGTGGTATTTAGCAAGTTCTGACCAGTTCTGGATAACCGGTAGCGGAAATTTTGAGTAGTTCGGAGAACTGGCAAATACCACTTCTGACTGGAGATTTTACAATATCCTTCCCTTGCCATGTCCACCAAGCCACACCCACAGAACCAGTAGTAAAAAAATTTGAATCCCACCACTGGCAATGACCTTGGGAGATGGGGCGAAGAGTTGTAGCTAGAGGAATAGTCAGATAAAAGGCAACTTAGTCTGCAGAAGGAATATGGGTAAGTAAGCAGCTCAAAAGGGACACTCTAGTTTCTTGGACTGTAAAGAGGATCAGGGGAAGAGGAATATACTTTCAGACTTACAAGCTTGATGTCAGCCTTGCAGGATAGATCAGATACAAAACAATAACCAGATAAGCTAAATTTACTTTCTAACAGAATCTTGCAGGTTGCCTCTGATCTAGCTGCTCTCTTGTATTATTTCAAAGTCAAGTTGAATCAGAACTTGAAGTTACAAAGGCATTTTGTTGTAGCCAACAGATTGAAAAAGTGCAGAAGCAAGAAGCCAAGTTTCCCAGCATACTTCATAGACAACCTAAACAATTTGTTTTTGATTCAAAATATTTTTGTATACAAATACAGTCTGAATTCAAAGGAAAACAAATTGTGTAGGTTTGTAGGACTGAAAACTGAAAGCTGCCAGACGTAGTTTTTTTTTTTTTTTAGAAATTGGATCGGTTAGAATTAGTAAAAAATATTTTGGATACTTGGAAATTAGAAAAAAGAATAGACAATGTGCAGAAGTAAGAGGGCTAATTGATTAGCGCATACCAGGAAGTATCTACAGGGGGTGTCTGGCATACCGGCAAGCTTGAATAGCTGTGAAGTAGATACAGTCTTCATAAACAAAACAAAATATAGGCTTACTTGGCAGTCTAAAAGCTGAACTTTTATAGTTTTTTGTGGGTGTATATACAATAGCTTTGGATACAACCAGAATGGCAACATATGAACGAAGAAAAATATCATTATTAATATATAAAACAGGACATACGTATCTTTTTAACAATTGAAGTTTGGCAAGCAATGCCCAGGGATCGTGAAAACATATCTGAGGCTCTGAGATTATGTGAGCTTCCAGTGACAAAAAGTGAATGAAAGTGGGTCTACATAGCATCTACATGGAACTGACTGCACAAACAATTTCCACTCATGAGAACTGCCTATTCATGTGGTCTCTGGATTGTTGGAATTCATTTTCAGTTTACCTGCAACTCATCTATTGAGATACTGATTTACCATCTGCAAAGCTTCATGTCTCAGATGGCAAAAATAAATGGAAGCATATTTTATTTGAAACCTTCTAATAACCTCATGCAACAGCTATTTATAGAATATGAAAATATGGAGGATAAAATGAGCTTTTATGAGATCCCACAACTCAAATGCCATATGTGCAAGATGAATAGTTCCCAGGCACCATTTCAACATGTCTTCAATATACAATTTCAGAGCCAGTTTAGTGAAGTATTATAGGCTACAGTATTAAAGGCAAGACTGAAATCAAAGTTCAAGGATCTCAAGACATTTGTGCTTCTCTTGAACCTCTTCAGATACAGATTATTTATAAATGTGACTTTTCTCAGGCAAGAAATGGGTGCAAATAAAATGATTTCTTCCCAAACATCTGAAACTGCTGCTCTTTCCTATAGAGTCTAAAAAGAGCTATTAGTAACGGGGCAGAAAATGTAATAATCTTCTTTATGTTAATCCAAGCAACAGGTTTTAAGACAGTTCCAAAATCCTGGTAAAAAGCAAAAAGGAAGCAATCATGCCAAGAAACATGTACTAAGTACGTTCAACTAGGTTTAATCAAACTGAAATTAGAGATCTTTCTTTTTGCTCCTGGCTTATTGAATGAATTAGAGTTGGTCGAGTAATTTTACTAATGCTACACTTTGGGAACCAATACAAGAAAAAACAATGGGCACTTGCTTTAATCTGCCCATCCATTCAGAGGTGAGAACTGAGCACTATTTCGTGTCTAATTTAAGCTACTTTGCCACAAAGTCTCAAGTACAGCAGTAACCTGGAACTTGGGATTTCTTGCATTTCTTTGGCATGCCTGTCAGTTTCCTACTTTCATAGACCAAATCCCTTCAATTAACAGCTGTGTAAATCTGTTCACACCTGAGAAGTAGAATGTAATCCCTAAAAGTATATTCCACGCAAGAAGTTTGACCCTTTTGCCTTATTAGCTAACTTATATTTGAGGTCATAACAGACAATGAGTTTATATAATGGTCCTATAATACAGCTTCTGCAGAACAAGACATGTTAAATCATGACTTAAATGCCAACAAAATATATATAAACCAAACGTCCCAGTAACACAAACACACATTTCCTTTGTAGCATTTTGTTTTCTGTTTAAGTTCCTCAGAAATTACAAGAAAGCCCTCCTAGTCATTCCTGATTTTCGTACTGCTTGTCAGGTTCGGCATTACTTCCGGCTTGTCAGTTCATATTAATGAAAATTTACTCTAGATAGAAGCAGATTCTGCATATCTCACCATTTTGAAAAATAAAGTTTGGTTTCTGTTTAAAAGTAGAGCAACTTTTATACTTTCCCAATTTTATACACAGAACTAGCATATGGTATAGCTTATTAAGATATGAAATCTGGGCTGAATGTTCAGATTTACACATCAGTTACACTGGCACCTATTATCAAAGTGAAAATAGACGATTGTGAGAACATTAAAACATATTGAAGCTTCTCTCACAGCCTCTAGGTACAAAGCACATTACTGTATGCCTGAGCCTTTTCTTAACTTCTTATCCTTCTGCTTGCTGTTTTTCACTCAAATTATGACACCTTTTTTCTAAAATAAATTAGCAGGATTCCCCCCCTGCTTTCAGTTTTCAAGTTTAGCTCCTTAGAAAAGATTATTATAAAGTAGAGTCATTAGGCTTTGGTATGAATCCAAATTTTTGTAAAGCAAATGGGGAGGGGAATCCCTTCAAGAATTTAAAAAAATCAAATATTCACAACATGCATGGAATTAGTACAAATCCTTCTGATTATAGTACTTATCATTATATGAAAGATTGACTTTAATCCTACACAACATCCATGAATGAGAGCTTTCAAAGAGGGGCCTTTTTCCTATTGACACTAAGCTGTAGGCCTTCAAAACAAAGCATCTATTCCAAAATATGGAGCATAATAGTAGAGTTATGTTGAGAGGCTGATATAAACAGCCTGCAGAGGTTGCTGTTTCTGTCTTGCTTCATGTTGTTTGGAATCCAGCAGCTACACCCAAACCAAAATTAAGAGAGAATGCACTGTAGCTGGGAGTGTTCCAATTTCCCATGCATTGCCGAAAATATTATGCATATAGTATCACTATTTTTTTTTACTTTTTACACCAATGCTCCTAGGAGCTGATAGCTTTTTGGAGGGAGGGGGGAAGGGTGACCTTTCAGGCTATTTAGTCTTCAAAAGTTACACATTTGGAGCACAACATATGTATCCCAGTGGTGAGATTCAATTTTTTTTTTTACTACCGGTTCTGTGGGCGTGGCTTGGTGGGCCTGGCAGGGGAAGGATACTGTAAAATCTCCAGTCAGAGGTAGTATTTACCAGTTCTCCGAACTACTCAAAATTTCTGCTACTTGTTCTCCAGAACTGGTCAGAATCTGCCGAATACCACCTCTGATGTGTCCTATTTGCAGGCTTATGTGTATCCATTCAAAAGTACACACCATTGAATTCATTCAGGAGTACTTCCAGATAAGTATGTATCTAATTGCTGTTTCAATGGAATTATACAGTAATAAAATATGGCTATGGAGGTAATGGAGAATTGGAATACCAAAGGATTTTATGGTTGCCACTACTACTCTTATGTAGTAGTTAAAGCATCAGACTAGAAACTGGGAAACTGTAAGTTCTAATCCTGCCTTAGGTACAAAGTCAGATAAATGATCTTGGCCAGTTATTTTCTTTCAGCCCTTGGCAAACCATCTTGCCAAGAAAACTTCAGGGACTTGTCCAGGCAGTTTCTGAGACTCAGACATGGTTGAATGAAAGGAAGGGGAAAAAAAACATCAGCTAGTTTATTTCTGCTCTTTCAATCTGAAGCAAAAAGAATGAAGATCACTTTGACTGGTTGAATAATATTTGTGTTTCCAGAGGTGTGATGTTAATCAGCACATAAGGAATTTTTGGACAATCTTATTGCCAATATGATTATTTGAATGATGATGGTGGTGATGATGATGATGTTGACAATAATAGCATCTATGTTTGATCTTGGTTTGTGGAAAAGGGACATGCAAGTAAATTGATGACTATGTTGACATACGAAACTGCTTATATTGAATACAACTATATTTTGCCTAGTACTATCTAGCATATTTGACCCTGGAACTGCAAAACTTCAAGAAAAAGCATTTGCTGATTTAAATTTAGCATACATATGCCATACATAATCTGCAGCTTTTTCCCAATATAAAGAAAAAATATTAACAAATATTTTATACTGAATTAAGAAGTAAGTTAAAAATAATTGAAAGGGGGATTGCATCCCAGCCGCAAGTCCTTTTGTGCTGCCTTATTGTAGCAGAGGTGGTATTGTTGCTGGAAGGGATGAGTGAAGAATGCCAAGAGTATATAATCCCAATATGGTCATCCAAAATTTGAAGGCCCAGCTGCCCATCTAAATACATATACATTGGACAGCAGCGAATAGGAAGATGATGGAGGCAGGTGATCACTTTAATGACAAAATGAGACTTCATCGAAACGTCACCTAGATACTTCCAATTCTGCACGGGAGAAAACCCGAAGAACCAAAAATCCACATACAAATACCTGCGAAAACCTCCGAAAAAAAAAATGTTTTCGTAGATATTCACAGATACAGGAATGCAGGTCTTGGCGTGTTCGAGTCTTTTCCCATGTAAGATTGATCTTACACAGAAAAAGACCCGAATACGCCAAGACCTGCATGTATGTATGTATGTATGTATGTGTTATGGCCCCATCTTCCGAGCCTGTCTTATCAGAAGAAGAAGACAATCTGGAAGATGAGGGGGAGGAACTGGCAAGGCCCTTCCTCCCTGCCAATGCTTCCCTCCCTGGTAATGCCTCAGGTTCCTTCAGACAACCGGGAGGAACAGCCAAAGTTGATTCCAGAAAAAGGCATGACAGAGCAGCCCAGGATAGGGAGTGAAGAGGAGGCGGTTTGGCTCGATCCCAGGCAACGTAGAAGGGAGAAACGTGAACAGCAATGGAGGAGGCGTGGGCAGAACAAGGAATAAGCTGAGTCATGGAGCCACACCCCACAGGGGATAAAAGTGGGTGTGCTTTCCCTTCAGGTTTCGAACGGGACAAAGTTTAACTGCATTTGGATTTGGTTCGTGACTGTGTTACAAGAGCATGTGTTTGTTGAACTGCTTTTTTCATTATCTCTGTGAGCAAAGACTATGTTTTGGAAATTGCTGCCAGTTTGAAATTGGCAAGCAGGACGCAATAGCTTGCCAAGACTTTTATCAATTACTAAAGAGTTACTTGATGAAGTTCACGTCAGCTTGTCTGTCTGTTCTTGTTTGTGAGTAATCTCTTACCTGTTTGGAGAAAAGGGAAGGGGAGACAGAACATGTATCTATATGTATCTATATCTATATGCAGGTCTTGGCGTGTTCAGGTCCTTTCCCATGTAAGATTGAGACTATCTGGGCAACGTTTCGACGAGATCTCACTTGCCACCTTCAGGCTGGTGCTTTCAGCTTTGTGCTTGTGCGAGCAAAGCATGATATGAGCTGCTATCTCCCTATATATACTGGTGGGGAGGTTGGCTGTGTTGTCATTTCTCGATTGGTTGATGGAATTGATGTTTGCAGATTGGCTGGCTTTTTCTTAAGAACATATGTGGCTGTGTGTCTATCAGCCTCCTGTGTTGTAACAACTTGCATAATGGGCTGTGTGATGACCTTCTGAGTTCTATTGTTTTGACATCCTGGGTCTTGTGCTGTAATCTCCTGGATCGTAATGACCTGGGTAATGGGCTGTGTGATGACCTTCTGAGTTTTAATCTTATGACACCCTGGGTCTTGTATTGTAATCTCCTGGATCGTTGGCTGTGTTGCTGAGGTTTTGTGGTGTAGCCTCCTGAGTTCTGTGATGTGATATCCTGAGCTGGTGGCTGTGATGTGACATTCTGGGTTTCGGTTTGGCTCTGAGTTTGAGGCCTGGCTCTGTGTTCATGGCGTGTGTCAGTTTACTTGATTTGGGGGTTGGGGTGTGTGGCAGCTGGTGATGCAGCCATGGTCTGGTTTCTGGATGGTGGTTGTTTTGTCTATGGGGTGGGTTTGGGTTTGAGTCTGGTGAGGGAGATTGGTGGTAGCGTCATGTGTTGTTTTGGGTCCAGTGTTGGTTTTCGTGGCTGGGACTTGTTTGTTGATAAGGGCTAGTTTCCAAATGTCTGGTAGGTGGGAGGCATCATCCCATTTATTCATGTTATGGGGGTGTTTCTCTATTTCGATGGCTTCCCTGATTATTCTCTTGTTGAAGTGTTCAGTATTGGAGATTAATTTGGTTCCCTCAAAATTAATTTCATTACGAGCCAGGAGGTTACAGTAGAAGACCCAGGAGGTCAAAACTTTAGAACTCAGAAGGTCATCACACAGCCCATTACCCACGTCATTACGACCCAGGAGATTAGAACACAAGACCCAGGATGTCAAAACAATAGAACTCAGAAGGTCATCACACAGCCCATTACCCAAGTCATTACAACACAGGAGGCTGATAGACACACAGCCAATACCTCAGCCACACATGTTCTTAAGAAAAAGCCAGCCAATCTGCAAACATCAACTCCATCAACCAATCAAGAAATAACAACACAGCCAACCTCCCTACCAGTATATATAGGGAGACAGCAGCTCAGATCACACTTTGCTCACACAAGCATGAAGCCGAACACCAGCCTGAAGATGATGAATGATATCTCATCGAAACGTTGCCAAGATAGTATCAATCTTACATGGGAAAAGACCCGAACACGCCAAGACCTGCATACCTGTACCCGTGAAAATCTACGAAAACATATACATATATACATATATATTCTAGATGGATTCCAAAGAAAGAAGATTACTCACCTAATCCAAAAAGAAACCCCAACCAAAATCCAAGACAGAGAACAAGAAAACGGCAAAGCCTCCTCCCATATATAAAAAGCATTACAGACAAAATCAGCAAGATCCTCCAAAAACACAACATTAAAACAGCATTCTGCACAAACAGAAAAATATCCACCATCCTAAGAAACCCTAAAGACAAAATTGAGTTAGAAAACCAAGGAGTATACGAAATCCTGTGCACCTCCTGCTCCACCACATACATCGGACAAACTAACAGAAGAATAAGTGCACGCATTGAAGAACACAAGAACCCAATCAAAAAAGAAGAACCAACCTCTTCCCTGGTCCAACACCTCAAAGCCACAGGACATAAGATTGACTTTAAAAATACCAGAACTATCACCAAAACCGAACACTTCAACAACAGAATAATCAGTGAAGCCATAGAGATAGAAAAACGCCCACACAGCATGAACAAACGAGATGACACCTCCCGCCTACCAGCCATTTGGAAACCTGCCCTCATTAACAAACGAATACCTAACATGAAGATGGACACCAGACACATACCCACGAGGGCCACACAAGAAGCTACCATCACACTTCCACATAGAAAGCAGACTCACACTCACACAGAAGATGAGACACGACCACGGACCAGAAGCCGCACCGCAGTTGCATCACTACTTGCTTCAACCCCCCCCCAACCCATACACGAAGCGAACTGACGCCCACCATGAAGATGTGGCACGACCACGAATGCGAAGCCAAACAGCAGGATCACAGCTTACCATTTCAAATCCCCCAGCAACTAAGACTAACCAGAGCACAATTAAGCCCCCACCTGAACAGAACACACCCCCAGCCAATCAGAACATAGCCAACCCCCCAACCAATCAGAACACAGCCAAGCCCCCACCCAATCAAGCCACCCCCACTGAAGTTAAAACAAAGAAACAGCTGCAAGCTCACATTACTCCAAGAACCACAAAACCGAAGACACAAGCCTGAAGATGATGAATGAGACTTCATTGAAACGTCGCCTAGATACTTCCAATTTTACGTGGGAGAAAACCCGAATTACCAAAGATCCACATACAAATACCCGCGAAAACCTCAGAAAACAAATACACACATACACACACACACACACATATATACACACATACACACACACACACACATATACATACATATATATATACTTTTTGTTACAACACCCTGTTAAGCCCCAATTAAGGGAGAAAGCATACTGCTTTCTTTTCTGTCTTTCGGCTCCTCACCAGAGACCATACCGACAGAAAGCTATTGGTTTCGTTGTCTTTTCTTTACATGTGTGTAAGGTTTTTAAGCTGATAATTTTAAATAATAAATAAGGGAGACTAGTATAGATCTATTTCGAGCTAGTTAGCTCTCTTCACCTAGCCATACCCTTACTGGGATTCGAACCAGGGAAGTATTACATGTGAGGCAGTTGTAATTGCCACTACACCATCTGGCTCTCTCCTTATCAGCAGAGGCAGGGGAATAAGTATATACTTTGTGTTACAACACCCTGTTAAGCCCCAATTAAGGGAGAAAGCATACTGCTTTCTTTTCTGTCTTTCGGCTCATCACCAGAGACCATACCGACAGAAAGCTATTGGTTTCGTTGTCTTTTCTTTACATGTGTGTAAGGTTTTTAAGCTGATAATTTTAAATAATAAATAAGGGAGACTAGTATAGATCTATTTCGAGCTAGTTAGCTCTCTTCAGCTAGCCATACCCTTACTGGGATTCGAACCAGGGAAGTATTACATGTGAGGCAGTTGTAATTGCCACTACACATGTAATACTTCCCTGGTTCGAATCCCAGTAAGGGTATGGCTAGCTGAAGAGAGCTAACTAGCTCGAAATAGATCTATACTAGTCTCCCTTACTTATTATTTAAAATTATCAGCTTAAAAACCTTACATATATATATATACACACATACACACATATATATACATATATATATATATATATACACACACACATACATATACATACATACATACATACATACATACATACATACACACACACACACACACACACACACACACACACACACACACACACACATATATATATATATATATATATATATATATATATATATACTTTGTATTACAACACCCTGTTAAGCCCCAATTAAGGGAGAAAGCATACTGCTTTCTTTTCTGTCTTTCGGCTCATCACCAGAGACCATATTTATTATTTAAAAAAAATTATCAGCTTAAAAACCTTACACACACACATATATATATATATATATATATATATATATATATATATATAAAATTGTGCTGGATTATATCCCTCTCATGGAATTCAACATGCTACTGAGGTACAGTTGAATGTCTTTTGGAATACTAATAGTTTTAACTTAATACTAAAGTAAAACCTTCAGGATGTTTTAGTTGCTGGAATTGCCATGCAGTTGCCAAGAAAATCTGAACTTGCAGTGACAGCATTAGAGTGAGAACATGCAACATCAGAAGTGTGAACATGGGAAAGCTCAACACAGTGAAAGTTGAAATGAATTGACTACACATCGACATCTTAGGCATCAGTGAATTGAGGTGGTCTGGAATTGGATAATTTCCAGGCAGAAGATTAAAAAAAGATACTATTTAATTTTCAGGGTACAAAAAACATGTTTTCATAGATAGGAGGGGATAACAAGAATAGTACTTAGCTATAATCCAAATGAAGAACATACTGGATGAGGGTGCTTTTAAAACTGGAGGAAGAAACTTTTCTTCCCCAGAATCCATGATAAGTACTAAACTTGGAGAGTAAAAAAATATCATGCTAACAAGGAGAAAATCAAAACCCATAATCTTTTGTTCCAGAGTAGTGAATTGGAATTATACGAGGGCAGATTCCAAATGAATGTTAAAACTTACAACTAATACTAGGAGCACTTCAGCAAAGGAACAAATTACCTCACAAGGTGATCAGCTCCCTTTCACTTTTAAGTGCTTTAAGCAGTGGCTGGGCTATGGATTTCTGCACAAAATAGTGGATTTGACTTTATGGTCTAAACATCCCCTTCAAACTCAATTCAGTGATGTTATATTTACTTTAATACATATTTATATATTCTTAAATTTAGTACATATTGAATTATATTCAGGAGAATAGCCTTAATTTATTTACAGGAAACAAATTGGCAAAGACAGTCAGGGAAAGTTTAATCAGATTATTAGAAGATAGTTTTGAAAGGGGCTTTATATGTTTATTTATTTATTTTATTTAACATATTTATATACCGCCCTTGTCCCGAAGGACTCAGGGTGGTGTACAGCCAACCATAAAACATTTTACAATTATAAAAGTTAAAAGAGAATTAAATATCTTAAGGCTGCCTAAAATTATACCTTTCCCCAATAAATTAATAAAACCCCAAATTTTAAAATCCCAATTTAAAACTCGAATACTAAAATTACACTAAAAATCCCATTTCAGCCCAGGCCGGCCTGCTCAAAGAGCCAGGTTTTCAGTGCACATCTGAAAGCTCTCAGGTCAGTGTTATTGTGTAACTCCAGAGGCAGACCATTCCAGAGGGCGGGAGCCCCCACAGAGAAGGTCCTACTTCTAGGAGTCACCAGATGGCACATGGATGCCGTCGGCACCCGAAGAAGGCCCTCTCTATGGGAACGGACAGGTCGGTGGGAGATTACCGGCAGAACGCGGTCCTGCAGATAACCTGGTCCAATGCCATGGATCGCTTTAAAGGTCAAACCCAGAACCTTAAAGCGAACTCGGAAAACCACCGGCAACCAATGCAGCTCGCGCAGGAGAAGCATCACATGGGAATTTCGTGACGCCCCCATAACCATCCACGCGGCCGCATTTTGTTGAAGTCTCCGGGTGCTCCCCGCAGAGAGCCCCATGTAGAGAGCGTTACAGTAGTCCAGGCGAGAGGTAACAAGGGCGTGAGTGACCGTGTGTAAGGCATCCTGATCCAGAAAGTGCCACAACTGGTGAATCAGGCGAACCTGATAAAAAGCCCCCCTGGAGACAGCCGTAATATGTTCTTCTAAAGACAGCCGTGCATCCAGGAGGATGCCCAAATTGCGAGCCCTCTCTGTGGGGGGTAAGATCTCTCCCCCAATAGCCAGCAACGGAGTCAGCTGACTATATCGGGGCGCCAGAAACCACAGCCACTCAGTCTTGGAAGAGTTGAGCCGGAGCCTGTTCCTGCCCATCCAAATCCGCACAGCCTTATATGTGATATAAAAGAGATAAATATTTTCTCTGTTCATATTTTAACAGAATTCCTGTTAAAACAGGTCATAAGTGGCCTGTTACACTTAAATACCTCAGTTACAGGTGAAACTCAAAAAATTAGAATATTGTGCAAAAGTTCATTTATTTCAGTAATGCAACTTAAAAGGTGAAACTAATATATGAGATAGACTCATTACATGCAAAGCAAGATAGTTCAAGCCGTGATTTGTCATAATTGTGATGATTATGGCTTACAGCTCATGAAAACCCCAAATCCACAATCTCAGAAAATTAGAATATTACATGCAATCAATAAAACAAGGATTGTACATAGAACAATATCAGACCTCTGAAAAGTATAAGCATGCATATGTACTAAGTACTTGGTTTGGGCCTCTTTTGCAGCAATTACTGCTTCAATGCAGCGTGGCATGGAAGCTATCAGCCTGTGGCACTGCTGAGTTGTTATGGAAGACCAGGATGCTTCAATAGTGGCCTTCAGCTCTTCTGCATTGTTCAGTTTCATGTCTCTCATCTTTCTCTTGGCAATGCCCCATAGATTCTCTATGGGGTTCAGGTCAGACGAGTTTGCTGGCCAATCAAGCACAGTAATCCCACAGTCATTGAACCAGGTTTTGGTGCTTTTGGCAGTGTGGGCAGGTATCAAGTCCTGCTAGAAAATGAAGTCAGCATCCCCATAAAGCTCATCTGTGGAAGGAAGCATGAAGTGCTCCAAAATCTCCTGGTAGACAGCTGCATTGACCCTGGACTTAATGAAGCACAGTGGACCAACACCAGCAGATGACATGGCTTCCCAAATCAACACAGACTGTGGAAACATCACACTGGACTTCAAACCTCTCCATTCTTCCTCCAGACTCTGGGTCCTTGGTTTCCAAATGAGATGCAAAAGTTGCTCTCATCAGAAAAGAGGACTTTGGACCACTGAGCAACAGACCAGTTCTGTTTTTCTTTAGCCCAAGTAAGACGCTTCTGACGTTGTTCGTTGTTCAGGAGCGGCTTGACAAAAGGAATACGACATTTGAAGCCCATGTCCAGGATCCATCTGTGTGTGGTCGCTCTGGATGCACTGACTCCAGTCTCAGTCCACTCGTGAAATGGCCATTTCCTGACAATCCTCTCCAGGCTGCGGTCATCCCTGCTGCTTGTGCACCTTTTTCTTCCACACTTTTCCCTTTCACATAACTTTCTATTAATGTGCTTTGATGCAGCACTTTGGGAACATCCAACTTCTTTTGCAATTATCTTTTGAGGCTTTCCCTCCTTATGGAGGGTGTCAATGATGATTTTCTAGACAACTGTCAGGTCAGTGGTCTTTCCCATGATTGTGATTCCTACTGAAGCAGACTGAGAGAACATTTAAAGCCTCAGAAATCTTTTGCAAATGTTATGGCTTAATTAGCTGATTAGAGTGGGACACTTTGAGCCTAGAATATTGAACCTTTTCATAATATTCTAATTTTCTGAGATTGTGGATTTGGGGTTTTCATAAGCTGTAAGCCATAATCATCTCAATTATGACACATCACGGCTTGAACTATCTTACTTTGCATATATTGAGTCTAATATATTAGGTTCACCTTTTAAGTTGCATTACTGAAATAAATGAACTTTTGCATGATATTCTAATTTTTTGAGTTTCACCTATATGTTCTTTGAATTACTGTGATTAACTGTGGTCAAAAATGGTTTTTCTAAAATTTGTAACAGTTACACTAATCCAATTTCAATGTGGCAAGACATCTCTAATGTAGCAAGACAAACACAATCATTAAAACTGCACTGTTTTTATTTTGAAGAGAAAGAAGGTACATATAATGTGATTAGATGGAATTAGATTTTTTTCATTAAAAATGTATTCATGACTGAAATATAGACTCTTCTTAATGAGCATCATAGAGAATGCCAGTTGGGGGGAAATCCAGAAAATATTTTCACTGAGGTTTTTCTCTTAACACAAAATAATATATAAGTCTTTAAGACTGGACCTAATGTTCATCATATGTAAAGCAGTTTAAGGTACTGATTCCTACTACTTCTTTATCCAACTGGATTCTGGAAGAGAATTACAGCTGAAAAAATGTATGAAGAACAGTTATAGGGAAATATTGAGTACCATGGCATATCCCTAATATTCTATTATTTGCTTTATATCTGATAGGAACAGACCTACATTTAAAAACAAGAACCTGACTTAATCTATTGCTGTTTGACTCACAAAAAATAGACTCTTCATATCAGAAGTGTTTGGAGTATCAGATGATTTGTAAAATGCTCATTTATACCACTCCAATTATGAAACAACAGAGCAAACATGCATTAAACATGATTGCTCAGTTGCAATATTATCTGCAAATGCAGCCATTCAAATGTTTAATTGTTGTCCAATATATAGCCATTTGATTCACACATAACCTTAATCAGAAGTCTCCCAAATGTCTTATAAAATAAATAGTGCTTCTCAGAGGAAGAACTGCATCCTAATTCCCCCAGAGTTTTGCCTCTGCATTGAATTCATCACTCTTTTCCACATCAATTGAATCGATAAAGAGTCTGGAATCAGAACTTCCTTTCTGACTAAGAGCTATATTGCTTTAGAGCGAAAGGAGCTATTTCAGCAGGATATAAACCTAATAAGTAAATAAATATATTAAAGAATGAGCTACCATTTCATTGGGTGATTATTCTATTGCCAGAGTGAATGAGTTGAAAATAGCCATAAATTTAAAAACAAATAGATAAATTCCTTTGCATAAAATTTATTCAGTGAAAACACACTGCAATTATCTTAAAGTGATTCCTCCATAAGCAGATCCTCATGAGATTGCATGCTGTACTTTCTGAAATGCAAACATATAACAGATACACATGAGATGCAAAAGGTTTCAGGGTTGGTTTTATTTAGTTATATATTTGGAAATTTATTCTCTGTGAAGCAACTTTGCAATAAAGACAGTGATAGCTTATTATGTACAACCTGAAACTTTGGCTTCATGTTTCAGTCAAACATGAAATCCTTGTGATCCATTCTTTGAAATGTACTTAGCTTGTTTAATAGTGGTTCAGAAAGTGCAGCAAAGCTGGATTCTTTAATTCAAACTATTGCAAATACAAGTGAAGTTCTTTTTTCTGCTGCATGGTGAAAATTTTTTTTTCTCAGCTGCGTATTATAAGCCCTTCATTTCTCTCATTGAGTGAGAGAGATAAAGGACTTATAGTAAGCAAACAATCAAGAATGCAAGATAAAAGATATATCACAGGCTCATTCTAGATAGATCATGTACTTTATTTATTTGCAACAACAAAAAAGCCAACAATGTATTTTTCATAATGCACATAATATTTATCACAGTAAACAAGAGATTCACTAAACAGGATAGGTGTGAAAAAAAGATTACAAGAGGCACCACAAAGACGTGAATGTTTAAAGAAAAGTTATCTATGTAACAATAAATTTCAAACAAAGATAATTGGAAGTGGCAGGTTGAAGGAAGGGAGGGGAGGAAGATTACATGATTGCCCAGTAAGAGGATCAAGGGCTGGGCTGTCTGATTGGAACAGTTCATTAGGATGACATATACCTTATGTATATTTTTATACATGTACAAAATGGAAAACAGATTTAACAGATGTCTGGATGGAAAGGTGAGAGAGTTAATGAATATTGAAAAAAATGTGGTGTGATGCTGAAAAGTTTGAGAATCCATATACTGAACCATGGCTTTCCAGGATATACATGCCAGTCACATTTATTTTTGCTAAGCAGATGAATATAGAAGAATGGGAGTTTTAATTTATGTAATTTTCTTATCCTTTTCTTTTATTATTAAAAACATCAGTTTTTTTCTTCCTACTTGAGTGCAACTTACTTTAAACCGGGGGTGGGTGGGTGGGGGGGCAACTACATAAAAATAATTATAATAGTGTATTAATCTTTTTTAAAAAATACAGCACCATAATCTAGGTTTTAAAAACAAAACTATTCATAAATTATTTCTGCTTGCTCCAGATATGTAAATAGTTCAAAGTCGCAGCTGAAGCAGAGTCAGAAGCTCCAGGCAACTCCAGGCTTGGAGAAATCATATATTACAGAAGGAAAACCCAGGCTTGGCCAAGAGCACAGCTGTTTAGTGGAGCCACAAAAAGCTTGCACATTAAATAATCATACATGAAGATGGTGAAATCAGTTGGCATCCATTGTTCAATACTCTAGAATTCTCCAGAGAGCATGCTATGGCTGCCTATGGAAAAGCTGTCATATATGAAAACCTCTTCTGTTTTCATATATCATTGGAAAGAATTAAACTGTAGTAAATTTTTAACAGTCCACTGCCTTTTCTAGTCCAATAGGGTTCTTTTTTGTATTTATCAAATTATTCTTGTCAATATGTTCAGATACTTACTATTCCAATAGTTCAGACATTATGATTAATTGTTAATAATACAATAATAAGAGTAAAAAGGAGGTTCATGGTTGAAAACTTCAAAAGAGAGAATGGGGAGAGAAGAAAGTAGCCTTTTTGGCTAAGTTTATCTTAACGGAAGAGTCAGTACTAAAGCTGTATCAATGCTACAATTTGTACCCTTGCCTTCAACTTAAATTATCTTTAGTTGTTCTGGTATTAAAGTAAGGTTTTCCTCCCTAATTCTAATGCTATCCAGGGGCAGACTAAAGGTATGTAAAATCTGTCATTGTATGCTTTGCCACCCCTGATTTTGAAGTTGCAGTCAGGAAATCAGCAGTGGAATGACCAGAAGAGTATCAGTTGATGTTCTCCCCTTATCTTTCATCCCTGATCAGCACTTTCTCTGCTCTGTAAAAACGGAGCATACTTGTTTTAAACAAAACCACATGAATATGAGCTTTGTCAACCTCCATAGCCAAACTTGTGCCAAAAGAGACTTACAAGTTATTTCTGAATGAGGTATAATGAGGTCAGGCACAGGGTCTGTTGCAGTGTGAGGGGTTGAGTGGATTTGTGCCGCAGTGCTTGATAATCCCATGATCCTGCTGGGATTATTATGAATTCTTTCATCATTGCTCTTCCCAGTTTTGTGCAAAGCTAGAATAGTGGTCAGTGAAACAATGAGGTCAAGCAAGGCAACACTTCCAAAGATTTCATTATCTTCATGGATCCTACTTGCTTAAAAAAAAAACTATTCAGCTTGTTTTGTAATAGAATGGGGGTGTGGGAGCAGAAGCACAAGAGGCCTAGAGACACTTGGTTGTGTTGCGCTATCACAACCACCCTATTCTTATTGTGTGCTATGAATGGGGGATGTTTTTTTCCATTTGCTGGTGATGTAGTGAAGACAGAGAGCAGGGTAGGGATGAGCACTGAGAGGACCAAATGTCATGCTAGGATACTTTTCTGTTGACTCAGGGATGGGTGGATAACATTTTACTTTCTTAGCTGGCCTAGTTTAGGATATGAGGCTTTATTGTTGAGCCTCCACATTTCTTTAAACCAAACAACAGCTTCTTTTGTGAATGGTTAGATACTAGCCAAGTTTCTGAATGTTAGCTCAATATGATATTTCCTTGGAAAGTACAACATTCAAGGCTGAGAAACCGAGAGACCAAAGTGTCACATTTCCTGCATGGCTCTCACTTCCTTGCTGGCAATCAGTATAGAGGCTGTATTTAGACTGTGGCTGTGCACATGGCTATTTCTGTCACGTGTGCAATTGTAGAGAAGCCTTGGCCAATTGGCCCTGTCATTGTGCTACAGGTGAAGGAATGCAGGCAGTTTCCATGTGGTTTTCCTGCACAAAAGTCACAACCAGGGAAAAGATGGCCATATGGTAGGGGTATATTACAAATCATGGTTAAAGTGGCATGAAAGGAGCAGACAGGAAGAGGATCAAGAAGAAAGAGTGGGTTGGAGAGTCTCCGCAAATGCACCTTTCCCCTCACTACTAACTGCCACTAGGGTTTAATGCAATCTATAAACTCATCTGTCTGTTTACATACCAGCAAACGATACATCTTTCTGATCCACTTACTTTTTCAAGCCAAATTTATACACAGGGCACTGACGTTGTGTATACAAGACACAGAGCTAGCTGGAGGCTGTCCCTGCTTTCACAGCACATGTCATCCTTATAAATAAAGCATTGGCTCGACTAAAGAATCTGAGAACCAAAGAGCCACATTGCGTGCAAATCCAGCTCAGTGCCTGAGCTTCTTTGAGCTTGAAGCTAATCCTGACTGACATGTTACAGTAAAAGTACTTATAAAATCAATAATAAATTCACTGCTGTTTATATCTTGGGACATCAAAGATAAAGGAGAAATAAGCCATGGAGTAAACAGTCCTGAAGCTATGCCAGTTTTTTCCAAGGAGGGGAGCAAAAGAAGACACAGGAGACCATGGAGCAAATTAGTACTGTGCTATTGTTGTTTTTAATCCAAGGTCTTTACACCAATGAAAACATAAAAATGGGATTATGCAGAAAAAAAAAATTCCCAAGAGGTCATGTATGAAGATACAAAATCCTGAAATTGTGAACATAATTTTATTAACATTGGAACAATGCTGCCACCCTGGTATTTAAAAAAAACAAAAACTTAAGGACAATTAAAATCAATCCTCTTGCTCAACGAAAGAGCCAAAAATGGATTGCAGTTTTTTAAAAGAGCAAATGTAATATTGGGAAGTACAGAGTGCAGACCACAAGGAACAATTATTCTATTTTATTCTAGCCTAATCATGCCCAATTCTGAGTACCACCATTCAAAAGGATAGTGACAAATTGGACCGGTAAAAGGTTGGAAACTAAGCTATAGGAATAATGGTTGAAAGATCTGGATATGCTTAGTCTATAAAAAAGATGACTGAAGGGAGTTTTCAATCACCTAAAGCAGGGGTGTCAGGGCTGCATGCATCATGCGCAGGCCACGCCCACCCCAGCTCCAAGAAGGGAAAAAACATCATGAAACGTCATGTGACAGCAATGTGACCGCAAGTTTAACACTCGTGATCTATGTGTGTCACACTTATTCTCTATTGCTCCAGAGGGCAGGACCAAAATGAGAAGGAATGAGATTCATGTTAGAATCTCCTGACTGTGTGAGCTGTTAGCCAGTGGAACAAGCTGCCACATGAAATGGTGGCTTTTCCATCAGAGGTCTTCAAACAAAGACTGGAATGTAATTTATCAGCGACTTTCATGATTGGAACAGTGGATTGGACTAGATGATAATAATAATAATAATAACAACAACAACAACAACACTAATAATACTAATAATAATATATTAATATTTATTTATATACCGCTCCTCTCCCAAAGGACTCGGAGCGGTGTACAGCCATACAATTAAAACAATAAATATGTGAAAAGTTAAAACTAAATTAAACTAAGGCCCTGGCTGTAATCAATTAAAACCCCTCCCTAAAACCCTAAAATTTAATATAAAAAGTAAAACAACCAAATCTAAAATCAGCCCAAGCCAGCCTGGTCAAAGAGCCAGGTTTTCAAGGCACGCCTGAAGGTCCCCAGGTCCGTGGCTATACGTAACTCTGGGGGCAACCCATTCCAGAGGGCAGACTCCCCCACAGAGAAGGCCCTATTCCTCGGGGTCACCAACCGGCACATAGATGCCGACGGGACCCGCAGGAGACCCTCCCTGTGGGAGCGGACGGGATGGTGAGAGGAAAATGGCAAAATGCGGTCTTGTAAATATCCTGGTCCGATGCCATGGAGCGCTTTAAAAGTTAACACTAAAATCTTAAAGCGCATCCGAGAGGCCATTGGCAACCAATGCAGCTCGCGCAGGAGGGGCGTCACATGAGAGAACCTTGACGCCCCCATAATCACCCGCGCGGCCGCATTCTGTACCAGTTGAAGCCTACGGATGCTCCCATTTGGGAGCCCCATGTAGAGGGTGTTACAGTAGTCCAGTCAAGAGGTGACCAGGGCATGAGTGACCGTGCGTAAGGCATCCTGATCCAGAAAGGGCCGCATCTGGCGGATCAGGTGAACCTGATGAAACGCCCCCCTGGAGACGGCCATAATGTGGTCTTCCAAAGACAGCCGTACATCCAGGAGGACACCCAGATTGCGAGCCCTCTCTGAAGGGGGCAAAATCTCACCCCCAATAGCCAGCGATGGAACTACCTGGCTATATCGGGACGCTGGAAACCACAACCACTCAGTCTTGGAAGGGTTGAGTCGGAGCCTGTTCCCGCCCATCCAGTTCCGCATGGCCTCCAGACAATGGGACATGACCTCCACGGCATTGTTGGAGTGGCTTGGGGTGGAGATGTACAGCTGAGTATCATCAGCGTACAGATGACACCTCACCCCAAAGCCACGGATAATTTCCCCCAGCAGCTTCACATAAATGTTGAACAGGAGAGGAGAGAGGACCGACCCCTGAGGCACCCTACAATCAAGGGGCCTAGAGGTGGATCTCTCCCCGCCCGCCAACACAAATTGCAGACAGTCGGAGAGGAAGGAGGCGAACCAACACAACACGGTGCCCCCAACCCCCCCCCCAACCACCGCAACAGGATACTATGGTCGATAGTATCAAAAGCCGCTGATAGGTCTAATAGGACCAGGACAGAGGAATAACCCATGTCACGGGCCCTCCAGAGATCATCAACCAACGCGACCAATGCCATTTCAGTACTGTGTCCGGGCCTGAAGCCCGATTGGAAGGGATCCAGGTACATATCTTCATCCAGGTACTGGGGAAGCTGACCTGCCACCACACTCTCAACAACCTTTGCCACGAAGGGAAGGTTGGAGACAGGACGATAGTTGTTCAAGAGAATTGGGTCCAGGGAGGGCTTCTTAAGGAGGGGTCGCACCACTGCTGTTTTCAAGGCAATGGGCAGCGAGCCCTCCATCAAAGAAGCGTTAACAATTCCCTGGAGCCAACTCTGCGTCATCTCTCTGGTGGTAGAGATCAGCCAGGAGGGGCAAGGGTCCAATAAACATGTGGTGGCATTCGGCTGCCCCAGCAACCTGTCTATACCCTCGGCGGTCACAGGGTCGAACTCGTCCCAGATAACCGTCGGGATAATCTCGTCCCAGATAACTCCCCCGGGTCCTCCCAACTGGAGTCCAACCCGGCCCGAATCTGAGCCATTTTATCATGCAGAAATCGTGAAAACTCCTCCTAGTTGACCTCTAGATTCTCTCCAGCATTGTAATTCTATTACTCATGACTTCAATTTCTCAATTACTTCTTTGGACAAATTTTCCGCCTCCAAAGTCTAAGTAAATCCTGGCTATGGAATACATATATTACTATAAGTGATATGCAATTGGTTTGTAAAGTTCTAAGTTAATTATCTTGGTTTTTTTTCTTTTTTCTTAAACAAGCTACATCAATTGACTTAAGTTACAGTAACTGGAGCTATAAAAAGTGAGATGCTCTTATCCAGTACATTGCTACATGCAAGCAAGCGTCATTTAATTAAATTAGAATCACTGACATAAAACGTATCTGTAGGATTATAGACTAGAAGTGCTTCAGAAGAAGAAAGTTACTTATTTCATCTTTAATGCATGCCATGTGTTTGTGTGCTTGAAAAATGAAGGATGTAGAACAAAACATGGAAATGTTACAAGTGGGTCATTATGCTACATGGGTCTTCCATAACATTCTATCAATAAGGTCAGTTATCTGGTCTGTGAGTTACAAGGTTCATTTCAACTCTCAAGATAGAGAGTTGAAGTGAACCTTGTAACTCACAGACCAGAGGTGGCTATGATATAACCATGAACAACCATTCACAAATTATAGCACTCTTAACACTCTTGCTCACTCTCGATGGTGATGTGTTATGGTGATGTGCTATGTATTGGAAATGGTAGATAGACTAGATATATTTGTACATGAGACCTTTTTAGCAGTTTGGAATCAGCTTTAGGTTCGTCTGATTTTTCAGTGTTGGCAGAATCCCAAAGCTAAATGAATTTATTACCGGCTTTGCTACAATGTATGTAAAAACTTCACTTAATCTACCCTGTTTAGCGACCATTCAAAGTTATGACAGTGCTGAAAAAGCAACTTTATGACTGCTCCTTGCATTTACAAGCCAGAAAATCTTGTATAAAGAGAAAAACCCAGCAAAACAGAGCCTTCATTTAGCAATCACCTGGTAGAGCAGGGGTATCAAACTCGTGACCCGTGGGCCGGATGCGTCACGTGCTGGCCGCACCCACCAGTTTTAGTGAAGAGAAAAAAGTTACGATACGTTGCGTGACGACAAAGTGTCATCACGACTTTGACACCCCTGTTGTAGAGCAACCATTCACAGCTATGATAGTGATGAAAAAATAACCTTGCAACCGATGATCACATTTATGACCCTTGCAAGTCTGTAAAGCAAGGAAAGCTGAAGGAAGATCATAAGAGCTAGGGGTTAGAATGCAGTACTGCAGGCTACCTCTGCTGACTGCTGGCTGCCTGCAATTTGGCAGATTGAATCTCAGCAGGCTCAAGGTTGACTCAGGCTTCCATCCTTCTGAGGTGGGTAAAATGAGAACCCAGATTGTTGCGGTCAATATGCTGACTTTGTAAACCAATTAAAGAGGGCTGTAAAAGCACTGTGAAGTGGTATATAAATCTAAGTGCTATTGCTATTGCTCTAAATGCAAGTGTGGTTTTGCTTAACTGCTGCTTTATTTAATGATTGAGTTGCCATTCCTAGTAGTGCTCACTTAATGTGGATGACCTGTATTCTGGAAGGTTGCTTTAAACTATTCCATGTATGTTCATTATTCAGAACTGCCATTTCAATTGTTGAATCATCAGTATAATTAGCAAACACAAATTAAATGCAGGAGATCTTTCATTATTGCTAGATATCCTAAATGTGTGATTCATGTTTTAATTCTTCCATGTTTTGAAATAAAGTGTGAATGGATTATAGCCCTAGGTATCTTTGAAGTATCTTGGAAAAAGATCTGCATATATATTGTCTTCCTTGCGAGGAGAACCACAGAACTCCTTTCAGATATTGAAGGATGACTTTTGGGTATGGTGCCAGTTGTTTGGGCTACCCTCACAAACTCTGTAGTATATATGGGAGTCATCATTTTATCTTATATAAAATAAGGGAATAGGATGTATTTTCAATTTTGCCTTGGGCCCAATAAGCTCTAGTTTGGTACAAAAATATCCTGATTTAGTATAGCTAATCACCAGTCAACAAACATATGCCAATTTTAATTTTCTTAAGCATGTGCAGAATGTTAATTCTTGATTATCATTAGTTTTCTTGATCATCTTTGCAATTATTTTCCTGAAGTAGCACTTCGTTTTTTCACTGTCCTTTGGTTTTAATTCAAATGCCCATAGCAACCCATCTGATTTAATCTGCATGTGTAAGGAAGTATATTATGTTTTGTAACTGGTATTTAATTACAGACAGTATTAAGGATGAAAAGAACGCCATCTCAAGGTGGTACCTGATAATCAATATGAACATAAATTATGGAACAAAATTGTGGAAAAACAAACAGTTTGCAGTTAAAATAACTCCGAACCAATAATCCCTCAAACATCCTTTAAAGCTTTTTCCTTTTGCACATCATCTGCATTTCCACATCACCACACAACAGTTTGAAACAAACCTGCAATTGCCTTCATTTCCATCAACCTTGAAACAGTGAACATCACGATCCAATCCATACTCCTTTTTCCTCTCACTGCCCAATAGATTAGAGCAGGGGTGTCAAACTCAAGGATGCTTAGATTTGGCCTGCTGGGCTGCCCTGGAAACAGTGAAGGACCAGCTTGTGGTGCTTCTGCCAGCAAAAATAGAGCTCTATGTTCGCTGACAGAGGACTGCAGGAGGCCGCCACAGTTGAAAACGAAACTCTCCCTGGTCCTGCCTTCCTCCACTGGAGATAATGGATACCCCCAACTATGTCTGGGCCACCACAGGTACCCCCAAGTGACATCAAGCTGGCAATGGCCATCCTGGCCATGCCTCCTGCCACTTCTGAGGTCAAACACAATGCTGATGCAGCCCTCAATGAAATCGAGCTTGACACCCCTGGATTAGAGCAAAGAACAAACTGTGTCCCACCCCTTGAACATTTCCCTCTCCTCTTTTTTTCAGTGCTGGGAAAACACTTGGTTTCTTCTCAGTCAGATTTTGTGGCATCATTCAAAATCTTCAAAAATGCTTTTCTCTTTCTGAAGAACAGTTCCTCTGTGAAAGTTGGACCCTTCACTTCTTTAATTAGGGTTCATTTACTTTTGCCACAACTCAGTACTTACTTCTACTATTTCTCACTACTTATTTCTGCTATTATTTTTATCTTTCATTGTCTTCTGTGATCACTCAGTGGCTTATTCCTGTTCCCTAGGAAATATTATATAGTACAATTTATAAGAGTGTTTCTCAGCAACTTTAATCATGTTGACTGGGGAATTCTGGGAGCTGAAGTACACACTTCTTAAAGTTGCTACGGTTGAGAAGCACTGGCTTATACAGTAGCATATCTCTCATCTCATCTAGCCAAGGAAAGATTTGTGATTAAAAGCTAAGAAACAGATGAATCAAGTGTGTTTGTGTTTCTCTGTGTGTGTGCAAATGTGTATGAAATGGAAGGGCTGGTGTGGAAATCAGGAGAAAAAGCTGTTAAGTTCATTTATTTTCTTCAACACAAAGGGGGTGAATATTCATCCGTGTTTTTCTTCCAGCAAAATAACATTTCTGCTATTTTACAGCCTGCCTGATCGGAAGAGGATAATAGCTGTGCACTTTTTCAAATTGCCGGACAGGGTTCAAGGCAGAGGGGAGGAAGTTCCATATGTTGCTCAGTATTGTATGAACCAAGCTCTGAACTTCTCTGGGACCCACTTACTGATCTGCACAAAATGTTATGAGACCCATACCATGATAGTAATAATCATAAGGTCTCTCTGTAAAACTGATCCCGGTTAAATTTGGAGACATTTGTGTGGATGCAACTAATAGAATCAGGTCAGGACACTTCCAAGTGGACCTTTGTTCCACCTTAAAATGGTTCTGAAGCTGTGAGTTTCCATGCTACCATTTGTGTTGGGCTGCTGAGCTGATTAAATTCTAATTTAGCTGCAGCACATCCTGAATTAGGTGGGGGTGGGGGGTGGGGAGCAGCCAGTCAGTTCATTTACAACAGTACAACACTACAAATGAAGGGCATATGGGCAATGTCATTTCTCATTGGCAGGAATGTATGCCTCAATCAGCCTCCCAGTTCTCAGTTTCAGCTGAGATTGCATCTATTTACAAGCCCTTAAAGGGGAAGATAATTTGATGGTGTCATAGTTTCCCCCTTCAGAACAAACACCTGTATTTTAAAAAATTGCCTTTTATCAGGGTTCATTCCCTACTGGGATGAAGGAAGCTTCTCTTGAACATCCCCAGGCAGCCTTCCTACACCTACGTTGCCTACCTCTGCACCTCTCCCGACCTGTGTGGCATTTCTGATGCATAACCACACACTTCCCAACCCACATGGTACCTCTCTCATACCCCTAGTGAGGGAGGAAAAGAGGGAGGGAGAGAGAGAAGAAAGCAAGGAAGGGTGGAAGGAAGGGATGGATTGAGGAATCAATGAATAAAGAAGGGAAGGAGGGAGAAAGGAAGGAAGGATTTTTTAAAAATAATCCTTGCCAGCTTTCCACAAAGAAACTTAATGGGAAAACTGGCAGGAAGTCAAAAACCACACTGCTGATCCCACTGCTCTTTTGCCCAAATGTGATGATTCTGTTTCCTTGTTTAGGTAAAGTTATCTTTGAAATGATGACCCAGTGGGGCATGCATTTCTGGAAGTTTTTAAAAGCTTGTGCTTGTCTTTTGCAAATGCTTAAGTCATTTTTATTTTTTTTATGGAATGGTGGTGGCAGGATGTGATATGTGTTGATCCAGGGCCTGCCTTAGCTTGGGTAGGACATTGTTTGAGTGATGGTTTTGCACTGTCTTATTGGTCAACTTGGAGAGGAATGACTATTGGTTCACAATAGCTTGTACTTGCTTTCTGAGGACTGATGTGGTGAAGATAATTGCACTCCCAGCTTCAAGTCTGTTTGGAGGAACTGGGAAGAAAGAACAGTATCCTATGAAAATGTATCCCCACAAAAGTCAACATGCATGGTTTGTATCTTAGCAATAATATAACACCATGCAGCTCATCAAGCACCTTAATTTTTATGACATTGGACGATTGCACTTTCCTTTGTCATAATCTAAATATTAACAACAGCAACTACAGAAGCATTGGCACTGACATTGTATAGATTGGTGCTGTTAGGAAAATGACTACTGATAACAGCACCATCTGTGCTCATAATAATACTAGATAGGAGTGAAAAGTACATTTGCATACTATCATATGCTAGAAAAAATAGATCAGAATAAGTTACATCCATTTCATAAGGTATCCCGGAAAATAAGTCAAAATGCCGAGCATAGAATCAATAGAAAAAATACATCCAGGGCCTTAGAAATCCTTGTAAATATATATAGTCATGGTTTTAATCAGTGAAAGAATGTATATTTATCTTAACCTTAAATAGGAATTATTCCAACATAGTGCTTAACAAGCACTTGAAATTATTTATAAGTTCTTCTATTATTCCTTTAAATTGGGTCACATCTAGAGTATCTGCAATTATAAATGTCCAGAGCAAATCTTTAGGGATTAATGGTTATTTCAATTAACGTTGAATTTTCTTCCCTTTTGATGCTATCTTTATTGCATGTGGTTAAAATTAAGATTTGTTTTATCCTCTCAGGACCAAACACTAAAATTACATAGCAGGCAAATGGATAATCTCACATTTTTTAATTTGAAAAGAAGGCATGGAAAGTTGTTAATTTGAATGAAGGAATAGCAGGAGAAAGGTGGCTTAACTCACCTCTCTGAGCATCAAAATCTTTCCCATATTTAGATTTTCTCTCAGCAAGAGAAGATAATGAGATTTGATATATTTTTTTCCTACAATATGTAAAAGAAAAGGGTTGATTTTTGAGCAGGGGGTAAGAAAATAAAAAGATAAGCAGAATCTACTCATGCTTTTCTTCTGCACTTTACTGTGGTTCCAGTGACTGCTTTTAATAATAATAAAAAATCAAAATCAAAATATTAATCATTACTTCTATGTAATATTTTGCTTAGTGCCTAACAAAACAGCATGTTGTATGTGGGGGAAGGAAGGGAAATACAGATGACTGGATACCACTATAGGATTTAGTTTTATGTTTGGAGGCATTCCTACATTCCATTTTTCCTGCCTGAATGGAGATATATCTGAGCTTAATTTTCCCAATGAATTGCTCTTGAAGACTCATAAGCATGATGTTTAAATGGTCTAATAAAGATATTAGCTAAATATGGTGAGACAGGTTAGGCAAGAATCCACTTAATAATAAATGGAAACTGATTAAGGAGAGATTCAATCTAGAAATAAAGAGAAATTTTCTGACAGTGAGAACAATCAACCAATGGAATAGCTTGCCCGGAAGTTATGTGAGTTTCATCACTGGAGGCTTTCAAGAAGAGACTGAACTGCCATCTGTCAGAAATGATGGAGGGTCTCCTGCTGGGGGGTTGGACTAGATGACCTACAAGGTCCCTTCCAACTCTGTTAATCTGTATCTAGAAATATAAACTCTAATATTGGGAAAGATATAGAGCCGATTTTTAAACTCTGGGCACTATTTAGGTTCTTGCTCAAAAGCATAGGCACTCTATTCCCTTCCAATGGCTGAATCTTTCATTTCATTAAATGAAATGAAAGATTCAGTGGGTGCCTTGGTATCAAGTCCTATTGTATGCATCTTTTTGTGAGAAAAACTGTTTGCAGATGTTGCTTTATACATCTTGGAAGATCTGGGATTTCAGAATGATAAAGTTGGAAAAGCCTATCTCATTTCTACATAATTGGGAGGTTTCACTATTGAGTTTTACTTATTTATTTATCTAATTTATGTAACTGCCCATCTCACAAGACTCTGAGTATTGTACAACAAAATTAAAGCAATTAATATCTAAAATCATTATCACTAACAAGTATTAAAACATTAAAAAACTGTAAAAGTAGCTAAAACAAAATTAATAGGTGAAGGAATGTTAATAGTCATGGAACCACCTCATCAGTTCAACTGTACCAGTGGATTGTTTTGTTTCCTGCATTGTGGAATGACAAAGAACTTGAACTCCCTGTATGTTAATTCCTTCAGGCATTTGATGAGTGCTATCATACCTCTAATCAATCTCTAGTTAAATTTATAACTTTCCTTTAGTTTCTCCTCACAGAAAGTAGTTCTAGTAATCATCTACATAGTTCTTATGCTTGGAAGTTTTTCATCTAGACATTTGGCATCATAACTGATAAAGATCTAATTCTGTAGATATCACTGTGCAACACCCTGCAGAATACAAGAGATGTAAATATAAGCTTTTGCAGTCCTGGAAAATCTGTCCCACAGAATTTTACCTACAAGGAATGGCCTCACCTATTGAACTTCAATGCTCCTCAATCCTACCCAATATGATTAATGGTGAGGAACAATGAAATTGGAATCCAATCACTTCTGGATGCCATTGCTTTCTTAATTTAAACATAATTACACTTAAAATTTATAATTACATTTAAAATGTAATATTATTATAGTCAACAATAACAACAAAATAAATGAAATATATCTGTAAGTATATTTTCATTTTTCCATTTGAGAAAATATATGGATAAACGAACATGAAAAGTGTGAATTCATCCTGTAAGTTACCCAGGAACATTATATGATCTGGATATCATGTATTTTCTGCTTATTAATCAGGTTTATTCTGAAACCAGAACTAAATACAAAAAAGTACAGAACTCTTCAAGGCCTGTTATCAAAGGTGGCACAAGTGCTTATGAGTTTATAATCTAAACTTCCTCTTCCAATTAATGCTGGTATTACACAGTTGAACTTCAAGATCTTATGCAGTAATGAAATGCTCAAGGGAACGTGCAGCATATGGAGGAGCTCTGTTAACCTACAATAGATTAATTACCGTACAATTGCTTAAGCATTATATGAACCCCTACCCCTCTTCTTACTTGCCCTGCTGGACCCTGGTCAGGTGACACATGGGGATTGGGAAAGGTAAAAGCACTTTGTAGATGATAGTTGCATGCATGAACAGAGAGTCTTCTAACTACTAACCTGTGCAGTCTTTCTTTTTATCCTTTGCTCACATTTTTCCATCATGCATCACCTCTGCTGCCTTTTCATTGACCTGTTATATTGCTGAGTCAAACCTTGCTGCACGACAGTTAACTTTCATATCTTCTTTTTGCTGTTTCTGAGTTGACTTTCTTATCTCTTTAACTTGCTTGTTCCTCTCTCTCTCTGTGTGTATGGAAGTATATGTATTTATGAATGTATGCATATATATATATATATATATATATATGCATTCTTCTCTAGGGTCAAATTTTGGTCATTCTGTTATCTACTTTCTCCAACTTTTTAGTTCTTGTAATGCTATTTCCAATTGGTTATGAAGCAATGATTATAATGCTTTGCCCAGTCTGTTATGAAGCTGTGATCTAATTTTCTGAACCAGCAACCTAAATCTAAACGCCTTCTTCTTGAACTGCATACGTACATTTTATTGTAATTGTTATTTAAAAGTAGTGCTGTACAAATCATTCAAAGAGAACTTATGGATCAATTCCTCAATGCTTTGAAGGAGCTGTAAATATGTGAAAATTCAGGACCGCTGCTTTCAGGCTCCATTTGTGAAAATATTTACAGACCCCTCACATCCTGGACATAAACTGTTTCAAGTCCTTCCCTCAAAACGATGCTATAGAACACTGCACACCAGAACAACTAGACACAAGAACAGTTTTTTCCCGAAAGCCATCACTCTGCTAAACAAATAAGTCCCTCAACACTGTTCAACTATTTACAAAGTGTACACTACTATTACTGTTAATCTTCTCATCACTCCTTATCACCCATCCCCTCCCACTTGTGACTGTAACTTTGTTGCTTGTATCCTCTGTTTCCTAGTATGATTTGATGTTGATTGTACCCTATGACTATTATTAAGTGTTGTACATTATGATTCTTGATTCTTAACGAATGTTCCTTCTTTATGTATACTGAGAGTATTTACACCAAGACAAATTCCTTGTGTGCCCAATCACACTTGGCCAATAAAGTATTCTATTCTATTCTATTCTATTCTATTCTATTCAGGTTTTCTGGGCATGTACAGGAGACCTTTCTCCTGGGAAAGCCACTTTAAGGACAGGATTTATTTATTTGTTTAATTCATATAGCCACCCATCTCACATACATGATCTCATGTACAGGGGAATTCCACTTTGCTTACAAGCAAAGTGCCTCATTGAATGATTTCCATAGATCTAATACATAACCTAAAATGCCTAAACAATCACAGAAAAATTAACTCTTTTGTTAAAAAGTTATCTGTTCAGATTTGGCGTCCATGGAAAGCACACCTGACAATTTCAGAAAAGGGTTATGTTTTAGGAACACAGCTGGGGGGAAAGAATGAAATTCTCTTTACCCATCCACTCTTTAACACGATGAAACTTGTCAGATTTCCCTACAGCTATCAAAAACTGCATGCAGACTCCATGTTATTTCTAGTTTAGCCTTTAGTTCATGGAGCCTAAAATATCACCAGATGAGTATATTTGAATACCAAGTTAAAATCAGCTCTTCAGTAATATGCAATATCTTCCTCATGCCTTGCCTTTGCAGAGGTAATTATGAGTAAAATTAGCAATAGGAACACATTATCATGTCATTATATTTCAGCAATTAGTGTCATCTCAACTTCTTTCTCCAATCAGATGACTATTTCTTTCAGATCAATAATTTTACAGTCTGAGCTTCCGTTTTTACTTCCCTTTATTTTGGAGATGTAATGGTTTACTCATATTTATTGTTCTTGATACCCCTCATTTCTGATACGTGGGCTTCCAGTATTTTGGAACTTTATGGGGGGCGGGAGGGGAAGAGGCATCTTAATTGTATTTTGTGATAGAAGTTTCTTTTTACAGGATGAATATATGATGAAAACTTCAGCATAACACCAACTGATTTCTGTTCTGTATCTGATCTCCAAGGAAATTCATTTGGTCATAGGTTTTCTCACAAGGACCACCCAGGCTGATGTTCAGTTAGGCAAAAACTCCTCTTTTATTCTCTCTTTTGGACTATAGGACAAAAGGATATTTTGTCTTTTATTCAGGTAATTCTCTTCCTTTTTGTTTCTTCCCAGATGGCAGTGACTGCATTCTTTCTGGAACAGAGAGGAGAACAAGGAAAAGCTTCTCATTCACAGATCTCAAAACAACCCTGCTAAACTTGTCAAACAATTTGAACCAGTCTAACCGTTTTTTCCCACAATTGTAAATTCACATGTCCGAGGCAGAGCTATGAGATATCAAAGTCTTGTGATTGCAAAATATATTTCCTAACCCAGAACCCAGAATGCTGCAGAAGATATATTGGAAAGAAGCAAAGAGATGGAATCTCTGCATATTCATGGTATAATTTCAATGGTATAATATTATAGATGAGTTGTGTGCATTGTTAGAAGTACTTAGAAGGAATTAGACACAAGAACACAAGAACTTGCTTTAAAAACATTTTGCTTATCCATTTATAAAAGAGAAAGTATGGGTTCTATTTCCCAGTTTCTCCCTAGATTTCCAAGTTTGGAGGGGGTAAGAAAAAAGCCATAGAAATCATGACCCTGACTTACAGTATGTCCTATGTTCTATTCTTCTGCTCTTCCAAATATGCTGCCTTATAGAGGTACAGTGAAATCTCATACTAATAAACTTGAGAAGCCAGGTCCTGTTTTTCACCGATGTCTATTAAACATAAAAATATCATATTTATATTTTGTATAATGATATTCTGGTGCAAAAGATGCAAATTGCTGCAAAAGATGTACTTTGCATCATTTGTCTGATGATAGCTACAAATAAAAACAGCATTAAACATTTCATGCAAAGCGATACGGGAATTTGGTCCCCTACATGCAAATCCCATTGTATTGAGGTCCAATAAATTGAGGTTACACTAGTCTGATTTTATGCTGATCGATCATAATGCATTAGTAGAACTGATTCTTTATAATGTAAAGTAGCGTAGATGTAATATAAGTAGCTGAATCCGAAGAAGGCCCAAGAAAGGCTGCTGCATGAAAGCATGAAGCGTCACCCACATCCTGAATCAGTATGACCCAGAGGAGACTGCTGTGATGTGTTCCAGTTTTCTATCTCTACAAACCAAATTATCAAAGTTCTAAATGTTATTAATCTTCTTTTAACAACTCCATAATCTCTTGCAGGGTAGAGTCTGGGTAACTGAATGGAGCTGAGTGGTTACTGGCCAGATGCCCTTCCTGTCACCAATGCAGAGCTTTGTTCAGCAGATATATTCTTATTGTGCACAGAGAGAGAAATATCTGTCTCTACCTAGGATCGAACTCGAACAGCCTCCTGATTGAGAAGTGAGAGCTCCACCTCTAGGCCATCACACCACTCAAAATGTTATGCTGGAGTCAAATTTGCACTGAGGCTGCAGTTTACAAATAATGAAGATCACGTGATCCAAATTTGCTTGGCAACTGACATGTATTTATGATAACTGAGCTGTCTCAAGATCATTTGTAACCTTCCCAACTGGTTTCTGACAAGTAAAATAAATGGGGAAGCCAGATTTTCTTAATAACTGCATGAGTTCCTTAACAACTGCAGTGGTGCATTTAACAACAGTGGCAAAAAAGGCTGTAAAATTGGGCACAACTCACTTAACATCTGTCTTGCTTAGCAATAAAAATGTTGGGTTGAACTATGGTTGTAAGTTAAGGGCTACCTGTAAATATTAAATGTCCAATGTATTATTCAGGTATGCATGCTTGTAGATGTTAAAAGTACTATGACCTACTTGTTTCCTCATGACATTAAGAGATTAAATAAACCAAACATTTACACAAATGAATCCTACTGTGCTTCAAATGTATTCACAGCTTCAGATCCTGGAACAATTATATTTAATCCTTTTAATTTCCTCTTGGAATATTTTTCCTCCCATCTCAAAGCTTTTGTTTCCTAAAATACATTTTTATAAGTTTCATGTCATAAACTTGTTCAAGTCTAGTGAACTAGATAGATCCTAACCAACAGTCTCTTTTTCATATTTACTCCTAAGCAGCCCATCCATTTGTAAACTTGCTAGACTGATATGATACAGACAAGAGGCCCCCAAACTAACTATGGTTGTGCTTTACAAAAGACATCTTTTTTTTGAAGGGTTGTTCAATGTAGTTAAAAATCAAGAGATAGCAAGAGTCTTAAAGTTGCTCATCAAGACTTAATACTGAAACTTTTTGAATTTCCATGATAATAATAGGTTATCAACTGGAACATCAACAGCTCCAAATTTTGAAGAATAGAATAGAATAGAATAGAATATTGTATTGGCCAAGTGTGATTGGACACACAAGGAATTTATATTGGTGTAAATACTCTCAGTATACATAAAGAAAATGTACATTCGTTAAGAATCAAGAATCATAACATATAACACTTAATGATAGTCATAGGGTACAATCAACAACCAAATCATACTAGGAAACAGTCAACATAAATCGTAAGGATACAAGGGACAAAGTTACAGGCCTACAATCACAAGTGGGAGGGGATGGGTGATAAGGAGTGATGAGAAAATTAGCAGTAATAGTAGTGCAGACTTTGTAATAGTTGAACAGCGTTGAGGGAATTATCTGTTTAGCAGAGTGATGGCTTTTGGGAAAAAACTGTTCTTGTATCTAGTTGTTCTGGTGTGCAGTGCTCTATAGCGGCATTTTGAAAACATCCTCCCTCAAGACTAGTATTATTAGGTAAAATGAAGTTGGTATATCAGGCAGAGCTGAAGTATTAGAGGACAGAGCTGGGGTTACTTGTGTGCTAGATTTTTTTTTAGATATAAGTGGTGCAAATATCAAGTGTCACTTAGCTTCCCACTTGGAATCTTAGTTTTGGGCAGTAACATTTTTTTTTTGATGTATTTTGATTTCATACACTTATTTTTGGAGTGTACTTAGAGTTGAGTGTGGGTAATGGTCTATTGTTGCTAATATTAACATTGGCTGAAAATATTACATATGTGATCCCAATTCTGCTGAAGAATGCTAAACTAGAGATGGATATTATATACAAAATGTGGGTCTAATCCAAAGGTTACAGTAGGTTCTGACCAGTTCTGGAGAACCAGTAACAGAAATTTTGAGTAGATTGGAGAACCGGCAAATACCACTTCTGACTGGAGATTTTACAGTATCCTTCCCCTGCCACGCTCACCAAGCCATGCCCACAGAACCAGTAGTAAAAAAAATTGAATCCTACCACTGGTCTAATCTGAATATGGATATCTTTATAGCCAAAATGGTGCCATGCATCAACAAGGCAGAAGTATCAATAGGAGATTCAAGATTTGCAAAGCATAACAATTCTGCTTTTGGGCTTCTGGAGTCCATCCAGCACAAGCCCGAAAGCTTGGAAGAATAAACCTTTGGTTCAGTGACCAACTCAGATTGCAACTTGCAACATTATCCTGGGACACATACATTTGCTTTCATCTACATAAACATTCCATTTATAAAAACTTGAATTAGGATTAGAGATAAATATCATTATTTCTAAATGGACAAATCTGTACCAGGAAACCAAGGTAATAAATTGGTATGAAAGTCAGAAATGAACAAATTAGTAGAATTATATTCTAAGGTGGGGAAATGGCCAGTTAGCATTTTAAAAAAATCTTATAGGAAACAAGTATGCAGTAGATTAAAATAATGAGAAATGAACATGTAAGTCTATGCATATTTATAAGAGTTGTGATAGTTCCTGCAGAACACTCTAATAATAGTTCCTGAAAAACTGTTAGTCCACAACAACTTGGTGTCATCTGTGGGATCAGAAGAGGAAGTTGGTAAGTAGTTGAAGAAACAGGATCTGGAGGGACTTAACCTTTTTTTGGATCCAGCTTAGTTCATCAAGTAAAATGGGATTGGGTGGCTCCAGTTTTTCAAAGGAAATCCTAGCCCAATATATGCAAAATTGTTGAACAAAGTATTCTTTATTTAGGTTTATTTATTATTTATTTATTACTTCAATTTGTATACCGCCCCCTCTCACAAAGAGGGACTCGGGGCGGTGAACAGCCACAGTAAAAACATACAAATAGGAAAGTTAAAAAGAGTTTAAAAATTAATTAAATACATGGCTAAGACCAATAAAACCCATAAAAAATTAAAATCGAATTAAAAACCCTACTCATAACGTTACGCCAGACCGACCTGTTGGAAAAGGTGGGTCTTAAGTGCTTGTTGGAAGGCCCGTAGATCAGTAATGGCTCGCATCTCTGCCGGTAGTTCATTCCAAAGAGAGAATGGCCCACACCCTCGGGGCTGCCAACCGACATCGACCAGCCGGCGGCACCCCGAGAAGGCCAACCCTGTGGGAGCGCACTGGCTGGCAGGAGTCCGATGGTGGCAGCAGGTGGTCCCGCAAGTACCCGGGTCCCAAGCCATGGAGCGCTTTAAAGATGGTCACTAGCACCTTGAATCGCACCCGGAATGCCACCGGAAGCCAGTGCAGCTCGTGCAGGAATGGTGTAATATGGGAGCTCCGAGAAGCCCCCAAGATCACCCGCGCGGCCGCACTCTGCACCAGTTGAAGCCTCTGGATGCTTTTCAAGGGGAGCCGGGAGGTAGGGAGGTAACGAGAGCAGAAGTGACTGTGCGCAATGCAACCCGATCCAGAAAGGGCCGCAACTGGTAGATCCTATGGACCTGATAAAAAGCCCCCCTGGTGACGGCTGATATATTTTATTTATTTATTTATTTATTTAATTTTTATACCGCCCTTCTCCCTGGGGACTCAGGGCGGTGTACAGCCAATCTAAAACCCCAACAATAATACAAAAGTTAAAAAAGATTAAATTGGATATTTGGCCAAATAAAAAACCCACCCCACCCCCTTAAAACCCCCAAATTAAAATTACTGGAGACACATTAAAACCCTCTCTCAGCCCAGGCCGGCCTGCTCGAAAAGCCAGGTCTTCAACGCGTGCCTGAAGGACCTCAGGTCCATGCCGGTACGCAGTTCCGGTGGCAGAGTATTCCAGAGGGCAGGGGCCGCCACAGAGAAGGCCCTACCCCTTGGGACCGCCAGGTGACACATGGCAGCCGACGGAACCCGGAGAAGGCCCTCCCTGTGTGCACGCACTGGCCTGCTGGAGATCACCGGTAGGATGCGGTCCTGTAGGTAACCTGGTCCAATGCCATGGATCGCCTTAAAGGTCAGAACCAGAACCTTAAAGCGAACCCGGAAAGCCACTGGCAGCCAATGCAGCTCGCGCAGGAGAGGCGTCACGTGGGCGCTATGTGACGCCCCCATAATCACCCGCGCGGCCGCATTCTGTACCAGTTGGAGTCTCCGGGTGCTCCCCGCAGGGAGCCCCATGTAGAGGGCATTACAATAGTCCAGGCGAGAGGTGACAAGGGCCTGAGTGACTGTGCGCAGGGCGTCCCGATCCAGAAAGGGCCGCAACCGGTAGATCCGACGGATCTGATGAAATGCCCCCCTGGAGACGGCCGCGACATGGTGTTCAAGCGACAGCCGCACATCCAGGAGGACTCCCAGATTGCGAGCCCTCTCTGTGGGGGGCAAAATTTCCCCCCCAATAGCCAGCGACGGAGTCAACTGGCTATATCGGGGCGCCGGGAACCACAGCCACTCGGTCTTGGATGGGTTGAGCCGGAGCCTGTTCCCGCCCATCCAATCCCGCACGGCCTCCAGGCACCTGGACATAGCCCCCACAGCATCGTTGGGGTGGTCCGGGGTGGAGATGTATAACTGAGTGTCATCTGCATAGAGATGACACTTCACCCCAAGACCACGGATGATCTCGCCCAGCGGTTTCATATAGATGTTGAACAAAAGAAGGGAGAGAACCGACCCCTGAGGCACCCCACAAACCAGGGGCCTAGAGGTGGACCTCTCCCCTCCCGCCAACACAAATTGCGAACGGTTGGAGAGGAAGGAGGAGAACCATCGAAAGACAGTTCCCCCAATTCCTAACCCCTCCAACCGTCGCAACAGGATACTATGGTCGATAGTATCGAAAGCCGCCGAGAGATCTAATAGGACCAGGACAGAGGAGAACCCTCTGTCACGAGCCCTCCAGAGATCATCAACCAACGCGACCAATGCCGTCTTAGTGCTATGCCCAGGCCTGAAGCCCGATTGGAACGGATCGAGGTAAGTTGTTTCCTCCAGGTACTGAGGAAGCTGACGTGCCACCACACTCTCAACAACCTTCGCCACAAAGGGCAGGTTGGAGACTGGACGAAAGTTATTTAAAACAGCTGGATCCAGGGAAGGCTTCTTGAGGAGGGGCCGCACCACCGCCATCTTCAGGGCGGTCGGGAGCGACCCCTCTCTCAGAGAAGCGTTGATAATCCCCTGGAGCCAGCCTCGTGTCGTCTCCCTGGCGGCCGAAACCAGCCAGGAAGGGCACGGGTCCAATAAACAGGTGGTGGCATTCAGACTCCCCAGCAACCTGTCCACACCCTCGGCGGTCACAGGATCGAACTCTCCCCAAATAATATATGATCATCCAATGACGGCCGCCCATCCAGGAGGACTCCCAGATTGCGTGCCCTCTCCGTGGGAGCCAAGATTTCACCTCCCACGGTCAGCGATGGAATGAGCTGACTGTATCTGGGCACAGGGAACCACAGCCACTCAGTTTTGGTCAGGTTGAGCTGAAGCCTGTTGACCCCCATCCAACTCCGCATGGCTTCCAGGCACCGGGTCATCACTTCAACAGCTTCATCGGGGTGGCCCAGGTTAATTTATAGGCCCCTGGACTTCCAAATGATTCTGAGTAACTTACAAATAAAAACTAATTCATTAAAAGAAAAACACAATACAGCAAAGGAACAAATGACACAAAATAAAACCAAACCAAATCAAACCAAAATAAAGCAAAACTAAATAACCTGTCCCCAAGGCTTTTGAAAACAACCAGATCTTCACCATCTTCTGAATGACTTAAGGATGACAGTCACATAAATATCTTCCCCATTCCTTACTCTGTCATGTTTTATTTCCTAATTGACCACATCCCGCTCTTGCCTTGTGCCTTCAGCATTATGGGTTATGTCAAAAACAGAATGTGGTTTTGTTAAATCATTTTTTTTGTCATTCCTTCCTTGATTTCCTCAATATTCACTAATTAAAACTGTCATTGAAGGACCTCAATATATCATTACTGAACTAACATAACAAGGCATTGCCAAATCTTCAAAATAGGCCAGGTCAGGAAAAATATGCCAGAAGGAATACTGGAATTGCATAATTATAGGGGATAATAACAGAACCTTGATAACCTTAAGTTCCCTACCCTCTTCCAGTACAAATAGAATGTAGGTTTGCTTATTTTGAGTGTATTCATCATGCTCCCATTTTTACCAGGGTTGAGATGTCATTTACTGTCTCTTTTATCCTGTATTCCTTCAGCAATATTATTTTTCCCTTCTTCGTAGATATTTTGATATTTACGTCCAGTAGTTATCACATTTCATTCTGCTGTCACAAAGTCTGTCATGAAAGGGATCCAGTCCAATAATATTTGGTTCAACATCTAAGACACATCACTGTTATTATCTGAGCCAAGTTTTCAATTGTTCTCAACCTAGCTACAATGTTGAGTGTGTTCAGCCTACAGATTCCTGTTTTACACAAACCTGTGTTTTGTTTTTCGAATTCTCAGTATCTTTTTACTTTAAATGTTAATAATGATCACCCATTAATGACCAAAATCCCTACGTCTACATAATGATTATTGTGCTGTGAGCATGTGTATTCCATGCTGATCTAGCACACTTTTGCTCCTATGTAAATCTATCATTTTACAATAAGTAAGTGATTTTCTCCTAGCTGTGGATGTTGAAGACTCTATTTTACTTTTAGACCATAGATATAAATTAAAGTGCAGTAGTTGCAATTTTGTAAATCTCAACTTCACTATTTGGGTCACTTGATTTCATCAGGTGAGCATCAATTATCTCAATCACTGATTATCATAATTATCTATAGTATCAAGGTGAGTACAGGCTACTTAGCAGCTATCACCTTCTACCAATGGAACAATATCTTCTTTTTTCTCTCTGGACTATTGACTTTGTTTCTCAAATTCAATTCTTAATTCAGTACGATTCTCTTCTCTGCAATATAATTCTCTTTTATTTCAGTTAAGGACTCTGACCAATGCTTTAATCAACTTGTTATTGATTTCTATCCCTTCTAATTGTTCTTTACTTTGTGTTACCGCATGTTTTTATGTCCTCTAGTGTCCCTGTTCAATCTCATGGTGATTGCTTTGTTTACTGGATACTACCTTTAGAAAAAGATTCTGTTCCAGTTACCCTTCACTTTCACTTTTCTCCATGACATTCAAATTGCTCCTCTCTGAAATGCAAATCCTCCCAACTTACTCTATCTGCTGCACACATAATAGTTCTCCCTTTGATCTTGTCTTGTCCTTGACTCCCCAATATCTAAAGAAAATGGAGTAGTTTTTTGGAACTACCCAAATACTACTAACACCAGGTTCTTCCTTGAATCTCTTTTTCTTTTTACTCCTGACTTCTACTGAAAAAAAATTCAATCATGATAGTCACCTGCTGATGAATTGAACAGGGACACCAAAGGATACAGGAACATGTGGCATGTTCAGAAAATTCCCATTGCAAAAGCAACTTTTGAATTTGAATTTTGAACACCAGTGGGCCTTCTCACCATACCTGTGACATGAAACATGTTTCAGAAAATGTAGCACGTGTTCCTTTTAAATATGTTGAATCTCCCTCCCCTTCTATCTCTATCCCAGCTATTGAGTTACACATTGCAATTTGAACTTGTCTTTTAGTCTTTGTCTGGTTCCTTTGCTAATATTTATATTGACATACATTATTATTTTGGAGCTGTACATGATCAGCCAACTTTGCTAAGTTATGAGTTTCTTATGTCTTCTGGTTCTTAAATTCAGAATTTTTGTCACTGACCTGATGCTATTATTCTGTCTGCTCTTGTTTTATCATGTAAGTAAAAAGTTCATTCTCATTTGTCTGGCAATGACTTTCCTGATTCTTACCATTACCTACCACTCTCCCAAAATTTTTATGCAGGGTATTGTTTATCTCTCTTTATTACTTCTTTCTATATCTTCTCTGTGGCTTGCTCAGAAATATGACTCAACCGGGAAGAACTGGATTTGGGTGACGTACTTTCTTAGACCTCATGGAACTCTTCTAAATTCTTTTAACCACACAATCAGCAGTAAAAGTTTTCACCTTATAACACGCACACACAATTTTGGCCTTCTAACTTACCATCTCACCATCTCCTTACCTGCCTCTAAAGGGCATAGATTGCTGATGACATAGGTAGGACTGTCATCCTAGGTACAACACAAAAGCTTTTGAAGCAAAATCTACTGCAAATATAACCATTATAATTTTCATTATTTCCTGTCCAACAGGTGGTGATAATGTCTCTGGGCTGGCATTTTAAGTTTTGAGAAAGTAGAATAAGCGCAAATGTTCAGAGAAATAACAGGCTCTTCTCCACTATCAGGATATCCTATGGTAGGGAGCTGACCAATTAGTATTTTAAAGATTATATACAGAACAAAGTGCCTTTGTGCAAAAAAATGTAGTGTTACCAACATGAAACTAATGAGAAATGAATACATTATGCTATGTGTACTTATCAGTACTGTAACAATTCCAATGCAGATACTACTTTATGTAACAGATCCAAAGATCTCAGCTAAATAAACTTTTTTACTTGCCTGTTGGTCTGCTCTACTCATTGTGCATGAAATATTTCCATAATTGGGAAAGGGGATGGTGGGATGAGCAAGGAATTGTCAAAATAGTACAATGAAGAGTAGGCATGCTTTTTGGCCATGGAATTCTAGCTGTGTGTTGTGGAGGAAAGAAGAAAGCCAGAGAGCTAGAAGTAATGACATATTATCAAAGACAGCATGAGCAGTGTATCTCACAGCACATTCTTATAGGTCTCAGTTGCCAGCTGATAAATACCAATTTTTCATTAAGAAAACAAATTTCTTTGAAATCTCATTTAAGTTGCATGTATGACTCAAATAATTTGTGTGTTGTCTGTGTGTTTTTGACAACTCTAATTAATTTGGTTTATGTAAAGAAAACTGCTACTAATGTTAATTCTATGTTTTATTATAATAGTGGCATGTGAGGAATGATATATAAATAAAATTAATAATAATTTGGTGAATGGTGAAAGTATCCATCCACTTCATAGTGAAGCCTCATCTTGAATGCTTTCCACTCCCAGTCCCATATGTCTCTCTACAACATCCTTCTATCAATTTTGTTCCTGTAACTTTTTTTAACCTTCCCCTCCCTTCTGTTTAATCATGTCAGAACCCTGGAGATCTCCTGGACAGTTTTCTTGGTAAGGCTTTCCTAAAACAGTTTGCCATTGCCTCCTTCCTAGGGCTGAGTAAAAGTGATTGGCCCAAGGTCACCCATGTGACTTTCTGCCCAAGGCAAGACTAGTTTGCAGCTTGATGCCTTAATCTCTACACCAACCTGACTCTTTTTCTTAAATTGATGTCTTTCAGACTTCTGTTTCCATAATCTTTAGACATATAGTCAATATCTATTCACAATCTACCAACCCACTACATAATGTTTTTCTTCTTCTTCTGCCAAATGAATAACAGAATAGGAGAAGGATATAAAGACACTTTGATTGGCTTGTAAATTTTAGCATCAAAATCTGAATCCAACTTTTGATGTAAAGATCCTAAGGACTCTCAAAGCTGTTGGTTGTTTAGAAAATAACAATAAGTGATGCAGCCAATCCAATCATCATGGCATATGTAGATAAAAGTTAGATTGACTTTATCTTGGGTTAAGTTTCCTAGGCAACCAGGAAAAACATGCTGCTAGTTTTCAAGCATTGCATCAAGCTCTTGTTGGTTTTGTTTTGTTTTATTATTTTGGAAATTGGGCAATAAATAAAATTCCACTCAGAGAAAACATTTCTCTGAAATCTATCTGCTCAAATTACAGGATTAATTTCCCCCTTTTTTGCACAGAATTGTTGATTCTTAACAGTTTAGGTTTTTGCCACCTGGTATTTTGAAATCATAAATTGTAATTAACTGACCTATAATAAAATATATCAATGAAAACAGCAGCTCAATTCCCATATAATATTAAAAGTCATAACTTGTGGCCTGGTTCACACATCTTGCTAAGCCACAGTAGTTGGATACATACATAAACCAATCATATTACATCTAAATTCATGTCCAAATCTAGTCAGGACTTCTTATTTTGTGAATTTGGTAGGATTGTACTGCAAAATAATTTTTTAAATCCAAGATCCTGAAAAATAGCATTAGCACTAGCACTTATATACCACTGCACAGTGCTTTTACAGTCCTCTTTAAGTGGTTTACAGAGTCAAAATATTGCCCTCAACAATCTGGCTCCTTATTTTACCAACCTTGGAAGGATGGAAGACTGAGTCAATCTTGAGCCAATCAGGATTGAAATGCTGACAATTGGCAGAATCAGCCTACAATACTACATTCTAACTACAAAAGAGAAGATTTTTATGAGAATATGTTCAAATGCTAAATAAAACATTTTTAAAATTAAATTGGCAATATTTTTACTGAATATTTGCATGATGTTCAATCAAAACATATCAAAGGGCTTTCTGGTGAAATTTCAAAAACTTAAAAGAGTAAATCCAGTGGAAAATTACCCAGAAGAAACTCCTATGAGTCTTAATCCCTATTAATTGTTTTAAATATTGCTGTTTTAATGAATTTGTCTTTAAATAATAACCACAAGATATTATTTGTCTTGTGGGGAAAAATGAAGAAAAAGAAGACAAACGCAGTAAAAGTAAGCTATCCATATGGAGGTAGATGCAAAATTATTATAGTTTGAAAGTAATGTGAACTACAGTTTTCAGCAATTGAATATTTTTATTTCATAGTATGACCTAAAATATTATCTTTCTTTTTCAGCATTTTAGTTAAAAAACAAAACTCTTGACCTCAGAACTCGTATATTCTTCTCTTTGACCTACATTGTCTCTGGGCTATTTTGTTAGTTAACAGCTTAGATCTGTTATTGACTTTCAAAGATTTGCTTTCATCCTGAAAATTATCTCTGGTGGCCTTTCCACTGGTTTCCTCCAATTAGGCAGATAAACATCTTAAGGTCAAAACCTAAGGCAGATTGCTTAGACAGCAGTTTGCTCAGTATATAAGAATATAAAAACAAGATTTTGCTGGAAAAAAGATTTAAAAAAAACTAGCATGACCGAAATAGCAGTACCAAGAATGAAATTAAATTCAATCATTCCTCTCATGTACTAAATAAAAAAATAAGAAAATAAGTGTGGTATTTTACATTGCAATGGCCCTCTTTCGTATAAGTGCAGTTTTCTTGGCAGAAATATTTTGTCAGTACCTTCTTCCTTGGGCTAAAAAACTGTTCCTGCTAGGTTGTTCCTAAAGCAAAACTAGAATTTAATGTCCCCTGGTTTCTATCCCAATGCCTTCAATCATTGCACCAAATTGTCTCTTCTTCTTAGAAATTATAATGTGACACATTTTTATGAGAGCAAATAACTGTGTATGAATAAATACGCACAGAATTATGCTATATCTTTTTTTTCTTAACATAGTGATGTGGTCTAAAGCCAGATGAATACTAAATCCCATATCATATGGGCTAATTTGGAATATATTGTTGTGGATGCAGAGTGGAATGGATGTCTCTAAACCATACCGTTAAAAATGAAAATCCTGTAAATCTCTGATTCTGAACTGTTTCTCTGGAGCTCTGCAATATTGCAAATGATGATGTAATGAAACTGCAGTTTAAAATAAAAAAGCTTTTGCTGGTTGTGTAAATCATAATTGTGGAGAAGGAAGAGAGGGAGACCTGATTTCAAATTGGAGTGACTCTTACAACTCAGACCAGCCTTGGTTTTCCAAATTGCAATGACTCTTGATATTAGGCTAGCATCAATTTCCCCAATCATAGTGCCTTGGATGGATAAATAGATTTTTGGGTCATGGTATGTTGGGCACTGATTGGGCACTAAATGGTCTTCAGAAAAGCCCAAAGAAGGGCAGAAGCAGATCCCAGTGAATTTGGTAGCATTTGGTAATTGTTAAAGTTAGAGACCAAAAGGAAAACATGATATGAAAGACTGAGTTGTATTGGTTCAGGTATAGAGGAAGGGCTGTAATCCAGCATGAGAAAAACTATTGCCAGTTGTATGGTCAGAAGACAGTAAAAATGGATTCCTTTCCCTCTTTCACACAGGACAATCTTGTTCCTACTTTTGTAGAAATGCACACTGTTGTCAACCATTTCTCATGGACAAGGCAAAGAAGCAGAAATGGAAGGAATTCCACAAACGGACTTTGTTCTGGTAGGGTAAAAGAACTAAAGCTTGGAAACCTGTCACAGTTTCTCTCTGCCTCATCTTATACTAAATAGAATCAAGGAAGGGTTATTTTGAATGTCTTTCTCATGCTTTCCTTTTTCTCAGGACTGAGTAATTTTTTAAAAAGTTTTCTCTTGATAGCTTGCTCTTTCCCATGTTGTCTTTGCGCAGAGCCCTTCTACAGGAGCTCTGTTTAATCTAGAGGAGAGGAGAGAAGAAAGCCTGCAGGGAAGAGGAGAGGTAGAAGAAACATCCATTTGAACCTCAACATTTAGTCTCCAACTAGTTACTCATTTGAAGAGAAGAGAAACAAGGGATCTGATCAGAAGGAATAAAATACTGCCTCACCCCCAATAGTGTATCTCTATAACAGTGATCTGTGGCTTACAGAGTCTCCCTCCCTCACTTAAACCCTAATGCAGGGGTACCAAAGTCCTGTCATCACAGTGGCATTACGTGACAATTCACAACTTCCCCCCTTTGCTAAATCGGGTGTTGGCATGGCCAGTGCGTGATGCATCTGGCTTGCCCTGCAGGCCACAAGTTTGACAGCCCAGCCCTGCCTGAGCTGTCTTTACCTGTAGTACTGAATTTGCCACCAACATTCAAAACTGCAGTTGGCTTCTAAAATGCCAACGAATACATCATAAGGAAATGGAACGTGGCCTTCTGTCCCTGCAAAGTTTAACAATTTCGTGTAACTTCCTGTTTATGTTAAGAATGAATGAAGATCTTTGTTTCAGGTGAATAGTCAACATGGAATCTGATCTTGGGATATCAAATAGAAATCTTCCCTTCAAGTCAGAAATATCAATATGGGGTCTTTATGTTATGATTACAATTATAATAAAGCATTCACATATTGAGTGCACAAGTGTGTGTGTGTGCGCGTGCATACATACACGCACAAATGCTAGAAATGGAGGAATATTTACAAAACAGTTGCTTTTATGAATGGTATTCTTGGCAAGAAATTGAATATGCTGTATTCTTTGTAATCAGGTTTGACTTTTCCAGGCATAATATGCAATTTAGGGAGAAATTGTAGATGATTTTATGCTGATTACACTGAAGTAGCTGAATGCACAAGTTTGGTACCCTCCCCCCCATGCTGCTTAATTCATGCTCCATTTGTGATCACTATTATGAACATTACTCAACTACTTTATTGAAATACGTAAGATGTCAGCTCTAAGCATTGATATTCAACTGTAAAGTTGGCTAGTCATTTCAAGAATCAAAGCAAAATATACTTTAATAATAAAAACATCTTCCTTTTACTGATTGGTGTATGACTGGTTGCAGACCCCACAACTTCTCCCCAAAATTACCAAGATAGGTTCAATTACAGAGATGAATTATACAAGTCACTGGTCAGAATATTGATGTCAATGCTTTGCTGAATATTACAAGAAGGCCCTCCAGCCTTGTAGAAAAGTGATTATATGTTCTAGAAAAGTGATTATATGTTCGTCTAGTGATGCTTGTTTAGTAACATCAGAAACTCTTCGTGTATGACCACTAGAATTGTAGAAAAATGAAATCAAAGTAATTGCCACATAATAATTAAAGCTATAAAAGTTTTACAGTTTAAAGGTGAGGAGAGTGTTGTCAGATGTATGGATGATAGATACAACATGTGAGAAATAATGAGCTAATATAGCTAATAATTAGCTGCACATTTTGTTTGATGTGGGAGAATCATTTAGTTAGGAATGGCAAGTGTTTTCCCTCTCTGTGTGAGTGTTCTTGAGAGTGAGAATCTGACCTGAGCAATGATTAGTAAAGCATACGTTTTAACTTTAACAGAAAAGAGATTATTTTACAAGAAATAAATTATATGAATATCAAATGCCCACATTCTAACAAAAGAATCAAGGATAATGTGAAATAAATGTTGAGAATAGGATCCTCAGAGTTCATTAAGAAATCATCAAGATAAGCGTTCAAAGATTTGTCCAGAAAATCATGAAAAATAGATTCATAAATTGCGTGAAGGCCAATGGACCTTCTAAGTACAGAAAACATTCAGATTTCTGTCAGGGAAATAAAAAAAAATATTCATGCCTATTTTTCATATGAATCAGCTTTCTGCATGAGTTCAAAAATGTGATTCTAATGCTTATAGAATTCACAAACTAGTAATTGTGGACTTCATGTAAGGAAGCTATCCTTCTTGATAAAGTAAATGTAGAAGCACTTGTAATGGAAGAGGGCTGAACAAAACATTGTTATAAGTTTTTGTTGATAAATGCCTTCAGAGCGGCAAACTCTGCTTGTAAGATTAAGTAACAGATAAAAATATAATAATGGTATCACAAGTTTTCTATCAAGCTTTTTATAATTTTTGTTAAGCTCTAAGTATATTTGTTAAAACCTTCTGTATTTGTTCAGTTTGTGTGTTTTATAATAATCTGAATAATTGAATAAAAATATTAGGTTTGTTGCTGTTTTAATTGGGTATTTAATGTTTATGGTTTTAATATTTGTAATATAGTCTTTATCTTGTTTTAATTCTTTATTGGGAGCCTTACAGTGTTTGATATAATATGGACAGCTATATAAATGTTATAAATAAATAAATAAATACTCTAAGTAGAAGTCAGACAAAAATCTTATAATTGTTTTAATTATATACTGCCTTAATTAATGTGAATTTTAAAATATAATGTAGAACTTTTGTTGACCAAAGAAACAACTAATGAGCTTGATATAATTGTACACAAGGGGTTGATAATTTGCAATGGTAAATAAATCATTGTAACCCTAAGAATGTTTCTGCTGTAATAATTTCATTGGATTTTTAATGAAGTCTTTTAATAAATCATCTAATGGTACTTTTCATCTTGTAATTTTTCTGAAACTTTTTATCCCAAAAACTTTTAAAATTGATTGCAGCTTTTTATTCCTACCCCATAACACAAGGGATTACTAATAAGATTTTGCCTAAGCTCCCCTTTTTATTGGTAAAGTATAGGCAGATTGTCCTCTAACTCTTTTATTGTTTGATTTGTGCTTGTTTCCTTTACTAGACATGATTAAATAGGATAGTTTTACTCCTACTTTGATACATGTAGTCCTGTCTGTAGATAATATATACAAACAAATATATCTACAGTGTTGATGAACCTTTTTGGCACTGAGTGCCAAAATGGGAGCACACTGAGCTTCCAGCTTCCGGTCTTCGTGCATGCACGTGCGCCATAAACATGGCATGCACATGCTGGGAAGCTGAGCTTCCATGCATGCACAAAGACCAGATGGCTGGTGCTCAAGCGCATGCCGGAATCTGGAAGAGCAATGGGCAACAGTTGACATGCCTGGAGAGATGGCTTTGCATGCCACTTCTGGCACACATGCTATAGGTTCACCATCATGGATATATTGAAATGATTAAATTTTATTTTCCCAGGCAAACATTAATAAGAAAATAACTCATTGTTTTGGAATTCTTTGGAGGTATAATATTGGTTGATTTAAATGTTGCATCTGGAGGCTATTAAGTTTTGATTTTTTCTCAAGGCTTTTGATGGAGCCCAGAAGCAATAATTTATTAGAATATCTATTAAATAAAATGGAAGTAGCAATTGCAACAGATTTAAATAAATGGATCTCATTTAAATAAAAATAATACTTGTAAATGGATATCAGTTAAACATGGCTCTCCTCTGTGCATTCTTCTTCTACTTCCTAGAGGTTTATTTGGGGAAACTCCTTTTCCTCTGAAAATTTCAATTACCAATTAGAGGAGACATTCTAGATTTACACATATAGCATACAGATAAATGTCCTCTTCCCCTGGTGTTATTGAATGACAACCTATACTATGGGATTTGTCCTCATGGTCCCTCTTGTAATTGGCTTTATTTTATATTTTCCAACACTCTTGGAAAATAGGGAATTATTCCTCCTCTTATTATGCTATCAAGATAATATTATATGCAAGGACCTCACAAAATTTGTCCTCATGGTCCCTTTTGCAATTGACTTTATTTTATATTTTCCAACACTCTTGGAAAATAGGGAATTACTCTTATTATGCTATCAAGAAAATATATGCAAGGACCTCACAAAATCCTTCTGGTGATGCTAAGGATTTGTTTTGGGGATTTTTTTTGGAGTTTTTAAATTTTTTTCTTATGTTATAGAATACTCAAAGTTGGTTGGAATGAAGTGGCATAGGAAAGTAATTAAATAATTATATTTACACTTAAAAATAACAAAAGGCAATCACATTGTAATTAACGTGCTGCACCAATGTTATGAATCAATATTATTAATGTACTGGAACCAGGGATAGTTTGCTAGAACAGAAAAGCATGGGATCATATAGTGAATGGTATTGCTGAAAAACAGTTTTAGCTATGATCATGCCTTTAATTTACTTGGATTACTATTTCTTACTTATTATATGTACTATAATTTATTGATTGAGTAGATTTTTGATTGCTGCAATCACGTAACTCCTGGCAGTTTAAAAAACTAAAACATCCATAATTCAATAGGGAAATAATAAATACCATCAGGAAAATATGTAAAATTACCTTAATATTGCTTACCATAAAAAGAATATAACAATGGATATATGTATATGCATTTTTGAAGACAACAAGACTGGGTTTTTTTGGTTGGATCTCCCCAACAGGCTAGGTACTCACAATTATCCATGTTGATGCCAAAATGAAATGTTTGTCATGACATCATACTAAACATTTTGTCACTTGGACGACACTCCCCAATGCCCCAATAGATGCTCATTTTCCCTGGAGTTTGAAGGGTATAACTTAAATCAATGAATAAGATTACATTTTTTAAAAAAACTATGTGCCAACAAGCTGGTGTCAACTCTTAGTAGCCACATAGATTTTCTCCACAATGATCTGTCATGGAGAAAATCTGATTTTCAGGTTTTACTAATGGTACAACGCTAGAAATCTTGGCCCCATTAATGAATTCATCCAATTTGCTGCTGATTATTCTCTTCTCTTTTCTTCCACTTTCCCAGATTTAGAACTTTTCCCAGAGACTAGAGCTTTGCATAATGTGTCTGAAATAGGATAATTAGAGCCTGACCAGTTGTGCTTCTAGGGAGAACTCTGCAAAAATATTGTTATTGAAAGATACAAAATGATTGCATCAGCTAGCAAAATACCTGTTATGTCTAGCTAAAGGTCAACAGCTTTAAGGTTTCAGAATCCTGTCTAATATTAGAGAACTTAAACTTGGTTTTTTAAAAAAGTAAATCTCTATGAATTATGTATAAACAACAGTCAAATATAGTAGATAAGATGTTCAATAGTATAGTGTAATTCAATAGTGGAATAAGGAAGCAGTGCCCTATAGTCATTTTTAGCATTTAATATTTCACATTTCTTTAGATAATAACTAGACATGACTCCAAATATTGATATAATGAATTCACATCATGCTAAAGTGTCTTATTTGGCATATGCAATCATTCAGACCAGTTTACAACAGTGACACAAAATATTAAGATAATTAACAGGACAACAGAGCTGACTATAGAATCTTTTTGATTAATTGATTTTTGAATTTGATGCCATCAAGTTAATCAAGGTGTTGATTCTTATTGACTATATAAACCTTCTGTAGAATGATTTGTTCCAAATCTGGCCCTTCAGGTATTTTAATGGATGCACCTATTGTTCTTGTAATCATCAATTTATCTTGTTGCTAGTAATGTGCTTCTTTTTTGTTCTTTCCGTGTATGGAGTTCTCAAACTGAATCTTGGCATTATGTATCCAAAATATTATAATTTGAGTTTGCTCATTTATTCCTCAAGCGAGAACTCTGGATTTATTTTGACCCATTTGCTTGTTTTTTTTGGCTATACATGATATTCCTATATGAGTCTTTCCCAACATTAAACTTTAAAGTATTAATACTCTAGTCTCCATTTTCAAAGGCCAACTTTCATTTCCAATATCACAGAAAAGACCATTGACTGCATAATTCTGGATCTTCTTATATGCGGATAGATGTATCACAGTGTCTGAATATCTTTTCCAAGGCTACCTACCAAATGCCAGACTGCAGTCTATTCCCTGTTTTTCATTATTATAGTTTGTGGATAATTTGCATCTTTCATCTGTCAAAGTAGTGACATCAGTGAAGAGCAGGTGTTTGTTCTTTTTTCTTCCAATTTTAAAGTCACATTCACCTACTTCCAATCCAAACTGCTTTAATATGTAGCTTCTCAGCATATAGGTTTGAATAAATAAGTGAAAAATATAGAATCAGATTCTTTTCCTTTAGTCACCTGGAGCTAGACTGCTTTGTCATGTTCCATTTAGATTTTGGCTTCCTTTCCTTTGTATAGGTTTTGAATGAGAACAAGGACATATTTGTAATTTCCTATTTTCCTTGGAATGTTCCGAAGCTTGACATATTGACACAATTGAAGAACTTTGTATAATCAGTAATGTACATTATTTTTGGTATTGTTTGGCTTTCTCAATTATCCAGCAATAATGTCTCTTGTTCCTCAAACTTTTCTAAAAGCATCTTTAACACCTGGCATTTCCCTTCCAATTTACGGCTCCAATTTGTAATGGATAATCCTAAGCATTATTTTGCTAATGTCAAGGGGAAAAAATCGATACAGCAAGGTTGGAAAAATATCCATTCACAATCAGTTAAATTAGTGGTCTGAATAATTTTTTTTTTTTTACATTTGAACGAGCATTTCACAGCTGGCAGGCAACTGGAGAATCAATAGAAATTTGGACAATTGTTCTTCAATTTTCTGTATTGTTAAATACACAATAATTATTATCATTAATAATTGTTGTTCTTATGGTGATGGAGGTGGTCTTTGAGTGAACTTTGACCCCGATGATGCTATGGGAAGATCCCTGCATTTTTCTTGGCAACATTTTCATAAATGGTTTACCATTGCCTTCTTTCAGGATATTTTTTTTATTTCCCTTTCAAGGACTAAGACAGTGACTGGTTCAAAATCATTTATTTTCATAGCTAACAATGAACTAGAGCTTATTTCCATGCTCTGAGTCCAGTGATAGAGTTATATTACACCAAACTGACCCTCATAATTATTACTAATTACATGATAATAAATGAACTGTATAACATGACAGGGTGATAAATGGGTACTCCTTGCTTTACAACCAGAATGGAGTCTGGAATTATGGATGTAAGATGATACAGTCGTAAATCAAGGCACAACATGACTAGACCTGATTTTTCAACATTTTTTGCAGTGGTCATTAAGCGAGCCTTGTGATAATTAAGAAACTTCATTTTCCCCAAAGGGCACTTTTTTCACAAAACCAGAAGTAAACCCTGGAAATTGGCAAAAATATTGCCCATCATGTTCACTTCAATTTGTCTGTAGCATGCTGCAAACAGCTACAGGAGTGAGCTGGTTGCCAAGTGCCCAAAATGAGATGTGACTGCTGGAGAAAGGTGTCCATAATAACTTTGAAAACAGGTTGTAAGTAGCTTTGGTCATAGGTTTGTCATAACTTCAAATGGCCTTTATATAACTGGTCGTAAGTCAAGGACTTATGTATGTAAGACTAGTTTAGGCTGCAGGCTCTAGTTAAACTGCAAGGATTATTTTCTCTCTCTTTGTTCTTTCTTCCTTTATTTTTGTGTAAAAAAAAATAAGATGTGAATTGTATGAGAACAGGTTGGGACACAGGAAATAATTATCTAAAATGGTGAGATATTTTTTTACAAGGATTTCTGCATTGAACATCAAATTTCTATATTTCTGAAGAACAATCAAATTAGAAATGAGATCTTTATATATAATTTAAATAAATTAAGTACATATAGATTTCTGTCAATTGCACAATATCCTTTAAAAGTTTTCCTGAAGTTTAAAACATATACTTGGGTTTTTCCTCAATGGCATTTAATTGTCTTAGTTTAGTTGTCTACATTTTGAGAACCAAAGTTTCTCAAAGTTTTATGTCATGTTGAGAGCTCTCCTGCACATTTTCTTGACTGTTGCCTTGAATTTCTGTCCCAAAGTCCATGTTGCTGACTAAAGTTCCCACTTTGTTGTATTTATTTATTTTTTGTCATATTTTACATTTGTCAAATTTACATTCATTGTATATATCCATCCATTTTATAACCAAGGGTCTCTAGATGGCATACAACAAAGTTAAAAACAATATAGACAAATGAATATTAATAGTATTAATATTAAAAATTTTAAATTATAAAGGGTACAAAAGTAAAACAAAATAAAAAGAGTTTAGGTAAAGAGAGGGTATTGATACTGGAGTCATCTTAATATTTCGCTAATCTTGTGGCATTTCCTCTTATTATATTTCTCATTATAAACAAATCTTCCCATCCTTCCTTTCACCCATCTCCTCCCACTTATGACTGTATGACTGTTGCTTATATCCTAACAATTTTTATTGACTGTTTCCTAGTATGTTTGATTGCTTATTGTACCCTATGACTATTATTAAGTGTTGTACCTGATGATTCTTGACCCTTGACGAATGTATCTTTTCTTTTATGTTCACTGAGAGCATATGCATCAAGACAAATTCCTTGTGTGTCCAATCATACTTGGCCAATAAAGAATTCTATTCTATTCAACAAAACTATATGGGTGAACAACCCCCCCCCCCTCAGAATAAGAGTAGTTTTGCTTGATTTCATTGGAGGCCTCCTACAGTGCTAGAACATCAACCTAAGCTGTGGGAATCTACTGTCAGGAGAATCAAGTTTTAGCTGGGCTGCTTTTATTCCACAGCAGTCACACAAAAAGACCAACTTCAATCTCAAACTATTATCTTCCTTATGTATTTCTGGATTGCTACATGGGTGAGTAGGACAATGATGATAATTCCTAATATTCAGTAATAACTATATGGAAAACCATTTGTCTCAAACTGAGAGTGCTGTGGGGGATGCTGATGGGAGGTTTATTGCAATAGTTTGGTTTATAGCCATACGCCTGGCAGTGTGGAAGACAATTATTTTGCAAATGAAAACCATACTAGATGACAAAAGAAGGCATTTACATTTGGAGTGTAACAAATGTTTTAAGAGATTTTTTTTTCAAGACAGTGATTATTTCGACAAACATAAAAACTACACAACTCTGTTTATTTTTAAATATTGATGCTGTCACTATTAATACTAAACACTGAGTTAGAATTCACACATCGAGGGTGACATCTGAATGTGTCTGCTTGATATCAAAACAACACCCCTGAGGAGCATTGTTTTGACAGATTTAAACAGGCTGTGTGCCGTGTGGCTTGGTGGGCTGATCAAACAGCTTAGAACCTGGAATTGTGAATTTCACCTCTTTATGACAACTCCTCCAGAAACACTGGGAAGCCACTTATCTTCCTCTGTTTGTTAGGGCTGATTCCCAGAACTTCTTCCAAGAAGAAGACTTTGCAAGAAAAAGGAAAGTATTCCTTGCATGGTGCCAGGAATTGAAAACAAGAGCAGCCCTTAGCTAAACCTAAACCATATTCACCCAAGGCAACAAACATGCCAGTTCTTTGGTTAATGGTTATCCTAAGGATCCACCAAATGGATCATAGTTATCTTCCCTCTTCCAGGAGTCCTATTTCATAAGGGGAAATGAAAACTCTGCTAATGAAAAGTCTCCTGTAAGGAAAGCCAACTCCACTTGCCTAAAATTTGTTATAAAAAAGGATTTGTTCCTTGCAATTCCATAAAGATAAGACTGAGAGACTCGGTAGCCCATGCCTAGAAAGTTTATAGATTAGAAGTATAAAGGAGATAATTGGTGCCATTTTGCAACTAGTTGGGCATGCCCTGTACCAGTGGTGGGATTCAAATTTTTTTTTACTACCGGTTCTGTGGGCGTGGCTTGGTGGGTGTGGAAAGGGAAGGGTACTGTAAAATCTCCAGTCAGAGGTGGTATTTGCTGGTTCTCCAAATGACTCAAAATTTCCGCTACCAGTTCTCCAGAACTGGTCAGAACCTGCTGAATACCACCTCTGCCCTGTACCTAACTTTAGCTTTCCCCGTAGTTAGTTTCCAAACTCCAGAAGCATAACTGTTTGTGCAGGCAAATGGGTGAATGTTAGAAATTGTTAGAAAACACCAAAACTTTGTAGAAGATAGTGTTGCTGGGCTTATTATTGTTGGTCTTCAGAATATACCCTTGACTAGCTAATTTTAGATTTTTAAGCTACTGTTTGCTTTATGTATTTATTAATAACATTTTTATAGCTGTCCGTCTCACAAAATAGCAATTCTGGGCAGCATACAACAGTTCTATGGTTATTTAAACAGTACCATAATTATATTTGTTGTTCTTATTATTAGTTGATTTTTGTGGTTATTGTTGGTGTGTGCTTTGCTTATATTAAATTGTCATTTTCCCAAACTCTTTTTTAAAACAAATGATAGTGTATGTTTCAAGCTAAATGTGTAGGTGAGCTCCTGAAGTTTGTGAAAAATATGAGAAGACTTTTGCAGATATACAATTTTCTCCCTGTCTCCCTATGATGTTTAATTGTAAGTAAGCTAAACTCTTCTTATTAGGTATATGTAAAAACAGCAATTTTAAGCATATGCAAAGGAAAATGTTTTAAAATAGCACTGAGAAAAATGAACTTCAGAAAGTCAAGGAATGAATAATGGATATGAAAGGTCAAGAAAAGAAAAAAAACGCCACCACCTCTCCAGTTCATTTTGTGTTCAAAATGTAGTGAGATGAAAAGTCACAACCCCCTGTAGTATAGGCAATCAGTGGGAACTTTGAAGATTGAATATGTTAAATACATGTTTTATTGAAAATTTAGGATTGTAGGGACTTTTTTCTTCTCCCATTTATTTTATGTCATCATTGCTATGTTTTTTAATTAAAGAGACATCGGGTAAAACAAAGGGTGGGGGATTATGTTTATATATCAACAACAGTTGGTCTCAGGATATAACTATAATATATAAGTTTTGTGATGAAAACTTAGAGTCTTTACACATCAACTGCAAGCCATTTTACTCCCCACGTGAGTTCTCCTCATTTCTCCTAATAGCTGTATATGTTCCTCCACAAGCCTGTATAAACAAGGCATTACGAACTCTTGCTGATCAAATTATGGAGGCTGAAGCCAAACACCCAGGTTCCTTTCCCATCATTTTAGGAGATTTCAATCAAGCAAATTTAAGGAAAGAGCTCCCAAAATATTTCCAGCATGTAAATTGTCCCACCAGAGGCAAAAATACTTTAGACCACTGCTACACAACAGTAAAAGATGCTTATAGGTCTTTACCATGAGCATCTGTGGGACACTCTGACCACTGCATGATTCACCTTGTTCCTGCATACAGACAAAGACTTAAAACCATTAAACCAACAATTAAGTCAGTGAGGACTTGGTCGGATGAGGCAAAGCTGAAACTCCAGGCCTGCCTTGATTGCACTGATTGGAATGTTTTTGAAGATGCCTCTGCAGACCTAGATGAGCTCCCAGATACTATAACATCATATGTTAGCTTCTGCGAAGACTTATGTGTACCAACAAGGAACCTGAAAATATATAGCAACAATAAACCTTGGTTCACAGCTAAACTTAAGCAGCTATGTCATTCCAAAGAGGAAGCCTACAGAAAAGGTGACAGAATGCTATACTACCAGGCCAGAAACATATTAACAAGAGAGATCAGAGCAGCAAAAAGAAGCTACTCTGAAAAGTTAACCAATTCTCAACAAATGAATCAGCAAACATGTGGAAAACTCTTAAAAACATCACTTGCTTCAGCAAACCTCCTTCCCAAGCAGAAAGAAATCAACAACTAGCAGATGACCTGAATGTGTTCTACTGCAGGTTTGAAAAGAAACTACAGCCATCTATCTCCACAACACACATCTCAAATACACCAACAATAGACAAGCATCCTACAACTGACCCCAATCCATTGGGCTCACAACCTCTGGTAGTCACAGAAAAAGAAGTGCAAGATCTATTACACAGACAAAAGCCAGGAAAAGCACCAAGGCCAAACAAGATAACTCCTTCTTGCTTAAAAGTCTGTGTTGAGCAATTGGCCCCCATCTTCACCCGAATCTTCAATAGATCACTAGAGATGGGCTATGTTCCTTCCTGCTTCAAACGTTCTACCATCATCCCAGTGCCAAAGAAGCCCTCCAACAAGGAACTGAATGACTACATACCAGTTGCTGTAACATCTGTAGTTATGAAAATCTTTGAAAGGCTTGTGCTGTTCCACCTGAAAACCATCACGGATCCGCTGTTAGATCCCATGCAGTTTGCATACCGAGCAAATAGATCGACAGATGATGCTGTTAACATGGCTCTGCCTCAAATCTCCAAATACCTATGCAAGGGTCCTCTTTGTAGACTTCAGTTCAGCATTCAATACCATCATTCCAGACACTCTTCTAAGTAAACTAAACCAACTAGCAGTACCTGAACACACTTGTAAGTGGATCATAAGCTTCCTAACAGACAGGAAGCAGCAGGTGAAGCTAGGCGAAATCACATCCGATATCTGTACAATCAGCACAGGGCCCCCCCAAGGCTGTGTGCTATCTCCATTTCTCTTATCCCTATATACCAATGACTGCATCTCAAATGATCCATCTGTTAAAATACTGAAGTTTGCTGATGACACAACAGTCATTGGTCTTATTCGAGACAACAATGAATCTGCATACAGACAGGAGGTTGTACAACTTGCCTCATGGTGTAACTGGAACAATTTGGAACTGAACACACTCAAAACCGTAGAAATGGTGGTAGACTTTAGAAGAAATCCTCCCATACTACCACCTCTTACAATACTAGACAACACAGTATCAACCGTAGAGACCTTCAAATTTCTAGGTTCTACTATATCACATGACCTAAAATGGATACCTAACATCAAAAACGTCATCAAAAAAGCACAGTAAAGAATGTTCTTTCTGTGCCAACTCAGAAAGCTCAAAGTGCCCAAGGAGCTGCTGATCCAGTTCTACAGAGGAATTATTGAGTCTATCATCTGCACCTCTATAACTGTCTGGTTTAGTTCTGCAACCTAACAGGACAGACACAGACTTTAGAGGATAATTAGGACTACAGAAAAAACAATTACCACCCACCTGCCTTCAATCGAGGACCTGCACGAGTCAAAAAGAGGGCTGTGAAAATATTTACAGACCCCTCACATCCTGGATATAAACTGTTTCAACTCCTTCCCTCAAAACAACGCTATAGAGCACTGCTCACCAGAACAACTAGACACAAGAACAGTTTTTTCCCGAAAGCCATCACTCTTGTAAACAAATAATTCCCTCAACACTGTTCAACTATTTACAAAGTGTACACTACTACTACTGTTAATCTTCTCATCACTCCTTATCACCCATCCCCTCCCACTTGTGACTGTAACTTTATTGCTTGTATCCTCTGTTTCCTAGTAAGATTTGATATTGATTGTACCCTATGACTATCATTAAGTGTTGTACATTATGATTCTTGATTCTTAACGAATGTTCCTTCTTTATGTATACTTATGTATTTACACCAAAACAAATTCCTTGTGTGTCCAATCATACTTGGCCAATAAAGCATTCTATTTATTCTTCATTGTTGTCTATCATATTTTCCCTCTTGTTTTAAACATTTTTATTTGTAATCTCCCAAAGTTGTTGAGAGTTGGGCAGAATGCAAAGTAAATAAATAAATACCTGAGATTATATCACAAAATAAATAAAAACATCACAGATTTTAGATATTTAGACTTGAGTTAACACTGGACTGTAAAATGTTCTAAAATATATTTGCAAATAATGAATTCAATTTATACATTATGTCTAAAGAGATTCTTGCCTATGGATGTGTTATTACATCTTAATGAAAAGTCTGTGTGTTCATGTGTGCACTGTCTATAGTTCTTTGGAATGAAGTACTTTACAATAATCTATTTGTGTCAAAAAGCCTTTCCAACTCATTAGATCATCTTCCCAGATAACTGAATAAAAGATACAAGTCTAGACACTTTGAACTTCTTTATTTCCCATCCTTATCCTGTTAATTCTTCATTTACATTTGTGATATTGACTCAGAATGATTAATCTGTGTTATTTGCCTTCCATTCTGAATAGACCTATTGGTTGGTGGCAGGTGACTTTTAAACATGTAGAATAATCATGCAATTTATACCACAGGGGTGCAAAAATGGTTCTGATTTGTCAATAACATTTTTATGGCTCCTCTAGTGAATAGGGCAATGAAAAGACCAAAGCCTAGCATGGATCTCAAGCTAATGTTCTGCGGCCCTCCTTCCTATTTTAACCTCATTTCCTTTTTGATTTGGGCCCTGCCATGACCTGAATGCTCTACCAATCCTAGGCCAGATGAACGTTATTTTTGTTTTTGAAGAACTGGTAACTCCATCTCAGGAAAGAGAAAACTATGGTGGTTAGATTTTTGGTGCACAATTCACAATTTATTTTAGCATTTTGAGATAAGAGCAGAATGAATAAATAAATATTTTTTTTCCGTTATGTTCTCACTTCAAATTTTGACATGAAGTGAATGTCACTAAATTGATTCAAAAATAAATCTGGAATAACATTTTATGGAAATAAATAGAATCAGCATTCAAATTACTGCAGCTCCTCTTTATCCTCCTCCTCTGTATGCACCATATGAAATAACATTTCTCACTTCCAACAAGTAAATCTCGTTTTCTTTTGTTCCACTCTGGCTGTAAAAGAACTTGTAAAAATGTGCTCAGCTGGTATGCATGGGAGACGAAGGGGATCTTTTTGTTCCTGTCAATACAGTTCAGCCAAGAGGAAAGTATCATGAGCAATCTTCCCCCCCAAAAAACTGGGCAGCCTTTATTGTATCTATAAAATTATCTTTCTGCAGACTGATTTGTTGCAAAGTTCTATTTATTTATTTATTTATTTATTTATTTATTTATTTATTTATTTATTTATTTATTTATTTATTTATTTATTTATTTAATCTTTGAGCCCATCTATGGCCATTGGAAGCTGATCCCTAATCATCTGGACCGATTTGTCTATCCAGAACCATGCAAGCGTGCAAAATCTATAGTAGAAATTTTTAACTTCAACTGATATGTGTGGAAATGAGGAAAACGATTTGTTAGAAGGATTGGGTGGCTGCGTTTTGAATCCTGACTGACAGGTGTCCAGATAATCTCTTTTTTCTAGAACTTTCTGAAATGAACTGCCATTATTTTCTCAATGACATACTCCCAAAAGAGAAGATTAGATATAGTGGATAATTTAACAAAATCTGCTGGATCCAAGATGGACTGTTTCTGGATTCGCACATTCTCTTTAAAATGGCAACATTACTCCTTTTTACAACAATAATTCTACAACCCAGCAACTCATGTCCCACCTGATTGCAAAAAGAAGCCAAAGGTAACTTAATTTATGCCTTAAAGATTCTTTTCTCAAATCAATATATTCAGAAGAATCCAAAATAACATCACAAGATCTAGTTTTACATTAAATTCTCTTCAACTGACATCTAGTCCAGAGTAAGTAAAATATTTTTGTTTCTGTCAAAAAAACCCACAAAGACATCTGGCCTGCAAGGGTTTTGTCCTGTCCATTCTACCCCCTCCAAACACTCTTGGTAAGAGCAGCTGGGCATAAATCTGAAGACACAATAAAGTGTGGAAAAGAATATGATAAAATCCAAACCATCCTTTCCATAACATTTGAAACAGGAGATGTTGCACATATTTTGAATTAATAATGGGATGCAGTGATGGAGTGGATGATCACCAATAAACTGAGGTTGAATCTTAACGATGGCAACATTTTAGATTAGGTTTGGGAATCAAGGAAGTTTATCTTTCTAAACTGGATTGCATTACTTTGAGAAGAGATATATGTTTTGATGGTAATCTCATAGTCATAATTCTCTTCAAAAACCTAATTAGTGTCCATAGCTAAGCATGTCTATTGCAGACTAGGTTGGTATATCACTTCTTGAAAATACTGCTTCATTCAGTTGTACATGTAACTTTATTTTTAGGTTCTGAAATGTTCTCTGTATGGGCCTTGATGTCAATCTAGTCAGATGAAAACTGCCTGCCCAGTAGATGCTGAGATGATGTGGCATGTTTTTTGCATCAATCTGAGCATGGAGCAGGATGAATCCTGAGGAAATGGATGGATATTCTGTGCTATTAGAATAGCCATCTGTGGATTTGATTGTTGTCTCATTTGTCTAGGGAAAGCTGCCAGAGAGGGGACAGGAGACTGGGTTCAGCAGGGAAGATATTTTTTGAGGAAGGAACATTTAGCTTTATCCATTGAAAGAGGTGGTGGTAGATCCTTTCTTTCAGAAGCCACTGCTCAGTTCTGCAGTTTTAGAAAACAACCATCCAATCTCCATTTTTCCTTTTGGGAAAGGTTGTTGAGAAGTTGATTGTCTCACACATACAGAGAATCATGGAAGAAAAGCATTATCTGGACATTTATCAGTCAGGTTTCAGGAATTCATAGAAACTACACCGACTACCTTTGTAGATGACATGTAGCACGGTTGAAATAGAGGAATGTAGTATGGCGTCTTAGCAGTTTTCAGTGTAATTGATACTATTCTGGACTGTCTCTGAGACCAGAAATGAAAATAATTGTTTATGGTTGTTCTATTTCTTCCTGAGGGCCCAATTTCAATCAGTAGTAGTGGTGTGGAGGGAACAATTGAGTCTCCTGGAATTCCAGTGTGGAGAGATTTGCCATTTCTCTATTCTTTTTTAATATCTACATGTAACTGCTGTGAGAAACTCTCAGTTAGCCTAGGGTGAGGTATTATCAATACATAAATGGTACCTAGTTATAGCTCTCTATCTCTGGGAAAACAGGTCACATGCCAACATATATAAAAATTAGATGAACACCTGCAGCTTCAAACCATTTGAGGGGCTTTGGATCTCATCACAGTACCTTGAATTTGGGCCAGAAGTTTATTAGCAACATACGCAATTTCTTAAAAACTGGTGAAAGATGGTTTCTAATGGTTTGTTCTGCTACTACATTTTATACTAGTTATAGATAATTGAATAATTGAAACCTGGGAGACGCAACTTCTCAACTGGAAAGAGATTCTATACTCAACTGATTTTATTGTCATCAAAAAAATAAAATAATTATTGTCCAGTCCTATTTTCATGCTTTGCTTAACCGATCTTGTTCCTCTTTAGCGCTACATTTCAAAACATACCCTGGCTAGCAAGGGTCTTGCATAGCATTCCAATATATATATAAGTCTTTCATTGCAGTTTATAGAATAGTATGCTTGACAAATTCATTCCGTTTATACATCTTTCAGTCAATTATCTTTGATTCCTTAGTCCAGCTTTATGTTATTAAAAAAGCATGAGTCTTTCCCATCCTTATGTTCAAGAAAGCTGAAAACCTTTGTAGTTGGGAGAACAGGAAGCTTATAGACTATACAGCATCACAGAACATTCCAGTAACTACCATACATGAGACAAAATTTCACATGAACAAGTGACTAACAATGATAGCAGTTTCTATTTTCTTCCCACTGCCTATTTCACTGAAATGCATTTATATCTTCCTGCTGTCTCTGAAACTGTCTGGAAATAAGGTAAGCAAAAAGGGAAAATGACCTGGATTCTAAAATACTTGAGCCTAGATGCAGCCTGACTGCTATTCCTCATATTTACATTCATTTGCAACTTAAACAATATCAGGTTAGAGATGATATAAAGTTACAAAGACAGCTACCTTCCCCTTGCTCACATCCCTTTCTATTGAGTTTGTATTGGGGGTTTGAGCTGACTCATAATTGAATCACGATGGAATTTTATTATTTATGAAGCTTCCTGAAAAGGTGATTCATTCCAATAAAATATTTTTAAACTGAATCATGGTTGGAGTTCACTTGTAACTACTTGAAATGTAACTCCAGGTTGAATAAAGTTGACTTATTTAGATTCCTCTTTTATATCCCATTGCAACGTTTTGTGATGGAGAACTATTTTTGTAAGCATGAGTGGATGGCCATGTTTGGGCTGGAGATCATCTGTGCAACATGAATCTTTGCTCAAGACATTCATTGGGCACCCACAAATATGTCTCTTAATTCTCAGGTCATTCACGTAAAGAATTATGTATTGAGGTTAGAAAACAGAGCTAGTTGGACCTGTCTTGGTCTGCTGTTGTTTTTATTATCTTAGGTGTTGGCTGAAATTCATTTAGCTGCTTGCCTAAAGATCCTCAGCAGTCTGAGAACTTCTACAAATAATATGCAGTGACAACTACTGACAGAAATAATAACTGGGGCTTTAGAGCAGTAAAATACCTGCCTTTCTGACAAGTGTTGAGAAGTGACAGAAGATGGCAGAGCTGTGCCACCAGATCCAGTGGGGCAGGGTTGCTGCCATAGAGCCATGGTGAGTTAATAGAAGGTCTCTTCAAGGATGAAAAATAATAATTAAACACTGCTTGTCAATTAATGCCAGCCTAAAAAAGGCCCTACACTTAGATTAAGTGAGGAGCATGGGTTGCTTGAAAACAGCAAGAAAAGAGGAAGAAGAGTGGCATGGAATAACAGACGAGAGACACTGAAAACAGAGTAATTAAACACACATGCATTTTCTCAGAGTTGGGGCACTTGTATTTCTAATTAGAATTTCAGTGTAGGAGCCTAATTTAACCTTAGGGAGTCTTTGTATTCATGTCACTGTTGTGCACAGCAATCAGACTGATGCTTGTATCTGATAAGCACATTTAGATTGTACTTTGCTTATGGTAAAAGTCTGTTTTCTGTTTTCAGAACTATAGGAATAGTCCAACAGTCTGTAATCTAGCAGAAATTGCCATCCTGAAACTGTAATATAACAAGTAATTTTACAAAATGCAGTGTTCCCATGGAAGATAATTTCCAAGAGAAAGTACAGTGTTTGTGCAGGATTTAACCTGTCCTATCATACTTTTTGAGATACCGTATTTTGGCATATTTACAATATGCAAATTTACTTACAAAAGACTGCTTTGCTCTAACTCTTTAAGTAAGAGGTAGGCATCTAAGATTATTTTATTTTATTTATTTATTTTTGTCAATTGCTTACAAGATAATAGTTATAAGTAAAAACATAGTTATGAATACATGGATACATATAACAAAAATAAAAAAAATAAAAGAAACAATAGGACAGGGACAGTAGGCACGTTGGAGCGCTTATGTATGCCCCCTATAGACCTCTTAGGAAAGGGGTGAGGTCAATAGTAGATATCTAAGGTTGAAGTTTTTGGGGTTTGGGGAAGAAATCACAGAGTCAGGTAGAGTATTCCAGACATTGATCATTCTGTTGCTGAAGTCGTATTTCCTGCAATCAAGTTTGGTGCGATTAACTTTGAGTTTGTATCTATTGTTTGCTCTTGTGGTTGAAGCTGAAGTATTCATTGACAGGTAGGACATTGCAATGTATGATTTTATATACTATACTTAGATTGGACTGAAGATGGCATAGTTCTAGGTTTTCTAGGTCTAGAATTTCGAGTCTGGTGGCACAAGGTATTCTGCAACAAGTAGAGGAGTGTAGAACTCTTCTTGTTAAATATTTCTGGACTTTCTCAATGGTGGAACTGTGGGTTCCAGACTGATGAGCTGTTTTCGAGTATTGGTCTAGCAAATGTTTTGTATGATCTAGTTATTAGTGTAATATTACCAGAGAAAAAGCTATGTAAGATTAGGTTAACAACTCTGGATATGTAGTTACAGTGGGCTCTAGTACTTAGATCATTAGAGATGAGTACTCCAAGATCCTTGACAGAGTTTGGATCATCAACAAAGTCTTGACTATTCAGCCTGTATTTTATTTTCTTTTTTTTTTTTTGCCAATATGTAAGACAGAGCATTTATTTGTTGAGATTTGAAGTTTCCATTTGTTTGACCATTCTGATACATAGTCAAGGTCTTTTTGAATGGTAGCAGTATTGTCTATGGTGTTGAATAGCTTTACATTAGCAGTGAAGAGAACGCAGTTGCTCTTTAATATGATCACAGAGGTCATTTATGGAGAGTATGAAAAGAGTTGGTCCTAGAACACTGCCTTGGGGGATACCATTGTTGACAGGTACAGAATTTGATAGGACGCTCCCAATTTTGACCATTTGTTGTCTGTTTGACAGGAATGCTTCTATCCAGTTATGCAGATGTCCAGAGATACAGTAAGATTTTAGTTTTAGGTGTAGTTTGTCATGTACCACTGAATCAAAGGCTTTACAGAAGTCTATGTAGATTGCATCTATTGCTTTGCCCTGATCGAGTTGTGTAGTCCATATGTTTTTGCAGTGTAAGAGTTGCAGATTACATGATAATATTTTCCTGAAACCAAATTGTTTATTAGAGAGTAGATTGTTTTTTTCTAAGTGAAAGTTGATGGATTGGTTAATAATTGATTCCATGACTTTACAGGTGATGCAGCATTATGATGATGATGAAGATGATGATGATGCTTGGAAGAAGATAAAAAAGTGTTGAGAACAACAACTTGAGAAAAATATTATTTTGATACTGCTACAGAGGTGAGAGAGTAATAGATTGGTGATATCAATATATAGAGAGATTGACTATCTTAGAACCAATCATAAGTATTACCATAATTATAACAAGTTCATAAATACTACAGTTAACTCTGTAACCTGATTAATGTCTATTGTGAAATAAATCTCATTTAATTTAATGGAATAATGTCAGTTAAATGGATGTAAGATTACAGCCTAAAATAGCATATTTAGCATATTGAACAATCTCTCAATTTTCTTGTTTCCTACCCAAACTGGGTTTAACATATCTTTCCTCAAGAAACTAGACTGTCACCGTTGCAAGTCAGGTAACTTGTTTACTTCACTTGAAAGGATTAGGTTTTATAGCTAGGGTTTCTTTAAAAACAGTGTAAAAAGCATCACATTTAGATGTTATCATTGATAATTTTGGACAATATTACATCCTGGATTAAACTTCTCAGCAAGCCCACTAGCAGAGTGGATTCATCACCAGTGTCATGCAAGCTGTAATTCTTGCAGTAGTGACTTTATTCCTTAGTCACTACCTTTGCCTTCTCTTTAATTATAGCTGACATGTACAAAAATCACAAGAAAAAAAAAGATTTCATACTTTCAATGTCCATTGTCCTAGGAATGCACTCTTAGTATTCCAGGTAGGTTTAAATAAATAATTGTTTATAAAATAAATCTAAAAGAATAACATTTGGGTTCCATTCAATTTATATCAAAAAGTTACACTTCCTACATTCTACTCCTGATATTTACACATCATACCAATCATAATATATTGCACTTTTTAATTCTTAGTATAAGGTATTACTTTTGGATCCTTTGCATAATGTATAATTCTCAGCAGTGAGACTAGGGAAACAAATTGTGGGTGCTCCATCACTGGAGGTTTTTAAAAAGAGCTTGGACAGCAATTTGTCTGGAATGGTATATAGGTGTCAAACTTGCAGCATCACATTGCTGTCATGTTGCTTTTCTGATGTTGTACTTTTTTTTTGCATGTACCAACAAATATATGGAGCTTTTCAGTCATCCAGGTCATGGTTGTCTCATGCTTTTTCAAGAGGCAACTGGACTTTCTTGTTTTTCTCTGAGGCTTTTCACTTCTCATCCAAGAAATTTCTTGTATGAGAAGCAAAGAAAAATAAGAAAGCCCAGTTGCCTCTTGAAAAGCCACTTTTGGGACAGGTATCAACAAGATTCTTTGATCCTAAACAAAAATATTCACATGTCTACATGTGCCCCGTTTCTATACTTAGTCACATTCTAACTGAGAAGACATTGATTGATATATTCAGTTGACATATTACAAGGCTTTTTCATTGAAAGTTTGGGTAGAAATCTGTATCATCATCAATCATCACCACCACCATCATCATCAAATTGCTCCTGCCACCACCCATATTTCTTTTCCAAAGACAAATACATTTGGTAAAGTAGCCACATGTGTCTCAACAAATGATGACCAAAAAAAGGACAGATTTTCATATCCTAATTTATATACAGTACATAGGATAAAATAAAATACCATTTAACATACCTTATGCATTGTATTTCCTTTCTTCAAGTTCCCGCAATCTTCCACAACATGGTAACTTTTTCCAATCCATCATCTACTAGTATCTAAATGCCTGCAAATGATTGTCTTGAGAGAACAATCAGCCTTTATTTAGTTCAGAACTTTTTGTTTGGTTTCTCTTGTGGTCCCTGGTTCTTTTGTTAATGATCACTTAATCAGATGCTTAAAATCCTTTAAAAGAGGATTGATCTTTATAAGTTAGGAAAAATTGTCACCCTAACCATTGGTCAGTCAGGCTGAACAAAGATCAAAGCAAACATTTCAAGCCAGGCAATGTCCTAGGATGTCCCCAATGTTCTGTAAACTCATAAGGTGAATTTAGCACATTTATTGGTAACTGTGAACACATTGTTCGTTCAATTACATATTTTTCCAAATAGACTCGTTAGGGATAAAAACCGATCATTTTTGCAAATATATCTTGTATTTTCTCACATTTTCTTAGTGTGTCTTCACATTTTATTAACAATATTTTATAATTTAGACTATGGTGTGCATATTGAAGCATTGAAATAGAAACATTACTTTGAGTAATGACAGTGATACTCAATGTACTGACACCTTTTCTGACTAATTTGAATACATTTGTGCCTGGGCCCATTACCAGATATGTTGGAAGAGACTGTGTAGCACAGTATACACACATGTAACATGCACATCTGTGTTATTCAAATAAAATATTGTTCCCGCAATCTGAACATATGGTGAATAAAATATATTATATTCTTCTAGTTTGTTTGGATAATTAAGATATAGAGCAACAACGCCCAACATTGAGGTTTGTTTAGACCTCCAGCCTTACTTGGATTTGGGGTAACATTTTAGAATATAATATGAACTTCCCAGAATGGGTGGGCAGAACAAAATGAAATGAATTGAATAATAGATACTATCCTTGCTCCCCATGCATTTAATATTTCCTTTTAAACAGTAATTAAAAATTACAATTGAGCAACAATTTGTGAAAGGATTCAGAGACTTTGAGAACAATTTAAGGCTCTAAGGCTGTAGAAGGTTGCATAGTCCAGTTGTAGAACAATATATTAGGAATGTTTGGTTGCATTGTTTTGCACTGCAGTCTTAAATTACTGAAAAATCTTGAGCAGTAAGAAAGAGCTGGGACAAAAAAGATAACTGCTATTGCATTAGTTGTTAAAAGGAAATGTGCAATATCTTGACTTGGATACTAAAATCTTATACTGCATTATCAAAATACATGATTGGAAAATGTTATGGGGGATTTGGATTAATATATCTAATGGTTCTGATGCATAATTAATGTGGATGTTATGTCACAATTAAGATGCATTGATGGATAATATTATTATATTATTATGATATATATTATTTTGCTTATAAATTAAAGATTATGCAAAACCTGTATTATGTTCATAATAGGATTATATTATGAACAAATTGTCAAACACAATGATCATATAATAACCCTTTGCTTATGTTATTTTGAAAAAACAGTATAATTAAACTGAGATATAATAAGAAATAGCAGTACACATATTGCTGGACAATGTGAAGATTTTCAAAGTTTGCACTAGCTCAAATCTGCTGCAAACTGTATATTTTCTAAAAGCTCAATACTATAAAATGCTCAGATCCCTCTTGATACCAAATAGAAAGAGAATGAAGATACATTAACTAAGTTTATTAATATCTGATTGAGTTTCCATAAGTTTATAAACATCCTTGTAAAACATTGCAGGAAAACTTATTTCTCATGGGTCATTGGTCATTGGGCAGGCTAGAACTACAGTGGCCCCTGAGTAATAAAGTCACTGGCATTTGAAGATATACCATTTTTTTTTGCACTATAAGATGCACCTGACCATAAGACACACCTAGGTTTAGAGGAGAAAAAAAAATCAGGCGGAGCCTGAGAGGACCACAGATAGGTGTCCTCTCATATGCCAGCTCTGCCTATTGACTTCCGCACTACAGAAAAGAGACAGAAGAGGCAGGCAATGACAAAGACAGAAGAGGCAGGGTTCAGCTCTGTTAAAGGACCCCGCCACCGCAGCCCGGCTGCTTTTCACCATAGGACCGACACCGACGCACAGACATTTCCACCCACTTTTTTGGGGGGGCGGGAAGTGTGTTTTATGAAGCGAAAAATATGGTAACCATAAGCCTGATTACATCACCATATCACTATTTAAGAATTTTAGGAATATCAAAATGTGCCCTGGACCTTTCCTTTTCACTACCGGATGAAGGGATCCTGAGAATCTGGTCTGCAGAGGATACAGACTGAGATATGGCAGTGCTGCAGCCATTGGGACACTGGGTGATTGATTTAACATATTTAACAGATAATCAGAGTTGGAAGGGACCTTTTAGGTCATCTAGTCCAACCCCCTGCCCAAGCGGGAGACCCTACACCATTTCTGACAAATGGCACTCCAGTCACTTCTTGAAAGTCTCAAGTGATGGCGCTCCCACAACTTCTGAGAACAAGCTGTTCCATTGGTTGATTGTTCTCACTGTCAGAAAGTTTCTCCTTATTTCCAGGTTAAATCTCTCCTGGTTCAGTTTCCATTCATTATTCCTTGTCTGGCCTACAGGCAGTTTAGAAAATAGCTTCACCCCTTCCTCTCTGTGGCAGCCCCTCAAATATTGGAAAACTGCTATCATGTCTCCCTGGGTCCTTCTTTTTACTAGACTAGTCAGGCCCAGTTCCTGCAATCGCTCGTTGTATGTTTTAGCCTCTAGTCCCCTAATCACTCTGGTTGGTCTTCTCTGTACTTTTTCTAGAGTCTCAACATATTTTTTGTAATATGGTGAACAGAACTGGATGCAATGCTCAAGGTGTGGTCTTACTGAGGCTTTATAGAGTGGTATTAGTACCTCCCTTGATCTTGATTGTATCCCTATGTTAATACAATTTAGGATTGCATTAGCTTTTTTGGTTGCTGCTGCTGCACACTGCTAGCTCATATTTAGCAGGTCCAAGATCCCTCTCACAGTTACTGCTATTGAGTCTGCATTCACCCAGTCTATATGTGTACTTTTGGTTTTTCTTGCCTAAGTGTAGGACTTTAATTTTCTCTACATTGAATTTCATTTTGTTAGATATGGCCCAGTGTTCTAATCTATCAAGATCCATCTGGATCTTGAGCCTATCTTCTTAGGTGTTATTCCTGCCAGCTTAGTATCATCTGCAAATTTGGTAAATTCCCCTTCTATTCCCTCATCTACGTCGTTAATGAATATATTGAAGAGTACTGGGCCTAAGACGGAATCTTGTGGCATCCCATTGCTTCCTTCCTTCCTTCCATGTAGACTTAGCCCCATTAAGGACTACTCATTGAGTACGGTTTGTCAACCAGTTGTGAATCTATCTAGTGGTGGTGCTATCTATTCCACTTTTTTCTAGTTTACCAAGAAATAGGTTGTGGTCTACTTTGTTGAATGCCTTGCTGAAATCTAAGTATATTATGTCCACAGTATTTCACTGGTCTACTAATTTAGTCACTATATTGAAGAATGAAATAAGATCTGTTTTTAACAAACCCGTGCTGACTGCTAGTTATTACTTTACTTGTTTCTAGATGTTAGCAGATCTGTTTTTTATTATCTTTTCCAGTATCTTCCTGGGTATTGATGTTAGGCTAATTGGTCTATAGTTTCCTGGGTCTGTTTTTTTTTTCCTTTTTTGAAGATGAGAACCACATCAGTTCTTTTCCAATCCTCTGGTAGTTCCATGATTTTTGAAAGATATGGTGCAGTGGTTCTGAGACGACCTCTGCCAGCTCCTTTAAAACTCTGGGATGTAATCCATCAGGCCGCAGTGATTTGTGTTCATCAAGATCAGACAGGTGTTCTCTTACTATTTTTTTTTGCTTATTTTAACATTTATTTCTGTCTTTTACAGTTATGCTTTTGGTGAGTTGAGCTATACTTTCTTTTTGCGTGAAGACTGATGCAAAGAATCAGTTAAGCAGTTCTGCTTTCTTTCTGTTGCCTGTTACTTCATTGCTGTCTTCTCTCTTTAGTGGACCAACTGTTTCCTTGATTTTTTTCTTGTTATTTATATGTTGGAAGAAACTTTCTTTTATTAGCTTTGACTTTTGTTGCAAGTCTTTGTTTGTTCTGAGCCTTTGCTTTCCTGACTTTGTCTTTGCAGATTCTGGCTATCTGCTGATATTCTGCCTTAGTTGTATGTTCCTCTTTCCATTTTTTGTACTTGTCCATTGACTGGGAGGAGGCAGCCATGCAATTTAACTTTGGTGTTTATAAAGAATAAATACCCTTTAAAATCCAGTGTAAAGCTCAAAAAGCAAAGAAATGAGCAGTATGTAGGACAAGGTAGAGAATTATGTCTTTCTAAAAGTCAATAGTCCCATAAGGTTAACTGTATGATATTGCAGTTACATTGTTCTAGATACAGAAACAGTTGGATGCATTTCATGCATTCTAATCCCCTTGAGTGTGATTACCATCTGATCACTACCTTCTAGAAGCCTTTATACAGGATGTCTTTTTTCCTGTTCAATTAACACGTATACTCTTATGAAAATTAGCTATCAAGATGAATTACCGAATAGTGATATTTAACACGACAGATTTGCAATTGTGAAAAATCTCTCTATCCAAGAGCTGTAATTTGCACTATGGACAGTGATGATTACTTTAGCAAAATGATCCCACTCACTAACCTTGATGAGGGTTAGTAATTGCATATGAATATTATAGCAATTCTGGCAAATGAATACAGCAAAAGTCTTGTCTATAAAGTCTCCAGATTTAAAACTAGGCCTGCTAGAGTGGGAAGATTTATTCTATAATTCACTGGTTATGCTAGAAAAGTTTCAAACAGAATTATGTAATGACAAGCAATGTATTTGTAGATGGAAATGAAATTTTGAGGGGAGTGATAGTAGCCTACAAAGGCTTGGCAGGAATGTTTGAATATTGTTGGAGAAGGCAGAAACAGTATTTTTTTCTCCTATTTTTTTTTAAATAAACTATTTACAGCTTATTCTCTCCATGACAATTCAGGGAAGAAAAACATGCAGCCATTGTTCATTGGTTTGTCATCGAGGTTTGACAGCATGATCATCAGGCACAGTAATGGATAAAATTATATTGAATAAAATGTTTAGCTGATATAACAATCAGATAAATAACTTGAAAAAGTATGTTAAGTAAGTAAAAGACCACTGATTCTTTAGGAAGGAAGAATCAAATAAATACAATCTTAATATATACAAATATAAAACAACATCAATTGAACAAAACACTAAACAAAAATAGAATGGTTAATCAAGCAGGTAATTTCAGCTTCTTCAACAAAAAACTGAAACCTTCTAAAAGCATTCTTAAATGTTTCCTAATTTCTTCATGCCATAGTATATTAATACTGTGAAACTGGCCTTGTAATTGATCTGAATAAAAATAGAATTCAGCTCTATTTATGATAAAATATTTTCGTTGTGCCTTTCTATTAGAAAACTCAAGGTGGCTCACAACACAATAAAAACAGTAAATGTATGAAAACAAATATTTAAACACACATTAGAAAGATCAGGGAATTGTTTTTCTTTTAAATATGAAAAAAGAAAGATGATAAATGCAACAATTTAGCAGGTGAAGTGCCTGCTTGGAACACAGGCTGTTAAATTCCATACATAAGATATTTCATGCATTTCAATAGAGCTATAAAACTATGGACCTGTAAAACACAAGATATTGGTGGAGAAAAAGGAGAATCCTTATGGTGGGCAGCTACATGCAAGGCATCTGATCAGAAATGTAATAAGATCAAAGTTATATTTTCAGGCAAGCAGACAGGTGATATGACCAGGAAATATTGCAAACAGAAAATAATTTCTGCAGAGAATCCCAAACCCTTGTTAAAAGGAACAGGTGAGCTCATGACACCTCAAAATTAAATCCAACCAGCCTCTACCCTTCTGAAACTAGTCAATTTCAATTGTGATGAGTAGAGGGGAAATAATATACAGTAAAAAATAAATAAAAATAAAAAATGGACCAACTATTTTTTCCTTGGCTTTATTAAAAACCTTGACAAAATTAAAAATCTGAGGGGAAAAACCCTGCTGGAGTAGAAATCTGTCCCGAAAAACAGACTGTGAGCTCTACCATACCATCAGCCTTCCCATTTGAAAATACTTTCTAAAGCGCTTTAAAACTAACCTGTGACTCCTCCCTTTTGCCTTCACCATCTGCAGACCAAAAATGCTTTCAGCATAGTGTTGCCCATATGTTCATGGTGGTCTCAAAGACCATTTTCACTGAGTGGTTGCCTGAGCTGATCAATTGTGAGTCTCTGCTTCAAATTTGCCAGTTCTCATGTAAATAGCATGGGAGCTTTAGTGCTTTATTATTTAATGAACCAAAGAACTAGCTCTCATAAATATACAGATAAAATCCATGTACTGCATGTACTATATTTATGGGACACTATTTATGTAACCCATGTGTTGGATTCCAAGAATGTTATCTTGCTAGCCTGGCAGGGAGAGGTTGTAAGGGAGGAATGGCTTTTGAAATTAGCAAACCATGTACAGAAAAGCCCACAAAACACTTTGTTTCTGCATGGCAAGAGAAACGTGTTTCCTAGAAAATGCTAACTGTTCCATAGCTTGAAAATTTTGCAATCAGCAAAATTGTATTTGAGGGCTTTTGCCCAAGCTGGGACAAATGAAATGCAAACCAAGGAGAATGCCTAAATGTGTGTATTGTGGGCTGTGGGAAACAACACTCTCAAACATTGGATGAACTCATTGGGACCACAGTTGTATCCATCTCTGAATGAAGGTGGAAGCGAAAGCTGATTTTTCTCAGACTGCAAAGAATCAGAGGTTTTAGAAGTTGGTAGGGCCTGTGCAATCAGCAGAGACATGGAGACTAGCAGATATAAAAAAATGTTATCATGTACCAGAGTTGTGCAAATATTACACTGATCTATACATATATATCTGAAGCTTATGTCTATCATTGTTCTGTCATACAGTTGAACACCATACCTGGCTAAAATATCAACTTTGCATATAAAACCAAGGCAAATCCAACCCAATCCAACCCAACCAAAGTTTCTACCTCCAAAGATGCTAATTCAGCTTTTCATGGGCAAGAGAGTTAAATGAGCCATTAGAAGGCCACTGTCAATAAAGTCTTCCGAGAATAGCAAACAACTCACAATGATTTTTCCTAACACTTTCCTTACTAATCAGTTTCTTTTCCTTGTGCCATTAACAATGATGATAATCCTAGCTTTAAACTAAAACAATAGTTATTGGTGCTTCTCTTCTCTACTGTCTTTCTTCCTGCCCAACATATAAAGGAGCTGTAAGATCCTTTCATAAAGCATAAAGGCAAATACTGATGTGGCAGGAACCAACAATTATCAAGTTAGATAGAAATGTTATGTAAACCTGGAACAGGTCAGTTTGACTTTCATAGTCAAAAGGCCAGGAGAAAAAGTCCTGGAATTTAAACCCTGGGATTAATATGACTGGCTTTCTCTTAGAGCAATTTCTAGGTCTTGTAGTAGATAGATGTGGGCTGTTGACTGTTGAACAACCATGACAAAGAGATTGTAAAATCAGTTGTGATTCACTAATTGCTGCATCATTGGCAACAGAATGTCCAGTCCCAGTTGTGCTTGTAAATCAAGGACTACCTGTATCTGCTATTTGAACCCACTTGAACCATGATGTAACCTTGCTTCTAATGCAAAAGGTAATGATGCACTTGGCAAAAGAGTCTCAAGGCATTTTGCTTTGTCTGATGGGTTTCGGGTCTCACTTTGATGAAAGTTGCTCAAAATGTATTTAAAGGTAAAGGTTTCCTTATCAGTCGTGTCTGACTCTAGGGCATGATGTTCATCTCCATTTCTTGGCTGAGCATTGTCTGAAGACAATTTCCATGATTGTATGGTGAGCGTGGTATACTTCCATTCACACCAATGTGAATGGAATGCTGTTACTGTCCCATCAAAGTGGTACCGATTTATCTACTCACATTTGTATGCTTTTGAACTGCTAGGTGGACAGGAGCTGGGGCAAGTAAGGAAGCTCACCCCATTGCATGGAGCTTGGGTCTCAAACCCAGGCTCTCAGCTCTCCAGTTGACAAATTCAGCATCTTTAACCACTGAACCATTGTGCCCCCAAACTGCATTTGGTCATCTACAATTAGTGTGTACCCATAAGCATTCCATTCTAAGTGACAGTAATATTAAAATGATTACATGTGCCTCAGGATGTTATCCTGCCAATGATTCAACTTGCATGATTTCATGACAAATCTCATGATGCAAGTATGCATTATTTGTGTGATGGCTTTGTGACAGATAGCCTCTGTCTTCCCTGTAGATAAATGTGAATGCAATTCTCTTTACCTCTTATCCTTTGTTTGGCTCTCCACTTGACAATACACGGCCATTTTGCAGTGAATGCCTTTAAGAAATTCTACAAGAAAACTTTGCAGATAAAGGAGGAGGGTGGGGGAAAAAAGGAGATTGATGGGATTTCAGAAACAATTCTTGATGCAGTTTTATAACTCTTTTAAACATATGCTGTAATATTTCATGGAAAGATTAATGTTGGTACTGCATATTCAAATATTCTGGGTATTGGTAGATTAATGTTGGTATTGCATATTCTGAGTTGTACCATTACTATTAATTTTGGGTGAATGCAGCAGTGAAATTCTGCCATAGAATTTAGCATAAAAAATCCAGCTGTGCATTAGTGTTTAATAATATCAATAAGTTTGCCCAGAAGCTGATTTGCATGTCCCATCCATGACTCCAACTCAAGAAGTGGCTTGTATTGCAATCAAGCAGTGGTTTCTTGAAATCAATAGTAGAAGACTCTAGCTCTTTTGTACTGTAGTAGTTAGCATTAATGACATCTTGATCAATGTTAATATAGATTCATTTTCATCAGAGCAGCCATTTTAAGGATACTGAAGTGGCCCTTTTCGTTATCTTGGGTCGCTTTTTCCTCCTTGAACATTTATGATTAAGCAGATTGAACAGAAAAAAAAAGCAAATCCCAAATCACTGAAAATGTTTCTCTGAGACATTGTCATCAGAAGACATAACCATAGTTAGGTCACTTTTAACAAGTTAGGTCATTTTCTGTAACAAATGTGCTTTTTTCGGGAAGGAATTTGATAAAGTAAACCACAGCCTACTTCTTGGTAAGAACTATCCAGGATAGAGAGTACTATCTTTTGATGGATTTACAATTGGCTGAACAACTGCACCCAGTGTGTGGTAGTTAGTGGAATTACAACTGCATCAGTGGTGCTATTCTACTGGTTTGACCTGGTTCTGGCATACCGGTAACACCAAAGATCAGCCAAGACCGAACCGGTTGTCTCTGAGCTGCTGTTGGGCCCACCCGCCCACCTGGGCTCCCTTACTGACCTTTATTCCCTGTTTTTGAAGCGCAGCTGCTTTGTGAGGCACAGCAGATTGCCGCGTGTCAGCTGTTGAAGCTACAGGGATTGCAGGAGGTGAGCAAGAAAGCCTTTGCACATGAGCAAAGTGTGGGTTTGGCACACATGCGTGCGCAAAGTGTTCGCACACACAAAGTGCGTCCACCAAGCCACGCCCACTGAACTGGTGGTAAACTTCTTGCAACCCACCACTGAACTACATTTTATTTATTTTTATTTATTTATATTTATATTTCTATACCGCTCCCTCTCCCAAAAAAGGGACTCGGGGCGGTGTACAGCCTAATAAAAGTACATAGAGTAAATATAATTTAAATAAATTTAAAACTGAATTAAATAGATAAACCGGCTGCATCCCGTCTAACTACAATTACACATTTAAAAATCCGGGATTAATAAAAATTTAAAATGGAAGATTAAAAACTAAAACCCAAGATTAGGTATAAAACCCCCAAAAACCCTTACTGGGCCAGGCCAGCCTGTTTAAAAAATAGGGTCTTAACCGCGCACCGGAAGGTCAGGATGTCCGTCATGGCTCGTATCTCCGGGGGGAGATCATTCCACAGGGAGGGGGCTCCCACAGAGAAGGCCCGCACCCTCGGGGCCGCCAGCCGACAACGATCAGGCGGCGGTACCCCAAGTAGGGCAACCCTGTGGGAGCGTACTGGGCGGCGGGAGGTAGACGATGGCAGTAGGTGGTCCCGTAGATACCCAGGTCCCGAGCCATGGAGCACTTTAAATACCATTAGTACCACCTTGAATCGAATCCGGAAGGCCACAGGAAGCCAGTGCAGCCTGCGGAGAAGCGGTGTAACGTGGGAGCTCCGAGGGGCACCCATGATCACCCGCGCGGCTGCATTCTGGACTAACTGTAGCCTCCGGAGACTCTTCAAGGGGAGCCCCATGTAGAGAGCATTGCAATAATCCAGGCGGGAGATAACAAGGGCGGAAGTGACTGTGCGAAGTGCGCCCAGATCCAGAAAGGGCCGCAACTGGTGAATCAGACGAATCTGATAAAAAGCCCCCCTGGCGACGGCTGCAATGTGTTCTTCTAAAGACAGCCGTACGTCCAGGAGGACACCCAAGTTGCGCGCCCTTTCCACGGGGGTCAGAACCTCTCCCCCCACGGCCAGCGAAGGAACCAGCTGGCTGTATCTGGGCGCAGGAAACCACAGCCACTCGGTTTTGGTCGGGTTGAGACGAAGCCTGTTACAACCCATCCAATTCCGCACGGCCTCCAGGCACCGGGACATCACTTCGACGGCTTCGCTGGGGTGGCCCGGGGTGGAGATGTACAGCTGAGTATCATCAGCATACTGATGGAACTCCACCCCGAAGCCACGGATGACCTCGCCCAGCGGCTTTACATAAATGTTGAACAGCAGGGGCGAGAGCACCGACCCCTGAGGGACCCCACATACTAGGGGCCTCGGGGCCGATCTCTGCCCCCCTGTCAACACAAATTGCGAACGGTCGGAGAGGAAGGAGGCGAACCACCGCAGCACGGTGCCTCCCACCCCCAACCCCTCCAACTGTCGCAATAGGATACTGTGGTCGACAGTATCAAAAGCCGCTGAGAGATCTAACAGGACCAGGACAGAGGAACAATCCCTGTCCCGGGCCCTCCAGAGGTCATCCACCAACGCGACCAACGCTGTCTCCGTGCTGTGCCTGGGCCTGAAGCCCGATTGGAGGGGGTCAAGATAACTCGTTTCCTCCAGGTACTGCGGGAGCTGATGTGCCACCACACTCTCAACAACCTTCGCAACGAAACGAAGGTTGGAGACAGGACGATAGTTAGATAACAATGCTGGGTCCAGGGACGGTTTCTTGAGGAGGGGCCGCACCACCGCCTCTTTCAAGGCGGCGGGTAACAGCCCCTCTCTCAAGGAAGCATTTATAATACCCTGGAACCAGCCTCGTGTCACCTCCCGAGTGGCCAAGACCAGCCAGGAGGGGCACGGGTCCAGTACATGGAGAGAAGCATGCAGTAGGGTACCTCAAGGTTCTGTCTTAGGCCCAGTGTTTTTCCATATCTTCATAAATGACTTAGATGAGGGGATTGAAGGGAAAGTCATCAAATTTGTGAATGATACTAACTCAAGATTCAGAAGGATCTTGAGAGACTTGAGTATTGGGCTATAGCCTGCATGGTAAGTGAGGAAAGTAGGATCCTGCACTTAAGTAGGTAAAACCAAATGCACAGGTACAGAATAGACAATAGTGACTCAACATTAATACCTGTGAGGGGAATATAGATGTCCTGTAGACTGCCACTTATTTATATGCCAGTAGTGCTGCAGTTTCCAAAAAAAGACAACAAAATTCTAGGCTGCATCAATAGAGGGGTAGCATCAAGATCATGAAAAGTGATTGTTCTGCTCTATAATGCACTAGCAAGGTCACACTTAGAATACTGCATCCAGTTCTGGTCACCATGATACAAAAAATATGCTAAGGCTGTAGAACGTACAGAGAAAAGAAACAAAGATGAAAAGTGTTCTGGAGGCTAAACCATACGATGAATGGCTAAGGGAACTAGGTATGGTTAACCTAAAAGAGACAAGGGGTGATAGTCATCTTCCAAAACTTGAAAGGCTGTCACAGAGAAAAGGGGGTCAATTTATTACAGGACAAGAAGCAATGGATAGAAGCTCATCAGAGGGAGATCCAATCTGGAACTAAAGAGAAATTTCCTGACAATAAGAAAAATTAAGTTAATGGAACAGCTTGCTTCACAAAATTGTGTGTCTTCAATCACATTTGCCTGGGATGGAATAAGGCCTTCTGCCTTGGACATGGAGTTGGACTAGAAGACCTCCAAGGTCCCTTAGAGCTCTATGTTTCTATTATTCTAAATGCAGATACTTAAAGAAAATGGGACAGTGGAATTTAATTTCATGAAAAACATTAATATACATAAGCAGATAAATGAAACATTACATTAAGGATGTTAAAGGCTGATTCTTCCAATTCAATAATCATTCAGATGTATTTGGTGATTTGCAAGGTTTAGGTGTGCATTCTGACTGTTGGATTCTCAGTGCTTATAGTATCTAGGAACTTGATAGTTTAGTGTGGAGTTTACCCTGTATAAGTAAAGGTCTAGGAAGGTGGGGAAGAGTGTTATTGTTTGGTTAGCTAAAATGTATTGTGTGGGAATGTATATATCGGACAGTTCGAAGCTAGCTTGGTCTAATATTTAAGGCACCAAACTAGAAATCAGGAGACTGTGAGAGCTAGTTCCACCTTAGCTATGAAGAATGGGTCACTTTGGGCCAGTCACTGTCAGCCCAACCCACCTCACAGGGTTGTGGTTGTGGGGAAAATAGAAAGAGGAAAGAGTTTTAGGCATGTATGCTGCCTTGAGTTATTTATAAAAACAACAAAGGAGGGATAAAAATAAATAAGTAACAATTGTGTGATTTCAATTTTTTCTATCCCAATTATTCTATCACAAAATTCTACTTAAGTATTACTTCAGCTTCTACCAAGATTCTTTCTTGTGGTCCAGTTTGAATTCTGCCTGTTGTATTTATAAATTAATAGCATTTGATTTCCTCTTATTTTTGTTTTGATTCAGGCAGTTCCATGTGCTGGAATATTCTGTTTTGCTTATACAAAGACTCTTCCCCCCTTAAAGTCTTGGCACTTGTTTAAAACCATGCCACCCACAAGTTAATCTTTTTTCATGTAATCTCTGCAGTGCCTATAAATGCTTGTTTCAGTTTTCAGATTTGATTTTTAAAAAATCTCTCCAACCTTCTTTTAACTTTTTCGAAGTGGTCTGGATGAACCAAATCAACTGTATTTGGTTTTGCAGCAGTTTGCAAGAGAAGTAATATCTCATCCTAGAGGTAGTACTATCCATGCATTCAAAGTCTCTTGCCTTGGCCCCACTTCCTTTGCAAATGTGCAGCTAATCTACGGTTTGCGCTGCTCTGCTTATTCACCTGGGAAAAGCCTGCACTGAATACAGGTGGAGCTTAATTGCAAATACACATGGATAAAGGCATGTTTGATAAAGGGCAGACATGAAACTTCCATTTAAATAATAGTAGGCATGTTGCAGGGTGAGCACAATAGATTAAAGAACAGAAGTAACATGAAATTACAAAATTTTATTGAATGCAGAGGGAATCTCTGATGTCAGGCAAGATGGACTATGCTCTACTAGAATTATTTATATCCATAGTATATACCTCTTTCAGCCTTAGAAAGAAGCTGCCCATTAGCCAATCTCTGTTTATTACTATACTGAAAGAGGTATCTTATTATTCCAAAAATGTATATTAAAATATAAACAACATTGCAAGCTGAGTTTTGCCATGGTTGTCACATTTTGTGCTGAGCTTCTGCACCGTTTGGTGCCGTCAGAGTCATGCAAATTTCTAAACCTCAGTGCCTATGAGTGATGTTTTGGCTTCCAAGAAAATCGGTGAAATGTGGAGAGCAAGTCTTTTAGTGATTGATTAAATGAACAGATGGACAACTTGGCTAAAGTAAATCTAGACACTTGTCCTCATGTTCTATGTTTGAACAAAATTGTCCCTGGCTCCTTTGCACTTGTCATGGCTACTGTTTACATAACATATATTTTTTTTTAAAAAAAATTGAATTGGTTGCCTTACTCAATTATCACCATAAGGACAGTTGGCTAACTAAATATTCCCAGTTTTTAGTTTCTCCTTCTGGCACTTCCTGTATGGCCAGTATGGAAGATAGAATGAATATGTGTCAGAGGTTTATTGTCCTACATTGGCAAAGACAGATGGCTGCAAGGATTGGATCATACCCTCAGGCTGTAAAAATAAAATAGTGAATAGAGTGGCTTGTTGTGTGATGCAGAGATGGTAGAGATTGCCAACACTCAATGGCTGAGATACAAACCTCTGTTTTTTTTTATTGGATTGCTAGCAGTTCTAAGCCCATATTATAAGAATATTAATACTGATCTAAGATTCTAGTCCTCATTGTAATATGGAAAAGCACTATTTTTGCTTTATGCTGTAGCCCCATACAGTATAAGAAGCTATTTTTTTTCTTAATAGTTGAAAATCAAAATTGCACTTTGGTAAATCAAAATTGGAAATCAAAATTGCACTTTGGTAAAACTGCCAATCACCACTCAAATAGAATCTATCTTTTTGTTTTGTTTTGTTTATTTGGATTTTAAAACAAATGTGAATGCACAGTGACCTCCAATCACTGAATTTTATAATTGCTTTCTTTAAACATCAGATCATACCCAACTCTTTTCTGACACTGCATTAGAGATTAATGAAAATAGGGCTGGGCAAACTGCCTTTTTAAAATAATTGTTCGCTGTTACTAATAGTTTCACTGATGAATCCAAATCGGCACTAGGGTATCTCTGAAGAGTTATAACCATATTGCAAGTATCTGGATGATTCTTAGCTGATGGAAAGGGCATATATTTCCTGTATCTCTTTATTGTCATCTTGGGGTCATTTCAGTTTTTGCAGCTCAGAAAGAAAAGTCCTGATATCATAACATGGTCTAAATCAGAGGTCTCCAAACTTGGCAACTTTAAGACTTATGGACTTCAACTCTCAGAATTCTCCAGCCAGCTGGCTGGAAAATTCTGGGAGTTGAAGTCCATAAGTCTTAAACTTGCCAAGTTTGGGAACCCCTGGTCTAAACGATAGGCCCCTTGTCAGTATATAACATCTTTAGCCATCTGCTTGGTAAAGTCCACACCTTACGTGCCATGACACATTCCCTGCTGCTGGCTTATTCTGGGCAGCTGCCATTTTCATTTTTTGTAACAATCAAGAACTTTATCAGAAATTAAAATAGGCACAGGCATTTTGCTATATCATCCAAGAAACATAGAAATAAAGAGATAAAGAGATAAAGAGAAGCAAATGCAAATCTATAAGTTTTGTTGCTCACTTTCTGTCATAAAAGCTTCCTTAAGATCTACCATACTGACCCAGTTCTGTCTACCTGGCAAGTGCTGGCTTGAATGCCAGGAGAAGACTCTTGTAGAGAATATGCAGCTTCATTCTATGCAATATCTCTGAAGTGCTATAATATCCATTGTTAATGATTCCCAATGATGTCTGCCCAAATTTAGCTTGGCATTCTTTATATGTTTCTTTATATTGTTCTTACTGAGTGCTGTTGCTGTTCACTACCTGTCTTTAAATCTTCATTTCCTCACATGATGGACAAATGGAAATCTGCTAGAACTAATCCTTCCACTTCTAATTTTAGCATTAGCATGAGATCCTCCCATGTTATGTAGCTGTGTCTAAGGATCTCGTATATTCTATTTTTTCATATATATATATATATATATATATATATATATATATATATATATATATATATATATATATATATATATATATATCTGTTGATATCCTCTTTAATCCATGGTCATAGCTGCTAAGAAGCCTATTTAAAAAGCAACATTGGAAGCAGAGGTGGCCATGTTGTTGGGCTCTTGATTCAAGATGAAGCCAAACAAAGATAACTATACTAGTTTTAATCATAATTGTTGTATTTTATTCGATGTGTCTGCATCTTCATATCAACTAATATCCATTCTTCATTCCAGAGTAACTGATTGCATTTGTTTTACATCAGGTCCAAAGGGAGCATGTGCAGTCTTGCACCACCTGTATGCAAAATATGTTGGAATTAACTACTGCTGCTGTTACTTGATTTGCATGTTTTTCAATAAGGGCCTGATAGTTTATTTACTGTGAGTTGAGATGTTTATAAATATGCAATTTTTAGTTAGGAATTTGTGTAGGTGGCAATTTGTACAAAATACTGAGGAAGGATGGAAGCTCGCATTTAAACAAAAATCATTAAATAACCTATTCCCAGACGGTACATTATAACTTGCATGGTGCATATATCTTCAGCATGGGTTCAGAGTTCTAGGAACTGAATGCTACAGTTTAGGGCAGGGGTGACAAACTCGAGGCCTGGGGTCTGGATCCGGCCCACAGGGTACTTAGGACTGGCCCGCGGGGCCTCCCTGGAAACAGTGAAGGACCAGTCTGCAGTGTCTCTGCCAGCAAAAACAGAACTCAGGGAGGCTACACAAGGTCCTCCTAGGCTCCATTTTTGGTCACAAGGGCCTCCTGCAGCCCTCTGCCAGCAAGAACGGAGGCCATGCACTCTGTTTTTGAAAATGGAGCCTTGACGAGTGATGTCAAGCTGGCCATGCCCACCTTGGCCATACTTCCCCCCCAGCCCTCTGACATCAAACCCAACCTTGATCAAGCCCTCAATGAAATTGAGTTTGACACCCCTGGTTTAAGGGGAAGAGAGGCACTTAGTTAATAGGATGCTCTGGATAGGCAGAGTTCCTGAATTACTGGAGAATTAGAATAGAATAACAGAATTGGAAGGGACCTTGGAGGTCTTTTAGTCCAACCCCTGCTTAGGCAGGAAGCCCTATACCATTTTAAACAAATGGTTATCCAATCTCTTCTTAAAATCTTCCAGTGTTGGGGCATTTACAACTGCTGGAGGCAAGTTGTTCTACTGATTAATTGTTCTAACTGTCAGGAAATTTACAGAAATTGAATTACGAGGGTCTGTAGTGTGTAGGGTTGAAAATAAATCAAGTTATTAAGTTACTGTGGTGGATTTGCAGTATGCCTGAAAATAATGCAGAACTGAATGTTTAAAAACGCCCTAAGTTATATCCAACCTTAAGAAAGTGCTCAAGTAACAAGACTTCCTAATTGTTTTCCTCCTCCTCCCTGCTATGAATGCACCAAAGCTGAGGCAAAGATGCACCGTTGGTGGTCCTGACTGTCCCTCAGCAATCTTAAATTCAATTGCTAGGGGAAAAAAAATCACTCACTGTTGGGATGGAATCAGTTGCTTTAATAAAAATATTTTAAATATTTTATATTTTTTGAAGAAACGCAAGAATAGCAACCTCTATTTTGTTTTATATTATCATTTAGTAAATGTATACTAGAGATGACTGAATTAGCCAAAATCTAATTTGAATTTTAAACATTGGAGGTTTTAAAGAAGAGATTGCACAACCATTTGTCTAGGGTTTCCTGCCTGAGCTGGGGGTTGGACCCAGGACCGTCTTAACAGCAATATAGGCCCCGGGCAAAGCAGTGTGCTGGAGCCCCTACGACAACTACTCATAGGAATAAAAATGTAAATGGTCGATAAAATTAAGCATATATTTGTTTTACTGACACTTCTAACAAAATTGGTGTTGAAAAACACAATCATAATCAGTAAGTGATACAGTTGCTGTATTTATATGATACAAGGTGCATTGAAGGGGTTAACATACATAGATTAGTATGAGGCCCCTTTGCTCATGGGGCCCACGGGCAAGTGCCCATCAGGCTCATCCATTAAGACAACCATGGTTGGACCAGAAGACCTCCAAGGTCCCTTCCAACTTATATTTTGTTATTCTGACTGTGGGGTTTAACCTAAGGAGTAGATTTAGTTCACATTTGTGATTCAAAGAGTAGAACAGAATAATTCTGTTTTTATGTTTTATGTTTTATGTTTTCAGTTTTTGATTTAATTTGATTAAAGTATGCTTTTATATATGAGCCATCAAAACTTATCCATCAAAATCTCAAATTGGTTTGGAGGTCACTAATCTGATGCCATGGACTGAAACTGATACAGTGATTTGATTTGAAGGGATAATTTAATCAAATCAAGAGCATTATGCCATCCTTGAGGATTACCATTGTAGCAGTTTTCAATCAACCAAGCCAAATTTGGAAGCCATAATGGTGGTCAATATGGACACGAGTTTGATATTTCAAAAATATATTGCTCTAAGCATCCCCATTGCCTGTAGGGGTTGTAGGCATGCTGTGAAGATTTAATTGCAGACTGATTCCATGGGGACATCTCTGATAATGCCAGATTTTTTTTTTATGATTTTGGTCCTAAATCAAATAGGGAAAATTTAGAGAACAAAAGAGGACAAAACAAATGATAGAAGACTACAGAAGAAACAGTATATTCATTTTCTGGGCTTTTAGAGTTTTCTAAAAATCCCTGTAAAAAAAAACCTTGGCAAGTGAAAATAGTACTATTCCCGGATATTTGGGAAATTAAATTTGGATTTTACACAATCTGCCTCATAGTTTTCTGCCGAGTATAAGATAACTCAGTTGGTGACCCTGAACTCTAACAAGAACCCCATTTCTTCATTCAATTTCTTCAAGTTTTCACTTCTTAAATCCTGAATTCATTATCGAAATAATGCAAACACTAACATTATCTCTTGATCACTGAATCCAAGATTCAATTTTATATGATAAGTTACTTTTATGTTCAGTTTTGACAAAAATTTTATTCCAGTTGTTTCAGGTCATTAAGAATGTTCTTGTTTTGAATGCCTTCTGCACTGATTTACTCAAAGGTGTGCAAATTGCAAAGTTGATGTTTATAAAATCTATCTCTTTCCCTTCTACCCAAATCCAGGAGAAAGAAGTTTCTTAATTTCACACTCCTAATTATTCAAGTGATTTATTATGTCTCCTTGTAATCAGCTGCATTAACTCTTCAACATTTACTGTATATCAAAATCTATTTATCAAACAAATACAAAATCACCGTACTGCATTTATCTAGTCCACACCTGTAATGTTAGTTCAGGAAATGAAGAGAACATTACATCCTTTTGCAAACACCACTGAAATAGGAAAAAAAACACCCTGAAACTTTAATTGCCATATAAAATATAAGGCTTATGTTCCACATATTGACAAGTGTTGCCTTGAACCTAAAGTTTAGAGATTTAATTTTTCTGTCTCTTTTAATGAATATTTCAACAACAGCTGCCTCCTGTGGGTTGGAATAAAAAGTAGTTTGTATACCTACTACAACATTTGCAGACCTCCTTGGTTCTGTTTTTAATGTGATGAAAATTTGCACGAGTAACAAAGAGAAAAATGTCATGGTAACTAAAACATTTCCTATCCGTGTATTTTAGAGGGAAACTAAATCAAAGGTCTTCAAAGAATTACTAGGGTTCTTTCTAGGAGGTTATTGACAAATATGTAGCTTGTCTCCCGAGTTTGTGCCTCTTTCACAGATTGGTGTATTTGTGATCCCACAGGCAGGAATAAGCGTCTGTAATTCATTTCTCCTTGTTAACTAGTGTGCTTTTGTGTGGAGGATGATTGACAGCAAACTCGGCTTAGTCCCAACGGATGAGCTTGTTAGCAAAACCCTAGTATCCTATCTCTAATAAAGCATATCAGCAGTACATTTTGTCCTATCTATTAGCCTCTCTGTTTCTTTTTTGTGAAAAGCTGAGTGTCCCTTTGAAGCAATGACAAATAAACCCCTGAACTGAAGTGCTAGGCTGCCTTATGGACAGCTGGATAGTAAATGTCACACCGTGTATAGAATGCCTATTATCAGAGTGAGCCATTTGTTCCATGCCTTTCAGTATCTTAATGTAATACAAAATTGCTAAATCAAGCCCCATGTCTGTGACAGAACATAATTAATGAGAAAGCAGGAGCCAATTCAACACTCTTTATTGGGACCTAATTGGCTCAGGCAACAGAGTTGTCACTCAACAAGAGACTTCCTTTAAAGCAATTTTGTTCTTGGTTGTATTACAGAGCCTATTAAATTGTCCCCTCCTTGATCGCACAAAGAAGTATCTGCATGCAATAATTAGCTTTTCCAAGGGGATATTTTTTAACTCTTTCTGCAGCAGAAAATTTTTCAAGCTCTGCTGGAGGAAACAGTCAGCCTATAGAGATATAGGCAGCCTGGAGGCTGGGGAATTGTAATCTTCTGAAGGCCTATCAGAAGGCTGCAAAACCTCCAGCTGGTGCATAATGCATTGGACCTCCCTCACATTAGGGAGGGTCAAAGTAAGCACATCTGTGCTGTTCAGACAGCCTATTGACCTCCAGGTGCCATTCAGCTTGAGATGTTTGCTATGTTTAAAGCTTACAACGTAAGGGAACAACTTGTTTAAGTTAAGCTGCCCTCCCTGAAGCACCACTGAAGCAATCGAGGTTGATATATTTTATTTCAAACCCTGCTACGCTTTCCTTCAATTCCAAATATGCACGGGTAGGTTTGTTTATTTATTAATTGATCAAGGTGCTCATAGCCTGCCTTTTCTCCAGAGCTGAAGGGGGCATGGTGGAAGGTCTCTCTTGTTTTCATCCCTGCAACAGCAACTTGGTGCGGTGAGTTGGGTGACACAAGACTATTTGAATGTCAAGTAGTAAGCTTCATAACTGAGTGAAGTCTTGAAACCTTAACTACTACATTACATTGATTCTCAGTGAAGAGAGTGAGGCTGCATCTATTAGGGTTTGCACTCTGGCTTTCAACAATACTACAGTAGATTGCAACACACTGAAAAAACTATGGGCCCTGTTCCAGGAAACCTCAGCTTTTATCCTTTGATAATTGGGTCCCATCCACTAAAGATTTGATTATAATAGAAATATAGATATAATTGCTGTCTGGTTTGGATGGTTTGAAGAATAATTTTGGGGATAGAATAGGACGGTGCTTGTGTTCTCACTTGATGTGGCAAATTTCTAGTTCTAACATATATCTGGGCAGTTTGGATATATTAGGAAAGTTTATGCAAATTACAAAGCATAATGGGTGTAGGCCAAAGCCACAAGATTTGCTTATGTATTGATGTATAATTCTTTCTTGGCATATGACCTACAAAACATTAATTAAAATATCAAAATCCCAGGGCTTACCAACTACTAAACAGTAACTCTTTATCTGCTGAAATAGTGTCAAGAAAAGTTCAGTTTGGAGATGCATGGGCCCTACCAACATCTACTTTGAAACTCTCTGAGCTCCCAAAATGATACCCTTGTCTTGAGTTTAGAGGTGGTGATTAAATTATAATTACAATTTGCATAATTGCATAAGCTAAACATTCCTATTTTGCTCTTAAATTCCTCTCCCCTCCCAACCCCTCCCAAAGAGATTATGTTCTTTCAACTTTTATGATATAATATTTACATATGTATAGTAGTGGCTCTGGGCCAATAGAAGTTGGCCATCACTGGGTGAAAGGAATGGCTCTTCTTTTTGTGAAACTGATTGTCTTTTCAATTCCCTATGTGCATCAATGATTTGTTCCAAATTATTGAGAGATTATTGAGGAAATGGAATGCAAAGATGGAACGCAAAGAGAAATGTATCCTCCACAACGTTTATTAGTTACTGTAATAACATAATTAGCTAGCAACAGGGAAAAGGTTGGTATTTCAATATATTTCAATTTCAAAGTTTCTACAATAGACCTTTGCATGCTTTCCAAATGCTTTGGAGAGATTGTTTGAAATACATGGAAGTGCAAGCAAAAATGCTTTTTAAAACGGCCATGTCATGGAAACCTGAAAAAAGACTTGGCTGTTTTAAAGAAATGCTGCACTTACATTCTCATGCATTCCAAATAACTTCCAGTTTTGAAGCATGCACTGGCTTTAGTATTGTTCTTGAACATGAAGTTCAACATAGTCTTCTAAATGTACAAAAGAAGTGTTGTTCAAATGGAGACTTCTCTCATGTAGCTTTTTGAGCACTTAAGAAGATTTTTGGGCCCTTTTGGAAAGATAGACCCCTTTTCTCAAATCACTAGCTTCATTATCTTGTGAAGCCTACCATTGGTTTTGGGCATACTGTACATAATGTTTGATTTAGAGTAGATGGAAAAATACTTTCATGAATTTCCCCCCAAAGATTAATTAATGTTACTTGCTAATAGAATTTCTACCAAAATTGCTATCATTGTAGAGCAGGTCATCCTGTGGCTGGATTTTATGACCTTTTTGCTGATGATTTTATGACCTTTTTGCTGCAGTTGTTAAGAGAATGCAGCAGTCACAAAGTGAATGTGGAGGTTATTAAACAAACACTGCAGCTGTTAAACAAGGTCATTATTTGCTATGGGGCATTTTTGCCTAAAACCAGCAGTAAATTCCAATTTTCAGCAAAAACATAAATTACTGACACATGAATATGAGACATTGCAAAGAGCCATACGTGTGGATCAGTTGAATGCTTGAAATGCAGTTATGTGACTATGGAGGAAAGACAGCTGTCAAAACTTTGGAACCTGATTGTAAGTACTTTGGGGAGGGCATCTTAACTTCAAATAGCTGCTAAGTGACTAGTTGTAAATTGAGGATTATCTAAAATGGCATTTTATGGAATAGTTTTCCATTGTATTGATAATCCACAAGAGTACTAGTCATTCAAAAACAGCAAAGATAGAATTGTTCTGCAGGGCCTTTGTTGACTTGATGAGGATTTTGGTAGTGTTTCATTTACTAATTTGAGTTTACTATGGATGATTACTGTTGATATTTAAGCTACTATTTGGAGTAGAGTAGAATAGAGTAGAACAACAGAGCTGGAAGGGACCTTGGATCTAGTCTTCTAGTCCAACTCCCTGCTTAGGCAGGAAACCCTATACCACTTCAGACAAATAGGTTATCCAATTTCTTTTTTAAAACTTCCAGTGTTGGACCATTTACAACTTCTGGAGGCAAATTTTTCCATTTGATTAATTATTCTAACTGTCAGGAAATTTCTCCTTAGTTCTAAGTTGCTTCTCTCCTTGATTGACCCATTGCTTCTTGGCCTACCCTCTGGTGAGGGTATTTCAGTATTTGTTGATGGCATATTTTTATGTGATGATAATATTATCCATTTGTTGTGTCCAACTCTTATATATTGCCATAGTTGATATTTTCTTTTGAATGTAAGACATCCTTAGTCTATTTTTATTTGGTAGCATAAAAATTAATATTCTAGCAGAAATTTAAGAATGGTAACATGCTGTCTCATGTTTTATCAGGTACAGAAATACCATTCAATGGGTTAATGGATATTGGACACCCAAGTTCTCTGTATTGAACATATGTCCATTGCAGTACATGTGGATGAACTAAGGGTATCTAGATTATAACTTGTACATTAGATGCAAATGTACATATTTGCAGACAAACACAGACTTGCTACAGAACAGACATTCTGCATATACATTAGAGGCAACAAGTGAATTCTAACATATGTGCTAGTGCAAGATGCCTATATGAAAAGATATGATATTTAAACAAAAATAATATGTCCAAATCAGCAGGGTCATAGAATAACATTAACCATAGACAATATGTTTCAAAATCTGTTATAAATATTATCCTTTATTTGAAATGATTGTGTTTGTATGCAAACATTCAGTGTACTGCTAACTTCAGGATTTTCAGGATCTTTTTGAATATCTTTTAGATTAGAGAGACTAATCTGTCATAATACCACTGAGCTCCTTAATGCTGCCTACTAAAGATAGGATAATAGGTGATCTTTTCTAGGACGAACTTTTGGGAATACTTGATCTCACTTTCCTTCAGACCCCTTTGAAACATCTATTTAGGCATACATTTCAGTAGGTGTACAAATGCAATTAATTAGTATATTGCCTTCTGTCTAGGAGATTCCTTGAAGGAGATTATCTGTAACAGTCCATATTTATTGAAATATGCACAGAGTTTCATATTTAGCCATGAAACAATGTTTTTGATATAGGAGAGTTATAGAAGAATATTAAGAACATTTTAATAGAAACCCATTGTAGATTTCTTTTTGCAAGGATAAGGGGAATGGATTTCTAGATGATACCAACTCAAATATCACCAGACTATTAAATTTTGCCGTAGTTAGTGGTTTGATGAGAAACAACCAGGAAATGCCACTGGCATTTCTGGCATTGTATCAGAACTCTTGTTTGTGTAGAGTTAGGAAGATGACCTTGATGGAGATATGCAAACTTTATTGCCAAGGTGACAAAAGTTAAGCATTTTAAAGTCCAGAATGTCTGGATAACATCTGGAAGTGACTCAGATAGGCCTATAAGAAGGAGGGAGAGTACAATAAAATCAAATTTGCAAGATTATGCTTTTATAACCCATTTCAGTAAAATTAGTTTTAGCTTCCTTATGTGGCAATTCCTGGTCTGGTCTTGCTAGTGGGGTAGAAACATTGATTTATTATGTGCCATGATCTCAGTATTGGTTTTTAGCAACTACATAAATATACATTCTCCAGGATGATATATTCCAAAATCTTCTCATGGTTTATTCCTTGTTGCTGTAATTGAGAATCTAGGTTACATTGGAGATAAATCAATCTGGAAAAAGGCAGAAGCAAATGATTGTTTGTGGTATTGCCAGGAAAACAACCAAGACACATCCATAAAGTCATTAGGAGTCAAGTTTGTAAAAGGGTTTTATCAGTAAAACACCATTACATAGTAATATTAATGATCTTTTAATAGTATACTTTTTTCTTCCATTCAATCATGTCTGATTCTTGGAGATTTCCTGGATAAATTCCTGCAATTTTCTTGGCAAAAAAAAAAGTGGTTTACTATTGCCTCCTTCCTTGGGCCAAGAAAAAAATAACTAACTCAAGGTCACCCAGATAGTTCTATGCTCAAGGTGGGACTACAGTTCACTATATCTCATGGTTTCTAGCTTGATGCCTCAATTGCTATGCCCAACTGGATCTCAGTAGATCATTACTCTGAATAATGCCAGAGTAAGGCATAAAATCTAAGGTATAGACTTTTTGAATACATATTCATTTTGCCCCAAGTCTTCATATTTGAAAAGTTAGCTATGTAAAGAAAACTATGGCTAGATTATTCAAAATGGTGTCTATTAGACACTTTGATTTTGACTATCATGCCTGGGACAGATGAAAGTATAAATAAAAAATGGAGCATCAAAAATAAGGCATCATTGTAGGAGGTTAGAATTTGAACCAGCAGATAATATTGAAATATGTATCTATGATAACTGTGTGTGAGTGAATGAGAAAGAGAGAGGGAGAGGAAGGGAGGGAGAGAGAGAGAGGAGGGAGAGAGGTATTTTAAAAAATACACAAAATAATTTTGGCTTGAAGGTCTTTTATCTCTCTTGGCTGAAGAATCCTAGTTAGCACTAAATTTACTAGATTAAACCGAACTGTTCAGTCAGCAATCCATGGTCTGTCTGAACTGATTCCTACCATAGGGAATTGAAAATTCACATTTTGTGTTATTAAAGTATAATACACCGTAAAAGAGAACCTTATCTTTGGTTTAATAATTTTCTATACAAAAGGTTGATTTAAAAAAATAAGGGGAGCAATCAGAAGATATATTTCAGCAATAAACAAGCAATCTTTATAGTCTTTCTTTTCCCCCAAAAGGGCAAATAAGTGTAATGATAATGAAGCTCAATCTCTTATTAAGATACTGTTTAAAAGAGTGAAATGATAATGTAAAATAAATGCCAGATGATGAAAGAGATAACAATGCCCATTACTCCTCCTTGGATGGTTTAGATTTTTTTTAAAAAAAAAACCAGTTTGCTAGCATATAATTTTCTCATGTATTTTTAAAGAGGTGTAGGCTAATATTAAAGGATTGCAGGGCCATAAAAAGGGAGAGTAAGGTTTAAAGTATAGTTACCAAGAAGGGAGAATATTTGTAATTCAGGGAAGAAATGAGGGTCTTTGGTGTTCTCTGAGCTTAATTGTTTTCTTGTAGATGTTTCATTTCTCAAACTAGGTAATGCACTGACAAGGCACTGATGATGTTACCTAGCACTGATGATATTGCTTAGTTTGGTACTTAGTACTGATTATATTGCTTAGTCTTGCAGTAATGAAATGTCTGCAAGAAAACAATCAAGGGTCAGAGAGCACCAAGGACTTCTCATAGTATAGTTAATTAAATAAAAACTATTAATAAGCAATGAATTTAGATGACTCAATTCAGGATTGGGTAAATATATAATCTTCCAGCACCCCAATATATTCTTGGCAAATGTAAGAGTGGGAATAGGAACAGATGTCTTTTCATCTTTACTTTTCCATGTTTAACTACCTCGACCCCCCCCCCCAAAAAAAACAAAAAAAACAGAGGTCAAAATTATGCCCTTAAGCAAAATAAATCTCTTTGGTGACACCAATCTGAAATTGAAAATATGAGAACATAAGATTGTGAATGGGACCAGGAAGCATCTAGGAAGTCAACCATTCACTGTTCTACCTTTCACCCTATCTGAACACTCTCTTCAGCCCTTTCAGAGATGTTACCATATCCCCAGCTTTCTGCAATCAGCTGGCAAGTCGGAATACTAAGTTGCTGCTTCCAACTCAGTAGAAATTGACCAGCTGTTGTAAGAAATAAAATGCTAGGAAGATCATGTAATAAAGTCTGAATCCAGAGGAAGGCAGTGCATATAGCACTTCCTCCCTCCAGCTCATTCTAGCTCATGGACAAGGTTGTAAAATCTAATCTGCCCTAGAATTGACACATTTCATGATGGCGAAGAAGAAATATTATTACTAGAAAGGCTGTCAGGACTGAAAAAATGGACAGAAAAAGAACTCAGTTCAACAACCCTGTCTATTCTTTCTCATCACCACTCCTGCCCTATGGATTCTTAATGCTGCATCAAGGAAAAACTGATTTGGGATAAATTTGGAACAGTAAAATTTTCTATGGGTACTTTTATCTGATACTGATATCCTTTAGGGATCAAATCTACAATATTAGTTTCAAATGGAACATTTGCACGTGTATTGCTTTTTGGATTTGTGTAAGGACAAATTGACTGCAGGGTAGATGACCATGTGTCTTGAACTTGCATGAAGTTTTTTTTATTTAGTGTTAAGATGAAGACTGCAAAATGCTAGTTTTGGGTTCTGCTAAGTCCAAATAGGATTAGTTTGACTATTTTGCATGCTTTATGAAGTAAGCTATGGTTTGTTAATCATTGTATATAGTTTTATATGTTTGAATCCTGCAAATCGTAATTAATTCAATAAGTCACAATTAAAGAAACCAAGGATTCAGCTTTATGGGTGAACCAGGAGCTTTTTTCCATGGAAAAGTAGTTTTCTGATAAATCCAGAAACTGCAGATGTGGGAGTTACTTAATAGCCTGAGGCTAAAATTTCAAATTCCAATCAATATTTAAGTTCCAGCAACTGACATTTCTTCTTATTTCTACAGGTAACGTGGACATATGAGCTTTTCCAAATCCCCCCTTTATATTCCCCCTACTGTTGCAGTTCTGAGTTGAGCTTCGAAACTGATTAATTTTCCAAGAGTTGAGGGTGAAAGTAGCTTAGAAGGGGTAAGTTTTTGCTCTAAATCTCCTGTTGTAGTTAGTTGATAAGGCATAGTTTCTTCTCTATTACTGGAGCATGACCTCCAGGCTCCATCTAAAGAAATGGAATGTGGAATATGTTCTGATGGGTGGAGACTTCCAGAGAAAGCTCTATGGAAGGAACCATTGCTAATGATGCAGATGGAATTCTATGGTTCAGGCATGACATCTGATGAGGAAATAGATAATTCTGTATTTCAGAGGAATCGACTACTAGGAGTTTCAAATTAAATTATCATGAATAATAAAACTACCAGTTCATTAGCTCTGAGGGCTGCCATGTGAAATAATTTTTGTACATTCAAACAGTGAAGAAAATAAAAAGTAATCTGGTTTGCAATTAAACATAAATGCCCTACATAAATAATAAAAATAATAAAATATATACATCCTTATAAAACATTTCTGCAAAACATCCATTTTTCATTGAATGTTTTAATTAATCATAACACCAAGATTTAGTTTCATTATAGGTTGACATAATAAATAGAATCTATTTTCAAGATCTAGGTTGAGATAACTATGTTGAGATAATTTAGAAAACCCATTGCACTAACAATCTTGCTTTTCTATTCCTTCTCTTACTTTGCTGAGTATTGAGAGCTTTCTTTCCCTAAGTACTTTTCTTGTTCACTTTCTCTTCTCATATGTCAAAGTCCTTCCTTCCCTTCTTCCCATTTCAGAATGCCAGATACCTTCTAGAATTAGGCCTAATCATCTCCTATATATTATTACTGAGCTAAATGGATTATAAGCAGGGGTGGGATTTAAATTTTTTAACAACCAGTTCTGTGGGTGTGGCTTAGTTGGTGGGCATGACTTGGTGGGGTGTGGCCAACTCAACATCACTCACATCGAGGCAAGCATCTCCTTGTCTAGCCTCTCATGACTGTGGGGATGCTGCAACAGCCGTAAGTGTGAAAAACGGTCATAAGTCACTTTTTTCAGTACCATTGTAACTTTGAATGGTCACTCCACTCAAGCAAAGTACCAGCAAAGGAGGAAAAAAGACTCCAGAGAAGTTCCAGAGACAGGAAGTCTAGTCCTGCCAAGAATGTAATAAGAGTAATGTAATAAGAGTTAATGAAGAGGCAGTTTCTGTAACACCAGAATCTTTCCTTACTGCCTTCCTTACAGGATTAGGCCAGTAATTTCTTCTAACAACCATTCTCCGAACTGCTTAGAATGTTAACAACTGGTTCTAGCGAATAGGTACAAACCTGTAGAATCCCACCCCTGATTATATGTGTAGGATAATCTGTTCAATGGTATCACAGTGAAATATACATACATACATACATATTCCCATAACTATGTTAAGCCATGTCAAAAATATCATATCTAAATTTCTTATCACCAGTAGAAAAAGATTACAAAGGTCAGAAAACACTCGGCATGTGTTTGAGGTCAAAATTAACCAGTAATCTCCTGGATGTTCAGAATTCTCTTTTCTGTTCTTATTTAGCTCAAATTCCTTTGAATATGTTGCCCATTTGATGCTCTAGAAATTAACGGGTTATTATGTAATGATAAATGATTATAGAGAGCACAATACTATCCCTTTCATCTTTGAGAATGCCAACAGGCTATCTTTCCTTTTAGTAATTTAGTTTCATGTCATCTGAGAAGATGTGTAGATTAATCAGATATATTTAAGGACCACCTGTAGGTGTCAATATGTTAAATAGATTGGTAGGAATAGAATAATACAAAAATCAACTATTTTAATATTGTATACCACATTCTCCTTTGCAACTAATCTAAAAGAAAGAGCTTCTAATAGATAAAGCAACCAAAAATTGATATTCAGATAGTTTATGACACAATTTTAAAAATCATTAGCAAATTACCCACTCTTTTTAAAATCCTATTATCATTTATTTCATTCTTATATCTCTTTGATCAACTTTGTTTTCTTTTTCCTATGATCGGAAAGAAAACACCTTGTCACTAAATTACAACTCTCACTCATGATACCTGAAATGCAGCTACAACACAGTCCGTAATTGAAAGGAAAATTGTTCTTCCTTTTGTTACCTTTTTAATTGGGAGACTTCTTTATCACCATTTGCCTTCTTATACTCTAGATGAGAAATGTTGTCAGGGAAGCTGTTGCCATTGATTTTCGATGAATATGCCAGGAGAGCATAACCACTTTGCCTTGTTAGCGTGCATTAATTACTTCAAACAGTAGATCAACACACTTTGGAATCACTCAACATTTGTAGAGAAGAAACAGCAATTTTGAGGTTTACTATTGTACATCTCAGTCCTGGGAACTACCCGTTACAGGCAATGGTGCCTAGAAATAAAAGCAATTTCATTATGCCCACTCTCAGATGTGTTTTCTACTGGGACATCTTTATCAGTGCATGGTGTGACCTACTGAAAAATACAGGGCATTGTCGGTCAGGATTTCTACACCTGGCCCACCATTGTTGCTATTAGTTCTAAAGACAAAAGTCATTGATCAAAAACAGAATTCGAAGAACAAAAATTGCCAAGGTTTGATCAACTCCTGATATAAAAAACCTCCAATTTAGATAAGGATAATCAAATAAGCCTTACATGTATATGGTTAACAGTTGACTAAGGCTTTGGGGTAACCTGTTTCCTATTTGCACCACTTGAGCATCTTTGTCTTATTTAATCACATATTAGAAATTGTTGTTGAATTGTCATTTTTCTGATATTAACCCCTGGGAAATGCCACTTGACCTATAACGCTATTCACCCAGATTTAATATGTTCACTGAAAAATCAGAAGATGGGCACTTGATCATGGTGGTTGGTTTGCATCACCTTTGCAGATTGTGTAAGTTTTTTTTTTATAGATCCTGAGCATTCAGACTGATGCGTAGAGAATATATAATCAACAAGCATTTCAAGGGTGTATAGCTTGGACTCTATATATTGCTTGTCCCAGACAGCTATATGAATATTTGTGGGTTAGGAAAGATTATCATTTGGTACCATGTGATCAATATATCATTCTTCATAATGAAAATGTACTGTATATATACATATTGCATCTGAAAATTATTCTACATAATTCTGGTACAATCATCCTTCCATTATAATAATCTACTTAAAAAGAATTCTTCAACAAGGTTCAAACATTCCAAAGAAGCATAATTGGAAATTAAATTTATTTTGAATATATTATAATATTGTATATTATAATAAACAATGTTATACAGGCTTATTTGTTTAGTAGCTTTTATAGGCACCAATAAATGGAAATTTGAGCAAATTACATAAATGAAGTCTCATTCACTTATTTTGTACATTACTCTGTAACTGTAAAATAGTGATGAAGTATGTGGCAGAAATTAAAATAAAATGTGATTAATGAAATTATCAATTTTGGCATTTTGGCATTTGTTTCAGTGCCAAAACTAATCAAAGCAGCCAAAATAAACCATATTTCGCTCTGTTTAATACAAAAGTTATATGGCATTGAAGTCCTACATGAAAACCATAGAAACCAAAATATAAAAATATAAGATATTTTTGATAAAAATATCAAAATGCTTGGCATCAATTGCTATTAAAACATTTGTGGATACTAGTAGATTATGCTAAATGAAGGATAATTGTCATTGGCATAAATTTTAAAGACTATGCATTTAAAGACAGCATTTTTTTTTTCTGAGAGCGAATATGTGCATGTCTGCACATACAACTTGGCAATTTAGATTTGTTAATTTACAGAGTTTTGTGGGTTCATGTTTTAGTGTGTTTGTAGGATTATATTTCTGTTTATTATATCTTAACACTGCTTATTCTTATATCCTTGGATCTGGCAAGAAGTTGATATTTTTCCTAAAAAGATAATGTTAATAATCCTTTCAGCAACCTTGTGAGATAAATCAAGATAATTTTTCTTATATTATAGATAATATATTTTCTTCATAATGGCCTTAGAGCTCAGCATATTTGAATTGCATGATCAGATGGCAATACAAAGTCATTGGAATCAAACTGTTTCCTGTCCTGCATATTTCAGAGAAACAATAGCATGCACACATATGAATGAATTCACATTCCCCTGCATTTGGAATGACTATTTTGGTGCATTCTAATAACAATTTAGAAGGAGAAACATTTGGACAATGTTATTGTGGGCCATGCAGAGAAATTGGCAGAATCCCAGCCCATGGTAATGGTCATTCAGAACAAGAAGCATCTGTGTATATATTCAACTAGGTTTAATTAAGGCAGAATCCCTCATCCTCTAACTCCCCTAGCTGTATTTTTCTCTGCAGGAATCTGTACTTCTGTGGCAAACTTGAATTTTCTCTAGAAGAAAATGGAGGTAGGATATCTGAAAGGGAAAAACAAAGTAAAGGAAGAATCATAGCTTGATGCCCCCAATTTGGGATGCTACAGATACTGCAGAAACATCGTCATTGGCCAAATTGATTTGGGGATTCTAGGAGATCAAATCCATTTTATTTGGACTTTGCCAATATTCCTCTCTACTTTTATGTGAGGTTTTCATTCCTGACAGTAAATGAGCTTTGAAGACCTGCATAGAAGGGGCAAGTATCCTAATATTTATATCTGGACAAGGAAGTAGAGAACTTTTCATCTTTTAAAAGCTATTTTTGTGTTTGATCAATTAAGGCCTTTTAAAGATGTGCATAATATTTTAAAACCTGTTTCTTTTATTAATCCTCATTTTGTAACTATTTTAAAATATTATAGCTTAAACATTATAGGTGTGGTATAATAATAAGGAAGACAAATCATATAAGATAAATTAGTAACTGAGCTGGTCCCTTTTTTTTAAAAGAAGCAATACAAAGGGAATTGTTTGAGGAAAAAAATTCTGCTATATAAATATGCCTTTTCTGTGTGGGTTGCCCTCACCATACTGCTATATTTACAGTTTAGATTGCTAATATGGTACTAAAAACACAAGGAATGTTGTACCTCCTCATTTTGAATGAGTGATCATTGAAATTCACTGTGGAAGAACATTTTTTTTTAAAAAAAAAATGCCCTTAATTTGTTATAATAAATTATGCTTCTTCAGCACAAGTTAATTAGCTCTCTTGTGTTTTGGCAAATCAAATGTATTTAACAACTTGCAGCTCAAACTGGGATGCCATCTTCTGTAACATAGCATTAAAGGGAGAAAAAAAGAAAGAAGGAAAAAACCTATCTCATCTGAAAGGGGTGGAGCAAGAGAGAAATTTGTGATGATAAAGAAGCATACTGATCTTTTGCTTCCATTATGTTAAATTATTCTTATATTTTCTTTGATTTCAAAATGCTGACTGCTTCGCAAGTTTTTTCCCCCAAGGATAAACCACTACTTATCTCCTAGTTCTGGAAATAATAATTACTCCCCTTTCTCTAAATTGTGAATATTCCTTTAAATGTAGTGCTAAGCAAAGAAAAATATTAGCTAGGAAAGGGAATGCTCCCTCCCCTTACACTGCTATGTAAATTACTCCTATCAGCTCTATTCTTACGTTACCCTCTGGGCAAACACTTTATAGCCATGTATTGTAAGAACAACATAGAGATGGCTTGTGTGGTGTGTAAATCAAACAATTGTGACTTGTAAATTTCTGACTGAATATGTTGTGTGAAGCCAGCTAATTAGAATGAGCTCAATAAATTGGGGTTAATCAAACGTGATGTGTGAACCCATGAAACATCACAGTAAGCTGAGGTTTGCTTAACAATTGTACTGAATAACTTTAAGTTTATTATTAAGTTTGTTTTTTATTTACTGATTTATTGTTTAGTTTAATGAATAACCTACTGGGTGCCTACAACTCATTCTCCCAAAACCAACCAAACTACATGGTGTGTAAAGCCTTCTATTGTATAGCAATTGAGAGATCATGGAAATTGATCCAATATAACTGGAGGGCATGTGGTTGGGGAAGGTTTCTCTAGTTAAACTAAGCTGTAAGACTTTCAGTTAAGAGATTGAGCTGAAGTAGACAAGGGAACGGGATCTCCCAGAACTGGAGAGGTAGTAGGTGTGGGAAACAAGGAAGAAACCATCCAAATGTTTCACAGCGGGAAGCACTAATACTGCTTGCAATATTTGCCTTTATTGTCAGTGGAAATTCTCAGCCATCCAGGTCATAGTTGTCCCAAAGGTGCTTTTTCAAAAGGCAACTGGCCATGTACATTAACTTCTCTCTCAACAATGGAGAAGGGATACAACAAACTTATCTCCTGTTTACAAGACAGTCCTTTCAGCAGTTTCAAGGAGGTTTCACGCCCTTTTGCACTAGTCAGATAACACTGAGGGAACAGATAAACCTTCAAGTAGCCTCAAGAGTTCTCAAGAAGAATGCTAATGACCAGATGATTGCAAGGAATATAAATCCTTCCATCTTCCACCATTCAGTCAGAAACGAAGAAGCTTTTTGGATAAGAAGCAAAATGTCTTCAAGGAAAAACAGTCCAATTGCCTTTTGAAAAAGTACCTTTGGGATATGCCTTTATTCTCCTCTTGTGGCTTCCTAGAGACAAACAAGTCAGGCTGTGCGGGAAACAGGTACTTTTTAACTTGACTATATTCCACCCTCATTATGCTGGCTTATGGCCATAATAAAGATTGATTTGGATTTCCTATTTGGATAACGAACAAAAGATATAAGACTGTCACTAAATACTGTGGAGAATTGTGTCAGAAAGCTAAGGTGAGGCTTGTGAGAAATGCCCCAAACAACAACAAAAGTCTTTTCAGGTAAGTTAGAAACAGAAGGAAAAGCAAAAAGGCAATGGTGAAGGAAAAGGAATTAATTGGGAATAGGAACTGTGAGAGAGAAGAATGTCAATAGTATTTTAAATATGACTTGTGAAACAGTTGGGCCACTAATGGTAGGAAGCATTACAGCTCGGAATAGACAAGGAGAGGCTAAGGAAGACTTAGCTAATTTAAAAGGAATTATCTCCAGGGCTAGATACTAGGTTACCAGCAAAACTTACTGAGATAAAAAGGAGAACAGGTATTACCCCTATCTTCCGAAAAGGAAATAAATAGATAAATTTTAAACAAATGGAAGGATTGCTGTCCTTCACTACAGACCTCCTAACAGAATGGAGATAGTTTTGCCCTAAAATGGTTTTAGGACTCTGCATTAGGTTGGACCAGAAGAACTCAGAGGTTTCTTTCAACTCTATGATTCCATAAATGTAACTGGGGCCAGCTGCGTTGTACAACCTTAATTTCTGATCTGCAGTAGTGCTATTAATTAAGTTAAGGCCTTCAGCTTGTGGGCCTGGAATTCCCTCCATCCTTATGTTATGCATTCATGGAATAGCATTATGAGGTTTGGCTTGCCCATCAAATAGATAAAAGAGTAAATCAGCAATGCATTCCGTAACATTTATAAACATCAAATAGATAAAAGAGTAAATTAACAATGCATTCCATAACATTTATAAACATCAATCCCCAATTCCATTTGGATGATGATGATATGATGATTTGTACTGAACCATTTCTTTCCAGATCATATTTAAGCATGTTTCCTTTATGCTAGTTTTATATTTTGAAATCCTTTAAAGACTGATAATACAAGTGTGTTATTATTTATGAAATATGTCTGCTTTTTTGAAAGAATATTTTTTTAAAAACAGGCATTAACTGTTAAAAAATATGTAGTACTAATAAAAGCTGCTAGAAATAAATTGAGACTTCAAAGAGAAGACTGTGGAGAATTTCTACGGGCATTTATGAACATTGCATTTTCCATTCATATAAACATTATAGGATAATACATACCACAAGTAGGAAAACCATGGCTTCCAGAAGAGGCCCATTCATTTTCCCTGCTGTTTAAATCAGCTGAGTAGCTGGGAACCTGCTATTAACATTTTGTACTTCCAGATAAAGTCCATGGTTTGTAGATATTCGGAATACATAAAATAATGAAATCATGAAATCTTCAGTGCAAATGCCTCTGTTTCATGAGCTCTCAGGGGTGAGATTGCTGACATTGGTGATTTTGTCATATTAATTTTCATTTTATTTTATTTTCCTGGCCATAAAAGATTTCTGATGCAAAGAGTCCCTTTCAATTTCAATTCAACCCAGAGTCACTTGCTTGAGTTGGGTAACTGTAGAAATAGTACGAATAAACAAAATGCACTTCAGTTCTCATCTTTAAAACATTATTGCTGAAAGAAATGTGTATCTTTCCTCAAAATAGCAAAGTTATTACTTTTTGAAAATTCAGCTGTTTCTTTTTTTAGCAAGGTAATGCCTCCACCTTTTATGTGTAAGCAACATACTGCATTATAGTCTTTTAATTGGATTTTACATTACATTGCAGAAAGTCTGTTGAAACATATATAATTAACATACATTCTTGTTGATGTAAATCTAGAGGATATATTTTCAAGTGAATTCAGTTTCAATATGTTATCAATTATCCATCCATCCATCCATCCATCCATTCATCCATGGTGACAAGGGGCTCTTTATCTATTGAGTGCCATCTCTGTGCAGAAATCTAAAAAAAAAAAATTATCAAAAAATGGTTAAGCTTTTTCTATGCCCCCCAATAATTGGTTTCTTTGTCAAATTGCTCTTATCTTTAATGCATGTTTTCTTAACATTCATCTAGAATGTCTTTCTGTGATATAAGACAAATAGTCTTTTTCCTCATAATTGAGAAGATAGAGACCAGTTCTTGCGTTCTTCTATAAAAGAAGAAAAACAAAAAAACCAGCTGAGCGATTTTTTAAAAAGTTTATTTGGGTCCTTTGTATAGGGCTGTAGCAATCTGTGATAAAAATGACATTGACCTATGTTTCTGTTTGCTTTATATTTATCCAAAACCATGCTTACCCCTGGCACTTTGAGATTCTTACCCATCTTTAGTTGGTCAAGATTGGGTTTATATTATTTATTATATAAAGAAAGGAAATGTTATTTGTTTTTAAAAAGGAGCATTGCATATGGCTGAAAGCAAGAAATAATCAAACTCAAAGAGCCTGAGATCTTTAAGGCCTAGTGAATAAAATACTACAGATTTTTTTTTACAAAATACTCAAGTAAATTGGCCATTTAATATATAAATTAATACGCAAATAAAGTATTTTTTTTTAAATATCTTGAGATCTAATAGCCCACATAAATAATCTCTTCTGGCTTTCTACGTCCAAGAGTTCATTGTCCCCACACCCTCATGGTATCTTCCTTTGGTATTTCAGACATGGAAAACTAGGGAGGGTGCAGTTAATTTACTAGGCAATAAAAGACTGCATGCTGAACCACTATGAGTGTAACATTAAAAAAAAAGAATTATAAAAGAATTTTCTTCAGACCATGGGCCCATTAGTGACATGTCAAGAGCGTACTCCAAAAACCAGAGGTGGTCATGAGAAAGAAATTAAAAGTCAATTTAATTGCACCATCAATATGATTAAGATTTTGTAACTGTACTTTAACAATAATTATACATTCATAACATACATTTAATCATTTTGCCATTTTGCCAAATGAAAAATTAGAACTCAGCAGCTACTTTGAAGGGGCAATTGAGGTCCTACCATGACTTGTAGAGGTCACACATGATGCCAGAGGTTTGAGTTGGACACCTCTGCTGTGAAATATGTGTTCTTATTTTATATTCCATATATTTTTGGTCTATCTTCCCACCCTAAGAGGAAAGAAAGGATGCAAGAACTTAGAAAATCTATTTTCTCCCAGTGTTGGTTCTCCCAGCAGCCAGTCACTCACCTTATATGACAGAATAGGGAGTCCCAGTGAAGACTATTTGCTCACTGGTGAGGGAAAGATAATGTTGCTATCTTGACACAAAATTATAAGGGCAATTGCTTTAAAATAGGCACTTAAAATAGGCACTCATAGAATTAAAAAATAATGTAAGTGGTTCCAAATGTTTGCTGGTGTAATTGATCAAGCAATGATGGGAGTAGTTGATCCAGAGTGAATGTGATGATCTTGACTCTTAACAATCAAAGTATAGAAGACGCTTTTGGAGGGTTGTCAGCAATTCATATCTAGTAGTCTTCCAAACCTTGTATCTTTCAGATGTACTATGATTTTGCTCCTGGAACTTCCAGCTTGGAAACAACAATAATTCTGTTGGTATGCAGGTACTTGTGTTGCAAGAGAAACAGTACATTTTGCAAAGCAGGAGCATACTCCACACATTTTGAATGACTGCTTCATATTTTGTTGCCATTGCCTGCAACTGATGATCATCAAAAGCATTTAGAGAACAGTTGACTTCTTTTAAGATTTGCTTGGTTGCAATCCAGCAAATCTCTGAGATCTAGCAGCTCCTCTCTCACATTTTTTAAAAAATTTGCTAGGATTGCTTTGTCTCTTAATATCTGCATCCAGGAACAATGCAGAAGTTTCACCTGAAGTCTCTTCACTCTGTAAGCATTTTAAATTGCTCTCCCTCTCTTTCCCTTTCTTCCCCTGTGGGAAGGATGAAGAAAAGCAAGTGATAAATACCATCAAACCTTCCTGAGCTGGACATTCCTCTTCCTAACCATTGGAAGGATCTTGGAAATTCGCTGCTGCATTTCATTGTAAATAGTACTGATTGTCTGATTTAAATTACTTGCAAGCCACTTATGGACAATGTTTATCTTTAAGGTAGGATTTAAGTAGTTATCAATAATAAATACTAAAAGTAATGTAGAAATGGAATATTGATCATATGAAAGTCTTGCTTTATTTAAACCCACAGTGGAGTACTAGTTTCAAAGCAGTGTATAAGCACCGCACTACCAGTGGTTTGGCCTATCTCTTTCCAAGCTCTGACATACCAATAAAAGAATATTTGTAGCTCAGGATTGAAATGAGGGGTCCTTGATGGTCTCTGAGCTTGGTTGTTTTCTTGCAGACATTTCATTACTCAAACTAGTTAGCATCATCTGTGCTAGAGGATGCACTGATGATGTTACCTTGTTTGGATAATGAACTATCTGCAAGAAAACAACCAAACTCAGAGAGCACCAAGGACCCCCTCAACCACTGATGTGTTCCACATGTGTTGAAATACAGATTCCATCATTTTCCAATCAACACTTATGAAGGACATCAGATTTGGAAGCGGCTGATACAGATCTATCATGTGCTCTGACATTGCTCCTGTACTTTCCAATGTTTAATTCTGTCACTTCTAAATATAAAGAAAGATTGCCAAAGCAGTATGTTGATTGAATAAAAATGTTTCCTCTGTGTGGGTGTATGTCCCTGTATCTATAAGTGTACACATTTGTGCATGCCTTCAGATACAAAGGCCAAAATATTATTATATTCTTCTCCCAATGGTCATTATAAATTATAATGACAAAAAGTACCATTTATTTCCCAGGTGTATTTTTCTTTACATTGTAAACATGCTGGGCTGAATTATTTCTGATTGATTGAAAATGACTTTATATACCTTTAATTTATCACAAGCTGGTTTAAACCCCAAAAAGGTTTTTTTATTGAACAGTTGTGAATAGATTTTCTGTAAAGAGCTTGGAATTTATGATGTTTAGTGTTACACATTATACAGTTTATTTTTCGCCTGCTTGATCGTGCTGTGAAAATTCATGAATATTTAACTATTAACTGAAATGCAAAATTTTCATCACCATTTTATTGAAAAGTTGACATCTTAAAATACCATACATACCATTAGTATTCTGCTTCATTGTCACCTTATTGAAAAATGCTGCTAAAAAACAATACAGCCATTCTGGAGGGGGGAAAAAATTGTCCGCCCAAGGCTATTAACTATAGTTCTACACATACATTAGTGACAAATAAGTGAAGCAGCCAATGTTCACAAAAGATGTCACTAAACTGCTAGGAAACAACGGTAACCATAGAAACCATCTCACACTGCAATCTGCACATCTTTTGTCAGTGTTTGACTAGAAATGAGATGCTTAAAATCATTAGGCTATCAAAAAATATCTGAAATCTCTTCATTGAAATTTACATATTTAAATATTTTGAAACCTGCAGAAACTTCAACATGATACTTTCATAAAATATTGTTTCAGCTCCTTACCCTCAACTATCACTCTATATGTGACAATAAAAATTATACATAGAGGATCCTGATGTTCTTCTGTGTGGGGGAGGTGAGATGGGGACTTTAGGCGTGTTCACACAGACACTGAATGAAGAAAAAAGACAGTAACTGTGGTAGCAAATTCTTATACACATAACTTTTCTTTACATAAAACTCTACATGTCTATCTTTCAGTTGCCCTTACAATATAAATAGACCTATGTATGTGTCTCTGAATATATAAAAGTGTTTCATGTGACAGAATTGTCATCTTTTCACAATTTATTCAATCTTTAAACAGTAGCAAAAGATTTGAAGAAAAAAGATTTTAATTGTAATAGCATCATACTGTATAACACCACGAAGATTGTGGTGTGAATGTTGTAAGAGATAAAACAATCTGAGCATTTATTTGGCATCTCAGAAACTGTAGGGTTCATTATTTTCATTCTTTCAGCCATCAGGGGTAACTCTGATCCTTGGAAGGGTTAATTCAATTTTAGAACCATCCTCCCCTCCCCCACCTTGATTTTTCTCTGTGAACCATTTTCTCTAACTTCAGGAAAGATTCAAAGAGGATCCCAAAAAGTCTTTTTCAAAGGCAACTGGACTTTCTTGGTTTTTTTTTCTTTTCTTTGAAAATGTTTCACTTTCATCCAAAAAGCTTCTTCAGTTCAGATTAGATATTGGGGAATAGAAGGATTTATATTCTTTGCAGTCATCTGGTCCAGAGGTGGTATTCAGCAGGTTCTAACCAGTTCTGGAGAACCAGTAGCGGAAATTTTGAGTAGTTCGGAGAACTGGCAAATACCACCTCTGGTTGGAGATTTTACAGTATCCTTCCTCTGCCTCTCTCACCAAGCCATGCCCACATAACCAGTAGTAAAATTTGTTGAAACCCACCACTGATATGTAGTATGACTTGATTGTAGATTGTACCCTATGACTATCATTAAGTGTTGTACGTTATGATTCTTGATTCTTAATGAATGTATCTTTTCTTTATGTATACTGAGAGTATTTACACCAAGACAAATTCCTTGTGTGTCCAATCACACTTGGTCAATAAAGTATTCTATTCTATTCTATTCTATTCTATTCTATTCTATTCTATTCTATTCTATTCTATTCTATTCTATTCTATTCTATTCTGATCTGTCAGTGCACTCTAAAGGTCGGGCATTAGGGACATTAGAGAGTGATTGAGGCTACTGGGGGAGGGTTAATCTGTATCCCCAGGGTCACCTGAATCAGAGTGGAAATGGGTGTAGTGTGTATCTTCTTGGGACTGCACTTTTCCCCCCACCATTCAGTCCGAGACTTCTTGAATGAGAAGCAAAACATTTTTAAGAAAAAAAAGAGAAAAAAAAAACTCCCAAGTAAATCCAGTTGGCTTTTGAAAGGCCCTTTAGGACAACCATGACCTGGATGATTGAGACTCCCCATAGAGAGTATGATGGATGGAGTAAGACTGAGGATGGAATGGCATTGAATCTTCAACCACACATCTACTTGAGGTCAGCAGACACTCTATTTTTCTCTCTAGAAATAATAAAAGTTCATAAGTGAGTCTGAGAAGCAGATGATTGGTACAAATCTTATATAGTACCAGAAATAGGAAATTAACTCTATAATATTGTCAATCATATTAAATAGCATGAATCCACTCGCCCTGCCCTCCAATCCCCCAGTCTGAATCAAACTTTGATATAGCTTGACTGATAGAAGAGGAAGTTATCTTTAAATATGATACCTTGTTTAAATATGATTATCTCCCTCTTCTTACTGTGCCTCCCCCCCAAAAGCAAACAAATGTCACTTTGGGTAGAATGAAGTAATTAACAAGTCTTTCCATACTTGCAAAGGATGATTTTTAGTATAAGAAAATCCTTAACCACTATGAGGTTTCTCTCCTCAAAAACTCTCTAATATCCACCTTATATTCTGAACAGATGTGCTGAGGTATTTACCACATCTTCAGGGTTGATATATGCAGTCGACAGGCTGTGTACCAATGCTTTATTGCTTTTATAGGTCCAAGTTTTATAATGGAAAATACAGTATTCATATGCCAAGTTCATTATCAGTATAAATTTCAATTTATGTTCTTGTTACAGAAAGGAATCCTTGGTGCATTTCACTCTGAAACAGAGCTTGGGAGCAGTTCACCAGGTCAGCATACTTGGAGAAGAAAAGTTTTATTTATTCACTTTATTTATTATTGAATTTATACCTTGTGTTTTTCTTTATTCCAACAGGTGGACTTAAGTACAATAAAAACATGCAGAATAAAACAGAAGGAAATTATTACAACCAACTTTAATAAAACCAGCCATGGAAGAATGGGAGCCAAATCAATAGTTGGGTATCTGACAGTTGAGGGCAACTTCAGAAGGACTTTTCCCATTGATTTGTCACTAACTGAAAGGTGGCCACAGAGATAAGGAACATTTAGACATAGTAGTGAACCTTTTTTAAGATGCACCTTAAATAATGCTTAATAGGCAGCTGTTAGTAATGCAGACATCATATGATCCCTGTATCACTCAGTAACATGGCAATTGCATTTTGCACTATTTGAAATTTTGGATCTTTTTCAAGGATATTTATTACCTTCTGTGCATCACCACCAGAGGCTGACATTAAGCATAGACTTCCATATGGATAGGTGACTCTATCTGTACCTGGTCTATGAGAATTTTGTTCTTTCTTTCTTTCTTTCTTTCTTTCTTTCTTTCTTTCTTTCTTTCTTTCTTTCTTTCTTTCTTTCTTTCTTTCTTTCTTTCTTTCTTCCTATGTCAGTATTTTAAAGAAATATATTCAAAAATATTAAATGGAAATTCTATCATTTTATTTCATTATACAAGCAGTCAATAGCAAAAATATAAAAACAAACTGATGATGCAATAAAAATATAACATAAACAATACACACTAAAACAATGAGATAAATAGTAGGTATTATTTACATATTACATCAATAATACACAATGAAACTATCTGTAAAACTGTTAAAAAGGCTATATTTTTACCTCTTCAGAAAACAAAGATGGAGATAGCCTCATGCCTTAACCACTACACCAAACTGGCTCTTGTTCCTTCTTGTCAAAGAATTAGAATTTCTTGCATATATAAATGTTTAAGCAGGTTCATAACTCTGGACAACAAAGATTTTGCTTCCTGAACACTTTTGGGTCTATCACAGCCTTTTGGCTGCTAATCATGAAAATATCCTGTAATTAACCTATCATGTACTGTTCTATAGAAATCTTCTGTTTTTGGAAAATGCACCCTTCAGTATGTACTGGCTATGCTGCACACCTGAAAGAAATATACGAAAACATGGGATTGTTGTTGAAGCACATCCAGTCCCCCAAGTAATTGGAATATCTGTAGAGATCTAAAAGTAGCGGCTCTGCTGCTTGGAATGTAGCTTGGATGTTGTTACATATGCAAATGAGACAGTTCTCTAAGAGAGTTGCATTACATTAAAGAGAAATTGCCATTCTGAAAGAATTTGGTTCCAGAACAATAAAATGCGGCATAAGAACCACTTGTTGACCCAATCAAGATTTTTTTTTGCCTTCACTTCAAATAAAACTCAAGACTGATGAAAGGTTTTGTGAAAGAGAAGAAACAAGGAAGGTGATAATTTCATTACTTGAGACATATGTTTCCAAGAATACCTGATGCCAAGACTAAAAAAAGGATGTTTATTGGTCCGCAGACTGGATATGTCATCAATGAGAAGCAGTTCAAGTATCTGTTACAATGTCCAGAAAAAAAAAAAATCACCTGGAGAGCATTCGAAGATGTTGCTGAGAATTTTCTTGTGTACTTCAGAGCACCAGACTACATTCAGTTGGTTGGCAACCTTCTTTCAGCATACAAGATCATGAAGTGCAACATGTCACTGAAGATTCATTTTGTGCATTCACATTTGGAATTCTTTCCTGAAAATCTAGGACACAGGTGTCAAACTCACTGTATCACATTGATGTCATGTGATGTATTGCAATGTTTTTTGCCTTTGCGGAGCTGGGGTGGGCATGGCCTATGCATGACACATCTGGCCCACAGGCTGCCAGTTTGACACCCCTGATCTAGTCGAAGTCAGTGATGAATGTGGCAAGATGTTTCATTGGGACATTGCCAAAATGGAAAAATGATAAAAGGGAACTAGAATCTTTTGGTGCCAGCTGACTGTTATTGGGCACTGCAGCAAAATGGACAGACATTCAGTACCAACGAAAATCAGCAGCAAAACACTGTTAGTCTTGTTGAACTCATGCAGCGTGTTGGAAACATTGTGTGATTAAATACATTGCATTTTTCAAGAGTTCTATGTGTTACCATCATTCTGAAATTATATTTGTGTTCAGTGTGAAGGGGTCTTTCATAATCACCAAAAGTTTTTCAGGAAGCAAAACCTTTGAAAAAAAAATTGTCTGGTGTAATGAGGAAAAAAAAAACTTTCAGATAGCCAGGCTCCAATTTCTGATTGTTAAGGTTAAAGTTTGTTATGGTTAAAAACAATACTTAAACCAAGTCCACAGATTGAATTACAGAAGACATAAAGGGATTTTAAACTGCACTCTGTGTAGTTTACCATTATTGTTTCTTTTGTTAAATATGCATATTCATACATTTGATAATTAAGCAATTCATTAGTTAACCAAAAGCAATAGGTTATAGAACTTTATAGTTGTTAGATTTCCTGCATGTGGCACCATGTCAATTAAGAATTCTTTGCTTATAAGGAATATGGACTTTTATTAATTCCACTATCATATTCATCACTTCTCGTTATAATGGATCTGCAAATATGCTACTAAGAACACCTTATTTGTGAAGAACACAATGGAAAGCCTTGCTGTTTTCTTCAATTTCATGCAGCCAGGTAGATATGAAAAATAATACTTCTCTTGATAATTTAGATTGTAAGTTCAACTTGGCTAATAAGCTAGTAAGTCCTAAGACTCAGACCAGATGTTTTTTTGCAAATAATGCACTGCATTACCATGGCTTCTAATTTAGGTAATGTCAACGAATGGTATATTTCCCCCATCATGGTTCCTCAAACATAGTTGGGCTACAACTGCAATATTTCCTCAACTAGTAGGGAAACATTATTTCATTTGTAGTCCTATTATCAAAAGGACTAACATTTCCAAGATCTGATCTATAGAAATAGAGTGTTCAACTTTAAATTAGCAAAGTATAAATTTATTTTGGCAAGGACTTATCAGGTACTTTATTTATTTATAAATCAAAAGATTCCTGTAACTGTGGTACAAGATAAAAAAATTCAAAGGCAAAATCCCAACCAGTAAAATTCCTATGGTGGGTACACTTCCTAACATGGCACCTGGAGGAAAAAAATGACACCTTCAAGGCCTATTTAAAGGATGGTAGGGTTGAAGAAATTTCAGTTTTGTGGTAAAGGGTGGGGAGCATTACAGAAGGCAGGTGACGTGAAGAAAAGGGAAACTGCTTAGGTCCCAGATCCCATCATATAATTTTGTTTTAACTATGGGAACTGGAACAATTTTGCTTTAATTATGGGAACAGGAGCCTGCACACTCTCTCAAATCTTACTGAATGGGCTGAAACAGTGGGAGAAAAGCAATTCCTCAACAAAGTCCTATTCCTTGAAAGCCTTTTTAGTTCACAATTAGCACCTTGAATTACACTCAGAAGAATACTAGTAACCATGACCTCTAAATGTGTACACCCATTTCTGGTCAAATGTTAAATAGGCACAGAAAGATGCTCTCCTAACTGCATGTGCTACTGCAGCTACAGCATTTGAATGATTTTCAACAACAGCTCCATGTGGAGTACATTTCAATTGTCTGCAAGGGAGATGATTAAGGAATGAGTATTGGGAGAACTCAAAAAGCACATTTGGTCTTTTTAAGGACCAAAGAGTTGGGCTTGAACCTATCTTTTTGCATTCAGATACCAACAGACCTTGTGGAAAGACCTCAACAGCATTACTTGGTTGCCTGAGGCTGAGATATACAATTGGGAATCATCAGCATGTTGATATCTAGCCTATGCATAAGAATGAAACAAAAAATTATCCATTGGTTTCATGTAAATGTTAGAGTGGTAACAGTGTAGAGCCCTGCAGTACCCCAACATCAGAATTTTCTCCCCATAGTGATGGGAACTGAGCTTGGAGAAAGGAGGTGATATAATGCCTCCACAATACCATGTCTCCAACTTCTAATCCCTGCAATCAATTGAGAAGTATACCATGATGGACAATATTGAAGGCTTCTGAATGTCAATGAGAACTTGGAGAGTTGCAGAAGCACTATTCCTCTTTCACCAGGTGTCATACTGGAATCTATATTATAATGTTTCCATACAATGCTGTCTCCATATTATGTCCTGGCTGAAAAGGATCCAGATAAACCACTTTCTTCACCGCCCTTTGAAGCTGTAAATTTAAATAGCCTAAATCGTGAAGAAGGAAATTTGAAGACTGAATTTGGATCCAGTGGTGGCATCAAGGAACCCTTTTACTCAAAGTTGCATTAACCACCACATAGACCCATAGTAATTCACCTTCTGGTCAGCTTAAATACCCGAGAACGGCATGATCAGGTGGTTAGTTAGTAATCCTATTGATTTTATCTTTTTCCACAAGAGGTTCAGTGTCAAATACCTCCCAAACAGAAAATGCCTTAGTCACCCAGTATGTATTTGCCCAATCAGAATCTAACTCTGAGCAGATTCAAGCAATTGTTTCTGTCAGGGGCATTAAAATATTCCTCACAGTAGCCCTGAAGATATTCACATGACTTCTTAACAGGGATCAAATCACCTTAAGCAAGGCCGCTGGCTTCCTGTAAATGCAGTAAGATAAGAATAGAAAATATATTTTCCCACTTCACACCTGCCATAATGTAATTCCTAATAGGTTTAGTCAGATCTGCTCTTTGTCTTCCTCCCACAACACTCTAGATGTCTCTTTTCTCATGTATTTATTTATACACAGAATGAACAAAACTTAACTCTCAGAGATTCTGAGCGATTTATGCTATAAAAACAGGAAGAATAAAATAAAAGAACAAAGGAATGTACCATTAGAGAAAAAAATATTAAGATGGGTGGCCATATAAATTGAATCACTCAAATAAATGAATGCCAAACAAAACTAAATCTTACAGGGGCTCACCACTATCAAGTTTTTGTTGCCACGTCATGTGGATGGGAGACATTCAGAAGGCAGATGCAGTGACAGAGAATTCATGCTTCATTATTGTCCACTAGATGACATTGTTTAATTGAGTAGACTTGAAGTGTGCCAACTCAGCCAAGTTTTTCCAGACCGAATTTATTAGAAATAGACCCTCCTCAAACGACTTTATCAGTGGCAACCAGTATCTTGAATTGCACCCAGAAGCCAACTAGCAGCCTGTGGATATCATGGAACAATGATGACACATCAATGTATTGTGGCAGTCTGAAGTAGCTGCAACTGAGCAATTTTTCAAGGATAGTTCCAAGTAGAGTGGCTCGCAGTAGTCCATTCTGCAGCTGATTAGAGACTGTCCTGACCTCTAGATCCAAGAATGAGGGCAATTGGTTCACTAGAGAATCTGTATGAAGGCCTTCCTGGGCATAGCTGTAATTTTGCTTTTCAGGTAGGACAACCTTCAGATTACGTATCATTCTTAAGCAGGGAAGTACAATCTTATCCAAAGCTAAAATTGGGAACTCCCCAGGATCAAAGGGTCCATACAAAGCAAACACTGAAACAACCCAGGGTCAAGATACAGGTAGTCCTTGTGATACCACACATCAATTAATGACTGTTTGAAGTTATCACAGATCCCCAAAACTACTACAGTCCTGCTCTAAAGTTATGACAGCTGCAGAGCCCCTATGGTCATTCACCTTTACTACCAATCATGGAGGCGCTGCAGTGCCCCCTGCTTCTCTCCCCCATCATACTCGATGCCTGTTCCCCGTACTTCCTAGAAGCAGCAGCCATTTTCAGTGTTCTGATAATTCCTTGTGAAAATGGTGGCTGCTTTCCAAGCTTTCAATCCCAATCAGAAAAACTAATGGTGGTAGGGGTGAAAAAAAATCAACAAAACTTTCCTTTCCAATTTTTTTTTTGGAGGGGGGGGGGTTATTGAAGAAAAGTGGGTTTCTGGGTGGGGTGGGGTGGGAGGATGTTAACCATGGGAAAGTTTTGGGGAAGCTTGCTCCAAAGCTGCCACCTTTTCAGGCAGATGGCTGACCTCCCCAAGGCTAGAAGAACCAGGATAGGTTTGCAGTTTACCGATGGCCATCTGATTGGGCAGATGCCCAGTCCTACAAGTTCATTTTCATTGACCAACCAAGGAGGCTCGTTTGGAAGCTTCTTGGCATTGGAACATAACACTGGGCCCTAAACCTGCTCAGCCTGTTTTTGGCTATGCAAAATCCGCCCTCCTGCCACTTGTCTGGATCCTTTATGGACCCAACTGGGTCTCCCACATCCATGAGGTATCCCATGCTCACTTAATAACCTGCAGGTTTAATGGCAGGGAGTGGAAGTCATTAAGAAGACTGTCTCACTGTATGATCATCACCTCTTGCAACTGTAATTGGTAGGGTCCATTCTGATTGTAGGTAATCATATCTGTATATACTTGGAAAAGCATCTGCATAATGATGATACCAGATCGAAGCTGAGGGATCACCTCACCCAGAAGTTTAAGGATGGGGAGAGAGTGTCAAGCCATTCAGTACCTCACCTGTGAAGGGCCAAGTACTTGGGGCCAAGTATTTGGATATATATTTCTCCCTTCAACAATGGCTGAAACTGGCCATAGAAAAAGGACAAAAATCACTGTAACCCAAGTCTCCCTCATTACCAGACACTGCAGTTTATCCAGAAAGAAACTATGGTTAAAGATATTAAAAATTGTGAAGAGGTTAAACAATATAACGATGAACGAACTACCCATAGTCTGCTCTGCTAAAGTTATTGATAAACATGATGAATGTTATCTCAATACTGGCCTGAATAAAATGGATCTATATAATCTGTTTACTCTAGAATCACTGGAATCATTGCCCAACTACCTCCTGAATCTTTCCCAAAAGGCAAGGTTTGAAACAGAGTAAAAATTGGCTGCAATGATGACTTCTTAAAAAGAATTGTGAAAGGACCACTCATCTCTCAAAGAAGTGAACAGCACTGCATGCACCCAACCACAAATCATTTCCTAGACAGCTTTTACAACACAGGAGGAACCTGGATCAAGTAAACTGATGGCTGAGTTCATAGTCTGAAGGACCCTGTTTACTTCTTCAGGAGTCACGGATTTATATTCAGGGATCTCAACTTGGCTTGCCCAATTGAAATCCAAGTCTTTACTGATGAGTGACTGAAAGAAAGTTTCTTCTCTTGGAGTCCAACTATGAATGAATCTGAGTAATTTTATTCAGATAGTGAGAATATTCTTCACAGTAAGCCAGTAGCAAGTCACTGTAAGTAGATGAATATGCAATAAGGGCACATAAATAATGCTGTTTCACTGCTCTTATTGCCATGAAGTAGCTCCAAATGTGACCTCTTACATATGTTTGATGATAGCATTCTTTGTCTCCCTCCAATGGTGTTTCAAGCATTTTTTTCTGGTTCTTCATCTTCGAGTGGTTATCAGAAAAATAATGAGTACTTTGGGATTGGCATACTGGAAGAGACTGCTTAGGGACAATCTAGTCTAAAGGTTCAGCTACATCCATTCCAGGTTGTGACTAAGCCTTAGCCAATTGCTCATAGGATCCTCAGGGAAAGTCCTAAGCTCCCCCTTGAACTAATTAGAAACCATCACTTTCCTAGGATAGGCCAACCTAATAGAAGGACAGCATCAGTCAAGAAAAAACATTAACAGAATAATCTGTCTTGAGACAAATGTAAGATCTTTTATGTGATTCTCAATGTGATTCAGATGCCCAATAATCTGATGTAGTGCCTTACTTTTAATAATGAAACATGCAAATCAATAGCAATAAAATATGCAAATACAATAATATACAATCAAAGCAAGTATCATAATATAAAGCCCATTTGAATACAGCTACTAAATAGTCCTTCCAGGAAGGATATTCAAGAGGGGCAATAGCTAAGGAGATTTTTGCCCATGCTGTACTAAGCTTTAAGCTATTTGTCCTCCTTAACCAATTTAATATCAGGCAATGGGTCTCAAAATAAGGTAGGTATTCCTACTGTGGAACATACTTTTTAAATCTTTTCCTTTATATACCGATTCCAAAATTTTATTTTCTGGAGAAATTGAATATTGATCGATCTCTGTTACATGGAATTGTGCGTACAATATATCTTACTCAGTAGAGTTGGGATGTTGAATATTAAATTATCTAGCTTTATACTGTACTTGATTCCTAATGTGACAAATCATTTCTAACATGGAAAAATGCTGCTTGTCAGGTATAAAAGACCAGATTCACAGATGAAGATTCAGTTAAGATGATTTATTGCTAAAAGTCTATGCATAGGAATCAGCACCTGATTAAAGATATATGGGTCAATGACACTCAAAAGGGGTTGGACTTTGTTCACTTGTGGCTACCTAGGGATTCTAGACTTTTCACTCTGCCCCAAAGTTCTGCCATTCCTTGTCTACTACTGTTGTGACTTTAGAACTTTAACCATATACCATTCAAACAGATGAATTTGAAATATATGGAAGGTATAAAAACGTCAACATGAACAACAGTTTTGTCATTATGCAATGTATTGCATTCAGCTAGACAAATAACCAAAGAGAGCAGAAAGCCATTAATTCTAAAATCAGTCAGGGAAAATAATTTATCTCACTGTTTTTGTTCATAAATACAGTGTATTTATGTACATTGTAAATGATTCATGTACTCACATAGAAGATAAACATTATAAAAGGTAAGGAAGCTCAAAGTTGTTTTCTTCCAAATCTGTAAACACAGAATGCAGTCCCTAGTTAAAAAGCAGTAATTAAATTTGTTTTGAGCACTGTCTGAAGTAAAACAGCCAATGAGCTTTAACTAATTAAAAGCCAACATTAAGAGAAAAAAAATCAATTCTGTGTTTAAAGGCTTGTAAGAATCTGGATGGGGAGGAAGAGACTGAAACTCAACCCTAAGTAAACAGAATGATTGTTAATTCAGAAACTAATTGATTCTAGAATGGCTTCAGTTTTAGCTTTTATTTATTTATTTATTTATTTATTTATTTATTTATTATTTATTTATTTATTTATTTGTGTTATTTATATACCGCCCTTCTCCCGAAGGACTCAGGGCGGTGCACAGCCAATCACAAACCCCATTACAATATACAAAAGTTAAAAATAGATTAAATAATTTAGGCTGTCTAAAAATTATACCCTCCCCCAATAAATTAATTAAAACCCAAATATTAAAACCCAATTAAAACGCAAGTAGTAAATTAAATTAAAAATCCTATGTCAGCCTAGGCCGGCCTGCTCAAAGAGCCAGGTTTTTAATGCACGTCTGAAAGTTCTCAGATCCGTATTAGTGTGTAACTCCGGAGGCAGACCATTCCAGAGGGTGAGGGCCCCCACAGAGAAGGCCCTACTCCTAGGGGCTGCCAGACGACACATAGAAGCCGACGGCACCCAGAGAAGGCCCTCCCTGTGGGAACGCACAGGTCTGTGGGAAATTACCAGCAGAATGCGTTCCTGCAAATAACCTGGTCCAATGCCATGGATCGCTTTAAAGGTCAGAACCAGAACCTTAAAGCAAACCTGGAAAACCACTGGCAACCAATGCAGCTCGCGCAGGAGAGGCATCACATGGGAGCTTCGTGACGCCCCCATAACCACCCGCGCGGCTGCATTTTGTACCAGTTGGAGTCTCCGGGTGCTCCCCGCAGGGAGCCCCATGTAGAGAGCATTACAGTAATCCAGGCGAGAGGCGACAAGGGCGTGAGTGACCGTACGCAAGGCGTCCCGCAACTGGTGAATCAGGCGAACCTGATAAAAAGCCCCCCTGGAGACGGCCATAATATGGTCTTCTAAAGAGAGCCGTGCATCCAGGAGGACACCCAAATTGTGAGCCCTCTCTGTGGGGGTAAGATCTCTCCCCCAATAGCCAGCGACGGAGTCAGCTGACTATATTGGGGCGCCGGAAACCACAGCCACTCAGTCTTGGAAGGGTTGAGCCTGTTCCCGCCCATCCAAATCCGCACGGCTTCCAGGCACCGGGACATAGCCTCCACAGTATCATTGGGGTGGCTTGGGGTGGAGATGTAAAGCTGGGTATCATCCGCATACAGATGACACCGCGCCCCAAAACCACGGATGATCTCCCCCAATGGCTTCACATAAATGTTGAACAGAAGAGGGGAGAGGACCAACCCCTGAGGTACCCCACAAATAAGGGGCCTAGAGGTGGACCTCTCCCCCCCCGCCAACATAAATTGCGAATGGTTAGAGAGGAAGGAGGAGAACCATCGCAAGACAGTTCCCCCAATCCCCAACCCCTCCAACCGCCGCAATAAGATACTATGGTCGATAGTATCAAAAGCCGCTGAGAGATCTAACAGGACCAGGACAGAGGAAAATCCCCTGTCACGGGCCCTCCAAAGATCATCAACCAACGCGACCAATGCTGTTTCGGTACTATGCCCGGGCCTGAAGCCCGATTGGAACGGATCGAGGTAAGTCTCTTCCTCCAGGTACTGAGGGAGCTGACGTGCCACTACACTCTCAACAACCTTCGCTAAAAAAGGAAGGTTGGAGACTGGACGATAGTTATTTAAAACAGCTGGGTCCAGGGCAGGCTTCTTGAGGAGGGGCCTCACCACCGCCATCTTCAGGGCAGTAGGGAGCAACCCCTCTCTTAATGCAGCGTTGATAATCCCCTGGAGCCAGCCTCGTGTCACCTCCCTGGCGGTCAAAACCAACCAGGAGGGACACGGGTCCAACAAATATGTGGTGGTATTCAGCCCCCCCAGCAACCTTTATATGATGGGAACATATTCCCCCCAGAAGGTGCTGATTCATAATTTGAGTGGATTTTTGGATTCCAGCTCCTGCTGAAGCAGATGTGCCAGTGTTGACCCTTGTTGGAAAGGGGAGACACTGACAATGCTCATGCTCTCATTACTTCTCAAATGGGATTGTATTTGAAAATCACCTAGAAACTTCACTTGATGCAGAATACAGCTATCCATATATTTACAGAAATTTCCTGTTATTTAAGACCAATAACCTGGGAGCTACATTATCTATCTTTTTGTTTCCAAGCACAACCCAAAGTATTACAACTGATACATGACTTGAGATGTGGATATTGATGGGATCCCTTAATCCAATTTTCTCTCTGTTTTAGAGAAAACCAAGTCAAAATAAGGATTGGATAGTTCTGCCTTTTCTCTCTCTCACACATATACATAACAGTTGTCTATAGATAGTTTCCTTTTTATTTATTTTGAACATGTGTAAATAAGCTCTTTTCGTTAAAATTCTTGAGTCATTACAATCTTTACTTTTCTTAACCTTCCTTCTAAACCAGGCTACCTGAATGTACCCTTCCTTTGTGACCCATTCCATTTTCCATATTTTTTTTAAATCCTAATTTTCATTACTCCTTTTTTGTAAGAATGTTGGTTTTCTTTTGTTGTCCATTTATTTTCTCACTGAAGTAGCAATTCTATTTTTTAGTATTTCTTCAACATTTTAGGAACTCCTGTCCATCTTGGATCCATTTGCTTACTATCTTCTTGTCCATAAAATCCTTACTATAATTGCTCAGTTTATCTCTAAGCTTGTTTTCTTAAAAGTCTCAGCTAAAATGAAAGTCAATGTAATCCACTGTAATTAGTCTCCAGCACGATAACCACAATAACCAAATATATATGGTAACAACTTCCAAAGATGAGATATACCAGGTAGTGGTAAAAGTGGATTGGTTGCTTAATGACTCTTCACATTTATGATAGCTACAGAACAGATGGTTTATGTCTTGTAAAATGATTTCCAATTGTGTTAAATGATTGCACAGTCTCTCTGTGATCACGTGACCACATGTCAGTTGCTTGTCAACTGGTCATCCTTATAGTTCACTGCAGTGTTCAGTGGTTACATGACCACAATTTGCAATTTTTTAAAACCAGTTTTGACAAAACCCCTTAGCGTTCACTTAGAGAAACCTCTCCCTACAAAGGTTGTAAAATCACTTCCAGTCACATAAGTGCCTTGATTTATGATCTTAGTGTTTTATGACTACATGTACAGTTCCAATTTTATTTGTAAGTTAAGGGCTACTTGTATTTATAGGTAAGTAAAAGTTTATGCAAAACATAAAAAATAGAGTTTTTTGTTTTTTTTTACAATATATATTAATGGATCTCTGATAGGGCAGTTAGGACTATTTTTAGGGAAAGAATATATGAACATCTTTCATAGGTTCCTATATAGGAATTCCATTTCCTGTTTCCAAGTTCCTATTTTGCTTTTTGAGCTATGTTTGTTAAAGTTTTCTTAGTATCAGTTGCTAGAAATGTCTTTCTTCCAGTTTCAGCTGCATTCCCTTAGTCTCCTTCTTTACCAAAGTGGCGGGTGGAGGGAATGGGAGACAGATGCATCTTGACTCTAGGGCACATGCATGTCAATGCACACACTTGAGCAAGAAGGCCCCATGTAGTGCACAACCTGCCATTTCACATTCTACAGCTGGTAAGATTTATTTTGAACTGTTGATAACATATTGTGGGACAATTATGCTTTTCTAGTGTAACTTTAACCCAAAGAACAAACACTCTCTTATCTTTTAAATCAGTGGGATTCAATAAAGGAATACATTACACAGCAGATGGATTATAAACTAATGTATAAAGGCAGGAGGGCAACAGAGAGTAGGTGGGTTTGAGCTTTAATAATCCTTCATGTACTAATAGTATTATGACCCTTTATCTTTAAAATTTGGGTAGATATGGAAACACTCTTCTTATGAATTGAATTATTTTGGCCATGGCATGTAGGTCTTCCACGAATTCTTTATAATGTGGATTAAGTGGATGTTAACTTGGATAGCTTGGAGCAACATCCTATAACAAGGCATTTTACATTATAGATGGATCTTCTTTATAGAAGGATGTGAAATTTCTGTAATAACACATTTAGCTAAGACACTATCATATACAGATAAGCAGAACCCAGCTGAATCAGGGCAATCTGATCCAGCAGTCCATGACATCCAATTGCCAACCAAATGTATATCGCCTAATTGGAGTTTAAGATTTGCATGAATAAAATCTTGGTTCAGTCTTTGTCACTTTCAGCTGGAGAGATTTCAGGATTCTAAAAGGCTTCTGTCTGGAGAACCATTTCTATTCAGAATAAACAAAACCATTGGGAATGTCTTGCTCAGTATAAGACATCTGTGTACGTAGAATTTAGTTAAAATTGTTCCCGGTAACTATTAACCTTTCATGTTTCTGAAGTTCACTTTGAAGTCTTTCAGCTATGTATTGCTTTTTGCAAGACAAAGGCAATTTTGATCTGGAAAGAAAGAAGCAGGAGAAAGAGCAAAGGATGTGTACTGTCATCACTGATAGTCTTTTCTTGAAAACAAACTATAATGGATAATTTGTGCTAGTTACGCTCTGGGAATGCTGGATATCATCAGATGTATTTCTTGCATGAAATGCACTTGGCTGTCTGAGATTGCACATGGGCCTAAAAATCTTAAGCTTCTGTGCCATTTTGGATCCCACTGCTAAAGATCGCTCTGTTCCAGTGGCGCACAGTGCCACCACTCCAAGGCCAGCTCTGCTGCCAATGGCTTAAAAAGCAACCTCTCAAATTGAAAGTTAATTAAGGGACAGATTGTTCTGCAGAGACATGGGCAGAAAAGCTTCAGCATGATTTTTTTTTAAAAAAAAATAAGTGCAGGGAGCTATAAATAAATTGTGCAATATTTTGCAATATCTCCAGTGTTTTGGTCTAATGTTGAACATGCTCCATTGTTTGAACCAGCTGTGTTCTTTCCCATTTTCATTTCTATAAAGAGATTATAAAGGCTGTCAAAGCAAACCCTGCCGCTCCAGCCTGCCTTGATGGAAAGTTCTGTATACACAGAGCACAGCAATCTCAAGGAGGAACTTTGTTTCAAGCCAGAACAAATCTTCAGCTAATTATAAGAGAACTATATTAAGCACAAAAGGCAAGCTCCATTTATACAGAACAAAGTTACATTTTACTCTTTGCTTTGCAAGTGCATTTATTACAATTTCGGCAAGTAATTGGAAATTCATTTTCTTTCATTTTCTTAGGTTATTTCTTTTATTGTTTTTAAGTGCTCTGCACATTGCTGAATTGAATCAGCTCCAGAAAGGGAAGATTAGTGGAGCTTTTTCGATTAATTTGTAGCTAAAGTTGTGGAATAAAAATGATTCATTCTTCTGATTCCTTACTTTCCAGTCTTAGTAACTTTCATATCAACTGCTAAATGAACTATAATTATATGAGCACATACAAGGAATCTGGATGGGGGAAGGGTGGGGAATGAAATGGTAGCTTGCCAACAATATTAGAGACTATACTGCACAATAGAGGAAGAGAGGATGAAGGTTTCACACCCCTCCTGTTGAGCACCTCTTATACTAAATACTATTTGTGCATATCTCTATTATTTTACTAATGGGGAGGCAGCTTTTTCATTACAGAGAGTTGAGAAGCATCTAAAATGCCAGCATTCCCTAACTGAAATGTATTCAACAAAAGCGACAATGCCAAGAAATCAAGACTTCATTTGGATTCAGTTAAAAGTAACATATCGACTTTGTACAGAAATGTTGTTTATGCGTTGTCATAAAGTCACTCTTATTTTGTAATGTGATTTTCCTTTTTCTATCTACATCAGTTGAAGCCATTGTAGCACAATTCATAATGACAGTCAGAATGCAGATTTAATTTTCTATGGCATGGGAGAGGCATGGGAGAGGAGGACAAAAACTACTTTTTCCTCTGGAATACCCAGTTTTTGGGTGTTGCTGCCACATGGTGGCAGTGTGAGACCTCCTCTTTGTGAAGGGAAAATAATTTCCTGCTGTACTTGTGTAGAATGCTGAAGGGCAAAACTGAGCTAGGGAAAAGGGGAAATTCAGATCAGATGGGTGGCAAATAAATCTAATAAATAAATGAAACAGAAAATGGGCTTAAAATCTTAGATGTACCAAATTAGAAGAGATCATTTAGGCCACAGAGTTCAAGCCATTGTTATGGAATCCAAATTCAATTATAATCGCTCTAGCTTGGGCTTGAACACATCCACCAAATGAAGCCGATCAGGTTTGGGGTAATTAGTTCCATTGTCAGACTAATCTTACTTTCAGAAATGTTTCTTAAGATCCACTTGGAATCTGTCTTCCTATAACCTGAAATATATTTTCTGTGTCCTGTACACACTCTGAATGTAGGGGTGAGGTCTTAATTTTTTTTTGCCCTCTGTATAAATTTGCACCCATTTAGATTAATGATACTTGGATTGTGTGCCTGTTAACTAGTTATGGATTTATTGCTTGTCAAGGTGTTTTTCATTTAGAGCTCCCTTCTTTTCTAGAAAACAGAACGAATGGTAACTTGAAATGTTTTGAACAGCAATTAATGAATTATACCTATTCCTTGGGAAAGAAAAAGACAAGGTTATATTAGATGGTAAATATATGTATGTATGTATGTAGAAATATGTAGAAATCTCTAAGAAATGGCATGATTTGAGAGTTAGGTTGATGCATGGGAATGTATTCTTTACTGCCTGTTATGAAGATTTGTGTGCACAGTATTGGGTAAAAAAAAAAGAATTCAGAACAATAGACTATTTATTTAACATTTAATCTAACAGTTACATGCATGAAATTTTACATATATCTATTGAAAAAACATTCTAAGTCATAAGCTATAGATAACAAACCACGATTATTGATTTTAGTCATATCCAAATAAATCATGTCATGGCTTAATGCAATGTAAGAAATAATCATTGCTGATGAATGAAATTGACAGCAATCAAAGCCTTATGTCTGTAAATCAAATAGTCGGTTGAGTGATCATAAGGTGACTAACTGTCCTCCTTTAGGGAGGACAGTCCTCCTTTGTAAGTTCTGTCCTCTCTCGAAAAGTATCCTGCTACATGTCCTCCTTTTTGATATTTGAAGACTAATATGTAAATCTCCGTATTTGATTGATGCCGATCCGATCCGTTGTGTGTAATGTGACGTATTTGTATTTGACATGACGATTTGTCAAGGCTCGGTACAGTAAAGCGAGACGCGATTAGGAGGCGCATGCGCTCCACACAGGAGAATTGTTTTGAGAGAGCGTGCCATATGCAAGAGTGCGCCATGCGCAAGTGGCTTTATTTTTTTTCCTTCAATTTATTTGTGTCCTCCTTTTCATTGTAAAAAAGTTGGTCACCTAAGTGATCAGCATCTCGTAAGAGATAAGATAATATTTATTGTTATTTTTTTATAAACACACTGGTCCACATTAAAAATGAAATACTGTTGTCCTGCTCTCAAGAGAAAGTTTATATCTATCCAAACATATACACAACACACATATACACATGCTGTATATATATACGTAAATAGATATTTGCATCCGGGGTGGGATTCTATCAGTGTGCACCTATTTGCTAGAATCAGTTGTTAACATTCTAAGCAGTTGTTAAAAGAAATTACTGGCCTAATCCTGTAAGGAAGGCAGGAAGCAAACATTCTGGTGTTGCTTACAGAAACTGCCTCTCCATTAAACCTTATTACATTCTTGGCAGGACTAGACTTTCTGTCTCAGGAACTTCTCTGCAATTCCCCCCCCCCCCCCTTTGCTGATACTTTGCTTGTGTGGAGTGATCATTCAAAGTTATAATGGCACTGAAAAAAGTGACTTATGACCATTTTTCATACTTACACTGTTGCAGCATCCCCACAGTCTTGAGAGGCCAGGCGAGGAGATGCGTGTCTCGATGTGAGTGATATTGAGTTGGCCACACCCAGCCAATAATATGACCACCAAGCCACGCCCACCACCTAAGCCATGCCCACAGAACCGGTTCTTAAAAATTTGAATTCCACCCCTGCTTCCATCCATACACCCACACACATATACGTACATATAGACAAAGAGAGAGAGAGGGAGAGAGGGAGAGAGAGAGAGAGAAACAAGAAAAACAAGTTGTGAAGAGGATGTGTAGTATCCCAGACAATCCTGAGGACACTGCTCAAGCATTGCTTATGTGCTAAGAGCAGAGATGGTATTCAGCAGGTTCTGACCAGTTATGGAGAACCGATAGCAGAAATTTTGAGTAGTTCGGAGAACTGGCAAATACCACCTCTGACTGGAAATTTTACAGTATCCTTCCTCTGCCGTGCCCACCAAGCCATGCCCACAGAACCGGTAGTAAAAATATTTGAACCCCACCACTAGCTAAGGGTAAATGAATAGTGAAAGAAATTAGCAAGATGGCTAATTCCTTTCCACGAAGATGAAAAATGCGGAATTGTAGCATTTTCCATTCACAGAGAAAGAATCAGAAGAAGTGTGGATCACCAATTGTTTTTTTGATGGGCAGTTAAATATTTTACAAATTAAAATAAAAGGATAGAGAATAAAAAGGAAAGGTGGAAAATCAATTAGAATAAAAGGATGGAGAATAAAAAGGAAAGATGGAAAATCAGTTATCAAAGGAACAAAAAGGGAAACACTACATAAATCCAAATCATGAAGATTATGAAAATATCTGAGGTACCCTCTAATTCACATGAATATAAAAGATGGCAGAATTTTAGCACAGTCAGACTTGTAAGACTATTTTACTAAAACCAATCTATAAAAAACTAGTTTTCAGTCTTTGGTGGAATCTTTGTATTTCTTGGGCTGGTCTACCTTATAGGACTAACAAGGAGTTAATAAATCAGACAAAGCTGTATTGCTTGTATTGCTTATTAAGCCAAACACTTTCTTATATAGGGACTTATTTGGATTTTTTTTTTAATTGTGAAAACTTTGATCAGTGCAAAGTGAATTTGAGAAGAAAATTTTCATCCATATGACATTATCAACATATTTCTGAAAAGCACTGCATGAGAATTTGAACAAAAGGCTGTTCTTACTGTCTGCTCATATCATGCCTAAGAACTTCCCAATAGGCATTGATTGGCCACAGTAGGAACCAAATGCTGAACTAGGAAGGCCCTTAATCTGGTCATCTATGGAGATTCTTGGTCATCCAAGTCATCCAGGTTGTTCCAAAGTTGCTTTTTCAAGAGGCAACGGGACTTTTCTGATTTTCTTTGAAGATGTTTTGCTTCTCATCCAAGAAGCTTCTTCAACCCTCTGAATTCAATAGCCTTCTCTTAACAGGGAGGGAAGGGCACGTTATTATCTAACTTCCAGCATTTCCAAGTAGGCTCCACACCCATTTGCACTACTCAGGTAACCCTGAGGACACAGATAAACCTCCAAGTGGCCTCAATGGCTCTCTAAATGGTTACAAATGACCAACTGTCTGCAAGGAATATAAATCCTTCTGTGCTTGTCAGACATTATATAGTTAATTGGGAATTGGGAGCTGTCCCCTTAATGGAATACCTCATGGGAAATATAGTTCATGTCAAGCGGTCACATCTGCAATCCTGATTGGTCCTGAATTGACCCTTGGTTGGGTTTGGGGGAGTTTCCTTTATTCTTGCTTGGACCCAAGCATCATGCTGGTGTCTTTCCCTTTGCTCCATTGTTATGGGATGAAGATAACTATATTTTCACACTATGAAGACAACCATGCAAAGGTTGGATGGACATTAGATGAATTTCAACATAACTGTGAGTTACACCTTGAGGATGCCTATTACAATCCAATAAAGAAATGGAAGCCTTTGTAGAGTTTATCTAACTGTCTTTATATTCAGCCAGGAAGTTAAAGACAGAACACCTTCCATACTCCACCATCCAGTCAGAGCTGAAGAAGGATGAGAAGCAAAATGTCTTCAAAAAACAAAAACAAGAAAGTCTAGTTGCTTCTGGAAAAAGCACCTTTGAGACAAAGGTGGTCTCTTAATCATGGAGCACATTGAATGAGCCATTCCTTAATCAATCTCACAAGATTTTTGGAATGAGATAAAGTGTTCAAGGAGCTCTGCATGTAGCTCTTTGACTCCCAGAGGAAATGTGGGATACAAATATGATAAATAAATTAAATAGAGAGAAGCTATTTTGAGATGCAAGGATTTGAGGCTAATTTTTCTTTGAACAATGATTTGCAGAATAAAAATAATGTTTGACACAGAACAAGCTTTCTTAGAGTACAAAGATAACATGAGAAGAAGATGTGTATTAGATTTACAACATCATTTTTTCATGTTATCTTTAGACATTAAATATTAATGGCTTTCCTTTAGGAAAAGAAAATATTAAAGTTGTTTTTCTAAACATTTGTTCTAAAATGTAAAGTCATGTATGCTTAAAAATATCAAGCAGTCAGCTGAATATAATAGTTTAGGCAAGAAAATAAAAGGAATGCTTAATTTAGAGGCATGCAGATGGGTCAAAAACAGATCGTGCTTTACCAAATCAAGTTGATCCTGTGATTCTGCTCTGATATTAAGTTGATTAAAGGGCACTTTTGCACTCCAGTTCATAAGCAACAACTAATTCAGTAGCTTATCATTTTCCAGTCATCTGGTTGCAGATTAACTATGCATATAATCGGTATATGTGAACACTCTTTTAGAATGCAAATACTATGCTGCTACAGGCTCTTAATTCTTCCTTCTTCTGAAATTATGATAAAGTCCTAGAGAAGCCTATGAAAACATGGCCAATTAAGCACCCTGTCTCTATGGTTGGTTTGGTTTTCATCTATTCACAGGTGCATAAGAGTGTGAAAATGAAACAGTGACCTGGGTAAAATAATCTCAGAGTAGACTATTCTACACTAAAGTGGGCCAGGAGGTGACATTTGTTGAAATTGGTGGGGCAATGTAAAAATGTCCACAACAGTAGAGATTCAGTCAGTCTCAATTATGTGCAGATGGTACATGATGGTAAAATCAACTGCCTAAAAAAGTAGATGATTAAATCATTTGTAATTATATTGTAGTAACATAACCAATGTGGGATTTTACAAATCTGATATCGTCTGGCAAGGAATGATGCCCCTATACCACTCATTAATTATTTGCTAGTTTTGGTGAGCATGAAAACAGAGTGAATCAAGTCGAATGCCAGGAGAAATCAGAATATTTGGATGTATAATAAGCATTCATTTATTATGTCATATTTCTCTGGCAGCATTATGTAAGTAGCTGCAGAGTTACATTATGCCATTTCTCCTTCAAGTCACAACAATGATTACAAAGATAAATATCAAATTTACTGCTTCAGCATTTTGTTTTATTTATCTTTCAACCAAAGCCAGCCTAGATAAGAGCTGCTATGCATTGATCAAAACTTAGCCTAGACTAATCTACAATAGAGAAAGATATTATGTGAGCTGACTTGTATTTCTCTATAGGTGATGGTGAGAATTACTCACCTTCATATCCTTTGAAATTTCCAATCTATCTAGCTTCCTGGCAAAAGAATCAACCATCACTTTATCATAACCAGCTGCACTACGGACATAACTCTCTGAATAGTCAGATATAATTTGGAGTTTTGTCATCCAGCCTTCCATTTGCTCAGTTTCAAATCATGGAGCAAGAAGGATTTAATCTAGGTCCTATGCTCACCTTGTGCAAATTGAAGAAGTTACACAGATAAAATTTACAGAATAGAAAAGCAGCCTCTGTTAAGTGCCCAGTGTGCTTAGAGTTATTATAGCGGAGCACCCTATCTAATTCTCTTCTCCTCTCTCCTTAGCTGCCTATTAGTGACGGGCATTTCTGAAGTGCAAGCCAGCTGCTGCATGACAATGTGGATAAATCTGGTTTCTTGTATAATGTGCAGAAAGCTGAAGGGAGCATGAAGACATGATTCTCCCTTTCAACCTAACAGAGGAAAATCTTTTCATGTCAGGTTCTGTAATCACTTGCAAAGACAGGGAAGCAAGGAATATTTTGCCTGACTGCTCCTAAATGCTCCTACAAACTAAATAAACAAATTCAAGCATCACTTTAATACATTCCTAGGTACTATGAACATTTGAATCACAGAAACAAAATTATAGTTGGAAACACTCCCTAGCTGGGTCATGGAGACCAATTCTCTGCTAATGCAGGAACTCAAATTAAAGCATACTAGAAGACTTTCCATTTATTTATTTAAACAATTTATATAGCTACCCATATCTCACCACAGTTACTCTAGGTGGTATATAGAGGTTTAGAACCTACAATGTAATTTATAAAATAGTCATCCAAAATAATAGTATAACATTTGCTTGGAGTCTAAACATTATTTCATTTTCAAGGACTAAAGACAAGAACAAGACAGACCTACCAATAGGATTGGCTTAACCTTCCAGCTCAAATGTAGAGGGAACATCTAATTATTTAATACCTTATGAAAATTCAAGAGGGTCAGGACCATCTAGATTCTAGTGAGGATAGTGTTCCATACAGCAAGTCTATATTCTAGAAGGAATTACTCATAAGTCCCACATGATGATATTTGTTAATAAAGAGCATCTGGAAAAGCCAATCATACTGATTCTGGTGGTACAAGCAGAAACAAAGGAAGATAGATAGTTCCACAAATATAGGGCCTTGTGCCATCTAGGTGACAGTCAATACCTGGAAGCTAGTACAGATATGTTACTTTGATGTATTGTGGAACACCCAAAACTATCCACATTGCTGCATTCTGGACCAGATGCAAGTTTAGTATGTTCTATAAGGGCAGCCTCATTTACATTACATTATTGCAATCCAGCCAGGAAGTGAGTAAAGAGTGAGGAGGACTCCTCAGTCAAGAAATGTGCACACGATGAATATATGCTAAAGCCTTCCTAATAACCAACGTGGCTGCTACCTACTCTTCATGCAGGAGCCATAACTTTAGCAGGAATTCCAAATTGTCACCAACTCTATCTAGGAAGTGCCACCTTAATTAGAGATAAATATGTTTGTTTCTTTATTAAGTTTATATAACTGTCCACTTTCCAAATACGACTTTGGATGGAAAATTTTCAGATCCATTTGAACTCAAAACCCAGGCCCCCTTGGTATGACCAGGGTTGAGCAGAAAACTGTTCTTCCCCATCCAGACCCTTACAGCTTCCTGATACTGGGTTAGAACCAGTATTACTTAGTTGGCTTGGGACAAAGATGGATAGTTTGATATCACCAGCATACCTTGCTTCATGTTGACAGAGGACTTCCCCAGTGGCTTCATGTAGATGTTAAATAGGAGCTTGGAGAGACTGGAGACCTAAAAGACTCCGCAAAGCTGGAGTCTCCCTGATTATCAACATCAACTGGAACTGGCAGAAGGAAGAGAGCTAACACCAAGTATTTAAAAAATGCTATCATATCTTCTCTCAGTTTTCACTCAATGATAAGCAAATTCTGTTTCCTTAATTGTTTCTTGTTTCCAATCCTTGATGATATTGGGGAGAGTTGTTCAGGTAAAGAGCCACATCTAATGGTTTTTGAACACTGATGGTTTTGTATTAGATCTATATCTCAGTTCCCTGAGCTGGTCTAGAAGGATACCCTGATTGAAAACCACTTACAAGGACTGTTAGAATAGATGCATTATCTCCATAGTAAGCTCACAAGAGCTCTAAATAGATCTGAATCTATACCAAAAAAGGATCCAGGTAATCTGTTTCATCCCCTAAATAGGGAAGGTTGGAAACTGAATGAAAATTGACCAGTTCCATAGATTGCTTATTGATTGCAGATAACAGCCTCTTTCAATGGACGTGGCACTACCCCTCCTATTAATACCACATGAATTGAACCACCTGCTCCTCCTAGGCAGTGGTCTCCAAGCTTTCTGGCTTTGTGGACCGGTGGTGGTGGGGTAGAGAGATGGCTCAGCAGGAGCGGTGGGAAAGCACATTCATGTGCAGCTCCATTTGCACAAATGGCAGGCACACACACTCGCTGCCCACATAAATGGAGTTGTATATGTGCGCTCACTCATTTGCTGCATATGCAAGTGGAACATACTCGTCCACCGCTTCCATGGCCTACTTCTGAACAGCAATGGGCCATGACCTGGGGAATGGGAACCCCTGTCCTAGGGAATGTTAACCAGTCAGGACAGACATGCATTTAAAATGCAGGTGGCTGAGTTAACATTTCCAAAGACTCTGTCCAGTTCATCCGGACTAACATATAAATCCAACACTCTGTGTTTTGCCATTCTTACTGATGTACGATAATGCCAATGAAATACTCTTACCTGTGCTTGATAGAGTTCATCCTTTTTTTGCCCTCAGTGGTATCTATCCTCACTAGAATCTAGATGGTCCTGACCCTCTTGAGTTTTCAGAAGGTATTAAATAATTAGATGTTCCCTCTACATTTGAGCTGGAAGGTTAAGCCAGTCCTATTGGTAGGTCTGTCTTCTTCTTGTCTTTACTCCTTGAAAATGAAATAATGTTTAGACCCCAAAGGATTCTAGGAATCCTTTTGTCTCCTCGTCATCCATAGTTCCTCTGAAAACTATGGAACTCACATGCATAAAGATTCCCCACAGCTATGATCCAATTTGATGCCATTGTTGCCCTCTCATTCCAAGTGGTGACTTAAGGCCTCAGTCCAGAATCACTCCTTCTTAAATGCAATTGAGTTCACCAGGTGCCTGGGACAGACCATTTGAATAGGTCCTATCTCTCTGCAGTGAAGTACAATACTAGAGTACTTCAAAACTAGAGAGAGTGAATTCTGACAAGTGAATACACGTGTCCCAGGATAATCTTGCAGGATCCTATCTGGGTGGGTCACCAGGACCAGTGGTTTTGTTTTCCAAGCTTTCAAACTTGTACTGGAAACCTTCCTCAGGGAATTTCTCTCTAGCAGAATGTACAGAGAGAATGCTCCATAACAAAGGTCTCATAGTAATATCCTCCAATTCCAGATTAAAAAAAAATCTGCTTGAACATACCCTGGGATGAGGCAACACTATTTTCCTTGGTAATTGTTCCATTATCAAATATCTCTTCTTGTTAGAGTATTAAGAAAATCTTCATTTGGAATATGCTTTCCCATAGTTGGCTATTCTGTACTCTGGCTCAAAGAAGTTGTGATTTTCTTCAGTAGCCATTCATATTGTCTCTCTGTTTTTTCTCAAATATAAATATATTTTCCCCCTCAATTGTTTCTTGTCCAATCCCTGTTGGGACTGCTGTAGGCGAAGACCCACATTTAACAGGATTTTGAGCACTGACTATTTTGTGTTAGTTTTATATTCAGTAAGTCCTTGTCTCTGCCCAACATTCCATTGATCCATTCTGAGGCACACTGCCAAGTTTTCATGTTTCATTTCTAGTCTTCATGTTTCATTTCTGATTCCACTCCCAGCCATGATTACAGTCTGAAATTGTGGAGTAATGCAGTGCATCATTATTGGAACCTGCTATTTATCTCCATTTGTTATTATCTACTTTTTCCACCTATAATGGATGTTTTAAAAATTAGAGTGTTTAAATAGCTGGTCCATACTGTTTTAAGTTTTAAGAAAGGTAAAATTACTGGATTAGACTACTTAGCACAGCTTATATCTATATTAACTGGGAACAAAGCACCTCATTTTTAGCATAATTTTTAAAAAAAAATTGTTAAAAGAAGGTATTTACTAAACTGGAAGGAGAGGGAGGATTAAGTATAACATAGCTAATGATAAAATCCAGGTATTGAATACTTAAAATAACATCTCCTTTAAGTCAGACTTGACTTCTGATGACTTCATGATCACATCCACATAATTTTCTTGGTAGCAATGTGGAAATGGTTGCCATTCCTTTATTCTGAGAGCTTCCCAGTCTAGTATTCAGCCCTGATGTTTTTGGGAAATTTCCCACCAAGAATTAACTACTGTAGTCCTGATTCTATTTAGCTTCTGAGCCCAGACAAGTCAGGTGGGATATTGCTGCAGTTGAGATATTAGTATACTCAAATATGCATTAAAAACCACCTGTCTTTTGAAAAGAAAAAGGATGATGTACAAATAAGGATAAAGTAATACACAACCAAAACATAGATATGCAATAAGATATACTCAAAACTTTTGGGTACACAGAAGATGATCCATATCTCAGACAGGTTAAGTAATATTATTAGATTAGGTTAATATTGGCTTTTCTAACTCACTCATGATTGAGTGGCATTTGGATATGATGAACAGTGGTTTTGGTCATTTGTTGAGAAAGAATAGCAAAAACATAGGACACAGGGAACTTGTGTGTCTTCAAATTTTTTCAGATTAACTCCAATAATTACTCAATGCTAATAATATTGACTGGGCCTGACATCCAACAACATCTGGAATACTGCTAGTTCCTGAATTCTAAATCTGAGGAATGCTGTTGCACTCCATGGAAATTGTTCTGTATAATAATGCTAAGTCCCAATTTGTTCTGAATTTTAACACCAAATGACATTTTAAAAAGGATTTGGCTGACATTGTTCAAATTTTTCTAAGCCATGTCTTCTTTGAGGCTGATTCCAGAAAATGATGCAAGGGACATTTTACTAGACATCAATGGCATATAGTAGGTGAATAATCTGCATCCAATTTTCTTTTTACCCTTCATGGGAATGAAAGGAGCCAAAACCTCTTGTTCATTTAAAAAAAACCCAATATTTGCAGTTGGAGAAAATTAAAAGACAAAACAAGTGCCTTTAAGCTTCTGCAAAAAAACATCCTATAGTATAAGTAATTTCTCTGGCAAATGATGTTCTACTGAGATTAAAATTTGGGACGCATTGATATTATTTTGTGAATGATACTTCCCTCAATTATCTTTTTCATGCAATAGGAAAGAACCAATTAGAGACCTAAATGGTAATAAGTTAGGTGAGCACCCATTACATTTGAAATTATTCTAAACTAAGGGAGACAAATTATGGATTTGGGATTAAATCTTTTTTTAAAAGGGATGCAACCTTGCACTTGGAGTTTACCCATATTTAGGTAACAGCAACAACCAAGCATGATTCTATTCAATTTTTACTACTGTGTCCTTCACTCCTGCTCCTGAGATTGCCAGATATATTAATCCGAATATTTAGGCTCTCCATACACAAGGAAAGCACTGAACCAAGTTGACTGCTGCCCTTATGTTTCTGCCTAATACTGCAGGGTTTCTCATGGGCCTACCTGCTGAGCTTATTTCAGAGATTAATTGGCTTGGATACTGCTCTGGAGGAGATGACGCAAAACAGCTTTTTTGGGGGTGACTGGGGGTGAGATAGTGGTAACTTTGTCTTTTGACAGAAATATAGGAATTTTATCTTTTCTTCTGAAGTGAACATGCTATGGTCCTTTGCCATTCTTCTCTGGTTTTTTTTATTACTACGAGAAGCAGCTTTGCTATGCCTCTGCACATTGACTTTTGCTTTTTGTTAGTTTCCTTTTAATCAGAACAAGGAGGGGGATAGAATACCGGTTAGCTTCCATTTTTAGCGCTCCCCCACTAGCTAGCTAGAGAGAGCAATGATGGTTCAGGGAAAAGAGGAGGAACTAACAGAGCAAGCCCAGCAGCACACAAATGTTGCTAACTATTGGGTTTGTGTGTGAATCTGATGGGCATGTGGAAAGCTTTAATTACATGAAAAAGGGACCACTGTACTGAAAAAAAATGGAGTACACTATATGGAGACATTTGACAAAAAGAGATTTCTGTAGTTACTTATTACAGTGTAACAACAAAACTGATAGTGGGCTGACTCCCATGGGAACATACTCCAGCTTTTTGCAATATCTACAAAGTCTACCATTTGCTTCTGGGCACAGTTCAGAGTGTTGGCAGTTACTATTAAAATCCTAAATATCTTTGTTCTAGGGACTTGGGAAATTACTCCTTCCTAGCAGGGCCTACAGGGATAGGTCAAGATGGTAGATGGAGCACTGCAATGTAATCCCTATTCCTTTTGAACATGCATGTGATATCATGATATCTTGAAAAACGTGAAGCTTGCATCAAAATGGACAATGAGCAATCTACCTAAGAGATATGGTGGCACAGTGGTTCGAATACAGTATTGCGGGCTTACTCTGCCCACTGCCAGAAGTTTGATCCTGACCAGCTCAAGGTTAACTCAGCTTTCCATCTTTCTAAGGTCAGTAAAATGAAGACCCAGACTGATGAGGGGCATATGCTGACTCTGTAAACTGCTTAGAGAGAGCACTATGAAGTGCTATATACTGTAAGTCTAAGTGTTACAGTTGCTCTGTTGCTGTTTTTAATTCCTTGAAGCAGCTGTCTTTATATTTTGGAATTTGACCAATGTGTGGTTTTCTGCTGCATAAAGTTTTTCAATTATTGTGTCCTCTTTGAGTGGTGCAGAACTAGAACTAAAATAAAATAAAGTATATATTGTTAAATATATCATAGAATCATAAAATTAGAGAGTTGGGAAGGACTGTTTAAGACATTGAATCCAGCTTGGCCCATTGCAGGAATCCAAACTAAAACATTCATTGGTTCATTAGCGTCCACTTGAAAGCTGGACACCCATCATCACTCCCTAATTGGTTCCATTGTTGATGTGTTCTAATTGCTGGGTAAATTCTCCTAATATTTGGCTGAAATCTGTTTTCCTATAACATAACAATTCCTGTATATTTCTCAATAATAAATATAATGTATCACATTATAAAAATCAGGATAATCTCTCTTAGCTTCATAATTCAGAAGTTCTGAATGTGTTATCAGTATTCTCTGGCAACAATCTGAACTAGAAATGAGAAATTAAAGAATAAGCCTCTCTGTTTCTCTTACTAAGATTCATTAGGGCTGTCAAACTCCTAGTGTCAACTCCTAAAGCATCCCTGTCCTGCTCTTGAGTTGCCATAGGCAAAGGGGATGGGAAAGCGAACTTCGCAGCTGCATCTAGGAGCTTGCATCTCAGTCAAAACAAGGCACATTCCAACCGATATGTCGAGGTCATCTCTTCAGAAACCCACAGTGGCTGGAGGAAGTGTCTTTTACAACCCATGAAATTGTTTCGTTGGGGAATGTGACTGATGACACATCTCGGGGGAGGGGGAACCAGGGTCAAAGGCAAAGTGTGAATTAACTGAGGCAGTGGTGGGATTAAAAATGTTTCACTACTGGTTCTGTGGGAGTGTCTTGGTGGATGTGGCAGGGGAAGGATACTGCAAAATCCCCATTCCCTCTCCACCCCACTAACCTGCTTTCCAACTCTGTTCCCCTGTGCAGGGCAACAAAAGAAGACACAGCTGATCATTTGCGACTTGGGAGGCAGAGAATAGATGGGGGCATGGCCAGTCAGAGGTGGTATTTTCTGGTTCTCCGAACTACTCAAAATTTCCACTATCGGTTCTCCAGAACTGGTCAGAACCTGCTGAATACTGTCTATAAACTGAGGTCAGAGTTAGCTCCACCTGGTCCGTGCCGACATGAAGCTCCTAATAAATAATCTTTTGAAGCTTGGCTTGAGGCTCATGATTTAATTAGAGCATCAGTCAGAACCCTGACAGCCAGCCCGTGGGCTGGATACATCAAGTGCTGGCCATGCCCACACCCGGTTTAGCAAAGGGGAAAAAACTTCCGATACATCATGTGATGCCACAATGACAATGTAGTTTGACATCCCTGCAATAAGGGGGGAAAAGGTAAAACTAAAGGCCCAAGAATTCTGACAAATACTTTCAGATATTAACTTTATACGTAGGTAATTTAAAATAGTTAAGTTCTTAGTTGCTTTCTCCTACCCTTTCAGTTTCAATCTGTTACATAGCCAGGTGAGAATTTTCCTTTACAATTAGGTAACGAGTTACCCCTTTGCTTTCTTTCCAGAGTGCATAGCAGTTGCCAACAAATAATGCTTATGGAATCTGAAGTAGGACTGGGATTAAACTGTGAAGTCCCTCTGTTCAAACAGATTGGAACCTCATTCAGATTGGTATTTTTCTAAAAAAGAACATTTCTGCTTTATTTTTACTTCTTCATTTTAGAAGCCAGAAAAATGATTCTTAGTTTAAACTGATGCCCTTGATTATGTGCAAAAAATGCCATGTTTTACCAGGATCACAGGATTTGTTATTTGCACTGTTTCTGGCAAAAAACAAAGCGCAAGCTCACACCAATGCCAAACCCAAACAAAACCAAGCAGCCTCTCCCCCCAATCCTATTAGAAAGGCCTTCTTAAGGATGGCCTGCCTTCTGTAACTACTTTTCTTATTTATGTTACCTTCATACATTTTAATGTAAATGTATGAAGTACAAATTGTCCTTGATTTACAACAGTTCCTTTAGTGAGCATTTAAAGTTACCACGGCACTGAAAAATGTGATGCATGACTGTTTTTAAAGTTACGACCTTTGCATGATCGTGTGATCAAAATTCAGATGCTTGGCAATTGGTTCATATTTATGACAATGGCTATCTTCCAAGGTCATGTGATCACCTTGTGTGACCTTCTGAGAAGCAAAGTCAATAGGGAAGCCAGATTCACTTAATAAGTGTGTTCCTAAATTATCAGCTGCAGTGATTCACTTAACAACTGTGGCAAGATAGTTTGTAAAATGGGACAACGTTCATTTAATAAATGTCTCACTTAACAACATAAACTTTGGGCTCAATTGTGGTTGTAAGTTGAGGACTACCTGTATTGTCTTAAATGTAAGTGTGATGGCCTCCTCAGATGCTTCCCTGCATGACCCTCCAGATACTAGCTTGTAGGAGGATGAGCCAGTCACAGGTATGTCAGAAGGGGGGCAGGTGGCAGCACGCCCAGAGATGGCAGCACGCTGGAAGCAGCCAGTGACCTCGAGCTGGGATTGGAAAGACCAAGCATGGTGGAGCAGTCACCAGAGAAGTGACCAAACAAGGAGCTGGCTGAGTGTGGGACAGTCGAGACACAACCACAGCAGGACAGCCCCAGGGCTTCAGGTGGAGAGAATGCACAGCTGCAGGTAACCAGTGTGGATCAGGATGCTTTATTAAAGAACAGGATGTGGTGAAACTGGGGAAAATAGGGATAAATATCATGAGAACCAAATACAAGATAAGTATTGAGTTACTGCTGAACATAACAATGAATAAATACAAGTAATCTAAATCTCACCAGCGATGCTCTGTGTGTGGGATGTGGGTTTGTTTTTGGATGAATATGTGCCACAGATTAAACTGGATTCTTTTTTGTGCTTTTGTCTCCTTCGAATGCTACAGGAAAATAGAATCTGGCTTCTCAGCGGGCACTTGTTTTGAGAGGAAAGGCTTATGGATAAAGGGGTTGGGTCAGTTTCAAAATGATATAGATTGGTATTTGTCTCTCTGGCCACTAGATGGGGCTAGAGAGCAACAACAGTATATATAAAAATTATACGCTGGGGCATGACAAGTGACTTATAATCACTTTTCACATTTACGACTGTTGCACCGTTTCTGTGGTCATGTGATCAAAATTCAGATGCTTGGCAACTGGCATGTATTTATGACAGTTACAGTGTCTCCCATTTAGGTGATCATGCAAGCAGAGTCCACGGGGAAGTCAGATTTAATTAGCAATTATGTTGCAACTTAACAACTGCAGTGATTCTGTTAACAACAATGGCAAGGAAGATTGTAAGATGAGGCAAAATTCAGTTGACAACTGTCTTGTTTAGTAATGGAAATTAGGGACTCAGTTGTGGTTGCAGATTGAGAACAACCTGTATCTATGTGAAATGTCACATTATGTATTTTAAAGATGTATAGAGCTTGCATAGATAGCATTAGAGATCAGCATGATGTTGCTTTATCATTTGACCCACACAATTCCCTGCCCTCCTGACCCTGCTTCTGATTTTAACCACATCGTATGGTTTAGCTATCAATATGCAGGTTAAAAGAAAAGGATTATGTGTCATAATATTATTCCTACTTGCAATCAAAGCATGTACTGCATAAGTCTATGCAATATGTAAAAGATCAGCAAAGACTGTCACTATTTGGATAAAATATTATGAGATTTGAAAGAGAACAATATTTACAAGAAGCCTACATTTGCGGTATGATTTATGTATGAGTGTGTATGTGTGTGTGTGTGTATCTATGTATGCACACACACACATATCTATGTAGGTATGTATGTAAGTGACCACTAGATGTCAGCAGAGAACATCACTTAATTATATGTACATTGTCAGCCTGTCAGCTTCTCTAATTTTAAATGCCACATAGAAGCTGCTTATGGTTTTATTTAGTATACTTTTGAATTAATACAACAATAAATTAAAAGGCTATACTTTTAAAAAGTTTAAAACATAAAATTAAGGATAAGTTATTTTCAATATGCTCAGGATATTTATTTGGAAACTGGGTAGCCTGCGCCTAATTGGATCATCATTTCAGATATATTTCCTTACCTAAACAGAGAAAGAGAATGATTATGGGTTGGCAAAAGAGAGTGGGAGTGGAAGCAGCTTCTGACTTCCTCACAGCTTCCCTTTTGGATTTCCTTGTGAGAAGCTGGCAGGAAGCATCAGAAATCCTCCCTCCCTCTGTCAAAGAAGGTGTAAGGGATACTTGTATAGATCACTTCAGTATGAGGAGACCTCCATCATGAAAACCTTTTCAGGGCATCTGCAGTAGGGCTTCTGCCCAGCAGGATCATATGTCTGCCCTGGACCCAGTGGGAGTGGGTGGGCAGGTCTTTATTGGAGGTCTTGCTCTGATCATCCACATGTTGAGATTCTGCAGATGACTTTCAAATAGGGATCTTTTCTGTGGTGACCCCCAAGCTAGGAAATCAGAGTTATAGAAATATGTTTTGGCACACATGTCTCAAATTCTTTCCTTTTAATCTCTCTCTCTCTCCTCCAGATAAGCTTTATGTTTTAAAGCGCCATTTTGAAATTGTCAGTCACTCTGCTTCCTCATTGTGCCTCTTTTCCTTTTAAAATATTACTGTTTTTATACCTGATTGTTTGATTTTAAATGATGTTACTGCTTTATTATTAATATATTCTTTTTTTATTATGTAGAGTGCTTTCAAAGCTTTGCAATAGGTAAATACACTATTGAAATAAACCCATAAATGAATTTTGCTATTAGAGCACAAATGAAGGTTGCTCTGTTATAAAAATGATTTAATTGTGCTCTCTGCCTCATGTGCCTCAATTCCCCAATCTGCCAGAGTACTATGACTAATCACTGACCTAGCCTTCCAGCTTAATGTGCTTAATGCCCTTGGCTTTTATTACCATTCCAGAGACCCTGTGAACTGTTTTATTTTTTACTTCTAAACCAGAGACCACAAGTTCACATAAAGTGACCTCTCCTGGTTAAAATTGCATGGTGAGCACAACTGGGGAAGGGAGGGAGTTGCTTTTCTTTCCCTTGCCTTAAGCAGGCAAGCATAAGCAATAATCCCTTTGATTAATGCACAAGACCACCCAAGTGATCAGATGTGGTGGCTTTTGCTGAAAGAGTTTTGATAGTCTTTGATGGGCTGGAGTGTTCTGGTCAAGGTGAGCCTCTCTTTAGCTTGTTTTTTTAAAACTACATGAATGCATCCCAGAATATCTCAAGCCACTAATTTGAGTGACTTCCTCTATACACTCCTCCTGTGATACTTTAATCTTCAGAAGTGCTGTGCACCTAACTTAACTGATGATTTGATGTAGCTGTACTTGCTAGCTACTTGAACACAGCTAGGGTGGGAGATGCCCTGGGAATACCAAAGATGTAATTACTTTATATATTTTCCCAAACTTGCCATCTTTTTTCAGTTTCATCCTTCAGGTTTTGAATTTGAAATTTGGCTACTTGTGACTGGTCTTTAATTTCAGTATTTTTTTTTAATAAAAGCACCTTACATTTGTTTGCATTGCTTGCATGTTGGCATGTTGGCATTTGAGAAAGATTATAATTGAATAGTCATAAATTGGCAATCACTAAACTGCTGAATGTTATTTATCAAATGTCACTTTATATTAAGGGCATCAGGAATGGATTTAGGGGGTTTGGACAGGTTCAGGAGAACCTCTAGGGAAAATTTTGATTGGTTTGGAGAACCAGTAGGGACATTTTTTACTGGCTTCACCCACCCAATCCCACTCTTACCTCTCAAGGGAGAAAGAAAAAAAGAAAGAAAGAAAGAAAGAAAGAAAGAAAGAAAGAAAGAAAGAAAGAAAGAAAGAAAGAAAGAAAGAGGGAGGGAAGGAAGAAAGAAAGAAAGAAAGAAAGAAAGAAAGAAAGAAAGAAAGAAAGAGGAAAGGGAAAGTGAATGAAATATGGATGGATGGATGGGACCTTGAGGTTATCTAGTCCAACCCCCTGCTCTAGCAGAAGACCTTACTGTATATGCACTAAATTGGCAAAATGCACAGCTAAACTGGCCATGCCACCCAGTCACATGACCAACAAGCTGTGCCCACCAAGTCACATGACCAGCAAACCACACCCACCTAGCCACATCACACATTTTTTGAATCCTACCACTGAAGGACATGACTGCATAGCAGCTATACCATTCCATCTGTAATTAGCCATGGTTTTCCAGCCATCAAATATAGTTAAATATGATACATTAAGTGGATTTCAATCTATTTTCTAAAAAGTACCCAATGGTTCTTATCGTAGTGACTGACCTTATTCTAGTGACTGAGATGTACTGTAGGATACAGTTCCTTGTATTGGCAGACCTGATAACACCAGAAGGGACAGTTTAACCTAGGGAAGCTCTGCCCATCCATTTCTCTGTGTGGGAAGAAGCAGGGAGATGTCACTCCTGCAGGGAAAAGAAAGACAGTATAGAGTAAAGCAGGAAGTACATACATACATACATACATAGTTTTCCCAATGGGAACAATTGCAGCAACTGAGAGAAACAGGCAAGTATCCTCTCTCTTGAAATTCAAAAAAGAAAAGAAAAAAAAGGCAGTTAAGAGTGAGGTATTTCGTATAGCAACTCACTCTTGGTTGAGTCTTTGGGACTTTCGCTGGAGGAGAGATATGAAGGCCTGGTGGTGATTATTAATATTGTGCTAAAGTACATGTTTTAATGGCATTATGTGTCTATTTTTATTGTTTTATTGTTTTGGAATGTTGTAAATGTTTTATTGTTTTGGAATGTTGGAGTATGATACTTTAGAAAGTACTATAGATATATTCATGCAATATATCCATTATATATGTGTGTGTGTGTGTGTGTGTGTGTGTGTAAGGTTTTGAGCTGATAATTTTTAAATAATAAATAAGGGAGACTAGGATAGATCTATTTCGAGCTAGTTAGCTCTCTTCAGCTAGCCATACCCTTACTGGGATTCGAACCAGGGAAGTATTACATGTGAGGCAGTTGTAATTGCTACTACACCACCTGGCTCTATCCTCTTCAACTGAGGCAGGGGAATAAGTATATACTTTGTATTACAACACAAAGTATGCTTTCTCCCTTAATTGGGGCTTAACAGGGTGTTGTAATACAAAGTATATACTTATTCCCCTGCCTCAGCTGAAGAGGATAGAGCCAGGTGGTGTAGTGGCAATTACAACTGCCTCACATGTAATACTTCCCTGGTTCGAATCCCAGTAAGGGTATGGCTAGCTGAAGAGAGCTAACTAGCTCGAAATAGATCTATCCTAGTCTCCCTTATTTATTATTTAAAAATTATCAGCTCAAAACCTTACACACATGTAAAACAAAAGACAACGAAACAAATAGCTTTCTGTTGGTATGGTCTCTGGTGATGAGCCGAAAGACAGAAAAGAAAGCAGTATGCTTTCTCCCTTAATTGGGGCTTAACAGGATGTTGTAATACAAAGTATATATTTATATATATATATATATACCCAAAACGGGGCATGGCGGGTGAGGTGCACCTCCCATGCCCTGTTTTGGCTCTCAGGAGGCATGGGTGTGTGTGAATCCCACCCCTTAGTGTTTGTGTGTCTGTATATGTGTGTATGCATATGCATATACATATACATTACATATACATACATACATACATACATACATACATACATACATACATACATACAATATAAAATCCATAATACTTTATGAAGTGTCACACTCTGACAGAATCTTGGTCTTGGCAAAGTCAAGGACAGAACATGGAAAAGGTTGCACATTAAAGAAACAGCTTTAAAACCTGCATTTTTTCCCTGAAAAAAGAAAGCAAATGGCAGACAGGAACAGGATATGCAAAGTTTGTTCTGGATGCATTTTCCGGAGCAGGCTAATATGCTCAGTATTAGCCTGAATAGAATAAATAAATGAACAAGTAAAAATAAAATTAGCAGAAAAGCACAGCTAGGTTAGTAGCAGTAGAACAGAGAAAGGATTTTAGAGGAAGGGGCATTGTTTTAACTCCTGCTGGATATAAAGTTTGGTCTGACAACCTAGATCAGGGCCATCAAACTCACGGCCCATGGGTCGGATGTGTCAAGCACTGGCCATGCCCATGCCCATGCCCAGCTTAATGAAGGATAAAAAGGTCATGATACATCATGTGAGTTTGACACCCTTGACCTAAATTAATTCCATGGGATAGATCCCAAATCCTTGGGAAAACAGCACTATAGCAGGATAAAATGAGTAGAGAAATGGGATGCAAGAAGATTCTTAATAAGAAGCCAATACTGTATGTTTTAGTCCTTCCTACCTATGAGGATTACAACCCTGAAATCAATTGCTTTTGGGTGGGGCTGGGGTGACTGAATGGAGCTGAGCATTTACTGACTGGATGCCATTTCTGATGCCTATGTGGAGTGCACAGCAGATATTTTCTCTTTGTGCCCTGATAGAGAAACACCTGTTGCTGCCTAGATAGAACTCTCAACCTTCTGTGTGGAAGCTGAGCATCTTTACCTCTAGGCCACTGTGCCTCTCACCTATGAGGATCCAGTAGGACAAAATAGATGCAAAAAGTTCAGGCTAGGTCCAGAAGGATTAACTGTTTTGGCAAGTGTGCAATTATATGCCTACACATGTGAATTTGAGACAAACCCAACACAACAATTTGAACAAATAAAATGACACGTGGTAGAAGAATGTAAGGTTAGTATATAAGAAGAAACATAGATGGAAATACATGCAAATATCCATGTTGGTGAACTGTATAAACAATTGATACAGAAATGAATGTGAGATTTACAGAGGTGGCACCAACATCTCAAAAGAGATAAGACGTAGGAAAATATCTATGTAACTTGTGGAATTGTTGAGATGCAGAAGGGAGTGTTTGTCTCCATGGAGATGAAGATCAGAGAAGGCTTAGAAAAAATTCACAGTACTTAAAAAACAGCAGTGACAGGGAAACAGAAAACACAACCTTGCATTACTGCTCAACATCTATTTAGCTATGATACTCTGGAGCCTGACGCAAAAAGTAGTTGTGTCAGGGGCATTATACTTTAGATCTTTGTCTCCCAACTGAATTCTGTATACAAAATGAGTATTGCATTGTTGAGAAAATTAGTTTATGTTTTGCTCATCTTGACAAAGGTATTCATAAGACTTTCATGTCTAGTTCCCCAGTAGGCTTTAGCAGAGTGAAGAGAGAAAATAACTGTTTACTTAACATTCAGTTGACTGCTTTCTAGGACTGTGTATGTAGAGGAGCAGTTTCACAGTTTCACAACATAATAATAAACATGTCTATTCTGCATTCAGCGGGTATACATAAAACTCATTAAAATTAATGGATTTACACACACACACACACACACACACACACACATACACACACACACACAGAGAGAGAGAAAGACACAGACACACAGACACAGACACACAGACACAGGCACCCACGTATCTGTCCAAAGCAGTTCACTACAGGATAAAGGCCTCTTCATTGAGTAGTCTTGACCTACATGGAATTGTACTCTGAAATTTCTGGAATGTGCTAATTGCCAATTGTGTGTGTGTGTGTGTGTGTGTGTGTATGTGTGTGTGTGTATCTATAATGTTCATTTGTCTATCAACTATGCCCATGTTTATATAAAATCAACATTCAGTTCCTAGAGAACTTGTGTAAAAGTTAATTGTGAATACAATATTTTAATTTGGACATAGGTTGCACCCAGTGCAATTATGTTTCAAACTGATTGTGTATTAAGATGGGTGGGAAACAATCCATCCAATGTTTGTCTCAAGCCAATCCCACACAAAAAAATGCCACTCTTTCCACTATCATTCTGATATTATAGAAAAGAAAGGGAGAAATGTTGAGTTATTTTGTGAAGGGTTCAGTTGCAAACTGTCATTTCTGGCTTGTCCTGGATGGACGAGTTCTCTCCATACAGGATGGAGAGTATTGGCTTTTTGTCTCTTCCTCTATGGAGGAGTTAAGGTCTATGAGAACAGAATAGGAATCTATGTTATCATGTGTGGAGAACTTCAGCTACATTATAATTCTTGATAAGGGTCAAGCACAAGAATCTCACTAGAAGAACATTCAATAGAGTCTCCTTGGTTGTTTCATGATTTTCTCAATTGAAAAATTAGGCGTATGTCCAATTGGGAAAAAAAATCAAGTGATAAGTAGTACCTTGTGAGAATTCCTGTTGCAATACCTTGCAAGCAAGTCTTTGTTTCATTCATCTCTTGTTTACTATGAAGAAGGAAAATTCAGCAGTGTCACAATGAAATCAATGCAATGGTAACTTAGGTTTTGTGTGAAGGAAAGGGCTACAGATAGTTTCCATACTCTAAAGCCACCGCATAATTTCTGCATGGGCTGGTTTTTATGACTGTCTTGAGCTGCAAAACATATGAGCTAGAAACAGCATCTCTGCTTTTGGCCAATCTATATTTTCAATTAGGGCACTTGAGTTTGTCAGTTGAAGTACACTTGCTTTGGCCAATAGTGATGAAGTTAATGGGGTTGTGAGGAATGAATGGGCAAAATTAGGGCAGATAACTGGAAGTTCCAAATCTCCGATATAAGATGACAACTGGATAACTTATATTAGATCTAAGATAGCTTTATGAGAATACATTCTGAAAAACATTCTGGGAAAAACAATGGATAGTGATATAAGCTAGTACTATTTATATTTTCTACACTTCCAGAAGTTTGTATTGTTTTCAAGAATGACCATTTAAAATTGCTAAAAGCCCAGTGCAATTTTATAGGTAAGTTGCTTGAATCCATTCCAATGGTGAAGTTTTAAAGGAAGAGAAAGCCACATTTCAATTGTTGCAGATTTAAGGATGAAAGTTTCTTTTCTGCTTCCAAACAACTTAATTTTAGACAGAAATAAAAGTTGCTGTTTTGTTACTTACACTGCCACAAATGCCATATTTTAATAGGCTGCCTATAATTTATTCAGAATAACAAATTCACTTGAGAGTCTTATCTGGATAACTTACTTTCAAAAACTATAGAGGTGGATATCAAAACGGAAATTGAACTTAATCATTTGAAAAGGCAAAATCTACTTGGGCTACTTTGAAGAATGATCTTTATTGGGAGAGGGCAGAGGGTGTATGATTAAGTTAGTGGCTTTGATATATTATTCAGTGTAATATCCACCTGTAATATCCTTCCGGATTAGCATCACAATCTGGAGTTTGGGGACACTATTATGCATTGTAACTGTTCCTATCCGCAGATCTGTGTGAACACTCCTAAAAGATTTCTTTATAACGTTCCAGGAATAATCTATAAAAATCTCCCATCTTTAATATCTATGTGAAGCTGATGGCTTTAAACGTTAGGGAAGTCAGGGCAAGAGGTTGGCATACATTCCATCCCTCTGTTATATCTGAACTGGGTAAACTCTTGGCTTGAGCCAAGGAGCTGGTGCATGAGTATTTTTTAAAAATGGATTATGTTTCCAAGACACTAACAGATAATAGATCTTGCAATATGTTTTTATATTGTTACAGAGCACTTTTTTTTAAATAAAGAAGAGTAATATTAACAGAATAGAATAACAGAAGTACAGAATTGGAAGGAACCTTGGGGGTCTTCTAATTCAATCCCTCTGCTTAAACAGGAGATCCTATACCATTTCATACAAGAAGAATTTCATACAAGAAGAGTTCTTCACTCCTCTACTCGTTGCAGAATACCTTATGCCACCAGACTCGAAATTCTAGATCTTGAAAACCTAGAACTACACTGCCTTCGGTCCTATCTAAGTATAGTATATAAAATCATACTTTGCAATGTCCTACCTGTCAATGAATACTTCAGCTTCAACCATAACAACACAAGAGCACACAATAGATACAAATTCAAGGTTAATCGCACCAAACTTGATTGCAGGAAATACGACTTCAACAACAGAGTGATCGATGTCTGGAATACTCTACCTGACTCTGTGGTTTCTTCCCCAAACCCAAAAACTTTAATCTTAGACTGTCTACTATTGACCTCACCCCTTTCCTAAGAGGTTTGTAGGGGGCGTGCATAAGTGCACCAACGTGACTACCATCCCTGTCCTATTGTTTCTTTTATATTTTATTTTTCTTATATGTATCCATGTATTCATAACTATGTTTTAGTTATACCTATTATCTTGTAAGCAATTGATAAATAAATAAATAAACAAATAATAAAATGGCTGTAAGTATCTCATAAAAGCCTCTTCTCGGGCTTCAAGTTCACTTGGAGTCTGTCAGCTCTGAATATGCATCACAGCCAGTCAACTGGCCCTGTCACCTTATCTCTGCTGCTGCCTGATCTGTATTTCTGCTTATGTGCTGGCTTTGGAATGACTCAGCAGAGCTGAGATTGGATTCTGCAACAATTGTGGGGCTGCAGGATGGAGTCTGAAGCAGCTGCAGGGCTGGAAATGGCTCTTTTCATGTATTGATGTGGTGCATATTGTTAAAGGGGGTTGGGGCACATATAGGTGGTAATTAAGCCTTAGGTTAAAACATGGTGAAGGTGGTACCAGGTAGGGATCAGTTAGTGAGGTTCGGAATAGGGTAGAGATGTAGACATGTTATAGGGTTAATAGCATTTAGGGATAATAGGTTAGGCATGGCTAGAACTAGAACTGCATATAGGCCTGGGTATGGTGGGGTGTGTCTCATGATAATGGTAATAAAAGGAAAGGTAGCAAACTCAAACCCAACTCTAACCTTGCCTGGCTTTTAGCCTTTCTTGTCAGAGAAGAGTATTTGTTGTTTGCTGATATAATGAATAAACCACCATTGCACTACAAAGGAGCTGGAGTTTATATTCATTTCAGAACAAATCTTCAATACTCAAAGACTGGCTGAGACCTTTAGGGATGGAGCACCTATAACTTCTGAAGGTAAGCTGTTCCACTGGTTAAATGTTCTCACTATCAGGAAATTTCTCCTTAGTTCTATCTTGCTTCTCTACCTTTGGAAATGAAAGCCCTTTATTACTAAGAATCGTTAAATTACATGGATAGGATCAAGAAATAATTCTGTTTTACCAGAGAGTACTATTTGTATAGAGATGGATTTTTGCAACCACAACATGACACTCTGTTAATAGATATGGTCAATGCAACTACAATATTACTGCCTCTTATTGTTATTCCTTCAGGATTTCCTTTATACTTTACTTTAGAGAATGAAAGGGTAAATTTGGATGGGAAAGGGCACAATGTAATGTTCAAACTTTGGAGAGCCAAAGGCCATCCAATTGCATAGTTCTATCCAGTTTTGCATTTCAAAATAGTATACCACCGGTTCAGTGGGCGTGGGTTGGTGGGCGTGCTTTGTGCATGCACACACACTTTGCGCATGCATGCACACACACCAAATGCTCACTTTGCGCAGGTACAGAGACTTTCTGACTCACTTCCTGCAATCCTGCACTCTCTCTGTCGCTTCAGCAGCTAATGCGCGGCAATCTGCTGTGCCACGCAGAGCAGATGCACTTCAAAAGCAGGGAATAAAGGTCAATATGGGAGCCTGGGCGGGAAGGTGGGCCCAACAGCAGCTCCTCAGAAAGAGCCAGTTTGGTCTCCGCTGATCTTTGGTGCTACCGATACGCCAGAACTGGGATGCGCCACTGATTCTGTCATCAGAAAAAGTGTAGAGCATTTTGGGGAGGTACAGCTGAACACAGAATGACTTGAAGTAGCACTACTGAAATATGATCATTTCCCTACTGAATTTTAATGCTGCCATCTCGGGAACATTATGAATGGGTCTCTGGAACTCTGTATGTGTCTCATCATGTGCTTTATGGAACTTCCCTTGAAGAGTATCTGGAAGCTGCAGTAACCCAGGCAGTTGTGTATGCTCCTTGACCTCTTCATTGTACAACTCTGCTCCATAAGCTGCATTGGTTTCCCCTGTGCTTTCAGGTTTCACTCAAGGGTCTAATAATTACCTATAAATTTCTACATGGCACGGGGCTGGGTTATTTGAGGGCTATCTTTCCCCAGTTGCGTCTGCCTGCCCCAGAGTCAGATGCCAAGGCCTGCTGCATGTCTGCACCATTTGAGAATGCCATCTAGTGGGATATGTTAGATTTTGATATTTCTTTATAGTTTTATCTCGGCTGTCAATTAGGTGTTTACTGTTATACTATTGTTAGGTTGTATTTTTTAATTGTTGTTACCTATGCAAAATATCAACAATGAGACAAGCACCATTCAAACTGAAATGAATAAATGAATAAATGAATATGCTGATAGCTGCCTGCATTTGACTTTTTTAAAATAACCACTGACATTTTATAATCTGCAAGTATTCTGCTTTCTTTATTCAAGACACTCTTAATCGGTATAAAAAGCATTCATTACTATCACTGTTATCAAATATAAAGCATTTTTAAAATTCCATTAGCTGAAACACTGAATGTGAAAGCCTTAAAAAGGTGATAATCGGGATTAATCATGTACAAAACCGTACAAGGAAAAACTAAATGAAAAAACAAATGTTAACTAATGTCAAAAATACAACATGGTAGGTAGATTCTAAATACCAGAAAAGATAGTGAATATATTCCAAATGAAATGACATTTATTTAATATATTTCTCAAACTATAAGCCATCTTTTCTAAAAATGAGCATTATACATTTCTAAAAAATTAAATCATCCTGGAAATCATTCCTAAATAGATATAGTGATGTTGTCTAGAATTCATTAAATGATGTTCACCATGATAATATTTAAATACGACTTTTTCCATGCCCACAGTCATTATCTGTGTTCATTGGTTGCCATAACAGCATTCTGGCAAAACAGATTTCAGAAACCAAAGGCTTGATTCAGGTTAAAATAATTGTCTCTGTGTTATGATGACACTTATAACCAGGTAGGATCTTCATTGATAAAAATATTCAGCCAGGCAAATGAGGAATGATTGTTTTAGGCAGCTTCACGGTTGCTGCAAAGAAAGCTTGGAAGCATTGGCTCCCTTGTTTGTTTTTTTTTAAACCAACAAACAAGAGCCAAACAAATGTTGTGATGGCTTGACTTGAATTACTGTGGACAGAGTCAAGAAATGGCTTAATCTCTTTCTGAAGCTACTGTACTTGCAACACAAAGAGAGAGAACAACTTCTATTATTTTTCAATCCTTCATATGATGAGATTTTCATGAATTAGGTAACTGTGAACAAGTCATGTGTGTATGCATGTGTGTGCTTGTGTGTGCGTGTGCATGCATATGCCAAGGACTAAAGACAGCCTCTTTTCCCATTTCAAGTATAAATTTGATTTAAGGGTAGAATTGTCCATTTGTGAAAAAAGGATTAGAGCTGTGTTTTATTATTGTATTTTATGCTTTTGAGTCAGTGTTGACTCCTGGCAGTGTTGATTCTTGGACCAGCCCCTGCAGGTTTCTTGGCAAGGTTTTTCAGAAGTGGTTTACCATTTTCCCCTTCCTAAGGCTATGAGAAAGTGATTCATGCAGTGCATTGTGCCTAAGACAGAATTAGAACTCACAATCTCCCAGTTTCTAGCCGGATGCCTTAACCACTACACCAAACTGACTCAGAAATATGTAGTTGAACTTCAAGGTACAAAAAATTATTCACAGGAATGTTTAATTAAGTGAAGTAAAGACCTAAGGTTTGCATTCATACAATATGGTGGCACTTGGCTAGTTTTTAACCTTGTTGTGACGATGGTGTTTCATCTTCAAAGGAGTAGGTACAATTTTTGCTTTCTGGCAACATCTCAAATACACATAGGGTCAGGCCAAGATGGGAGAACCTTGGATAAAAATTTGTTCAATTATCTACAGTATAATGTGGCTCAAGAGAATCAAATGGATTACTGAATATCCTGACAACAGTGGCAGAAATTGTGATGATGTTGTGAGAGCGTCAGATACCAGGTGTCAAAAGTGTAGAATCAACTATGGTGGGTAACATTTTACAATTTTCCCATTCTATAAAATCTAACAAGTCATTAAAACGTGTTCATGTTGCTCCCCAAACTGTACTGTAATCCTGATGACATTTTTTGTTCATTGCACAGATCCAGCTGTGCAATGTTTTCATTTTCACCCATCCATAGCAGTTGGAACCGCAACCCCAATATTGCTTTAGTGGATCTTAAGAGGGCTGTAAGGAGAAAGGAAGGAGGAAAAAAAAGCCTACTTTGAATTTTAACCAGACTACCTACAGTAGAGGCATAACATTAACAAAGATGCTTAAACAGCACTCTGCAAAGATGTTAAGAAAATATTTGTAGTGATTCACACACACCTATAGACAAAAACAGTTCTTGTTGCTGTTGAAGCAACAACACAGCACAGCCTTAATTAAAGCATCGTCTGACCTGTTTTTTTTTAATGCTACAGTTGCAGAATCCTGTTAAAAGAAAAAAAAGGATTAATTACAGACAGGCTGTGTGTCATGATAATTAACAATTGCCACTTCTCCTATTTGTCACATTCTGAAACTTTTTCCCCCCTGCTTTAGTTAGGTAAAAGGAATCAGAATTTTTATCACATTCTTTGCCCGCAATCCCTGATGGAATTGTCACCCATAAATTTGCACAGCATATACAAAATATTGCGCCATCAGCATTATTGCACCATCAGTGTTTTTCACAGGAGAGTGTGCCCATATATTGCCCTACGTGAAGTGGTAAACACAATGATGGGGATAGTTAAATATGAATTAATAAAAATTAATACATGGCACTGAATACACCATTATTGACTATGCTGTTGAACTGCTATATAAATACCAGCTAATAGAATTAAAATTATCCATTCATCCTGCTCTTTTTTCTCTTTTTTATGATTAGTAGTCTGTTCCCCACCCCCACCCCATGTGTATCAAAATTATACAAAGTCAAATAGTGGATTACATAATGCATATATTTGCAAAACAGCATGAATCGTACCAATCCATTTCTAAATATTGGAAGTGAAGATTCATTGGTTCCTTCTTTCTTTGGCCAGAAAACTTATTTTATGAAGGATGTCATGGTGACATGTTTGTTTAACATCTTCTGTATATTCCATTTTATCTTTACTTAATTTAGAACAATAGATCATACAGAAATGTGAAATAAAATGCAATGGCTTTAAGGCAATATATTGGTGAACAGCTGAAAAATCCCAGGAGCTATTGTGTATTTCGTTCAGTTGTCTGGTTCTCTAGACTAGGTCATCAACTATGACCGGCACTCATTATCTCAACTGTTAAGCAGGAGCTATATTAGTGATGCTGGGGGCTACACTAAGAAACTTCTGCAAACTCTAAAAAGAAACAACTGATATTTCTTTGTGTACTCCTTTCATATCTGCTAAGCTTTCCCATAGATCTCTAATCATAGGAATTATATTCTTCTTGCCCATCTTCCTAATGCTATCTCTGGTGCTGTTCAGGAAGGACAAAGAGTAAGTGGAACTGCTGGGATCTCTTTAACATATACTTGAGTTTGAAAGACTTAAGAGAATTCTATTCACACTGAAACAATTTGGAAACAGCTTTCAAAATATTTAGTTTGGACTGTAGGCATTAGGACAGTTCCCCTGCAACTATGCCCTCATCTTTCTGTTCCATGAAACCAACAGTCAACCACTTTGCTTCCTATAGGTAGGACTTTCAAGAGATAAATAGTTTAATTTGTTTCTGTATGCACTTTTTTCTCTTTCTTCCCCACCCTCTTTCTCTCTCCCTCTCTCTACATGTGTAGTGATAGATGTAACGGTGCCAAATGACAACAATCTCAAAAAGGCACATGAGAAGAGGAACTCAAGAAGATGTTGAAATTAAAGGTCAAAGTGCCTAGTTGGTAGTAGTATTCTTTGGGGTTGTGACTCTCAAACTGGGAGAGTGGCTCCAACAAATCCCAGGAACAATGTCAGAGGTCTCTATCCAGAAGGGTGCAGTGCTAGGAATACTGTAGTACCTTCAAACTCACAGGTCTCTGGTAGATAATTCAAAATTGAGAAACCTACCACTCATAGAGGTGAGAAGGGAACACACACACACACACACACACACACACACACACACACACACACAGAGTTTTAAAGCATCAAAATGCAGAAACATGAAAGTACAACAAGCAATTTAAAAACAACAACAATAAAATTCTTCTTTCAAAATTCTACAACTATTAAAATAGCATAGCAGTTAAGATCTTGGCTTAACTTAGAGAGAAATTACTGTTTCAAAGTCGAGAGCAACTTTTTAAATTATGATTTTTCTTAAGAGGCTAGGTTTCCCCCTCTGTTTTTTAAAAAAATAAGTCCAGGCTTTTACTTTATCATTTTTCCAAATATTTATTGTTAGAAGAATTTCATCCTCAGCTCCAAATAGTTAAAAACAAACTTATGGATTTTCTAGCATGGATTTGTACTGGACTTTCTAGTGCCTCCTGGACTTATTAAATTTTTCTCTGGAGAAAAATCATCTTCTCCAGAAAAGAAACAAGTAAATATCATCCCTCATTTCTGCCAGGTTTCAAACTGAGAACTTTTGCTGCACCAAGCAAAGATCTTAACCACTGTGCCATCAGTCTGGAACATGGGTAAAAGAAAGGATAGAGTGCAAGATAAACTCTGGCTCAATTGAAAAAGGCTCAAAATAGCCAAATTTTGGCATGAACCCACAGCAAACCTAAATGAATAAGCAGTGTCACTTGCCATGTCATAAAGGATAAAATTACTTTGGAAATGGAACAGAAGGTCTGCGAGGCTGGTTTGAAGGTAAGTGGTAGATTAATAGTGATGCCATCCACTTCTGCATTCTCCTTTCTGATGGTGGATCAATTGGGCAATGCAGATTAATCCTCTATCTAGCATTCTTATAATGGAATAAACTCCATTTAGGGTTAGGGTTTACTATTTTCTCCAGCCTCAAAAGCTTTGCTATCAATATTTCATTTTATGGGGATTTTTGGTGAGAATTTCTAACTGATATTTTTGATGCAACTTTGGCCATGGGAGCATAATTTCAGTTTCTGCCTCCCAACTGAAATCATAAATAGTCAACATAATACAGGCCACCCACCAGTTCCTGAGTGATGATATCCTCCTCCTTTCATCCCAGTTCATAGCAAATGTACTCACATCTGTGTTTTGCAATTTTGATTAAAAATGCTACTTTCCAAGGTGAGCTGATTTAAGTCCTTCAGGACAGTTGATTAATATTTGGGTCTCTTATGGTGCTTCTTTGAGCACCAATTGGTTGGTTATTGCCCTGGCCAGCCATTTTATCCTGGTTGCTGACCAGGGAATCTCGGCTGATCAACTGGAAGGACCTATAAGGATCATCTAGTTCAACTAATATGCAAGAAAACCAATCAAATCACACTTGGAAGATCCAACCCAGAGGCTCCCAATGTTGGCAACTTTAAGATGTGTAGACTTCAATTCTCAGAATTTCCCAGCCAGCAATATTTTTATGGTTTTTATCAGCAATGCTGGCTGGGGAATTCTGGAAGTGGAAGTCCACACATCTTAAAGTTGCTAATATTGGTAATCCCTGGTCCAACCTCTTATTAAAACCATAACTTCCTATGGATAGACAGTTCCACTACTGTAGAGATCTTAGAGTTACAAAGTTTTTCTATATATTTATGAGGAATATAAATAATTCACAGTCATAGAATGGATTCCACTTGATAAAATGAGTCCATAAAAGAGACCTTGAATAAGATGGGTAGATTTCAACTCCCAGAATTTCCCAGACAGCCCAACTATAATAACCTTTACTGGTTGGCAAATTCTGGGAGTTGAAGTCCACCCATCTTAAAGCTGCTAAGATTGAGAAATAGTGCGCTACTACATTTTGGTATTTGGCTAAAAACTAGGTATGTCTATCATATTAACAAATTAAACTGACAAGGTAAAGTCATTTAATTACATAGCTTCATTATTCTGACAGACTTACTTCAGTTTATAGTAATCTGACCATCCACTGGAGTCTTAAAACCTTGAAGATGACTTGGTTTCATCTGTTCTGGCACTTTGACTGTATATTAATTAATTATGTGACCTCTGAACAGACACTGAGGTTTTCAGCATATGCTAACAAGCAATTTAAAAAAAAACATGTCTCCTCATCAACACTCCTTCAATTTTCTACTTCCGTAACTTTCCCAAGCATTTTTTGAATGACACCTTCAAGGATTCCTTTTCCTTCACCCGCTGAACTTTGCTTTCATTGGAACTTGCAGTGACAGCAAGACTGAATAATTAGCAGCCTTTTGTCATTGTTGATACCTCCTCAAAGCTTTTGTTGATGACTTCTTGGAACTTAGGGCAGAATGGCAAAGGGTTCTGGGAGGCATTGCAGTCTCCAGCTGGATTGGCAGCAGGAGTGTGTGGAAGTGTTGTAAGCACTAAATACAAGAGGCTCAATATTGATGAAAATTACAGACCTCAAGTTGTCACATATCAGAATGGATCAAGAGTGGGCTTTTACATTTGATTTGATTTAATGTATTGAATTATGCTATTATGCTTCTCATATGCAATCAAAGTTCTGTGGTATATATTTAAAAACAGTAAGACAATGAAAACCAAGAAAATCTTATTAATAAATAGCAAAGATTAAAAAAGATATATAAACATGGATTTATTTATTTATTATGTATGCATGCATGCATGTATGTATGTATGTATGTATGTATGTATGTATGTATGTACTATCTTGCCACAATTTTACATTCCTTTATGCTTTATAAGATGTCCAAAAATAAAATTAAAAAGATCCAAAGAACAATTTAGACAAAAAGAAACCAAATCATTAAATCATAAAATTAACTCTCATCTATCCACCTATCCTCTATTTAGGATGGCATTCAAAACAAGCAAAGATTTTTTTTGAACATGACTGGGAGAAATGGAACATATTAGCCTAGTACCTCAAAGACATAAATACTGACATACTTTCCATAGAAGAATGTACCATAACTGGGACAGCTGTTTCCTTCACTTCACTTAGTGTGGAGGATTGTCACAAAGGATGACTGGGCAGGTAGATAAGGAAATAGTTCAGCCGATGCCTGCTTAAGTTTGTAGCTACCTTGTAATCAGCTAAGAAATGAAATGCTATGTGAGGACACCCTTGGATTCTATTTAAGCTACAGCTTTGCTTGATTCATATGTTTTTATGATTTTCTCATGAAGTTCTAAACTCTTTTTGCATAGAAATAAAAAGGGTTCTATCTGCTGTAAATTATTGCTCCATGTGAGATCTACATATTGATATTTTTATACTGATTACTATTATAACATTGGCTCGAGTCATTTCCTTTTGCAGCACTTGGAATAATTGCTAGGCCCTGGCAAATGAGAGGTGGGGAAGCAGTAAAACCTACCTGCCACAATATAGTTTATAGGTGCCCCCCAACTGCAAGAGAAGCACCACTTCTGACCTGTGTCAGCCTCATTGCCATTTCTTTTTAGTTTGTTTCTTCATGTCAACAATGAAAGATTGAACCATCCATGCTAACTTCTTTTTCTGTAATATATTAAATCCAGGTCTTAATATTTGTAATAGTGACAGAAGAGCAAAGCAATGAAACTTCATTAATATACTAACAACATATTCAGCTATTTATATGATTGAAATTACTTTTTTCCATTGGCAAGAGCTGAGCTATAAGCAAACATGTTTTATGCCATTAAGTGTTTGATAATAGAATTGAATGGAATGGAGTGGAGCGGAGCGGAGCGGAGCATAACAGAACAGAACAGAACAGAACAGAACAGAACAGAACAGAACAGAACAGAACAGAACAGAACAGAATAGAATAGAATTCTTTATTGGACAAGTGTGATCAGACACACAAGGAATTTATTTTTGGTGCATAAGCTCTCAATGTGCATAAAAATACATTCATCAAAGAATCATAAAATACAACACTTAGTGATAGTCATAGGACACTAAATAAGCAATCAAATCACATTAGAAAACTGTATGAAACAATCTTGATAAACTAAATAAAAGAATCTTGATAAATTAAATAAAAGAATCTTGATAAAACCAGTCCTTTACATGGTGGAATATAATGGGGTAGAGCTTATGTTTGCTTAGTCTTTTCTCATTCTGCCCTTCATTGTTGTTTATGTTACTATATAATTTTGTTATTATATACACAACTATGTGAAATCACAGCTGCCAGTTCTTTACTGGGTGTTGGCCTTCATATGCATTGAGTTCTTCCCAAGAATTTAGAATATCATAATGTATCAGCATAGTATATATGTGAATCCAAGTGTGGTTTTTTCCAATTGACAGAAATTTTGTTAATGTGCAACTAAGATGGTTTACTATGGCACAAGGTGGCTGATAAACATTGGGACCACTACTGTCCGTTTATGCCATAATCTTTCAACTTTGATTTTAAGATCTTGATATTTTGTGATCTTCTCCAATTCTTTGTCTTCTATTCTACTATCCCTTGGGATGCCACATCAATTTCTCTCACTTTCTTGTTTTCAACCACAGTTAAATCTGGTATATTATGTGTTTAAGACTTTATCAGTTTTTATTCAGAAATCCCACAATATATTAGCTTGCTGTTTTTCAATTACTTTTTAAATTCTATATCCCCACCAATTTTTCATTACTGGCACATAGGTTTTACAGATGTTCCAGTGAATTATTTTGGTGACCGGTGACCATAGACCATTTAGTTTGGTGACAAATAGTTTACAATCAAATTTGTGTGATCATCTTACACAAACTTGGTATATGATCTACTATATCTTTGTCTCTTTGCACAATGTGCACAATCAATCCAGGCAAAATGTAAATTGGTATTTCAGCTTAGGCAATCCCACCCACCCACCCACTCTCCCCACCCTGTCATTTTGTCAATGTTTTGTATCTCTGCTTTTCCTTTTATTTCTTTTCTGTTCTACTGGATGGATGTTATTTTCTTTTAAACAATCCTATCCTGTCCACTATTATGCCTGCAAATAATTTAAACATTGTAGGTAAGCATGTTGTTGAGCTATAGTTTCCTGGTATTGTTCCTTTTATTGGTTCTTTTTGAATCAGATACATTGTGCCAGTTATTAACTAGTTCCTTATGCAATAGTTCATTAAGCTCTTTAGCTATAATTGGATGTAAGCGAGTCAGATATTTGAGCCAAAAACCATGCAATTGATCATTTCCAGGAGATGTTTTCAATCCTTTTTCACTTAACTTTTAACCATTTCTTGTTTTATTATCAGTTCTTCCTTATGATTTTATTGAATTCATCTTCAATTTTTTTTATCCATCCAGCATTTTTATTGTTTTTGAACTTCTTGTAGTTCTTTCCAAATTTGGATTGTTTCATTTTTGTTTTCCTTTTGTTGTCCTTTTCCATTTTTAGAATTTCTGTTATGTTTATGCTTTGGTAGAATCATCTCTGGTCTGACTGAAATAGGTCGTTTGCTTGAATTGGATGATTCACGTCTCACAGCATTCAATTTGTCCAACAATTGCTGTTTGTTGATTTATAATTTTCAAAGCTTCTCTAATTTTTCTGGTGTTAAGCCAATATTTTTAATTAGTCTTGTTTTGATCCTTATACTCTTCCATTTTTGCTCTTTCGTGTCCTTTAAATTTCTTGCATCTGATTTTAATTTTGTTATATTGGCTTCCAGTCTGATGTTCCACTTTGGGATTGAACATGATTTTGTCTTTAGTTTTCTAATTGTGATACTCAGTTCTTCTGAAATGACCACTGCTGTACTGTAGGCAAGCTGATTGGTTTGTTTGATAGAGATTATTTTATCTTTGCAAGTGATTTATTCACATACTTCATTGCAGATATAAGGACTTTGGGGGGTATTACTTTTAGGAGAAAGGAGAATTGTGACTGGATGATAGACAAGAGAAACATATAGACAAACTAGAAATACAGTACTTTAGTATCCTACATTCCAATGGGAACCACAATGAAGAAGGAAGGAAGATAGCAACATTCAAATAACACCAAAAGATAAGAAAAGTCCTGAAGATCAAGATCTACACCATCAACATGTACACCCTGCTAATCATCAGCTACCCTGCTAATATAGTGAGCTGGTCAAAGGAAAACAGGGAGGCTGTCTTTATGAAGACTTGGAAGCTTCTCACAATATTTTCACCCCAAGTCCAGCATCCAGAGAGGGCAGACAGGATCTGGTAAGTGTCAAAGTCACTATCATGGACAAAACCCAGAACATCTAGGAGTTTATTTGTAAAATCAGCAGACATGGGAAGAAGCTCAAGCAAAGAAGTGCTTTGGCAAGACAATAGTCTTCTCGGAGGTATTATCAATAGATAGCTGAAGTGGTTGACACTGGGAAATCCTACTAGTGACTGGAAAGGAGTGAACTAAAAGACAGCACTGTGGCACTGATCATAGCAGAACAGCCACTAAGCACCAAATTATATCACACTAGACAAGACACAAGGTGCAGACTTTGCAGAAGCTCCTCAGAGACAGCCCAACACATAGTGGGAAGGTATAAGATGTAGGAGAATAACAGGGAGAAGACCTTTTGGGACTTAAAAATTCCCTGAAGATGCGCTCCAGAACAAGTCTGAAAGCTTGGAAGGCAAAACTGCTGGTCCTGGTTGTTAGGAATGTGAGTCACCTAACAGTTGGGTTGGAAATATATAAACCAGGATAGACATTTTAATACTGTCTCTTTAAGGGAATGCTAAAATTGTAATTGAGTGTAGTTCCTCAAATGGCCATAAGATGGAGCCAGAAACCTGGTTTCCCAGAGTGTTGCTAGTTGGTCGATGTTCTGATGTTTGCTGTTTTTGGTTCCTGTATTGACTGTTGCTGATCGTCGCTATTCTTGGATTGATGTGAGTCTATTACTGAACTGTTTTTTGATACTGGACTTTGTTATTGGATTATCCCTGGACTGAAAACTGACTGCTATAACTGTGTATGACTTGGACTGTTTGTTAGACTTTGCTTAACCATTTACTGGAAGTAAAACCTACATTTTACTATACAATGTAGCTATGTGCTGTGTTTGTGTTATTCAGTATTACTCTCACTATATCTCCCTGTGTGCACTCATTCTCCTAACGGGGAATTACCTTAGCACTGGTGACCGACCCAGATTGGATCCTGAGACATGTATATTCACCTTCATTCATTTAGAAGGACAGTCTGGCCAATCAACCAGACATCTTGAATAGTAGACAAGGACCAGAAGGCAACATGGGTGGTAAATGTAACAGCCACACAAGAAGGAGTATGAGAAGATGGAGAAGTACTGGGGCTTGAAGGACAGTTTCAAGGGGATTTGGAAAGTAAAGGTCAAAGTGATCCCAGTAGTGGTAGGAACTCTCAGAATTCCTAAGCTGTGCTTCCTAAACTGGGACAGCGGCTCCAATATATCCCAGGAACAATTCCAGAGCTCTCTTTCCAGAAGAGTGCAATATTAGGCAACTAAAATACTGCACAGGACCCTCAAACTCTCAGGCTTCCATCCATAGGGATGAGAAAGGAATTTTTATTCAACTTGTATTAATATTCATCTGAAGACATCTGATATACTTAATACATGCCTCCTATTTAACCCACAACAACAACCCTGTGAGTTGGATTGGGGTTAGAGCTGCTTCAGCTTTTCATTGCTTGAAAATCACCCATCCGGATTGTGTGCCAACCTGAGAAATCATGGTTTCCTGATTTCCAGGCCAGCACCTAACCACTACACCAAGCTGGTTCTCATTCAATGTATTTATTTATGCATTCAAATTGCCTTCATTATTATCTCTTGCCACAATATGAACACCTGCACAGAAACCCATGCCAGAAAACTTAGCTTCTTCATTCCTCAAAAAATAAATAAATGTTAAAGCAATGTTTGGGTCTGAGAGTTTCATATAAACACACAACCCAGTCTAAGCTACATGGACTTAATAGATAGCTGAATGATTTAATTTTTAGCCAAATCACTTAGTTAAATAACAACTTTAAGTACACAAAGCAGGAAATGTACAGAAACAGAAAAGAGTGATTATTTTTTCTCAGCTTGACAATATTCTTCTAATATTATGTATTAGAAGAAATAAATAAATAAATAAATAAATAAATAAATAAATAAATGTCAGAAGACTGTGTTGTACCACATGCCCAGTTTTCCACTGTCATCATTGCTGGAGATAGTACAGGTTTGACAAATAATAACTCTCCAAGTATTAAGTGAAGCAAAAATTGTTTTTCACCTCTCTACTCACCCCACTAAAACATTTTGCTGCTTTCATTGCTAGCTATATGCTACACAGATGAACTAATTTCCCATTTTTCATATCATAATACAACTGGCCAAAGTTAATGAACTAGAAACTCTTCTCAGAGTACCTTAATTTAATACAGCCTAGCATATTTTGGACCAGAGATTTCTTCCTCCAAGCCATTTGGCAATCTGTAAATAACTTGGCAGTTTTCTGATTTATAATAAGAAATCTAAAGAGTTTAGTTCTTGCAAGTTTACCAGATGCCTTTGAAAATGGAAGGGAAAATGGTCTGGTGCAGTTTTCTTCAGCTGCAGAGGATTTTCCTCTAGAAATTGTTCTTCTTGCTCTAAAATGTGGAAACAAAAGTGGGTCTTTGACGAAACCCCCCCCCCCTCTTTTTATACTTTAGAAAAACACTATTTTAAAGGGTTTTTTTCATTCAAATTTAACTTCATTAAATTACAGGTAGGCCTCAACTTATAACCATTTATTCAGAGCATGTCATTTTCCCATTTATTTATTTCAAAAATTTTAAATTTTAAAAAGTTAAAAATCCATTGAGGAAACCAGGATGACTAACAAATGCAAACCAAAAGTTTTTTTTTTCATGGGATGCAGATTAAATATAAAGTGAGACTTATACCAAACTATGCACTATGTATGAACACGGATATTTGTTGGGAAATATCCATTTGACTGTATGCCATTCAAATCTACCTAGGACAGAGGTGTCAAACTCAAGACCTGTGGGCTGAAACTGGTACATGGGGTGCTTCAAACTGGCCCATAGGGCCACCCTGGAAACATCCAAGGACCGGCCATGTCCCCTGGCCCCCAAGGTTAAACACAAGCCTGATGAAGCCCTCAGTGAAACTGAGTTTGACACCCCTGACTAGGACATGGAGTATCATTAGTATAGCAGGAATGATCCAACTTATATTTGATTTATTCATTAATAGATGCATGAAAAATACTTTAGCTGTATAATATCCCACATCAGTAAAATTGGTTATTAATTAACTAGATTCATACCTGCCTTTCTTTTAGGAGCTGAAAGTGACCTACTATCACTAAGTATATTTAAAGACAAATTCAGTCCCAGTCCAAGATTTTTTGAAAGTGCCCCAGATCCATCCATTCAAGTTATGGTGCTCCTTTTACATGGCCAAATGATCATGTCTTCAAAAGCAACATATTCCTAATTTGACTTTTCTGGTTGTGAAAACATTAATCCACCAAAGAGCTCAGTGTTTGCTACCCTTTCAAAATATGCCAAATGAAAGACTTGGATGGGCCATCTCACTCTAAAGGAGAGAAAGTGATCTTTATGTGTTATCAGGTTGATATACTGAAGCTGCTGATGATTTGAACAATGACCAAGGAGATAGAATATTGTCTAGGCAACAGATCATGCCAAGAATTTGTTTAATTGCATAAATGAATGAATGAATGAATGAATGAATAAATAAATAAATAAATAAACAAATCTAGCTGAAACTAGATTCAAGCTCAATACATCTTCTTATCTACCAACAGTGAAGGCAATGGACATGGGCTACCTTCCATAATTCAAGGAAAGACCTTGGCTGTAGGTTTTGTAATTGTTTTCTATAGTGCTCACCTTTTTGGCATTTAGGCAAATATGTAATTGTTGTTACTATTTTTAATTCATGTTCTCTTTCAAATGATTGCCCAATTAACTGCTTCAATATGTTTTGAAATACATAACTTGAGAATATCAACAGCACAACATTTGGTGTAGATATTTTGATATGAGCAGTAGCTGGTAGTGGTAATACAATAATAATTGCTGGCTCATTTACGGACTATTTAGCTCGTGCAGTGAGCCAGATGAGAACAGCTAATGAGCACAGCTTCTTGCTGTAATTAGTAGAATAATCCTGGCTCACAGATGATTTACAATTTGGGGGAAAAATGTCTATATAGTGACTTTGAGCACCTATATACTGAAGTCCAGAGTTACATTCTTGTCCCATGTTATGCGATTCGTCTTTCTTCTTTGGAGGGCTTGCTCTAGCATTCATACTGAGGACAAAATGTAGTCAGCAGTAATGGAAATATGTCTTTAATAAATGATTCATTTGTTAAATCTCCGAGAAGAAGATTACATGCTTTAAATTAAGGATTGCATACTTTGATTTCCCTCCATCTAACATGGGAATTTTGACATGCTGTTTTTGAAAAATGCAGCTAAATAGGGGCACAAGGCCTGGTAGTACTGTTAACCTGCTATTTATCTCTTCCTGCCCTCCTCTTGCTTGCTACTTTTATGGAATAGGAGTGATGCTGTACAGAGGAGAGAAACAAAAATATTTCATATATGCTGAAAGTCTTATCATCCCTGTTTTTTTGACAAAATTATGAAGCAATCGTGGGATGGAAATGTCTAAGAAAATGGATGGTGGTATGCCAATGCCAAAATTGCCTACAGTAACACACAAATTCAGTTTGTCCCATTATGATCTCTTTTCAACATCCTTGCAAGTGCAAGAGTATAGACCTCATGAACATAGACACTCATTAACATCAACATCCTCACCTCTGATATTCACACATTCTTCAGGAATTCTACCAATGATGGCATTGAAACATGACTTATTTTATTTTTGCCGTTTGTCTAGCTGAACCGAAATACTACCTTAGTATTTTTCACGAGTCCATTTAAGACAACAAGATTGTTACTAAAGGAATAAAATAGAAACATAAAAAATATATCTTTGTTTGCATGATAGGTCAGTTACCTTAGTTACTTGAATAGATTGGTGAAGGGGGGGGGGGAATCTAGAAACATGTCTAGTCCTACACTATCATGAAGGCACTATCACTTTTATTTGTTGACAATGCTTTAATTTTAATGCTTTACATTAGGAATAAGGTAAGGATAATTTTATGTAAGTGATGAACCTCTGGGAGAAAAAGAAAGATGTTTAGTTCAGGCTATTTTTGTTAGCTGTACAGATTCCCAAAATATTTCTGGAGAATAAACAAAAACCATCACATTCATGTAAATAAATGTGTAAACAGACTCAAATCAGGTGGAACTACCATGGCGACATTAATCCTTGGTGACAACTGCCCTTTCTCCAACTCTGGAGAAACATTTTCTCTCATTTCTGTCTGTGTTTTATTTTTGTATATGTCATATTGGCTAGCTGTTCTGCCCAGCAGATGAACTGAGGTGAGAGATGTCCACATGTCACCTGTAGAAAGACAAGGATAGTTAAAGGTGAGCCCAGGAATTTAAAAAAAAATACAAAATTTATACTCTAAGTTGAGAGAATCAACTACTGCACATAGTCAAGGGTCAGGTTGATAGTTAGAAAAGTAGGAAAATGACTGGGATGAAAAAATATTGTTTCCAGCACTCTACTGATTTCTGAGTGAGGGTGTATCTTTTTAAAGGAGAAATGATTAGAAATCACTTAGATAGTATGATAGTACAGGTTCCCAAGGGTACTGAGAAGCCTTTACTCCCAAGGAGTTTAGCCTTGAAGTTTTCCAACTTTGCTGCTGTTGTGCTGCTGTTTTGCTGCTCCTCCTTCTGGCAGTTCTTTGTCATGGAATTGAAAGCTATAAATCAGACTCCTGAGTTGTAAGGTTTGAAAAGGCATGGGGACTTTACTCCATCCATGACTTCACACAATAAAGTTTGGCCTACTAGGTGAGAGAGATAACCTGCTCTCTTCAAGTAGAAGGACTCAATCAGAAGTACCACAATACGAGTAGCCAACAGCAACTTTTAAAAAAAGTTTAAACTTGAGGATGATGATGAAAGAAAAATGATGATGGGGAAAATAAAACCCTCTTGTGGTTTTCCTCAGGTTATTTCTCTTTGGATGTGAAAGTCATAAAATGGTGAGTCTACAGAGAGATGACAATTCAGTAGAAATCAGGATTCTTCATATGCATTCTAGTCAATTTGTAAGGCACAACTATCACATTGTTGACAATTTATCCTTTTTTAATGGGGGAAAGTAATCAATTTCTTACCTATCACACTGAATGAGATTGGTAAAAATGCAGCATAGTTTTTTGGTTTTTTTTGCCAGAGTGGTAACTACTGCATAGAGGAAGTTGAAGATTCCTCTATAGCACTTTTGAATCTATTCCTACACATTAATAAACACTAACAATTGTTCTGCAAAAGATGAGGTCCCGTTTTCTTCAAGACTCCCTTTACTGATGTTACATACTGTTTTGAGATGTATTTTGATAGCTTATAGTATTCCTGTTTCAGGCATAAATCTTCCAGTGTATGAGATCCCATTAAGGAATCCTCACTTGCCACCATTGGTGTGTTGAGTAAAGTTGGGGTCCCATGTCTGTTCTTTTCAAAAGCAGCTGCAGTCATGTGGTGCCCCCCTCTTTCCCTCAGGCATTCACCCATTCCCTCAGAATAATTTTATTCACAGGCATGGTTTCCAACCTGGTTTTGCAGCTGCCTGACTAATTTAGCCACACTCTAGTGTTTTCAAGGACATGTTGATGTCCGGAGGCAGCTTCACTCCACCCAGTCTTTTGAGCTTATAAAAATGAATACTAAGAGAATGTGAAGTGGATGGATGTGTAGCAAAAAGGTAAAAGCAAATGGCCTTACAGATGAGAAATGAAAGTTACATCTGGAGATTGGCAGCTGTTACAACTTACAAGAGTACTTTAATTCAACTACAGGGGTGTCAAACTGGCAGCCCGCAGACCAAATGTGTCACGCACAGGCCACACCCATCCCAGCTCTGTGAATGGGAAAAACATCACAAAACGCCACGTGACAGCAATGTGACGCTGCAAGTTTGACACCCATAAACTACTAGGACCACAAACTATGGTCCTGGTGGGAGCCCAGAAGCAACTAGAAGAGTTGCTAGCAGCTCATCTCAACTAGTGCAAGAAAATTTGAAAAAGGCAAAGGTTGTGTGTTACTTTAAATACCTTGAGGCTTTCAACTGAGTATAAGAACAATAAGTATTAAGAACTGAGTGTTATATTTATCTGGCAACATCACCTTGCAAACCTAGAAGGGTGGAGTTGACCCAGAGAAATATCCTTGGGGAAAATATGTGATGCAATAAAGTGGTTTGTTCAGATATGCTATGCAGTCCAGTCCTTGGAGAGCAAAGAATCCTCATATGGTGGTTTGCAGAATAAACTTCCTCAGAGACCTCGATAAATTTATTTTTATTTATCAGAAGCAACATTTTATATCTTTCTTCCTTTTATAGCATGCTACCATTACAATAACATACAACATATACCAGTCATCTGAATCAATCACCTATTTAACCCATTAGGTTTTCTTCACTATAGGTTGTTAGCAGGGGTGGGATTCAAATTTTTTAACAACTGGTTCTGTGGGCATAGCTTAGGTGGTGGGTGTGGCTTGGTGGTCATGTGACTGGGTGGACATGGCTTGCTAGTCATGTTATTGGCTGGGTGTGGTCAACTCAATATCACTCACATCGAGGCACGCATCTCCTCGCCTGGCCTCTCATGATTGTGGTAATTGTTTTTCAACAATTGTAAGTGTGAAAAATGGTCATAAGTCACTTTTTTCAGTGCCATTGTAACTTTGAATGGTCACTCCACACAAGCAAAGTACCAGCAAAGGAGGGGAAAAAACTCCAGAGAAGTTCCTGAGACAGGAAGTCTAGTCCTGCCAAGAATGTAATAAGGGTTAACAGAGAGGCAGTTTCTGTAAGCAACACCAGAATGTTTCCTTCCTGCCTTTCTTACAGGATTAGGCCAGTAATTTCTTCTAACAACTGGTTCTCCAAACTGCTTGGAATGTTAACCAGTTCTAGTGAATAGGTGCGAACTAGTAGAATCAGATCCCTGGTTGTTAGATGTTTGAGTAATTTATTTCTATTTTCCTCATTTTTCCACCTTTCTTTTTCAACCAGGTTTCTTTTTTCATTGGTATTAATATTTATTGGCCTATTTGGTGCCTTTTTCTTTTTACACTTGCCTGTTTATGGATCAATTTCTGTTGGGGAAAAGTTACTGAATTTGCTATTAGAGAGAGGTAGTCATAATAGCAGAAGTCTTGCTTGGATTAAATTCCCAAAGCTTCAAATAGCAAATATGCTATTACTAAGAGGGTTTCACAGTTTCATCATAATCATATATATTATTTACATAGAAGTAGCCACATCAGAGAAAACTTTAAACAGTCAATTAGAATGTTTGGGCCTTTGACAGTTGCATACTAAAATAAACCAAATGCAATCATGGAAAGCATTTAAAGTGCTGTGTAATTCCATGTGTGCAGAATTAAATGCAAATAGGTTGTATTTATGTTTTATTGTTTTTCCAGCCTTCGGCTTCTCTCATCATCTGCTTTGTATTTTTATTGTGGATTGGCTTAGAGTTATATTCTGAAGCCGAGTGAAAACAATCAGATCAAATCAAAATTTGTCAACAACAGTGGCAGTTGAATTTGATAGTTTGAAAAATATGCCAAAGAAATTAAACCAATGGCGATCACAATAGAAATATTCCCAAACAAATAATTTTTGCAATTTTAGAATATACCATGCAAAGTTAGCTGTTCTGCGTTTGAGGATTTCCAAACTAAAAGTATGGGAACAATTTAATTTAGGGGGAGCTGAGTTTGGCAGACACACTGCTGATCAGTTGTTTAGTGACAATGGAACACAACACATTTTGTTTCTACTTGAAAACCACTTTTGGGCTGTGGTGCTTGAGGTGGAAGAAAATGAAACTCTGAGTTTGGGTTTTGCTGATTAGATAAATTCATTGTTATAGAAATGGCTAGTATATATTATTATATAAAAGTGAAAAATTGAGGTTTTATGCTATTACCTTATTTTACTGCACCAAAAGGAATCAGAAGTCAATGCCTTTTCTTTCTTTTTCCCCTCTGCCCTACACTTTTCCCCTTTCCTTTTCTGTCCCTTGCTTATCTACTACTTTGTATTTCTACTTTCTCTTGTATTTTTATATTTTATGTTATATTTGAATGAACAAATAAAAATTTGATCACCCAAAATTCTCCCTATCAGCCTTTCTTTTTTTATGCAGTTGTTGGAAGAAAAATCCACCTAGTTCAGTTCCAAGCCAGGAGAAAGGCACTGGAAATAAAATGGAGGCTGGAGGCGATTGGAAAGAAAGGTTCCATTTATTGATGAAGCAAAACCACCAACCACATGTGATTCTGGGACAGCTGACAAAATGGGTGAATAGGTGGATGGACTTTTATAGTTTTTGTAACTTTGAAGTTTGGATATGGGCAATATGTGTTTCTAAAAGAGTGTTGGGCAATTCCTATTGTGGCTAATGGCTTTCCCCTTGGGTGAGGGGCTGCTTGTTCTAATCCTATCATTCTGCTTTTGTTACCTTTTTGCTGCAAGGAGTTTCAAAATATCCTGTCTTGAATGGATTTCTGCCTGCAATATGTACTTTGCTTATGAATGGAGCTATCTTGATAGTTGGCTTCCTCTTTCAATAAGTTCTTTATCTCCTTAAGTGCTGGTATCTGCTGTGGGCTATTAAAGAAAGACTGGGGGCTGCTTTCTCCCTCTAAAAACATGTTTCTCCATTTCTCCTTTACAGAAATATAATCTGAATTTTTTAATATTTCCCAAAATATTTCATTCTTCTGGGGAGTGGGGGGGGGCTTCCCACACATTGCAGCAACAGCAACAGCAACAATGGATCTGGAGAGTTTTCCCCAGGTAGCAGAGATGATAATTGTTCTGTGGCGGGAAAATGAGACACTTGCACTCCAGTTGATTGTTTCATCTTTATTTCTTTTCCAGGACTGAGCGCCTGCGGAACCGCAGCAGCCTCTCTTATGCTGGCTGCTCGCGGCTCGTCGGCCAATGACAGTTGTTTAAACTTCCCGCCATTTGGATCAACCAATTGTGGGTGAGTATGTAAATATAGAAAACCCCTCCCCACTTGGTCTAGTCCAACCGATCAGGAAACCCCCTAGGTTACGTAGTCGCGTAAGTAGGCGGGGCTCCTATGGTTCCGACTAGACCTGCGCAGGTCAGTGGTGAGTTCGCCAGGGGCCGATGTGGACAGATCTGTTGATCTCTCCATCTTTTCCCGTGGAACCTCCTGGAAGGTGGAGCCGACCATGCCGCTTCTGCCGGGCCTTGCTTGGTCAGTTGAGTTGGCTAGGCTGCTCTCTCCCAGGTTTCTTTCTGGCAGTTCTTCTTGTGCCCGTTCCAAGTCGCTTGTGATGTTACTCTCTTTGGCTGCAGGTGCGTAGTTGCGAACTTCGGCCGGGGCTAGTGTTAGTGGTAGTTGTGAGATTGTTAGGGTATCTTTTATTGATTAGGGTTGTTCATCCCCTTGTCTTTGGTTTATGCCAGAAAGGTCTCCCCCTTCCTGCCTGTTCTATTTGTATTTTGTTGGTATGTGTTTGAAGGGTCTCCCCCTTCTCGCCTGTTTTATGTTTGTGGGTTGTGGTTGGTTTTTATTTTCCTTGCGGTTTGTGTTTGAAGGGTCTCCCCCTTCTCCTCCTGGTCTGTCAGTGTTTGTCTGTAGTGTTCGTGAGCTTAACTGGTCTATGTGTCTCCTCCAGTCCCTATTGTCTGCAGTGACTAGTCTGTAAGACCGGAGTCCCATTACCTGTGTAATTGTTGCCGGTATCCACAATGGGTCCCCTGAGAAGTTTTTTGCATATACTAAATCTCCAGTATTAAATGTTCAGTGTTCGCTGGAGGAATCTGTTGGTTTCTCTGTGCAGTATGTGGGGTGTAATCTATCTAAATGTGATTCTAGTTTCCTGCCCATTAATAGTTCTGCTGGGCTTTTGTTAGTTGTTATGTTTGGTGTCATGTGTTGTATGGTTAACAGTTTCTCTATTTTTTCTTGTATCTCTCCCGGGCCCAATTTTTTAAGTGTATCTTTTGTATAACGAACCATTCATTCTGCCCGCCCATTCGCTGCCGGATGTGCCAGCGCAGTTAGTGCATGCCTTATACCCTGGCTAGCCAAGTATCCTTCAAATATCGTTGCCGTGAATTGCGGTCCGTTATTGGATACTAATACATCAGGTAATCCGTGTGTTGCGAATATTGTTCGGAGTTTCTTGATTACTGTGTCTGTAGAAGTAGAATGCATGATGCTTACTTCCAGCCAATTTGAGTAAGCATCCACGATTATTAGGAATGTATACCCCTTTGTTGGTCCCGCAAAGTCAATATGTATTCTCGACCATGGTCCCCTGGGTATTTCCCATTCTGTAGTTGGTGCCTGGGGGGGTGCAGGTCTGGATTCCTGGCAACATTTACAGTTCACTACCCACTCCCCTACGTTTTTATCCCAGCCACCATACATAGCTTCTAGCCAAGGCTTTCATTTTAACTATACCCGGGTGTCCTTCATGTAAAAGTTCCAATATTCTTTCCCTTAGTTTGTTGGGTATAACTATCCGATCCCCCCAAAGTATGCATCCTTTTAAAATTGATAGTTCAGTTTGTCTGTTTTTAAAAGGTTTCACGGATTCGTCGCCCCCTGATTCTGGCCAGCCCTTGTTTATCCATGTTGAGATTCTACTCAGCGTGTTATCTCTTGTAGTTTCTCTGGCAATGTCTCTAGCTGTTATAGGTAGATTTGGTAGGATTTCGATTTGGAGTGTTGATTTGCTCAGTGCGGGGTCATCGTCTTTATCAGGTAGAGGGCAATGACTTAATGCATCAGCATGAGTTATAGTTCTTGCTGGCCTGTAAATTAAATTGTAACTGTAGGCGGCCAGGAACTCGGACCATCTAGTCATTTGTGGTGACAAAATGTGGATTGTTGCCTTATTACCAGCTAGGATTCCCAATAGTGGCTTGTGATCTATGATTAACGAAAAGGTTCTACCGTAAAGGTATTCATGAAATCATTTTATTCCTGATATGGCGGCCAGCGCTTCTTTATCAAGTTGGCTGTAATTTCTCTCAGCTTTTGAGAGGGTCTTTGAATAAAAGGCTATGGGTACTTCTCTTCCATCCGGCAAAATGTGGCTGAGAACTGCCCCCACACCGAAAGGTGATGCATCGCAGGTTAATGTTATGGGAAATGTTTCATTGTACATTATTAGTACCTTGCTGGATATAATGAGGTTTTTTACTTTTTGGAACGCTGTGTTTTCCCGCTTCCCCCAATTCCAGGTCACCTCTTTGTCGAGCAATCTATGTAGGGGCTCCGCTACCATCGCTTTCTGTGGCAAGAACACATTATAAAATTTAATGAGTCCTAAAAATGCTTGTAGTTCTACTTTGTTGCTCGGTACGGATGCCTCCTTAATTGCTCTGATTTTACTTTCGGTGGGGTGGATGCCATGTCCATCTATGAGATAACTCAGGAATTCTACCCGGTCGGTTACTAGTTTGCACTTCTCTGTTTTAACTTTCAGTCCTGCCCTTTAAATTTTGTGAGGACCTGTCTTAGGCAGTCTTTTAACTGATCTTTGTCTTGGGCCGCTATTAGTACATCATCGAAATAAGGTATTACTCCTTTTATTTCCTGTAGGAGACATTCCATCAAGCATTGGAATATCCCGGGGGCTACGCTAACCCCAAATTGTAATCGGTTGCATTTAAACGCTCCCCGATGCGTTACAATCGTTTGCGCTTCGGCCGTTTGGTTATCCACAGGTAGTTGTTGATAGGCTTGGGCCAAATCCAATTTTGCGAAAATTTTGCCCCCTTTGATAAAATGTAATAAATGTTGGATTACCGGAACCGGATATGCGCTTTGTTGCAACGCATGATTCAGGGTTGCCTTATAGTCTCCACAAATTCTTATGGACCCATTTGGTTTAATGAGGGTCACAATAGGGGTTTCCCACTATTTGCATGGTCTGTTGGTTCTAACACCCCCTGTTTTATGAGTTTGTCTAACTGTTCATCGATTTTGGGTTTTAACGCAAAAGGGACACGTCTCGCCTTAAGTCTTATCGGGGCTATGTTAGGATCTAAGTTAAATGAGATTGGGTTTCCCCGGTACATGCCCAGCTGACCGTTGAATATGTCCTGGAATTCCTTCACGAGGTCCTTTTCCCAATCTGTGTCGTCGATTTTGTTTATTCCAGTCACTCCAATCCCTAATGGTGCGAACCATTCCAGTCCCAGTAAACTGGGTCTGTTCCGGTCAACGATTATTATTTTTTTTTTTTTTTATTAATTACATTTATATACCGCCCTTCTCCCTAGGGACTCATGGTCAACGATGGTTAATAGCAGGATCTCTGTGTGGTTCTTAAAGTTAACTTTAAAATGTACTACCCCCACCATGGGAATTTTGTTTCCCTGGTAATCCTTAAGTGTTAGATCTTGGGTCTCTAGTTCTTCTTGTTGTGTGTTGGGGATTAATTTTTTTATGGTCTCCCATGACACCATGGAGAGGTATGAACCGGAATCCACTTCCATCTTGCATTTCCTTCCTTCTATTTCTACTTATATATGGACTTTCCTTGCATTTCTTGTGTCTGAATGTCCAATGGTCACGGTTTGGTGAGTCTCTTCCTTCCTATATGTTGTTTCTTTGTCTCTCTTGTTCCTTCCCTCGTGGCTCCAGTGGCTCCCAGATTTCCTGTCTCTTTCTTTGTCCCTCTGAGGTGGGCTGCATCTCCATCAGAGGCTGTAATTATTCCTGGAGTGGCATGCCCTCGCTATGTGTCCCCTTTTATCACATTTTCTGCAGATAGCGTCGCTGAATCGGCACTCCGAGCGTGGATGATTTCCCCCGCATCTAGCGCACTCAAATTCAGGTTTTCTCCCGCTCCGCTCCCTTTTGTTTTTTCCCAACCGGAGGTGGTATACCTCTTCTTCATCGTCTTCCTCGCTTCCGGTCCCCGATTCGATGTCCTCGTGGTGCGTGGTGGTTGTGTCTTTGTCCACCTCTGGTTTCTGGAACTCTTTGCTGTTATTTCCAGCAGTTTTGTTTATCCTTTTCATCATTGCGGCCGATTTGTGGGTGGCTTCTGTGGCAGTGGCTTCTTCTATTGCCTCTTTCACAGTGATTTTAGGTCGGGTTAACAATCGGCCTTATAACGTGAGGTCCTTTAGCCCGAGAACCACGCGGTCTCTCAGTGCCTCGTCGAACTTGAGGAAATCACATTCTCCGCAGATGTCCCGGAGCGCTGCCACAAAATCGGCGATGCTCTCATCCTCCCATTAGTTCCTCAGGTAGAATTCGTGTCTTTTTATTAGGCTTGACATGGTTGGTGCGTAATGGGCCCAGAGGAGCTTCTCCAATTCTGGCCACGTTATGGTTTTAACGTCCATGGGTGCCACCAGTGCCTTTGCCATCCGGAATACTGCGGGTCTGCAATGGGTCAGGAAAACAGCCCTTTTTCTATGTTCTGAAACTCCATTTAGATTGCTGCTCTCCAGGAACATTAGAAATCGGTCTATGTAAGATTGCCATTCTTCTTTGGCCGGGTTGAATTGCGCGGGTGGCGAGTTGTTACCGGACATCATGCGTCGGCTGAACTTCGTAGCCACGTGCTCAACTGGATTCCTTTGTCTCAGATCCCACCTTCGTCGCCAGTGTTCTGTGGCGGGAAAATGAGACACTCGCACTCCAATTGATTGTTTCCTTTTTATTTCTTTTCCAGGACTGAGCACTGGCAGAACTGCGGCAGCCTTTCTTATGCCGGCTGCTCGCGGCTCATCGGCCAATGACAGTTGTTTAAACTTCCCGCCGTTTGGATCAACCAATTGCGGGTGAGTAAGTAAATATAGAACAATAATGACATTAAGAGCTGGGTTGCAATTGGGTCTTTGAGCAGCAGCAGGATTGCACAAACAGCTGGAGGAGACTTTCTTTGACATTTGGGGAACTGATTTCCAGCTTTTAATGCAATGGCAGTAGGATGGAGGCTTTTGAATTTTGTTTATTTATTTTATTTGTCAATTGCTTACAAGATAATAGGTATAAGTATAACATAGTTATGAATACATGGATACATATAAGAAAAATAAAATATAAAAGAAACAATAGGACAGGGACGGTAGGCACGTTGGTGCGCTTATGCACGCCCCCTGCATCCTGCATCCTGTGGCTGCTATTGGATCACATTGAACAGTGGCTGTTTTGCTAGTCATAGCTCTTCCGCTAGTTTCCTCTATCTTGGTGGACTGCTTCAGTAAGTAAGCCTCTGAACATTTATTTTAGCCATCTCTAAAGTCATCCTCCTTTGCCATCTGGAGGAGTTGTAATTGTGGGAGTTGGACTTTAGAACTTTGAATTGAGGAGTTTTGGAGGGAATTACTTGGGAGTGTTTTTCTGGGGTGCTGCTGCTATTTCTTCTTGGATGAGAGACAAAGTAGTGGGAGCAGACCTTAGGTTCCCTGCCTGTCAGTTGGTAGGGCTTTCCCTGACGTAGGTGAGAGAAGAATAGGTTATAGTGGCGCACATTGGATGGAGTGGATTGCAAATTGACCTGAAGTTGTGGAAGAGAGTGGTGGAGTAATTGGTGTCTGAACTAAAGAATGCAGAGTGAAAGATATATTGGTTTGTGCCAATCTCTGTTGGTATGGTTGATATGATGGAGTTTTTGGGCATGAGAGTAGACCAGCTAGGGTTGGGAAGATTGTGGGGGCTGGGGAGAAAGGATCAGGGGTTCTTAGGGTGGCAATGGGTAGAGTGAGATATGATGGGAAACAGAGTGGGATACTTTTGGGGAAAGTGGACCCAAAGTTTAATATTGGTATTGCCTTCCAGAATTGTTTACTCTTGGGTTTTACCCCAAGACATAGTAACTAGGGCTGCAGAAATCCTGGCTTCTGGATGCTATTGTTTAATCAGCCTGTAATAAAGGTGATTTCATCCATAATTTAACTGTGGTATAACTATTAAATCAACTTAAACTGTATGTGTAGAGACTCAATATTTCGTAGCTTGATAAGTCAGTTCTGTACTCACATTTATAGTTGAACCTGAAGCTCAGTGGAAGTGTTGATGTTGCTCTACCTCAGCCTTGTCTCTCTGATTGAATTGTTGTGCTAGAACAGAGCCAGAATAACTCCATCATTAAAACAAGAAAGTCCATTTAGGAGACCTAACATTTTGAATATTGCACACTGCCAACTGGTTTGCAAATTATGTTTGCCCTCTGAACTGTTTATTGATAAAGTAAAGTGTAGTAATAAACTGCAGAGAGGTATTATTAGGATTCTTCTTAAGTTCCTCCTCCTCCAGCCACATTAAAGTGAAATTTCAAAGTTCACTTTGATATGTAATCAGTTGTTGCTCCAACAGAAGCCACATCCCACTGAATGTATTTTTCATGTTTCAAAACAAACCTTTTGTCATCTTTTTAATACAAAAAAGTCTTAATGACATTGATTTTTTGATATCTATCTAATATCCACCCTATCTACCCTATCTAACCACCAATCTACCCACCCATCTATCTACCCATCTACCTGTCTACCCGTCTGTCTGTCCGGCCATCCATCCATCCATCCATCCATCCATCCATCCATCCATCCATCCATCCATCCATCCATCCATCCATCCATCCACTCATCCACCCACCCACCTACCCACCTATCTACCTACCTATCTTCTTAAAAATACAGTGGCAATATATGTAAGCCTATTTATAAATTAAATAAAGATTTAAGATTCCAGTCTTTGTTTTCATACACATCAAATTGTCTCCCTTCTTTTCTTTTTCAATATAAGCATATAAAAATCCTAATGTTAGAAAAGCTAAACTCGGTAATTGCATATTTTTTTTAAATTATCTGCTGTTCTGTGCTTCCCACTGACCTCTCGGTCCTTGTTTTCCAAAGACATAAATTTTCAAAACTCTTGTTGTGAAATTAAAAATGATGGTTTGTTAATCAGGCTCAGATTATGAGCGGGGGGAGGTATGGGGCTTTTTATGAAGACTACAACCTGATTTCTTCCAATTTTGCTAAATCATATTCATATGGCTGTCTTTCTAAAAACACATGTCTTAGAGCACTGTCAGAAAAAAAACAAGGGATCATTCTATCTAGTGCAATGCAAGCAGCGAACAAAAAATGCCTTTTGAGTTATATTCATTAGAACAATTTGTCCATAACTTCTACTTAACTCCACATTATATATGCCTGAAGATACTTTTTTGACTGAAGTATTTTGAAGTTATTTCATTGCTTCATAAATGTAGCTAGTTATCCTTCATTTGCTTCTAAATATTCACAAACGTACCATTCTAGTTATTTTATATGCGAGCTTTATGGCAACAACCATAATGTTAACATTGGCAGATATATGTCACTATTAATGGGGAGTCACCAGGGGAATAAAACGTGTGGCATTATGGCGGTGTCACATGAAGTATCAGGACTTTCACCCCCTTCGCTAAATGGGGGGAGCACGTTAATCATCCAGTCCATGGGCTGCGAGTTTGACATCTCTGATGACATCCCGCCATGATGGAAAACCCTTTTATAGGTTTTTAGAGAATACTTTTTCACTTCCAGTGCCTTCCATCTTCAAGAGCTACTTGGAAAACCAATCAAACTGGGCAGCTTTGTACCATCTCTTTGGTAATACTCGTAAGTAAAAAGTAATACAACTAACAACAATGATTATTTCTATGCACTAAATAAATTGTTGTAGGACTCTTTAGTATTTGGCTAAGAGAAAAAGTCAGGGATATGGAATAAATTACTGATACTCAGAAACTCTTGGTTCAACTAACAAATACTCTGATTCATTAAATATTTTAATTAATGTTTCTGATTAACTAAAAGCATGTTTTCATAGCCTAAATATCTTTTTTAAAGTAGCCATTGTTCTTCATTTAACAACTTTTGATAGTTTATATGCAAGTAGTGTTCAAAATTTCAGTTGAAACAGCTTCTTCTTACCTTAGAACAGGGCTGTCAAACTTGTGGCCCACAGCCCAGATGCATATGGTTTAGTGAAGGGGAAAAAAGTCATGATATGTCATGAGATGACGCCATGATGGCGCAAGATTGACACTCCTGCCTTAGAGCAAAGAGTATGTCAAGATGCTTTGAAGGAGAGTAGAAAATGAGGGGAGAGCTATTATAGCTACCAACTAGTTACTGTTGTTGTAATTCAGCTATATTTTGCATATTGATGAACATTTTAAGGCAGTGGAAGAACTTTTTTCTAGAGATAAATACAATTGAGTGGTATTTGGTGCTCTCTGAGCTTAGTTGTTTTCAATGAATAGTGCATTGATGATGTTACCTACTATGGGTAATGAAACATCTACAAGAAAATAACCAATTTAGAGAGCAGCAAGGACCTCTCATTTCAACCCTGAGGTATAAATATATTTCCTTTAGTGATAAATAAAATTTGACACATTCACATAATTGCTAAGTTCACCTCTGATATAATATTCATGTTCTTGAGCAAGATATGGATAAGAGAGACAATGGCCTTATAGGATATACATAGCAGAAAAATCCAAGATGGCAGAATGAAAATTCTTGATGCAATAATGCAAAGATATTGGATGGAATAAATTCTTTTAAACATGAAGTCCAAAATAGACATCAGGAATGTGCTGTCAGAATCCACTTGGGATACATCAATTAATAGTAACATTAAACCATTTATCACTGTCACCTATGTCCTTCTTTTGCCACCTATACTGAGGTATTAGGAAAGGATGGGACCAAGTGATTCCTAACATAGTAGATTCAATCCAGACACTTCCACTCAAGGGTGGGATTCTACCAATTCACACCTATTCTCTAGAAATTACTGGCCTAATCCTGTAAGGAAGGCAGGAAGGAAACATTCTGGTGTTGCTTACAGAAACTGCCTCTCCGTTAACCCTTATTACATTCTTGGCAGGACTAGACTTCCTGTCTCAGGAACCTCTCTGGAGTTTTCTTTCCTCCTTTGCTGGTACTTTGCTTGTATGGAGTGACCATTCAAAGTTACAATGGCACTGAAAAAAGTGACTTATGACCATTTTTTACATTTACGATTGTTGCAGCATCCCCACAGTCATGAGAGGCCAAGCGAGGAGATGCGTGCCTTTATGTGAGTGATATTGAGTTGGCCACACCCAGTCAATAACATGACCACCAAGCCATGTCCACCCAGTCACATGACCACCAAGCCATGCCCACCACCTAAACCATGCCCACAGAACCAGTTGTTAAAAATTTGAATCCCACCCCTGCTTCTACTCATTGTTTGGCCCTCTAGATATAAGCAAGATTTGTTTCCATTTCTTGGAATGGGATGAAATAAACAAGATGACTGAAACACAATATTTCTTTTAAAAAAGCAAATGGCATAACTGAATGCTTAACTTTCATATTGTTATTCCAGGATAGCAGGCCTAGCCAAAAAAATATCCTTTTTGAAGGAATTCTTAATTAAAAACATATTTAAATCTAAATAGACAATTAGTTACATCTATGAATACAATAAATGGACTGAATAAAAATCTCATTTGGCAGGACATTCAGAACTGAGATATTTCTGGACTTCTGGAATGAGTAAAATGTACATACAATGTTTTCTCAACTGCTGTGTATTATGCTTTTAAGATTGTATGTGAATACAAATGACTTCAAGTCATAAGCATAAGAAAACAAAGGATAAATAATAGGATACAAAATCGCATCTCTCACTGTGGTAGTAATTATTTGTATTTCTCTTTTTTGCATCAGTGAATCTTCCCTTTTAGCCTGAGACATATGAACAGACCAAACAATTAGAGAAATAATTGATGATCAGTGCCTTCAAAGCTTGCAGTGGCCTAGTGTATGCTTTAAGAGTAAAATAATGAGCCAATTTTTCATTGGTGATGAATGTGTAGTGGTGGTATTCTCAGACAGAGGTTGGGCGATACATCTGGATCAGATGAAATTTTTTTTTCTAAATCTCTTTTCAGATAGTTAGCCTTTAATGAACTGAACTTTTGCCCCTTGCTGGTTTAAGATTCCAATTAAACTTGTTTGTGGAGCAGGCAAAATAATTACATACACATGGTGCTTAGACAGCTTTCCAGTTGTTTCCTGATGGGACTAAATTTCAATTGAAGATTATCTATTGCAATGTTGAAAAAAACAATAGAAATCTAGGCTAGATACTCTGTTTTTCTGTAGCTTGCATGTTAATCAGTTATTTAGTTTGAATGTATACTAAGTGTTGGAATTACCAGTTGACTGAATTCTGAATTTAGGGGCCCACAAACTCTTGTTTCAATGGCTACAATGGTACACTCAGTTCAACTCTGATTGTGACTCTCTAGAGTTTCCAGCTCATGACATGTCCACATCTTACTCTCATCTAATTAATATCCAGGTGAAGAGTTTTATTGTCTTGCTGACATATTTATATTATCTTTATATAACACCAGTGATACAATATTATCTCACCTCTTCTGTTTAAATACCACACTATTTCAAAAGTAACAAATAAATAAACAAAATCAAGCCTAGATTAAAGGAAAGATTAGATTTCCCACCTCTAATAGTTCTAGGGCACAGAACTATTACCCTGTGCCTTATTACTTAACGTTGAGAGTGTAGTTTCAATTCAGGGTGATTACATGAGCCATACTATCTCAAGCTATTTCTATTAATGTTTTTGCAAAACATTTCTGCAAATATCCAGATTCCTCATTTCACATTATCCATTGTCTTTTCTTTCCTATTAATTGAAATAATTTATGTGGTCACCCACCACACAGCAGTGACTCTGGGCAGCATACAAAGATTAAAAACCAAACTGTTACAAACAATAGGCCATGATGTCCAATATATCTTAATCATAAAAATCACATCAACCACATAGTTTGCCTAACCTCCTGGCCCAAAATCCGGGGAATCAGCCAGGTCTTTAGACCTTTATGAAAGGTTAACCTCAGCTTTGACAAGTATTAGTGTATTTCATCTGCATTACGTGCCCAAACAGCGTGAGTTTTTTATTTGCTGTTCACTGGAGTATCCATTTTTACTAGATTGGTTCTTCTTGCAGACTGAGAGGCATGTCAAATTTTTCAACTTTCAGTTTCCAAATAATTAGGGCTGATCGAAAGTTGTGACATGCCTTGGGGATTGTAAAGATATTTTGGATTCGTTAATGTAATTTAGATATGCCTGGTAAGTAACTACATAAATATAACAACACATTGTGGGTGCTTCATCACTGGAGTTTTTTAAGATTGGACAGTCACTTGTCTGAAATGGTATAAGGATCTCCTTCTTGAGCAGGGGGCTGGACTAGAAGACCTCCAAGGTCCCTTCAGCTCTATTCTGATTCTGATTCTGATTCTGTAACTTTTTAATGTTTTGTTTGTTTCATTAACTATTTCCAAATCCATGCTTCAAGAGTGTCTGTCTTCTTTCTTTTGCTTTTCTCCACATTCAGAAGTCTCATATTACCACTGGAAATCTTTTGCTTTAAGTCAGGGTTCGACAACCTTTTGGACCTCAGGGACCACTATACTCATAATGTTAAATCATGCAGACCATTAATATGAATTTTGACTGACGGTGGCTTGCTGACATTGGTAGGAGAGAGAGAGAGGGAGCGGGAGAGGGAGAGGGAGAGGGAGAGGGAGAGAGAGAGAGAGAGAGAGAGACTTTTGGCTTCATGCAAGGAAAGCAGCAGAAGCAGCAGAAATCTTTCTTTCTTTTCCCCAAACTCCACCAAAAATGAGTCTTCAGCCAAAAGCAGAAAAAGAAAGAAGCAGAAAGAAGCAGCCCGGTGGCCAGGTGAGGTGAGTGGGGCACATGGGGCAAGTTCCCCCTTCTGCCCTTTCCCCCCTCCCCTCATTACCTAGTGTTGTTTGCAATGCAAGCGATGCAAGCCTTGTGTTCATGCAGGCCATGTGGGTGGTGCAGCCTTGTGTTCCCATGCAGCCTGGATTAATTGCTTTGGGAGTGACATTTCTCTGTGGACCACCAAAATTTTCTCATGGATCACCAGTGGTCCCTGTCCACTGGTTGATGACCACTGCTTTAAGTAACCTAGTGTTTACCCTTTATAAAACTATATAATGTCTATGTTATAAGTGAATCAAATTGCTTATTAATTATGTGGTCATTAAGAGAATCTGGTTTTCCTTATTGACTTTGCTTGTTGGAAGCCAGTTGGGAAATGATGATCACATGAATCAGGATGCTGCAACTATTGTAAATAGATGCTAGATACCAAGTATCCAGATTTAGATCATGTGACAGTGGGGTTGCTTGTGTGAAGACTGGTGATGTCACTTTTTTCAGTGCCATTGTAACTTTGAATGATTGCTAAATGAATGGTTGTAACTTGAGGACTAGCTGCAAATGATCATCATCTTTTAATGACCCCATAATCCCTTCTGGGATGGAGTCTGGGCAACTGAATGGAGCTGAGTGGTTACTGGCTGGATGCCCTTCCAGTTGCCAATGTGGAATTATATTCTCATCGTGTCCAAAGAGAGAAATATCTGCCTCTACCTAGGATAGAACTCACAGCTTTCTGATTGTGAGGCAAGAGCTCCATCTCTAGACTACCATACTACTCACTACTCACGAATGATGAAGTGTTTTAATTATTTAATGGGATGGTAGCAGGGGTGGGATTCAAAATTTTTTATCAACCAGTTCTGTGGGCAAGACTTAGTTGGTGGCTTATGGTTCTAAGTGTAAAAATCAGTCATAAGCCACTTTTTTCAGTACCCTTGTAACTTTGGTTGCTAAATGAACTGTTGTAAGTCAAGGATTACCTGTACAAAAATACAAAAAGCTTCTTTGCTTGCAAAAAGCTGCCCTAAATACCAATCATTAGATTAAAAATATCTGCAACCCAGAGTTACAAATCAGGCAGGGTGCCAGAGCACCTTGAGGAATTAAAATAGTTAAAATGCAATGATAACTATCAGCAGCCAAATCTTGCTCATAAAGTGAAACCCTTTAGCAGAGAGTCATTTAAGCTCTCCAGAAAGAGCACCCGCAGGAGAAGCAATCCTTACATCTATTTGCACCACTTAAAGACACCAGCTGGGCTCACTCACCTCACAAGATATCCTAAGGAAATCACCCAGATTTAAGGAAAAGTCATATGCCCCTCAGAAAGCCAGTAAAAAAATCAGTGCCATCCATCCACTCATCAAAAAAGGGGCAGTGCCAGATACTACTAGTGAAGGAAGAACCCTTCTCCAGATAGAAAAAGAAACCATGAGACAGGACAAAATTCAAACACAATACAAATTAAATCACAACAGTAGCTGTTGTTTGTTAAACCAATTATCAGAACAAATAGAACTAGCCAGATTTTTGAACCTTGCTTCTTTTCAGGAATAGAGATTAACCCTTTTCCTTCCAAAAAAGGTGAATAGGGAAAAAATATCCCATCAATAAACACAGGATTAAACTTCACCAAGCACAGAATTAAACTTCGCCAAAAACCAGTTTTAGACCAAAACTCAGAAAGGGTATGTAAACTCATGTTTGAATGTCAATCTTTCTAGCTACTCTTGCTGAATGTCACTCATCTTGGTTCCTTGTCATTAAAGCTTTTTTCTGGCAGCTCTGCTTCATTATTCAATTATTTCTTCAAATTATTTCTTCAAAGCTGATTATCCAGGGGAGTATTTCCTCCCAACAGCAGTGTAAAAAGCTTAAAACAACCCTTCCCCTTTAAGAAAGTCAAGCTCCAGAAGCTCCGGAGACAGGAAGTCTAGGAGTACTACTCCCAAGAATGTAACAAAGATTAAAGGAGAGGCAGTTTCTGTAAGTAACAACACCAGAATATTTCCTTCCTGCCTTCCTTACAGTATTAAAGTGAAAAAACAAAAAACAAAAGGAGATTTCTTCCAACAATTGGTTCTCTGAACTGCTTAGAAAGTTAACAACAGGTTCTAGCGAATAGGTGAGAACCGGTAGAATCCCACCCCTGGATGGTAGCGAGGGCAGTAAAACCAACCATTTGGAGCAGGAGTGCCATTATTAATATATTTTCTTAAAAATGACCTTATAAGATCAGTATGGAATTTTGGTATTTTGGTCACTTCCTAGAAAAAGGGGATGCCTAGGGAATTGTGTTGAATAGCCTTTCATGTGTCGAATTCATTTACAGTTGTTGCAATGTACAAGTAAATTCCAAGCCACAAAATACAACTTTTAGCCAAGCCATTCTGGGGTTGCTGCATGTAACGTGGCTAAAAATTCAGCAATCTCTTTTTGGAATAATCTGATCTCCATCAAATGACCATTTATAAGCAAAGAGCTCAAAATAGTTATTTTCTTAATCTCTGTTCTGGACAACCCTTCTGTATTTCATTTCAAACCAGAGTTAATTTGGGAACCTGGACAATGGATCTTGCAATTTGATAACCTGTAGGAGTGGGGCTAGGAGACAAATTCAAATAATGGTGACATAACAAATCCTAATGTGGCAGACAACCCAGAGTTTCGGTATTAACTATTTTATTTCTGTTTTTAAGGCTATGATTATAAGCAATAAACAAATACTCATAGATGCATTCTAAGTTGTGGTATTAAGGATATGGGGTTGGCATTTGAGATGATTCCCCAAAGGGCCTTGTGATCAGTAGGAATTCTAAAGGCATGTCCATAAAGATAGTTGTGAAACTTCCTGATGCCTATGATAACAGCAGGGGCTTCTCTCTCCACTTATGTATAATTCTTTCAGCAAAGGTCCTAGCTTAGAACAGTGAGCTACAGGTGTTTCTGTTCTATTTGGCAACTTGTGGCTAAGCATAACCCCAGAGCTATTAGGAAAAAGATCAGTGGTATATACTGTACAAGCACGGAGTCAGAAGTTACCAATTTCTTCTAAGAAATCTCAAATTTTGCAATTGAGAGATATTACCAGCTATATAATATAAACAAAAATGCTTTCTTTTCAAGTGTCCAGGAGCAACCATTTTATACTGGATCTGTTCAAGTTTCCAATCTGGAGATTACCTGTGACTAATAACAGAACCAAATTTCCTACTGATATTCAGCTCTCAGGAAAACCCCTTTTCTTGCCAAACACTTTTTTTTTTTGCCAAACACTGATTTGATGGCCACCAGATGGATCTGTAACTGGCTTACAAACCGAACTTAACAAGTTGCCCCTAATAGTACTACATTTACATAGAGGGAAGTAAGCAGTGGGGTACCACAAGATTTGGTCTTAGGCCCAGTACTCTTCAATATTTTCCTAAATGACTTAGATGAGAGAATAGAAGGGGAACTCATCAAATTTGCAGATGACACTAAGCTGGCAGGAACAGCCAACAACCCAGAAGACAAGCTCAAGATCTAAAAATATATTGACAGACTTGAACAATAGGCCTTATCTAATAATATAAAATTCAATGTGGAGAAAAGCAAGGTTTTACACTTAGACAGGAAAAATCAAAGGTACAAGTACAGATTAGGCAAAACCTAGATCAAAAACAGTAACTATGAGAGGGACCTTGGAGTCCTAGTGGACGATCATTTATATTTGAGCCAGCAGTGTGAGGCAACAGCCATAAAAGCTAGTACAATTATTTTCTGTATAAACAGATGCATTCAGTTTTGGTCACCACATTACAAAAAATATGTTGAGACTTTACAAAAAGTACAAAGAAGAGCAACTAAGATGATTAAAAGCCTGGAGACTAAAACATATGAAGAACGGTTGCAGGATTTGGCTTTGACTAATCTAGTGGAAAGAAGGATTCAGGGGTGGGGGTATGATAGCAGTATTCCATTATTTGAGAATTGCCACAGGAGGTTGGACTAGAAAACCTCCAAGGTCCCTTCCAGCTCTATTCAGATTGATTGAGAACACTAAAATGGTGCTAGCACATACAGGCCTAAAACAACTGATTTTTATTGTTATAACATAGGAGCAACAGAAGGCCAGCACAAGACATCAGCTGTCAACTGCATAAGTTGCAGCACACAGAAAAACAATAAGAAATAATAAAATAACACTTCAAAGGGCAGACATCTATTTTGGAGATGCACGATACAAAATACTTTCTTCTTCTGTTTTGTACAGCTTTTAGATTAGTTGACTTTTGGACCAAAATGCCAGTGATTTTTTTTGAGAAATAACTTTCTGTATTCTGGGTTTCATTTCTGTCTTAGCCAAGTTCTCATTTAAAAGAATCAGCCTTTATTAGTTAGCACTGAATACTAATGGAAGCTGATTTTGATCTGATCTGGACCTATTACCCTGTGATCTGGATGGCAACCATTTATGGAGGGTTGAAACGGACAAAGTTGTCTTCTAGCAATCCTTCTCTCACCTTTAAACGACTCCCATGTTTTTCTGCTTTCAAAAGTTTACTTTTCTTCCCTAGGAATTCAAGTGGTCCTGTCCAGTTGGGCTGGAATGCTTCAGTTTGTTGCAGATAAACCTGTACAGAGTCATGGAGATAATCTTGAGGAAAATATTTGTAACATAAGCTATAATCAAAACAAGAAGGGCAAAAACATTCCTGGGTGTAAGCTCAGGCTGATTCCTCCTTGATATACCATTCACATAATCTGCCTCAACAAAGCTTACTACTGGTACCAAGTATCTGCAGTGTTGATGCCTTAACCTTGCAAATATACGTTAAATTTAAGTGTCTCTGTGATGTGAGTGTGTATGCATGTAGGAGAAAAAGATATATGGAAATATTACATTTGTGCTTTTTCCTAGTTCTGAGGAACAATTAGATCAGTTTGGGAAATTAATCTTTTAATACCGTAGCAAGACTGAAGAAATCTATATTGGTTTTTAACAGAATTCAATGTGTCTTTTCTAGGGAAGCTCTGGAGAACAGAAGTCAGGGAAAACTAGTTTCTTGGGTCTGTCGGGAGAGATGGTCAAAAAGAAATAGCAATAGCACTTAGACCTATATACCACTTTGAAGTGCTTTACAGCCCTCTCTAAGTGATTTACAGAGTCAGCATATTGCCCTCAACAATCTAGCTCCTCATTTTACCGACCTCAGAAGAATGGAAGGTTTAGTCAATCTTGAGCCGATGAGATTTGAACTGCTGGCAGCCAGCAGTCAGCAGAAGTAGGCTGTAGTACTGCATTCTAACCATTGCACCACCATGGCTCTTATTGGAATGCTGTCTCCATGTCTTGCTTCTTTATAAGGTTTTCTGAGCATCCGGAAGACTGGCTACTTATGGAAGCAAGAGGTTTTTTTCCCCAATAAAATAGGGTATGAAGTTTATGGACATTTTTGTTATTTTTACAAATCAGTTACATTAAACATAAATGTCACAGAGGTGTAAACATAGCTGTTTACAGTCTTTCTACTAAATTGTAAGTATAACAGGCTCTTTTGGGTGGTTTTGTTTGCAGGCTTTTAAAAATCTGTTTGTTTTCTGCAGATTTTGTCTAAAATTAAGCATTTTGGTTGACAACATGTTTAATTTACCAACTCAAACAACACACTCCTGCCAAACAAAAACAAACCTGTGATATAAATCTATGTTATGTAACATAAATATAAAATTATACTTATTAATTAAAATTAATACAAAAATAAAAAAAATTCAAACTCCAAAACTCAGTTTCCAAGGAGAATGACAGCCTTTTGGACAAACATGAGATTTACCTTCTTCTTTTAAAGCTCTTTTTTGTTTGCCAATTTGCTATCTCTTTCAATTCAAAATCCCATGAATTTAGTCTTTGCCCTATCACATGAAGACATGATACTATTTCTATTCCTGAAAAAAAAATGTGCCTTTGTTTTTCTCCTTTTCCTTAGAAAGTACAAAATAGAAGAAAAAAAAAGCAAAAAAATAAATAAGATGTAGCATTTTTATCAGTGACAAAAGTATAAAACTAATGAACATTTGTTTATTTATTTAAATTTACTGGCCACCCAACTCCAATGAACTTACAGCAACCATACTAGTTTAGCTTTCATGGAAACAGGGAGATCTAAATGGATGGTATCAGAGTTAATAGTAGGTAACAGCTTAGTTGAAGGGGTGGGATTTCCCCTACAACAATGGTGTCAAACACAAGGCCAGCAGGCCAGATGATCTGCAGGGCTACCTTGGGAACAGTGAAGGACTGGCCCGCGGTGCCTCTGCCAGTGAAAATGGAGCTTGGGAGGGCTGTGCACTTCCCTTCCAAACTCCATTTTGGCTGCGACGCATCTTGTGACCCTCTGCCAGTGAAAATGGAACTTGGGAGGGCTGTACGTGTTTTCACTGGCAGAGAGCTCAGGCCAGCACATGTGCCCCTGACATGAGTGACGTTGAGCTAACCATGTCCACCCTGGCCCCCCGAGATCAAACACAACCTGATGTGGCCCTCAATGAAATTGAATTTGACACCTCTGCCCTACAAAATAGCCAACAGACTGCTGTAGTTACCTTGCAGCAAAACTAAAACAATGTATCCCAAATGAGTAGGACCCTTGAGAAAGCATAAAGGGAAAAGTGCATTTTTGGAAACGGAAAAATATACTGTGGTTGTTTTTTATAGGACTGAATGATAAGTAGAGAGAAATTTCTTCTTCCGCCCTTCAGAAACAATTCCAGATCTGTGTTGGTGATAGTGCAGCATGCAGTGTGGGATAAGTCCTAAGGCTCTTTTGTGATTAAAGTGCAATCAAGGTCAATAGTATTTTTTTTTAATATTTATTTGATTTGTTAATCACTTACAAGATACAGGTATAAGAATAAATATAGTTTTGAATACATGAGATAGATACTTATAAGAAAAATAAAAAGAAACAATAGGACAGGGACAGTAGGCACAATTGGTGCGCTTATGCATGCTCCCTACAGGCCTCTTAGAAAGGGGGTGAGGTCAATAGTAGACAATCTAAGGTTAAAGTTTTTGGGGTTTGAGGAAGAAACCACAGAGTCAGGTAGAGTATTCCAGACATTGACCACTCTGATGCTGAAGTCATATTTTCTGCAGTCAAGTTTGATGCGGTTAACCTTTAGTTTGTATCTATTGTGTGCTCTTGTATTGTTATGATTGAAGATGAAGTATTCATTTGCAGGTAGGACATTGCAATGTATGATTTTATATACTATATTTAGATCGGACCGGAGGCGGCGTAGTTCTAGGTTTTCTAGGTCTAGAGTTTCAAGTCTGGTGGCATTGCAAGTCTGCAATGAATAGAGGAGCGGAGAATTCTTCTTGTGAAATATTTCTGGACTTTTTCAATTGTGTTAATATCAGATACATGATATGGGTTCCAGACTGATGAGCTGTATTCAAGTATAGGTCTAGCAAATGTTTTGTATGTTCTAGTTAGTAGTGTGATATTACCAGAGAAGAAGCTATGTAGGATTAGATTAACAACTCTTAATGCCTTTTTGGCTATGCAGCTACAGTGGGCTCTAGCATTTAGATCATTTGAGATGAATATTCCAAGGTCCTTGACAAAGTTTGGATCCTCAACAAGGTCTTGACTATTCAGCCTGTATTTTATTTTCTGATTTTTTTTGCCAATATGTAAGACAGAGCGTTTATTTGTTGAGATTTGAAGTTGCCATTTGATCGACCATTCTGATACATAGTCAAGGTCTTGTTGGAGGGTAGTAGTACATTAAACATACCATTATCTCCCTGTGAAATGGCAGTCTCCATGAAATATAGAAGGAGAGATAAGATGGCGACCGGAGGTCAGCTGGAAGAGCTCCTCCGTGATATCCGAACGGGGCGTTGAGTTCCCCCCCCCCCGGGTCCTCCTCACCTGTGGCAGGGGTGGCGAGGGGACCCGTGGGGGGGTGGGCAGCCCCCGCGGTCAAGACGCGATGCCGAGGGACTGCGCTCGGCGCCCAGCGGCTCGGCGTTCGGCGGGGGACTGCGCTCGGCGCCCAGCGGCTCGGCGTTCGGCGGGGGACCGCGCTCGGCTCCCAGCGGCTCGGCGTTCGGCGGGGGACCGCGCTCGGCGCCCAGCGGCTCGGCGTTCGGCGGGGGACCGCGCTCGGCGCCCAGCGGCTCGGCGTTCGGCGGGGGACCGCGCTCGGCTCCCAGCGGCTCGGCGTTCGGCGGGGGACCGCGCTCGGCGCCCAGCGGCTCGGCGTTTGGCGGGGGACTGCGCTCGGCGCCCAGCGGCTCGGCGTTCGGCGGCGCAGTGTTCAGCGGCCCATATTCGGCGTCCGGCGGCCTGACTCCTGGCGGTTTTGGTGACTCGAGCTCGGTACCTGATGGCCCGGCATTCGGCGGCTCGCTGAGTTTTCCCCCCCCGGATCCTCCCCACCTGTGGCAGGGGTGGAGAGGGGTCCCGTGGGGGGGTGGGCAGCGTTCGGACCATGACGTGACGGGTCCGGCGCTGCGTCCAGCGGATTGTATTTGCCGCCGGACTGCTTGGCGTTGGGCGGCTGGCGCTGTGCCCAGTGGACTGCGTTTGCCACCTGGCGGCTTGGCGTTTGGCGGCTCAGCGTCTGGTGGCCTATGTTCCACCTCTGTGTTGGCCTCCAGCAATTCTGTCAATTTCATCAGCTCGAGCCTGGCGACTGATGACCTGGCGTTTGGCGGCCCGTTGGGTTTCCCCTCCCCCCGGTCCCTCCCACCTGTGGCAGGGGTGGTGAGAGGACCCGTGGGGGGGGGGCAGTGTCCGGGCTATGGCTTGGCAGGTCTGGCGCTGCGCCCAGTGGTTGTCGGCTGGCGCCTCAGGAGATGGCGTTTGGCGATCTGGAGGGGGCTTGGAGTTCCCCCCCCTTTGGGTCCTCCCCGCCTGTGGCAGGGGTGGTGTGGGGACCCGGGGGGGGATGGGCAGCCCCCGTTGTAAAGGCCCCAGCTGAAATTAGATTTGCCGCTGCGTTTCGGGCGGCTGGAATTGGACTCGAGGGACAGCTGCCGGGGCGGCCGGAGGACTGTCGCTGTGGCGGCTGGAGGACTGCCGCTGGAGCTGGGGCTGGGGCCATTGTAGGGGCCCCAGCTGAAGTTGGAGTCGTCTCCGTGGTCCGGGCGGCTGGAGTTGAGGCCGGAGGATGGCCGCCACGGTTGGAACCGGGACGACTGGTGGACTGTGGCTGTTGCCGGAGCTGGGGCTGGAGAGCTGCCCCTATAGCTGGAGCCGAGGATGGAGGATGGCCCTCACGATTTTCACCCGTTTGGAGGCGGCAGGGCCGGCCTGGACTTGGAATTGGCCAACGAAAGGAGAAGACCCAGCCCGGGACATCTTATTCTATGAGTGATCTATGGGCCCTGAGACATGTCCCCCTGTCTCGGGAATGGCCCTCTACTCTCTCGAGGGCCCATCTCAAGGACGGATTATGGAATCCGGAGAGATGGTGGGCTTTTAAGAAACGTGGGAGGGGGGGGTGTTTGATTAAATTTTTAGCTAGGTTTTTAAGGGGGTTAGGTAGGTCCGGGCGGGTGTTGGGGGACAACTCGCCGGAGGCTGGGACCAGGCCGGGGGTCGAGCGTGGCCGGGAGAGTCATAATCCGGACAGGACTGTATTAAGGATGGGGGCGGTCATTGGGGAGGGTGGAATTAAATCAATTGATACGGTGAGAGGGAGGGGCAGATTTGGCGGTTGTAGGGGGCCACATTCTGTGTTGGGAGCGCGCCCCCGCTGTTTACTTGCTGTGGCGCGCTCCGACCCCCTTGTCATCTCCCGTTCCCCAGGGGGTTTGAGCAATCGGGCCCTGGGCCTTCGGCTGATGCTGTGTAACGCCAGGTCCGTCATTAATAAAGCCCCCCTCATCCATGATTTGATCTGTGAGGGGGGCGCGGACCTGGTGGGAGTTACCGAGACCTGGCTGGGCCAAGAGGGGGGAGTCCCTCTGGTGGAGATGTGCCCAGCCGGGTTTCGGGTCTTTCATCGGCCGAGGGCCCAGGGGAGGGGAGGGGGGGTCGCGGTAGTTATTAAGGAGGATCTGTGTCCGAGGGAGGCCACTGTATCTCAGACGACCGGGTGTGAGCTCCTTTTCGTGAAGTTCGGTTCCACGGTTCAGGTGGGCTTGCTGGTCGCATACCTGGCTCCCTACTATGCGGCAGCGGCCCTGCTTGAGCTCCTTGAGGTTATAGCTGGCGTGGCGGTTGGGACCCCCAGGCTTATGGTCATGGGGGATTTCAACCTGCCATCTGCCGGCGGTACCTCGGGGATTGCCCAGGAGTTCATGGCTTCCATGATGGCCATGGGCCTGACCCAGTTAATTCGGGACCCTACTCACGTGGGAGGTCACACCTTGGATTTGGTTTTTGTCTCTGATCAGTGGCAGAGTGATCTGGGTATAGGGGATATAGTTGTGGAACCCCTGTCATGGACGGATCACTCGCTCCTGAAGCTCGACTTCCGTTCCGCGCCCCCTGACCGCAGGGAGGCGGGGCCATTAAAATGGTACCGCCCCAGGCGCCTGATGGACCCTGATAGGTTCCTGACGGAGCTTGGGCCATTTCCCGAAGCTCATTCACACGACTCGGTTGAGGGCTTGGTCGCCATCTGGGATAGGGTGGCTGCTGGGGCCCTTGACCGAGTCATGCCCTTGCGGCCTCTGACCCGGTGCCGATCCCATCTGGCTCCTTGGTTTTCTGAGGAGCTAAGGGAAATGAAGCGCCGGAAAAGACGCCTAGAGAGCAGTTGGAGGTCCAGCCGCTCTGGGTCTGACCGAACACTACTGCGTTCTTATATTAAGACGTATCTAGTGGCAATAAGGATGGCGAGGAGGTCTTACCTCTCCACCCTTATCGCGTCCGCGGAAAACCGCCCAGCCGCCCTGTTTAGGGTGACCCGCTCCCTCCTGGAGGTGGGAGCGCGGGAGGACCCTTTACAGGGACGGGCTGAGGAGTTTTCTAGGTTTCTGCAGGACAAAATCGCTCAGATCCGGAGCGAACTGGACTCCGACTGGCCATCTCCGGGTGGGGGGGCGGGGGTGGATATCGGTGGAGTTGGTTGGGTTGAGTTCGACCCTGTTACTTTAGAGGATGTGGACAGGATACTGGGGGGGCTTAATGCCACCACCTGTTTGTTGGACCCGTGTCCCTCCTGGCTGGTTTTGGCCACTCGGGAGGTGACACGAGGCTGGTTCCAGGGTATTATAAACGCTTCCTTGAGAGAGGGGCTGCTACCTGCTGCCTTGAAAGAGGCGGTGGTGCGGCCCCTCCTCAAGAAACCGTCCCTGGACCCAGCACTGTTATCAAATTATCGTCCCGTCTCCAACCTTCGTTTTGTTGCGAAGGTTGTTGAGAGTGTGGTGGCACGTCAGCTCCCGCAGTGCCTGGATGAAGCGAGTTATCTTGACCCCCTCCAATCGGGTTTCAGGCCCGGGCACAGCACGGAGACGGCTTTGGTCGCGTTGGTTGATGATCTCTGGAGGGCTCGGGACAGGGGTTGTTCCTCTGTCCTGGTCCTATTAGATCTCTCAGCGGCTTTTGATACTGTCGACCACAGTATCCTATTGCGGCGGTTGGAGGGGTTAGGAGTGGGGGGCACCGTGTTACGGTGGTTCACCTCCTTCCTCTCCGACCGTTCGCAATGTGTGTTGACAGGGGGGCAGAGGTCGGCCCCGAGGCCCCTACTATGTGGGGTTCCTCAGGGGTCGGTGCTCTCGCCCCTGCTGTTCAACATTTATGTGAAGCCGCTGGGTGAGATCATCCGTGGCTTCGGGGTGGAGTTCCATCAGTACGCTGATGATACTCAGCTGTACATCTCCACCCCGGGCCACCCCAACGAAGCTGTCGAAGTGATGTCCCGGTGCCTGGAGGCCGTGCGGATTTGGATGGGTCGTAACAGGCTCCGGCTCAACCCGACTAAAACCGAGTGGCTGTGGTTTCCTGCGCCCAGATACAGCCAGCTGGTTCCTTCGCTGGCCATGGGGGGAGAGGTTTTGACCCCCGTGGAAAGGGCGCGCAATCTGGGTGTCCTCCTGGATGTGCGGCTGTCTTTAGAAGAGCATATTGCAGCCGTCGCCAGGGGGGCTTTTTATCAGATACGTCTGATTTACCAGTTGCGGCCCTTTCTGGATCTGGGCGCACTTCGCACAGTCACGTCCGCCCTCGTCATTTCCCGCCTGGATTATTGCAATGCTCTCTACATGGGGCTCCCCTTGAAGAGTCTCCGGAGGTTACAGCTGGTCCAGAATGCAGCCGCGCGAGTGCTTGTGGGTGCCCCTCGGAGCTCCCACGTTACTCCGCTGCTTCGCAGGCTGCACTGGCTTCCTGTGGCCTACCGGATTCGATTCAAGGTGGTACTGATGGTATTTAAAGTGCTCCATGGCTCGGGACCTGGGTACTTACGGGACCGCCTGCTGCCATCGTCAACCTCCCGCCGCCCAGTACGCTCCCACAGGGTTGCCCTGCTTGGGGTACCGCCGCCTGGCCGTTGTCGGCTGACGGCCCCGAGAGTTCGGGCTTTCTCTGTGGGGGCTCCCTCCCTATGGAATGATCTTCCCCCGGAGATACGGTCTATGACGGATATCCTGACCTTCCGGCGCGCGGTGAAAACTTTATTTTTTAGTCAGGCCGGCCTGGCCCAGTAACTGTGTTTTAGGTTTTTAATTAAATTTTAATTGGGGTTTTTAGTTTTTAACTTTTAAATTGAATCTGAATTAGACAGCCGGATTAAATTATTTAATTTATTTTTAACTGTATTTATTGTATATCTTGTATGTTTTAGTAGGCTGTACACCGCCCCGAGTCCCTTTTTTGGGAGAGGGGGCGGTATAGAAGTTTAAACAAATAAATAAATAAATAAATAAATAGAGTAACTATAGACTTTTATATAGAGATGCATTTTAAATTAAATCTAAACAGAAATTTTGAAGCAGTTATATTACCTTCCAAAGATAGTCTGGCAACTATGTTGGAACTTTTGGAACCTTCACATTTTCTTTAAAGACAGGTCTTCATAGATTAAATCATATTATTAAATTTACTTTCACCAGATCCTTCTTCTTCAACAGGTAACTGCTGGTGTGCCAACAACAACTACGATCACACAGAAACCACAGAATGTCTAATTCTCCTTTGTGAATTTAATGGCAATTATGTAATATCCTTTTGAGATCATAGTGTAAACAATGACTTTTTTTAAATTTTATTTTATTGATTTGTCAATCGCTTACAAGATAATAGGTATAATTATAAACATGAGTAAGAATACAGGAAATAGGTACGAATAAATGGGGACAACAGGACAGGGAAGTAGGCACGATGGTGCACTTATGCATGCCCCTTGTACTACAACACAGTACTTCAAGAAACATCCTGCTCTTAAAAACTACAGAATCACATAGAGCTGGAGATACCTTGTAGATCTCCTGTTAGCTCTGTGATTTTATAAACCTTGTTTTAATCTTTGCACAAGTCAGAATTATTTTTATGTCCTGCAATTTATGGTGGCGCTTTTACATCAGTCACATTTTTATGCTGTTTGAAGTAGACATCTTCTATGAATGAAATAGTGTTATAATATTGGCCCAAGGCTTTCCTTTGCTTGAGTTGCTGGATTTTCCTTTTTAAATTCTGACCAAGACATTAAAATAAGATTTTCATTGTCAAATGTCAAAATGATACAGTGGCATGGCAACAGTAATAGTACAACTTCATTTTAATTCCTTAGCTTAAGCAGCTTTGCTAAGAAGAGTAAATACTGTGGCAATCTTTTAAAAGTTTCCATAATGTTGAATAATAACTGTGTAGATCAAGCTTTAACAGGAAACAAACCCAGACAACTTTATCCAAAAGGTGATCCAAGGTATATGAAAACAGGTACAGTAGCTGTCACAGTTTAACAATTCAAAATGGCCTTTGTGCTGTGATTGCAACGAATGACTTTTTCCTCTGAATCTGGAACGGCATCTGTATATTAACTTTTTTTCAAGATGTTATCCAGCTAAAATTACTGTTGCTTTTCCAACAAAATGTTTCAGTTGAGGTGAATAGCAATAGTTCTCCATTTTTCAAAATAATTTAAACAACCATGCCAAATGCTTTGTTCTTGCTTTGTCAGGAACTGGTATTACACAATGCATTTTCAGGTAGAAATAATGATTCTCAAGTGACATGTTTTTCCTTTTATAAAATCCTGTTTTATTATGTCATCCTTGTCAACACTGCTGAATATTCAAAGTGAACAAAGTTAATTGCTGGGGAAAATGAGGGTCACTACAGACTGAGCAAAAAGGAAGACACTTAACAGAAATCTATCATTTTATGACAAGATGTAATTTATTCACACTTCATAATAGGCATTGGCAGGTCTCAACCCTGTCTTTGTCTTTGTGGAAAATTGCAATTATAATAATATATAGTAACATTTGACCTTAAAGGTTGCAACCTTATTTCACTACTCATGAAAGATTTTTTATTTCTCAGGAAATTCTTAGCAACTGCAGCTTGAAAAAAAAAGACTTATGACTCTCAATTGTATTTGTTCTTCATCTCATGTATCTAGATAAATTGTTAGCATGCACTGTTTCCTAAGCTTATTAATATTATTATGAAAAGGAATGATATTATATTGCGGTCAAATGCTGATATGCACAAAACCAAATACTCAAGTATGGGGAGTACTGGAAAACCTGAATATTGGATGTTGTGCTCCTATATGTTGGATTATATCAGTATGTAAGTAATTATGAGCTGGAAAAGACATGGTAACAGATCAGCCAATGGAGACTGTTTGAATAGATATGGTAACAGGTCACCATTGGGGACTGTTTGGAAACTGAAACATAGTATTTGTTTGTATGAGACCATAAAAGACAGTTTGAAATCTGGACGTGGCTTAGACTTGCTGGACTATATAAAAGAATTGGTTTGTCCTTGGGTCTTTCCCCTCTGTAAATTGTGCCTCTGTATCTCTCTACTCTGGAATAGAATAGAGTAGAGTAGAGTAGAGTAGAGTAGAGTAGAGTAGAGTAGAGTAGAGTAGAGTAGAGTAGAGTAGAGTAGAGTAGAGTAGAGTAGAGTAGAGTAGAATAGAATTCTTTATTGGCCAGATGTGATTGGACATACAAGAAATTTATTTTGGTACAAATGCTCTCCGTATACATAAAAGAAAAGATACATTTGTCAAGAATCATAAGGTACAATACTTAATAATAGCCATAGGGTACAATAAGCAATCAAATCATACTAGGAAACAGTCAGTATAGATCATAAGGATACAAGTGACAAAGTTACAGTCATACAGTCACAAATGGGAAGGGATGGGTGATAGGGAGTGATGAGAAGGTTAATAATAATAATAGTGCAGATTTGTTCCTGTGAATATTGCTTCTGTGTTCCTGATTTTGTATGCTGACTTCTGCTGTATGATATTGTATATAAAGAAGTTTCTTATATAGATGAATCCTGCAGAATTATTTACTTGTGTGCTGGTCAGATGTGCTGCATACTCTAATAGATTATATATTTATATTTGCACAAGTAAATATAAATAAGTTGGTGCTAAAAATGTAGACAAGTCTCTTGCCAATTATATGTGTTTGTATATGTATGTATGCATGTATGTGCACACACATGTACAATTAAATACATAAAACATAACATCCAGTCTCAATGACATGCCTTCATGAACCCATTCATGTGGTCTGGCTAAGCCACGTAAAAACAGATTGTCTTTCTTGTCTTTCTTTCTTATTTATTTATTTAATTTTTATTTATTTATTTGATTTGTCAATTGCTTACAAGATAATAGGTATAAGTATATACATAGTTATGAATACATGAAATGGGTACATATAAGAAAAATAAAAAAAACAATAGGACAGGGACGGTAGGCACATTGGTGCGCTTATATACCAATTCAAATGTAAATTTAATTCAAATTCAAATTTACCATTTGAATTCCTTCATGAGATTCCCGATGCTAACTTGGCTTCATCTTAGTTTCCAAGTCCAACCAAGGCAAACTAGGTTCTATTATCTGCAGAAACATATTGTCTGTTTCTCATTTAGGTGCTGCTTCAGTTTATGAAGCTGTTATTTATTTATATAATATGCATCCCATTCTTTTCCCCCTCAAAGAAGTTTGATCAAGCAATCTCTCTTCTCTGTTAATCTTGCATTGAATCAGTTTCATCCTATGAGAAATTGATAATTGCATCAAAGTAACCTAATAAAATAAAGGTCTCCTTGATTTTTGGATATGTTTGTTGATATTCAACTATATGCACAATATTTAACAATATGCCTTCTTATGAACAGGATTTAATTTGTTGAGCTGCTATATTGCCATGTGTTTAGTTTGGATTTTTAAAAATATGTTCATGTGCTTATTTTGTTTTAGATTTCTTAAATGTACATTATTTATTTTCTGGAGTATGAATTTATAGTTGTTTATGTAATAGTGATACTGTAAAATAAGAATTAAAAAGGAATTAAGGAATTCTGAATTAATTGGAAAAACCTATAATCCCATGCACTCATATTATATGCTATTACTTGCTTATTCCACAAGCCATATCCTTTATACTTTTGACATTGATTAAGTCAATTGGGGATTTGCAATTCCTTGATCTGGGTTTATTTATTGGATACTGGATCACTTGAAATATAAAACAGAATTGTGTAAAAAGCAGCAATTGTTCAACTATTGACTAGAGTAGCTTCCACTATAAAAAAAGATTTCTCCCACAACTCTCAGTAATATATACTCCTGATTCACGATTCCCCATTTCTTAATTTTCTCTATTTGTATCTTTCTTCTCCATGTTGGAATGAGAAGTCAGAAAGACTGCATGCATCTAATTCCATCTGGTCCCAAAAATCAGTCTCCAGCATGAATGTAACCTCATTTTTAATGTTCACATTACTTTAGACAGAATAGTGATGATAGTTTAGATCACCTAAATTATTGAGGAATATCAAAAGAGAACAATATTATGCAGGCTTTTTTGAGATAATATTCTCAAGTTCAGCTGCCAATGCTCAAATTCTAACTGGCATGAGACTGATGTGGCCAGAGAATATGCAGTGAGGGATGGAGGCAAGCTGATTTCCTTAGTTCAGATGGAAAAAAAAGTGACAATGGAATCTGACCCATTGCTACTAAACTTGTTGTCCTCCACCACAAAACTTATTGGAGTGGTGTCCCATCTTTTTTTTTTTTTTGCTCTTCCTAGTTGCTGCTCAGAGTATCATCAAGATGGTTCCTCTTTGCCAATTTAATAGTTTTCCTCCTTAAATCTTCCTTACCCTTCACTAGCCTTGCTCAGCATCTTGACACCTCCCTCCCAGGAGTAGAATACAGTTGAACAAGGAACCAGCCAACTGTTAATCATGCAACCCACTTTACTTTTCTTGATAAGCAAAAGCTGGGTTTGCTGGCATAGTAAATGTCTTTGGTTGCTTCCAAACTCTTCCAACAAGGAAGCAATTTGTGAAGGTTTCTGTCTTAACAGTATCAGATTTCAGATTATATTAGAAGTCCATGATTTAATTTTTCATTCAGCATCACTTTATCCAATTAGTATTATAAATGAATAATGTCTTCCTTCTTTATTTATCCTTAAAAGAGGAGATGCTCCTTTAGTCTCTGATCAGTTCTCAAATTTTTTACTCTTCAACCATTTTCCTTTTTTATATAGTCTTTTTTCATAGTTATAAAACTTTGTGAAATAGATTCTTTTTTTCATAAATGATTTTTATTGTTTTCCTCCAGTACAAATTGTATTTACATTTCCAACAGCATTTTGCACTGACATACAGTTTTGTCATATATTTTCTATCATCCATTCATATATATCATCAATAATTATCTTTACTTATGTTTGCTATTAATCTCTATCTTTGTCTATTCTATATATTTACACCTCTATATATCATTCTTTTAAGGATGTGAAATAGATTCTTAACAGGATAAGATTTATTATGAATTTGGGTGGTCTTTAAAAATTCACACATAATTTCTTGTTCCCAAAGTTGTTAGAGACCCTAGATCCTGCAAAAAATGCTATCATATGTTAATTTTTAATGTCAGAAGGATACAATTATTAACATGGATGGAGAATAATTACATTATCTGTATTTAATTATTGGAATTTTAATTCAACGCAAGCTTAATTTTTCCCACTCCTTTTTTGAAGTGCAGTCTCAGAAGATCATTTCAACATAGTGAGGCTCTTGGCAGAAGAAAGGTTACCTCACAAGTAAACTGATCACTGTGATGACTAAACATCATTTTGTGAGTGTGAAAAGATTGGATAGTATTTTTTTTTTTAGTATTTATTTGATTTATCAATCGCTTACAAGATACAGGTATAAGAATAAATATAGTTTTGAATATATGAGATAGATAATTATAAGAAAAATAAAAAGAAACAATAGGACAGGGACAGTAGGCACGTTGGTGTGCTTATGCATGCCTCCTACAGACCTCTTAGGAAGGGGGTGAGGTCAATAGTAGGCAGTCTAAGGTTAAAGGTTTGGGGGTTTGGGGAAGAAACCACAGTCAGGTAGAGTATTCCAAACATTGACCACTTAGTTGCTGAAGTCATATTTTCTGTGGTTAACCTTGAATTTGTATCTATTGTGTGCTCTTGTATTGTTATGACTGAAGATGAAGTATTCATTTGCAGGTAGGACATTGCAATGTATGATTTTATATACTATATTTAGATTGGACCGGAGGCGGCGTAATTCTAGGTTTTTTAGGTCTAGAGTTTCAAGTCTGGTGGCATAAGGTATTCTGCAATGAGTAGAGGAGTGGAGAACTCTTCTTGTGAAATATTTCTGGACTTTTTCAATTGTGTTAATATCAGATACATGATATGAGTTCCAGACTGATGAGCTGTATTCAAGTATAGGTCTAGCAAATGTTTTGTATGTTCTAGTTAGTAGTGTGATATTACCAGAGAAGAAGCTATGTAGGATTAGATTAACAACTCTTAATGCCTTTTTGGCTATGTAGTTACAGTGGGCTCTAGCACTTAGATCATTTGAGATGAATATTCCAAGGTCCTTGACAAAATTTGGATCCTCAACAAGGTCTTGACTATTCAGCTTGTATTTTATTTTCTGATTTCTTTTTGCCAATATGTACGACAGAGTGTTATGTTATGTTATATTTTATATTATACATTATATTATATTATACATTAAATTATACTATGGATATTATGGATAGTGGCCATTTAATTCCAAACTTTTAAAAACTAAGTTTCCAGACATTTCTGGAATTAGCCAATGCTTTCGGTTCATCTTATGAATCTGTTCCATTTTCCAGTTCTGCTAAATGACATAACATAAGCCCAAGAAGAGTTCATTTTATTTTGGTGAAGTCTGTCTAATAAAAATAGGGTCCTTTTTCCAAGACTGTCTTTTCATTAGGGCAGAAAGCAAAGGCCTTGAAAGTGGTAGAAAAACATGGTGTAATCACTAAGGAACCATTATCCTTTCCCTAGTAACCATTAAGTGTAAGCTTTCCAAAGCCAGGAGAGTAAATTACTCATTTATTGTTACTTGAGCTGTCTATGAGAGATTGAAATCTGGACTATTAATGATTTTTCATTCTGTTTTGGAGAGATTCTATGAGAGTTCGTGTGCAACTTTGGATTCTGGCTGTCTACATTTTCTTCAGATGTGCAATAAAATAGAGGTGGAGTGTCATTTCTTCGATATGAAAAACCCTTGTCTCTTAGAGCCGCTCAATTTTTTTAAAGTGTAATTCCATAGCATCTCAGAAAAATATTAGCCTGCTTGAAGTTTTGTGCTTTCTCAGAGCAAAAATATATTACTAGAGTTTATAAATGAAGAGAACATTTAATTTATGGTTGCCTTTTATTGGCTTTACAGTGCATAGTTTTTGATGATGATAAGTCTTATCTGAAACAGTCTTTTTCTGCTACCACATGACCCATATCCTGTTTAGTGCATAAGTAAATAATCTCCAACAGTGGCTAAACTAAAATATATTCAAAAACTTTGAAATTTATGATTAAACACAAAATATCTTCTTTGGATGAGGATTTTTAGTAGCAGATATATAGTGTAGCATTTTCTTTTTTAAAAAATCACTTTCCCTGTTTCTGTTAAATTGCTTCCACTGTTTTCTTTGTAGTAAACAACCCACCAACTCACCAGGCAAATTCAAACAAGCAAAAGTGAAAGAACTGCAATGTAATTTACACCACAAGGTAAAGTATGAATATGAAATAAATTTGCTAGCTAGAGAATACAATCGATTACATCCCATCAAAATGCAAGAATCAACACATAGATACAAAATGTTCTGGAGAAAAATAAGATAAAATCGAAAAGTAAAACATGTGGCAAGAAAAGATTTCAGAGGCAGGGAATTACTAGAGAAAAGTTTTTGTTTTTTTGTTCCTTCGTCATGCATCTCTGTTGGAAAAGGGCCTTATTATGCCAAGTGAGAGTCTTTAAAATTCTTTGAAATGAATGTGTGTCAGCACTGGAAATGATAGCAGAATCTTCAGAAGGCCGCTTTTAGCCCACAGCTGCTATTTTCTATTTATCCAACCATTTGGATCAGTGTTTCCCAACCTCCCCAACTATAAGATGTGTGGATTTCAACTCCCCAAATCCCCCCAGCCAGCATCCTAGTGTATTCTGGGGGTTGAAGTCCGCACATATTGCTGAGGTTGAGAAACATTGACTTAGATCATAGGTTGTTTTAGACTGTTCAGCAGAAGATAATAAGCTGCAGTAGGGATGTTATTTCGTTCATCCCTCCTCTCCAAAATCCCAAAATAATACTTTGCCCTGTAACCAATTCACAAACAAGACCTGCTATTAGTCACTTTTTACCCATTGTCAGACAATTGATCACAATCTTATGGTTTCTTGACCAGTCTTTACTTTTTTGCTATGTGAGATCTTAAAGCAACATCTAGAATATTCTATCTTGTAGGATGATCATGTTACCATAGTAATAGTTAAAAGAAGTGTCTTGATTTCTTATTATGGGTAGATAAGACATACGAGAGCCAATTTGATTCAATGGTTAAGACACCGGGCAACCAAACAGGAGACCTTGGATTCTAGTTCCATGTTAGGTATGAAAAATGGCTGGGTAACTTTGAGCCAATCATTTTCTCTTAGTCCAACCCACTTCACAGGAGGAAGAAATAGAATTAGATTTGCTTATTCTTTGAATTATTTGTAAAAATAATAAAGATGGGTTATATTTGTAATATGTTGTGGTATGATGAAGGGTTGCGGTTTGATAAAATGTGCATTCGCTTTCTGTAAACTTCCTGTATTATGTTGCATATCCTAAAGAGCTTTACATATTAAAAAGGCTACCCTGGAAACAGGTATATTTTCCATTTATGGTGTGGCATAACCCTAGGTCCCCATAGGTGGTTGAATGCTGACTGTAAGATAGCACCATGAGGTTGCAATGTAGCACAGGTTTTCATAAAAAAAGAAGTTCTAACGAACTCAATACAATTCAGTGTTATGTAAACATGCATAGGGCTTTATAGTAAGAGATACATATGTTTTTGTAGGCTAGAGTTCACTTGCTTAGATATAAGAAGCATTGTTCAGGTGGCAGTTGATAGAAGAAAATGGGATCATGCGGCAAAAAGGACAGTTTGTGACAATTTAATATGTCTTAAAATAAATGAATAGGATTCAATTTTTGCTTGATTAATAAACAATTGAAGCAGAATAGGAAATGTCTTTTCAAAGTAATGCAGGCTCACTAGTTGTTTTGATTCTCCAGTTTTGATTTTGACTGGTTTTTCAGAGTAACCCATGTCATTAGACAGAAGGGATTATTGTTATTGGTTCTAGTAGAATTTACTTGATTTTTAATGATGAGATCTTTACAAAGAAGTGCATTGCTTTTGTTGGATGCACTTTTACTTGGGGAACAAATCACAGAGTCTTTGGAATTTTGTGATTTTTATATGACCTTATGTTGCCCCTTGTGCTATTCAAGTTCTGCATGTAATGTGGGAGGATTGTCCAATAAATTTCAGCTGTTAATCCTCAGGAAGCTAGATGGCAGTATGCTAGGCAGGACGGTCACTGGACCATGGATGGAGAGGTGCCAAAGTGTCACCAAAGTCTTTTCTTGCACCTCCTTTCTCAGCAGTCTTGCCAGTTTGAGGCAAAATGTGCTGAATGCAAAGTAGTGTGATGTTCCAGAGCCCTATGTAAATTCTGAATGTTCTCTTTGTTTTTAGTACACTGCATTTGCCTTTTAAAAGAGGCACATTCGGATTTAGAGGACACAGTCCTTCAATACAAAGCTCTGAGGATCTGAGACCCAAGACTGACTTCTGCAGAGGAATTATAATGGCAGGGAAGAGAAGAGGTCTGGGATGGTTATCTCAATATGGCTGTGCTGGAAGAACATGTCAAAATAATTACACCTTGCTAGTATTTTAAAGCTGCAGCATTTAAAAAGACAATCTAAATATAGGGAACATCCTCTGAGCTTCTTTTTTTACCTGATTTTAGTGAGTGTGGATGGCTGTGTTCAAAACCAGATTTCAGGAATTCTACTAGATTGAGCAAATTCCCCTCTCCCATTATAAGCATGGATTTAACTTTTATTTTCTAATTTCCAGTTAAATATATGTATTTGATTGAAGCATAGATTTATATTATTACTTGATCTGATTTTGTCTCTTTTGAATGATTAAAAATAAGCAGTATATTATTTATTGCCTAACTCTAGCCCCAAATAAATCATTTGCTTTATTAAATTCATAACTTCATTTATTTATTTATTTATTAAATTTCTATACCGCCCCCTCTACCAAAAAAAGGGACTCAGGGCGGTGTACAGCCAACTAAAACAGAAACAGTATATACAATTAAAAACAAATTAAAACAATTAAATTAGAGGCCGAATATACAATTAGCGAATATAAAACTAATAAAAAATTTAAAATACCAAATTTTAAAAACCCCAAAAATCGTTACTGGGCCAGGCCGGCCTGTTGAAAAAACAGGATCTTTACTGCGCGCCGGAAGGTCTGAATGTCATTTTAACATATCATTTTAAGGAGGGGCTAGTACAAGTTGTCCTTAACTTATGACCACAACTCAGTCCAAAATTTCCCTTTCCAAACAAACAAGACAGTGGTTAAATGAGGTTTGGTCCATTTTTCAAACTTTCTTGCCATTGTTGTTAAGTGAATCACTGCAATTATAAGGTTAGTAACACAATTGTTAAGAGAATCTGGCTTCCCTATTGACTTTGCTTGTCAGAAGATTTTAAAAAGTGGTCACATGACCCAGAGTCACTGCAGTGGTCATAGGTACAGGTCAATTGCCAAGTGTCTGAATTTTGATCACATGACCATAGGGATGCCGTGACAGTCATAAGTGTGTAAAATCATCATACATTACTTTTTCAGTGCCATTGTAATTTTGGTCACTAAATGAATGATTGTAAGTAGAAGACTAGCTGTATTGCAAAGTTTAAGAATCCTTCATTCTTATGTTTTATACTTCTCTTGAAAAAGTTGATCATTTGTGAATTCAAATTACGAAAAGGGGTTAGAACCTTCAATTGGGCAAAAGAACATAAGGGAAATTAGAAATGCCTGGTGGATCTGATCAAAAACATATTGAGTCCACCTTTTGTTTGCTGAAACTGACTTGCTAGTGCCTAACTCAGTTTCCAGAGCAATATATTCCCAGATGTAATTCAGTTGCTTAATTATTTAGATGTGAGTAAATTCAAATTACACAGGACTACTGACTTTCTTATATAGGAGCTTGTCTATTTGTGTTTTCATTGAAACTGTTCTTTCATGCACTATTGTCACTGTTATCACACTACTGGTGTAGCAAACATAATCTTTGTTGTTGTTAAAATTACAGTGAGTTATGCTTTAATTGAATCCAAGTACTTTTACTTTCTTTTGTTGTATTTCTATTATTCTTTTTTACTTCATGATTTTTGAACTGCCCTATGAACTCATGTAAAAATGAAAACCATGTACATACATACTTTTACATTTCAATAATAATGAGTAAGATCTCAATCTCTATAGACATTAAGATCTCAATAGTGATAAAGATTTTAGGTTGCATTGTAATTAAAAACAATTGGACTGCTGGCTACAAGAAATGAATTACAAATATTTAAAGAAATAAAGGAGGGGTGATTGCAGATGTGTTTGCTTGAATGCATTGTTCTTCTCTTTCCAGCAGATGGCAGATACAGTTCTTCTAATATTAAAAAAAGAAGAAAATATTTGATTTGTTATGAACATATCATATATTTTTACAATGGGAAGCTGCAAATTTTATTCCCATTATATAACATATAACAATGTATAAAATATATTAAAGGAAAAAAATGTATTGCTGGAAAAATATTGAATTAAAACACTAAAAATGGAAAATAAATATGCATATTGAGAAGCAGATTCTTGATTAAAATCCAGACAAAAATTACAGCTCGTACTAATGTATGTTTATTCAATACACAGTCTCACCAAGTAAATGTACATTTTGGAGTTTATATTCAAATTTTACTTGGTGGGATATAGTGGGCCTACTTTTTAATTGTCTAAGGTAGTAGAGTATACCTGTGGTATCTCAAGATTAAATGCTGGTAAAACTAAATATTTCTGCTAATATTACATCACCCACATACACTGGCAGCAGTGTAATAGAAAATTGGATTTTATTCTATAAACATACTCAACAGGGGAAAAGGGGGATTGCAGATCTAAACTGGTGCCTATTGATATAAAAATATTTAGGTGATGTAATTATTCATCATTTGCACTTTCAAATATTGGTGAACTCTAAATCCCTTTTCCCTACCATATATATACTATATATAACTAACAATGAATGGAATTGGAATCTGTCAAATTCAGATGAGCCATATACAGATATGTTCCCCTTCTTTCCATGTAGAACACAAAAGCCAGGATGATATCCAATGGAAAGATTGCTGATTCTTTAATGTAGTTATTATATTTTAAAATTTTAGAAGACTCATTGTGCTTTCCACTTTTGTAACTTACAGCTGGTGTCAAGAAACCAGTTGCCCATTTTAAACATATGACATGGTTGGAAACACTGACCTTTGAATATAACAATGAATGTGTACAATCCAAAATGCTGGGGGAAAGATGATCCTGATGGAGGTAGCACCAGACCTATGATCTATTGCCAAATTTGATTTCTCCAAGGTCAAGGTGTAAAGAGCAACCATGATCATATTTGTATTCAAAACCATTATATTCTACCCAGTTGGTACATCAATACAGTCAATGCATCTATAAAGCTCATGGGAGTATGATAAAGAAGTAGGAATGCTGTAATCTAGAGCAGATTTTGTTCCTTTAAGTTGCTTTGATTTTCAGAGAGAGAAACAGAGCCTGGGAAAGAGATAGACATTATAGTACTAAGGGGTTCAATTTGATATCAAGCCTTGTCAGAGAAAATTGACACTTTAAGATCTGACTTTCTTCGTTATACTTTATGGACTTGATGTGAAATCCTGAAGATGGAAAATTGGAAAGAACCCCAAATTACTACCAATCACCTGAGAAAAATGGAAGGCATTTGAGGTAGAAGAGGACCAAAACACTTGAATCAGATTATTGGCACATTTATTTTCTCAGTAACCTTATCTTATTTCATATTTCGGCTTCGTGCTTATGCGAGCAAAGCGTGATCGGAGCTGCCGTCTCCCTATAAATACTGGTGGGGAGGTTGGCTGTGTTGTCATTTCTTGATTGGTTGATGGAATTGATGTTTGCAGATTGGCTGGCTTTTTTATAAGAGCATGTGTGGCTGAGGTATTGGCTGTGTGTCTGTCAGCCTCCTGTGTTGTAACGACCTGGGTAATGGGCTGTGTGATGACCTTCTGAGTAAAATTGTTTTGACATCCTGGGTCTTGTGCTGTAATTTCCTGGGTTGTAATGACTTGGGTCATGGGCTGTGTGATGACTTTCTGAGTTCTATTGTTGTGACATCCTGGGTCTTGTGCTGTAATCTCCTGGGTCGTTGATTGTGTTGTAATCTCCTGAGGTTTTGTGGTATAACCTCCTGAGTTCTGTGATGTGATATCCTGAGTGGGTGGCTGTGATGTGATGTTCCAGGTTTTGGTTTGGCTCCGAGTTTGAGGCCTAGCTATGTGTTCATGATGTGGGTCAGTTTGCTTGGTTTGTGGGTCAGGGTGTGTGGCAGCTGGTGATGCAGCCATGTTCTGGTTTCTGGACGGTGGTTGCCTTTCATCTATGGGGTGGGTTTGGGTATGAATCTGGTGAGGGAAATTGGTGGTAACGTCATGTGTTGTTTTGGGTCCGGTTGGTTTTTGTGGCTAGGACTCGTTTGTTGATAAGGGCTAGTTTCCAGATGTCTGGTAGGCGGGAGATATCATCCTGTTTATTCATGTTATGGGGGTGTTTCTCTATTTCAATGGCTTCCCTGATTATTCTCTTGTTGAAGTGTTCAGTATTGGAGATTAATTTGGTTCCCTCAATATTAATTTCATGTCCTGTGGTTTTAAGGTGTTAGAAAAAGGAGGAAGTATTTTCTTCTTTTCTGACTGTGTTCTTGTGTTCTGAGATATGTGCACAATGGATAAAGATACAAACAGATAGAAGGAGCACCTATGGGATCACCCCTCTCATCCATCATAGATGAAAGGCAACCACCGTCCAGAAACCAGACCATGGCTGCATCATCAGCTGCCACACATCCCGACCCCCAAACCAAGCAAACTGACACACTTCATGAACACATAGCCAGGCCTCAAACTCAGAGCGAAACCAAAACCCGGAACATCACATCACAGCCACTCACTCAGTATATCACATCACAGAACTCAGGAGGTTACACCACAAAACCTCAGGAGATTACAACACAACCAATGACCCAGGAGATTACAGCACAAGACCCAGGATGTCACAACAATAGAACTCAGAAAGTCATCACACAGCCCATGACCCAGGTCATTACAACCCAGGAGATTACAGCACAAGACCCAGGATGTCAAAACAATAGAACTCAGAAGGTCATTACACAGCCCATCACCCAGGTCCTTACAATACAGGAGGCTGATAGACACACAGCCAATACCTCAGCCACACATGTTCTTATGAAAAAGCCAGCCAATCTGCAAACATCAATTCCGTCAACCTATCAAGAAATGACAACACAGCCAACCTCCCCACCAGTATTTATAGGGAGACGGCAGCTCCAATCACGGTTTGTTTGCACAAGCACAAAGCCGAAAGCACCAGCCTGAAGATGGTGAATGGCACCTCGTCAAAATGTCACCAAGATACTCTCAATCTTACATGGGAAAAGACCCGAACATGCCAAGACCTGCATACCTGTACCCGTGAAAATCTACATACATACATACATACATGCATACATACATACATACATGCATATATATATATTCTATATTTATCTCTCTATCTTTTTTTGGTGTCAGCAACAGCCATTTTATTTCATTTTTAAAAACATTTTATTGATATTCCAAAGTTTAAAAACATAAAATAAAACTATATCTATTGTTATCAACATCAAGACATCTTTTACATTTCCTTACATTTTTCAATATATGATTACTTATTCCATTACCATTACATCTTACTCTTGTTACAAGTCAATATTTCATCTTACACTGCAATCTTTTCTATAACATATATACATATTTACACAATTCCTCATTCTTTTCCTTATTGCCATTTTATTTTCTTTTTATTTCTAAACCACTCTTACCAGGCATCCCAGGCTCTATAATATATTGAATCTTCTTTGTCTTTTAATTTCAACATTAGCCTGTCCATCTCTATATAATCTATTATTTTCTTTATAATCATGCCCTCTGATGGTATCCTTTTCTCCTTCCAAAGTTGCGTATACAAAATCCTTGCAGCTGTTAGTATATGTAATATATGTACCTATCTTTTTTACTACATTTTTGTGTTATTATACCTAATAAAAATTCTGGATTAAATTCAATTTTCTGATTTATAATTTCCTCTAGCCATTGTCTGATTATATTCTAGTATTTCTTCACTTCTGAGCATGTCCACCAGATATGAAAATAAGTGCCTTTTTCTTTCCCACATTTCTAACAATTAGGGTATATATTAAACATTTTTGGCAATCTAGCGGGGACTAAGTGCCACCTGTAGAACATTTTATACGGGTTTTCCCTGTATGCTATGGATATGATTAATTTGTAATTTAGTCCCCACATTTTTTCCCAATTTTCCAAATCTATACTGTGGCCAACATTTTTCGCCCATACCACCATCATTTCTTTGACCACCTCCTCTTCCATTTTAAAATCTATCTATCTATCTTATATGTGAAAAAAGAGACAGACATCCCGATCTCTGGAACTAAAAATTTATATTGGTCATGAAGCTTTCATTGACCACTGCCAACATCCTCAGATTGTAAAACTACCAGAGTTTTACACTCTGACAATGTTAACAGAGGCTAATGAAAGCTTAGTGAACAATATAAATTATAATATATATGTGTGTATGTGTGTGTGTGTCTTTTAAAACTCTTTTCCTATGATATTATAGCTCAAGGTTAAATCAAGGTCTTTAACACAAGCTTTATATCCACATTTGATGCTGGAGAGAGGGTGTGATATTCACTATGCCCTTTTGAATATAATCTCTCTTCATGTCTATCTCTTGGTCGTAGAATTGAATAAAAGGTTGTCTGGGTTATAGCAGTTACTCTTTCCCCATGAAAATTTATTGATTGTATTAGTAATACTTGACATGAGGTGATGATGATTTATGTTTTTCCACTGAAGGCTCATTTAGGATTTTGAAAAACTATAATGGAGTCTTTTATAAAATAGCTGCCATTTCTTAAAAGTTAAGCTGATGAGCAATGCTAAAATGAAAATCTGAACTTTAGAATGCAAACCCTTTTGTCTGGATGCAGTTTACTGTTTCAACACAATCACAATTCAAATACAGTAACTTACCCCAGAAATCAAATTCAAGGCCGGGATAATATCTGAGTCTAAATGTCAAACTATATATCAGGCAACATTAAATCCAGAATGACAAAAAATCAGTTTTGATACTTATATACTCAAATAATATGTTTAACTAATCCTCCTCCCCCAAAGTAGTAAAAATGATCAGGAAGAACAAGATTTTCAACGCATACTAAAATAGTTACTTTTGAGCTTATTGGTTCAAAAGTGGACTTTCTTCTGAAATTATCAAATGATATATCTTTTTCATGATAGGACTCAAAACTATTTAATCCTTAATTTTCAACATCCTTAATTTTCCTTAATTTTCAGTGAATTGCTTGTTCCTGTTGAACAAATAAATCTTTTTCTCCATATAATTTTTTTAATACTCACCCTTTATGATGGCCCTTACTAGAACTATTTCTACTTATAACTTGTTGGTCTTTACTAGAACTGCAGTATTTCTAGTTACAGTAAACTTTTGTTTATGATATGATCAGTAGTAAAGTTTACTGTAACTAGAAATACTGTAGTTCTAGTATTTCTAGTTAGTTTTTTAGTTTTTCTAGTAGTTTAATGATCATTCAAAGTTATGGTGGCCCAGGAAAGGCTACTTTATGGTCCTTAAAGCATTTGTAGCCATCATAAGATGTCATGTCACCCAACCCATTGTTACATTACTGCATTTCTGGCACTGGACAACCAGCTCAGCTTTATGTCTAGTTGCAATAAGTTCTAGTTGTCACATGACTGAAATTTGTGGTATTTTCTGCTGGCTTCAGACAGAAAATCCAGGAAAATGAGTTTATATGATTTGCTTAATGATTGCATAATTTGGACTTATGACTGTATAATTTGTTTAATGACCACCGTAAAAATGGTGGCACAATCAGGTGCAAACATGAGGGTGTCTCAACTTACAACCATCACTACTTACAACCAAAATTCCAATGTGTAAGTCAAGGACTAAATGTATACCATAATTGTCATGGGTCACGTCTCTTTTACTTCTATCAAGTCAAGACTGGTAATTAGAATTCATTGCCAATTTCAAAAATTTCTTCAAGGTGATTAGAGTCCTGCAAATCTCTATTCCTCTTTTCGTCTGCCAGCCTATTTCTTACACTCCTTTTCATTCCTTTCTTTTGTCCAAGCTCAATGCTAAATCATTACAATATTTTTAAATATGATTAATCAATCTAAAAGATAGCTCTGAAGAAAGCTAAATCCATTAAAGATTCTGTATTGAATGAAAAAGGTCTGTCTCTCAGTGTGTTAAGGAAAGGGTTACAGAAGTGTCCTTCAATAACCTCTCAGCATTGACAAGCTAACTGCACATAAAGAAAGCCTTCTTTCAGAAAAAAAAGTGCATGTAAATTTCCCTTGCTGTTGATTTCTCATTTGTCCTTTTTACCCAAATTCCTCTGCTCTCAATTTTCTGGATTTATAACTGCAGATTTGGGTATAAGAAAGAAAAAGCACAAGTTTTACATCAAGTCTCTTGCTGTTCTGTAACTGTGGGTGGACTTGAAGGAGTCAAGTAGGACAAGCAATATCATTTGGAACCATTTGTGCACTTTTAGAAATTAGAATATAATTCTAATGCTTTTTTAAAATACGCAGTGTTTTTAAAGAGTGATTTTATTATCTAAATTATGCCTTAAGATAATACATAACAGCTACATTATTTCCATCTTCTATTTATTTAAGAACAAAAGAAAGTACTGTATGATCTACAATGCAGCTCTGTCTTTTTTTAATTCACCCTTTTAAAATTTACAACAGTTAACCACCTCCAGGAAGGCGAAAAATATTTATCTCCTCCAAATTAAAGAAATACAGGAGAATGAAGAATCAAACCTGGGCAGCAAGAGGTTGTCCTAGAAATGACGGGACAATGTTTCTCAAGTCTTCATCAATTCCAAAGAATCTGACATCTGTTTTCATTTTTCAGTAAAAAGATCACAATTATGTTTCTCTATCTCTTCAAATTGGTTGTGTCCCTAAGACTGCATGTATGGTGCCAGGTTTTTTTTTATATGCTTCCACTCAAATATGAATAGGCTCTTTGGTTTAAGGAAATTTTACAATGAAGTATTGAAATATAATCTATGTGACTTTGAGTTTAGCCTTCATTCTTCTAAAGCTTGGCTTCAGATGGAAAGGAAACACAAAGTAAAGCTAGACCTATGCAAATTAAAACATGAAGTATTCAAGCAAAGTTAATTGTATCATAGCCAAAAAAGTTCAGTATGAAAATACTTTTTTGGGCTTAATGCTATCTTTCAGAACTGAACTGAAATGCAAGACTGAATAAAAGATCCATTGAAACATTGATAAGTATTGTGTTGTAAATATCATTGCAATTTCAAATTAGGGACTATATTCCCAAAGGCTTTAATGATGGTAATGCTACAGACAAGTAGGTAAAGAAACCTTGGCTACCTGCGGTTTGAGGACTTCTTCTATTGAAAATTTCTAGTTTTAAGCTCTTTGTATCGCTGTTCTATAAGATTTATGTCCTTATATATGCGTTCCTGTTTGTTATAACAGTAGAAACAGAAATGAATCTGGATAATGTCTAGCATCATAGAGCAGCTCTTTAACTGGCAGACAGTACTAATCTTGAGATAAAGGGGGGAAAAAAACCTATCCCAGCAATTTTGTTATAAAATGGCATGTTTAGCTCAGCTAAATTGCAGCACCCTGGTGCAAAAGTAACTTGAAAGTGCTCTAACTCTTAAGCAAGAATTTTAAATTCCCTAATCTTAAATTTGGAAAGGAAAGAGCAGGTGCACAGAATTCTGTATAATGTTTCATTTCATAGAAATTGTTATAGTTCTTGAACAGATTGGCTGTTTATTTTGGGATGTTCAAAGCTCTTCATAGACATAATCATGCTGGACATAGAGGTTCATTGCTTCTATTACTGGATATCATTTCCAAACAGGATTCCTTTAAGATTTATGTTCAAAAAGAAAAGGGAACATAGTCATATTTGGTAAGGAGCAAGAGACCAATTACCTTGTGAACGATTAGAAGCCAGATTATTACTTTGCAATGTAGTTTAAATATTATAAAAATCAGGGAATGATTTTCTTTTGAAGAATCAAATATTTAAATAGATAATAATGAAGTTTAAGCATAGCACTGACTAGAAGTATTGTAGACTGTACCTGTTGATTCTGATCTAAGTCCCTTTGAGTTTAAAATAACCTCTTCTCAAGTTTGAGTGATGGAAAAGATGTGAATTGATCAAAACACTAGGTGGATAATCTTAGAGGCTTACCTCCTACCTCAATAAACTTTTTCGTCGATACACTACAATTCTTACATTTATCAGTTCAGGGCAAGTCACTTCCTGACAAATATAATGTGATGTTTTCTTTATAAGAATATTTAATTCTTACATTAATTCTATATTTCCATATTTCAATTTTCATTGTGCTTTCCCACCTTGTTCAGGGTGATTTGCATTGGAATTCAGTGGCATATATTGCCTTTTTGCACCTATAAAGAAAGCTATTGACTATGAAGGTAGCAAATAGACTCTGCATTTTATTTAGTTTCCTTGCCTAAGAAACTTATTTTGCATTTCTCTTTGCAACATGAGCCCTATTGATTGGATAGATATTCTCTGTCACTCCATTTTTCTTTCTCTTCAGACATTGACCTATGCAGTTCAGATTTGCACTCTCTCCATAAAAGGACAGAACATGCTATAGGCCGATGGTGGCTAACCTTTTTGGGCTCCTGTGCCAAAAATTGCACATGTGCTTGCGTGCCATCAACCGGAAGGCGATGTGCGCAGCCCCTGTATATGTACGTGCGATCCCCACCACCACCCCCTTACCTGCACTGCGCTTCCTGGCTGATTTTCAGCCCATTTGAGGCCTTTTTTAGCCTGCCAGAGGCTTGAGGAAAGCCTTTGCAGGCCAAAAAATAGGCCTATTTCGTCACTCCCTGTATTTCTGGAAATACCGGCCTATTTTTGGGCCTGCAAAGGCTGCAGAAGCTTCCTTCAAGCCTCTGGCAGGCCGAAAAAGGCCTCAAATGGGCTGAAAATCAGCTGGTAGGCGCGCCCATGCACAGTGTGGTAAGTTTGCCTAGGGCTCACGTGCCCACACAAATGGGTCTGCATGCTACCTTGTGGCATGCGTGCCATAGGTTTGCCATCATGGTTATAGGCTCTTAGCTAGGCAGAATTACCATTTTCTATTACCATGTTATCTCCTATATAAATATTATCATTATTTTCTTTTATATATGCATCAGTCTTCTTACAAAAATTGCAGTCCTAATTTTAGTGTTTCTCTCTCCATGCATTGTCAGTTGAATAAAACTTTCGATTATCCAAGAGTTAAAAAACTTGAATAGCAACTAAAAATACTAATTTATTATGCCTCACTGAAGAAAAACGTTGTGAATTCTTTCTTTAAAACAGAGAGAAGGGTCTAGTCACCATTCCCAAGGATATGTTATTTCACAACACAAGAATATTATGAACATTATTATAGGAAAAACTTTCTCCTGCAAGCTTGATAAATTGAGGAAATTGACTTCAGTGACTGGAATGATTCACACAAAGGCAAATAGTTAAATGCTAAACCATTTGGGGTTTTAATAGTTGAAGCAATACCCTAATTTTCCCTCCCAGAAAGCAGTGGATAACTATTTCAGGTTTTTCCATTGTTAGTAGAAGAACCCAACCACTATATTTTATATCAGTTGACATCTCTGGATACTTTTCAAGATAGCCACATGTGCAGCATGCTTCAATATTTTAACCATGATGAAATGCAGCAAATTGTTCTGCCTTATTTGAGAAGAAGGCTGCAGAAGAAGAAGAAGGGCCATACTAAGTCCTGTGTAGCAGATGAACCCTAAGCAGTTCAGGATCAGTTTCCTGTTATTAAAGTCCTTCTGTTTTGATTCTGATGTAACCTAAACAATGTGCTTTCATATCAAGATATAAAGGATTACAGTAAATATAAGTAGGCAGGGGGATGCTGAAATGCTTTTTTACAGACTAGACAGAGATGAACTCCTTGGGAACAAAGGTCTATTCAAGGAAAGCTCAATATTCCTAGATGGCCTTGCCATCCAGATCAGATTTAACGAGCCTCCAAAGAGTAATGTCTGGATAGCAACAGCCTTTAGTAGAAAGCTTTCTGAAAGTAAATAACTCAGTGCTATTTTTATTATTTGTAAGGCCATGTGAGCAATTATCCTTGAGTCCTGACTACTTGTCTGTCTCTCAGATTTTTCTAATATTCGATCTCTGATGCTATACTTCTGGGTCACAACTTTGGATCTCTTGTTTTCATCCTCTGAGACCCAAACATGATTGGTCTATCTTACTGACTACACTTTTGTGTGTCATTTTGATTATAATTAACCTATTGTTTGAATGAAACCTCACACACTAGGTTCCAGGACAGAACACTCAGAATAAGTAAAGCATGTTTACTTTCTTTATGTACAGTGTGTATGAGCAGGGATATCTTCTGTCCTAAATACTTATACTTCCCAGAGTCACTTTGGATAATGAGATAGACAGCATATTAATTAATTACATACTTAATACATGCAACTGAATGACATAGTATAGAAGAGCATAATAATATAGCACATCAATGTTTATTTCAATTTGAACAGGCTTCTCCCAGTATCTGGAAGTTATTATTCTATTGCTATATATGAAATGCCAAATCTTCTTCTTCTTCTTCTTCTTCTTCTTCTTCTTCTTCTTCTTCTTCTTCTTCTTCTTCTTCTTCTTCTTCTTCTTCTTCTTCTTCTTCTTCTTCTTCTTCTTCTTCTTCTTCTTCTTCTTCTTCTTCTTCTTCTTCTTCTTCTTCTTCTTCTTCTTCTTCTTCTTCTTCTTCTTCTTCTTCTTCTTCTTCTTCTTCTTCTTCTTCTTCTTCTTCTTCATATTTATTTATTTGTCAATTGCTTACAAGTTAATAGGTATAAGTAAAACATAGTAATGAATACATGGACACATATAAGAAAAATAAAATATAAAAGAAACAATACAGACCTCTTAGGAAAGGGGTGAGGTCAATAGTAGACACTCTAAGGTTAGTTTTTGGGGTCTGGGGAAGAAACCACAGAGTCAGGCAGAGTATTCCAGACATTGATCACTCTGTTACTGAAGTCGTATTTCCTGCAATCAAGTTTGGTGCAATTATCCTTGAGTTTGTATCTATTGTTTGTTCTTGTGTTGTTATGGTTGAAGCTGAAGTATTCATTGACAGGTAGGACATTGCAACGTATGATTTTATATACTATACTTAGATCGGACCGGAGGCGGCGTGGTTCTAAGTTTTCAAGGTCTAAAATTTCGAGTCTGGTGGCATAAGGTATTCTGCAACGAGTAGAGAAGTGAAGAACTCTTCTTGTAAAATATTTTTGGACTTTCTCAACTGTGTTAATATCAGATACATAATGTGGGTTCCAGACTGATGAGCTGTATTCGAGTATTGGTCTAGCAAATCTTTTGTATGCTCTAGTTATTAGTATAATATTACCAGAGAAAAAGCTACATAAGATTAGGTTAACAACTCTTAACACCTTTTTGGCTATGTAGTTACAGTGGGCTCTAGTACTTAGGTCATTTGAGATGAGTACTCCAAGATCCTTGACAGAGTTTGGATCATCAACAATGTCTTGACTATTCAGCCTGTATTTTATTTTCTGATTTTTTTTGCCAATATGTAGGACAGAGCATTTATTTGTTGAGATATTTATTCATATCTCAATGAAGCTGAATTGAATAATAAATTAAGCATGAGATGGAACTGGATCTGAGCCAAATTTCAGACTGAAAGAATAATTGAAGTGATACGCTTTCCCTCCTCTTACCCCTTTTTAAAAGTACTGATGTATGAGCATCACTTCACTTCTCATTGTCTAGTAATGATTTGCAACTGCATCTATTCCTATTCAGAACTGAGTTTGAATTGACAATGGGAGATATGGAAGTTCCATGCTTCTCAATTGATTTGAGATGGCTCATTTATACATGGAGAATACAGCTCCACTAATCAAGATGTTTAAATAAATTAACTCACAATTTTTCATAGTTCAGAAAATGATGGGAAAATAAACAGAGCTTTCTACTTGGATCTCCAAAATTAGCAATCCCCAAAGTACTTATTAGAGCTGCATTTCTTAACATAGCACCTCCAAATTATGTTAGAAAGACCACAACATGGAATGATAGTCCAATTCATTGGGATGACACTATCTAACTTATCAATGCATATGATAAAGCAAGCATAGTTAGTATAAAGTTAAACAATATATATTTAATTCTAAATAATCCTTCAAAAATTTATTTCCCCCCTGAAATTCTTACATTGCTACTGAAAATGTCTGGCAGTCGGTAAAAGTGCTTATATTTCTGCAGAAGAGACCAGAAGCTTCTTGTGTTCCCCATAAACTATATCACATGTTTTGAATGGAAATCAAAGTAGTTACTCTGAAGTAGAAATAATTACTATATTTATGACTAGACTAGCCTTGCTTAAAAATATATGAAACCCTTTTCTTAGTGTACATGTGAATAATGAGAAGAACAGAATTCTAATTATGATGAAAAACTGCCCAATTTTATATGGAGGCTATTCTGCTTAGAGTTTTGAGTAGACCATATCCAAGTGTAGTGCTGGCTTATTGGCTTGATTTCCCCATCGTACATTTGCTAGAAAAGGTGACAGAGAAAATATTGTTAGCATGCATTGGGTTTTGTGGTTGAATTAGTAGTTGCTGACTTCTGTGGAAATGTGGAAAGAAAAATCTCACAAACCCAAATCCTTTTTATTTTTATCAGGCTAAAAAAAAGAGACCCCTTTCTCCCCCAAAAGCCCAAGTCCTACTTGCTTCAGAAAGGCTGATGAAACAGTTTCTGAAAGAAAGAGGTCTAAGATTCAGCACAGTTTAATTTGCTGCACCTTTCAAATGAGTTCTTTTATCTTGAAGTGGTGTTTATTTCAGAATAATTACATACTGACTGTCCCACTCATATTGTACCATTTAAGAATAGTGCAGGCTTCTTACATTACCTTCTCTATTTCACTTAAGTTTCTGTACAAACCTCTTTATAGCTATGACTTTGATGATTAGCTCTTTCCTGAAGAAAAAGCATTGGGAGAAATGTGAAAGTGTTTTAGAACAACTACATCTCTAGTTCTTTTGACTGAAAGGGACAATAAGTTCAGTTGTCTTCTGGTAGCTTTTCTTTGATCCAAACCCCAAAGGATTTATTCCCAGTTTTAGGAATTATTCTTGATGTGTCCTTTTGGAGGTAGTTCATGCTGACTGGGGCTTATAGAGATTGCAAAATCAGAGTATCTACTCTATATTATGAGAACTGGAGGTGAATGGGGGGCAGTAGAATAATATTATGAGAACTGGAGGTGAATGGGAGACATTAGAATATTTATGGAATAATAATGACTATGAAATGTCCTAAATTCAGCTAAGCTGATGACAACACATTCTAAGTACAATACAACATATCCTAAGCTGTGTGGCCATATTCTCTCATGTGGGGAAACATTACTCATTTGTTAGCCACATGTTGCATCAATTTTATTGGGGAATTGCTTAACAGAAGAAAACTAACAGGAACTTCTGAATTTTAGACATGTACATTAGACTATCCTTTTTATCATTTGTCACTTGGTATTTAGGGAATGCAAATGAAAGTCTTATTATTTTGCATAAGCCTGGGGAGGGAAAGAACAATTCTCAGAGTTGATAAGTGAGAACTTCAAGCTGTTCTGACACTAGTTTGGTGTATTTTCATTCTGTAAGTCACCTAAAGATGTCTGAAGTAACCATTGGTGATTAGATACTGATAACGATCAAGAGAAATCAACTACCCAAGTCCTTGTGGAATGGAAAAGTGTATACATTTCATACAGTCTTGCATAAAGTCCTTTGCCTGATATCAGAATTGTTTCAAATTGTTTCAAATTAGATCCTAACAGTGATGTATCTTTTAATAAAGCTATCAATCAGATTCACAAGTGGCATGACTAACACAACTATAAATACTGTGATCTAACCCAACCAAAATTTTTGATCCAGCATTTGGTGTGAAACCTCCTTTATAGAACAGGAAAAGATAATCTAAATTTCATTTTTAAAAGAAAAATGACTTGCTTTAACCGAAGCCTACATAAGTTGATGAGAAGAGATGCCATATATGGGCTTGGATGTTTCTTCCTAATCACACTCAAGAGTTCTTCAAGGGAAATGGAGGGAAAGTTGTCTGTCATCGTTGCTTTAGTGGATCCTGCATGGAACAGGTAGCTAGAATTGATGACTCTATAAGGTCTCTCCAACTCTGTGATTCTATGAAGATCCTATGAATAAATTGTGCAACAGATGTACTGTATCATTCTCAACCTTTTGCATAATATATATAGCCATCTGTTATGTTGTTAGAAAAGACTAGATATTAAGAACTGGGAAGCAAAAAAACAAACAAACAAAAAACAAACTTTCTGAATTGTTTTTGTGTGTTGTTTAAGTGTTCACTTGAATGACAATGTGTAGCCCACACTTGTGGATGAGAAAAATGGTCTATCATTCCATTCTTCTATGATTCCCCCCTCACCTGAGGTGCCTCATTCCCAACTTCTATATCTAACCTACAGTTCTGATATTTTCTACTCAAATACTTATAAATCTAATCTTCCTTAGATTTTTTGCCTCCTAGTTTTTAGTTTATGTAAAGGAGGGAGGCTGCATTTACTTCTTATAAATGTTTCTTATATGTTTCTTAAGCTGCCTTAAGAAAGTTCAAAACATTATTAAAGATCCATCTCATCCTGGGCACCCTTTTTTTGAACTATTACCATCTGGCAGATGGTACAGAATAATAAAAACAAGGACAAATAGGCTGAAAAACAGTTTCTATTCCAGGGTAGTAGCTCTGTTGAATTCTACTGTATAAGTGCAGTGTTGGTGCGGTGCTGGGGGTTTTCAATTCAATGTGTGGAGTATGAAGGATGTGTGTTTGTGTTTATTTTCATGGTCACGATGTGCACTGAAGATGGTGTTTGATTTCATTGTATGAGGTGCAATGACAATAAAGTAAACTAAACTAAATTTGTCTCAGGCCAAGTATTGCAACAGCTCAAGTACTGTCTGTGAAAATGTACGCTACATCTTAAGTCTGAATGTATTGGTCCCATTGCATTTCAGCAGGAATTCTTGCCACTATTTTCCTATGTATGCTTTCTCTAAATATATGCAGAGATCCTTTCTGCCTCACAACAAAAAGAAAAGTGCTCTAAAACATTACAATATACATATAAGACACTGAAAAGTATTGCAAACATTAAATTGGTCTACAATTACAAACTTCCCACCAAAATGTACACAACTTCTCCAGATATTTTAAATCTATAGAAAATATTTTGGTATCCACATTTTTAATCTAATATTTGCAGGTGCAATTTGAAATGTGAAATGTCAGAAGCACATCCTGTTTTCCCCCTTGCTTTCTCTTAAAATATTTCTCACAAATAACTACCAGCACAGTTCAGATTGACACTACCTGTGTGACCAGATTGACACGCACCATGTGATCAGATAGGTTCTTGAAATAAGAATTAGAATTTATTTGATTTGTCAATCGCTTACAAGATAATAGGTATAAGTATATACATAGTTATGAATACATGAAATGGGTACATGTAAGAAGAATAAAAGAAACAATAGGACAGGGACGGTAGGCACGTTGGTGCGCTTATGCACGCCCCCTACAGACCTCTTAGGAAAGGGGTGATGTTAATAGTAGAAAATACAGTCTAAGGTTAAAGTTTGAAAATAAATAATAATTTGAAAATAAGTTTGAAAGCCTGTTTAGTTCAAATGATTGCCTAATCTTTTCTCTCATAACATATTCCTCAGAGGCTTTCCAGCAATCTTTAGAGAAAGCCTGGGATGTAAGCGTGCTAAACAAATGACACAGTGTTTTATCCTCCCTTTATTGTTTGAAAGACGGAGGCAGAAGGAGGCTTGCATTTGTTCCAGTGATGGAAAGACAAACTCCTCCTCCTTTGTGAGATTAAGGGCTTCTGCTCAGAAAATGACAATCACTAGAGAGGATGTTCCCCTCACCTCATGTTTGGTAAATAGAAAAATGACAGGTGGTGGGTGGGATTCTTGCTATTTTTTTTTCTGTCACAAATGAAGGGGGAGGTGGAGCGGCAGCAGCAGCTGAAATAAGGGACAGCCTAGAGCTTCAACTCTGTAGTGACAGCACACTCTCTTTCCTCTCTGCATGGGGCTCCCTCTTGGTGAGGGTAATGGCACCGCTCACTGCTGTTCTGCTGGATGGGAGACAACTCGAAGGAATTAGCTGACAGGTTTATGCTCCTGCTTACATGAAAATTGTAACCCGGCTCAGAAGCAGCCACAAAAGCAGGAGGATTCAGAATTTCTTCTGGCCTTCCTGGCTAGTAAGACTGTTGTTACTTTTCATTAATGCAAGAGCATCAATTGTGGAAGAACCATTAGCAGCTGGGATGAAGGCGGCTTTGAAGGTACTGACCGAATCAAAGGGTACTTGGAGGATGTAACATTCTGTCTCTGGAGCAGACCTTTTCAACTTGGTAGCCTTTGCAAATGTGCCATGTAGGTTGGGGATGATGGAAGTTGTAGCTCCCCTCCCCTTTGGGAGGCACCTAGATGAGGAAGACTATTATTGGAAAACCAGAGCTAAGTTGGAGTTTTCTGAAAACAGGAAGACTGTGATAGATGGATAGCAAAGAGCTAGGGCAGGCAGGGCAGGACATAGAGGTGTTTGGCAGAGGAGTTAGGGATGTTTAACAAAGTTAAAGTTGGAAGAAAGAGTTGCCAACTTGCTTTTTCCAAATCAGACTTGTGCTATTTTCCATAGCTATGAAATAAGCAGAAGTACCCAGGTGACTGTTTCTCTCCAGCCAGAGTTTGACTAAAACTTCACCTGCTGTTCAGCTGTTCAGCGCACAACAACCTCACCACTACACAGACGACGGCAACCGGCCCTGACCCACAAATCAGGCCAGGGTCGGGTCCAGGAGCGTTTGTCAGGGACAAAGCGTCGGGGCAGCTTGGAAGTCAACAGCGAAGCGCAGCCGGGGCGGGGCGGGGTGAGAGGGGTGAGCGCCAAGGGAAAGGCGCGCCAAAGGGAATTGTTCGGTGCTACCCGAAGGGGAGGTCCGTCTCTTTGGGTTTGGGTCACTGCCCCGCCACTCGGGCGCCTCAGAGCGGCTGCTGCTGCTCAAGGCCGCCGGGTGGTGGCTCAGGCGCCTACGCCTGCTTTCCCGCCCTTCCTCTTTCTCTCGCAAAGCGCGCTTGACCGCCCAGTGGCCGCCGCCGCCGCCTCCTCCTCCTCTTCTTCTTCTACTGAGCGCTGGGAGACGCGGCGGCGGCAGCAGCAGCAGCAGCCAGAGAGGTGCTCCCCCTTCTCGAGGCTCGCCTCTTCTCCAAGGGTGGCTTGAGCTCCGCTCGGCGTCCTTCGTAGCGGCTTAAGGAAGTTTGCCAAAGCCTCCCCCCGCCCCCGCTTCTTTATCGACGGCACTTATTCTGGCAAACTCTTACTAAGCCGCGCTTCTCTCTCTCTTTCTCTCTTTCTTTCCGCCACATCTCTCGCGCTGCGGGAAGTTGTCGATGAGTGCTCCGCCGGTCATCCGGCCGCCCAGTCCTTCGCAGCCTGGAGGCGGCGGGGGCAGCGGCATCTCTTTCCACCTTCAGATCGGCCTCAGCCGGGAGCCGGTGCTCTTGCTGCAAGACTCCTCGGGGGAGTTTAGCCTGACCCATGTCCGGGAAATGGCTTGTTCCATCGTCGATCAAAAGGTAAGGAGCCTCCATGCCCGGCTTGAATTTTTGGGAGGCGGGAGACGTCAGACTTGTACAGGAGACAGCATCTGGCCTTCCCAAGCTGGGTAGCTACTGCTCCCTCTTCTGCCATCCCAGCCCCCGCGGCCCACGCTTGCTCGCCTCATTTTGGAAAAGTCTCCCAAGATAACTGGGGGAAAGCCACCGCTTCAGGAAGGCTTGAGATTCGTTTTAGTGAATAAAACGCGAATTCCTTTTGACTACAACGTCCCCGAACTAGCATATAATGTAAAGTTGTGATGCGTCTTTTCTTTGTTCTTTCCAACTAAATTCCCTGCTTTCCTCCCTCGGTCGGGTTACACTTTCCGTAGTGGCTCCTTGTATTTGTTGACTCTCGGCAGAGTTTGATTGCCACGCGCGAAAAAAAAAAGTTTACTGCTCCGCCGCGCCTCCTCCCTCCCCTTCTCCTGTATCCAAGAGTGAGAGTTTAGTAGGAGGGGCTGGAAACAAAACGGGAGATAGGGGCGCCCTGGCAGCTGTCAAAATAATCCCTCGACCCTGCATTACACCCGCTGGGGAAATAAAAGTTTCCACTTTGCAAGCCAGAAAGCAAAACAAGCCGGCACGCTTGGCAGCCTGAGCTCAGGAAAGTAATCCGATGCCTGCAAGCCGGTACGACCTGGGATACGTGGAATGCCGGCTCTGACCTTACAAATGGAATCCGGCTGCCAGTCCAGGAAAAAAAGACTCCCGGGGCTGAAATAAGAGGATTCCATAAATCTATTAAAAAAAAACAACTGTGTGATTTCCCAGAAGTGTGCAGAGGTATTGCTCCTACATCTTGCAAAGCAACCCAACAGCTAAACTCTGCTAAGTCAAATCCTGGAAATTTCCCCAAAGTTGTAATTTTTGGATATGTCCAGAACTCTCATAACATCCAGGATCTTGTCCTGCAACAGAGGTGACAAATTTGTGGAGCACCACATGGTGAATAAAAGTGCAGTTTCAAGCACTATGCCTATAAAGTTGAAAAGATGTACAGCATGGTATTTTATGGATAGATGTGCATTTTGCTGCATCCTTGCTTGCTCATCCAAGGAATTATCAACAACTATACCACATTTTTAAAGTTATTTTGACCCCCTTTCTCACACTTTCCCTATCATCTGCTTTAGCCCCCATTCCTTCACCTTGAGAGTGGTATTTTCTTTTTCCCTTCTTTGGTACACATGTATTGATTTGGTGAACATGGGAATGAATGAGTGCATGTGGCTGAGGAAAATAGGGTAATTCAAACCTCAGAACTGCTGACTTATTATTTGTACTATTTTCACCTAAGAGCACTATCTGCCTCCTGGTGGTTCCCAGGAGTTCCCATGCTAATTTGGAAGGTGGTAAAATTGCAGGGGCTATAATTTGGGGAGAGATTGCACCTTCCTCTTTGAATATGGTAAAGTTCAGTTCCAAAAATCTGGTGGTTTTACAGAAAGTCTTTTAAGATATGAAAAAGTATTTTATAATACTTTATAGACAAACTGGCTTGTTATGGAATGAGCTTTTCAAGGAGCAGCCAATTTTCACAGATGCATAAAATGGATTTAAAAAGTAGCACCTGATGACAGTTGATTATTTCCTAGATTTCTATTTATCCATAGGCAGCTACCATTTGTTTCTCATGAGAGTCAACTTCCTGTTCACTGAATTTTTTGTTGTTGTCTTTCTTTTATGTATTTGTGTATGAAAAGATAATGATGCCATATTAATGAGAAATTAAAGCTTGATAAAAATACGGTGTCCAAAAGGAAATTTTAAAATACAGTACCTCTAATGAGAGAGTAAAGGGATTTGCAGAGAAATGAACTCTCTTTCCTAATCAATACCCCATTCCACTTTCGTAATCAAGTAACCTTGGATTTGCAACTGAGGGTCCAAAAAAGTTTTGCCTAATACTTTCTTACATGTGTGTGTTCTACATGTTTAAGAAGGAATGCTATTGTTGACAAAATCAACAGGTAGATATAGCCTTGACGGATTCCTATCCTGTCAATACTGTAGAAAACAATATATGTAGCTCAGGGTTGAACTATGGAGGCCTTAGTGATCTCTGACCTTGGTTGTTTGCTTGCAGACATTTCATTACCAGACTAGGTAACACCATCAGCACTGAATGATGTTACCTAGTTATGTAATGAAATGTCTGCAAGCAAGCAGCCAAGCTCAGAGAACACCAAGGTCTCCTAGATTCTGTTATTCTTAGGTACTGTCTTTACTGACATCTTAATTTACAGTGGTTTTCGTACTATCGATGTGGTTTTGCATTGATTCTGCATTAAACTGCAGTTTACCCAATTTTTGTTTTATTGGAGACTGAATAGACTGTGGAAGTTCAGAAGGGTGATAATCTGCTCCCATTGTAGCAATTCTGTGATGCCTTATAGCTTTTTGACACCATCAAGCAACCTTCATGGTTGAGCAACTAATCAAACAGGGATTTCCCACATGAAAACTCCACACACTGACTAATCACTGCACCCTAATAAGTAGTTGGGGAATGAGAATTGTATTGTTGCTGCTGCTGTTGTTTCATGGTGATTATGGTTTGCATAGATAATCCTTTTATTTGTTTATGAACAAAGATGGATAATTGTTTTAAAATAGTTTTAATACAGCAAACAATGTATTATGTTATAGAAAACAATAAAACTGATATAGCATTGTGTGATTCAGGTGGGATATAGTGAGGAAAGAGTGATATATTCTGCTAATAATTGTGTTTTTATTTAATTTTCCTAGTGGTAAAATGTTGTGATTTGAAGCATAGGTAACATACACAACTGCAGTAACAGAAAGGTGTAAGTACTTAGAAACAACAAGAGGCCAGTAACTAAATGATAATGTAGAAAACTGCAAGTTACAAAAGCACTTCATATTAGGAAATAATGAAGAGTGCAAAAAAGCTGTTAGAAATCAATGGCATGCCCTAAAAATATCAAATCTTATGGGCATAAGGACAGAAGTCTCAAACTGTTGCAACCAAAAACCTGATAAGGGAAGCCAAAAATACTTTTGGATTTTACCCTTTTATATTGGGGACTTCCCTAACTACATTACAGATACTTTTGACTCCTTGTTAAGGGAAATACCATAGCAGAGGCTAAAACGTCTTTGGCACTGAAGGAAAAACGACAGGTGTACATATCTGAAATAAAGTCTTATTTTCTAACACCTGTATTGTGCTCAGTGAACTTTTAGGTGTTTAAGGAAACATTTATGTTTGGTACCAAATTGAATTTAATGCATGATAATGATTAGGATAAGTATGTCAGGGTTTTTTGTTTAGGACAAAAATATGATGTCAGAGTGGATAGGAACCTTTTAAAAACATTGGTGCTGAATTTCAGTTGGGGGAATTTTCAGGTGACCTCTTTGCATAATAAACTTTGAAAGGAGAACTTGATCACTGGACTATGGCTGTAAAGAGTTAGTACTTTCTGCAAAAAAAAAAGAAAAGAAAAGAGAAGAAAGAAAGAAAAAATCAAAGAGATGCAGAAACCACTAACCTTTTGTAGGCATCCAGTGATGGTTCAGATTTTTGCATCCTAGAACTTTGAGATGAAAATATATGCTTCTCTTATAGTCCTTCCATCTCCTTATTGATGAGTCATTATTGATGAGGAAGGTTTGCCATAAAATTGGGTTCAGCTCCAATTAAATATATCTTAAGGTATAGATGGAGTGATGGGATCAACTGTCCTTCAATTTTTGGGTTTTCTTTTACATCTTGATAGGCTTTTTAGTATCTGACTTTATCTGGTTTAAGTAGTGATGAGTTGTCCATACCCTGCCTCTAATGTCAGTTTTGCTCCATTATTTAAATTGTGATTTTTTCCATACGTACTTAGGAGTCCACATAAAGATGGAAATAATTGAGTTTTAAAGTTTATTTATTAATTCAAATGGTTCATGGACAAAAACCAATATTTCCTTTTTAAAAACAAACGAGCATGCTTCATTTTTTTCCATTGCAGCTTGTGTAGAAATAGAAGGAAAGTGGCATAAGGTAGGAAATATCAGGTTCATAATTTAAACAAGAAAAAAAAGTCATCCCATCCTAGGTGTAATTGTCCCGTTTTATACATTGGTGGTCCATTAAGGTGATTATATTTTCTGGGGAAGAAGATGTCAGGGATTTTTGTGTTGTGGGAATAGTGGTAATAAGTGCAGGATGATGGTACTTGGGTAAATCTGGATCCTTTCTATCAAACAATGACATCTTGATGAGTGTTGGAGCCATGCCTTATCAATTGCAGTGCCTGCCTTGTGGAACAGCAGCCTTCTGGAAATTCAGATGGCCCCAGCCCTGTTAGCATTTCACAAAGCATTTTGTGGCTATTTCCCCAGGCATTAGGGCTAGGGGGGTAGATGAACTCTATTGTGGCTGATGTGGTTTTTTTTGGTGAGTGTTCTTGTTGTTTATTCTTGGTTGCCAGGTGTTATATGTTTCTATGTTCAATGTAAGTCACCCAGTGTCACTTGTGTTAGATGGGCAGCTTTATAAATCATATGAAATAAATACATTTGTATTGATGATTTAGATCAGGGGTGTCAAACTCGATTTCATTGAGGGTTACATAAGGATTGTCTTTGACCTCACAGGGCTGCGGGGAGCATGGCCATGGTTGGCATGGCCAACTTGATATCCCTTGTTTCTGGGGCACCTGTGCAGGCCAAATGCTAAGGCAGAACTTCCCTGAGACCCTCACTCACTCTCATTATAATCTCCTTCCTTCCTTCCTTCCTTCCTTCCTTCCTTCCTTCCTTCCTTCCTTCTTTTTCCTTCCCTCTTCATTCTCCTTTCTTCCTTCCTCTCCTTATTTTTCATCCTTGCTCTCTTTCCATCTTCCTTTCTTTTTCTTTCCTCTTTCCATTTCTTCTTTCCTGTCCCTTCTTGTATGCTCCAATGCAAAAGGGGAAACATTTCTCCTTTTGTTTTGTTTTTAGTTTTTTTTGCTAGCCCTCTGCCAGCCAAAATTGAATTCAGATATAAAGATATACTGAATGAGAAGGGGGAACTCAAACAATTGTTCTGCTGCACGTTTTAAAATTTCCTCTCTTCCTGTATCCAGGTGGATTCTACACTTGTAAAGGAAAAAGCATCAACTATATGTATTGAGTTTCCTATGTTTCTGTTACTGAAGTATTAACCACTTCTACATACATGCTAAGAAATTATTGGTAGCTTTTATATGAAAGAAACATGATTTCTTCATTCATCTCTTAGAACAGGGTGTCAAACTCAAGGCTTGGAGGTCAACAGAGTGCTTAGATCTGGCCCATGGGGCCACCCTGGAAACAGCAAAGGAGCAACCCGCAGTTATCTTTGCCAGCAAAACGGAGTTAGGGAGGGCTGCGTGCTGGCAGTGGGTTGCAGGAGATCATTGCAGCTGAAATGGAGCTTGGGAGCCTGTTTTCACTGGCAGAGTGCTTGGGTCACCACGGGTACCCCTGAAACAAGTGATGTTGAGCTAGCCATGCCTACCCTGGGCATGTCCACCCTACCACCCCCCCCAGGTCAAACCCAACCCTAATGCAGCCCTCAATGAAATTGAGTTTGACACCCTGCCTTGGAAACTATGTTAAGTGAGCCCAACATTTTATTAAAAGAAGAATGGACATTGAAGAGTAAACAAAACAAACAACTCCATTAATTATTTTCAAACTTTAGAAACATGTAATCCTTTCTGCCAAAATCCAAGCCATTACCTATCCCTACTGTTTATAAAACTGAAACAACTAATTAATTTAAATAGCATATAAATAGTTGAAAGTTAATTTGACCCAGGGATTTCTTATAAAGCTGGAATTGTGGTGGTACAATGATTAGAATGTAGAATTGCAGGCTGACTTCGCCCATTGCCAGGAGTTTGATCCTGACTGGTTCAAAGTTGACTCAGCCTTCCATCCTTCCAAGGTTGGTAAAACGAGGACCCAAATTGATGGTGGCAATATGTTGACTTCTAAATTATCCAGAGAGTGCTGTAAAGCATTATGGGTATATGAATCTTAAGTGCTAAGTACTATTGCTATTATATTTATTATGACTGCATTCAAAATATGTATTATAATAATTTCTGCCATATGCATTAAATAATTACAGTGAAATTCTGTTTATGCCTGGAGGTAAAATACCTTTCCACATTACAAACGAAAGTGGGGTTATTGTCATTAGCTAGAAAAGGTAAAGTTCATGTCTTCATTCTGTTTAGAAATGTATTAAAAAGCAAAAAGCTACCATAGCAAATATTTTGTTTAGCTTCACCTAGAACCTACACGGAAAATTGGGTATTGCTTAGATTTTTACATTCTACATGATTATATTATTTTTTCTTTAAAACTTCTGGCAAAGGATAATGTTAAATTATCCTTCTATGTGCTTTGTGCTCTGCTGTATCAGTTCAGGTAACCAAGTCAAATTTATTGAATTACAGTGAAGAAATTAACTTTGACATCTATTAGATAAGAAGTAAAATCTCTAAAACTTCCAAGTATGCTTTAATGTCTAATTTATTATATAGGGAAAAAGTTGTTTTTTCTCAGCTCCAGAGGCAACAGTGTTGTCTGCCTTTTCAGGAATAAGGATGACTAAGTAGGAAGTCCTGTGAAGTTTGTACTAAAAAACGAAGAGACTTTTCCCTTTGTATTGGAGTTGTGTGGGAAGGAGAGAGTGGGAGGGGAGGGAGGGAGGAAGAGAAAGTGAGTGCTATCTGGCTGCATCCCAACTAGAGTCTTTACCTAACTTGCTCTGCAGGCTTTCCTCCTGCTTCCTGAATTCGATGAACCAAAACAAACATGGTGATGCAATTATCCATAGTTGTATGCCACTTCTTTTATGCTGCATTTAATCAAGGAGTGTAAACCCTTTAACCTTAATGCCTAAGTTGTTGGCAAGGAGCAGAAAACAGATATGAATGAGAAGAAGAAGGAAACTTTTGGGGTATGTATATATACATCATGTGTAAGCCACAGGAGATGTGAGTTTGTGATTACACACCTACACTTTGGTTGTTCATGTGGACAAGGTGTTACTAGTTGGCTTCCTGGTGCACTCCACTGATTTTGCATTTGGATATTTAGTGACAGGCTACTGATTCTATTTTCAGTCCCCCAGTGCTTGAGAATTTGAATGCTGACAGCAGGGTGCATTTGGCACTTTTATTGGAGCCATATGGAGCCATTTGCTCTGCCTACCCTGACTGTGATGCCCATTATTATATACTTACAATGTAAAATTCTTTATTATACATACAAGTGAGTATGAGGAAAAGTATATGGTTTTTACTGAAGATAAAGGCAAAATCTGTTTGAATTTTTAGTGGATTTTTGTTATGGGATACACATCAGGGAAAGGTCACCAAATGAATCTGGAAGTTCTTAGAAGTGTCAGGGCATTAATATTTAAAAGAGAGTCACTAATAGCCATGGAACTGGCACATTTTTTGAGGGTTTATGACAATTCGCTGCAGCCAACTCACCATGGCTAACTCACAATGGCCAGTTCACTGCAGGACAACTTGCCATGGCCAACTTGCTGTGGGACAACTTGCTAAGGGAAAAGAGTTACACTAATATCAAAGAAATGCTGGAATAGAATCTTTAAAAAAGGATGCAAAATGAGGGACAGAATGAAATGTCAATGACAAACATTAAAATAATTTTTATTTGTTTTAAACAATTAAATTGAATTATTAAATTATCCAGTGATGAGTTGTGCTGTGACGAGTTGTCCCACAGCAAGTTGGCCACAGGGAGTTGGCCATGGTGAATTGTTCCATTCTATTTATTGAGGTACTGTATGTATGTGTGCAGTGTACAATGTAATGACACTTAAGTTGATAAAAATCTTTGCATCACTTTTTCTATCATATTTTCATTCAGTGCTAAAAATATCTCTATTTTTTTCAGATAGACACTTTCTAGTACTACCAAGGAATTGTGTAGCTTTTCTTTCTTCTGTATCTCTTTGTTTGTTTGTTTTTCTGGTTATAAGTATGACAACATAGGAAAGGTCCAAGGAGGTGGTGTCTCTGGGGATGGGGTTGATCAGGAAAGCCAAAGTGTCCATTATGTTTCTGTGATTGAAGCTCCACCCTGTTTTACATGTATCAATTTGATCCAGATTCCTTCTAAAATTCGGTTGATGAGATGGGAAATTCTATCTTCCAACTCATGTTCAGATGATACATTAGATAATATTTTTAGAATACATTTTTTCTCCTTCTTTCTTGTTTAAATCCTCAGCCTTTCAATGCATAATTCACCAGGATGTTTAATCTAGTTATATTATGTTACTTTGTGTGTGTGTCAGTAGTTTTATGCTATCGGTTTGGACCGGTTTGGATTGGTTCGGCTGAATCGGTAAAAAAAATAAAAGCCTCAGATCAGCTGAGAGGAGGAAAACAAGCCTCCAATCAGCTGAGAGGATAAAAGACCAAAAAGGGCATGGGAGGGTTGCTCCTAGCTTTTCAATTCTTCATCCTCTCAGCTGATTAGCTTGTTAGGGGTGCTCAATCACCCACTGAACCAGTAGCGACTAAGGTAGGATCCCACTACTGGTATGTGTACATATATATATTTGTGAAAGAGAGATGGAAGAGGAACCAACAAGAAGATTTTACCTGCCTTCCTTGAGATCAGGTAGTTTTATCTTCCATCAAATATCCTGGAAGAGCAAGAATTAGTATGTAGCAGCCACCAGTATTATGTCACTCATAATTCTTTCAGATAGCATCTATGGGATTCCCCAAAAGTGTGAATATGTATATTTCAGAGCAACTCTGCCCTAATATTTCAAGAGAAGGTCCTATGAGTTTTGATAGTGTTCATGTATTGCAGTATTTTGTTTGGTGCTAACAACACCCTAGATTAAAAGCATTGAATTTGTAACAGGCTCTTTGACCATTCTACAAATAGAAGTGGCTAAAATGACTCACTTTACACTTTTCAAATTTGAATAATTTTATCCATCTCTAACTCAAAGCATTATGCAAAATTAGGTGATAGTGCCTGACACCTGAAAAGCTTGGTTCTTAATGGTTCCTGCCTACGATGCCTCTTATATGAGGAGGAAAAGAGGGAAGAATTTCTACCTACTGAAAAGTTTATTTCACTTAGCAGATCCCAATTCACCAACTTGAATCTTAATTAAATCTCAGATTGCCTAGCTCATGGGAATACTTATGGCTTTAGACAGAAGCAAAAGACAGAAAGAAGAGTGCACATTTGTGGGAAGAGGCATGTAGCAGGAATAGCTCTGCTTGTAAGTAGCATGTGGGCTTGAAGTGCCAGGCCTTGTAATTAGGTCTGATAGGCACCAACTGTGCTTGGCAGAAGCTGAGAGAGTGTGTATTTAAGGCTTTACTCAAGCACTGTTAAGTGTTGAAATAGTTTTCTGTTATAGCTCAGACTGTGTTGATTGACTTCTGGGTGCTTGGGTTCCGCTTTTACATAACTACCATATATTTCTGCCTTGTCTAGAGAGCCTTGATATCCAAGTTGTTATAGTATACCTGGTTTTTCTTTGTGTGTGTGTCTCTCTCTCTGTGTGTGTGTATGTGTATGTGTGTTCTTCACCCTGACAATGAATCTACTTTTCTTCTGAATCTGGTTTACTCTTAGAAATTCTGTGTTTTGAAGTAGACTTGCACTGCAAATTTACATGGCTTAAATAATTTATAACTTGCTAAAAGATCTATGTAAACCAGGGCAATTGTTTGAATTTTACCCCAATCTAAAGATATAAAAGGAACCTACCTGTTATGCCTAAGATATTTCAACCTACCTGAAAGGAACCTACCTGTTATGCCTAAGATATTTCAACCTACCTGAAATATGCCTAAGAAAAATCAAGAGTGATCCAGAGCGTTTACTTCTATTTAGCAGCATGGAACTACTTAGAAGATCCTGTTTCATACAAAGTTGTCTCATGACTGAAGTTGCTTCTTCAGTGATTGCTTTTAATAGGAATGGGTGTGCCAATCAAACTGTAGTGAGACTTGAATCCATTATTATAGGTAGAATCCAATAGTTGATCACAGCTTAAGGCAGTGCATAGTTGACAATGACTGATCTTAGATAGGGTCTATTCTGGTTAAATGAGAGATGACCAGGAAATCTCTAGATTATAGATTGTAGGCCAGGATGCCATCCAGATTAAATGCTATGAATCAATGAATGACAAAAGCATGGTATGATTCTGATAACTATTAGAGCATATGGGTAGATATAAAACTAAAGAGCTTAACAGTAGAAATAAATGCTTGATATACTTAAAATACTACAGTAGTGATTAATAACAATTCTTTTATGTTTTCTAGAAGTTATTTTTGAAAAATGTTTAAAAGTTTGAAGTGTCTGCATATGTAGGTATTCATTTTCTTTCATCACATTAAGTGTTGCAAATGATCTAAGTGTAGCTAAAAAGGATTTAAAAGTCAACCAGTGACTTTTTTAACACTGGAAAAATATCTCTTCAAGTAGAGAGTGATCATACAACTATGTAAGTGTTATACATAGCAGACTATTAGCTTGAAATATTAGCTTTTTACTGTGTCATTGTAAGCATCAGAATGACTACTTCAAGTTAAAGATTAACAAAGAGTAAAACATGACAAGCCTTGTTGGCCAGATTAGGGGAAAAATGAATTTTCACATTTTCAACTCATTTGTTTTTAGTAATCATTGCCCTGTTTCTTTAGTGATATCATCATAATGCAGTGAAAGAGATGTTTGGTTTAGACAAGCTTACTTGTTCTCTCCATCTGGTATCCTTCTAGTGGCAAATTCCCAAGAAAAACTACTGCTGGACTACATGCTGGTAATTACTGGTTTTGAAAAGCTTTTTACTGGCAGTTATTGGGGAACGGCAAAATGAAATAAATAATAGGTTCATCAACATTATGTGAAAATTAGCAATCTTGCTTTTATTTGCCCTTCAGTGCAGCTTCTGTTAATGCCAACATTCTGCTACTCCCATAAATCCACACATTGATTAATTCAGCTGGAAACAGATAAACTGGTGGATGAATGTCTTAACCTCTCTGCTTGTTTCTATATTGTGATTTCTAGACAAGCCTGCTGTACTGTAGATAGTTTCTAATCTTTGCAGACTTCCTGGATTAAAGTGTGCAGGATTCCTCCACTTATCCTTTCATTGCAGTTATTTTTACTTATTGTTTGTACAATTCCCCTAAATGTAACCTGTGCTGAAAAGGCAACTGAACTATTTTGGCTATGACAACTTCTCATGGCATCTCTCTGTAGAGAAATTGTGCATTCTTTCTAATAGACAAGGATTTTGGTATTCAGAAGGCCTAGTCTCCTCTTCTGAGGACTAGGAGAAAAATTAAGGACAATGCTTTATAAGAAAAGAATGTGGAAACAATAGATAATAGTTGTCATTAATTTATACTCTTGCTAGCAGTAGCGATTTCTTAAAAATAGAATTCTGAGTCAGTTTTCATTACTCCTCACCTTTATGACATTTACACTCAAAAGTTATATGGATACATGCATGGGGCTCTATGCTCTTAATTTATTGCTGGGAGCTTGCAGGAAGCAAAACCTTCAAACTAGTGTTGATTGCAGTTCCATTTTGGGCTAGGAAATGTTTCTGAAGAGCCTTTGTTTTGGAGAAAGAAAAAGGAGCCAATAGTTTGATTCCTTATAAACTTCCGTGTTTCCATTACAGCAGATAATATATAAGGACTGGATATCTTGTGGGTTTTTCCCCCTCGATTACCAATGGCCAGATTTGAGCAAGTGTTAAGAACTCATAGACTAAATCGTAAATTGTTGTAAGGCTAGGGTTGTTTTTTTTAATGGTTATTTTAAACTAAAAGGGATATACAGAAATGCCTTACAAACAATTCCTATTTTAAATGTACTGTAGCATCGATTAGTTTTCTGTCTAGTTTCAACTATTTGTTTTTTGCTGATTGAGAGCTATAGGGCATTTGTGTTTTCTTTCTTAATATCTACCAGGAGTGATAATGGCTAGATAGTAGTACTCATACTTTATGTGAAGATATTCCAACTTCATTGTCTCAGGAGAATGGCTTGAGATTGTGCAGATCTGAAGCTTTCCCCAAATCCAGAAACCCCACTGTAAGGCAGATTCTTTTATTCTATATCCAACGATGATTAGAAAATTCCTCTATTTGAATGATTTGAAAACTGCTGTACTTTTCCTGAATATGTATCCAGATGGACAGTTTTTCCATGAAAACCTGTCAATTCCTTACTAATACTAATAGCTCTATTTGAAGGCTTTAAAAATAGTATTTTTATTTCCATGAATAATGTAATGCATAATCATACAGAAAGTTATCTGAAAACATCTTTCTTCCTTTCTAATATCTAATAATTCCTGGTGCTATATCCATACTACTGCTGTTACCAAAGTTTGAAAAAGCTGCTGACAAATTTAGCAGAATGAATAAAGTCTGTATTGTGGAAGAGGTAGTATATTTGATGGTTATTCCTCTTGGTTGGTTAACCATCTAGTAGTGTTGTTGATTGCCCTGGAGTGCCTATGTTTTATTCATTTATTTAAAAGATTTCTATAACTGCCCATCAAAATAGAATTGTGGGTGACTCATAACAGTAATATGTCCAGTGATTCTTGCAAAAGCAAGTGGTTTTATGAAAGTTTTAGTCATACAAGCAATAGAAGAATTATCCCCCTTTGAAGTGACTTTGATCAGTAGAAAAGACAGAACATCAGGTAGTCCTCAACTTACAACCATTTGTTTAGTGACTGTTCAGAGTTACAACGGCACTGAAAAAAGTGACTTATGATCATTTTTCACAGTTATGACCTTTCCAGCATCCCCATTATCATGTAATCAAAATTCAGATGCTTGGCAACTGGTTCACATTTACAACCATTGTGGTGTCCCAAGATCATGTACCTTTGTCAACCTTCTGACAAGCAAAGTCAACGGGGAGGCCAGATTCACTTAGTAACAGGGTTACTAACTTAGCAACTGCACTGATTCACTTAACAATAGAGGCAAGAAAGGTCATAAAATGGGGCAAAATTCACTTAATGAATGATCCAGTTAACAATAGAAATTTTGGACTCAATTGTGGCCATATGTTGAGTATTTCCTGTACAAAATTAATGCTCTGCATTTTCAGGAAGAGATGATTCACACTAAAATATTATATCTTTGGATAAATATATCAAACTTTGTAGTTGATGTCTTGCAAACAGCAGAGCTTTTTGTGTTTTTGATTATTTTATTTCAAGATGAACTGATAGCGTCCTATTGAAGTTTTCAAAAATAGCCCAATCTTGAGACATACTGTGCATATCGTCTTGCCTTCCCCACTCCATTTTCCCCCCTGACATCTGCAGCTCATGTGACTAAATATTTGATTTGCTGAAGTGAACATTTTGGATCTGACTGTCATGGTGTTTGCTCTGATATTACTGACATCTTACAAATGCCTTGCAGCATAGAAGTAATTGTCTCCAATTCCCAGCATCACATTTTAAGATATTAGTATGCATGGATGCATGTGAAACAGAACTGCAGCTGAAGGGTGTGTGTGTGTGCACTCATCATACTCTGCAAACTAATCTTGGTTTTTATTTGTTTCATAGATTGAATGGAATGTGGAAAGAATTCAAACTAGGGTTATTATCAGTTTTGATTGTACCCATTTTCTATTTCAGTTTTGGAAAAAAATGAGCATCCATTTTTTAAGGCAAAATAGTACAATGACAGGAGTGGGGAATGAATCCTGTAAAACAGCAAGTACTAGTAACTTATGGAATAAGCAAGAATACATACTTTTTATACTGTGAAAGCAAAATATTTTTAGAATAGAGATTTGATTCCCTAAAGATGCATTACAGATAGATGGGAAAAAAATAAAAAGCAGATGGAAAATGAAAGCGAAAGTTGGCAGTTTCAGGATTGAACTTAGTATCTCCCTCAAATTGCTATGGACTAATAGAACTGAAGGGAACAACAATGATACCCCCCCTTTTTTAAAAAATAATAATTTTTTTTTGGATAGGATCTACCATTAGATAGAGTAAGGTAATTCTCTGACTTTGTCTGATCTGGAAAAAACTAAGCAGGATCAAATCTGGTTAGTAGATGGATGTGAAACTACTAGGAAATCCCAGGCTGTAGGAGACACCACAAATTGCAAAAATTTGCTGGAACAAAGCAGTTTTGTATCCATGAAGTTACATTAAAGTCAACTTGAGGGAGTATTTACTTTGATAACTAAATTAGATATGCAGTTGGTAGGTTCAGAACTATTCAGAGCAGGATAAGCGTATCTTGCTCCATGCAAAGCAGTTCTGGTACTCCATAATATGAACTGCTTGTTACAGAGAGACTATTTGGAAGAAATATCTTTTGTATTAGTGTTTTCCAGTTACATTATTATTTACTAAAAGTAAGGACAATCAGATGGAATGGTGGAATGAAGCTGCCTAAAATTTTATAGGGGCATTATAAAACTATTTTTTGAGTTCAGAAAACATTTGTGAATCCATTTCAGAGTTGCCCATTGAAAAGACAGATGATTTTCTCTGAGCTTCATATTATGCTCTTATTATTGAAGCTTTATCATGCATATATGCTTGAGCTTGTTGTAATTTCTCTTTGTCACCCTTCAATAGCATTGGACACAATTAGTCCAACATAAGCCGAAAGTTCCAAGTTAAGCATAGTGGCATAATATATAACAGTATGGTTTAATTTTATTTGGCTTTTGTTAGTTCCTCAATCTACTTTGAACCCTTGCTTGCTTTTCTCCTATTCCTTCTTTCCTCCCATGTCAAGGCTGTTTGATTTGACTGTTATAGATACTATGGTGGTAGTATTTTCTTCCCAGTACTTGAAAGTACTAAAAATGGACCAGGTTCCAATTTCAATATGGATTTTTTGATATGATCATGGATTTTCAATACAGTTATTTTTACTTTGCATACTTAAAACAATTTCAAATGTACTACTTAGATTTCTGGGTTTTTTAAACATCATTTGGGGCTTTTAAAAATTGGTTCAAATGTTGCTCATTATTGGAATGAAAATACAGAAGATAAGTTGGTACATCAGAGTTTTATAACACAAAAATTGTATTTATTTAGTAAGTAAGTCTGTCTTGGGGTCACAATGGACTATCAGGAGATTCAAATCAGCACAAAAGCTCTTGAACCAGACATTATTCTTTTCAGTCCATCATAATAAAAACACAGATCTGTATGCAATTCTGTAATGAGATGGCATTATTTGTATGGTGCCTATTGATTTTAGTTTTGTACGAACAATCAGAATCATATATTGTTGGCTGATGTTCTGCAATTATAGCAGAACAAAGTTAACATAATTGAAACAATATACTATCTGATTTTAGTAAATTGTATAACCTTGTCATGTCAACAATTTTACAACATTTGTTTTAATATCAACAACTGTAACATCATTTGTTTTTATTTTATTGCATTTGTTTATCTTTCCAGCTATTCAAAACAACATACACTTAAAACTGTAAAATTCAAAATTCATTATAAAAATCATACGGTGAAGGATAAACAAAAACCCATGGTAGTTAAAAGCTCTTTAAAAGGGCTTAGAAGAAAACATTTTATCTGTTGCCTAAAGGAGAACAAAATAAACCTCCATAGAAAGTGTTTAATGAAATGGCTCTTCATTTTTGTATTGAGTTAGGAAGCAGTGACTTACATCTATATGTTGAACTTCCATCATAACTATAAAGTCTTTCTAGACCAGGGGTGTCAAACTCATGGCCTGCGGGCTGAATCTGTCACATGCTGGTCCCTCCCCTGCCCAGTTTAGCAAAGGGGAAAAAAGTCCTGATATATGACGATGCGAGTTTAACACCCCTGTTCTAGACTATGTACTATTTATGCATCATCACAGTGTTCTGTTGCTGCTGTGATTTTATTCTAGATTTTTATTTTGGCATAGTTGCGATGCTATACAGTTCAATTACTTTTAAACTATACCATTGCTTCTACTGTTTATTCCCTGAATGTAAGAACTATATAAGAAAAGTTTAATTTACAAATATTCTAAGAAGAAGCCAGTATCAATAGCTTGCTTCTTCTATCACTATCTTAGCTGCCAGGCCTTTTTCTAGATGCTATATTTTTATTACCGATATGCATTCAAAGTCTGTGTTTGCTATATTTGAGTCCCTTTGTTCCCCTTTATTAGAAAATTTTCTCATGTGGCTGCTCCCAAATATTTATAAGTAATTAAAAATCATGTAATGACTTTTAGCACGAAGGCAGAAATTTTAGATGTTTAGTTAAGTAACTGTGCAAGAATCTAACATTATTGAGTAAGTTAAACTTGAATTGGTGAGAGAATTGTAACTGTAAAATTGTGGGCATTACTTAATATATCTTTCTTTGATACCTCAGATTGTTGAAGAAATAATTGTTGTATTCCTTTGTTCACAAAGGAGATAAAACATGATTATGTAGCAAAATTAAAGAGGATTAAGTATGAGCAACCTAAAGTGTAACAAAGCATTTCAGCTGAGGCAACTCTTAAGCCTCTTGAAAAATAATGGCTCATAATATATTAACCGATAATGGCTTTATAGAGACCCATTTGTTGAAATGTCCCTTATAAAGAGCATTGTCTTTTAGTCTTGCAAGTTAGTAAAGGCTTCATGAGGTTGGTAATACATTCCTCAGACAAATTATTACTTTAGAAAAATGAATAGGAAAATTAGTCTCACTGGGAGACCTCGGCTAATCCTGATTTTTGGCGCCCCTGCTGTTCAGTGAACTATATGCCACTAGCAGAGATAAAATACATTTATTCTTTTGTAAGAATCAGACCCAAATATTCTGGGATTCTTCACTGTGAAATGTTACTCCTGCAACTGAAGGAACTAAACCATTTTCTTGCAACTTTTACTTGTAGGGGAAATTTGAATCCTGAATTTTTCAAAGAATGACCATCAATCTCTCTGAAGTTCCAATAGGAATTAGAAAGGTTGAAAATGATAAATAGATTTGGGAGTATGACTTTTACTATGAAATTTATGATTTAGATTGTGAGGAAGATATGTCATCAGTTTTAAAACAGTGACAAGTTCTAAAAATTCATATTTTTAAATATAGTTTGTTAAAAAAGGGTTTTATTTTCATGTGTGAGATTGTTATTTGTAACTGCATTTTTATTGTCATCCCTCTGAAAGCATATATTTGCTAAATTAATAAAATTATAATGGTTTTCAACTTACAACTACATTAATATCGAGTGTTAAACTGTATATTTTTGTTCTTGCTGGCAGTAAGTCTTGAAATCATATGCCAGCAGAAGAAAGAGAATTTCTGCACAATGCTATTTTATAAGCCATCTAGATCTTATTGAACTACAATCAAGCCAGCATTGCCAATGATGCATTGGCATTAATTAATCAACAGCAACCATCTAGATCCATGATGGCGAAGTGGCACGCAGAGCCATCACTGCTGGCACATGAGCCGTTGGCTTAGCTCAATTTCACTGCGCATGCAAGCACGCCTCCCGCCAGCCAGCTGATTTTCGAGTATCTATCATGAATGCGCAGGGTGCAGGGAGTATGCAGAAGATGCATGCATATGTGCAGGGAAGCAGGGGGTGGGGGGAGCATTGGGGGGTCACATGCACATGCACAGGGGAGCACGGGAGGATTATGTGCCCATGTGCAGGGGGCAGGGGGAGCATGGGGGTTCATGCATGCATTGCATTATGGGTGCAGGCATGCACACACACACACACACACGCACTTTTGGCACATGACAACAAAGAGGTTAGCCATCATTGATCTAGATCCCCATCACTGCTCTAGAAAGAGGTCCCTTGATCTCAGTGGATAAACTTGTAGATATGTACTAATGTTGGTACAAAATGCTACCTTTTAAATTAAAATTATTTATTTATTTATTTATTCATTATTTGTTTATTTATGATAAATTCAGTTTGAGATGCTATGTCACTGGGATTAAAACATTTTGGGAGATTAAAGGGAGTGTAGAATCAGAAACTAAACACAGGCATCTATATTGGAAAGTAACCTTGATATTCATCAAATAATTGAACATGTAAGTACAATATATTATTGGGTGCATAGGGCATGAAATTTAGTTCAGATCTCCATTCTGAATCATTCTGCTCCATCTCCATTCAGCAATTTGGAAAAAGAGCTCATTTCTTGTTGGACTGCATCTTAAGGGATTTATTCAGAATCCTCTTGAGGGGAAAAGGCAGGAAAGAAGAAAGAATTAAAGAAAAATTAAAATGAAGCTGATTATAACACATCATTTTTAGAAAGTGAAAAGACTATTGAACATATATATCTTTGGGGCATTTCAGCAGCAATGCAGTTTTGGTGAATAAAAAATTTAACTCTTTGCACGGATGAGTTTATATGCTCAGGAAGTCTTGAATTTCCCATGAAAATATTATCATATGTATGCTATACTCTTATTTCTGTAAATAGGTATAAAATTCCTCATCGCATGAAAACTTTCAACATTGATTACTGCAGTGGTATTCAATGGCACTGCCAACAGGAATCATTTCCAGAGGTGTTATTGAAATGATGGAAGGAAGGAAACAGAAGCTCTCAATATATGAGATTATATCTACAAGCCTGTTTAAGATATGGAGGAAGACAGATGATGATGAGGAGAAAGCAGAATAATGGTGCTGGAAAGCCATTTGCTTCCAAATATTTCTAACAGAATTCCCAATGTGGCATTTTAAGATCTCCAAAGTGCCTTGTAATATTTAGATTACCACCAGTCAGGTTCTATGCCTTCTCTGTATATGTTTGTGAATGATCAGCCCACATCAATCCACTGCAGAATGAATCTCTCACCACTGAAGATTGTACAGGTCCTCAATTTACGACCACAATTGAACCCCAAAGTTATGTTGCCAGAATGTGGGAAAACATGGTCATATGATCCCGGGACACTGCAACCATCATAAATGTGAGTCAGTTGTTAAGCATCTGAATGTAAATCATGTGACCATGGGGATGGTGCTGTGGTCATAAGTTTGATAAATAGTCATAAGTCACTTTTTTCAATGCCATTATAACTTTGAATGGGCACTAAGTGAACTATTGTAAGTTGAGGAACTACCTGTACCATGTTCTGTACATTTGTGTAGTTTTCATGAAGCCAGGCAAGGCACTCATACTTCCTTTCTCTAGGGAGAAGGCAGTGGTGAAGCATTTCTGAAAATGTTGCCAAAAAAACTGCAGGAATGTGTCCACTCACCAGAAGCTGAATGCACAAAGGAAAGGCACATAAGACAGATAGTTGGTGAGAAGGTTTCATGAAGAAAAATTGCATTAATTGGCATTCAGAAAACTCGCATAAGTTAGAGCAGCATAATTGACATATTATAGGACCCAATTATTATTACTTTATTGTCACAATGAGATTGGCTGAGCCTCTCTTCGTGCACTACCCCCCAACACAACTGTAGGGTCTCCCACTTGGGCGGGGAGGATTGGACTAGATGACCTACAAGGTCTCTTCCAACTCTGATTATCTGTTATCTGTTAACTCACAATGAGGACAGAAGTCCCTAACCCAGTCCCAATCTTATTACGCTACGTGACCTTGTTACACAACGCGCCGGTCCTGCAAATCTAACATACTATGTTGACATGAAGTTATTTTCCATTCAGATGTCTGACAGCCCATGGGTAGAAACTGTTCTTCAGCCTGTTGGTGCAGCTGGCTATGTTTCTATATCTCCTACTCAATGGTAGGAGAGTGAAGAAGTGCTGACCGGGATGTGAGTCGTCCCTGAGAATTTTCTCACTCTTCTAATGCAGCGAGCCCTAGTGATGTCATCTAGTGGTATCAGGGAATAGCTCACAATGTTTTGTGCTGTGCTTATCACCCTCTTTCTATCTGCGGCTGTCAAGCCAGCATACCACACCATAATACAATATGTGAGGACGCTTTCTATTGTGGACTGGTAAAAGGAGGTCATCAGTCGTTGTTCCACTTTATTCTTTTGCAAGACCCTAAGGAAGTGGAGTGTCTGTTGGGCCTTTCTGGCCACCTGGGTTGTGTTGATTTTCCAGGTAAGATCTTTGCTGAGGTGGACTCTCAGGAATTTAAAAGAGGAAACTCTCCACACAGCCCCCCTCATGTAAAATGGGGCGGGTTCCTCTCTCTTCTTCTGGAAGTCTAACACCATCTCCTTTGTCTTGTTGATGTTTTGGTGCAGGTTGCTTTCTAGGCACCATGAGGATAATTTTTGAACCTCCCCCTGTACGCTGTTTCTGAACATAGGATATGTAAACAAGACAATGTATACAAATGTCCTGAGGTCTTAACAGTATCTCTAAAAAGTTTTGTAGGTGAAATAACAAAACTCTTAAGTGATTACTGTCTAACACTAATCAGAATGTTACTTTTACAATGATAAAGTCAAATGAATCATGCAAGATGATTCAATAGTTTTAGCCATTTTCCTTTTAAATAAAAGATTTTTAGATTGACAGCTAATGTTTGCAGGTTGCTAAATAATACAAGCAAATACACAAGTTTCTACATGCAGCTCACTACCATGACTTTAAATAAATTTGAGATTACCCTTATTATCTAATGATATGTTTAGAAAGAAGAGGTCTTTGAGATTTTAGTTTTCCAGATGCTTAGACAATGTGCTTTAACTACTGCATTCACAGGCCAGTCTTGTAACACATAAGAACTGCTATTTTAAGATTTGTATAGTGCATAATATGTACAGGATTCAAATACCATGACATCATTAATACTTGCAAATGTGGATAGCCTGAATTAGCAGTACTGTCTTCAATTCTATGTTTTGTTGAAAATTTGGGATTTTTAGGTATATAAATTTAAATATTTAATTTTGTAATATTGCTGAATTAATATCTGATTAATTATTCAACAAACATATCAAATATGTATGTATATCACATTTTACCATAATTGAAATGAAGATAATTACTGTAAACAATAATATAAACTTCAGACAGTTTAGTCTGGTTAAGAGTTAAAAATCATTAATTGATTTGTAAGATAAATGTATATATTTTTTATTTTGCCAAAATTGTGGCTTTCATTTGTATATTGTGTAAATTTGATTTAGCTTCTTTAATAAGTCATTGAAGATCTGACTGGAATAAACTAAGAATCAAAACCTTTAATATGTACAGTATGTTGATTCACATTTTATATCTAAAAATAATAGAGGGCTTATATCTTATTGGTAGAATTCTAGAAATCAAGTTTCAGTAAACTTCAAATGACCAAAGTAAGAAATGGAATGAAGATAAAATTATTTCAATCTTTTAATTTATATATGCATTACAAGTGGTATTTTTCAAGCTGTCTGAAACATATTCAAAGACCTGTAATAATCAAGACACCATTGATTATCCTGATTACAATGAATGGTTGAATGGGTCTTGGATTTCAGAGAACTTTGTTTAATCATTGGTTTGACACACCTGATCCTTGCTATACTAGTCAATCTGCCTGAAAGAACTGCATGTTTTCTGTCCTACACCTATCTGAACATTAATCCACCAGGTTCTTTGTGCTGCTTAAATTTAGAAACCAGAAATAATGCAATTATTTATATAGTACTAGCAAATTCATCCATATATTTGTACCACAACTCCTAAAACATAGATTCATGAAGAGATTCCTTCTTTTCAGTTTATACATAACCTCCTTAAGAAAATGCCTCAGAAATGTGGTATGAATATTTCCTACCATAGTCAATTATCAAGTTGAAAAATTAATGTACTTCCTGTGAAATTTGATTTGTATCATACTCTTGTAAAGCTGTATTTCTGTTGAATTAATGTCAATAAAAATCATACCCAATTTTTATTTCCATGATAGAGAATTGGACATTTCTGAAGCTCTTGATCAGTTCTCTGAACCAGATGAATACTCTCTGCGCTGTTTTAATGAACACCACTTTCTTTCCAGATATATTTTTATTTTGGTTAATTAAACATAATTACTCATTTTATATTTGTTTGTTTAAAGCCATAATGGGAATCTATGGTTCTTCAGATGTTACTGAACTATATAGCTCCTAGCAGTTCTTGCTTACATGAATAATGGAGAAGAAATATGAAAGCTGCAATTTAGCAATAATTGGAAAGTCACATGTTCACCACCACTGCTTTAAGATGATTGCATTCCAGGTTTAGTTGTTCATCTGTTGCTTCCTGAAGAGTTGTTTTCAAAAGACACGATACATATTTTATTTCTTTCTTGATTTACACATTGTTTAAACCCATCATTTTTCTATAGTCAGATTTTATTTTTGGATACACAAGTTTCTCTAATATGAAATCAAGGAATAGTTTTGACAGCTGCAGTCCATGGTTTTAACCTGACCTGAAGCATTTTTCAAGGCTGATTTTGTTGTTGGTGAAATAAAAGGTGACATATACCTTGCCTTGATTTGGACTACATTTTCTTGGAAAATTGATGCTGTAAAATATGGAGTGCAGAAAAAAGCAAGCTCAGCTTTGAAACCAGTACAGTTTAATGACTAATATGAAATGAACCCTGCTGGATTGGATTCAGAGTAAATGAGTCAAATTGGAATCCTATTGATTTTACCTGGAGAAAAACGTATTTTAAATGTTATCATATTCTTTGATGTACACCCTTTCAGTGTGGAACATATGCAACTTTCCTGGAAGAATGCAATGGCAAGTCTTTTCTATATTTTTTCCAAGAAAAGCTGTGTCTATGAAGCCATCAGGGCTTCAATTATAAATTACCATTTCTTGAATATGATGAAGTAGCAGAATGCTCCCCAAGATTATAGGTCTAACTGTATTATATTGGATGATCACACATAATATTTTATTAGTGTTTAGATAAATACAAGTCATCCACTTTTTGAAACTGGAGAATATAAAAGCAAGACTGGCATGTAAGACTTTGTTCTACAATTGTTGGAGCTCTTGCACAATTGAGTAAATTTCTGAACGGGATTTTAGTTTCCACCTAGTTCACAGTTTGCTGGGTCCTTGCTGCTCTCTAAGCTTGGTGGTTTTCTTGTACTGATGATGTTACCTGGTTTCGAAATAAAACATCTGCAAGAAAATCATCAAGCTCAGAGAGCACCAAGGACCCCAGAGATAAACTCTGAACTACAGATATTCTCTCCTATCAGTTCACAGGTCTCCTACTTAGAGTATCTACAAAAAGGCTTGTGGAATGAACTTGAATAAGCAGTTAAAAGGGCATCATATTAATATACAGCCTATTTTTTAATAATTGAATTTGGTCACATGATTAATTCTCTGTCTACTAAAACATAGCAGATTGAAGATATGCTGTAAGTTTGGGCTAAAAGCTAGATGATTTCAGTTATTATAAATTTCAACTGCCAAATGTCCAGCTAGCATTGCCAGAGATCAAGATATATGTATCATCTAAAACCCTGGTAGCACTCTGTAAATAGGAAAATAATCTTGGAAACTTCAGGTTTTACCTTGCCAGAACTGAATTTGTTTTTCCAGTGCGGTCATGAAATGGTTCAGGTGAAAGTTAACTTCCTTTGTGAGATTTACAAGGTATGGGTGAGATGGCAGCTTTCACAGCCCCATCATATTGAATTCTCTCTATAAATTCCAGCTTCCGACAGTACAGGTGCATTCCAATGTGTTTTAGTCCTAGTTGCTGGGAACAGCTGAATTATTGTTGCTAAACTTCTTTTGTTACTGAAGGTTTTTATTCTTTGTGATACTGTTCTGGGTTCAATATTTTATATGGCTTCTTTTTTGATGTTTTTGTTTGATGTTGCATGCCACTCACACTTATTTGAAATTGGGATGGATTACACATATTGTAAAATAATAAATATTGACCAGGTAGATAAATGTGTTGTGCAGAATATTGGAATTTGTTTTTCTAAAACTTGGAACAAATAATAAGCACAAAATTTCAATATAGTTTAAAGTTAAGAATTTATATAGTAATAGGAAAATATCTAAAGTAAAATAGGCTCTTAATATTAGTGAATTTATTTTCAAAACTTAGTAATGTCACTTATAATTGGGAGGATTGAATACATTGATTAAATCAAAAGTAAAGTATCTTAATTTCATTAGTAACTGGTTTTTTTTTTTTAGGGGCAGGGGAATCAGACAAAAACCCTGAAGGATGACAGTATCGTTTCCATATTGTTCCCAAGAAAATGATTTGGGCATATCCATCAAATTATCTGGGTTGAATTTTATCTTAGGATAAAAAATTTAACTCCAGATCATAATTATAAGATTAGAATGTATGTATATGTATTAGTTTAGTTTACTTAACTGTCATTGCACCTTGTACAATGAAATCAAACACCATCTTCAGTGCACATCATGATCATGATCATGAAAATAAACACAAACACACATCCTTCACCCTTCACACATTGAACCAAAAAACCCTGACACCACACCAACACTGCACTATACAGCAGAATTCAAAAAAGCTACTGCCCTGGGATAGAAGCTGTTTTTCAGCTATTTGTCCTTGTTTTTATTATTCTGTACCGTCTGCCAGATGGTAATAGTTAAAAAAAAAAAGGATTCCCAGGATGAAATTGATCTTTGAGAATGTTTTGAACTTTCTTAAGGCAGCGGGAGCTATAAAGTTCTTCCAAAGAAGGGAGAGGGCAACCAATAATCTTCTGGGCAATGACATTAACCCTCTGGAGAGCTTTCCTATCTGCCACTGTGCAATTGGCAAACCATACAGAGGTGCAGTCTATTAAAATGCTTTCTATGGTGCAATAGTAGAAGGTCACCAGCAGTTTTTCATTCAGTTGTTGTTTTCCGAGAAGTCTCAGGTAGTATAATCTCTGCTGGGCCCTTTTGACCAAGGCTGCAATGTGGTCACCCCAGGTCATGTTGTGTTTTAGGGTAACACCCAGAAACTTAAAACTGGCCACTTGCACCACTCAGTCTCCATTGATAAACAAGGGCTGGATGTTTAATCTGTTCCTTCTATAATCCACTATAAGCTCCTTGGTCTTATTGGTGTTGAGGACCAAGTTATTGTCTTCACACCACAAAAGCAACCGGTCTACCTCATCTCGGTAGACAGACTCATCCCCCACAGAGATAAGTCCCACCACTGTTGTATCATCTGCAAATTATATGTGTGTGTGTGCTTATTTCTGATTTGGTAATATTAATCTTGTAACCAGAAGTGCTCCAACACTTGAGGTTTTTAAGAAGAGATTGGACAACCATTTGTCTGAAATAGTAAACGGGTTTCCTGCCTGAGCAGTGGGTTGGACTAGAACAGGGGTCTCCAACCTTGGCAACTTTAAGCCAAGCGGACTTCAACTCCCTGGGGGTTGAAGTCCACCAGGCTTAAAGTTGCCAAGGTTGGAGACCCCTGGACTAGAAGACCTCCAAGGTCTCTTCCAACTTTGTTGTTCTGTTTTGTTCTGTTCTGTTCTGCTCTGAATTACCACTTAACATTTAACATTTAGCAGATACAGTCTTGAAACAATTTTTGTAGCTTGGAAAAACTACATTTATGTTATGTGTCTCATTGGACTGCTTTTAGTTTTTTCAATGTAACAGTCTAGATCCAACTGTTTTATGCAACTAATGAAAACTGGGGGAAGTTAATCATATTAATATTAATCTATTAATAATTTGGGTAAATTCTAATTGGTTACTATTTTTGAACATGATATGTACATATGAACAGAAGTCTAATATTTGTAATTCAGAATCTTTATAACTTATATTTAATTTTATATTATGCAAACTTAAAATGAGATGTTAAGTGTATTATGTTGTCATCTTTTTCAAATTTATAAAATCTGCCTATTGGCTTGTTTCCTTTTTTAATGTAGCTATTTTAGAAGTGTAACAGCACCATCCATGCAATCCTTATTTAAATCAATATTAACATAATTGCTACTTTAAGGTTTCAAAGTTCTCACCTTCATTTTTAAAATTATTATTTGCATATTGTTTCAATTAAAACTATATTTTCTTTTCCAAAATTAGTTTCCTTCTGTTGATAAGAAAGTTGGAATATAAACTTATTTAAATTTATCAAAATAAATGTTGCTTTTTCATTAGTAATTTTGGAAGTTTGCTGGCAAAGATTGGATTTTTATGGTTGTTTGCTTCAATACATACATGGGACAGGTATTCATAAAGTGAAAATGTGAAATAAGTTTTGTAGGTGTTAACAATTGGTAGTTATTAAAGCTAAAGTTCAAGATAACTTTTGTTTTTAATCAAATATGCTTTTGTTTTGTCTGTTGAGCTCTTGAACCATGTACTTTTTATGTAAAGAATGTAAACAATAATTTTGTACTTCAGCCTTTCACACTGCAAATAGTATCATTCAGACAACCTCATGTTTTCTTTCACTTGTATATATTTTTTCTGTTGTGATTGTATTGTATATACAGATATTCAAAAGATGCAATAGTAACTCAGGTATTTTCAAAGCAGCAGCTGTATAGTGAAGCTGTCTTGTAAATTTAACAGAATTTACAAGAAATTATGAGAGCTTGGAACACATTTAATAATGTTGAGGTTGCATTGTGGATATGTCATTTTCTTTTTCAATAGCAAATTCAAGTTGCTACTGATTTTTAAAAAAGGGACTGTCATACTGATTGCTTCATCTACAATCTGCTACTCTAAACTGTCACCAAAATTAATTGAGCAGTAATCTGAGTAATTCACCAACAATGCAGTTTATTTAATCTTTAGTGCTAATTTGAAAAAAAGAGTAACTCCATTAAAAAAGAGAATTGCATAATTTGCATTCAGAGAAATTTATATCTTATTTTTTAATTTAATGCTTAGAAAGTTATTGAGAATCTTCACCAGAAAATAATCCCTCACCATTTCCTAGTTTATATATAATGATTAAAAAAATAAGCCTTTATTTCTTAATTTCCCTCACATACTTTTTTCATCTTGTTTTTCCTTTATGGAGACAAATACATTGTTTAATGCAGGCATGTCCAAAGTCTGGCCGAGGGGCCAATTGTGGCCCATTTTCAAATTTTGAGCAGACTGCAGGCTCTTCTCCCCACCGGCTCAGCCTGTCACTCATCCCCGCCGGCCGGTGTTTTCCCCTTCACTGCACAGCAGTTCCTGTGAATGTCAGGCTGAATGGTCGCCCCTCACACATTTTCACCTCACCAAATCTGGCCCTCCTTGCAAAAAGTTTGGATACCCCTGGTTTAATGCATGCATATGCAATAAGTTTTAATTTCTGCTATTCTGTAGTTTACTGAAAATTATTTAGAGTAGCAAAAATGTAAATATGACATCTAGCACTGATATTATGATAACCATTATGCAAGATTCTGAATAATACAGTGTGTTAATGTGTTATTGAAAATCCATACATATCCTATTTTCTGTGTAGCTGAAAGTATTTTGTCAAAAATATGATTTTTGTGTGTGCGTTCTATGTTTTCAAGATAAAAAACCATTGTAATAGAATTGTTTTGTCTAACATCTAAAATAAAATATTATCAATGGATAATTAAAAAAAGAAGATTGAATGAACAATAAAGCCCTATTATCGGATCTGTCATTACACCACTGTGGCCATACTTTATTTTGATGGCAGTCTGCCATAAATATGTGAGGGGGGAGGGAAAGGAGGATATGGGGAACGGGATGATAAGAACCAAAAATTGCATCTAGAGACTGTGGCTGAATGATCAAGGATACACCTACCAAAGGACACACCCACTAATATCCACCAAAGAGCACCAACTCTAAGACTGTTACCAAACCAACTAATTTGAACACTATTGGACACTAGCTAAATGGCCAAAGGGTCTAGGAGAAGGGAAAACTGTTGGCTTTACATCGGAATATTCAGATCTGGCTTTTCTTATACTGTAACCATTTGGCTTTAGTAGACTTTCTTGGAGTCAAGGGTCTTTCTTTTTAAATTCCCAAGCTGTGATAGGCCTGACATCTATGATTACAGTAAAGTCCTATAGTTACAGATACAGTAAGACTATTTAAGATGATAACTATGGCTCCCTATATATGCAGTTATGTCATTTCAAATCACAGCAGTGGGGAAAATTAGGAAGATTTATCTGTGGTAACTGTAGTTAAAAGAGGATAAGATTCAGCACAATTTAAATTCTCTCTCTCTTTTTCATTTAAGATTAAATTGAGTAAAGCCCAGAATATCTATGAGAACATCTGTTGTTTTGCATACATTACAGTCCCTGTTTTTAATATGTAACAGTTTTTTATGCAAAATATGTTGTCTTCTTTGATAGTCTTACCTAATTAAAGATCCATTTAATTGTTTAATAATGTCACTGTGTACATAATCATTGGATAGCCCCAAATGCAGGTCTTTTGGAGAATGAATGAAGTTTTGAATAATATGCAGATGAGGAGACCTAAATGAGTGTACAGTATCTATATATCTAAGTAAGAATCAAAAGGTGATTTGATTGCTTCAGAGCATAGTACAGAAATATGGAGGAGGTATTAGATATAAAAAGATGTTTAACACAAAATAATCCACACTGCTAAAGTATCATTAGCTATGTATACACTAAGATAGACGCAATGGATGGAAACTAATCAAAGATAGGACAAATGTCAAACAAGGAGATATTTCCCGACAGTGAAAACAATCAGTGGAATGACTTGTTATGGGTGCTCCAACATTGGAGATTTTAACGAAGAGATTGGACAACCCTTGTCTGAAAATGGTATAGGGCTTCCTGCTTGAGCAGAAGGGTGGACTTCCAAGGTTCCTTTCAACTTTGTTATTCTATTATAGTTGTCATCAACTTTATTCCCCATTGCTGATAACCATGATACTTAGAACTTGGAAGGTAAGTATGAACTTAATTATCCTTTATTAAATCATGTTTAGCAATTGGTTTTGAATGCCAGTATTCTGTTCTTTGCTGGTCCAAAACTATTCATTAGAATACATTCCTGGTTAAAGCCAATGAGTGCTTTGCAATCACAGAAGTAAATTTAGGGGTGGTATTTTATAATTATAATAATATACCGGTAATTGTTACGATACTGAAGGTTAACATATGAATGCAAACAACTGATACTAACAGATAATGAACAACTGGGAATCACTAATACTTTTCTGAATGTAAGGTAACATGAGTTGATGCATGTAGCGCTAGCTTAAAAAAGAAATCTGTGGATCTCTGTAGGTTTCAAATATAGACTTTGTATATAAGATGAGAGAAGGAGAATTAAAATGATATAACTACAAGTAATGGGTGATAATTTCACATAATATTGGCATTTATAAATCTGTCTAACATAATAATACCATAAATAAGATAATACCATGTAGTTTTGTTAAGTATAATATGATTACAGATATTTTAGGATTCTATTATGCACTTAAACCCATTTCATAAGTTCATAGTACTTTGATAATATAATGGAAATTTAAATTTGGTATTTGTACAGAGTATGAACTAGAACTTCACTTCATTCAAAGAGTGGATGATCCTGCTGGGAGCTTACAGTTCTGAAAGTTCCCCTAATAGAGTAGATCAGAATTCTATGAAATTTTATAAGTTTAGGTTTTTCACTTCTTCTCATTCCATCCCTTTCTCTTTGTCTTTGTGACATCACAATAGTAAAATTCAGAGAGAATCTCTTGCTTTAAAGCAACATGCTTTCTATTGTATGAGTTGATCATTATAGGTAGTCCGTGATTAATGGTGGCAATTAGGACTGGAATTTCCACTGCTAAGCAACATGACAATATAATGCAACATCATGTGATCATGTTGCTTAGTAGCAGAAATTCTGATATTCTGGTTTTCACTGTTAAGTGAATCATACCAGATTTAGCAAGGACATCAGAAGGTTGCAAATAAATGGCAGTCACATGATCACAGGGACACACATCAAATCCATATATGAAGATTGGTTGTAACTATCACCTGTTCAGCACTGTTGATGTTTGAATGGTCATTGAGTGAGTGGTCATTATATTTAAAAACAACAATTTAATGTAGGCATATGAACTAGAAGGTTGCTGCCTATATATAGTTTTTGCCATTCAAATACAGTATTTAATAATATATGTTGTTCAGGTAATATCAAATCACAATTTTATGAAATTCCAGATTACCTCCCAACTAAAACGTAAATCACCGAACCGGTAGTTATACCGGTCGGATCCCACCCCTGCTCCCAATTCTCATAAATGTTTGCTACAGTTATAACAATATTACACAAAATATTCAGGTTGAAATGCATCCTGAAAACCCTTAGCTACTCATTGTTTTGCTGATATTGCTTAAGGAAGATTGTGTGTCCATGAGCTGTGGCAAATATGCTATGACTCCAATGTAAAGTATATTGTTCAGTATTAATTCTTATTTTTGTTCCACTACTTTATTCTATTGTGTGCATTGTGTTGTGTTGTGCTGTGCTGTATTGTACTGCATTGTATAGGTAGCCTTTGTTCACTGACTCCTTGTTCAGCTACTGTTCAAAGTTACAACAGTGCTGAATGAGGACACTTATAAGCAATTGTCATAACTGCAGCACAATGCCCCCATGTGACATGATTGTGATTCAGATGCTTGGCAAACAGCTTGCAATTATGATGTAAGAGAATCCCTTGGTCATATGATCATCATTTGTGACCTTCATACCAACTTCCAACAAGCAAAGTTAATGGGGCGCTAGCAGAAAGTCATAGATGGCGATCATGTGATGGCATATCTAATGACCATAAGGAATTCACCTAATGATGGCAACTGGAACTGTCATAATTTGGCATGGTCACATGATACAAATATGTCACTTAGGTAACCTGGTCCCAATTATCATGATTAACTTTCTATATTATGTTTCAATTTAAAATGGGATTGTTTATCCAAGACTGTTCATTCATTTAGCTTTCTTGGCTCTATTATTATATATATAAAAAGGAATGTCGATTGCTCTTTATATGACATGCAGATGGACCTTGCAATATCAAAGATCCATTTTGGGATATCATATTAAAGAATTTAAGGTTGGGATCTAAAGAGCAGCTTAGGAGATTTATGCTATTCCAGTAGAATGTTTTAATTTTTCTCTTCTTCTTTAGATGGATGACTTTCTTGCAGTGTTTGAAAATGTTTTTGAAAACTGCCATCTGTTTCAAAATCAATCTGTGCTACTACTGTGGCTACAGTGCAAGAAAAAACAACTTTATGGTTCTTTTTGGATACTAAAAATTGGCAGCTGCATTCTCATACCTACCTACTACAAGAACATAAATACAATTATTTAGAGATTAACAATTACTACTCTAGTAATATCCTGTAGCAAATTATTTCAAATAGAACAGATTAAAAAAAGTAATTTTATTATTTGGCACATTTCTTGTTTCCAGGGTTTTTTTTTTTAATATTTCTCCTTCATATGCAATACAATTATCTAGAATTCTACTATGACATAATTGTTCACAAAATATTTCACATTAAAATGTTCAGAATTATCACTGAAATGTACATTATGCGCAAGTGGTCTCCATTTAATGACCCCTTCAATCAGTGACCGTTAAAGCTTACAAAGGCATTAACCAAGTGGTAGTTATGACTGGTCTGCATCTGTTTGGCTGGTGCAGCATCCTGCAGTCATGTGATCATTGCAATCTTCCTTGCTGGCTTCTGAGAAACAAAATCAACAGGGAAACAAGCAAGAATTTGGAAATTGCAGTTACATGAGGTCCTCACTTAATGATCTGCTCTGTCCTCGCTTAACAGCGGCAGCAAGGAATTGCTGCTGGAATTGCCTTCTCTAAGTTGCATGGTCCAGTGGTTTTTCTGACAATGAAAGACAATGAAAGTGGATATATATTGATATACAGGTGGTCCACAGTTAATGATACTAACTGGGACCACCTGTATATCAATATATATCCACTTCATGCATTGTATTTGACAACCATATAAAAGATAAATATTGTTAAACTATACAGGCATATTTTGAGAAAGTAGCTTTAAGTGGCTTTTGAACATCTGTTGAATGCACATTTTGTGGATTACAAAATTTTCATCTCCAAATGTATAAAATATTTATTTAACCAATTCATGCATGTTAAAACTTAATTAAAATATACCAAGAGAAGTATAGTATAGAACTGATCTTTCTTTAGAATCAAATTATTTTATTTGCCTGTGTGCCTTATCTTGCCTAAATAGTGTTTGGTTTTATATACTGTATTTAATGCAAATCCAACAGCATTTTAATATTAAAACTATCACACCTAAATGATATTTTCCTTTGCTGTGATATTATGCTAACTTTGATGGATTATTATCAAGACAATAACTATCTTTTATTTCTAGGGATTAGACACTAAGGACCATGACAAATAATTTCTCATGGGCCAACTTTAAGAAATATTTTCTAAACATTTTATTAAATTCAACTATGGCTTTGAAACTGTTGACTGGCACTGGGCAAACAATATGTGACATAGATTCTTACACAATTTCACTAGTTGCTCCTTTTTTTCTGAGCACACTTCATGCAACTTTAATCTTCTGAGCTACATATTACCTGGGATTTAAGCATCTTTTTATGCTTGAATATGTCAAAAGTCTGAGATCTTTAAATAGTTTGATTTTAGATTGTCTATGGAAATTTTCAGTCATCCAGATCATGGTTGTTCCAAAGATGCTTTTTTCAAGAGGCAACTGGACTTTCTAATTTTTCTTTGAAGATGTTTCATTTCTCATCCAAGAAACTCTCTCATCCAAGAGCTGAAGAAGCTTATTGGATGAGAAGCGAAATGTCTTCAAAGAAAAATCAGAAAGTCCAGTTGCCTCTTGAAAAAAATCACCTTTGGACATTGATATTAGACTGTCTTGAAGTCTTAAAAATGCTGACAATTAGACAGTGCAATTCCCCCAAGTTTAATTTACAACTTTCTTATTTGATATAATAGAATGAAATGGAATTCAGTCTAAAACAGGGGTGTCAAACTCATGGCCCACGGGCTGGATGCGTAACTGGCTTGCTATGCCCACCCCCAGTTTAGTAAAGGGAAAAAGGTTGTGATACGTCATGTAGGCACAGGTTTGACACCCCTGGTCTAAAAGAAGATTGATTCTAACCATTGACCTAGATTTTGGGTAGATGGGGTGAGCTTACCCCACAGGAGTTTATTCTTTAACAAAGAGAGAATTTTGATTAACATATTAAGAGCAATTGCTTGGTAAAGCAAACAGTCATCCATTTTTTAAAGTTCCATTAGATGAGTTTCATCAAAGCCCTCTGACTTACTCAGGCAGATGGGGGTCAGACTGGGGTTGCAGGACCCTGGATAGCTCCAAGCAGAAATAACCTGAAAATATCCTCTTTAGTCATTATTAAAGAATGTAATCTCTATTAGGTTTTGGCAGGTGCCAACACTTACTGTAACTGACTTTGTTTGGCTTGAAGCTAAGCAAGATCCACTCCACTGAATACTTGGAGGTTACCATGGAAGGCTAGGGGAATAGGCTTGACTAGGAAGTTGAAAAACATTTTGGAAGAAGTATTAAACATTTTTGCATGATTGTACACTGCACTGCAATCACTGCACTGCAGGATTGTATTGATATGATTATCAGAGGTTGAGTTTAATTGGAAGAAGTCTATACTTTTAAAGCAGGAGAAATAGGATTTATATACAGAATGCATATAGACTAAATACAAAGCTTTAATGCAATTTTAAAACATTGAAGCATAAATTGCACTAAGACTTTTGGGACACCCTGTATTCTGTCTTTGTTGCCATTTTTTGATCAGGAGAAACTGATAGTCTTATCATACATGTAGAGTTAATATTCTACTGCATCGTATCTTTTCCATTTTTTAAATGTTGCTTATATAGACATCAGGTAATACAGAGTTTAAGGGCCTTATTACAAAGATAGAAATTGTTTGTAAAACTTTGGAATGATCTCTCATCAAGAAGTACCAATTTGTATTTTTACCAGCATAGGTGATAACATGACACTTCTATCTTATTCAGGAAAAATCAGTTCGAATTACCATTTTTAATGAAACTATTTCATCATTTCTAATGAAACCAGTAGAGGTGTACCTCATTTCAATTCATTGTATCCTTTCCGGAGATCAGTTCATTTTTTGGGCAAAACTATGGATAATATAAAAAGGAACTTATGACTTGCCAAGAATATCATGTAATGACTTTGGACATTCTAAATAAAGCAAAATATTTTGGTCTTGCCTCTGAAATTACTAGTTTAAGTTATTTTCCGAGCTCTTACCCTATTGGAAAAATGATGCACTACATTCTGAAAAGATATGCCTTGGCTCTACTTGTGTAGAATGATTAATATAAGCTAATTGTGGTAGTATATACTTGGGCATGTATATGTATATACTATATGTATTTTATAAATACATATTGCAATTCATAATAGTTTTATTATTTCTTTAGAACTTTGAATAATAAAATTGAAAATATGTTAAAATTAAAGCTTAGTACAGATTTTATAATTTGACTAATTTTTTAAAAATATGGTTTTCCTTTTATTTGCATGAGTCGTTATGCAAATTTCTGAAAGCTTTAAAAAGAGCTTGATATTCTGAAGCCTTCTTGAAAAATGACTGTTATATTTATAGTAGAGAAATGTATGGCTTTATCAGCTCTATTTTGTTCAAAAGTAACACCTACTAGTTGGTTAAAATTATAGTGCTCTCACAATGGAGAAAAAAACCCTATGCTCTTTTGTTAAGTTTACATATTTCTACATGTTTTATATTATCTCTGATGAACTTTTCTCATTCTTGGCAGAACATTTTATTTTTTAATATTTCAGGATTGAAAATGTATTGCTTTAAAAAAAGAGATGTATGAATTTAACTCATTGTATACTCTTCCTATAAGCATTGTTTTTGTTCTTTTTTCGCCAGTCATGAATTGTTGGTTCTCTTGTATAAATATAAATAAGGCTGATTCAAAATTCATAGTGCATTTAGACTTTCATGGTTTTGATTTGGGTGCTAAAACTGCATTGCCTAGTTTGTGACTGACCTTTTCTGACCAAGGAAATAACATAACAGTGAGACTATATCATATTGAATCTTTTAAACATATTTTGGAAAATTTTATGTGTGTTGAATATTGGCTATATAACAGTTCTGTTATATTCCCTTGAATTTGCATGAGTAATGCAGATGGAGTTCTGTATAATCTTGTTGTATCTTTGAGATCATTAACATCCTATTTAACCCATTTAACCTCTCACATTAATTAATATTTATGGAATTTAGGGCTGAATTCACATTTCATGTTAAATCAAACATAGTTCCTTAAGTAAGGCATAATAAATGGATTGACAAATAATGCCTAAATAGAACTCAATAATCTTTTAGCATCAGGCTAATTATTATGTAAACTTAAGTCATGGTATAGTTACCAGGCTTTTTTGTTAAAATGTCCTGAAATGGAATACATCACCAAAGATTTCAGTGATCTCAACCTTGATATCTCATAAGAACAATGAACCCTTATAAGATTTTCCCATGTTGCAAGACTTTGTTCTTAAAGTAATTAAAAACATAATGAACATCATGGTTCCCATAGATGTTATAATTGTTAACTAAGCACTTGACTATAAAGTACACTTTTTAAATTACAGTGGCTAGGTTCATTGTAAGAACCTCAGTTCTTACCAACCAAAACAAAACAAAATAAGAAAAAACTTCCATATTATGATGAATGCAGTTGTGAATGTCATTATGATGGGCTCAGACTCTGTAGAAATGAGATTTACATAAGAGATGGATGCAGAGATCTCTTGGCTCCATTTTGTATTCAGACAATCATGAAGTGAAGTTGAAAGTAAGAACATTATAAGATGATATGACTTTATTTGATACAATTATTTCAAAATACTTGCTCTGGGCTGACGTGTGTGCTGGATAAATTAAGGTGAGTTAAAGCCTAGGACCATGAGTGGAACATTTTAAGCTGGCATAATGATTAACAAGCACACATCCTTCTGAAAAGACATTAGCTTAAAAGGAATGCAATGTAACATATGAGATTACATATTTCTTGCCTGCTACATTATGATAATGTATAACAGAAAGCTTTTGTGGTCAAAAATTAACTCAATTGCAAGGCAAGTAGCTACTTATAAGAAAAGAAACTGTTTCAACAAAGTAATGGAGCATAATGGTGGACTGATGCTGAGCCAACAACTGCACTGGAAAGAAGATCTGGTGAAGGGATAATGAACGTGATAAGGTTCTTTGAAGGTTGGCAAGAGGGAACCAGAAAGAAATAAAGTTCATAATTAAAGAAGCAGAGACCTATTACTACAGAATAGAGCAACATTATTTTGGTGTGAAAGAATTCCAAGGATATTTGGCAACAGTGCATTCAAAAATTAATCTTAAAATTGTCTGCTATTATAAAAATTGATCCAAATGAAGTTATGGGAGAAGAACCAATTTTACTGGATAAAACAGAGTGAGGCTGATTTGAATATGGATTTGAATATACTTGTAAATATGTTAGAAAAGAACTCATTTGGTAAAAGATGACATGCTGGATTTAAACTAGTTGATATCTTGACAATTAAAGGAGATATAGAAATAACAAATCAGAAGAATGACTTGGATTGCTTTCTTCTCTTAGATTTACAAAGGAGAAGAGTTTTGTAAACTAGTGTGCGGAAATAAAGGGAAAATGATAAGAAATCAACTTGTGAGAAATTCTGTAGGGAGTAAAATTCAAAACTCTTAAAAGTAATGGAATGAATACAAAGTAAGTTTATTTCATCAGGGTTAAAATATATATGTTGTTTCGGTAGTTCCTAATGGATTCTTGAGTAGGCTGAATGGCAAGACTTATATATTTCTGTATAGATAAGATATAGGATATAAATAGGGTTGTTTGTATTCATTTATTATATGAATGTTTTCATTGTTTTAATTATAATTTAATTTTATTAAATTTTAGAATTGTAAGCCACTTAGAGTCACATAGTTAAGTTGGCTGGGTATACAAATTGAATTTTGAAAAATTCAAACAAAATGTTGAATGCTTGCTTCCAGCATTTCTGTTTCAGGCTGATCATACAAAATAATGACTATGTATGTACAATTTTAAAAAGCAATGTTTCCAAACCCTGCTAGAGCAAAATGGGTGCAGTTCAAGATGCTAATTATTAGTTAGAAAATGTTATTTGGGAGAACATTTTAAAATTTGTTTATAATCAACTAATTATCAGACTAGTATTTGTTTTGAGGTAGGCACTGGGCAGCAATACAAAATGAATAAACGAGTGAATGAAATTATTGTATTAGTACGAGATACCCTAGTATGTTTCAATAAATACATTGATTCCATAATTAAGGGCCCTTGTGTAGTCAAGGTAATTACTTATACAAGGTTGCTATTTTGTGTCTACATGTATATGTGCTATAGTCTTGCCTCCTTTCATCCTGATTTGATTTGTACTGGTTGTTTTTCTGTATCCAAATTGAACATAAATGGTTCATTTTAAGGTATCAGAAGGTGTCAGAAATCCTGCTAAGGAAGCATGTACCTGACTCATTTTGGTATAAATTACTAACCTCTTGCCTTAATCATATTAACATTTATGTTCAGATTAATGAATCATACAAGAAATATAGAATGGGATTTTTCTCTGTTACAGACTTTTGTTAACTCCAATCCCAATTTTATTTAAGAAAGAATAAGACATAATAAGCAAGAATTACAATTAAATAAAGTGCATAAATTATTATGTAAAACATCAGCAGAATGAAACTATTTGGGTGTTAGGCTGAAGTATGTATTAGGGAATACTAAAATACAGCCATTCATTTGAGATTAACTGTCTGAATTTACTTATTACAAATAATTTTAAAGATTCATAGCATGATTTACAAACAGGACAAATGGAATTTTGTTGTCAACTATTCTAAAGTCAGTGACATTTGACTGGGGGGTGACTATGTTTCCACCCACCATCAAACTGAGTATATAATATGTCAACAGTTTTATTGTATGAAACAACTCCATAGTCCTGGGAAGAAAAGGAATACAAATTTTAAATATTTGCAAGCCCCAAGGAAACACTGAAGGGCAGAAAAGAATGTGGCATACATGTCCTGTTTTTGTTTAAAAAAAAAAGAGAGAATTACATTGTACCAAAAGAATGTGCTTCTATTCTTTTTGATAATCAACTAAGAATAATAGTTTCAACTGAATGCAGATGTGTAGGCTTAAGTCTGTTCATTTCAGAATATTTACTACAAAGCTGCTCATTAAAGGACTTTTAAATATAGTCTAAAGTTTAAAAAGAAAACAAAAACTCCTCTAACATTTTAATACAAACATGGTGACTAACATAATATACATTTTGCTTTACATGCCTGTATGAACCCTTATATGGTGCCACCTCTCCATTCTTCAAGACTCTACCGAATTGACTTCTCCTATGTAATTTTGGTCTTTTCCTCTTAAACTCTATTTTCTACTATTTCAAGCTTGAAATAGAGAGATCTATAAATAGATCAAGACAAATTCCTTGTGTGTCCAATCACACTTGGCCAATAAAGTATTTTATTCCTATCCTATTCTATTCTATTCTATTCTATTCTATTCTATTCTATTCTATTCTATTCTATTCTATTCTATTCTATTCTAGAGATATAGATGGCCACATTATTTCCTTTTTCTCAGGGTTGCTTTCTCATAGGTAGATTGTATCCTCTCGGGAACCAAGGATTTGTCTGTTCAGATTGAATGCACCAGTAATGACATGATTAGAGGAGTTCAAAAATCAAATAAACAACTTCTTCTTTCTTCTCTCTTCTTCAATCTCTTCTATATAATATATTGGCTTTGTTGAAATCAGGAGTGAGTAATCTCTTTTCCTTGTGGAAGCCACACTGCCAAAGTGTCACAGAGGTCAAGATTGGGTACTACGTGATTGGGTACCTCTTACAGTTCCTTTCCCAACATTTTTTACAGCTCCTAAAGTTTCCTCTGAAATTGTCCTAGGATTTGGTCTGATATTTGGTAGCCAAACTGTGATAATGCTTATTAATGCTTTGAAACCCATACATTTTATTGCAATTTAGTCTTTTGCTAGTGCAGATAGTCCTCGAATCCTCATGATGCAAATTAATGATAGCATCTGTTCAAATTCCCACCCCCATGGTCACATGATTGAAATTCAGGTGCTTGGCAACCAGCTCACATTTATGACTGGTTGCAGCATCCTATGGACATTGTGATTGCGAACCTGCCATTGGTTAAACTGGATTCACACTTACAATTGGATGACTCAACTTATGACAGTTGTAAAAATGGTTTCATAATTTGATCTGGTCACGTGATAACTTGACTTATTACTGCAATGACTTATGAGGGAAGTCCTAGTCACAATTGTGGTCATTAATTGAGGACTTCCTATGCTTTATTTGGAGGGAGAGCATGGGTTTGTTTTGTGTATGATCCCGATTTTGTGTTGTGGGCACTTAGCTATGTAAATCACCTGCGTCCTAGTTCTAAAAAGCATGTGAAACAAAAATGGTCTTTGACTTTTTAGAACCAATCTTGTGTGTTACTTCATCTCTGTTCAACCATAAGGTATAATAAGCCTACCAGTGATTTTCATATGGGGTGTCTTTATTAGTCCAACCCATGTTATTTATGGGAGAAAATTTATGACTAAAGTATAATTATTATCATAAAGTATGATAACATTTTTTAGGAATGTGGGATCGCCTTCTTTCTCAAATAAATTTTAATTGGTACTTGGAGCCACTTTTTATTTATTTATTTTGGTATTATAAATCACAATGGTCAGCAACCTTTTCAAAAAAAGTTTCTATATCCTTAAGTTACAGCACCTGAAATTTATTTCATGGTCTGGGATCAGACACTACTCTGGACAAAGTGCTCCAGCTATAATATAAAGGTGTTGTTAATTTATCTCAAAAACTTGCAACCCTGTCATTTGCTAACAATTTTTCACTTCTTGCACTGTTGTTTTCCCAATCTTGTCCTGTTAAATAATCAGCACTTTATTGATTGCTTTAATCCTCTATTCACAACATTATTTTACTCTTGTTCGTTGCACTTCTGCTAACCTTACATTTATGTAAATCATATGGTTACTTTGATAATTTTCCATGTGGATAATATTGAGAAATATGGAGAGGTATCATATAATGTATGATTTTCACATGACCTTATTGGTCATTTAGTTTAATTCAGAGAACCATTCCTGATAGAGAGTCCTTTAGTCCCTGTTTGAAAACTTCACGTGGGGAGGTAATCCACCACTACTAGGCAGATTGTTCCACTACCTAATAGATCTTACTGTCAGGCAATTCCTTCCAGGGTATAGTTCCTTTCTGCAAGTGATACTTTTATAGATAGTTGCAGATCTTCTCTCAGTCTTCTCCTTTACAAGATACACATTACTTATTTATTTATTTATTTTATTAGTTTTCTATACCGCCCCTCTCCCTATCGGGACTCGGGGCGGTGTACAGCCAAAGTTAAAAAATGATACAAATACAATATTTAAAAACAATTAAAAAGATTAAATATAATGGCTCAAAATAAAATTCAATCAAGAATATAAAAGATTAAAACCCATTAAAACCAAATTAACCCTATAAAACCCTAGGCCAGACCTAGGGTTGATGAAATAAGTATGTTTTCAACGCGCGCTGGAAGGCCAAAAGGTCAGGGATGGTCCTCATCTCCGGGGGCAGCTCATTCCAGAGGGAGGGTGCCCCCAAGGAGAAGGCCCGTACCCTCGGGGTCGCCAGCCGTCCAGCCAGCGGCACCCCAAGAAGGCCCACCCTATGGGAGCGTACTGGGCGACGGGAGATCAATGATGGCAGTAGGCGGTCCCATAGGTACCCAGCTCCCAAGCCATGGAGCACTTTAAAGGTAGTCACCAATACCTTGAATCGTACCTGGAAGGCTACCAGGAGCCAATGCAGCTCACGCAAGAGTGGCGTAACATGGGAGCTCTGAGGAGCCCCCAAAACCACCCATGCGGCTGCATTTTGCACCAACTGGAGCCTCCGGGTGCTCTTCAAGGGGAGCTCCAAGGGGAGCATTGGCATAGTCCAGATGGGAGATAACGAGGGAGGATGTGACCATGCGAAGGGCATCCCAATCCAGAAAGGGCCGCAATTGGTAGATCCTGAGATACTATTCTTCATAAAGCTTGTTTCCCAGACGTTGTACCAAACTTGCAGTTCTCTGAAATCATTATAAATTCTCTGTGCCCAGAGGTGGTATACCAGTTCTGGAGAACCGGTAGCGAAAATTTTGAGTAGTTCGGAGAACCGGTAAATACCACCTCGGATTGGAGATTTTACAGTATCCTTCCCCTGCCATGCTCATCAAGCCATGCACACAGAACCGGTAGTAAAAAAATTTGAATCCCACCACTGTCTGTGCTCCTTTTAAAGCTTATTGTACTTATTTTTTCTAATATGAGCCTTTTGTTTTAATTCTTTGCTTAATAGATATATGTTCTAAGCAATTTACCTAACAAAGGTATTTGTCTATATCAGTTTTACTAATGTACATTTGTATGACAATTCTCACTAACGTACATTTTTGAAGGTACTTTTTGTCAGAAAATTGCATTGCAAAGTTCAGAAGAATGTATAAATACTAAAGAATTATTTAATTTACTATTGGAAAGAGTGTACTCTTTCTCCCTAAGAATGTGTTTGCTATTAGCATCAGATGATATAATTATGTCTTGTTTTCTGTACTGTTTTATTACATTATTTATAACATCTTATTCTATTAATTGAAATTCTTTAAAAGGAAAACACACTCACACACACACACACACACTTTTTCTATTGAGTCTTTTTAAGTGACGTGTTTGTTCTGCTTTCAAGTGATGTGTTTGTTTGTTCTGCTTATAAATGTTTAATATTTTACAAAGCCTGTGCTTTGGCTTCCATGGAAACTAAAGGATGACTGGAAATCCACTGTCAGAATGACTTGTCAACCTTCCAATTTATTACTTTGAAACTTCTGATAATTAAGGCAGACTAAATGGAATTGGAATTGTTGTGAATGAATAGAGAACCAGCTTTATGTGAAAACTTACGTAAAGAGATCAGCATACAAACTTTTTCCCATGGTTATCCTTGCCTTCTATTTTCCAGGCACAGGGGCAGAAATAGTTATGATTTAGACAATACTTGCTGACCATTAGTAGCATCAGGGACATCAAGGTTATTTCTCAGGCAGCATTGCTGATGAGGATATTGGATTGGCAAGAGATATTGGATTGCAGAGGAACAGCAAGTTCCTTACAGCACATAGTTAATTTAAGAGTGTGTTGTTGGCGTTTAGTTTAGTTGGTTTGAAAAGAAACAGAATCATGGTGAATGAGTTTTTACTCAGTGGCCCAAATAGCAGGGCAACCTTTTATTTTTGAGTTTCTATATTTTCTATGAGGTTTTCCTGGAGGGTATGTCACAGAGCACTGTTGCAACAGGATCCAGAGGTGGATAGCAATAGCACTAGACTTATATACTGCTTGATAGTGCTTTATAGTGCTCTCTAAGTGAGCGCTGTAGAGCCAGCATATTGCCCTCAACAATCTGGGTGCCCCGGCTGTAATCCTACAATTAATATTTTAAAGCTTGAGAAAAAAAGACATAGGTTTCACATTTATGTAATGCTAAAAAATAAAACAAATGATTAATAGGGGATGACAAATCTAATAAAGAATAAAATGTAAGGGAAAAATTGTAATATTTGTATTAAAAAAAGGCTAAAAGGGGATTTTCTGAATTTCTCAGGGGAATGACTTTTCCAGGTAGAAAGAGTTAGACAGAATGAAAGCATACATAGAAAATAGCATAAGGGGCACAAGTTAATATTTAAGGTACAGAGAGAATAAAGGGCACAATTTAAAGAAAAATCTACTGGTAGATAAATAGATACAGTAAAAGCACAAACTAAAATTAAGCAAGTAGATACATAGAGAGAAGAGACAGTTGACTTGAAATAAAGTTATGTGAAAAATAACTTTCATTAAATTCACAGAAGCTTGCATCAAAGTAAAATAGGGACAGAGTTGCAGCCTTTAGCAAATAAAAGAAAAGACTAGGAAGCAGAAGGTTTTAATAGATGAGAATAATTTCTGAAATGACAGGCTGAATTGGCATATTTCATTAACCTAGGTATGTGGAGCAAAAAAGGATAAGGATAAAAGTTAACATTCAAATCCTGGACCTGCTGAGAATTCCTAGGAACTAGGAATAACTATTTGTAACAACTAATAGACCGAAAAAAGGAATACAGTAAGCTATTTGCATATTAAATATTTATTTATTTAATTAATTTATTTGCCACCCATCTTGTAATGAAATGACTCTTACATAATCTTACATAATGCTAGGCTGCTGGAATGAACAACATTTTAAAGATAGGTACGCAATGCCACAGTGAAAGCAGTGAAAGGGGAAAATTAAGCTAGGAGCTTTAGGTAATTTGCAATATTTGGATTATTCACCCAATGCATAAAGGGAAGTGAAAACAGAATAATTTATTTAGAAATGTCCAATGGAAATGGAGAGGTGTACTATACTTTAGTGATTGGATATCTTTTTTTTTAATATTAAAGCTGCTTCTTGTGCTTTACTGGTGGTAAGAACTTCTGTTAATATTTTCTGCACTAGTCAGCTCATGAAATCACAAAATCATTGCAAGATATTAAACAAAGAATGGTAGCCAAATATGAAGATTCAGTGTTGATATTCAGGTTTAATTCTCTTTATGCAATTGCTCTGAGAAGTATTATTCTGACTTAAAAAGTTGTAGGAGTGAAGTATTGCTGTTCTTTAAACACACTTGAGGCATTTTTAGTGTTAAAGTGAGAGAGGAAAGGCTTCTTTGCCACCTTGTGCATTTAACAGTGCAAAAATAACCTTTCTTGCCACCTCTGCAATGTTTTAAAAAGAAATTCTTCCCTCTCTACAAAAAAGGCAGTAGAAAACAATGTATTTTATAGGACCAAAGATTTGCCTGAAAGTAGGTGGCAAAATTTGTCACAGCACTATATAGAACAAAAGCTTTTCACTTTTACAAGGCAAATTCATCCTTGTCCTACCAAAAGAAAGAATTTAAAGGCTGAAAGAAAAGAGGTTGCAGGTTTTTGCCCTGCTAAGAGTGAAAGGAAAGCTTTTGGCTCTGAAAGACACCAAGGGAAGAAGGAAATTGAGAGGAAAAGAACCAATCAACAGATAATTTAAAACTTACAGGGGGAAAACACCTTAAAACAAAGAAAGTACTATATCACCAAAGCATGAAGAATGAAGAGAATTATGAAGCTTTCATGAAAACAGGGCAACAGCAGAACTCAATGAGAGTAATTAACTTTAGAAAACTTGAGTGAAATCAGCAGGGAACTAATAAGCTAAGGTAGGTGGAAAAAGGAGAGGTAGAGAAAAATTGAAAGGCCAGCTGAACAGAAAAAAATGAGTGGTGGAATGCAGTATAGAATACCACCACTGAAATCCCAGCAATGCCATATAAAATTATAATGGTGGAAAATCCTGATGTTCTTCTACATGAAAAGAATTGATCACTTATCTTAAAAGAGAGAACTCATTTTGTAAAGCCTCCCTGCCTTCTTAGAAAAGGGAGATGTGTTTTCTATATGCATGCAAACGGAGGGGTCATTTACACTCTAAGTAATACACAGTGGATAAGAAAACGAAAACTATGAATTCATGTCACATTTTGACTTTGTAAGTTCTCAGTTGCATTTTAAAAAACCTTCATTGTGTATTCAGTGCTAAAATATATTCCATTGAAAGTTGAAAGTTAGTATTTTTAGAAATCAAATCTATGTATAGCAGCATATCATGAATGGAGTCAACACAGACAGTATTTCAGTTTTGAAGACCAGAGATTCACAAAATTCATTTTATATATTTAAGCTTCTATAAATATAGTTATGTCTACTGATCTATATATTTTTGTTTGGTTTTGTGATTGAGTCCTATACCTGGGCCTAATTACTTGGAAATAAATCTTACAGTTCTTAATGGAATCTGCTTCAGTGTTGTTAATTTTACTGTTTTTTCAAGAACCTTTTTCCAAAAGGTAACTGGATTTTCTCCCCCCCCCCCCCCCCCCCCCGCACTTTGAAAATGTTTTGTTTCTCAACCAAGAAGCTTCTGCAATTCAGAACCATGACCTGGATGATTGAAAAAGCCATAGATTGTTCTTTCAGGAGTGTTGTATGTTGCCCAGAGTCACTTTCTATCACAAGGGCAGCCATATAAATTTGATAGAGATAGATGTACAGCAGGGACCTTCAAACTTGACAGCTTTAAGACTTGTGGACTTCAACTCCCAGAATTCTTCTTCCAGTCATGTTAGCTCAGGAATTCTGGGAGTTGAAGTCCACAAGTCTTAAACTTGCCAAGTTTGAAGACCCTTGATGTACAGTATCAAATGTAAATGGAGTTTATTATCTTCTTCCATTTACTAATTAGCTTTTAAAGTGTTTAATTTATCATTAGACCAATTACAAGCCCCTTGAAGCCTCTTTTTGGTCATGATCCTAAAACATTTCCTGTAGGACTGGGCTTATAGACTCCATTCATTGACTGCAAAGTAGATTGTTTTCATGACTAAGGTTTTGACAAACCTTTTTTGAGATTAAAGGTTAGCAAAATAGTGCATAGAGTCCCAAAAATTAAATTATATGTTTTAAAGAATTAAATGACAAAAATGACATTGTCATATTTTTGATATTCAGACTTTTCACATGGTTTACACAATTTTATAAATGGCAAAATAATTGATGTATTTTTTAATATTGTACTATATAGAACAATTTGAAATTGTGAGAGAATTAGGCACTTGGGGCTAGAATGTTACCAGATTCTTGATGTAGAATAATTGGAAGATTTTTTTATTTTTATTTGTTTACAAAACATTAAACAAATGTTTTGATACAAAGGTTTCTTGACAGATATCTTTTAGGATAAATTCAAGATCATATGTTATACTATGAACATTGAAATATCTGTTTTTGCATGGGAAGGTGATTTACCACTTTCTGGATTTAGGATGAAGACTCATAGATACCTCGGAAGAAAAAAATTACAAGGGAAAGCTCTTCGCTTTGCATCTGTTCACTCTGTTTCTGCCCAAGGACAATTATTACCATAATAGAACTGGCTCTGAACTAGTTGCCAGCTTACCACGTTATACTTTTGGTCTGTATAGGGAAGTATCCCCGTAATCTTTAAGACCTATCATTTATTTTTTGAAAAATTATGGAAGAAAAACAAAACAGCTCTTAGACGGAAGTTTATTTGGCATGAAAGTATGAGCGTCAGCACAACTTTATTCAGCTGAAATAGAGAAAGTAAATAATAGGGGATGAAATTAACAAATAACCGTCTTTACTCAACAAACATATTTCCCTCCCTAATTGGCACCCCTTATTCATGATTAACTATTTTACAGTATAAATTCTTACGTTGGCAAGAAACACAGTGCTATATGATTGAACAACATTTTTCAAGAACTGTATTATTTTCCATCAATTTGTAACTGCCAAAATCAGGTGGACTCTGCAAATGTGATTGTACATGGAAGGGAAACATGGTTCAGTGCTACCATAGGAGTGATCCAGAATATTACCACAGCAGATTTGAATCATACTGGAAAATACAGGGTGGAGAAGAGGAAAGAGCAAATTGTACGATGCAAGTAAAATTTATATGACTTTTGATGCATTCCATCATATTAAAGATAAATAATTGAGAAGGGTTGGAACTACAGAAATCATGAAGAGCTGTCAAGAAACAGGTGGATCTATTGTCTTACAAAATATTACAGCTTCTTATATGTTTTACTACATATCAAAATGACTTGATGATCTACTGAGATTGAAAGTTCTACTGTATAAGAGAACAAATATATATTTGAGATAGTCCCAGAAAATACTTTTGGATTTTATGAGTAATATATGTGGTTGGAAAAGTGCTTTCACTTAAAAAAAATTAAGAGTATATATTTTACATGATGAATATATATGAACTGTGCTATCTAAAATATCTCTATATCTGAAATTGTAGAAGTTATATTTGCAGCTTTATGAAAAGAGATACAGTTCATTATGAACATTTCAACTAATGACTGCATTTGTCAGCCTTCAAGATTTTCTTCCTTTGCTTTTCTTCTTTTGCTTTTCTTCTTTCGGCTGTCATAAGTAACGGGGGGAGGGAGTGGGCCATGATATATCTGGTAAGCGAGCTGGAGTGGTTAGGAAATGAAACTGTATAATTTAGGGGAGGGGGAATCTTGCTTAGGTTTCTATTCTATGCTATTCGCAACTGCAACTCTTTATCAAACTATGCCAAGGTCAACGGACAGAGGCCTCATCACTACCTGAAGATGCCCACATGATGTTATGCAGCACTTTTAATTGGAGGAGCGATTTGAACTATTGGGGGTGGGAACGTTGCCATCACTTTGTATATGTGTTTTACGCGCTCATTTCCTCAGATTCAGAATTCTTTTGTTGCTATCACTTTGATTTCCAGTAAAAGATATCTTTTCTCTAACAAATGGAGTTTAAGTATTTCTTTCTTGGATTTTGAATGGAGCACCAGCTGACAGCATTACTTTTGATTTTTCTGGGTTAAAATAATAATTTTAGGGGGTTTATTAATAAATAATAAAAATAATATTTAATATTGTGTATAATTAAGTCTCAATACTATCCATTTACAGTTTCCTGAGTGTGGCTTCTATGGGATGTATGATAAAATCTTGCTTTTTCGTCATGACTCAACTACTGAAAATATACTCCAGCTGGTGAAGTCGGCTGCTGATATTCAAGAGGGTGATCTGGTTGAAGTTGTCTTATCAGGTAAAATACTTATTTGTATTCCTTTTTCCTGAAAACTTTAAATATATTTTAAATATATTCAAGGTCCCTATATATGGGGGGGGGAGGGTAAAAGAGAGAAAGAAGGTGGCATTCTGTCCTTTCCTGCAGTGCAAAAAAGAATATAAATCCTAAGTTGGAAAGATTTATTTGTAATGTACTGTAACAAATGCACAATCATGTTAAAAAGAAAAGAACAGTTCAGAAAGAGGTGACTGCATGTACCAACTAACATATATAACAACCAATACTCAAATACAGCTCATCTGTCTGGAATCCACACTGTATATTGGACATTAATACAATTGAGCGAGTCCAGAAGTATTTCACGAGATGAGTACTACACTCTTGCAACAGAATACCCTATATCACTAGACTTGAAATTTTGGGCTTGGACAATCTTGAACTACGCCGCCTACGGTTGGACTTAAGCATAGTACATAAAACTATCTGCTACAGTGTCCTACCAGTCAATGACTACTTTAACTTCAACCGCAACAATACAAGAGCACACAACAGATACAAACTCAATGTTAACCGCTTCAAACTTGATTACAGAAAGTATGACTCCAGCAACAGAGTGGTCAATGCTTGGAATGCACTATCTGACTCTGATGTTACATCTTCAAAACCCTACTGCTTTGACCTCAAACTATCCACGAATTGATCTTACCCCATTCCTAAGAGGTCTATAAGGGGCGTGCATATGTGCACCATCGTGCCTCCCGTCCCTGTCCTATTGTCCCCTTTATTTGTACCTATTTCCTGTATTCTTACTCATGTTTATACTTATATCTATTATCTTGTAAGCAATTGACAAATCAAATAAATAAATAAATTTCTAATAAGGGAGAACATTTAGCCAACTAGAAGTCAATTCTTCTGTGAGAGAAGATCATTTCTTTTAAAATTAGAATTAGAAGCTAAATATCCAGAAACAATCTTTCCATATAAATGTCTACTGCAACATGCTCTATATTGGCTGCATGTGAAGCTTCAATTGATTCAGAATGCAGTGGCATGAGCAGCAATGGATATGCCTCAGTATGCCTATGTCATACCTTTCTTTGCAAGCTGTATTAGTTGCCAGTTTGTTTCCAAGTACAATTCACATTGGTGTTTGTTGACATGGCTTAGCCCTAACTATTTGAAGGACTGCTTATCTTCCATACTATATGCCTGGCCAATTCAGTCTTACAGGATTGGTGCAACTTGGTTTTCTGATTAAACAATGTCATCTATCAAGACCTTGAAAGTGCACATTTGGTGTAGCAACCCCTGCCCTCTGGAAGAAGGTTCTCCCAAGATTTAGATGGCTCTGATTCTGCTGTTGTTTAGAAGAGTTGTGAAGACCTGGCTCTTCACCTAAACATTTGGCAAAGGCATATGAGACCACTTGCTTTATTCCATCTGTTCTTCCAGGCTTGTCATATTTTATCTTTGGTCGATTTTATTGCAAATTTTTTAATGGCTGTAAGCTACCCAGAGACATTGGGAGTTGGGTGTCATGCAGGTTTAATAAATTATTAGGTGAGTCATACGAAGATGGTTAATTAATAAGTACTGATGCAATGAGGAAAATTCACCAACAATCATGGCTAAAATGCTAAACCTAATAGAGACCTATTGAGGGCTTTATATTGGGAAAGAGAGTTGGCTGAAGAGGGTTGCTTAATTGTTCTTCAACCAAATGATTTGGTAAGTATTGTCACATGATTAAATGTTTGGATACCAGGGACAATGTCTTGCTGTAGAACCGCATGAGAAAAAAAATCCTAATTACCTTTCTTTCACAATTTGCACAAGTCAAGAGTTTAATTGGTACATAATATGTGATTGTACTATAACTAGTCCTACAATATCCACTCCATAAGTTCGTTTGAGTTCATTTGAGTTATTTCCAGATAAATCTATTATTGTATTTTGAGTAAAATTGTTTGCAATATAATGAAATGTAGTCAAAATCTAGATAAGGCATTAGTCATTTTTGAGCATATCGTCCAGTGAAATTTAAGCAATAAATGTAGGAAAATTGGTTCTATTTATGTTTATGATATATAGTGGGATGCAAGACATTAAGGCATTCAAATAATATGAAAAATATGTTATTTTAAAATATTCATATTTTGTTGTAGAGGTTATCTTTTCTTTTCCTACCAAACATTGTACTACGTGAAAGATTTTTATATCCTGAATTTGACAGATCCCACAGGGATATGCATCTTCTTTTTTTGAAGAGACAAAGAATAGTGTGCTCTATAGTTAGTAGCACATTTTAGTAAAGTTGGATCAGAACTCATATGTTTCTTCATACATCTGGTTCTTTTTTGTTCAGAAAGGAAAAGTACATTTAAAATGATGTTCTATAATTTGAATAGGCATTCAATTTGAGATGATGTCTTCCCTGGCATGTAAAATTACAGGTTTCTTATATAATGTAAAAAAGTAGAACACCAGAGATATTTTCACAGGTTTGTTCCATCAGGCATTAATAGATTAAAACTTCTTTAAAAAGTCAGATTGATGCCACCTGCCAGTGAAATTCACAGCATCACATAACTGAAATAAATGAAAACTATTATATAATAGTTTTACCCAAAATCTTAAATTTTATACCAGCACTGATTCAATATAAAATTACATTTTAGAGATTTATCCTTGAAGGCACATGGGAATCATTGCGTATCAACTTAATATAATCAGAGAGAAAATGAGATATTTCATAACGGCATTTTTCTTTAGAGATAAACTGGTTAGAAGGGGTTATTGAGCTTTTGCACACAATTCCAATAAGGGCTGTCTTTTTTTGTACCCAATGATAGAAACTGATTTTTTTAGTCCTTTTCTGCATCTGAGTGCTATATTGGACCATGTGAAATGACATTGTACCAATAACTGTCTAGAAGTAAATTGTTCAAGATATAGACCTCTAATGAATAAATCTTATCTCAGATTAGTCTGAGATGATGAAATGAAAAATAGTAGTTTTTTAGGATTAGTAAGCTTACCATTTAGGGTTAGTAAGCATATCATTTATAACCTATATGTAGTCATGGTACAACAAATCATATATGGGATTACTTTTTATAAGTTTCCTATGGTGTTATTCTGTGCTGCCTAAAATTATGGTTATTTTTCTGTACATTTCTTTTTTAAAAAACCCATTCTTCCATATACTTCCAAGAATATAGTAATTATTCTTATATGGAGAAAATGTAGCAATGATTATTGTACAGAAGAAGAAATAAGAAATTATCCACCCAAATTCACATTTTGACTCGAATATAAGGGTATGTGTATGGTGACAGTTAAAAAAAACATTTTATTAATTCTGTGTAATCAGTTTGTGATTCATACTTATGTCAAACCTCTATGAATGAAACTAAAGGCAGACTGGCAGTCCAGCACAAGATCACTGAAAAAGAAAAACAAGAAATCCAAGAGAAAACCAGCATGGTTGCACAAAGATCTCTCTGATAAACTGAAAGACAAAAAGGATAAGTACAACAAAATGGAAAGAGGGACACATAAGAAAAGTAAAATATCAGCAGATAGTTCAGGGCTCTCAAACTCGTGGCCTGCAGTCAGATGTGTCACATACTGGCCACGCCCATGCCCGGTTTAGCAAAAGGGGGGAAAGTTGTGATACGTCACGTGACGGCACCTTGATGACTCAAGTTTGACATCCCTGAGATAGCCAAAATCTTCAAAGATGAAGTCAGCAAAGCAAAGGCTCAGAATGAATGAAGACTTGTAACAAAAGTCAAAGATAATTAAAAAAGTTTCTTTCAACAAACAAATAACAAGAAAAATATCAAGGAAATAGTCCACTAAAATGAGAAGATGGCAAGGAAGTAACAGGCAGTAGAGAAAAAACAGAGCTTTCAGCCTTCATATGAAAAGAAACTATAGCTCAACCTATCAAAAACATAATTGTAAAAGTTAGACTAAAAATAAAACACATGTCTGAACTTGATTAATATAAATCACTGGGATCTGATGAATTACACCCCAGAGTCCTAAATAGTTGGCAGGTGTCATCTCAGAACCATTGTACCACATCTTTCAAAAATCCTGGAGCATTGGGAAACTCCCTGTGGACTGTAAAAGAGCTGATGTGGTTCCTACTTCAAAAAAGGAAAACAAAAAACCCAAACTCGGAAAGTATAGACCAATCAGCCTAACATCAATACCCAGGAAAATACTGAAAAAGGTAATAAAAAAATAGAACTGTGAACATCTAGAAACAAATAAAACAACAACTAGAAGTCAGCATGGGTTTGTTAAAATCAGATCATGAAAACCAATCTTATTTCATTCTTTGACAAAGTGAATAAATTAGTAGAATATAGGTTGTTGTACTTAATTAAAAAAAAAACATTATTCCAAAGTGGAAAGTATTTATTGTGGAATATATTAAAAAAATCAAATTGAATGTGATGCAACCAGTCTTTTTCTGATGCCTATGTTTATATAGCATGTTTATTGATGATGAACTTAAATATAGTCTCTTTAAATTATCATATTTGTCTAGGTTACTTGTTCTGAGCCATAAGCTGTAGGTAAATCATCTTATAGCTATAAACTATATTTTGTTGATTTGTAGTTCATTGTGTCATGGGAAAACAATTGATGTGCAACAGGTTGAAAGCTCTTTGTATATCTTGGATTCTGGCATAGCAGCTTAATCCTTGGTCACATAGATATTTCTTTACCTAAAGAATGAAACAGACTTTGATGTCCTGGCTTTCTTTGCTTCTTTGCTTCAGGAACCAGACCCAGTTGCTAAGCCCACACAATGTTAGAAGGAAGAATTGCTTATGAAAGCAAGGCAGCAGAAAAAAGCAGTCAGGTGTAGGTAAGGACTTAGGTGAGAATTCCAAGTCAACAATACAAAGTCAAGCAGATGATTTATGATGCAAGGCAGGATGTAAATAACTGGATATTACGAGTCATGGTATGGTATGCAAGCCAGATGCTGCAGTTGCTTTTAGCAAGGGAATAATGTTTCAGTGAGGTTTAGATTCTTTTCCTGCTTAATATGCACAGCTGTGGTCATACTTAGCTGATGAGTGCAGTGTTTTGCTGCTTGTTCCTGAGTTGTACATTTTAGAGAGGTGCAGAGATCCTAGAAGGGTTTGCTTGGGAAGGAGGAAAATAATATTTGGAGTATACAGGTAGTTTTCACTTATTGACCACAATTGGGGCAGGCAACGCTGTTGGTAAGCAATGTGGTCAAAAAGTGAAATATCATGTACACACCCAACTCATGTTATTTCCAGTCATTAGGTGAATCACTGTGAGTCATTGGTAGTAATTGTTTTTTCTGCAGTCCTAATTATCCTGTGAAATCTGTATCTGTCATAAACAGGGAACAAACCTGATACTCACTAACATCAATGACATTGCCTTAGTAACTAGTTTGAATTTGTTTTCTGAGGAGATGTCTAACTAACACAAAGTTAGATGTCTTCTTAGAAAACAAATGCAAATGATGCAAAACAAATGTACTCCCCTCAAAGTGATCTTGCAGTTGTCCTAGAAATAATTTTTTTCTGAATCCTTCAATTTATTCACATTATCCTCCATTTAGTTGTTGACCTAAACATTATTTATTCCATTAGGCCAGCAAGTTTAAGTTGTGTGAATGGATTTGCCTCATATAGATCAGGGATAAAATGCTGCTTTTTCCACCTTTCTGGATAAAATGATTTAATCCTTCCATCTTCATTGGGACATATATTTCTCAACTATTCCTTAATTTCTAGAACTAAGTAGGACTAGAAGAAGCCATACCTTTGCTGCTGGAGTGGGAAGAGCTTTAGATTTCTTAAGCCTTTCTCTTCCATTTTCCTTTGATGTTGTATCTTTTAGATTATAAATTTGAGGACAGTATTAATATTTACAATATTGTTTAGAAGCATCGTTACCTAAAATAACCCCCAAAAAGATTTCTATAGAATGATTAGACAACTACTTTGGAAACTCTAAGTAAACTGTTCTACATGCTCCACTCATTATTATTATCCTCCTGAAATGGTGAATTTTTGTTTTGTATTTCAGTTGAAAAAAAAAGTCTTCAAATGTATACTCCTTTGCCAGAATGACTAAGTATTCAGTTGTTTAGATGAGCAATAAATAGTAATAAAATAAATGTAGCTCTTAAATCACCATTTTTTAAAATCTTCAATAATCCTTTATTTCACCAGCTTCTGCAACCTTTGAAGACTTTCAGATTCGGCCACATGCTTTATTTGTCCATTCCTACAGAGCACCAGCCTTCTGTGACCATTGTGGAGAAATGCTGTGGGGGCTGGTACGTCAAGGATTAAAATGTGAAGGCAAGTGAAAGATCTATCTTTACATATTTGGCATGCTTCAAAATGTACTGCAAATTACACACACACACACTTCAGGAAAAGAAAATCTAACAGTGAAATTTTGAAGTGTACAATAGGATATGTTTGCATGTATGGAGAAAAGATATACTTTATTGTTAAATATGATTGTTGAAAAAGTAAGATCATTCATCTGGGCATGACCTAAGTAATGGATCCTTTAACTTGCTATACTTGTTCTATATGCAGTTTAGTTCAATCAGTAGAAGCAATTAAATTTATTCTCAATTCAGTCTAGTTCTATTTCCAATCTGTCTTTGCCATTCCATTCAGACTTTGCCTGCCATAGAGAAACCATAAGAATATAGAAAGCTACCTTGTATTTCATCAAATTATACTGTGTGTACAAAAGCTGTCCAAGATTTTATTTCAAACAATAGTCTTTTCCTGGCTTCTCTGATGATAAAACAAAAGAGAGGGTGAGGAATTCCAAGTTCCAATATTTTTTTTTATTTGGCCCAACATGTTTTGAAAAGTGTAGTCCTTTTTACTAGAATGACTTGCAACTTATATATAACAACATTTCTAAAAATGGTCACTGTTCTTTTTGTATATTCAAAATAAGTCAGTAAAGGTCTAAAACAGAATAGCCTCATATTACAAATTCAAATCATTTATATAAAAAGGTATAATGTAGCTGTTGCTGAACTTAGCTATTAAAGATAGGAATGTTGCTGTAACAAGTACAAAACAGTTATCTACAAGTGACACAGATATTTTTAGAATATGTAGCAAACATTTATTTCTAAATAAAAAATAAAATTTACTTCATTTACTTCTGAATGAAAAAGAGTCCCACAAACAGAATTAACCATAGGATTGTTTTAACTTCTGGAATGTCCATGATCCTAATTGACTGGTGTACTCTATATAACTGACCAATGTTGATAGCAGTTCTGGCAATTTGTAGTGAAAAGGAGAGCAATGAGCTGCAAGGGCAAACTTTTAAAGAGGAATACGTTTAAATAAAAAAAATTACTGAATGTTTTCCTTCTGTAGTTAGGATTGTTCAGTACTAAAATCTATTCGTTATTTTTTAAAAGTAACTCTGTCATATAAGCTCAGTAGGGTTTCATTGAAATATGAGTGCATTTTTCCCCAGAAGGGCTCCCATTTTGTATTTTTTATGATGCCCAAATCATCTCTAATTTGGTCATGAAAACTCCAGTTGTTTTGTCCACACAAGGTTCAGGACAAGGCACTGAATGGCATACACTGTGGAACCTGTAGCAAGCATAAGTCAAATAATAAAATACATTGAAAAAGTTGTTTTCTGTGTGCTTGCAAAGTATGGAGAATTCTTGTTTATACAACATGGGCATTGCAGGATTTTTCTGCTTCTTGGGAATATTTTCCTTGTGGTCAGTGCTTTTATTTCAAATCCCTTCCCATCTTTTTCATCAATCTTTTCAATGGACAAAGACACTCTCTGCAAGAGATATACTAACCTTGCCTGTTAGCTGGTTTCCCTTAAACAATATTTTTCATGCTGATTCACAGAAGTTCATAGAAATAGGTTGAAGAGTAGATTTTGATGGCGATCAGTAAGTTAGTCAGATTTTGGTTTGGCATGGAAACTAAAGCTCTGTGATAGTAAAAACAATTTTATAATTACAGCTACTACAGAACATTTTTTTTACTACACTGATAAAGTACCAAGAAAGACTAAAGAAAATAAGGATATTAGAAGCTGTGATGGTGCAGTAGTTAGAATGCAGTATTGAAGCACTGTCTCTTCCAACTGCCAGCAGTTTGATCCTGACAGGACTCAAAGTTGACTCAGCCTTCTATCCATCTAAGATCGGTAAAATGAGGATCCCCATTGTTGACAGCAGTATGCTGATTCTATAAACCACTTAGAGAGAGATGTAAAGCACTATGAAATAGTATTGTGATGACCCGGGGCATGGCACAAAAGCAACAAACTCACGAAAATAGGTAAAGTCCCTTTAATGCCTCCAACTTGGCTCCCAATGTCCAGTTATCCTCGGCTGGAGATCAAACTGTTCCAAAACCAGTCTATAAAGGGAAGAAATGAAGTCTGGACCCAAAGTACAGATAAATTAAAAATTAAAAAACAACAAAAAAGTAGTTTTTTTGAAGAAGTAATTAACACGACAGGTCAGGATAATAAATTGCAGACTTCCAGAAGATAACACACAGTTGGGAGGATGCCAAAACCCAGATAAGCCTCGACAAGATAATGCACACTTTGCTTCCAGCAAGGTGGTAAGTGCAAACGCCCTTCTTATATCCTATTCTCCCAGCTGCAGCTAATGAAAATGATCAGGGGCCTTTTCTCTCCCATAAGCCACATTACTCCCTTCTCCATTCCTCACTGCATGCCCTAGGATGAAGTGGGGGTGGCCCTGGGTCTTCCTCTAAATGCCCAGCCAGACTGTGCCTTTCCCCCATTTCTTCCACAGCCACCGAGCCACACTCCCACTCCCTGTCAGCTGCTCAATCTCTGCCTCAGAATCAGACTCCAACAAGGGCATGACAGGTATATAAGTGCTATTGCTGTTGTCGAAAAGCTGCATATTTATTTTACTTACTAACTATAGTTTTGTATTTGGATCACTTCAGAAAGAAAAATATCTGCGCTCAAGAGAAACTAATTAATATAAGGTGTATTAGATCGTCCCTAAGTGAAGAATCTTTTTCAAATCTAATTGCTTTTTTAATGCATGCTCTTGACAGCATAAATGGAGTCCACATATTAGAGATTCATTAGCATATTCCAGAGTATAAAAATTTGCTTTGATGAGAAGGACTGTGTTACAGAAACAAACCATGGAATATTGGTGAACGTGTACGTTTTACTTTTCCTGCTTATTTAAAAATGCAAACTTAAAAAAGATAGTAGTCTTTTTATCAAATTCTAGTATTCATTGCACTCATATTATACATTATAATATATTGTAATATGGAGTAATAGATTTTTATGTTCTTTCCAGGATGCGGCTTAAACTATCACAAGAGATGTGCATTTAAAATCCCTAACAACTGTAGTTGTGTCCGGAAGAGGCGATTATCAAATGTTTCATTAACAGGACTTGGTAATATCAGAACAATGTCTGCTGAACTTTCATCTACACTTGTAGATGAAGGACTCCAGGTACAGAATGTCTAAATGTTGAGAATAGAAGAATATATTTGAATGTGTGTTTTTTTAGTATAGATGGGCTTTTCACATGTGTGTCCCAGCATAAATGCTTTTGGGATCCCATAACAAAACTCATTGTAGAAACAACACAATAATTTCTACAAATGTGGGTGGGAGAATCTTAGTTGCTTCTTATTTCCTCAGTGTGGGAGAATTCTCCAAACTTTTGTATCAAACTGTTCTAGCAAGGTAAACATGTTTGGGATCAAAAACATTCCTCAGGTTTTTTTTTAGGCACATGGAACTTTCTGCTCCAATCTGCTTCCATTCTTTTCTTTTGAACTTTGAAAAGTTACAGTAGTTCATTTCTGGTATTAAAGTTCAAACTGTAAATTACCCAATTATTAATTTCCTAGCTTTTTAAAAATAGCAAAGAACATCTAACTTTGTATGAATAGAATTTAATTTTTACAAAACAATTCTCTCTCTCTTTTCTTGTTAATTATAAGGAGCAGCAAGGAAAGGAGGAAACCTATGTATTTACTTTGCTGGCAGATGAGTGCAATTGGGGGCAATTCTGAACTTGTTGATCAATTAATTTATAGAATCTGTACATATTTTATAGATGAACAATTATGTCATGAAAATGCACATATTAAATAATTTCATGCATGTTTCAGTTTGTTACTTTTTGTTCTAAACTTTATATTTACTTTCTAAATAATATTGCTCTACATTTTCTTTTTCCCTTGTTCTGAATGTGGTCTTCATTTTCTAGATTCCTGCAAGCCCCAGTTTTGAGGTGGGTTTTTGTTTTTTTCCCCTCTTCTCTCTTTAAAGTGTCAAATCAAAACATATCAGGAATTTGGCCTTTCTAGTTTTGCTGTAAATTTCATGTAAGACTTCAGATACATCATGATTCCTTAGTTCTGTACAACTGTAAGTTGTAATAATGATAATGGTATGATTAAAACATATATTCTCAGTGCAGAAATGAAACATTGAGAAACTCTCCTATAATTCCAGATGCATTATGTTGCGCTATTTTAAGAACACAGTGGAAAAGGTATATTTTTACCACGTATCAGCCAGAAATAGGGATATGGATAATGTGTTAAGGCTTCATTATGTTGTATCATAATATAGCTAATGCCCAGGAGACAAGGCTTATAATGGAAAATATTTATATTTTAAGAGGTGGTACATTGCAACCTAATTCATCAAAAACTTTCATTTTCATTGTCAAATATTATTTTATGTACGCATTTATAAAATTGAAACAAAACTTGTTTCAATATAGCAAAGTGGCTTATACCTCTAGTGCTTGGAGAAAGGGGTTTAAAATTTTATGCCTTTTTAGCTGAAAGGAGAGAAAAATGATTTTGTGATTAATAGGTTCAGAGACTGGGATAGTTTATGGAAAGAAGGAAATTATGATGTAACTTTAGAGAGAGACAGCAAAATTTAAATGTATCTATAACTGTTCTCAAGAAAATTGAAAGCCACTACTATATAATCTTTTTCTTTCTTTTTCTATTTTCTTTTTTTAACCTTTTATTGTTTTCTTTATTTTCCTTTATTTTTTTACTTTGTTAAAAAAACTCTTTAATAAAAATTAGTTTTAAAAAGTTTAAAGGAAGAAAGCGCAATGCAAGCAAAAACAAAAACGAAAAAAGAGAGATAAAGCCCCGTGCTAAAAAGGTTAAAATGCTTTGGGCATTAGAGGTTTTGCAAACAAATAGGATCGGTGGCAGTAAACAGAAAGCATCTGAATTTGAAAGCAGATGTGTTGACAGAGATAGAAATTTGGAGAAAACTGTTTGGGAGGTTTTGGGATTTCAAGTGATACGTCAGCTTTGATATCTTGAAATAAACAAAAGTATACTATACTATACTATACTATACTATACTATACTATACTATACTATACTATATGTAGTGTATATAAATATACTATGTCAAACTTTCTCTCATGCATAGAGTCACCTCTCTCTCTCTCTCTGTGTATTTATTGAAATCCTTTATATGCCTTCATGAAATATGGTTCCTCACTCACTAACAAAATGAAAATTCCAAGGAACAAAAAAGCCACATAATTCAAATAGTTAGCAAATAAAAGATGACTCTATAAGGTATTATTTTAAAACATTACTTTGAAATCCCAAGGAACAAAAAGAGTTTGTTATGGCTCCAAAAAGAACACTCTGTTTATGCCAAGCATGTTTTCTCAGAGGTGGGTGAAGCTGCCATGACCCAAAAGGTTGCTTTTTCAGCTCTCTATTGTTTCATTTTAAACAAGAAGACAACAGAAAAGAACAGAGTTCCGAGCCAATGGTGTGTATATGGTGATGAGACCATTTCAAACATTTAGGTTTCAAGACATTAGGTCAAGGATGGATTTATAGCTTAACAATACTCTCTTTAAGATTTCATTTCTGGGGGGGAAAAGGAGCAAAATTAAAAATTGCCAGTTTGCATTATGGTACTGTTCTGAGTGCTTTGGGAGCCAAAAAGTGGGGGTGAGAAGGTCACAGGTGACTCAGAGGCCTAAGGCTTCCTATTTGGATTTAGTAGCTTCCACCAATTTTCTTCTTTTTGTGGCAGACAATTCTGTATTTGGAAGTTGAAGATCTATGGATATTTTTGTTTTCAACTTTGATTATAGTTGGCTAAAGCTGAACTGCTGCATAGTAAAGTTTTGCTGCCAAAAGGGTAGTTTAGATTTAATCAGTTTTTTTCTGAAACATTTGGCAATGTGGCACTTGTAATACCTCCTCCATAGTATTTGTAAAAGGTTCTTGTAGTATTTTAAGGATATTATTGCCCAGACTCAGTATACTTGCTGCAAATTAATTGGAGCATTTTTCTTATTGCCTGACAAACAGCTGGCTTCTATAGTTTCCATGGTGTAATCTGAGCAATTGTTTCCTGGTCAGAATCCAAGCTTCCCAAGTCAGGAATTCTGGCTAGCTATTCGGAGAGGCGGGGCCAAAGAAATCTGTAGCTAACTAAAACATACTGGATAAAAGAAATCCCCTATGCTTTTGATACAAGAAACCTGAGCTTTAGCAGATATGTCTGCAATGTAATATAATTTTATGTTGAAAACTTCAGACTTAGTGCTACCTTTCATACTAATGAAGCTCACTAATTGTATTTCATTTCGGGAAATTGTGCTTGTTCCCTGCAGAAAAAGAAGATTGATTTATAACAATAGGGATGTATATATACCATTTGGGCTCTGTGCTAATTTGGGTTCAAATGCAAAATGTATTATATTGAATGCATGAATCTATCACCTGTTTGCAGCTCCTTATGAACATAAGGACTCCTTTTTACTTTACACTGTTCTTTGTTTATTATTTCTGACTGTAGATTCCTAGAGTTTCAGAGGATGAAAGAACGCTGGTAGTCTTTGACTTATGACAATTGAGCCCAAAAGTTTTGTTTGCCCCATGTTAAGACCTTTCTTAAGACCACAGTTGTTTAGTGAATCTTGCTCTTCCATTGACTTTGCTTGTCAGAAGGTCACAAAAGGCGATCACAGGGCCCTGGGACACTGCAGTCATCATAAATATGAACCAGTTGTCAAGCATCTGGATTTTGATCACATGACCATGGGGATGCTGCAACAGTCATAAGTATGAAAAATGGTCAAAAGTCACTTTTTTCAGTGCTGCCGTAACTTTGAAAGGTCATTAAATGAATGGTTGTAAGTCAAGGACTACCTGTAGAAAGAATTAAGGCATCAGTTTACTTTCTTATGGGACACAATGCTTTAACCTTTAGTTCCAGTTTTAGGTCTTCTATTGTCTGCTTTTCATTAATAGAAAACATTGGAAGGGAATATTCTATATATAATTTGTGGTAGAAATGGACATGTTTGAAGTTTAAGTCTGTTTTTGTTTTCAACTTATCTAGTCAGTTCCAAGCAATGACTTAAAAATGTAACTGTTCTGTATTTAAAAGTATGCAGTGTTCTTATGGATGTATTCTATAGTATTACACACACACACACACACACACACACAAACTAGATAATATGCTAGAGAACTGATTGGATTTAAAATTAATTGTATTGCTAAAATTGAACATAGGTTCACTTGGTCAAGTGTAGAATTTTTCATGTCCAGAAGTCTCAACTGATAATCCATTTCTGATGTTTTTTGGGGCTGCTTCACTCTAAATGCTTTATGGGTAAGGGAGAAAATACGAAAAGGAATTCCTGTAAGAAGCCTGAGAGACTAGAGTATTGGTTTAAGCTCTCTCTTTTTTTAAACACACACACACACACACACACAACGCTCTTCCATACTAAAATGACTTTATGTATCTTATTGACCTATTGTAGCAGAAATCACCACCTGATTTTTCACTTGGAAGAGAGAAGAGGTTGAATTCACAATCACACATTGGGCGACCTATTCAGCTTGACAAGATTTTACTTTCCAAGGTTAAAGTGCCTCATACTTTTGTCATTCACTCATATACAAGGCCAACAGTTTGTCAGTACTGCAAAAAGTTACTTAAAGGACTTTTTAGACAAGGCTTACAATGCAAAGGTAAGCAATTTAGAACTGAAAGCATGATGATAATGCATTTGTTTTAAAGATTTTTAAAACATTTTAATATTTTATTTGTTGCTACTGAGTCCTGAGTTATAAGCTGATATTTTTCTGAGCTGATAGGATGCAGATAACAGTATGTCAGCTTGAAAGATAGTACGTGTTTTGGAGAACAAAATCTTAATTCATTTGTTTGCAGCTGTGCTAAACTATACAACTGTTCTTATCATTAGCTTGGAATACCAGAGATATAGCTTACATTAGATATCTCCAATGTCTCTCCCAATTATTATACTCTAATGCAGCGTTTCTCAACTTTGGCGGCATGGTATGAGATATGACAATGAGCAAATTTTGCCCATGAGCTGTACCATGGTACAGTGGTTCAAATGCAGTGTTGCAGGCTGACTCTGCTGACTGCTAGCAGTTTGATCCTGATAGGGCTCAAAGTTGACTCAGCCTTCCATCCTTCTGAAGTTGGTAAAATGAGGACCCAGATTGTTGGGGCAATATGCTGACTTTGTAAACCACTCAGAGTGTGCTGTAAAGCTCTATGATGTGCTATATAAATCTAAGTGCTATTGCTATTTGGAAGTACAGTATAGTTTAGTGTTGGGCACTACATGTTCAAACCAGATTTAGCCTTTCAGGCAACTCATTAAGAAATCTGTGATTATGGCATTTTTTCCTACAATTGATGATTTAGTGTATCATACAGTGAATAGGTATGAATTTTTGAACAAGTTTTCAGAAATATGTTACTGAAAGATAGTTAGCTATTTTAACTTTGATGCTTGAATGTGTCTCTGAATGTATGTGTGTTGCTTATGAAACTTTCATATGCTGTAGAGGAGTCAAGAATAAGATTTCTCGTAATTAGACTGAAATTCTACTATGTCCATCGTAACAACTTTCTGTAACAGTGTAGAAATATTGAAAAAAAGAATACAAAATATTAAAGGATTATGAATATATGATGCAAAAATATGCTACAAATATAGAAATAGAACTCAGATGTTCTTAGTGCAGGATTCTTGCTGGGATTCAAGTATAGCAAAGCTTTCTTAGGAGGTAAAATGCCATATATCATTTGGATCTACTTTATCACTGCCTTCTATAAGCATACAGTGTGTTTTATATGATCCTATGTGGAACAGTCACTTGATTGAACTGCATGGAATAGCTGGCAGGGAAGTAATTCCAGGAAGAGGAGAAAATAACTGGAATTCATTTGCAGCTTTTTCACATAGCATCAGACCTTGGTTTATTTATTGTTATTTGATTTGATTTGTCAATTGCTTACAAGATATTAGAGATCTGCTGTCTGAGTCAAGAACCACTATCTCATATCCAACTTTAACAAGGTTCTTTGTATCTGAAACTATCACATTATAATCAAGCAATTTGTGCAAATTATGCATCTTTTCTTTAAAAAGATTGTAGATTCAACTGTCACAAACGCTGTGCACCTAAAGTACCGAATAATTGCCTTGGAGAAGTGGCCATTAATGGAGGTAAGTTGCATCAAAGATATTAGTATTCTGTACCCTAAAAACTATTTAAAAAACAACAGTTATTTATTAGTGAGATGAAGAAAAAAAAACAGATGTAAAAAAGATGTTGAGACTCTAGAAAGAATGCAGAGAAGAGCAACAAAGATGATTAGGGGACTGGAGGCTAAACATATAAAGAATGCTTGCTGGAATTGGGTATGTCTAGTTTAATGAAAAGAAGGACTAGTGACATGATAGCAGTGTTCCAATATTTTAGGGGTCACCACAAAGAAGAGGGAGTCAACCCATTTTCCAAAGCACCTGAAGGCAGAACAAGAAGCAAAGAAAGGAAACTAGTCAAGGACAGAAGCAACCTAGAACTAAGGAGAAATTTCCTGACAGTTAGAATCAGTGAAACAACTTGTCTCTAGAAGTTGTGAATGCTCCAACACTGGAAGTTTTCAAGAAGAGATGGGACAACCATTTGTCTGAAATGATATAGGCAGTGATGGCTAACCTTTTCAACACCAAGTGTCCAAAGCACATGCACACGCACCCCCAAAATGCAATGCATGCCCATGTCCCATGCATGCACCCATGCCCCTGCACATGTGACCCCCTGTGCCCCCCGGACATGTATGTCTGACCTCCACAACCCCCGCACATGCACGCCTGATCCCACACACGCAACCCACCCCTTCACATGCTGCCCACCCTTGTGCATGCACCCCATCCCCACACAATTGATCAATGTGGTCTTCATAACCTATTTTTTTCAGTAGTGCAGACTTTCAGTATTTAGAAGCAACCTTTTCTCTGAAGAATCTCCCCAAATGAATCAATTTGTAGGCAAACCTTATTTGCCTCTGTAATTGTTATGTCTGCCAAAGGAGAATGACTTTCAGGAAATTGCACGAGGGTGTTTGCCATTCTTAAGCAATCAGCCAAGGATTAGAAAAAAAGTTTATTGAAAATTCATTCCAGAGAGAGGCAAGATTACAGTACTGGTACTTACAGTATTATTTTGTTCTAACTAAAGATAATTAAGGAAAATAATTTCTTTCTGGCACAAAACATGTAAACTTACAGAAAAAGATACTAGAGGAATGGCCGATTCCCCTAGTGTGTTTTCAATATTGAATAAAGCTAAAAAGAAAATGCTTAGAAAATGAATATATAAGACAGTATATGATAAAGATTTGAGTTGTATATGTTGCCATTGATTTGATAAAATATTTGTTTTAATTTGTGGATATTTTTATGTATTTATAGGCTTAGCTCTATTTTATTCATTGCGTGCTACAGCAAATTGCTAAAATGTTGTTTAACTGTGTCAATAGTTCTACTTATCATCATTTACTCCCATCTCCTTAATAACACCTGGTGATCTGCTACTTCAGCAATGTCTTTGTCTTTATTTATTTTTTATAATTTCTTCCCCTCTTCTCCTTTCTTCAACAGTTTCTGTTAAGATTTTGGCTTAATCTAGTTTTGTAATTTATACAATTAGATAAACTGAGATTAAAAACTTGTTATATCTAACTACATGACATGCTATTTATTATTCATGCTTTCCCCTCACTTGTGTTGCTTTCACCTATATGCATCTGATTATAGCAGATGGAAGCCAATATTAGCTGATCTTAAAAAGCTAAAAAAATAGAGATGAATGAGAGATGTACAAGAAAATACAGGGTGTCATATTAGACAGAGAAGTTGAAAAATATTATTGAAAGCAGTCAATGTTCTTGACCATGACAAACTATTTCTATATTGTTTCCAAAAACAATATATTTGTGTCCGTGGAATAATTTATCTTTACCTTATATTCATCAGGCTTTTTCATCCCAAAGATAAAATGGATCAATACGTATGCCTACATTGTATATAAAAGTTGTGCTGTTTCTTGCTTATTAATAGGAAAAATGCTTTGCATTGGTTAATATGCTAATGTATGGTCACAAGTATAATATAGTATTTTTGCAGAAGTTAGAGAATATTCTTGATATAATTTCACTTCTGATTTTCTACATTTATTTTAGACATAAAGGTAGATATACTGTTTAGATATAACATTCTGTTCAACTAGCTTCATCCAATGACTAAGTTCTATTCTTCTTTCCCTCAATTGCAAAATCTGCTCCAAATATAAAGAGCCCCCCAAAGCAGATTTAGAGACTTAAAGATGAGATAAGGTTTACTTATGTGATGTGGGATAATGTTGCCAATTCAGCTTGAACTATTTTTCTGGACTGCTATAACAATGTAGTTTTTTAAAAACATTCCAGACTTGCTTAGCCCTGGAACGGAGACTGATATAGTGATGGAAGAGGGAAGTGATGACAATGACAGTGAAAGAAACAGTGGCCTCTTAGATGAAATGGAAGAATCCATGGTGCCTGATACTGACATGGCGACTGTGAATCCAGGTGACAGTGGAGACATGCAGGACATTGATCTTGACCATGATGAGAGTAACAGAATGATCAGGTAAGTTTAGCTGATCAGTTTGATCTAGTGGCTATGACACCAGGCTGGATAGCTGGAGACTGAATCCTAGTCCTGGAGACTGAGTCCTAGTCCTGTCTTAGCCATGAAAGCTGGGAGACCTTGGGCCAATCACACTTTCTCAGGCCAACTCACCTTACAGGGTGGTTGTGGGGAAAATAGGAGGAGGAAGATCTGTTGGATGTGTTTGCCACCTTGAGTTTCTTGGTTCTTTTCTCCAAGTAATATCATACTGAGATCAAATGATATGTGTCTAAATTTCATGTTAGTTTTATTGTAATATAATTTTAATGTTCTATTTAATTGAATGTGTCATTTAGATATAAGGTAAATTATGTATGATCTAGATCCGGGGTATCAAACTGGTGGTCCACAGGCCAGATGCGTCATGTGCAGGCCACGTCCACTCCAGCTCCGGAAATAGAGAAAACATTGCAAAATGTCACGTGACAGCAACGGTGATGCTGCAAGTTTGATACCCGTGATCTAGATCAACCAACTCAATTAGATCATACAAAACAGGTAGCAATGTAGCTCCTTTTAAAACCTTCTAGTGACACTTCTATGTTGGGGTGGCTATGTAAGTTCATAAATATAACAAATGAATGTGATTCTAGATATTACGCTGCAATAAATAGCTGTTCAGAATTACATGAGTTGAACAAATAACCCTTTCAATTGTCTCTCTTTGAAAGTTTCATTCAAATAATGTTATTCAGTTTGCTGTTCTTTTTTTTCCAAGCCCTTCAACAAGCAATAATATCCCATTAATGAGAGTGGTACAATCTGTCAAACATGCAAAAAGGAGAAGTAGTACAGTAATAAAAGAAGGATGGATGGTTCACTACACAAGCAAAGACAGTTTGGTAAGGAAGTAATTAGCTGAACCTATTCATTTATTTAACACTGAAATAAAGAACATTCAGGGTACTTTGCAGAAGTCTTTCATTGTTCATGATTATATTGTATATGCTGCAGTTTAATTTCCATGTGTACCGAGTGCTTCAAGAGTCAGACAAAAAGCAAACCTGGGATGGTGTTCAGAGAACATAGGTAGTGTACAAAGGGACAATCAGGTATTCCCACAAAATAGGTTTCCTATTATATGTATTGGGATAACATCTATTTTTTTCTAAGCTGTAACATTTCATTTCAGTGTTGGTTATAAAGGTACTAGCTCTATGCCCGTGTTTCACTATGAAATTGTGTGATTGGGCTTAGTTTTTGGGGAGGAAAATAAGGGGAAAAAATTGTGCCTCTGCCTACCAAGATCCATCGGTATTCATCTGGCTAGCATTCTGTCAGTGTGTGAGAATTGAGGGCTGTTTGGAAACTGAAACATGGAAACTGAAATAGTATTTGTTGTGTGAGCAAGAAGGAGACAGCAAGGAGGCTGGATGTGGCTTAGCTCAACTGTTCTATACTAAAGCTGGTTGCTGCTGTGAAACTGAAACTCCTCTCCTCTGCTTGTGTTTTGCATTTGGAACAGATTTCTTTTCAGGTGCGGAGGGGGAGTAGAACTCCTTAGCATCAGACTGTATTAATAATAATATATGAAATACATATGCTCTGATGGTCATTTCGAAAAATCCTTTCTTAGTAAGCATCTAGAAGCCAAGAGGAACATACCTGTACATGCCAATTTTCAAGTTTGTAGGCTTTATGGTTCTGGAGATTGTGTGATAATGCATGAGTGGTATTTCGCTTTTATATACAGTATATAGATTGAGTAATCTTTTTTCATTGATGTCTATAAAAATAGATATTTTCCACCACCTATTTCATGGTTCCTTTCCATTAGCTTATGTTGGTTAGTATGAAGTCAAGAATAGGAACCCCCAAAACTCTGGGCCACAGCCTGGTGCCAGACCACAGCCTGTTGGGAACTGGGCCATGCAAGCAGTGGATGAGTGCATGAAGCTGCATTTGTGCAAATGGGATAAACACAAAACCATTCCCTCTCCTCCCCTACTGCCACTGGCAATCCACAGAACTGGAAAGGTTGGGTAGCACTGGTCAAGAACATCGTGGTTACCTGATGCAGTGTCATTTGATAGATCCCAGTTTCTTGCTTTGAACAGTGCCTCGTGTATAATTGGAAAACAATATATACATTTAACAAATAAATTAATAAATATCCTTTTTCTAACACATATAATTTCACATGTAATACCACTTTTGACTCAAAATGTAGTATGTTAATCAGTCTGTTTCTGATCAATTAACATGGAATGATAAATAGAAACTTTGTACAGTATAAACTTTGCCAAGCAAAATATTATTTTATATATATATATTTATTTTATTGATAGATATTTATAAGAGAAGGGAAAGACACAATTGACAAATGTTACCCAGTGGAAAATGCAGTCTTCAGAGAATAACATAACAAAACATGTAGGGAAATTGGATTTAACACATTACTTTTAGGCAATATAAAATGATGCTCTGAAGCACTTCTCTGTATTAACTACAAGCCATTTATTTGTCTAAATCTGCATTATTGCATTATTTTATTTTATTTCATTATAGCTGTGTTCTTTACTATTAATTAAAGTATTTTAATTTTCTATTTCCATACAGAGGAAGCGGCATTACTGGAGATTGGATAGCAAATGTATCACTTTGTTTCAAAATGAAACTGAAAGCAAATATTACAAGGTAAAAATGGTTTCAGGTTTAAGACAAAGTTTAATTACATACTTACCAGTACTTATCTGGGCTTGGATGCTGCCTGACTCTAATTGGCTCTGGATGGACACAACATAAAAGAATTCAGCCTAATAACATTACTGAGAGTTGTCCTCTGAAGAAGATTATCTAGTTGTTAGGGATGGGGAAGGCCCTTTTCTCTTTCACATGTAACAAACTTGGCTTACTTTTACCATCAGTATAGTGATTGGGGAGAATCAGACTACAGCTCCAGTGTGAATCTGAGCAAGAAAGAATAATTTTTTAAAATATGCTTAGTGTGGAAATTGTGGGTTTCCAAACCTTGAATTAAACTTGATCTTATCAAGTTTCTCCAATGTTTCTAGTAAGCCTGTGCAAATTATCTGATGAGCCTTCACTGATGAATTAAACATCCCTCTAGATCTGCTTCTCAAAGCCATGAAGCAGCTGCAGCTGCTTTGAAAGCTCAGATCAACTGCTTCCAGGTCCTCCTGAGATCTTTTGGACATGCATCTGCATGCCCAGAAGACATTTCCAGTGGGGTAGTTAGCAAATCAGCTCATCAAATGATTTGTGAAAACCTAATGTCTAATACATCACTATTGATGCCAACATTTATCATTTAATTACTAAACATAATTATAATATTTAAACCGGCAGATGCCATGCAAAATGTAGGAGGTAATATTTAAACCTAACCTTTCTCTGAGCTTTTTTTTTCCAAGAAGAAAGGGTAAAGAAAGCTCTCTGTAATTATCTTTTCAGTTACTCTAATATGAACCATGATTTTGGCTAAAAGTACTATCTGGATTCTAGCAGAATATTTGTGAGTCCCTTTGTGAGGGAGATGGGTAGTTTAAAAATGTGATAAATAAATGAATAAAGTAAAAAACTTTAAGGATATGTAGATTGTGAGGAACAAGGGGTGTATATTTGAAGTACGATTGAGCTGTTGCTATTTAGAACAGGATTTTGCAAACTGAAGTATATCTCCCACAGGGAAATATATGCCATGTCCAGAAGAGGTGTGAAGAATCTCTTATTTAACAGATAACAGATTATCAGAGTTGGAAGGGACCTTGTAGGTCATCTAGTCCAACCCCCCGCCCAAGTGGGAGACCTTACACCATTTCTGACAAATAGCAGTCCAATCTCTTCTTGAAAGTCTCAAGTGATGGTGCTTCCACAACTTCTGAGGGCAAGCTGTTCCATTGGTTGATTGTTCTCATTGTCAGAAAATTTGTCCATTGTTAGAATAAATCTATAGGGCAAGGTAACCTAGCGGTTAAGATGCTGGCTTGTTGGCAGTTCCAGATTCAGGTACCCCATAACAGGATAATTTCCCATTCTTGCCCCAGCTCCTGCAGTTTGAAAGCATGCAAATAAAAGCAGATAAATAGGTGGGAAGGTTATAGTGTACTATGCACTTCAGCAGACAGACATTCTGGCCATGTGACCATGAAAATATCTTCAGGCAGCATTGGTTTCCTTAGCTAGGAAATGGGAATGAGCACTTCCCCCTAGAAGACAGGGAACATTTACTTTTTACTTTTACTTTACCATAAATCTCTCTTTCCCAAAGTTTCATTGTATTGTTTTCATTTTTCATTTGTGTTCACTTTGTATTTGAATTTTTAAAGGAAACGTGACATTAAGATTCAGGGGAGCTATCATGGCAAACAGTTTAGGAACCCCTGATTTAGAAGTTAGTTTGCTAAGAAGAAAATAAGTTTAAGTTCTTGATTCTCAAAGTATGACTTGTAAAGAACATTTAGCTTCCTCCCCAGGTGGAGTACCAAGATGCAAGGACCAGAAAATCATAGAAGAGATAGAACTTCATGAGCTGAGAATTGGATTTCACTAGGTTCTCAAAAGTTGGGAACAAATCAGTATTTAGATATATAAAATAAGCAGAACACAGTCCTGCAAGGAATAAACAAACTTCAGAAAAGAAGTCTTGGAATAACATGAATAACCGTTCTTCACAGGAAATTCCATTGTCTGAAATACTATCCCTGGAACCTGCAAAAAATTTCAGTTTTTTACCACAAGAAGCAAATCCCCACTGCTTTGAAATAACTACAGCTAATGTGGTTTATTATGTTGGGGAAAACATTGAAAACATACCAAGTCCTTCAGTTAATAACAGCATTCTCACAAATGGTTGTGGCCCAGATGTGGCAAGAATGTGGGAGATGGCAATCCAGCATGCCCTGATGCCTGTCATTCCCAAAGGAGCATCCACTGGTTCAGGACCAAGTTTGCACAGTAAGTCTGAGGTCTCTGACCCCTATTCATGTATAACACAGAAACATCCCAGACCAGTTAAATGCTCAGTTGATATCTCCACAACACTAAAGCGTCTCATAACAACAAGAAACATTTATTAGAAACAGTTTGCTGGGTAGTGAACTAATGTTTAAACAGTATAGTGGATACACGAGTGCAAAGAATGAAATGAATTTATGCATTTTACCTCAGCAGTTAGGTCCATACCAATAGCAGAGGTTTAAGTCAGTGTGCTATCAGGTAAGTAAAGGCAGAAGGCAGAGGGCAGAGTCAGAAAAAATCTAAGTATGTTTTCATTACAATTTAATTCTAATTTAATTTGATTATATAGAAGTGATATATTATTCCTTCCTCTTATTTCTTTTTCTTCTTTGCATGTGGCAAGTTCTCACAAATGCATATATGACTACCTACTGTTATGGTTTACAATACTGTAATATTCTTTTATTTGATATATGTTGTAAAATAATGATGGGATCTTTTCTTTCTAGGAAATATATCCATAAGTATTTCGGTATCCAATTGCGAAGTCCAAGAAAATGTGGTAATTATTTTCATATTTTATTGTGGCAGTATGATTCCCCCCTTCTTTACTTACATTTAAGAATAGTTGAAGAAATGAAATTCTCAAATAAAATCTAATTCCATTCACAGTGACATATGTATTTACGTATTTTAGTTATACTAATTTCAGAAACTATAGAAGACATTAAATGAACGTAACAAGGGAAAGCTCCTGCCTTAGTCTTCTATAGTTTTTACTATATCCACCTTCCTGTTGCATAGCAATCTCCCTGCCTGGGCTTCTAGACTTCATTTCTAGGTTGGTGGTAGAATTCCTCTTGTAGACTTACAAATTTGGAAGGCATCAATCTGCTCTCTCTAGGTAAGAGGTCTGATGCAGCTCAGAAGTTTATGGCTACTATGATAATCATAGGCTTATACTATGTTTCCAAGGGAGTTGGGAGTTGTGGCTGCCAGTCTTTGCACAGTTCATTTGAGGCCTTGGTTGACACCTTGAGCAGGAGGGCTGCTGAGACCTTAAATAGGACTGAACCTATGCAAATCTCTCCCCTCTTGTGGATCCATGGTTTATAGAGGAACTGAGCAAAATAAAATGGGAGAAGCCCTAGAACATTCCTTGGGCCCAACAAGGGATGAACTCATTTAAACATGGTTAGAGATGCTATTACGGCCTACTTTGCAGTGATAAGAACAGTGAAGCATCAGTACTTCTCTGCTCTTATGCACCTGCAAATAGTATTTTAGATGACACATACCATCTTGGGTAGAGGGGCTGCAGAAATACCCCAGCAAAGCCATGCAGAAGAATTTGCTCAGCTTCTATTGAATAAAGTCACTCAAATTCATTTGAGCTTTTGACACCAGTCTTGTTTCATGTTCTAAGAAGGTGCCTAGGGCTTGAGTTGTTATATGGAAACATTTTGAACTGGCTGGCCTATAAGTGGACAGGGTCCTTATGACTGTGAGCATGGCCACTTTCTCCATCCCTCCTGACTAATTAAAGCTGCTCAGAGGATGTCATGTGAATGGGTTTTCTAGTGGTGAGAGTTGTTCCTTGGGTGAGGGGGTTGTTTCCCTGCCTCTTGAGATATTAGTTCACCCATTCTCAAGGAACATTCACTGGACCTCATTATACTGGACAAATTTTGTCCAGGTTATAATCTCCCCATACAGGGGAAGATTATGGAGAAGCACATAGCAGCTTCAAAGGATCCTAAGTGAAATAAATTATCTGGACCTCTTTTGGCAGTGTAGAGTAAAACAATTGAACCTCCTTGACCAAAATTAATTTAAACCTCCTTTATCAAAATTTAGGATACTGTCCTTTGTGCGGTATTCAGTGGCATGTTTGTTATTTTTTTAAATTTAAGTTTCAAGAAATCAATTCAAATTACAAAATATTTGTATCCACAGGATATCAGTGCAGTATATCAAATATTTCCAGATGAAGTTTTAGGTTCTGGACAGTTTGGAATTGTTTATGGGGGTAAGACTCTTTACCTATACATTGGGGGAAGTGAAATGCAATGTAAATGCAGGATTTCTAGTAATTTAAAATTTAAGTTATATAAATAGGAAGTTATGCAAAAGATAATTGTATGGAAGACAGAATAATTATTTAGTCATTTTCAGCAACTGGCCCAAAGTTTTGTGATCTGAGATACACTATGATTATAGTATTCTGAAACTACTTTGCAGTACTTTCTTTTGCATTTTTTTTTTAATTTGAATTCTGAGAAATTTACTCCCCTGTAAGTATTACTGTGCTGCCTTTTTAAAACTAAAAACTTGCTTTGAAGGCAAGTACTCAGGCTGCTAGTCTCTGAACAAAACTGGCTTCTCTTGAGAGCCTCATGTTCATCCAGTTCCTTTTCCATAATAGCTTGCGGGAAACATGTGCGCATGGTGGACTACGGCTAGTGGCGTTTTTTATCAAGTGCCCTGGTTTGCATGGCAAAATAACAGACTATTATTTATAATTCTTAAACAAGTTTTCACAATTTATTGACATTTTACAAAATGTAGAAGCAGAGTTTGCAAATGAAACTCTGTTATGTAGTTTGGATAGGTTCATAGCCCTTTGTTCTTGTAAATTGTGTAGAGCAAGAAAAAGAGAATGGTTCAAAACTTTTGTTCTTATCCTATTCCCTTTTGTGTGTGAGAGAGAGAGACAAGTGAAAGAGAGAGGGAGAAATAGAGAAAAATGAGTTTTCCTTATAGGCAAATGACATGTTATGTTCAGAATTATCTACAGTTTTAGTAGCAGTACTGTACTGTTTTTGCCCCATCAGAAATGTTTTAAAAAGGATTAAATGTGAAGGTGATTTATTGCCTTTCATCTTTATATTTGATGTGGAAAATGCAGTTGAGAGTGATGGGTATTGTAATCCTAGAATATGCCAAGGTCTCTAGTTGGAGAAACCTGTTTTGGGTTAACCATTAATTGGATGACAAAAATTCCCATTATAAAAGGCAAAACTTAGATTTTAATAAAAGAAAAAGGTGAATTTTAAGAAGCTTCTGCTTCTCAGAACTGATCATGTTAATTGGCATATTTTTCATCAAACAGGAAAACATCGGAAAACAGGAAGAGATGTAGCAATTAAAATCATTGACAAACTGAGATTTCCAACTAAGCAAGAAAGCCAGCTTCGTAATGAGGTTGCAATTTTACAGGTATCTTTTATTTAATTACCAATTATATCCTGTATGTATTTAATTTAGAGTAGGGTAATAAAACTTACTGAGAAAGGCTCCAGCAGGAGAAATCTATGGAACTAATTTTACGCTGAATTACCGGATAAAGTTCTCAAGTAATGTCTCTTTTTAAGATAATTTCTAATCTTTTAAGTACATGAATCTGGAAATCAAAATGACCAGTATTTATAGTGGTTAATATACATTGATAAGATAATCTATGACAATTATAATTCAGATATATATCTGTACATATTAAGGTTCTGTTTCTACTTGTACCACTATATGTAACAATGTAAGATTAACCTATATTAGTAATTTAGAAAAAGGGAGGGACTTATCGAATGTTTTTGTGAGGGGGAAGTGTGTGTGTGTGCGTGTATGAGAGGGGAGGGGAAGAGAACGAGTTAACACAGGCAGATGGCATCTTATGTTCAGAATTATCTACCGTTTTAGTAGCAGGGTTTACAGCAAGACAGCCTTCCTGTGTCTGGTTCTAGCTGGGAACACTAAACTTAAATGGGGCAATATACGTGGTTTTACAGTTAGCTGCTAATGGCATAGGTTTTACATCCTAGAGGCTAATGACAAGCTCTTTTTCTAAATGTTAATCTTAATAAATCAGAGATACTCATGGCAAATTCATAGAATTTTATGTGATGGATGCTAAATGGGGAACATGTTCTCCCAATGTCAATCCTAATACATCATAGTTCACTTCACAGACACATTTTAGCTTGTCTTTCGGCCTGGTTCTTGACTGGAAATTGTGCTTATCACTACAGATTTCCAGAGTGAATATTAAAGAGCAAGGAACATTACTTTGTAACATTTTAAATTTTAAAATGCAGGTAGTCCTCGACTTATGACCACTATTGGTCTGTTAGATATTTGTTAAGTGAAGTTTGCCCCACTTTACATTGTTTCTTGCCACAGTTGTTAAATGAATCACTGCAGTTGTTAAATTAGTAACACATTGTTAAGTGAATGTGGCTTTCCCATTGACTTTGCTTATCAGAAGGTCGCAAAAGTTGATCACATGACCCCAAAACACTGTAACTGTCATGAATATGAGCCAGTTGCCAAGCATTCAAATTTTGATCACGTAGTCATGAGGATGTTGCCATGGTCATAAATGGGAAAAACAATCATAAGTCACTTTTTTTCAATGCTGTTGTAACTTTGAACAGTCACAAAATGACTTGTTGTAAATCAAGAATTATCTGTAGTTTGATTAAACAAAATAGACCAGTTCTCTACCTGGAGAAAAATGTTGATGTGTCAGAACAAATTTTTGACAAGTTCTAAGCAGATTTGTGCTATCCTGGGTATTCCTAATGTATTTTCTTCCTGCCTTGTTACACTTACACTAGTGCCAAAGGACTTGAAAAATGAATGGCTGCACAATAACCTAATATTTTCTGAAATCTTGTAATTGGATGGAGACAAATTGGTTCATTTAAATAGTGTTTATCTCTTATTACAGAATCTGCATCACCTGGGGGTTGTAAATCTGGAATGCATGTTTGAGACACCAGAAAGAGTGTTTGTTGTTATGGAGAAACTCCATGGAGATATGTTGGAAATGATTTTGTCAAGTGAAAAAGGAAGGTTGCCAGAGCGGATAACCAAGTTTTTAATTACCCAGGTAAGAAGAGTCCATTAGGATAGACATCAAGTATGATACTTCATTTTGTGCGAGATACAATTCTGTATATTAAATATATTTTCAAAAATTCTTTATGTATAAAATAGGTCACTTAGAAGATGAATGTACAAGCCAATTTTGGCTTTGTTTGGTTTGTAGTGTTTTCAGATCTTAATTGCCTGTCCTATTTCTACATTAGTTTGCAGTTTCTTTTCTTTTCTTTTTTTTTAAAGTCTATGAGGATATTTCATGTGTGTTTCTCCTAATTTACACATTTTGTAGGCATTTTTGCATCGTCGACACATTTTTTTACAAGCTTTTTTTATAGTATTTCACGAGTATACATATTTTTGTTTGGAAAATTGCTGTGCAAAACTCTTAAGAAGTGTGAATACCAAAAATGACTGTGGCATTGTTCATATATTGATTCAGAAGGTGTGAATTGGTAATTGGATATTAAAATGCAAACTGAACAAATTCTCCAGTGCAATTCAGGTTAAGCAAAGAAATGGTTGAACTGCTTTTTCCTGGATTAGTATGACAGTATGTGCTGGCCAATGTTTTTGTAGAGTCAGTGATAACAACAGAGTATTGGTGACATTTTATGGAAACTTAATATTATGTTCCTCTCATTTCGTAAGTTATTGCTCCAATTTGGAATAGGATCAATAACATAAAACCTTTAAAATCAGCTCAAGCCAATCACCATCTTTGTGTTTGTTGATGTTATATCACATTTCTAGGAACACATTAATATGTAAAATAAACATGGAATGGTTTTTCTATGTTGCAGAACAGTTAAATTTGTTTCTTTACAGATTCTTGTTGCTTTGAGGCATCTTCATTTTAAAAACATTGTTCATTGTGATCTCAAGCCAGAGAATGTATTGCTAGCATCAGCTGACCCTTTTCCACAGGCAAGTAGGAATATTTTTCTTTGCAGGAATATAGTTCAATCCTTTATTAAAACAAATCACAAGTTAGAGAAAGTTATTTATAACACTCAAACTTTAATTGCTTTTCAATGAAATATGAAATTATTTTTTTAGAAAATAACGTAAGAAAACATGTTTCATTTTCTTGAAGCAGAGCTCCTCAAAGTATGATTTAATTCTTTGTTCCAATAATGTTTTCCATGACCGTAGTCCCATAACACAACTAAGGAATCAGTAAAATATATCACTTTATACCTCTATAAATTGCAAAATATAAATCAATGCATCTTGATTTTAATATGAATTATATGGATATAGATTAAATTGTATGTGAGAACCCAAATGAGATTTTCTAGATTTTCTCTGTGTGCATCTATACATAAGTTGTAATGGGGAATTCTGACATTATCATTGACTCTTATAATATAAGCTTTAAGTTATGTGAAGATGAGTTCCAGATTGTAACTTAAATGAAATGTATTAGTGTATCTAAATCTGCATAATTTGTGTTATAAACAATATAGCCAATATAGAGACTGGGCATAAATGAAACATGTTTTTCCTGATTGTAGCCAAAGCCAAAATTTTAATGGCAACTGGTTGATTTCCAATGATGATAAAGCAGCAGCATACTTTCTTGGAATAATTTTCTTAGCTTTAAAGCAATGCATCTATGTGAGTTTTGAATAACAAAGAACAATTAATCAAGTTAGAAAACATACATGCCTGTCTTTCTTTCTTTCTTTCTTTCTTTCTTTCTTTCTTTCTTTCTTTCTTTCTTTCTTTCTTTCTTTCTTTCTTTCTTTCTTTCTTTCTTTCTTTCTTTCTTTCTTTCTTTCTTTCTTTCCTTCCTTCCTTCCTTCCTTCCTTCCTTCTTTCTTTTAAAAAAGTTTGTTTGGGCTTGGATGAAGGGTAAAGCAATCAACTAAATTCATGTACAACTTCACTTGTATTTCAAATATATGAGGAAACTAGTTTGTTATTCTATGGCCTGATATTAGGACATCATATACATTTTATAAGAAACTGCATTTACTATTCCTTTGCTTCATTTTCTCTCTAGCTTTACAGTTGTTGCTTACATTGTAAGGCTTTGAATGTACTTAAGTTGTTTCAATACTACTACTACTACTACTACAACTACTGCTACTACTACCACATTTAGAATTTGAACAGACAGGCATTCTGTCATATAACATGCCAGACTTAATAATTGTCAATAAGAAAGACAAAAAATGTCTGGATAGTGGACATGACAATACCTGGAGACTGCAGAACACAAGAGAAGGAATCTGAGAAGATTATAAAGACTTGCAAATAGAAATAGAAATACTGTGGCAAAAGCAAGCAAAGATAGCACCAATAGTAATAGGCTCTTTGGGTGCAATCCCAAAACTCCACTTGAACACCATTGGCTTGACAAATTCACCACCAGTTAATTGCAAAAGCTTTACTCAAAACAGCTTACATGCTGTGATGATATCTTTAAAACTATATGAGATCAACATTTGCCTATCCCATATCCTTGGGAAAGACTCAATAAGTGGATAAAATGCCAAATCCAGTCTGAACATCTGGCTGTGTGATGAACCATAATGAACCATAATAATATCACTCTTTTTTGAAGTTAGCAAAACTATAGGGATTCTAGCCCTCCATTACCAAATTGACATCATACCAAATCTACTACTTTTCTCCAGTAGATGAGAGTATCTTTTACAACAAACAAGTGGGATGTATGTGGAAAAGAGGGGGACAGTTATCAGAATATCAGTTATCCCATTGTATAAGTAAAAATTAATTTATCTGATATTGGATACAGCTCTACTTCATAAGAGTTGTGTCATCAATTTTGTACCAAATAGGTGAAGCTTTGTGATTTTGGTTTTGCACGGATTATTGGAGAGAAGTCATTCAGACGTTCACTTGTGGGTACACCAGCATATCTTGCTCCTGAAGTTCTGAGAAACAAAGGATACAACAGATCACTTGATATGTGGTCTGTTGGGGTCATTATCTATGTTAGCCTCAGTGGTACTTTTCCATTCAATGAAGATGAGGATATTCATGATCAAATCCAGAATGCTGCTTTTATGTACCCACCTAATCCCTGGAAGGAAATCTCTCATGAAGGTATTTACTTACTTACTTACTTTTCTATTTGTTTATTTATTGTATTTATATATCTATTAATTAAATATATTTTGCCTTTCCATAGATGTTATCATCTATTCCATAGATGATTTTCAACAATAGATATTATATATCTATTATCTAAAAATAAGAATCCCAATTATCCACAATCAAAACCAAAGATTAAAAAGATACAGTTATAAAATTAAAGAGAATATTGTTACTGAGGTTCAATTTATTATTCTAAGATTTTATTATATTTTAAATAGAAAGTGGGTGAATTCTTTTCTTTTTTCAAAAATCAAAACTAAGCATTTAAGAAGTTACTTGACTGCAGACTTCTTCCTTTTGTGTACCTGGAAGTACAGTTCCTCTAGAGTGAGACTTTATGATACATAACTATTTATCCTTTAAATGGATCTAATAGGGTCCTATCTTGCTGTACTCTTACTTAGCTTTATCACTGAAAATATTTAATCATGGCTCATTGAATTACATCAATTTATTAGAATAGGGCTGTGCGGCACTTCCTATTTGCTTCACAGAAACTGTTTCTGAGAGCCCTGGAATACAAAGAGAACATGTCTGCAATGCCTTAAAGCAATCTAACCTTTTCCTAAGACTGCTCTCCAAAGAACTTTTTGAGACTGAATCTGAACCTTCAACAAACATACCAGTGAACATTGATTTACTGCCAACATCACAAAGACATTGACCAGAGATGGAATCCTTCCATGTTTGATTCTCTCTGTATGTACATTAAATTACATACGTTTTCAGAAACACACTGCAGTATGTATCAGCTGGATAGCTTCTTCTAAAATGTAGAATAGGAACATTTAAACATTTGAAAAGTGGAGTCCTTTGTGTTCACTGAGCTTGTGGTTTTCTTGCAGACATTTCAGTAGCAAACTAGGTAACATTGGCAGTGCTCTATTGGTATATTTGAAAAGAATCAGAATTTTCCAGGAAAAGTGAATTGGAACACTTCTTAAAGTAGAAATGGAAAACTAGAGTTATTGAACTAAAACTATTTTTGTATATTTTTTGTATAATTCTATGATGGTTACAGGTCTATATAACGCATCTCTTGAATTATGGGGTGAAAGAGTCCAGCTTTTTAAAACTAACTTATATATGGTCTTATTATACTGGAAATTAACATTAAGCTCATTAGGATCTAGTTTTCCTGGGACTAGTACCATGCTTAAATAGGTAGGTTGATAATTCATAGTTAATGTGTGATTTGTTAAGCCAGCTCTCAATATGTTAAGCTAGGAATTTCAGAAAGTACATGTGGGAATTAGCAATTACTGATAGCAATAACAATAGCACTTAAAACTTATATGTCAAGGGTCGCCAATCTTTTGGACCTCAGAGACCACCAAACTCATTATTTTAAAACCTGAGGACCACTAATGTGAATTTTGACTGACGTGGCTTGCTGACATTGGTGGGAGGGAGGAGAGAGAGAGAGATTCGATCTAACCTCGAGGGCTGGTGATTTCTCTTTCTCTTTCTGTCTTTCCCTCACACACACACACACACCCTCCAAAGCAGCCCCATTCCTAGCCTGCTTTGAGCTCCATTCTTAGAGGGAAGGGGGGCAAAGAAAGATCCGATCTAACCTCGAGGGCTGGTGATTTTCTTTCTCTTTCTCTCTCTCCCTCACATCCCCTCCAAGGCAGCTCCATTCCTAGCCTAATTTTGAGCTCCATTCTCGGGCTATGTGCAAGGAAAGCAACAGAAGTCTTTCTTTCTCTCCCCCCAAACTCTGCCAGAAATGAGTCTTTGCTAGCGCAGTCTCTTGGAGCAGGATGCCTTGCAGGGTCCCAAAGACTCATTTCTGGCAGAGTTTAGGGGAGAGAAAGAAAGACTTTTGCTGCTTTCATTGCATGCAGCCAAAGCAGAAGAAAGAAGCAGAAGAAGCAACTCACTGGCCAGGCAAATTCCCCCCTCCGCTCTTTCCCTCCTCCCCTTACTATCTCGTGTTATTCCTAATGCAAGCAATGCAAGCCTTGTGTTCCCTGCAGCCTGGATTAATTGCTTTGGGGGGGATCCTTTGGGGTGGCATTTCTCTGCGGACCACCAAAATTTTCTTGCAGCCCACCAGTGGGCTGTGTCCCACCGGTTGGTGACTGCTGTTATATTTCACTTCATAGTGCTTTATAGCGTACTCTAAGCAATTTATAAAGTCGCATATTGCCCCCAGCAATCTGGGTTCTCATTTTACCTCAGAAGGATGGAAAGCTGAGTCAACTTTGGGCCAATCAGGATCAAACTTACTGGAAGTGAGCAGAATTAGCCTGCAATATTGCATTCTAATCACTGCGGCACCAACTGCCTGTCAGTTGACAAAAGGCTATATAGAAATAAAATAGAATTATGCAATTTAATAATTCCAATGATCAAAAATCAGCCCACAATACAACATACATTTTCTGTCTATAGGATGTTTCTTATTTGTAGCAACCTCATTTTTTTAGCTGTCAATGCACTTAATCTGGTTTCTGAATAATCAGTAAAAATTATTCAAGCCTGTAAGCTTATACTATATATAAAAAGGAAAAGGTTAATAATGGTAGACACATATCCCTGGGCATTTTATGACATTGTTTAATGTGACTCTTACAATCATGTACTAGTCCTGATAAATATTGTATTAATATTTTATTCAAAACCTTATGATGCTTTTGATGGGAATAGACAATAAAATGTATTGATCTCAACAATTATTTATTTACTATTTATATTTCATATCTCTAAACCACCCCACTCCTTCGAAAGGGATTCTGAGTAGTGTACAATATAAAATAACCAATAAATAAAACAACATAAAAATTAGGTTCAAAACTTTTAGAATTATAGAATAATGACAATTCAACATCAAAAAGAGAAAAAGAAAAAAAATTCCTAAGATAGCCATTCAACAATTGCTATTACAGGTAGAGGGGAACAGTTCTCATGAGACTAGCCAGCCCCACAGTTGAGTGGTCTTCTGTGCCCCCCACCCCCAAATCTGCAGAGCCAGGTTTTGACCCCTTTGCAGAAGACTAAGAGATTCGAGTTTTCCTCCTCTCTGAGGTTGCGATATTCCATAAAGTAGCTCAGAAAAGGTTCTTTTCCTAAATCTAGCCAATCAAAATTATTTGACTGATGGGTTCTGCATCATACCTTCCCTGCATGATTGAGTGAGAATAGGCTGATGAGATAGGGCAAGGCTGATTCTGTAGGTAACCTGGTTCTATGCCATGTAGTATGTTGTGTAGTGGGCTTCAGTAGGCAAGAAGCAGACCAGCATAATACAACAACATTTATTTACTCTAAACTGGAACTGAGGAATAGCAGGCAAAGGCCTGTAATTTTACACCACAGGAAACCCTGCCCAAATATGAGTGTTCTAAGTTTCCCTCCAAAACAGTTGGTGTTAACAGTTGGGGTCATCTAAAGGTTAGTCTCACTTTAGCAGGGCCTAACACAACTTTATATGCTCAATATATAACGAAGTGCTTTATAGGTGATGGCCAGCATCTTGAATTGGGCTCAGAAGCAAACTGGCACCCAGTGCAGTTCATGGAGAAAGAGTGTTATATGTGCCCTCCTTCAGACATTCACTATGAACCACATGACTACATTCTGCACCATCTGAAGCTTCTGGATAGCCCAGCTTTTAGGGATAGCCCACGTAAAGCACATTACAATAGTCCAATAGGAAATGACCAGGGCATGAATGACCAATGACCATGAAAATATAGTTATTATTGATTATCCCAATTAAATTAATTATTCTGATTAAAGATTCCTGCATGTGCTAATATGCATATGGAGCTTCTATTAGTTGTTGACAGCTTGTATATGACAAACTTGATTATCTACTGAATACAGAAATGACTATTTTAAAAATGTAAAGTGTAATGCAGCAAGCTCACAATGGCTGAATGTTCCTTGCCATTTCATTATTTCTAAAGTGGAAAGTTAATATAATGCTACAGATAAATTATGCTAAAGACACATTGTTAATTCTCTTACTGAGAATAGCAAATTATATTTAACCAAGAAAAGTTAAATTAAAGAATACATGGATGTACAAGTTTTACAGCCAGAACTAAGTATTCATGGGAGCAATATATTACAAGCCACCTTCATGTATTTCCTGATATAAAAAGGAACCATGGGATGGTTGGAGAGCATTTATAATATGGCCCTGGAGGTGATTTGGTATTGGCTGTTTTAGCTATAATGGGTATGTGTTGAGAGAGGATATCTGAAGAAGAATACCTAATATATGATAGCTCTTTACTTTGAACCAAATCTACACAATGCATGGAAGTAAGATATATTTAACAGTGCTAACACTTTCATTTTATAATATTTTATCATATGACTAACCAATAAAGTCTATTGGAATTTTTCCAGTTGTCACTGTCCTCTCACCCCAAAACACTGCAACATTGATTTAGGAGAATGGAATAGCTAGAGAATAAGGTTCTTTAAAAAGCCCTATGTTGAATTACAGTATCATATTCTATATATAAAGCCATCTTTTGAAATCTCCTATTTGGTACAAATGCTAGCATAATATTGATTTGTCTGTAGAGAATAGATATATCAGCACACAAGAAGACCATATTTCACTTTTTGCCATTACAGTTTTCCAGCCAAACAGCTTGCCTGGCAATAAAAACTGCATAGAGAAAAGCCAAAATAAGAAGCTGCATATTGTATATTAAGGTCCTGCCCATTAGACTGTTGAATCAAAATGTCAAAATAAGACTGATATGATTGCCTCCTTTCTGTTCAATTGAACTTCTCTTCTTAATACATTTAAGTTACAGCTTTTGGTCAGAATGGATGACAAAAACAGAACTATTAGTTTGGCCTTCCTGTTTTGACTTTGTTATCGCATGATCCTCGAGCATATTTTAGAGAATGGTGTCCTCTGAAATTGTATTTTTTCTCTCTCTAGCTATTGATCTCATAAATAATTTGTTGCAAGTTAAAATGAGAAAACGTTACAGTGTGGATAAGTCATTAAGCCACCCCTGGCTGCAGGTAATGCCCTAAATTTCATGCCTTTTACCTCTTTTTTTAATTTGTAGTTAAAATAAGAGTTTACCACAATTGATACAAATTTGAGCACAATTACCTGGACATGTGAAAAATAAGGGGCTGGTTTAAATACTAATAGCCTCATGTCTAGGTTGGTCCAGTATATATGATGAGCTTCCCAGAGTCCAAGTGTAATTTTACTTGAATTGCACACAATGTTGCTTAGATGACAAAAAGTTAAGATGCACTACATACTTTACATGCAGAATGTTCTGGGTTCAGAACTGCCAGAATCCTAGAAGACTGTTGCCATTTAGTTATACCATCTTTCTTCAAACTGGTATCTCTGACATGATTGGATTTCAAATCCCATCCCCAAGCCTCGATGACTTAGGAATCCTGGAACACAGAGCAAATTGAAACAGTTGAACTAATGGTCCATCTGTATCTCGAGATGAACCTATATCTGAACATTTAAAAAGTAAGGTGGGTGGGGTTTGTATCTCTTATTACTAGTAGATGAAGGGTTTACAATATTGTTTATATTCTCAGTGGGTTTTTTGAATATTAATTAAGATTGTTATTTCATTTTACAGGATTACCAAGCCTGGCTAGATTTACGGGAACTTGAATGCAAAATAGGCGAGCGTTATATCACCCATGAAAGTGACGATTCCCGATGGGAACAATATGCAGGAAACAATAGTTTGCAGTATCCAGCACACCTTATGGGTCAAAGCCCTAACCACAATGAAAATCCTGAACCAGAAGAAGCAGAGTTGAAAGCCCTCAGCGAGCGTGTCAGCATCCTTTGAATCGCAATCTGTCAAAACACTATGGAATTTAATAAATACATACGGTCATGTTTAACTTTTGCTTTGTAGAACATGCCATTAATTTCTGTCAGATGGGAACAAAGCTGTTATGCTGTTACCACCATTGATGTATGGGAGTTGCCAAGACAATCTGCAAATCAACAGATTATTAGTATTGCTATTATTATTATTTGTGAACAAAAATGTTATATTAACAAAAAAAAGTTCCCAGGAATATTCACCTATTGTTGTGAATGATTTCTATTATATGTTGAGCATCCAGACCTGTTTCCACTGTGCCTTTTCGGGTGAAGATTTCCTCTTAGTCAAACTTTTCTGTCTCAGATGGAACTGACTGATCTTTGGTTTTATGTGCAGTATGGATTAGCATTGTTTGCAAACTCTTGAAGAGTAGATTACTACCACTGTTCTGTGAACAACTTTTTACTGTTTTTTAAAATAAAGTTAAGGACTTGTGTTTTTTGTTTTTGCCATGAAACAATATATTGGCATCCTGATACCAGGAAGCATGCATAGAAATTGTACAGTTGCATAGTAAGGGTGCAGTCTGTTTTTAAGTATGGATACCTTATAATGGAAACTGCAGCCTCTTCTTAGTAGCCTTCTTCCTTGTACTAATGCTAGTCTGCTGTAAAATGTAAGTTTAGAAACTGAGCAACATGATATTTTCATGAATGTTTTGAATAAAACTCTGCTTAAAGCACTCAAAACTTTGAATTATTTTGCCAGGGTCAATGGTTGCCAGGAGCATCATTTGAATAATAATTATAAATATTTTGCAAAAAACTGTCTAACCCCAAACTTTTTTTGCCTTGCAAAATAGGCTTCTCTTTTCTCTCTCTCTATGCTTCAGAATTACTTCTGGTAATGTTTGAAGTTCTTTTATTGTTGCTTGATGATTCAGGATGTGATTGCTATGCTTACAGATAGTCTATAGACCACTGAAGAAATAATTGTATAGTAAGGCAGGACACTCATATATATCGCTCGGCCATCTTATAACTAAAATAGGGGCCTGAGTCTGTCAACCCTTTCATCAGAATGTATTTTACATTGGATTAAAGGAAAGAAATATGAGGAACTGTTGGCACAGCACTAGATTATTTATTCTCTTCAAAGTAATCACAAAGCAATGTTGTGGTTCTGAAGATAATTAGAATAGGTGTATTATTCTGACCTAATTAATTTTGGAATTACCTACAATGCTTTTTTCATAAAACTAACTTTAGCAATCAGCTTGTCTTTTGAATGAAGGTATTGACAGACCATGGTTGAGATTCAGTGGCCAATAACAGGGTTGTCTCTTTGGGATAAATAATTTGCCAAGATCAGTGACAGTCACTTTTAGTAAGGATTTGTAGTTATTTCCAGGGGAATGAGAATAGGTAGAATACATCTATTGTACATTTAATTCATTTTACTTTCAGGTTATAGAACTTACATACCAGAAGAAAAAGGATCAGTAGCAGATATCATTGACAGAAGAAAATGCTGATTGAGATGTAATGCTTATATCCAGAAGAAGTGACCTTACAGTCCCAGAACAAAATCTTTTTGTAAGCTATGCAAAAATGATAAGGTGTTCTCAGCACACCAACCCAAGCAACTTACTATTCAATTAGTAATTTTTCAAACCTAATTTTTTATAATGCATCTCCACTTCCTTTGAATAATAATTGCTAGACCTTATTTAATGGTAAATCTGTTATTTATTTGTTAAAATGTATTTATAAATACTGCCCATCTGTGCCCACAAACCAGTCATCAAAACAAAAGGACAAAAAGATTCTTCTTTGCAACAAGCAGAAGATCAGCAAACTGCAACTATTACTGGACCTTGCAAAGTTGGTAGAGATAGAAGCAACAAGAATTGTCTAAGAAGGAGTGTTAGGAGTAAGTTGGTACAGAAATGACACCCTTCTGTATATTTACAACTCTTGCTTCTAATTCAATTTGTGCCTTAAAATCTGTGCTGACACCTGGTGACCATCTGGACCAGTCTCTAGTTTTCTTGGCAGGTTTTTAGAAGTGGTTTGCCCCTGCCTTGTCTCTAGGCGGAGACAAATTGACTGGTCCAAAGTCACTCAAACAACTTTGATGAGCCTAAAATTCACGGTCACCCAATTTCTAGCCTGATGCCACTACCCAATTTCTAGCCTGATGCCAAGAGTTTGGAACTCTTTGGAACAGAGTTAATTCCAAAGAAGTTCACAGAAGAAGACAGTGTATAGTCTTATCGCAAACTGCTTCTTTGTGTATTAAAGGAAACATTTCATGCTATGCTTGTAAACAATCTGGAAATGTGATATTGATTCAGGAGCAGTGCTCTATATTCATTTCAAAGGGCACAAGGAACGCGGTGCAGTATTTTAAGGAGTTGTATTTAAGGCATAAATAGCCAGTTTGGGTGTAGTGGTAAAGCCACCAGAAAGAAAGAAATCAGAAGGGCATGACTTCTTGTCCTGCCTTAAGCACAAAACCAGCTGTGCAACTTTCAGGCAGCTGTTACCTTTTAGCCCTAGGAAGAGGCAAAGGCAAATCGCTTCCAAAAATATGGGTGTTCATGAATAATAAAAAACTGACTTGAAAAAACCAAAATAACAGTAAATAAGACATGAACAAGTGTGATCAGATAAGATCTTTCCAAAGAATCACAATGGTGAGCAAAGGTTTAGGTACCCCTAATCAAACTGTATCCTGATTTATCTACATTTTCAAATGCTATGACAGTTGCTTAGAAAAGCCAAGGGTGATTGACCATAGACAAACATTGTGAATTCGGGTCTTCAGAAAGAACACAATACCATTCAAAAGACAAACTACAGTGTTTTAATCTCAAAATGAGAAAGGTCTGATAAAAGTGGTTTCTATCTTCTAAATATTTTCTTCATTATGCTAAATAATGAAGAAAAACTATTCGGTGCACGGTGAAAGATGATCAGTTTTTAGTTGGCCAAGTTTTGTTCCTAGCACTGAAAGTAATTTTAAGGGCTCCACCTTGAAAAATATTAAGCAAATTGAACTTTGAAGGTAACTTACAATGAACATTTTTTGTGATAGTATTTTGGAATTTATATAACTATTTTAAAAATATAGAAAATTATGCTATGAAATAGCATTTAATAGTTTATGATTATAGGATGATATTATTTGTAAACCATGATACTTACATCTCTGCAGACTTTGGTGTCCTCAGAACATCAGAGGAAAGAAGTCAACACATAATATATTCATACCTTGAGCAAGAAACATATCCAATGTAAAAGTTATTTTCTTCTGAGCAGTTGTATTTAATTGTCAGACAAACAATGTAATAAAGTTGAGATTCTTGTGGCACCATCCCAGAGCTAAAACACTGAAGCCAGGGATGGGATACAACAGGGTTAACTACTGGTTCAGGATTTACGAGGTTCCCTGCAAGCTGTGAGCCGTGCTCGTCATCAGCATGCTGTGTGCAGAGATTCAGCCTTTGAAACAACCCTGTTTTCCTGTTTTTTTAACTACAGATCTTTAACTATAAAGATCAGGTAAGAGCCTAGGCAAAAACATCAGCAGGCATAGAACCGGTTCTATGTCTGCTGCTCTTCAGAGCTACCGGTTCTACAGAGGTGGACAGAACCAATAGAAACCCACCCCTGACTGAAGCTCCATTCTCACTTCATAAAACTATTGAAGTCAAAGATGAAGAAAATAGCACCACACAATCAAGCACCAATTTAACCCAATTATTAAAAAGTATTCTGAAACAGAATCATAGGCAACTTGACACTTCCAAAAAAGTCCTAGTCATCAAATTAATTAAATTTTAGAACCCTACAACTCCATCTACTACTCCTGTTCATAGATTGCTTTCGCTAGTGAAATTTCTTTCTGTGAGGGCCTGAATTGTGAAATTCTGGAGTATCTTGAGGTAACCAATGGTGTTAAAGTAAGACTGACTTGATAAGAGTTTCTCCTCTTTGCCAGTAAGCATCACCATTGGTTTAAAATCTCTTCTATGAATAAAAGGAGTTGTTTTGTACATTACCAGCCATTTCAGGATACAAGCTGCTAAGTTTACCTGCTGACACTGTTGTGAAACTATAGAGGAAAATGCACAGCATGCTTTCTTGAGCTCAGAAGATACTTGTTTCTATCATAACTGGGAAGAAATACGTAACTTGGTGTCCTGTAGATGTTTTGGACTTCTAATTTCCTTCATCCCCAGGCATTATGTCAATGCTGAAATGGCATCAGTTGCCTTCTCCCAAGCTCAAAGATAGAAAAACCATTATCTAAAATTCCTGCAATAAAAATAAGTTCTTGGGTGGTTTGAGTCTCACTTGCTTCTATTTTATTTTCATCAAAGAATTTTAAGCTACTTTATTTGTTCTCAGAAGATACCTTTTGAAATGGGCAGTCCAGTCAAAAAACAATTCATGTTCAATATCCTTGCAAATATTTTCAAAACAAATCAGCTATGTTTTGTTGTGTCTAAATGATGTAGAATATAAAGAAAACATAAAGCCAACTGAAAAACCAACAACTTCCTCAGATGTGGCACAAACTGTCTCATTATCTTCTATTGTATTGTTTTCATTTAAGATTCTTTTAATCATGGAATGCCAAGTGAATCATTGCTCTACACAAACATACATACACACAAACAATAATGGTCTACAAGAGAACTCGCTTTTGAAAATGTGTCAAAATTAGAGATACATACAAGAAAACAGCACAAATGTGGCTTTTGTATAACTGAATTTTTCACAATTATTATAATTAAGTTAAATTTGTTCTGACAATAGCAGGATACATGAAATCTGCAAAGTATTTAACTTTCATTGTATTTTAAAACTTACCAAACCTGTTTGTTGTTGGAAGTTATACCTAGAGATTAAAACTGATAGAAAAGAGGGTGCAAATTAGTATAATCTTTCAAAAGGCTGCATTTTGAATGAGATGTTTGCTTTCCAACTCAGAAGCTGGATCATATTTCATGGCCAAAGCTTGCTTTGAATTACACCCTTGAAAGAGCAAGAGAAGGAATTGGCAAGGGTAGAGGAAATGAGGTGACTATTGTGACGAAATGAATATGTTGTTATTTGTGTGTTTGAGTTATGTAGCCTGACTTTTTTTTTAGGAACAGAAAGGGGTGTGATAAAAACAAATATATATGTGAAACATCTATATGAAACTAGAGTCCTGTAGCCACAGTATGACTCATTAATCCAATTTCAATCTAAATATGCCCTTGTTCTTTTTTAAAAAATAACTTTTTGGTCTAAGTGTTGCAGGCTGCTGATCATCTTACAGTACATTTTTACTTGCTGTGCTTGAGATTTCCCATAATGGATTTCCATGCTTCCCCATTATTTTAATCACTGCCTTCTTGTTTCAGCCTTTCTTCAAGCACCAGCTGTCCAGTCTGCCCCATATGCAAAATAAGTTCAATGCAAACTATATTAACCTGAGAACAGCCATTATGAAGTTTTGAGCTCAAAACAAAACACATTCTGAGACTTCACTTAAAGGTCAGAGTAAAAGTTTATGATTTTGTATAGCATAGTGTTTCAAATGTTCTGGTTATAGAAACACTGAATTGGGATGTTTGAAACTTTGAGGGCTATTTCAAGTTTTTTTACACTCAAAATAAAACAGATGGACTGTTCTATAGTTGGAGCAGAACAAAGCAAATTGTTTGGATGAAATGTTTTTAGTGGAACTAAATTGCTTCAAGTTTGAAAGAGTATGCAGTCTTCATTTCACGCATTCCTCTATTATTGCTTTGAATAAACTGCCCTACAGCAAAGTTGTCTCTCTGTCTGTCTGTCTGTCTGTCTGTCTGTCTGTCTGTCTGTCTGTCTGTCTGTCTATCTATCTATCTATCTATCTATCTATCTATCTATCTATCTATCTATCTATCTATCTATCTATCTATCTATCGTCTATCTATCTATCTATCTATCGTCGTCTATCTATCTATCTATCTATCTATCTATCTATCTATCTATCTATCTATCTATCTATCTATCTATCTATCTATCTATCTATCTATCTATCTATCTATCTATTTCAAATCTTAATGCAAGAGAGTCTTAGAAAAACTCTCTTCACATATTATTTGCCAGATGAGTTGGAATACAGAGCTAGAAATTTCCAGACAGCATTTGATCATTGACAGCATTTTTGGACAGCATTTTGACTTTGAACATGGGAACTGTAATTTAACAAGGATATAGTTTGATCTAGTGACTAAGATACTAGATTACATACTTGAGTAGGAGTGAGGTAAACTCCTTCCTATCAGCTCTAGGAAGAAAGCAACAGTGAACAACTTCCAAAAATTTTGCTTGGAAAACTGCCTGGACTTGTCCATGTGGTTACTGGGAGTCAATCCTGACTCAGGATCACCCGCCCCCACTTCCTCTAAGAAAGACCACCTTCACCAGTCTGGTGCCCTTGATATGTTACCCATCCAGAATGGTCCCCAAATTAATGTATAGGGATATATTGAACTTTAACTGCAGAAGCAATTCATATTGCTCTAATTGGAAGAGTGTCTAGGATCTCACACTATTTGAATATCTACAGATTTACATATTAACAGAATTGAAAGGGACGTTTTAGTCCAACCCCCCCACCCACCCAAGCCGAAGACCCTATACCATTTCTGACAAATGGCAGTCCAATCTCTTCTTGAAAGCTTCCATTGATGAAGCTCCCACAACTTCTGAAGGCAATTGGTTGATTGTTCTCATCACCAGAAAATATATCCTTATTAGGTTGAATCTCACCTTGATCAGTTTCCACCCATTTTTCCTTGTCTGGCCTTCAGGTGTCTGAGGTCTTTCATATCACCTTTCATTTAAAACAGTTGAGATGGAATTATGATACTTCTGTACACTAAGCCATTTTAACAGGTTTTTTCTAGTAGAGCTTCAAGCTCTTTTCAAGTTCTGCTCCTCATTTTCTTTGTCCATTAGCATCCCTACATGCTAACTCATTTTCTCCCAAATACAATCCATAGTCCTCTATTACACAGGCCAAAAATGTATGCATGAGAAAGATTCCATTAATTCCTTAGTTTTGTTGAATAAATAGATCAAGATAATTATTTCTCTGATGAAAATGAGAAAGAGATAGATACTGGTGTGACATACACTTTGCCACAAATGTTTAATATTCATTAAACATTTCACAAAGTGGGCATTTGCTCAATAAAGCAATACATACTTCTCGGCAAGCCTTTTCATTTGAGTTATTGCCAAATATTAGAGAACTTGTACAAATATTTTTATACTAGCATGCATTATTATTAATCAATAGAAAAAAAAAATCTCATTTTTCTCCATAGCTAAACAAAAAGCCTATTTGGTGAAATTAGAACAATTAGCAAATCAGTCAGCCAGCTATACAAACAAAGCCTTAAAATAACCAAAATCTTGTCTAAATTGCTATAGAAAAATAGCATTTTGGTGGGCTAGATCAGCATTGAAATGTCTTTGAGTATTAGTACCTCAGGTCATTAGTTATGTTGTTGGTTTGAGCTCCAAGCTTGGCAATTTGCTCCAGGACTCAGAAAGGTATTTAAAGGCCAGTGCTCCCTCAGAGAAGTATAATCCAAAGCGCATTGAAGATGTCTCCTTAAATTTGGACGGAATGTTTGCAACCAAATCGCTAAGATCAGAGTTCATAACAACCACATAGATAAGCATTTTCTTCATTTTAATAATCAGATTTAAAACGAACTATTCTAAATGTTGAAATCAGTCCCAAATGATTTCTCAGTATTGGAACTCTCCATCTACCTTAACTATAATTGCAGAGAGCAATTTAAATGACTGCTTCACCATATCTTTGAAGAATGGGTACCTTGAATTACCTGAAATGATGGAATGCTGCTGTCTCAGGAAATCTTTAAGGAACACCTGACAACTTATAAGATATCTTAGAAACCCCCTTTCTACTACGTTTCCCAAAGTTCCTTCAAAGAAACTTTTAAATAACACATCTGAAGTTCAACAGCTTAAAAAAATTCACACAAAATGATACTTTAAAATAAAATTATTACTGCCAACTTGTTCTTTATGAGTGTTTATGTGTGTGTTAATTTTTACATATTCTTGGAAAGAAGTATAAATCTTTATCCCTTTATCTCTGTCTTTCTCTTTCTCTCTATGGCTTGCTAGAGTTAGTGTATTTGTGTACCTTGCCACCTTGTGGCTATTTTAGATATTTGCATAAATCTGTTAGCAGCTTCCAACAGTAAATACAATGGACAAGATTTCACTAATGAAATCACTATCTGGCAAATATTTGAATATCATTTTGTACTTGCACTGAATTTCATTGCACCTACATTTTTTATATTTAGGTAAGAGTATTTTGCATATATACTTTGTAATACTACGAAGCACAGTTATTTTATTCCCTCTCATTCCCCTCCCCCCTCTCTCTACACACACACACACACACACACACACACACACACACACACACACACAGAGAGAGAGAGAGAGAGAGAGAGAGAGAGAGAGAGAGGATGCATGTTGCTATACATAAATGGTACACCTTCCTGGATTGATTCTTGCTAGCATAATCACATATCATAAAAGGACAAGAGTCAGTACACCAGCCTTTGTTGATAAGAAAGGATTTTCTCTGAATCTTAAGCAACGTATCCTTGACCAGAAGCTTAACTTATACTTAACTTGCTGCTTTTATGAATTTGGATCAATTCTGGACACCAGAAAGCTAAGAAATGAACAGGCTCAGAGCATGACAAACCATATTGATCACCTTACTTTGATTTTGCCCTAGCTACTTGTAGCATGGTGACTAGTATGGTTGTGTAGGAAGTTAGCACCCACCCCTCTCCTAGAAAAATTGAAAGAGCCTAGGATATATTAAAATGCAGAATATTTCTTCTAAAAAGGAACTCACTCAAGAAGCAGAAACTCACCCCATAAGCAGAATCTCATCCCCACCTTTGTTAATGGGTGGGCCATTAAGGCCTGGGCCAGAATACTTTACATAAGAAGGAACTCCAGGTAAAAGCTATAGCAATTGCCAAAAGCCCTTTTAAGGGCATAATCACCCAGAAAGGCCAGACCAAGCCTATAGAGTTAAGACCCCCGCCCCTGGGAGTCTGACAACCAATTAGAATACAAGCTCCAATTCAAATCCCAACAGAGAGTATAAAACCCAGGTACTCTCAGCACCTCAACACTTTTTTTCCTTTTTCCCTTTTCCCTTTTCTCTTTTCCCTTTTTCCCCTTCTCTTCTCACCTTGAAGCATGTGATCATTCTTCTCTGAATCTCCAGGCCATGTGGTCCTGTAACCATTAAACCTTCCAAGCAGCCTCCATGTTTCCAGTGTCTTTTTCCCCACTTGGAACTGAACCCAGAAAGATATTTCTTTCAACAGTTGGTCATGACCTCATTCCTTAGCTTCTATTTTCTGTTTTCACTTATTATCTGGGAATCCTTGCAAGAGGTTTCCTGTCAGAAATTGCCATAGGATTCTCTGGATCTTTGGGCATCTCACCAAACATGGAATCTCTCATTTAATGCTTTTACCCAGACAGTCAGTTAATTATCTGCTCTGCCTTAAAAAAATATGTTCCGTTGATCTGGGACCTAGTTGCTATATCTCTGGATGGCTGGTTCATTGTAAACTATTTTTATTTCTTAGCAATATAACATCATATGATTTTCTTGTTTTGGTGTTAGTTTTCATTTATCTAACTCAAAACTGAGCAAGGGTGTTACTTAAAGCAAGCAAGATGTGTTTCCAACTATTTGCCACATATCTTCAAAAAAAGAAAGATTAGTGTAAGATTAATAATAATAATAATAACAACAATAATAAATTAATAAATAATAATAATAAAGACTTGGTTATGGCTGACCAATGGAACACTGAAGAAAGAAACATTCTTGCAGCCCAAGAACAAGTCATTAGAACGAATGTAAACAAAGCCAGAATAGAAAAATCTGCTGATGACCCCAAGTGCAGACTCTGTAAAGAAGCGGATGAAACCATTGATCACATACTGAGCTGTTGCAAGATAATAGCTCAGACTGATACAAACAATGTCACAACCCAGTCGCTCAGATGGTCCACTGGAACTTGTGTCACAACTACCATCTTCCTGTAGCAAAAAACTGGTGGGATCATAAGCCTGAAAAAGTGGTCGAAAATGAGCATGCAAAACTACTGTGGGACTTCCGAATACAGACTGACAAAGTTTTGGAACACAATACCCCGGATATCACGATTGTGGAGAAGAAAATTGCCATACCTGGTGACAGCAGAATTGACGAGAAACAACTTGAAAAGTCACCAGATATCAGGATTTGAGAATCGAACTCCAGAGACTCTGGCATAAACCAGAGCAGGTGGTTCCTTGGTAATTGGCATACTGGGTGCTGTGCCTAAAGACCTAGGCAAGCACTTAAAAACAATTGGTGCTGACAAGATCACCATTGGTCAGCTGCAGAAGGCTACTGAGATCTGCTCGTATAATTCTCCGATACATCACGCAGTCCTAAATACTTGGGAAGTGTTTGACTAGTGATTTGTGATACCAAACCCAGCATGGTTATGTCGTTTACTGTGTATACTGTTATTTTTGTGTATTATAATAATAATAATAAATTTTGTAGAATATGTAATGAATCATAATCACACCAACAAGACTGTTTTGTCAAATTTGGTGGTTCCATGAAACAGTAAAATTTCAAACAGACTGACCTATAAAATCTTGATATTATAAATTCAGGAATCCATTCAAAAAATACAATTTAACTAAATATAAATTGAAACCTGTGAGAAACACAGCAGTTTTGGAATGTCGATCTCAATTTACATTGGGACTACTGGATGTTTTATAGGCCTTTAAAAACCACTTTGTTTGGAATTCCAGGACTGCTACTAGTAAAGACCTATCCTATATTCAATGTCCTCCCACACCCGGCTGTGATCCTCATCATTGTAGCTGCAATCTGAAAATCTTTTTCTTGTCTGTTATTAGCAGAGGTGATATTCAGCAGGTTCTGACCAGTTCTGGAGAACCGGTAGTGGAAATTTTGAGTAGTTCGGAGAACCAGCAAATGCTACCTCTGACTGGAGATTTTACAGTATCCTTCCCCTGCCACACCCACCAAGCCATGCCCAAAGAACCAGTAGTAAACAAATTTGAATCCCACCACTGGTTATTAGCAACAAAAGCTTAGATCATGTATCTGTATATATAGTTTTTTAAAGCAAGATAATTCAGAATAATTCAAATGTAGATAAAGTTTTCCCCTATCCAGTTGTATCTGACTCTCCAGGACAGAATCCCAGTTTCTTAGCCAAGACAGCCAGCATTGTTCAAAAATGCTTTCCATGGTCATGTGGTTCAGGGAACACTGTTATCTTCCCATCAAAATGGTACCTATTTATTTACTCACATTTGCTGGCTTTCAAACTGCTAGGTTGGCAAGATCTGCAGCAAGTAATTGGAGCTCATCTCAGCGCACAATGCTCAGATCTAGAACTCAGACTATCAACTTTCCAGCTGCCAAGCTCAGCATGTTTCACTGCTGAGCCATCACGCCCTCCATTTCAAATAATTTGTGTTTATATCCAAATGGAGCTAAATAAATGTTTATTTAACTTTTAAGTGAATTGCCACATGTCCATAGTTAACTTTAAATGCTCAGTTCATTTTATTTTATTTTATTATTTTATCTTACTTTATTTTATTATTTCATTTCATTTCATTTTGCATTTCATACGGGCAGAAGAGTAGGAACTAATATATGAAACCCCTCGGAGCTTATAATTCCAGTTTGAAGGTAGAATGTAGTTTAGATGATGAATATTGTAAAGACAGGTTCTTTTTTTAAAAAAAAATCCTCATTTTTAGATTTTAAGAACCAAAAACATTCTACCCTATGATAGAAATTCATAGTGTCTGGGACCAAGGCCTGATTTAAGAAATAGTTACTCTAAAAAGTAAGTGGGCCTTGGAGAAAAAAAACTAAATAAAATTTAATATATTTTATCATAAATATTATAATTAATTAATTGATTTGATTATTCTCTATGTATTTAATATTTGCCACCTTTCCATAACATTTCAGAGAGGTATATTTAATCTTTTTAATGGTTAAGATCAAATATGGTCCTCAATTTCAGATTGTAATCTCCTAGAGTCTAACACAAAACACAAACACACAAATACATTTTTTAATTGTGATTGATTATTGTCACAAAGTCATTGTTGACTGCAGGATCCAATTTAGGTCTCTCTCTAGCAAGAATGTGACACACAGAGAAATTTCCTGAGAATGGGCTCAAGCATGAGTCTGGAAGCTCAGAAGACTAAACCTCTGATCCTGGTGACTGAGATTGGATCCTGCAACATTATCCTGGGTTCATGTGTATTTGCCTTCATTATTGGCACTTAACACAGATTTTCTACATGATAATATGGCCTTTCAAGTCTTTCAACCATACAGTCATCATCATTTAACTAAGTCTAGCCATCTTGTTGCTGATTGTCCCATTCTTTCCTTCAATCTTTCTCTTTGTGAGAGTCTTCTCTAAAGAGCTGGATCATCTCATATTGTGTCTGAAGTAGGATAATTTTAACCTGCTCAATGAGAACTCTGGGCTGGGTTAGTTTGTTTGATGATCCATTGGTTTGTTTTCTTGGCTGTTTGTAGCATTCTCAGGAGTCTTTTCCAACAAAAATGATCAAAAGTGATTATCAGGAATAATATAATCTACTCATAAATTTAAATTATGAAGCTCTAGATATACTGATTGATAAATTCTTACTAGAAAGCTCTCCTTCCTTCCTTCCTTCCTTCCTTCCTTCCTTCCTTCCTTCCTTCCTTCCTTCCTTCCTTCCTTCCTTCCTTCCTTCCTTCCTTCCTTCCCCTTCCTTCCTCCCTCCCTCCCTCCCTCCCTCCCTCCATCTCCAGTTCTGGACCAGAATGTTACTATAAAGCCTCCATCTCAATCTAGATAGCTATCAAGAATCTTAGAATGTAAATGGTTATATTTTTAAAAAAATCCTGTTATTTGTTTTAGCTAAACAATTAGTTTAGCACTTATCAGGCACACTTAGAGATTTTTAAGTATACCTTCAAACTTCCCACAGGACTTGTATCTCTCTAGAGTCTTAAATATATGGATTTTACCTTTTAAATAAATCTCTGAAGATAAAAGATTGCTATCTCTCTTTTTACTAAAATGGTAGCAAAATGCTATACAAAACTACTGAATTAGCAAAATCAAATTAGTAATACATTTCTATATCTTGGCTAAAAAAGTATGATTAGTTATGATCCATTTGAATTATACAGCAGTCAGAAGCAACTGAGCTTTCCTTTTGGGAAAAAGTGGCTTCAACATTACTTAGATTTACTAAATTCATAGCCTCCCTTTATTTTGTACAGCTCAAGGTGGCAAACATAATGCTGTCTTCTATGTTTTACTCTACAACAGCAACCCATAAATAGGGTTGGGTTGTGGAAGAATGATTGGGTCAAAGTTGTCCAACTAGCTTTTGTGCCTAACAAAAACTCAAGTTCACCATTTTTTTGTTTCTAGTCCAGCATTTTAAACACTACACCAAGCTGGCTTCCATTTCTATATTCTATATTTTAACTATTAACTTAATAGTTCATGTCTCATGCTTGAACATATTTATAAGCAGATTACCTGAGATAACAGTCCTTTCTCTCAAAACTATAGAACTTTGGAAAATGGAAAGGGCATTTTATGAAAGGTAATGTGGTGGTGTGATTATTATGCCAGACTTGAACAAATGCAATAAAAGTTCAAATTCTTATTTACCAATGATGGTTAGTTGATAATTTTGTGCCAAAAATATTCTACTTTAGAGAATTTAGAGAGGTTAGAATGTAGAAGATAGAGGAGATAGTTCAGATGGGCCTATTGATTACATACCTGGCTCCCTGCTATGTGACATCAGCTCTGCCTGAGCTCCTCGAGGTCATAGCCGGCCTGGCGGTTGAGACCCCCAGGCTGATGGTCATGGGGGATTTCAATCTGCCTTCAGCTGGTGGGGCCTCGGGGATTGCTCAGGAGTTCTTGGTTTCCATGACAGCCTTGGGCCTGATCCAATTAATTAGGGAACCCACTCACATTGGGGGTCACATCCTGGATCTGGTTTTTGTCTCTGGACAGTGGCAGGATGATCTTGGTGTTGGGGATGTTTTTGTTGAGCCCTTGTCATGGTCAGATCATTCGCTCCTTAGGCTGGACTTCCAGGCCGCTCCTCCCCATCGCAGGGAGGCGGACCAAATACGTTGGTACTGCCCAGGCGCCTGATGGATCCGGATAGGTTCCTGATGGAGCTTGGGTCATGTCCTGACATTCGAACACATGACTCGGTTGAGGACCTGGTCGCCACCTGGGATAGGGTGGCGGCTGGGGCCCTGGACCAGGTCGTGCCCTTGCAGCCTCTGACCTGGTGCTGCTCTCACTCGGCCCCTTGGTTTTCTGGGGAGCTGAGGGAGATGAAGTGCCGGAAAAGACGCCTGGAGAGTATTTGGAGGACTACTCGCTCCGGACCCAACCGAACACTATTACGGTCTTATATTAAGACTTATTTAGTGGCGATAAGGGTGGCAAGGTGTTCTTACTTTTCCACCCTTATTGCATCTGCAGGAAACCGACCGGCCACCCTGTTTAGAGTGACCCACTCCCTCCTGGAAGGGGGAGCACGGGAGGACCCCTTGCAGGGACAGGCTGAGGACTTTTCGAATTTCCTGGTGGATAAAATTGCTCGGATCTGGGATGGTTTGGACTCTGAAGGGGCAACTCTGGGTGGGGGGTCGGGGGCGGAATTTGAGGCAGTCATTTGGGAGGAGTTTGATCCTGTGACCCCCAAAGACGTGGACAGGTTGCTGCGGGGACTGAATGCTACCACATGTTTATTGGACCCGTGTCCCTCCTGGCTGGTGTTGGCTACCCGGGAGGTGATACAAGGTTGGTTTCAAGGTATTATTAACGCTTACTTGAGTGAGGGATATCTGCCCGCCACCTTGAAAGAGGCGGTGGTGAGATCCCTCCTCAAGAAACTGTCCCTGGACCCAACTTTGTTATCTAATTATCATCCCGTCTCCAACCTTCGTTTTGTGGTGAAGGTTGTTGAGAGTGTGGTGGCACAACAGTTTCCCCAGCACCTGGATGAAGCTGTCTATTTGGATTCACGCCAATCGGGCTTCAGGCCCGGGCACAGCACGGAGACGGCATTGGTTGCATTGGTGGATGATCTCTGGAGGGCCCGTGACAGAGGTTATTCCTCTGTCCTGGTCCTCTTAGATCTCTCAGCGGCTTTCAATACTGTCGACCACAGTATCTTATTGCGGCGGCTGGGGGGTTGGGAGTGGGAGGCACTGTTATGCAGTGGTTCTCCTGCTTCTTCTCTGACCGTTCGCAATTCGTGTTGGCAGGGGGGCAGAGGTCGGCCCCAAGGCCCCTGGTCTGTGGGGTGCCTCAGGGGTCAGTGCTCTCACCCCTTCTGTTCAACATTTATATGAAGCCGCTGGGTGAGATCATCCGTGGCTTTGGGGTAGAGTTCCATCAGTACGCTGATGACACTCAGCTGTACATCTCTACCCCGGGCCACCCCGATGAAGCCGTCAAAGTGATGACCCGGTGCCTGGAGGCCATGCAGTGTTGGATGGGGCAGAACAGGCTTCAGCTCAACCCATCTAAGACTGAGTGGCTATGCTTCCCGGCACCCCGGTACAGCCAACTGGTTCCATCGCTGGCTGTAGGGGGGGAAATTCTTGCCCCCACAGAGAGGACCCACAATCTGGGTGTCCTCCTGGATATGCGGCTGTCATTGGAAGACCACGTGGCAGCCGTCGCCAGGGGAGCTTTTGGCCAGGTCCGTAGGATCTACCAGTTGCGGCCCTTTCTAGATCGGGATGCACTTTGCACGGTCACCTCCGCCCTGGTGACCTCCCGCCTAGACTATGCCAATGTTCTCTACATGGGGCTGCCTTTGAAGAGCATCCGGAGGCTCCAGCTGGTGCAGAATGCAGCCATGAGGGTGGTGTTGGGGGTTCCTCGGGGCTCCCATGTGACGCCACTTCTGCGCGAGCTGCATTGGCTCCCGGTGGCCCTCCGGGTGCACTTCAAGGACTTAGTTATCATCTTCAAAGCGCTCCATGACTCGGGACCAGGATATCTGCGAGACCGCCTCCTGCCATTATCGGCCTCCCGCCGACCGATACGCTCCCATAGAGTCGGCCTCCTCGGGGTGCCGCCGGCTGGATGGCTGGCGACCCTGAGGATGCGGGCCTTCTCATTGGGGACACCCCCTCTCTGGAACGAATTACTCCCGGAGATGAGGACCGTCCCTGATCTCATGACCTTCCATCGTGCCCTGAAAACTTATTTATTTCAGCAAGCTGGTCTGGCCTAGGGGTTTTTAAATTTTAATCTGGTTTTTAATCTTTCTTAATCCCCTTATTTTAATCTTTGTAAGAGCCAATTATATTTAATTCTTTTAATTTTTAAATATTGTATATGTGTTTTATATGTGTATTTTTATTCTGGCTGTTCACCGCCCCGAGTCCCTTTGGGAGAGGGGGCGGTATATACATTTAAATAATAATAATAATAAAATAGATACTATTCATTTCTAGCTGTTTCAAGAAGATTGCACACAGAATGTGTGGCATGACAAAGAAGCAACAATGGTTCATTGGAAGATCTACAAGAAATACCATTTACCTGCAAGCAAGAACTGATGGAACCACAAAATAGAAACAGTCCTAGAAAATGACAAAGTTTAATTTACTTCATTTTCAGTGCTCTGAGATTTTAGAATTCAACAGACGAGCAGCTGTCACATATCACTACAGACTTAATAATTGTGGGTAAGAAAGACAAAATAATATGGATAGTGGACATTGCAGTACTTAGAGACAGCAGAACAGAAGAGAAAGAACTGGAGAAAAATCACATTTCTATAAAATGATTATAGAAAAAGAAAGCAAAGTTAGTAGCAATAGTAATAGTCACCTTGGGTGCAATCCGAAAATAACTGCAGCACCTCTTGAACACCATCGTCATTCACCAAATCACCACTAGTCAATTGCAAAAGGCAGCTTTACTTGGAATAGTTTACAACCAGCAATGATATCTGTAATACCATCAAACATCTACATCTGCCTATCCCTTGGGAAGGACTCAATAGGTAGTCAAAAATCCAATAGGTAGTCAAAAATCCAAATCCAGTTTAAACATCTGGTTGACTATGAGGAGCCCTAATAATAATAGATAGCTGCATTGACTCTTGAGGGTTGATATTGACCAATTTGGGGAACCCTGGATTAGTGGAGTATAGCCTTACTCATTTTTGAAGTCTGAATATGAGCTCAGCTTTTGGACCACCACTGTCTGACAAAGAAATTCTCTTCATATATTTCTCTAGCAATTCTCATGCAAATTTGCTTTAGATATTCTTCCAAAGAGCATATATGTAGAGCATTGTGTGTTTGCAATTACTTAGTTACAAGGTTTTATTTTTATTTAGCATATGGCAGAGGTCATGCAATCACAGAAGTACAACACTAATAAAACACATTATACATACAAACACAAATATAAGTTTAAGCAGAACATTATTTTATACTTTATGTATAAAATATGTGGACAGTACAATATATGAGAAAAAAACTAAAGTAATTAAAAATTAAATCCCTGATAAAATCACCATAATAAGATGGCATAGAATTAGAAGGTAACCAAGCGGCATGCATTTTATATCTTTCAAAGCACAATTATTTCTTCCATGATTTGCAGCCTTCCTGGCTTTCTGTGCATTTGTGATATGCCACCACTAGGGGACCTTCTGCCCTGAGGAAATGGTTGAAGAATTTGTTTAGACCCAGTTTAAAAATAGAACATTCATCTCCATCAGCAGCCCCCAACCTTTAGAGCACCAGGGACTGTGGAGAGATTTTTTTCCACAAACTGGAGAGGGCATGGTTTTGTATGCTGCCTGCCTCCCACGGATGAGGCTTTACTTGTTTGCATGGCCTGATTTCTGGCATGCTGTGGACTGATGCCGGTCCACGGACTGGGTGTTGGGGACCCCTGATCTACATAATTTCTCTGTTCATAGATATGGTGATTTCTCTGTTCATAGATATGGTATTCTTTGTTTTAGTTCTTCCCAACTCCATATGGAACTCTGGAAAATGGAAAATGCATTTTATGACAGGTAATGTGGTAGTGTGATTAGTATGACAGGCTTGGACAAATGCAATCAAAGTTCTAATTCTTATTTGTCAATGAGGTTTATTTGACACCTTTGAAATATTTAACTTTATAGAATTTGGAGAGGATGGCATGCAGAAGATAGAGGGGATACAATTCATGTTATTATAACATCTTGATGAAAGGGCAGAATAGTCATAAAGAAATATTGTAAAGGGGTAAAATGAAGTTCTTCACCTCTGTTGGTTTTGTTGATGCCAAAGTATTGTATACACCTAACTTCCCCTGCATTCACCGAGCAGGTGGAGGTAGATTTGTGCCTGCAATTGCTGATTTTTTGCAAGTTTGAGCCCCTGGTTTGGTATTGTGTGGATAGCAATAACAGTAGCACTTAGACTTATATACTGCTTCATAAGTGCTTTACAGCCCCCTCTAAACCATTTACAGAGTAAGCATATTGTCCCCAACAGTTTGGCTCCTCATTTTATCAACCTTGGAAGGATGGAAGGCTGAGTCAACCTTGAGCCGAACTGCTGGTAATTAGCAGAGTTAGCCTGCAATACTGCATTCTAATCATTGTGCCACCAAGGCTCTTCGTGCTAGAAAGAACAGAAGGAAGCATATACAAGTGGAACTGCATCCACATGGAGACTTTTCTACTCTTCTTTGTAAAAGTGAATGCTTAAATGATCATCAAAAATTGTGACAGCATTGTTTACAAAAATCACAGGTTTGTAATTGTTAGAGATTAACAGATCAAGTCCAAATCTTAATGAATGTTCAGATTTAAAATACAACAGATTCTAATTCATCTATTTTTTTTTCAGATCAATGAAAAACTCTTATAAATTAACCAGTTTTATCTAAATAGTGTTTTTTTAAATTGTCCTAAATGTTGGGAGAGGCTGCAGGATGGCCATTCTTTCTTAAAGCCTTTTGAGATTTTGACCATCTTCATCAAAATCTTGTGAAATTTGAGATGGGAATTCCCAAATTGTAGATGGTTTGGTGAATTCATAAGGTTTCAGCCATTATGTTTTATTTACCATATTGTTATTTAACTTTAGGATCTACATATACTTCCTGAGACAGAACACATGGGGCAGGATGCTGAGAGACTACACTGCCATTCTCTGTTTTTGATTATATCATGCTCCAAGCCCAGTCAAAAAAGAAAATTAAGTTTGATGTCAAATTTCTGAAGCCATGACTGAATCCAGAGCTAGCAAGCATGGGTGAATAGTTGAAAAGATCACACTATTTTTTCAGTACTGATATTTCAGTCAGCCAGGTTTGAATCCTTATAAGGAAAAATAATAATAAAATGATTTTCTATTAAATTAATCAAACATATCTTGCCCAAGGTATCTGTGGCTAGTTCTTCTTTCACAAGTTATCTTATCTAAAACGTTCATTGAAGATAAATGCATAAAGTACTTCAGCTAAAAGCAACTAAAATTGAAAAAGAGGAAAAAAGATAAACACATTTGCTGAGACCTATTTTTCCTAAAAGGATATAATTATACAAAGAGCTGTTGAATGATGCTTTTGAATGATCTTTCGACACTATTACTACTGCCAACAGCAACAGCAATAACCAAAGCACCTTAGCAGTTGCATGCAAGAAAATAAAGATGTCAAGGCAACTACATTAAGCTACTTCTCTTCTTGTAAAATTTGTAATTTTAGCATAATGTCAATAAATATTAGCGGGGATTCAGAGGCAAAAGCATTTTGGAGATAATTCTTAGCAATTATCTACCAGGAGATGGCACCATTGACAAAATAATTTTGAGAACTACAAACAAGCTCCTTACAGCCATCTGTTTATCTGAATATATTGACAGTCCCAGGTGTTCATCATAGGCCCAATCCTGTCAATTAGTATTCACTCCAGCAATCTTCCATATAAGCCTTAATGTTCTGGTAGTAAGGGCAGGTAGGCAGCAATGGATAGTTTGGGTCAGATGAGTAGCAACTTGTAAAATGAAAAAAATATGTTGGGATGGGGGGTGGGGGAGGTAACTTTTCTTTATTGGAAGATTATCTCTGTTGTCTCTTTCTCAAACTGCAATCCTGTGCATTTATCTCGGAATAAACCCAATCAAAACACAGTGGAGCTTCCTTATAGATAAGCACGGAATGAATCAGACTGCATTTTTATAAACTGTCTTTCATCAAAAAGTATCTGGGGAAAGCATAATAAATACAAAAAAAAAAGTCATGCGGTCATGAAATGCAATAAGAACAATAAAATGCCAACCTAAAAGAGCATTGGCAAGAACAAATACAATAAACACAACAGTCTGGCCAACTTAAAATGTTTCAGAAAACTGATAATGTAAAGTGGAATTGGTTTCTGAAGAAAACAGATCAATTTTAATTTTTTTTTCTTTTGGAAATAAATTTTCATCTTAAGTAGAAAAGACAACCCCAGATATTGTTATTTTCTATAGGTTAGGGGAGGGGTGTCAAACCCGCATTGTCATGATGGTGTCACATGAGATATCATAACATTCTCCCCCTTTGCTAAACCGGGCATGGGCGTGGCCAGCGCATGACCTATCTGGCCCACAGGCTGCAAATTTGACAGCCCTGGGTTAGGGTATGGAATTTAATTTTTCAGGTGAAATTTATCATTCAACTTTCTTAGTATCTGTTTTATTTATATGGACTATTAAACTTTTTAAAAAAACCAACCCTAAATGACAACTGATATGAGATCGTCTGGGGGTTGGTGATCAAGGGGAACAATCTGTAATAAAGAAAACCTTGCTGAAATGGACAAATTAACTCTAGAAATGAAAAACAAAGATGAATCAGCATATTACACAATTTGGGATAAATTCTATCATTAGAGGGAGCAGAGAGGACGGTCTTAAGTTGGAAAGAAGTTGCTGAAAGAGTAAATGATTGGATGAGATGAAAAGAAGATGAATGATATTAGAAATGTAATATATGAGTGAAGAAATGTATATATAATTAGTTGAATAATTATTTATAGGAATATGTGTGTGTGTGTGTGTGTGTGTGTGTGTGTGTGTGTGATATTGACCCAAAATCACATCAAACCAACTTCACCATGTTCAATGTCTTTAATTGTTTTGTTCAATAAAATGTATTTTTTTTTAAGAAAAGGAGAACAATCTGAAATGATTACATTCTAATGGATGGTACGTTGATATTCTGAAATTTTTGTTGGACATTATTAGAGGTGCTGGTGGAAGATTGAGTCCTTGGTGACATGTGTCAGATGGTCTGAGGAAGTTTACTGGGAACATTGGATGATACGCAGTGGTGGTTTTCTACTGTTCGGTCCGGTTTGGCTGAACCAGTAGTAAAAAATGTTACTGTTCAGCTGAACCGGTAGTAAAAAAATAGCTACCAGTTTGGCTGAATTGGTATTTTGTTTTTTTTCCTCCCAATGATCAGCTGTTCTGATGATCAGCTGTGCCAGGATCGCCCTCACTGTCTTACTTTGCTCAGGAGGTTTCCCTGAAGCCCATAAGGCCAAAAAATGGAGTGCTGGGGGGGGTTGCTATAAAAAAGAAGAAGAAGCAGCTATGTCCACCCAGTCACATGGCCACACCCACATGGTCATGCCCACCTAGCCACGCCCACAGAACCATAAAAATATTTGCATGCCACCCATGATGACATGGTGAACAAGGTTAGGTCATCTTGGGAAAGGAAAGTGAAAGTTTATTGCACTAGATGGAGATGGCTAGAGTGCTTGATGACATTTCTCTAGAGCAGCCTCTTCCTGTCCAGAGTTCCTGGGTAACAGGGACTTGATTTGCTGAGAAACACTGGGAGATGAAGAAGCAGAGCAATCTCCCAAAGTATTGTGGGAGAAAGAGTGCAGGAGGTAAACTTGACAAAATATGGTTAAGAGCTCACATTCTACTATACGCTGTATTGATAAGAGTAGTGAAGCAAAATTAATCCTTTGCTGTCAATGCATTATTGGCTTGTGTTCTGGTGGTCATTTTCACAGTGACATGCATCTATTGAGGGATAATTGTATGAAGACCTTTTGAGTGCTGCTATGAGAACTTTGTGCAATATTTCTCTGAAAATCACTCATGATTCAACATGGGCAGGGTCAAAGAATAGGATAAAGTCTTGCAAAGTTAGCTTGGATGAAATTCAATTTGTTAGTTCTGAGGAACTGGAAAAGGTGATTTGCGATGCCACCCATGGTTAGATCCATGCCCAATCATCATGAAGCTGCAGGACCTATAGTGTTGGTGGTTTTCTGAATCTGGGAAATGGAGAGGAACAGAGGTGATGACACTTTGAAAAAGGCAGTGACAAACTACCTGCAATTCCACTTTAAGGAGATTCTGGCCAACTTAGATAATGATTGTTTTAGCTTTTCATGAAAGATTACATGAATGAGTTGAGGCTAAAATGACAGAATGCCCTAGACATCAAAGATTATTTGGTTTCATTTCAGTCTGGCTTAGGACATGGATATGAGATGAAAACAGCAATAATCATTCTGGTACAAACTTTGCTGAGCTCTGGATGGAAGAAATGGGCTCAACTTTGTTCTTTTGGATCTCCCGCTGGCTTTCAATATTTTTCCTGAACTAGGGGTACCGGGAAAAGCTGAAGTTGTATAGAAAATTAGAAACCATCTATTTTTTTCTCTGCTTCAAATATTACTCTAGTTTAGCCAAGGTAAGGTCTGTGACTTGGAAGGCTTCCTCCACTTTCAGCTATTGTGAAAGAGATAAGTGCAGGGGTGGGATTCAGCTAGTTCAGGCCATTTTGGATGCAGGTAAGTGCAGGGTTTGCCTGGAGACTCTGGGAGGGCGAAAAACAGCCTTCCCGGAAGTTCTGGAAATGGGCCTGTTTCTGGCTTCCAGAGAGCCTCTGGACCCTGGGTGAGGTGAAAAATGACCCTCCCAGTGTTCAGAGTATTGCAGCATAAATTCAGTGCCAGAAAAGTAAACACAGATGACTGAGGCTTCATTTAACTTTTTTATAAACATATAAAGTAAATTTTACAATACCACTTGTAGATTTCTCCAACATGGAGCAAACTCAAACAGAAGCAGACATGTTACAGGTTCGAGCAGAACAGCAACTCAGGAGCTCAGAAACAGACATCAGTTTCACTTTAGTTCAGCAGGCAAGCAAGACACATAGCAGAGGAGAGAAGCAGTTTCATTTTCAATAGACAGACTCAGAGCTCAACATAGCTTCCGAGCTGCAGAGCTTAATATAGAGACATGCCTAGGCTACTTCTAGTTTCAATTTCCAAACAGTCCTCATTGGCTGACTTAATTGCTATGCCTATTCATTGGCTGATCTCTATTCCAGTTCATGAATATATTCTGAAACATCTCCCTTCATAACTGGAATAGACATAAATTCAATTATCTTTAATATTCCTCAGATACCTGGATTTGAAGACTCACATTCACAGTTCCCTCCAAATACCTGATAATTCATTTTATACCTATCCAATGCAATTGTATCATTCCCTACCTTTTAACTTTCCAGTGTATATGCAACTATCAGCCTTGCAACTCTTGACCCCAAGACCCTTCAATGCAGTATCTAAACAGATATTCCAATTCCTGGCTGACTGTTTCAGCCCATAAATGGCCTTATTCAATTTATATACTGTGTTAGGCTTTTTACTTTCATACCCTCGTGCTTGAACCATGTACATTTCTCTAATTCTGCATTGAGGAATGCAGTGGTTATGTCAAAATGCCAAATTTTATGGCCATGTGCCACTGCTAGTGCCAGCCTGATGTTCTCACTCTTTACATTTGGCACAAATACCTCATCATAGTGCATATTTCTGTGAAAACCCCTGTGCCACTAATCTTGGTTTATATTGTACCTCATTATCAGGCAGTACCTTTTTCTTGTATACATACTTGCATCCTACAGCTTTGCTACCCTGTGGCAAAGTTATAGATATGAACACTTCATGTTCTCCCATGGACTTCATTTCCTTGTCCATGGCTTTTTTTCCCTTTACTTGTTCAATTTTAGGTAATGCCAATACTTCTTTGTAGTTCCTTGGATCATACCATACAGTACACACTTTAACTTTACTGGCAGAATACCTGTCAAGAGGAATCCCCTTATTCCATTGCTCTGACCTGTATGGCACTGACAGCTCCTGTGTGTCAACCCTCTCTTGCTTCATATCTTGTTCAGCTTCTCCTCCCTGAATGCTGACACCATCACTAAGTGAGTAAACATCACTAAGTGGATCACCATTGCTAAGTGAATCATTCCACAAATTTGCATCAATTGTGTTCCAATTTTGCTCTGCAAAGCTTGCAGACCTTGAAAATACTGTTCTTTTGCTCCCATCACTAAAGTGATAATTTTTTGAGCCTGCTCATAGCCCACAAACCTGAGCTTTCTAGCCTTTGGTTGCCCCTTTCTTCTAATTGCTTTTGGAATATGTACCCATGCATTACTTCCAAACACCCTTAAATGTGCTAGAGATGGTTTTCTCCCATATAGCGCTGCATATGGAGTATCATTAATGGAGGAACTCCACAGCCTATTAACTAAATAATTAGCAGTCAATATGGTTTCACCCCGATATGACCTGCTTAGACCTGAACCCTCTGCTGTGTAAGAAATTGTGTGTCTGTGTTTTATTCCTAACTGTGCCAACCACTGTTGAAAACTTGTTGACATGCTGAACCTCTGTCAGTTTGCAGCTGACATAACTGTTGTTTATACCTTCTTTTTACGAAGCTTACCCATTGCTTAAATTTCTGTGGCACCTTTGTTTTACTCTTTAGTTAGCAGAATCCAAACCTGCTATAATCATCTACAATGACCAGCACATACTTAGCTCCTCCCAAACTGGCTTGCCCTGGGCCACCAAATCTGCATGTACCAGCTCTAGAGCTCTTATTGTCTATCTTGTTCTACTCTTGCATACTGGGAATGCCTTGGACTTTATGTTTTGCATACTGCACAATCCAAATATGCCTTACATCCCTTTAAATTTAAATGTTCTGCAAATTGTCTCATCTTCTGCAAAACTTGGAAGCTGGCATGCCCAAGCTTTCTGTGTAAAAGATGAACACATGAATCATGTTTTGAAACATTGCCAAATGTTTGTGCACATTGAACTTTTTGTCCCTGTAACATATAAATCATGCTTTATGCCCTTTGCACAGACAATACCATTTTTCTTTATAAGACACTGCCCATTTACAAATGTGATCTCAAATCCTTGCTTGTCTAAACTAGAGACACTCAGCAAATTATATTCCATTTCTGGCACACATAAAAATTATTAAACCTTGTTTCCAACAATGGAATTTGTACACTGCCTTTTCTAATGACTTTAGCCTTCTTGCCATTTGCCAAGGCTACTGTGTATCCATCCTGTAAAACAATTTAGCATTATTAACAATCATTTGGCTAGGCCCACTGTCTAATAGCCATTGATCTCTCCTGCAAGAGTTGACTTTTGCTATTGCAATTTGTCCATCAACTTGTCTTTGTTGCAAACTGCTTCTTCTGTCTTGCAAACAGTCCCTTTGCAAACAGTCTTTCTTTAAGTGAGCCATTTCACCACAAATAAAGCACCTCTTCTGGGTTGTAACTTGATGTCCCTTGCTGCTCTTTTCTTCTCTGGAGACAACCAGTCGGTGAAATTTTCCTTTCTGCTCCTTGGGCCCCCTCCTCAGGGATTTCTCCTCCTCGTGGCTTTTTCTATAATGATGTTTCTACTCTTCAGCTATCAGACACACTTTCAGAGCTTCTAAACATAATTCCTGCTCTGGTTTGCATTCAAACACTGCAGAAACAGTGTCCTAAGTTGCTAGGCTGTTTAAAACTAGCAGCACTTTCTGAGATTCAGGAATCCTCATCCTACACTGTTCTAATTCTACAAACAAAGTTTGCATATGAACAAAATGCTGTTCCACTGAATCTCCTGGCTGCAAATGAGCTCTATATAACTTTCTTGATAATTGTATGATGTTACATGCAGATACATTCACATGAACAGTCCCCAATTTATCCCAGTTTTCCTTTGCAGTCTTTAAATTAGCTACATTGATAAACTGATCATCTTCTAAACTTAAGATGATATAAGCAAATGCTCTATCATGCAGCTTCTGATCTACAGCATTCAATGGTGCCTAGGGTGGATTTTCAACAATATTCCAAAGCTCTTTTGCTTTTAGGAAACATTCCATCTTTGCAGCCCAAATAATACAGTTCTTCTGACCCAAATGGGGTAGAGGGCTCTCTTTAATTTTTTCAAGCATCCTGCAAATCCTCTTGCCTTGTTTCTTACGTTTAAAACAGGTAGTCTCTCAGCTTTAATTACAATTTAGTCTTTTTCTGTGTTTCTGGGCTGGCTGGGCCTATAACCTGTTCAGAGTATTGCAGTATAAATTCAGTGCCAGAAAATTAAACACAGATGACTGAGGCTTCATTTAACTTCTTTATAAACATATAAAGTAAATTTTACAATACCAGTTGTAGATTTCTCCAACGTGGAGCAAACTCAAACAGAAGCAGACATGTTCAGAGCAAAACAGCAACTCAGGAACTCAGAAACAGATATCAGTTTCACTTTAGTTCCATAGGCAAACAAGACATACAGCAGAGGAGTTTTATTTTCAATAGACAGACTCAGAGCTCAACATAGCTTCTGAGCTGCAGAGCTTAATATAGAGTCATGCCTAGGCTATGTCTAGTTTCAGTTTCCAAACAATCCGCATTGACTGACTTAGTTGCTATGCCTATTCTTTGGCTGACCTTGTTACCATGCTCTATTCCAGTTCATGAATATACTCTGACACCCAGAATTTCTGGAAGTCTGGAAACAGGCCTGTTTCTGGCTTCTGGAGGGCCTCCGGAGCCCAGGGGAGGCTGTTTTCACCCTCCCATAGGCCCGAGGGAAGCCTCCAGATTCTGGGGAAGGTGAAAAATGGTCCTCCCAGAAGTTCTGATAGGCCACGCCCATCATGGCCACGCCCACCCAACAACCAGGCAGAGAACCAGTTGTTGGGATTTTTGAATCCCACTCTGGATAGGTGGATGTTATTGATTTTTGCCCAACTTTATCTGGCCACTGATTGCAGCCCAAGATGGTAAGAATATTTTGGTTTCCCTTACATCTACCCTTGTTAACTCCAGGAGGGCCTGTTAATGATCTGATGAAGCTACCCTTGAACTCTATTCAGTAATACAATAATTTGCTTGCTGAGGTTATAAGCAGAACAGAACAGAACAGAATAATAGAGTTGGAAGAACCTTGGAAGTCTTGTAGTCCAACTCCACCTCCCTGCTTAGGCAGAAGACCCTATACCTGTGATGGTGAACCTATGGCAGGCTGATTAATTATTCTAACACTCAGGAAATGTATCCTTAGTTCTAGCTTGCTTCTCTCCTTGATTAGTTTCCACCCATTGCTTCTTGTCCTGCTCTCAAGTGCTTTGGAGAATAGCCTGACTCCCTCTTCTTTGTGGCAACTCCTGAAATATTGGAATACTGCTATCATGTCACTCCTAGTCCTTCTTTTCATTAAATTAGACATACTCAATTCCAACAATTGTTATTTATATGTTTTAGCCTCCAAGCTGTGAAGATCCCATAATACAGGAGTTGGTTGCTAGTAGATTTCAGAGTACAATTCATAGTATATAAGGAATTATATAGGTATCTTCAGGGTCACTTGCTTTGAATGTAACTGATCAATCAGTTACAGTATGCTTCCAGATTGGGAATAGTGAGGACCCCAAATTATGAAATGAGACATGTGGGGTGAAATACTTCTTTATTGGCTTTTAGAAATTCAATCAAAACAAAACTACATTAAACAGTTTTAATTTACAAAGTTGTTGGAAATGGAAACCTATGAAAAATTGTGGAGAGGCTGGAAACGTTAAAGATAAATAATACAAGAGTCAGTTACAGATTCCATAATAATAGCAGCTCAGTCCACATTGCAGAAACCCAGAAAAATAAAGATTCCAAATATTCAAATAAACTATGCCCTGATTCACTCACCAATGTATGAGGGCTGCAAGTTTCTACTACTGTTTTCAAACTTCTGTGTTTTATCCCTAATTTGTTCACTAAACTCTTTATTATTTTGAAGTTTCAATGATTTTTGCTTTTTGTGTGTTCTCTGTCTGCGGTCTGAGGCTTGACAACACATAGAATGGAATATTAGTTATGGTAAGATAAAAATTAAAATGAAAACATTTAACATTTTATGTTTTCAATTAATTAATATAAGTAAATTTCCAGCAGTTCATATGGAATCATGATATATGTTAAATTAATTAATTAAATAATTAAATAAATAGGCTATTAAAGAAAATTTATAATCACACATCTATCACAAGGAACTCTGGGAAGCAAGGAGAATAAAAAGACAATATATTTAAAACACAAAAATAACTTAAAATGGAAATCAAAGTTGCCACCCAAGAATCAACCACATCATGCTAGCTCCATCAATATCCCGGCTGCAATGCATGGGTGGGAGGGAAAGTTATGTCTCTATTGCTTTATAAAACTCATAAGGGCTATCTATATCTGGAAGGAGATTGCCCCATGACAAAGGTAAGGACATGACAAAGAAGACACATTTCTATGGCCTTGCCAGGTGACTATGAACAATCTGACCTATATCATGCAGGGCTTTAAAGGTGACTATCACCACCTTGAATTGCAACTGAAAGCCTACTGACTCAGTGCATAGCAAAATTGTTACATAGGGTTATTATGATGCATGCATTACTGTTTGTGAATCAACTTCAGTTTCTGAATGCTCTTAAAAGGCAACCTCATATAGAATGCATACTAAAATAGAGAGGTGATGAGTGAGCATTTCCTCCCAATCTGTTAAATGACACACAACATGAATTTGAGTAAAGGCGGCAATGTGTTGCTGTGAGTTTGATATCTTTGATTAGCAATGGAGCAGAGAGCAACAGACAATAATAGACTTCGTTGATTCTTGTCCATTGCTCTGGAAGTTCCCATAATTTCACTTCTGTATAAAATTTATTTTCTTACTTAGGCATTTTCTTACTTAGGCATTGTCACATTAGTGTCACAAATTCTGTTCACAAAGCACTTATATAAACCTTCTCCCTAACTTTAGACCTGCAGGGAGTCTAATCTTAGCTTTAGAAAACAGGTAATTTGTTTTAAAATTTAACATTTAATCTCTCTGTATTTTTTCTGCAGTGAAGGTTTGGCATGATTCAGAAGAATGCCAAGAATTTCTCATTGTGGCATAGGTGCCTTGCTGCCTCTAATCAGTGAGTTTATTGGGGTATTAGGAATATCTGTGTGATTGCATAAGAAGCTTGGCCCCTCCTGGTGAAGTTCCTCACATCCCTGGGTCGGTAGGGTACCAGGCTGGGCAAGAACATTGGAAAAAGTGTCTTCTGGACAGGATTTGGAAGAATGATTTTGTGAAATCTGTAGCTTTCGTGCCTTTAATCTCTATAATCTCTATGGTACCAGGATGGTTGGCATAGCTAGTTGGCAAATGTGACTTATCCCTTTGTTTATCACTGGCATTACTCAGGTCTTCTACCATAGTCATAGGTTTCAAATAGAATAGAATAGAATTCTTTATTGGCCAAGTGTGATTGGACACATAGGAAATTGTCCTTGGTGCATATGCTCTCAGTGTACATAAGAAAAAATAAAATACATCCATCAAGAATCATAAGATATAACACTTAGCAGCAGAAACAGGCTGATGCCATAGAATATTTTCTATGGTTTCTGCTTAGCCAGTACAGACCATATTATCATTCAAGACTCAAGAAGCAAGCTTTCTCTATAACATATGCTCTCTGAAATGATGCTTCCCCTCTCCCTCATGAGATCTCCATCAAAGTTCCCACATTGATGACATTCCAGAAGTCCAATAAAATCTGGCTATTCAAATAATCGAACAGTCAGAATAGACTGGAAGGGATCTTGGAGGTCTTCTAGTCCAACCCCCCCACTCAAACAGAAGACCCTATGCCATTTCTGACGAGTGGCTGTTCAATGTCTTAAAAACCTTCAGTGATGAATCACCCACAACTTCTGATGGCAAGCTGTTCCACTGGTTAATTGTTGTCACTGTTAGGAAGTTTCTCCTTAATTCCAGGTTGCTTCTGATTGGTTTCTGTCCATTGTTTCTTGTTCTGCCCTCTGGAGTTGTGGCAGCCTCTTAAAAACTGGAATACTGCTATCATGTCATCTCTAATCCTTCTTTTCTCTAGACTAGCCATACCAAATTCCTGCAACTGTTCTTCATGTTTTTTTCTCCAGGCCTTTAATCTTAGTTATTCTTGTTTGCACTTTTTCCAAAGTTACATGTTTTTTTGTAACATGGTGATCAAAACTGGATGCAGTATTCCAGATTGGAATCTCAGGTCTTGGGGTACACTGGATAGACATTCCTATCATTTCAAATTGGTTTGTTGTCTGGATTGCCATTTTTAATCCTTTTGTAATTCTTTTCGGGATTAATGTTTCTTGTATTGTATTTACTTGGTTTTTAAGTTTTACTTTGTAAACCACCCATAGTCAGTTGGAGTTGACCTAAATTAAAATCAGACTAAACAAATCAAAAATTAAATATAATGACATAGAAATAAAGCTGGCATTACACAAGCAGCACATGTAGCCTTGCCTTTCATCCTATTTTGAGATTTTAAAAAGTTTGGGGCAGTCCCTGTAATTGTAAGCCTGGCACTTATTTATTCATTTTCTAGAGATGAAAAGTATCTCAAATTGCATGGAATAAAAACAGCCCCATATTTAGCATGCTGAAAGTTGAGAGTCAATTGTGTTGGCAGGGCAAACACAGAAGTGTAATATTCTATTCGGCCAAGCAAAAGCAAAGCTATACTTGTGGTTGGTCACATTAAAGAAGCTGAGAACTGAAGCAATATCAGCCCTGCCACCCAAAATAACTCTGAATGGCAGAAAAATTAATGAGCTACTAAACTGATTGGCTAGCTACTCATCTTAATATCAAAGAGCCCCTCACATCACTAAACTCTCCCTTGGCACTTTTCATATATGGAACTGAAATTGCTATCAAATCTGCAAAATGCTCTAAAAGGCTTCAAAACACTTCAAAGCAACTACACTCAGTTCACTGCTTCACAGTACATCTCTGCTTCGATTTGTGAATCTGCTTTGATGGGATAATTCAACTAAAGCTTTGTCAAATCAAATCATCCTTCAGAGCTTTACATAGCCCTGGATGCCTTTGAACTATGGTGCTGGAGAAAATTGTTGGGAGTGTCTTGGACAGCAAGAGGAACAAGTTATTCAATACGAGATGAAGTGAAACTAGACAGCTCAGTAGATGTGCCAATAATGAAGCTAAAGCTTACATATTTTGAGTATAGAAATGTTGGTGATTGGGGAAAAAATCTATAGCAATTAGTAAAAGAAGCTAAAAGAAATAAGACAGCTAGACACTATATCTGACAAACACAAGCATCAGTTTACAAGTAGTCAAAGACACAGTTGCTACTAGGCAATCGTGACAAATTACTGTCCAGCAGGTCATGAAGATTCAGATGTGACAAAACAATTTAAAAAAATCAATAGATACTTATAGGGGTAATGTGAGTTGGCTACCTATGATTGCTCAATATTTGGAATCTTCCTTAAAACCATTGGGGCATTATGCGTAAAGCAAATTTATTGTTTAGACATTTCAATAAATAATTAAAAGAGATTCGCACTTTTTCTGTTTGAATGATATTAGAGTTTTGGGGACAAATTTATGTTTGAATATTAACTATCTATATTGGGATTTCTACAGCGTCCCATTGGTAGAAGATTCATCTAATGAGAGGAAAGCCAATATGCCAATAATGATTTTTTTAAAATGAAGTAGCCCCTCTTGTTCACACAACAAAAGATCCAGCCTTCAAGAAACAATTTGATATTGTGGCAATGGCATGGAAGTAAAATTATCTTTGAAGTATAAGTGCAAAAAAACCATTGACAGTATCATATTTCAAAGAGAGGTTTAGCAGAGCAATGGGTTCAGCAAAATTAGTGTGTTATTTTATTTATTATTTCCTAGCAAAGAGGATGTTTAACAAGTTCCAATTCCAAAGCTCGTGTGAATCTGGATTAAAATGTATCCAGCCAGCAGTTAGTGCTCCGAGGTGACTTATGGTTCAAGTACCATGCTAAAATATTAGTATCTTGATAATAAAGAATTTAGTAAAATTGGATATTAAGTGTTGTACCTGATGATTCTTTACTCTTGATAAATGTATGAGCACATGCACCAAGACAAATTCCTTGTGTGTCCAATCACACTTGGCCAACAAAGAATTCTTTCTATCTATCTATCTATCTATCTATCTATCTATCTATCTATCTATCTATCTATCTATCTATCTATCTATCTATCAATCATCAAGATATTACAACAATCAATGCATCCGATTCACTCAGTAAATGTTCCATTACCTGCTTAAATCAGAGTGAAGCATTCACTCAATTGCTTTCACAATATTAAGGATCACGTTGACATTATCAAATTGCTTGGAATTAAATTAAAAGTTTGTATTACATGGGGAGATATGACAAAGCAAAGGGTAAGAGCCAAGATAAACAGACAAGTATCTGACCCTTTGTTACTCCTATCCCATCTTTCTCTTTTCAACTAACTGTAGCTTGGCATTGCATTTGTGCTGTTTTCTTTGTAATGCACTTTCCCAGTCTCCATGATTTAAGCCAAGATATTTCAGGGTGCCAGACTATCTGAAACCATTATGGAAAATATTGTACATTTTATTTTGTCCTAAGACAAAGGGTATTTGTTCTAAATTTAGAAAAATCAAAATATGTGTTCCAAGATCTCAGAATATTCAGAAATATTTTATTCACTGCCAAGATCAACACTTTTATCTACCTAGTAATTCTTGTTATTAAAAAAAGCCAAGGCTAAATTCTGCTGTATAAGGAACATAATATATTTTGGGACAACTCTACAATTACATGAAGACCCCAAAGTCTTGAATGATTCCTGAATAAATAGACTCTGCATGGAAGGCAAATTCTTCCAGTACCACAGTTCAGCTGCTGAGAGAATGCAGTAAATGAACTGAAGCATATTATGTTCAAAATAAGCATTTTAGACAACAGTGCACAAAAAATATCAGAGAAAGGTCCACAAAACATTGCATTGTTGAATGCAACAAAAATTGATGAAATAGATCAGTTATTGACTGCTTGCTAAAGTAAGACAAATCATATTTATAATGATCCATGGTAACCTAAGCTTAAAACCATGCTCAAGAGTATTCTAGCTCCTGCACAGCAGATGGATGATACACATTGAGAATGCTTCTTGTAGCTTGGGTGCCTATCCTTAAAAATAAATCACTCAGTTCAGTCTTCCATACATATCAGGTGAACTCCTGGATGTTCCCATTTACTGGCTTGCCAAAAAAAATAATTTGTTTAAACTGGGGATTCACTAACAACCAGAATTTATAGCAAGATAAATGATAAGGGGAAATGAAAGACTTCCAGAGGAGATATGTTGAACTGAAGATGGATCTTGAAAAGTAGAGCTAATAACCATGATAAAGATCAAGGAATAGACCAGTTCTTTGGAAATCTGTCTGTATAAAGAGAACATACTCACATATGTTTCAGGTGACTACACCATGCAAGGGACTGTAGGGCAGCAGTTTTCCATGGATTTGAACACCAAGATAAGACAGAATTAGCCATCTTGCTTGCAGCCCCAGTAGATACTTTTTAAGGACACTAAGTTTACAAACTTCACTTTTTAATCACTTTTGGAAATAGCTCATTAACTTCTTCTTAGAAATTTTTGGAATGATACGTTTGAAAATGCTGGGTAAGACTGCCTTTAATCTTGAACAAAATAAAACTTTAATTCAAATCTTTAAAATTTAAGAATCTGAAATAAATAGCAAAAAGCTATTTTTGCTATGTTGATCTTAGAGAGTTATAAACATCCAAATAAAATTGGAATATTCAAATTTTGACAATAAATTTTTTGAATTAATTATAAAGTACAAACAGCTTTTCCTGGGAAGTAGATCCTGTTTTGATTTTTGCAAGAAATAATACACATAAATCATTTCATGATTTCAAAATTGGATACTAGAATTGTAATGATTTTAGGCAAAATAAGCATGCCTGCAGTATGGTTATGACAATAAAAATACAGAATATGAGTTGTTAAGAATAGAATCAGGTAATAGTAGTTATGATATCAACAATGTCAGTACCAATGTCTGCTTCTATGACCAGACTATATCCAAAAATGTTAATAAAGAAATATTAGATGTGGAACAAATTTTAGCTGATAAGACAGAGATAATATCAAAAGTGGATTTACAACTGACAGACCAAGATAGTGATTTCGAAAAAGAATATTTCACTGGATCTGCAAAAGAAACTGGATGAAGTTTTAAAATTGAAAGGGCAAATATAGTGACAAATCAAGAGACCAATCTGGATAATAATTTTTTCTACTGGATTTACAAAAGAGGTTGTTACAGGCTTGAAGAATTCTGTGTAATTGGACAAAGAAGAAATGAAGAGAAATCAACGTCCTATAACAAGATTTGAATGAACTAAAGAGTAAGACTGTGAGAGGCAAAAAATAGAAATATACAGTTGTTTTATTTTGATAAGGTTAAAATAAAATATATTGTAATTTTTGTTTACCCATTGAACTTTCTGCTAACACCAGACTTAAAAGAAGAAGCTTTAAGGATTTAGTTTTAGATAAAGATGGAATATGGTATAAAGACATAAATGCTTGTAACTTTAGTGATCACTACTAAATTTGTTTATACTTGTGAGGAAAGTTGGAGGGTCACTTCTTTATATATTTCTTTTCTCTCTCTTTCTTATATTCTTATTTATTTATTTCTTCTCTTTCTTTCTTTTCTTTTTTTTTCTATCCAGTTCATTGCTCTTTCATTTTTACTCTCTCCATTTTTTATTTCTTATCCCTTTTGTTTCTAATGTTTTAAATAATTTGTAAACTGCCCCAAATCACTAAAGGTGGGACAGCATATAAGTTTTAATAATAATGCTCCATGATTTATATTTACAATAACTTTTAATTACTTATATTTCTGTATTTCAAAATAAATTGGAATAGAACTGTACCATACATTTCTTTCTATGTATGGAGAACTTTGGGTCCTTAGTTTGTCATTTACCATAGCTGAAATTACTAGCTAGACAGGCAGCATAATGCACCTGGCTTTCATCCAGACTGATCACATAATTTTTCCATGTATGTACTTAGTACCAAGCGAGTACTAAGTGGGACATTCAGATTTGTTTGCTGATTTGATAGCCATCATAGCCATAATTAGATTTTGGGGGATGGGTGAAGGAAAGAGAAGATGTTCAGGCAGCTCCTAACAAAGAACACAATTTTCACACTCTCTTTCTATCTGTATAATTTGTTTTCTCCACTTTACCCTAAGAATTAAAAGTGAAGCTAGCTAATAAAACACATTAAAGTCAGAGGTTTGCTAACTGTGGTCATTAACATACCCAAAGTTGTTTCCCTCTCTCCTCCTTCTCCCACTCTCATGTATTAGCACCACCAATTCAAACTGGATGTTTAGCAAAGAGCACCTGTCAAAACAAAAAGAAGAGCTTCACACTTCACCATTTTAAGCCCCAGGTAAGAAAGGCAGTCTTGTGGATCAGCAAAAGAGGAAGATGTTGCAACCTGAAACGAGAAGACTTGGAGCACAGTCAATGAGATGCCTCTGGCTACTCAGGGGCTTTTGTTTGACAAGATTAAAATCCTCTTTGTTTCCTTACCAATTGAGGGCAAAAACAAACAACCACAGAAAGCAAAAGACCTTGCAGCATTTAGGGATGTTTTTTTTCCTTTTTCCATCATCATGGTTGACACCTCTTTGGTGGACAAGCTTAGAGGAACTTAATAATTCCACTCAGATAAAACTGATGAGGCCTTCAGTGCAGGTGTACATGAAAAGCCTGAGACATTTTTTTAAAAGAAAGGCATGAACGACTTGTGTCAGGGACCTGATCAAATGATAAGTATGCTGGCTTCTTTTCCTTTCTAATTAATTTTCTTTTTGTGGAAAGAAACAGCTTCGATTTACATGATGCTGAAGAAGGTTTAGACTTCACACCAGGGGGAGGAACATTTTATCATAAGGGGTATCAGGGGGGGGGGGGGGGAAGCCACACAGAAATAACAGCTCACATTCCTGCAGGCCCCTACTCTATATGACATGGCACATAATTTGCATCAGGGCTGCTGCTTCTTGGATTTAAAAGCCAAACTTCTCCTTCAAAAAAAGCTTACTTTAATGTTATGGAACACTAACTCCTTCTGCCTAAACAAACAGAGAATATCGTCAGCTTCCGAGCTCTAGGAAACTGACAGAAGCTGAGGGTCATATGGATATACATTTTAATTATCTCGTTCAAATCAGGAACATCATTAAGCAACTATAATTGTCGTGCATATATCATGAAATAATTAGTTTCTCTAACAAATTCTGCAATGAGCAACATGTTTATTCAAAAGGAAGTCTCTCTGAGTTCAGTAAGAGTTACTTCCAGGAAAGTATTTGAACTAAGCTATCATAGCCTCTCTTCATCATCTGCTTATAAAACTAAACAATCTCAATACCTTATAATTCTCCATAGGACTTAATTCCATCCCCTGATTACCCTGTTCCAGTTTTTCTGCATTTTTTCCATTTTCCTGATACACTGAAATGTTTATTTGGCAAATGGCTACAATGCACCCTGTACTCCTCTCATTTGAATAGTAATTTTTCATTGCAAAAAGAACAGATGTGTTGTGCTAGCTATCTCTGATGATGTTTATGTAGTTCTAACTGTATATATGAACACATGTACACTCGGGGGTATAACTAGCTCTTGTCTTTTGACTTGGGGGAGCTCTATTTGAGGCACATTTAGCACTTGGTGACTTGCTGAGTTCTGGCTTCCAAATTCCCATTAAGGTATTGTCTCTGCATGCTGACAAAATTCAGGGATATAGGTTTACTGAATGTGCTTGCTTTAACTCTTTCTTGCAGAAATGGCTCAGAGTTTAAAGAAAATAAGGGGAGGTGGTATCTCAGAAGCAAAAACAGACATTGAAAATCAATGATTCAGTATTCTACAATACTGTTCCAAATTAAATTGAAGCCATGTAATCGGAATCTGAAATCAAAATGATTGATAAGAAGACTAAAATTTACCAGATGTTTAAATCTTGTCTTGTATAATGTAGCTTGCTTCTGGCTAAACTTATAGTATGCATATTAATTATGGTTAGTTTTATATTTGAACTGGACAACAAAACGTGATTAAAAATCCAAATGTAGTACTATGCATGCATGGATAATATTTCCCTTAACATTTCCTGTTCACCAGGCCTCTACTGTACTAGCCTTCCATAAAACTTTGAAGGCCTGGTTTTTCTCCACCAAGTGTGTGCTATGATAAAAATGTGTGCCACTGAGCCTGCCTTTAGTTCTTTGTTTGCTAAGTCATTGCCCTCAGATGTCAGTGGTGTCAAACCCAATTTCATTGTGGTCCATATCATTTTTTGCCTTTGCGGAGCAATAGTAGGCGTGGCTTGTATCCAGCCCATGAACCACCAGTTTGACAGGCCTGTACTAAAAGAACCTCTATTGGTTGTTGAACAACAACAATCTGTTTTTGATAAGATTTAGTGACAAATCCAAATCAATTTCTGCACAAGAATGTAAACAACAGCACTTTATTTTTTCCCTGGTAGTGAAATTCCTTAGATTGCCCTGCAAAATGCATTCTAAAATAAATAGTTCTGAATGAGATATGTATGGCTTACATGTACTCTTGTTTTACATACAGATTCTGACTATGAGAAAAATTTGTCATTTCAAACTTAAGAAATGTGTGATTTGATTTCCAGTGAAGGCATGGTGAACTAAACACATTTCATGGAAGGCAGAGATGTCTGTGAAGAGCAAAGAACCAATGAATGTTCTTTGGAACCTGTTTGGATAAGGAAGAGATCGGAATTGCTCAAATGTGCTCCTGCTTCTCATGAAGAAACTCCAGCAGATCAGAGTCCAAGAGATAAAAGTAATAATAATCAAGCTCACATTTATGGCTGACACCTTTGACAGGGCATTAACCTTGCTTGCAATCATTTTTTGAATTTGCTGAGTTAAATATCTTAAGGTTATTGGAATCTTTGGAATGATAAATATGAAAAGTCATCTTGTGAAAGTGTGAAAAGTAACCGATTTCTGACTAGAAGACTGGTTTTCCAATTTCCAGTGTGCGCATGCGCACCAGCCACCTGATCTTCTAGTTTCTGGTGTGCATGCATGCATGAAGATCAGATGGCTGGTGCACATGCGCTCGCTGGAAACTGGAAGCTCATCTTTCTGGTGTGAGCATGCGTGCCGGGGAGCTGCTCTTCCAGATTCCGGCACTCCCAAGTGTGCGAAAACCAGCTGGCCGGTGCGTATGTTGGAGACAGAACCCAGAAGAGCAACGGATGATGGCTGGCATGCGTGTCACTTCTGGCATGTGTGCCATAGGTTCACCATCACAGCTCCATAATGACAAAACTCTCTTCTTTCTATTATCTATCTTATATAATCATCAAAAACACAAAACATGTTAATGTTCTGTTCTATGCAAAATATTGATAAGGGATTTCTAGTCAGCAATAACTATAGATGCTGCCTTCTCTCTGATCAAAGAAGTCAATGTAGCCATCTCAGCAGGTTGTATCATCTTCACCAACCATTCCTCTATTGTGGGTAATACTGAGTTTTTCCATCTTTGTGCATATCATAATTTCGCTGCAGTTTCCATATACAAAAATAAACTTCCATAACTGTTTTCCATCTCTTTATCTAATCTAAAAAAAAAACAACCTCTAGTCTCAATTGAATATTGATCTTTAAAATTCTCTGAATCAAGGTATATATTTGTATCCAAAATTTTCTATAGTAGATTTTTTTGCACTTCCACTAAACAGGATAAAATGTCCGTTCATGTTCTTCACATTTGCAACATAAATTTGAAGTGCCCTTATTGTTGTGGTTTGCCGGCAGCCTGTGCAGACGGCAGCAGAATCAGACAGTGGGGAAGAACAGGGACTAGTCCGGGAGTCTGGGGAGGACTTGGATGAGGGTCCTGCATCCAATACAGAGATGGGGCCAGTATCATCTGGGAGTTACATGCTGGCTCCAGAGCCTCCAGAATGTGGCAGCAGCGAGGCAGAGGAACAAGGGGAGCCTGTTCCCAGTGCGTATGTGCGCAGAGCAGCCAGAAGGCAAGTGCAGTTAAGACAAAAGTGCCTTACTTCAGGAATAAGGCTTGGGGGTGATTGCCCCTCCCATAAGGTATAAAGGAAGTGCAAAGGAAGAGAAACCTTTGCAGGAAGCAATGTTGTTCGTTCTGTTCAGATTAAACCTTGAAACTCTGTGGACTTTGTACTTCGTTTGGCATTTTACAGTTAATTTGGCACGTGAGTTGTCGGCAGCAATTCAAAGGAGATAAATATGGGTGCTTATCTCAAGAGACTGTTTGGGATTCATTATGGTCTGGGAATGAACATAATTCCTAGCATTGAAATAAAACAAGAGTTGTTTGGACTAAGCATGTGCTTAATTATGGTCTCAAGAAGCCTTGATCAGAACACTTATTTCTAAAATCTCTGGTGGCATATGCCAACAGTATATCATTTTATAAAAAATAATCTTTAAAATTATAGTAGAATAAATTTCAGTCCATTTAACTACATATTTTCCCACTGTTTTATTTGTATATTATGATCAAACTTTAGCCCACTATCATACATTTTTTCACTTCTTCTGTTTCAAATGTCAGTAAAGTTTATATATTTTAATAATTACATTTCATCATTTGTGCACAATTCAAATTCAGTCTTAGAATATTAAAAACTGTAAACTTGTTTATGTACTTTAATTTAAAAAAAAAACAGCACATAAGAAAACTATTGACAACTATGTTCCTCTGTCACTACCGTAGTTTTCTTCTTTTATTTCATAATCCCATTGACAAAATTCTAATATCTCTTTGTATTTGCCTATTATGCAAATGCTTCTTGTGCTGACAACCACAAAGGTTGTCAATATTGGGTTTGTAACTATTTCTTATTATTAATATGAATTTGTGTAAGTTTTGGAAGATCTCTGTATTGGATGCGCTCCATGGCTTGGGACCTGGGTACTTACGGGACCGCCTACTGCTGTCATCGATCTCCCGTTGCCCAGTGCGCTCCCATAGGGTGGGCCTCCTTGGGGTGCCGCCAGCTGAATGGCCGGTGACCCTGAGGGTGTGGGCCTTCTCCTTGGGGGCACCCTCCCTCTGGAACGAATTGCCCCCGGAGATGAGGACCATCCCTGACCTTTTGGCCTTCTGGCGCGCATTGAAAACATACCTATTTCATCAAGCCGGTCTGGCCTAGGGTTTTATAGGGTTTTAATTGGTTTTAATTGGTTTTAGTCTTTTATACTCTTGATTGAGTTTTTATCTTTGAGGCACCATATTTAATCTTTTTAATTGTTTTTTAAATATTTTATTTGTACTGTGTTTTAACTTTGGCTGTACACCGCCCCGAGTTCCTGCAGGGAGAGGGGCGGTATGGAAAACTAATAAATAAATAAATAAATAAAAAATCCTTTAAAAGAAATTGAAATATTAATAGGAAAATCAAAAGAATTTGGTGCATGAGCAATGTTGAATAGAAGTTAAAAATGTTAAAAAAAATAGATCAAATAGAATCAGATTTTAAGATTGAGAAGAAGATCAAGTATCTGGGTTTCACTATGAAAATATGAACTGTATATTATTTCAAAAAACTATGTTAAGACATGGAATGAAGTTTAAAAAACATTTTAAGATGGGAGAAACTACAGCTGTCATTGTTGGGAAGAATTTCTATTATAAAAATGAATATCTTGTTTAGAATGATGTTTTTGTTTCTGACAATGCCTGTTTAGAAACTGATACGTTATTTAAACATTGGCATAAGGATATATTAAATTTGTCTGGCAGAGGAACACTATTACAAGTCATACAGAGGTAAGAGACTTTAACTTTTAAATTGGATACTAGAAAGGCAGCATTCTGAATGAATTAAAGATCAACACTGTTAGAAATAAAAGGAAGGAATATAAAATAGTTTATTTGATCAAAGTTAAAATAGGACATGCTTTTATAAAACTGTGGTAACCTTTTGTGAAGAGTTGATATCAGAACTGAAAAGTTGATTTATGGTTTAACCATGGAAGGAATGTGTTAGGGGAAGAAGAAATATTTCCTTGTAACTTTTAGGGGTCATGATTTATCAAATTTGCTTTTACTTGTGATGTAGATTAAAAGTAACTTCTTTACATATTTTTCTTTATTCTACTTCTTTTCTTTCCTCCCTATTTTTACCTACATTCCTTCCTTCCTTCCTTGCTTCCTTCCTTCCTTCCTTCCTTCCTTCTTTCCTTCCTTCTTTCCCTCCCTCCCTCCCTCTTTCTTTCTTTCTTTCTTTCTTTCTTTCTTTCTTTCTTTCTTTCTTTCTTTCTTTCTTTCTTTCTTTCTTTCTTTCTTTCTTTCTTTCTTTCATTGTTCTCTGTATCCCTTTTTCTTTTTTCTGAGTTTAACTTGTGTTCACTTGTACTATTGTATTTAAAGTATTTAATACATAAAATAAAAAATGATTTTGAAGTTCAATGGAATAAAAAATTAATAACCTCTAACACCATCTTATTTTCTGGAAAATAGTTTGTGGAGTAATAATAGAAATAGTAGTGTGGAAATATGAGCAAGTAGCAAATGAGTAAAAGAAAAATATTTTAGAATAGGTTAGTTTAAAACCTTAATCCTAACCTTGACTTTTCATAGCTCTTCCTTCTCTCAGAAAAAGGCTAAGGAAAGAGGCAAAAGTGTCCCCTGAGGGAAATTTGACTTAGCCCATATATTAGGTTCTGCTATTGCTGAGCCTAGGGACATGGGGGCCTAGTGGTTAAGACATTGGGTTTGCTGACCAGAAGAGCAGTAGTTCAAAACCCAAGTACTATGTGATAGGATGAGCTCCTACTCTTCCCCTAGCTCTTGCCAACCTAGCAGTTCAAAAGCATGCAAATGCAAATAAATACATAGGTACCATTTCCCAGTGGGAAGGTAACAGCATTCCATGTGCTTTAGTGTATAGCCATACTAACCGTATGACAATAGAAGTGTCTTCAGATAACTCTAGCTCCCTTGACTAGGAAAATGGAGATGAGCATTGGCTCCTAGAGTTGGACACAACTGGATAAAGAATCTTTACCTTTTTTATTGCTGAACATAGATTCAATCTATTAAGCAAGAAGCTTTTCTTTCTTTTAATTGTTAGAGCCTCACGAGGAAGGACTCCCATGACGGAGAGGCTCCCAAGAGCAAACCAACTATGTCTTAGTTGGAACTATCAGGATTCCTTCAAAAAATACAGTGGCCCTAATAGTCTAATATAGGCACATCAAAGCACATTTTCAAGCTTAATCTGGAGAAAATTGACACAAAATCAAACATAATGAAGATCGGAATCCTCAAAGTAAATCAGCAAATCCTAATAAATTGTCAAGAACTTGATCATAAAATAATGGAAAATATGGTCCATGAATCTTTGTGAGATTTCTAAAGGCATTACTGTATATTTAAATTCCACATACAATTATCAGATTTTTATGAAGTATTTATGTCCTTGGTCCATACAAAACAGATTGTAAATTCCCCTAAGATCTAGTTTGGTAGAGACTCATGGCAACTACAACTATAAGAGATGAGAATAGGAGGGTGAGGGTACTGTTCCTTAACAATTGGGAAGTTCAGAAGCTGGTAACCATAGAGAGCCATACTGATACATTGATGAAGAAAAAAGCCTTTAATCAATAAAGTTCTTTAGGAATGTCAATTCTATAGATGATATTTGATAAAGATGCTTCATTGCCATTTGGGATGTGTGTTTCAGTGATAAAGTTGGTAATGCAATCTCCAGATCAACTGGGATCAAAATCCTTTTCTAAATAGAGTTGCCTTTTCCTAAATATTTGGAAAGCAAGATTGGAGAGTTTACTTCTTTTGAAAATGTAACTAATGTGGGCCTCCCAGGGAGTCCAAGATGACTTCATCATTTTGTTAATGAGTATTTGATCTGTGAGGTTATAGTCAGTCTATTCCCTGAATTACTGAAAAAAGTAAGAGGGGTACTAGGTAAAGTTGTGGAAATTCATTATGGTGAACTATACATTAAACATCTGGTTATTGATAATCACAATCATAACAAGGGGATGCACAGAATGAGTAGGGAGAACATACTGTTGTTGTTACAATGGATCATTCAATGAAGTTACCACACTTTAATATTAAAACCATGTGTTTTTTTCCAACAGGTTGTCCTCCCCCCTCTGCTGTACTAGCTTATAGTACTGAAGAAGTTATGATTTTAAAGTATATTTTTATCACAATTTATTATTTGTACTAGTTAACTTTTTGTCTTTTATCTTTATGATAATATGTGAAGGATGACTGGGAAGAAGAAACAGAAATAAAACAAAAGCAAAGTAAAAACAAAGTTGCAAGAACACTATTATATTAATTTTGATCAAAATCATTGTTTTTAGAGAGAGGAATTCTGCACTCCCTTAAGGATTTCCCTCTTGATGCATTTTCTTTTCTGCATTTTCTTATTAAAATAAAATAATGTTTTAAAATTATATTTAGTTTAAAACACCATTTGATTACATTGACTTAACAATGTAACACAATGCTAATGCTGTTAATACACTAGTGCAACCTTTCTCCTTTTCTCCTTCTCTGAAAGATGAGCAGATGTTTTGCTTTATAGACTGATGCTCTCAGTTGACTCACATTATTTTTATTGTAAGTTTGAAATTTGTTGTTTATGACATCTGGCACTCATCATTTGGGTTTGGTCTAAGACAGGTGATCCTCAACTTAAAACACTTCATTTGGTTACTATTCAAAGTTATAATAGCACCGAAAAAATGACATGATCATTTTTCACACATATGACCATTATCTTGGTCAGGTAATTAACATTCAGATGCTTGGCAATTGACTCCTTATTTATGACAGTTGCAGTGTCCCAGGGTAGTGTGATTACCTTTTGCAACCTTCTGACAAGCAAAGTCAACTGGGAAGCCAGATTGACTTAACACCCAGGTTACCAACTTAAAAACTGCAGTAACTTACTTAACAACTGTAGCAAGAAAGGTCATAAAATGGGGCAAAATTAACTTACCAACTATCTTGCTTAGAAACAGAAATTTTGGGCTCAATTATGGTCGTATGTATATCCAATCTGTAGTTGGATTTAACTATGAACTCCATCCAGAGTCACAGCTGTGAGGTGGTCAAAATAACAAAAAAAAAAGTATGAAAACCTATTCCCAGAGTTCCTAAAAAAAATTTACACTACTAGTGTATTTTAATAATTTGATTTATTAGAAATTTTTATAGAACAAAGATCAAATCAAAAAAAAAAGAAAGAAAGAAAGAAAGAAAAAAGAAAATCCGAGAAAAAACAGAAAAAACAAGTTAGGAAATATAAGAAAATAACTTCCAACTTTCTTTTCAATAGTTATAATCTTAGATTTTATATAAGCCCTTTCCACACCCACTTAATCTACACCTTTCTTAATTTTTAAATCTTTAAATAATTTCATTTCTATCTTCCTTCAGTAAAAAGTCTACATAAGATTTCAAGTCTTTCAGAAAAGTTTTTGTTATTTATTCTGAATTTACTGAATTCTTTTTCTGTGAATTCTGACATTTTTCACAGTCCGTTCCTACACTGTGGGTCTTTAGTGTAATTTTAACATGCAATTTTTACCTAAAAAGCCAAACTTCCAAATGAGGACATATGAATAATGAAAACACATTACAATTATTGTTAACACTTTGAGAAAGGCAGATGTATTGTAAAAATTGTAACTAAATTTTTTTCACATTCTGCTAGTTTTTTGTCTATCTGCACTTCACAGTTTTGAAAACCCTAACCTAGAGATTCATTTTGGTGCCTATTTGAGTGTAACTGAAATTTCTATATATTTATATTTAATTTTACGGATCTGGATTCCACTGACTTCTAGAAACTTTGTGGGATGGTATTACCTCTTTCCCAATCAAGCAGTTTTGGATCTTGTGGGACATCTCTGGAAAAGTTCTGTGTTTCTCCAATATAATGTGTGGCATATCTAAGGTCTCCACAATAAAGTTATGGGTGCAAAGATATAATATCTCTTGGGAATTAGTGAAACTACTACCTCCTTGCTTCAGCTTTCAACTCCCAAAATCTCTGATGTTGAGGTAGAGGGTTCAGGTGGAAGGAGGAAAGAATGAAAATTAATAACGGTGCTTTCTCTTTCCATCTATATTCTCCTATAATTATCTGAGATTTCCATCAATGCCCAAGTCGTCATTATATCTAAGGTATCTTGACAAATTAACTTATCTTGTATTTTGTCTGACAGTGAACCAATCAATTAATTCTATCTCATTCCAGTATACATCTTGAACTAGCAGTGTATTCCTCTATGGTGTATTCCCACACTGAATGCTCAGCCTGTCAGAGGTGGTAATTTTCATAGTTGCCTGTCACTTGCTTGAAAGGAACTTCAAAATTAACCTTCAAGCATGCCAGAAAATTAATATTGTCCAGTTCAATGTTGGCTTGAATCAAAAGACTGATTACACATTTTACAGTACTCTCAGTCAATAGACTTCTGAGAGTTTTGCATGGGCTCTGTGGCTGGGGAAATCCTCCAGTACAATTTTATTGAGTGAGCATGGCAGTATATTATCTTTGATTCCCATCATACTTTTCTTGGAAAGGAAGCAGGCATTAGAGGTAGCTGTAGAGTTAACCGAGTTAAAGAGGGCCATTAGTCATTATGATAATCTTACACCACATAGGATGGTTTTCCACCTATAGTAGGAGAAATATTGAGAGGACAATGAAGCAGTCCAGCACCTCAAATTAGGACTTTTGTGTAAATTTCCTGATTTTAGATGGTTTAACTAGGCTGGTTATCTCAAACTTGGCAGAAGTCTCCCAAGCACTCAATACATCATGGCTACAAAAGAATATTTTATTTATTTGTTGAAAAGATTTATATGGATGTATATCTTAAGCAATTCTGGGCAGTTCACAAAAATGATATATCTTATCCATATCTATATCATTCCCTCCTCTAATTTTCTGTCTCATTGCCAGAAAGCAGAGCCTACAACTCTCAGATTATTCTCTCACATTACTGGTTGAAAAACAGGATGAATGTACTCGATACATTGATACGACTAGAATAGAATACTTTATTGGCCAAGTGTGATTGGACACACAAGGAATTTGTCTTGATGTAAATACTCTCAGTATACATAAAAGAAAAAATACATTCATTAAGAATCAAGAATCATAACGTACAACACTTAATGATAGTCAGCAATCAGCAATCAAATCATACTAGGAAACAGTTAATATAAATCGTAAGGATACACGTGACAAAGTTACAGTCCTACAATCACAAGTGGGAGGGGATGGGTGATAAGGAGGGATGAGAAGATCAACAGTAATAGTAGGGCAGATTTTGTAATAGTTGAACAGTGTTGAGGGAATTATTTGTTTAATAGAGTAATGGCTTTCAGGAAAAAAATCTGTATTTGTGTCTAGTTGTTCTGATGTGCAGTGCTCTATAGCATTGTTTTGAGGGAAGGAGTTGAAACAGTTTATGTCCGGGATGTCAAACTCACGGCATCACGGCAGCATCACTTGACATATCAGGACTCCCCCCCCCTTCACTAAACAGGGCATGGGCATGGCCTGCACATGACACACCCGGCTCATGGGCTGGGAGTTTGACAGCCCTATTCTTTGAGATTAGAAACAAAATTTATGCAGTTTCAGTCCTACTGAAGATGCCTGTGAAGTACTATTATTTAATTACTAAAATGTTAACTAAGAGATATTTTATTTTATGTAGTAGGGGAAAAGGTTGGCACTATTTGTCAACATTCAATTCAATAAAATCTGGTAAATGTAAGAAATGTATTTACTGTACTAGTTTTTCTTCAACTTTGGATATTCTAATACTTTCTAAGAACAAATCATTTCTGTTAAATCAGTCTGTGACAAAAAAAAAGTTGAATCAGCTTGCAAAATGCTTGACATAACTGGTTAAGCATATTACTTCAGAGAAGAAATAAAGTGGAGAACTATAAAAACTTGAAGCTGGCCACCAACCAGGGTATCTGCAGGAGGTGGATCAAAAATTCAAAATAGCTGTAACTGCATGCCTGGCACCCTATCCCTTTTCAACACATGTCATTCTTTTTTTGTCATGTGCACAATATTGCTTACTCTAAAAGAGAAGAAAATGGGAGCTATGTCTGTATGTATCGTAGGTGAAAACAGCTACAGAACTACATGTGTACTCTGGAGGAATGTCTTACCTTTTTCTTTATCCCTTGGCACTTGGAATGCCTCTATCAAGGTGTGTATAAGTGTGCAGGGATTGAGGGCAATTACTTGAGTTTTTGAGTCTTTGAATGACCCAATTCAGCCCTGAACCAGAAACAGCCCCCTTAAAATTGAAGGTGAATCTTGAAAGGAATTGCTATAGAGGTAATTGACAAAGGTGTTCCCTTATCATCTGTAGAAGGTAAATCAAGTTAAAAAAAGATACCTGGTAGACTCACAAAGGGGATGGGAATTAATTTTTGTAGTTCTAATATTTTTAAATTGTTAGTACTATGGTATTATCCTTTATAAAATAGTGATTGCCAGTTTGATCCTATTTCTTAGAGCCAGTCTTGATGAAGAATAATCTTTATCTGACTATAATGTTTGCAAGCAACCAACTATGTAATATTTCTCTTTGTAATAAAAGGAATTGTTTATCTGAATTCTACTCTCTCCCTCTCTCTTTCTCAACAGATCGCTGGTTCTAAACAGATAACTTATTTTAAAGCCAAAGAACCGACATAAGGAGAATTACATTTACCTATAGGTATCTGTGGGACTGGACGATCTCTTTCATTATTATCTCATATTTTTGGGAATAGGTGCTTATCTGGAACCTTTTCCTCTTAACAAGGCCACATTTCAGACCCCTGAAGGCATTTCCAAATAGCATGATTGATGCTGAATAGATGACATGGAGACTACAGTGCATGTGGAATGTTCCCTTTGTACAATGGGAATAATATGTGAAAGGTGTTTTAAGTTTATTGCAATAAATGTAACCTGAAGTTAGCCATTTGTTCTGTACATATACATGAAGCTCTCAAAATATTGGTTTGCCTTAATTTCAATGGAGTGATCCAAACAAAATCCACACCCCCTTTGTCTTTATAATAGCTCCGTCATTGAAATGAATTGGTTACTCACCCCCCTCAACACACACTGCTGTGATCTGTTTGTGTGTCTTCACTCAAATAAATAATATTGGATGATATACAATAAACAATATGAGATAATTCAAAGAGTTGAAAATTTTCAGTTCATTGTTTCATTGTGTGTTATTTACAGCCTCATTACATGCCAATAAAAGAAAATAAAAATAACCAAGAACTGTGGCTCATTTTTTTTTTCATTAGTGCATTTGCCTTGATGAATATAAGCTTCATTACATTGTAAATGTTGAAGAGTAGGGGGAAAATTGGTCTTGTTAATTTTTTTAAGAAAAAATCATTGAGTTTACATTTGCTCAGAAACTCTTTCTAAGCATCCATGTCACACATTATTTTAAGTGGAGTAATACATTATTTGCAATAAATAAATATTTATGTTCAAATTTCTAACAAGTATCAAGTTTTGGAGGGGGGAGAGGGAAATGTAAAGTGAAGAAAAAGGGGTCTGCATTAGCTGAACATTGTAGCTTTGAAGACAAATCACTTTCTTCTCAATATAACTGAAAAAGTCTAATATACAAGTTTTCCCCCATTTCTGTTAGGATGGTTTGAACATTCTGACATTGCTACTGGTATGTTAATGAGAAGCTAGTGTTCCATTAAGAGTAAACCATATGCTCTACTGCATACTGTGAAAGAGAAAACATATAATGTGACTGTTGCCTTAGTAACACATTAATTCATTTTGTCAGTGTTGGCACAGATCATTTCATTTATAAGAAAACAAGTATAATAGTTTACCACATCTATAATATTTACAGTGTTTCTGTTACAAAACAGTGACAAAATGAGCTTAAAAAATAGAAATTGGGATAACAATCATTAAAAGATGGGTTGTGGGATTAAGAAAACAACAACTCTGGTACAAATTAAAACTCAAATTGATGTAAAATCTCCCATCACGTTTTAACACCGAACTCTTTCCTTTTTGTCACATAACTGAATTACACCAATGAAGTGCATTAAAAAATGTAGCCCATAAAAAGTGTATTAACAGTCTTAATGAATGCTAAACAAAATATTTCATACAACAGTTTTCTTAAATTGCAAGCTTTATAAATGTAATTGTATGCTACTGTGTTATTCACAACATGGCTAAACAATTATCTAGCATTATTTTTCTTTTACCAGGTATTTCTTACTATTTTAGCACTCTAAAAATATTTCATGTTAAAAATATGTATTGTTCCTCTTTTGATCATTAATCTATTGACCAAACAGTGATTTGTCAGTATATCTAAATAAACAAGAAACTTTAATAAACCTTGTATCTTACTGCTACTTTAAATCAAATGAAATAAATCAATAGTATGATAAATTTAAAAAGATGGTGGTAGATGCTAGAAAAGGCAAGAGGCTCTTAAAGACAGAAATAGTCTTCTTGAATCTCAGGTCATAATTTACTTCTCTGTAAGAAACTATTGCAGTTGTCTATGGCTCAGCCTTCCAAACATAGATACAACTGAGTACTGCATGATATAGGAAAGAACCCTTGATTCTGTAATCAAAGTTGGATTATTTGTTTTCTTTATTACTAAACTATAGTTGCAACCCTAATCAAACCAAAATTCACTTATAGGGCTACAGGAAAAAATCTGGCCACAAGTAATTCTCCCCTACCCTTCTCTAGCAGGTGACACAAACACTGTCAGAATTAACATAATGTTACTGGAAAAAATCTTTTGCAGGATAATATGATATATGAATATTGAGACACTGAGCATTATTCATGAATAAATTAATACATCTTCTCTAACTACTTACTGGAAACATATACACAGGACAGAGATGGACAGAGGGATGAGGACATATGCCCAACTTTGAAAAACTGGTTTTCATTTGTGGATTACAAAAAAATGCTGTGAGTCTGAAGTCATTGGCCAATGAAAAGGAAAGTATATTATTTCATGAAGTTTTGTAACATGGAATTACCTTTAGCAGGAGATATGAACAATATTTTAAAATATCTAATTAATTAATTAATCTATCTCAGAATGTTATTAACATTTTCTGATTTAGGAATGTTGTTTTAAAAGCCATTTGTAAATAATGAACATGCATAATTTAAAAAAATATTTGATTAAAAAAATTGCTTTGAATAATCTTAGAAGATTCAGGAATGAGTCTTGTAACAATCACAATACTTCTGTTTACTTTATGATTCATTTCCCTTATTTTTTTTTGTCAAAGTGCTTTCACCTTCCTGAAACTTAGAGTGAATGTGATGATATCAAAATTGTACTTTTTAATATCTCAGCCTTGCCATTCACATTTGACTATGCAGTTATGTTGCTAAAGGTAATTGAATGCATGTACAATGCTCCTTGAATTAATCATCTTAGTGATCTAACCAATTAGGAGTCTTTCAAAAGACAAAATGATGTCACCATGATACATAGCCCACTCAATATAGTGACAAGTGACATCATTGAGCACAAAACAAATGTTAAGAGTAAGCACTTATCTAAGTATTGGTGTAAGATAGTACTTTCCCAATTACTGAATAGGGAACTACTTTTAAAAACTCCTCAGAGTATAAGTGAAATTTGAATACATATATATGTATGCATACATATACACATACATATTTTTGTCTCTCTTCATTTCATAGATAAAAAATACATTTGCATCTGAACTCTACTCTATCGTTATATGTATTTGCCCCACTTTATCCAATTTTCTGTCTGCCACTGGAACTTAAATCGAAATTGATCAAGGTTAATTAATGTCAAAACTGATCAAACAGCTCTTGAATATCTCTTTGGATTGAAGCAATATTTAGATACAATGAAGTTTGATGGGTACTCTGGCCAGTGTTTCTTCCTTATCCTTTAGCATCAGTGTCATCCTCCTCCTTGTCTTCCTTGCCTGCCAATAAAAAGATGCAGCAGTGATAACAGCCACTTTGTTTGGTGCTTACTCTTTCTCCTTTTGTGCACGAGGCTAAATCTGTTTGATCCATGTCACCAAGCAAAACGGCTGTAATGTATCTTCACAATCAGCAGTAGGGAATTAGCAACAGCACTAAGCACGGTGCAAATGCTGCAGGGAAAATCACATCAAGTACCATCTTTCTGATCCCACCATACTAGAGCCCAAGGGCAGGCTACATAATACAGTCAGTGGTGGTACCTGGATCTGATTTGTTTAAAAATGCTTATACAGGATGTAAAAAAGGAAAGAGGAACAAACTTAGTAGTCTTAAGAGAAGATAACATCACAAGGTCTTGGCCTTTCTCTCTGCTAGGATACTTCTCTTGCTTTAACAAAATTGGCATGTATTTATTTATTTATTTTATTTATCAATTGCTTACAAGATAATAGGTATAAGTATAACATAGTTATGAATACATGGATACATATAAGAAAGATAAAATATAAAAGAAACAATAGGACAGGGACGGTAGGCACGTTGGTGCGCCCCCTACAGACCTCTTAGGAAATGGGTGAGGTCAATAGTAGACAGTTTAAGGTTAAAGTTTTTGGGATTTGGGGAAGAAACCACAGAGTCAGGTAGAGTATTCCAGACATTAACCACTCTGTTGCTGAAGTCGTATTTCCTGCAATCAAGTTTGGTGCGATTAACCTTGAGCTTGTATCTATTGTTTGCTCTTGTGTTGTTATGGTTGAAGCTGAAGTATTCATTGACAGGTAGGACATTGCAATGTATGATTTTATATACTATACTTAGATCGGACCGAAGGCGGCGTAGTTCAAGGTTTTCTAGGTCTAGAATTTCGAGTCTGGTGGCATAAGATATTCTGCAACGAGTAGAGGAGTGAAGAACTCTTCTTGTAAAATATTTCTGGACTTTCTCAACTGTGTTAATATCAGATACATAATGTGGGTTCCAGACTGATGAGCTATATTCCAGTATTGGTCTAGCAAATGTTTTGTATGCTCTAGTTATTAGTGTAATATTACCAGAGAAAAAGCTACGTAAGATTAGGTTAACAACTCTTAGCGCCTCTTTGGCTATGTAGTTACAGTGGGCTCTAGCACTTAGGTCATTTGAGATGAGTACTCCAAGATCCTTTACAGAGTTTGGGTCATCAACAAGGTCTTGACTATTCAGCCTGTATTTTATTTTCTTATTTTTTTTGCCAATATGTAGGACAGAACATTTATTTATGTATTTATTTGTTGAGATGTACCTGTACTTTAAATTAAAACTAAAAAGCAAAGATGACCCATCTAAGAATATTTGAAATCTAAATTTTAAATGGAAAAGATGGGAAGAAGGATAATATTTATTCTGTGCCCCACTCCCTTCTGTGGTGTCCTGATGTGGATTTTGCTGAGGGTTACACACATGAAATGAAAAAGAAAAGAAAAATAATATATATTTGTGCATTGTGTAGTTTAGCTACAAAAGTTTTTAACTATTACTTGGATAATAGTGCAGAAAACCAAAGTAAATGTTTTGCTGCTTGATGATTTCTTGGAATGAATTTCATACACAAAATGGTGATGTTAAAATGGTATTGCTAATTCAACTTTCCTGTTCTTGGAGTGAACTACATCGGCTCAGGTCAGGTTTCTTTTGTGAATTACATTCTTTTTTATGTTGTCCATTACTACTAATATATATGTGTGTGTGTATATTAACTAAATCCCTAAATTAGTAACAGAAACATATACAAATACAGGTACAGTTCAATCCTATGTAGCATAGGAAGAAATAAAGTGGCTAGAATGAGCTAATCCTATCTTTTTCTCAACCTTATTCTCCATAGGGGAGATAAAGATTTCCCCTGTCCAGTTGTTTCTAATGCTCATCTCCATTTCTTAGTTGACAGGGTCAGCATTGGTCCAAAATATTTCCATGGTCATGTGGCCAGCATGACTATATACTGAGGTGCATGGAATGCTGTTACTTCCAACCAAAGTAGTACCTCTTTATATACTTACATTTGCATGCTTTCAAACTGCTAGATTGGCAGTAATTGTGGCAAGTAAAGGGAGCTCACCCATTTGCATGGCACTCAGATCTTGAACCCAGTCTGTCAGCTTTCCAACTGACAAGTTCAATGCTTTTAACTGCCAAGCCATCTGTTCTGACCCAGCCTTAACAGAAGCAAGAAACAGACTCCTTATCACAAAAAACCCCCTCTTTATTTCCCTCTTGTGAATTAATTGCATTCACCCACTGAAAAGTCCAGGCAATAGTCCTTCAAAGAGTTAACTGCAGTAATAGACTTTATCAGTTCATTGGGATAATTGCAAGGCCATGAGCTCCCAGCCGAAAGGCTGCAAATTAAGTTCTGGCAAGCAGTCTCTGTGGCACGAAATACAATGAGCAAACTCTTCAGCAATATGAACTGGTAACTCTTACAATAACCACTCTCCTTTTCTTCTATTTATTCCCCAACTAAGGAGGGGTCATTCAGTGTCCACATGTGCTTTGCTTCCCTAGTTGACTCCTTGACCTATGTTGTTCCCCTCTCCTAACAGCCCTGCGCATACGTGCATCTGGAACAGGCCCCAGCTCTTCTTCCTCCTCACTCATAGCAGCCTCCAAAGGCAGCTGCCTCTCTGGTGGCTGGGAAATGTTGGATGGCCCTGGCTCTATCTCTGGGTCTGACACAGAGCCTCCATTAAAGCCTTCCCCAGACTCCAGAACTGGTCCAAATTCCTCCCATCGTCTGATTCTGCCACCAGCTCCACTGACAGCTGGCGAGCTGCAACACCACCATGACTCTGGCACTTTCCTAGGTATATTAGTGCAAACTATACTGGTAACCATGTGTGTTTTTGAGTCAGTGTTGACTTCAAATCGTGGTCCTCATGTATAAACTCTTACATGGCATAGGACTAGCTTATTTGCAAGACAAGTGGAGAAAGAAAGGATAAAAGAAAGAAAGGAAGAAAGAAAGAAAGAAAGAAAGAAAGAAAGAAAGAAAGAAAGAAAGAAAGAAAGAAAGAAAGAAAGAAAGAAAGAAAGAAAGAAAGAAAGAAAGAAAGAAAGAGGTATTATTTAGTAATTGCCTCATTTACTGACTGCAATTACACAATGATGAAAAAGTAACTGTATGATCAATCTGGTAAAGAAAAGAAAAGCAGAAGTGATATCGTATGTACAATCACAGTTCCATTTAACTATTGCTTCACTTAACAACTGAGTTGCCAGTCCCAATTGTGATTGCTAAACAAGGACAACCTGCATTTCTTTTGTAAAATCAGAGGTTTGTATATGTGGACCAGCACAACAAATCTACAAATATATATTTGTTAGTTAAATTTTCATCAGACCATAGTTCAAATCATTTTTCTTAAGTTACGCTGTTATATAAGACTTCCAAGAATGCTGATATTCTTTCAGGTGAAAATTACCATATGGCCAGCTTTACAGCTATGATGAATTGTATAAATGCCAGGGATATTTCAACCTCTGTTTAAAATGAGTGGTCATTCTAAATTGCTGGTTGAGGAAAGCAGACAGAGGGGCCTGCAATATTACAGGATTAATATTACCAGAATGCTGAAAGAAACAAATAATAACTTTTTAGTTGTACATAAAGATATTTAAAAAGTGTCATTTAAATTCCACAAAGAGAAGGAGATAGAGGTATCAAGCCAAAAATAGAGCAAAAATTCTGGAAAATTAAACTATCATAAGAATGATATAATTTAGATTAAAAAAAACTCAAGTAGTTCCAATAGGATCTAAGGTATTTATGTAAGTCTGCAATTTTTTTTTTTGAGTTTTAGGAATAGTTTACATTTGTAGAAATAAATATCAAATAACAAATTCCCTAAATAGCAAAAACTGAAGATCCCAGTTTACTGCCATCGAATGATTGTCCCACTTTTTTTGCACCCTACATCTGAGAAAAATACTGCTACTACTACAGTCATATCAGAGCACTGAAGTACTTCTGGATTGAAAGGATGACATTACTGTTGCCTGGGGATGCCCATTTGGGGGCTCCTTTCAGGTCCCCATTAAGTGTACCACTGAAGGGGTACCCATCTACCACTCACGGTCACTGTTTGGGTCGACAAGAACTAGAGCGTGTGAAGGAACAGCTGCAACTGGGTCTCAAATATGAGCCTGCCAATCGTTAGCCCAATCGTTTTGCTTCTCATCCAAGAAGCTTCTTCAGCTCTGACAGGGTAGTAGGGAATGGATGAGAATGGGAACTATCCTGTCAGAGCTGAAGAAACTTCTTGGATGAAAAGTGAAATGTCTTCAAAAAGAAAAACATGAAAGTTTTCCAGTTGCTTTCTGAAAAAGCACCTTTGTGACAACTGTGACCTGGATGACTGAAAATCTCTACAGACTTATAGTTTATTTTATCATTAATAGATACGAAGAAATTCTAACATCTCTTAGAGATTCGTGTTTTTCAATAAGCTATGTTAATAAAGTCCACATTTACTTTTGTTCACAAAATAAAGCTTTTGAACACAGCTTCCATTAACATTAAATTACACTCCCTGAGAAAACAATGAATTCAGAAGTCCTAATGTCACCTTCTGTAATGTATATTCTCTCATGGTAAGGCTTTTTTATATGTACATTTTTAAATATATTAATGTACATATTTCCAATTTAAGCTCTTTTTAAATTCATTTTTATGCACTATTTATAGAATTTTTTGGATGTTCTCTCACAAACAGACCATCTTCTTTCACTGAAATGTTATCAAAAGACAGATGCTTTTAAGATCAGTCTGTGCTGGGACAAAGTTCATTTTATTGGGATTTCACAGATTTGCTCCCTGAAAATCTGTTTTGGAAGAGTTCAGCTTGAACTTTATCAGCTTTCAGGTGATCTTCACAGGCGGCTTTATATGAAGTAACCTATTGTGGGGCAACCAAAGTGTGTGTGAATTATCTGAAGGGTTTTCCTAATGGGAAATGGGGTTCAGGAATCTGCAATTGAACTTTTCAGTTTTAATTTGATTTTGATTTGTCCTTTTACGTCTTTTTGGAATGTATTTTTTAGTTTTCTTATGAATGTTTTTATCTTATGATGAATCTTGAGGACTGGGGATCAATCAAATACACCCCCATGTATTTCACTTCATTTGCAGCAAAATAACTCAAATTTGTTTTTCCCCTATCCAGTCCACTTGACCTTCAGTCAAATTCACAACTTACATAATGCTTATATTTGTCCATTCACAGTGTACATTTTGTGAAGTACACATAATTTCTGAAGGCTGCTGCTGGAGTCACAAGGAAGTCCAAAAGTGTTTTGTTTTCTTAATTATATACTACTGTAACAATTTGTACTTCGCAGCCATAATTTTATAAACATTTTATGATTACTATGAAGTGAAAAATTGTAGAACAAAAGAAAAGGTAGGATTTTCTTTCTTTTTAATAAATTGATTCAGACTTTTTAATAGAGAACTTTTGGTAGCCTAGGTAGAATGCTAACACCTGGCTTTTAACAACTTTTGCAGCTATGCCAGTGATATCACATGAGCACCTTGGATGGAATGTGACAGACAGATCACCAGAAGCATACTTAATTTTAGAAGGTGTGGAGATGAAGCTTCAAAAGTAACAGAAAGATCAGCCAACCAACTTGGACTGTATATAATTATTCTGTCTGTCCGCTGGTCAACCTTGTGTTCTAAAATGCAAATTAGATGAAGTGTGCAGATGTATAGCCTAGGAAAGATTCCAGATTCATCTGGGAAATATAGTTTTTGAGAGCCTTGTTTTATACAGAACCATTTTGTCTAGAGAAATATAGCCAGCAAGGCCTGAGAACATGGCTGGATGAACATGCAGATTTTATTCATTATATGGGCATCTTGACTGTCTAAGTATAATTTTCAAATATCACATAACTTATAAGAATTAGTATTGTCATTTCTGCAATATAATAGTTGTCCTCAACAGCTTTCATAATATGTTAAGTTTATCTATATAGAGTGACTTAAATCTCTCCTATTTTTCAGAATTATGCAACAAGTAGAATAAAACTGGCACCTTTTGTTTCAGACTGAACAAATACTACTAGACTGATATTGAGTATATTCAGCCATCTTAGTGTCCCCCCAAATTGCACTCCCATACAATCTTCAAATGACTCAGACACAATTGAGAAATGTAGTCTTCCTGAATTTATAGTAAATGAACTTATTCATATTTAGCCTCATGGACATTTGCAGTAGAACTCAACTATTTATCAGATTTGTTACCTTACAAGTGTTGCAGCATAGCTTGTAGAAATGTAAATGTATCAAAAGAGAAAGTTTATCGATGTGTTCTAAAATGTATTTCAAATTCTTTCTATTCAATTGTGGCCTCCATTCAGACATTCAGAACATTTTCATTCAGGTTTAATTCAGAATATTTTTATTCCTGGAACATGTTTAATTTATCACAAGTTTCAAAATATTTTTTTAATTACAGGCATGGATAACTCACAATCCAGTTCCTGCTGATGTCATTGTATGACTCTGTGGCCATAATTAATTATTTAAATATAGGCACTGCTGGACTCCAAACTCTTTTTAGGTGACTCACAATATATCAAACAAAATAAAAGCACAGCATAGACAAAATAGACAAGATGGGTTCTGGCCACTCAATGCAAAAAGCCCCACATCCCACAAACGGTCCTGCTACCCTACTCTAAGGTCTGGGAGAAAAAAATGTATCTTCAATATCTTCTGCAACAAGGTACTAGGAGCAGGATGTGGATGTGGGTATGAAATTCCTATTCCAACACAGTGGAAGTTACACAAATCTCTGGAAGGATTCCAAAATGTAGGCACCATGGCAAAGAAGGCACAGTTCCAGGGTCCTGATAGATGACACCATTTAATGAAAGGGATCTGGGATGTGTCAACTTTTTGATTCATAAACCATGGTAAACCATGAAAATAGGCAGTCTCTCAAAAGAAAATTGGCATTATGCTATGTAGGCCTTTATTGGTGATATAAGAATTTTGAATTGTACCTGGAAATAAACTGGCAACCATTATAGATCACAAAGCATACGTATCTTTTAAGTACATCTAAGTATGCACATCACAGCTTGGACCACTACAGTGTGGATAGTGGAAGCTTCCAAGTGATTTTTAAGGGCAGCCTGATTTCCAGGATATTGCAATAGTAAAGCTGTAAAGCATGACTGACTGTCTAAAGGGCTTCCTAATCCAGGAAGAAGAGAAATTGGCACATGAGATGGAACTGTGTAATGGTCCTCTTGGTTTTAGCTGCCACTTGAACTTTGAGCAGGAGTCTTAGACTGAGCACCACTCTTGAATAGGGAAGAGCTACTTTACCCCAGATTAAAAATGGAAAATCTCCAGATCTAGTGGGTCTTAATACTTGCAGTTACTTGGTTTTCATAGGATTGAGTTGGAATTAGTTCCTCCACATGCAGGCCTGCAAAATCCTCAGGCACTGGGACAGTGTCTTGAGAACCTTCACTAGATTGAGATAGGATGATGATGATGGAATTGTTACATTAGCCAGGAGACTACAATGTAGAGTAGTAGTTTGGCTGCCAAGGTACCAGCTCACATGCTTCCCATGGTGTATCACAAAAGGATGAGCTGGCTGCACACCAGAAAGACAAGTAGCCCCTCTGCAGTGTCATGCAGGCCCCCTTCCTCCCTGGAGCCACCTCGCAAATGGGTGCTGCAACTGAGGAGGTTTATAGGGCAGGAATCTGACTGCCTGCATGGAACACCAGCTTGTCCCACCCCAAAGTGTTACCTATTTTATCTACTTACATAGAACAAGCTTTCAAACTGTTAGGTGGACAGAAACTGAGATGAGTGACAGGAGCTCACCCTGGAATGCAATGCTAGGACTCAAATTGTTGGAGCAGAAACCTTCTCCAGCATCATTAAGACACTGAACCACCACACCTCTTGGTCTAAAGTATAATGGGTATCATCAGTATATTGAAAACACCAAACTCCAAATCAATAGATGACCTTAACTAGCAATGTCATGTAGATGTTAAACAGGAGAGAATGTGTTGTGGCTATGGAATCTCACAAAGTTGGGGGCTAGGATATCTCTATCTTGCCAACACTGACTGAAACATACCATAAAGAGAAAAAAAGAGAGCCACCAAAAATGGTATCCCTTAGAGCTGATCCAGTGGTTGCTGAGAAAGCAAGGAACACAAGGATGTATGCAACTTATTGATAAATGTGACATTGAAGGTGATACATATTTGGGAAATAGTGAGATGATCTTTTGATCTTTGGTCTTTTTTCATATTCCTGTTTGCACCAGTTTGCTGAGGAAGGTGGAAGAAGCAAACTTCCTTACATCTTGTCAGCAGCCAGCCTCAGCCAAAAACTGGATTCCTTGTGAGAATTCAGTGAGAGACACAAACCTATTTTCTACATCAAGAGTAAGAAACTCAACAGGAGTTCAAAGCCAAAGAGAAAACAGGGATATTAAAACAGGACAAAAGCAAAGAAAATTGGAATCTGCAATCTGCTTATCCTAATGCCTGCTTCTCTTGCTAGGAATACCTATATCTCACATGCATACATAGACACTCACAACGGGAGAGGGTGAGAAACAGAATGAACAATATAATATTTTTAAAAATCAATACAAAGGAAAATTGTGTCTTTCAGAGTAATTCTACTAGAATAGAATATAATTCTTTATTGGCCAAGTGTGATTGGACACACAAGGAATTTGTCTTGGTGCAAATGCTCTCAGTGTACATCGAAGAAAAAATACATTCGTCAAGAGTCAAGAATCATCAGGTACAACACTTAATGATAGTCATAGGCTACAATAAGCAATCAAATCATACTGGGAAACAGTCAATATAAATCGTAAGGATACAAGTGACAAAGTTACAGTCATACAGTCGCAAGTGGGAGGGGATGGGTGATAAGGAGTGATGAGAAGATAAATAGTAATAGTAGTGCAGACTTTGTAAATAGTTGAACAGTGTTGAGAGAAATATTTGTTTAGCTGAGTAATGGCTCTTGAGCAAAAAACTGTTCTTGTGTCTAGTTGTTCTGGTGTGCAGTGCGGTATAGTGTCGTTTTGAGGGAAGGAGTTGAAACAGTTCATGTCCAGAGTGTGAAGGGTCTGCAAATATTTTCACAGTCCTCTTTTTGACTGTGGCCAACATGATGAAATGCCGAAGGTGCATGGAACACTGTTACCTTCCCACCAAAGTGGTCCCTATTTTTCTATTTGCATTTTTTACATGCTTTCAAACTGCTAGGTTGGCAGAAGTTGGGGCAAGTAATAAGAGCTCACTCCATTACGTGGTGCTAGGGATTCGAACCGTCGAAGTGCCAACCTTTCTGATCGACAAACTTAGCGTCTTAGCCACTGAGCCATTACATTCCTACAATGTATAAGTTGTTTTAAACAAATCCTTTTAAGGATGTGCTATACAACAGTGGTTGCCAACCAGTGGGCCCACAAGGGATTTGGGGGTCATTAAAAGATGATGATCATTTGCAGCTAGTCCTCAAGTCACAACCATTCATTTAGCAATCATTCAAAGTTACAATGGCACTGAAAAAGGTGACATCACTAGTCCTCACATGAGAAATGCACTGTCACATGATCTAAATTTGGATACTTGGCAACCAGCATGTATTTACAATTGTTGCAGCATCCTGATTCATGTGATCATCAATTCCCAACTGGCTTACAACAAGCAAAGTCAATGGGGAAACCAGATTCACTTAATGACCACATAATAAGCAATGTGAATCACTTATAACATAGACAGTATATAATTTTATAAAGAGTAAACAGTAGGTTACTTAAAGCAGTGGTTACCAACCAATGGGCCATGGACCATTGGTGGTCCATGCGAAAATTTTAGTAGTCCACAGAGAAATGTCACCCCCAAATCAATTAATCCAGACTGCATGGGAACACAAGGCTGCGCTGCCCACATGACCCATGGGAACACAAGGCTTGCATCGGAACAACATGAGGTAGTAAAAGGAGGGAGAAAACAGCAGGGGGAGGGAACTTGCCTAGCCACCAAGTTGCTTCTTTCTGCTTCTTTCTTCTTCTGCTTCTGGCTGCACACAAGGATAGCAGCAAAAGTCTTTCTCTCCCTCAACTCCACCAGAAATGAATCTTTGGGACCCTGCAAGGCATCCTGCTCTAAGAGGCTGCGTAGGCAAAGACTCATTTCTGATGGAGTTTGGGGGGAGAGAAAGAAAGACTTCTGCTGCTTCTGCTGCTTTCCTTACATGAAGCCAAAAGTCTCTCTCTTTCCCCCTGAAAACTGAGCTGGAAATGGTATCCTGAAATCCCAAATAAAGAACATCCAATCGGTAGGAAAATGGGGTGGAGAATTTTCCTGCAGACTATTTTTGGGATTTTCCCAGAGTCTCTATCTGCCCTACCCCGTTTTCCTACCAATCACAGAACACTCCCCCCCCCCCCTGAAACGGAGCTGAAAAGCAGGTTAGGAATGTGACTGCCTTGGAAGGTGTGTGTGTATATGTGTGTGTGTGTGTGTGTGTGTGTGTGTGTGTGTGTGTGATGGACCTGTATATATGTGTGTGTGAGAGAGAGGGGGTGGCGAACCTCACCATCAGCCCTCCGATTTAGATCAGATCTCTCTCTCTCCCCCACTGTCTCTCTCTCTCTCTCTCCCACCAACATCAACAAGCCACCATTAGTCAAAATTCTTATTAATGGTTCACGGGATTTAAAATTATGAGTTTGGTGGTCCTGAGGTCCAAAAGGTTGGCAACCCCTGATATATAACGTATGTCCATACGAAGTAGCTTTCTTTCTCAAGTTGCTGCATTTTTTTTTCAGGATTGTGCAGCTGCTGTGGAAGCCAGATTTGACTTTCTCAAGCTCCATGTACATACACACCCACAGTATATGAACAAAACTGAAAAGAGGTGACTATTCAGACATCCTCATGATGTGATAGCAGGCGACAACTTTTGATGCAGCTGTATGGTGCATCAAAAGAGAGGTGCTTCATATACATTCCCACACATAATGACACATCTCTTTCAAAGCATTTGCACAGCTCCGTTGTTTAATGTGAAGCATTGGGCTCTGTCGTTTAATGTCAGTTGTATTTAAGTGGGTTCACTGTCCTAAATTGGTGGAATTTGAAACATTGCTAGATGTAAGATGTATCTCCTCTCTCTTCCTCTGTCATTTTCTCCTCACTTGTTTGAGGGATCCTTGCTGCTTTCTGAGCTTGGTTGTTTTCTTGCAGATGTTTTATTACCAAACTGGGTAACATTATTGGTGCTAGTGATGATCTCTAGCACTGATGATGATCACTAATGTTGATCACTAGCATTGATGATGTCACCTCGTTTGGGTAATGAGACATCTGCAAGAAAACAACCAAGCACAGAGAGCACCAAGAACTCTTAATTTCAACACTGAGCTACAAATATTCTCTTTTTGTCGTCACACTTGTTTGTTCTGTCTTCATCTTTCTTTCTCACCGAAATATACAGGGTGTTTGAAAGTTGTCTGGATGCTGCATACACTGCTTGTACTTTAAATTTTCCAGCCTAATTTTGAAGCACCCGGCCTTCAATTCTTAAAACAGCAGACCAAGGACAGAGCATTCTATCTGTAAATGATATGTGGGAAAGAAGTTAGTACTACAGCATTTGCTGCTAATATTCTTTTCATTTTGTTTGTTATGTGTGATTTGGGAGAAAGGTGAAATACCAAAATTTCTATTAACAGGTGGAAATTAATGTAAACTGAGCCTTGAGCTATATGATGTACAGTGTATTTTGGCTATATACAGTATGGCTATATGATGCATTGAACCCATCTACCAGGACTGTATCCCATCCCATTCTCCCTCTTCCAGAGACTTTTTAAGGTCAGTGAACTCCTGGTGTAGAAAGAACAAGTCTTTGGGCCTGTTGGGGAAGATGGAAGATCAGTCTAATATTAGAATTACTCTCCAACATCAAAGATCTCCCACTGACTATCCCACTGATCCCAGAATGCTACACCATTATTTCCTAATATGCTTCAAGAAAATGTTCCTTTCATATTAATTATATACATGTATAAGCACCTTCCTAGGAAATTGTACCAAAATGTATTTTTATAGTTATGAAATAATAACTTGCAAAAGCCTTTGTCTATAAGGTATAATGTTGTTATCCACAATATATTCCAGCATGAAACATACTGCTATCTGTCTATAGCATCTTACATCCTAGTTAGAACAGATCCAATTAAAAAAAATACATTTTCTCAGGACACTCCCTTACAGTCCTTAACAGAAGAGATTCAAAAGCAGAATTCTTGATGAAGCAGTTGAATTAGAATTTCTCCAGAAATTCAACATTGTCTTCTAGCTTGAATAGCAAATGCCTTTTGCAATACTTCATGCGTTAATCAGTTCATCAATGCATCCATTCATTTAGTGACTATTCAAAGTTACAATGGCACTGAAAAAGTGGCTTATGACCATTTTTCACATTCGTGCAATCAGAATTTGAATGCTTGGCAACTGGCATATATTTATAGCAATAGCACTTACACTTATATACTGCTTCATGGTGCTTTACAGCCCTCTCTAAGCAGTTTACAGAGTCAGCATATTGCCCCTCAACAATCTGGCTTCTCATTTTGCTGACTTTGGAAGGATGGAAGGCTGAGTCAACCTTGAGCCAGTCAGAATCGAACTGTCAAATTGCTGGCAGCCAGCAGTCAGCAGAAGTAGCCTGCACTACTGCATTCTAACCATCTTACCACCATAGTTCTTTAAAACAGTTGCAATGGTGGCATGTATTTGTAATGAGGTCATGTGATCACCTTTTATGATCTCCTGACCTCCAAAGTCAATGGGAAACCAGATTGTAAAATGGGTAAGATTCACTTAACTGTCTCTTGCTGAGGAAAAAAAAAAAATTGGGCTCAATTGTGGTTGTAAGTCAAGGACAACCTGTATTTCTGAATGGCCACTTGCTTTTATAATAACTATCTTCACCATTTCATATTCCTTTGACTTCACTGTTTATAATCTCTGTTTATCAACACAATGGATGCCTATAACTATCTCTATAACTAACTAACTAATGAATTTGATTTTCATGGCAAATCAATGTCTGGACTTTGACATTCACAAATATATAGGTGTGACTCCTACTTGCACCCAGCTACTATCTTGGTAACATCTTTTAATTTTTTGCCTTCAACTCTTACATTAGTATTTCCTCTACACTCTGGTAGTATCCAAGGGCAACTTCAAGGTATACTTCCACAGAGCCTTATTAATATGCATTCCCATTATTAAAAAAAGTAAATCAGCATAATTTGCACTGATTCCACACTCAAGCTTTACTGTTCTTCAACTTTTTAGGTCAGATAATGATTCTTTCCTTACATATTTAATGTAAGACAGTTTCAGGGAAGAGCTGGTTCTCCCACTCAAGCTTATCTAACTGCACAAAAAGAGAATATTTCATAATTCTCCATAGCATGTGATAGAATTGAATAGGGAGGCCCCAGGAACTACCTCCTGCTTCATCTCTCGCTTAACTGAGATGTTTCTTTTGAATGAGTTATATAAAGGGAATTAATTTTTTTTTAATCTTGGAGCCCAAACCAAAATGTTAAGGACTAGAATATGATTTTTGGTCCATTTTTGAATATAGTAATATTGATCTCTTTTCCTCTGTATGGCAGAAGGAAAATATCTGAATAAAAATAAAAATAGAGAAGATGGTATACATACATACATACATACCTAGATACAAATAAAGAAAAATAAACAATAAACACATTCCATCACATGACTGCAGCAGCAGTACAACCATAGTAGCAGCCCGAAGTAACCACAACTTCCTCAAATTTCATTCCCTCAGGCGTAATGGGTCTTGAGTTTTGGATGCATTCCATAGGTTAGCCCACTTGAGGTACCCTGGTTCAAAATGTGCTCTATGATGCACTGTTTTGCCCAGTTAATAGTAATCACAACCAGAATTTTAGTAGTGCATGAGTCCTAGTGGCACACTGGTTAAAGTGTAGTATTGCAGGCAGCACTCTGACCATAGCCTGGAGTTCAATCATGATGGAACTCAAGTAAATTTAACCTTCCGTCCTTCCAAGATTGGTAAAATGAGGATCCAGATTGTTGGGGGCAATATGCAAATAATGCTTCTACATTGTAAACAACCCAGAGAGTGCTGTAAAACACTATGGGGCAGTATATAAGTCTAAATGCTATTGCCAGGGGTGGGATTCTATCAGTTCGCACCTATTCGCTAGAACTGGTTGTTAACATTCTAAGCAGTTCGGAGAGCCAGTTGTTAGAAGAAATTACAGGCCTAATCCTGTAAGGAAGGCTGGAAGGAAACATTCTGGTGTTGCTTACAGAAACTGCCTCTCAGTTAACCCTTATTACATTCTTGGCAGGACTAGACTTCCGCTCTCAGGAACATCTCTAGAGTTTTTTTCCCCTCCTTTGCTGGTACTTTGCTTGTGTGGAGTGACCATTCAAAGTTACAATGGCACTGAAAAAAGTGACTTATGACCATTTTTCACACTTATGACTGTTGCAGCATCCCCACAGTCATGAGAGGCCAGGCGAGGAGATGTGTGCCTCGATGTGAGTGATATTGAGTTGGCCACACCCAGCCAATAACATGACCACCAAGCCATGTCCACCCAGTCACATAACCACCAAGCCACGCCCACCAACTAAGCCACGCCCACAGAACCAGCTGTTAAATTTTTGAATCCTACCCCTGGCTATTTCTATTGCTAGCATATAGAACAGGGCCCCCCAAATTTGGCAGCTTTAAGAGTTGTGATTTCAACTCCCAGAATTCTCTAGCCAACATAACTGGCTGGAAAATTCTGGGAGTTGAAGTCCACAAGTCTTACAGTTGTCATGTTTGGAGACCTCTGATATAGAAACTCAAAACCAGTGCAACACTCAAACATGTTACATGGACATACTGTAGAATACTCATTGTTGCCCTGCCAATGCCTTCAGGTCCAGCTAAACCTTATGAATGGTCACCAAGGACAGTCCCATGTAGACAGCATTGCAGCAATTGAGCCATCGGATAACTAGGGCTTGAGGGACCATCTAAAGGTGATCTTGATCCAGAAAAGGGGATGATTCCACATAACAGACATTTCCAATAAGTTTATCTGTGTGAAAAATTGATCTTTGCTTTCAACTGCTCTGTGAGAATGTCCCAATATTACTAACCAGATATATTTAGATTTCATTTTTTAGGGATGTGGATGTGTACAGGGGTGGGATTACAATTTCTTAACAACTGGTTCTGTGGGTGTGGCCTAATTTGTGGGTGTGGCTTGGTGGTCATGTGACTGGGTGATGTGGCTTGCTAACTGGGCATGGCTTGGGCATGGCTAGGTGGCCATCTGACTGACTGGGCATGGCTAGGTGGTTATGTGACTGATGGGACGTGGCTAGATGGTCATGTGATTGGGGTGGGCATGGCTAGGTGGTCATGTGACTGGGGTGGGTGTAGTTAGGTGGTCATGTGACTAGAGTGGGTGTAGCTAGGTGGCCATGTGACTGGCAAACCACATATAAGTGGTCCTCGCTTAATGGCCAGTTGCTTAGCAAGTGTTCTAATTTACGACTAACCTCCCCAGAGCTACTTGACCTGTTTTTGATGTTTTGACAGCCATACATACACACTTGTGACTGAGGTTTTCTATGTTTTTTGCCAGTTTCCAACAATTCCTTCTGGTTTCTGGTTAAAAATGCCCATTGGGGAAAATGGACTTGTATAACAACCAGTGTTTGCTTAATGACCACAATGTTCACTTAACAACCATGGTGTTTGCCTAACCCAGGGGTCTGCAGTCTTAAAACACTCAAAGAGCCATTTTTCTATTTTCTTTTAAACAGGTATCTCTGTCTTTCTTTCTCCCACTCTTTTTCTCATCTTTCTCTCTCATCTCTTTTTCTTTCTTCCTCATCTCTCTCCCTTTCTCTGTTTCTCATTTCTCTTTCTCTCTCTCACCTACATCTGCTAAGATTGGAAGCTGTTTTTTTATAATCCTATTTCTTTGCAGTTTTTTTCACACACATTTGTGTATATGTATCCAATGTTCTTTCTTCCTTTCTGCTATGTATTCAAAATGGGCAATGATTTTATGTGTGTGTGTGTGTAGCATGTATATACGGTATATGTGTTCTGTATGAGTATGGATATGTATATATATTTCACTTTTGATGTGTGCCAGTGTACTTACAGTAAAAAATGACAATAAAAGTTATCTTATCCTATCTTCCTTCTTTCCTTCCCAACCCCATTCCTCCCCACACCCTATTTTGTGTTGGCTTCCCAGCCAAGTACTTACCAGGTCTGATCCTGTTTATCTTTCTAAAATCAGCCTACTGAAATAAATACCAAACTAAACTGCCCAATAATTTACCTACCATCACTATCTTGCATCTGATTGCATTGTAAACAGCCAATCTGCAGTATTACTAAATTTTGCTAGGCATCTGCTGCATGTTACTCTCTTCCTTGATAATCTACTCCAGAGATCCCCAAACTTGGCAACTTTAAGACATGTGGACTACAACTTCCAGAATTCTCCAGCCAGCAAATTTGGGGACCCCTGATCTAGTCTTAGCTGGGCAAAACAGTCTGGAGTCACTGGCAACAGCAGCTCAGCAAGGCAAGTGGGGAGAAGGCAACTGGTGGTGGCAGCAAAAGGCAAGTAGGGGGGGCAAGGCGACTGGCAGCGACAGCAAAAGGCAAATGGTGGGGGGGAAAGGTGACAGCAAAAGGCAAGTGTGGGGAGAAGTTGACTGGGGCTTGCAGAGCCTCACTCACCCAGGGAGATCAGTAAAGGCAGGGGTGCAATGGAAGGCAGGCAGCAATGGCTGGCGGCAGGCATGCAAGAGCAGGCTGCAGGCCTGGTACTCCAAACTACTGGGAACAGTAACAAACAGTTCTATAGAACCAGGCCGAACAGGTAGGATCCCACCCCTGGATGTGTATTATTAATATTTATGTTATAAATTATCATGGCTGTTTAATATAATTATTCTCTTTAATCTTGCTGTCAAATGTATCCCCAAATACTTGATCTTATTTGTGACTTGAATTTTCAAAACATCCGCCAATTCATCCTTTTGTCTATTCTTTGTCAAAATCTTTGTTTTATCTTTATTTATTTTCAAACCAGCAACCTTTCCATATACCTCTATCTTTTCTATCAGTTTTAATGCTGTTTCTAATGGATCTTCTAAAATGAAAACCAGATCACCTGCGAATGTTTGCAATTTAAATTCTTCCTTTTTAATTTTCATCCCTTTTATATCCTTGTCTTCTCTAATATTTCTATTTAGTACTTCCAAAGTTAACGCAAACAACAGAAGTGACTCTGAACAACCTTGCCTTATTCCTTGTCTTATATCAATGGAATCCGTCAATTCTCCCTCTAACATTACCTTTGCTGTTTGCTTATGGTATATAGCTTCTATTGCATATTGATATTAATGTATTTGGGAATGTTTGATAGATAATATGAGAACATATACAAATAATTGTAAGTGATGACTATAAAGTGGGTGCACAAAACAATTTGTAAACCAACCGACACACTGTATGTACATAAGTGGAAGATGGCTTGATGTTTGTATGTTGTGTTTGTGTATGTTTGTTTAAAAACTAATAAAATTTGGATTAAAAAAAATATAATGGCTGTTTTAGATATATTGCTTGTATTTAGTTTTAATCGATTTTATGGTTGTTTGCTACCCAACATCAAATGTTTGAGATGGGCAGCTATAGAAATTTAATTAATAAATAAATATGTGTATATATGCATTTATATAAATGTACACATACATGTACATACATAGTTACTCCTACTTTTAACATATTTCTGGAGAATGAAGGATAAATTGGTTTGATTCACATTTAATGTGATATTATCTAATTCACACTCCCAAAGCAAATGGGGTTAAATTTTTTATTCCTACTTTTCCAGGTACAGTGATGTATTCATTAAAATGCCCTTTTTAAAACAAAAACAAAAGTATATTAAATAGATGTGTGTTCAAATGTCTACATACCTGATATTATGGAATTGCTAGCAAAGTTTGTACAATTGTAAAAAATGCATAAAATGAATATATTTAGAGGAAAGATCACTTGTATTTGATCCTGAATTTCATTCTGTCAGGAAAAAAAAAGAATAAAATAAAATAAATAAAAATAAAAGAAGCGTGAATTTTACTTGTGGAAGAAAAAGAATGTTATGCTCATCACTTGGAAATTATGGTTCGCTGGGCAATCAGCCAGATATTATTATCATTACATTTTTATCCTGCCTTTTTAATATATGTAACTCAGGACAGTGAACATACCTAATATTCCTGCTTCCTATTTTTCCTCACAACAACAAACAAACCTGTGAGGTCAATTGGCCTGAGAGGGAATGATTGATGTAAAATTCATGAAAGGAATCTGTGTCCTGGATCCCATCTAAAGGGGTTGCAAAGATTTTCTTCTTCCTGATCCCATCCATTAAATTAAATGCAAGAATACTCAGGACAATTAAAAAAATGTCATTCATTTAGAACATAGTTCAGCTATGCGATTTGTTGCATTAATACTGTTGAGTTTTCACAGCATCAGATTTGGAAGAAACCATTCAGGCCAAACTCAATCCCTTGAGTTGTGCAAGAATTCATATGTTAGCAGTGTGCATCAGGAACATACAATCCCAGCAAGAGCACCTACCTTATGCCACCAGACTTGAAATTTTAGACCTAGACAACCTAGAACTACGCGCTTTCAGTTCGATCTAAGTATAGTACAGAAAATTATATATTGCAATGTCCTACCTATCAATGAATACTTCAGCTTCAACCAAAACAATACAAGAGCACAAAATAGATGCAAACTAAAAATAAACGGCACCAAACTTGATTGCAGGAAATACAACTTCAGCAACAGAGTAGTCAATGTCTGGAATACTCTACCTGATTCTGTGGTTTCTTCCCCAAACCCCAAAATCTTCAACATTAGACTATCTATTATTGACCTCACCCCTTTCCTAAGAGGTCTATAGGGAGCGTGCATAAGCGCACCAAAACGTGTCTTAACGTGTCCCTGTCCTATTGTTTCTTTTTTTCTTATTCATATCCATTTCATGTATTTATAACCATATTTATATTTATACCTGTTATCTAATAATTGTTTGACAAAATAAATAAATAAGTCATGAAAGTTATCTTAGCTGCCCAGATAAAGCAAGTATGAACCTTTATTGGTGGGTAGCAACATAGGAAGATGCTGGGAGCAGATGATTTCTCCAATGACAGTGGCAAAGGCATTACATCTACTGCATGGGAAAAGGACACAGAAAACCACTCCTGTATTTTTATCAAGAAAATCATGTGGATAATAGAAAAATAAAATGATTCATAATATAGTGCTAGATGATAGGCCTTCAAGCTGCATTGTACTCTATATGCTATTGAGGAAAGTTTGTGGATTTTTCATAGTATTTATGGTGTTTATGACATGACTAGATTAAAGCCTTCAGGGCATCTAGTCTAGATATTGATAAATTAGGCATCATCACATTTAAATGGACAGATGTTTTTAATCAAAATATATTAAAGAGTAATGAATGGGCTTTCAGACTCAATGACTATGCTCTAGTTTTCTGTTGTCTACTGTTGTCAGAAGACCACCAGAAAACTAGACCATGGCCATTCAACTCAAAATGTTATCACTGATACTGACCATGAAAGATTACACTCCCTTGTTACTCCTTGTAATCCTAGAAGATGATAATTTACAAGTCAGGACATGAAAAACAACCTATTATTCATGTTTATATTCCAACCATTGATGCAGAAGAAGATGATGGTGAGTTTTATACTCAAGTGAAAATCAGTCTGCTTATAATTGGGGCCTGGAGAGCCAAAGTTGGAAATTAATATTAATAGTAAAGGAATTTTATTTATGAGTTAATATTAAGGAAATTCATTCCTTAATAGGAAGAAAATGTAGTTGGATAGTATGGCCTAAAAAAAGGAAATGAAGCTTAAGAATGACTTTCAAGACGATATTGCTGATGCATGCAGGATAATTGAGAAAGCCAAAGCACACCAAAAAGATTCAAATATGTGCTTCATTGTTTATGGAAAGTCCTTTGGTTGTGTCTACTATGCCAAACTGTGGAATATTGTTAGAAAATTGGTTAGGCGAACGAGAATCCTCAAACTTTGCATTGTCCTCATGTAAAAACTAAACCTAAATTCAGGAAGATAATGCACAATCCAAACAGGACATGATGAAACAGACTGGCTCCAAGTTGACAGCGTAATGAGACAAAACTTTATTTAGTATTTATTTGATTTGTGTGTTGAATATATATTGACGGAGTCTGGTTTGAGAATGGTTCAAAAATTGGAGGAAGATATATCAATAACCTGCTTTATGCTAATGACATTACTCTGTTAGTTAAAAATGTAAATCATCTGCAAGTCTACTAATGATACTGAGGAACACATGAAAAAAAGGGACTACGATTAAATATAAAGAAGATTCAACAAATGAAAATAGATTCATCAACCAAGCTTTGAAATGGGCAATAAAGATATTGAAGTGGTGGATAGCTTTTGCTTCTTATAATCAAATATTAACCATGAAGGAATGAGCAGTCAAGAAGACTACAGACTGGTTGAGATGGTAATTTAAACAACAGGTATTTGCATTAATTGCAAGTGTAGATTATTTTCCTGCCCACAAGAGGGCAACACCTATTGATTAATTTAAAGGACAGGACAAGTAGGTAAAGAATTTCAATTAAAATTATACAAAGAGCTAATCTACCAGATTCATATTGTTCTTACCTACATAGGGTTTCTCATCATCCAGGTCTTTTGAAGGACAGACTGGAGAACCACCATTTATAGGCACTAGATATCCAATTGTACAAGGATGCAGGAATTAAACTCTGATACAAACAAAAATAGCCAAAATCTTGATAGTCTGTGAAATTTGCAAGATTTTAGGACCTCATCTATGAGTTCTTGCAGGGTTTTGATTCATTCACTCTTAAATTTAAAAATGTCTACATTTCTTGTTTGAAATCTTACAGCAGCTAATTCTCCTAGAGGAAATATTGTGAGGCTAGAGTATCTTGTTTGGAATTTGAACAAATATCAGACAAGAACATAAGTAATGGATATGTTGCAATATTTAAACTCTTTTTCATTATCTTTAAATTATTGTTTGTGGGGAAATCTTTAGACATCTCCTGACTTTATGCTAAATTTAATTAAATTAATTTAAACGAACAAATTAGATATGCAAAACCCATCAAGCTTCTCTTAGTGAAACATTTCTATGAATTCTCCCTAAATAGGCAGCTTCCATCATAACCTCAGTTTAAGGCAATAGGATTAAAACTATTCAAACCTATGCCTTGCAAATTAATAGATGTATGAAACAGATTGTTTCATTATAGGGCATTTATTTTTCTTTCAGATGTAAACATTGTCTGAATTGTTATTATGCTTAGGCTGCATAAATATAATCAAAAGGAGCCCTTGCATTTTTGGAGATTGTCACCAGAGGGCATTTATGCACCAAAAGAAGGGATCTTTTTTTTTTTACAGGTACTACAGAAACAGTAGGAAACTTTTAAAAAGCTATCCTTTATGGTTATTTAAAATCCATGCCAGGGTTTTTTAAAAAATAAAAATGTAAATTAAAATATAGAAGCTACCAGAAAGGCAAGTATATTTAGAAGTATTGGTTCACAATAGATAAGCTGATTCATAGCTTTTGTGAATAAAACTACCTTCTAAAAATAAGAACCCAGTGGGTAAAATAAATATTTGTACACAGTTAGCTGATAATTTATTTCTACAATTATATTCAGGAGCGTTTTTTTGGGGCGTGCTATCATCTGTCCTTGAATAAGAATGGCAAATATTCAGAAAAGCTGTTAAAAATTAAGGAGGTTTTAAGAATTCACAAGAACCTCATGTTTTTCATGCTACAAGGCTGTTTGTTTTGAGAAAAAATTGTTCTTAATGCATCTTAATTCTAGATCAGGGTTGTCAAACTGTGGTCACATACAGGCCATACCCATCTCAGCTCCGTGAAGGGGGGAAACATTGGAAAAGGTCATGTGATCGCAACGTGACATGGTGAGTTTGACACACATGTGCTAGATCATTCCTCTCAAGGCAAGGGCATCTATTTTGGTTTAACTAATAGGCTACACTGTTGAGTCAGAGGATCTTAACCTATACACAGAATTTTCCCACATTAGTCCTGGTTCTTTAAACCACTCCAGAATTTCAACACTTTGAAGCATGTGAAAGCCACACAGAGCCTATAAGAAGAGGTGAAGTTTATACTGCTGATTGATATTATCTATTAAGATAATACATTGTTTTTGTTGCTGTCAACATTATTTCTAGACAGCTTTGGAAGTGAAAAACATATAAAGGCATGGGTTGGAGATTTATTTATTTATTTATTTATTTTTCGTATTTCTATACCGCTCCCTCTCCCAAAGGGACTCGGGGCGGTGTACAGACTAAACATATAAAAATAGATACAGTGAAACAGAATTTAAGATTGAGTCCCATCAGATAAAAATTAAACCCTTATTAAAATTTAAAATTTAAAAAACCCCAAAGACCCTTAATTGGCCAGGCCGGCCTGTTTAAAAAGTAAGGTCTTAACTGCGCGCTGGAAGGTTAGGATGTCTGACATGACTCGTATCTCCAGGGGGAGATAATTCCAAAGGGAGGGGGCTCCCACAGAGAAAGCGCGTAACCTCAGGGCCGCCAGCCGACAACGATTAGGTGGCAGTACCCCAAGTAGGGCGACCCTGTGGGAGCGTACTGGGTGGCGGGAGGTTGTTGGTGGCAGCAGGCGGTCCCGTAAGTATCCAGGTCCCGAGCCATGGAGCACTTTAAATACTATCAGTACCACCTTGAATCGAATCCGGAAGGCTACAGGAAGCCAGTGCAGTCCGCGGAGAAGTGGTGTTACGTGGGCGTCCTGAGGGGCGCCCACGATCATCCATGCGGCCGCATTCTGGACTAATTGCAACCTCCAGAAACTCCTCAAGGGGAGCCCCATGTACAGAGCATTGCAATAATCCAAGCAGGAGATGACGAGGGCGGAAGTGACTGTGCGAAGTGCGTCCAGATCCAGAAAGGGCCGCAACTGGTAGATCAAATGAATCTTATAAAAAGCCCTCCTGGCGATGGCTGCAATATGTTCTTCCAAAGACAGCCGCACATCCAGGAGGACACCCAAATTGCGCGCCCTTTCCACAAGGGTCAATACCTCTCCCCCCACGGTCAGCAAAGGAACAAGCTGACTGTATCTGGGAGCAGGAAACCACAGCCACTCGGTTTTGGTCGGGTTGAGACGAAGCCTGTTACGACCCATCCAACCCCGTACGGCCTCCAGGCACCGGGTCATCACTTCGACGGCTTCGTTGGGGTGGCCTGGGGTGGAGATGTACAGCTGAGTATCATCAGCGTACTGATGGAACTCCACCCCAAAGCCACGGATGATCTCACCCAGCGGCTTCACATAAATGTTGAACAACAGGGGCGAGAGCACTGACCCCTGAGGCACCCCACAAAGCAGGGGCCTTGGGGTCGATCTCTGTCCCCCTGTCAACACAAATTGCGAACGGTCGGAGAGGAAGGAGGAGAACCACCGCAACACGGTGCCTCCAACCCCTAACCCCTCCAATCGTTGCAACAAGATACTGTGGTTGACAGTATCAAAAGCCGCTGATAGATCTAACAGGACCAGGACAGAGGAACAACCTCTGTCTCGCACCCTCCAGAGATCATCCATCAACGCGACCAACGCCGTCTCCGTGCTGTGCCCGGGCCTGAAGCCCGATTGGAGGGGGTCGAGATAACTCGCTTCATCCAGGTACTGCGGGAACTGACGAGCCACCACAGTCTCTACAACCTTCGCAACAAAGCGAAGGTTGGAGACAGGATGATAATTTGATAACAATGCTGGGTCCAGGGACGGTTTCTTGAGGAGAGGTCGTACTACTGCCTCCTTCAAGGAGGTGGGTAAAAGCCCCTCTCTCAAGGAAGCGTTTATAATGCCCTGGAACCAGCCTCGAGTCACCTCCCGAGTGGCCAAGACCAGCCAGGAGGGACATGGGTCTAACAAACAGGTGGTAGCATTCAGTCCCCTCAGTATTCTGTCCACGTCCTCCACGGTAACAGGATCGAACTCAACCCAGTTGACCTCACCGATATCCACCCCCGCCCTCCCGCCCGGAGATGCCCTGTCGGAGTCCAGCTCATCCTGAATCTGAGCGATTTTGTCCTGCAGAAACTTAGAAAATTCCTCAGCTCGTCCCTGTAAGGGATCTTCCCGCGCCTCCAACTCCAAGAGGGAGCGGGTCACCTTAAACAGGGCGGCTGGGCGGTTTTCTGCGGACGCAATAAGGGTGGAGAGGTAGGTCCTCTTCGCCATCCTTATCGCCACTAAATACGTCTTAATATAAGAACGTAATAGTGTTCGGTCAGACTCAGAGCGGCTGGTCTTCCAACTACTCTCTAGGTGTCTTTTCCGGCACTTCATCTCCCTTAGCTCCTCAGAAAACCAAGGAGCTACTTGGGATCGGCGCCGGGTCAGAGGCCGCAAGAGCACGATCCGGTCAAGGGCCTCAGCAGCCACCCTATCCCAGGTGGCAACCAAGTCCTCAACCGAGTCGTGTGTGTGAGTTTCGGGAAATGGCCCAAGCTCCATCAGGAACCTATCTGGGTCCATCAGGCGCCTGGGGCGGTACCATTTTAATGGCCCCGCCTCCCTGCGGTCGGGGGGTGCGGAACGGAAGTCGAGCCTTAGGAGCAAGTGATCCAACCATGACAGGGGTTCTATAGCTATATCCCCTACACCCAGATCACTCTGCCACTGATCAGAGACAAAAACTAAATCCAGGGTGTGACCTCCCACGTGAGTAGGGTCCCGAATTAACTGGGTCAGGCCCATGGCTGTCATGGAAGCGATGAACTCCTGAGCAATCCCCGAGGCACCGCCGGCAGAGGGCAGGTTGAAATCTCCCATGACCATAAGCCTGGGGGTTCCAACCGCCACGCCGGCTATAACCTCGAGGAGCTCAAGCAGGGCAGATGACGCATAGCAGGGAGCCAGGTATGTGACCAACAAGCCCATCTGTACCTTGGGACCGAACTTCACGAAAAGAGATTCACATCCGGTCGTCTGAGAGACAGTGGATTCCCTCGGACACAGATCTTCCTTAATAATCATCGCAACACCCCCACCCCTCCCCTGGGCCCTCGGCTGATGAAAGACCCGAAACCCGGCTGGGCACATTTCCACAAGAGGGACTCCCCCCTCTGGGCCCAGCCAAGTCTCGGTAACAGGCTTTCGGGCGGCGGTGGAGTCCGAAGGCGGAGCCGGAGCCTCTGTCATGGTCGGGGCCGGAGTTGCTGCCTCCAAGAGTCTTTGGACGTCAGCGGAGCTCGGAATTGGAGTTGGCGGCGGAGTCGAGATCGCCAAGGTTTGGAGCCAGGGTTGGGTCCAGGTCTACCACTGCGGTTGATTTCCAGATCACTATGTAAGTTGGACAATTACAATTAGTTAATATCTTTTCGTTCTTTGGATGAAGAAAGAGCAGCATGATGGTCTAGTGGTAAAGATGCTCATCTCTCACTTGGAAGATTGAGAACTCAATCCTAGGCAGCATCACACGTTTATCTTTTAGGGTGTAAAGAAAATATATATGCTACAAACTCTATATGGTATCAGGAAGGGCATCCATCCAGTAAACATTCAGCTCCATCCAGTTGCCCCAACATTACCCTGAATTAAAGGATAACAGGGTCATAAAAAGCATAAAAATTTTGGGAGAAAGAAATGAGAATTGAGAATGCAGTTATGCAATAATGCAGTAATTTGGTGCTCTTTAATATCTGGCTTATGAACATAGCAAGGGTGCCTTATTTTGGGTAAGACCATTGGTTTGGCTAGTACAATGGAAAAGCCCCTGCCCACTCCACATCAATGGTAGTGGACTAGATGAACTAATAATCTGACTCAGAGTAAAGTAGCTTTTTTAATGTGATTTTATAATGCCATTTATCATAGTTATTGATATATAGTCTCATAAAAAACAACAATAAAACAAAATAAAATACCAGCTCAGGAGATAAATATTTTCACCCAGGAAAATATTAATTTGCATTGCCAATTTATTAGAATTCTTCATATAATGGCAGGAGACAGCTAAAAGAAATGAATATTGGAGGGGGGCAGAGTTATATGTATTCCACAGTCTAAATGTTATTTCTGGAAGGTCTTTCTCCATAGTGTTTTCCATTTTCCAAAAATCTGCTTTCACTCTAACTGACTACTGAATTGAGACTCCTCACTAGACCTTAGAGAATGACTGTACTGAAAACAGAGAAGCAGTCTCTAAAATATGTGGAACCCTAATTGTCTAATTGCATAAACATAATCATCAATACCCTAAATTCGGTTTGGATCTAAATGAGTAACTGGTGCAGTTGTTGCAGATTACATACAACAGGACCTCGCAAACAAATGTCTGTGTCAGCATCCTGGCTATGTTTTGCAATAGTGGCGAATATCTGCAGTTTGAGTTCTGTTTATAAACAGAAGAACACTGTCACTCACATCTCCTAAACTCCACTGAAGATGTTACCTAGTTTGGTAACAAAATGTTTGGAAACCAATCCACAAGCTTGGAGAACAAACCTTCACCCTCTTCCTTGCTATGTGCTGCCACATTCTAGATTATATTCTGAGAAGCTTTACTGACATAATGCTAAGCAATATTTAGCATTCCATTTTAAACAGACCACATTTTATGCCAGGAACAGAAGAAGCATCTTTCATTGCTGAATTGCATGCATTCTGTGATTATGAATTTGCTCTTCATTTGCTTTTGTTTTGTCTCCAAAAGGACTTTTCCCACTCCCAGCTGGATAGTGTATTATACATTGGTTTCCTATTTTATTTCTATGTAAGATTTTTTTGTTAAAAAAACAACAACATTTCCATTTAGGGATTTGTTACTCTTGTGGATAAATAACAGATTTGGAGCATATAGGAAACTTCTTTTGATGTTGATTGCTTTGTTGATTATATTGGCTGTATATTCAGCAGATACAGCAACACTTATCTTGAAAAGGCACTCCTATATATGTCTGAAGATGAACATAAGGAGAAAAAAATGAGAGTTTTCTTTTGGCTAGGCAAGAAGCATTGCAGGATTTGAATGATTTTAAGCCCTAAATCTGTTTAAAGTATTATTTGCTGCCAAGGATGAAAAAGACCCACCATTTCTTCATCCATAAAGGCAGTAACATCTTTTGGGAAAAGTACAAATAACAGGCAATGCCTCTGTGAACACATTTGAGTATGCAATAGAAGTATGCTCCTGGAGCCAAAAGTAGAAATGCTCCTAAAAATGGGATTTATTTATTTAATGCAGTTTTAATTCAAGAGAATCCAAGAGCAAGATTTCATAGCATATTTAATTCTAATCTTCACCAATTCATGGTGGTGTTATATCAAGAGTTGGCAGTATCTGATAGACTTTTGGACTATACATTTCATAAGCCAAGTTAGCTTGGGCAGTATTCAAAGGCTGTGAAACATGAAACTTGCACATGCATGGAACCAGGATGCTTACTCTATGAAAAGATTTCTAGCATTGTTGAGTTCATAACTACTTCTACGTTAAATTGTTTGCAGCTTTTAACTGGGGAGTACAGTTATATGTTGCACTAAAAATGGTACATTCCTATCTGAAATGGTAGCCACTCTTACAAAGTGGATAGCTCTGGGAGGGACATATGCAGAGTGGTGAAGGAGGAAAGCAATATTGGCCCAGCTAGCCCAATCAACTGAATTAATCTGGGTGAAAAATAAAATATCAGAGTTTGGAGCCAGATTGTCCTCAGATCCAGGACTTCTAACAGTATGAGATTCAAAATGACTTTGTCATAACTAATATCATCAAGGTATGACTTGTTTGGCTGAGCATAACCCAAACAAGGGTTATCTGAACCACTCAGAGACATGGCTGTCTGATCTAGAAAATGGGTTTTAAGCAGGATGAAAAACATTATACTAGCAAAAAATGGGTGTGATGGGAGATAAGCATAAAAATTTTCCTAGGAAAACATCTTATCATATAGACATTGTATGGGGAAGATGCTGAATGAAAAGCATAGAATTTTATTTTTTAAAAGAAAACTACACCTGGAGTACCATTTTCACAGATTCTTTTTCACAACCTGCCTCCTGGCCTGAAAATGTTTAGGAAAATTGCAGAAAAGTCATCTATCTTTGTTTCTGGGGTTTTTGTGTGTAGGTGAACATGTGTAAATACATACCTGACAAGAGTCTCTTTAAAATGTTCTGAACATCCTCTGCTTTCTTTTAAAAACAGAACTAGAGGACTACCATTCTGCTTTTTCCACATATATAAAGTTCCTGTGGATTGTAAGAATGCACTTATGTCTCTTGCAAAAAAAATCTTTGGGACAAAGGCGTAAATAATATGGTCACCAATTGCTATTTTTATAATGTATAAATTAAAAATATAATTTGTAATTGATAATGATCAAAATTATAAATTCTTCACCAACAGTAAATATATATTGCAATGAATTTAACCTATTTTGATCTTTTCCAACATTCAGTAAAACAGTGCAGAGAGAATGGAGACACCTTGTTTAAAGTAATATTGTCCATTTTGCATTATAGAGCAATTTTGATTTTTATTCATTTAATAAATTCTGTTAACAGGCTAGGCAACAGGAAGAGATGAGAACTTATCAATAGTCCGATAGCCATCTTTGTAGATGTTGATGCTACATCTCTTCAGCTTACAATGAGAGTGTTATACCAAGTGTCATGAGTTCTCAGGACTGATAGGCAAACACAACATGTAATATCTTTTTTGTGAACTATAACAATCATTTCCTCTATTCTTACCATAACAAAAGTAGGGACACATCAATTTATTTGAAATAAGTGGAATTTAGCTAATGCCTATAAATAGGCCTAAAGACCCAGTTCTTTACTCTTTTATTTATTTTTATTTCCCTGAAGACAATAGTAATGCTTCAGCAAAAATTGTAGTGCATTTACCCTAAAATATAGCTGCTACTAAATTCCCCAAAGAGTTAATCAAAAGCTTCAGTTAGTAATTTGCTGGTCATCTTTCATGGTTGTTAAAACCTAAATCTTTTGTTTGCTATTTTTCCCTCTGGACATCTGTGCAGGGTAGACCAATTCCACATTATATCATTCTCCTTGTACAGTGTTTATAGTTTGAGTTCAGGAGCAAAGACACACATCGGAGTAGGCCAGGTGCAGGCCCAGTGCATATCTGCATACAAAGCTTTGAACTCCAATGTCAAACACACATCATGAATGTGCTTGTTTCAGAAGAAAGCAGTAAGAAGCTATCATGACTGTTCATCGTGTCCTTCGGTCAAATGATCCACAATTGGTTACTTTTTTGCTAGTTTCCAGCAAAATAACGGCCATTGAGGAAACTGGATTGCTTTAAGTACACAATTTACTTTATGACTGTTTTAAAAATGGTCTCAAAATCATGTCCAATCACGTGGATATTTTCTTCATGACTGCTCTAACTTGTGACCGAAATTCTATTCCCAATTGTAGTTATATGTTGAGGATCTGAATGGCAGATCTTCATCATTTAGGGAGAGAAGGACATGTCATGGATTGGGGAAAAGATGTAATAATGCATGTCTTCCCTTTGATCAGATGAGAATTGTTGGGAATAGAAGAGTTTGTGGCCATTACACAATGGCATACATCTCAAATTTTCACACCAATGTCTGCAATTTATGATTGCTATATATCAAATTGTTTAGATAGTTTTGTTCTTAGGAAGCTAGGCATGTAGGATTTTTGCCTAGAAAGGGGAAAGAAAACCTCCAAACCAAAACATTACCATGATCATAGAATAAGCCAAACTAGCATAACAGCAACCACAGAATTTTAAATGAAGACATTTTCAAAATTCATATGAAATATTAGTTTATCAGTCCAGTCTTGCCCTTGTTATACCGCAATGATTCGTACTTATAAGAACAAAATACATACATACATACATACATACATACATACATACATACTGTACATACATACATACATACATACATACACACATACACACACACACATATACACACACGCACACTTAAAATCACTTTGCCAATATGTAGACTTCTGAGAATTAATTATACTGTGTTTTAGCTTATAATAATTTCACTCAGTTCTGTTTAACTACTCCATTATTTTCCCCTTTCTCTTTTTACCCAAAATGCAAATATGTTTTTGTGCAAATGTACCATATGGTTTCTGATTTATTAATATGCATCCACTCTAAAGTGTTTTCTTATCTGTTCTTTGGACACCATGACCCAGATCACCACATTCCAAGGCTAGACAAGGACAGCAGCCAATTAATTTAAAAAAAAAATAAGGGAAAAAAATACTAATAGCAATATCACAAAAGCAGACAGCTAAGCCTTCACTAATAAACACTGATATGTTTGCAGAGAAGTTAGGGTCCAATTAAAAGAGAGAGAGGAAAAGAGAGAGAGATATCATTAACATGCAACAATTATTATTGCAGTACCAATGAAGTCAAGATGAAGAAATGATTATAAATATTAGATATAAAATTCAATTACTTCTTCACTGAGCTCAGCACTATATAAACATTATGCCTGTGCTAATTTTTGAGGGGGATCATTTTTGACAAATGTTTGAGCAATGCACCCCTTTAAAGCCATGTGATGCTTTTTATTCATAGAGTGAAACAAAGGGACCATACTGTTTTCCATTACCAGTAGCATTCCCAGCCCACATTTTCAATATAGTGACTTGGACCATTGGGAAAGATATGCAAGACACAGCCCCTTCTAGTTTTTTCAAGGGTTAGGGAAGACTGGAATGATATTAAGCATTTTGTGGAGGCAAACCCTACCCTTTTTTAAATCTATGTGAACAGAAATGTGTCAGTGCCATAGCACAATGTTCTTCATCCAGGTGTATGCAAGCCACTTTGCCCATTAATATAAATTATTTCAAGGAAAAATTTCTACATAGTGTGCACATTCTGATTGGACCTCACAATGATCTCCCAGCAAGAAGCAGCAGCATAAGTACCAAGACTGGTTAATGCTGTGTTCTGTTATGCCATACAAAGTAAAAATAAAAAGAGATCCAAAACTTTCAAATCAGGTAACACCACTGACATCATCACATTCTTGGATGTGCTAGCTTCAGCCTTCAGGCAATTGAGAAAGTCATAAAGTGCTTCTTCAGGCTGAAAATGGTTGTTTGTCATCCAAATGGTTTTATTTTGCACTTTACATTACTTAACCATGTAGATGAATGATATCTCCATCTGTATCTTGCGTGGTTTGAACCAGTTTACTGACCTTCACAACTCTATTACACTGCCAAGTGACAAGGGTTATTCAGAACATCTGCTACTTTTCCTTAGTAGAAGAACTTGTAACAAAGATATAGATTTCACCTGTGCATCCATTTCATATCCTAGGTAATCTGCTCCAGAAAGTTCAAGAACATCTTGAAAACAGCAGAGATAAAGTAACATCCTGAGCTATCCCATAGTGGAATCATTGATGGGCAACAATTCGTTATCACATTCTGGAACCAGAAATCTATGAAGTATTAGAATTACTGCAATATTTTTTCTAATACCCCAATAGAGACAATCTGTCCGTTTGTCAGAAAGAACATGGGAAAGAATTTTACTTGGCAGATGTTCTCTTAGCAAGCTTGGACAAAGAATATATAGAGATGAGGGAGGGAGTTTTCTTTACAAAAGAAACAAGCATTAAACTGGCTGTAGTTATGTATGATTGTATTAAGCAGTTTAAATATAAATATAAATTGCTGTCACATTCTGTTAGTTTCTGAGATGTCTTTTAAGAACAATCATGGCTAGATGAAAGTTTATTATGATAGAAACATAGCAAAACCTCAATGTAATGGACCACCACCCTTCTGCAGATCTTGGATGAAATGGATCAATCCATCTAGATACTCCACTCCCTAACATAATAGAGAAATATACTCCTTCTGAAGAAGGTTAATTGCAATTAAATGTATGTTAATTTTACATTAATTTTGTCATTCCTCATGATTCATGACAATTATGCACACGAAAATGGTATCATTGGAATAATGACATCACTAGAAAAATGACATGAATGAAAAATGGCAGGAATTATATAGATTTTGATTAAACAGATATTTGTGTTTAACAGACATCTACTTCTCCAGATTGGTCTGTTAATTTAAGGTTTCAATGTAGTCCATTTTAGAAATTACTATTCAAACAGACCATATACAAGTGACTGTAACTGTAGTGTAGAAAAACAACGCGGCCCAACCTAGTTTAGGATAACAGCATAGGATTCAGTCTTTCTTAGACAAATGTCAGCTCCTGAAATTTATCCTCAGTAAAACAAAAAGGAAGAAGAGCATCAATAGGCCTGCGGAAGGATTCAAATAGTTTATCAAACCATTCCTTCCCATGGATTCTACCTGTGTATCTAGTGGCAAGACCATATTGAAAGGGCATACCAAATTGTAGAAGTCTTTGTCTTTCAGAGAAGTGTGATTCCAAGCAGAATAAATACACTTTTCAGGTCCTTGAGTTCTCAGACTCAGACAATAACGTTACCTGATTTGACTTTCAGTATGTTCATCTTCATTAAGTCCCCTCACACCTACACAAATTCACCTGCTATGCCTGGGTCTAATGACAAAGAGAAATTACAAAGAGATGCCTTGTGGGAGACAAATAATCTATGCATACTCAATAACCAAAAGAACATATGAATATCTGTTAGATAAAATGTTTTTTTTTCATCTGGATAGAAAACGCAAAGTGATGTCCCCCACGCATGGCAAGAGCTGCCAGTTTTGTCTCTTCCAGGATTTAAGGGCAGGAAATCAAGTACATCGTTTCTGCCTCATGCCAAGCATCATCCATGGAAATGTCACCTTTATGCAAATGGAACACAAAACTAGTAGATTTTACCCTTTAACTGTGGAAGGAAAAAAAAATCCTTGAAAATAAACAAAATGTTTTTCCTGCTAATTAAAACACGATTCAATAAATATTTTCAAAGTTTTAAAAAAATAATGTTCCACTCAAGCTGAGCTCCAGGCTTCTGGTTTCTGGCCAAGTTAGAGTCTTTCTAATATAGATACAAACAACTGATGAGAAGGGTAAAAAAACAGAAATACAAATACAACCTCACCAATAATTCAAACAGAATGGCAATTTGATTATTCTGTCTCCCTTTTATTCTAACGATGCTACATGATAGTTAAAGAGCTTTTATCAAAAAGGAAGTAATCCATTGATCATATATACTGTTTCATTGAATTGTTAAAATAGCAAGGTCTTTTATCCTATAGCTGCAGAGCAAGGGCCCTCAAATTGTTCCTTCTTTGATGTGACTTTCTCCTTTCTCCTCATACTTAAATAAGGTAAATATGATTGCATTTAATGTCCTGGGTCCTATCAAACGTCACTTTTAATCAATGAATCCCAAAGCAGGTCAACTCTATAATTGTACAAGTTCCGCAGCACTATAGGAGATAGGATGATTCTTTAAACAGCCATTGTAAGGAGTTTTGAGCTATCATATGGGATGCACTTTGTACAGATTTCAGATTATGTTGTTGATGATGATAATGATACAAATAACAGCAGTGCTGCTGGATTGTTGCAAATGATTCAACTAGGCTAGCATCGTGTACCCATAACAACCTGATGTATCTGAGAAGCCCACTAGCCGGCAGCAGACATAAAAAGCCTTTTGCATTGAATGGGAGGTTATACTTCATCTGTACATGGCTTTTATACATTGCCCTCTATTTTTGGAATTTCTCATCTCTCTCTTTTTGAAGATTTCATAAATTCTACTCAATCTTTTCCTTTCCTCTCAGTCTGTTCACTATTTCTTCATACGTATACTTGTTTTCTGAGGCAATTCTAGTTTTTTTCTATACATCTCAACTATATTCTTTCATATTGGTCTTTAATTTTTACTTTCAATCTCATTCAGCATCCATTCATAGCACTATCTCTTCTTTTTAAGTAACCCACCCAGACTGCATTTAACTTCTGTGTTTCTTCTGACACGTCCAACTCCATATAACAAAGTATTCTGAGCCCATTATTGTACACAACTTCTTTCAACAAGCATTCAATTTTTGCAGCAGACCAAATGTTACCCAGTATCTTTTCATCAGTATGTCACACCTTAAATATATCTCCATCTTTTTATATCTTTAATAAACATTCTTTGAAAGTACACGAATTCATCTACTTTCTCTAGTTATTTACCACTGATGAATAATATGCAATCATTTAGTCCAGTGGTTGCCAGCTGGTGGGGCACAACCCACTGGTGGTCCACGAGAAAATTCTGGTGGTCCACAGAGAAATGTCACCCCCAGGTACTCCCCAAAACAATTAATCCAGGCTGTGTTGCCCAATGGCTTGTGGGAACACAAGGCTTGAGTTGTTTGCATTGCGAACAACATGATGTAGTGAGGAGAAGGGGGAAAGGGGGAAGGGGGGAACTTGCCCCACTTGCCCCACACATCTTGCCTGGTCACCGGGCTGCTTCTTTCTGCTTCTTTCTTCTTCTGCTTTTGGCTGCACACAAGGAAAGCAACAAAAGTTTTTCTTTCTCTCCCCCAAACTCCACCAGAAATGAATCTTTGGGACCCTGCAAGGCATCCTGCTCCAAGTGGCTGTGCTGACAAAGACTCATTTCTGGCAGAGTTTGGGTGAAAAAAAAAAACTTCTGCTGCTTCTGCTGCTTTCCTTGCATGAAGCCATGCAAGGAAAGTCTCTCTCTCCCCCTGAAAACGGAGCTGGAAATGGTATCCTGCGATCCCAAATAAAGATCGATTGATTGGTAGGAAAACGGGGTGGGGAATTTTCTTGCAGACTTTTTTTTGAGATTTTCCAAAGGTCTCTGTAGAGCAGGGGTGATATTCAGCAGGTTCTGACTAGTTCTGGAGAACGGTAGTGGAAATTTTGAGTAGTTCGGAGAACCGGCAAATACCACCTCTGACTGGAGATTTTACAGTATCCTTCCCCTGCCACACCCACCAAGCCATGCCCACCAAGCCATGCCCACAGAACCGGTAGTAAAAAAAATTGAATCCCACCACTGCTGTAGAGAGTTTTTTCTCCAGCCAAGGATAATTGGACATTTGGGGCCAAGTTGGAGGTATTAAAGGGAGTTTACCTATTTTTGTGACTTTGTTGCTTTTGTGCCACATCCTGGGTCATCACACTGCCTTGGAGGGTGTGTTTGTGTGTGTGTGTGAGAGGGACTTGTGTGTGTGTGTGTGTGTGTGTGTTAGGTTAGATCTGAGATTAGATTGTGTGTGTTAGGTTAATCCAAGGTTAGATTGGATCTCTCTCTCTCTCCCCCCCTCCCCAACACCAGCAAGCTACCATCAGTCAAAATTCATATTAGTAGTCTGCGGGATTTAAAATTATGAATTTGGTGGTTCCTGAGGTCCAAAAGCTTGGCGACCCCTGATTTAGTCCATTTTCCCTATTAAAGATAACTTTGTAGTTCTTATACCTTAAATTTCAAATCTATATTGCTTTTTCTGCAGTGAATCACACAATCTACTTAATATTTATTGCAAAATATTCAAGTTCCTATTTAGTGACATACATGTGAATTAAAGGCTATACTTTTCACATTCCCAACCACTGCATCTTTAATGCTAATGTAAGTATGTCTTCATATTTTTCTATAAACAAATTAAAGAACCAAAGAGAGTTCACACATCCTTGTCTTACTATCTGCTCAAAGCAAAAATATTTATTCTCACATATGTATTCAACAACCAGTCTTCATGCAAAACATTCCACAGTCAAGCCTATTCACAATATTATATATTTTCCCTGAATTCACATAGATGAAGTAACCTTTTCATTCATAGAATAAATGAATCCTGAGTTCTTACTCAAAACCCAAATAACCAGACTCAAATGTTTGTATTTTGAATATATTTTGCATAGTCCCATTTACCTGACAAGTCCATAATGCTTTGAAAGTTGGGAGGACAGAGAAGAAGATAATGATTAACAGGTGAAGCCAGAAACAATGGGTGCATTGTTGGGATACCTGAAGAGTCAGGCTTTGGACAGATCATCTTAGAGATGATCTTGGGGACTAGAAGACAATGTACTGATATTATAATATCTATCTATTAATCAACCTCACATTTTACATGTTTATTAATTTGATGAACAGCAAACATTTGCATGATTTAAACCACCCAAATTCCCAAATTTTGCTTGCTGCATTCTTTTAGTCAGAATACTGCCAACCTCTTTTCAGGCACATTTTACAAACTAATCCCACTACAGTTCCTGCATTCATTCTTGCTATAGTTTTTATATAGGGAAACAATAATTGCATGATTTAAATGATCAGGCATGAATGCAGTCTTTACAAACACATTAAACAAGGAGCCATGGGGGCACAGTGGTTAGAATGCAGTATTGCAGGCAAACTCTGCCCCCAGCCTAGAGTTTGTTCCTGACAAGCTCAAGCTGGATTCAGCCTTCCATCCTTCTGAGATGGGTAAAATGAGGAACCATATTGTTGGAGGTATAATTGGAGTATTATTTCTATCAAATAGTCACATAGCCACATAAATAAATACAGCCATATGTTAACATATTTCTAGTTATATCACATAGGTAAAGGTTCCCTTTACACATACAGTCATTTCAGGCTCTAGGGGGCAGTGCTAATCTCTGTTACAAAGCCGAAGAGCCAGCATTGTCTGAAGACATCTCTGTGGTCATGTGGCTGGCAAGACTAAATGCCGAAGTTGCATGGAATGCTGTTACCTTCCCACCAAAAGTGGTCCCTATTTTTCTACTTGCATTATTACATGCTTTCGAACTGCTAGGTTGGCAGAAGCTGGGACAAGTAACGGGAGCTCACTCCATTATGTGGTGCTAGGGATTTGAACCGCCGAACTGCTGACCTTTCAGATAGACAAACTCAGCGTCTTAGTCACTGAGCCACTGCATCTCTTCACATACATATATCAGATACACCTGTAGTATTGGCCTTTTCAATATTCTCATTGCCTTTAGGTCTTTCTTTTCATCCTCCCCCCCAACAGGATCTTTTATAGACATTGTAGGAGGAGAACCATTTCAGTCTGTGATAGCAAAACAAGAATATGGTAGTATCTTTTCAATTAACACATTTTATAAAAGGTACAAAGGACGAGAAGGCAGGCCATGCTGACTGCAGATTATCAGTAATTTATCAACTGCAATATGTGAAAAACCCATTGCATTTGTTGAAATTTTTTATGATTCCTTTCCCCCCCTTTGTCTCAACCCAAATGAAATGGTTTGGCAGCCCAGCCCAGTGTTTCTCAGATTTGTCAGCTTTAACCAGAGGTGGTATTCAGCAGATTCTGACCTGTTCTGGAGAACCGGTAGTGGAAATTTTGAATAGTTCGGAGAACTGGCAAATACCACCTCTGACTGGAGATTTTACAGTATCCTTCCCCTGCCACGCCCACCAAGCCACGCCCACAGAACCGGTAGTAAAAAAAATTGAATCCCACCACTGGCTTTAACATGTGTGGACTTCAACTACCAGAATTCCCCAGCCAGTATTTGGCCCCAGATTTTTTTATCCTGGATCTTTCGCCAATGTTTCAATATTTCATCCTACTCAAAGTAGTTGCCTTGTTTGTTTCATTTCTACCACATAAGACTATAAACATTTTTTTTTTTTAAAAAATAGCAAATATTAACTTCTTTTTGTTCCTTTAATTTTCACTCCAATCTGCTTTTGGCTGTCCTGCATTCAGATTACTCTCTGATTATTTAACCATAACAAGTAGAGAGCAGTTGTTTGTTCCCTGGATTCACTCAAATATTCATTCTGGCTTTTGCTGCAACCAGGTTGCAGATACTTGCCTGTGCCTTCTAATCCAATGGGAACCTCAGAGGTTTATTTGGTTAGAGGTACTTGCTACTTGGGCCAAGAAGAATGTGGCATGCTTTTCCATCTCTCATTATTTGCCAGCCCAACCAACCTTAAAGAGTACATTTTGTGGGAGAAAATTAGAAGGAAGAAAACATTGCCTTGACAGATGAAATATAAATCCAATGGATAACAAGTAAGAGACAAAAATGTTCAGACTAATGAGGTATTTAAATGTGCACAAAGCAGATCGGATTGTGCATATTGGCTGTATCTTTCCAAATCCATATGCGTACCTGCTCCCCACATTCTAAACTAAGGTCAGATTTGTAGGATGTTGGGCACACTGAAAGAACAAGCCCATTGTAGATGGTTCCCTCCCTCTTATACAAGATTGAATATCTTGTTCAGTGTTAACACTTGCATAGTGTCAGGAAAGTGTATGGAAAACAGGAAGCTCTTTTAAAAATTCTGACACATTGTTAATGTTTTGCTAGTCAGGTTGATGTGTGTATTTTTAAAATGAATAACTTTCCATTCTAAAATCACTTCAGTTAATTCCCTTAATATTTGCTCTTGTGAGTGAGAAGGAGGCATATCCCTTTTATCTTAATTATCCCCTTGTAGTCTGAAGTGTCCCACATTGTTTCTCTAACAAATGTTATGAACGTTCATGATATTACCCAAGGATGAAGTAGTCAAAGATCATAATTCAGCTATGCTTTTTTAAAAAAATATATTTTTTTGCATTAAAAAATTAGCACGTTGCTTAGAATTGCTTCAACAACCAATTAATTCTCAGGACAGCAAAAGTCCTGCTAAAGTATCTTTTACCATTTTACCAAACGTAATCATGAGTTATTAATATACAATGTCTTTTGAATTGGTTCCTTACATTCTGTTGATAAATGTTTTTAAGTGTCTTAATTTTTTTCATATTTCTGGTCTCTTTCCCCCCCAAAAAATAATAATAAGTTCAATCAACAAGTCATCAATTTGACTACCCTACCTCAAGTCTCAAAAGGTTGCACCAAATATATAATCATTTAAAAGAGCCACAACTTTTAACAAGAACATCTGGTGATGTAATTTGCAATGTACAGTAGAATGTCACATCCATATTCGACAGATTCTGCTATTTTTTATATGATATAATAAACTGCAAAGTATTTTGACCTGAGGAACTTGAAAATATCCATTCAGAATGGCACAAGTCAACTTGTGGAGGAAATTTGATTCTACAATCTGCTATGGAAGACACCAATAATTATCTTTTAAGTTAAGTTAAATATGGGGGGAAAAAAGAAAATTATATAATGGAGATTATTTTGCAAACTGACTCCTTTCAATCCAAAAGCTAGGTATGCATCAATAAAGGAGAATATTTGTAGCTCAGGGTTGAAATAGGGGGTACTTGGTGCTCTCTGAGCTTGCTTGTTTTCTTGCAGACATTTCATTACCCTAATTAGGTAACACCATCAGTGCTAGTAAGGAGTATTGTTTTTGCTGTCAGTTTATATTCTGGTGTCTTGCCTATCTGTGTGGGTGGGAATGGTCTTAGGGATTATTTGGGCTGTTTACTAATGGCTTTTTGGTAATTTCTTGATTGGGTTATTGCTTACTTGATTGTTTGGTCTGAAGTTGATCTTGGAGTTAATCTATGCCAGGGGTGTCATATGATGTATTGGGATGTTTCCCCCCCTTCGCTAAACCGGGTGGGGGCGTGGCCAGCATGTGATGCATCTGACCCACAGGTCATGAGTTTGACAGCCCTGATCTATGCTGATTCAGAGTGCTGATTACTAGTGGAGAGGTGCTGGAGTCTTTTTCTCTTTGGGGCTGGTTGATTATCTCTTTTGCTAAGCGTGCATTTCTTGGGACCCAGTTTCCTGAGATTAATGAATATGAAGGTGCTAAGTGCTGACAATTGGAATTCTCAACTCTCTTAGCACTCAAGTGCTAAATATTTTGAAAACTCTTGGTAAAATGTTGCACATTGATCTTTATTTACTATAAAATCCACCTTGATTTGTACATCTAGATTGAGATGCGGTAAAGTGGAAGTTGACACAAAGATGAATATTTATCCCGTAACATATTAATAAGTATAATTAACACACTATTGGGAAATATACATCTATTAAAGCACACTTCATTAACACAGTTCAGATAAAATAAATATGTTTATTTGTTAAAGTAAAAGAAAGGCAACTTAATATTACAGCAGTTAAAGTCAATTATGCTCCATTTGTTTTGCTATGTTTTTTAAACTTTCAGGATGTCATAAAAATTGCTACTTTCGTTATTTTTGTATCTTTGAGTCAGCGCTGATTCCTGGAGACCCCTTGGACAGTCTGCATTTTTCTTGGCAATATTTCAGAAGTGGTTTGCCATTGCTTCCTCCTTCCTAGGGCTGAGAGAGAGATTGGCCCAAAGACACCCAAATGGATTTATTCCTAAAGTGGGATTAGAACTCAGTCTCTAGCCTGATGCCTTAACCACTACACTAAACTATCTGTCTTAGCTTTTCCTAAATATTTATGAATATATAATCACAACTACCAATGGTTCAATACTCCTTCCCTTCCCTACCTCCCTTTGCCTCTGCTCTCCCGCCCCCTTCCTTCTCCCCCCTCCTTATTTCACAAAATAAACAAGAAAAAAAGAAATATTTCAAAAGTTCCTAAAACATTCTAAAAACCTATTTGGTGCAGTAGTTTAAGACACTGAATTTGAAATGGGGAAGCTGTGAGTTTTAATCTTTCCTTTAGGAATGAATCCAGTTTTGTAATTTGGGGCCAGTCACTCTCTCTCTCATCCTAAGAAGAATGTTGTGACAAGCCACTTCCAAAAAATGTGCCAAGAAAACTACAAGAACTTCTCTAGGCAATTGCCAGGAGTCATCAATGACTTAAAAGCACATATACCAAAATACATTCCCTCCCCATTGCATTATAAGGGTCTGAAGAAAGGAGAATATCTGTAGCTCAGAGTTGAAATGAAGGATCCTTGGTACTCTCTGAGCTTAGTTGTTTTCTTGCAGACCTTTCGTTATCCAAATAAGATGACATCATGAGTGTTAGTGATCATCGTGAGCAGAAATGATGTTAACCAGTTTGGGTAATGATACATCTACAAGAAAACGATCAAGCTCAGAAAGCACCTAGGGTCCCTCATTAAAATGGTCTGAAACACACTTATATAATGTTTTGGTTTTAATAGTCATAAACCACATCTTAAATACTTAAATACTAAGTGACAGAGCAGCCTACCTCATTTTGGAAGGGCCAAAAGCTTCTCTGTTCATTCTCTGACCCTCTGGGAATATGCTCCCTATGACCATCACTAGACTAAAGCCTCATTTTAGTCACCTTTTGAAAAATGGTTAAATATGATTATTTTTGCCAGTTATCTGGAGAATAACATCAATGCTCTAGTTTCTACCAGACTGACAGTGGATTCTTTTAAAATCTTTTAAATTTACCAAAAATTATTATTAAATTTTATAAAAGTCTATTGTTTTCATAATTTCATTGTGAGCCCCAAGAATGGTGATGGTAAAAAGAGAATGTAAACAATTAAAAAAGAAAAATACACAATGCCAACTTCAATCATTTTAAATTCCAAATACTATTTGTATTATTAGGAAATGCTAATAGTGATCTGTTGCAGTGGTGCTGACTCTCCTACATTAATGAAATACTGCAGTTGGTATTTCTAACAGCATGAAAATATTTACACTTGAACAGGTGTGATGTGGGCGGAAGTGACATCATCACTGAAATGCCAGAAATTTAAAAGCAGCTTGAGCATTTCTTGTGATAGCATGCATATGCATGGAGTAGCACACTTGTAAAATTTGGGGGGAAAGGTCACTGGGTGCATATTCAGTAGGTGTAATGCTCCACTTGAGCATTACATACATCTTCCTATTATATATGAAAGTGTGAAAGTGCCAGAACAGATTTGGTCAATTTCAATGGTCTAGGAAGTGAAACAAATACAATTTTGCAGCTGATATGATTTTATATTGCCATCAGAAGAGAAAAACGGGTTTTTGAGTCTGTAGAAAAGTACCATCAGACTTTGAAAATATTTTTAAAAAAATGAAGATCAGTTGAGTAGGCCCTTTGGCCAGGGGTGTCAAACTCATCTCGTACAGTGGCATCACAATTCCCCCTTCGCTAAACCAGGCATGGATATGGCCAGCATGTGATGCATCTGGTTACTGGCCAGGAGTTTGACAGCCAAGCCTTAGGTCATCTTTCCCTACTTTGCTGAAGGTGATGGAGGAGTTGGGCTATTGGAGTGATAAGAAATGCAACAAATGCCTTGTTCTGCTGCCTCCATCAGTAAAGTCAGCTGAAATACAAAGAACAAAATCCTCAAGCACGCTGAAAATATGCGGGAAAAGCAAAGATCTCTTTCATGGGAGAAGAAAACTTTTAGAAACTGCAGAGATATTTTGGCATAGTATTACTAACAACCATCCCTAAAAGGAAGGCAAGTCAAAAGATTTGAACTGAAAGCTTGTCTAGATAGGGTAGTAGGCTAAAGAAAACAAAGATCTGCTAGCATAGATGGAGCTGCTTGGAATTGATTCAACCTTCTCTTTGCAGTCTTGTCTCATTTGGCACTAGGAAACTGAGACAGAATCACCATGTTCTTAATTTTATAACAACCTTCCCTAACTGTGAGCCCAGATCACAGAACATGAGAGTTTCTGTATCTGGCTTCAAGCCTCTGAGCACCCACCAAATGGCAGCAAAGAGATACAGTAAACTATTATTTGTACAGCTTTCTAGCTGACACAGAGATTCTTGCAATCTTAGTTTCAGCAGAGAACAGGCCCGTCCTTCTTCTACATGACAGCCTTTTGGATGTTTTTCAATTGTTGGTTGAGTTTTAGTCTTCGCTTTTTCAAATGAAACATGCCTAGGTTCTTTAACAGTTTCTCATAGAGCTTGGTTTGCAGGTCCCTCATCCTTATGGTAGCTCTCCATTGAGCCTATTCCAGTTTAGCAGTGTCACTTATCAGGAGTGGACACAGTGCTCCACGTGCTGCCTAACCAGCCCAGAGTACAATGGAATTATTACTTCATCTATATACAACTCTTCTGGTAATCCAGCCCCAGATTATTTACCTATTTAGCTCTTGCATGACACTGTTTGCTCACTTTCAATTGACAGACCATTAAGATTCCTAACTAATTTGTATCCTCACTTATGCCAAACCAGGTCTTCCCAATCTGGTATCTATGTCAACATAAAGAGGAATGAAATTCTGAGAAGTCCACACACCTTAAACTTTGAGGATGAAAAACACTGATCTATGTATTTTATTTTTCCTATTCTGATACAGGTTCTTATAGTTGTAATTCAGCAGTACCATCCCTTCAGATTATTCAAATTTTATTTTACTGTATTTTATTTATATCCTGCTTTTATTATTTTTTATAAATAACTGAAGCAGAAAACATTTCTAATACTCCTATCTTCTATTTTTCTCCAGAACAAAAACCCTATGAAGTGGGTTGGGCTAAGATATTGAGACTGGCCCAAAGACGGTCTTCATGTCCAAGGGAGGAGTAGAACTCACAGTATCCCAATTTCCAGCTTGGTGGCTTAACCACTAGACCAAATAACTGAAGTAATTTTAAATTCTGATTTTTGTCCTTTAAGATATTAGCCAACTCTGCTATGGTAGTTAGTTTGTTATCATCTGCAATGTGTTAGGCCGCTTCTAGCATCATCCCCTCAACCATTATGCTAACTGCAAATAATGGTTGTTATATTTAATATTTTGGGAGAATACTAAGTAGGGGATGGTGTTTAATTTTGAGTTTATTACTCTAAATAAACACCTATATTTTAAGCACCTAAATAAGCGCCAAAAGTATATTTTCTGTGGATAATCTATGTATCTATCTAGCATTCTTGATCTTTGTCAAACAATCACTCCTGATTATTAGAGGCAGATGCTGAACCCATGGCTTTCATTCTAATATATATCACCATCTGTTGTCCCACAAGACTTTATTTCCAGATTTATTTATTTTTTCTTATTCTGTGAAATAAATTAAAGAATAAAAAAGAATATGAATAGAGATAACAATGTTGTGATGACAAGGACTTCTGATTGTAAAAGACGCTGCTATGGAAAGTGATAAACAATATTTTGCAAAATAAAAAAAAATAGTTTAAAAATCACAATAAATCACTAAGTTTTTAGTGTCTTCCCTCAGTACTTTTTAAAAAGGAAATTGATAGCCATTGGGACGAGTATCATTTTGAACACCACTGGTGTGTGTGTGTGTGTGTGTGTGTGTTTTAAAAAATTGCAGTGGACTTTAAAAATGAAAAGAATGGAAAGTTATCTACTCAGCACTGAACATTATATAGTTCCCAGTTTGAAAGTCCTTTACAATCAGAGATCTCATCAAGACTGCCATTTTCCAAAAGCATTACATATCCTGCCTGGCAGTGAATAAAAAGCTGGGACAACAAGCAGAGAAGAAAGCTCCTCTTATCGTGTGTCTGTCTCCATGATATAGCCTAAATCAACCTTATTCATTTATATTCAGAGAACACTTAAGAATACTGATGTGATCACATGGAATTGTCAAAGGAGGTCTGAGGTTTGGTAACTTGTTCAAGGTGACTTAGCTGCTTTTGAAAGGTTTAAGACAGAGACATTATATGTGAAATCGCCAGGTGTATTTTACAATCCTCAGTTCAATTTTGACTTTTTTTATACAATGAAAAATTACATAATAAACATTAAAACCATTCCCTTATTCTCTAGGCAGAAGGAAGAGTACTTAAGGCCCAGCAAACCAATGGAACAATTAGTCATGCCTGATGTAAGTGGCTTTGCTTTCAGTGGGATTCCCAAGCAGTGGACCCTCTCGCACTTAGAGTCAAGCTACTTCTTAGATTAAAAGCAGATTTGTAAATTCCTTTAAGGTAATCATTCTTTGAATCATTTTCAGTGCTGGGGGTATGGCTCTCCTTCCTCTTTCTGTATATCTGCTTGAATCACTTGTGCTTAGTGAATGCAGCTGACAAAGAGCTAATTCTGTATCTTCTGAGGGCCAAAATGGAATTCATCAGTCCATAGCATTCACAGGGGTCAAGAGAACAAATGACAAAATTTGTCTCACAATAAAATATGTGTCAAAATGACACAATTCCAACTCTCCTACCTCAATGTATATTTTGGCATTTTGGAGTCATTATGGTTAATCTATGATTACATTCACATAAAAAGCCATGGTGGTGCAGTGAATAGAATGCGGTATTGCAGGCCAGCTCTGCCTACTGCCAACAGTTTGAGTCTTACTGGCTCAAGGTTGACTCAGCCCTGCATCCTTCCAAGATCAGTAAAATGAGGATCCAGATTATTGGGGCAATATACTGACTCTGTAAACTGCTTAGAGGTGGAGCTCTCACTTCACAATCAGGAGGCTGTGAGTTCAATCCTAGGTAGAGGCTAATATTTGGAATAGACTCTCCTGCTCGAGCAGGGGGTTGGACTAGATGATCTCCAAGGTCCCTTCCAACTCTGTTGTTCTATGATTCTATGATATTGCTATTGATATATAAATCTAAGTTCTACTGCTATATATTTCAAATTCTGGCAAAAAATCATGTTGACAGTTGTCATGACAACTGTCCTGGAGATTCTGGACACTATACCACAACACTGAGAAGCAAATACATATTACTTGTGAGTTATCCAGACCAAACCAATTTAATGGAAGCTAAGATATATAACAGAGGACTTTATTTGAAATAAAACAGCTCATTAATTGAATTGCCAGAACTTTCCTTATAATTGGATGAACTTCTCGTTTATAACAGTAGCAGGAATGTTAAATCACAAAGGGAAAAAAGTGATAGGATCCATAAAGGAATAAGGAAGGAAAAGGTTTTTTAAAACTTTAAAACTTTCTTTAATCAGTTGACTTTCAATAAATAAACCTAAAAAGAGATAATATTCATCCATATTTTGTATTCTAACTCATTTCCCCCTTGACTAAATATTGCAGTTTTTAAGATTACCTTTGCATTTAGGATAGTGTGAAAAATATGTCAGATAGTTTATCCTTCCTCAGCGCAATCTCCTCTTTTTCAACTTCTATTCAATGCTGTGCCAGCTGAGCCAGCCTTTCACAGAGTTTTGATAAAGCTTCTACTGTTAAACCATTAATTTTATAAATGACAACCAAAACTGGAATTGCCACAGATCCCAAATAATTAAAACTTTAAAAACCAAAGTACGGAAATGTAGTAAATCCACAATTTGAATTCAAGGTTGCAGAAGAATATTAGCATCTATGCCATGAAAGAAGCCATATGTATAGCGAATCACAATATTTCACAGAGATAAACATATGATGGATTTTTTTAAAAAAACACATTTTTAGTTAAGAATACATACTAGACAGTGGGCAAATTTGGCCATGCTGCAACCTGAGCCACTAGTCTCTGACTGACCGTTTTTTCTGTAAAATGAGGAGGATTGCAATCATGCTCCCTTAAACGTGATTGTAAGAGTCTATTTGTGATTTGTTTATATCTTATGGATGTCAGTAACTGTGGGTTTTCATAGTAGGAACAGCTATAAGGCTTTCAGGTTGAACTCTTGCACTTCAAAAATATACTGTTGCACTATTGCCATCAGAGTCTGTGAGGTGACGATGAGGGCAAGTGACAAAACATGTGTTATGACATTGGAATGCAAGTATGAAAGGTCAAAGCTAGCACGTTTCATCATTTTGGCATCACTGTGGCTAATTGTAGATGTTTCTACATGGGCATCTGTGGGGGGACAAGAAGGGACAAGTGCTAAAAGAAGTGCAATGAATTTATCATGCAAATACCACAACTTATGTATCTGCATCAGACATTAGGATTTGAGGACATCATCATGACATTTATGTAATAGTGCCACTGTTTGTGTGTGTGTCATTTTGGTGTAATCACAGTTTGCTGCGAATGTCAATGCATATTAAGAATCTGTGAAACAATTAAAAATTGCATTACCAATCTGCCATAATCTAGTTTGGAAGAAAATTCAAATATAAGGGATCAGCAACTAAAAGGATTATCTATTCCAGCAGTTGAACCCTATTCAGATTTTTCAGGAAGACCACCAGAAATCTGGGAAGAATAGCATAATAAGTTGAAGGGACCTTGAAGGTCTTCTAGTCCAATTTTTTGTACAAGCAGGAGATCTTATACCCTTCCCAACAAATGGCTGTTCAGTCTCTTCTTAAAAGGCTCCAGTGATAGAGCATCCATAACTTGTAAAGGCAAAGCTGTTCCATTGGTTAATTGTTCTCACTGTTAGGAAATTTCCCCTTAGTTCTTTTCTTGATTAGTTTCCATCCTTTGTTTCTTATCTTGCCTTCTGGTACTTTGGAAAATAGGTTAACCCCTTTTTCTTTGTGGTAGCCTCTCAAATGCCGGAACACTGCTATCATGCCATCCCTGGACTTTGTTTTTATTAGATTAGACAAACCTAGTCCTTGAAACAGTTCTTGATATGTTTTAGGTTCCAGACCTCTAATCATCTTTGTTGCTTTTTTCTGCAATCTTTTCAGAGTCTCCACATTTTTTAAAATAATATGATGACCAAAACTGGATGCAATATTCTAAATGTGGTCTTACTAAGACTTTATAGAGTGATAATAATACTTCATGTGAGAAGTATTTCACTTCTTACCAATACATTGCAAAAGAAGAGGTTTAAGGTTGGGAGGGTAGGAAAACTGTTATGGAAAACAGTATGAATTGGAAACAGAGGAGATCTCACAAAACCAAACTTGGTCAAGAGCCTATGGAGGAAGTACAGATATTTCTGGAAAGTCAACCGTGAGAAAGGAAAAGAATCTGACTTCATATCCATATGGTTTCTATGAAGATTTTGATCTATTACACTGAAATTGTAAATAACTAAATTAAAATATAAACAATACAATCAATAACCATTAAAAGACTGTTCAAAGGTGCAACTTAATAGATTTCTTAAAGTCCCAGGGAACTGGGCCAAATTCAGCTGCCAAAGAAGTGCATTTTATGACCAGAGAACATTGTAGAAGAAAAGCTTCTTCAATCTCCAGTAGATAGTCTTCTGAGAAAACAGGCATCTTCAGAATGAGAACACAGGCATCTACAAATCTAAACAAATACTTAGACTTATCCTAACTCATTCTCCTCCTTGTAGCTGTAGGTATGTGTGCCTTTGAATAAGTATTGACTTCTGGTGATTAATTGGATAAGTTCCTGCAGTTACCTTGGCAAGATTTTTTGGGAAATGGTTGACAATTTCTTCCTTTGTAGGGTTGAGAAAGAGTACCTAGATACAAGGTCATTCAATTGGCTTTATGCCTAAGGCAGAATTAGAACTCACAGCCTCTTGGTTTCTATTCTGATGTCTTAACCACTACACTTTAACTAGTCCAATCACACTTGGGCAATAAAGAATTCTATTCTATTCTATTCTATTCTATTCTATTCTATTCTATTCTATTCTATTCTATTCTATTCTATTCTATTCTATTCTATTCTATCAAACTGATTCATCCCCATGGCTAGGGAGAAGAAAAAAATGTGGGTAGGGCAAGGAGGAGGGGAATGCATATCTGTGAAAAAATAATGAAAAATTTCAGAGTTACGGAGATTTTAAAAAAATATTATTAAAAATCCATTAAGGGCTACCAGAGATGACTAAAAGCTATTTTAAACTTGATCAAATAAGGTAATTTTATATTCCTTCCCTGTACTTTTAATAATCTTGACTTTTAATCCCTCCAATTAATGTCCTCAAGCTTGATCCCCCCCATCTTTTCTTTCTTTTCTCCCTAAAAACCTCTTCAAAATTTTTACAGATCTCTTTTGTAAATTCAGTAAAAATATTATCTGAATTGCTACAAATATTTGTATGTCCTTTCCAATTACAAGAAACAGACCAGTTTCATATAATTATTTTTGATAGTATTTGTAAGGCTTATTTAAGACCTATTTCAATCCACATTTCAATCAATTTCAGTCTTATCTGATATATTTTGTTCTTCTTCTGCAACAACATTTGCACACCATATAGAATATTAAGCATTCTTAAAATTAATTTCTAGGCCCATAAATTCAAAAATCTCATAAAAATACTCACTGTTAAAGTGTTTTGCTCCATATTATGTATTACTGGGCCAATAATGACTATTGTTCTCCTTCAGTTGTTATCTTTAGTCTCATCTTATTATGTCCCCCCTTCAAAAAATTACCACCACCATAGTTTCTCATGGAAGGGACTCTTATAACTAATTTCAAGCCCTCATTTCAAAAACACCTGGACCTTTACTCAATTTTCAACTTTCCAAAATCTTTTTTGAAAGAGGATTCAACATTCTTTTTCTGTTTATTTCAGAAAGTGATTTTTTTTTAAAAAAACCCACAAACTGAAGGTTTCTTTTGCAGAGAAGAGAATTCATCAAATAAATATGGATACAAACTTGCAATTCTTAAGCTTTTTAATAGGTATGTTTGCAATCTTAAGTTATATAAAGCAATAAAAGTGGAATAAAAATCCAATAAATAAACACCGAAGATAATTAAGAAAAGGGGCTTGGTTGAGGTTTTTTGTTCATAAAGGCTGTGTTATGACTTTAGAATGAATCCCGAACTCTCATTTGCTTGATTTATTAGCCGATCACAAAACTCTCAATTCCAGTGGTCTTCTCATGAGGAACAGCTGTCTGGAGTATGTTTGGGCTATATCATACTGTCTTCTTTTTCTAGAGAGATTTCACTGGCCATGATCCAGAATCTGGCCACAATCTCTGCCATAAATGCTTTCCCACTGAGACAGGGCCTGGAAATCCAGAATTACAGAAGAAAAGCTTCACACTTCCAGTTTCTGAACTGCTTTTTTGTTTTTAAAAGAAAAGATTAAAATAATGAATGTTAAATTATCTAAAATAAAATAATAACCCTAATTATAACATTGAAAAGGCATATATTTTGATGGAAACTGAGCAATATGTGGGTGAGAATGTGGTTACCTCAAGAGCCATGCTGCAGGCCCAGCCTGAATCCCATGGGATACATGCAAGTGTGAAGAAGCTTTTTCCTACATTGGATAATTCATCTAACCACTCAGTATGCATAAGCAACTAAAGAAGAAATCAAACTGTCACCAATGATTACACTACGGGGAAAGCACCAGGTTTGCTTTCTACAGCTACATCTCTTTATTTTCCTTAATTACAGACCTCAAAAAAGTTTGTCACTGGCACTGCCTCATGTGCAGAACAAGAATTTGTATTTATATTTTTCACTCCAGCAAGGACGAGGCTTGATAATGAAAAAGGTCTTCCCCCAACTCAGCTTAGCTTAGAAACAGTTTCCTTTGGCAGCAGTTTCAGGATTTACTTAGATAACCACTAGATGGCAGCAAATAGAGCTAAAACAGTGGTTCCGAAACTTTTTCGGTCCACCACCCCCTTGGTGCTACAAACTCATCCTCGGTGCCCCCCACCCAGGGATGGGATTCAAATTTCTGTGGGTGTGGCCTAATTTGAAGGTGTGGCTTGCTGGTCATGTGACTGGGTACGCATGGCTTGCTGGTCATGTGACTGGGTGGGCGTGGCCAGGTGACTGGCAAACCAAATACAAGTGGTTCTCACTTAATGGCCAGTTGGTTAGCAAGTGTTCTAATTTATGCCTGGCCTCCCCAGAGCTACTTGACCTGATTTTGGAGTTTTGACAGCTTTAGATCAGGGGTCTAAATCCCACCGCTGCCTGTGTGTGTGTGAGAAAGGGATGGAGAGAAGTTGGATCAGATTTCTCTCTCTCTCCAACCAATGCCAGAAAGCCACCATCAGTCAAAATTTATATTAGTGGTCTCCGGATTTAAAATTATGAGTTTGGTGGTCCCTGAGGTCCAAAAGTTTGGTGACCCCTGATCTAAAGGGGTGAGCCTGAGAGAGGGAAAGAGAGAGAGAGAAGAGAGAGAGAGAGGAAGAAAAGAAAGAGAAAAGGGAAAGAAAGAAAAAAGGACAAACAAAGAAGGGGAGATGGAAGGAAGGGACAGAAAGAAAAAGAAATAAAGAAGGAGAGAGAGAGGGAGCAGAAAGATAATGAGATAACTAGTCTAGTCCAATCACCTGCTCCAGCAGGATTAGAAGGGAGTGTGTGTGTGTGTGTGTGTGTGTGTGTGTGTTCTCCTTGTAATTTACCAGTACATTTTGATTTTGCCTTCTTCAGAATTGGCACTGTAATACATTGGGGAAAAGTAATTTTTAGGGTGGAGATCTGGTCCAATGGATCCTGTTTAAAACCTCAACAAAATGTGACAGCTTCCTGATAGTCTTGACCATGTTTCGTCCACAAAACATTTACTATAAGCCAAAGAGGTTTCAATGTGCTGGCAAAGATGTTTCAATGTGGAAAAGGGCCTCAGTCTAAACTAGGCCTCATTCAATCTGATGCATCAGGTCTCTCTCTCTCTTTCTCTCTCTCTCTTTTCCTCCCTCCCTTCTTCCCTCCCTCCCTCCCTCTCAGACTGGCTTTGCTCTACTTTCCTGATGTGCCTGCGGGGCCGGCGCTTCAAACATGGATGGATGGATAGAAAGAGAGACAGGCAGGCAGGCAGGCACGCAGGCAAACAGACAGACCTTTTGGACGGATGGATGGACGGATGGACAGACAGACAGAATGCGACAGCGGCGGCACCTTGGGAAAGCGATGGTGGCAGCTTTTCCCAACATGCTGCTGCATTCGAGGCACTGGTTCTGGAGCGTTACTACAATCAATGGGTGAACCTGCAGGGTTGAACACGCCCCTGCCGGGTTGAACACGCCCCTGCCGCCTCTTAGCATCCCCAAGGGGGCCAGAGAGGGGTACTAAGAGGTGGCAGGGGGGCATTCGAGGTGCCGGCTGGCCCTGCAGGTTCACTCATTGACTGTAGCACCCCTCCAGAGCCAGCACCTCGAACGCCCCCCTGCTGCCTCTTAGCATCCCCAAGGGGGCCAGCAGAAGGGCTGTAAGAGACAGCAGAGGGCGGTGCGTCAAATGCGGCCACGGCAGCACATAACGTGCCACCGCTTCTGCATTGGAGGCTCCAGCTCCAGAGCGGTACTAGTCAATGGGTGAGCCTGCAGGGCCAGCCGGCACCTCGAATGCCCCCCTGCCACCTCTTAGTACCCCTCTCTGGCACTAAGAGATGGCAGGGTGGTGGTGCATCAAAAGCAGCTGCAGTGGCACCGCTTCCACATTGGAGGCGCTAGCTCCGCAGCAGTGCTACAGTCAATGAGTGAACCTACAGGGCCAGTGCCTCGAACATCCCCCCACCACCTCTTAGCACCCCCTGCCAGCCCCTTGCCTCTTAGTGCCCCCCCCCAAGGCATCCCACTGCCCCCAGGGGGCAGTACCGCCCACTTTGGGAACCACTAAGCCAAAGGATAGATTCTTGTACCTCTTTTCTGTCATCTGGTGCTTGTTTAGATGTTTGCAGCACCCAACCTTTCCCTCAGACTGCCAAATTGGAGGAATAGGGAGGGATGTTTATTCTGAACTGGGCTGGAGATTACAAGCTAAAATGCCCCCACCTGGTGATATTACTTGTATCGAGAGTCTAAACACTTCCAATACATTCAGCCATTTCACTGTGTTGTTGTTCTAGAAGCACAGCATTTACAATGCATCCAAAATTGCCAGGAATTTTCTTGGATAATAGTAATCAAATTAACTAAGAACACCTGTTTCCTTTCCTTGTGGAACATGAAAACACCTTCCATTATCAAATATTTTTTCAAAAGGTCTTTCCATCCCCTCTTCCTGAACACAAACCTATGTGGCTGTAATGATATACAGGAAAAGCCTTGAAAGATGGGGAGAAAAAAATACTGCCTACAGATTGGCATGCAGCTAATGCCCTCTCTTATCTGACTATTCTCTTGACAGAATTTCTTTCCTCCATCTCTCAAGATCTTTCCACACACCATTCCATCAGCAGATTGAAAGATCAGTTTTATTGCATACTTAACATGGTCTATGAACACTGGCAAGGGACTGGAGAAAGAATGGAGCAGAGAGAATATACTCATGCAATTTTAATCCAATGCAGATCAGCTAAAATTCTATATATTTGAAAGAAGAGGTGTGTGTGTACATACATGTATATATGTATATGTGCTTTTTGTTTGTTCACAGTTATGTGGGAGTTGGGCAGAAGACATCCATAAGCCTTGTGCTTTAAATAATCTGAACTTTAATGCATATGTGTATTGTTTATACAACCTTGTTTATTTAAATCACTGCTTTTTTCTTAAATTCTATTAATAATCATCGACCATGTAAAAGATTACTTTTTTCAAAAAAAAAAAAAAATACCCCTGAGATGTTTAAATGTGTATATGAAACTGTAAAGTGTGAAAGCAACAAAGATGTCTTTAAAATACAGGTCCCTTTGCCAGAAAGATGTGATCCACTGTGCTATCTTTTCAAGTGTGCAATTAGCAACACATAAAAACACTGCCAAACGTATTCTTTATCTCAATAACAATGTTTGAGTCTATGGCAAGTTGCATGTTTACCCTGTTTATAACAAAATGTATTTATCCAAGTCAGAAACCACTTCTCTATTGATTTATTCATTAGCCCCCCTAATTCCAACATTCTTCATTAGACCATAAAGAAACCATTTGCCTGCATGTTCTTTCAGTATTGCTTTTCTCCCCTTTTGGATATGTTTTTTTGCCATAATATCCAAAATGAGAAACTCACTTTTAAGGACTTCCCACATCTGAATTCATCTGAATTTGTACAAAGCTTTGTAAACCAATTGAAACCTCAGGGGTGGTGGGAGGGTCAAAGCTGGAATCCATTTTGATTCACTTTGTGTATCGCCAATAACAAATGCAGATTCCTTTACTTTTAAGGCATGAAACTGAGGGAATGGGAAGCAAACAAGGAAAGAACCATCATAGAGGCCATGTATTTTTCCCTCAGCTCAATAGAAGTCAATTTGTGGTATACCTATAGTTTCACGTTACACATATGGTAACATGAAACTATATCATAATTTTTCCCCTTGAGCAAAAGAGGCACAGGCAAATCCAATTCAAATTCTTATTTCCCTGCTATATTTTTGATCTGGATTTGAAGGCTTGGGGTTATGCATTGCATAGACAAAATGTTCCCTGAAGAATACATGAAGCATATGTAGGGAATCGAAAGGAGGACAATGTTTTATTCTCTAGTCTAACCCTAATCTCAATCAAGTCTCCTGGTTGAGATCTTACTGTAGAATAACAAAAGAAAACACCCAATGAAATGGCTACTTGCTGTGTATTAAGTCTGGACAGAATGCTAAAAGCTCAGATATCTTTTGGTATTCTTTCGTTATAATATTTACATTCATTTTGATTTTATTTATAAATTACCTGAGAAAGATCTGGATCCCTACATGCAAGTTATAAATAAATTAAATGAAAACTATGTTAGCTGTAGCAGTTGCCCCTTTAAAAAGTCATATAATCTGCTGGGGGATGATATAATCTGCTGGGCATTTTTCTTCTTGTCCCTTTCAAAGGTCTGCAGTATTTATGGAAAGTCTCAACTGACTGATGCACTTGCTGTCCTGCAAATTTATCTGAAACATTGTTTACCCTGTTCTATTCCTTTATGAACCATCACTAAAATAAAAAATACAACCCACCTCCCCCCAAGGTATATCTGCCACTTTCGATTGGAACAAGCACTTTACAAGGCACAAGGAACAGATTCAAGGTCAATTTACAAGTTAACATAGACAATGTGTGGGAAGTGCTACACTGTTTATTGCCACTGGGGTGGAATGATGTATATGACTGTTCTTGTTCTCAAAGCAATAACACAAAAACAGATATTGGCCAAATTATCATATCATATGTTTCCAGCTTGTTTGTATTTTAAGGTCAGTAGCAAAGGCCCTTCTCATTAAGCACGACTAAGTTTTAGGAACTGTTTCCCCCACTCCTTTGGTAACAATACTGTTGCTGTTGCTAGTGGTTTCATTCTCATACTTTTTTTGGAAGACCAATCTTCATCTATCCAGACCTCAGAAATGGGCCTTTTCTGTAGCAGCATCTGCCCTCTGGAATGAGGATCCCCCTGAGATCCAGATAGTACCCTCCCACTTTGCTGTTTGCTGATATGTGGATATCTGGCTCTTAGTGAGTCAACGGAGAAGGAGACGATAGGGCAATGATGGAATTCAGCTGGTTCATATGAACCGGTTGTTAAATCACACACACACCATGCCTATCAAAGTGGATCCTGGGTGCTGTTCTGTGTTGCAATGGAGAAACGGGCAACAGAGTTGTCAGTGTGAGGGAAGGAGAAGGCCATTTTCACTCTTCTCCCTGCTCCTCCTCCTTCCCTCATGCAGGCCGCTCCATTTCCCATTTCTCCACTGCAACAAGCACCCAGGATTCAATTTGATAGTGCGGCTGGGGGGTGGGTTGGAGTAATTTAACAACCAGTTTGCCCAGGGTCAGGTTGGCCATTGCGGGAGGCACATCCCGCATGTGCACCGGAGCTAGAGGACAGGGATAGGCCATGCCTCCCATGATAGCTAACCTGACCCTGGGCAAACCAGTTGTTTAATTATTTGAATCCCATCGCTGCTATAGGGCACTTGCTGTATTTTATCTTCATTCATTCTCTTTTATGTTTTGTTGATTTTATTGCAATTTTTTTGTTTGATTATTGTGACCTGCACAACATCATTGGGAGTTGAGCAACATATAGATTTAATAAATTATTGTGTTGATTGCACAGTTAACCAGATGCTTAGACTGGATTTGGTATTTTTATCCACTTGTGGAGTCCTTCTCAATAAACTGATATTGCTTGATAGCATTAAAGGTATTGCCACAGGATGTAAACTATTTCAAGACAAGCTGCTTTTTGCAATTAAAAGATGACTTTGTCAATGCCATAATATCCCAGTGATGCTCCAGTTGTTTAGGGGTTGTACCAAAGCAGCCTATTACAAGTACTAGCTGTGCTTTCTTTTACCACAGTCGTTCTGCTTCTATTTGCATGTCTTTATATCTTCTCCAGCTCTTTTTCTTCTATTCTGTTGTAAGGAACATGTCCATTATCCAAACTTCTAGGTCTTTCATATCAATAATTGTGTTACATGACAGGTGCTTGCCTGCTTGAATTTTAAAGTTCCAGAGTGCTTTATCTTCTCATTTTCTATTGCTTTGCTTAGTTTGTGATCCCACCATTTTTTGTTTGCAGGCAAATGGAAATTCTTGCAGGTATTTCAATGCACCTTTGCTGCTACTTTGTTTGACTGTTTGCAGTCAATCTGGACAATCTTGCAGCAGCTAACTGGATGCTCCACTGTTTGTTCAACTTCTGTGCAGAGATGGTAATTGCTGTCTATTGCTGTCTTCTCAATTTTTGCTTTGTATGCATTTGTTCTTAAAGTTTGGTCTTGTGCAACCAGAATAAGCCACTCTCTGCCTTTCGTCAACTTTCCTGCCGTTAGTCATTTCAAGATCTTGTTATCTGTTTTGTTTTCTATTTTTTGTGTACTGGTCATATAATACGTTACTTTACTATGCCTCTTTTCTATTTTTCAGTTAGTCTTTCTTGTAGTCCACTTTGGTTTTTCCAATATTTAGTAAGCCTTCAAGATATACTAGCTTTAGTGCATCTTCTTGACTGTCCTTCAGATATTCTTCCAATGCCCATTCCCCCCATTAGGCTAGAAACCAAGAGACTCTGAATTCTAGTCTCAAGTTAGCATGAAAGGCAACTGGGTGATTTTAGGATCATCCTTTTCTCTCATCCCAACCCATCTCACAGAATTATTGATATGCGAAAATAAGAAGAGGAAGGAACATTAGGTTTGTTTATTGCTTTGATTTATTAATACAAGTAATGAAGACTAGTTAAAAGATATCAACCTATGCTACTTAGTAAGCAGAGTCAACATTGCCCATGGATGAAGGACATGATTTATTGTCATTGTTCAATCATCTATTGCAGTGGTGTATCTAATGATTGGAAGTGGCCAAATGTTAATTGCCTTAATGTTACTTCCTCCATGGAGGTTTGGAGTTTAAGATGTTCTTCATTCTCATGCCGTATTCACTTCTAAATTGTATTTGTGCTATACATTAATTGGTTTATTTTTTGCAGTGGGCTAGAATTTATATTTGATATTACAGTATTGGCATCTTTTACTACTTGTGCTAGCTATTATTTTGGAATAGTTTTTAATGCAGGCAACCTTATTCTGTCATTTTTGTGTTACTTATTTATTCATAGTTTTCTTCCTGTGCATGCTAATCTTCCTCATTTATCAATTGGCAGGCTTAAATCCAGGAAGCCCTTTCTGGCACTTTGCTCAACAGCAGTCTAACAACTTTGACATCAACACAGTGGAAAGCCAAATGGGCTGCTGAATGCCCAGATACAAGCAGTTACATAGATGACCCTACACAAAACGAGCCAGGTTTTGACCTTCCTCACCAGCATTGGTCAACTCTGAACAGGATCCATACCCATGTCTTCCAGGACTCTATTGTTTCTGATTCTGGGTGTTGTTGTTTTTTCAAAACTGTACATTTTGTCAGATGTCCCCTTTTCATTGGACTTGATTTATAATACCAGGTAAATATTTATTTACAATTATGTATATATTTGTAACAAGTGAACACTTTTCCTTGCAGTAGTTCTGCAGCTGCTGGCCCTGATTGCCCAGCCAATAGTCCTGAGTCCTTTAGCCCATTTTTCACCAGATGTCCAGGAACTCCAACACCTCTCATGGTCCTTGTTGATCTGGGTGATAACCCATGTTATGTGTTTATTCAACTATACTGGATAGGTTTCATCAGAGTAGATAGACAAAGAGTATCTCTTTCATAAACAAATCATGAGACATAAATTATAGAAACACATAACACTGGGTTATCACCCAGATCAATAAGGACCATGAGAGGTGTTGGAGTTCCTGGACATCTGGTGAAAAATGGGCTATCTGGCATAGCTCTCATCTTCCTCAGTGCATACCAACCTCATAACCACTTCATGGTAGTGCCTTTCTGGGGCATTTTTGTTGTTGCTGATATTGTTGTTAGTTATCATCATCATCATCATCATCATCATCATCATCATCATCATCATCATCTTGATTTGCCTCCTTAATTTTACTTTTAAGTAAATAGGTTTTCTAGTATTTTTTTAAAATTTGTGGAACCAACTTTTGTTACTTTACTTTTTGAATTCTTATTACTTCTGTTTACTATTTTGTAATACTTCAGCACACTGCTGTGGAGGTTTTCCACTCAGAAATAGCTAGGGACTGAACAATTGAACACAGGGAATCCTGGTCCAGGAAAGTCCATAACTGGTGCACAACACATAGTTGTGCAAAGGCTATCCTAGCTGTGACTGCCACCAATTGCTTGAACTGGAGTCACAAGTCCAGGAGAACCCCATGTTGTAGACTGGTCTTTCTGGGGCACCCTATCCAGAGTCAAAGATGACAAACTCCCAGATCCTTGCACACCCAAAGCTATTTGATCTTATCAGGGTTCAGTCAAAACCTGCTGTCCCACATCCAGGCCCCCAACAGCCTCCAGGTACCACAAAAAGTCATCCATAGCATCACTTGGGTCACCAAGAGTGGAAATACAGAATTGGGTGTCATCAGCATACAATATATATCTCAACCCATGGTAATGGATGATCTCACCCAGGGGTTTCATAGAGATGTTGAAAAGGAATGGAGAAATGGTACACTACAGAGTAACAGCTGAAGGCTGAACCTCTCACTCCCTATCAATACCGATTAGAACTTGTCACAGAGAAAGGGGTCAAACCAGTGCAGAAGTGCACCACCTATCCCCATCCCCTGCAACTGACCCAGTGGTGGTATTCAACCAGTTTGCACCAATTCAGGAGAACTGGTAGCAACGATTTGGCATGGGTCGCCGAACCAGTAGTGACTTCTGGCTGCCCATGCCTCTGATCTGGTTGCCCGGTCGCTGCTCGCTCGCTTGCCCTGCCCACCCAATGCTCGTTCGCCCATCCAATGCTCACCCCTCCCAGTCACTCCTCACTCCACACTAGGTCCTCATGGCTTGCCTTTTTAATCTGCCTTCCTACACAATGCCTGTGCCCCAAATGAGCAGTCCTGATCTTCCTGCTCACAGATAAGCCTGTGCATCATGCTAGACCCCCCCACCATCCCTGGAGCTTTCCTCCCCCCCACCATCACTGGAGCTTGCCTCCCCTCCCCAATCATTCCCCAAGCTTGCCAAAGGCCCCCCACTATCTCCGAGCATGCATGGCTGGCTTCGTTGCTGGTGTGGCCCCATCCCAGGCAGCGGCAATGGCTGTGGCCTAGTTAGCTATTCCCCCCATCCCCAGGTTCAGCTGGCAGGACCAGGAGGGTGGGCAGATGTCCCAGGACTGCACATGATGTGCACAATTTACAGCAGCACTGGGGCATGGCTCCCAGAGCAGCAGCACTGCTCGCTTTCTTCCTTTTCCTGGAAGAATGCAATCCTTCCGGCCTGGCCTGGCCAGCAGCCCTTTGTGGGGGATCTCTGCTGTGCTGGGGCTGAGAGGAGTGGTGGAAGTGTCCATGTGCAGCATCCCTGGTACTTTCGCCTGCCCAGCCCTCCTGGAATACTGCCGCCATGGCCATTCACTTTCTTCCTTTCGTCCCCCAGGACCACGACTGTCCTTTTCTTCCTTCTCCTGGGGGCAAAAGGAAGAAAGGCATGCTCTGGCCACCACCACCACCCCTGTCATCGCTGCCTGTTTCTTCCTTCTCCCAGGGGCAAAAGTAAGAAAGGCATGGCCACAGCATGTTCCAGCTACTGCTGCCACCATTGCCACCTGCTTCTTCCTTCTCCCAGGGGCAAAAAGAAGAAAGGCACAGATGCAGCATGCTCCAGCCACTGCCACCGCCATCACAGCCCGCTTCTTTCTTCTTCTGGGGGAAAAAGGAAGAAAGTGAGCACAGCAACTGCATGCGGTGGCAGCAGCCGGAGAATGCAGCCATAGTGGCTACTCACTTTCTTCATTTCATTGTCCCCCAGGAGAAGGCAGAAACCATGCGCATCCTCCAACTGCCGCCACCCCCGTCGCCACCCCGCTTTCTGCTGCCCGCTGCTCTGGAGCTCACTGGATCATTTTATCCTAGTCAGACCAGGTGTGTGGGAGAGAGAGAGAGAGGTGTGTGTGTGTGGGAGAGACAAAGAGTGTGTGTGGTGTGTATGTGAGTGAGAGAGAGAGAGAGAAAGATGGAGATGTGGGTTCTTGGGTGTGCATTTTGGAGAAGTGTCAAGAGAAATGCTAAAAGGGCAATCAATTTGGGATTAAATTCCAAATGAAATTGGATCTTCAGGGTAAGGAGATGTGAAAATCTTTCAACTACAGATTTGTAAAAATCTTATTAGGATATTATTCTCATTTTTTAAATAAGATTTTTAGAAATCTGCAGTTGAAATACTGAAATGGTATAGGGTTCCCCAGAAGGTCCCGTCTAAATGTTATACCAGCCAGGAACAGGCTCAAGGTTGACTCAGCCTTCCATCCTCTTGGGGTAGGTAAATTGAGGACCCAAGATTGTTGGGAGCAACAAGCTAACTTTGTAAAAATGCCGCTTGGGGGGGGCAAAAAGCCCTAGTAATAAGCAGGCATATACAATGGAATGAAGGTTATTGCCGAGCACTTAGCATGGTGCTCCATAGACTGTAAGCCGCCCTGAGTCTCTGGAGAAGGGCGGCATATAAATAAAAATAATAAATAAATAAATAAACAAACAAACAAATAAATAAAAATTCTGTAATTCTGACACCTTTCCCAGGACCTCTACTCAGATTTTGGTATCCTCAGTTTTCCTGCCTGAGCAAGGGGTTGGATTAGAAGACCTTCAAAGTCCCTTTCAACTCTATTATTCCTCAGCTAAATAGCTAAGAGTCTGAGAATGCCAAAATCTGAGTAGAGGTCCTGGGAAAAGCATCAGAATAACAGAATAACAGTTAGAAGTGACCTTGGGAGGAAACCCTATATAATTTCAGAGAAATGTATGTCCAGTCTTTTCTTAAAAACTTCCAGTGTTAGAACACCCAGAACTTCTGGAGACAAGCAGTTCCAGTGGTTAATTTTTCTCACTGTCAGGAAGTTTCTCCTTAGGTTGCTTCTCTCCTTGATTAGTTTCCATCCATTACTTCTTGTTTGCCTTCAGGGGCTTTGGAAAATACATTGCCCCCCACTTCTTTGTGGCAGCCCCTTAAAAGCCTGTTGCATATCACACTCTTGGGCAAAGCATGTGTGCCATTTCCTCCTTTCAGTGGTCCATGAAAGTACATCTATAGTATGTAGATAATAAAGTCAAAACACCAAGTATACCCAGTCATATGACCACCAAACCATGCCCACCCAGTCACATGATCACCAAGCCACGCCTGTCAAATAAGCCACACCCACAGAATCAGTATTAAACAATGTTGAATCCCACCACTGAACTAGCCTAAAAGGATACTATGTTCAAAGGTATAGAAAGCTACTAAGAGGTCAAGGAGAGCAAAGATGGTTGCACTCCCCTGTCTCGTATCACTATGAAATCATTGACAAGCTCAACCAATGCGATTTCTTTAAATCAGACCTGAATCCTGACTGAAAGGGGTCCAGGTAATCTCTTTCATCATCCAGGACCCTCTGCAGCTGCTGGGCCACCACCTTTTCCATAACCTTTCCTAAGAATGAACACAAATTGTCCAAGCAGCAAGTAATACCTGCCATATCTATGCTTTGTTTCTTCATGGCATTCCTAAAAGAGGGGTTCCCAACCCCTGGGCTTCAGTCATTTGGGCCGGGAGCCATTTGGAGCCAGGCCACAGAAGGGCAGGTGAGCGCATGCACCCCCCCCCCCCACACTTATATGAGTAGTGGACAAGTGCATGCACCAATGGTGGGATTCAATTTTTTTTTACTACCAGTTCATGTGTGTGTGGCTTGATGGGCGTGGCAGGGGAAGGATACTGCAAAATCTTTATTCCCACCCCACTCCTGGGGGAAAGTTACTGCAAAATGTCCATTCCCTCCCTACCCCACTAACCTGCTTTCCAGCTCCATTCTCCTGTGCAGGGCAACAAAAGAAGACCCAGCTGGGACTTGGGAGGCAGAGAATAGATGGGGGTGGGAGCCAGTCAGAGGTGGCATTTGCTGGTTCTCCGAACTATTCAAAATTTCTGCTACTGATTCTCCAGAACTGTTCAGAACTTGCTGAATACCCCTCTGGTATGCATGTATGCTCCATTTGCATGAGAGAAATGTGTGTCCGCCGCTCGCATAAATGGATGTGTGCACCTGTGCACTTGCCGACTGTTCACATGAAACAATTCCCTCTGCCCCCACCACTGGTCCACAGAACTGGAAAGATTGGGGAACTCTGCCCTAAAATATGCTTTGTTTAATTGCAGGCATGCCCTAAGTTAAATGTGATGCAAATTTTCCAAGGACCATGGATGTTTCTAATGAAGTGTTCCAAAATTCTATATGGCAGCAGATTCTGTTTATTTCTGTCCCCCCCTCATTTTTTTTTTTTTTGCTAAACTGCAACATTTTCATTAAAAGAAACCTATGATGGATTTCTTTTCCTTCCCTAGTACTCATTAGACTAAAATAGTCTCTTAAACAATGGAATATGATCCTCTTGCAGCCATTTACGAATCTTCCTCCACAGTAGATGACACCTTTATACCACTTGTCAGGAAAGTACCTTACGCAGCTTCACAGTTTTCATTTGTTTCACCAGTGAGTGAAAAAACATGTTTGCTAACTAAACATTGTAGAAATTCCAGCTTATTGTTAAGCAGCCTCAGCCATTGTTCAACAATTTTAAGCTCTAACAGTTTCAACAGGAGAGCTAAATACATGCTTAAATCTTTCCTATTGAAATCAGCAAGCTTTTAAAATACCAAATGTGACTAGATTATGCACTGAGATTGTGCTTCTGAAAATAGTATTTCCCTGTGGAAAAACTAAAACCATATAGGATTCATAGGGTGGGATTGCTAATGTAAAGGCAAAGTAGTTGATTGAATACATGGACAATCTCAACATGGATTCATCACAGGTACAATGCATGATATGGGAGCATCCACATTCCACACCAAGCACATTTCTAGATGCTTTAAGTTAAGAAGACATATAGCAGACTATCTGGACTGCAGTGATGTGTATGATTTGGGGGCACAAACACACATATGCTTAGCCATGAATTGCTGTCATGGCTGTTTACAATAGGCACATTGGCTACATTATCCAGTTAGATCCTTATGTACACCTGTCCCCCAATAATTTTTGGAGGACATTTCTGTTGGGATTGTGAAAGATGAAAATACAGAAAAATGTTGTGATTCTTACGGTTCCTATATCCCACGAAGCGAACTTCAGGTTATGTCCTACTGAACATCATTATGAATTTGAATATAAAACCATGCATTTTACCTGAGAAGGTATGATCTCAAGTCAATTTCTCAAACCAAATATATTGATGGAAGTAAGGAAAGACTCAATAGTATAAATTCTGTCAGTGTAGGCCCAATTCTCTCCTCCCCTTTTTCAAAAAATGTGACATGTTTTTAAAATACAGAAATGTTTTTGTTGTCTCCACTATCCAGTCAGTGTTGAAGAAGCTTCTTGGATGAAAAGCGAAACGTCTTCAAAGAAAAACAGGAAAATTCAGTTACCTCCTGAAAATGCACTTCTGGGATTGTTGAGAACTAAAACTTGTCAGTCTGCACACCTTCTCTATCCCCATGCTTTTAACTCTGTAGAGTAGTTGTATTCTTTATTGTTGTTTTTAAAGTTCATTTTTCTACAATTCATTTTTTTCCTGAGTCAAGATAAATGAACAGAATTATTCAATATTGCTCATTTGAAAAAAAAAACAGTGAGAAATAAAATCATTGATAAAAACATAAAGCCTCTCTTAAAATACTTACTTGAATTCATTGTCTCTCCACTTCTTACATGAATTTATTACATACAAAGCATTAAATATGCCAAATGGTGGCACCTCTATATTAGTAGTAGCCATTATGGTGGAACCCCCCCCACCCCACCCCCAATATAAATACTGTAGATAAATATAGCTATAGATACAGATAGATATAGATAGATAGATGATAAATGATAGATAGATAGATAGATAGATAGATAGATAGATAGATAGATAGATAGATAGATAGATAGATAGATAGATAGATAGATAGATAGATAGATAGAGAATTCTGGGAGTTGAAGTCCACAAGTCTTAAAATCTTGCCAAGTTTGGGGACCTCTGGACTAGATTATAAAGGAAGAGAATAACATGCAGCAGATGCTTAGCAAAATTTAATAATATTGCAGATTGGCTGTTTACATTGAAATCAGGTGCAAGATAGTGATGGTAGGTAAATTATTGGGCAGTTTAGTTTGGTATTTATTTCAGTAGGCTTATTTTGGAAAGCTAAACAGGATCAGACCTGGTAAGTGCTTGGCTGGGAAGCCAACACAAAATAGGGTGTGGGGAGGAATGGGGTTGGGAAGGAAAGAAGGAAGATAGGATAAGATAGGATATTGTCATTTTTTTACTGTAAGTACACTGGCACACATTAAAAGATAGATGGATAGATAGATAGATAGATAGATAGATAGATAGATAGATAGATAGATAGATAGATAATATGGACAAATGTATTTTGTAAATGTATTCTGATACAGATCATGAATGCAAAGCAATCATATGGACTTTAAAGGATGGATGAGGACAAATGTAAGGCAACATTATGATTATGTCCATTTATTATGCAATATCATCATCATCACCACCACCATCACCATTATTGCTTTTGTACCCCAGGTAAACCCAGCAGCATAGAGTCCCAAACAACTTTAGCAGCATGATGCTCTTTCAGATAATTCTATGGACTATACAGCAGAGTTGTTCCCATTTACCTCTATGTATACATTTGGTGCAATGCATTTTATGTCTTTATTCTCCCTCGAGAGCAAAGTGAAAAATCTCATACGTTGTGAAGGTGCCATGATGAGTCCCATACGGTCAGAGTTCTCAATGTTTGTAATTTGTTTGCTAAGTAATGACTACATCGGTAGTGATAATGGATATTTAAAACCCATTCACGTTAACCTGTAGGAAAGAAAAGACAGATTAATGACATGTTGCATAGATCAAACTTAGCTGCTGTCCCTGGCCCATTTGCAATTAATGTTTCTTTTTGCTAGTGATGGAAGTTTCAACCAGATAAGCACTTGATCTTTCTTTGGATTTTCTCCTACCTCCCACAGCATAGCTCTTCAAAAGTTTGTTTGGAAATGAAACCAAATTCTATGTTTCCTCTACAGATGGTTGACCTCTTTCAGTTAGTCTCCGCATTACTCATTTAAACAATTATACAGGTCAGTACAGTGTAATCTAAATTATTTAGTCTCTGGGTGTTTTTCAGACACCACTGACAGGTCGAGAAGATACAGCTGTTGGTTCTACCTGGATCTGAACTCCACAAGATAACAGAGTTTTAGCTGGAATTTCAGTCACCATCTGCTGATATTGCCCACAGAAGTGAACGCTGCAGAGCTACAAGCTGCTCCTTGGAGCACCGAGTGTTTCTAAGGATCAACATCTCTCTGTCACACAGGCAATTCTTCTCAAGCATAGCTCTTTTGAAAGCTGAGATCTGCAACTCACCACTTCTCCTTTCCTTTCCTCTGCAGAATTATTTGGGTGCTGCAATTCTCAGCAATGTAACTTTTTAAAAAATATTCCTCCCCATTTTTTTTTGTTTGTCCCCCCACAGGGAGCAATTGAAATCTACCAGACTAGCTAAATATTATGATAACCTTTTCCATCCTAATTTGTACTGGAGGCTGAGTGTGTGCTAGGATCAACATTAATTACTATATAACATTTCAGCTGCATACTTCATAGAAATGTCAGGGAGTTAGTTAAAGGGGATGCAAGGTCCTGATACCAGCAGGAGTGGAGGTCATGGCCTTGACTATTGTGATGCAGGAGAATGATGGGAATCTATAAAAACAGAACCCATCGCTAAGGTGTTAAGGCTAACCAACCCCATTAAAAGTTACATTTCTTTTGGAAACGCATTGCATGCTTAAAATACCTCTCTCACCAGCATTTGCTAATCATTTTTCTCCCCTATAAGTTAATAAAACCTTATTTCCTGCAGTTAGCCAAACAGACTGTAATAATGATTCTCCATAATAAGGCATCTATGTTGTTAAAGTTAATATATCAGTTTGAATTAATGCACTTTAAATTCTGATTCCTTTTACAGCTTGCATCCAAACTAATTACAGGTTTTAAATTGTCACTGGTAGGAGCTCAGCCAAGGCATATTTCCTCTCTTCTTTAGCTGCACCCTGAGAATTCATGAATCAATTTTTTTCTGGGTCATGACTTTGCCCCACCAGGAGCAAAGAAAAACCCTTCACTGTGAAGAAAATGGAATGGCAGGGATCCCAGTCCAGGCAGAATTTGCACGCAAATGGCAAAGAAGTAAATGACAGGGGAAATTTCCAGTGCCATGAGAACAAAAATCTGAAAATCATTTGTAGTAATCCAAACAATAATGAATTTAGCAAATAGTTTAAAGCTCAGCGGTGGGCAGGACTGGTCTAGTAATTTAGAGCTGTTGAATGATTTGGCAAGGATTGTTGCCTGTTTCCCTCCCCCCCTTTTTTGGAGGGGAGGGAAGCAAGATCCTTCCAATAATGATGATGATGATGGTAATAGAGGCCACCTGAGTACAACTCACTGCTACCCCAAAATCATTTCTTCTGTTCATTACATATATGACAAGTTTGTTAGACTTCTTTATGGTTATTTTTGAAACCAAAATACATTATTGTCTGCACTTTAATAGACTGAATTATATAATGTAGTGATTGCTTTTTATTTAAACATGCTTCTTTCATGTTGATTTTGACATCACAAAGATAATTAAGTTCCAGTGATTTCATGCCCTGTACCTGAAGTCATTGTCTAAAGCATCACTACTCTGAGTTATATACAACAGCTTTATGATCTCACCCCTTCCCCAGTCATGCCTTAACCTGAAGAGAAAATATAGCAAAGGAATTCTATTTCATTCTTGAGAAATTTTGGAGAGAAATTGCATGGATCAAATTGTTGTTTTTTTCTTAAGAAATCTAGCAGGACAATAAGTGGCATAGTTAATTACCAAAATATATCTTATGGATCACATGCTTTGTTAATTTAGTATTCCTGCTATCTTTGTTAACTGTCCTGCAGACCTATACACAGTTGTTTGGGTCTAAAACATTTTCTAAGAAAGTTCATTGTTTTTCAATAATTAAAAGAAGGATATTCTTTTTTAATGGGAAAAACATAGTAAGACTATCAAAAATTTTAATAAGCAATGTTTTGATGAATACAAAAACGTCTATTGATGCATCCTGTTCTTTTACTTACATTGTGAACTTAGAAAACAGCTATGTGTGTTTATCTGTGCTTCTCTGAAAAAAAACATGAAGACAATTATTTGAAATAAGAATGTTTCCTTAATTAAAAAGAGAGGAAAATACCCTGACATTCTTAAATGTTATTTGGGTATACCTGGTGTGAGTGTCTGTGTGTTTGAAGAGTGGATTTGTTAACATTTATTAGATTCTTTTTTGAGTGACTTGTGAAGAAAACATTATTACTGATGTTGTTTTTCTCTGATTATAAGAACTGTGTTAGACATAAAAGTCTACTTAAAACTAGTTTACAATTTAAAGACAGGTTTAATAACAGGTGAATGCTGAAAAATATGCAAACAAAATGGCAGACATGAATGACTTCATTTAAGACATAATTGTTTCTCATCAACCCACGAAATCATGCAGAAACAGTTTGTGCTTCACCCAGACAGGAAGGTACTGGAGAAATCAGTCAGGCATATATTCTAAATGGAAAGTCCAGTCCTGGATCTCAGCCAGACCTCTGCTTTATACATAGATCCAAGCTTAAAGACAATACTCCTTAGAATCACAGTTCATCATAACAGATAATTATACAGCAAGTAAAACAATGAAGAGTTTGGGCCCTCAAATCTATAGATTAATTGTGAGCTATGAAGTTCTGCCTGGGGGACAGAAAGCATTCTCCCATGCAAATCATTGTCTTATACTAAGGAAGAGTATGAAGATGGAGTACAGCTATTTTGAAAGGTGATGAGTTGCTTTAGAAAAACATTGCACAGTTTGGGTTTTTTTTTCCTCTTTATTTTTCCTAAGAATAGAATAGTTGTCCTAATATTATTAAAACATTTTCAGGTAATATTTTTTAAAAATAAAATAAACCATAAATTGGGTTTAACTTTCACTGCTCCATTCACCTCTAGAATTGTTAGAGTGTGATTTATTTAAAAATGTCATAAAACTGGCTCATAAAATTGTACCATTATGTTCTTTTGTACTACTATATTTTAGAAAATTTTTATAATGGTTTTGCAATTACTGTACTTAAAACATATTTTGTATTAACAATAAAACCTTTGATTTAGCCAATTACTTTTTAGCCTCTATTAATTTGTTTTTGCTTGGTTTGGAATATGTGAATATACAGAAGTATAGAGTTCTGGAGTCCAGTAAATAATATATAAATTCTTAGCTATCAAAGTAAGGAAATTCATGTCCAAAAATAATAATCTTGTGACAAAAGATATTTATTAATTTTGTATTTATATAGCATGGCTGCTAATCAATGAATATTAAGATGATTAGTCCCTTCAATCTAATTACCTTTTAATCCACAGATCTCATACTTGTATTTTTTTTAGCTATTATTATTATTATTTTTTTACTAGCAGTAAAATCATCCTTTTTTTAAAAAAAAATGTTTAGCTCATTTTTGAGCCAATATTTTTCATGGATTAAGTTACAAAATTCATATTGTGTTATTATAGCATTAAGATATTATATCCACCTAAAATATAGTAAAAATAGAAAAAAGTTTTCATGCATGTTTTCTTTATATTAAAGGCTATAATAACAATTCAGTTAAACAGCCCATTTCTTTTCTATATTGCAGATGCCACCAGCTTATTACTTCATATATTTTAAAGCCTGGACTAGAAGAGAAAACAGAAAGAAAAAAATAGAAAAAACAATATGAAGGAGCTTTCTTCACAAATTTTTGCAAAGCACCCCATTGTTGTAAAACTAATACTCTAAATGATTGGAGACAAATATAGCTCACAAATTCTGCTTTATATCACAGAGTTGCAAGATACTTAACTCAAATTAAATATAGAGGTCAAACCTCATAATACCAAACAAACAGCATAAAACAAAACTGAAATTATAAGAAGGCTGGAATTCAGCAGAATTCATGATGTTACTTTTAAAAACAAATCAGATACATGCGAACTACTTTTTATACGCATGCATCTTACCTATGAGAAAAAATTCAGTACTATCAATAGCCATTTAATTCCAGATGCACGTGTATAAACAAATGTTCCTGAGTGTAAAATCAGTGCTTTGTTATTCAGAGAGCTTGGTAGAGTGGGGGAGGGTGCCTTACATTTGCATTAGTTTTAAATCACTCTTAGTAAGTCATATGTTCATGTAAATCTCCCATATTTGCATTTATCAAAGCTCAGTGTTTACACTCAGAATGTGATATAAAAAGAAATATGTAATTCCTTTTTGCTAAAATAATAAAGGGTAATACAACAGACAAAAAAGATATTAAATATATCATGTATAACACTTGCTTCTAGTGTGCGTGTTTCCATATATGCAAGTAAAATGTTAGAAAATATGTTGCCAAGATTCCATGCAAAACGATTTGTGAGCATTATAGAAAGCCATTTGGTAGAGTATCGTGCTTTTATTTCAAAGGCCCCAACAGTTTCCCAATAATGATTTTGTTAGGCTAAATCTATTTTATGACTTTGAAGTCACACCTTTCAGATAATCTGTTCTGTCGTACATCACTTTGAACACAGACACAATGTGGCTTGAAACCAGATTAATAGAACAGGGAACTGAACTCGTGTGTGACTTTCGACATCAACAATCTGACTTCAATATTTCTGACTCTTATTACTATTTTGCTGTGATGGGTGGATTCTCAGATGCTGACAGCTCAAGCTGATTCTTTAAAAAAAAAGGAAAGAAAAGAGAGAAAGGGGGAAATAAATAATAATCTGCAATGAAAGATGCATAGCTTCTATTTAAGATCCTTAGTTCGTGCATTGAAAACAACACAGCAACACCTGCAGCATTAGACAGTCTCTCTCTCTCTCTCTCTCTCTCTCTCCCCACCCCACTTCTCCACAAGGCTAGGTTTCAAAATTATTATTATAAATCAAGCCAGTTCTGTACTAAGGCTTCAGAGCAATGTAAGCGTTTGATTACCAATATTATTTTCTGGAAATGTTTCAGAAGCCATGTTTTATCTGGGCTCTTTTTGACTTGTCTGATCATCTGGGTTTTCATTGTCATTGCTTCATAATAATTGAATGTCATACATAATGACATAAAATGAGGCAAAGCCATAGAAGCTGCCAATTTTATTGGATCTAACAGATCATAAGCACAAGCCTAGAAAAGCTTGATTTGTTTGTGCCAACAACAGTCATCACAGGCTTATCTCCCTGGGCTAGCATTCTTTTGATCTCTCCATTTCACATGCTTTTTCAGCATTCACTCTAGCTGCTTAATCAGTGTGTTTTATCTCTACAATTAACAAAACGGGAGAATATCTACATTGGCACGACAGGGGAAAAAAAACATATTGAAATGATGTTTACTATTCCCTGAGTTCAACATTTTACTATCCTTTCCCCTCACAGCATACATATTTCATTTCTGTTTAAACAACTAAGTGAAATCATGTTTGCTGCTAGTATTGAAGGTTTGTCTACACTTCCTTTTCCAAAGAGCATCCCAGGAAAATAAATTCCTTTTAATGCTAACCATATTTGGAAACATCAACAATGGCAGATCATATTTACATGCTTTCAAGAAAGAGGCGAGTTCCCCTATTTTGCATCTAATTAAAAGTTTGTAAGAGATGTGATAGATTTTTGGGGGTGTAAATTAAAATTAATTAGCGTTATTAAGCAGCTATGAAAAGAAGGATTTGTGAAATAGTGAGAAATATTACTTAAACCCTAATGGAATTCAGTGAAACTCACAGGTCTATTACAGACCTCAGATTTGCCAGGATCACTGCAGGGAATCTAACATTAATAAGCACACTGGTAATTAAATCATTTGTTACTTTGTCTGTAATGTTGTAATGTTTCAGTGATACTCTGTCAGAGCTCTTTGTGCAGATCAGAGCTAATCAAAGGTAATCAATTTTCAGCATTTGAGAAATCTGTAAATGATTATACATTCATCAGATCATTTAGTGGAGTGCAGGGAAAGTGCAATGCAATTAATCTTCCAGCATGAGGAGGAATTACCACCACAGAATTCAACAGTTATAATTAATTTCATTGTCTTGCTGTGAATTTTGATTGCTTTTCTTTGGACTGTATAGCACAAATGATGATTCATTGCAAAGTATTTGCAAAGCAAACACACCAGTGTGCTATGCAAATTAAAGTAGCTATATAACAGATAGGTTTCAAACTTCCTATTTACTCAGGGTTGTTGAGTACTAATTTGCCAAATAATTGCTTGTTAACTTTATACTCTCTTCTCTTGAATATTAAGATCAGTATCCAACATAAATAGAAAGCGCTTATGTTGGTGCATCACACAGTCCCCCCTAAAATATTAGGAAGACTGTAAAATCATGTTTCTACAGAGGTGGGGAGAATCCTTCTGTGATTTAAAATGTATTTTAAAGTGCCTAGAATGTTGCCCTTAATTGAAGTCACTTGCTACAAAAGAGCATCGTGAAACACTAAAACAATTCAGAACTCGTATTTTCAAAATGCCCACCAGAGATTTTTGCAAAGTGAAAGAATGTTGATAATAGATCTTGTTAGTTTTTAAACCAGTGATCATCATTATATAAAATTCTAGCCACTTTCTTCCTTATTTGCGGGAAAGCAGCCATTTATTTTAAAATGTAAATACTAATATAGGTCAATAACAATGCTTGGGGAAGGAGCATGGTTCTGATTTAAAGTAATATAAAATTCAAATTCCTGTTCTAACTAAACCATGCTTATCATTTGCACGTGTTTGAGATTACTGGAGGTGGTCTTTTCATCCCACGCAGCAGGTGTTTTTATAGCAGATAAATTTCTCCTGTGAATATATCTTTCTGTCAACCGTACTTTAAAGATATTTAAGAAATTAGTTAAGAGGTTTTATTTTTATTTTGATAGCTTGAAGACTCATTTTATATTGTTCTTAGCATGCATTATTTTTACTTTATTATTATTATTATGTGAAATGGTTTGACTATGTTTGGTTGAGAGCGTATATATGAGGGTAATGATACTGCTTATCCTTCTGCAAATTGTTTTTTTAAAAATAAGATTCTTGGAGGAAGGAAATTAATCAACCGAAGAGTGAAACAAAACAAAAAAAGAGTCTAAAGCAGGAAATAAGGACCTACAGACTCAGGGGAAAACACTCTTCATGGTCTGTATTAAAAAAAAAAAACCTCTTCTGAATAATAACACATTTGTAAGATTCTTCTTAAATTTGGGTTAGTTTAGTTTATGGTGATTTGAAGTAATAAATGTGGCAGCATACAAACAAGGAAGCGGAAAAGTACTCAGATCACTTTGAATACAAAATTTGGAATACTTACAGTAATTCTGCTGACATCAGTGTATTGCACATGACAATCTTATTTCTACTTTTTATAAGGCCAAAAAAAAAATGTGTGTATCACATATATATTTGATCTCTGTAAGGAATTAGAACGTTTCATTTTGGGAAATGAATAGGGCCAGGAATTAAAAAATGTGAAGTATACTGCAATGATTTAAAAATGAGATGAATTTATCAGAAAATGTTAAATTCCTCATTTAAGGCCTGTTAGATTCCTCATTTAAAAAGGAATGGTCATTAAATCTCCAATATTGGCAATTTAAGAAATGTGAATATTTTTTTAACTCACATGGTTTGGTCCTGTTCTTTTAGAGCTTTGTTTTGATTTCAGATCAATATATTTTAGAATAAGTTTGAAAATATTATAGATAAAAGTATGTTGCTATATGATCTGCATTTAATGCTAAGCGTAATAACTGTATGTATGTGTATGTATGTATATGTGTCTCTCTGTGTGCATATATATAGAAATGCATTTTGCTACTCACTAGCTTAGTTTTTCCCTTTTTAATTTCATCATTATAGCAAATAAAATTAATTTTAAAAAGGGAAGTAAAGCTTGAACAGCACATGCTTTGCATGCAAAAAAATCTCCAATTCAATCTCTGGCAACTCCAGCTGGAAAGTGCCACTTCTGAGACCCCACACAGCCTCTTCCAGTTGCTGTAAATGATGCTGTGCTAAACAGGCTAAGAGTTTTATTTACTCTTTGTAGCTTCATCCATCAAGCCCGAGCAAAGGACATAGCCCTTTGCATGTAGGCTCTCTCTGTTCTAGCGATTGTGCTTTAATGCACAAGCTGCAGTTAACAAGACTCTTCCCCCCCACCCCGATATGGCAGAACAAAGAGGCCGACGCTCAACACAGTGTGCCACAGCAATGACATCTATATAGCACACCCCCTTCTTTGTCACTGCTCTCCATTGCCCTCTGCACCATAGGCAAAAGGATGGGATTGAACTACACATAGTCAAGGCCAGGAACTTGGCAGGAATACTGATCAACTCTTGGGGAATAGAGTTGGAGTTTGACCACTGATTCCACCCCCCACCCTGCTCCTTTCTTTCGAGCATCTGATCTGCACTATCACTGATTCCTTGACTTGGCTTGTTTGCATGCTCTCAGGCTTCTAATCAGTGACCAGAACAGCAGTGTGATTTAATCATGTAGCCCCATAGCTGGGAATTAATCCATTTAATGTGATATTCTTCTCACTAAACATTCCCTTGGATTATACAGTTAGTTGCCAAACTGAAGTCTGGGTGGTATTTTAGAAAATATTATTGTATTTTTTAAAAAATTAAAATATATAACAATTGTTTTTCCCCATTAATAAAAAACCAACCCATAATCCCTTATTATTATTTACTGTACTTTATTATACAGTGTAATGTACCATCTGGGCAGCAGTAACTGGATACTTTTTTCAGGGGCTTTCTTCCATTGATGTTCTACTGGTGCATTTTAGTATATAATTGTAATTTAATCCTGTTTAGGAAAAGTCTTTTAAAATATAAACCATGAATAATTAAAAATAATTAAAAATATCAGTGATATGTACCTTTCTTGGTCAAAAGTAAAATGTTTTGATTAATGTATTGAAAAATGACAACACCAGATCTTTTATGGATTTGCTAATGTTAATTGATAACACTGAGATATTTAAATGGAGTTTTCAGTGAAAATTAAGAGACTGGACTGTCAAACACTTACCATTTCATATAATCAAACACAAAACCCAAAGTGCAATAATAGTTTCTGTAGTATACACATTTTCTGGGCATAAAATTTGGATTTGTTGCATCTGCAAACAGGAACCATGAGCCTCATGTATCCTAGGAAAAAGTATAAAACTGATTGAATTGCTTAATTCTTGGGTTTCTGCATGTAGAGTATATTGTTGCAGTATAAAATCAGAAAAACTCCCCAATTGTGTCTCATGTAGTGATTATATGAAATCATCCCAGTGGCAACATATGAATTAACCCAATTTCATGCTGTTGCAATCAGTCAGGATGAATTTATTGAATGGAAGCTGCTAGAATTTCAGAAGGCAATGTTTCTAGGCCTACCTGTAGATACTGGGATTAAATATATGGTGTTTGCATGCAAGTCCATGTTCTCTCACTGAGCTACAAAGTTTAAATTAAGGGATCAATCTGTAATTTTTTTTGACAAGGCCAGCCCTGTCACTAGGAATAGTGAAGTCACACTTTCAGCTGAATTAGACTGGACACTGAAAAAGTAGTGATAGCCCTTTTGTACTGGATGACTTATGTCATAGATATTTGATACAAATAATGATGATGTCAAAATTCTCATCAACTGCATGATATGATAATATTATGACATGTTAAATTGCCTACCCCTTTGTTGTGGCCTGTTGGCTGCCAGCCCTTCCAGCAGCCGAATCAGAGAGAAGGAGGAGGTGAGGGAGTCAGGGTCACTATCAAGGCAACCTGAGAGCTCTGAGGGGGAAAAGGGAGTAGAGCTGGCAGAGAGAGAAAGACAGAGGCAGAACCTGCGCCGTCTTTCAGACCTCAGATGGAGAGTCAACAGCTCCCAGGTCTGGAGGTGCCTGATGAGAAAGAGGAGAAACAGCTGGTTCCATTGCCTGATGCCCGGATACACAGAAGGTAGAGAAGATGAGAGCAGTAGAAATCCAGGGGTCGATCCTTGGGAAGGAATAGCTACAGCTGCTAGGAAAGCACAAGCCTAGCTCTGGGGTTAAAAGGCAGGGGGCGGAGATGAATAGGTGTGGTAGACAACTATTTATCTTCTGGCTGGCTAGACTTGTTAGACTGCGTTGTGAGAGAAACTTTTTGCCAGGGCTGCCGATACTTTCTTCATTCATTAGCTCCAGTATTCCACTGGAATAACATTCAGCCTTACAAAGTCTTTTTTTTTTTTTTTGTTAACAAGAAATAAAGGAAGGAGCATCTTTCATTGTATATGGCAATGACTTGGGAAGCCAAAGAAAGTGCCACAGACTAGATAATAGTCAGATAAGAGGGAGCTGAGCTTATAAAAGCAATGAGGGAATGGCAAACATCTCAGAAGGAACCCTCTCTAGTTTTTTGGTCTATAAAGTGAGTGGGCAGAGTTGGAATTACAGATTTGCAACATTCTGTTAATGTAACCTTACAATAAAGTTAGACTACTTCATTTGACTGACATTCATTCACCCTGGCATCCTAAACAATCAGTGTTCCTAATGTGGAAAGGAAGGCATGAATTGTAATAAAAGTTGCTATAATCCATAAAAATACATTGACTGTTTAAATGGAAAGGGGGATTTGCCAATTATGTTTTGCCAATTGATACCAAGGCAGATTTTCAAACAGGAAACAATGTCATGGATCTCCTCTCAGCCCCTCTCTTGATGAGAGCTCAGAGGAGTGTGAGTTTGAGTCAGCAAAGGAAAGTGCAGAGCGAGTGTTGGTCAGGATCAGTGCTCAGAAAGTGCTAGTTTGACAGAACAGACTCAGCTGGATCTATTGGAAGAACAAAAGGCTAAAGTGAGTCACAGATGCAGTAAGTTGGCCAGAAGTCTCCAGGCAAGGACCAGAAGCAGCTGCCACCCATTAGCAATGAGATGGAGTCCACATTTCCTCTTGATCTAAGGACATGTAGAACAGAGAGGAGACAGGTACAATGCTGGTCAGCTAGATTATTCATGAGAAGGAAACCTTGCTCTTATGAAGGGCTGCACCACTGTTGCCTATTTAATTCTGTCCTGTGGACTTGACCATTGCTGTACAACATGCCCAGTCCTGTGCCTTGTGTGCTTGTGCCATGGATCATGACCCATTCAAATCGTGGACTGCTTTCCTTGGACTTAGTTACTCAGTGATTCTTGGTATGTTGAGCTCATAATCTGGATCTGTGCAATAGATGTATGTTCAGAGGACCTGTTTGGAGGGTTTGAATAAACATCTATAGACACTTGTTGTGTGTGGGGGTGGGGGAGGGAGCAGGGCAGCACCCACAGCAACAAATCTCTCCTTAGAATCTCAACTGGCATCAAGAGTCAGTGGAAGAGTCAAGACTGAATCGTAGGCAGATAAACTGTTTTTAATCCAGACATAAAAATCCTTATAATGAAAATCAGATACTATAAAATCTATCAATCCAGCCTACTTATAACTATGCTCAGAATGTGACAGAGATTCACATGTTCGCCACCTGGATATTCCTCATTTATCCGTTAAGAGGATAGTCTCATCAGTTCACCCAGAGGTCTTCAGGTCACCTTCATTAGTGGCAGGATAAAATGGTTTCTAAAAGTGAATCTGTCTGGTTGCTAAGATTTCTATAACTTTATACTATTCCTTTCAATAATCCTGTTAACGGGTTATTGCGCCACATTTTGATAATGATTGTGTCTGGTCTTAGTCTTTTTGCTTCAGTTAGACAGCTTCAACTATTATCTACTTTCTCCTCCCCTTCTCTTCCTGGTTCTGAAAAAGCCAATAACACTCTATGTGTGTGCTTCTTATGGGATGGAAGTCAGAAAGTTTTTCCCCTTTCTGGAATTTCTATCACCCCATATCAGACCATGGAAACAGGAACAACTTCTAAATCGTCAACATCTTTGTCAACAGTTTCTCCATGTTGAAAAAATTACCTCTCAATTTTAAGGTAATTATGACTGGTTTCTCTCTGCCCCTTTCTCCATGTAAAATATTTTCCCCTCCCCAAACTATTTTGCCCACAGAGTCAAAAAATTATTAGCTGAAAGCAGAATGGAAAGCTAGTCAGAATGGAAAGAATGTGGAAAATTGTGGGATGGAAAGTATGGACACATTTTGCTGCTTCCTGTGGGCAGCCTATCTATAGATAGCCCTCCTTTGGTAATTATGGATATTGGACAATGACGTATATGGTACCCAGAAATATAAGCCTTGGCCTCTGTCCAAATCCATGTCTGCCACAAGTAACAGAGCAGGAAGTGAATTGTTTTAAATGTTCAAAAATGTTTTCAATTGTCTTCTGTCATGAAGACAATTAAACACTAATTAAATCTCTTTCCTTGAGGGAAGAGGGATGTTTGTAGAATAGATCATTGTAATACAGTTCTGCCTGTTCCCAAGAAAAGAAGGAAGATAAAGATCATTCAAATCCATGCTCTAGTTGAGCATAGATTAATCAGTCAGTGAAATAGTCGCCTTTCTGAGATGAGAGATTTTGGACTACATTTTGCCTACCTGAGTTGGCACTATGTGAGTCTGTGAGAAATTTGCAAATATTCCAGATATTTGGATTCAGTTGGGACATTTTCAGAACATAAAGCACCTTTGTATAAATTAAAACAATGTTTAAAAGCTTATTTGATTGCTAAAAGCTCCCTTTAAAAAATCATTGATCAATTCAACAAGGAGAAGTTGTCTGCTAAGGTACACACAGTGAAGCAATTCACAAAAAGTTGTGACCCTTAAGATAAATTAGAAAACAAAAACAAAGGGGCAGGTGGGATCTGGATCTGAGTTGTGAAAGTCCACTTGAATAAGTGATAGGCCTGCTAGATTTTAGGACCCCACTTAAAGTGAACTCTAACCCTTTCATAGTAAGATGAACAAGTAGGATGGTGATTGCAGCAAAGTTATGAACGAATTTACAATAAAAATTAGCAAAGCACAGAAGACATTATAATACTCTGAGCCTGAATGGTGAAGAGGGCATCAGTGTTTCAAGACAAAATAGTTCTGGCAGAATCAATCTGGATTCATTTCAAGAAAATGCAATAGCTGAAATAGTCCAAGAAGGCAAATTATTCTAGTTTAGCGGAAAGGATGTATATGAGACATTGTTAAAGAAATGCTTTTTCTTTTCATCACAGCAGATCATCCAAATACCCAATTAAATGTTGTCCATTGGGTTATGGAGATTCGAATATAAATCTCATGAACATTGTTAGGTTTCCAGGTGAATTGAATAGAATTGTCTTATATTCAAACTTTGATAAAAGTTATCAAAGGGTATTATGTGTTCATAACCCTTTTTCATGTAAATTAGAATGTAAGCCCTCTGAGATCTAACTTGATGAAATGAATATTTTCTGCAGTTGTTCTAAGAGTTCAGTGGGAAGAGAAAGAAGATGATAAATTATCTACATATCTTTAGCCTACAGAAGGGATGACTGAGGAAGGAAACATGATAGCAGTTTTCAAATATTATAAAGATTGTCATTCATAAAAGGGAGTATAGTAGACTTATTCTCTATTGCCTCAAAGAGCAGGATTAGAACCAATAGGTTAAACCTACAAAGAAGTATGGTTCAGGCTAGGCATCAGAAAGTACTTCCAGATTGTAGATATCAAAATAGTGAGTTCTTCTTTTAATAGAGATCTTCAAAAAAAGGCTGTCAAAAATGTTCTATTGGCTTCTTCACTGAATTGAAATAGTCCCTTCCAATTCTGTGTTTTATGATCTAAATTTTATTACTCACTCATCAAAACAATTTGATATAAGTTCTTCAAAGATATTGATAATTCATGTTTATTTTTCACCCACCACTATTTTTTTTCTTTTTGAATCCCACTTTCTTTTTGATTTTTCAGTCACAAAATGGCAATAAATGACACAATTTTTCATGCTCTAATTTCAGAGATAACCATCAATTTTCACTTATCTTTTTTCTTTTTAAAATGACATGCCTTACACTAAAAATATTCTCTCTTCACACATACACACACAGACATATACACCCATTGTTAGGACTAAAATCACAGTATAAACACAGAACTGAAATTTGTAGGCCTTTTATACAGTTCCTTTTCATAAGGAACATATAACAAAGAAAAAAAACTTTTTTCCTAACTCATCATAATGTACCTCACAGTAAAGTTTGGAAAAAGGAGTGCTCTATATGCTACAAAATGTCTTGGAGAAAATGTTGATTAATTGTTTAATGAATCAATAAAAATAAATCAGGTATTATTCTTATTGGATTGGTGGAAAATGTTGGATTTTGAAGGTGACAATTGATGTTGAAACAAAGTGCCTTTTTTCCTTTCTAGTTTACTACCGAATTCATCTTCTTTCCAAAGTAGAAATAAGTGATGATCAAGATTCTCTGCATAGAATCCCCTGTGATTCTAGTTGATGATCTCAGCTATTTTTCAAATGAATAACAAGTTATGGTGGATTCAGTTCAAAAATAAGTGCATAAAAAACTGTTGCATTTCAAGCCAGATCATTGATATTAGTTCAGTTTTCATTGATATTAGTTCAAGTTTTGTTGAAAGTAATAAAAAAGCTTTAGACAGAATAATTTTCTTGGAGACATTGGAGAAACTGATTCTCATCTTCTTCATGAGAAACATATATTCTGATTGGTAGGAATTAGAAGTTTGGATTGGATTCTCAGCTAACATGCAAAGAAAAGAAGAAATCAACCCTTTAATTTTTAATAGGAATTTAGTAATAATCAAGGAATGCAGAATGCTTTCTCATGATGCAACTAAGCACTATTGACTCTTAGGCAAGGAAATGAATAAGGATGTATGAGACTAAATGTACCCAAGCACCAATAAACAAATTGTTCAGAACCAATAGAAGGCCCAGCTTCCCTGTTCAGTGTGACATATCAAGGACATATTATTTCATAGCTTCTGAAAGATGATACACATTTCTCCTGTTTTCATTCAGTTGTGAAGCACCGCTGTTGGTTCTATTGAATTCATAGATCATTTTCCTTGAACCCATAATCTTGAATTCATCTAAGAAGCTTGATATAATGCCTTCTAGTAGCTGTAAGGAAAGTGAAAAAACTATATAAATTCTATTCCATGCTCAGATGCAGGGGTGGGATTCTACTAGTTCATACCTATTCGCTAGAACTGGTTGTTAACATTCTAAGCAGTTCGGAGAACTGGTTGTTAGAAGAAATTACTGGCCTAATCCTGTAAGGAAGGCAGGAAAGAAGCATTCTGGTGTTGCTTACAGAAACTGCCTCTTCGTTAACCCTTATTACATTCTTGGCAGGACTAGACTTCCTGTTTCAGGAGCCTTTCTGGAGTTTTCTTTCTCTCTTTTGCTGGTCCTTTGCTTGTGTGGAGTGATTATTCAAAGTTACAATGCACTGAAAAAAGTGACACATAATCATTTTTCACACTTACAACTTTTGCAGCATCCCCACAGTCATGAGAGGCCAGGTGAGGATATGCATGACTCAATGTGAATGATATTGAGTTGTCCACGCCCAGCCAATAACATGACCATCAAGCCATGCCCACCAACTAAGCCACACCCATAGAACCGGTTGTTAAAAAATTTGAATCCCACCCCTGCTCAGATATATTTCTACAACATAATTAAGGATGCTGTTTGGTATCTGACTTATTATGTGAAGATCAGACCCTACAGCCAACAAATCACTTCAATCATTAATTTGAAGCATTCATAATTAATTGTTTCACTGTACTGATATAATGAAAGGTACATTCATTTATTAACAATAACCCAGTTTTTATCTGCTTTGTCTTGTCTTGCTTTGTGATTTGTGAAAGGTTGGATTTTACTTGTGTTAAAGAATGGTATGAAGGAGGAGAGGATTGCCTGCCAGGTAGATCAATACATAATCTGAACAAACGAATGTGACGGGCTATTCAAGCTGATTATAAGGGAGTAGAGTTTCCACACGTTAGGAGTGAAATTTGCCAACAGTGCTTTTATTATTTGTCCCAGGTATTAGTGTTCTGCCTTTCTCCTTCCTCTAGTCCTTTGTTCTGCCTTGATTCTGGCAGTTTCCCTTCTTTGGCTTCATCCCACCACCATCCATGTTGGCAAAACAGCCTCATATATTTAACTACTTTTTTCTTATGTTGAAGTTATTATTATGCTTTTAGTTTGGGGAATGATCTCTTATTATTTTTGAAGTGTATGTTTCTGCCAAGTTTCCCGTGTACTTGAGGGCCAAGAGGGTTGCCCACAGCTCTGGGATCCTTTACTGAAAATAGCAGGAAATAAAAGGAATAGTATAAAAGCTCACTAGCTTCTGTGGATAGGAAGCTCATTATGCTCAAAAGCTCTCTGTTATATTCCAATCTATGTTCCCCTGTGGGATTGCCGTGCCTGGAAGGATGAAATCAGCAGGACTCATTACTTCTAAAACAATGTTTAGAAGTCCTTTTGGTGAAGGAATGTTTCTGTTAGTCAGGTAAAGAAGCTAGTTCTTTATCCTTCTTCAGACAATGATCAAGGCGTTCAGAATCTCCTTGGAAAAGAAGTTATGCCTTTTGAATGCAACTAACTGCAGGTGTTGTCAGGCGAAGATTCTTGGTTCCTTTCTAGGCCAATTCATAAAAGAATACTAGGAATTTCACTTTGGAATTCAAAGTCTAACAGAAAATGAAATAATACAGACACAATTTTAAGACTTCCTACATTTTCCCCATGAATCACAGACCATGACTAATACCCTAAAGCACTAGAAAAAAAAAACAAAACACTTCTCCCATGAAGACATGCATAGAATTCAGTGTGTTAGATAAATATAAGCCTCTTGACCTCACCTTGTTTTAGACCACAATTCACTTTCTGGCAATAATAGCTATTTAAATAGGAGGAATATAAGCTTTCTCTCCAATTCATTAATTAGAAATGCTTGTTAGTTGTCACAATAGGCATTGTGATAGTTGTATTTATTTTTAGTTTTGAATTTATATTGAAGCCACTTGAAACACTGAGGCATCAAAGCAGCTTGTAAACTAAGTAAAAACAAATATATTAATAAATAATATCCAATTAAAAGCAATGCTAAATAGTTTAAAATCAGAATAAGATTTTCTTTTAATGTAGCCTTTTAATGCTATTTTAAAAATTGCAAAAGATTGATTACTCTAAGCCACCTTCTGAAAAGAAATTTCAAATAACTGATTTCCAGAACATGAAAGTAAATTACTGATTTTCTCTAAATAAATAACTCAGATGCCACTTCGTTTTAGCCTCATAAGTTTTATTTCAGACTTGAAGTGACCAAAACTAGTGCTTAAGCTGCTAAATAAAACAATTGTCCACAATTATCACCTGAAGTCCCATAAATAACATCAGCTCATATATACAATATTTACAAGAGTAGCATGAGCCAGAATTCAAGAACTATATGTAGATATTTATTAACCTTGAAAAAGTTTGATAGTGTTATTTCTTGGTGAAATATAAAATCTCTTTCAAGTTGAGCTTGGCTTCTACTGACTGGAATATCAATGTAGTTTCATTAGTATAATCTCCTATCCAGGTAGCCAGGTCCTGTTTTCTGCTGCCACTTGCTATTTAACTATAGCTAGTCCTCGCTTAACAATCACAACTCCATCACTAAATGACATTCTTGTTAAACGAGACATCATGCAACTGTGACTTGCAGTTTTATTGTCAATGTCATCATGTAACTGTGACTTGCAGTTTTATTGCCATTGATTCTACCTGTGAAGAGTGCAAATGGCAATTATTTGACCGCAGGATGCTATGAGGTTTGTAAATGCCTGCCAGTTTCAAAGCATCAGAATCTCAATCATGTCACCATAGGGCATTGTGAAGGTTGTAAGTGAGGCCTATATGAAAATTACTTTTTCAGTACTATTGTAATGTCAAATGGTCATTAAACAGGGCTAAAGTTAAGCAAGGAATATCTATATAAGCTTTGATATATCACTAATAAATCCTGGAGTTGTTTATATATATAGAGTCGCCAATCAGGAATACAAAGCTGCTAATGACCACAACTGAGTTAAAAAATTTCCATTAGAAATGTGGCAGTTATTTATTATTATTATTTTATTTTTTTTATTAATTACATTTATATACCGCCCTTCTCCCAAGGGACTCAGGGCGGTGAACAGCTCATCTAAAAACCCCACAAAAATACAAAAGTTAAAAAGTAATTAAATATTTAAATCAGCTGCAGACTAAAATTAGGAAACCCCCCCCCCCACCCTTAAAAACCCAATTTAAAGTTAAAAATGGAGATCAAATTTAAAATCATTATCTCAGCCCAGGCCGGCCTGCTCAAAGAGCCAGGTCTTTAACGTTGTTAACGTTGTTGGCAAAGCTGGTGAAAATCAACTCTGAAAGTTCCCGTGGTTTTCACCTGTAAAGTAAAAGTTTCCTCTTTCCCCAAGTCATCAGTCACATTGTCCAATAGTGGTGCTGGCCAGTTGCTTTGTTACTCTATTCCTCCTCTCCCCAGCCACCTGTTGAAATGCCCTTGATTACCACAGGAAAAATTTCTGTTTTGACTACAAAACCCCATCCAGTAGTAGCTCTGAAGCCATAAAGATGGCCTCAGCCAGATTCACTTCATATTGTCGATTGACAATCATATTTTGCTCTTTGAATTTGTATCACTGCAAAACCATTGTGTACAGGATCTAGTTATAATTGTAGCAAGATGTATTCCTAAGCAATATTATTTCATTCAGATACAAGACCACAAAATTATTTCAAGATGATTTTTAAAGGAACCACAGTTTTAAAGAAATTGTAGAGAAGGATACTAAAAAACATTAGTAGGCTTCCATCTTGGTGGAAAATTGGTATCCATGAGGTTTGTCACTGGAAGGGTAAATGTACATCAAATATCTATGTTGTTAGTGTTAAAATCTACAGACTATTAAATATTTTCTTGTCACAATTAATACAGAGTTTCTAGTTTGTGGTGAGCAAAATATCTATTTTAATGCTTTAATAAAGAAAAACCTATCCATTTCAGATTGTACATAAGTGAGATAACAAATAGTTTAATCTTTCTACTCATTCTTAAGAATCCATTAAAGATAATTTGTTTCTTTTTTCTACTCGTATAATATGAACTTCAACACCACTGACAAGTTGGAACATTGAGCAGGACCAGAAAGACTTTGAAGTGCTGCTTTTTGGTAAAAAATCTGCCAAATTATAGGATAAATGCTAATTCTGTGTAGAAAAGGGGAGAATAATGCAGATGAATAGTTTTGGTCCTGATGGCTATATGAGCAAACAATGAAGTGCAATCTATTAATACTTATGGATGGCAGAAGGGAATAGGAAAGAGAACGAATTACTCTTGGAACCAGAGTTCTACTTGCAATTATTATCATCAAACCAATTATCTTATATTGGATTGGTTGTTATTATTATTATTATAAAATGAAGTCGTCTTCAATGAAGGTTATGGACTGTAAATTATTTTTGGTTCAGTTTTTTTGGGCTGGGACAGATTCATTCATTAATTTTTGTGCAGTCTGATAGAAATACCTTGTTCCTGAAGATTACTTGTATGTACATAGTGAAATAGACAGATCCCATGCATACACTTCAGCTGAAAGACTACTTCAGCTTCAACCATAACAACACAAGCACAAACAGTAGATACAAACTCAAGGTTAATTGCACCAAACTTGATTGCAGGAAATACAACTTCAGCAACAGAGTGGTCAATATCTGGAATACTCTACCTGACTCTGTGATTTCTTCCCCAAACACTTTAATCTTAGACTGTCTACTATTGACCTTACCCCTTTCCTAAGAGGTCTGTAGGGGGCGTGCATAAACGCACCAACATGCCTACCGTCCCTGTCCTATTGTTTCTTTTATTTTTTTATTTTTCTTATATGTATCCATGTATTCATAACTATGTATATACTTACACTATTATCTTGTAAGCAATTGACAAAAAATAAATAAATTAATAGAAACATTAAATAAAAGAATGTAGGGAAAATCAGTAAGAATAACTATGTCCCTTCCTCTTTTTTTCATTTTTATAAAGAAACCAAGCTATCATTACTGTATAGGCCTCAGCTAGATTTCGTGTTGCGCCAATGTCTCCACCTACAAATTTTCTTTTATTTTGCCTCCTCCTCCTCCTCCAACTTCCTCTCCTCCTCCTCTTCTACTTGAAGAAAAAATGTGTACTTGAAAGGTGAAAACATTCTGTCACTGCAACAGGTGGGGTGCTCTTTTAAATTATGTTCATTTGGTATTGCTCTTTCTCCACCATCACCCCCTCCTCAAAAATGTCTTTAGATGTCACTATAGGAGCAGATCTACCAAGAAAGTGCTATTTTTTACAGTTCTTTTTCAGAGATGAAGTGAACTCTGAATATTTTTGCTCTTTGCTGACACATTTATTTACCATTACTGGTTTTGACATGTTGTCTCATTGTTGTTTAATACCAGTTCAGTACTAACCCACAATATAGGTGCAAACATCTGTTGTTTACTTTGAAATGACTAGCATATAAAACTTCCTTATATGAGAATAAAAAGTAAAAGAACTAAAGATAGCATAAATATTCTGCCCTTAAAAGTTTGTAAATCTACTAATAGTTTGAGGAAGGTATGACAATTCTGCTGTTCCTTGGCATTATTATACAGCCCTGTCCTAAAATACATGCAGATCCATCCTAAATCCAAATGATTACTTTCAAAAAGTATAAGTGTTAATAGATAATATTTAAAAACTTTTTACTTGAGTTAGAGTCATATGGGAATTAGTTATTTGTAATAGCTTGAACATTCCTTAATATATACTTAAGTATTTCTATTAAAAATATGTCCCATTGAATTTATGGGTTGTACCTAAACTTACAACCACAATAGAATCCAAAATTACTATTGCTAAGTGAAACATTCGTTAAGTGAGTTTTGCCCCATTTTATGACCTTTCATGTTACAGTTGTTAAGGGAATCATTGTGGTTATTAAGTTAATGACATGGTTGTTAAATGAATCTGCCTTCCCCATTGTCTTTGCTTGTCTGAAGGTCACAGAGGGGGATCCACATGACCCAGGGACGCTGCAACCATCATAAATATGAGCCAGTTGTCAAGTGTCTGAATTTTGATCACATGATCATGGAGATGCTGCAATAGTCGTAAGTGTGGAAAATGATAATAAGTTGCTTTTTTCAGTGCTTTTGTAACTTCGAATGGCCACTAAATGAGCTGTTGTAAGTTGAGGACTACCTGTATTCAGTTAAGTAGAAACAAACTCATTGCCTTAAACTATTATAACAAGCTTCGCTGATTTTCCGCAATATTGTTATATACACAAGAACGTGAAATAAGAGCTGCCAGTTCTTTAACTGGTCCAGTCATGTCTGACTCTCCATTTTTAGCCGAGGGAGCCAGCATTGTCTGAAGACATTTATATGATCATGTGGTCAACATAATTATACATCAAGGTACTTGGAACGTTGCTATCTTCCAATTGAAATGATACCTATTTATCTACTCACAGTTGTATGCTTTCAAACTCCTAGGTAGGCAGGAGCTGGGGCAAAAACAGGAACTAATCCCATCACATAGGCTTGAAACTTGAACCCAGGCTGTCAGCCCTCTAGCTGACAAGCTCAGTGTCTTTAACTGCTGAGTCATAAATAACCATTGTAAAAACAAAATAATCATGATCAGTGGCAAATTATTACTTACAGCAGGTCAATACAGCCAATGTAAAAGCTCCCCACTTTTGCCAGACCTCAAGCACAGTGACAGCCATGTCTCCAGGGCCTTCCTAAAGGTCAGGACCAAGTGCATTACTCCAAGGAATGGATTGACGAGGTGCTGCTAAAAATGTGCCTGTACTGGGGAGTGCCGGACCAAATCATTGAGTGATACAGGATGGCCATTGCCATGGACAACAAACTGAGACAGCATTGCCATGCTGTACCAGAGAAACAGCCCCAGAGAAAACTTGATTGCCGCATCCTATCTCCCCTACCAGATTGAGTAGTGACCTAAAGCAACTGTGACCAACCCCATCAAATGCTCCAGGTGTTTTTTTTTAAACAAGAGTTTTAAATTTATTTCAGAAGTCACAAATCTTTATATTATTAAAAACGTTTGAATTTTGTGACTTTAGCTATTCTGAAATATTGCTTCAAAGCTCTCACTTCTTTTGACTGCACAGATCTCTACCTAAAATTGATGAAGAAATTATGCAAGTAAAGTTTATACGATTCCAGGAGTCTTAGGATAATGAGTATATCCTGAAAATGCATTTTCCTATGGTTACCCGAGGTGTCCCAATCTTATGAGATTTATTGCAGAGGTAATATTGAGAACATTAAACAGACAGCATAATAATACAATTTCTGTGGGTCCAGTTGCAAAAGGTAATCAAAAACAAATGTAAAGTTTCAGAAATCCCAGAATTAGCCAAAGGCAATCTATGCCTATTCATCCAGCTAAGCCCCCAATGTAATAGGTAACTAGCTATTGATTGATTATAACTCTCCATGGGAAAATAAATCATGCTTCTTTGCAGTTATAACCATATTTTTTCCTATCTACAAACTTTCTCCCTCATTGTATGGATGTTTTTTTGTGAACTGTCATGTGAATTTTCATTAGTATGACAGTATGTCATTTCTCTTTCACCCTTTGAGCAACTGAAGAGGAACTATCAAACTGAGGAGAAAATACAATACAAATATCCCACAAAGGGGCCTATACTGCTTTTTGAAACAATTTTGAAGAGATATTTTGAAGATACCTTTGCAGCTTCATCAAAGTGAAGTATTCATTCAAGGCCTTATCATCTTATTACCTTCACCATGAGATGTGGTGCTGGGTACTAAATTGGCCAGCTTTAAAGAGGTCTGTAGGGGGCATGCATAAGCGTACCAATGTGCCTACCGTCCCTGTCCTATTGTTTCTTTTATTTTTCTTATATGTATTCATGTATTCATAACTATGTTTTATTTATACCTATTATCTTGTAAGCAATTGACAAACCAAATAAAATAAATAAAATAAACAATCCACAGAAGTCCTGGGAATCCATGGCTATTAGCCTGGATGGCAGTGTCACTGTCATTGGAAGCTCTTGGCTGGAAGATTAGTGAGCTTCCTTAGGCAGTTGGTTGTGACACTGAACACTGTATAATGATCCAGGGGTTTCATCCAGCAAGGCATCACTTAGGTTTTTATATTCTTGTTGTATTTCCCATTGCCACATCACTCTTTTTCCCAACACGAAATATTCCTAATTTTTCATATATTTTTATTTGGTCTTAATTTTGTCCTTTATTGGCACTTAATTTCTAGTTCCTTGATCATCCTTACAATATTGCCTTCCTCTGACCCTATTATTGTTACTGCATCTTTTTAAATTGTGATGTTTAGACGTGATGCAGTACTTAAATGGAATATGACTAGTGCTGAATAAAACAGAGTTGGTACTTCCCTTGATTTTGAACTTTACTTCCATGAAGGTAGCCTAAAATTTTATTTGCCTTTTATGTAGAGATTTCAATCCTCCGGATAATGGTTTTCCCAAAAGGCCACTGGACTTTCTTGGTCTTCTTTTTTCCTTTGAACTGAAGAAGCTTCTTGAATGAGAAGTGAAATGTTTTTAAAGGGAAAACCAAAAACGAAATAAGAAAGTCCAATTGGCTTTTGGAAAAAGCACTTTTTATGTAGGCACATCACACTGCTTGTAATTTGTAATCAGATAGTATTCCTTGTTTCATAAATATTATGTCCAAGTTAGATCTTTGACTTCTATACATACCCATTTGATTAATAACTGCTTCCATTGTTATTAATTGTCCATTCTATCATTTTCAGCCCATTTCACTGTCACAATAATTTTGAATTTGATTTTGGTCTTCTAATTAATTCACCTAATTTTGTGGCCTCATGTAAATATGATAAACATCCCCTTTATTTTTTCTTTTAGATTATGAATAATTTTAATATCAAGTTCTTATGAGAAGGCTAAGTGAAGTACTTGCAGAGTGAGCGGAATGTTTCCACAGTGGATGGCTTCCACAAATGTTATGGCCAATTTCACTGTCTCTGCTAAAGCCCCTCATCCTGGGGTTTCTTGGCATAAAGCCACTACCTGTAAAAGCCCTTCAACTACTTCTGAGGGAAAGATTAAGAGGAACGTTGTACTACAGGATTGGCCACCAAAATTATTTTAGTCAGGCAAACTAGGTGAGTTTTTTATTTTGATGAAATAGATCTTACTGCCTCCATGCTCCAGTCTGTTTTACCAAAGGAAATCTACATTGCTTAGACTGTCCCCAAGGAAGCATTCTTCAAACTCACGAGAAACTGTCAGACAGAAGAAGTCCAATACTTCTCTGTTGTTCCAGAGTGCAGAATGAAGAATAATGTTTTTAAATTACAGGCTAGTGTAATTTAATTGAATATTAGGAAAAGGTTCCTAAGAATAAAAGCATTTGATGTGATTCTTTTTGCTGGATGCATCCAAGCAGAGATTAGTTTGGATTTCTGCACTGATCGGAGAGTAGGACTTCATACCTGGCTCTTTATGCTTTTTTTCAGACATGTAATGGCAATAAATACCTCTGTAAGGCTTTTTCTAGGAATGCCTTTACTTTACATTCAGAAAAGCTGATCTTAATGTTATGTTTTGTTTGCATGGTGAAATCTGGACTTTAAATCTGTAGTTGTCACTTTAATTAAGCCTCCTTGTTTTTATAAGATCAGTACTACTCTATGTGTTATTCCTCCCTCCCTTTCTTTGAGTCATCTTGACTGATAATATAAGCATAGGATTCATATGTACATGCTGTATTGCCAATCTGTGAGTCTCACATTTGGCCACTTCTCTTTTTGCATATTTAGTAGTTACAATCGCACTTCAAAAGTTGGGTGCTACTTCTTTGGATAGAATTGCACGTGGATAGAAATGTCATAAACGAATGTGATGCATGAATATTGGGAAGAATATAACTGTAGTTTTAAGAATTATATCCCCAATCAATGGACAGTGAGCCTGCTGGATGTATCATATTTCAGGCATCCACTAAAAATGACTGGGCTTCTTTCTCTTCCATTAATTACATTCAACATGAGGACTGTTTTTGAATATAACACCTCTATGTTGACTTCAATCATCCCCTTGCAACGTTTAGGCACAGTTTCACTTGCTACCAAATGTGTTTCTTCTGCACCTGCTTCTTTTTCGCAGCTTGGTACAAATGGCAGTTGGGGAAAAAAATCTTATGCCAGCTATGATAGTATGTGGACTTTCAGGGGCAGTGCCACCAGAAGGTTGACAAAAAGCAACAAATATGCCCTGTTTAGGAGTGTGATATCTAGAAAGAGAGAGACCAAGTTGGGGGAAATCACAGTTCTCCCATCTCCCATTGCTCTATTCTTTTTTTCATATGTGAAAGGCATCTACACAGTGACCAGCAGAGATTCAGAATGCAGTGTTAATATATAAGGATCTGTATTAATTTGGTAATGTTGTCCATTCACCTGCTTTGTTGGATTGGATGAGGACAAACATCCTGAAATTTAATCTGGGCAAGAATAAAGCCCCACTTAGGCATTGACTTGAACACGTGAATAGATAAATGGGATTCAGAGAATCGTAGTATTGGAAAGGACTTTGGAAGTCTTCTAGTCATTTTTTTCTCCAGCTTCTACATGCTCAAGTAGGAACAGGGGTGACTGCATGAGAAGATTTTAAAAAGTCAAGATAGTGGCCAGAAAAGTGTGATTGAAGCTCCACTATTTTTTTTTTTAATGTGAACTTCTGGGCAGGAATTAAAGAGAAGTTGCATTTGTGTTCAGATAAATATGAGTACAGCTTCTTCCCTGATCCAGAATCTGATTATGTTGACACAATGCTCACCCTCAAGTGCACCAAAAGCAGCTTTCCTGCAAATTTTCTCTCTGAATGTCCAGAGATTGGAAAGAGTTGGGAGCGGATCTGACTGTGGAACATCATTTCATTCTCCATTTTTCATGTTCCACTTATTCAATTAAGAGCCATGGTGGCGCAGTGGCTAGAACTGCAGTACTGCAGGCTAATTCTGCTGACTTCTGGCTGCCTGCAGTTTGGCAGTTCGATTCTCACTGGCTTAAGGTTGACTCAGGCTTCCATACTTCCAAGTTGGTAAAACAAGGGCCCAGATTGTTAGGGGCAATATGCTGACTCTGTAAACTATTTAGAGAGGGCTGTAAAGCCTTGTGAACCAGTATACAAGCCTAAGTACTATTGCTATTGCCTGAATGGGACTAAGAGTGCTCTTAATTAGTTAGAATGGAATTCAGGTGAAAGGGGTTCCATTCAGCATTGGAACATGGCTGCATTCCTGATTCATACTGGCCAACAGCACCTAACTGCACTTAGCTGATCTTGAAAAATTTAACCAGTTGGTCAAACCTGGATGAGAGACCATCAGAGAATCCCAGGACTGTAAACAAGATCAGAAAATAAAATAAGGCAACCATAAACCACTTCCATATTGTTTCTAAGGAAACTGCATGGGTGTGTCATGAGTAAGGATGTCATGGGAGACTTATTTAGCTACTATATTCCTGAATCTCATTATAGATACCCAGATTATGGTTAGAGTATATATAATTAAGAATATATATAACTAAGACAAATGTAAGAAATGGAATGCCAGATGTGGCTTCAGTGACAATCCGTTAATTACGCCCTGTTTGGATTATAGTAACACACTTAGCATGAGACTACCTTCAGAAACCTCCGCTAATCAAAGTGTGGCAGTCAGATTCTTGGTTAGGGATAATTGAAGGAAACAAAGTACAATGTTATGTCCAACAACAATACTTTCTTATTTCAGTATTCTTATTTGCTCTTTATTTGTTTCCAGGCACAATTAAAATGTTCCCAGACACAATTAAAATTAATGACACCTTTATTTAAAACTGGACTATTTGAAACAAAGCATTTGTCCCAAATTAGTCTAACTGTTCTCTTTTTCTAACAAATAACTGGTGCTATACTTGGTAGGAATGTTAGAGAAGGCCTTCTCACATCCTGCTCCAAAACCATTGTTTCTCAATTGTGGCAACTTTAAGAGGATGGGCTTCAACTCCCAGAATTCCTGAAACCAGTACTGGCTGGAGAATTCTGGGAGTTGAAGTTCATACCTTTTAAAGCTGCTAAGTTTGAGAAACACTGTCTTAGACATTGAACCTCCCTGCTAAAGGATGTCAGGGTAACTTTTCTTACTGGTACTTTTATGCTGATGTGCATTTTGTTTGAGAGATACTATTTATTTTCAATCTTAATTTAAATTTTACAGTTTACAGTTAAAAGTGAGATTCACATAGATATGATAATACAAATAAGTGTGTGTATATGTATATGTGTCAGTGGTAGAATTAAAATTGTTTTATCACCAGTTCAGTGGGCGTGGCTTGGCGGGCGTGGCTTGGCGGGCGTGGCTTGGTGAGCATGCTTTGCCTAATGCCAGCCCACAGCTTTCCCCACACCAGCTGAGACCTGCAGAGCCAATTAGTTGAGAGGATAAAGAAGAGAAAAGCACAGGGGTTAGTGGAAAGCCGATCTTGTGCTTTTCTCTTCGTTTTCTTCTCAGCTATTGTCGGAGGATTTTTTTTCCTCCTCTCAGCTGATCATTGGTTTTTTTTACTACTAGTTCCGCCAGTAGTAAACTTTTCACTTTCAGTTTCTCATTTACTCTAAAGGTGTCCCAATTCTGCATTGGTTGCATTTCCACTGAAACAGACATAGACAGACACACACATACAGTGAATGCAAAATAAAATTGATATGCAACAGAGATCCAATCAGTTAAAATAATTAAAATCTGGAGCAAATATTTTTACTATGTCTGGTGGAGAAAATTGTGGTAGAATGGAAACAACTTCTGACATTTTCGTGCAAATGGTCATTCACTGATTCACTAATTCAAAAATCCATTCATTCACTCAATTTAATAGATGGCTATCATCCCCGGATAGTCTTTTCTGTCTTAAAATCACTTTTTGGAACAAACCTGTAACTATATACTGTATGTCTTGAAAAGTGTCAAGATGTTAAAAAAAATAGAAGTCAAGGCATTTTAGGATTAGGAGTAGAATGTGATACTTAAATTCTAATGATCTCCTCTCCAACATGAAACAAGCAACCATCCACACCTGACAGTGAAGATGCCTCTATTACATTAAAAATATGCACAACACGGATATTGCTTTTCTGTCTTATTTGCATATTACTAATAAACTCTGCCTACAATATGTAACTGATTTGCATTCATTATGTTTCCTTGTGGATAAAATGCATCTCCCACACAAGGAAGTACATAATTTCTTCAGCAGAATGTTTATTATTTCTTAGAGCTTTTTCACCATAACTGGGCCCACATCATTGTTTCCATTGAGAAATCCATATTTTATGGAGGATATATGAGCAAAGGCAACATGAATCCAAACAGCAAAAATACCCTTCCTTCCCCTCCCCTTCCCATCCCCTGCCCTCTCCTTCCCCTCTCTTCCACTCCCTTCCCTTCCCCTCCCCTCCCCTTCCCTTCTTCAAACTAGGAGAAATGATATAGCTCTTATTTTAAGAGCATTATTTTAAATATTTCTAGTTAGGAATTTATCTATTAAAAATTCATTTAGACTTGGCACCAGCCCTAATACTTAGCATTTATATAATACATTTCAATGTATTTTTGATCAGTAATTCTTACTGCCTCCTCCAAAGAATAGAAAGCATTATCATCTTCAGATTACAGGTGTAGAGTTGGAGGAGGGGAAGGATAAAACTGAGAGACTAGAAACATTATAAAGAATAAACCATGTAATCTATTTAACTGATTTTTTTAAAATACAGAAATAATTGCTGGAGGATATAATCAGGACTAGAGGCAAAATAAAGCAGTATGATACACTATTTTCTCTGATAGTTTTCTTCAGAGAATATGAAAGCCATCTTCAGAATGCTTCCCTACCCACCCACATATATGGGGAAAACAGATTATTATATTTTCCCTCCAGGGAGGAAAGCAGCTGAAAGAGAAATGGATTTTAAGAAGAAAAGTGGCTGGCATCAAAAGACTGGATATCCCTTGCCCAATCCCCTTTTCTGTTTCTGATTGTTTCAATGCTTTTCAACACAATGGGAAAGGACAGACTTGCAAATGAACAATGTATATATAATGTACATGTAGTCTGATCTAAATCTATTCATTTTACTAGTGGCTTCGGAGGTTCCTGTCTTGAGTTTTCACTCTTAACTGCTTAGCTATATCACCCTTGCACATTGTATTCTGATATACCATTATGTGATGGAAATATTATACATAGGTGCAATGCTTAGCAATATCTGACCATTTAGCCTCCTGAATCCACAGCATTTCAAAATTTGCTATATTTTCCCTAAGATTGGAAATAATACAGCAGATATATGATGTGAATGTCCTTGCATAAACTGGCAGCCAGACTTAAAATGTTGAAGAGCCAGGTTGGACTAACGATTAAGATACCAAGGTAAAAACCAGAAAATGGTACTCACTCCCACTTTAGGCATGAAAAGGTGGCTGGGTTGACTTTGAGTCGGTTAGTCAGTCTCTCTCTCTCTCTCACTCTCTCTCTGTTTCCCTCCCTCCCTCCCTCTCATGACATCAGGCTCAAGCAACAAGATGTTGTTCAATGAATCAACACTTAATTGATTTTTAAAAAAGAGCAGAACCTACACTTGTGGGGAAAACATTAGGAAGGAAAAAAAACCTATAAGAGGTGAAGGTACTGGGAAAGACTGACCACAAGCATTGAAAGTTAGGACAATGGAGGCTGCTACTTTGCCTACTTTTAAAGTGAACTGATTTGAGAACATGGTTTCAACTGATTTAAGAACATGGTTTCCCTGACTGATTTTAAATCTATTCTTATATTTGCCTCTATTTTCAGAGATTAGAATCATATTTAAATATTGTCTAAACTACTGCATTCAAGGAGTTTTCAGTAATAATGAGAATGTATAATAATTACCAAGAGATTCAAACATTATCACCATTTTTCATATTTTAAATTAGAAAAAAATCCTTGAAATTAGGCTTCAAGTTGTCTATGATTTGCATAGATGATAGAATCATTTATTGGAAAGAGCCATTTAGTTTGCTGAAACCAATCCTTTGCACAATGTGAGAATCCAAATTAAAATATTTTTGACAGATGGCTGTCCAGCCTTTACTTCATATCCAGGGAATGGAAACTTATCCCTCTCTGGGTAATTAGTTTTCCTGTCATGCTGCTCTTACTGTCAGGAACTTTTTCCTAATATTCACTCAATCTGCCTTCCTGTGATAATGTAATCCAATATTCTGGGTCTTGCACGTTGGTGCAATAGAAAGCATGATTTGACTTTCTTCTGTGTTACATTATTTCATGTATTTGAAGATGTATATCAATATTCTCTTCCAGTTCTCAAGGCTCAATATGTCCATCTCTTTCAATTCTCATGAGTTATTGTCTAGCCCCAAGTCTCATTATCCTCTGAATTTCTTCCACTATATCTGAACTCGGCCTGAAAAATGGTGCCCCAAATTATACAATATTTGAATGGGATCTGACCATCACCAAATAAAGAACTTTGTTTTATCTAAATTTCCATAATTGTGAAACCACCCTTAATAAATACATTAGTGGAATTTCCTATATGAATATATTTGGCTGTTTAATAAAATATATTCAAATATAATATAATTGCTGAATATTTGACTGTAGGTCAACCTGATCCAGGGATCCTCAGAAGGTTCAATCTGACACATGGCTATTGTTTAGTAGAGACATCTTGGAAGAAAAGATCTGCCAAGTAGGTTTCTAACTGGCCATTGTTCTAATTTGTAACAAGATTGCAGCCATATCTATCTTGTTAAGATCACTTTCACTTTGGAAAAAAAGTATCAAGGTAAGGCAGGTACCATAAGTTGCAAATATTGAAGAAAGAGCTAGGTTGCAATAAAGAATAAAAGAATATCAGAGTTGGAAGGGACCTTGGAGACTTCTAGTCCAAAGCTCAGGCAGAAGATCCTATCTTCGTGATGGCACCTATGCTATTTGTGCCAGCACGCAAGCTGCAGGCAAATTTACCTCACTATGCAAGACCGTGCCTCATAGCTGATTTTCGGCAGGTTTGAGGCCTTATTCAGCCTCCCAAAGGTTGAGGAAGGCTTCTGCTGGCTTCTACAAGCTTTACAGGCTGAAAACTAGGCCTGTTTCATCACTTTCTGTTTTTCTGGAAATACCGGAAGTGATAAAACGGGTCTAGTTTTCGGCCTGCAAAGCCTACAGAAGCCTTCCTCGAGCCTCTGGGAGGGCCTCAAACCAGCTGAAAATCAGCTGTGAGGTGCAGTGCAGGTAAGGGGACGGTGGGAGTGGGTGGGTGGGGATTGTGCACGCATGCGTAGAGGGTATGGGGGCATGCATTGCCTACTGGGTGCTGGCACATGAGCATGAGCATGCAAGCGCGCGCACAATTTTTGGCACAGGAGCCCAAAAAGGTTACCCACCACTGACCTATCTTATTCCAGACAAGTGGCTGCCCAACTTCTCTTAAAAATCTCCAGTGTTGGAGAACCCACAATATCTGGAGGCAAGTTGTTCCACTGGTTAATAGATCTAACTGTCAGGAAATTTCTCCTTTTTCTATGTTAGACTTTCCTTGATTAGCTTCCATTCGTTGGTTCTTATCCTGCCTTCAGGTGCTTTGGAAAATAATTTATCACATCTTCTTTGTGGCGACCCCTTAGATAGTGGAATACTGCTATCATGTCAACTCAATCCTTTTCATTAGATTAGACAAACCAAATTCCTGTAACTGTTCTTCATATGTTTTAGCCTCTGGTTCCCTAATCATCTTTATTGCTCTTCTCTGCGCTCTTTCTAAAGACTCAACATCTTTTTTATATTGTGGTGACCAAAATTGGGTGCAATAGTCCGGTCTGGCCCTATGGATTGGAATTCTCTCAACACAAGATGAAAGTTGTATAAACAACAATATACATCCAGAGGTGACAATAGACAGCCTATGGGACTCAGTATTCATTGATTCTTTGGTATTCAAATACTGTATATTGTATGTGGCTTTTCTATGGATTGACTCTTAATTAATATTTTGAAAAAACAAACACTTAATTTTGCATTAAAGTAAGGTGATTTTGTCATTGCAAAAACAAACCTTGGTTACATTTCAGTTAAACTCCATCTGATATTGTTCTGTCTAATTAAATACAGGTGCACAATGTTAGTGCATAAATGTTAGCTCTTTACTTCAAAGACTTGTAATCAACAAAGTAAAGATTGCTTTAAATGGGTGACATTAGTTTCAAATATGACTTGGAAGAAGTGCTTTAGACTTCTTCAAGCCTGAAGGAAAGAACTTTAAAAGTTTCATGGACATTAACATTTCTTACAGCAGTGACATTTCTATCTCCAAGTTTTTGTGGAAGCCTGAAAAAAGTTGGGCACCTTTATTGAACATCCGAGAGGTGCATTTGAAATCCAAACTAATTCTTCCAAATCTTCAAAGTGAGCATACTGTACTTTAAATGTCTATATCCTGATGTCTCTTTGCCATTTATTTATATCTTTATATGTGAAAATCAGCTATGTCCCTTTTTTAAAAAAGGAGACCTTTAACAACTCCCTTAGGCATTGGGATACTTGATTATTTTGGAATTGATGGGCATCTTTAGCATGTTGTGGGTACTCTTACAAAATGGTTGTCAGAGATCTCCAACCAAAGTACATGCTCATTTGTAAGAAAGCAAACTAGTAAATTTGCATCCTGTTAAACTTCCTAATTCCTGAAGGGTGTTTCATCTTATTGTACTTCTTTTTTTTCAGGGCAGAAAGATGTAATGAGTGGGGTGCAATTCTTAATCCAGTGGACTACAGAACATCGATCCATACTCAAAACTATTCATTCCTCCCACTAGATATTATACACCTTGTATGTATCTATATGAGTAAGGGCCACATACTCATTGACATTGGTCACCATGAAACCTATGAAACCTGGCTTAGCAGCCATATATGTGAGAACAATCTGGGAGTTCTAGTAGATCACTGATTCACTCCACTGAATTTGAGACATCAGTATTTGCAATTGTTTAAAAAAAGGGCAAAAGTTATTTTGAAATATACTGCAGTATGCATAGAGTCCAGCTTATGGAAGACAACTACGTGCTCTATTTATTTTGGTCAGTCTACATTTGGAGTACTGGATCCAATTCTGTGTGCTACAGTGTACAAGAGTCATCAACAAAATAAAGTGAATTAACCTGAGAGTTGATATGATGGTGAATTGAATGAAATCAAGCTCTATGAGAGAATGACTGAAGGCTGTCATACATAGGGGAAATAGACCTACTATTGTGGTCCAAAACAGTAGAGCTAGAACTGCTGGTTGAGCAGATTCAGATAGACATTGGGAGGAACTTCCTGAAAATGAGATAATGGAGGACGTTTTTTCAGATATAAAAGAGTAACTATTTATTTTATTTTATTTTATTTTATTTTATTTTATTTTATTTTATTTTATTTTATTTTATTTTATTTTATTTTATTTTATTTTATTTTATTTTATTTTATTTTATTTTATTTTATTTTATTTTATTTTATTTTATTTTATTTTATTTTATTTTACTTTATTTTATGTTGTCAGATGCTTACAATATAAAATAAGAATAAATATAAGAAAGAAGAACTAATAATTGGGGACAATAGGACAGGGTCTTGAACAAACCCTGCACCAAATAGGAGATTAGATTAAACACATTACTTTCCAACTCTACATTACTTTCCAATTCTATCAAACCCTGAGCCAACATGAAATTCTCAGATAATATATTGCCAATACCTACTACGGCAAACTTGGAATACCTTTGTTGTTCTTCCAAGACCATGGCAGTTTACATAGGAAGGCAGAATATTCCACAAGGGAGTGGGTAGTACACCAACCCAATCTAATTTCATTTTGATGCCATGGTTACCTTCCACAAAATGAGAATAAAGTATTCTTATTCCTAAACAGTAAGAACCTGGTGAGAGACATATCTAATTACTTCTTTCAAATGCAATTGATTCACTTTCATAAGACATATGCTATTTTTTTTAATAGAACCCTTATTGTTATTATGATACCTGTTGAGTGATACCACTAACAGACCTGGCTTTTCATTTCAAAGTACAAACAGCTGTGCAACAGATTGTCTGAACAGTCTCTGTAGCAGAATGCAACATGGATCACTGACACAAAGGCAACACCATACCAGCTGGGTCTACGTTTGAAAAAAATAGTCTATTCCTAGATGATTTACCTGTTTTCAACTTTGTCACCTTGGTGTTTTGACTACCCAGTGAAATAAAGTTAACAGTTAAAGCTAAAAATGTATCTGGCCTTCCAGAAGGAGTCAAAATGGCCATTTTTAAATGATGGTGATTTTATTAACAAGAGCCATTTCTAAATACATTTTAAAATTCTTGATTATTTATTTGCAATATAATTGCATTCTTTTCCATAAAGTAGGCTGAGCATCGTAAGAGAGAATATCTTCTAATATATTCATATGTAGAGAATCTAAATTTCCTAAGCATAATCACATCAGTGAAAGTAAAGCTGTTCTTAGAAAAATGTTTTAGCCTAGAAAATAGTTTTCCTTTAAAAGGGATTCAATGGAAAAAATGACATAAAAAGAAGCTGTAAAATTACACACAACACTTTGAATATTCAAAACAGATACTTTTCTATACATTCAAGAACCCTTTCTTTTCTTTTTCTTGCTTTTCTATTTTAACTATGCAAAATGGAACAAAATCACCCTTTTGGAATTTTGCAACTGTGTTATGGCTGCAAAACTGGTAATTTTCAATATCCCAATAGGATTATAGAACATGCATTTGAACCTAACTTATAATTGGAGATCCAGTTATGATTAAAAAACAGCCTGAAATTCAGGAGCAAAAGAACCTTTTCAACTAATTATAGCTAATTTAGTTCAGAATTGTGGACGTGATCATTTTCTCTCCTATACATATAGTTTAATTATGCTAAATATTCATGTCTACATTTTTGGAGAAGATAAATATTATCAATGCTTTTCAAAATAAACATGTATTTTCTGTAGATTGGATTCATATGTAATTTTTCATGTTTCTTCTGGTGATCCCTTTCTTTTGTTTACCTTCTTCCTTACCTAACTTATTGGAAGGCCCTCTTTGGATAAGGATTACTTTAAAATGTTGTTTATACTATGCAAGGCACACTAATGCCTTAACTGAATGCTACAATTGCATGTTACGATTTATTAAAGGCACTTGATATGTGCAAGCTTGGAAAAAAACTACACTACTTTATTCATTTTAATGACTGAATTCCTTAAAGCAGAAGCATTTTTCTTTCTTTCAGGGAGCTCTAAAAAAGGTGGTGGGTTGGGTTTTTTGCCCCTTGGTCCCTTCAAGTCAGTTTTTGATTCCTGGCAACTGCCTGGACTACTCCCTACAGTTTTCTTGGCAAGATTTTTCGGAAGTTGTTTGCCACTGCCTCTTTCTTAGAATTTAGGGAGAGTGACTGACTCAGGGTCACAAAACTGGCTTTGTGCCTAAGGAAGGACCAGAACTCACACACCACTACATTAAACTGGCTCTCATCTGCAAAACATTCAACTTCTCTAATTAATATAGAACTCAGTGGTTGTGCTTGAACAAGGTCCAAAGCACATCTTCCTAATTATTTTCAAAGCATGCATAGCCTTAATAGATATATAAAACACTTCTGAGTTTGCCTTGTATCGTTTAGGACTAAATTAGATGGTCTGTAAATATAATATAAACTTTCTTGTTATTTCTGGATGAGACTGGGGTTTACAAGACTATCAGCGTGGGCATCTTCAGGAGTACAAGGAATGGAATGTGCATATCATGGCATTTTTAGAGAAATGATAGAACTTATATGGCTGCATCAGATGTCACAGTGCAAGTATATAATTGTATCATTTGCTCAATGACATCGAGATCACATTATTGTCATTTTGATGTGGTTTGCTAGAGATGCTGCTGCATGTAATTTCCACTGACCCCATTTTAAGAAAAACAATCCTTACATTTCTTTGCTTGCCTCTCTCTACCTAAACATAGGCCAGCCATGCTCAGATATCAGAAGAAAACATTGCTACTTCTTTGGCAAATACTTTTACTGATTCTCTAAATTGTAATGCCTTGACACTGATAATGGTTTGTAAGGAATCCTTTAGTCATTTACAAATTCCCAAGTATCATGATTGAATTACAGTACTTGTACCTTCCTAGCTGGATTAGGAAACAGTATATTTCCACATATACTTGTATTATAGTTGCACTATACAGGTAGTTCTTGACTCAAAACTATTCATTTAGTGTTACAGTGACCTGAAAAAAGTGACCTATGGTCATTTTACAACCACTGCTGCATCCCCATAGTCATATGATTAACATTCAGAATTCAGATGCTTGGCAATATTTAATTTTAGGGTCATGTGATCAAAATCTTTATTCTTTTTTTTAAATGGTGCTTGAAAGTTCTGCAGAATCTTCACTAATGAAGATTGGCCACAGTAAAGCAGAAAAGGAAGTTTTTCCTTACTAATTGGAGAAGAACTTCTGCTTTTTTCCCAATCTATGGTTCTTTAAAAGGGAAGTGGGAGAATAAAGGTATTGTGGTGTGGTGTTTGTAGATTGTAAAATTTTTATTGCCTTTCTTCTTGTTTCAAATGGCTTAAAAGTCTCCACAGGTCATTTCAAAGCAGAAGACCAGCAAATTCTGCTATGCTCAAATCATGATAGTTACAGGTAACCCACAACTTGCGATCATAAATATGCAACCATGCATAATTCTACCGTTCTATCAAATATGTTTCTGTAACATTTACAGATCTGCTTTTAAATTCTTTTCTACTGTTATCCCTTACTCTTTTAAAAGACATCTGGTAAGACACATACTGCATGTAAGACAACTTGGAGTTGATTTGATTCAACATGAATTTCACTTCCTTGCTTTTGACAAGAAGTGGAATTCATCACATGAAGGAGGGATGAAAATTTACCATTCTTTAGTCTTCCACTAAAGAAGAAATCTACTTCATAGAAATCTAATTTTTTTATAAAAGAGAAACAATTTAAGCTTCAAATATTCCAGGAAAAAGATTTGTCCAGATTTTTCTCTTTGTCTTTATCTATCTATCTGTCTGTCTATTTATCTCTCTCTCTATCTGTCCCTCAGTCTCTCTCATATCTGACTATCTGTCTATTTCTCTCTGTGTGCCTTTCATCTCTGTCTACCTATCTATCTATCTATCTATCTATCTATCTATCTATCTATCTATCTATCTATCTATATCTTCTTTCAAATTTCTAGACTGCCAATCTCACTTTAGTGATAAATGACTTTTAAAGATTGTGTACACTCAAAATGGGAAATGACTCTTTAGACTAATGTGGCACCAAGAGCTGTGGTGGCGCAGTGGTTAGAATGCAGTACTGAAGGCTACTTCGCTGACTGCCAACTGCCAGCAATTCAGTTGTTCGAGTCTTACCTGCTCAAGGTTGACTCAGACATCCAACCTTCTGAGGTTGGTAAATGAGGACCCAGATCATTGGGGACAATATGTTGACACTGTAAACCTCTTAGAGAGGGCTGTTAAGCACTATGAAGTGGTATATAAGTCTAAGTGCTATTGCTATTGGCAACTTTAATACATATAGATTTCCACTTCCAGAATTCCCCAGCCAGCATGCTATAGTCTAAATAGAGTCCAACCCCTCACTCAATACAGGCATCATTATGAAGTTAGGTTAAAAAAAATACAGATTTCATGAAAGAATAATATGTAGCTACAATACATATACTCTCTATAATCTGCCTCACTGTCATTCGGCACCTTAATCTACACATCTTTATTACATTCAGAATTAAACAGTCATGTTGCCTGAGTGGCATTCAGCATGTGAATAAACAAAACACCAGGTTGGTTAACCTGTGTCAACACTTTCCCTATAGATAGCAATGGGAAAATAAATTGGGGATTCTGCAGATGGATGCATTTTGCAATCAAACCTTGTCTCCCTGACTGGGGGCTCTCTAGGAGTTCTGATTCAAGGTTGTGTAATACGGCAGATACAAATCTAGAGAGCTTGCAGGTGGCTGAAAGAAAGTTGATGACAAATCGCTTAACAATCTAATTTAACATAAAGCAATCTGCATTCATAGGAGATAATGCCATTCTATTCAGATTCCATGATTATAACCATATTAATCTAAGAACAGGCTAGCCGACCATTAGGACAGCCAGCTCGTCAAGGGAGCCCATCTCATTATCCCACCTTACAAATCCAAGTGCACAAGCTCAATTTGATCCTTATGGCTGGCAAGGAATGTAATTATGGGCTACTAAAAAAAAGCACATCAAATGCCTGGACAGAAATGCGTGGGAGGCAATACCCTTGTCATCTCACCAGATAAGCAGGTTTTGTTGTGTGCTGCTCAGTATTACAGTCAAGAAAACATTTTCCTTGGCTGAAGACGGCACCAGCTTTTACTCCTCAAATAGAATGACAGGAGCAGCACAAGACTTTCTATCTTAATGGGAACTTTTTTAAAAAAAAAATGACATTTTTTTGCATAGGTGGAAATTATTCATGCCAATGGACATGCAACTACATTTGTGAGGAACATAGAATTTTAAATATTAGAAATAACACAGTGTTGAGGGTGAGGATGGGAAAGAGTTAATATGTCCATACTTAATGTGTATCTATAAACAAATGTTTCCATAACCAATAGGCAGAAACAACATGGTAATAGCAATGTAGGCATCTGTCAGGATAATACAAGGAGGCAGATGTTCGAACCATCACTAAAGGTTGACAAAATAGTAACTTTGGTGTTAATTGGATTGTTTCACCCATTACCAAGGGAAGAGCTGGATATTCTATAACAGTGATATTCTATAACCTTTTCAGCACCAAGTGCCAAAATGGAAGTGCACACATGCCAAAAAGACACCGAGTGCCAAAACATGCATGCATGCACCAGAAACTGGAACACCAGCTCCCTGCCATGCACATGCACATTGGCCTGGTCTTCTGATTTCTAACACATGCATGAAAACCAGCTGGCCAGCATGCATACGCACACAAAGACTATCTGACTAGCGTGCACATGTGTGCCAGGGAGCTGTTCTCCAGTTTCTGCCACTCCCACATGTGTGAAGACCAGCTCAACCAGAAGAGCAATGGGTAACAGCTGGCATGCCCGGAAAGAAGGTTCTCCATATCACTTCCAGCACGTGTGCCATAGGTTCGCCATCATGGTTCTATAAGATATAAGGGTATCTTGTTTTCCTCTTCTTCCCATGATGAAGTTTGATAACACTCCATGTTTCCATGTCCTTGGTCTAAGAGAGTCAATGAAATGAACCTTGGGTGGAAACACTTGGATAAAGATGATAACACTTGGTGCTCACAGAGCACCAAGAACTCCAACATTGAGCTACATGTATTATCTTCATTTGTTTTTGTTTTATACGAGAAGTAAAAATCTAAGCTGACATTTTGGGATTCTATTTCTGCCCAATGATACCTCAGAAAGCTAATGTATTACTTCATAATATATAAATGACAGTGAGTGCTTTTTTTATTCCAGGTAGGTGCTTTGGGAAGCCATTAATACATTGTGAAATAAACACTTTCTTTGACACGATAACAACATTTTTGACAGATGAATGTTTGTGATGGAAAATGTAAATTGTGAAGCATCTTTGAGAGGCTACTCAGAATGAAAATCAGAACGTTAAATTACCTGTAGTATTCTATAAAATGAGTGGGTAGGCAGTGTGCTGGGAGCTGAGGTCTGCATATCAATAGATATCATCTTAGTTATGCATACCAGCAGTGATTCAGCCAGAGTTATACTGGTATCATCTGAAGTCTGGGCTGCAGGTCTCATCAAAGAAGGAGGGATAGAAAAGTGTTTCCATCTTCCATGGCTTATCTAAAGAACATCACGAGTGGCAATCTTGGGATTGACAAAAGGAAATTTATAATCAGACAACAAACAAACGAAAGGCATGTAACTATCCTAAGATATTAAAATAGCTATTATTTTGTTCAGATTCTTCATGATCCAATGAACATAACTTCACTGGGATTGTGTTTCAGGAAGCAGTTCTTTGAACTGTTGTACACTCTTGCTCTATTAGTGATAATATAGTCTTTAGCCATTTAATCTTCTGTTGGCCTCTTTTTGATGACCTTTTCCCCAAGAATCATAGTCTTTTTCAATGATTCTTGCTTTCTTATTATTAGTATTCCCAGTATACAATATGGATGTTTTGATCCAATATTGAATTCTTCTTTCACAGAAATATTACCCAGAACAATAATTCAAAGGCATCAATGTACCTTTAATCATTAGTATGATCTCTCTTTCTCTCCATCTTAATATTTTGTCTAATTCTGTCTAAGGATCCAATATCATTAGACATTGGATCATTAGACAGAATTAGACAATATTTGTCTAATATATGTGTGGATACATATATTAGACAAATATAACTTGGACACATATATTTGTCACATATATTTGGACACATATATTTGTCTTCATTCGTGAGTCTTTCTTCCATGTAGCAGTCATTTCTTTTTTTCCAGGACCAGCATCAACATCCCTATGATTTTTTTTTATCATGTGTTTTGTTTTAATTTTCTTAGAGAGAGGAAGATAAAATATGTTAGTAGAGCTGTGGTGGCACAGTGGTTGGAATGCGGTTTTGCCAGCTACTTCTGCTGCCAGCCGGCTGCCAGCAGTTCAGCAATTTGAGTCTCACCAGCTCAAGCTTGACTCAGCCTTCCTTCCTTCCAAGGTTGGTAAAATGAGGATCCAGATTGTTTGGGGCAATATGCTGCCTCTGGAAACCACTTAGAGAGGGTTGTAAAGCACTGTGAAGCAGTATATATGGTAAGTGTAAGTGCTTTTGCTAGTATTTTACATTTTTTCTTCAAGTAGTTAATCTTTAAAATTTTCTCTAACCTAATTTGTATTAGGTTAGCACTGTCACATTGAACAATAGACCATATTTTGCACACTTCTCTTTCACTTTCAACAAGACATTCAACAAGACATTCAACAAGACTATCAGTCATCAAAGTATGTCTCCATTTGTTGATGTTTCTGCCAGCATTTTTTAATTGCAAGTCCTAGTACAACATTTCTCATGATACATTCTGCATATAAATTCAATCAATAAATCTTGATGCACTTATTTCCTAATTTTTGAATCCTATAGCTGTTCCATGTTCTATGCTCCCATCTAAATGTTGTTTCTTGTTCATCATAAAAGTTTTTCAATAGGTAGATGACTGCCAGGTATACCCATGTTAAGTGCTATTCATAATTTGTTGTAATTTTCATAGTCAAAAGTGTTTGTATAATCAGCAAAGGAAAAATAGGCATCTTTCTACATTTACACCTTTCTATATTTACTAAATTTACTATTTACATTTACTACAGATAATTGTTTTCAATGATCTGTTGAATATTAGCAATGTGATCTTGGATTTGCCTCTCTAAAACCAGCTTGTTCATCTGATATTTCTCATTACATGCAGTGTTGAAGTCTGGATTGTGAAACCTTGATTATTACTTACTACATATGACATAATTACTTATAATAGTTCAATATTTTGAACACTCTTTAGCACTACCATTTTAAAGTATTGGAATATAAAATGATTTTTTTAGTTTGGCTACTGCACTCTTTTCTGTACCCCTTTACAAATGGCAGGTAACCCTTGAAGTAAATTAACTTGAAAAGTTTTCATCTATTCCTGCAGTTTATTATCATGTTTTCTAGAGGTGATTTAATTTCATTTCCTATAACATTTAGTTCAAATTCAATAATGAAACCTTCATAAGTATTAACAATTTTGATACTTTTTTGTACAGTTCCTTTTAACATTTTCTTTCTTCACTAGATTTTTGCTTATTTCTCTTCTATTATTATGTACAAACAATTCTTTTGATATCTGTAATATTTTTAAATAAATATTTTGAATTTCAATTCAATTGACACCCTAAATTTCTTTGCATTGCATATTTAGACATAACTCCTTTTCTCCTGGTCTTCTCTTGAACTTTGGCTTTAATTAAGTATATTTCCCTCTAATGGCTGACTTTTGCTTTCTGCCTTTCTTTAGCTATTTTCAGTGGACAGCCATTTTACCTTCTTTGGCTTTTTTTAAATTTGGAGATATTTCTGTTCATTTCATCTTTAAAGATATCAGGAATTTCAGGTTAGAGATCTCTGGACCCTCTATTTGATGAACTGAATCTAGGAAATCTGTTGTTTACTTTCACTGCATAATCATATGAAAGATAGTATTTTGTGGATCTGGTATTATTTGTTTTATTTAATTGAAGTTGAACATTCAGATTCTGCACATCCACAAACAATCGGTTGACAGCTGTTTGAAACAGATTATATAAAGTTAGTGCAGTCTGTGAGATTTATTAAACAATTGCTAAATACCAGCCTGTACATACATCCATACAAGTTAACTAAAACTTTGTTTAGCAAATAAAAAATAATGAAAAGACTGGCAACATCAATAGAAATTTTGTGCCTCCTCTTATCATATCTCTTTCCAACAGAAATAGAGATAGGTTTTTTTTAGTTATACAGCTTGATTTTTACCCCTAATAGCTTTGCAATTTTATCTTGCGTTCTAGGAGAGAAAAATTGGGCACAGCCCAACAGCTGGATTACTATCAATTAATCTATGTACAGGCACATCTATTTACTGGTATAAATTGTGCTGTCTCCATGTTTCATTTCTATTTTATTACAGTAATGAAGCCAGCAAGTTATATCGTCCTTATAGTTTCATATTGGACAAATTAAAGAAGACAATTGATGAATCTCCCTGACTCCATTTCCCTTCCTGCTTTTCTCCTACCAATGGCAAAAAAGACTAATATTCATTCTTATTGTTAAAAACAGTTGCTACTCAAATAATAATTAAAAAAAAGCAAAGATAGTACCAACAGTGATAGGTACCTTGAGTCCAATCTCAAAACATCTGGAGCTACACTTGAACACTATCAGCACTGACAAAATTGCCATCAGTTAAAAGACAGCTTTACTTGGAACAGCTTACTTCCTGTGACAACACCTTTAACCTCATCAAACAACAGCTTCTGCCTTTCGTTAGTCCTTGAAAGTGACTCAGTAGATGAATAAAAAGGCCAAATCCAGTTTAAATTTTGGGCTGACTGTGTGACCAACCATATTAAATTAACATAATCAAACAAGTACCATTCAATTTCCTTTATTGTTTCACCTTCCATTCAAATACATTGGCCAAAGTATATGCAGTGGTCTACTACATCTAGTTCTTCTCCAGATATAAAAAATATGATACATAAATAAAAATGCCAAATCCAGTCTAAATTTCGAAGTGGCTCTGTGACCAACCATAATAAAATTAACATTATCAAACAACACATGGCTGATCTCAGGTTGTTGGGAAGGACTTAATAGGTGGAAAAAAAGAGTTGCTCTGTGAGAGAACTGGGTGGTTTCTAAATATGACATAAAATAAAAATAAATAAAAATGGCAAATCCAGTCTAAGCATCTGGCTGACTGTGTAACCCACCATGATAATAATGTGCAACCTGCAAAAGAAAGCAAAGGCAATCTCAATAGTAATAGGCACCTTGGGTGCAATTCTATAACAAGCCTTCTTGGCCAGGTTTTCCAAAAATATATCACTATTGCCTCCCTCCTAGGGCTGAGAAAGTGTGTTTGGGCCAAGATCACCTAACTGATTGTGTACCTAAGGTGGGACTAGAACTCATGTTCTCCCTGTTACTAGCCTGGTACCTTAATCATTAAATCAAACTCACTCTAAACTACAAGCTTCAGAATACTTAATACAATAAATTTCTGAGTAAGTTTGATAGACCTTTACTGCCAAAAATACTGGTACTGCAATATTTCTACAACACTAGTGCCTAATAAGGATAATGTCATTTTTTTTCTACCTGAGAATCACCAACAGTTTTTCTGCTTTATCAAACATAACTATTGTGCATGCAATGGCAACAGGGAAAATAAAGAAGACATCTTAGACATTTTTAGGGATGTGGAAACCATCTTCAATAAACTGTAATTTGCCAGACTTTTAGCATTTTGCCTGGGAGGAAAATTGTACCTTTAAGCTGAATTTGGATGATCAGGCTACAGGCCTAGCATTTTGCATTACTCAATTAAATGCATCAGTGAAGCTTCTATTACTTATCCTTAGCAAGCTAGATTTGATTCTAGGGGTAGCACATTGTCAAATCAGAGTTTGATTTTCCATGATTTTTTTCTAAACCCTTTAAAAAGCACTTTTTGATTGTCATCATCACCTGCGATAGAACAAATTTCACAATATCACAGTGCTAAGAATTAATTCCTTTATTAGTTCTGAGCCACCTGTCCATCCAATTAGGCAACATGTGATAGCTAGGCTCCTTGTCTGCACTTTGGGAAATGCCATTCATTGGACTGTCTTGGTTCTTGTGCCAGCCCATTCAGACAACTCCTTCCAAAGCATAGGTGACCCTCCTTTACATTTGGCCAGGATGATAACTGAGCTTCTTCTATCAGAAAAGGAAGAGACAGTAATTTCCATCTCAACTATGGTTGTGGTTGCTTATATTACTTTTTTTTTTTAATATCTTGGGGTTTGGTTTTTAGTTTTTAATTGACATGACTCTGGCAAATTCATGAATTTTGAGTTGAATAATGTTATAAAACCTCTACAAAACATTTAAATAAGTTTCTTTAAAAGAACAATCTGAAGTCTGTCAGTTTTAATTTAAAGGCTAATGTGTATTTGAAAGTTACACCAAAGCCTAGATATTTAAATTGGCATATAAATACAACTTAAAACTCCCATCATATCAGAATTGGGTTGTTTAAATATGCATAATGACAGTTCATTACATGGCATCAGTGAACAAGTATATCTATGTAGTCCCACATTCCACCTGAAATGTTCCTAACAGTAAAAGCATATTATATCTCCTAGTTATAAGCTGCTATTCATGTTCAAAACATTCTCAAAGATCCATCTCATCCTGGGAACCCTTTTTTAAAACTATTACCATCTGGCAGAAGGTACAGAATAATAAAAGCAAGGACAAATAGGTTGAAAAACAGCTTCTCTCCCAGAGCAATAGCTCTTTTGAATTTTGCTGTATAGTGCAGTATTGGTGCGGTGTTGGGGGTTTTTGGTTCAATGTGTGGAAGGTGAAGGATTGTGTGTTTGTGTTTATTTTCATGGTCATGATGTACACTGAAGATGGTGTTTGATTTCGTTGTATGAGGTACAATGACGTTAAAGCAAACTAAAAACTAAACTAAAAACTATTGGATTGAAGCCAGTGGAATACAAGTGGGAAAAAATATAAAAAGTACTCGTAGTTCCATATTCCACTAGCACAGAGCTGTCAAACTCATGGCCCTTGGCCGAATGCTGACCATGCCCGTGCCCATGCACAGTTTAGCAAAGGGGGGGGGGAAAGTCATGAGATGTCAGGAAATGTTGTCATGGTACTGCAAGTTTGACACCCCTGCACTAGCAGATCAAGTTGTATAACTAGTACAAATAATATCTAGCACACTGAAGTTGCAATGGGTTTTGAAAATGCAGAATGAAAGTGTTATAATTAAACAATATTGTAATATTGTAGAAGTGTCACACAGACTAATACTATTGGATACAAATCAAAATTTTTATCAATATGATCATTGTTGCCAACACACATAATGAAAAAGCTAGGTCCAATAGCTTTAAAGGTAAAAGGTAAACTGTAAATTTAGTTGATGCCCTTGAACACAAATGAAATTAATGGAGTTTCTGGCCTTTAAGTATATGCTGACTAGGTATGTGCTCATATAGGCACATGTGATAACTGATAAAAGTTAAAACCTGAGCCATTGTGGTGTGCTGTCGCTTTTTAAATACACCAATATAGTGTAAGCTCACACAATCTGTTCCTGCAGTGAAGATAAACAGAGGACTTTATCTCAAAGGCTGTCAGTCTTGGCATGTTTTAGAAGTGCTGCACTCACTTTAGAACACGGTTTTTTAAAACAGCTTCTAATGGTATTAGAAAACTATATTTACTGCCTATCATATTCTCTGAAGACAAAGAACATCATGCTACATTTCCACAGCTATAGTTTGTATGCTGGTTTCAGTGTTAATGAAAAATATATCTTGCAGATAATGGTATGTGCAATTTTCGCATAATTTTATGGTTGTCTGCAAAACTGCTGAAGAAAAAGATGGTTTTAGTGCTTTCATAGTCTCACTGTTACTTAAAAATAATATCTTGGCAGAAAAAAAAAGCCATGATTTCTGAAGGCCTTGAAACAATCAAAAAGAGAGAGCTTATTGGCTGAATGTAAGGCCAAAATAGAGAGGTTTTTAAATTGACTCTCCACACATCAGTTTAATTTTTTTCCAGTCTACATGAGCTAGGATAAACTCTTACATTTCATCCCAAGAGAGCAACACATGATCAAAAAGAAGGGCAGAAACCATCAGTTTTTTAATGTTAACTTTTATGTGTATATGCAAATTTAGGAGTGATTATTGTAATTTAAACAGAAATACATTACTTTTCATCATGGTTGGAAAGATGATGATAAGGTGACCTGGAGGCCTACTCAATCTCTTCCTGATAGGGTGCTTGAAGATCTTAGACTGATTTATCTTTAAGCTGTGCTTAAACAGGCAGCTCTTCAGAAAAGAAAAGTGGGTACTTTCAGATAGAGTCCTGCTCCTGGAAAATAGGACACTTGGCTAGAGATATAATCTTGTAGTTTTGCAAAGAAGCAAATAGACAGAGGGAATAGATTCGAACTCCAAGAAAGGAACTTGAGAGTAAAAATAATGGAGATATATTATTGTTATGGAATGGTTCCAGTGGTGGGATTCAATTATTTTTACTATGGATTCTGTGGATGTGGCTTCGTGGGCGTGGTGTGGGTTCGTGGCCATGGCTTGGTGGACATGGCAGGGGAAGGATACTGCAAAATCTCCATTCCCATCCCACTCTAGGGCAAGGATACTGTAAAATTTCCATTCCCTCCCCACTCCTGGTGGAAGGTTACTGCAAAATCCTATTCCGTCCCCAACCCACTAACCTGCTTTCCAGCTCCTTTCTCCTGTGCAGAGCAACAAAAGAAGACCCAGCCAATCAGCTAGGACTCGGGAGGCAGAGGATAGATGGGAGTGGGGCCAGTCAGAGGTGATATTTGCCAGTTCTCTGAACTACTCAAAATTTCCTCTATCAGTTCTCCAGAACGAACTGTTCAGAACCTGCTGAATACCACCTCTGAATGGTTCCCATTTTAAGAAGGGTGGACTTTGCTTTTGAGGCTTATTTTCTGCTCTGGTTACAACCTTTAACTTTCTCCCAAGAACATTAAGAAAGGGGCAAAAAATGGGCCCTCAAAATATCAGAGGTCTCCTGACTTTCAATATACTGTATGTCCATCCATGGTGGCTCAATGGTTAGAATGCAGTATTGCAGGCCAATTCAGCTCATTGCCAGGAATTCAATCCTGACTGGCTCAAGGTTGACTCACCCTTCCATCCTTCCAGGTCAATAAAATGAGGACTCAGATTGTTGGGGGCAATATGCTGATTGTGTGAACTGCTTAGAGAGGACTGTAAAGCTTTATGAAGTGGTATATAAGTCTAAGTGCTATTGCTATCCTGGGTTTTAAGCTTTAGAAAAAAAAATGCTTTCATTTTGTTTTAACTTTGTTTAAATTTTAAAATTTGCATGGATTAAATTAACAGGAGTGACTTTTCATTGCTGTAATAATGTAATTGCTATGTCACACTGTTTTGAAATCTATTTCTGCTGCTGATTATGTCCTTAGTAGTAAGTATAAGAGGTTGTTTTCAGTTGAGAGAAGCAGACAAATGGACTTCTATTTTGAAAAGCAAAGAGAAAGCTTTGTGTATAGGTCATAGAAAGTTACACACTTCCTTTTCAGAGGAGTCATTTATCTGCCTCTGTTTTGAAAATGTTCCAACTTGTCTTTTCCTAACTATGCAGAACTTTGTCATTGAAATTGACACCATCTTTTTTCTCCTTGATGTTGGTCTTTCTCCTTGTTGGGAAACTTTGCTGAACTTACTCAGGTTACAGGTGATCTTTGGTGTCACAAGGGCTGTTGGTGAGGGTGAACCAACTCCAGAAACAGTAGTGTCCTTTTGTTTTATTTAAATCACACGGTAGGATAAATCCTTAAACACACACAATTTCATTAAAATCTTCAAAGTCATTAAGAGGGTCTTGTTTCACATAGTTGGCAAACATATAATTTCCTACACAATGGCACAAGAGTTTCCTATCTTTTAGCTCAAATATTTTAAATTCTGAGGGACGTCTGTCTCAGTTTACATTTGGAAGGCATCCAAGTTCCTGAGAGACGAAGACACATAAGAAGGCAAAGCTTCACAAAAGCTGCAAAGATGGGAAGGTAGGATAGGTTTGAGCAATCCAAGTAATAATGCAGGTCCTTAAATTTAATTGCATGATGTATAAAAAAAACCCATGCGTAATTTATATTTTCTTTCACATTCAGCCAAGAAAGTAATACATTCATAGCAATATGATATTAATATCCACACTAATCAAGAATGATTCAGAGAAAAAAACAACTTAGTGTGGGAGAGATATAACATTCATCTATACTTCTAGCTCCCAAATCGCTTCAGTCCTCTTGAGACCTTGAAAGCATATTCGGCATCAATATAATAGATGTGCATGGGTCAGTGTGAGAACCAATTTATCCTCAATAAACTGATAGACAACTTGAGCAGAACATGAATTTGTCTTCAGACAGCATCATCAAAAGCCCTTCCAGATTTAGAAATCAAGCCCTGCAGCCTTTGAAGAAACTAATTGTAATTTTAAAATGAATTTGAGAACCCTTGCTGATCAGACTCGCATATATTACTAGAATGCATCCAATGAAATATGACATCTACAAAACTAGTGATTATTTAGATCTAAAAGGACATAGAAAGAAAATAAAAAAATAAACATTGATAATAACAAATTTATTGTAGATCTTCTAGATTAGCATCTTAAATAGAATCTACTTTTAGCCATTGGAATGGGTAACGTCTACATATAGTACATACATCCAGTATATAAGCAAGCAATCATGTCAGGTTCAGCTCCTATTGAGCATGTGAAAAAATGTTCAGTTAGTTAGCAAATAAATGCTCACTAGAATTCTCTTTGTAATTTCTGCTGGGAATAGAACCAGAAAAGGGGAATAAAACCATCAACAGAAGGAGAGTTTCAAAATCACATGAAGTGATACAACCACTTTATACTGCACTGGTAATATCAGACTTGGGATACTCTGTCCAATTTTGATCATCACAATACAAAACAATGTTGAGATCCTAGAAAAAGTGCATAGGAGAGCAACAAAGATGATTAGGGAAGCTAAATCATATGATGAACAATTGGGGGAACTAAGTATGTCTAATATAACAAAGAGAAGGACTAGAGGTGACGTAATAACAGTTTTCCAGTACCTGAGGGGCTGTCACAGAGAAGAAGGGGTTGAACTAATCTCCAAAGTGCTGAGAGCAGGACAAGAAGTAACAGGAGGGAAATCATTAAAGACAAATTCAACCTAGAACTAAGGAGAAATTCCCTGACAGTGTGAACAATTAATCTGATAAATGGCTTACCTCCAAAAGTTGTGGGTAGTCCATCACTGGAGCTTTTCAAGAAGAATTGGACAGCCATTTGCTCGCAATGGTATAGGCCTGTGATGGCAACCTATGCCACGCGTGCCAGAAGTGGCATGGAGAGCCATCTCTCTGGGCATGCCAGCCATTGCTCGTTGCTCTTCCGGGTTCAGGCGCATGCATCCGTTCAGCTGGTTTTCGTGTGCATGGGAGTGCTGAAAACCGGAAGAGCATCTCTTGGCATATGCAAGCATTCTGGTCAGCTGTCTTTGGTTTTCTAATGCACTATGTGCATGTAAGACAAGCTGTCCAGTGCATGCATGTGCATTAGAAACCAGCTGGTCTTCATGTGCACATGAACATTAGAAATTGGAAGACCAGGTGGCTGTTGCACATGTGCGTGCTAGGAGTTGGTCTTCTGGTTTCCAGCATGTGCATGTGCTCCCGTTTTGGCACTTGGTGTCAAAAAAGTTAATCACCACTGGTATAGGCTCTACTATTTGAACAGGTGGTTGGACGACATCCAAGGGTCCTTTCAATTCTATTATAATGTATTCTATATTTGAAGTTATTGGTTCTATATGAGGCTTTGCATGTTATTTCTGGCAATGCAATATGTTAGGTTCAGGGATGGGATTCTACTGATTCAGACCAGATTGGGTGAACTCCTTGTTCCCATGTTCAGCTCGCTCCGAACTGGTTTACTGCGATGAGGAAGTGGGCCCGCCTTCCTGCCATGGTCTTTCCTGTGCTTTATGCCTTTGTTTAAAGCACAGCTGATTCACGTGGCAGTGCGGTTAGCCGCACCTCAGCTGATTTCTTCACAGGGGCTGCAGTTGAAGATAAGTATGGGCTTGCCTTTTTAAAATGTGAAGTGTGAAATCATTGAACCTGTTGTTATACTGGTGGAATCCCACCTCTGGTTAGGTTCTGGACTTGTTTCATCTACTCACTCTAGTCAACTGTATGGATAAGAAACAGAGACAAAGGCTTACATGTGGGAACAAGAAATAAACACACATTGCATGTACTCTCCAAATTAATTACAGTATTGATTCTCTATATCAATGGATAATGTGAAAGCCTTCTTGCATATGATTCTGCTTATGACAGAGAACAAATTATAGAATATATAACTGAATATAAAATTGTCTTTAATAAGTACATAATCATATTAAATTTTGCAAGCAAGTTGAGAAGTAAATATGAAAAAAATGCCCTTGATATTTGACAACAGGAGAAATTGGAAATATGAATGAGGTCACATTCTATCCCATGAAGTGGATGTGTCCTTCATCCTCATATCTGCGATTTTAGAGTGCAGTTAGATATTACAAATTATGCAAGACTGAACCTTTTCATAACTTTTATAAATGTAAGGGGAGCACATTTTCAGATTTTTCTTGTGTATTTTATTTTTAATTAGTATATACTATGTATGAAAAAAACCTTATTTTTTAATTCCTGGATATACTTTCTTGAACTCATTTTTTATCCCGAATGATAAAAAAAATAAATTAAATTAAACAAGCACCCAGGTTTTCAGGCAAATCGTTCAATTTCAGAAGAGGAGCCATTTTTTGTGTGGAAAATCTCAGAGTCCTCAGGCCAACTGAGTGGGAAGAATCTGAATTGGGTTGCATGGGGGTTTGCAGAAGAGGAAAAAATGTAATGATGGGAAAAGTAAGAATATGTGAATGATTTGAAACATAAAGTGCTGCACTTAGAATAAGACAATTGCCTAAATTCCCTGACTGACAGATGGATGTCACATTAGATGAAAACGATAACAGATTTAGTGGACTGAAGACTAACTTCCTCTTGGCAGTGCTCTGATCCCTGACCTAAAACCTGACTCCTGTTAGCTTCACTAACACAGAATAATTGTCACAGGTGCAGGATAAAAGGAATCTCAACAGCAGTACCAGTGGTTAGAAGACTCTTTCTTTGGATGACCGCAAATGCACTGTTGAGATACAGCCCACAAGTCCTGACCTTCGTTGACCTTTGAAAACATTAAAATGTACACCAGAGAAAGAGGAAATGTGTGTGTGTGTGTGTGTGTGTGTGTGTGTAAAACATACACACTCCAAGGTTTAGTGTGGAAAACACACACACACACACACTCATACCAAGATTAGTTCTGGTGGATATAATGAAATACTAAAACTGCCTAATACATAAATATACAAACAGTGTAGAGTAATGGTAAAATAATGCATTTTCATTAACACAAAGCCTTGTTTTCCATACCATTGTGATGGAATAGTACTGTATATTCAATAGCATGCAGGGTTTTTTTATAATTATTAGTAAAGTATTACCATGTCATATGCTGGATATGTTCACTGTTCTGAAATGATTCTGTTGTATTGATATGCTAATTGCTAGCTTTTGAACAGAAGCAAGCGCTTTTGAAATCTACTTAAATTTGGGAAAGGTAGAGGATTTTAGCAGGACTTATAAATGACATGGTGACAACTGTGAGACTTCACAGAAGTTTATACCTCCTTCTGTTAGAAAATAGCATACATTTTATTTGCTTTCTTCAGCAACATAAATGGGGAATTCAGAAAACAAGAACACAACACAATGAGCTATGCAAATATTCTTTGTAAGAGACATGTGAATATTATAGAAGAAAACTAAATGACTGTGTATCCCATTAGAGGGAAGTCAATGAAGTAGACTGCCAATATTGTTTCCTTTTGATGTGGAAGAATGAATATCATAAGGTGGGGGAAGAGCGAAGTGATTGCATGTCTCATTAGGCTAATGTTGATGCACCAAAGTAACCTGTGTGTGTTTTCAAACTGATTTACAGGAAATTAAAAAAGAAGAAGACAAGATCAAGTTCTTAAAGATCCAGTAATAAATGAAATGACACATGCAATTATTGTGATTGTTGGCGGTAGAGGAATACTAAAATCTTCCAAATATTTATTCACAAAATATGAAGGAACAGAAACAATGCATCAAACACAATGAAATGCTGGCATCAAATTTCTGTTGCACTCTGAAAAGCAGCTATGAAAAAGCATAACATTCATTGAGGGTTCTTATTGAGGTCATAGGTTCTGCCCTTTGGTTATTATTCATCTACAAATTGCTCTGATGAGTAATATGACACTAAATTGGTATATACAAGCCTTAGGGTAATTGCCCAAGGTAAATATAATGATCAAATTACACTTTAAGGCTTTCTATATAGGTAAGATGACTTCAGCCCACTGTGAAAGGTATAGTCAAGTCTATATTTCTACTATGTCATGAGTACTTATGTTTAAAACATGATAAATATATGGGATTATTTCCATGCAATATATTGTCATGAACACTGGCAATAATGCCTTCCCCCGAGATACCATCTTTTCAAATGTGATGAGATCATCAGGTAACAGTGTAAGATATGAAGGCTTAGCATGCTGTGTTGTTAGCACTTTAAAAAAAGAAATTGCTGGGATAATTAACAACTACCTATTTGTCTGTGGGCTGCATTCATTATGCTGGCACAAATTGGAGGTCTCAAAAATCTGTGCAGTAAAAATTTGCTCTTTGTTCAGGAAGTTCCCCTTGGATTTGAGGGAAATTCTGGTTTGCCGTGTCTATTGTAATTGTGACAGGCAGTTGACATGTCTCATAGTCTAAATGTAGTGGCAAGCAGGGGGTGGTACAAATCATGGTGGGGGGAAAAAACTGCCATTCACCCTTGTGCAATGGAAAGGTGTTCTTAGCATACTCCAACCTAAGTTCAGTCTAGAATTGGGTCTCTGAGGTTGAAGGTCAAATCTGTGAGGTCAAAGCTATTTCTTGTCAATCTTCGTTCCCTAATGACACATGAATTGGAAATTAGAACAAAGTAAGTAAAGTGAATAGCCAGAAGGTGAGTGTCTGTTTTATTACTCCAAAGAGCTGGGAAATCTGGCCAATTGTTGCCCTATGTGGCTTGAATGACAGTTGTTAAGTTGAAAAAGGGACAGTGTGATGGGAATGCCACTTTAAATCTCAATTACCTCCTCCACTCCAATCAGCTTGGTAGAGCTTTAATGAAGTGCAATTCTCTGTCCTTTTCCTCATACTTCTATCTCTAGAATAAGCCTCACATTCAAGTTTGACAGCAGTACAATCAGTTTTCCATTCATCACTGGCCCTGTTTTAACCCTGCTGAAAAAAGGCCTAATGTACGTAGCAGTGATGGCAATTAGGCAGAAAAGTAATATTAGAAACGGACAAAAGCCTGAGTCTTTTAGCATTACAGGTGTTTTTTTTCAGCCCTTTCTAGACATAAAGGAGTAGGCAGTGTTGTTAAGTTCCCTTCTTCATGCTTTTCTTAAGCTGAAAGTCCAGCGTTTTCAAGATTCAATTAATTAAAGATATGGAGAGCCAAAGAACAAGGTAAAAGCTATGTTCCTTCTAAGGAAGATACACATAGTAATTGGCCCCTTATTAAAATGGGTATCTTCTGGGTGTATGTTTAATAAGGTTGATAAAAGTCATCATTTCCTCATTACAGCTATAGCCTGAAACACGGTCTGTGCATGTATATAGAAAAGATGAAGGATGACACATGAAAATATCAATCTTTTATAAGAGAGGCATGTGAATTCAAGAATTCTGGAAACTAGAGATCTGACATGGAGAGAACAGAAACAGATCTTGTTTCAGTGTGCTTAGGAGCATTGCTGCGATGGGAAAAGATACTTGGGTAGCTCGGCTTTGTTTGTTTTTATTTTTCCTGGATGGGCACAATATAAATATAGCTGAGCTCTCCTTCTTCAACATGCATTCAGATACTATTACCAGGAGGTTTTTGCAATAAAGAAATTTGTTTGAGGGGAATGGTCTCCCCTCCTCCTTTAAAGGCTAGGTCTTTTACTACACTCACTGTTTATGTGTTTACAATCCACCCCTTTTGCTCTTCCGCTCATAACATGATTGCATCTTCTACTTAATGAAGCATCTCCAGTGAGCATCTCCAGAAAATGACCTGTTGGGTCATTGTGGCTATTATGACTATGACTATTTCGGGGTTATTATTGGTTGTTCTTGGGTTTATGTCTCCTTTAACCGTTCTTTCGATGCCCCTTTTGGAAAATGCCAGTAAAGGTTGCGTGTGTGTTATTTTGTTTGAGAGATTCACTAGCGCATGTGGCATCGGAGGAAGCATCTTGCTGGGGAGAATGGAAGCTCGGAGGGGGTGGGAGAAAAACCCCAGATGCAGCAATTAGGCCGCTCTTGCAGCTCATTGGGGATGTGACACAAGTGGGTGATAGTGGCTTTCACCTCTTCCACTCCCTCTTCTCCTGCCTGATTCCTCGAACAATCCCTGTCAGAAACACTCTTTGAAAAAGGCTGCATTAGACAATGGCTCTTCACCCTTATTTTATGCTTTAAGTAGTGGAGCAGAATGCTGTAAGGGGCTGCAAACAAGGCGTAATCTGAGAAAGACGCACAGGCATTGTTATAACTGTGAAAACCAGAAGAACCCCTTTCAAAGCCGTGACTGAAAGTGCTATGAAGACCTTTCGTCCTTTGCACTCTCCCAATCACCAATTAGACAAACATTAACATCAATTAAGCTGTTATACAGCACAGGTTCCATATAATTACCTTAATGGGTTGACGCTTTCTTTAGCAGCAATTTCTTAAACAAACTTCATCTTTTGTGCAACAGGCTAAGAAAATTTTCAGCAGGGAGCATTTCCTTTTGTCACGGTTTCTAAAGAGACAGCTGAATTGTTCTATTTAACAACAAACACCTTCACTAAGGACCCTCGTCCTGTCCTCGTTCCCACCACATTTGACTACCAGGCTCAAAGCTTATTAAGCATCAGAGACAAAAAAAAAATCCTGACTAGCCAGGGGAGAGCAGACACATGCAGGGAGGGCAGTGCACAAAGAGCCTGTGAGTCTGGCACTGGTGTGCAAGCAGACCTTAGGCAAAAGGACCAATTGAATGAGCTGCTTATTTAGTATCCAAAGAGCCAGATCCGTCCTGACTACCAGCACAAAGAGCAGGCGATAGAAAAACAGGATCTTGCTCATAAAACAAGACAAATCTGTCTAATTTATTTGGGACCAGTAAGTGCTCATTAAATGCAAGCTACTCAGATTCTTCTTGTTCCTGCATCACCTAATTCTCTTAGACTACTGACAATGGCAGGCTGATTTTTCCCCCCTGTTTAACAAACATTCCATTGAAATGTACTCAAATACAGCTCTATAAACTACAGACCTTATATCACATCATTTTTTTTTATTTGATACGAAATTCACAGAGGAACTTTCTCCCACTTTTCTGAAGAAGAAAGTAAGGAAGGAAGGAAGGAAGGAAGGAAGAAGAAAGAAAGAAAGAAAGAAAGAAAGAAAGAAAGAAAGAAAGAAAGAAAGAAAGAAAGAAGAAGAAACTTTTTAATTATATTTCATGAGAAAGAAATAATTAATAGCTGAAAGTGTCAGTGAAATGAAATAATTGCTTGTCTGGTATGGGTGCATAGGCATGCATACACACAAAATAATCCATGTGGCTATAAAAATTAAATTGCACTGGATCAGTGTTAAAAGCCTACAACAAATTAGAAAGCAGGAATATGTTTTGTTATGCAAAGAAAAGGGTAGAGAGAAAACAGAAATGTTGCTTCAAATATGTTCGGTTTTTTCATGCCATCGTGTACCTAAACACCACTGATTGATTATAACAATATGGTAGCAAGGAGTCAATTCATTTTTTACACATTGAAGGTCATGGTCTGAACTTTCAGTACATTTAAATGTTACCCTGGTGAACTCTATGCATCCCTGTGGGTCAAAGGTTCAAGACCGCTGAATTAAAAGACAACCATGAATCTAACACGTTATCTTTAACCTTAGGTGATGGTCATCAGTGGCCAAACCCACAGAGGAATAGCCATTTGTACTCATTTGTGTGAAATGAAATATACTCTAAGAAATACACTGATACAAGCCCTGGGACAATAGGTCATGGGGAATCCTTTGACATTCTGAAAACCTTAGAACAATACATTATATAGCTTGGCTAAAGTCCATAGAGGAGTCCTTAAACCAAAAAAAAGTCAGCTCTTCTTTTTTGAAAATGCATTCACCACATACTTCCTATTTTAGTAGTATTGAAATAATGGAATTAGGTTTTTTTAAAACAAAAACAAAACATGCATTATAAAACTTCAGCAAATGGAGATTTTTTTTTCTTAAGATCAATGAGAAAATAATTTGGTTTCTATTATTTATAATAAAAGGGTTTCTTCATCACATATAATTTTGAAGTAACCTAACTGTGACAAATGTCATTTATTAGATTTTCACCTCTATATTATATGATTTGAAATCTTTTGTCAAGCAGGAACAATATCCATATTTTAAATTCTTGATTTAGCTTTAATAATGTCATTAAAGTTCTGCTCATCATCTTCTGTCTCCTTAAGTAATCAGAAATAACTTCCTTAATTCTTAATCCAAAATTGTCAGCAAATGGATGTTGTAGAATGCTGCCATGGGCATCCACAAGAGGGAGCAAGGAGGCAAGTGACCTCATATACACCATTATGTCATTGCACAAATGCTACAAGGTATGTCTTGAGTCAGTAGTGGCTTCTATTGGATACCTGTGCTTACAAAACTGCAATAATTTTTCCTGCTCTTCTGAAGCCCCCCATTGGAATTCTGGATCACACTCTAAATCCAAGCCTGAATCAGTTGTGGATTTTTTTTTCAGCAACAATCATATTTAATAGATAAAATTTGCTATATGAAATAAAGCATCATTTGCAGGTTAACTCTTTAACTCTAACAATAATGAATGAATGAATGAGATTTGCAGTCAACCGCTCAAAGATAGCTAGATAGAGATAGATGCATTTGTGATCTGTTCTATGGCATTACAAAATATTATATGAGTAAATATACAATGTATAAAAACTTCACAGTTTTTCTTCACACATCACTTGTTTTTTAGAAAATAATCTGCCTTTAGAACAATTTTTGACCTGTCAGAGAACTTCAGTGAATTAATATGAATTGTCCTATGAAAGTTTTGATGCCAGCTAAAAGACATAGACATTGTGGCAGGATTGTTTATTTTCTATACATGACTTCATAGAACTGATATCCCTCCTTTCCTTCCTTCCTTCCTTCCTTCCTTCCTTCCTTCCTTCCTTCCTTCCTTCCTTCCTTCCTTCCTTCCTTCCCTCCTTCCTTCCTTCTTTCCTTCCTTCCTTCCTTCCCTCCCTCCTTCCTTCCCTCCCCCCTTCCTCCCTTTCATCTAATCTATATAATATATTTCTTTGTGTGTCATTGCTACATGTACAAATAACGATGTTATATGGAATCTAAGAATAAACATTATCCCCACAAAAGAGATGATTGTATTCTTATAATGGGTGATTTAGAAATCAGAAAAATGGGAAAAGAAATAGGAAAATAAAAAGAAAGAATAGGAGTCACACGAGACTGCTTTCCTTTATATTAAATATAAATCTAGAGTACTCAATCCTTATCCTACTGTTAAAAGTCTTTGAAAAAAAAAACAATTGGTGTAGACTCTTGGATACAGTAATTTGTCCCAGCAATCTTCTAGTCAAGAAAAGAGAGATGGGGAGAGAGAGGGAGAGGGGGAAGGTGGGGAAGAGATTCTGTAGCTCATGTCATATATCATATATATCAGGGGTCACCAACCTTTTGGACCTCAGGGATCACCAAACTCATAATTTTAAATCCCAGGGACCACTAACCAGTTCTGTGGGTGTGACCTAATTTGTGGGTGTGGCTTGGTGGTCATGTGACTGGCTGGGCATGGCTTGTATGTAAATATTATAAATATTTATATAAATATTGATTTTTTTATAAAAAAGAGCAACTTTTACCCAAAATCAGGCAAAGCAGGCAGGCAGATTGAGTTGCTCACAGAATCACAGATTCATTCAGATATCTATCTGCCATTGGCTAGCTTAGTCTATCACATAAAATTTGCTTGCAAGCAAACTCATAAAATTAACTCACAACACACCATGTATGTAAATATTGAATTTTTTTTTATTAAAAAAGAGCAACTTTTACCCCAAATCAGGCAAAGCAGGCAGGCAGATTGAGTTGCTCACAGAATCAATCAGTGATCTATCTATCTGCCATCGGCTAGCTCAGTCTCTCAAATTTGCTTGCCATGAGTCTGCACTGAATAATAGAACCTTCAGTCCTAAGGGAGATTCGGCTGTGCTTAAAAGCAGAACCGAAGATCTAAAGACTACCCAGAAAGCAAGAAATCCAACCATTTTCTGCTTCCTAGCTATTCTAAATCTCCTGGCACAGCAGAACAGATGATGGTAGAAAAATAGTAATTTAGTAGGCAAGTTTGTCAGGTAAGGAATGAGTGGGCGGGGAGGGTTCCCGCAAGCCATGTGGGCAGCACAATCTTGTGTTTCTGTGCGGCCTGGATTAATTGCTTTGGGGGGTGCTCTGGGGGTGAGATTTCTCAAGGCCCACCAAAATTTTCTCAAGGCCCACCTGTGGCCCACTGGTTGGCGACTGCTGATATATATCATATATAACACATATCATATATCAAATATCATATATCATCTTTTGGGGTGAAGGCTTAATTTGTGACAAAGCATTGACAGTTCTCATAAGATATTCAAAATATGGCAGATATGTTAATATTTATGTAAAAATGGAAGAAATATTCTCTGGACTCAAAACTGATGATCTCAATACGCTAAGCCAAAAAGGTCAATTTTGTTCTTGAAGATCTGTACTAGAAAAATCAGTTTCTTCATGCCCAAATTAATCCATTTGAAATTATTATGGTTGTTCACACAGTCAGCCAGATGTTTAGTTTGGGTTTGGCATTTTTACCCACCTGCTGAATCCTTCCCGAAGACTTAGGATAGGCAGATTTCATTGTTTAAAACTGTTAAAAGATGTAAACTACTCCAGCTAAAGTTGACTTTTGCAATTGACTGATAGTGAGGTGGTTTTTTTTTTAATGCTGATGGAGTTAAGGAGCACTCCAGATGTTTTGTGGTTCTAGTGAAGGCACGATGGTACTATCTGTACCGCAGTTCTACTCCTATTTGCATTTCTTTATATTTTGTGGTGTTGTTTCTCTTCTACTCTGCTGTCTCCAGCAATTGTCCATTATCCAGACTTTTTGTTTTTTTGATCAACAATGATTTACTTTGAGGTAACATATAGTAGGTGTTTGTTTGTTTGAATTCTAAAGTCTCAGAGCACTTTAACTTCTTTTCTATTACTTTATCTATATTGTGGTCTTACTGATTTTCTTTGTTTTTAGGTAATATTTCTTTGGTCATCTTGTTCTTCAGCTTCTTTTCTTTCATCTGCTGTAGTTCACTTGCATGCTGATCTCATTTTCCAACCTGATCTTCCAGTTTAGTGATGTGCTTGCTTCTCTTGTTTCTGAACTACTTCAATTTCTTTGTCCTGGGTAGACCTTTGCAGTTCTTCTAATTCTGCTTCTGTGAATATTTTATTTCATATTATAAATCAATATTGTTCTGCTAGACTCCATTCTGTTATTTTTGATTCTGGACTGGACTTTTCAGAACTGGTGATATCCTGTTCTTCTTAGACTTGATTTGTGATGACTGATCATTATTTCTTTGTTTTCAATCATTGTATGTTTGCAATAGGTAAAGACCTTTCCTTCCAGTAGTCTTGCAGCTGTTGGCTATGGCTGCTCAACCAACAGTCCTGAGTCCTGTAGTCTAAATGTGAACAAATGTCCCAAAACTCCAACACCTAGTATGGTCCTTGTTGACTTGGGTGACACCCAATTCAGTGTTGATTTTTCCAAATTATAGCTCACGATATTGTCTATGAGCTCAGGCTTGGCTCCAAATGAGAAACAGACACATGTACTTTATGAATTTCTTAAACCAAATGTATTTATTTTGCAACTGAATGATGGGCAAAGGTTCAGTAGAAAAATCAGTTCATTATGTAGTTACCGTTTTTCTGCATGAAATACTTTTAATGAGAAATATATAAGCAAAATACTCTTAAGATATAACAGGGTTCAGTCAAGAAAGTGTTCTTTCACTAATTAGGAAGGAATGTGTCTATCTCATTTCTCATACTTTCTCCTCTATTTTTCTCCCACAAAATAAAATAAACTTCAAACACAAACAATATTATAATTACTTCCTGCACCATTTTGTATGCCTAAATAAGAAGTGACTCAAGGCTTTGATTGGTGCTACACTAGGAAGCCTTGGCTATAACTTATATAAACTTTATATCATAGAAACAACCCAATGTACTTTACCTGGAATGCTTTAACTTTTACTAATGCTTATTAATTATTTATTTAAAACATTTATACAGCTACCCATCTTAAACCAAACTCTGGATGCAAATTTCACCTATCCCTGGCCTTTTTTTTTTTTTGGGGGGGGGGGTGGAGTCAAAAATTATACTGAGCATTAATGTATAGCTTTAGCAATTTTCTCCATTTATTAATATTAATTATCTCTTTTTAAAATATACATTGTTTTAAATAAAGAATATAAAATATGGGGCGCATTCTTAGGTATATTTTGTACAACCAGTTTGCCTAGAAAATGGAGTTGTTGTATAATTGAAGCCACCATCTTTACTTATTTTACTAAGTAAACTTTACTAAGCTAATGTCTATTAATTATTTGTGAAATATCCTCCCTATTCACCTGGTTCATCAGGACACAGGACAATTAAAGGTCCCTTTCCATCCCAGGCTGCTTTAAAGCTATTCAATCTAGCACTCTGATTTCCAAAATATCCATGGAATGAAACTTAAATTCTTGGTAAAGAACACTATAGTACTGAGATGGCGAACCTATGGCACATGTGGCAGAGATGGCACACAGAACCCTCTCGATGAGTACATGAGCTGTAGTCCCAGATCAGATCTCTTGCACATGTGTGTGCACACCTTCCACCAGCTACTGGTCTTTGGGTCTCTGCTGCACAGGTGTGGGGGGCAGGGTGAATGTGGGGGTGGGGCGCATGCGTGGGGACACATGCGTATTGCATTTTGGGGATACACGTGCGCTTTGGGCACTTGGTGCCAAAAAGGTTAGCCATCACTGCTATAGTACTTATACACACATAAGCACATAAGTACAAACACACAAACACAATTCAAATGGGAGATGATTTCTGATTTAAATTCCTCTCATTATATATACAATGACCATTTGTCCTTTATTTTAGAAATCTGCCCTTTAGATTTTTTTTTCAAAAGCTTATTTTTGTCTTTTATTTTGGATGTTTAATTTTTGCCATACAAATGGCACCACTTAATGCACTTTCACATTCCTGTGAAAAACATGGAAATTGAATAGTGTTTTTAAAGTAAATTTGCATAGACTGTTTGATTTCAGATTTTTTTTTACTGAAATATGTGTTTTTGATAAAGTTTTTCTTGGTTTTGCTCTTGAACTTTCCTTTGTAAAGTTATAATAATAAACATTTTTTAGAAAAGTAAAAGCTTGGTCTTCTCCTCCAAGCATTTGAATAGAATAAAGTGACTACATGTCAGAAGTTTAACTTGGTGCCAGGTTTTTGTTTTTAATATTTATGGTTTTAATACTGTTAATATGGTTTTTATGTTGTTTTATTACTGGCATTGTTTTAATTTTTGATTAGGTGGTAGCCAGAATATCAGATAGGCAGCTATATAATTGTTTTAAATAAATATTTGAATAAATGAATTTATGAATGAACAAACAAACAAACAAATAAATAAAATATTATGTCCCTCTTTCAGATTTGCTTATTTTTCAGGTTTGTTCTTTAGAAGATATGGTCATTGTAATTATATATTTTTATAATACAATTTATATGCTATGATTCTCCCAAAATGGTATATACAGTATCCTTAAATGTAAACATAATTATTATCTATAATAAATTATTTCTCTCCCAAAGCAGCTGTGGTATGTACAAACTTATTGGCAGTTCTGCCAATGTACATGATTGACTAAGTGACCACATGAAGTAAGGTTGGAGTTGAGCTGCTTCTTGGAAAGTCATAATAGGTCATGAATGGGTATGTGCATGAGCCTGATCAGCAAAACTTTTTTGAGCATTTTCTTACTTTTCAAGCCAGGGAAGGAGAGAAAGCTCTAGCTCAGTTGAGCGTCTAATAGGAAGCAACTTTTTCCTCAACTTCAAGGCTTGAAAATTCAATAATTTGACTGTGGTACAAGGTGACATTCTAAAGCTGATTGTGATGGAGAAGCATGACTTCTGTCCAATGATCAATTCTACCTTAATTTCCCTCAAAATAGTTTAAGTGGTCTCTGATTATCTCAATTGAAGCTCTTTTTAAAACTTAATTTCATTTGATGAGTTTGTGTGTGTGTGTGTGTGGTGTATGTTGAATGACCATAATGAGTATGCAAAGAATGTGCACATATATGTGCCCATTATCCCAAGTAAAGTGAAGGACACCTGCTCTTTAATTATTTTTTATTGGTAATGATTTCCCCATCCTAACATATCTTATCCTGATTTACAAAAATTCAATGATGGTAAATGCTATCCTGCAGAAATTACATATTACATATTTATGGAATAAACAAGAATTTGATTCTGATCCTTGGTCTTTATGATCTGATTTTAGGAATGCTTATAGAAGCATGCTTGTTTGCTTGAAACAAATTAAGAGTTTGCTTCTTTGGAAATCATTATGAGAGAACAGGGATATGGTTTAAAAGATGTAATGAAGAAAAAAAAGTAACTAGGAAGAATACCAGTTCACTCAACAAAAAAATCAGTCATACGGGTCATGGTTGTTCCAAAGGTGCCTTTCCAAAATGCAACTGGACCTTTTCCCCCCTTGAAGACATTTTGCTTCTCATCCAACAAGCTTCTTCAGTTCAGTTCCGTCAGAACTAAAGAAACTTCTTGGATGAGAAGTCTTCAAGGAAAAACAGTCCAGTTTCTTTTTGAAAAAGCACCTTTGCGCGAGTACACAGATATGATTATTAATCAAAGTGTATGAGAAGAAGCTCTGGACTACCACCATTTACATTGTTATATCATTCTAGAAAAGAGCAAAAATTAAAAAAAATACTTTTTACTGACTGAAATAAATATAAAACTAAGATAAACTATTATAGAATTTTAGATTTTATCAGCAGCAATATAACATGCTCTTTAGTATTTCAGCCCACCCCCCCAATCTGAAACATGGAAGAACGTTGTTTCTAGTAGAAATCTAAAAAAAATATTGACTGTTGTAACTATAGCAGCAACTAATGGGAATAAAGAAACCATGTTAACTTTGTTAATTCTTTTAGAAACAGTGATTTAATTTTTTAATATATAATTATGATTTCATTTCTTAGGCTTGAAAGAAAAAAGATATAATAGGATCATTTTTAGCTTAATTTTTGACAAAGTGAGTCTTGGAACAAAATCACTTCTTTATTTTTGTTATTAGATATTCTTGATACATTTACAAGGCAACATATGCCTGGATTCCCATGGAGGACTGCTGAAGATGCATCAGAAATGGGATATATTTTTTTAATCTGCAGGGAAGATTCATAGGAGGAAAAACTATCCCAGTGGGGAAGTGTATGGATGGCCCTGCCTTATATTTTATTTACCATTTTTGCAACTCAATGGTCTAGAATTGAAAAGTATAAATGCAGAAATCCATAAAGGAAATAAAATTATTCAGCGTATAATTGTATTTTAATCCACTTCTATTAGTTTTATTCATTTACGGAAAGATACTGAATCCATTTGTGGTTCACTGATTTACTCTTGTTTTAGTTTTATATTTCTATTATTTTCTCTTGAGGGTTTTTTATTGTATTGGATAAAGCACACAGAAATAATGTTATGTTTCATTAATCAGAAATAAATCATGGCCTGGAGGAAGGAAAGCCATGCTGAGTTTATAAACCATATTCTAGATACCATGAGTCCATGATGGTTGACATAACTAAAAGATGCACACCATAGTGAACAATGTCTACAGCATTCCATCTATACATGTGTGGCTGTGTACAAAGAAATACAAAGAGCTTTAAGTAATAATAGTACACACAATTATGTGTCTACACAGAAGTATTTTCCAAAGAATTCAGTGGGATTTGTTTCCAGATATGTAAACATCACATTGCTGACTCTTAGCTGAGACTTAGCTCTCTGACTCTTAGCTGAGATTGTACAAGAGAAATGTAATGTAAAGTAAGCACTAATATACTAACAATTCAATACAGTCCCAGCAATCTTCCAGGCAAGAAAAGAGAGATATACTAACAATACAATACAATACAGTACAGTACAATTTAAAATTTGACAAAATTTATTTGCTTTAATTCTGAGATTTTTTAGTAGAGCTGTATAAGAATAATTGTAGAAATGTCCATGTTGTTCTCCATTGTCCATCAATTGCCCTTAGGCTAAAGGACAATATAATTAGCTGGAAGACCTTCTTTGTTTTTCTAACTCAGGATTTACTGATTTTATTTTTCAAGGTGTAATTGCTTCAGTGACAGAAAAATGGCCAATCCCTTTCATCCAAATATCAAATTTCATCTTCTCTTAATTATGAGGATGCAAAGGTACTTAAGTGTTCAAAATGTAAGTAGCCAGTGCGGTTCATGTGAATTGGTGATGGTGATGACAATGGTGATTTCATCCTACATAATCTGATAGTGTCCTTGCTGATGACCTGAAAGTGGCATCCCATTTAATTCCATATAATTTCTGGAATATATTGTTCCTAGTATTGATTTTTGCACTGGGTTCTCTAGGTATATCTCATAGGCGAGAATCCCGTCCTACAAAGTACTTTAGATGGGATCATAAGAGAGTAAGCTGTTGTTTAAGTAGGCCTTTGGGGCTTATTCTTCTAATCTGTTGTTAAGTTGCAAGCATGTAGTTACTATTTTGCTGATAACAATTTATTAAATAGCAATAGCATTTACATTTATATACCGCTTCACAGTGCTTTTACAGCCCTCACTAAGCGGTTTATAGAGTATTGCCCCCAATAATCTGGGTCCTCATTTTACGCACCTCAAAAGAATGGAGGCTGAGTTGACCTTGAGCCTGGTGAGATTCAATCTGCCAAATTGCAGCCAGCTGGCAGTCAGCAGAAGTACTGCAGTACTTCATTCTAACCACTGCGCCACTGAGGCTCTTGATTGTTGGACCAATTTTAAAAGAAAAAAAGAACTTTGAACAACGGAAAGACAACATTTATTTTTTCATTCATTCAATTTATATAACCTTCCATCTCAAATGCATAACTCTGGGTGACTTACAATGAAAACACAACCCCAAACCAAAATACTATATTAAAACATATGAAAGTATATGAAATCATGTTAAAGGGCATATTTAAAAAAAAGCCTAAGGCAATATAATATACAACTGAAGGTTACAGGGTGGGCAGTCTTGAGGATCTGATTTTTTGGCAATATTTTTGAGGAAGCCAGGCAGATTTGTGTACCTGGGTTAATTTTTATTGTCAGGCAAAATTATTCTTTCAGGAGCTGGAAAGTGTGACAAATGTTGGATTGTTCCTGAGTGAGGATGGAATGTTGGGATACTCATCTTATTACCTTGTTCCAATTCCATCATTAGGACTGCCCTCATTAATAGAGCTGTATTGTGAGCAGGTAAGTGAGGCTTCAATTCTTTGGTTTAGATGAGATTTTAGAGGGCTTTATCTGAAGGCAGGAATAGTCAGTTTGGATAAGAAAGGAAAGAGATCTTAATTTGAACTGGTGATATCCAAAAGATAGGCAGGCAGAAAGTGCATCCTCCATTTTGCTTGTTACTTTCTCCATGACACATTTTCACATTTTATTTTCTCCACAACACATTGTGCTCTGCCATATACAAATGCATTTTATAAAATACTTTAATTGAAAGGCATGGGGGTAAGATTCTACACAAGGAATTCCCCACCCACCATGCTTCTGACCTTGCTATCAGTTTCATTGTTATTCTAGATTTCTTCCCAATGGAACTAAACTTATTGATATTTTTTTGCCAGCACATAATTTTTTCTTCTCTACTAAGTTATAATTTACAGTAGAACCGATATGAAATTCTTGGCATAATTTTCATTTTAACAGCAACAATTCTCCCTAGGAGACTAAGCTTTTTCCCCTAGTTCTATTACCTGCTCACATCCAATATATTTTCAAACATTGCACAAGACCTCCAATTTATGCATATTTACCTTTAAGCCTGCCATCTTTTGAACTAATTCTAAATGATGAATAATTCTAAATAATGACTATACTAGTTAATAATCCTCAGGGCTCTTGGATACAACTATCAGATCATCTGCATAAAGATTAGGCAGATGTTGTGCCCCTTCAAACTGTGATTTAGTCTCAGTTTAGATGTTGAATGTTCAGTAGCAAGTGTGAAGAAAAAAGACAATGGGAATCCTTGCTTTGATCCTTCACTGATAGGGAAGCTGATTAAAGACAAGGAATTTTCTTCACAAACCTAATAGAATAGAGTAGAATAATTGATGAAGTAGCCGTGAAACATATGGTTGCTCTATTGTATCAAATTCTTTGTAACTTCCAAAGTGAAGATACTGAGAGCTTATTCTAGGCCATAAAATATTTCACACAGTTCTCCATTATGGATTTCCCTGATATAAGCTCAACCTGATCAACAGAAGAAGTGACAGTGTGGCTGAGCCTCTTCATTGAGCAGTAAATAATTTAAATATTCTGATTTAATAAAGAAGTCAATAGAGAAGAATCTGAAGGTTAGGCTGATCTCCCCTTTAGAAGAGAATATTTTTAGCTCAGAGTTGAACTGTAGAATTTTTTAGGGTCTCTGAACTTGATTATTTTCTTGGATGTTACCTAGTTGGTAATGAAATGTCTGCAAGAAAACAACCAAGCTCAGAGACCTCCAAGGACCATATGCTTTCTTTACAAAAATTGAAACCCATGAGGTTTGCAATAGTGGCAAATATCTGTAGCTTGGGTGTAGGATGAGGGTGAAGGTTCCTCTAAACTCCACTGAAGATTACCTAGGCTGGTAACAAAATATTTGGAAACCAACCCACAAGCTCGGAAAATGAACCTCCTCATCTGTGAGGATTTCCAAAAATTTAGCTTTCTACTTTTCCTTTTTCTCTTTACACTTTCCCTTAGTCTCTAGAACTGTGTAGAAAGACAGTAATCTCCTTCTCAGACATCTGCCTCAATTCTTCTAGTCTATTTATAGAAATGCAGCATTCAATCAACTCCTCTAAGGTACCTGCCATACCTTCCTGAACCAGTTCATCTTGCAATTCATTAGATAGACCCTCTTTAAACTGTCAACCACAAATTATTTCAGCCCACACCTCTCAAGTGAAATTAAAAATCAGATATATATATATGCCTGAACATTATGCTTACCTTGGAACGGTCTGGGAATTTCACAAGCCCTTGTAACAGAATTGTCACAAATTTAATCAGATTTGCTATGGTCTAGATCCAAAAATGCCTGGATCAAAAAACTTTAAACAAATTTACCTTCAAAGTAAAATGAGTAAAGATTTATCAGAATTAATGACAATATTGATAAATCAACATAAGGAACAAGCTTTTTTTTTACTTCTTTTATTAGAAAAACTTACAAGAATTTTAATAAGTACTTTAGCTTTTATATGTGAATATATGAAATTCAGAACTATTTGTTTTTTCTTTTCTTTATCATAGTATTTCAGTGCGTGAAGTTTGTTTGTTTTTTCTGAAAAGGTGGGTCAGCCTAAGCCTGCATATTGTTTACATAAGGGTTAGTAGCCCTATTATCACTATAAGATTCCATTCTCATATCTTCATAGTTCTCTATAATGTTCTCCATAGCACATCACCCTACTATCCATGAATCTCTCAACATACATTGTGCAGAATTGAGATGTGTGAATTCCCCCTTTCACTGTGGCAAGAATCTTATTTGCTAGCCCCTAATATCCCAAAAAAGCATGATCAGAAGACCTTTCTTCTTTTGAAAAGCTTCTACCTTCTGTCAGTTTCACACTATTTCTTTACCATTTCCTATTTCTTTATTTCATTTGTCTGTTACTCTCTTTTGATTGCCATAGCAGTCTCTATGTGTCTATTACTGCTCTGAGATGTTTTTCACATCTTGTCCTCACATCCCTCTAGTCTTATCCATGCTGCCCCTATAAGCTCTTTAATAGGCACTGCAACCATGAGTCCAAATTTGATGTTCTGCTATCTTTCCTGCAGCTTCTAGCCACGAGTATTGTAACTTAGTTACTCTCACAAACTATCCTAGAAGATGCCATCAATACAACTTACCATCTCCTACAACAGAGATCTCCAAACTTGGTAACTTTAGGACTTGTGGACTTCAACTCATAGCTGGCTGGAGAATTTTGGGAGTTGAACTCCACAAATCTTAAAGTTGCCAAGTTTGGAGACTTCTGTTCTACAACCTCCATAAGTTCTTGAGGGCAGGAGCAACAGCAGTGTTTCAATATGACTCTGGTAAAAAGTCAGATTTTTTTGTTTTCTTTTCTTTCTCCCATTAACTTCAAGAAATACTACTTCTCCTTTACTGACAAAGGTACTTTAGCAATATGTTAAAAGAGAAGGCATTAGAAGAAGCAGAATGGAAATAGTTTGAAGTTTAAGGCCAAGTAAGGAGACATGAGAAACACCCACATGGATCATTTGATTTATTTGACTTATTCATCAAAACACTGGAAGCTAACTCTGTGTCATCTTTTGAAGATTTCACTTAATGCAACATATTTCCCATGGCTCTTTTATACATTCACTTCATATCCATTCAGCATTCATTGATTCATTCATTGATTCATTCATTCATTCTTGTGTCCAAATCTTCCTATTTTACAACCATTCTTAAGTAACCCATTCTCACTGCATTCATTTAATCATTCATACTCTTCTACTAAATTTTTGCTTCTTTCAAACATTAATTCATATACAATACTTTTCAACTATCATTTCCGCATCTTAAAATTTCTCCAACATTTTCTCATCTTCAGTAAGGATACACACATTCATATTCTTATTCTAATTTTTTAATATTTATGTATCACTTGCAATTGTTTGCTTCATTCTTCCTGTCAAATATAACTACCTTGTCTTTTTTGAAATATTGATTTTTAGAAATATACTTTTTCTACTGCAAGCATGTCTAATATTGCTTCAAATAATTCAGGTTGTCTACCAACAATCTAGTTTTCTATCTATAATAAAGTATACACAAATTCAAATCTTCAATCAGTGTACTTCTTGCATAACCACAAACATAAATTTACTCCAAAATAAATTAAGCTATCAATAGGATATCCCACAAATTTTCCTTATCCCTTGTTTAAATTTGAATAGTTCATTAAGCATTCAGCTTATTCTTTTGCATGCTTTCCTTCCATCATATATTATTTCTATTATTTTCAACAACCAACAATCAGTATTGTGCAAAATGTTCCATAATTCAAGCAATCCAGTTTATCATATGCTTTTTCTAAAATCAACCGGCAAGCAATACACCTTCTCATAATTTGTATATTACTCAGGGACTTGCTGAAGAGGAAAAATATGGTCTGCACACATTGCTCCCAGCATGATGCAGTACCACATTTCTTAAATTTTGCTTATTGTCACCTCTAGCACCCTTTCATCAGAATTCTACCAAACATTTTTCCAGGCACACTGAGCAAATTAAATCATTCCTGAAGTTTCTCCATTCACTTTTTCTTTTTTTCTCTTTTTTTGATGTTAGGAAGAAATAATGACATCCTTAATTTTTGGTTGTTTGCGTGTTGTTTTTATTTTATTTTATTTTGTTAGCTGCCCTTAGTTAGGCAAGTGGGTGGTCATATAAATTCATGTCAAACTTTCATCATTCTTATTGAAATAAATAATGCTTTTATACTAATTAATTTATGATATTTACATGGCAATATATGTATGCTTAAACCATGTTTTCAGAACAAACAGACTGTTGAATTAATTATTCATCAAACACTCATACATTTTTGGGTCTCTGAGTGATTCACTAATTTTTTGCTCTCTCTCTCTCAATCCATTCATAACATCTTTCCTAAGATTACACTAATTCAAAATGTGGTATAACTCATCTTTGTTTTTATATTATCACCATTCACTGATGTATAAGATGCAGCTATCATTATCATACGGATTATCATTCACTTTCATAGAAACCCATAATAATCTAGATTTTATCTACTATATTTTTTACTTTTCTGTAAAAATCTATATATACATTTTATATTCTCAGATGCAATCTTGCCTCTGATATGTTCATTAAGCTATACAGCTTGTCATGGGCTTGGTTAATCAAAGTTTTCAATTATAAACAAGATAAAATTGATTAGGCTTCAGACTTAGTTGCCCACAATATTTATGAAAATAGGAAAGGACATTTTCTGGCCCATTTTGGCTAGAATGCAAAAACACTGCCAAATATCCTTAAGCAATTCTACTCCAACTACGTGCTCACTTCCCATCAATTCAGAAGTATGTACAATATGCTGAAACTTTTGGAATACTAGGTACTTGGTACAATTTTCTTGAGCAATTCCTCTATGTGGGTAACTTCCCTGGTTTTCTAGAAAACTCAGAATGATGAAGCTGCGGGTATTAGATTGTTGGTAGAGGCAATCTAGGAATTAGATAAGTTATGGCAGTAACTGTGATCAAGTAGTATATTTTCTTTTATATGGAGAGTTTCTGATGCAGTTTTTTTATAAGTCATTTTTCTTCTTTTTGCACAATTCTGACAACCTTCATGAACATTTTATTAATACAAGGATTAAAAAACTGATGTTTTATACATTTGCTTATAGATAAGGAATGGGATATGAAATGAAGAGTTATCTGTTTAAAGCTTTGGAGAGGGTGAAGAGTTATTAAATTTGTTTATATTTTAGTAAAGTAGATTAAATGTCTTTATATATTTATTTTCTGTTTTTGTATTTTATTGTTACTTTTTATTCTTTCTTATCTGTTCTTTTTGATAAGTTTAATTTGTCTTAATTGTATTGTGTTGTAATAAAATCCTTCATAAAAACTATATACAAAAGGTTTCAAGTTGGAAGTGTTTCAAGCTTGGAATGGTTAATTTTGAGTGCAAAATAATTCTTAAATCTATTGGATGTCTTTCCACATTGCTTTGAACCTGCAGGAAGTCCTCCTAATTTGAAATGGCCGAGTCATCTCTGATAGTCTTGGAACATTTATCAAGACTAACAGGACAATTGTTTCAAGCTCATAATCTTTCAAACTGAAATGGAGCAGTCCACAATTGAAATGTTTCAAATTCAAAATACTTTACACACCACTAACATTTGAAATATGATAGTCATATTGTAATGTACTGTTTCAAGTTGTCTATCATGAAACATATACAAACAATATTTTTAGCATTGTTGACTATCTGTGAAACTATTTGATTCTTGCTCTTCTTGATTGATTAAGTCAAACAGGCCTACTATTTTCTCTAGATATAATAGTGGTAATAGGCTAGGGTTACCAGGTTTCTGAACAGGCAAAAGAAGTTATAGACAATTGGAAAAGAGATCAAGTGGGGATGGGGAGGAAATACTAATTGTTTTACATTCTTGGCCTCTGCAACAAAACTGCAAAACAGATACAAATAAATGTACTTAGGCCTACATATATATTAAATTACCTTTTCCAGCATCAGAAAGGCTGGTTTTTCAATGGTAGGAATGTGGTAGAGCCAGACTGGTGGAAAAAAACCTTCAGCATGTAACTGATTAAGGTCTTGCCAATTTCAGGAGGTGGCACAAGCCACCTGGAGGAAACTAATCAACTAATTAAGATCACAGGGCTGAGCTTATTAACTTAGCACTTATTAGAGCAGAGGTCTCGAAACATGGCAACTTTAAGACTTGTGGACTTCAGCTTTCAGTTTCTGGGAGTTGAAGTCCCCAAGTCTTAAAGTTGCTAAGTTTGGGGACCCCTGTATTAGAGAAATGTTGCCCTATGGAGAATGTTGCTTGGGAATAGATAAAAAATAGCTTTAGATTCTCAAAGAGGGGAATATTTGATTTTATAACTCTATCTGCTGTATAGAAGACATGGAGACAAAAAGGAAGGACATGTCTTTCTTGCTGGATAATTGGTAACCCTATCTCAAGCAGAATTTTCTATCTCCCAGCTTGTCTTTTACGAAACCTCTTTAAAGAATTTGCCTATATATGTTATAGAATCAAAGCATTTTGAACCAATCATGTTTCTATTTTGCTATTTCTGGACCATATGATGATATCTTAGTTCTTCAGGCCTGCACAATTTGTCTTGTAAGAGTTTTTATTTATACTGTGAGGGCAAGGCAATGCCAAAATGAACAAGCCATCCCATTTATTTTGACAAAACTGAAGAGTCAATAGTTCACCTGGATAAGGCCTTTTGCATCGCACTGCAACCTTGAACCTAGAAGAAGTGTCTGAACATGTGGAGGTTTTTCTGATTGTGGGAACTATCACTTTGCTTTGCTCTTAGAAAAAGGGACTTTGTGAAAGAAGGGGAGTACATTGCTTGGTGGGTGGAAACATTCAAACATTGCTTGAATTATCTGTGAAAGCAAAGCACTCTTTTAAAGATCTGCCTGCTCTCTTTGATAGAAAGAGTATCTAATTCTATTTCTATCTGGTTTAACAGAATAACAGAATTGGAAGGGATCTTGGAGGTCTTCTAGTCCAACTATCCTGCTCAAGCAGTAAACCTTATATTATTTCAGACAAATGGTTATCCAATCCTAATTAAACCAAATGGTTTTCAAAGTGGCTTCAAAAAAATAGCAACAAGCTTTGTGTGATTGTACTTGCAACTACATACTAAGAAACAAACCAGTGGATATATATTAATATGTAGGTCTTCAATGTCCCACATTTCCTATCAAGACTGGAGACATGCTACCATCCAAAAAAAGCCTTGAAAGCCTGGAACAACAAAGTCTGGTTTAACTGGAATTCTTCCATGGAATTGAGTAGCATAGACTTGCATTAGTAAAATCTCTCTTGGAATCACTTTGATTCCATCATTCCATGGCTATATTCATTTTGAGTGTTTTTTTTTTTTGGTAATAATAAATAGAGGATTTACCATTGTATTCTGTCTGTAATCTATAGCCTGGCATTTCCTGTTGGTCTCCTACCCAAGTAGCAACCAGATCCAATATTGCTTAGCTGTTTTGAGATCTGCCAAGGTCAGTTAAGTGATGCAGAAATAAATGGATTAGATCGGAGTGGAACATATAATAATATTTTAAATGCATAGAACCAATGGCCACTTGCCTTAGCTCTTTAAATCAAGATGAAATCAAATAGAATAATGAACATTTAGTCTAAAGGAGATCCTGTTAGGAATGCAATATGGAAATGGGCACAATGGTTGTAGTCAGTCCAATTTATCACTGGGTAGGCATGGATTATTTTTTTGTTAGGATTCTAAGTGACAGTCTTCCTGCCTGCCAGAACTCTTTAATCAACAGTTGAAGCATTGGGGAAAGCTCTAAAGTTTAATCCATTAAAAGCCATTCAGAACCAAAACAAATAAACAGAGCTTTAAGCTCTTCAGTGACAACAGGGCCAAAAACCAAGCAGTCTTAGGAAATCCCAGCAATTTGAGCATCAATAACTTGCACTATGTCTCCAATGTGATGAAAGCTAGAAAATCTCTGCTGTAGGCTCTACTTTTTAAATATATTGGGCAACACAAATATTCTAAGTGAAGGGTGGCATCAGTCATGTAGTCCCAAAGGCAGACTTAAGTACCATCCCTTCTAACAATGAAAACAAACTAATTCAAACATCACTTGAAGCTGAAAATAGCCTTTGTTTTCCCTTAATCTGCACTCTTAAAATACTTCAGCTTCATCCCGAGTGATTATTTTTCCAAATTAATGGAAATATGATATATATGTATGCATATATGTGTCATAATGACAACCAATGTTTCCAAGAATGCAAAACTGTGCTATTTACTCTGAACATTGTAAATGTGCAATGAGTTCCATTTAAGCCACGGTGAGTAATCAAATCTTCAATACATTTACATGAAGAGGGAAGAAAAATAAACATTTCCCCTTTTTAAGACTAAGTGCTGTCTTTTAAACGATGGATTTGTATATTGTCCTTTGTGTGATGGAAAATTATATCAATCCTTTAGAATGATTAAGGTTTGATGCATACATATTTATTTTATAAGATATTTAGTCTACAGTATTAAAACTCAGCTAGAATTTATTCAGTTACTTTTTTCCCCAAAGATGTGTGGGTAGAATCCTTAATTACATAAGTTCCATTTACAAGATGCATTTTCCTTTGATCCTGCAGAATTGTGTCCTTCAAAATCTGCCCCTAATGACTCCATCTTTTTGCAGCAGAGGAAAGCAGTTATTTATTGATGCTATAAATAATTTAAGTAGTATTGGAAGCAGATTTAGCTGTTCTTTGAGAATGCCTCTTAAAATCAGCTGGACTTCATTAGCTAGATGTTTTTACTGTGGGTCTGCCCCAAGATTTCTTAATTTTTGGATCATAATTTCAGTGCTATTAGGCTAATGAAAGTATTAGTTTTGTCTTTGTGATTTCTTGAGGTAAACTATTTCTTATTTGACATAATCAGGAACTAAAACATAATCAGACATAATATGATTTTCTCAAAAACCAACATCCACAAAGGGAAAACAAATGTCTGAACAAAAATGAGTTTTATTCAATTTCCATTGGATTGGATTGACCTACTTTTGTTTTAGTTTTCATAACCTTATCTTCCCCCCTCCTCCAGTTCCCTAAAACTGTATTAAATCTCAACATGTTCTTTGTCTCTGTTCATTGTTCGTATTTTTTATTTCAGTTACACATAATTATAAACCCAGCAGTTCAAGAGGAGTATTATTTATTATTTATACTGCAGTGTCATTGATTTGTATTTTACCCCTGAATTATCTAGAAGCATTAAATTATATACCTTCATAGGTAGTCAACAAGATTCTGTAGAGATTGCCCACAATGTGCCTACAAGCTAATTTGTTTACTAAAGATTTGTCAACTTTATTATTTATTTTTCATACGCTAGCTGGATTTGTTGAAAGCTTGCTCTTAATATTTGTTTTAAAGAATAACACCAGATCAGAGGGTTCAATTTTGGGTGGAAAATGTTAGAAGAATCCTGAAGCCGTTAAACCAAAGAGCATCACTCATCTAAAGGCTGTATAACTCATATCCAAGAATATGTGGCTATGCTGTATGTCAGGAGAAAAAAAGCTTAATTTGGATTCATCAAAATGCTCGCTGCATAAGTGAATTGTCAAACAGGCAATACGTGGGTGGTTGCAATGGCAGTGCGGAGGTTTGTATGGAAAACAAGTATGGCATTGTGAACAGTTTGTTTCAGTTTATTGGTACCCATGTTTAATGCATGTTGGAGATTTAGCAAAATGCTTCTCATGGTGCAGTAATATATTGGGAGAGGAAACAAACCAAGCTACCTAGATTTTTTAATGTAGCAGACAATGTCCAGTGGCATGCCACCTTTTCTTCCTTCTGTCACAAGAACCGTTTGTTCACCAAGACTGCTTCTAAAACTGCTTTTCCTTAATGGGAAAAGAAATAGTTGGCAGCTTTTGCTTTAATTTAAAATGTGTTACTATGTGAAAAAATATATTTCCTGCATTTTAAACAAGAGCTGATACATGAAAAAAAGAGGATTGAATGTGTATATGGGAGGGTAGATATGCCAAATATATTTTTTTAGCTACCAAGATTGGAAAATGAAAGCCATTTCCCCAAATTTATTTTGCATTTGCTTGCAATTAAATTCTATGCATTTTTGGTACATTGTCCAAAATGTTTAACTTGAATAATAGGACATACAGCATTCAAACTGCCTCAGCAGCTCTTAAATTGTCCCTTATTTTCAGAGATATAAAATGCCTTTTATAATGGCTCCTCCTTTTCTTTCTTGACAAACACATGCATGCTTTCTGCAAAATGGCACAGTCAAAGAGAACACAGACTATTTGCAAAAATGCTTACAGATTTAACAGAAGTCCTTTCTCAATGATTTGTCAAAAATGTTAATTTTGTGATCTTTCCTTGCATCCGAGTGGCCACATTACTAGTAGACCAAATATCGCCTCCAACCTGAAGAACTAAATTTGATTACCTAGTGCTGTAATTATGCCATGGGAAATGAAATAATTCAAAATGACTATGGAACAAGTGGCCATGAACAGTTAATTCAGATGTTAAGGGGTGTTTTGTTTTAACCTACTGAGTTTTCCAGGTGAAAAGTTTACATGCAAAAGCAGAACTGAAAGGTAATTAGATCACCCTCATTCAATTTCATCATTCTGAAATAGTGATTTGGCAAGCCAAAAGAAAATGTAAATACCTAATTTCATAAAAATATTAGGATACAGAGAATCAAACTCCAGCTGGCACATTTTCAGCAAATGACTGCCCCCCAAAACAAGAATTGGAGATTTAATTGTAAGCTTTTAGTAATTTCTCTGAGTGTAAGTTGCATTTACTTAATAAAGGAGAGCCATAGTTTGCAGCATACTATGGAGTAGATCAGTATTCTTCCAATGGAAGACTGATGAAAATATTCAACTTTTCTACTCTGTGGTTGCCTTGCTCAATAAACTGACTTCATTTATTGTTAGGAGTATGCAAAACCTGACAGAAAAAGGGGGAAAATTAATATACCCCATCTTTTACTGGGGTTTAAGCCTCATTTAAATCAGAGAGTGACCTTGAATACACGAGGGTATAGTTTATATTTTATCTTCCTTAAATTGTAGCAGATTTACACCGGAAGAAATTGACCTAGACAGTATTGAACCAGTCATGGTAGATATCTCAGCATCTCCAACTATATAAATCATGTCATAATGTTTCACACATCATAAAAGATACAAGATTAAATAATTATTATTAATGTAATGTAGGTTTTGTAAAAAGTCTTTCCTTCTGCCTTTCCTGCTACCTATTATCACATTATACTATAATAATTAAATATTATACTATCCTAATTAAAAAAAATCATTTCCCCCTCTCCCATACCTTATACATACAAAATATACTAATTACACAGTTACAATAAATACATAGAATTACTACTGTCCGTTTGGCAGATAAATTGACTTTCATATAAATATTAAAAATTAAAAGAATTGGAATACATGGGTAACCAATTCTTCCTTTCTGTTGTAAAATGTGTATTTTACTAGCTTCTTCCCATTTTTCTGCAGAAATGCGTGAACAAAATGCTGATTAGATCTAAGTGTGTTACTTCAGGAATACCTTGCAATAGTTTTATATTTAATCGCCTGACTGGTTCTGTAGGGTGGATAGTTGTTACTGTTATTAGATAGCTGTGAACAGTTGCTGTTCACAGAAGTGAATATTTTTTACTGTTATTAAACTGATGTATATGATCTCTGTATGTAGATTTTGTCCGTGTTTTCTTCTTGTAATGCTTCTGTCTGTATTTTTCTAAGGAATATGTCTTTATTTATATTTGGCCACATACACACATACAAATGCACACAGAGACACAGAATATAGGACCCTCCAATTCTCCATGTTTTTTGTCTAAACCAGATAGATAGATAGATAGATAGATAGATAGATAGATAGATAGATAGATAGATAGATAGATAGATAGATAGATGACAGACATACAGACAGACAGACAGACGGATGGACAAAGTTTAGAGTTACCCTGTGGAAAGATGGATGGCCAATAAATTTAATAAATTAATTATATATATATATATATATATATATATATATATATATATATATATATATATATATATATATATATATATATTATACATGTGTGTTATGTATGTTGCCATTATTGAAATATTGTAACAGAATAATGCATTTAAATGAACAAATTGTAATACTGTAACTAGAATATGTTTTTTAATGAACAAACATAATAGATGTTTTCCAGCAATTATTGGACAAGTTACTTGTAACCTGACCGTAAACATTCCAATCCAATAAGTGTTTGGGGTTGACTCTTGTAAATCACTCAGAGTCTAGCCCCGTATTAGTGCCAGTTGACAGAACTAAGTAATCCTCATTATCATGAATGGTGTTTAAATACCCAAATCCATCCTCTCCAGAGTCTCAAAGGATTGAAATTCATTGAATAGAATTGCTTTTACTATAGGCTTTTACTATTAAAAAAAATAAAAGGTAGTTTTGACCCATGAAGATACCATAACCTATTATTGACAGAAAGCAGGTAAGAGAGTTTATCCTACCTTATCCTATTTACACTGAGAAATTATGGAGAGATATCAACTAGATGTTAGTCAAAAATTCCAAATAATGTCATTCCTTCGAATGTTGATATATAACTTAAACAATCCTCTAAATAGAAATGGGTAGAAGGGGAAGTTGTTTGTCCCTCCCTAAACTCAATATTATTACTGATCAAATAGTTTTTATACATTGTAGACTTCTGATGCTATACTTCAAAGAATTCCAGATGGGACTCTGCCTTGCTGCCTGACAAGAAAAGGAAGTTTTACTTCAGCCCACAATGGATTGATTGGCCTAGTGCAAAAGGTCACCAAACACTACACATGCCTGCTGGGGCCAAAGCTTAGTGAGGGAATCCTGCCAAGCAGGATTAAGAGATCTATTCTCTTTCCAGTATGCATCCATAACTCGCTCTAGCATCAAGGGCAGTTATGCATGCATATTAAAAGAAGAATGGACCCCAAGAGCGCAATAGGATCTTGCAAAGTGTCAAATGGCTTGTTTGACACAAGTAAACTTAACTGAAAGATCATAAAAAAAATCTGCTGAGAAGAGGAGGGGAAGAGGAACAGAAGGGGGTGGGGGGAACCAGGGCTATATTTAGTTCAAATTTAAGTTATGCACCTTTGTTGGAAAATCTGAATGTGGACAATGGATTCGATAATAATATAGAAACCAGAAATTCTCTGGAGTCAATAAGATAATCTCTTCCTATGTGCCACAAAAAATAAAATTCCTCTTCATAAAATTTGATAATGATTTATAGATGACAAGGCAAATATAGAGACTTCACAGAATGCCTTCATTCCTCTGAGAGTCATGGGTTATGCACACAAATACCTACAATTGTTGGGTGTTATAATTCTTTAGCTCCTGGCCATGAAATATTTGTATTTCAAACCAATATTTTCCCAGTGGATCTACACTGTACTTTTCACTTTATATCATCAGTGGCACAATATTTTTGAAGGGCAATCCACAATTATTTAAATACACTGAACTCTATGCTAACTCACTATATACAAGACTTAGTACATTAAGACTGATCCTCTGGAAATGTGGTTATATGGAATGGAATTGGCAAGAACTAGACTTGTATCATGTGTTTCCAAAACACAGGCTGACTATTCATCTGTGGAACTTTACCATGTTTGAAATTCTGTTTAGCCCCAATTATTCCTCACTTTTAACATCACAGCTTTATTGTATAAACTGACACAAAGCCAGGAATAAAGTATGATATTTCATATTTAAACTTAGAACAACACATATATATATAACACTGATGTGACAAAATAGCCAACAGAATAATATTATTAAGATAAGATTAAGATGTTATCATTAAGATTAAGAAGAGCCATGGTGGTGCACTGGTTAGAATTCAGCATTGCAGCCAAATTCTGCCCACAGCCTGGAGTTTGATCCTGAGCAGTTCAAGGCTGACTCAGCCTTCCATCCTCCTGAGGTCAGTAAAATGAGGACCCAGATTGTTGGGGACAATATGCTGACTTTGTAAACCACTGAGAAGATGCTGTAAAGCACTATGGAGTGGCATATGATTCTAAGTACTACTGCTATTGTTATGACAAAATAACAGAGTTGGAAGGGAATTTGGAGGTCTTCTAGTCCTACCTCCTGCCTTTAGGTGCTTTGGAGAATAGGTTGACCCTTCTTCTTTGTGGCAGCCCCTCAAATATCTCATAAGATTGTTCAATATTTAACTTTGTATCTAAATTCTTGTTTAGATCTATATATTGCTCTTCTGTGGGCTTAAGAGCAAGCTGTCACCATTTTTTATATTTAAACTGAAAACTTTATTAAATGTTCTTATCAAAAAAAGTTAAAAATTTGAACTAGCAATGTCACAGGTTTTAAATCCTGTATATCCAAGCAAACTAAGTCCTCTCATCATCTTGTTTGGTCAAACTATAATTTCAATTAATTACAGATTGTTCCAATATAAGCAAATTATAAACTGGAGGATAAGAAGGGAAAGTAGACAATTTCAATTTTTCTCTCCTATCTATGGTAATGGTATAATGGGGAATATAAGAACATATGAATAGTCATGCTAGATGAAGCCAAAGGTAATAAATCAGATGCATAAGGAAGCTCATCATCAGGAGTGAAAGTAATAGTTCTCTTCCACTTTCTCCCTTCCAATGGAGGCAGATTCTTTTTATGCCACACATATATTTGCTTTAGACAGAAAGCCACCAGTACAAGCCTATTCACACATTTCATTTGGCTAACAATTGAAATTAGAAAAAGGAAAACTGTCTCTGATTTATAAGCAGAAATTCAAGTTGTTATGCCTCTGAGCATAGTAGAAAACTGTGCCATTCATTTTCAGTCATTGGAGTCAGAGAAATACCAGAGGATAGAAAATTGGAATTCTGAGGCCATGTGGAGCATTTGGGTTGCTCAATCCTACATTCAAATACGATTGAAGCTGTGATCTCTGGAGCAGGCGCAGAGCCTTAGGAGGGAGCAATGCTTCATTTCCTCCAAAAGAAAATATCTTCAGAGCTGTTCACCAAAGCAAAGCCCTTTTATAGACATCCTTAGCTTTCATTGCTGCAACCACAAAGGGGTGGTTTCCTCCACAAAGGAGGAAATAGTCTTTCATATATTAAATGTTAAAAAAGAAATACATAAAAAACAAGAATAAATCATCTTTAACCCATTTTGTTGAAAACAAAGATCCCCTAGATATAGGCCTCAGGCATTTTCTTAAGATTACTTAATCAAAAGCCGGGACAGAAACTTCAGCCTACTGATTCCAATGATTTCTGATTGAAACTTAGTTGGAATGGATGGCTCCCAAATGAAGTGACATTTTCTTGATGGACAATGGAGTAAAGTAATAGAAAGACTGACAAAAAAGAAAGCCTCCCATATTTTAAACCCATAATCATTACAATGCTGCTAAAGAAGAGCCTCTGTATTTTTCCCTTTTATTTCTTTGTGTTGACTTTCTCACGCATAGCAAACATTTGGTGCTCGAGTTGCTGAACATCTTTGAAAGGCCCCATGAAGTGTGAGAATTTCTGAAGGGAATCATTCCATCCAAGCAACTGAGAACATTCCAAGAAGAGGGGAGGGGGCATGGTTACCCTTCTTCCATCACCACCTGTTTCTTGGGATTATTTTTGTTTGTTTGGGCTTTTTTTTTCAGAAAAAAGTGGAAACTGTACCAAACTACAACTTTATCAGAAGCTTCAATTTTGGTAACAAATCTTGCCGACCTTTCCCAAATCTTGTGGAGTGAAGAATGTAGGTTTCCAGGCAATGGTGAACTGCTGTTCTAATTCTTTTCTCTCATTTTCAAATTAAGCAGTAGCAACACCCAATTATTCCTATTAATTAAACTTTCCTCACTCTCTACTGACTCTGATAATTATTTTTGTGTTTTTTTAAAAAGAACTATCTTTGCACTTATGTCATAAAATTTTCTGCCTTTTTCCCTTTTATAATATTTGTATTCAAGACAAACAACAGGAGGTTGAATTCAGGCCATTTAAAAGAAACATCTGCTGACATTTATTCATATGCTACATGTTCCACTTTCATCATTGAATGTAATGGTAAACACACATTCCAGTCAATAATGGCAGTTCCCAGCCAAGCTTTACAAATGGTCTCTTTAACACCTAAATTGACAGCTCGGGAGAATTTCAGATAGAAGCTAAATATGGTACTTTTGGACACTCTTTCCTAAGTCTAGAATGACTGGAAAACATTAATGAGAATGTACATTGTATACAGGATATATATATATATATATATATATATATATATATATATATATATATATATATATATATATATATATATATATATATATAAAATTAGGGTGAAGTGGGGGTAGAATATTGTATCCTGAATAAGGAAACATATGGTATTCTTTTTAAGCAAGAAATCTCTGTATATATTAAAATAAATATCTGACACCTTATTTAAATTTCAAAAACAAATGTTCTTAAATAAAATCATATTAATGTTTATATCTCTTTAGATATTAAAAATGTTTCCATCTAATAAGGAATTAGGTAATGAATAAAAATGAATATTATACTTTTTGATAATGTCAGTATTTTAGTCAAGATCTGTGGATATATAGCCAAACAATAACTTTGGAAAAAAATAAAATCAAATTAGGAATGGTGGGAATAATATTATCTGATGTTTCTAACTGGATCTTTTCAAACATTCATTTCTGATACTAGAAACAATGATTTGTCTGATTTTTAATTGATACCCTTTTTTACATTTTAGTACAGGTTGATTAACATTCTTATATCTAGATCGTACAATAATTTCAAGTCAAGCAGAAAATCATAGCATTTACCAAACTCCTTCATGTGTGAATAGCTTTTCCTTTAAAAAATTCTGGTGTAGTTCAAAACAGGTCATTCACTATTTAACAAGTTTTTTTAAAAAAACAAAACCTTACATGTTTAAAAATAATGAATTCAAAAACATAATTATAGATCACAAAGTTATCTTGTGAAATATAACAAAATATCAAATGAGGAATGCATTTTGCAGGTTTGGAACCCTTAGATCTGGGGAAAGAATTAAACAATGCTAAACCAGTTACTTATAATTAATTGTAAAGTATTATAAATAATATAGCAGAAATCATTTTTTTTAAAAAATCCATCATCTTGAAGATCTGTTAGGTAATGGATCGGGAGTTACGGGTTGTAAAAATTGTTATGGTAACATGTTCCATGAATAGCATAAACAATTATGCTATAATTTTTCTATACACCCCTGAATAAAAACTGATCTCCATAATGACTGCAAAGGAAAATACAAGCTCAAAATGCAGGGATGTCAGTGATAACATTAGAGCTGCTATAGAATAAACCAGAAAGCAATAATAATGTAAATTTTGCTTAAACTAAACTTAATGGATTGGTCATGTTTAAATCAGTCATGTAATCATGACCAGCCCATTTGGATTAATCCAAATTTATATATCTACAAATGTATATGTTAATTTTAGCCTATTTTATTGTGCTGTTTAGTTTGTTTCTCCTTGATCTTTTGTGCAAATTTGTCAGCAAATTGAAAATTGCAGTTCCTTCAGTACAGATATGTTTGATGTGCTTGTTCCATGCTCCATTCTGAATGACGGATAAAGGTACAGCATGTAAAAATTATCGTGTCTATCTCTCTGGTTGGGTAAATTTGAAAATTCTGTGGTGTTACAATACATTATAGGCTGAGTTTAAAATGCCAGAGAGCAGATTGCACAAAATATACAGCAGTCTTTTAAAAGTGTCCGTCATCTAAAACTTGAATAATTTCTTTCAAAGTACTAGGACAAAAGGAAATGTCTTATGAAAATTTGTTAAAAACTAATATATAATATATATAGCTGATCACTATAGTCACAGACTTTTTTGTCCATCTTAAACTAATATGTCATCTCTTTTATAAAGAGAAAAGAATGTGTGTGTGTGTGTGTGTGTGTGTGTTAATTTTAGAAAAAAATCCTCCTTCTCCTTCCCAAACTGAACTATCTCATATTTAAAATTCCTAGAAGCTAAGCACACCAATCTATCATTATATTTCAGTATCATTAAAGAGAGGAAATATTATGAAGTCCTTGCAATTTTTAGCACCATCATTTTTATTTGAGTCTAATACTTCTTTCATTGATAATGTTAAAAAATGAGCACAGAAAAAATAGAGAAAATTAAACTTGGGATAGATGAACCCATCCTGAGACAAAGAAGGAATAGTATCTTGTAAAGGGATAAATTTATAAATGACCATGTCATCCAGGGATTTGTGATTGCGCAGGTATGTTTCATATTTTCAGAAAGTACATGTGATGTGATTTCAGGCATTCAAATTTGCCCATGACACCACAAGTTTACCTATCTCTGTTCCCACCAATTAATAAAAAACTATACAGTATGCAGTTCTGAATAGCTATTAAGAAGCCCTGACTTAATATTGAAGCCATTTAGTAGGCTTTATAAACAATAAACGGAACCAAACTTGATTGCAGGAAATATGACTTCAGCAACAGAGTAGTCAATTTCTACCTGACTCTGTGGTTTCTTTCCCAAACCCCAAAAACTTTAACCTTAGACTGTCTACTATTGACCTCACCCCTTTTCTAAGAGGTCTGTAGGGGGTGTGCATAAGCGCACCAATGTGCCTACCGTCCCTGTCCTATTGTTTCTTTTTATTTTTCTTACATGTATCCATTTCATGTATTCATAACTATGTTTATCTTATACCTGTTATCTTATAATCGCTTGACAAATAAATAAATAAAATAAAGTTCAGGGTATCATATCTGCCTGCCTGCCTGCTTGCCTGCCTGCCTGCCTGCTTGCCTGCCTGCCTACCTACCTACCTACCTACCTACCTACCTACCTACCTATCATCTCTCTCTTTCTCTCTCTATCTCCCTATCTCCCTATCTAATCTATCTCTATCTCTGATTTTTGTTCAATTAATTTTTCAAAGCAGCTATTATTTTAAGAGGGTACAAAAATTAAGGTTAAAAAAAGATGAAAACTAGACATAAAACCTAAAACTATTCTCTTCTTGTAATTGCAACCACCTCATTTTAAATTTTCAATGTTGTTCGTCAGAGATCCATTCTCTCTCTGTTGCATTCTTTGTATTTTTTTTAAATCATTCATAGTTAGCATGCTTTTGTTAAGACTGCTTAATCTGGTATGTTAGTAGATATCAATAACAACAAAAACCTACACGTACAATATAATAATGTAAGCTTATACCAGAAAATTCTTTGATGTTAGTTCTTGGAAGAAAAATTATTTTAGCTGTAATATTTAATAACATTTAATAGTGTTGTACCTTATGATTCTTGATGAATGTAACTTTCCTTTTTATGTACACTGAGAATATAGGCAAAAAAAAAACAAATTCCTTGTGTGTCCAATCACACTTGACCAATAAAGAATTCTATATATCTATCTAATATTACAGTATACAGCACTTTTCTCAAAGCAATTAACATATATTGTCAATATGTTTGCAACAGAGAAGTCATAGTTTGCCGAAAGTCATGTTTCAATTCAATTTGGACTATAATTTTTGCTTTAATAAGCTAAAATGTGGATTAATATTTAGCCTAGATGACATGGTTGGCAAGACTAGTAATTGAACTAACAAGAGTACATCTGATTGAGAAAAATCAGCAACACAATATAAAGGAGGACTATGAAATAGTTTCATTTTCAGTGTATTATTGGATAAGCAAATATGAAGGCTACCTTGACCAACATTTCCACCTAATAATGAATTCATACTGATGTTATCATATAAGCCTATATTAGAATGTAATTCAGGTGGGTTAATTAACATTGGGGATATGTTAAAACAAAAGTTTTGGCTGATGATATCTCTTTTCAAATATACTATTTTTCCTTCTAATAATCTTTCCTTTAGATATCTATTAGCATTTCATCTCTAGCACAAAGAATTGTTTAGTGACTATTTTCACAGATTTCATTATGCCAGAATATGATTTTCCTGATATTAAAATTGCTTTTCAAAAAGCATATAAACTGGAAAATATGAAAATATGAATCCAATACTGTATTTTTAATTACTAAAATTGATATTCACACATATGCAGAAGTGGGTATGTTTAATTACACACATAATTATAATTTCCACAAAAGTAAAAAAAAATATTTCTATACATTCACGTATATAGATAATAGCTATATGGCATTTTAAATAATTGCTTTAACCTTGGACATACAAATCATACTATTTAATCTTTGTATTGTATACCATTCTTTATATGTTTTAGTCTCCAATCCCCAGGATGATTAGCGGACTGTAGACTAAAACATATAAAGTATGGTTACAGGAATTGGGCATGGCTAGTTTTGTGAAGAGAAGGACCAGGGGAGACATGATAACAGTCTTCCAATACTTGAAAGGCTGCCACAGAAAGGATGGGGTCAAGCTATTTTCTAAAGTGCCTGTGGGCCAGACAAGGAATAATGGATGGAAACTGAACAAGGAGAGATTTAACCTGGAAATAAGGAGAAACTTTCTGACAGTGAGAACAATCAACCAATGGAACAGCTTGCCCTAGGAAGTTGTGGGAGCACCATCACTTGAGACTTTCAAGAAGAGATTGGACTGCCATCTGTCAGAAATGGTGTAGGATCTCCCACTTGGGCGGGAGTTGGACTAGATGACCTACAAGGTCCCTTCCAACTCTGATTATCTATTAAATCTATTATCTGTTATTGCATTGATAAAGAGCCTGCTCAAAATTATGTGCTCTCCCTACTATACTACAACTTAATCTACCAGCAAAAATCCTTATAATAATTACATGATTGCAAGGCCATATAGTGGCCATCTGGATTTTGAAGCCTAGATGTATTAGGTGGAAATGGGGTGATGGTATTACTGTTAAAACTGACTTCTATCAATTTTATGCCCTGTTATTTTATTTATTTATTTATTATTAAAACTTTTATACCGCCCCCTCTCCCAAATAGGGACTCTGGATGGTGAACAGCCATAATAAAATACAATCGATATAAATTTTAAAATGAATTAAAAGAGAATTAAATACATGGCTGAAATTAAAAAGTAAAACCAATAAAACACCATTAAAAATGAAGATTTAGACTTATATACCACTTCACAGTGTTTTACAGCCCTAAGTGGTTTACAGAGTCAGCATATTGGCCTCAACCATCTGGGTCCTCATATTACCAACCTTGGAAGGATGGAAGGCTGAGTCAACTTTGAGCTGGTCAGGATCGAATTCCTGGAGTGAAAAGTGAGTTAACCTACAATATATATATATATAGACTGACTGTTTCAGGGTTATATTTCAACTGGACATCATTGCCAGATGGTGAAATAGTTCAGTGAAGAGAAGGAGAAAAATGGTGACACATTAACTTTTTTTAAAAAAGTTTTCTGTATTAAACAATTAAACAAACACAAAGACGGACAGTTCTTACAATAAAAAAGTTGAACGTGGTACAGTCTCTCTAACATCAATCATTGTCATTATTTTGTTAAATCCAATAGTAATATTACATAATTCTCCTCTATACACTTTAAATAGAATATATACATATAATCATTCCTTATTCTCATTGATCTTCCTCGTCTCTAGCCAACCATAAAATTTCTCCCATGTTTTATAGTAATTCCTTATTTTTTAGTTCTTTCGTTAGTTTATCCATTTCTGCGCACATTGTGATTTTCTTCAATATTTCCAATTCATTTGGGATGTCTTTATTTTTCCAATTCTGTGCATATGCCAACCTTGCTGCAGTAATTACATGAATCATTAAGTACAGAGTTTCTTTATCGTATTTCCCAGTGTTAATTCCCAACAGAAAAAATTCAGGCCTGTATTGTATTTTAATTCCACACATTTCTTCTATCCACTTATGTAAATTTTGCCAATATTTTTGGGCTTCCTTGCAACTCCATCATAAGTGATAGTAAGTTCCTATTTCTTTATTACATTTCCAACATATAGGGGAAAATTTAGAGTTCATTTTTGCCAATCTTGATGGTGGTATATGCCATCTATAAAATAATTTATACAGATTTTCTTTAAAGGGTATCATTAATGTCATTTTTTTTTAATTTTTATTCCATAGTTTCTGCCAATCATCTAATTTTATGCTATGACTGAAGTTTTTCATCCATACCACCATCGTTTCTTTTACTTTTTCTTCTTCTAATTTAAATTCTAATAAAACTTGATATATTTTTTTAATCATCTTCTGGCTGGATCCTAATAATATTTCATCTAGTTTTGTCCTAGTTTTACTAATTCCCCATTCTCTCTTACCTTTTAAATATTTTGATTGGAGTTTCAAGTAGGCCCACCATTCCACCTTGATTCCCTGCTTCTTTAACTCTTGTGCATTAACCTTTTTGTGCACCCTGTTACATGCAATGATGCTGAAGAGAGAAAAAAAATAGACCCCATCACCTACAACAGAAAATTTAGGCAAAGCTTTAGGACAAGTAAAGTCAATGGGGAAGCCAAATTCACTTAATAACCATGTTAGTAACTTAACAGTTGCCATGATTCACTTAACAACCGTGTCAAGAAAGGTTGTAAAATGAGGCAAAACTCACTTAACAAATGTCTCACTTAGCAACAGAAATCTTGGGCTCAATTGTGGTCATAAGTCAAGGACTACTTGTGTTAGACTATTCTGACATCCCAACCCAATGCCTGAGAGAATCTTTTTTGCTGGAGAGAATTTATTTTCAGTGAATGGCCTGTAAGTTGTTTTGACTATGTTTCACACAAACCTCCCCCCCTTTTTAAAAATCCATTGATATACATAAATACATAAAATTACTCTCTGAAATATGATAATATCAGTGATTACTCATAGTACTAATTTCTTTCTGTGAGGAAGATGTAAATTGTAACTCTGCAACTAACTTTCCAGCCATAACACCAAAGAAAAATATGTACCTATGAATTCCATGTATTTTTTTTTCATATCACAAACTTATCTTCTAGAAATCATGTCCTACAACCTCTTACTAATGGTTGAAAATGCAGAGATTCCTTTATGAACAAGGCATGTTTTTGGTGTTGCATTTTGTCTTACTTTACATGAATTTTTAAGACTTTGAGATAATTTAATCATATTTGAGAATATTTGTATATTTTATCAAAACTAATTGAGCGTTTTTCTGATGTAACCCTGCATGAATATTATTCAGGAACAAGTGGTTTAACATTGGATATCATTAAAAAATATCGCACAAAGTTTACTATGCAAACGTAGATGTGAACCCTAAGGATGGGAATTGTACATAGTAAATTAAAAATATGTGGGAATGTGACCTCATGAACGGCTGTTTCAGAATTCTGGACTGGAGAATATAGTAGAATTAGTAGATGAGATATGACAAGAAATATCTGCTTGAAAGAGTTGTATTTTTATGTGGGAAGGAAGGAAGGAAGGAAGGAAGGAAGGAAGGAAGGAAGGAAGGAAGGAAGGAAGGAAGGAAGGAAGGAAGGAAGGAAGGAAGGAAGGAAGGAAGGAAGGAAGGGTCAATAAAAGTTAGTTAGTGGTCAGAAAAATAAGAAGTATGTCTGACATGCTGATACAACAAACTTTGCTCATCATTCTTACTTTCTTTCCCACTTGTTTTTTTTCTGGACTGTGAGATTTCTTTCAGCTATAAGAGATGAAGATAGTCATTTCAGAGCATTGCATTATGGTAATATATCTGTGGTAATGGTTCATAAATTATACCACCATATCATTTGTATTTTTCTTTTGAAAATTGCAATCCCACTGCCTTTTAACTTGGCTAATGATGCACATTTTTATGATCCACTAGCCCTGTGTGGGAAGGAGTTATATTTTGCTGCAACTAATATCAAAGTAAAGGGAATATGTCATATTCATTTCATGATATTATTTTATCGAATGCAGATAACACAAAATAGTTCCTCTACTCCCTCCATTAACATTCCTTGACAGTTTTAGTTTTATCATTAGAAGATTTCTCTCCCAACATTAATCTATATGTCATTCAAATAAAGATAACTTAAAATAAAACCTTCAATGTGGTCTAGTATTATCATCTCCTATTACAGATTTGACAATGCCCATTTATTGTTAATTGAAAACAATGGTGGCAAAGCACCAATAAATGGAATTTGTAATTGCTATTATTTGTTCATTAAGCAATATACAAATCCCCAATGACTGAAGGTTTCTGAATGATTCATGACTACTTAGTAACAGTTAAACAAGTCACTATATAGAAGTGGCCCCCAATCTTTTGGGTACCAGGGACCGGTTTCATGGGGAAAGGTTTTTCCACATACCAAAGGGCATGTGATTTTGCATTCTGCCTGCATCCTGTGGATGGAGATTTGCTTGTTTGTGTGGCCCAGTTGCTCATATGCTGCAGCCCAGGGCTGGACCACAGACCGGGGCGGACCTCTGCTATATAACGCATGGCATAAAACTGTTCCATTTTATTGAAACAAAGCAGCTAGAGATTAAAATCAGAATAAGTGCTGTTAAATTGTTTCTCTCCTTTTTTTGATGGACTATTCTGCTTAAGTGCAGTTTAAAAATAGAGGATCATAAGAAGAGAGAAAAGGGACCTTGAAGGTGCCCATCAAAACAAACATTAGGACAGCAGTATTACATGTATGCAGTGAATGGTCTCAGTGTTGGTACTGACTAGAGAAATCCCTGAAGTTGGCAAGATGGGACTGAGACTCGTGGTCTCCTAGATTCTAGCCTGATCCCTTAGTCCAGGGGTCCCTACACTTGGCAACTTAAAGATTTGTGGACTTCAACTTCCAGAATTCCTCAGCCAAATATGCTGGCTGAGGAATTCTGGGAGTTGAAGTCCACAAGTCTTAAAGTTGCCAAATTTGGAGACCTCTACCTTAGTCACTAGACAATTTTTCTCTGATTTAATTTAATTTCATTATTATTATTATTTAGGTATGTATCCCTGCCTCTTTTCTGGGAGCTCAAGCATTGTGTTGTCCATTTTTTCTCCAGTAAATTAGCTTTGGCCTAGGGTCATATAATAAGCTTCAATAGCTGAGGTCTCTAGTCCAATACATTAACCATTACAATGCATTGACATTCAAGTCCAGCATGTTCTCTTCTGAAATTCTTTAACAGTCCCCCCAAATATATGAGCAGAAAACTGGTTCTGAGTTGTTCAAGGTTTTAGGTACTATTAGAAAAAGCTTCAAAATTGCATAATGTTTGAGATTCATTTGGTGTCCTAGAAGCCTGTATCTTTCTCACAATATAGTTGTTTGAGTGAAGTGATACAATTATATTCTATTTCTGGAACCCTTTGTTCAAATTGAAATGGAATTATTGTAAAATAAAGGACTTAATCCACAGAAACAATCCTGAATGAATAACAGATAACATCAAAGTACTGAACTTTTGATGGAAGAAGGAGCAGGACCAGTGGTGGGATTCAAAAAAATTTACTACCGATTCTGTGGGCGTAGCTTGGTGGGTGTGGCAAGGGAAGGATATCGTAAAATCTCCAGTTAGAGATGATATTTGCCGGTTCTCTGAACTACTCAAAATTTCCGCTACTGGTTCTCCAGAACTGGTCAGAACCTGCTGAATACCACTTCTGAGCAGGGCTGCTTTTTCTGCCTCATTCAAAAGACTGTCCATCAATGTAACCATAAGTTTAAATTAGCTATTACATAACTCATGTACCTTGTCCAAAAAGGAACAAGTATCTTAGATATTGTTAAGGTTCCAGACCCAAGGAGTGCTCTTGCAGAATTGAGCTAAATGCTGCTTGTTTCAAGTATGCTGGCATCATTTCTTCAGTTGATAACACTTTTGCTAATTTCCAGAGTCATACAATCAGGTTATTTTAGCCAGTTCAAACTAAAGTTGAGATCATGTATCAGGATGTGACCTTCTAAGGCATCACAAATTAAAGCTGTTTCCTCTCATTGCCATCAAATGATGCAGAATGTTTCAACTGATGCTATACTAAAAAACTGTGATAAATTGTCAATCATGGACAATTATGTTATCCTCACAGTGATCTTCAAGAAGGTCTAGCTTAGGGTTCACAAGATGAAATGACAACAAATTCATACTCAGAACGTATTCTGCTGAATGGTTGCTTGATGATTCAATGGAGGTAGTGAAATAATCCTTTATTTATTGATTATAAATCAAATTCATTCATTCATAAAATTTATTAGTCACCCATCTTACCTCTGGGCAGCTCACAATCATAAAAGATAAAAATTGTATAATCTAAACTTATAAATAAATTAATACAAAGCCAAACAGTATGGTCCAGTTAAAGGTCAATCTATCAATCACCTCCACTGTGATGCGTCCTCATTGGAGCCTCAAGCTAATTTAATACTCCTGCTCACCACAAAATAACCATGATTATCTACACAGCAGTATAGATCCAAATGATTTTATTGGCTTTACTCTTTTGTGTTTTAGTATTTTTTCAGTCAAAAGAACACACATCTGCCATTATCTTACCAGAATCTACCACTTTAATAAAATGATCATGCCTTTAAAAAAATGCAGATAAAATATATAAATTATATGCCAGTTAAATGACTATGTATCCCTAACCTGGCCTTTCAGATCTTCAATGGTACACCTATTGCCACTGTAACTGACTCCATACACCTAGCTGTTGGTTACCCTCTTCTCTAGTTTTCCATCTTTTCTGGTACTATAGCCTTTTCTAGGAAGCTGGTCTTCACATAATGTGTCCAGTTTAAGAAAGTTTGAACCTGTCCAAAGCCTGGAATAATTTGTTTCATTATTCATTTGTTTACTTTGCCTTTATATAATACTGTCAGGAGTTTTCTCCAACATCAAAGTTCAAAAACATCAATATTGTTCTTGTTCTGTTTCTTTGAAGTCTACCATTGTTTTACATTGAGTATCATAGGAAATAAACATGCTTGCATGAGTCTGATCTTTGTAATTATAGATACCTCATGACATCTGAATGATTCCAAGGCCTTCATAGCTGTTCTACCCAGTGATAGTCTGTTGCACATTTCATGACTGTTTGTTCCTTTACTGTTGATGGTTGATCTTAACAGGCACAATCTATCCATCACTTCAATATTTTTAGTGCTAATTCTAAGAATGATTGCTGTACCCGTTGTCATGGAATTATCTATTTGAAACTCATATATATCTTTTCAAAGAAACAGCTTCTCCCTTATTTTAGATATTACAGTAGAAACACATAGAAAGTGTATGAGAGTGTTTTATTTTGTACAAAAGATGTAAAGATCAAAATAATATTTCAAGACAGATGTTGCCAGAGAGCACTGTTCTTTCTTCTTCTTTTTATTTAGTATTGAAATATTATCTTGGCTCAGAAATTTCCCTGGAAATGTTAGCAAGCAAATTGAGACAGAATTCATGGGTAGGATAGAATTCATGGGTGGTACTCACCTTATTGAGATTCTTCTTGGAAATTTAATCCAAAAACTCTGAAAAAAATTGGACTTATTAAAAATAATCTCTGTACCTTTTGCTTGTCAATGAACATATAGTGGTAGCTTGAAATTTTTTTGTAATGTTATCGTTTTAGGACCATAAAGCATTTTTATCTCCTGAGATAAGTGAAATTCCAAGAACTTAGTCAAATTGTTATAAGTCAATGATTTCAGGATAGTTATAAAGTTCCATCTTATAGCTTTGGTAACTCCTTGTTTTTAATGACTATCCTTGATCCTTCAGTCCTTGCTGTTTTGACCATTAAGTCTTGCTGTGGTTTAGGATGACCTGTTCTTTTAGTTCCTTGATACATGCACTTGAATGATAACGATAATTGCTTCCTTTGCTTTATGAAAGGGACAGAGCTTCTGTTAGTTTAAGTGATTTTGAACAGTATTGACAAGGGATGCACTTCAAATATGGCAGAGCTAAAAATGAATGTTGATTTTAGGTTTGAATTTTTTTTACAAAAACCTTCAAAAATAGGGTACCTATTTTTGCCTCTTAAAGCAAGCACATCAACATGTGGAAAAGAGTCTCAATTCACTGGATACCAAACAAGAAATTCCAGATACGTGAAAGATTCAAGTCCTCCGGAACATAAAACTATGTTGCAGAACATGTCTACCTATGGAAAAAGATTTCTGGTATCCACAGAAGCTTTGATTTACTAAAAATAACAATAGCCAGGCCTTCTATAAACCTGGTATCTTTAAGAGTTCATAAACCACAGCTTTTTCATCTTCAATAGACAAAAACATCAGGACAATATAAAAAAATAAACTAGTCTTGTGTTTACTTCATTTATTTTTTAAAAAAACATATAAACTAAGAATGGAATACTCTTGGTTTGATTGATTGATTTAAAAACAGATTAGGAATGGATTGACCATTTTATTTATAGTTAAAATAAGTTTCTTCAGGAATTATACATTCATTCTGTTTCATTGGTTTGAACATTTTTATATAAAGATATTATTATAAAAATCTGTATTTAAATTCTTATGGAAATAAATAAAATACCAAGATAAACCAAAATAAATGATTTTTTAAAAAAGAATGAAAAGAAATAAACAAATGGGGTATGAATAGAAGTCTCAAAGAGAAAAAGACTTAGAGAACCCACATTCAGTATTTCTAGCCAGTAAATCATTTCTATATATGAACATCATTTTTAAGGAAATGTTCTGTTGATGTAGTTACAAAATGAAAACTGTCCTGAACTATAGAGGTCTTCAAAACATTATTGTGTTAACTTTTCCATAAGTACAGTTTCCCACATTTTCTAACTGCTCAGGCAAGGAATGGCTTTTTTTACTTTCTGATGTTAGAAATACTAAATATGGCAGGAATTGAGTTAATTTACTATACTTTATAATACCTAGAAAAATTAAATAGTAAAGAAAGAAATGGTGGTTTTAATATTTATTTTTTATTTTTATTGTTGCAATCAATTAGCCAAGAAAATATTACCAACAACATTCCTGAATGGATTTTCTCCTAAAATATGCATTTCCTAAAATTATGCCTTTCTATATGCATTTTGAAATGAATTCTTATCTCTAGGGTAACAGGATAAAATTTAGAATATTCATAAGAGACAAAAGTAATGGTGTTTTGACTGTATATTAAACTAGAAGGTGCTCATCCCATTAATTCACTTTGAAAAATAAAATTAAGGAGCATCTCCCATTCACACATCAGTACTGTGCTCCAATCCATATATAGGTTATATTTGCAAAAATCCCTTTCCTGATTCAGCTTTCTTTAGGTTTTGTTAAAGGATGCAGCAGTGAAGAAATACATTATCAAACTAGCATTTAGTAGAATAGCAATGAAGGCCTTGGAAAACATATTCAGATGCTGGGATGTATCTATACCCATAAAGTTAAAAACAGTGAGAACAATGGTTTCCCTGTAACAGTTTATCAAAGCAAAGCATTGTCAAAGGATAGGAAGAGTATCGATACTTACAAACTTTGGTATCAGAGAAAATGCCATGGACAAAAGAAAACAAACAGATCATGAAACAAATCAATGCATAATAACTAGGCTCAAATTATCATATATTGGACATCCTATGCCAAGATTTTGCTCTCTGAACAAGGTCTATAATGCTGGTACAGGTGGGAGGAAAGATAAGAAGAAGATAACTAGCAGTTGATACACTCAATTACACTGGCAATGTAAATGTTTGAATTACCAGGTTGGAGATAAACATCTGGAAAATCTATGTGATTGCTTTGAGTCTCAACCAATTGGAGAATAGGTTATTACAATCATGAAAAGCACACCCAAAGGAGCAACTCCCACTTGAATATTGTGTTTGCATGGTATATTTTCTTCTATTTTTCTTTTTAAAAAACCATATTTTTAAGTGATTAAGTTTTCATGCTGCTGAATCAGCTATTTTAAATTAAAAAAGGATTTTTTTTTTTTTAAATCAGCAAAAGTGTCAACTTTTTGTTTCCGACATAGTTGCTAAAACTGAATTCAACCTGAAAATGGCCTGGTGAAATTCTCCTTTCAAAATTTAATCCAAATTCAAGCATCCTAATTCAAGAGCCATTTTGATGTAGTGATTAAAGCCCCAGGTCAGAAACTGGGAGATCATGAGTTAAAGAGTCATTTGGTAATTATTGTTCATTCCAGTTTAGGTCACTTCAGAAGCAAACTCTGTTGGGCATAATATTATTGATTTTCCCATAAATGATACACTACAGATATAAAATGATACCAATTAACTATAAAACAAAGGGGAGTTGTTTGCTTTTTGGAAAGTAACAAGCACCACACTTCTACAAATATTTTTAGTCGGCTAAATTCATATAATTCCTGTTTCAATTTTAACGCTAATCTAAAGCGACAAATTTAATACTTTGTAACAAAAGTAATAGAAAATATCCTTATTATTCTCAATCCAGCAATTGTTAAAACATAATGTGAACTACAAATAACTTTAGAATGTATCCATTTACTGAAGAAAGAAGGTAGGAGGCCAGGATCAAGTTGCAACTTAAAGATTAGTTTCTTTTCCTTGGGTTAAATTTGTTGACCCATGATATATCCCGAGATGCCTATATTACTTTTACAACTGGGATTTCAACCTCTTGTGAAATAAACATTGAACAAATATAGGTAAACAGTTTGTTTTAGTTGGAGATAGAAAACTGTTTTAATTGAGTTTTAGTGATAGATGGAAGCCATATCATTGCTAAGAACTCTTACACTGGAAAATTGGCTTTCACGGTATTTGTCTACAAAGGATCCTTTTTTCTTTGCATTAATTATACAGCAGTAAAGGGGAAAATAATCCACACCAGTGTAAACTAATTTTATTTTTGTGAGATGGTAAGTTGGCAATATCCCTCAAAGGGTTATATAATTAAATACAATACCTGTGAAACAGAATTATTCCACTGAGATTGTAATCACTAGTTCTAAGATGAACCCTTATACATAGTAATCAGAAACTTGGAGGATCATTGTGGAAGTCATTTTAAGGTACTTTGAATTAACTCTACTCATCTAAAATTTACATACATTGTGTCTGTTATGAGTGAAATTTGGTTATTATACTTGAGAATATAAAGAACCAAACTGGAGCCATTTTGTGTTCGCAGTTTGAACTTTTAAACCTCAGAACAGTTATGAAATGTGTTTTTGTGAGACAAATATGTTAGATTGCAACATTGTGTGCTTGGCTTAAGTTGGACATTTGTACTGGGGCAATCTGACATTATAAATGTCACATTAAGGATTATTAATGTTTCCTTATAATTTTTCTGGAATGTGAAAAACAGGAAATCTGAAAATGTTGGACGTTTTCCATGGAAGGTAGTATAAAGTCCATATATGGAAAAAGGAAGTGTTATGTAACCATGTGATTTAATAAACCTATATAAGCTGTATTCACCAAATGGAAGGCGTCTCCTTCCTCTTAGAAATTGTTTCTTTTCTGGAGTAGAGAGGAGTCCATACTGCAATATTTTCCCTAATAAAGCATCTTATAAATCAAATTATCAAAACTTTGTTGTTTCATTTTTATATGGTTATAACAGTATCACAGCCAAATTTCATGCCTAAGGAAGGACTAACCCAGTCTTTAGCCACTACATCAACTAGCTCTTGAATTTGAAGTTGAATTTTTGAAAGAAAAATGTGTTCATGTACACATAACTAACCTGTATTTTAATTATTTTAATTATTTGATTATAGTTGTTCATGCTCTTAGCCAGATATTTAGTCTAGAGTATGTGTGGTTATGGTTCCAGAGCACTTTTTCTCGTTCGAATGTGAAATGCTGCAGAGTTCTCAATTCCCTAAATATTACTTGTATTCTCTTCCACATGTTGTCTGCATGTATACTATCTCTATAATCATTGTATATACATACACACACATATTTATAATGGGCACATAAAGTTAGACACAGATGAACTAAATGAAATGTAGGTTAAATGGTTATTCGTTGTATCTATTAGCAGTTCCAACTCCACAGTCATTACTTATCTGAAATGTTACAGCTTTAAAAAAGTTTGGTTTGGTTAGTAAGAAAGGCAAAGGCCCATAAATGATAAAAGGAAGTAACCTTTACCATTAAACATTTCTACAAAGAATATCAAATGAACTCTAAACATGGACCTTTACTGGAACCAAGATAAGTAAAGGAATTAAAAGATAGCTAAGCATTATTAGAAGACATAATTAAACAGCAATTTAATTAAGACCAGAGACTTTTCTATTAGGTATAATAACAGGAAAATATGATAAGAAAACAGAATATTTAATGCTACATTTATTAATGGTAGCAAGAATAACTTATGCACAGAATTGGAAAATGATAGTATGCCACCAGAGGAAAATGTGATAAGAAAAATACTGGAGTTTGCCGAGATGGATAAGTTGACCATGGATAAAGGAAAAAAGAGGAAACAGATTATTACTTGACGTGGAATGTACTGTATGATTGACTAAATAACAGACATAAAGTTGAATAGAGAAGAAGACAATAAAATAATAAAAGATATAGTGGATAAAGATAGATTAAGCATGTATACTGTCATGAAAGTGTTGTAATGAATGGAAATGATATTGTATATAAGAAAAATTGTTTAATAAATTAAAAAAATATGTAAACATTAAATTTTCTCCAAAAGATTAAAAAATCTTAATACTGGACCAATCACAAAATGTGATTTCCACTGAGATGAAACATTTACAGAAAATGTATTTGCCTTTTGACCTCTGCTGAAAACTTACTGACAAAAAGCATCCCAACTCATTCTAGCTACCTTTTGAATAAAGTGATTAATTGCAAACTGGCTAGGACAAATGTCTTTATATCTTAACATCAAAGTCTATAATTGCAGCACTACTCATGTTGACTTAAGTATGATCAATGGATCACAGCTGCAAAACTTTTCACATAAAGCACAGCCTAGTAAACTAGTGAATGTTCTAAAAGATATTTATAAGAATAATCTGAAAGTAAGTACCTAAGGTAACTCAGTTGGGATTAACAAAGGCTTCAGTTGGAAGGAATCTCCTGAGAATAATTCTTTGATTGCTGTGGTGTGTGTGTGTGTGTGTGTAAAAGAAGAAACAGATATCTTGCAATCTCCAGAACTAAAGCTTTCCTCAGCCTCTGCTGACATTGTCAGACTATTAAGCTACTAAGCTACCATTACAGAGACCTATGCGTTTATATATATCATTAAGCTTAGTAAATGTATTAAATATAATTTTAGTGCCTGTTTTTTCTCTTACAAGTATACCTGGAACTTATATTTTTAGAATAGTTTGTAATATAGGGTGTATGTATTTATATATATATATATATATATATATATATATATATATATATATATATATATATATATATATATATATATATATATATATATATATATATGCAGGTCTTGGTGTGTTCGGGTCTTTTCCCGTGTAAGATTGAGACTATCTGGGCAATGTTTCTACGAGATCTCACTTGCCATCTTCAGGCTGCTGCTTTCAGCTTTGTGCTTGTGCGAGCAAAGCATGATCTGAGCTGCTGTCTCCCTGTAAATACTGGTGGGGAGGTTGGCTGTGTTGTCATTTCTTGATTGGTTGATGGAGTTGATGTTTGCAGATTGGCTGGCTTTTTCTTAAGAACATGTGTGGCTGAGGTATTGGCTGTGTTTCTATCATCAATTTAACTAGCTCGAAATAGATCTATACTAGTCTCCCTTATTTATTATTTAAAATTATCAGCTTAAAAACCTTACACACATGTAAACAAAAGGCAACGAAACAAATAGCTTTCTGTCGGTATGGTCTCTGGTGATGAGCCGAAAGACAGAAAAGAAAGCAGTATGCTTTCTCCCTTAATTGGGGCTTAACAGGGTGTTGTAATACAAAGTATATATATATATATATATATATATATATATATATATATATATATATATATATATATATATATATATATATATATATATATATATATATATATATATGTGTGTGTGTAAGGTTTTTAATACAAAGTATATATATATATATATATATACACCCTTAACACCCTGTTAAGCCCCAATTAAGGGAGAAAGCATAATTGGGGCTTAACAGTGTGTTGTAACACAAAGTATATACTTATTCCCCTGCCTCAGCTGAACAGGATAGAGCCAGTGGTCTAGTGGCAATTACAACTGCCTCACATGTAATACTTCCCTGGTTCGAATCCCAGTAAGGGTATGGCTAGCTGAAGAGAGCTAACTAGCTCGAAATAGATCTATCCTAGTCTCCCTTATTTATTATTTAAAATTATCAGCTCAAAAACCTTACACACATGTAAACAAAAGACAACGAAACAAATAGCTTTCTGTCGGTATGGTCTCTGGTGATGAGCCGAAAGACAGAAAAGAAAGCAGTATGCTTTCTCCCTTAATTGGGGCTTAACAGGGTGTTGTAATACAAAGTATATACTTATTCCCCTGCCTCAGCTGAAGAGGATAGAGCCAGGTGGTGTAGTGGCAATTACAACTGCCTCACATGTAATACTTCCCTGGTTCGAATCCCAGTAAGGGTATGGCTAGCTGAAGAGAGCTAACTAGCTCGAAATAGATCTATCCTAGTCTCCCTTATTTATTATTTAAAATTATCAGCTCAAAAACCTTACACACACACATACACACACACACACACACACACATATTTGTTTTCGGAGGTTTTCGCGGGTATTTGTATGTGGATCTTTGGTTCTTCGGGTTTTCTCCCACGTAGAATTGGAAATATCTAGGCGACGTTTTGATGAAGTCTCATTCATCATCTTCAGGCTTGTGTCTTCGGCCTTGTGCTTCTCAGAGTAAATGAGAGGCATTCTGAGAAGCACAAGGCCGAAGACACAAGCCTGAAGATGATGAATGAGACTTCATTGAAACGTCGCCTAGATATTTCCAATTCTACGCAGGAGAAAACCCGAAGAACCAAAGATATATATATATATATATATATATATATATATATATGCAGGTCTTGGCATGTTTGGGTGTTTTCCCTTGTAAGATTGAGACTATCTTGGCAACGTTTCGACGAGATCTCACTTGCCATCTTCAGGCTGGTGCTTTCAGCTTCATGCTTGTGCGAGCAAAGCATGATTGGAGCTGCCGTCTCCCTATATATATTCACAGCCAATACTTCAGCCACACATGTTCTTAAGAAAAAGCCAGCCAATCTGCAAACATCAAATCCGTCAACCAATTAAGAAATGACAACACAGCCAACCTCCGCACCAGTATATATAGGGAGACAGCAGCTCAGATCAAGCTTTGCTCACAGAAGCACAAACCCATATTTATACATATTCACTAAGGATTAATTGTTTAAAAAGTATAAAACAAGATTGAAAAAAGGTCCCACAAACTGTTAAGGGCAAAATGTTTTTTAATTGTTTTCTAAACTTTTCTCTTTCATTTTTCTTTTTTCATTTCTTTTCTCTTTTTCACATTTATGTGTGTGCTGTTTGTCAATTTTAATGGTAAAATTAATAAAGTTTATTTTAAAAAAAAGAGTTATAAACCTAATCCTGCGTAGCTTTTTCTCTGGTAATATCACTCTACTTACTAGAGTATACAAAACATTTGCTAGACCAATACTTGAATACAGCTCATCAGTCTGGAAACCACATTACGTATCTGATATTAGCATAGTTGAGAAAGTCCAGAAATATTTCACAAGAAGAGTTCTCCACTCCTCTACTCATTACAGAATACCTTATGCCACCAGACTTGAAATTCTAGACCTAGAAAACCTAGAACTACGCCGGCTTCGGTCCACTCTTAATATATAAAAGTATACATTGCAATGTCCTACCTGTCAATGAATACTTCAGCTTCAACCATAACAACACAAGAACACACAATAGATACAAGCTCAAGGTAAACCGCACCAAACTTGATTGCAGGAAATACGACTTCAGCAACAGAGTGGTCAATGTCTGGAATACTCTACCTGACTCTGTGGTTTCTTCCACAAACCCCAAAAACTTTAATCTTAGACTGTCTACTATTGACCTCACCCCTTTCCTAAGAGGTCTGTAGGGGCATGCATAAGCATACCAACATGCCTACCATCCCTGTCCTATTGCTTCTTTTTTTCCCTTATTCATATCTATTTCATGTATTCATAACCATGTTTATACTTATACCTGTTATCTAATAATAGCTTGACAAAATAAAAAATAAATAAATTATATATACAGACACACATCTTTATCAATTACCTATATCAAATATTGTTGTATTTCTCTTACTGTATGTCAATTAGATTCCAGTCCATCCATTATTTAAGCCAAGTGATTTGATATGGTTCCAATATGGTGAGAATGGCAAAAGATATGATTGTATTGCACTATTCTTACTGTATTCTTACATTAATTTTAAACCAAACTAAATTAAACTAAGCTAAAAACAGTAAGCTAAACTAAGCTAAGCTAAACTTTTTTGTCATTATTTTTCTGTGAACAACTGATACACTAAAAATATGAAACTCTGATACCCACTTTCAAAAGAAAATAAGCCAAAATGATGAAAGTCCACCCAACTTTCAACTAACAGCACTTCAACTAACAGATACAATTAACAGCACTATCCGGGTGGAACACTCTAACCAAGTTTCTGTTGCAATGATGACACAGCAATTTCTTACCTGCCAGCTTGTTATTCATTCTAGCTTCATGTAATTCATTTTAGGCTCGAAGGAGCACATTAGCAAAAAAATAGATGGTAGTGACATTCTGTATATCCACCTTTTAGCCTGGTGGTTAGCCCTCCATGTTTGCTACGTTTCCTCTTTCAATCAACTTCAGAAGACACTCAGTGCCGGAAGGAGACTTCCCTGCTTCACAGGCTGCTCGCACAACCCAAAACACTGAGCACTTTCAGAGATTGCAGCCAATCTCACACCTGTCACACAACCAGAGGGGGCATTCAGCAGGTTCTGACCAGTTCTGGAGAACCAGTAGTGGAAATTTTGAGTAGTTCAGAGAACCAGCAAATACCATCTCTGACTGAACATTTTACAGTATCTTTTCTCTGCCACGCCCACCAAGTCACAACCACAGAACTGGTAGTAAAAACAATTGACTCCCACCAATAAACACAACCCACCAATGTTTTTGCTGCTGACACTGTCAGAGTATATTCATGAACTGGAATAGAGCATGGTAACAAGGTCAGCCAATGAATAGGCATAGCAACTAAGTCAGCCAATGGGGACAGTTTTGGAAACTGAAATTAGAAGTAGCCTAGGCTAGAAACTAAAACTAGAAGTAGCTTAGGCTTGGGCAGCTATGTTAAGCTCTGCAGCTCTGAAGCTATGTTGAGCTCTGAGTCTGTCTATTGAAAATGAAATTTTTATTTATTTATTTATTTTTATTTTTATTTACATTTATATGCCGCCCTTCTCCAGACACTCAGGGCGGCTTACAGTCTTTAGAGCACCATGCTAAGTGCTCGGCAATAGCCTTCATTCCATTGTATTTGCCTGCTTATTATTAGTGCTTTTTGCCCCCACCCCGACCCCCCCAAGCGGCATTTTTTACAAAGTCAGCTTATTGCCCCCAACAATCTTGGGTTCTCAGAAGAGAAATGCTTCTCTTCTCTGCTTGCCTGCTGAACTAAGGTGAAACTGATGCCTGTTTCTGTGTGCTGCTGAAGTTACTTGCAACATGTTTCTGTCTGAGTTTGCTCCATGTTGGAGAAATCTACAACTGGTTTGTAAAATCTACCTATTATGTTTATAAAGTTGTTAAATGAAGCATCAGCCATCTGTGTTTATTTTTCTGGCATTGAATTAACGCTGCAAAAATTCTGAATAGATACTTTCAACAAAAGAAGTCCAAAGCAACACAAAAAGAATCACTCAAACTGGATGGCACTTTGATCTCCAAAACTCTTGTGACCCAAAGCAGCCACAGCCAAGCAAGGTACTGCCATTTTAGAATTATATTTATTATTAATTACATTATAATTATTAGTTTCAGAAGTAGTCATATTTTTATTTGATAAGCACCTATATCAAAACACAATGAAAGACCTATTTTTTTCTACAACAACCTTGTGTAAAATAGGTTGGGCTGATATACTTTGCCCAAAACTGAGTGAGGTTCCATAGCTAAGGGTGGATTAGAACCTGATATTGCTGTTCTTAATTCAACACCATCATCACTACACCATTTGAGTGCCATTCATTAGTTTACTATACTTCTTTTCATTATTAGAATTGCAAAGTTGGAAGGAGCCATTTGGGTCATTCAGTCCAATGCATAAATCCAGGAAGTGCTATGTCTAGAAATGTTTTTTCTATCTGTATAATTCTATAATGGGCTAGAATTAAAGTAGGATAGAATTAATAAAATTTATTGCTGTTTTCATAATGAGCTCTAGCAAATTTTGAAAGCTGTAAGTTGTAAGCCACTTCTCTAAAACAAAGAGGCATTCCTGTCAATACTGGGATAATTTTATCTAAAAAGTTTATTATATTCCTTCTGTTTTTTTTTTCTTTGAAGACATTTCGCTTCTTATACAAGAAGCTTTTTCAGCTCTGACTGGATGGTGGGGAATGGACAGATTCCAGAAAGTCCAGTTGCCTCTTGAAAAAGTACTTCTGGGACAACCATGACCTGGATGACTGAGAATCTCCATAAACATTGTACTCCTTCTCTTTCTTTTCTCTTCCTTTCATGCACAATTAGGCTGCAGCTTTATCTTATTCTTTTATCTTGTTTTTTCCCTAAAGAAAAATGGGAATGAATGTTTTTTTTTCCTGTATCATCATGATAATAGCTTTAAACTTTTTCACCACTGAGAATGACAGGCAGTATATTTTTCACATTACAAATAATGTTTATTTTTATTTGGAGTACGAAATCTGCACATCTTCAATCAAGAGAACCCTGCTCCTTCTAGGATATAACATTTTCAAAGCAGTCAAAGCAATGTAATTTTTTTTATATAGAAAAATACTTTACATATTTACTGACATTGTAACTGCAGGGTGCACTCTATCAGCCTCATGGATGCTGATTGGGTATAGTTGGAAATGAATATGAACAGTCACCTCCTAGCTTCATTTGTTTCATTTCCAGAAAATAAGGGAGAGTTTTGATCTTGTTGAAAACCAATTGTTAGTAGCAAAATTATTTCCTCCCTGCTGCTACAACAGATTCAGTGCTGCACATACAGCTCTAATCTAATGCCCAAAGTTAGACATGCTATTGGAATACTAATGGCAGGCTCTCAAGGAGAAATCAGAAGTTGATAATCTGACATGAAACATATGAAGAGATCACCAAATGATCTACTTGATTACTTATATTTAAGTTACCTTACAATGTCGAAAAATGTAGGAAGTGCATTGAACTTCTTTCTGTTATGTCTCCTGCCTGTCAAGGTACTCCTAGAGATCTAGAAAGTTAATTGTTAACCATTGTTATTCTTTTCTTCTTTAAATGTTGGATTACTGCAAATAATAATAGTTTTCAGGTATGGAGTCACTAATTGAAAGAGGATCATAGCTCAGTGGTAAATTCCATAATTAGCATGATTCAGTCTGCAATAACTCAAATAAAGCAGCAAAAAATAAAATTTTGTCAGGCACGAACAATCAGAGTTCAATTACCAGTTTTATTCCAGCCTTTAACAGAGGAATCCAGCCTTTAACAGAGGAATCTTCTCAGACCCAGGTCAGCCTAGATAAGGTTCAAGGGGAATCAGACTTTACCCTCTTATGTCCATGTAGGGATTCCAAACTAATTCCCCATTTGACTCCTCCCCATGATTTGGCCAGACTCTGACAAATTCCTATCTGAAAGCCCATCTTGCTATTCAGGTTGAGGTCCCCTAATGGAGAGCATTATTGTCCCCATGGATAGTGTGGGGGAAAAATACACCTCCTTATACCTATTGAAATCTCTGCTCAAAAAGGTTGCATGTATTTATGTATGCATGCATGCACGTATGAATGATCATTTTAATTGAATAAATAAATAAATGAGAAAGTAGCATGCTGCAGTAATCCACCTAAAGCTGAATGAAAAGAGGGAGAAGGTTTGTGGAAGGTATTTTTTTAGGACACTAGAACTCATAAAAGAAATAAAGTCACACATTATCTGGGAAAATGACCCCTGCCCAGCTCTATTTTTAACACAAATGCATACCTAGATCTTTCAACTTCTCTAAATATTTTTCTCCCTATACAGAGCTCAGCCAGAAGGAAAATATAGCTGTCATGCAATTGGATAGGATAAAATATGTTGAGAATTGAATAGACATCCTGTGATAAAACTGGATAAAAAGAAATATGTTGAGAGCTGGAAAGAAATGTATAGCCCAACAGAACATTTCAACATATTCATTATCACTAAATTCAGAGTAACAGTAGAACATTATGAGAATTCCAGGGAGGCTTTAAAATACTTTATCACTTGTTATTAATAGATCACTTTAAACTGGCTACATTGTTGCTTCTTTTTCTGTTTCTAAGGTTATTTTTCATGCAGTTTCAATGTATTTAAGTGCTATACTTTTCTTTTCCTACCAATCACAGATGAATATTAAATCTAGCCAGGAAATCCTCTTGTGAATTAAAAATATATAAATAAATAAAACTGTAAAGTTAACATTTTCTTTTTAAAATGTGTTTTATTTTTATAGCAATAGCATTTAGACTTATATAACGCTCTGTAGTGCTTTACAGTCCACTCTAAGCAGTTTTACAGAGTCAGACTATTGCCACCAACAATCTGGGTCCTCATTTTACCAGAAAGATAACCTCAGAAGGATGGAAGGCTGAGTCAACTTTGAACTGTACAGGATTGAAGGCATTGAACTTCTGGCAGAGTGAGCAGAGTTAGTCTGCAATATTACATTCTAACCAGGGATGGGATCCAACTGGTAGAACTACCGGTTCTGTTGCTCTGCATTTGCATGCATGCGTGTGAGTCAATTTATGACCTGCTGAGCTGCCCGGACAGCTAAGCAGTGCTCCGTGCAACTGTGCAGCAGTTGGAAAAGCCCTTTTCCCCTGCTTTTTCAACTGCAGCTATGTCGCGCAAAATAGCTGCGGTTGAAAAAGCAGGAAATAAAGGTCAGGTAACAGGGTGGGTGGACCAAAACAGCAGCAGACATAGAACCTGTCTGCTGCTCTTCAGAACTACCAGCTCTATAGAAGTGGACAGAACCGGTAGAATCCCACCCCTGATTCTAACTACTATGCCACCATGATTTTATCCTGCCTTTCTTTCAGTAGCTCAAGATACCATACAAAGTGCTCTTCCTTTTTCACATTTTTCCCTACAGTAGCTTTGCAAGGTAGGTTGGGCTGAGAGATTGGCCCCAAATCATCTGGATAAATCATCTGGATAACCTCTGTAATTGAAGCAAACTTCACCCTTGATCTCTCCATGTCTACTTTAGCCCTGAACTATTGCCATAACTTAAATGTTAAAAGAAAAACCATAACAACACAAGAGCACACAATAGATACAAACACAAGGTTAACCACACCAAACTTGATTGCAGGAAATACGACTTCAGCAACAGAGTGTCTGGAATACTCTACCTGACTCTGTGGTTTCTTCTCTAAACCCCAAAAAGTTTAACCTTAGACTGTCTACTATTGACCTCATCCCTTTCCTAAGAGGCCTGTAGGGGGTATGCATAAGCTCACTAACGTGCCTATCTTGCCTGTCCTATTGTTTCTTTTATTTTTCTTATATGTACCCATTTCATGTATTCATAACTATGTATATACTTATACCTATTATCTTGTAAGCGATTGACAAATCAAATAAATTCTAAAAATAAATTCTAAAAAAAATGAGAAACAATAAGATAAAGTTAGGTATCAGCTATTCCTTTGCTTCTTCTCCCTTGTTTTGTCCCTATACCTTTGCTTAGATCTGTCAAATCTGGGTTGCAAAAATCTAGGACAGTGTCTCTCAACTTTGGCAAGTTTGAGATATGTGAACTTCAGCTTCCAGAATTTCCATGCAGTACACATGCACAAATATATGGACCAAATAAAAAACCAGTATCTTGAATTATGACCAGAAGCTGATTGGCAGCCAGTTCAAAACCCACAATACAGATGTAATATATTAAGGGTATATTTTGATGTGGTATTTTTAAATTTTCCACATTAAATCAATTAGAATTGGCATAAACTCAGAAAAATAATGTCTAGAGTAAATCCTAGTAGAATCCTTTTTTTATATTTGCTAAAATACCATTGCAGTAATTGTTTCCTTCTAGATATTCATTACTATTATCAGTCCCAACACACATTATTAGTGTCTAGAATAGAATAGAGTAGAGTAGAATAGAATAGAATTCTTTATTGGCAAGTGTGATTGGACACAAAAGGAATTTGTCTTTGATGCATATGCTCTCAATGTACATAAAAAGAAAAGATACATTAATCAAGAATCATAAGGTACAATATTTAATGATGGTCATAGGGTACAAATAAGCAATCAAATCATACTAGGAAACAATATAAATTGTAACGATACAAGCAACACAGTTACAGTCATACAATCATAAGTGGGAGGAGATGAATGATAGGAATGATGAAAAGATTAATAGTAATGCAGACTTAGTACATAGTACTAAGTTGAGGAGAATTATTTGTTTAGCAGAGTGATGGCATTTGGGAAAAAACTGTTCTTGTGTCTAGTTGTTCTGTTATGCAATGCTCTATAGCAAGTGCCTTCAAACTCAGCAAATTTAAGAACTTGTGGACTTCAACTCCCAGAATTCCTGAGCTAACATGACTGGAGCAGGAATTCTGGGAGTTGAAGTCCACAAGTCTTAAAGTTGTCAAGTGTGAAGACCCCTGGTCTATAGCGTTGTTTTGAGGGTAGGAGTTGAAACAATTTATGTCCAGGATGTGAAGGGTCTGTAAATATTTTCACAGCCCTCTTTTTGACTTGTGCAGTATACAGGTCCTCAATGGAAGGCAGGTTGGGTAGTAATTATTTTTTCTGCAGTTCTAATTATCCTCTGAAGTCTGTGTCTGTCTTGCTGGGTTGCAGAAGCAAACCAATAATTCCTCTGTAGAACTGTATCAGCAGCTCCTTGGGCCGTTTGAGCTTTCTGATTTGCTGCAGAAAGGACATTCTTTGTCGTGCTTTTTGTTGACTTTTTTTATGTTAGGTGTCCAATTTAGGTCTTGAGATATGATAGAACTAGAAATTTGAAGGTCTCTACTGTTGATACTGTGTTGTCTAGTATTGTAAGAGGTGGTAGTATGGGAGGAATTAATTTCAGTGGTGGGATTCAAAAAAATTTACTACCGATTCTGTGGGCGTGGCTTGGTGGGCGTGGCAGGGGAAGGTTACTGTAAAACTTCCAGTCACATGTTGTATTTATTAGTTCTTTGAACTACTCAAAATTTCCACTACTGGTTCTCCAGAACTGGTCAGAACCTGCTGAATATGGTAACCTCTGGAAGGTTTCTCCTAAAGTCTATCATTTTAGTTCTCCTTCACATACAATAGTCAAATACATGTGTTCATCTCCATTGCCAAGACAAGCAGGTTTGAGTAAATGTGCCTTACCTCATTTTTTAAGGGTAGAATCGTGAAAACTGAATCAGGGAACTCCCTCCCTCTAGTCCTCTTTATCTCACTGTTGAATGACTGAATATGTGAACTAGATTCAGTGAAACTTTCCAAGAAACTGCACCATATTTGTCTTTATTTTAGTCAATCAAAACTGGAAGAGTTCAACAAATCTTCAGTACTTTTGTACGTGACCAAATATGGTGTTAATTTCTAATGCATAACAGACTGGCAAAAATATTTCTACATTAGTTTATTAGTGTGCAAAGTTCAGAGAGTGCAAAGATATCTTAAAATAATGCAGAAGGTACATGTCTGTACTACCAAAAGAATCTCTGAACTTCCGTTTGCAATGTTCTGTTTTGAATGTAACTTTACTTGGCAACAGATGCAATATTTATAGTGAAGTCTATCACCGTTTATTAATGTTATACATTAGAGTATTTTTGCTACTCTAAAAAAAAATGATATGCTAAAATATGCTGAAACATTTTCAAATAAAACATGAAAAATGATCTGACAATTTATTAATTGCATTTCATTGTTGAAACAATAGAGCATAATAAATCTTTGAGCAAAGCAATGTAAATAATATATTGATTTCATCTAGCTTAATTGTGCTAATCATTTATAAAGCTTTAATGAAGTCTCATGAGAGCACTTTCCTACTTCGTTTGTTTTAAAATTGCTAATTTCCCCCTAAGCTGAAGTTTTCTGATAATTTTTATATAAGCATAGAACCAGATGAGCAATAATGTGTGATATACATATGTCTGGTTTACTGATTACCAAATCTTCATGCTAATTTCAATTTCTATGTGATGTGATTTGAGGCACATTGCAGGTATAATGTATCTTGCATTTTAAGTTTATTGAAAGAAAAAACTATTTTTCCTAATGTGGAACATGTTCTGTTTCAATTGCTGATGTTATTGCTGTTGAATTAGTTCTTATTTATTTTCAGAGTTGCCTAATTTGCTATATTTGGATGAATACTGAACTCTTTAGATTGTTAATAATGTCCAAATTGCTTTATGATTCAAATAAACATGTGCCAATATCATGCGGCGGCAGCCAAAAGAGAAAATGCAATCCTAGGCTGCATTAACAGAGGGATAGAATCAAGATCATGTGAAATATTAGTACTGCCTTATAAAGGTGGCAAGGCCACCTTTGGAATACTGCATCCAGTTCTGGTCACCACAATACAAAAAAAGACGTTGAGACTCTGGAAAGAGTGCAGAGAAGAAGGCTTATCTAGGCTTATGTGCGGACTTCAACTTCCATAATTCTCCAGCCAGCATGTTGACTGAGGAATTCTGGAAGCTGTGCTCCACACATCTTATAGTTGCCAAGGTTGACAAACACCGGTCTAGATTGAGGTTTCTTTAATTATATACAGTAACCACCCTCTTAGTGAATATTCAACTTCATATCATCTCTTTCCTTCTTATGCCACTGGTTTCAGATATCTTCTACCCTGACCTCATATATTAAACAGCCTAGTGGAGAACAACAGTTTTATATTATGTTTATGGATATCTAGAAGTACATGATTTAACTATTGATAATAAAATTGATAGGCCTTTAAAATGCCCGAGCAAGGCAGTAAGCAATTGCAAATGTGAGTTGTCTGAAATATGCAATAATTAAAATATACCTGCTGTCCGAAATAGAAAAGTCGAGATTTGTAGATGGATGATGTTCTATAGCTATCAGTAATAATGGTAATTCATTATATGACTATGTAGATTCTAATAAGTCTTTGCATGAGCACCTGTAACAGAAGGAAAACAATGACTTGTGCATTGCCATATCATGATACAAACTCTGTTACTTTTGTACTTGTACAGAGCCATTGCATGCAAATATGTAAATGGAAGAATTAGCATTGTAACATGCTGAATGGTGTATCATTTAAAAAAAAATAGGTTGCTGCTGCCACCATGGATTCCTAAGGACACTACATAGTGGAGCAGGAAAGGGCAAGAGCCCTTCTGTCCTTCTGTATCTTTGTAATCATCTCTTGATATAACTATGAAATGCAAGCTTGCATCATCACATCTTGGTACACAATTTGTCATGACTGAAGCTGGCCTTTTAGAAGTACAGGAAATGAGAAGCTTTAGAGAAGGACTTCACCACATATAAAGACTTCTTCGGCCCAGTGGCATTTTTTAAAGTTAATAAATTCATTGCCATAGCTGTATGTGAAAGACATGCCGCTGAGCACCTCTAAGTCTCACTGATGCCTTAGCTGCACTAGCCACAAGCAGCTGATCAGGGTGCCAGGCATTCCTTTGTGATCCTCAATGGTTTTTACTTTATTGATCTGTCCCTTTTCTCTTTTATGCAGGCCTGTTTTGGACAGGTTGAACATTAATGCAGAATTGTTACTAAAGTTTTAAAAGCCAAAACAAAAAACAAAAAAACCCATTTGGTCATTTTATAATTGTAGCTAAATATGTAGCCATGGCCTGAAAAATTTTCCAATCTCTTTCTGTGAAGGAACGCATAGAAAATACGTAGAATGTCAAGCCTGTTTTCAGAAAGGGATAGGTTCTTTCAAGAAACTGGGTAATGGGAGGAATGTTGGTCCAGGCTTAATGCCAGAGTTTTAATAAAGAGGAAATGAGTGTTTGTTTTACAATATAATATAGTGAGAGGTGACATATTTTAGTTAAAAAAAATGAAAGGAAGGAACATAAATGTAAAGACAAGGCTAAGCTAAACCAACTATGAGATGGAAATATTACTTGAAAAAAAAATCCATTGGGAAACAGAAATAAGAATTCCTGCACTTGAGAAGGTAATGAGGCATCCACATAGAGATACTAGAAAAACAAGGGATAATTAATTGCAAATAAATCTAGAAAATGAACCTCAAAATGGTAACTATATACTTAAAAAAAATCAATCCCATTTAAGTTTTTCTCTTTTACCGTACTTTGAATTTTTCCATTTGGCTTTTAGAAATGACTGAGGAAAATATAAATAACAATGGGAAATGTAAATGGTTTTTAAACAAATGATGATTGGATTGGAACAAGCTGGATTGGAAGAAGATGTGTGTAGTTTTAAAATTGGAAAAAGAAATATAAATAATGTACTAAGATAATAATAATACTTTGATAACAGAAAATAAAAAAAGATCTGCAAGAAATTATTGAAGTCAAGGAACTCAGTGAAAAAACATGGGATTAAAGTTAAATATAAAGAAGACCAGACGAATGAAGATATCAAAATGGTAGATAGCTTCTATCGTTTAGATACCTTTTCTATCACCAGTAAAAGAACCAGCAGCCAAGAAATATGCCGCAGACTAGTATTTAGTGCAGCAAACATGAATTCCTTGAAAAACAATGCATACTTATAGATCAGGGTAGTGTAAGTAATGGTATTCCTGCAACACTCTATATAGAATGTGAAAATTGGGTTTTGAAAAAGCAGAATAAAAAGAATATTGATACTTATGAACTTTGGTATTGGTGAAGACTCCTGAGAATACCACAGAGAGGTATTCTCTAGATAGCCTTAGTGAGAGGTCCACCATTGGAAGACCAGAAAGACTTGGTTAGGGAGAGATCCTAAAAAATGTATATGGTTGCCAACCTTGCAACCATAATCAACAAAAAATAATCATATGTCTGTAAATATGAAGGAAGGTAGATAGATAGGATACTTTCCTCTCCTGGAGTATCTTAATATTGGAGAATGGAGGAGATAAAACACAAGCAGCAGCAGAAGCAACAACAACAATTTCTTTCTGGCATTTCAAAGAAAACTCATGGTTTTGGTGAATACACTTCTTGGAAATGCACCACAGTATTCAAGATCAAATCATTATCTCCCTTAAATTGCAAGGTGAATGAAGCAGATATAGGGTGCTTCTTTAAATATCTTGCAAGGCCCTATTCCTGGAGAAGCAAGTAATCTTGGCGGGCCATCTCATATGAGAGAAATAAGTTTCCAATAGGTGAATCCATAGTGATCACCTGTTCTGCCTTTGCCTTTTCTCCTAGGACTTATTTTTGATATCCTCTTCTCTTTGTGTGCCTTCTTCTTTGCACAGTGCATTGCTGGTACATTGCTCATTTTGGAGACCCAAATGAATCATCTACTAAAGGAAGGCTGTAGAAATTAAAGGATGTGGCCTGAGGGCAGAGAAGAAAAGAAAGCGGGGGAGGGGGGAGGAATAGACTAGAAATCTTGTGGCAAAGCCCACAAGAGGAGAAACAAAGTCTCCTATATTAATAAACCATGGATGTAACAATGCTATTAGATCTACTGCTGTTTTAGTTGAAGGAAAACAGAAAGAAGGTTAGAGCAGCAGTTAGAAGAAGGCCAGGTCTTTGTTCCAAAATGCTGTCTGTTGTCCTTTCCTTTCTGCCTTGGATTCTATCAACTGGCTCACATTCCAGGTAAGAAAAAGCAATTAACAGGGAACATTTCTTTTCCTATGGGGCAATAGAGCACAGATCACTATGTTGCAATGCAGGTGCCACGTGTTTGGCATACAGGTGTTCCAGTTTGTATTTCTGCCAGGGAGGGGCTAAGTGCTTTCTGTTTCTGCCTGGAGAGAGGGAAGAGAGAAGGACAGTGATCCTCCCCAGTCTTTCTTTCTTTGGCTTTATCCTTTGCCAATTAGCATAACAGATGTATGATCTGGGAAGTCTTCCAGATACAGTTTTAAGAAATTAAACATTCAAGATTGGTTATATTAGGGAGAAACAGGGGAGGGGGTGTTTCTCAGTTATAAAAGAAAACGGAAGATCCATCCTGGAAAACTTGAGTCAAGGGCGTGCCTTGGATGCTGAAATACCAACATATGTTTTGAACGAACTTTTGGTATTCAAGAAGTACACGTGAAATTATGGTGATTGTTTTGTCACAACTTTGAGTGATGAAGAAATAAGAGAAATTGTGTAAGGTTTTAGAAGTCAGCAAGTGCTTTGAGCATTCCAGGAATATTGGGTGACAAGCAGGTCTCAATGAAAATAAATAAATAAATAGAAACAGAAAATCATGGGAGAGTTTGTCCAAGATATGCAAGCTACGGGTCTGCACCCTGGAGACACAGCTGACTGTGCAAAGTGGTGTTCAATGATCCGAAAAATGAACCCTGCACCTGCAGAAATATGCTAAGAAGAAGAAGAGTTTATCGATTTTCAATAATGGCGGGAGCTCCTCGTGAACCAGAATGGTTCATTATGAAGAAGGATCAAGATAATGCTTTGGTGGGCTGTATAACTAGTACTTCATCTTCCCAAATTTTTGACTTGTTGCTAGATTCTTTTATGAGAGAGATTTTGAAATAAGAGTACAGTTAAGTGGAAAATAAAAGCCTCCATGCAATTTTATTTGGGCATCAACCATGCCCTATTCTTCTTCTTCTATAATGCTGTCTGGTTGTTTACCAGATTCAGAGTTTATAAGCAAAAATTCAGTTCAGGCCATTTTGCTTAAGGGGAAAAAACACAGCATGTTGTTTGACATAACAAATTAATTTAACATTTAAAACAAGTGGGCAGTTATAGTGGTTACATGTGACATAGCAGAGAGTTAGAATATATAACCTTTTGTTTCTGATCTCAACTTTTTCTTCTATATATATTTTGTGATACTTGAAAATATCGACCTTGACATTACTTACTCAGGAGAATCAAATACTGAAAAACATCCAATTTAGAGACTGTGATCTTTTAAAAGATAATTAACTAACACATTTTCTCCATGCTTCAGTATTTCCATTAATGCTACTTCAAGTTGTTTTGTTGCTGAACAGTTATTACTAAATAAGATATAAGCTAAATAAATCACACCATATTTAGACAGATCCATATTGCAGTTTCCAAAAGGGTAGTTAATTTAATCCATAACATCAAAAATAGTGAACAGCCTTCTGAGCACCATCTTATCAGAACACGAGGACAGAAACCAACTCAGGAGGACAGTGGACAATGGAGAAGGGAGGTTGCTCCTGGCATTGGTAGAAAAGGCTGTATGATGTGCTGCCCCAGTAGTGCAGAGGTTAGGATGAAGTATTGCAGGGTACTTCTGCTGACCACCAGCTGCCAGCAGTTCAGCAGTTCAGGTTTCACCAGCTCAAGGTTGACTCAGCCTTCCATCCTTCCGAGATCAATAAAAGGAGGACTCCGATTGTTGGAGGTGATATGCTGACTCTATAAACTGCTTAGAGAGGGCTGTGAAGTGGTGTATAAGTCTAAGTGCTATTGCTATATTACTAGAGGTTGTCTGTACAAGATTCTGGTAGCCACAGGTGCTTGATATACCCCAAAGATTCCCAAACTTATTGGGACATAAATTGAATCTCAACAGACACTTTCTTAGCTTAGATATACAGATTCTTGGATGTATCATTCTACTTCCTTTTTTATTGTGACTATAGAGTAAAGAAGGAAGAAAACATTTCTATACCAACCCTGAAAACTTGGCTGTCAGCCTTGATACCATTTTCCCAGAAAGAAACTGAGATCAGAATTAATTGAATACATAATTATTAATACTTTTAGAATTAGTCGCCTAATGTTTATCTATAATATATTACAGAATAAGAAGCCATCTATTTTTCCTCCAGTACACTGATTTGAAATTCTACTAAAAAAGCTGTTTCTTTTCTTTTTTATTAGCCAATATTGATAGTATTGTTTATTGATGGGGAGAATCAATGTTGATGTCATATCCAAAGACTCCCAGTGGCTTTCTCAAGCAGCATGTTGAATACAATCCATAAAAGGTTTTGTTTTTTTTTAAAGCACACTATCTTTACATCTTTTTATTATGAAATTACTGTTTGGGAGCAGGGATGTCAAACTGAATTTCTTTGAGGGCCAGATTAGTATTGTAGTTCTCCTCTGCGGGCTGGCTGGGGGAGTGGGGGGTGGGGTGGGAAATGGGATGGACACCTCCTGCAGCATCCTGCTGGCCAAAACTGGGCATGGGGGGCCATGTTCAAGCTGTATGTGACCCCTCTATGGCCCATTTTCAGCCTGGACAGCCTCCTGCAGCACTTTACTGGCAAAATGGGGCATGGGGCGGGGGCATGTGAGCCACCCTGCATGGAGTTAACATGCCTTCCAAGTATAGAGATTTGCAAATTTAAGTATAGCAATTACAACAGCCTTGTTTATTGCTTTTTTATTTTTGCACAGCTATTGCTGTAATGACACTGAGAAAATATGTCTGTTTATTGCAGACCAAATAGTTTCCTTAAAACATTCTAAACACATGCAAAAGTTCATGATGCATAATGATTGGACTGTTTCTTTAGGTAGGTGTTCTGTATTTCAAAGGATCCATATGTGTCACAAACAGTGAACAATCAGGAACACGCACTGATTATGATATGATTCTTTTTTGGCAGACACTTGCTGTTGCTCTGGCAGAATTGTGCTGATGTATTAGTCATTTGCATAGAAAAGATCCTAGTGCATGACAGTCATTTATTTGTGGTGCCATCTGCACTTTTTTTTCCCTTTAATAACATTTGAGAGGAAAATGTGCCTGCAGTTTATGGATACTTCTTTATTTGGAAAGAATCCTATTAGTTTTCAACCAGTATTTGAATAAAATAACAGATTCATTATGGCAGTATATGCAAGAACTTGAGCTTAAGCATTAATTAGGAGGAGGAAGAATGTTGGATGCAATGTTGCCATCATACCATAGATCTTTGAAAAACAGCTCTGCTAATCTATCCTCCTTCTTTTTTTCTCTTTCTATGGGAAGTAGCTTCCCCCCCCCCTCCTTCCTAATGATTATAGCCTATGTGTCATCCCAATCTACTTTTCACTTGGCACTTCTCAATAGTTTTTATTTGTGATTCATACTCCTAGGCAGCCAAAGCTGACTTAAAATGTCTAACTATTCAAGACAAAAACTAAGATGCTTCACATTCCTTGCACAAAAGTTTTATACATGATGGGCTGTTTGATCCTGTATTAATACTAGTTACGTTCATTATATCTTAAAACAGCAAAATGTTTTAGGCTGTAAACTACCTATTTGGTTTGGTTGTCTAATACTGTATTGTTATTCCGCATATTCTCCTGACACAATCCCCATATTTTGTTTCCTGCTACAGTCAACTCTGAAAGCATCTATGTCCTCACAGTGAATAGGCCTTCCTTCCTTCCTTCCTTCCTTCCTTCCTTCCTTCCTTCCTTCCTTCCTTCCTTCCTTCCTTCCTTCCTTCCTTCAATGCAATTTTAAAAATCTGTATCATGGCTAATGAATATAAGAACAATAAACTCAGGTTGCACAAAATAATAAAACAAATATCCTAAAGGTGATTCAGAACTTCATTATTCCATGTACCATTTATCATCAAGTTTTTTAATTGAGTGAACCTTATAAAGTGTTTTGAATAATTCACTCTGTGCACTTTCAATAAACAAAATAACAATAGAAAATAACTTTATGGGAAAGAATGTCCATAAGAACTGTGGTATATTTAGAATGCAGTATTGTAGGCCAATTCTGCTCACTACCAGGAGTTCGATCTTGACTGGCTCAAGGTTGACTCAGCCTTCCAACCTTCTGAGGTCAGTAAAATAAAGACCTAGATTGTTGGGGGCAATGTGCTGACACTGTAAACCTCTTAGAGAGGGCTGTAAAGCACTATGAAGCAATATATAAGTCTGAGTGCTATTGGTATAACGGTGTTTTACAGTTATCATGTCCTTCTAAGGAAAAATGTGTCAGGGCATTGTGATTTAATCTCAAACCATGGTTTATATAATTATGTTTTCAAGATTCTATGGTCCATGGTTGTTCAGGGCTTAAAACTAGCAAGTTTTCATAACACCCTATTCAAAAGCTAAAATGCTGCTCAGATGCATGAGCTTGGTAAGTTATACCTAATAGAAGTCTGGCAGCCCCGTATTTCAAAACTGTTTTGATTATTAATAACATCTATAATTTCTTCAGTGAATATATTCAGTTCAGGACCTTCAGAGAAATTACTTCATACTCAAATATCTCAAAACAATGGTAGCAAAACAGCAAATTAAATCGAATCTGAATGACACAACACAGTAAGATAATGTTACAAGTGATGTGTAGGTGGTACATCAAAACATCTACATGTTTAGACTATTTGTACATCACAAAAGATCTGATCTGTATAACTAAAGTAGAAGTATTATGCTTCATTGCCAACAAATTCTAGCACATTAGAACAGAATAAGAAACAGAATAGAACATGACTTGCTCATAATAAATTGCAAACAATAAGTTTTATTTCTTAAAGCTTGTATTTTTGAGGAAAAACATGCTAATAGTCATTGTATTTGAGACTTCTGTTTCTTTTATTATCAACTATTACCAGTTGTTTTGCATGTAACTGTATTTGAGAATTGTCACATTTTTTGCTAATTAATAATTTAATAGTAGATTATTTTGTCTGAACAAACTGGAAATTGGAAATTGTATCAAACAAAACAAATGTGACTTGTGTAAAATAGTGGGGTCCTAGATTTAAAGTGTCATATGAACCAATAGTATTTAGTGATTTTTTAAAAAATGACACTAATGTTGTAGACTTCAGAAATACTTCTCTAATTTTCATTTTCCTATCTTTCTTGTCTTTTGTGAAGTTGTAAGAAAGCAAGTTCTTAAAAGTATTATCCACAGACTTCTTTAGAATGAAAGTAGATGGAAATTATGAACAGAGAGATACACACTATGATTCCAATTTCCATTGCCTGGAAAATCAACATTGAATCCCAATGAGCACCAGATTTTCATTTGACTAGTTATGTGTAAGTACATGAAAAATAGCTATGTATTGAGTTAGGTCAAGCAGTATTAGCTGGTTGTCAAGATAATATCTTCTCTGTCCTTTAACCTATTTACTTATCCTCACTGGCTCAAGGTTGACTCAGCCTTCCATCTTTCCGAGGTCAGTAAAATGAGGACCCAGATTGTTGGGGGCAATAGGCTGACTTTCTAAACTGTTTAGAGAGGATTGTGAAGCTCTGTGAAGTGGTATATAAGTCTAAGTGATATTGCTATTAATGAAGTTATCATATAATCACATGTGACTGATTTTATAGTTCCCTAACAGTCTAACTGGCTAGGCTTAATACATGCAGAATCTTCTCTGATTTGTCTTTTTAAAATGCTTTAAAAGTAAACAAATAAAAATTCAAATTGGTTCAAATAGAGTTGAAACTAGACCTCCCTGTTTCACTGAACCAGAAATGGATAAAAATTGCAACCATGTCACAAAGGCTGAAATATTTTTTTTATATTTTATTTTTCAGGAAGATTGTAATCCAGATAAATGAATAAAAATGCCCTCAATTTTCTGTGGCACCTATTTTCTGTCTATTTTGATACTTCCAGTTTGTCAAAAGAGTCCTTTTCCTTGTAATTTCTGTAGCTTCACTGTATGCTCATCTGCCAAGAAGTATTAATTTCTTATGACATACATTTTCCTGCTTGTTATTATAATAACAATAGAGAGGATCTCACTGGGCATTTAAAAATGAACTGAGTCAAAATAGAATCATATTGGGCAACATTAATTTCTGAAATTTCAGTTCAGTGATAAGGAAACTTGGTTCATACACATTCAAAGATAATTTCATAAATGGAATATAATGCAAGAAAGTTGAGTGGTAGAACTCGTAGAGAATAAAAGCGTAGAATTGGAAACCTTTGCCAGTATTATTATAAGTCAGATCTACAATAAGAATAACATTAAATAAAATGCAGATTATAAATAAAACTTAACTGAATTTTAATTTGGGAATTCTATATTTAACAAAGGGAATATACTTTGCTGTATATTTATTTGCAAACCGCATCCTAGGTAGGCAAAAGTTTACCATTCATTTCAATTAAAAAGTAGCCTTTAAACAATAATTATTAAAGCAGAAACAATATTTCATTTTTCCTCCTTTTAATCAACTATGTTACTGTAAACATTAATTCATTTATCTTCTATATTGATAAAACATCTTTACCTGAATAATAATAACAGTTATAATAATCAAATCAAGCATGGCTTTTTGTATCAACAACAAAGTATTTAACTATCTATGTTGCTATCTCTGTACCATCTATAAATGGTAAATTTAAAATGCAATAAGCACCTCATATAAAACAATGTTAATTAAAATATATGAAATAATTGAGTAATAGATAAAAACAATTATTAAGGTTAAAAAGGAATTAGTTAAATAATAACCTTGAGCTATATTTTAAACTATCTCTAAAAAAACATGCACAGCTCTTACAAAATTTTGCCTGGGAGTAAATACCACTGATTTGATAGGACTTATTCTCATTCTAGATGGTGTGATACAGGCTTGTACTGATTGACTGCAATCCTCTACATTCTAGTAATGTAGCAAACTGCTTTCAATTTAATGAGTTAAGGTTCTCTGCAAATACAGGATTGGAAACTGGAGTTGAAAAATATCTAGGAAGAAAGCAGGAGTCAACAGGGGTGAGCTTCAAAAATTTTAGCAAAGGATTTTCTGTCCAGTTGCTGAGTGGGCATGGCCCTGGTGGGCTTGGCCTAGTCAGCCTCCTGCACCACAATGTGGGGGGGGGGGGGCGTTTTTCCCCTCACTGGGCTCCAGAGGCTTTTCTCAAGCCCCTGGGAGGATGAAAACGGCCTCCCTGGGCTCCAGAGGCTGTCTGAAAGCTGGAAATAGGCCCAATCCCACCTTCCCAAACTTCTGAGATGCCCGTTTTTCACCCTCCCCGAGCATCTGCATCCTTACCTGCATCCAAAACATGCCGGGTGGGGACTTCTGGGAGGGGTGGGCTGCGCTGGGCTGGGCCAGCCAGGAGTGTGATTTGTGGTTCTCTGAACTGCACAGAATCTTAGCTAGGGACTCCCAAACCCCTGCAAAACCCCAAGGGGATAAACCATTTTGGTATTGTTGTCAAGAAACCTGTGTGATTCTCCACATAGTCCTCACAGTTGAATCAAAGTTATCTTTGTCTTTATCCTATAATTCAATAGACTGCATTCTGATGTAAATGGAGGACAGGAGACCACACTTTTACTCCTGCCTTTCAGAGGTGAGTGATTCAAACTTCCCCACATTTGTTCAAATAACATAGAAGTGCCTGTTACATGTTAAACATACACCCCAGGATTTAGTTAACCCCAAACTTGTATTCCCCTTTCTGTATATTTTTTGCTAAAGTGCAGTATCTCCTTCTCGACTGACACCTCATTTAATCAATTATTCAGGAACATTTCTAACAAGTGCCAATTTTTGTGCTCTTTCACAAATATCTGTGTTTTCTCCTAAATTCACTGATAGGAAAGTCTTCCCTCAATATTCATGAAGGTAGACTTTAAAGACTTTAAAGTCAAAAACCACATGGAGAACTCACCCCAGGAACCAGATCATAAGGATGTCCATATATCTGAAATACATTCAGCACTACATAATCAGATAACAAAAGAGGCAAGCAGAATAATGGTAATAAAGAATTACCAATAATACATTACTTATTCTCCCTCCATGATATCAGAAACAAAAGAAGCTCCTTTAGCATAATTTAAATTCTTCCTAATTCCCACAGACATATTAGCTCAGTCAAACCAACTGTAATATAATGACAGGAACTGTTTATAAGAAACAAAACTATTAGGATGACAAAAGCAAGCTGCAACAGCAGTATTGATGCTAGTGCTGAGAACAAATTGAACCCTACCACCCACAAAGCGGAATGTGCCGAATACTCAGAAACAGTTATATTTTCCCCCTTTTAAATCCAATCTGTGAAAAGCCTAGAAACTCAAGAAATCTCTTGGATCAAAGTCTGTGTTTGTTTATAAGCTCTACCCAGCTTTGTTGACTTGCAGTAGGAGTCAACCAGCCTATGCATCTATCATTAGCTTGACTTTTACCAAGATATTGCATCTATTTTTTGTTAATATTGCACAGAAATCTCTCCTCCACTTTCCAGAAAGTTTTTTTTTCCCTTTCTTATTTTATTGCTGCAAGGGTGTGTTACCACATGCATGCAAATATATGTTCTTTTTTCTTTTTTTTCCTGCAGCCTCCCTGGCTGATTTGAGAAAGGGAAAAAAAATCCATCATGATACCTGTGAGACTTATTTCTCACTTTGAATTAGCACTTATCAAAACCATCAACAAACAGATCCTACTTCATTAAAGAGACATGCCTTTTTCTCTGCTACATCAGAAAAGGTAAAAGAAACTGACTATTTTTGCTGCCATAAATTGCCTATGTATAAGGGCTTCATTGAAAAGTAAAATACTCACTGGAGTTCTTGTGTTATAGTCATAATATCCCTTTTAAAAAGTACTATTAATCAAAGCCCTAGACCAGGAGTATCAAACTTGCATCATCATGGCAGCATCATGTGACATATTGCAACTATTTTCCCCTTCATTAAACCAGGTGTGGGCATGGCCAGCACATGATGCATCTGGGCTGCAGGCCGCAGGCCACAAGTTTGATACCCAATTCTAGACTGTGGTTTCTTTGGATTAACTGTTTCCAGTCTAATCACAAAGAGAGAATTCTGATGAAATGTTCAGGAAGAGAGTTGATGGCACAAGGACAAGTAAAAACTCATTGTTCTTCTTGTTGTTGTTGTTGCTTTGAACATCAAAAAGTTGTTTGGACATATATTAACTTAAGTTTAAATCTGAAGCGGAAAAGGCATTTTAGATCTCATAATATTACTCTCAAAACACCTGTTCACAACTTTTTTCCTGGGATTTCACAACTGCCCTTCAGAAAAGCAATGAAATTCTGAGAATGGATATAAATTATATCTCAGATATAAATGGTTGAAGAAGAGTAGACAAATTTTTTAGTATAAGGCCAGTTTCTTTGGGTTTTAAATCGCCAAATCTCATTGTACTAAGAGGACCAAAATTAATAAAATCTAAGAAAATCAAAACCTTAATACTATATATATCCATAGAACATTCTACCTCAAGTAATATCTAGTTACCCAATATGACTTGTATAACTATTAGGAGGCAAGGACATAATATTTAGGGATTTAGTCTAGGCTTGGGAGAATATGATCCAAATATTCTATTTAACCATGGAAAGTTTATTAAGCAAACTTTGATCATCAGACTACCTAATGTAAGCTATACTATGATTGATTCAAGATACTTTTATTTCTTTCTATCTTGCTTTCCTGATGGAAAGTTCTTGAAAGTTAAAAGCTTGTAGCAATTTTGTATAACATTGGTTGGTCTAAGGGCAATATTACTTACAAGGATTTAGGATTCCCAAGTTTAGTACGTTTTAATATCTGATTCCTCCTTTATACATCATACATCAGCTTGCTTTTTTATTTCTTCCCATCTATCAGTGGATGGTGGTTAGTGTGGACAATCTGAGGGTGACAAAAACTTGGAAGCTGCAAAGGAGTGGTTGATGAATAATTGGCTGAATCAATAAAAGTGAACATTTGTAGCTCAGGGTTGGTGCTTGGTGCTTTCTGAACTTGGCTGTTTTTTTGCAGACATTTCATTACCCAAATTAAGTAATCTCATGACTAGCACTGATGATGTTTATCTGGTTGGGTAATGAAACATCTGCAAGAAAACAATCAAGCTTCCCCTCTTGTTTGACTGGAATCTGTTCCTCTCCCTAACTGTGTTATGCAGCTATTACTTTTAAATCCCAACATGGCTCAGAGCCTAGATATGTTCAAAAACACCTGTGATAAGTTGAGTTTCCTCTATCCAGTATGAGTTGGAAAGATGTGTTCAAAGTCCCTTCTTTGAAGGAATGTCATCTATAGGAACTGAGAAATTAAATTAATGGCATAATTTAGGAGGCTTAATGGAACAGTTGCTTCCAATTACTAATATGTCCCCTTCTTATTAGTTGCCGCAGAACCTCAAAACCAAGAAAACTTCTCTGGAAGCAGATGGGTTTTATGAGAATTGACTTACCTATCATATGTTGGCTGGTATTCATCAGATATATTTATTGTTTTAACTATAATTAAGTTATTACAATTATTTTGTTGGTGGAAGCTGTTTGGAATTGAGGCTCATTCAAGCCATGGTACATAAGCCAGTAAATTATCCAAGCTTATGTTTCAGGGTAATTAAAATAAATGTGGTGAGAAATATGTAACTCTCATGAACTTGTAGCAGAAAAAAATGGTATATAAATGTAATGAACAATAGTAATAATAAGCTTCCCATTAGCAACAGTAATTATTTCAGCTAATTTTATCTAACACATACACTGAAATGCTTCTATAAATTATTAAATGCTGTTCATTATTCATTATTTAAACAAGCATTCTAAATCTGTTTATTAAAATTAGGCACAGAAATATGCATATTTATGTGAAAATAATGTACAAATCATACCATACTAACAAAAATTGTTTGCAAAAATGTTCATAATAAGTATGTATATTTTGGAAATAAACACATTCAAAATATGTATATTTGGAAATAAACACATTACAAGCTTATATGGGTTTCTTAAAAATAGGTATTAAACTAAGCCACTCACTCACTTTCAGTTCAACCTACCTTAAAGGGTTGCTATTTAAGTCTCCTTAAACTCTTAGGGGAAAAGTGGATTATAAATATAACACAGGGATGTCAAATTCACATCGTCACAGCATCATCATGTGACATATCATAATTTTTTTTCCTTTTATTAAACCAGGCATGGGCAAGGACAGTATGTGACACATCCAGCCTGCAAGTTTGTCAGCCCTGATATAAAATATAAATCAGAGGATAAACAAGGGCTATATCAAAAATGAGTGAAATCAAATTTCTCCTTTATTAAGTACAAATCTAATGTCTTAATAGGATCCCTTGTTAAGAACCAACCCTAATTCTTTAGAAACTGGCAGAGTTTCCTACTTTAAAACCATAAGCATTTTTTAAAGGAAGCTATAAATCATACATAGTTAAGCTACCGAGTTTTATACAGACTGGATCACTATAACTCTTAATATGCCCTGATCTAAATAAAAAATCCAAGGCCTGCTTCCTCCCCTCCCCACCCCCCCCAAAGGCAAAGGCAGTACAGTTTAGTCTGCCTATTCTGGTAATGTTGCAATTTCATTTATGGTTTCCTGGCCAGGGATGACAAGGAAGTATATTTCCCAAAGCAAAAAAGATTGCCTATCCTAGCATCAAGCCACATGTAGAAGTCAATATAATCAATATAATTTCAATAGACAGTAAGTTAAATACACACTCAGTAGCTCCTAGCACATACCTGCTCAATCTTCTGTTGAAGGACATAACAAACCATCTCTTTTTAGGATTCTTCACTTTCAGATTTGACAGTTCTTAAAATAATAGATCTCTTTAGGCAGTGAAGTTTTCTCTGACCACCAAAGGAATTATAAAGAAGACTGCATTGGTCAGCTTATTGCCAAACCAAGCACTAAGACGAACTTGGCATTGGCTATATGGAAAGATATATTTTGGGAAGGTCCAGAATCTGGCAAATCAGGCAAGTTGCTGAAAAGATTAGAGATAAAAAGAAGGGAATGAAAAAGCTTTTTTCAAACAGATTGATGCATAGAATAAGCAGCAGATGAGTTGAGATTAGAGGTGATATTCAGCAGGTCCTGACCAGTTCTGGAGAACCAGTAGCAGAAATTTTGAGTAGTTCAGAGAACTGGCAAATACCACCTCTGACTGGAGATTTTACAGTATCCTTCCCCTGCCATGCCCACCAAATCACGCCCACAGAACCAGTAGTAAAAAAATTTGAATCCCACCATTGGTTGAGATGCCATGCATTCTTGATATTCCATGAGTTCTCCCTTATATTTATCTAATTGAGAATATGGATATTACTCTAATCATGTAGAACTTTTGACTTATGCATACAATTGCATCCTATATGCAATTCTATGTATGTGGAGTTTATGAAAATACATAGAGATGGTTTTTTTAAGTTATATATGTATAAGTCTATTGGGTAGTGCTTTTCCTTCTGCTCTCACATATTTCAAAATTGGGAAATCATAGAGATGAGTATGAAGAAAATTCCCTGTATTTTTTCCTGTTATTTAATTTAAATAAAAAAAGCATGGTGGCTTCCATGGTTAGAACTCCAGGTTGGAGGTTAGCGGGCCCATGTTTGAGACCCAAATGCCCTCATGGGGCAGGATGTGCTCCTTTCCTTCACTCCACATCCTGCCACCAACTGGGAGTTCCCCAGGCAATGTCACCAGCTAACCCTTTGTGTCTGCATGTGTATCTATTGATTTCTTTAAACATTTAGATGATTTAAATCATATAGATAATAGAGGGAAATGCATAATTCTGGAATAGATGGATAGTATTTGTATAGCTCTTCTCTTCTGTGCTATTTAATTAGAGATTTAGAAGGTTTTTAAAACACATGTGCATACAAAGTCACTCCGCACATGAACATTTTTTAACATGATAAAATATTATGTCAGCCCTAAGACAGCAGGGGAGGGGGATGGATATAAAATGTACACATTTGTCTCTAGTTTAGCTGGAAACATTTTCATTTTCCTTGTTTTGCTGTTGACATTATTTGTACATATTGCCTGTAATATTTTTAAATATAGCTTCTCTTCTATATCTAAGGGTTTTTTTAATTATTAGAAATAGTATTGGAAGGGCGGTTGTGTGTGTGTGTCAGTCTCTGTGTGCGTGGGATCCAGCTGTATTTCCAGCATACTTGAAATGAATTCTTGAATGCTGTCACTTCTCTACAAGTGACTATTAGCCTTTTAAAGGAGTCATATTTCAAGAATCAGGTGGGAAAAACAGAAGTGTTGGATGCACCTGACTGCACTGCTGTTCAGCCTCAACACTTTGCACAATGTGAGAATGTTTAATAATTCCTACCCAGGCTGCAGATAAAAATCTTGGGTGTCACATCACAAGTGACAGTGCTGGTGTGAGATTTGCAGTAAAACAATATTCCAGCTGTAGCGATCATTGAGAGAAATAATAACCAGCAGAATGGAGCTGGGCAGGAAAGGGGTGGAGAACTTGGAAAGATAAGCTTTTTGTTGTCAGGTGTCATTTTTGCCAACAGTCATAGAATGACTGAAATGCCCACGTGTAACAGCTAGGGAGCTTGTAAAGGAGATTATGGCACAGCTTGATTTTAAAGATGTTTTCAAAATGTTTTTTTCCTCCTTTACAAAATATACACTTAAATGTTGGCTATCCAGTCCAAGCAGATGACCAATTATAAATTAGCTTTCCTGTCCAAATAAAATACATGGCAGAGGAGTGGAGGTGGGGGAGAAGTGGAAGAATGGGCAGCCCAGCCCCATTAATCAACAAGAAACTTCACACGCATGGAAAGTCTCGGGAGAGATTTCTGGCTGGGAAAAAAGATCCTCCCAGCTCAATTTTAATCAGTCCGTCCCATCTGTAATGGGCTTTAGAAAATTGTTAATGACATCAAATGACAGTCGAAGGGCTTTTGGGTCTGTCAGTATAGAGTTTCTATGAGCTCTCTCACAGGCTACTGAACTCTGGATTCAGGCCTTCTAGAAAACAATCTGGAAAATACAGGAATAAATTTGATCGGTCAGCAATCAGAATCTGGAAAGACAAGGTATTATTAATCACTGCTTTTTCAAATGATAAAGGGGGCTCCTAAAATATGCCTAGCTTATGCATAAACAATATGGAAACACTATTGTTTAAAGAGATACTACAGCCTTGGAAGCACTATAAAGTAGGGGTGGGATTCAATGTTTTTAACAATCGGTTCTGTGGGAATAGCTTAGGTGGTGGGCGTGGCTTGGTGTTCATGTGACTGGGTGGACATGGTTTGGTGGTCCTGTTATTGGCTGGATGTGGCCAACTCAATATCACTCACATCGAGGCATGCATCTCCTCGCCTGGCCTCTCATGACTGTGGGGATGCTGCAACAGTCATAAATGTGAAAAATGGTCATAAGTCACTTTTTTCAGTGCCATTATAACTTTGAATGGTCACTCCACACAAGCAAAGTACCAGCAAAGGAGGGAAAAAAAACTCCAGAGAAGTTCCTGAGACAGGAAGTCTAGTCTTGCCAAGAATGTAATAAAGGTTAATGGAGAGGCAGTTTCTGTAAGCAACACCAGAATGTTTCTTTCCTGCCTTTCTTACAGGATTAGACCAGTAATTTCTTCTAACAACCGTTTCTCCGAATTGCTTAGAATGTTAACAACCGGTTCTAGCGAATAGGTGTGAACTGGTAGAATCCCACCCCTGCTGTAAAGTACCTACATATCTGAGTGGGAAGCCAAAAATGAAACTTAAAGAAACTTAGATACACCTTTAAGCTTAAAAAGTTTCTCATTACATTCAGCATAGATTGGCATCCAGAGAATCACGATTGGTATCAATATTAATAGAATGTTGCAAGTTAACAGGAATAAAACATATGGCCAGATAACTTCTCCATAATTAAAGCTTTAAAAAAAAGACAAATGATGATTGCAAGGCTAACAATATTTTTAAAAATCAGAAGAAAGGCCAGCTGATCTATTTCTAACGAGTTGTGTTTCAATTACTTTTTTTTTACAATCAACAAAGAAACATAGGGAAAGTGAGATTTATTGCCGTCTCAAATACAATTCAGCAAAGGACAGAAATGCTAAATTGCACAATAGCTCTCCTGCCATTATTTAAGTCATTGGTGTCAGTTGGGTTGCTAGTGGGAGAAGTTAACTGACCTAATGAACTTGCTCATTTGTCCCATTTATTAGTGACATCAGAATTTGGCTCACTGTCCTTGGCATGAGAAATATATGTTATATTTCTGTATCTGAATCCCTAGACTAGTTGGATAGTAGGATAAGTCAATGGAAATTTTCCCAATAATAATACTGAGTGAAACAACCTCTTTTCAGCTTATTAACATAAATTTAAATAATCAAACCATGACAATAAAAAGATTGAAATATTTACATGAACATAAAATCAGCGAAGAGTAAGTAATGAGGTTTTTAGATACTGCATACTGGTGGATGCCATCTATTTATTTATTTATTTATTTATTTGATTTGATTTGATTTGATTTGTCAATTGCTTACAAGATAATAGGTATAAGTGTAAACATAGTTATGAATACATAAAATGGATACATATAAGAAAATAAAAAGAAACAATAGGACAGGGACGGTAGGCTTATGCACGTCCCCTAGGAAAGAGGTGAGGTCAATAGTAGGCAGTCTGAAGGTTAAAGTTTTTGGGGTTTGAGGAAGAAACCACAGAGTAGGTAAAGTATTCCAGACATTGACCACTCTGTTGCTGAAGTCGTATTTCCTGCAATCAAGTTTGGTGCGGTTTACCTTGAGTTTGTATCTATTGTGTGTTCTTGTATTGTTATGGCTGAAGCTGAAGTATTCATTGACAGGTAGGACATTGCAATGTATACTTTTATATACTATACTTAGATCGGACTGAAGGCAGCGTAATTCTAGGTTATCTAGGTCTAAAATTTCAAGTCTGGTGGCGTAAGGTATTCTGCAATGAATAGAGGAGTGGAGAACTCTTCTTGTGAAATATTTCTGGACTTTCTCAACTGTGTTAATATCAGATACGTAATGTGGGTTCCAGACTGATGAGCTATATTCAAGTACTGGTCTAGCAAATGTTTTGTATGCTCTAGTTAGTAATGTGATATTACCAGAAAAAAAAGCTACATAGGATTAGGTTAACAACTCTTAATGCCTTTTTGGCTACATAGTTTCAGTGGGCTCTAGCACTTAGATAGTTAGAGATGAGTACTCCAAGGTCCTTGACAGAGTTTGGATCCTCAACAAGATCTTGATTATTCAACTTGTATTCTATATGTGCTTCTGCAGGCATTTCCTTGTAAATCAAACTGTTTTGGGTCTATCATAGCATCTATAGAATTCCATGCTGGCTCATGAATTCTGGGAGTGGAAGTCCACAAGTCATAAAGGGGCCATCATTTCCTACCTCTGCTTTAATGACTGCAAAACTATGGAAGTGTTGCTGTCATAAAGGATTCTCCATATAATCCTGGGTTGCTTCAAGTGTTTTTTTTTTTTAGAATACATCAATAACTCTTTATGTTGTACTTTATACTGAAGAGGTTCAGTCTGGCATATCTTGCATTGTTTGAGGAATTCTAAGAACAAAGGAACACACATTTTGAGAGCAACCAAAGAAGGAGCAATTAAGGAGGTTTTAGAAACAGGATTTGGCAGAATATGGCTACAAAGCTTTCAATATTTAGAACAGGCCCACTAATGGGCTATGGACTATTTGCAACCGGGCCATGAACCGGTGCACATGCATACATGCAGCTCTACTTGTACAAGTGGCAGGCCAGCATGCATACAGCTCAACTTGCCGTTGAGCTGCATGTGCATGCCCATGCGTACCAGCCCACCACTTGTGTGAGTTGAGTGTTCCAACACATTGTTCACACAGCCTGATTTCCCTCTCCTCCCCCCAGCCAGACCACCAAGCTGCAAAGGTTGGGGACTGCTGATTTAAATGAAGAATCTCATTGATCTAAGCAGTATACAATAACCCTCCTGCTATGTTCCCTGAAATTGGTTATTTCTATTTTGGCAATAGAGGAAGAAGGCTAATGTAAACTTTTCCCATATTGTTGTCCAGTAAATTGGGACATATCTATGAATTAGTATCAACTTTACATCCTTCGCATTAGAACACTAAGTGATACAACTGACCAGTTTGTTTTGTTCTGAATGTGGCCTATTTAATAGGGTAATTACTGCTGATCAGATGCTGACATAAATAGACCGCTAGCATGATGAAATTTTAAATAAAACATTCATGTAAAACCTCCCGTCTAAGAATGTTTTTATGGAATTAGCAACATGGGAGAATTCCTTTAGATTTTCTTTTTCACAGACTGATCTGGCATATTTCCAAACTTGAATTTCCTTTTGCTGACTTTTGCCCCAAAACCAAAAGTAACATCTTTTGTTCAGTTTTCAAAGAAATACTGTGCTGATGGACAGAGTCCCAATTCTATTACATAATTAATTTCCAATGTTTTCTTATGTTGGAAGGAATAACAGGATGGGGGAAATACATAGCATGTCACTTCTTGGTAGTATCTTCTTAATAACAGCTTCATCTGAGGTCATGTGACCAAGAAGGAGAAGAGAAGGGTCTTAAGACTGGAGCAATCAGCAGCATTCTGTGCTGCTAGTCCATTGCCTGGTACACCTCATCCTACTTTTAAAATCAATATTTGCTTTGTTGGCTTTTCCAACCATACTAAAATTGGTCCTATTCTGTCCAGTTTTCAAAGTGGTCATCCTGCTGATGGGCAGAGAGAATCTTGTACCCATTTACACTACCCCCAACTACAGCTATTTTTGAGAATACCCACAATCTTAAATAATACAACCTTTCTACTATTCTCTGAAGTTGCCTATGTTCACTCCAGATAAATTTAGGAAATTGAGTAATGGGAACTAATTGCATGGCTACACAAAATCACACTTTCATTTTCTTTTAGCAGTGGATTAAAATATGAAGATTTTGAAAGAAGATTTTTCAGAATTCGTACCTAGATGAACTACCCTGTCAACAATCCTTAACATCTATATATTTGAATTCTACATATTTTCCTTTAACCTGTATGGCAATATTCCACGCAGGTGTTTCAAGTTAATGAATGAAACACTTTCAAATGACATTGTGTTTTTCTTGGAAGGGGGAAAATGCTTGCTGTTGTCTTTCTAGGTCTGAGAACTTTCACCTGTGCTTCCTGCCTTTTTGAATAAATGGTGTCAGGCAGGATCTCTACTAAATGGACAAACTGTACTAGCTAATCTTGTAAAAACTTTACTCTTTTGTGCCAAGAATAATCATTATTAGGCAATGAAAGAGTGTATAAGCAAGTAGACAATTATTTATGATAGAAACAAAATGAAACTAATGGGACAAGATTAGAAAGCTGTGATGCATGAAACGTACTATAGAAGTAGCTTTGGCACCATGACAAACAAAAAGAAAGGCTCAGTGGGAAGCAACAGTGTGAACATGGCTACCAAGAAGAAAGAATATATGTACTGATCAAATCCTTGCCATCTGTTGTTTATTTAATACACAATGAAGGTCAAATGACCACTGATCCTTTCTGTCCTAGTCCAACTGCAAGAATGGAAAGAATCAACCAACTTATCGATATGTCTGGAAATACTTTATTATATGATCTGATGGACTTAATATAATTAGAATAACGTTCACCTTATTTTATCAAATGGGGAAGAAGAATGAAAAGTTTGCAAAGGCTAGAGAGAACAAGCAGGGGCGTTATTGCAGACTTGACAATAAAACTCAACTTCTTCTACCTATGTTTCCAAAAGTTTATAAATTTTACAAATGACTAACAAGCATATTTTGCACATATTGTCACATTTTACCTCTTTTCTTTTTCTTTTCATTTTCTACCACTGCAGGGGTTATATAATTGTTCCCCTGGGATACATTAACCTTGGCTGGAATATGCTTATTAGGCATTCTGTGAAAATATTATACACTATGAGTAAATTATTGCATGTTCAACAATATTGTTTTACACTATTTATTTTAGTTTTCCCAAAGAATTGAGATTCCTTTAGGCACTTTTTCTGAACAAATAGTGATCAGTTTGGACATAATGACTCAGCTTTCTAGTATCTCCCACCTCCACCTATTCAGTTGAGAACTGAAGAGGAAGTGTGTATGTAATTCAGAATCCTGTTGTATTACAGTCCCAGATGGTGTTGAGAGTTATAACCACATTTGACCGAAAGCAAGTACATCTTCTTTTCTTTGTTCAGCCAAATGCATGAAGGTCAGAAGTACTAGGCAATGTGACTGAATAATGACAGAATCTTTTGGTTTAGTCATGCCAAGACCTCAAGAAAAGCCTTAAGCTGATGCAATTGAATCCTTGTTTGTTTTTGTTTTTTTGATTGAGGTGTGTGTGAACAAAAGATTTTGATCTAGCCTTTCTCCTAACATTACAATGTCTAAATTCAAGGAATTAAATTATAACCTTTCAAACACTATCCTATGCTTGTCAATTAAAAAGTGAGGCCACTGAATTGAAAGAATAATATTTCCTGAGTATAAAGAATTACAATCTTAATCAATTAATTTGTTAGATTAATTCAAGGGATTGCTGAAATTATGTTTGGGATCTGCTTACTTTTCCTTAGATACCCTGTAATCTGATAAATAGAATTAAGTAACTGCATTGATGGTTTAATAGGATAGGGACACAGTATAGACATTGAACTAAGGAAAGCAATCAAGCATGGGCATAAGTCTTTGTTGGGACCTACTCTATGGTGTTAAGGGAGGTTAAAGAAGGATCTTTGCTCCCTTACTGCATTTATGGGCTGGTGGCTTTATTAGGGTAATGAATTCTTTCCTAGGGATGGAAAGCAAGTAGATCTCCTACTTGACTGCTATGGCCATTTCACATAATACTAGTCAATATTCCTCAGACCTGCCAAGGTCAAACCACAGCAGAAAAATAGGGAAGAGAAAAATAATAATTAAAAGAAAAACATTAAAACATTAATTAATTCTCAGTGTTGAACTGAGCAAGAGCTATATAACCATTTACTAACAAGGAAAACCCACTACAATAGAATTCACAGCAGCATTTCATATGAAAAAAATGCAGTGAAGGGAAAGTCTGCTTCTGCAAAGTATCCTTCAAAATAGAAAGCATGGTTTAGAGGAGGTAAACCCAGCTGGCAAATGAGCCAGTAGCACCTGAGTCAACAAGATGAGAAACATCCTACTTTGAAAGTGGTGCAAGAAGCATGTTTGAAAGTCCCATTATTATGGTGGTGGTGGTGGTGGGAGTATGTGGTGATGGTATCATCTGCTCTTGCTCTCTAGAAATGTTTGCTGTAGGAGAAGAACTACTGAGTTGGAAGACAGAGTTAAATATGTTATCAATTTAGAATCTTTGCGTTGCCATAAGAGACCTGAGTCCAGCCCTCTGTGAATTCCATTGACCCTTGGTTAGCACCAATTTAGCTTTGATCATTAGTTGTTTAGATTCTTGAACAGGTAGCAACAATACACTTTTCTGTGCTCTGAACTCAACAAACGCTCCAGGTTATTTAAGGCTCATAGTTGCTGGCCCATGGCAGCGATGGGACAACTTGACAGTTTGTATACTCCCTTCAGCTTCTGTGCTTGGACAACATTATGGTTACTAAGTATTAGAGAAATATTTTTTTCCAAAAAAATGAGAGTGCTGTGTCCATCAGTAACAGATCAATACAGCATAATCAGGTGGGCAAGAAAAGGAAAGGCCAGATAATTTGAGCATCCATAGAGATCCTCAGCAAAAGTCCAAAAGACTTCCTACAGCAGAACTATTGCAGATGTTTGCTTGCTGATTCAAAGTTGCCTTAATCTTCCTACTGCTCAGGAGAGACAGCTTGAAAACATGTGAAGCACTTCTGAACTTATTCTTTTACAATGGCTACAGCAACAATGCTTTTAAATGCATTGTAAAAATTAGAAATTTACATATCAGAAAACATTGTTGATTCAAGCAAGTCCTACTTGAGAAGCCTTCATTCTGCTTCAGTCTTACTGAAGTGGCTTCTTGAATCTGTATATGTATGTCGGTAGCTTATTTGTGAAGAGCATGGGTATGGATATGCATAAACAACACATATATACATACACATAATTTTGGGCTTACATTCCATTAGAGATTGTCATGATAAGTTGCATAATTAGACTGCAGGATGAAATTCAGGCATATTTTAGGGACCAAAAGGACACACTAACTTTGCTTTGCCTATTGTGCATAATTTATTCTAATGAAAAGTTATTAGTTAAATATTTAAGTCCATGGGACATTTAATGCCTTAGAACTGGCCTGGGAATAACCAAGATTTTCAGCAAATCATATCCAGTACTATGGACGCTTTAGGCTTTTTGTGTAGTATTGTTCATTGTATAACATATAGAAAAAGTGATCTAAGTAATATGATAAGCATCGTTACCTATCTTGGTGAGAGTGCTTCAGTCATTGCATAGGTTAGAATGAGAATCTCCTTTGATCCTGATTTATTAGGAAGATAATAACATAATCTAGAAATGAACAATAAGTGAACAATGTGTGACCTCTCTAACACCCCATATGTATCCCTTATTATCTAATTCAACGATCGCCAACTGGTGGGCCACAGACCACTGGTGGTCTGTGAGAAAATTTTGGTGGGCCGCAGAGAAATGTCCACCCCAAAGCAATTAATCCAGGCTGCGCAGGAATAGAAAGCTGCGCCACCCACATGACCTTCCCCCCCCGGCCCCCACCTTGCAAAAAGCAGCACAGCCCTTGCCAGCCAGGATGAGGTGATGGTGCTGTTGCAGCAAGAGAAGGCTGGCGGCACAGGCAGGCTGAAGGGGCAATGGAGATGGCTGGAAGGTACAGGAGCGCCACACTACTTGCATTTGTGCGGCAGTCCTGCACCTTCCAGTTCGCCTCTCCTGGCCTGGGTTCTTCCTCGATGGCTGCGGGCTGTAGGGATTGCCCAAGGCTGCTGGTGGTGAGAGGAGCGAAATGGGCAAGTCTGAACTCACCATCCAATTCAGAGGTCCAGAATGGGGCAGCATTAGCAGCATCAGTTTTCTTGTCCCTCTCGGCACTCTGCTCTGCTGCCTCCCCATGGCCCCAGCCATCACTGCCCAGGGAAGACACAGGAAAAGTGAGCAGAAACATAGCTCTTGCTGGGGCAAAAGAGTGGAGATCGAGAAGGCACAGGCAAGAGAAAACATAAGCTGATGCCTTTGAAAAGTGCCGCTTTCTGTTGTTCCCACCAAGAGTAATCACTGTGCAAAAACTAAAACAATGTCTTCTGATTATCTATATCTGTCTGTCTGTCTGTCTATCTATTTTTAGATTTGCATCCACTTTTTCACTAAATAAATATTTGATAGAAAATCTAAAATATGTAAAACAATAATAATCCAACTAAAAGGTAATCATACCCATACAACAATAAATATGTTGCCATCCTCTATTTAAACTCCTTCATCTATATCTATTTTGGTTTTCTGGCTTTGTGAACAAAGAAGTTAGTCTAATCTCTCTTGCTAGAGAGAGCTTTCTCTTATATTTCCACTAGATGCACCCCCGGTACAGTAAAGGCAGCTTCTAATGGATTTATCCTAAGCATTTCATGTTTATATAGCTTGTAAGGGAGGATACAATTTAAGCAGAGTTGGTATAACTTATCATGTAGCATGAGCTGAAGTCATATAGGACTTCAGATGTTGTAAACCAGCATTATCCTGAGCAGCAACATTTCTGAACAATTTTCATCTGTTATGAAAGCTATAACCAAAGGACAGGGGGATATTTCTTGATATTTCTGGATCTTTCTTCTAGCTCTTTATGGTTGTGCTTTATGCTTACCTGATTGCAGGGGTGGGATACGACAGGTTCAGGATTTACAAGGTTCGGTGATTTATGATGTGGTTTCCTGCAGGCTGCGAGCAGCACCTGTAAATCGTTGCCTGTAAATCGTCATCAGCACGCTGTGTGCAGAGAAGCAGCCTTTGAAACAGCCCTCTTTTCCTGCTTTTTTAACTGCAGCTGTGCCTCGCATGGCAGCTGAAGTTGAAAAATTAGGAAATAAAGATCAGGTGAGAGCCCAGGTGTGCGGGCAAAAACATTCTATGTCTGCTGCTCTTCAGATCTACTGATTCTACAGAGGTGGACAGAACCGGTAGAAACCCACCCCTACCTGATTGTGTATGGCAGGCTGGTTATGCTTAGCTTTTAATAGAAAGGAACAGGACTCTGGAATCATGATGTGCAATGCCTGTGGATAGGTATATACTGATTGAAAACCACCTGACATATATTTGCAGCATGTGCAAGCTTGGAATAGTGCTTCAAGAAGAAGTCAAGAAATTGGAGGAGGATGTGGCCATGCCTCCAATGAAAATGAAAATATATAAAATCAGTTGAATATTACCCTAGTAATTGATAAGAGAAGAAACTCTCCAAAAGGAACACACTTAAATCAAAGAGCAGCCTCAGTGAAGACTATCAGCCAGAATCAATGGACCTAGAAGATACTCTGTACCACTAGAGCTGGGAAAGAACTTTCAGTCATTTTAGAGGGGGGGAAATTGACACAGTATAAAAGGGTAGTAAATGGTGGATTCCTGTTATAACTATAGATTCCTAAGTCAGAGACGTTGGATATGAGAGTAACCAACTGCTTCTTAATGCTAAATGTGAGAAGCACAAAGCAAGGCTTTTGTTAAGTCATGTGGGAGAACAAAATGTTGAATTTAAACTGAAATGTCATTCTGTTAATTGGCAGTTGACAGTTTATAGTGGTTTTAAGGGTAGTGCATAGTAAAACACTTCATTAGGAGCAATCAGATAAATGTCCAGAAAGTTTCAGCATTCACATTTTAGCCAGTTAAGGGAGGGAACATGATAATTTTGGGCATGACAATCTATAATAGTTGGAAGAACCAAACAATCAGAACTCCAAAGAAGCAAAACAATTTGGTTTATATAGGAGTCTGTATTATTTATTTATTGAATTTATATTGCCGCCTCTCCACCCAAACTAAGAAATGGAAGGAGGGATATGATAGAACAGATTTTAAGACTCAGCCAATTCAGTGGCAGTTACTTTTTTTATGATAATTGCAAATAACTATAAGCAAATCTTCATGGATTATTTAGGAAAGAAGAACAAGAACTTGGCAACTTAGATGATATTTTCATCATTCTTTCAGTATATTCTACAGAGAACATTAAAAATTGATATGTGGAAATAATGCAATATTTATCAGGAATCAATATGCATTACTTAAAAACCAGTATTTATTAGATCAACTTTATCTCCTTTTTTTTGGATTAGATGGAATCCTTGGTAGATTGTAGAAATTTAATATATGTAATATATCTTTGATTTCAGCAAAGTATTTGATGCAGTAATCCATTGTGGGATGTGTTAAATATAAGAATCAAGATCTCTTATTCCAGAATTTTAGACATAGAATAATGGATCTGCATTTTAGAAAGTCAGATTTGGAGGGAATTCTGAGTTAATGTTTATTATATAGTTTGATTATGAAACTATAATTACTAAGGTATCTCATTGTTTGTGTTCAAAAGTCATATGTTAAGACCTTTTAATTTGGTTAATATATATACAAAAAAAAAACGGTAAAGATTTTTATTTACACCTTCCTTTTGTTGAAAGAAATATCCTTCTGGGTTCAGTTCCAAGTGGGGAAAAAAGACACTGGAAACATGGAGGCTGCTTGGAAGGTTTAATGGTTACAGGGCCACATGGCCTGGAGGTCCAGAGAAGAATGATCACATGCTTCAAGATGAGAAGAGAAGGGAAAAAGGGAAAAGGGGAAAAAAGAAAAAGGAAGAAGGAAAAAGAGTGTTGAGGTGCTGAGAGTACCTGGGTTTTATACCCTCTGTTGGGATTTGAATTGGAGCTTGTATTCTAATTGGTTGTCAGACTCCCAGGGGCGGGGGTCTTAATTCTATAGGCTTGGTCTGGACCACATGGCTTTACCTGAATGCTGGCTAATACAATCTTCCCAGACCATGTAGTGAGATGGGTAATCCTATCATTTCCTGAGGGCCATCCTTAATCCCATCAGCCTGGAGTTCCTTCTTATGTAAAGTATTCTGGCCCAGGCCTTAATGGCCCACTCATTAACAAAGGTGGGGGTGAGTTTCTGCTTTCTTGAGTGAGTTTCTGCTTCTTGAGTTTCTATCTTTTTAGAAGAAATATTCTGCCTTTTAATATTTCCTGGGCTATTTCAATTTTTCTAGGAGAGGGGTGGATGCTAACTTCCCACAATCCCTCATTTTTTTTTTTTTTTTTTGAAAACACGTGAGAGTTCTGACAAAAAATTAAAAGGTGATCAGATCAGGGAAACTTGATGGGTGCTTTTAAAAAAAATTTTTTTTCTCTGATGCAAAGGAAAGGCATTGAAAAAAGAGGCAACAGAAAAGGATTCCTTCAGTGGCTCCCAAAAGCTTTCAACCATAAAGGTCTGGGAAAACTTCTGTTTTTTTTTTTTTTTTTTTTTTAAACAGTATCCAATTTTTCATGCCAAATAATTTTCAGATGTTTGATATACTATTGTGAGCTTACAGTCAGGTTGTAAGCACAAGCCTCTATACAGTGTTCACAACCTTTAAATTACAGGCTGCTCATATCCAAGGTTATGGTTACTACCTGCCTAGCTCTTAGCTTCCAGGGTTTGTGAGGCCAAATTGTGGTTAGCCAGTGTGCAACCAGGCTATTTAGTATTTTTAAAGTTACACACAATGAGCCCTGGGACTTCTACTCATGAGACCACCAGTGCAACATATCCTGCTTTACTGGGCAACTGGGCAGCATCATTTGTGAGTCACAGTCAGGACTTGGGGTTTGGAGATCTCTTTTCTGCTATCTCTTCAGGAATTGCCTGAGGGAGATGCCATCTCCCCCATGGAATTAGCAGGGTAATATGGCTGCTTGGGCCTTAGTGCCTCAGAGCAGCAAACAAAAACAAAACAAATAAAAAAAAACATTAAAATTGAAGCTAGGAGCAGCTTTTTGTGGAGGTAGGTAAAAAGGGGTTAGCCTCTATCTAATTCTAAATGGTGTGTCTCTGTATGTGCCTGTGTATGCAGCTAGTTTTACAATACAGATAATACAAACATGTGGGACAATTTTCCCTCCCACCAGACAGAAGTACAAGGTGTTCAGAACTTGCTGGGCCAGCCACTCTCAAATACAATCCTTACATGAGTACATTAAACTGGTTGCAATATAAATGGTACAAGAAAGAAAACATTACAATAGATTTCACGTTACAATGAATTTTCAGTTACAATAAATTTCCATCCTCCCCCCATAATCTTTCTGTCTTCTGGGGATTGAAAAGAGTCTTTTAGTCTTTTACTGGTCCATCTCAGGGTCCTTTCCTTCACGTCTCTGGGTGGCATAGGCTTGGCCTGGTGGTATGGGTGGTCAGTCAGGCTTGGGAAGGTCTGCCCACTCTGGTTGCTGTAATGACTTTCAGTGGAGGCTGGATCCAAACCCAATTCCTGGCTCCAATGGATGGAATGTCTCTAGGGGCAGTATCTGCTTCCACATGTGGCAGGCCTGGAACACACAGAACAAGGGTCCCCTCCCCGCTTTGCTGGTAATTCTACCAGGAAAGGCATTGTAAAAGGATTAGAGATTTTGGGGGGGGGGGGGGGTAGATAGCTTGCAGGCATGGTTTGAGGATGACGAAGAATAACACATTAGTATTGCAATTACTAAAAAGATAGATCAATTTCAACAAAATGGAGACACAGTAGATGAGAAAGGAAAAAAAAACCTGGATTCACAAGTTTCAGGAAAAAGAATGAACAGGTAAATCATTTAAACACACAGTAAATGCAAGGATGAAACTTTTCTTGTAAATGAACTTAGAACATTCACTAATAACCTTGGGTTTTTCTTAAAAGCACAGAGAGGAAAGAAAATTTTCTCTGTTCCTCATCCAGTTTGGTTGGCCAGACCAGACCGGGAGAAGACAATTTCTCTCAGTGGTTTTAAATCTTAACAATTTAAAATTAATATCTGAAGAGGTCAGACACTTTTAACAGTTGCAACAGTTACCTCGAGGACACACAAAGACTTAGACACACACACACATGCACGCACACACACACACACAAACAAGGACACAGAGAAGAAAACTCTGAGATTTACACACACACTGATCATTCCCACAATAAATATCTTAGTTAAATTGGGGAAGGCATAAATCTTAAGGAACAAACCATGTGGTTGCATAGAAGACAAAGAAAGAAAGATAGAAAGAATTAAGAAAATTCCATGTGATCCTGTTTATACATTGCCCTTTTAAGTACCTTTATTTACCACATTGGTCTTCCTGTATCCCTCAGCAAAGCCAAATCCCTACCTATACATTTTACCTTTTTCTTGCTCATGCCGGCTAGGGTCAGCATCTGCTGCTCATCCCAAGCCTCCAATAGCTCTCCCTGGGGGGTTCCATCCAGGACCCTCGAACTACCGCTTCCCATGTTCCCCTTACATGTGGGGTTTCACACTTTGGCTTAGTCGGGTCAGTCAGCTAGGCGAACCAGTTTCAGACACAAGCAATATCCAAGCAAGAAGAAGAAAAAAAGAAGGGTGTCTGGGGGAGACTTTGGTCGTTGCTCCTGGCGCAACAGAATCAAACACTTTTCTTAAACCTCAGAACAAAAATATAAGAGACTTTAGTCGTTGCTCCTGGCGCAACGGCATCAAACATTTTTCTTTAACCTCAGAACAAAAATATAAAAAAAACTAGGTGTTTCCCAAAGTATGCGCGCTCCCCTTTTTAGTAAAAAATTCCCGAGACTTTTCTCTCTCTCTATCTCTCTCACTTCACCACGGTTTTCGGACTGGGGGTGTTGCTGTCAATGCAGCCTACTTTCCTTTCCCCAAAAAAAACAGCCCGTGAGACTCTCTGCCCCCCTCAGACAAGTACGAGTACTCCACTTTTCTCTATTCTATTCTTTTCTTCCTAGCCCACGTTTACAGATCTGGAAGAGCTCAGATCCGAGGAAAACTTGCTGCTCTTATGCAGGCAAGTACTGGCGCTCCTAATTTAGTGTCCAAATTACACTAAAACTACCTAAGTTTACCTAAAACCCTGGGGTTTGCTTTTGAGATACACTGGACAAAAAAAATGACAAATTTTCCTTCCCTCCCTTCAATCATAACCCGCTTGGCTTTTCCTCTTATATACAGAAGGTCCCACACTCTGATGGCCCCCCCTTGCTTTTCTTGTCCTGATGGTCATGGCTCTGTAGAGCTAACAACAGGCAAGAGGGCGGCTAGAGGCCAAACAAAGAAATGAAATCCAGCTGCTGTCCAAGGATGAAGCCACTCATAAACATGCTCTTCCTTTTTCCCTAACAAAAGGTCCTGTGCTCTGGCAAAACCCCCATGCTCTCCAGACTCTTGGTCTTTCTGCGGTTAGGAAATGCACAGAGGAAGCAAGATCCAATTGTGTTTGGGAGAAGGATCCTCTCACACACATGCAAGCATACACATATTTCCCATACTTTTCCATGCTTTAAAATTAAAATTTAGAGGTACTCACCTTCTTTCCAAGCAGCCTTTGAGCTCAACACTCAAAACCCCTTTAAAACCATTTTTTTTCAAATGGCCAAGGTCCAGGAAAAACTCACCCACAGACTCAATGGGTCTGTTTGCTAGCAAGGGAATCTTACCTGGGCCTGGTCCATTGGTTAGGTTAGCTTGGAGTCCCATCTGCTTGGGTGCCAATTGTTGAAAGAAATATCCTTCTGGGTTCAGTTCCAAGTGGGGAAAAAAGACACTGGAAACATGGAGGCTGCTTGGAAGGTTTAATGGTTACAGGGCCACATGGCCTGGAGGTCCAGAGAAGAATGATCACATGCTTCAAGATGAGAAGAGAAGGGAAAAAGGGAAAAGGGGAAAAAGAAAAAGGAAGAAGGAAAAAGAGTGTTGAGGTGCTGAGAGTACCTGGGTTTTATACCCTCTGTTGGGATTTGAATTGGAGCTTGTATTCTAATTGGTTGTCAGACTCCCAGGGGCGGGGGTCTTAATTCTATAGGCTTGGTCTGGACCACATGGCTTTACCTGAATGCTGGCTAATACAATCTTCCCAGACCATGTAGTGAGATGGGTAATCCTATCATTTCCTGAGGGCCATCCTTAATCCCATCAGCCTGGAGTTCCTTCTTATGTAAAGTATTCTGGCCCAGGCCTTAATGGCCCACTCATTAACAAAGGTGGGGGTGAGTTTCTGCTTTCTTGAGTGAGTTTCTGCTTCTTGAGTTTCTATCTTTTTAGAAGAAATATTCTGCCTTTTAATATTTCCTGGGCTATTTCAATTTTTCTAGGAGAGGGGTGGATGCTAACTTCCCACACTTTTAAATAAAAGGATAATGGCTAACATACATGTCGTACAGTGAAAAAAAAGTAATCATTGTTTAAAAACACACCATTAAAAAAACTCTGGCTCTATTGCACATCAAAACAATAGATCTGCACTATTCTCCTCTAGGATATATTAGAAATAGTAGAAATTTCCTGAGAAGGGGAGAATGCAACTCAAATGTAAGACACTAATGACATGGAAGTAGAACATCTTATCCTGAATATAATTAATACAAGGAGTGTTATTTAGAGTCAGACTGTAAATAAATAATGGCATAAGAGATAAAAAGATAAAAAAGCTTCCTTCCTCATTTCTACTTTTAATGTAGTTGTTAAATCTGTGTTTCAAACAAATATTTAAAAAAGAATATTTAACAAATAAGAAAAGAATGTTGAGTCATTGCCAATTTCCCTGTTGCTTATGTTTTATGAGCATTATGTACAATGTCATTTTACTATTGGATAGATATACATAATTAATTCTCACAATTTATTTAAAGAGAACATCAGAATATGAGTGTATGGGATGAGGGGGGGATAAAGATTGAGGTATTGTAAAATCCATTTCTCAATTCTTATATATCTTTTCTTATTTAGAAAACTAGAAGTTTGATTGTGCCAAGTCAGACTAATGTATCATTTAATCTTGGATTCTATTGTCACTTCCACTCTACAAAATTTCAGTGACAATTTTGTTTGAATTGCCTGAAATTAAACAAATTTTGTTTCTGAATGAAATGCAGCAATATATATTGTTATTTTCTGTTCAGAAATGTAATATAATATTGCTCTTTGATTTCTTGTAGTACATTTAAAGGTCAAAAAACTACAGAAGTCCTAGTCTATCTGCAAACCTAAAGCAAATCCCTCAATTTTCTCTTAATGTATGAGAAAGTGTTTTGGATTAAATGAATGACAGAAAAGTGTTTTTATCTGCAGAGCTATTTAAAAAAACTGAAATATTGATATCAGTTTTTACATATTGCTTTACTATGTTTCCAACTAACTTGACCAGAGGAATTTGTAAAACACGCTAGTTGTTGTCATTTCTTCCTTAGCACCTGAGAATAGCTTCTTTGGGGACTGACAAAAATGTCTTTAGATTGGGTAATTAGTGACAAGTGACTAAGAAAGACTCAGGAGTCAAACTTAAGCCTCTTGAAGCATCTTCATGTAAACAAGTCAAACCACATCACTCGCTAGTCCTCTTTTGTTTACTGGGAGAAAAGTTCAAACAATTTAATGAGAGGATTACCATACTTCAACTCTATTGTAAAAGATTAATTGATATTTTCCTGTTAGGGGTTGAACCATTTGGATTTGGCCTCCTATCCCCTATTGTTATTGATGCTGTGATCAGCGGAGCAAAAGTTGCTTAAAGGTTAGACAAACTTTGCAGAACAAATTACATGAACTAATTTATGTTAACAGCCAAAGGAATTCTCTGAACTGCTCCCTGTATCTGGCATTTGAATAGTGAAAAGAGGAAGATCCTTCAGGAGCCTAGAATGTGTTAGAAGCCTGGAATTACATTAAAATAGTGTCATATTTGTTAGAAGTAGGCAATGCATCTTTTAAAATAATATCACGTGAACATCAAGAAACACATTGCATGGCAAATAGCATCCAACATCTTTAAATATACTTGTTTGGTGTGCAGCCTTGCAAATTCTTTTTTAACTGTGTGCATTGAGGACATATGGCTGCATATTTGGATAACCCTATTTGCATTTTTCAAATGTGTAATATTTTTAACTACTCATTTGGCTTTTGCTTTCTGAAAAGTAGACAGCTAGTGTAACCGTTTTGAACAGGCAGTTTACTTAATTCTTTTCAAAGGACAAGAAGTAGACAGTATTTGTGTTCATAAATCATTTTAACATAGATGTTTGTGTTTTTATGTCAGGAAATGTAAGCTGATAATGTGATTTAGATGAAGCCTGAAGGAAAAAAGAAAAGATTCTGTTTGCTTGAAGCAAAAAGTGCACAAGAGGTATCAAAATGAAAAGAAAAGATCCTTTTCACTGAAGATAAAGTACCAAAGTGTATGAAAAACTCCCTTCTATACCTTAATTTTGGAAATATTGTTCTGTAATGGCATAAATTGTAAAAGAAAATGAGAGAATTCAATTGTGAAGAATATAAATTATGAGTAAGAAAAAATATTTCATAATTTTGCAAACTAAGAACCAAAGTACTGAATTTTATAGATCTGTACTTAAAACTAAGAGAAGTAAGTGTCAGAAAAATATTATTTTTAAGAACAAGTAAAAATTACAAATATTATTCAGGTTACTTTATTATTTATATAGAATTCTTCATCTAGACAGAAGCATTTTGTTGCATGTTATTTTAATAATAAAGCTCAAATATATTACTATTAATTTTTTTAAAGGTCATATTTCTTTAATATATGTTTGGCTGATTTAGTGATGTTGTACAAGTATATCCAGCTTTTCAAGGTACATACAAACATATATTGATTGTTAAAATACACAGTGATCAATATATTGTGCACATGCTGGAGTATATTGGAGATATAATTAGGTATATAATGGGCATATTTGAATATTTCAGTGTCATTTTTAATTGACATGAAATAAGATATTTTAAGGCACTTATTGATGATTTTACGTTCCCTCTGGCAAAAGCTGTTGATTAATTACCCGATAAACAATGAAATTAAAGCAAAATACAAACACGTATGCTATTTCTGATACTGAATATGGACAAATTTTATTGACCTTAAGCTGGGCAAATGTACTTAACCTTATTGATTAACTTGAGCCCATTTGAGTGGAATGAAAACTGTTTTACCACAAGATGCTACGGTATGATCCTATGTCAGCCTTTCAGTCTTCTGAACTTAAAAGCACAGCTTAACGTATTGATCCTACTCACTGGTTCTGCTATAATAAATATTACATTCTTACTGCAAGTCTCCACTGTCATTTTAAGTGATTGGAGAATGGAGCTGTAATCAGAGAAAGTCCTGTGAAAGATAATCTTTCTTTATTCATCTCCCTTTGGCGGAGGCAGAAATAGGGACCAAGGGACAGCAGTAATTGCTGTCATAGCTCTTCTAAAATCTTTTTCCTCAGTGACAAAGTACCAGAGCTGTACAATTTAGTATTTATCCCTTTAAAGGCAGAAGTTTTCAGAAACATGCATAAATGCAATCAATCAACAGAATGGTTTTATTCTGAAAAAGGGGAAAAAAACCACATGAAGCAAAGAATTGTTTTAAAAAGAACAAATCAGATTTTTTAAAAAATAATCAATTTCATATAATGCTCAAATAAGTTGTTTTGGGGTGAACATTATTACTGATAATATTTCTATTCTGACTTTATTTTTCTTCTCAGATGTGCAATAAACTTTTAATTAGCATCTATCCAAAGATAAGCATGTAGGAAAAGAAAAATCAGTAGCTACAAGCTTTCCAAATAGGAAAAAAAAGCACATACAGCAACAACAACAATACACAATTGCATCTTTCTATTTAAATGCAAGAATTAAACAGAAGGAATACCAGACTTAAACAAAGAAGAAGACAGATGTCCAGAAGTTGTCATTAGCTACAGCACACAGATTGTGATTAAATTTTAATGTGGCGTTTAACTTAAGTAAAGATTTTTTTGCTTATCAGAGAGAAAGAAGGCTGGGGAAAATATTGTTATTGATTTCATTGCTTTAAATGTAACTGATCCTTTAAGTAATTTTTCTAGAGTTTGGTGTCACTTTTTGGACTGAAAGAGTCATTAGAGGCTATGTTCATTTAAAATTCTGTGTCTAATGCATAAATTGCTCTCTAGCAACTTCCAATTTCTATCTATAGAAAACAAAACAAAGCATTTAGTTGAATGAATAACAGCAACACACTACTGTTCCCGGTTGGTTGTGTGAATTTATTGGCATTAAAGCCTTCATAATTAATTTCAGAGTTTCATCATGCATTCTTGTCTATAAATACTGCATGTTCTAAGTAACAAATAAATGGCAAATTTGGATTAAAAATTCTGCCTTAACATTTATTTTGAATGCCATGTATTTATATATACATTTGGATAAGTCTTTAGTTTGCCTATGTAAGTAATGAAATAAGCTATAATTTTAAAGGAACAAATTTGGAAAAAATAAGATTCCAATAATATCTATATTTACTAAAACAATTTTTGAAGGAAGAAATATTTGATTTTTTTAAAAAATGGTTCAAATTATGAAGATCATTTAGGTTCAGTCATGTTCTGACATACCATCATTTTTTATAGTAATCTTAAGATCCCTAGGATTAAAGGTAGTAATGCAATTTTGAGTTCCTGGCTTTATATTAGTCAATGAACAAAAAGATGGCTTGGTAAATGTATCTCTGAAATTTTGTTCGTTGCATATATTATTAAAGATGGTCAAAGTTTTGCCTACTTTGGAATCAAGCCATTGATTCCTTACACAATTCAGAAATATTTTCAGACAATTGAAACTATTATTTATTATAATATTTTTATGACATATGGGAGAAAGATAAAGAAAATTCTAATTAGAATGTAATAGGATCATAATACTTGGGCCTCAAGGTAGCTTCAGGAACTAAGATGGAGATGACCACATCTTATCTAGAGGAACAACTTCCAAACTACCTCCTCACAGGTAGTGCTCGACTTATGACCAAAACTGAGCCCAAAATTTATGTTGTGAAGTGAGAAGTTTATTAAGTGAGTTTTGCTCCATTTTACGACTTTTCTTGTCACTTTTGTTAACTGAATATTTGCAGTTGTTAAATTAGTAACACAGTTCTTAAGTGAATCTGACTTTCCCACTGACCTTACTTGTCAGAAGGTTGCAAAAGGTCCCATGATCCCATGATACTACAACTGTCATCAATGTGAGTAATTTGCCAAGTGTCTGAATATAAATTTTCTGACTATGGGAATATGACAATGGTCATAGGTGTGAAAAGTGGTCATAGGTTACTTTTTTTCAGTGCTCTTGTAACATTGAACAGTCACTAAATGAACTGTTGTAAACTGAGGACTACCTATATTTGAAAGTGTTCTCTGTTTGAATAGCTGTCTGCTCCAATTGTGATTTCAAAATAAAGGGCCATAAGTAGAAATAGTAACAACCAGTGGTGGGATTCAACATTTTTTACTACTGGTTCTGTGGGCATGGCTTGGTGGGCATGGCAGGGTGAGCATGGCAGGGGAAGGATACTGTAAAATCCCCATTCCCTCCCCACTCCTAGGGGAAGGTTACTGCAAAATTCCCATTCCCTCCCCACCCCACTAACCTGCTTTCCAGCTCTGTTCTCCTGTGCAGGGCACAAAAGAAGACCCAGCTGATCAGCTGGGACTCAGGAGGAAAAGAATAGGTGGGGGTGGGGCCAGTCAGAGGTGGTATTTGTCGGTTCTCTGAACTTCTCAAAATTTCTGTTACCAGTTCCCCAGAACTGGTTAGAACCTGCTGAATACCACCTCTGGTAACAACTCATCAGAAGTTTATTTCTATTTTGCTGACCAAACAGACCTACAGATCAAATTGATCAAAGTTTTCTCTGCAATGGTGGTTATTTCTTTATAAGTTTATAGCAGTCATTTCTAAACTCACATTGATACATATAAATCAAGATATGCAATTCTTATGCAAATATATCACTTAGGACCCAGATTGTTGGAGGCAATATGCTGACTCTGTAAACCACTTAGAGAGGGCTGTAAAGCACTGTGAAGCAATATATAAGCCTAAGTGCTATTGCTATTGCTATTTTGGTACCATTTTTACTCTTCTTTGGCAGTGCATCAGGGGCCATCTTACCCAAATCGCATGTTTGATGTGAAGAATATTGGAACAAATTTATCTTATAACTTGGATGACTGGATGTAAATTTAAGAACATTAACGGGTTCACCAGCCTGGCATTAAACAAGGTTGTGTTCCTGAAGAAGTATGTACTGTTTGACATACAACTTCTATCTGAAGTTTTGCAGGTTCTCAAATTAAATGGTAAAACTTTTCAATGTTTCCCCCCTTCTACTTCCTATTATCTTCTTTTTTTCTGACTCCACCCTCATTGCTTTATTCTCTGAAGCCATCATTCTTACTTAAATTGGGTATAATCATTTCCTCTTTCTTATCCACATAATTTCTTTTTTCCTTTCTCTCTGCTAAGGCATCATTTTACATCTGCAAAATTTAAATCCAATTTCTTTGTTCATTCACCAGAACATTCTTGGGCTTAGATACTCTTCTTTACTTCCCTTTGTATCTGTTATTAAGCATGTGCTACATTCTAAAAAAATGTGGCCCTCTCTTGTTACTGCATATGAGAATGAGAACTGATCCCATGTTATCATGTTTGTACCAACTGAAGATAAAGTGTTTATGCTTTAATACATTCCCCAGATAACCTTTAAATAGCAAACTGCAAGAGAAATTTACTTTAAACTGAATCTGGATGTCTTATTTTTAATGTTGGAGTTTGTGAATGTGTGTATACTGTTTAGTTTCTGGGTAAATAAATTACCTTAACGATATAACAAGGACAAAAAACGTAAAAGGAGGAGGTTGTATATTGGTAATTGTGCTGATAGTCAGAAATTACTTTGATCTGAAGCTAACATTGTCATCAATAATTGCACTACAAACAATCCATGATAGAATTCATATAAATTATTCCTATTAGTTAATGGTATTCAGAGCTCCCATATCTAAGTGCAAAATGACCTTCTGAAGTTTGTTCTTGTATAGTTTTTGGCTCTGGAACCATCACTGCTGTACTGTCTCTTTTCACATGGTGATTGTGCCATCTGGATAATGTGTCAACATTAATGTTCCACGCCCCCAGATTTCTGTGCTTGACAGTGAAGACAAAGTCTTGAATTGCTACAGCCCACTTCCATTACAATTCATCAAGTGTTAAGCAGTTTCAGTGGTTGGCATTTGTATATTATTCACCTGTCACTGCTAAACTGTGTTCTAGGTTCTCTTAATGGTTTCAGAGAAAATCAGTATTAGGATTATCCTTGAAAGAGAGTGAAATAGATATAAGGCTTTGTGATAGACTTGAATGCCAAATGACCCTAAAACACATTGAAGTCCCATTGATTATAATGGCTGCCATGGAAACCAGGTAGTAGAGTTTAAATTCCAAAATACGTGCAAACTAAAAGAATGAATCATGTTATCACAGTCCATGGCTAAAACATGGATTGCAACACTTTTGGATCCAAAGAGCCCTGTTGGATTTGGATGATGTGTTGGGGGCTCCATTCCCAAAGGAAGGTGGGACCAAGACAAACACTCATGTATATAATGTAATTCTTCTTTTTATTTAAAATGAAACTTACTTCAAATCTAATGTCAACATTGTTATTCACTATACATTTAATAATATTCTCTTTGGGGGAATGAACAACTTTCAGAAAGATTTCTGCAAGCACTTACAGAAAGGAGAAGGACATATAGAAGATTTCAGTAGTCCATAAAAGGCTCTGGAGTATTAATCTGTAGACTTCTGTACTAACCAAGTTACAACACAGGTTGCCAGTTGATATTATTATAATTTCAGCAGTGTTATTTTTCCAAAAAAGGCTCTGGTTATTTCGCAGATGAAGGGAAACATGTCAAATTATTGCAAAAGTACCACAAATGAAAAATGAAAATGTTAGCCTTTTTAAAGACCAAACGAACACCCACAAAGATTAGTAATACACACAAAATATAATACAATTCATTTCATTTAGTCAACTGCCCATTTTGTAAAATGTAGTAAAGCATCATGACGTTAGCATCATTTGTTTCTCTTGATGCACTGGTATGTTTAAAGCCATATTTTATCTCACTCCCTGTATAATTTTTTTTTTCATACATTTCCTTAGGTCCCCACTGAGTGAAAGATAACAAAATGCATGTGCATGGTGATGACAGTTGCCATCTGTGTTCTATTACCACTGAAAGGTATCTCTTCTCTTTCATCTCATCTAACCAAGCTGGTGACTGCCAAGTTCGCAAATGATGAACATGGAGGTGCCAGTGTTCTAATAGATGACTGTAAGGGGCTAGCTGACACAAGCTCTGAAGAACTCTGTCAATATCAAAAAAAAACTGTGGATCTCAAAATAATGTCTTAGACTAATGAACAGAATTCATAAATTCTTTCATGCAGGAAACTGTACTAAAGATTGAACTGCGGCAATTTCATTCTCACATTGATTCTTTCCAACAAACCACAGGTAAAGTAAAAGTAACTTTATCAGACGATTAAAAGGAGATCTTCTATACATAAAATATGTTCTCAACTCCTATCAATAACTCTACAGATACATATCCAAGTGTTTGCCATTCAGAACAGCCATTACTATTGCAGCATTGGTAGTATTATAGAATATATGTGCTCTTTTAAGTTCTATGTTTGTTGAACAGGACTTTCCCACACAGCTAAAACTCAAAAAGCTAAAACCTTTAACCATGAAAGGTTTACAAAACTGGGGACTAAGGAACTGGAGGATCTCTTTTTTCCATTCAATTTACAAATGCCATTATCAAATGCTCTTTGCTGAGAACCCTATTTCAATGGAAGGTAGAGCTTTCTCAGAGAGGATGATTCTGAAGAAAGATCAGCTAGTCCTTTCATAGTTATTTTTTTGCTTCCAAAAAAGACCACATTCATTATTCCATAGCTATAAAATGATTTCATTCTTGATTTTGAATTGAGTTTTCCTTTATGAACTTAAACACTTAAATATCATTTGAAGGGCAAGACATAAACAAATAATTTGTGGTTTGAATCTTCATGCTTGCAAACTACACAATACAATCTTATTGCCTAATGTTTGTCAGATTTATTCCTTTGGAATTAAGACATATGTTATTGCACCTGGGCAATTCTAGTCATTAGATACATACTGCAGCTGGAATAGTGAATTTGATTCTACTAGTACTAAAGCCTCAGGATAAGAAGACCAGAAAAATAATGACAATGAAGCATGCACTTCATCCACACAGTGACATTGATAGACTCTACTTACCAAGGAGCATAAGTGATATGAAATGTTGCAAGTACATTAGACAGCTGAATGAGAAAAAAGGGCAAAGGAAGAATATATCAAGGACAATGAAGATATACTAAAGCTACACCATGATGGGTTCATTATTTACTCTAAACATTTGAAAAGTGACATCTGTAAATGTTCTTTGAAAACAACATTTTATGATACAACTAGGTGGTAATGAGCCAAACAAACCATAGGTAAATTTTAACTTTTGGAATTATCCGAAACCATTTTACCAATCAGAAGTTGATATTTTGTACTTCTGCTTTATTTCCTTTCTGTTCTATCGGAAAGATGTTATTTTCCTCTAAATAATTTTAGATGTTGTCTACTGTTATGGCCATGAGTACTTTAAGCATCATAGTCAAAAATGTTATCAGACTAAGTTTCCTGATATGGTCCCTTTTGCTGTATCTGTTTGATCAGATATATTTTGCCTGTTATTAACCAGTAACTGATTTTTCCTTTATGCAATATTTCATTAAAATGTTTAGCTATAATTGGATGTAAGTTTAACAGAATAACAGAACTGGAAGGGACTTTGGAGGTCTTCTAGTCCAGCGGTCACCAACTGGTGGGCAGAGAAATCTCATCCCCAGAGCACCTTTCCAAAGCAATTAATCCAGGCTGCACAGAAACACAAGGCTGTGCCACCCACATGGCCTGCAGGAACCCTCCCTATCCACTCACTCCTTACCTGGCAAACTTGCCTGCTAAATTGCTATTTTTCCTTTTTTTCCACTGACCATCAGCTGTTCTGCTGTGCTAGGAGATTTAGATTAGCTAGGAAGCAGGAAATGGTTGGATTTCTTGCTTTCTAGCTAGTCTTTAGATCTTCGGCTCTGCTTTTAAGCAAAGCCAAACCTCCCTTAGGAATGAAGCTTCTATTATTCAGTGCAGACTCATGGCAAGCAAATTTTATGTGACAGACTGAGCTAGCTGATGGCAGATAGATAGACCACTGAATGATTCTGTGAGCAATTCAATCTGCCTGCCTGCTTTGCCTGATTTTGGGTAAAAGTTGCTCTTTTTTAAAATAAAAAATTCAATATTTACATACATGGTGTGTTGTGAGTTAATTTTGTGAGTGCTTGCTAGCAAATTTTAGGAGTTTGCTTGCAAGCAAATTTTATGTGACAGACTGAGTTAGCCAATGGCAGATAGATAGATCTCTGAATGAATCTGTGATTCTGTGAACAACTCAATCTGCCTACCTGCTTTTCCTGATTTTGGGTAAAAATTATTCTTTTTTTATAAAAAATTCAATATTTATATAAATATTTATAATATTTACATACAAGCCATGCCCAGCCAGTCACATGACCACCACGCCACATCCACAAATTAGGCCATGCCCACAGAACCGGTTAGTGGTTCCTGGGATTTAAAATTATGAGTTTGGTGGTCCCTGAGGTCCAAAAGGTTGGCAACCCCTGTTCTAATCCAACCATCTGTTCAGGCAGGAAACCCTACCATTTCAGACAAATGTTTGTCCAATCTCTTCTTAAATAGTTCCAGTTTTTCTATTATGATTTGACTGCTTATTAGTAACCTATGACTATCACTAAGTGTTATATCTTATGATTCTTGATTAATGTGTTTTATTTTATTTTTTCTTATATACACTGTCTTATGCACCAAAGACAAATTCCTTGTGTGTCCAATCCCACTTGGCCAATAAAGAATTCTATTCTATTCTATTCTATTCTATTCTATTTTATTCTATTCTATTCTATTCTGGAACATTCACAACTCCTGGAGACAAGTTGTGCAATTGATTAATTGTTGTAACTGTCAGGAAATTTCTCCTTAGTTCTAAATTCTTTTTCTCCTTGATTGTTTCCATCCATTGCTTCTTATCCTGTGACTTGGAGAATAGGTTGACTCCCTCTTCTTTCTAATACCCTGAGGTATTAGAACACTGCTATCATGTCACCTCTAGTCCTACTTTTCATGAAACTAGACATAGCCAATTCCAGCAATCATTCTTTATATGTTTTAGCCTCCAGTCCCCTAATCATCTTTGTTGCTCTTCTCTTCTGATTTGAATGAAAAACCACCGAGTTGATTATTTCCAAAAATTTCAGTTTTTGATTTATTTTTCACTTGATTTGAACCATTTCTGCTGATATTATTAGCTCTTCCATTTGATTTTTACTAACTTCATCTTTAACTTGATGAGGGTAATAGATGGTTGAGATATTTAATATATATAAATAAGTAAATAAATAGTTTTAGCCATTCAGGATTTTTAATATAGTCTTTCTGAGTTTCTCCTAGATCTTTCCAAAATTGGATTGTTTCCTTTTTGGTTAATTTCCCTATTTCACAATTTTTATTGCCATTTATACTTTGGTAGAATCACCACTGGTCTGATTAAAATAGCTGGTTTTGCTTAATTTGGATTATTTGTACATTTTAGCATTCAATTCCCCAGCTCTTGTTGTTATTTATTACTTTATGTTTCCCTGAACTTATTTAATTTTTCTTGTAATATCTTTTCTTAGTGTCTATGGAGATTCTCAGTCATCCAGGTCATGGTTGTCCCAAAGATGCTTTTTCCTTGAAGAAGCTTTTTGGATGAGAAGCAAAACATCTAACCTAATCCTACATAGCCTTTTCTCTGGTAATATCACACTACTAACTAGACCATATAAAACATTTGCTAGACCAATACTTGAATACAGCTCATCAGCCTGGAACCCACATTACATATCTGATATTAGCACAGTTGAGAAAGTCCAGAAATATTTCACAAGAAGAGTTCTCCACTCCTCTACTCATTGCAGACTATCTTATGCCACCAAACTCGAAATTCTAGACCTAGAAAACCTAGAACTACGCCGCCTTCGGTCTAATCTAAGTATAGTATATAAAATCATACATTGCAATGTCCTACCTATCAATGAATACTTCAGCTTCAACCATAACAACACAAGAGCCAACAATAGATACAAACTCAAGTTTAACCGCACCAAACTTGATTGCAGGAAATACGACTTCAGCAACAAAGTGGTCAATGTCTGGAATACTTTACGTGACTCTGTGGTTTCTTCCCCAAACCTCAAAAACTTTAACCTTAGACTGTCTACTATTGACCTCACCCTTTTCCTAAGAGGTCTGTAGGGAGTGTGCATAAGTGTACCAACGTGCCTACCGTCCCTGTCCTATTTTTTCTTTTCTTTTTCTTATATGTACCCATTTCATGTATTCATAACTATGTATATACTTATACTTATTATCTTGTAACTGACTGACAAATCAAATTAAATAAATAAATAAAATAAAAATAAAATCTTCAAAGAAAAACTAGAAAGTCTAATTCCTCTTGAAAAAGCACCTTTAGGAAATGTTTTCTTAGGTTTGTTCTGCTGCTTATATTCTTTGACTTTTTGCTCTTTTTTCTTCTTTAAATTACTTTCATCAAATCTTAAATTCTTTATTTGGTTTGATCTTCCAGGTTGGAATTGAATATGATTTTGCTTCTGGTTTTCTAATTTCAATATACTACCACTGTTGTATTGTATGCAAGCTGATTGGTCTGTTTGATACATGTTATTTTAATCCTTGTAAGCACCTTATTTACATCACTCATTTTAGGTGCCAAGTATTTTTTTAAGCACTGTTTTCAACATGGCAGTCTTTGTTCTGAAATCACTAAAGATTATAGAAAGTTCAATACCGTAACTTCAGTTTTGAATAAGTGGTTTTTAAAAGTCACATTGGTGTGGCTGGTGTTTTTTCTTTTGCTAATATGAAGAATAGGCATGGGATAAGAGATATATAGGTATAAGAAATATATTTTGTTCAAAGACTGGATTCTTTGAAGAAATTATATGCATTTATTAGGAAGCAACAATGGAAAATCCAGAAAGAAGGGTGATGTAGAGTTTTCATCTCTTCCTTTTAAAGTTTTGGCATTGTGCTGCCAATCAGCTAGGCTGCTCCAACTTCCATCCAAATAACCATCAGCTTCTGACAGTTATCAGAATGCAAGTGATAGCCAGGGAAATCATTAGGTGGTGCGCCCCCTCCTCAAGAAGCCTTCCCTGGACCCAGCTATTTTAAACAACTATCGTCCAGTCTCCAACCTTCCCTTCGTGGCGAAGGTTGTTGAGAGTGTGGTGGCACGTCAGCTCCCCCGGTACCTGGAGGAAGCTACTTACCTCGATCCGTTCCAATCGGGCTTCAGGCCTGGACATAGCACTGAGACGGCATTGGTCGCGTTGGTCGATGATCTCTGGAGGGCTCGTGACAGAGGGTTCTCCTCTGTCCTGGTCCTATTAGATCTCTCGGCGGCTTTTGATACTATCGACCATAGTATCTTATTGCGACGGTTGGGGGGGTTGGGGATTGGGGGAACCGTCCTTCGATGGTTCTCCTCCTTCCTCTCTGACCGTTCGCAATTCGTGTTGGCGGGGGGGGAGAGGTCCACCTCTAGGCCCCTGGTTTGTGGGGTGCCTCAGGGGTCGGTCCTTTCTCCCCTCCTGTTCAACATTTACATGAAGCCGCTGGGCGAGATCATCCGTGGTCTTGGAGTGAGGTGTCATCTGTATGCAGATGACACCCAGCTGTACATCTCCACTCCGGACCACCCCAACGATGCTGTGGGGGCTATGTCTAGGTGCCTGGAGGCCGTGCGGGACTGGATGGGCGGGAACAGGCTTCGGCTCAACCCATCCAAGACCGAGTGGCTGTGGTTTCCGGCGCCCCGATATAGCCAGCTGACACCTTCGCTGGCTATTGGGGGGGAAGCTTTGCCCCCCACAGAGAGGGCTCGCAACCTGGGAGTCCTCCTGGATGTACGGCTGTCGCTTGAACATCACATTGCGGCCGTCTCCAGGGGGGCGTTTCATCAGATCCGTCGGATCTACCGGTTGCGGCCCTTCCTGGATCGGGACGCCTTGCGCACGGTCACTCAGGCCCTTGTCACCTCTCGCCTGGACTATTGTAATGCCCTCTACATGGGGCTCCCTGCGGGGAGCATCCGGAGACTCCAGTTGGTGCAAAATGCAGCCGCGCGGGTGATTATGGGGGCGTCACGTAGCGCCCATGTGACGCCTCTCCTGCGCGAGCTGCATTGGTTGCCGGTGGCTCTCCGGGTTCGCTTTAAGGTTCTAGTTTTGACCTTTAGGGCGACCCATGGCATGGGACCAGGTTACCTTCAGGACCGCATTCTGCCAACGTTCTCCAACAGGCCGGTGCGTTCCCACAGGGAGGGTCTGCTCCGGGTGCCGTCGGCCGCTATGTGTCGTCTGGCGGCGCCAAGGAGTAGGGCCTTCTCTGTGGGTGCCCCCGCCCTCTGGAATGCTCTGCCACCGGAACTTCATACCGGCACGGACCTGAGGGCCTTCAGGCGCGCGTTAAAGACCTGGCTCTTTGAGCAGGCCGGCCTGGGCTGAGATGATGATTTTAAATTTGATCTCCATTTTTAATTTTAAATTGGGTTTTAAGGGTGGGGGGGGTTTTCCTAATTTTAGTATGCAGCCGATTTAAATTTAATTACTTTTTAACTTTTGTATTTTCTGTGGGGTTTTTAGATGAGCTGTTCACCGCCCTGAGTCCCTCGGGAGAAGGGCGGTATATAAATGCAATTAATAAATAAATAAATAAAATAAATTAGAGCTCTGAATCCCATGATTTACATGACAGGAATGATCTTGGAAATACTCCCCCAGGAGTAGTTGCAAAAGAGTCTGTACACACCCAGGTTCCTCCCTGATATTTTCAGCACCTATGCATAAGAAAGTTCATAGCCTCATTTTCAAAAAATATTGGAGGTGATTGTTTTATTAATGATCTGGTGGGAACATGAAATAATGAAACTTTCTAGGTGCTTGATATAATGATTCCTGAAAAATATCTTGTGCCTCAAGCCAGAACCTGTACACAGAACCATTAATGGCAATGAGATGAAGCTTACATGACAATGGTCTAAAGAGAAATATTATTGAATTAATACAACCATAGATTATATAAACATAATTATAAGACATCATAATAATTAGGGAAGAAAAGAACTACAGTAAGACTTTTCCTTTCTTATTGCATTTATAAAAAACCAATTAATGGAGGCTTTTAGAGTTATTGGCTAGATAATCTGGCCCTTCATGGGCACTCTAGTATTATTAGAACTCCATTGAATGATAGTCCAAAAACTGCAATTTGTTTGAATGCTGCAGTGTGTATAGAAACTGGTGCTTCCAGAAAAAGCTGTGTCACTCCTGTATCAAAATACCTTTTGGTTTCTGATGGCTTTTCACAACCACTTTATGTTAATGAAAGATAAGATGACAAGAGAAGAGAAGAGAAGAGAAGAGAAGAGAAGAGAAGAGAAGAGAAGAGAAGAGAGCACAAAAATGTTCCCATTGGCCATAACTGGATGGATAGATGGATGGATGGATGGATGGATGGATGGATGGATGGATGGCTAAATAATTGTTTTGCTGCAGCTATGCAGATTTAATTTCAGTGCCAAAGTGATAGATTATTGACTTAGCTGTATCATCTCAAGATTGTATATGAGAGTTAATATATACATTTAATATGTTTAAATAAATATTTTCTCAGTTTCACTTTGTATGTATTGTTCAGTGAGCAAAGTGTGAGTAGAGACCTCTTTTCAATTCCTGAAAAACAATATAGCAATTAGACAAAAAGGGGGAAGAACTCACTTGACTGTGAAATATACTAAGACCAGCCATTGAGCTAATCTATCTCAGAGTCCCATTATAAGTATAAAAACAGGGTGGTTTTTTTTTCAGTTTACAATATTTTGAACTCCTTGGAATGAATGAATGAACAAACACATGAGTTATACACAGGAATTATATGCAGTAGACTGCTTTTAAACAAAGCACAGCTTAAAAGGACTGGATAAATATTAATTTAGCATCAAAAAGAATCTTTAAAAATATCAGAAATGCCAGATGAACAGCCTCGATAACTTGTGAGCTACTTTAAAGAAATCTCTCTTTTTGCCACCAAGAAGAGGGAGTCAACCTATTTCCCAAAGCACTAGAAAGCAAGACAAGAAACAATAGGTGGAAACTAATAGGGGGTCTTGAGCTTGTTTGTTTTCTTGCAGATGTTTCATTACCCAAACTAGATAACATCGTCAGTACTTTATTGGATGTTCTCTTTTTTTTTGGATGGAAATTAATCAAGAAGAGTCACAACCTAGAACTAAAAGAAGCTTCCTAACAGTGAGAACAATTAACCACTAGAATGGCTTGCCATCAGAAGATATGGCTTTTTAAGAAGAGACAGGACAGCCACTTTTCTGGAATGATATAGGGACTCCTACTTTAGCAAGGGACTGCAATAGAAACCCTCCAAGGTCCCAACTCTGTTATTCCATTATTTTTTCTGTCGTACAATAATATGGATAAATTCTTACTGGAACAGACGTAACTGGACAGAGTATCTTTGTCTAAATACCATCATAACTGATGATAAAAGGTATCCTGGTCATAAACTTGAAACTGTAGATTAGAACTTTTATAGAGAATATAGCATTCAGAGTAGATTAAATGTCAAAGATTCCAATGTGTTACGTGCTTACTAATAACCAGTACCTTGAATCAATATTGTAATGTAAGTTGTCTGCAGCTTCTTTTCATTAATATGTAGTTCAGAGTACTGGATTCAGCTCAAACATTTGAATGATTTTTCAAAAGAAGTTCTACCACCATCATGGGATTAATAAATGCACAGTATAAAAAGATAATGATAAATTATATATCTGATAAATTATATGTGCAAAGCTAATTATCACAGACTGCAAGTGACAGATAATCTGTTAAAGAAGCCTATATTCTTCATGGATAAGAATGAAAGATGGGACTGGATACCTTATATCAAATAATGCTGCACTCTTAATCACAGAGAACTTCACCATCCAGCTGCATACAGTTATTACACTGCATTGGAAACAAAAGAAAACCATACAGAACTCCATATGTTAATTCCTATAAATGGAGACAAAGTTGTTGGTTAAAGAATTTTTAACCTGTTCAGCTCACACAATATTTGTTCAGGTGCTAAAACCATTCAATGACCTGACAACCTTTTAGTTTCCAATTAACTTGTAAAGATTTAAGAGCAATCATGAGATGATAAAAAGCATTAGCATTCAGGTAGTTGTCAAAAATGTAGTACCAATGAGGTATAGAAGATGGAGTACTAAGGAAAGTCAGGAGGCCTTGGGACTATTCATTTCAAGATAGTCCTTTTCTTTCTCTCTTGAATTTATCTCACAAGGTAGCTTGGTGGATACACTGAGATGTCATCTTGAACTGCCGGAGAAAAGATTGAATATAAATTCAACATGCAAACCAGGTAATAAAACATAAGTATGCTAGCCAAGATGGCTTCAGTTTAAAACCTGATTAATAAAGTTGATCTTGAAATAGCTGTATGTTTATGAATCTTCACTGCAGTCATGAAAAATCATTGGAACTAATTCCCTAGAAGACTGCTGTTGAAGTAATCTTTTATTGAATGGTTTAGTTTCCCACTCTAAGCTGCCAAACAGCAGCATGATTAGTGAACTGGAAGCTCTGTTGCTTGAAGAAGCCTCCAAACAGCAGTACAGAGCTGTTGACAATGCATACTGTTACCTTGAGTACAGCAAAGAAATTTGTGTTGTTTCCTGGCATTCTGGAAGACCATTGCCCCTTTCCCTTTCTCACCCCCCACTAGCAGTTGCTACTGAAGTAGACAGTAACTCAGCACATTTGCCACATGGAGTTTTGAAAGCAATTTCCTTGACACTTTTTTTTTCCTGCTGTAAGACACTGATAAGATTATTTTTCTGAGGTGGTTATAATATTTTTGATGGCCTTTTATAAAGAACTTAAGTAGGCATCAATTCTTTGTGCATGTATGTGAATCGGATGCTCGGCCTTATTTCCCATTCTCCTGATTATTGAAAAAGCAGCAGGACAACTATATAAATACAAGTTTATTTATTTATTTATTTATTTATTTGATTTATATACCGCCCCCTCTCCCCGAAGGGACTCGGGGCGGTGAACAGCCAATAAAAACACATATACAATGTACAAAGTATGAGACAACATGATATATTAAAATTTAAAAACTGAAATCCAATATGGCTCTAATAAAATATAAACAAGTATTAAAAAGATTAAAACCCAATTAAAATTTAAAAACCCCTAGGCCAGTCCGGCCTGCCGAAATAAATGCGTTTTGAGCAACCGACGGAAGGCCATGAGATCGGGGGCGGCCCTTATCTCCGGGGGTAATTCGTTCCAGAGAGGGGGTGCTCCCAATGAGAAGGCCCGCACCCTCGGGGTCGCCAGCCGTCCAGCCGGCGGCACCCCGAGGAGGCCCACCCTATGGGAGCGTACCGGTCGGTGGGAAGCCGATGGTGGCAGGAGGCGGTCTCGCAAGTAACCTGGTCCCGAGCCATGGAGCGCTTTAAAGATAGTGACCAAGACCTTGAAGCGCACCCGGAGGGCCACCGGGAGCCAATGCAGCCCGCGTAGAAGTGGCATAACATGGGAGCCCCTAGGTGCCCCCATTACCACCCTCGCGGCTGCATTCTGCACCAACTGGAGCCTCCGGATGCTCTTCAAGGGCAGCCCCATGTAGAGAGCATTGGCATAGTCTAGGCGGGAGATCACCAGGGCGGAAGTGACCGTGCGAAGCGCATCCCGATCCAGAAAGGGCCGCAACTGGTAGATCCTACGGACCTGTCCAAAAGCCCCCCTGGCGACGGCCGCCACATGATCTTCCAATGACAGCCGTACATCCAGGAGGACACCCAGATTGCGGGCCCTCTCTGTGGGGGCAAGAATTTCCCCCCCCACAGCCAGCGATGGAACCAGCCGGCTGTATCGGGGTGCCGGGAAGCACAGCCACTCAGTCTTAGATGGGTTGAGCTGAAGCCTGTTCCGCCCCATCCAACACCGCACGGCCTCCAGGCATCGGGCCATCACTTCGACGGCTTCATCGGGGTGGCCCGGGGTAGAGATGTACAGCTGGGTGTCATCAGCGTACTGATGGAACTCTACCCCAAAGCCACGGATGATCTCACCTAGCGGCTTCATATATATGTTGAACAGGAGGGGCGAGAGCACCGACCCCTGAGGCACCCCGCAAACCAGGGGCCTCGGGGCCGACCTCTGCCCCCCTGCCAACACAAATTGCGAGCGGTCAGAGAGGAAGGAGGAGAACCACCGCATAACGGTGCCTCCCACCCCCAACCCCCCCAGCCGCTGCAATAGGATACTGTGGTCGACAGTATCAAAAGCCGCCGAAAGATCTAGGAGGACCAGGACAGAGGAATAACCCCTGTCACGGGCCCTCCAGAGATCATCCACCAATGCGACCAGCGCCGTCTCTGTGCTGTGCCCGGGCCTGAAGCCCGATTGGCGTGGATCCAAATAGACAGCTTCATCCAGGTGCTGGGGAAACTGTTGTGCCACCACACTCTCAACAACCTTCGCCATAAAGCGAAGGTTGGAGACAGGACGATAATTAGATAACAAAGTTGGGTCCAGGGACGGTTTCTTGAGGAGGGGTCTCACCACCGCCTCTTTCAAGGCGGCGGGTAGATATCCCTCACTCAAGGAAGCGTTAATAATGCCCTGGAACCAACCTCGTGTCACCTCCCGGGTGGCTAACACCAGCCAGGAGGGACACGGGTCCAATAAACATGTGGTCGCATTCAGTCCCCGCAGTAACCTGTCCACATCTTCGGGGGTCACAGGATCAAACTCGTCCCAAATGACTGTTCCAAATTCCGCCCCCGATTCCCCACCCAGAACTGCCCATTCGGAGTCCAAGCCATCCCGGATCTGAGTGATTTTATCCACCAGGAACTTTGAAAAATCCTCAGCCTGTCCCTGCAAGGGGTCCTCCCGCGCTCCCCCTTCTAAGAGGGAGCGGGTCACTCTAAACAGGGCAGCCGGGCGGTTTCCTGCGGACGCAATAAGGGTGGAAAAGTAAAGACGCCTTGCCACCCTTATCGCCACTAAATAGGTCTTAATAAAAGACCGTAAAAGTGTTCGGTCAGGTCCGGAGCGAGTGGTCCTCCAAATACTCTCCAGGCGTCTTTTCCGGCGCTTCATCTCCCTCAGCTCCCCGGAAAACCAGGGGGCCGAGCGAGAGCGGCGCCGGGTCAGAGGCCGCAAGGGCACGACCCGGTCCAGGGCCCCAGCCGCCACCCTTTCCCAGGTGGCGACTAGGTCCCCCACCGAGTCGTGAGTCCGAATGTCGGGATATGGCCCAAGCTCCATCAGGAACCTATCTGGATCCATCAGGCGCCTGGGGCGGTACCAACGTATTTGGTCCGCCTCCCTGCGATGGGGAGGAGCGGCCTGGAAGTCTAGCCTAAGGAGCGAATGATCTGACCATGACAAGGGTTCAATAGAAACATCCCCAACACCTAGATCATCCTGCCACTGTCCAGAGACAAAAACCAGATCCAGAATGTGACCCCCAGTATGCGTGGGCTCCTTAATTAATTGGGTCAGGCCCAAGGCCGTCATGGAAGCCAAGAACTCCTGAGCAGTCCCCGAGGCCCCACCGGCCGAAGGTAGGTTGAGATCCCCCATGACCATCAGCCTGGGGGTCTCAACCGCCAGGCCGGCTATGACCTCGAGGAGCTCAGGCAGGGCCGATGTCACATAGCAGGGAGCCAGGTATGTGATCAATAGGCCCATCTGAACCCCGGAACCACACTTAACAAACAGGGACTCACATCCGGTCGTCTGAGGAACAGTGGATTCCCTAGGATCTAGATCCTCCCGAATAATTACCGCAACCCCCCCACCCCTCCCCTCGGCCCTCGGCCGATGAAAGACCCGAAACCCGGCTGGGCACATCTCTACTAGAGGGACACCCCCCTCCTGTCCCAGCCAGGTCTCGGTAATGCCCGCCAGGTCCGCACCCCCCTCCGTAATGACATCGTGCACAAGGGGGGCTTTATTCATTACGGACCTGGCATTGCAGAGCATCAGCCGGAGGCCCGGGGCCCGATCATTCAAACAACTCAGGGAGCGAGACATGACCTGGGGGCCGGAGCGCACCACCGCTTGTAAACAGCGGGGGCGAGCTCCCATCACTTGATAAGACCCCCTGTCAACACCATACCTGCCTCTCCCACCGATCGTAGGGATAACCCTTTCATCCCCCTCCCCAGAAGAAACCCCCATCTTCGGAACGACCGTCCCCGATCCCAAGGCCTCCCAGTCGCAGGTATCCCCCGGTCTGGCCTTATCCCCAGGCGGGTTGTCCCCCAAACCCAGCCCGGGCCCCCTCCCTAACCCAATTAATAAATTCCCTTGCCCTAACCCCATTAAAAATTTCGTCAAAAATTTAAATAATTTAAAAGACCCCTTAAAATCCCTAAAATTAAAATCCCCAACTGCGTCATATCTCCTCTCTGGCACCCAAGAGCCATCCTCGAGGTATGACCGGGAGAGGTCTGAGGGCCACACCTGAGAAAGGGGGGCATTCCTCAGGGCCCTCAGTTCAGCTGCCGAATAGATAGACTTCAGTTTTTCATCGCCTCTGGGCAGTAAGGCCTCACAAAGCAAGGGCCAGAATAAAATGTCCTGTGACATTTGACTCTTTTTCTTGAAAGCCAGCATTTTACATAGTGCTAAATGGTACTGCTGCTTAAAATTAGATGCTTTCTCTTGCAAATAAGGTTAAAGCGACAAAGCAGCTGAATGTTGCAGGAGTCCTAGGGGCCTCACACAATCATTTCAGGCCAGATATTGTTTTATATGAAAGAACAGCTGTTTATGGAACATATGTCAATTTATATTAAATTACAACTTTGGAGATACTAAGTTGAAAACTTAAAGCAAGCCATATGATATTATGCATTACATCTTCTGCCCATTAAGGAATCTTAAAGTAAAGCAACCAAAGACAGAAAATACTAGTTCAAATTTCAGCCCACAAGAAGGGTGAATATACCCTCAATTTAATAAAATGTATAATGCAACTTCCTGAGGCTTAAATTTCTTACAATTGCTCTTCGAATGGGCACTTGTTTCCCCATTATTGGCCACTTTAATCTACTTATATTCTCATTGTCTCATTTAAAGATCATTTTATAGGATTGGGTGATCCACGTTTAAAGTAAGTGTTCCATGACTGCCTGGTGGAACAACACAACAGTTTACATATTTCTGATTGTGATCTCAATAGTGATTTAAAAATCTATAGAGACAATCCAATTGCCCTGAAAATATATACACACAAGTCTACTCTAAGGTGGCTAAAATGAAATAAATCCAGTTTGAGGAGACAGAAAGAAAGGCAAGACTGGGAAGTAAAGATCTTGAAGTAAATGGGCACTTGCAATGACCAAGTTCGAAAACCCATCTCTCCCAGGAGAATATTAGAAGAGGGCAAAGAAGACAAGCAATTGGAAAAAGTAGAATGTTTGTGCTTTTCTTTGAAACAGACTGCATTAAATATTCAGCAAAAGCTGAAGGATCAATTTACAATACTCTTCTTGTTTCTCGTGTATCGGCTGACAGATGCTGTAAACATACACAGGCAAACATGGGCCTAAGCTAGCAATGCTCCAATAACAAAGGGCAGAAAATCATTTCCTACAGCAATTACATTTATACCTTTAAGATATCCTACCTGGAAAGCAGAATTAACTTCCTTCTAGACATGCAGAATTTGAGAGTTGGGTGTTATATTATCTTAGCTCATATGCATCTGAATATTTGGTTCCTATAGGCAACCAATAGAAGACAGATTTCACCTAAATATCTCTCTGAAGAAAATATTATATGCATATGTTAGTCTTACATGTATACTTAAACACAATATCCTCATGAAATTGTCATTAGTCCCCCAAACCACATTCTTGATAGATTTCACAGGGTGAAAAAGTGCCTGGATCAATGTCAAACAGTTGACCTTGGCTAAGAGATAGAAGCTGGTCTTTAAAACAGTCACTCATCGTGTTTAAAAGATGTCACAGTAAATAAATTATGACTGTTTACACTTAAACCTAAGTGTCTTCTTTTTCCACACTATTTGGCTCTGATGCTATCGTTCAAAGTGAGCTAATCACATTGCTTTCCTCCTTTAAGACTTGAAATATATGCTCCTTCCTTCCTTTCGTTCCTCCCTCTCTCTCTCCCTTCCCCCTTCCTTCCTTCCTCCCTCCTTTTTTCTTCTTTCCTCCCTTCCTCTCTCCTTTTCCTTTCTTCCTCTCTCCCTCCTTCTTTCCTCCCTCCCTCCCTTTTCCTCTTCCAATTCTACCATAAATTGCATTAATCTAATTTAGCATCCTGCATTTTGAGTTCCTTTTAAGGTGTCAGTTTTATAGGACTCAGAATGCGTAGCCTTCAGACCAGAGTGTCCAGGCTAGTGGAAATTCTAGGAGAATTCTACTGGCATATCAGCACCAAGTTTCAAAAAATGTTCTAATGTTGTTAAATCTTTGTTATAATTAATAATTAAGTAGTCTGCAATCTTTGTCCCAAAAAATGTACCATTTCTTTCTTTCCTTTTTGTATAGTTATCTGTGAGACTAACTGACAGCATAAGGAAATCTTCGGCAGTAACCTGATATTACACATAATCCTAAGCATTGTGCATCATAAGAGCTGAAGCCAGTAAAACTGACCCTGTGCATTTTTCTTGACTCTGTTGGATCATATGAAATTTAATAATTGGTTCTGGCACCTTATTGCATATTATTATAACTTTGAGATGCAACAGTTTTATAGAACATATGGGTTTCACAGCCTCCAAACTTATAGATGATACAGCCTTTGAAGGAGACCTTCTGTCTTGTTTTGTTTAGCCTTGAAAGGTCAGGTAAATTTTATTATCTAGTGGTGTTCTTCACTTCTTCAGTTGCTTTGCAATTTTGAAGTAAATATGCTAATGGGTGACTTTTTTTTGGAGAGTTCTGTATTAAAATGGAATGTGATACATATTTATGCAAACTAATGATATTGTGGTATCCTGTAATAGCTGTTTTTAAAATAAGCAACACCTTGAATAAACACTAAGAAATAGTGTTCTGTTTCCACATAGGGATTCTATATTTTCTTTGTCACATTGCATTGTTTCATACCAGGTGATAACCTATCCCATTATAAACTATATAGAACTGAGGGTAAATGTGTATTATTTTTCTCCTACATAAAGTGGCTAAATGAGGTGCCCACTTTTCAATGGACATAAAAAAATGTAATTATGCAAAGTGAGTTGTAGAAGTTCTTACTTTTCTCCCCTAATTTTATATATCCTCTATAAAAACACCAAGAAATGGCTGCCATTTTGATTCCCAAGAATCTTGAGATCAGAGAATGATAGTATGATCCATAGTAGGTGTTCAGAGAAATGAACAAACTATTGTTAAGCAGTATGAGCCAACATGTTAATTGGACATTTTTGTCAAACCACAACTCTTTAATTTTATAGGGTGAGAATACAATATATACACATTAAAGAAAAGAAGCATTTTCACATGCATCAGCATTAAGAGCAATTGAGATTCCAATTCACAGTGCCATCAGTATGGTTATTCTTCTTTGTTTGTATAGCATCTTATTCTCTTGAAGAAATCTAAGGAAATTATAAGGGCAATATGCAGTTAACAAATTAAATAAAACACATTCTGGATAATAAAAATGCAAATGTAAAACAAAAATGCAAATGTAAAACAAAAGGAAATCTTAGACACATTTTATTTTACAGCTGTTGCCATACAGAGGTAATCACCATATAAGGTTGCCTACCCTGTTCTAACTCCATGAGAAGTACAGTATATGATTTAGCTCTACAACTCATTTTATTCTATGAAAATATCCCCTATTTTTATAGTCCAGGTTGCTATAGCATCTTGAAAGCCACTACAATCTAATCTGAGCCATAAAAAGCATATTTGGGCAGTCTCCTATTCATGAACTGACCCACTGGTATTGAGGATGGTAATGCATGCTATATATCAGTGACCACCATGCTCCATTATTGATATTCATTTTGTTTATTCATGTCAGAAGAATTAAAATAAAGCATACTACATGACAGAAAATTTAGTATGCCTTATTTTAATTTAAAATGCAAGATTAAAATCTGTACAGATTAAACAATTTGGTCCAGAAACTAGCAATTAACTGCATTCTGTCTCATTGTCATGGGGTCCTCAAATCAGGACACAAAGGGCAGGTATACATATGTGTTGTTATCTGTATGTCACTACAATGGCAAAGAGCAGAAGCAACCAAATAGCTCCATTTGTTCAGAGTGTCTTTGGATCTTCTAGTACCCTTGGGCACTATTCAACAATTTCCATACTACCCAGCTTTCATCAGACCCAAGTGCCAACTCTTCCATTAGTTCTATCCAGTGTTGACTTTTTGTAGTTTTCCATAGATCCTCTCTGCTTCAGACTTTGAAGAATGGGTATTCATTTGTAATAGTACGTAGTGCTTTCTCTTTACTATTGAGACTGAGGAGGATGCTAATAGCCTTCTCCCACCCAGGATCACCCAACTCCAATTTTCCACTACAGTCTCAATCTTAATGCATATGGCTAGAAAAATACCTACATATAAAATGTAATAAACAGAGTAAGTTTAGCTTCTTTGTGAAGTACATTTTTAGTTCTACTGTTATGTTATATATTCCCCTATGGATACAAAAAGCTGCTTTATTGTTGCATTTTGCATAATATCTTATGAATTGCTATTACAGTCATACATCTAAGACATCAAAGCAAAGCTTGAAAAATGAGGGGAGAAAAGTATAGCTGCAATAAAGGAATTGCAGTGTCTTCTTCCTTTTTTAAAAAATCACATGTATAGTCACCTCTATATGCCATCCATTCCCAGCTGAAACAATGAATGAATTTCTATTCATTTAACTGATCTAAATTGTACATCTTTCCCCTCAACTCTTACATGTGGTCAGAAAACATTACATTTAGGATAGTAATTGGTGAAAACTAAATATCAGGACTCACTTTTAATGAGTTGGAATCAAAACCTAAAGACATGAAATACCCCAATTTGGATCATATCATACAAATATCCAACAGCTTGGGTTTTATACTGGCAACAATTTCTTTATTGAAATGTTTTATTAAAAAATAAATATCTTTTGAAAAGCTTTTTTTTAACTTGCTATCCTATTTCAAACCAGTAGGTGGAGTTCTTGCTAATAATAATTGAGAGAACAGTGCTTGATCTTAATATATGCACAAAGCATTTTTCTTATTATAAACTGCTAAAATCATATTTGCACTCAGCTCTTTCTATTGGTATAATTAGTTGGAAATAATATTACAAGGGCAGAGTTGAAACACACGCAACCTTGTAGAGACATTTCAGAAAACACAGGCAAACAAAGCTCAGGAATGCCAACAGAACAGAGTGAACATGTCATTCAAGAAGATTTTGAAAAACATATTAATAAAAATTGGTGGACAGTAATGTTCCATCAGCACCTCCACCCCAGGCTGACACCAAATTAGTTCTCGCCCTATTAAAATGAATTTCACTGCTTTGTATCAAGCAGATATAATCTTTGAGTCTCTTAAGCAGTGTTAAATTCTATGTATCACTGTTGTTTATTTGTCTGGAATCTAATATGATCCACAATCACAATGTTAATTCCACAGAATGATTTGCAATATTTGTATAATAGCTAGTTTAAAATGCAAGTATTGGATACCTATATAAGCATTAGAAAAATATATAGTAATAGTGCCTTACGTGAATGTGGTTAAAGTTCAAACCAGTTTCTAGAAATATTATACTAATTATATGTTCATAGATAAGTGACATTAACTGTGACTCCTGAAAGTTTCTCTTATGAAGTAATAGTAAGTATAGCAGAAAACCAGTTCTAAACCAGACTATAATGACGAGGGATGAAAGACAGCATTGAATTTTGCAGCATTTTTGTGTAACACTGGCAATCTTCCACTGAAAAGATGTTGAGATTCTAGAAAGAGTACAGAGAAGAGCAACCAGGATGTTTAGGGGACTGGAGACTAAAACATATGAAGAACGGTTACAGGAACTGGGCTTGGCTAGTCTAGTAAAAAGAAGGACCAGGAGAGACATGATAGCAGTCTTCCAATATCTGAGGGGCTGCCACAGAGAGGAAGGGGTCAAACTATTTTCTAAAGCACCTGTAGGGCAGACAAGGAATAATGGATGGAAACTGAACAAGGAGAGATTTAACCTGGAAATAAGGAGAAACTTTCTAACAGTGAGAACAGCCAACCAATGGATCAGTTTGCCCTCGGAAGTTGTGGGAGAGCCATCACTTGAGACTTTCAAGAAGAGATTGGACTGCCATTTGTGAGAAATGGTGTAGGGTCTCCCGCTTGGGCGGGGGGGTTGGACTAGATGACCTACAAGGTCCCTTCCAACTCTGATTATCTGTTAAATCTGAACTCTATCTCCTTGATGGAATGTCTAGAGTTTTATGCAGGAGCAATGGGTATGTGTGTATATTTTAAATATGTGCACACAAGCAATCTACCTGCCATATACTATGTAACTACCAACATAGTTCTGGCAATATATTAAGGAACAATCCATATAAGTAGCCATTTTGTTGTAGAGGTTAAGGTACTCTACTAGGAACTAGAAGATTGTGAGTTCTAGACCTCCCTTAAACATAAAAGTTGGCTCAAAGACTTCAGACCAGACATTCTTTCACAGCCCAAGCCAGTTCATAAATTGTTTGGGTGGGGAAAATAGGACGCAAAAGTATTAGTATGTTTTCTAATCTTCTTCTTCCTCCTTTTCCTCCTCCTCCTCTTTCTCCTCCTCCTCCTCCCCCCCTCCACCTCCTCTTCCATTATTTATCATAAGAGGCTCTAAAATATGAAACAGCAAGCATAGCAGATTACCAGAATCCCTGACTCCTATATATTATCAAAAACTAAAAAAAGAAGCCAAGTTGATTCCTTCCTTCTTCCACATAAGCAGTCTAATAGTAAAGATAGATACTTTTGTTCTGATTATGGACAGATCCTTAAGTCATGCTTGATTACATTTGACCAGCTATTATTCTAGAATTGCCATGTATTTATGAAATATTCCTTTGCATTAATATATCTTTATGACAAAAAAGTAAGTATATAATAATGCAATAGAAAAGAAATGAAGAAGTGACTTCTAACCTTTATCAACTATAAACAAATTTAGTGACTCTTCACCATCCAGACCACTCATTTCATTTTTTTAGCAAGGAAAAGACAATTTTAGAGTTTTCCATTCCATTTAAACATCGTAATGGAACCGGACACTAAATCTTGTTTGCATGTATAGGAATAGCACCATCTAGTACATTCAGAAACATCAAATTAATTGAGGAGAATGAGAACAAACCATCTTATACATGTAATTCTCTCATCTGCATTAAATTACCATCACTTCAGCTCACTATTTGCTGCCTCACAGAGATGTCTCATTCTAATGATAGGGCCAATCCTGGGCATAAATATACCATTGGTGCACATATTTGTACATAAAGTTCTCTGGAAGGCACCAGCCACAAACCATTAAGGCGTTAAGGACTTCAGTGGAGATGCTACATCTGTTGAGTAATTAGCTACACCATGCCTTGATTGGCAAGCTAGACACATTTTAAAAGCCACTTATTTGACATGTTTATCATTGTCCCTAGAAAACAACTCTGCTGTAAGCATTTATCTCAAAGACTCTTTAAACTCAATAGATTATAGAGTACCCAGTAAAATTGTACTGCAAAACAGAAATACATACTTGGTGGGCCTAAAAACAATGGTAATGTCACTACAGTTCTATACATATATGTGCATTTGACTTGTGAAGCAAAAGATACAAAAAATGTATTAAAAAGCATAGGTATTCATTTGCTTGGTTTCTAATCTACATCAGTGAGACAGAAATCTTTTTTAATGTTTCTTTTTTTAGTCATAATAAGACTTGGAGCCACAGCATGAGAAAGCAAGGATTATCTACTTTGTATTAGATATGTCATAATTTAGCCCCATCTTGGAGCATTCTTTTCATCAAATTATTTTGATTCACAAAATCAGACCATATGAACCTTCTTGTCAAAATTATTCTTTACTGTTCACTGAAATGACATCTGAAATCTCTTTATTTACATTATAATCCTGAATCTGTGTCCTAATCTTAACAAGTGAATGTTTTGTGTGGATCAAAAATAAACCCTCAAAAAACCTGCAGTAAATTGTTAAAGTAACACACCTCTTGCTTTGTTTTTGTTCTGTGTAAAAATTACACTTTTATGAAAAATATCAGCATAACAGAATCTGTAGGAAGAAACTGATACAATATAATTTATCCATTGAAAACTAGCTAACCTCTGGACTCCAGATTTCAGCTAGAGAAGAGAAAATGGAAAGTAGCATCTTTCAAATCTGTTTACAATAAAATAAAAGATAAAGCAATTCCATCTTGCTATAGCAGTTCATTTCATATTTTCCAAGAGTCTTACAGAGCACATTTTGGTGGGTTGTGGGGATCTCCAAAGAAATTTCTTTCTTGCACATTCTATCAATGAGAAAGCTCTAGTATTTAAAAAAGTTACAGACAAAATTTTATTTTCTATTCATGAATATATTTTATTATAACCAAATTACTGCCTCTGTTATTCAGTAGCCAAGTACAATCCAGAGATTCTACCTTTCATAGATTAATAGAGGCATCACTGTTTCAAAGAATAAATAACAACTACCTGGCTCTATATCTGGTTAGGAGACATTTAGCAAAATTCAGAAATAAATCAACATTTATGAATAACTGAAATAAATGTCCCTTGCTCTGCAGATATATTCTTTGCAACTTTCTTTCATCTTTATAATTTAGCAGCAATAATTCTTTAAAATATTTTTTTTCTTATCCATAGTTGTTTTCACTTCAACACTCTAATATTCTAGGCATCTTATTAACATGACTCCATATATTTCAGTAGCACTCTGTAACTTTTTTTTTCCAATTTATACTAAGCAGATTCTTCTTTCTTTATGTCTATTTTCCATTCATTCTGTTGGCAGATTAAAATGGCTCCTAATACTTAGACATGTGAGACTTGTACTTTCTCTTTCCTGCATTATTCTATTTCTATGTCTATCCTAGTTTTTTTCCACTTCTTTCCTTTTCCTCCGTGTCATTTTTAACGTCACATTCTCTCTTAGCCTACCCAAAAATCTGTCCCTCTTTGGGTTTTTTTAAACCACCTTTGTTTCCTTTCCAATCCACTTAATCTTTCTGTCAAATCATACAGTTAGGTTTATCTTCATCTCTTTGCCATATGTACATAAAATAGGCTTTTAGGCTTAATACAATATTCAAACTAGCCTTTTCTAAACAATAACCAAATAGTCATCATCTCATTTATTCTTGGATCTCCAAATATGTTTGTACGCGTATGTGTGTATGTGTGTATTTGCAAATGTTTGTCAACATTCCATTTCATTTATGAGTTTATGGTTCAGTCATTTTTCCTATACTCTTATCTCATTGTCACACATGCATTCAATAATTTTTTTTTAAATTTGCATTTATATGCCGCCCTTCTGCGGAGACTCAGGGTGGCTTACAGTCTATGGAGCACCATGCTAAGTGCTCGGCAATAGCCTTCATTCCATTGTATATGCCTGCTTATTTCTAGGGCTTTTTGCCCCCCCCCCCAAGCGGCATTTTTATAAAGTCAGCTTATTGCCCCCAACAATCTTGGGTCCTCAATTTACCTACCCCGAGAGGATGGAAGGCTGAGTCAACCTTGAGCCTGGTGGGATTCGAGCCTGCACTAATTGCAGGCAGCTTGCACTAAGTGCTAGATGATTAACAGCCTGCACCACCAAGGCCAACTAAGCATTAAATTTTATTTTATTTTTCATTTATGTCATTCATTACTTCATGCTTTTTATCATCTATTCTTCTCTCATTTTAAGTCAGAATTTTCTGCATGCCATGATCATCACCATTTGAATCCAGAGGTCTTGATTGATGTCTGCCACTGCAGTACCAATTTTGGCGCATTTAAACAATATGTTCAAGTACAATCACAGATCGGTTTTACCTCAAACTAAACAAGAAATCATTTCACAATTAGCAATTATATGAATGTTTTTTCAAAGGCAAATAGCAGAAAAGGCTTAATCCAGATCTGGATGAAGGAGCAGTTTCAGTAATACAAGAAGGAACTTTTCTTTGGGATAGGCACAGGGTCTTGATTCAGACTAGCAATACATTATTAGGCACAGTTACTTCCAACACAACTTAAACTATTCATTTTTTTGTAAAAAACAAACAAACTATTTCTATGATTGCTATTTTAATGAATGTCATCACCTATTGTCTAATTTAGCTTTGGTTGGATACTTATTTATTATGGGTTATTATTTATAATTATGTTGAGCAGCTTGGATAAAATACTGCATCTAAGCCTGTGTGTATGTCTTTTTCCAGGCATGAATTTTGGCACACACATGCAGGAAATTCCATTGTCCACCTAGATAGAAAAAAGAAAACAAATATTGAGGTGGGAGGGGGAAGCAAAGAAGAAAAAAAAACCCACCACATCCTCTATCAGTTGAATTGGTATGGTTGAGGAAAATTGTGCTACCAATCCTAAACTGCCAACAGATTTTGTTCATAGAGGGAGGATAAGGATTCTGACCACTTCCTAGATAATTTTGAAGACCTGTGCCTTAGGATAGCCCCTCTCAGCCCTTATGCTAGACCAAAACTGTTGTTCAATCAACATTCATTCCAGCTGAAGCATGACACAGAAACATAGAAAAGGCTTACTCAGAGCCCTGCTTTTTAGCTAGTATGAAAACTTTTTTTGTCTCCTTTTAAAACAAAGGCACAAGCTGTGTACTGGACTAGGGACTAGGGAAAGGAACTTAGTCCTGAGCTTCTGATACAAGCTTACAATTTATAAGAAATTGAACAAAACTGACAAAGCAAAAAGACAGCTTTTGCCTTAGGAAATTCACTGATTTATGAAACAACAGATAAAAATGTATCATTAGAAAAACTACTAATATATAAGGGGCATGCATAAGTGCACCATCGTGCCTCCTGTCCCTGTCCTATTGTCCCCATTTATTTGTACCTATTTCCTGTATTCTTACTCAGGTTTATACTTATACCTATTATCTTGTAAGCTATTGACAAATAAAATAAAATCAATAAAAATAAAAAATAAGATAGAGATTGTTTTTATTTTGCCTCAGTTTGCATTTTAAGTCTACTTTATTATCTCTGGTATTCAATGTTCTCAATGTCAGCTCAGCGATTTTATCATTCATTCATTCATTCATTCATTCATTCATTCATTCATCATATTTTACAACTATCTACCTCTCTTATAAAGGTTAGAGCTAGGGTACTGACGTAAAGGAATTTAGTTGTGATTTTGTATTTTAGACATATCACATGGTGTTTACAGCATTTAATATTTAAAATTTTCCTGTGTATTTTTTAAAAAATTGGAGGCTCTTTTGAGTGATTTCCCATTTTTCCCAATTTAAATATTTTTATTAGATTATAAAATAAAATAAAAAATATAGGAAAGCAAATAACAAGACACAATGGGGAGAAAAGGGGAAAGAAAAGCGAGGAAAGAAAGAAAAGAAAAACAGAAAAAGCATTGACTTCCAACTCTCTCTGTTGCAGTAGAATAAAGTGTTAACATCAAACCTCAATTTTTTACTTTTCCAAAATAATATACACTAGCCATTTCTATAACAACAACTCAATCAGTAAAAACCAAAATCAAAGTTTCATTTTTTTCCACCTCAAGCACAAAGTCCAGAAGTGATCTCCATGTAGCAACAAAAGTATTTATAATTTTTTCTTTAATCAAAACAGTCAATTTAGCTATCTCTGCCAGCTCCATCAACTTCTATAGCCATTCATCCATGGTGGGAATTGAAATGTCCTTCCAGTTTTGTGCATACAGTAGTCTTGCTTCAGTCAACATATAGATCAAGGTTCCAAAATTTTTCCCATTAAACCCATAAAAAAAATATTTGGCTTCATCTCCATCTTCCTTTTAAGAATTTTCTGTATTAAAATATGAATCTTAGTCCAAAATTTCTTTGCTTCATCATGTGTCCACCATAAATGATAAAAGATTCCTTCTTTACTTTTATTTTGAGTGATTTTCCTAATTCTTTATTTTTTCTTCTTCTACCATTGTTTATTATAAAAGTGAAATAAAATTAAAGAGTTTTAAAGGGAGAATTATCTTTTTTTCTTCTCCTTTAAACAAATCTTGATTTTATTTATCTCTTGTGACATTGGTCTAATTTCTTAAAGGGGAAATGTGAAAAATGCTGCTTTCCCTATCCATATTCACACAAGACCAGGACATGGAGTTATAGAATTTATTTATTTATCTTCCTTTTTTCTTCCTCTATTTCTTTTAATATACCAGAAGAGTCATACAGGTTGTGGGAATTTATCTCTCTCAGATATTAGGATGAAATGTCAGATATCCCCTGGATAAAAATTAGGATAGATAGGATAGGATAGGATGGGGTGGAATGGGATGGGATAGGGTAGAGTAGGATAGGGTAGGGTAGGGTAGACTAGGGTAGGGTAGGGTAAGGTAGAATAGAATAGAAATAGCATTTAGACTTGTATACCACTTTACAGTGCTTTATAGCAGTGGTGTGATTCAAAAAAATTTACTACGGTTCTGTGGGCATAGCTTGGGGTGTGTGTCAGAGGAAGAATATTGTAAAATCTCCAGTCAGAAGTGGTATTTGTGGGTTCTCCAAACTCAAAATTTCTGCTACTGGTTCTCCAGAACTGGTCAGAACCTGCTGAATACCACCTCTGCTTTATAGCTCTCTCTAAGCAGTTTATAGAGTCAGCATATTACCCGCAAAATTTGGGTTCTCATTTTACCACCTTGGAAGGATGGAAGGCTGAGTCAACCTTGAGTCTGGTGTGATTTGAACTGCCAAATTACAGTCAGCCGGCAGTCAGCAGAAGTAGTCTACAGTACTGCACTCTAACCACTGTGCCACCATGACTCACGGGAATTGATTAGAATAAAAGAGTTGAAAGGGACCTTGGAGGTCCTCTAGTCCACTGGCCACCAAGTGGTGGTCTAAAGACCACTAGTGGTCCATGAGAAAATTTTGGTGGCCCACAGAAAAATTCTTTGCATTTTTATATTGCACCAAATCAAGGGTCCTCAAACTACAGGCCCCAGGCTGGATACGTACAATGAATATTTGTGTTGCTGCAAGGAGTCTCCCACTTTGAGGTTTTTTTGTGCAGGTCAGAGGGGGCAGAAATTCTGACTTGGGGTCTGCTTCTGCCTCCTGATGCAAGGCTTTGGATGAAGACTGGAGGGAACCACCACTGGTGGTGAAGACCCAGAGGGCCTTGTTCCAGTGGGACTGCATCATGGCCTGGAACTGGCTGACCATCTCAGCCCACTGAGCCTCCAGGCGCCAGCACCTGGCCTTGCACTCCCACAGGTCTTCCCTCTGCTTGGAAAGTCTATAGTAGTCCTCAGTGAAGTGCTTCTGCTAAGCCTCCTTTTAGGTCAGATCCAATTTGAACTGAGCCAGCTGTTTTGCCAACTCTTTCTCATGGTGGCTGCTTAGCTTCCAACAATTGCTTCCTGTTGGGGCCCTAAGGAGCCCAGGTGGGCAGGCGAAAAGTGACTGGGAGGGAGGTGTGAGCAGAGGCCAGCGAGGTACCCCTCGACATGCCCACTTAGTCACATGACCACCTAGACACGCCCATCCAAATGGTCATTAGTCAGATCATATTAGTGGTCTGCGGAATTTAAAATTATGAATTTAGTGGTTCCTGAGATCCGAAAGACTAGAGTCTAGTCCAACCCGCTGCTCAAGTAGGAAACCCTATACTATTTCACACAGACGGCTGTTCAATCTCTTCTTAAAAACTTCCAGTGTTGGAGCATTCACAACTTTTGGAGGAAAATTGTTCCACTGATTAATAGTTCTAAATGTTGGGAAATTTCTTCTTAGTTCTCCTTAATGATAGCAACAGTAAATACCAAGCTATTAAATCAAGACAGAAGACAAAATGTGTATACCCAGATGACTTTTGGGATATCATTCTAGTAATACAATAATTTCCCCTACAAGATGAAATCATGGCTAAAACTGACAGCAGAATGTACCAGAAGGAACTTCAAACATCATGATGGAAAGCACTTCATGCTTAGCAGATCTTCACCTACAAAATGGAAAAACATATGATACTTGGTGGGACTGTGCAGGAGCCACCAGCTACAATAATACCAATGGATGACCCTTATTTAAAATTTCCTAGGGTTCTTGCTAATGAAATGTTCTTTATTAGTACCAGGTCAGACAATTCACACATTGTAATATAGTCATCTGATTTAAGACATGTGAATAAATTCCATCTGTCTGTTTATTTTAATTAATTTATGAAGATATTTATCTCAATACTGTGTTGATGAAAAATTATTTTAAGTATATAGTCACAGAATGCAGTGCCAGTATAGTACAAAGAGAAAAGAATTCCTGTACAGACTGAAGAAATTAAAATGCCTAGTCAAACAAAAGTTTTGTCTTGGTTCCATAATAATTGAAAATGGTTTGTCAAATTCCTATGACCAATTATGCCACAAATGGGTAGGATATGATAGAGTAGAATAGAATAGAATAGAATTCTTTATTGGCCAAGTGTGATTGGACACACAATAAATTTGTCTTCGTTGTGTGTCTTAGCATTCCTTGTATGTCATAGTGGCAGACCCCTTTTCAATTAATTAATAATAAATATCTTATACATTAGCTTTACTCTCTATTTATTCATTTGATACAATTGTTAGATTTATATTTCAACTTTTCTCCAGGAGGTCAAGACTGCTTACATAGGGATCTCCTTCATTTAATCCTACTAATACAATTGTAGAGATAGGATAGGCTGAAATCATGGCTGTAGATAAATTTGAGCAGGGTCTCCTGGTTTCAACACAATACCTTTACCATCATATCAGTAGTCCTCAAAAAAAAAAAAAGGTAAAGCGAAAGTGAAGGGAGCAAAGAAAAAAAATTCCTTTGTACAAGAAACCCACTTAAATAACATTGGATATACATCTCTCTTGATAGAGCAAGGAGACCAACATCACATGCTGGGATTTTCAAAATTCCATCCTTAAAAGCATTTTAGTCTTAAAATATCACTTTCTATATACCAAATTCCCCTGATTAGAACCAATTTCCATTTGGGTCCCAGATAACTTACAAGCAGCTCAGCTTTATAAGATACTCAAGTCTAAGTTTCTAAAGACATTTGTTGTTAAATCACTTCTAAAATTTGCTATAGGTTTAACCTTAATATGGATTAATTTTGCAGTGCTATGATTATAATAATATAAGCTGATACCTCTAACACACATGCAAATTATTATAAGTAAAATGATTGGTCCTATTGATTTCAAAGGAATTGGCTTCCATTCAATGTTTAATCTCATCTTGGTCCTTCATTTTCGTCTCAAAATTGCTTGATAGATGGTATATCTCTGCAGGAGCCAACTCAATCTGTTTATTTATTTGTTTGTTGTTTGTCAAAGATGTACAAGAGAGCAGGTATAGGTATAAACATAAACAAAAGAAGTAAATACAGATAAATAGGGACAGTAAGACAGGGATGGTAGGCACACTGGTGTGCTTATGCACATCCCCTTTACGGACCTCTTAGGAATGGGGTGAGGTCCATGGTAGACAATTTGAGGTTGAAGCTATGAATGTTTGAGGCTGTAACAATAAAGTCAGGTAGAGCATTCCAGGTGTTGACCACTCTGTTGCTGAAGTCGTATTTTCTGCAATTGAATTTGAAGTGGTTTACCTTGAGTTTGTTCGCCCGTGTATTATTGTGGTTAAAGCTGAAGAAGTCTCTGAGAGGTAAAACATTGTAGCATACAATTTTATGTACTGTGATTGATTGGACTGCAGGCAGCACAGTTCCAGATTGTCCAAGCCCAGAATTTCAAGCCTGGTGGCATAAGGGATTCGATTGTGAGTAGAGGAATAGAGAACTCTTCTCATGAAATACCTCTGGATCTGCTCAATCGTGTTAATGTGCGATATACAGTGTGGATTCCAGGTGGATAAGCTGTATTCAAAAATTGGTCTGGCAAAGGTTTTGTATAATCCCCTATCAATACTGCAACATAGAATACTTTATGATTCTATATTTATGACTGTCCTCTTCAGAAGTGGTATTCAGCAGGTTCTGACCAGTTCTGGAGAACCAGTAGCGGAAATTTTGAATAGTTTGGAGAACCAGCAAATCCCACCTCTGACTGGAGATTTTACAGCATCCTTCCCCTGCCAGGCTCACCAAGCCATGCCCACAGAACCTGTAGTAAAAAAAATTGAATCCCACCACTGGCCTTCTTCCATACAAAATGTATTTTTTTTTTTTCTTGGGGAGGGGAAAGCCAGCTTGTTTACTTTTCCGTCAGTTGTCATTCGTTTTACCTTATTTGGCTTGCTTCAGTATGTTATTTCTCCTTACATTCTGAACGTGTCATCCCTGCCAATGCAGACTCTTTACTTGGGAGTCTATGCAGTAGACTTTACTAAGAAACAGAAACGAAGTGTTAGCCACCCCTCTCACCAAGATTACATTCTCTCTTAATAGAAGCTGTTGATAGATCCTGCGAGGCTACAACACTTGGGGTGTTGACTTGTAGAATGAAATCCTCTGCACACAAGCACAGCAAAATATTTTGGCGAAAAGTAATTATCGGAAATAGTGACACTAGTAAATTAGTTAGCTGCATTTCAGCATGAAGCTTGAGTTACCCCTGCCCGTTCTTGTTCAAGGCCCATTGAAAATCAGCAGTTCAGCTTAATGATGTCACAACATTTGCCAGGCTGTGGGCACTGAAGAGAAGACGTGAAAATGTTCTTATACTGAATCAGTTCTCCTCCTCTCACTGAGCACAGTTAAACAGCCCATCTGTCTCACTCACATTGAAACTGTTATCTTTCAAACATCTTTCTATTATTATCCTGGGTGGTTCAGAAATGCCTGCCTTAATTTTAGCCTCTGCTCTTGCTATTTAGTTTTGTTGTCGAGCTTCGGATTTTATTTTTTATTTTTTTGAAAGCCTTTAAAATATTGGCAACAAAATGCTCACAAGCCATGGCTTCTCTGGTTGAGCTATTTTGAAATCCATCTCCAGCATATCCATCTTGTTTTAAGCAATTCAAGATGTACATGAGTTACAGCTATCCTAATCCTATATATTTTAAAATTTTAAATCATGACAAAGACCGCCTCCCCTGCCCCCATTCTACATGTGAATTGAAGAAGACTGGAGACAGATGGGAATGAAATGATCAGGTTACCTGTTACTAAGGCACATCTGCCAGGACAGTCAATCACTCTGATATTTTTCACAGGTCAGTGGAGACTGGCTAGAAAAAGCTAACACAAGGAAGAAAATGGATGAAGAAGTTACCCTCCACCCCACCTGTTAGGTTTGACTGATCTGAAAGCGGTATTTGAAGTTGATCTCAGAAAGGGAAGGGAAGGGAAGGAAAAGAAAGGGAAGGGAAGGAAGGAAGGAAGGAAGGAAGGAAGGAAGGAAGGAAGGAAGGAAGGAAGGAAGGAAGGAAGGAAGGAAGGAAGGAAGGAAGGAAGGAAGGATGAAGGAAAAGGACCAGCAGAAGGAGAAGGAGGAGCAGAAGAAGACATTTATGATCTCTCTTTCTCTTCAGCTCTTCAGAGCAGAGCAAATAAAATAGTAAAATTATAGTTATTGAACTGGCAATCAGGGACTTCAAAATTGTATTGGCTTTACAGTTTTTTAGAGAAAGGGAAACAAATTTAACAACCTCTCTTTGGGGATAAATTCATCTGCAATAACTAAGGAAAAGAAAAAAGAAAATAAAGGTTAATATTTTGGGGAAGAAGACAGAATAAAAGTAGCACATGTCAAAGCTAAACATAAAAGGATCCCTGCTCCAGTCTCTGTGTGTATGTTTAGGACTGAACACTCCATTAATTTGCATTACCCATGTTGTCAGTCTTCTGCTTTCCCCAGCATATTTATTTTCAGATCCACAATTCTGTAAGCAAAGGTTAATTGTCCTGTGAATAGCTTACATTGGAAGGTACTGAATAGTAGGAGGGATTTTCACAGCTACAATCAACTTCCAGATTTTAGTAACATTTTATACAAATGTGTGACAATAAGTACAGAGCTAATTGTACTGCTATTTTAACACGCTGGTACCAATGTGGGGTTACTTATGGGACAATAGTGTCTCAAAATAGCACAGCTCCTCCCAAGCAAGTAATTAATCAGATATTAAATACAAAATCAAATAAGAAATATTTGCTTATAGCCATAAGAATATTCTATTCTATTCTATTCCATTCTATTCTATTCTATTCTATTCTATTCTATTCTATTCTATTCTATTCTATTCTATTCTATTCTACTCTACTCTACTCTACTCTACTCTACTCTTCTCCTGATGATTGATAGATAATCAGACACATAGCAATGTATTCACTAAGACTATTGACTGATTTAAAGGAGTTGTATAAATAGACAATAGAGTTAGCAACTGAGGCTATAACACAAATGACAAATACTAATGGAGAGGGAGGGAAATATAATCTTTAATAGCATAAAATATAATGATTAGCCAGCTATGATTTGTAGAAGACAACACAAATCATTTGTTACTGTATCAAAATACTTCTCTGACATCCTCATCTTTCACCATTGTTTTCAATTATGACATTGTCCTTTTTATTTACATTTTCTCCTCAACCTAACTGCAAATGCTATTATTACATTTGGCAATAGATGATTTAACATAGCAGAACAGAACATGAGTTAATTATTTGGGTTCCAAATAGTAAAATGAATAAATATATGTAACATTCAAGGGCAGGGTAGAAACTAGAAGACTGGGCAGAGGGTCAGGCCTGGTGGAAGGACCCCCCCTTTTTTTTTTTAAATAAATGGATCTAGGAAATGAAAATTCCTTAAAAAACAGACATTCACATGAACATTTAAGTAGCGAAACATTATTTATTATAATTCAAAACCTATATTTTTGTTTCCTACATTTTATTTTATTTTCCTCCTTCCTTTTTTAACTTTCTCTAGAAATTTAATGGAATTCTAATAAAGAATCTGTAAGACAAATTATGAATATAATAAGGATGAAATATTCTAATATTATACTTCAATCCATTATCTTTCTCTCTTTAGCTAGCTAGACAGACAGACAGACAGACAGACAGACAGAGAGACAGACAGAGATAGAGACATAGAGATAGATATATTGTAGATGTGTACATGTTTGTATATGTGTATATGTGTGCGTATCAGCCTTTTGTCTGCAACCATGTCTATGCTTCCAACTTCAGTCCAGTTTATGACATTCAGACAGAAGTATAGTCTATATCTAGAGCCTCAAAAGCGCATCTGCTTCTAACTTCCATTAGCAATGAATGAGTTTCTTTCATATGCAAGAGGTGTGAAAATGAATATACATTATTCTGCCCATTTCTCTGAAAGCAGAGCAGTCTGTATATTTGGACATGTCTTATCTTTATGCCTGCTCCTAAGAAGATAGGAATTTGCTTGTGGTTCTGTGCTGACCTGCATAGCTGCTTAATAAGTATATAGGACCATCAAGAAGTGCTTTGCTATTCAAAAAAGCCCCTGATTTAAGCAGTCTTTTGTAATTGAAATCTAGAACTAGCTATGTGTCACACAATCCAAGTTTAAATTATATCATAGCTTCCCTTTCCCAACCAGTACAATTAATCTAAACTTGATAAAAGAAACTTTTAAAATAGAATCCATATTGCAGATGGTTCTCAGAAGATCAATTTCATATCCGAAAGGATGATCAGGTATGAAAAAAATCATATTTGGCTTTAAGCATAAAAAAAGGGGAGAGCTCTACCTTTGCTCATTACATCATTATATCACTGACCATAATTATGTTGCCATCAGGAAGCTCTAGATAAAAATGTTGTGGCAGCAAGGCTGAAGAAAATGTCTATGGAGATTCTCAGTAAAACCTTGAAGACATTTTGCAAAATGTCTTCAAGGGTTTACTGAGAATCTCCATAGACATTTTCTTCAGCCTTGCTGCCACAACATTTTCTTGGATGAGAAGCAAAATGTCTTCAAGGGGAAAAAAGTCCAGTTGCCTTTTGGGACAACCATGACCTGGATGACTGAGAATCTCCATAGAAATTTCCCTCAACCTTGCTACTACAATCTTTTTATCTTTTTTTTAGTCACAAGGATTTTCTTGACTCAGTTTGGCAACTGCAAGAAGTTTTGGCAGTTGAAGTGCTCTGTAAAGAACAAAATAGTTCAAAATCTATGTGAATCAAAATTGAGAAATAAATCTCCTCACTAGAGAATGGCAGCATGAGGAATTCCTACAGGACACAGATTTGATTCAGATTTTAGCTTGCCTTCTGATGTGTGGAAGAGAGTGGAACACACAAAAAATAGAGGATCATTTTGTGTTGATGCCCTGCTTGTCCTGCCACTGTCCCTTCACCCTTTCCTTTCATCCTACCTGGCATAAAAGTTCTGAGTGAAGAAAGATACTTGAAAAAAGATGTCAACGAGAATGCAAAGCAATGAGAAGTTAAATATGTTTTATTGGCTATGATTCAGATGTAGTTTGATGTATTAATTATGAAAACAATTTCAGGTAGTAATACCTAATTATTTTAATCTGGAGCTGAGCACCACTGAACTCAGTGGACTTGCCTGTAAGTGAACATATATAGGATTCATGCAGAGAAATCCAGAATGTAGTTATTCCCACTATGCTGAGTATTATCACATAAATATTTGACAGATGCAATACTGATTTTTTTTAAATAGTAAAAGTAAGTTTTTGTTCTGTCTGGTAAATTAAATTTCATGTTAAAATCACTAATAAAAAGGTATCAATTGTATTCAAATACATATGTTGAAGAAGCGGAAACAATTTCCTTAATTTTATAAATTGTATTGTACATTTTTAAATAGCTATTTGTCTGGGGAAGCTGACCCATCTCATTTTTTAATTATTATAAAAAGACTGATAAGATTGAGCATTATTTTCTTCAAATTAATCAAAATCTTTTCTCTATTAGTGATAGAAACAGAAGCAGGAAACTTGAATTGTTTATATTTTCAGAGATGTGCAACCATATTTTTCTGTCCCTGTAGGTTCGGTTTATTAAATTACAGTTTTACTCCAGATTTTCTCCACAGAAGCTTAAGGTGATTGTTGCCATTCCTACTGGGAGTTCGATGAACGTTTATACTGTAACCAAAGATTTCTTTGCATCACACATGACCATGAACAGACATAATTATACCTAAGTGGCAGTGCCTTGTTCTATTTCAACTATTAAAAATTGTGAATGGGTTTCACAATTTCAATCTGCCTATACATACCCCTTTCTTTGTTTTCTTTTAGCATTCAGCTCAAGGAATGCAAAAACTGGGTCTTCCTTCCAATCATTTGGCTGATTCAATTGTAATGGAAACTTTGAATTTGGGTAGAAATGGCATTAACGTGGTTGCCATGAGTTGTGTTTTACAGGGCATTTTCAGTGGGGCATCTGTGTTTGTCTCTGACAGCTAAAATGATAATTTATAAAAATTATTGGCAACAAAAATCTAAGAAATATGTTTTGTGAATTCAGTCCTGAGAAGCGATGAAGTTACATAGAGTCAGAATTGGGAGGAGCGGGGGACACAGCTAAGTTCTCTAGAAGATCCCTTCCATTGAAGCTGATTGATTTTCAGGTCCCTTCTACTGGCTTATTTGTGGGTTAGCAATAATATTGATTTTGGAGAGCTGAGACCTTTCAGCCAATTTTGTGTGCAAAGAAAATTGGTGAAACAGCACATTTCAGCTGCTAAATATCTTAGGGCTGAAAATGCAACAGATATCTGTGAAACCAATGTACTGAAATTTATTGTTGATAGCAGAAGAGTCAGATGAAGAGAGATATTGACTGCACTGGAAGGTTACTGATACCTGTGTTATATGTGGTACTTCATAACACACACACTTTGATCTCAAAATGATTACCAAGAATATACTTATGACTTTTACATCTCTTAAACCATGAATATTTCAGTTAGTTAATCTGAAAATATTTTTAATGCACTACTGCTAATTTGCCAATGTAAAAACTCTGTCCAATACTCAAACATAACATTTAAAATTCTGACAAATTGTACTGTTATCTTTCAACTGGAAAGCATTAATGGGCCTCTAAAACATCTTCAAAGCCACTTCTGAAGATATATGCCATGTTTGGTATGGTATGCTAGGGCTATGCTCCATAAGGAACATTTGGGGAAAGAGCTCCAGGAATTGTGTAAGAATTTGCAAAATAAAAGGATTGTACTTTGCTCCTTAATCTCCTGAAATTATCAAATCATGCAAAACAGGTTCTTAATTTGGGGCCAACTTATTCTGGCATTGGATGTGATGGGCCCTATGTCATCTTTAGGCTTTTGTTTATTTTACCATCCCTGTAAATAAAAAATCTTAGAGCCCTTTGAGATTTGTTACCACATTTCTAATGTCTCACAAAATGGGAGTAATTATTGCATCCATAATTTACTACTTTTATTTAATTATTTTAATCTAAGTCCAAATCAAGTTAAATCATATTTAGATTTTATGTTAGCTTCACTCCAGACCCAATTGCCTATAATTTATTTAAAGCGTAAAATTGACCCAGAGTATCAAATAAATGTTCTGTATCCTAACCCTAAACATAACAAATCTATTTCTGTCCAATGTTTTTCTCTACATTCATATTCTTTTTAGTCAGAATGTCCTATACCATAACTTGAGACAGTGATGGGTATTACCGGATATTTTAACCAAATCCACATTTTCACACTTCAGAAAATATTTGTGAGTCAATATTCCACAATTAGAAATAGTTAGATATGTCATCAAGTCAAAACATGGGATACTGTCACTAGGTAAATAAAAAATGGTGGGGAGAGAATTACCTGATTTAGCACTTCATGCTTGCAAAAGCTTGATTCAAGCACACAAGAGAATTTTGCCCACTAGTAACAACCTAGATATAATCCACCTCTCTGAACATTTCTAAAAAAATTGCTATTTATTTTAATAAACGATGAATCATGCACAACAGTTTCACCCCATTTAAAAAAGTATCCATTTCAATTTCTCAGTCTGTATCTCTAATTTTGGAGGCCTGAAACTATATTAGAGGTACATTATATACCCTCATGATGAGGTTATAGCACAGAGGTCAAATGAAAAGGCACTTGATAATAAGCTTTTGCCAGCTTTCCACTCTCCCTTCCCTCTCTCCCTTTCCCTTCCCTTCCTCTCCCCTCCCTCCCCAGATTTTCTGATACAGATTTCCCCATATAGCTGCATTTTTTTTCATTGTTAGTGTTTGCTGTATGTTTTTGCATGCATTAAAGCCCCAGGCTAGCAAGCGAACAATGAGTATTGATTTGAATGAGAAAACATTTCAATATTGCTGCCTGTTTGATTAGCTGTCTGCCTTTCAGTGGAGCGAAAAGTCATCAGAAACAACATATTGTTCCCAAGCCTGGCTGGCTGACATTTCTTCTTCTTGCATTGCTGTTGCCTTTCCTGCCATTTCTTCCATGGGCAAGAGTGATCAAATCCATCAGTGATGCAGGCAGCCAAAAGCCTGACTTGATACTGTGCCGGTATGCTTTCGTGGAGCTATTTTTAATATTTCCTTGTAACTGATTTGTAAGTGAATTGTGCTTAGGCAGTGTCAGAACTTTCATGTCAGCTACTTTAACAGCAAAGAGATCGCTTGATGAATAATTCATTGGGAGGCAATTTTCTCCTAGTCTCTGAGTCATCAATCACAGTTGGCTAAAGAGCCTGGAATTGGCCAGCAGAGTTATATTCACAGGTAGTTTGATTTAAGGGAAAGGAAGCCACGTTCAGTCTGACAGGTCAGATAGCAATAGGTAATGAAAGGTGTCTCCTTTTCAGACTGCTAATGAGGCACAAGAAAGGAGAAGGGGAGGGGAGGAGAGAAGGAAGCAAAGGAGAAAGAAATCTGCACACTGTTGTCTACCTTCCCCCTTTTTATTTTACCCTCCTCTCTCTGTCTCTTTTGCTCTCCGTTTCTTCCACCCACCTTCAAAATATCACTCAGAATTGTAGCCATTGGGTAGTTTTGCCAAACAAAGGTGCAGTTGGATGAAAAACCAGTGTAAATATTTGCACTTTTTTTTTTCCTGGCAGAAATCCTACTCTGAAAAGAACCTCTTCAAAAGGGAAAAGTGATTTGATACATGATTGCATGCATTTACCCATGTAATTGAAATAATGAGAGATGATTGCTTTGAGCTAATAGTCATAAGTTACTGGTCTTTTTGTTTAATCCAACCATCAGCTGTCAAGAGCCTCACAGGAACATTGGGGAAGATGCACCAAGGATATCATTTGCATCACCTCAGACTATAATTTTGTTTTCTTTTTTTTTCCCCCTTCAGCAGTGATACAAGCGTCAGATTCTATACAAATCTCCCTAGAGCATAAGCGCTCTAGTGTTGTTTTGATAGGAGAAAAGAGAAATGGAGCACGTAGATGCCTACTCCTCAGTGCTTAAATGCTCTCGTGATCGCAAATAAAATAAAAGCACTTTTTTGTGGGGCAGCCTTCGTGTAATGGTTAAAAACTAATTTTGCTACACAGTCAAGGTATGGCTTTTATTGCTTGAAAAACCCTAATTTGAGCACCAGTTTCAAATATAGATCTCTTCCATCATGAGGCTTATTGTTCCAGCTGACAGATACCTTTGTGGTGTGTCTACATCACCCATTAATTCCCTAAGCACTACCTATTGTATTAATACCAGCTGTCTATGACTATTCAACCAGCTCAAGAAAACAAGCAAAAACAATGGTGCAGTGATGAGTCATAATTTTCATAGTCTTGCTTAATAAGGAGGTGTGAAAAATGTTTTCTAAATATTGTAGCTCTGCTGTTGTCTATATGTGATTATAATGTTTATGCAAGCAGCACAAAACAATGTGTACACAATCAACATCTGGCTACCCAGATTCCTCTGAAGAGAGCAATTCAGGGAAGATTTGTTGAGCTCTGTTCAGAATGGGCCAGATTCTGAATGCTCCACTGAAAATGCCACAGGAAGCTGATTTCCAAATATTTTTTGTACTGAAGTAAGATCTATTTCTGCAACCAGAATATTTAAATTAAAACACATTCTTTCAATGGCAAAGCTACTTGGAGTCCAAACTAAGCAATAGCTACATAGGAATTTGGTGCCATATTTCTATTGTTTTCAGCTTTGTTGTCTCAGAGCAGACGTGGTATTCAGCAGGTTCTGACCAGTTCTGGTGAACTGGTAGCAGAAATTTTGAAAAGTTCAGAGAACCAGCAAATACCACCTCTGACTGGAGATTTTACAGTATCCTTCCCCTGCCACATCCACCAAGCCACGCCCATAGAACTGGAAGTAAAAAAAAAATTGGATCTCACCACTATCCCAGATACTATCTTACTATTTTCTAAGCAACTATTTGTTCCACTGTTTTGCACAATTCTCACTAAGTTCAGATAATTTTCCAAGCTTACTTGAAACTACAGACATTCTGACAACAAGAACTATGGTTTGAATAGCTGAAACCAGGCATTTCAGAAACATAATTCTTTGAAATTATGACTGGCAGGTGTTTGCCCCACCTCCAGTTCCTCATGTTCTATGCTGGCTATATTTCTCTATATAAGTTGCTGTGGATTGTCAGTATAAGTTTGCAATGAAACATGTACAGTTGGTGGGAGGAGGAAGAAGGAAGAGAGAGGGAGAGACGAGTGATGATTGGTATTCCAGTAAAATCAAGAGCATAAACCAAACAAACAAATTAATTTCTCTAAAAAAGATATACTATACTTTTACTTAACACTCCCACTGAAATCAGCCTTGAAATACCTGTACATAAATCATGTTGTTAAATGATATGGTTATAAGAAGTTTGGAAAAATTTAAGGACAGTTTCACTGTTGCACCATCACAAGGCTGTCAGCAAATAATTATTTTTAAAACTACTAAGTCTGCTATGACTGTGTATTGCTTTGCTTCTTAAACATGATCCAGTGTGACAGCTTAACTTCACTACTCCAAATAAAACATAATAATCTCATGACAAAAATTCACAATATAAAAAATGTGAAATCCAAGCCTGATATCAGTACATTACATGACATCTGGTTTAATACTGCAACCAAACAGGACAGGCACAGTCTTCAACAAATAGTTAGGGCTGTAGAAAAAAAATGCAACTAGCCTGCCTTCTATTAAGGACCTGTATACTGTATGAACCAGAAAAAGGAAATATCTATAGACCCCCTCATATCCTGGACATAAACAATTTCAACTTCTCCCCTCTGGATGCTGCTACAGGGCATTGCATGCCAAAACAATTAGACACAAAGATAGTTGCCTCTCCATGCCATCACTCTGCTAAGCACCTGATCCTCATGGATATCTAACCATGTAACAGCACTGCATTACTACTTTCTTTCTCATCTTTCCTATTACTTACTCCTATTGGTATCTTATGACTATTACTTTGTTGGTTGTATCTTATGATTCATGATCATGATTTATGATTTATCACTTTGTTACTTGTATGTATACTGAAAGCTTATCCAATCACAATTGGCCAATAAAGAATATTCTATTCTATTATGTTATGTTCTACTCTTCTCTTCTCTTCTCTTCTCTTCTCTTCTCTTCTCTTCTCTTCTCTTCTCTTCTCTTCTCTTCTCTTCTCTTCTCTTCTCTTCTCTTCTCTGCTCTGCTCTGCTCTGCTCTGCTCTGCTCTGCTCTGCTCTACTCTACATGTAAGTCCAAGTTGGTAGGACAAGAATATTACGATGACTTGTAGTCTTTAGATTACAGATTCTGGCTTCTCTAGAATAGAATATACATGATTGGAGTAAAATTGATTTGGTTGCACTTGGGAAACACTGCCCCCAATTTATTAAAACTGATCAGTACTCTCCAGATATTTAGCAAGGTATGTGCTATGTGACATGTCTGGCAATGCAGTCTATACCTTTAAAAAGGATTATTTGTTCCTATGAACAAAGCTATGATGGACAGAAGAACTCACGATCTATTGGCCAACCTGATGATAACCATAATATATAGAAGATAATAAAGAATATAAATTAACAAATTAAATAAACTGAAGAAGGATAGTTATGTGTATCTAGAACTCTAAAGATGAATTCAATAGATCTCAGTGAAAGTAATCTTGTATTATTGAATGATGTTGATGAATTCATGCAAGGAAGTAAAGGTATAGTTTGGTTCTTTTCAAACATAGCTATCTTTGATACAGTGATCTGAGATCCATACTCACCATTGCATCATACAGCTATCTGAAATTAGCCACAAATCATTCTTCTTCCTAGCCAATGACACAGCATTACCTGCATACAAAAATGATAGTAAATTTATACCTCAACAAGCTTACACCTCCACCACACATTTCTTAGACACTGATTCACAAAAAACATAAATAAATAATAGGTCATCACACATGAGTTTCTTTCCTGTTCATGATTTAAACATTTATTAATCATCTCATTTATTTTATACATGCTTTACATTCTTCGCATGCAACTCTCATCTTATTCAGTAACCTTATTTTATATTATTGTTGTTGTTGTTGTTATTATTATTATTGTTGTTGTTGTTGTTGTTATACACAAAAATGACAGTATACACAGTAGACGAGATAACCATGCTGGGTTTCATATCACAAATCACTAGTCAAACACTTCCCAAGTGTTTAGGACTGTGTGATGTATCGATGGATTATGTGAGCAGATCCCAGTAAGGTGGCCTGCTGCAGCTGACCAATGGTGATCTTGTCAGCGCCAATTGTTTTTAAGTGCTTGCCTAGGTCTTTAGGCACAGCACCCAGTGTGCCGAGTACCACTGGAACCACCTGCACTGGTTTATGCCAGAGTCTCTGCAGTTCGATTCTCAAGTCCTGATATCTGGTGACATTTTCAAGTTGTTTCTCATCGATTCTGCTGTCACCAGGTATGGCAATGTCGATGATCCATACTTTTTTCTTCTCCACAATCATGATATCCGGGGTATTGTGTTCTAGAACTTTGTCAGTCTGTATTCGGAAGTCCCACAGTAGTTTTGCATGCTCATTTTCAACCACTTTTTCAGGCTTATGATCCCACCAGTTCTTTGCTACAGGCAGATGGTAGTTGTGACACAGGTTCCAGTGGACCATCTGAGCGACTGTGTTGTGACATTGTTTGTAGTCAGTCTGAGCTATTGTCTTGCAACAGCTCAGTATGTGATCAATGGTTTCATCCGCTTCTTTGCAGAGTCTGCATTTGAGGTCATAGCAGATTTTTCTATTCTGACTTTGATTACATTCGTTCTGATGGCTTGTTCCTGGGCTGCAAGAATCAGGCCTTCTGTTTCTTTCTTCAGTGTTCCGTTGTTCAGCCATAACCAGGTCTTTTCCTTATCTACTTTTCCTTGGATCTTTTCAAGGAACTGTCCATGCATTGCTTTGTTACACCAGCTGTCAGCCCGAGTTTGTATTGCTGTTTTCCTATATTGATTCTTGGTTTGCTGCACTTTGAGCAGCTTTCTCTGTTGACATCCATTAAAGCTGGATCAACACTGTCTTTCACATAATCTGCCAGATCATGCTTCTCTTCTTCGACTGTCTGCTTCACTTGCAAAAGTCCTCTGTCGCCTGCTTTTCTGGGCAAATATAGCCTGTCGATGTCACTATGCGGGTGCAGCGCATAGTGTATGGTTATCAGTTTTCTTGTTTTTCTATCCAGGCTGTCCAGCTCTGCCTGTGTCCAGTTTATGATCCCAGGAGTATATCTGAGGATGGGTATGGCCCAAGTATTTATAGCCTTGATGGTGTTACCACCATTCAGTTTGCTTTTTAGAAGTTTTCTGACCCTTTGTGTGTATTCTTGCTGACCTTATTTTATTATATACAAAAATGACAGTATGCACAGCAGATGAGATAGCCATGCTGTTTCGTATCACAAATCACTAGTCGAACACTTCCCAAGTGTTCATGATTTAAACATTTATTAATCATCTCATTTATTTTATACATGCTTTACATTCCTTGCATGCAACTCTCATCTTATTCAGTAACCTTATTTTATATCATCATCATCATCATCATCATTATCATCTTATTCAGCAGCAGAGTGGTCAATGTCTGGAATACTCTACCTGACTCTGTGGTTTCTTCCCCAAATCCCAAAAACTTTAACCTTAGAATGTCTACTATTGACTTCACCCCTTTCCTAAGAAGTCTGTAGGGGGCATGCATAAGCTCACTAACATGCCTACCATTCCTGTCCTATTATTTCTTTTTATTTTACTTATATGTATCCATTTCATGTATTCATAACTATGTTTATATTTATACCTGTTATCTTATAATTGCTTGACAAATAAATAGATAGATAGATAGATAGATAGATAGATAGATTAAAAAAAAACCTACTTCCACTTGGTATTCTTGCTTGAAAGGCTATGCCATAAGTATTTCACATTTCTCTTCATTTCATCATCATTTTTTTAAAAAAAATTAATACACATAACTAATTTTAGTTCTCTCATGCATGTATTTTCTCTTGCCCAGCATAAAGATATACCGCATCCTTCAAATATTCATTCATTCGTTCGTTCGTTCATTCGTTCATTCCTTCGTTCATTCATTCGTTCATTCGTTTACTCACTCATTCACTCACACACACACACACTCACTCACTCACTCATTCACTCACTCTCTACTATTTCAGTCAGAATTCTGCCAGACATCTTCCAGAACATTTGCCAGAACATTTATCAAACTATTTCCTATGTACTATTTGTATTAATCACTTTTTCACCAAGATTGCTCTGCAATTTTCTGCCTTTTTTAACCTCTTTATTCTCTAACTACATTCTTTGTAACTATTGTTTTCTTTACAGCATTCATTGTTGGAACTTTCTGTACTATCTTGTGTATGTGCAGGCTGCTCCGCGACTGTAACACATACACAAAACAAAGAGGAAAGATGAAAAGAGATTCACCCCAGCAACAGTTGCCCAGCCAGTGAGAACCGCGCACGTATAGAAAGTTATCATATCTGTATGCGTTGCTTGAATTCCTTTGTTGCCTTCTGTATCCTCCCACCTTTTGTTAATAAAAGGGTGTCCCGGAGTCAGCTCTGGGCTCTCATCCCGAGAAAGCTGCCTTGTGTGTCTTTCCGCATTCGGACCCCTCATGAGAAGCCCACCAGGAAAATTACATCTGGTGACCTCGACGTGATAACCTCTGCGGTTGTACGTTCTTGGAGCTCCTCTACTCATCGCCTGGAAGAGGCTTGTGCACATGATTCCATCCGAAGCAAGACGGCAATCCCCTCGTGAGTATGGGAGTAGGGTTCTCTAAGACGCAGGGTTCTCTGCGCACCTGCAAGAACTTAGAGAGCTAACCAAGCCTAAATTTAATAGAAAATCCACCCCGACCCTTACTAAATCTGACCTTGCCAGTTTAATGGCATATGTTTGGAAACATTGTCCGGCTTATCCGGAGAGAGGCTCGCTTAAAGTGACTACGTGGAGAAAATTGGGCATTTATTTCCATGAAAGTCCGAGAGCCCCCGCAACAATTCTTTCTGCCTGGCAGGCAGTTATGGAAGCTCTGACAAAAACCTGCATGAGTCTCCTTCAATTGTCCCACAGCCACCGCCATATCAACAAAGGGCTGCTCCGGGGGATAAGGCTGCCTTTTCTGTTACTCCAGTCTCCCCCCCCCCAAGGCTACTGCCCCTCCTGCATCCCCCGAGCTCGCTGCACCCCCTCCCAACTCCACCATGGGGGCGGTTGCTACTGCTATAGCACAGGCTCGGAGTCAAGGTCTCCTTGATCCCGAGGAACTCGCACAGTACTCTACTTTTCCTGTGTTGTTTACCAATCTCCATCCTCCCCCTTGGGAAACTAAATTCGGGGCTTGTAGCCAGCCCCACCCAAAAGGCTGCACAGTGGACGCTATTTCCTGCTTCTTTTCCAGCTTCTGTTGTTCTTGCTGCTGACGCATCACTTGATGCTGATTTCCCAACACTTCCTACTTTATTCCCGCCTCCCTGGCCCAGCCCCTTTCCCTGCCCATTTTTGCTGTTTTGCTTGCACAGGAGTCATTTACGCTCTGGGGTGCCTCTCTTCAGCCTACTCTTTTGACAGAATGGCCAGGGACTCTTTCCTGCCACCCTCCCTCTGACCCTCGTTTTCATTTCTTAAAACAAGTTCCAGTTTTGTGGGACTGTCATCAGAAATCAGCCCCTATTCAACATGCCGTTACAGCCTTTGCAGATGGCAGTAAAACTCAAGGTGCCTGTGCCTGGTTTTCACAGGGTAAATGGCATATAAAAGTCACCCCACCACAATCATCCGCCCAACGTGCTGAATTGGCTGCTTCTTTTTTAGCCCTTCAGCAATTTTCTAGGGTGCCTTTAAACTTGATTCTCGACAGTTTGTATGTCACCCAAATCGTTAAACCAATTTTTCAGTCTTATCTATCCCCTTCATTGGACCCGGATCTTTTGTTGTTATTTCTGACCTTGTAGACTTTGATACAAGACCGTACGCATTCCTATTTTGTTACGCATATTAGAAGTTACCAACCCTTTCCGGGTTTCTTACAGGAAGGCAACAATGTTGCAGACGCAGCTGCCTCCGCTTCCTTGTTGCTCACTCTTTCTCCCATTTCTCCATGGGAAAGCCATTCCTACTTTCATCAGAATAAAAAAGCGCTCATTAAACAATTTGGAATATCGGCATCTGAAGCCTTAGCCATTGTTCAGCAGTGTGCTTCCTGTAGCAAACAAGCTCACTCATTACCAATGGGAGTAAACCCTAGGGGCACCGAGTGTTGTCAGATTTGGCAAATGGATGTTACTCAATATCCTTCCTTTGCCCCTTGGAAACATCTTCATATTTCAATTGGTACCTATTCAGGATTCATAATGGCAACTCCACAAAGGGGTGAGGCTACAAAGCATGTAATTAACCATTGCATTCGGACTTTTGCAACATTGGGATGCCCAAAAGAATTAAAAACAGACAATGGGCCCGCTTACACTAGCTCGCTATTTGCAGAGTTTTGTAACCGTTGGTCCATAGTCCATAAATTCGGTATCCCATACAATTCACAGGGGCAAGCATTGGTTGAGCGTGCCAATCAAACCTTAAAAAGGGCCCTGGACCATTATAATGTAAAACAGGGGAAAATCACCCCTGGCCTCCCAGCAGTGCAAGATAGATTGAACCTTTGTCTTTTTACCTTGAATTTCTTAAACCTAACTGGGACCCCACCCGCCTCTGCGCAACCCGTCACTTTTCTGTCTCTCCAATCACAGTTATCAACAAGCCATAGGTCTACTATCGACAGCTCCCTGATCCGACCTGAAGAGGCCCAGCTGACCTGATCACCTGGGGACCAAGAGATGCAAAAAACACAAGAATTGGTAATTCCTACCGAAGCAAAGAACACCTTTTTACCTTGGCAGAAACCATTGCAAAAGAACTTCAGGTTTCCAATTGCTTTGTTTGCGGGGGAACCAGTATGGGAGAACAATGGCCCTGGGAAGCCCAAGAAGTGGACTATGATCACATTGAGGCAAGAGGCGCTATCAACACCTTGCAAAAGAAAGTGCTAAATCCAGGACATACATTATGCAAAATCGTTTGGCGCTTGACTATTTGTTAGCAAAAGAGGGAGGGGTATGTGGAAAGTTTAATTTGGCAAATTGTTGTATAGAAATTGATCAGAGCGGGAAAGTAATACAGGAAATATCTGAAAAAATGGTAAAAATTGCGCACGTTCCGGTTCAAACATGGAACGGGTTTAATATTAATGATTTATTTGGATCTGGTTTCCAAAATTACCAGGGTTACAGGCTATTGTAGCTTTAATTGGGATGATTGCACTCGGTTGTATTATATTACCATGTGTTTTGCCTATTTGCCTATTTTTGTATGTACTATTAGTAATAGCTTATCATTACTCGTTGAACGCAGGTAATGACATTATGGGCGAAGACTCAAGAAGAGCGTCAGAAAGATCCTCTGAATCCAGAAAAACTCAGCCTAATGGCCACAGTGTGGGACGAGGGAGAGGAGGAGCCAGAACGACGCAGCTATCTCCATCTCTCGGACGAAGAATCCTGCCTTTAAAAACAAAAACAGAGGAGATGTTGGAACTTTCTGTACTATCTTGTGTATGTGCAGGCTGCTCCGCGACTGTAACACATACACAAAACAAAGAGGAAAGATAAAAAGAGATTCACTCCAGCAACAGTTGCCCAGCCAGTGAGAACCGTGCACGTATAGAAAGTTATCATATCTGTATGCGTTGCTTGAATTCCTTTGTTGCCTTCTGTATCCTCCCATCTTTTGTTAATAAAAGGGGGTCCCGGAGTCAGCTCTGGGCTCTCATCCCGAGAAAGCTGCCTTGTGTGTCTTTCCACATTCGGACCCCTCATGAGAAGCCCACCAGGAAAATTACAATTCATAAGAGCCACGGTGGTGAATGGTTAGAATGCAATATCACGGATTAACTCACTGATCATTCCAGGAGTTCGATTCTGACCAGCTCAAGATTACTCAGCTTTCCATCTTTCCGAGCTCAGTAAAATGAGATTGTTAGGGGCAATCTGCTGACTCTGTTTAACCACTGAAGATTACAAAGCATGTGAAATGGTATATCAGCCTAAGTGCTATTGCTATTCAATATTTTTCTCTCAGCCTAAATTTTTGTAGCTGTCATCCTCTTAAGTACATTTTCTGTCATTCACAGGCTCTTTCATGCCATCAGGTCCATACACATCTTTTTTCATATTTCCTATTAGCATTGTTTCACATGCTTCCATAGGATTTAGCAATATGATTCCTTTCATTCTTCAATGCAGTTCTCACTTTCTATTCATTCTGCTGGGAGATCAGTCTGTATTCTGATGCTTTTCCATATAGATTTTCTTCCTTTTTTTCTGAAACCATTCCATTTTTACTCTATTTCTTTCACTCCTTTCTTTTTCTTCCATATCCATTTTTCCCTAAGAAAGATCTACTCTTGATTTCATGAATTGATCCCTTACTCAGAGCCTATAATTCTCACCATTTTTCATCGTAAGAATCAAATCAATAATAATTTTACATTTATATTCAATTACTGTATGTTGTTATTTCAACCAATTTCTGTTTAAATAACATATTCAAAGCTTTATTTTTTTTTCTCGGCAGATATTCATCATCATCACTGACATTTATCTTTGGATCTTCAAAAGGCTTTTTTTCTATGTTTTGTATACACATCACTTTATATGGATAGTTAGTTCAAAGTGAATGTGAAAGTCAATCAAGGCAGAGAAATTGAATTTGTATATAAGCTATTCCATAAATACTGTAAGAGGAGCTTGATTATAGTGGCAAAAAATCAGAAGTAGCCTGATAGAACATTTTCTAGCTAACAAAAGGCATAAGCTTTTGTGAGTTGCAAATCACTTCTTATTTTTCCAAAATGGTCATTTTCATGTCTGCCCCAGAATATCCAGGGGAATTGAAATTCTCTGATATTACTTTCTTTTGAGTTTTGAACGTCCTGATGATATCCCCTAATTTTATATGGTCTTTTTTCTTTGTCTCATTAAGACAGTAGTTTTTACATGCTTCTGGCATCCATATCCTAGAATCGTCTTCAAAGAACTTCTTTCTCACTACATAATGTTTATGCTGTGTCCAGGACTCTTGCTTCTGATTGGTTTCTTTTGCTTAACCATAACCTGGGTGACACATTTCTAACTTACTTTGTATTTACTTTAGCATTACATAGAACTTGGTCATCTTAACTTTCTTTTCTTTTGTTATGAAGGTGTCATCCTCATTATTTTTTCATTCTTTTTCACCACATCGTAAGACATTGTCTTGCTGACATTCTGCCCAATCACTTTTCCAAATTTATCATTGTCTGACTTTGAGGATCATCTCATTCTTGTTCGTATGACATCAATAGATTCTTCTTTGTTCTTATTTTTCTTTGTGATTTCTTCAAACCCTTAAAAAATCTACTTATTTGTCATTCACACATACTTTAAAATTGATGCCAGCCTTCTGAGTTATACCAGTTGGGAAACATGACCAGTTGAGCTAATTCTATTTTGTTTTAAGGTGACATTTACAGACTTATACCAGTCTGAAAATACTTCATTCCCTGCCTACCCCCCACCATCCCAACTTTACAGTTCCAAACTAGGTTGTATCTCTTCTGATCCTCTTGCCCTACCCACATTCTTATTCTGGGCTTTTATCTGACTGCTCCTTTGACTGGGTCTCTTATCCTATCTCCCAAAGACATTCTTACATACCATTACACATATGACCAACCAACGGCATACAGAAGTCCACTGGTTTCCCAGCAGATGGCCTTCAGAGACAGTCACACTGCCATCAAAGCTAATAGCCATTGATTCCCATGATTTCCATGAACAAAATGGCTATGTACACAAACATGATTATATACAAATCATTACTTTAACTACAGTCAGTTAGAATGCACATTAATTACTATTAATGGTAAGATATGTTCTCATATAATATACCTGAAATCGCTATATTTCACCACAAAACTAACTCTGGACAAGCTCAAAATACTTTTTAAAAATCTATATGTCAAGCCTTCAGAAAAGACGTGAGGGATTTGCAGCATTTCCCCTTTGGGGCTACTAAGACTTAAAAACAATGATAACCTGCTGAAACCAATCTTCTTACTGAAAGATGGGATTAAGAGGCAATGTTGAGAGTGTCAGTCACTAAAGTGGTTGACTTAACACTGCATGATAGCACTTTGCCCCAAAGTGAAAAGTGGTATTTTTGTGCCAAGCTTAGCCAAAAGAACAATGAGTTAGGAAAGCTTTGGGGTTACAGAAAGGAAATTGGTAAATTATTGAGCTTCTGACCCAAGGAAAGTTACTCATCTGAGGAAGCAGATTGGCTAGGCACATCAAATTTCTGAATATGCTCTTGCACAGACCAAGAGAGTAATGAAGTATGGGTTAAAACCAATATTACTACTAAAAGTTTTTACTTCAATTCTCATTATGTTTCCTGTTCAGAAAATAAACATCTACACCAGGGTGCCTCATTTGTTTTGGTAAGTTCTTTAAGAAAGGAGTCTAAACTATGCAGAGCACCACCAAGGATAGAGGATTTATACCTTTCATTGCAGATAAACATACTCTACATTTGAAGGTCAATCAAAGGTGAGGTTGCCAACTGCACACATTCACACTTCCTTCCTAATACATAGAGATTAAATTTTAATAAAATGTGCCTAAAGTTCTTTAAAGTTTAGTTTATGTTATTTGTTCAATTTATGACTATCATCTCACATTTGTGATTCTGCTGGCTCACAATTAAAACATAAACAGTACAAAAATAATAATAAACAGTATAAAAACAAAGAAGTAATTAAAACCATACAATATAGTCTCTGTAAGAGTCCAGACGTTCAAAAATAACATAGCCGTTGTATGAGCTCTTTGATGTCCAGGGTTGTTCTTCAGGCCCTTCTGGAGAGCCATCAAGGATAGGACCAGTCTTGGGGAAGGAGGAGAGAATAATGTTTTATAGGGTGAATGCAGCAGCAACAAAGGCTCTCTTCTGAGAGTCCATCAAATGACACTGTCTAGAATAAAGAACTACAAGAAGCCACTTCTGCTGAACTTGATGGAACAAAGAGATGTCACTGAGATGTGGCAGTCCCTCAAATAACCAGCCTTGTTCCAGGTTAGACTTTGTGGTTATCAACAGTACCTTGACTTGGACCCGGAAGCAAATTGGATCAGAAATTGAATTGAAACACGAAGCAAATTGCTAGACAGTGCAGCTCACAGAACGGAGGTGTAATATGTGCAGATATATGCACATAACTGTCTATGCCGCTGTGTTCTCTACCAACTGAAGCTTTTAATATTTGCTATTAAATTGCTAATTGTGACAATCATAACTCATTTCCTTTTAAAAGGCCAGCCTAAATGCACATCCATTTTTTGAATTAAGAAATGATGGGAATGGAATCTAAGAAGCAAGGGTGAGGTACTTTGCCTTCTCCTTCTATTGTAGGGCTTTATGGGAAGGATTGGAAGTCATATGCAATAAAATAAGTCTTTTAAAGACAGGGTATTTTGAACTGGTCAGAAAGGCAGCTTCCTTGTCATTCAGAAGACCAGGTCTATATCACTGTCCTGATACTACCAAATGCTTCAAACTACTGCTGCAAATACCTTGTGAAGGGCACAAGGCAGTACACCATGGCTGTCAAAAATAATTCCTGGAAATGTTCATCCTCATATCATGTAAATCAAAATGTCATCTGCAGCAATATTTTCATTCCACAGACTGAGGCTACCACTTAGAGTGATGACTGATTTTTGTTAAAGTTTTGAAATAGGTTGTACCTGCCTACAGAAAATTCCCCTTGACTTGATTTTTGGGGTTTCCCCTAACCTACAAATGACAGGTTTGTTTTAGGGATAAGGTGGTTTTTAGAACAGAAAATATAAATAGAGCAGACATAGTGAAAACAACTAGAACTACAACAACACACTCCAATTGTCAAAATTCAACTGCTTATTATTATGGCTGGTTTTTAGTTCCAGGGAAGAGTCATGTTTTTAATTGTTTCTAATGTATCTTTTGCTGTACTTTTTAAATGCGCATATTTTGTTGTGCCAATATTATGGAGTGAAAGCCATTTGTTGTTGTTGTTGTTCAGGATCCAGGTCATCTCTGACTTCTCTGCAACCCCATGGACCAATGCATGCTCGACTATCCTGTCCTCCACTCTCTCTCAGAGTCTGCCTAAAGTCATCCTCACTGCATTGATGACACTATTTAACATCTCATCCTCTGCCATCCCTTCTCCTATTTCTTCCAGTCTTTCCCAAACATCAGGATCCTTTCCAGTGAGTCTTCTCTTCTTATTTGGTGACCAAAGTGTTTGAGCTTCAGCTTCAGTATTTACCCTTCCAAAGGGTTGATTTCCTGAGAAGTTTATTGTAAACCTATAAATTATGGTAACAACAACACAAGAACAATAAATAATTATTCAAAGTCAGCATGGCCACTCTTGGGAATCTGAGAATTTATAAACTCTATAAATTCCTTCACACATACCATAGGTTGTAAAAAAACTTCCATGTGAGTAACCATCCTGCTATGGGTTCAGACTGATATTGAAGCTTATATAATTGTAGATATGCCAGTTTTCTTCCTGCTGGCATTCTTCCTGATATGGAAAATTTATACTTTTAAAATGTATAATATTTCAATTAAATAGGGGAAAGGACTTATCAAGATCAGTAACTCTAATTTTGCTAGCCCAAATTCCACATTAGTTCCACACCAGTTTACACTTCAGCAATCAAGACACAGTTTCAATATAAAATCTAAGTGACTGTCAGATCAACATTATTCATCCATGAAGAAATTCATTCAGCAGTTCGTTTTGAGATTAAGACCTAGGAACTGAGAACTTCACCCAGTTCCCACAATTTGTAAATGAGGAAAAGATCCAATGAATACAAGCCAAGTAAATTTAGGAGCAATCTCTAGTCAACACAAGCATTATCAATGCATACAAATGCAGGTGAATACATTAATTCGCATAATTCAGCTTATTTCAATTCTACTCCAGCAAGTTCTAAGAATAAGAAGGCATAAGGAATGAACTAACATGTTGGTTAGATATACATAATTCTATTTCAATTGGTGAGGATGATAGATGAGTTAAATCCAAATATTCGTGCAAGAAATGAATTTGGGGAAGTGAAGGAACTAAGAGTGCACAAGAAAAGTATTTTAAGGGAGATCTTATAGGTACAAATGATCCAACCCTGGTAGTGTGATCCAACCCTGGTAGTGTAATCTATCCTGGTTTCTGAGTCTGATCATTCAGTTGATCTTCCAGTTTATAAAGACATATGAGGGATAGTATTGTTTTAGTGAAAAATGAAAAGTTGTGTTACAAGTGAGAACATTTTAATAGGTTGCTTTCCCACATTCAGTTTATTTGAGTGAAGGATTCTTTGTTGGTGATATATAAACTATTACGGGTAGGGAATGTTTTTAATTGTAAAACTAAATAGACAATATTTTTCTATAAAAATGTGAACATTTGAGAAGCAAATTATTTTTAAGTATGCCATTTATACCCAAAGAGGAAAAGCTTTGCTGTTTTAAAATAATATATATGAAGATGAAAATAAAATAATGCTTCATTGTCCTATCCAAGTAGGCTATCTTTGTGGAAGAGGGAAAAAAACCCTTCTCATTTTCACAACTACACTGACTAAAAGGCAGTTACCTAGCAACATTTCATTGTGTTTACAACATTTCATCCAATCTGAGCTCACAGATGTGCTCCTGAAGCTAATATACATACATCATGCAGCCCCTCCTGCTTTGATGAAGAATATGAGCAGTATTAAGCGGCTTATGAACTGCTTTCTCTATAAACAAATTAAAGAAAATGAATACAAATTCAGTATTCATTGGCAATATCTTTCTAAAAATTTACAGTATGTTGTCAGGTTCTTAAAAGCAGCCATCAGTAAGTTGAGCATGTTTCTAGGTATGAGAAATTCTGGAATTGTAGCCATGTTATTTATGTTCATGTTACTCACCAATTCATGGCTATATTGCTGAAAACAGCTTAATCTTTCTTATGTGTGTGTCAATATTATAAAGAATACCCACATAATCCTATTGTTTCAACAGAATGACAAAAAAAGCATTGTGGCACAAGTATCATCATTTACGTACGTCTCTATGACTTCATAAAATATATACTGATGGGGCTGAGCTTGGCGTCATGATGATCATCATCTTTCCTCTTGTATACGAATTACAATACAATGCTTAGAAAAGAGTGGGGATGAGGATAAATAGTTCTAAACCTGTTGACCTGTTTAATATGATTATAAGTTGCTCCCATCGACACTTCCAGCCAAAGGGATTTCTAATGTATGGTGCATTGCCATTGACTTCAACCATGAGAGGCAATGAGAGGTAGCACATCATCTTATTTGTCTATTCTGCCATGACACGAGAATGCATATAACCACAGTAACAACTTGTCCCCATCATATTCTCCACTCATCCTAATAATAAATTATGGGAAAGAAGTGGCTCCTGTCCCATTATATGGGATGGTTTTTCAATTATAATGATGTGATGTACACAGAATCAGTTCATAAAAAACAGATGCAAACATGGGACCTTCTTACAACAAACTTACATGAAGTTCTTTATTACATAATATTGTGTTGTCGGAAAGAAAGTATAAACTCCACCTAAAAGATTCATATAATGAAGGCAAAGCAGAAATCTTTTGTTGTAAAATGACTGTTACTAGAATATTCTTATCTAAATCCATTTATTTTACCACATTGGTTTTGCCAAGTACAAAAACTCAAAGCTGTGCTTTCAAACATTTCCTCAGCATCTCTCTCCTTTCCCGCTGCCATAAGTCCAGCTTCAATACTTACTGATGAAAATATATTTTTCTTTGAAAAATATGTGAATCTCCTTTCTCTTCTTTCTTTTCATCCTTCTAGCAATAGAAGTTTAGCTTGCAGAATTTGTTCCAAATAGTTACCCATTTTTTTTGTACAGGGAAACATCCATTTTCCCCACACAGTAAAACAGAATTCTAGAAAAACTCTGAGACTTGTGATGACCAAACTGCCGAAAGGGCTGCTGATCTCACTACTTTCAGCAGGAGAAACAATAAAATCAAGGCTGTGGTGGGGAAGCTGTGCTGCAAATGTACTTTGATAAATTGATGGAGAATTTCTGCTCTCCCTGAGAAATTGTTTGAAATGACACTTCTAACTTCCCTATTCACAAATAGGGAAAGAATTCTGGGAGGCCATTTGCACAAAGCACTGTTTTTGTTGCATTTCTGACCAGCAGGATAGCTCTGGATAGAGATGCCTCCACTCTATTGTAACCTTGCCTTAATCCTGATTGCTGTGCTTCCTGATATGAGATGTTGCCTTGCTTTGAAAAATTGAGCTCCTTCTCTCATTACCTTGATCAAAATATTAAAGCAGACTTTCTTGATCTAGATCAGCGGTGTCAAACTCGAGGCCTGTGGGCTAGATCTGGCCCATGGGGGTGAAGGCCAGCGAAGGACCAACCTAAGATGCCTCTGCCAGTGAAAATGGAGTTTGGGAGGCTGTGATGGCCTCCTGCAACCCTCTGCTTTCTCTGGAAAATGGCTATCCCAAGCTTTGTTTCTGCTGCCAGAGTGCTTGGGCCACCACAGGTGCCCCCAACACGAGTGACATCAAGCTGGCTATAGCCACCCTTGCCAAGCCCCCCCCCCCCCCAAAAAAAAAGTCAAACACAACCTTGATGCAGCCCTCAATGAAATAGAGTTGGACACCCCTGGTCTAGATGGTTGCTTTCTCTATGGAAAATGGATACCTGCACCTATGTTATTCTCATATCCAAAGCTTCTTCAAACGGATAGATTGCAATAACACAACTGGTCTGATCCAGCTTCTTGAATGAGAAGAACCATTTCATCTGATGGTGCAGCTTCAAGAGGTCCTTCGGTTAAAACTTCACTGAAATGAGTTGTTGAGGGTCTGCACAGCCCTATTTACTCACCACATATTCGACAATACTTGCATGTTGATTTTGGTCCAGATTTAACTGGAATTCTCTTGATTTCTTGTGAATCTACTAACATCATTTCTACTTTATGTAAATGCTTCAAATCCAGACACAGATTTCATTCCTTAACTCTTGATAAACAAAACAAAAACAAAACAAAGCCTTATTTAAGTTATAACAAGTGGTAATGGCAACAAGAGTCAAAACAAATTATAACAATTAGCTGTCTTTTTTGCTGATTATGCATTACAACCATTCATTGTGATGTGGAAGAACCTTGGCAAAAACTATTATCTCAGCAGATGGCAGCAACTAGTACAACTTGGCTGATCTTGGAAGCTAAGCAGAGTCTGCCCTGGTTAATTCTTGGATGGGAACAGCCTTGAAATTCCAGTGTTTTAGGCTAGACTGGGAAGATGGGGAAAAAAAATCTAAAAGCAATGGCAAACCATTTCAATAACAATGCTGAGAAAACTGCCTAGCTTCAATCAGCAGACTGTGAGCATAAGTCAGGAGCATTTCAATTCATAGTTTACCTTTAAAAAAAAATTCTGTTGTATGCATGGCATGATTTCAAGTCCTTCCAAAAGCGATCAGCAGGTGGCGGTAGTATCCTGTCCGTTGCCTCCTTTTCCAAAGAGCATTCTTTTTCCCCTCTAACAGCCTATGGTCTGGTTGCATTCAAGGAATGGTTCTGTCCTCTGGGTCCTTTGCATTCCGAACTGTGTCTAAAGAATAGACCATCCAATGCTTGAATTATGGGCTTCGATATCATTGTAAGCATTTAAACAAAGAGCCTACAACTGGTAAAACATTTTTTTAACCAAAAAACTTCAGGCAAAATTGTTACCATGGCTATGTACAATTACTTTTTTTGGTGGTTGAAAGAAGTTCCAAACCACTTGACAATCATTTCATCATCTCAAATTTACCAGCAGACTATCCAGAGCAATTTTCTTTGCTTTTTTGATTAACAGTATTGATTATGAATAGCTTTTTTTCCCCTGGAGGAAATTTTCTCCATAAAATCAAGATTCTAGAGAATCGCCTTTGTGCAGCAACCTGTTCTCATAAACCCAAAAGTCTTCTGTGTTGTCTCTCTGGGGGGTGATAAGGTTATTATTTAATCCATTTTACTCTTTACTCCTCTATTTTCACCACCTATGTTTCCTTGATTAGTCAACTTACCATATAAACTCTTATAATTTCTTAGTATTGACTTACCTTCCTTATTTATGCAATAGTTTTTCTCCTCTGTTCTTCTTTCCTTTCCTTAGATTATGTTGTTTAGAATTAGTACATTAGCCCTTATGGTAAGGCAAGATTTCCTAATCAAACAATTTTGTATTCCATGATAAAATTTGGGTGTTTGCTTGGTCTTTAATACTCAGCTCAGCAGGCTTTATCTATGAGCTTTGAATGATATTTTCCCTATTTTTTTTTATTTATTCTGCACCTTCATAATTTTTTTACATTTTTTTAAATGAAAAAAAGTGATGTACATGCCTAATGTTCCTTTCTCCTTTTATTTTCCCCACAACAACAACATGTTAACAGAACAGATAACAGATTAACAGAGCTAAACAGAGTTGGAAGGGACCTTGTAGGTCGTCTAGACCAACCCCTTTCCCAAGCAGGAGACCCCACACCATTTCTGAAAGATGGCAATCCAGTATCTTCTTAAAAGATTCCAGTGATGAAGCTCTCACAACCTCTGAAGCCAAGCTGGTCCATTGGTTGAGTGTTCTCACTGTTGTTTCAATAGCATGAAAGCCATCAGGCTGAGCCAACAATAAGCAGTTATCATTATCATTGTGTAGTTGCCTGAGAAAACTAGAAATATCCAGGTGGATTCAAGAGGATGGCTGATAATAAGGCCCATCCAATGTCCACCAGATGAACTGGCTGCCTTCTGGTGGGTTGACATTGCCCAATTCTCCCTTTCACATCTGTGATTAAAACTCATTCAATTAAAAATATTCAAACCAATAATCTAATATCACCAAGGAGGAAATATTCTCTCCCCAAATAAGGAGTAAATTTATTACAGGAAGCCTGAAAGGATTTGGTTGCTGAATGAAATCAGCCCAGATTCACTGAGCCCATTCAACACCCAGAATTGGTTTTCAGATTTTTATTTAGCAGATGCAACTTAGAGAAATAAGATGTATTTTCAGCTACATTTATAATGGCACTGTTTCTTTAAAATGACCTTTTCTAGCTCCAAATCTCCCCTCTATCCTAAATGTGTAAGCCAAACTCATAGCTTAATAAAACTCTCTAGCATTCAGGCAGCCAGGCATTCAGCAGCATCCAGACTAATAATGAGTAAGATATTACCATTGTTTCACAGTTAAACAACATGTTATTAAAATAACTTTGATCCAGGGCTGTCCAATCTTGGAATTTTGTGGATTTCAACTCCCAGAATTCCCCACCAGCATGGCTGCCTGGGGAATTCTGGGAGGTTAAGTCCACAAGTCTTCAAGTTACCAAGATTGGACCCTGTAGATGTAATCCTTCAAAAAGTAGGGTCCTTCTCTATGGGGTAAGGAGAGGATTTCATAACATTAGATGTGTCCAATGACCCAACTATGGAAAATGAATGTTAATATTCCTGCAGTCATTGGAACAAGCAATGAGAACAATCCTTGTCTTTTGCACAGATAGAAAGAGAGCTGTAAGGGTAGCTATTCTAAGATGCAACTTCCTGTGTTACGCCTTTAAAGGTCTCTATCTTGTTTTGTGTGTTATGGTGAAATGTTGTCAAACCAGCATCTTCAGTGGTGAGATTCAAATTTTTTTACCACCGGTTCCATGGGCATGGCTTGGTGGGCGGGGCAGGGACAGGATACTGTAAAATCTCCAGTCAGAGGTGGTATTTGCTGGTTCTTCGAACTACTCACAATTTCCGCTACCAGTTGTCCACAACTAGTCAGAACCTGCTGAATACCATCTCTGAGCATCTTGGTACATCAGACCACATGTAAATCTAATAAACCATGCAGCCTAGTCATAAAAAGATGAGCATTTCAATCCGCAGTTGCTCAATAGTGAGATAGCAGCATATCAATATAATAAAAATAAATAAATAAATAAATTTCCTGGTATTTTGATGAATTACTTTCCATCAGACCTTTGCATCTGGGACAGTGATTATTAAGACCAATAAAAGTTGGCACAAATTGCTGATGCCATATCCATGGTTATTAGACTTCTACTAGTACTTTCAACGTAACATTTTCCTCATAGGAAATGCTATCTATGTATCTGAATAGAGCTCTAAATGACTTCAGAATATTTATTGTTGGAGTCTATTAATCTGGTTATTCTTTTATCTTTTTCTCCAAGATAATGTGGGAGGTTATCATTATTATGGAAATCTTAGATGAAAAGCAAAACACGGTTCTTTTTATTAGCATTTTAATAGCTTCCTTAAACGTATTTTTTTTTCAACTTTGTGCCAGTACTCAGTAGGAAAAGCTGTATATTCTAGTAGAGAATTCTACTGAGAGGCATAACAATTGCTGTTATATATCTCAGCAATCTTCCAATAAATAATATAAGAGTCTTGTTTGCATTTATCAAAGTGATCCTTAAGCAAATACCCATATGCAGGAAAAAAAACCTGTGCATATTTATAACTGTAAATTTACATATAACTGCACATAAAATCTGCCATTCCTTTTAAAAATACTTCCTAAGAATTTCCATTAAAATCATCATGTAATTATACTAAAGATACAAAAAAAGTGTGTGAAAGAAATGTTCTACAACTGAAAGAGCATTGCTTTGCAAGAATTCTGACATTTTCATTCCAGTTAGTTGTAAAAGAATAAAACCTAGTGGGAAAGAGTCCATTATAAATGTCCACAAAAACATTAAATGGGTAATAATTCAATTTTAACTATGTGTATCACAAATTAGAGAACACACACTCTAGAAAATATATGGTGGGACAACATAGAGGCATTATATCTGGAACATAGCTTGAAACAGTTTTTTCTAGGTTTTATATTAGCTCAGATATACCTACATTTATCTGTCTTTGTATGTAAAGGTGAGGGCGTGTGTATATACCTTGTGTATATTTTCATATACGAATGCTACTCCTTTCTGTCTTACCCAGAGTGTAACACAAATGTAACAAAATCCAAAATGTAAATAAATGTCCTTTAATGCCTCCAACTTGGCCCCACTGTTCAATAATTCTCAGATGGAGATAAAACGTATTCAAAAATAGTCTTCAAAATAAAGCAATACAGTCCAAACTTAATGAGCAGATAGAGGTGAAATAAAAAACCAAACAAACTACAATGACGAAATTTCCACAATGGACCAGGATAAGCAATTACCAAATTCAAGGAGATAACAAGGCACAGTCTGTTGGAAGGATGCCAACCAAGATAACTTCAGACCAAAATAATACATGCTTTGCTTCTGGCAACGCTGTGTTGTAATCGTCTGTCTTATATACTATTCTCCCTAGCTGCAACCAATGAGGGGGATCATGGCCACTTCTCCTCTCATAAAGCCAAGTTGTTGCCTTCTCCTCTCTGCATGTCCTAGGATACAGAGGGGATGGTCCTGGTTCTTCCTCTGATTGCCCAGCCAGCCTATACCCTTCCCCAGCCTCCTCTACAACCTCCGGAGCCATACTCCACTCCCTGTAGGCTGTTCCTCCTCTCCCTCGGGCGTCCGACTCTACCAAGGGCATGACAGTAGATATATCTCAATCTCATATTGGTCATTGAGACCTTAGACCTTAGAGACATTCATTTGCAATCAGGAATGTTGTATTTTCATCAGGAATAAAGAAATATAGGGAATGAGGAGTGGCAATTACTTAGAAAAGCAAAGTGATTTTAATCAAATATGGATGGAAAGGGAACAGATCTCAAATTTGTGCTATATATTCATCTTTGTCAGTTGTATTTCAAATTACAGAAACAGAGTTACTCTGATTCAGCACCTTCTGGATTAAAGGAATTTTTTGCTGTATACTAGGTTGATGTATGCAAAAGCTGTCCATCTGGCTTGATTCTTGGTGATTGTGCTAACGTTTTTCCTTTATGGGGTGGGTTTAGAAACTATGTCCTGGGTTCCCTATGTAGTAACAAGAAAAATTGTGAAATGATAGGGGGAAAAAAATCACAAAAATCTATTCTGATTCTATTCCCCAAATAGAGTTTTTTCATCTATCATCTACTTTTGAGACAGAACTGAAATTGGTGCTCAGAACACAAAGCAGTGTGCATTATATACAGTGTTGTCCAAAATTGTCCTTTCCTAAGAGATTCAGAGTTATCTTAGCTTCAGGAAGGAAGGAATGTAGATTCTGGTTTTGGAAGATCTTTGGAAGGTCATGTTCTACAAAGCCCTTTATTTGGTAGCTAGTAGTGTAACAGCAGGAAAGTGTTGCTTTACAAAGAGCTATTGGAGGCAAATCCCAACTCTGGAGTTCATTAAAGGCTAACAACTTCAGAAAGGAACAAATTCCCTCTTGAACCACCCAAATCCTTTTTTGGGCATTCTTTTGGCACCTTCTGTTTTCTTTTTCACTGCAGACAGGCCATATCAATTAGGGCAATAGGACAATACACAAACTGGGAAGAGAGATCAAGAAGAACGTCAGAGGGAGAAATATATGTCCTGTGGACCACTAAGCTTTTTCTAGTGCAGAAAGTGTGTTTCATTTAGGGAGAGTAAGCTGGAAGAACTCGTTTTGAACCAATCTAATATAAGCAGTATTGAAGGAGAGCTCACCTCTCTTTGTTCATTATTGTAAAGTTGCTTATCTTGACCCAACACTTTGTATTTTATCAGACCATTTGAAGCGTCAGCCAGTAAAACAAATTAGTCTAGCAGGGAAATTTGTTCCTAGATATTCTCCCATTTACTACCTTACTGCACTGAGTTATGGCAATAACAGTCCCTTCAGAAACACATTGTGCAGAACAAAATTCAAAAAACATTTGCAAGATTAAGCACTAATAAGCTATAATTATATGCACTGCACTGAGAGCAAAGATGAACATGAACAAAAGGACTATTACACCTCAACAATAAAGGAATTTAAGAACATACTATGACTGCAATACGACCAACTTTAGTTTAAAAATTATCAACAGAGTGTAATGCATTGTCATATAAAAAGGCTCTATGATACAACCTTTTAGGCATAATGGCATTTATCTGTAGCAACACCCAATTTGTAATTTAATAAAATTAAGTAGCTAGTCATGTTCCAAGCAGAGGTCACATTCCATGAATTCAGACCTAAAATGTTTAATTGTTTCAAAGATGTTCATATAATAATATCAAGGGTTCTATGCTATGTCTTAAGGGGTGGCAAAAAGATGAAACCCTGGCGGCACAGTGGTTAGAATGCAATATTTGGGCAAGCTCTGCCCACAGTCTAGAATTAGATCCTAATGGAGCTCAAAGTTGATTTAGCCTTCAATTCTTCTGAGGTTGGTAAAATAAAGACCCGTATTGTTGGGAGCAATATGCAAATAATACTTCTACTTTGTAAACCACCCAGAGATTGCTCTAATGTGCTATGGGGTAGGTATATAAGCCTAAATGCTATTGGCATTTGTCAGAAATGGTGTAGGGTCTCCCGCTTGGGCAGGGGGTTGGACTAGATGACCTACAAGGTCCTTTCCACCTCTGATTATCTGTTTAAAAAGATCTGTTAAAAAAAGAAACAGAGGAAAAAATTAGGAATCTCAGAAACTGAAAGGCACTGACTAGAATTTCAACGTCTTAAAATCTGAAAGAGAGCTAGGAAATTTTATCCAAGAGAAGAAGGGTAAATGGGAGAGGCGAGGGAACAGTCTCAGCAGATATTAGGGAGAATAGCAATAATAGTAGCACTTGTAGTTATATACCACTCGATAGTGCTTTACAACGCTCTCTAAGTGGTTTACAATGTCAGTGTCTTGCCCCAACAATCTGTGTCCTCATTTTACTGACTAGGAAGGATGGAAGGCTGAGTCAACCTCAAGTCCCATAAGGAATGAACTCTAGACTGTAGGTTGAGTTATCCTGCAATACTTCATTCTAACCACTGTGCCACCAGGGCAGAAACAGAATTCTGTGGAAAAACTATTTGAATTGGGGACTACCATTTGCAGATTTTTCTCCCTGGCAAACAATATCCTTTGCATCCAAGCTAAGGTTTTATACAAAAAGCCTAACTATCCCCAATGTAGGGTCTCAACAGCTTCCTCCCATATCCCTATCCTGTGTTAAGATTCCAACTTGCAGAATTCCAAGCAATGAATCTGCATCACAATATAACACAAATATTAAAAACTGGGATATATTTTCTGGAAGGATATTAACTTTTGCAAAAGAATAGAAATCCTTTCCTTTGGAGCAGGACTTCTCTAAATGACTAATGAAATCTGCCTTTTATGGAAAACCTAAAGAAAAGAATATGAAGATCCTCTCTACCTAGATTTGGGTAATGGCTTCCTGAAAATAAATAAATAAATAAAAGAAAAATGTCTGACTCACATAGTTCATATTATTACAAAGAAACAAATGGCCAACAAAATAATGTTTGTGTTTATTTACTTAAGTTACAACAAAATACTTCAAGAGGTTTACAGAATATTTATGTTTACATCAATTGCATTGATACACCAACTAGAGATATAATTATTTTATGGGTCACTGAAATGTGCAAATCTAAATTGTATTAATTGACTTAACTATTGTTGTTGATCTGATTTGAAGGACAATGGCAGAATAATCAGGAAGCCAAACAATTCCCTTCAAAGAATCTTATTACCCCAAAATATAAAGATTTTCCTATCATAGAAGATATTTTTTAGTTTTAGGAATTATTTTTACTTTTGCTCTTGAGTATTCTATTTTAATCTTTTAGATTCAATATTCCAGAAAATCTTTAAATCTTGGCTATGTTGTCAGGCCTGGAGATCCAATATCATATGAGACTTGCTCTGAGGGCTCCATTACTTAGGTCATCATTTTCATTTCCTGTGATTTGTATCTTTCCCGTGTATTATAATTATAATATATAAATAATAATATTTTTTGTTTTTATTTGTTTACTGCCCTGAATGGACAGCTATATAGATTTTATAATTATATATATATATATATATATGTGTGTGTGTGTGTAAGGTTTTTAAGCTGATAATTTTAAATAATAAATAAGGGAGACTAGTATAGATCTATTTCGAGCTAGTTAGCTCTCTTCAGCTAGCCATACCCTTATTGGGATTCGAACCAGGGAAGTATTACATGTGAGGCAGTTGTAATTGCCACTACACCACTGGCTCTCTCCTTATCAGCTCAGGCAGGGGAATAAGTATATACTTTGTATGCTTTCTCCCTTAATTGGGGCTTAACAGGGTGTTGTAATACAAAGTATATACTTATTCCCCTGCCTGAGCTGATAAGGAGAGAGCCAGTGGTGTAGTGACAATTACAACTGCCTCACATGTAATACTTCCCTGGTTCGAATCCCAGTAAGGGTATGGCTAGCTGAAGAGAGCTAACTAGCTCGAAATAGATCTATACTAGTCTCCCTTATTTATTATTTAAAATTATCAGCTTAAAAACCTTACACACATGTAAACAAAAGGCAACGAAACAAATAGCTTTCTGTCGGTATGGTCTCTGGTGATGAGCCAAAAGACAGAAAAGAAAGCAGTATGCTTTCTCCCTTAATTGGGGCTTAACAGGGTGTTGTAATACAAAGTATATACTTATTCCCCTGCCTGAGCTGATAAGGAGAGAGCCAGTGGTGTAGTGACAATTACAACTGCCTCACATGTAATACTTCCCTGGTTCGAATCCCAGTAAGGGTATGGCTAGCTGAAGAGAGCTAACTAGCTCGAAATAGATCTATACTAGTCTCCCTTATTTATTATTTAAAATTATCAGCTTAAAAACCTTACACACATGTAAACAAAAGGCAACGAAACAAATAGCTTTCTGTCGGTATGGTCTCTGGTGATGAGCCAAAAGACAGAAAAGAAAGCAGTATGCTTTCTCCCTTAATTGGGGCTTAACAGGGTGTTGTAATACAAAGAATATATATATATATATATATATATATATATATATATATATATATATATATATATATATATATATATATATATATATATATATATATATATATATATATATATATATACACTTTGTATTACAACACCCTGTTAAGCCCCAATTAAGGGAGAAAGCATACTTTCTCACATGTAATACTTCCCTGGTTCGAATCCCAGTAAGGGTATGGCTAGCTGAAGAGAGCTAACTATCTCGAAATAGATCTATACTAGTCTCCCTTATTTATTATTTAAAATTATCAGCTTAAAAACCTTACACACACACACACACACACACACACACATATATATATACATATATATATATTTGTTTTCGGAGATTTTCGCGGGTATTTGTATGTGGATCTTTGGTTCTTCGGGTTTTCTCCTGCGTAGAGTTGGAAATATTTAGGCGACGTTTCGATGAAGTCTCATTCATCATCTTCAGGCTTCTGTCTTCGGCCTTGTGCTTCTCAGAGTGATGTGAGCTTGCAGCTGCTTCTTCCTTTTAACTACTAGTGGGGTGTGACTTGATTGGGTGGGGGCTTGGCTGTGTTCTGATTGGGTGGGGGTGTGTTCTCATTGGTTGGGGGTTTGGCTGTGTTCTGATTGGCTGGGGGTGTGTTCTGTTCTGGTGGGGGTTTGGTTGTACTCCGGTTAGTCTCAGTTGCTGGGGGATTTGAGCTGGTGAGCTGTGATCCTATTGTTTGGCTTCGCGTTCGTGGTCGTGTCACATCTTCATGGTGGGCATCCCTTCATGTATGGGTTGGGGGGGTTTGAAGCAGGTAGTGATGCAGCTGTGGTACGGCTTCTGGTCCGTGGTCGTGTTTCATCTTCTGTGTGGGTGTGAGTCTGCTTTCTGCGTGGAAGTGTGGTGGTAGTTTCTTGTGTGGCCTTCGTGGGTGTGGGTCTGGTGTCCTTTAGGTTAGGTACTCTTTTGTTAATGAGGGCGGGTTTCCAAATGGCTGGTAGGCGGGAGATGTCATCTCGTTTATTCATGCTGTGTGGGCGTTTTTCTATCTCTATGGCTTCTCTGATTATTCTGTTGTTGAAGTGTTCAGTTTTGGCGATAGTTCTGGTATTTTTAAAGTCAATCTTGTGTCCTGTGGCTTTGAGGTGTTGGACCAGGGAAGAGGTCGGTTCTTCTTTTTTGATTGAGTTCTTATGTTCTTCAATGCGTGCACTTATCCTTCTGTTAGTTTGTCCAATGTATGTGGTGGGGCAGGAGGTGCACGGGATTTCGTATACTCCTTGGTTTTCTAACTCAATTTTGTCTTTAGGGTTTCTTAGGATGGTGGATATTTTTCCGTTTGTGCAGAATGCTGTTTTAATGTTGTGTTTTTGGAGGATCTTGCTGATTTTGTCTGTAGTGCCTTTTATATATGGGAGGAGGGCTTTGCCATTTTCCTGTTCTCTGTCTTGGATTTTGGTTGGGGTTTCTTTTTGGATTAGGTGAGTAATCTTTCTTCTTTGGAATCCATTTGCTGTTAGTACGTTAGTGAGAGTGTGTAGTTCGGTTTTTAGGTGTTGTTCATCGGCTAAGCATTTTGTTCTGGAGATGAGTGTCTCAGCTACGGAATTGATCTGTGCTGGATGGTGGTGTGAGAGTGTGTGTAGATAGTGGTTTGTATGTGTTTTCTTCTGGTAGATGGTGTGTCCTAGGGAGCCATTTTTTTTTTTGTATACTAAGACATCTAGGAAGGAAAGTTGATTGTTAGCTTCTGTTTCCATGGTGAATTATATTTTGGAGTGTAGGCTGTTGAGGTGTGTGAGGAAGTTGTTCAGTTTTTCTTTCCCATGTGGCCAGATTATGAAGGTGTCATCTACGTATCTGAGCCAGAGTTTGGGTTTGTGATCATATTTTTCTAGAGCTTGTGTTTCAAAGTGTTCCATGTAAAGGTTTGCGATGACAGGTGAGAGGGGTGATCCCATGGGTGCTCCTTCTATTTTTTTGTATTTTTGTCCATTGTAGGTGAAGTATGTATTGGATAGGCAGTGGTTGGTCAGATCTAGGATGTGCTTGGGGGGGTTGTATTTATTTTGGATGGCTGTCAAGGCTTCTTTTATAGGCACTTGGGTGAAGAGGGATATGACATCGAAGCTCACTAATAGATCGCTGGGTTGTAAGTTTTGTTTCTTTATGATCTCGATGAACTGGAATGAGTTTCTTACATGTGAGTTGATGGATTCAGCATAGGGCTGTAGTTGTTTGGCGAGAAATTTGGCTAGGTTTTGTAGAGGTGAGCCTATGGAGCTGACTATTGGTCTAAGTGGGGTTCCTTCTTTGTGTATCTTGGGGAGACCATAAAGCTTAGGGCATCTGGATGATTTCTCTCTGGGTATGATTCTTTGCTGGATTTCTTCGCTGATGGGGGAAGCTTTTATTTTAGATCTGGTGGTTTTTTCTAGGTAGGTGGTGGGGTCTGTGTTTAGGGATTTGTATGTGGGGTCTTGGAGTAGGTTGGTTAACTTGGTTTGGTAGTCGGATGTGTTCAAAACCACTGTCGCGTTGCCCTTGTCTGCTGGTAGGATTATTATGCTGGTGTCTTTTTTCAGGTTAAGTAGTGCAGTTTGTTCTTCTTTGGATAAATTGCTTTTGGGTGGTTTGCTAGTGCAGAGGATGTTGGTAATTTCGAGTCTGATTCTGTTCGCATCATCAGGGTTGGTTTTGGTCAGGCTGGTTTCAACTCCGCATATGATGGTTTCTGTGGGGATTTGTTTGGGAGCGACAGCAAAGTTGAATCCTTTCGAAAGGACATTGGTTTTGGCTTTGCTGAGGATCTTGTCTGAGATGTTGTGCGCTGTTTGTTTCATGTGTGGTGTGAGGGGGGAGGAGTTTGTTTCTGGTGTTGTTGTAGTTTTCTGAGTTTGTTGGTGTGTGTGTCTGTCTTGAGGGTGGTCTGTGTTTCGGCTCTCCAGACAGCGAGTTGTTTGGTTTTGTCCCAAAGTGCGGGGTGAATCTTGTTGCTGAGTCTGAGGTGAAGTGTGAGGAGATCTTTGTTGATTTGGTCTAGGAGGAATCTTTTTGTGTGAAGTTCATTTTTGATTAGGGCCAATTCTGTTCTTTTTAGGATGCGCTTGGTGGCTGCTGTGTTGGTGTGGAATTTCAATTGGAAGCTTATGGGGATTAAATTTTGATCTCGGCAGTTGCGTAGGAATGCGAGGTCACACAAGAAACTACCACCACACTTCCACGCAGAAAGCAGACTCACACCCACACAGAAGATGAAACACGACCACGGACCAGAAGCCGTACCACAGCTGCATCACTACCTGCTTCAAACCCCCCCAACCCATACATGAAGGGAATTGATGCCCACCATGAAGATGTGACACGACCACGAACGCGAAGCCAAACAATAGGATCACAGCTCACCAGCTCAAATCCCCCAGCAACTGAGACTAACCGGAGTACAACCAAACCCCCACCAGAACACACCCCCAGCCAATCAGAACACAGCCAACCCCCCAACCAATCAGAACACAGCCAAACCCCCAACCAATGAGAACACACCCCCACCCAATCAGAACACAGCCAAGCCCCCACCCAATCAAATCACACCCCCACTAGTAGTTAAAAGGAAGAAGCAGCTGCAAGCTCACATCACTCTGAGAAGCACAAGGCCGAAGACAGAAGCCTGAAGATGATGAATGAGACTTCATCGAAACGTCACCTAAATATTTCCAACTCTACGCAGGAGAAAACCCGAAGAACCAAAGATCCATATATATATATATATATACATACATACAATCCACAGACATTCACAATCTTAACTTCTTTTTATTTTATTCCCATTGAAGTCTACTTCTTTTTAAACTCAACTATACCCAATTGATTAGGTGCTGGGTAGAGGGATGGTATTGTCATCTTCAATACTTCCCAAAGGGTAAGCTTACCCAAGAGGTAGTGATTGTTGTTGCCATTCAGAATTGTCCCTTGCTAAATTCTTTCCCTTGCCAACATTTAGGTTTTTGAGCTTCTGGAACTCTTCTGGTCTGTCATTATCATCTACCACTACTATTCTTCAGGGTTTCTGGAATTAGTTACACCACTGTTTTGCTGGCAAATAATATGGCAGACAGTGGCATGTTTCATTTACTATAATAGCTGATTTTTGCTAATATTCTGCTCTATTCCTATTCAACCTATGGAGCTTGTCAGCTGTTCCTGTCAAGATGCTACTGCTCTGCTGCTGCTGATAATTCCACAAATGTATGTTCTTAATCTTGGCTCAGTGCCAGAGCCTTCAGCTCTTCTCTATTTATTTATTGTCATTAATTTTTCACATTTTTAAACTACCCATTTCCCTCAAAGGACCAAGAGACTCTTCCTTCTTCAGGTTTTTCTTTTCTTTTGCTAACATTGTTCCTCTTTTTTTTTTTTCTCCACAACACTTCCTTCTTCAGCCAACTCATTTTCTAAATGGAAAACATGTACCAGCTACTCATTTTTTAAATGAAGCCATATTAACTGATGATCCACTCATTCTTTATCCTACTTCTTATTTTAGCCACATGATCTTCTTACATAAACCATTACCTCTGCTTTCAACTTTCTTTTGTGTTTCTGTCAACATATCCAGCTCTCCTTTCTACTATTGACTTAGTTAACACATTTATATAGCTGCCACCTCAACGTGACTCTGGGTAGTATACAATACATTAAAAACAATAAACATAATAAAATGCTAAGTAAAAACAAACAAACAAAAAAGGATAAAAACTCAATGTAGCAGGAGAACCAACCATCATTTAATACAATGCAACCATTTTCCTGGCTTACCAAGGTTGATGAAGAAAAAAAACATATCTTGAAGTCTTTCCAGAAGGCAAGTAGGGAACCAGCCAATTTCACCTCAGGGGGCTGATATTCCATAGGGTGTGCACCACAATAGCAACAAAAAAAAAAAAAATGCATGTAGCCTGGGTCCCACCAAATGTAACTCCTTAGTAGAAAAAATTTGCAGCACACCCTTCCTTCTTGACTTGATGGAATATGTAGATAAAACTGGGAAGAAACTTTCAATTAAATTAAATGGTTCCATGCCATGTAGAATTTTAAAATTGAAAACCGGCATCTTGAATGCAGCCAGAGGAAAATTGGTACCTCCAAATTATGCACCGGGTCAGTCTAGGTTACTGCCACTTCATTCAATGCCACAGATGGTAAAATCTAGGATCCAAATCCAGATTAAACTCAGATTTATTAGGGTTCATCTGAAGCCTTTTGTTCCCTATGCAGACCCTACAGCCTCCACATCCTGGAACAGGACATCAGCTGTATATTTAAATTTGTTCAGGGCACCCTATATAACAGGGTAATATCTGTATTCAATGTTACATCACCCAATGGTGAAAGAAAATATTACCCTATGACTTCTCACACAGGATACACAGGAGAGGAGAAATTATTGCAATCCACAAATAGCCAGCTAGGGTTGCAATAGAGGCAGAAATGCATGCCACCATAAGGTAGGCCTTAATAATGCCTCTCATTTATTTTCTGTCAAGTTCATGCTGCCTCAACCACAACCAATGCCATAAACATCTCCTTTCCCATTTTATTATCCAAAGCTCCTCTGTAAATCATAAACAAGGGAAAGGGGTTGCATGGGTGTGATCCGATCTAAAACCCTGGCTTCTCTTTCATTGCAGGCAACAGCCAAGAACATAGCTGGATCATGCATCAGATTGTCAGGAATAACTATCATCTCTCTGAAACCTATATGGCTGCATTAGTTGTGAAGACAGATCAATCTAAGAGGCTCTGCTTCCTTACATCAGAGATCAGTGCCAGAGAATCTCATGGCTACCAAGGCATGATCTGACCATCATATTAGTGCTCCTTCACTGCCATCCTTGTTCTTCTCGACTTGTCAGTGGTTTTCAATAGAGTTGACCAAAGAATCCTTCTGGATTGGCTCTACAGATTGGGATTGGGTGTCACAGGCTTGTACCAGTTGTTCCTTTTGGCGGGGTATGTAGGAGAGCCACATTAGGGTTATATTCTGTATAGGGCCAATAGGCTCATGGCTGTCAAGGTGGCTATGAACTCTTATGCTATCTCAAACACCATCACCAGGGAAGGCAAATTTAAGTCTCTTGAAACCATAAAGCTGGGAAATGCCATCTCCCCACCATAAATCAATAGAATATTTTCAAAATGTTGTTTATTCTTGTATTCCTTCAATCAGAGTTCTGAAAGTTGATGTCCCAGACAAGCTTAGAAATTAAATCCCTCTGTTCACTCTTGTTATCTTATTATCTTTTCCTTTGAATGGAAAACAATGGCAAAATTATTTCAATTGTAAAGCACAAACGTAATCTTTACGTATGTATTAAATAAGTTAGGCAAATAAATCTAATGACTAAATAAAAAATCTCTTAGTTGCATGCATCCATGTTTTATCGTTTCTGCAATTACACCATCTATACCTGCAGCCTTACCCTTCTTCAACATTCTGACAACATACATGCCTTACTAATTCATTCATAAATTAATTGATGTCATAATGAAAAAGCAAGATTGTAATGATTTTCCAAGTATTCAGAAATTTTGAAAACATGTGCTTAATGATGGCCACGACAAGCCATTACCTTCTATATAAAGTGAAAAAGAGAGAGCAAGGCCTTTAACTTATTTCTGTTTCATATTTCCATACTTTATTTCTCCTTTATTCATAACAGTTATAAACAGAGGATTTAAAACAAAAAAAGAACCTTCATATAGAGAAACACTTTTGTTTGTTTGTTTTCGAGATGTGTTGTAAACTAAAAAGAGAGACAGGTGATAAAATATAATAATTAGCACAAGAAAACAGTATGTAAATCACCACCACATCCTAGCATAAGCAATTAAAATGTAGAAAATGAAGGCACTGAAGTGTTAAAAAATCATAATTCTCTCGTTCTGTCCACCAGCCTGCAGGAAAATCAATTCTGGTCATCTACTTCTTCACCTAAGTCATATAGGACAGCTCAGTTACTTCAGTCTATATCCTCAAAGAACAAAGGTGATAAATTAGAAGGGTGTTATTATCAAAACCATGAGAAATGTTTATGCTGCAATTGACACAGAATTTTCCACCACACAATCTTCTGGAAAATGTTATCTGAGAAGAAAATGAAACACTGCAAACTGTGCCTTTAGCTCCCAACTGGGATAGCTGGCTCCAAAGCATACACTGGTCAATAACACAGAAAATTGAATACTAATAATTAAAGAGTTCTAACTCAATCCATTTCAAATTCCTACAAGTTAGAACTAAGTGGCAGTATGGTATACAATAATATGCTTTGGAGTTCTCAATCAAGATGAGATTGTGTATTTATTACAAGTAGTAGGACCAAAGGTGTTTTCTTTCAAAAGGCAACCGGACTTTCTTATTTTACTTGAAGATATTTCACTTCTCATCCAAGAAGCTTCTTTAGTTCAGAAGTTCAGACCTGAAATTCAAAACTGAAGAAGCTTCTTGGATGAGAAGCAAAATGTCTTCAAGAGAAACAAGAAAGTCTAGTTACCTTTTAAAAGAAAGCACCTTTGGAACAACCATGATCTGAATGAATGAGAATCTCCATAGACATAAGTAGTAGGAGTTCTGAACATTTAAAGAAAAGTCTCTTAGTTAATTCTCATATTTTGTCATGAATATTCAAATGCAATAGATGCTTCAATTTTCTAACAGAGTTATAGAATTAGTATGTTTCAATGAAATTGTATTGAGAAAAGTTGCAACCTCACCTAGTGACAATAATTAGGCCATTGACCCATTTGAATCTCATTGACAGCAAACATCTAGATTTGGTATCAGTCACAAGCTATATCTTAATCCCTGATTAATAAACCATATGCACATTTTCTACTGGGTGATTCAGTTTGATTCAAACTGATTAAAGGCATCGGAGTCCCACTTTGAGAGAGATAGGCAGTTTAGAAACATGATAAATAAATAAATAAATATCAAATATTTTCGAATTGATTAAGAGAGGTTTGAAAATATGATTTAAAGATTCCACAAACGTGTTGTTGTTGTTGTTGTTTTGCAGTATTTAAAACATGAAATTTTGATTCCATATATGAAGAAAGAATGTGTGTGTTTGTGTATGTATGTGTGTATTTTGGGGCAGGGTTTGAATGGCATGATAGTGATATGAATTGCTAGATACTGAGTTTATCACTTGCACATGCCTATCAGAGGGCTTGGAGAAGACCTGCTCCCTTGTATACACATGTCTCCCTCTTTCAGTATAATTTATTGTGGAAGCTTTTCCTGGTAGGAGGAAGAGAGAGACAAAGAAATCTATTATTACTTTTTGTGTGAGTGCCTCTGGTAGCATTTTTGCTGTTAGACTATCACATATATATAAAATCATTTCTTTAACTCATGTTTTATTATATTTGCAGTCTCAATAGCAGATACATTCTCACACTTACACAAGTGATACACAACATTTCATTTCATAGCCAATGACTCATGCAACCAACCTAAAACAGCAACAGGTCAGAGATCAGTGGACTTTTCTATTTTTAGTGAAGCTTTATTTTTAAATAGTTTTTGAAAGTGGATATTTTAACACTGGAGTAGAACATTTTCTGTGGTAGCTTGGCACAAATGTTTTATATTTGGAGGCTGTTTTGTTATCTTTCTTTAAAGATGTCAAGAAATTTCTCCTTTAATCCAAGGCTGGATCTTCTTTTGTTAAGCTTCTATCCATTTCATCTTGTCTCTCCCTTAGATGCTTTGGAGAAGAGGTTGACCCCCTCCTTTCTGTAATAGCCCCTCAAGTATTGGAAAACTGCTATGACACCCCTATTCCTTCTTTTCATTAGACTAGACAATCCCAGTTCCTGCAGCCATTCATCAAACAGTCTAGACTCCAATGCCCTAATCATGTTTGTTGCTGTTCTCTATACTCTTTCTAGAGTCTCAATATCTTTCTTTTTTTAATCATGGTCACCAAATGCAGAATACTGGATGCAATATTCCAATTGTGATCTTAAAAATAGGGATATTTTTTTTATTTTCCAGTCATTTAGAATTTGTGTAATTCTCTATTTTTCTAAAAATGATAGTTATTTTTAGTAAATATTGATTCGAAAATGAGGATGGGAAAAATGCCCTTAAATCCCTCTTCTTTTAAAATATGTTATATATTTCCAGAATATTAGAATTCTGGTGAATAATTGTTCTATTAGAATATAATGCTTAATGAACTGCAAGTTAATGAATTGTTTGTTCATATATATGCAAAACATAAAACAAAAGTAAGTAAAATGCACTTTTTTGAGAACCTATTGCCCTTTCTCCAGTGAGCCACTCGCTTCCTCACCAGACTCAAACCCAAACCCACTCCATAGACAAAAGGCAACCACCGTCCAGAAACCAGACCACAGTTGCATCACCAGCTGCCACACACCCCGACTCCCAAACCAAGCAAACTGACACACGCCATGAACACATAGCCAGGGCTCAAACTCGGAGCCAAACCAAAACTCGGAACGTCACATCATAGCCACCCACTCAGGATATCACATCACGGAACTCAGGAGGTTACACCAAAAACCTCAGGGTGTTACAAAACAGCTAATGACCCAGGAGATTACAGCACAAGACCCAGGACATTACAACCCAGGAGGATGATAGACACACAGCCAATACCTCAGCTACACATGTTCTTACGAAAAAGCCAGCCAATCTGTAAACATCAATTCTATCAACCAATCAAGAAATGACAACACAGCCAGCCTCTCCACCAGTATTTATAGAGACATGGCAGCTCTGATCACACTTTGCTTGCACAAGCACAAAGCCAAAAGCACCAGCCTGAAGATGGCAAGTGGGACCTCATCGAAATGCCGCCAAGATAATCTCAATTTTATACGGGAAAAGACCCAAACATGCTAAAGCCTGCATATATACAGCATGTGTGTATATATGTGTGTGTGTGCGTGTTAGATTTTTGAGCTGATAAATAATTAAACAAGGGAGACTAGGATAGATCTATTTTGAGCTACTTAGCTCTCATCAATTAGCCATACCCTTACTGGGATTTGAACCAGGGAAGTATTACATGTGAGGCAGTTGTAATTGCCATTAAGCCACTGGTTCTCATCCAGATCAGCTGAGACAGGGGAATGAGTATATACCTATGTTACAACACCCTGGTAAGCCCTGTATATATATGTCCCTGTCCTATTGTTTCTTTTTTTTATTTTTCTTATATGTATCCATTTCATGTATCCATAATTAAGTTTATTCTTATACCTGTTATCTTATAATTGCTTGTCAAAATAAATAAAATAAAATAAATAAATTCTGGTTGTCCAATCTCTTCCTAAAAGAGAAAAGACAAGACATTGCACTGATAAAAAAGAATGAGAACAATGAAAGGACTATGCAAAACAAATATTTTGAGTGAAGATGAGATGCATTTAGGGGGAGGAGTTAATTTGATCTGCCTATGATAGCGAGATCTTTGAGTATGGCAAGAACATTTTAAAAAGTCCAACCTTAGAACTTTGGATCTAGAACTGCTGAATGTTCTCAGGGCTTCTCTTCTGAGCAGAACAGGGTTGTTGTTTTTTTGTCAAAATAAGGCTTGGTGTAGAAATGAATCATGCATGAAATGAAGGCAATTCCCGAGTTTGTGAGCATCACTGAGATTCTAACACAAGATCCCCAAATCTTTTTTTCTTTCTACCATGAAACATCTCTACAATATTTACCATTTTCATAGAAGATTATTTAATGCCACAGCCAGTTTCATCTAACTCTATTCCCACACAATAACATTATAGGCACTTACTTTTTTTCATAACTGAAACATGGGGAAGGGTGAATTAAACCTCGATACCTATTTCTTTGATACTAGACTTCTTCCTTTTAGAATTTATTGACTCTTCAAATATCATCCTGTTATTTTAAAAAATAAAATAATATTTTAAAAGTCAGAGTTTTTTATGCTAGTCAATGAAAGTCAAGATCTGTCAAAATCTAGTCTGAATAGTTTCTGAATTGAATTTCAAAGTCAGTGTGTATCCTTAGCATTTAATTTAAAAAAGATGTTTTCACTTCATGATTTTATTTTTTATTTAAGTTGTTTTAATATTTGTTTTGAATAACAAAATGTGATCCATAAATATTGTAATAAATAATTAAAAGAGTTATCTTTATGTGTAAAAATCCATAATTAGGGTCACGATAATTTTAAAAAGAGAGAAATAATTTGATCATACCCTAAGTATTATTTGCTTAAATTTTTAATAATCTCAGTCATTGGCAGTGCCTTCTAATCTTTAATAAAACTACTAGCTCATTATGATATTCTGTTCTGTTAAATATAATTGTTCATTCAAAGAAAAAAAAGATTCCCATCTGTTGTTTTTGTCTGTGCACTTTCTCTCCTTGAATCATTTGCCCTTCTGTTGTGCCAAAAATAATTGTACTTAAACTAGCTCCATAATGAAATGATTGTGTAACTCACCACATTGGAATTTCTTTCTCACATACGCACATAGACAGAAAAATCTCTACTGTTCTTACATTGTTTCATTATTGTGGTTTAAAAAAAATATATTGAGCTTAATCTCTGTCCATTAATCACTCAGGTGCTGTTTCTCACATTTCGGGTGTGAAGAATCATCCAAGATAATAACAGAGAATAAGACAGAGACAATCAGATTTGCAACCATGGTTGAAATATCACCAACTGTAATTATCAACCAAGGGAATTTTTCTCCTGTTAGAAGTTTTCTGTGGGTATCAAATCTTCTGAAGGAACCTTTCTTTTCTAGCCCCATAGTTGAGGGCTCCCAGATTGGCAAGAAGACATTACCTCCTTCTAAGATAGCAGCTCTAAGCATCCCAATTGTGCAGCTTGTTTATCTTCAAAACTGCTGGTCAAATTTCAGATTGTCTTTATTTCAAGTTCAGAGCAGGTTGTTTATTGGGTTTTCTTTCCTTTCCTTTCTCCTTTTTTTGGCCTGTTTAATTAGTATAGATTTCTATTTTTTTTTCTGGAATGTGCCTGTTGGCAACCCTGAAGATTTCATTTGGGCTGTTACTTGGAACCCTGACACCTGTTTGATTTTCAGAATTTCTTAACAATGCCCCTTGACTTGATTATGCAATGTCATTCTGTTTTTATTTTTGGATATACAAGAACTTCTATGATTCAGTTATGGCATATTTAGATAATCTGCAAGATGAAACAAAGTATTTCTATTTCTTTAGCTTTGGCTTTTGCATTATTTTGGCCAAATTGGCTTTCATTTTTAAACTGTCCTATTCTAAGGTTCAGTTTCACATTGTTCTAGGGAACTCATTAAACTAGAGAGAGCAACTATCCTATATGAAATGTGCCTCCAAAATGAAGCAAATAGATGCTTTATGTTATAAGGCTCATTAAATCCATACCTGACATTTAATAAAATAAAAAAATAAATTGGAGAAAAATCCTAGTCATTTTCTTTTTTCAACTGTTTCTCTTTTTTCAAAACCCAGCTAGTTGTTTGTCACTTTTACAAAAAATAATTTAAAAACATGTTTAAAACCCGGCAGCTCAAATGCCATATTGCTAAATGTCTTTTTTGTTTAAAAAAAAAAAAGCAGGGGAAGAAAAGATCTGCATCTTCAAAGTTGCATACTGGTGATGTGATGTTGTAGTTGCCATAGTAACAATATTCTTTATTGAACTGCAGAGTAAATAGCTATGCACAATATTTGAAACTTATTAGCTCATAATTTGCAGGCTTTACATTACCTTGGCTTCCCCCCTCCAATTTTCCAGATTTGTTTTTAATTTAGAATGTAGACAGTCAAGTAATTTGCATGGCATAAGGTCCTATTTAAGGGGGAGGCAATATTATTTAGAATGCAATGGAAAGTGAGAGCTGACTTTAAATACACAATGTAAATATGACAGCTGTAAAACTCAGACCAGATTTAGAACCAAAATTAGAACAGCTAATTCCAAGGCTCCAGTCTCTCAAGAGTTGATGCCCCAAACTGCTCTGTTTAGTGTCCTACTAATACCCATTCCTATACGTTGAGACAAATTTGAAAAAATAAGTCTATTCAGTGTCCTGGGCAGAATCTATAATATGTTTCCAGATGTTTTACTCAATAACAAAAATTACAGTTTGGTCCAGCAATGTTTCCAGTTGTAGCCCAGGAGAGTTCTAAAAAGAGGCTACTGATGCATTTTTAATGTTTACAACCCTACCAGTCTGGGATCCCATGGATAACATTGCTGAGGTCAAATGTATTGTAACTTCTTTTCAGATTTTGGCACTAGTGAGCAAGATTTTTTTTAAAAGGAGGTGGACCTGAAGAGGAGTTGGGTGAAGATTACTTGTTCATCCACATTCTCCATTTTAGCCTTATTCATATTGCAGAAAAATACCTTTATAAGGTCTTGGTGTGCTAAACCTTGGCTTTAGTCCAGACCACATGTTTAAGTGTGATTTAAATCAATAGGCCTTAAGCATGTGTAACTGTGGGCTGGACTGATGCCAAAATACTGCCAACCTTGCAAAGATTCAAAAAGAAAAAATAGCTACATCTCAACATTTCCACTCTCCTCCTAAATTATTTTGGGTGGATTTATCCAGATAAATTATGTATTTAGATGACCAGAACTATGACATTATTCCTAACAGAGACCAATCTGCAGAGGTGTGACATCAGAATTTTCCATTCTGTTGAACTTAAATTTTTGCCTCTGGATTAAGAGAATTGTTATCCTTGCAATGCTACCATTGTATATATGCATGAGCACGTGTATGGCATGGCGACTGGCATATATTTTCCTAACCATTTACTTTCTGAATGACTCCATCTCAGGTTGAGGGTACTGATTTCAAGAAAATAATCTGAAATAAAAATTGGTGTTTAAAACCATATAGGCTGAAATAATTCCTACAGATTTTTTTATGGAACTGATGTATATAACCTCATTATTATGGAACTGTGAAAGCTGCAGTGTGCTGTATCATGGAACTGCCATGGCAACAATTCCTTTTATTTCCCTGTCCCTTCAAATTCCCCTCCCCCAATACCTTATTTTTATACATTGCTAGACTAGAATACCATTTAACTTTTTTTCAGCACTTAGAAAGGGGTGGAACTTCTGGCTTTCCAAATGTTGCTCAATTAAAACTCTCAGAAATCCTTACCAATGCTGACAATTATTGTTGAAAAACATCTGAAGAGTCAGAACTTCTCCATCCCTGTTTTAATGTCAATAACAGGCCTACATTGTGGTATTTCTGATCCAAACTTGATGGAACATGGGTAACAACTTTGCATTCTTTAACAGTTATTATTTACTTTCTTAAATTTATATGCTGCTACAGTAGATAGACTTGAACAAGGCTTACCAGCTTTGGCTTCACAAAACAGAGTAGAAGACTTTTATGCCACCTATGATTCAAAGAAATCCAAGAATCACTTTGAGGAAAAAGAGCTGGGTTGGTTAATGGACGATTTGCTGCTGAGAGAAACCATGGCTACAGGGAGCAAGCTTGATGTGATGTTGTGGGCAGTGTATTATATTTCAGATGCCCAAATCCAGAATGTGATAGACAGGCTGCTGAGATTGTTGAAATTCTAAGTCTATCTGTTTCAACACTGCTAAAAGGAAGTGGGAATATATTGCCAGAAATTATGAAGCCCTGAAAAAAAAGATAAAAGAATTTAGAGGACAAGTAGTGTTTTCATCAGTCTTCCTAGTTAAGGGTCAAGGCATAATATGAAATAACAATATTGCAAAAGTCAACAATATAAATTGTGCCACTACAAAGAGTTTGGGTTCTTAAACCATGGTTTCAGCTGAAGGACTTCTGGCAAAAAAATGGATTACATCTCATAAACACTAAGAAAGAGAAATTTAGCAGTCACCTTGCCGATTTCATTCAGATTAGAACAAAAGATAAAAAGTATCAAAAGCCAAGAATGAAATCTTCTGTCAAGGACTGGGCCAACAATGCAGGAGACAAAGAAAGAAACATGAGTGAGGAAAGGAGACTTAGAAATTGGCATGAAACTGTACCAGCAATACCAGTAGGCAGTACCATTTAAATCTTATATAGTTGTACACCAGTGAAGATAGTATGGGAAAGAAACATAACATGATGTCCTAACATAGGAATCCAAACCTGTTAGGATGGCAGAAATAACTGAAACAAACCTGGAAATCTACAAATTATTAAAAAGAAAGAGATTTAAGACAAAGATCATAGTGTTGGAGTCAGTTCAGAGGAGAGCTAGGGGTAATGAGAGGGCTGAGAACCAAATCCTATGAAGATACTTAAATAAACTGAACATTTTTAATTTCTAGAAAATAAAATTAGGTGGGTAAGATAGTCTTTAGTCATCCAGAGGATAATCACATAGAAGAGGGAGGAGACCTGTTCTTTAAGAATAGAACCAGAACTAATAGCCTACAAGGAAACTACAAGGAAATACAAAGTCAGTATTAGGAGGAATTCCTGATGATAAGAAATGTCAGCTAATGGAATACATTATCTCATGAAGTTCCCCTTAAAACAGAAGCAAGATCTGTTCAAAACTTAACAGATTCTGCACTGAGAATGGACTATTTACCAATGAGATACCATCCAAGTTTATGATGATTCAGTATTGTTCAGATATATAATAGATGCAAGACACTCTACACAGAGTTCCTTTTAAAGACTACTCAGAAACAAAGGGTCCAAAAGGTAGCCTATGGACTGATTGGAACTCAAGGTTTTGAACACATAATCATCAGCCCTACAAGCTGAACCAGATTAAGAAAATGAAATGAGATATGCCTGAAACTACTTTTATTAAGATTGGCTGTGGTAATACAATTTTGCAAAATCAAATGTGTTTCTTATCTTCCTTTTCTTCCATCTTGATATAAATTTGGGGGTAGTTGACATATTCCCAGGGCCCTACACTCTCATCTGGCTTTCTGCAATGTTTATGTACTCATTGCCCTGAAAATGGATATTTTCTCTACTCAAAATTATCCTCTTTATTCTTACAATCTGTCAGTCTGGTAGCATTTAAAGTGCTCTTTTTGACCTATAAAACCCTTCATGGCTTGGGACCAATGGACCTGCAGCTCTGCCTGATCCAGCCAGAATTGGCCTGATTTGCATACTAGAATAGATCATCCAGGAAAAACTACATTAAAAGGGAAGACAAAGCGAGAATCAGTGTCCCCATGGGAGTGCCAGGGCTTTTGCATAGCTTCCTGTAAGAATAGCCTCCTCCCTGTTGGTTTTCAGGAAAATCTTAAAAACAGAATATTTGGGGATCATTCTGCAAAGCTCATGCACTGTCTTTCCATCTTTTATTCTTTTTAATCTTTTTTGCTCTATTTTATTCTGTTTATATTGTTTGGCAGCTTTTATAACTATTATTCAACTTATCACTTTATTCTATGGATATTTTAAATGCTTTTCTATATTTTACATCGTGTAAGGCTATAAAAATCACTAGATTGCAATGGAATATCATCTCATTAAGTAAATACATAAATAAGTAAAGTAAATATTCCCTTAATGAAATAAAAGTCATAAAAATAAATTATCTATGACCATATGATAGTTATATTGACCATATAATAATTCTAGGGAACTACAAAATAGACTATTAATTATTTTATTTACTTACTGAGACTTATATGTGGCTCAAAGCCATAAAGAGTGAACAACACGCAAACCCTGGCAAGTAAGAAGATTAAAAACAAACAAAATGACAAAGAAATTACAAAATCAAACAGACATACAATTAGAATAAAGAAATTCACAGCACACTGCAATAATCCAAATGAAATGTGATAAATATAGATCTAAGTAGGACCTAGGTTTGGCTTTAACTGTTTCAAAGCATGGCTGAAGTCTAATGAAGAGAAGGTTCAGGGGAGCATGATAGTGTTCCAATATCTGAGCAGCTGCTACAGAGAGGAAGGGGTCAAGTTGTTTTCCAAGGCACTTGAAGGTCAGACAAGGAATAATGAATGGAAACTGATCAAGGAGAGATTCAACCTAGAAATAAGGAAAAATTTTCTGACAGTGACAGCAATCAACCAATAGAACAGCTTCTCTTTGGAAGTTGTGGGAGCTTCATCACTAGAAGCTTTCAAGAAGAAATTGGACTGCCATTTGTCAGAAATGGTGTAGGATCTCCTTCTTGGGTGTGGGGTTGGACTAGATAACCTACAAGGTTCCTTCTAACTTTGTTAATCTGTAAAAAAAAAATCTGTAAAGCTAGAGACAACAACTGGCCTCTTTCATGGATATCCAGAGTTACATCCTGACCCAACCTCTTGTTATTTCTCTGGAGTCTTATCAGTCAGGAAAAACACAGATTCAGACTACAAGTGACAGTGAAGAGATGACACTTTCTAAGAACCAACAGTTTCAAACTAATCTCAAATAATTCTACAAGGTATAGTCTCAGTATCTCAATAGAACAAATGCAGCTAATGTCCAGTTCCAAGCAAACCTATATGTTCTTATCCTCGAGATGTCTGGCAAAATTCTTCTAGCCCATTTTTCCTTAAAAGTGTCAGGATCCGTAACAGGATCAATTTGATGGATTGGTAGAGATGTTTCTGATTCGACTAAACTGAAAGTTTCTGCCCATAGCGAGCAATTCAAGCTTTGTTTCCGCTGATCTTGGCTATAGCTGTTTTTTTGCTGCTTTGGTATTTATTTGTGGAGGTTCCTTAATCTTCCTTGTTTCTCAGTTGTTATTTCTTGATCAGGTATTCTTTGGAGTTTTTATTTTTCAGCTTCTTTCTTTCATCTGCTGTAACTTGCTGCATCTGATCTTAGTATGCAATGTTATTTTATAAACTAATTTTGTAATACTATTATTAGCACCACTACTATTATTACTTGTTATTATTATCATCTGGTGACTTTTTAAAAATTTCTTCAAAGCTTACCGTCATCAAATTTTGTTTAAGAGGAAAAAACTAAATCAGGATACAAAAAAAATCCTTAAAATCTCCAAGGTAAAAAGAGTATTTTATGTTCATTTTTTTACTATTACTATTTTTATATAGTTGTTTTACTTCATTATTGCCAAATCCTGGACAGTTTGGCTATGAGTCCTAATATGAATATTATGTACACGTACAGAAAATTTTGAATGAAGTAAGAATTCATGAAGGAGCTATGCCATGCCAATACCAACTCTATCCCAGATAATTTACTATAAAGAGCAATGCTGTTTGACATCCGTGGCTATGTGTTTGCCAACCTTTACAAATCATTTTGTTTTAATAGCATCTACTTTACCTTACCATTACAGTGGCTGCAATTCATTCTACATCAGTACATAAATCACTGTATAGGCTTAAAGTTTGTGTAGTACTCCTGAATCTCCTCCATACTAAACAGAATAGAGGTTTTCTATCTATGTGATCATATGTGAATGTCAATCATGCAGGTGGCTTCAGAGTTCTAAAGTTCTAAGGTTTCAAAGTTGAATAATTAAAATAGTTGCTGTGCTAACCTTTATTGAGCATTTTAAACCTTTCTACACATCTACTTGCATATAATGAGTCTTTGAGATGCAGATAGGTGAAAATCTGCTATGCTTGGTGAAAAAAACTCAAATGTTTGGCCCAAGATTGGCCTATTGTATTCTATGGCAAAGCAGCAGAAGGTTTTCCCATTCACTAACTTCTGAATTAGCTAGTTATGTGGTAAAGATTATTATGGGAATCAGAATACATGTATAAAGTGCCTAAGGAGCTTTCTTTTGCAGAAAAGTGTGGTTTGATATTCAAAGAACTCACATAAATATCATAGGTTTACTAAAAGGAAAAGCTACATCAATATTTTGTTACTGATTTCTAAATCTGCATTTGATACAGAAAGTATTTAATTAATGGTAACTAAAATAATGTGCATCAATGCATTGGTAATAAATTAGTATTTATAAGAAATACTAGTGCTAGTTCTACCATTAAATACCCTTTTTCCATTGTATATTTGGTGTATACTCAAAAGGAACATCTAATATTAATATAAGAAAGGTGTCACCAAGGAAATGAACCTTTCTTCAGTTGTTTGACCATGTTTTTCAAACTCAATTTATAGCAAATCAAAGTAATTGGTGATGTATCTGTGGAGATTCTCAGTCATCCAGGTCATGGTTGTCTCAAAGGTGTTTTTTCAAAAGGCAACTGGACTTTGTTTTGGCTTGAAGGCATTTTGCTTCTCATCCAAGAAGTTTCTTCAGTTCTGACTGAATGGTGGAGAATGAAAGAATTTATATTGCAATCATCTGGTCATTAGCAATTTTTATGAGAGTTGTTGAGGCCACTTGGAGGTTTATCTATGCCCTCAGGATCACTTGAATAGTGAAAATGGATGTGGAACCTTCTTGGAACTGCTGAATTGATGGAACTCTGGAACTCTGAATTGATTGATGAGGCCTAACATATTCAGTCATTCAAATTACTTTGTATAATTTCATGTCAGCCAGGTCACATTATTAATGTTTCTTCTTTATGACTAAAAATTACCACCTGTTTATTTTACTCACTTATAATTTACTATTCTAGTGACTATTACATTCATATTGCCTGATAAAATTTTGAGTCATAAAAATAAACATTCCATCTGGCCATGTCAATACATCCTTAAAGTGGTTAACTCAAGTTTTGATAACAATTGTCATGAGTTGATTGGATCCATATTTTTCATGGGCCGGATCATTCTCGAGATAGAAATATTCTTGTTACTGATATCCCCATGTTCTCTTCTACTCTAATCCCAAATGCCAATCTTCGCTATGATTCTGTATCTATTTGGAAAGGGTAAGTGCTAAATGATCCTCAGGTGTAGAGTGAAACTAATCAAAATAGTGATCCATTCTGTTAATGGGATTCCTACAGGATCCTATACAATCCCACAGGGGCTTATACCGTCAGCTCTTAATATAGTAGCAATGAGAAAAGTGTAGCAGGATGGTCATGAACGTGATTTAACACCCAGAAAACCTGCTTCCACTACCTTTCTTTTAAAGTCATTTATTGCTATAGAACAAACATACAAGGACTTGAATCTTGCATGTAGAAGAAAGAACAAATGATGCCTTGGATCTGGTGCCAATACTGGCAGACTTTTCAAAACTTTTCCTGTGAACAGCCCGAGTGCCCTGACACTCAGTGAAAATCCACAACAATCCTTTCATGTAGAAATGGTGCTATTTTCAGAACTCTGGCCCTCTAAATTTCACCACATGCGCTGAATGTGGCTTAAGTGAAGATTTCTGTGGTATAATATTTCTAAGAGCATTTTGATTTGAAAGATATATTCAACAAAATTGGAAACAGCTGTGACAGAAACTACTTTTCTTCCATTTATAGTTTTGTAGCCCCATATTAACTTCATCCTTTGAGTGTGAAGTTACTTTCCTCCTCCTCGCATCCAGATGTTTATAGAGTTCTTAAATAATCTTTAGCAAAATTGCCAAAGCCTACAAAAAGTCTGAACATGTAAATTCAACATATTGTTTTGTTCTCATCATGGCCTTTTCTGCATTAATGCCAGTCCTCAACAGATTTCAGATGTACTTTGCCTGACACAACTGCAAAATGCTGTTCTGAGTCATCACTCACTTTAGGCTGGACTCCTTTAAATTTCTTTTTCATCAGATATTTTCTGGAATTCTAAAAATGGTTCATGAATTTCTTTAGAGACTTCACAGAATGCTAAAATTAACTCATGCCTTGGCACTTTGTGTTAATTTGAGCACTTTATCCAAGTTCTTTTGCCCTCCTTCAACACATGGATTTCTGTATTATACGAAACAAAATCATTAAATGCTTAGGGCAAAGCAGAATATTTATATATATATATACACACACACAGTCTAACCTGAACTAGAATTTTAGAAGCTGTTTTGTATAATCCATGAAAATGCATTGAAAAGTTAAGTATTTGTAGATTTTTTTTTAAAAAAAACCCATTAAAATCAAAAATTGAGAAGAAAATTATTACAGTGTCAAGTCAATGGTAAAAATCTAGAAAAGTTCTAATTTGTATGTTGAACTTACACTGATATATCCACATGTCCATGATTTGATTGATCATGTCAAAAACTTTAGGCTGTAATCCTGGATTTATAAAGTTGACCTATCCAGTCAAATTATACAATTCCAAAAGGATTTGTTTTTACCTCAGCTGGTAGAAAATTCCTTTTTTCCCCCTCATCTCTTTAAAGCTCACTTAATGTAATCTGAAAATTAGTACAGGAAAGCTAAAACATTTCCCTTTGAAGAAGAAGTACACAAAGCCTTGGGTACTCTACAAATGCCTCCCAAAATTGCGGCTTACCTCTAATTATTAGTATTACAGAAATGAATAATCGGTACATATGTAAAAAGTGTTTGCATTAATTGCATTAAATTAAACCAAATTTAGATTTGGTTTTGTGCTACACATTTCCTTGTCCTGGCTTTAAATACCTTTTAGGGTAAGGAACCTGGCTCACCTCTCAAAAGCCAAAGACAACTCACATCCTAAAATAAATTGTGTACTAATATTCTATCCCTGGCTGCTAATTTACTTGTTGCAAAAGATTAGAGCTTTATCCAACTTGTTTTGTCTTAATAAAAATAAAAGGAATGTATATAGGTTCCCCAGGTTATCCACCTTTTATTGATAATACAGTTTGGAAGAAGGCTTATTTATTTAATAGATCCCCCCTGACTTCATTACATTAGTGATAGCATTATTTATTAGTAATATTATTAATACATACTACTGAATACTAATGTTTGTTACATTGGAATAGTTTTTTTTTAATTGCTGCAGATTTTTATTTTGTGCAAGTATTCAGCTAATCACAACCAGAAATAGTTATGTGTGTGTTTGTGTGTGTGTATGAAAGTTATTGTATTTCATAACAATTTGTCCATGTTGCTGAATTCCAGGGTTCCAAAACAAATATTTTCATAGCTTGATGTGAAACTGCATATTCAACACCATATTTTTAAAGAAGTTATTTTAAAGCAGAGCAGGGAAATGGATTGCAACTCCTAGCATCTGTTTAGTATGGCCAATAATGAACAATGCCAGAAATTGTGGTTGTGAAGATCCACCTGCTTTAAATGTTTTCAGATTCCATGGCCTTGGTTCAAGTATTTGGAATTTGTTCAAGCTATGCCTTCATTTAAGATAATTACAAACTCCATTGCTAGCTTGCTTGCTTTTGTACATTTATTTTCATGTGCTCTAAAAACTTTGTCTTTTCCACTGGATGCTTTTGTGATACAGTAGATCCTATTGACCTCTGTGTATCAGTCAGAGAGGAAATCTTCTGGATGTATTGTTTTCCCTGATTTTAATTCATTTCCCTCTGTTGAAACAAAACTAAGCCCAGTATTCTTCCAAAAAGCTTTCATGGCTATAAATAAACCTCTTACTTGGTATGTGATAGCTGCCTACAATCATTTAATCAGGCCATTATTATTATTTTTTACTTTTTTCAAATAAATAGGATGTGGCATGTAAAATCTCTGCTCTCTTAGTAATAAAAACAAGAACAAAGTAGATAAACAATGAAACTGAGAAGCTTGGTATGAAGCAGCACTACAAGGAGCACAATGAAGTATTCTGAATCAAACTGACAGCAATGTTTGTGAAATAATGCAGAAGAAACATTATCCACAAGTTGGAGACCCCATTTTACTATTATCTCTGAACCATTAGATTAAATTTAGAATTAGGACCAAACTTGTATCAAAGTTCAATCTGGATATCTTCAGATACACATTGTATTATGAATAAAATTAAAAGAAAAAGCAATCATCAAATTCATAAGAGAAAAGTGTAAAAAGTTATTCTTTTTTCTAAGAATCAGACTTTAAGATAGTGCATTTTGATGGTTTAGAGCAGGGGTAGTCAACCTTTTTATACCTACTGCCCACTTTTGTATCTCCGTTAGTAGTAACGTTTTCTCTAACTGCCCATTGGTTCCACAGTAATGGTGATTTATAAAGTAGGGGACAAAACCACTACCGCCCACCATGAAAGCTGGAATGCCTACTAGTGGATGGTAGGGACCAGGTTGACTACCACTGGTTTAGAGTGTATTCTTTAAGAAAATGGGGGAAAACACCAGGTCCTTTTTCAGCAAATATCCAAATCAGATCAGCAAAGTATATTCAACCAGTCTCCAGCATTTGTTCCTCATAGTTTCTTAGATCCTTGTTTTGTCTAGAGCTTGTGTTAAGAACTATGTCCTAAATAAGCAAAGCAACGATATGTTTTTGGTGTTGTTAAGCGCAGATAACTTTCTTGGCAATATGAGAATAACATATACAAGAGGTATTCATGTCTTCTTGTTATATTCTTCTGAGTGGAATGTAAATGATCTTAAAAGGGTGTGCAGATTCCCACTGACTTCAGTAGGATTTCACAATAAATAACTTTGAATGAGGTGACAATTTTCCTATCAATTGAAATTGTAGTAAAATTACAGTAACAAAATCAACCTGGCAGAATTGTGCAAAGATATCTATCGTATTACAAAACACAACCCTTTCTTGGGGTTTCTGCCTACCATGACATATAAACAACTAACTAGCTTTTTTTCCTTATTCAGTGAAAATGAAAGAGACTCAGGTTGCCTTCTTTAACTCTGTACAATGAAAGGAAAACTGGAGCAGTTTTCTGACTACTTTTAAATCCTACTGATTTCAATTGGAAGTATTTAAGCATATGTTTAAATTGACAGCAATAGGCTAAAACTGCTATTTCATAATTGCAACTGAATTAGGAAGAAGTAAGCAATTCATTCAATTTGCATTTTGATGTCTGATTTAATCTTCCCATACCAACACATGAACAAGAGATTTTGCTCTATATTTTTCAAAGTATCTGAATTATGTTCAGAACATTGTTTGCAAAAACTATTGCAAAAGCTCCTTTAGTAGGCAAACTTTTTTGGTTACTTGTACAGGTCGGTCTTCCTTCCTTTCCCACTATCCCTCTTAAAACCCTGGAGTGGAAAACCTCTACTGTAGCCATATGAACATGCCCATTAATATGCAACATTTGATCTAAACATTGTTAAATGACAAGTACCAGATAAACAAATTCCACAGAATATTTTTCCAACCTGATCTTAAACATGAAAATTGCAGATACCACACAGCATAATTGACAATATTAATGAATTCAGTAGGTTTATTCACTGGTAACTATACTCTGGCTGTAGCCCATTTATATTTTTAATTGTTGTTAGTTGCAAAGTCCTGTCTGACCCATTGCGACCCCATGGAAAACATTCTTCCAGGCCTTCCTGTCCTCTACTATCCCCAGAGTTCATTTAAGCTTACCCCAACTGCTTTTGTGACCCCTCCAGCCACCTCATTCTCTGTCGTTCCCTTCTTCTTTCGCCCTCAATCTTTTGCAGCATTAGGCTCTTCTCCAGTGAATCCTTCCTTCTCATTAGGTGGCCAAAGTATTTGAGTTTCATCTTCAGGTTCTGGTCTTCTAAAGAGCAGTCAGGGTTGATCTCCTCTAGGACTGACTAGTTTGATAAACTTGTTTGAATCAAGGGCTGCATATGAGACTCACAATTTAATTCCAGGTTGTATATGAGCACAGCAAGGAAAAAGTGACTGTGGAAATGGGTCTAGAATAAATGCCTTACTTTTCTGACTCTGAACCTTTAAAACATTCATCTCCAGATTCTTGCAGCCCAGATAGATGACTGTTGGAAAGTTAGAACATAAACTGTCATCTGTGGAATGTTTGCAAACCAAGTATCTTCTTCCACTAGTATTCATTTTTAGTAAGTGCATTAAAATTAAAATTAATGGTTATGGGTCAGAAAAAAGAGTAAGAGTAAACCAATATATGCCTATATAGTGTAGTCATGCATGCCCCAGAGGGGATAATTTGTGAACACTATTAATCAATACAAGTTTTCAGCATTCAATGCCATCAGTCTGGTATAAATAACAATGTTTGGCACCCTAACCCTAACATTATTATTTAGGGAATTTATATTACCATCATTAATTAATTAATTAGAGTTAGATGTTGTTCAACTCATATTGACTCTGGATGGCTCACAGCATAAAACAAAGCAGCAAATATAAGATCTAGATAAAAACATAGCAATCAACAGATGGCAAATCCAGTTAGCTTAATATATAATATCTCCAAAAAAGAACTCCAATCCTCCTAGCCAAAGTCTGAGAGAAGAGCTAGGTCTTTAATTGATGGGTTAGATTTTTTAAAAGGGGTTGTTATATAAAGATTTGCATTTTATAATGAAAGGACAATGAATCCAGCATATATAACAGGCATTAATATCCGTATACAATTTTTAATTTTATTTTTCAGACATCTGGAGTTTTAAAAAGAGGCAAATACAATACCATCATCCATGCAGGGATTTGTGTGCCACTTTTATATGTGGCTTATAACATTTGATTTTGGTTCATTGCTTTGATATGTCTGTGTCAAAGCAGCCATAAAATATAATCAAAAGTTCTTTGAGTAGCTTGGTGAAAATTTGGGACCAGCATTAAGGGCATCTCCTCTGTCAGCCTAAAAGACTTTGAGATGCTCATTAAATGCAATGCACTCCACCCACATTATATCAGCACTCTAGGAAGACAAGAAAAGGTGTTAACAAGGGTAATTAGAGTGGGTTTGATGGAGTTAGAAGCTAAGGTAAAGTAAGTAGTCTTCTACTATAGATAGTTTGAGAGAAGCCAGTCTTATAATGAACCTGAGTGTATGTCTGATCTTTGTTAGAAGTGTGAAAATTGAAAATGCATCTTTGCAATGGCTTAAGCGCCAAAGGGAACATTACTAGAATTATACCACAACTAAAATCATTTTTCATTCTGCCATACAGTGTTATACCAAATTACCAACACAAAAATAAAACCCCCAAATCTCTTTTTTTTAAAACTCAGGCTTCAACTAAATTATAGGCAACAATCATTTCTTTGACCTAGAATGTATGCACAATGCAAATCCTGAAAATCCTGATAATATCCACAGCTGCTATATTCTGTTTATTTATTCCCTGTTGAATAGAACAAAAAAGTGTACAACATTTGCTCAGATTTCTTCCACATCTAATAGACAACTTGCAGAAGTGGGAGTTTTGTTTAAAACAAAACAAGCTGTTTGTCTTTCTATCTTAGTATTCTTTATATGACTATGGAATAATAAATCAAAAACACCATTTCATCTACCCAAATTCCTTGTATATGGAAAGATTGAAAAATGGTAGTGAGGAGTCAGAGAGAAGATCGGTAAGAAAATTATAAATTAGACTCAATCTGAATTGAGGCAAACTGTACAAATATGTGATCTCTAAAGAAAACAAAATAAATAGGAAACCTATGAAATTGTCTCTGAAACATCCTGTAATTTAGAATGGCTTAAAGAATCATGTCAAAGTGTCTAATATTTCCATGAAAATAAGAATAAAGCTTAAGAAAAAATAAAGCTTTCTGCAGGTACTGCATTGGTTTCCAATGTGTTTCTCAGCTCCTTTCAAGGGGCTGACTATAAAAAGGTTAAAAAAAAATCAATATATGTCAGGATTTATGCATCTGCGTGTTCATCAGGTAGAGTCACCCTGTCTGGTTTGTTTATTCAGAGTGAGAAACTGAGAGTGACTATTCTGTGTTTGATCAGGAGAAAGAGGTCTAGGACACAATGTGATTTTTTTTTTTTAATGTGGTCTTATAATAGAGAAGAGCTTACCTCTGGTGAGCCAAATGGCACTTCTCTCTACAAGTGAACTAGGCTGTTTCACAATCAGTAGAATATGATTGAGTAGTTTTTGAAAAAATACGTTGAAACTAGGTTGTGCTTGTGGTCAAGTAGGTCAGGCCAGATCAAAGCCAAAAAGCAACCAGATGAGGAGTCCAGACGAGAGGCAACTGATAGCACAAAGCAAAGTCCAACACTTTGAGATACGCAAATTCATATTCTCAATAAATTCACTCACAAAAAGCAACAACCATAAGAACCTTCGTTCTTGCTCTGATCTAACCTTACAGAAACATGTACGATCCCGTGAACTGTTCTGAGTTCAAAAGACTACATAAATTAGGTAATACTAATCTATACATTGACTACGATGCAGATTGTATCAAAAGCAAGAGCCACAACCCATGTCACAATAACCATCGCTCAAACATCCAATATTAGGGATGAATGCCCCAGACCTACTACTTCATATCTTAAATGCAAACTACTCAATGCAAGAAGCCTCACAAATAAAATGCATGAATTACCATCTTACTAAGCACAGCCACATTCGACATTATATTTGTCTGTAAGACATGGTTGAATGCATTTTTCCCAGACTCCATTACCACTGTAAGAGAATATCAAGTTTATCGGTCTGATCGTGAAATCCATAGAGGAGGTGGAGTTGCTATATTCTATAAAAAGTCTCTAAATCTAAAAAAGATTCAAATTATACAAGAGCTTGCTCTTTCTGAGACCGTCGTCTGTGAACTGTCCTTAAATACCTTAATCCACTTCTTACTTTGCTATTGAGCCCCTGACTATGATATAATTCATGCAAACAAGCTAACTTCACCACTGCCCCTTGCCCACACTCTCTTATTTTTCTTGGTGACCTCAACTTACCTCTTATAAATTGGACACTAAATGAATGTACATCTGAACTCATTCATACAACCCTGTACAATGCCATTACCATCCTGGGACTGGATCAATTAGTATATAACAACACCAGACTAAACAACTGCCTCGACCTCATCTTCTACAACAGCTCAAAATCAATTTGTGGCCTACAAATACAGAAACCATTTTCAAACAGTGACCATAGCATGATTGACTTTTGTCTAAATTTACGTCCTTTCAAAGAGGATCATAATGAGAGATCTCCAAAATACAATTTTAAAAAAGCCAATTATGAACTCATAGCTGCTGACTTATCATCTCTTGATTGGCGCATTCTGTTCTCTGGCTGTAACACTACAGAAGAACATTATAATACCTTCTTGCTTGAACTTGAAAGAGTTATTAAACTATATGTTCCTTTAGTAACCCCCCAAAACAAAAATTTTTTTTTTACCCAAAATAATAAGAAAACTTCAATCTAAAAAAAAAAAAATCCTTATGGTGTAAAAACAAAACTAAATATGTAGCTAACTTTAAAAACTGATACCACACCTTATGCCAACAGATAAAGGCAGTATGCACCAATTACCACCGCAAGCAAGAGGAAAATCTTCTACGCACAAAATCCACTCATGCCTTCTATAACTTTGTAAACACCAAACTTAAAGACTCAAAAACCATCTCACCCCTAAAAAGACCTAATGGGAAAGACTATAGCGATGAAGCCGTTAAGGCAAACCTCTTCAACATGTTCTTCAGTTCAGTCTTTGTAAACAGTAATGGCTCATGCCCCACATTTCCTAATTGTACGACAACTAATTGCAACAATCTACAAATTGACTTTACTGAAGATAACGTAGAAAATGCACTACGCCACCTAAAACCATCCTTATCTATTGGCCCTGATGGCTTGTGTGCATTCTTCTTAAAAAAGCTCTCCACTACCATAGCAGAACCCCTAAGCATAATATATGAGATATCATTCAAAATCAGCTCCTTACCAAACCTATTGTCAGCTGATGCTCCATTCAAAATCCAAGAAAGAAATACTTAGACTCCATTAAATAGAGAAAATACATCTTTTAGTGGAAATCAAGCGGTAGCATCAAAGGAATTCTGAATCTGAGAAAATGAGCGTGTAAATCACATATACATGATGGCCCCTCTCCCAAAAAAGGGACTCGGGACGGTGCACAGCCAACTAAAAACAAACCATATATACAATTAAAAACAAATTAAACAATTTCATCAAGGCCGAAATACAATTTAAAATATAAACTAATACAAATTTAAAATTTAAAAATTTTAAAAACCTAGTTATTAAAAACCCCAAAAATCGTTACTGGGCCAGGCCGGCCTGTTGAAAAAACAGGGTCTTTACTGTGCGCCGGAAGGTCTGAATGTCGGTGATGGCCCGTATCTCCGGGGGCAAATCGTTCCACAGGGAGGGGGCCCCCACAGAGAAGGCCCGCACCCTCGGGGCCACCAACTGGCAACGACCAGGCGGCGGAACCCCAAGGAGGCCAACTCTGTGGGAGCGCACTGGTCGGAGGGAGGCTGTTGATGGCAGCAGGCGGTCCCGTAAGTACCCAGGTCCCAAGCCACAAAGTGATGGCAATGTTACCACAATATTTTAAATTGTCCATCCAATAAAAAGTTGTATATAATGTCATGAGGGCATCTCCAGGTGGTGATGAGGCCTCTGTCCATTGACCTTGACATATTTTGATAAAGAGCAGTGCTTGTGCATAGCATAGGAAAGAAACATAAGCAAGAAATTCCCCCCTCAACTTATGCAGTTCTTTTTTGTAAAACGTCCAGCTCATTTCCCATAACTATGTCCCCCTTCCTCCCCACATTACTTATGACAGCCGAAAGATGCAAAGCAAAGGAAGGAAATCTTGAAGGCTGACATTCGGCCCTCCTGCAAAAGAGGCGTTAGCCCTATAAAAGAAAATTTGGTAATTTCAGTTGGACTGCCACAGGATTCACAATTCATTCAACTGGGAAAGGTCCAACATACTTAGGTCCAAGCTTTTTTTACTTTTGTGTGGTTTGCAAATATCTGGTAGTTAGGAAGACCTTATTTCCAACCTGATTTTGTTTTTGTGGAGCGCTTTTTTTGTCTGCAATTTTTTTTATGAGCTTGATGAGCATCATCTAATGCTTTATGGGTAACCAGCCAGGTAAGCTGGAGTTGGGTTATCCACTCACTTTATTTATTTATTTATTTGTTTGTTTGTTTGTTTATTTGTTTGTTTGTTTGTGTGTTTGTTTGTTTGTTTGTTTGTTAATTTATATACCTCCCCCTCTCCCAAATTGAGACTCAGGATGGTGCACAGCCCAACTAAAACAATACAATATCAGATATAAAATTTAAAAATAGATTAAAAATGGATTAAATTTATGGCTAAAAGATTAAGACTACAATAAGATAATAAAAACAGGGTAAAAATTACAAAATTAAAACCTTCCAATAGTACTAGGCAAGACCAGCTTGTTGGAAAAGATAAGTCTTCAAAGCGCTAATGATTGAATGTTAGGTTTCTTCTGTGGAAGCTCGGGTATGGGTACAAAGTCTTGTCTTGAAGCCACTTTAAAGGGAGTAAACCCAGTACTACTATGAACCAAATTGTCATATGCCACCTCAGCAAATGGCAATAGGTCAGCACTGTTCAATACCGAGTTAGTTCTCTTACAAGCCCCATTGGTTTGTGGATGGTGGGCAGAGCTTAAGCCCTGGGTGGAGCCCAATAACTTCAGGAACTCCTTCCAAACGTTTGAGGTAAACTGGACACCCCTATCTGAGATTACGCACTCAGGAACACCATGTAACCTGTAGATATGTAAAATAAACAGTTTAGCCAAAGTTTTTGTAGATGGGATTTTTTTGCACAAGGTATGAAGTGTACTTGTTTGGAAAACAAGTCTGTTACTACCCAAATAACTGTATTTCCCCCACTCTCAGGTAATTCTACTATAAAATCCATAGAAATTTTTTTCCATGGAGCAGTTGATCTAGTTACATTTTGTAGCAAACCACTTATTTACCAGGAGGCCATTTGGCTGAGGCACAGATAGGACAACTAGCCACATAAGATTCAAGGTCCTTTTTCAAGGTAGGCCACCAAAATTGCCTTTTAACCAAGTGTAAGTTCTTTACGAATCCAAAATGTCCAGCAGCTTTAGAGTCATGAGCTTGCTGTAATATTTGGTTTCTTAATTTTGCTGGTACATATAATTTGCCCCCCCACCCATGCCAATCCATCTCTAACCATACAGTTATTTGAGTGAGCCAGGAACCAATCATCAAGTTTCAGAGCTTCTCTTAACTGTGCAGATAAATCATTTGATAAATCAATTTCCCTCTTTTTCTGGGCTCTGGTAACCACTGTAGCCGCCAATTGTTTGGGTTGGGACAGTAGGCCGGACCACTTCCTGGTGAGCACTACTATATTGAGGTAATTTAGATAAAGCATCCTCCATGAAGTTCTTCCCCTGGAATGTACTTCAATAAAAAATTAAAGTGTTTGAAGTACTACGCCCAGCGAACTTGCTTGGGAGACAGCTTCCAAGGCATTTTCAGAGCTTCCAAATTTTTATGATCCATCCACACCTCAAAGGGGTGTTTTGCCCCTTCTAGAAAATGCCTCCAGGTTAACAGAGTCCAGTGAACTGCAAAAGCTTCTTTTTCCCAGATGGCCCATCTTCTTCCGGTCTCAGTTTATGGAAGGTGTATGTACATGGCTGAAGAGTTCTCATCTCATTTGCTTGCAGTAACACTGCCCTCACTGCTACGTCACTTGCATTGGCTTGGATTACAAAAGGGGCGTCTGTGTCCGGGTACTTGAGCACCGGCTCAGCGGCAAAAAGTCATTTCAGCTTCTCAAAAGTGGCTTGGCACTCCATGGACCACTCCAATGGTTTACTAGGTTTCGGTTTCACCTCCCCTTTGGTTTTTAGGAGATTTGTAATAGTCAGTGCAATCTTTGCAAAAGCAGGGATAAACAGACAGTAAAAATTAGCAAATCCCAAGAAACTCTGCAATTATTTCCTGGTGTGGGGAGAGGCCCATTCCAAAACGGCATGAACTTTCCCCGGATCCATTTCTATGCCCTCATGTGATATGCGATAGCCTAAATAGTCAATTTTTTTCTGGTGGAATTCTGACAATTGCTTCCCCTGCCGGGGGGCCCTGGGCTACTGCTGCCTGTTGAATTGGCCCAGGTTGATGTATGGGAGTAGCTGCTTGGGTTCTCCTAGTTGAGGCTGCCTCCCACTCTTCCCACTCATACCTTTGGTCAGTCTGAGTTCCTCTGACAGCTTCATTTAGAAAATGCAGGGCTTGAGCTAATAAACATTTCTTTCTTTCATCCTCTTGCTGGGGCTCTTCTCTTCTATGCTGTCGGGTAATGGTCCTGGAGGGGGCTATTCCTGCAGATTCTTCCAGTCGACTCCCAGAGACCATTTGGGCTTTACAGCTGGTTTTTCAACAAGATGTAGTTCTGCTAACAAGTCATTTTCCCCTGCTGCCTCTAACAGCAGGGAAGCTGGTCCTCCAGTTGCTCCCAGGTCTTCTTGGTCACTGGCTGGATTAGACATTGTGTTCAAACCCCCTTGGAAGAAATTTGTTAATTCTCCGGGTGGGCTGGTAAACTGAGATTCAGAATAATGTCAGTTGGTACTCCATTCAAAATTCAAGAAAGAAATACTTAGACTCCATTAATTAGAGAAACAATATCTTTTACTAGAAATCAAGTGGTAGCATCAAAGGAATTCTGAATCTGAGAAAATGAGTGTGTAAATCACATATACATGATGGCAATGTTCCCACCCACAATAGTTTAAACTGTCCATCCAATAAAAAGTTGCATATAATGTCATGTGGGCATCTTCAGGTGGTGATGAGGCCTCTGTCCATTGACCTTGACATATTTTGATAAAGAGCAGCGCTTGCACATAACGTAGGAAAGAAACATAAGCAAGAAATCCCCCCCCCAATTTATACAGTTCTTTTTTGTAAAACCTCCAGCTCGCTTACCATAACTATGTCCCCTCTCCTCCCCCCGTTACTTATGACAGCCAGAAGATGCAAAGCAAAGGAAGGAAATCTTGAAGGCTGACACCTATGGTCTTTAGCAACAGTCATCCCTATCTTCAAAAAAGATGACCCCTGCCTGGTTGAAAACTACAGACCAATCTCATTGTGTTGTGTCATGTGCAAAGTTATGGAATCAATTATTAATCAATGCATTATCTTCCACCTAGAATCAAACAACTTACTCCCCAAAAAACAATTTGGCTTCAGAAAAAAATTGTCCTGCAATTTGCAACTTCTACACTGAAAAAACATATGGATTACACTACTTGACCAGGGTAAAGCAATAGGTGTAATTTACATTTGTCTTCTGCAAATCCTTTGACTCAGTGGTACATGACAAACTACTATTAAAATTAAATTCTTATGGCATTTCCGGATTCCTTCACAAGTAGATTACTGCCTTCCTCTCAAATAGGCAACAAATAGTAAAAATAGGAAATGCCCTATCAAACCCTGCAGCAGTTATCAGTGGTGTCCCCCAAGGGAGCATTCTAGAACCCACACTCTTTACACTCTATATAAATGTGATCATCTTATTAGCAACAACGTCCTCTTCGCTGATGACGTAAAACTATTCAATATCACCGACAATGCTACCATCCTTCAAAACGACCTTGATTATGTGTTTAAATAATCTAACAGTTGGTAACTCCAAATCTCGACCAACAAATGCTCTGTCCTACACATTGGTAAAAAAATCTATATACCAAATACAAGCTAGGCGGATATGACCTTGTTGATGACCCTCACTCTGTCAAGGACCTTGGAATTCTCATATCGAATGACCTAAGCACCAAAGCTCACTGCAACAGTATTGCCAAAAAGGCTTTAAGAGTCATAAATTTAATTTTACAAAGCTTCTCCTCTGGTAATACTGACTTGCAAATTAGGGCATTCAAAACCTTTGCTAGACCAATACTTGAATACAGCTCTGTTGTCTGGAATCTGCACTGTATATCAGACATAAATAGAATTGAGCGAGTCCAGAAGTATTTTACCAGAAGAGTACTACATTCCTCAGTTCGCAACAGAATACCCTACACCACCAGACTTGAGATTCTAGGCTTAGACAACCTAGAACTATGCCGGCTAAGATTGGACTTAAGCATAGTACATAAAATCATATGTTACAATGTCTTACCAGTTAATGAATATTTCAGTTTTAACCAAAACAACACAAGAGCACACAACAGATATAAACTTAATGTAAACCACTCCAAACTTGATTGTAGGAAATACAATTTCAGCAACAGAGTGGTCAATGTTTGGAACTCACTACCTGATTCTGTTGTCACCTGCCCAAACCCCCACTCCTTTACCCTCAAACTAACCTCTATTGACCTCACCCCATTCCTAAGAGATCTGTAAGGGGCATGCATAAGTGCACAATTGTGCCTACCATGCCTGTCCTATTGTCCCCAATAATTAGTTCCTATTTCTTATATTTAAACTTATGTTTATTCTTATTTCTATTGTATTGTAAGCTTTTGACAAAATAAATAAACAAAAAACAAACAAACAAACAAACAAACAAATAAATAAATAAATATGGCAAAGATGCACTTCAGCTCTGAAGAGCTCATCCGAGCATTTTAACAGGGAGCGAATGCAATAAATAAACTGCACTGAACCCATTTTGTCTTAACGTGCATACTGGGAGCAGGCTCCCCTTGTTCTTCTACCTCACTACTGTCAGATTCTGGAGGTTCTGGAGTCAGCACATAACTGCCAAATGGCCCTGGCCCCATCTCTGTATCAGACGCAGAATCCTCGTCTGAGTCCTCCCCAGACTTCTGGACTGGCCCATGTTCCTTCCCACTGTCCGACTCTCCTGCCATCCCTGCAGGCTGCCAGCAGACCTCAACAAATTCTTCTAGCTTCATCCTTCTCATCTGAGGACATGTTCTCCAGCACGGTCATAACATGTGGAAAGTAGGTTTGTAAAAACAATATTTTATTTTCAATGTTCCACATATGGAACAATCCTTTCCAGCAGCAGATATGCTCTGGGTAATTTTTTCATGGAATTATCTATCTCATGTCAAAATTCATTTCCTGGTAAATTTTCAGCAAATCTGAAAATAGTCTTAAGGTATTAGACTGTAAGAAGAAGTATATATAAGAGAAGAAACAGATCTTGCTCTTTTTTAAATAACAAAGTGCAGCATATGGAATAACAGATTTAGGCTATGGAAAGATAGATTGTGATTGAATATTAGGGGAAATTTCCTAATGGTTCAGCAGTGGAATCAGTCACTTTGGAAGACTGGCCTTCACTTTACTGGATGACTTCTAAGGGGAATGGGGCTAGGTATTCATCAAAGATGCTTTAGTTTGGATTTCTACATGGAATAGAGAGTTATTATAAGCTGAGACGATGTGATGAGTCTAAATGTGGGTTTGCAGAAAAGAAAAGGAGAAAAAAGCACTAAAGTCCCTTGTAATTCCTGTTCCCTCGGTGCCTCCATAATGTCACAGCCACTATTGCCATGATGATTAATTCATGATGCCTGTGATGAAAAAGTCCTACAGTCAGCTTAATACAATTTTGGCATATCATAGCAGGCTTGCTACGATATGCTGGATTGGATTCTAATGGATTTTTTTAGTCATTTTACAGTGATTGAGACTAGGCTAGGAGATGGTTAATATCTTACCAATGTATATATTGGAACAAGTCATATACCACATTTATTTCATGAAACACATATTTTCCGCTTAATTTTAAATTAGCTTTAAAGTGCTTCTATTTTAAGAGTTTGACATTAGCGGCAAAAGATTGCTGATAATTATAATTTTTACCCAATGTACAGATAATTTATTCTGATTGAAATATTGAAATAGATTTTAATAATAATAATAAAATCTTTGGTCAGATTTATGCCATAATGCTAAATACCCCTGGTTTATGTCCTCTGGAGAATTATTGCTGAACATGATTATGTTAATTATGACAGAACAACGAGATGGTTAGCAAGGATCTGACAACTTGTTTTGTAACACTCAATCTAAATAATATTTCTATTATGGGAATTGTGAGATTATCAAATGATATAGCAAATGTGGGTTAGTTAATTACTTGTCTATTGCCCTTGAAACCTAGTTCTAACAAAATTACTATTTTAGATAGAAAGATTTTTCATGTTTACATCTGGTCCAGTCCTGAAAATCAGCTCATTCTCACTTACATTCCTGTGCCCCTTAATAGAGTTATAGATGTCATCCTTGACATTAAATTGGCATAAAAACATTATTTATTCAAGAAAATATTGTTCCTGTTTTTAGAGAAAATTGTTTTACATACATAAAATCTGTATTCTTCAAGGAACAGATATTCTTTATTATCAGTTCAGGTCCACATTTATGCTATACAAAGGATCCTGGGTTATTTTTAAGATTTTCAACCTATTATAACATTTGATGCTACGAAGGACTTTATTTCTGATTGCAGATCTATAAGCTGATTAAATGGATGATTTGTGAAATGGAGGAGATCTGAAATGCATAGACTTGAAAAAGTGATTCTTTCATAGCTTTCATATTAGTATTTTTGAGATCGTTCTTAAGCACTGATATTGGGCAGTACAAAAATTTAAACAGGTATATTTAACTAGGAACAGGAATAACAATTCCATCTAAAGGTATAAAGAACTTGGGCATAACATGATATGAGAATAGGTTTACAAAATCAGCTACACCACTGTTAGATAACTTAGCAGGATTCTGAATGTATTTTGATATTCTCTGCTTTTCTCTTATCAAGTATTATGTGTACACAAACACAAATACTTTCCAAAGGAAAAAATGTTTCTAAAAATTGAAAACTCATGTTAACAACTAAATATTCTTCATTTCTTCACATGATATTTGACTTGTAATATATTTTATTTTACCACCTGATGAGTAAGAGAAAATTGACATAATAAAATTAATAGATCAGTTTTCTTTGACATTGAACCCAATCCATTCCTTATATCTATATTCTTGGTTTACTGTCCATATGTAATTGTAATGGGCACCACATGACTTTTCCCTCATTTAAAATCCAAACCTTAATCACTTAGTAATTACATAACTATTATTAGAACAAAAAGATTCAGAAGGATACAACAGGAATGTAAGATGAAAACAGTATAATAATGATGCCACACAAATTACATCCCTTTTTAACATGCATGGTGATATCATGCATAGTCATACAAAAGATGAGACTTCCTTTATGACCATGCTGATTCGGACTATGTAATCCTTTAGATTATAAAGTATGATAGGTTTCTGGGAAAATTCATTGTACTGAACAAATACATTGTATTATAACTTTGTGAGTGAAAGTATTGAATTGTCAAAAATAAAACTAATATTGCTACCCAAGGATCTCAGAATGGTTCAATTAAGTCTGAAAAATGCAATCCATTATTTTTAATATTCTTTTTAAAAAGAATCTTAAAGAAGAGACATGTATTGATTTATATGTTCTTAAGTATTATGTCATCTTTCCATGGGATGTAACCAAAAAATAATGTAACAAGAAAACATAATAAAATCACAGCAAAGGTATGTTTCTCAAACTAAGGTGAAAAAGGAGTCCAAAACAGAGGCTTAAAATAGCAGCGCCATACCATCAAAAGGCATGAAACAGACAGGAATTTGGTAAACCAGCAAACCAAAAACTATCTGCAATGGAAAAATCTGTGCCAATCTTCCCCAATCTGTTCCTTTTAGATTACATCAACAGTCCAGATATATAAAATCAAATAAACAGAACCACCAGATTCAGAAAGAGCACTGTTGTAGCCCAAAGGCACAAGGAAAGGCACTAAGTTGAGAAAAGTGGCACTTCATTTGGTGAGAGGTCAACAAAGAGAATAAACAGGTCTTCTTGCAAAAAGAGATTCAGAGGCCATCTGCAGATGTTGAAAAGGTTATCTCCTGCATCTTCATTATATCATTGGTAAGATATAGAAGGAAGTTTAACATCAAACAGATAAGTATGAGAAACAAGAGTCTTTTTAGCTACACATCAAGTGCCAAAAACAATTCACAATTTAGCTCTCTATCTTTACCTTGTGCAATGATGCCATAGTATTAGCCCTTGGATTTTTTTTTTTGGGGGGGGGGGGGGTTGTTAACCATTAAGTGACAGCAAAACTCATATGCAAGCTGCCAGTTATGCTGAGCCTTAAGACTTCCTCACACATTTATATAGTTACATTATTATCCAAATACCATATTGTCAGCTTTCATACTGGATTAAAGTGCTGGGTTTATTATGGGTGTAACTGTCAATGTTTCTTTGTAAATGTCTAACTATATTAATTCCAGGCCTAACATAAAGAAAATAAACAGAAACTGATGATGTTTTACTGAGATCAAATGAGTTTCAAGTAGCAACAGGATAGCACTGTACTCACAAAAATGCTTTCACCTCTTCAGCCTTCCTTGTGTAACTCAATGCTGAGTTAAGGCAAGACAACCATTGCTTTTCCAAATAGCTCGTCTTGACAGGTTTTACCCAAGAGCAATCTGTTCAAGAAATCTAACCTTGTGGAAAGAAACACTAGCTTCCTCACCTTTTTGATTATTACTATAAAGAAAAAAGCCACTTGTTTTACTCAACTATTTTATGAAACCTAATGACTTCCTGGCTCCATCTCCTTCCTTCTAAATGAGATGCATTTAGGGCGCATTGCGTAAAATATGACTGCAAGCAAACATGTATTTGCAAACATATCGGGCATTCTTTTGTGGGTGAGTTTGATTGGGTGCAACATTCCAGTTTGCATTTATCTCTGCATAATACGTTAAGTAGTTTTAAATGATCATTATTCAATGATGCATTTCTCTGGGGCTAGACCATCCTGATTTCTACATTCAACAGAAGGCATATGAGCCCTCTTAGATAGGATATGTGTGCATGAGAGAATTGTGATTCCAAGTTGTATTCCATATTCCACCCATCAACATTATTTTAAGCTATTCATTGATCATCATTGCCATTGTCATCATCATCACCACCATCATCTATTTCTCTAATTCTTTCTAATAAAGATATGAGAAAAATCATTTTGTGGCTTAATACAGTTTAACAATTCATTCCTATGATAAAATATGGAAGGAGGGAGACCATGTGCATTCTTTTCCATTAAGTCAGTGTTTCTTAATGTGTCAATTCCAACTTAAAGGGAATGGTGGTTGGTGGGTGATTGGAGAGTACTTTTCCAGATAGGTTTAACAATCTGAAGCAAAAGTTGTATCTAGACCAGGCTTTTAAAACTAAAAACAAAAAGAGAAAAATATTCTATTTACCTTTTATAGGAGGAGTAAACATATCTGGAGAACACAGGATTACTATGTAAAATTCTGACTATCAGAAACCATATTCAATCTGCAGAGAAAATTAAATATAGATGGAATAAAAAATTGCCTTGGAGGACAGGATGAAGAGCTGCTACCAAGGCAATGGTCAGATAACTGAGGCTTGAACCCAGACCAAGAAAATAATAGAATAGAATAGAATAGAATAGAATAGAATACTTTATTGATCAAGTATGATTGGACACACAAGGAATTTGTCTTGGTGTAAATACTCTCAGTATACATAAAGAAAAGATAACATTCATTAAGATCAAGAATCATAACGTACAACACTTAATGATAGTCATAGGGTACAATCAACAATCAAATCATACTAGGAAACAGTCAGTATAAATTGTAAGGATACAAGTGACAAAGTTACAATCCTACAATCACAAGTGGGAGGGGATGGCTGATAAGGATTGATGAGAAGATTAGCAGTAATAGTAGTGCAGACTTTGTAATAATTGAACAGTGTTGAGGGAATTATTTGTTTAACAGAGTGATGGCTTTTGGGAAAAAGTGTTCTTGTGTCTAGTTGTTCTGGTATGCAGTGCTCTATAGTGTCGATTTGAGGGAAGGAGTTGAAACAGTTTATGTCCGGGATGTGAGGGGTCTGTAAATATTTTCACAGCCCTCTTTTTGACTCGTATAGTATACAGGTCCTCAGTTGAAGGCAGGTGGGTAGTAATAATTTTTTCTGCAGTCCTAATTTTCCTCTGAAGTCTGTGTCTGTCCTGTTGGGTTGCAGAACCAAACCAGACAGTTATAGAGGTGCAGATGATAGACTCAATAATTCCTCTGTAGAACTGTATCAGCAGCTCCTTGGGCAGTTTGAATTTTTTGAGTTGGTGCAGAAAGAACGTTCTTTGTTGTGCTTTTTTGATGATGTTTTTGATGTTAGGTGTCCATTTTAGGTCATGTGATATAGTAGAACCTAGAAATTTGAAGGTCTCTAGTGTTGATACTGTGTTGTCTAGTATTGTAAGAGGTGGTAGTATGGTTTTTGCTAAAGTCTACCACCATTTCTACGAGTTTGCGTGTGTTCAGTTCCAGATTTTCCGATTACACCATGAGGCAAATTGTATAACCTCCTGTTTGTATGCGGATTCATCGTTGTCTCGAATGAGACCAATCACTGTTGTGTAATCAGCAAACTTCAGTATTTTAACAGATGGATCGTTTGAGATGCAGTCATTTGTATATAGGGAGAACAGAAATGGAGATAGCACACAGCCTTGTGAGGGCCCTGTGCTGATTGTACAGGTATCGGATGTGATTCTGCCTAGCTTCACCTGCTGTTTCCTATCTGTTAGGAAGCTTATGATCCACTTACAAGTGTGTTCAGGTACCGCTAGTTGGTTTAACTTACTTAGAAGAGTGTCTGGAATGATGGTATTGAATGCTGAACTGAAGTCTACAAAGAGGACCCTTGCGTAGGTATTTGGAGATTCAAGGTGTTGTAGGATGTAATGCAGAGCCATGTTAACAGCATCATCTGTCGATCTATTTGCTCACTATGTAAACTGTATGGGATCTAAGAGCGGATCTGTGATGGTTTTCAGGTGGGACAGCACAAGCCTTTCAAAGATTTTCATAACTACAGATGTTAGAGCAACTAGTCTGTAGTCATTCAGTTCCTTGATGGAAGGCTTCTTTGGCACTGGGATGATGGTAGAACATTTGAAGCAGGAAGGAACATAGCACATCTCTAGTGATCTATTGAAGATTCGAGTGAAGATGGGGGCCAATTGCTCAGCACAGACTTTTAAGCAAGAAGGAGTTATCTTGTCTGGCCCTGGTGCTATTCCTGGCTTTTGTCTGTGTAATAGATCTTGCACTTCTTTTTCTGTGATCACCAGAGGTTGTGAGCCCAATGGATTGGGACCAGTTGGCTTGGCTGTTATTGGTGTGATTGAGATGTGGGTTGTGGAGATAGGTGGCTGTAGTTTCTTTTCAAACCTGCAGTAAAACACATTCAGGTCATCTGCTAGTTGTTGATTTCCTTCTGCCTGGGAAGGAGGTTTGCCTGAGCCATTGATTTTTTAAGAGTTTTACAGATGTTTGCTGGTTCATTTGTTGAGAACTGATTCTTTAACTTTTCAGAGTAGCTTCTTTTTGCTGATCTGATCTCTCTTGTTAATATGTTTCTGGCCTGGTTATATAGCATTCTGTCACCTATTCTGTAAGCTTCCTCTTTGGAATGACATAGCTGCTTAAGTTTAACTGTGAACCAAGGTTGATTGTTACTATATATTTGCAGGTTCCTTGCTGGTACACATAAGTCTTTGCAGAACTAACGTATGATGTTACAGTATTTGTGAGCTCATCTAGGTCTGCAGAGGCATCTTCAAAAACATTCCAATCAGTGCGATCAAGGCAGGCCTGGAGTTTCAGCTTTGCCTCATCAGACCATGTCTTCACTGATTTAATTGTTGGTTTAATGGTTTTAAGTCTTTGTCTGTAGGCAGGTACAAGGTGAATCATTCAGTGGTCAGAGTGTCCCACAGCTGCTCATGGTAAAGATCTATAAGCATCTTTTACTGTTGTGTAGCAGTGGTCTAAAGTATTTTTGCCTCTGGTGGGACAATTTACATGCTGGAAATATTTTGGGAGCTCTTTTCTTAAATTTGCTTGATTGAAATCTCCTAAAATGATGGGAAGGAAACCTGGGTATTTGGCTTCAGCCTCCATAATTTGATCAGCCAGTTTGTAATGCCTTGTTTATACAGGCTTGTGGAGAAACATACACAGCTATTAGGAGAAATGAGGAGAACTCACGTGGAGAGTAAAATGGCTTGCAGTTGATGTGTAAAAACTCTAAGTTTTCATCACAAAACTTATATATTATAGTTATATCCTGAGACCAGCTGTTGTTGATATATAAACATAATCCTCCACCCTTTGTTTTACCAGATGTCCCTTCAATTCTGTCTGATCTAAATGTCTGAAATCCTGGGATGTATATGGTGTTGTCCCCATGAATTTGTGGATTAAGCCAGGTTTCAGTAAAACAAAGAACAGATGAATTATAAAAATCGGAATTCCATCTATTTAAGAGATGAATTTCATCCATCTTGTTAGCCAGTAAATTAGTCAGAAAGATTGAAGGGAGAGGAGTTTTTTCCCCCTATTCCTTAGTCTGTTTAAAATTTCCACTCGTTTACCTCATCTCCTCTTCCAGCATGATCGCTTCTTTGCTTTCTTTGCTGTAATCCATAGCACCAGGGAATTGGTTAGAATCTCCTCCGTGTTTGCAAAGACAGGTGGGGGTGGGGAATCAGAAAGCTGCTCCTTAAGGAAACATTGCCTAATTCTTAACAGATGGCCTTGTGAGTATGAAATCTGTAGTGAATTGTAGATAATAATAAGGAATAAAGAAACCATTAACATAAAAAAAAAATCTCAGATAAGCTTCTTCCCAGTTCACATGAAGATAAAGGGAAGAAGCAAGAATCATATATAGACTAGAAAATTTCTATAACTTTACAGGAAAACTAATACTCATCCACATGACATTGATTTCCTAGGTCAGGGGTCGCAATCTTAAACACCTTAAGCCACAAATGGAAATTCCCCATTCAATTCTGGAGCCTATCAGAAATCCAGTTCCCCCACTATAGAGTCTCCTCCTAGAGCAGAGTCCATTTTTCTTTTACCAACTGGCAACAGGTAGCTGATGAAAGAGTCACATGTGGCTCCAGAGCTGCAGGTTTCTGACCCTTGTCCTAGGTAGTTTACCTTGAAAGGCTAATATTATGTCAGAGGGAAAGAGAAAAGGCTATGGAGAAGCAAAGGAAAAAAGTACAAGAGTGAGGAAAAGGGATTTATAACCACCAAACGGGAAGACAATATCCAGATGAGTAGTGACCATTAACTCAATATGACCATGCTAAATGAGGGATTGTTACATCAGCTTGCAAACTGCAGCATATAGAAGCAATAGAACACAAACTGATTTATGATATGGAAGTACACTTTTCTTTTCCCTCACTATTCAGTGATAGTGGCTATCTTCCAAATGAAACTCAAATGTCAAGAAATATTCAAAAGAAAACAAGTTCAAGTTTCCCATTATCAATATTGTTTTAAATGTTCAAGTGGATTTTTGTGTTTATTGCCAAACAAATGGGTACCTAGTAATTAATTATTTACTTTTCTTAAATATGTAGTTTGATTCAAATAAATCAACCAGGAGGAGCAATGACCAAACGAGAAGATTGTCATAACTTCTTATCCACAGTTATCCATTACAAGATGTGGGGGATCCATGTGAACAAGACAAGTAATAGCCACTGTTGAAGAGTATCTCCCTTAGACTATCAACATAAGGCGCCAAATCAAGGTGAACCCAATTGACTTTGTATGCAAAGAATGATGAAAATTGTCCATAATGAACTTTTGATTGTCTGCTTTCTTCCCCCAACAACTTGATGGAATATATTCCATGCTGTATAAAAGCGTTCAGTTATTGCTTTTGTTTAATTGTAAATGGAGAAAGAAAAATATATTTTCTTTTATGCATTTATGCTCAATCTAATTTGTCTGATAATTTTTCTAATCCTGCATTCTGACCATCTACTTCATTGCTTTCAGATTCCTAGTATACCAAAATACCAATTCAGCTTTATTAGAGGGATACTTAGGAATAGTGTCAATTGCCCAGATTATCTCCACAAGCCATAGAGTTGTCAATGTTTCAACAGTGGTATTAATAAATGAAGTAGGACATTCTTCAGGTACAGATATATCTATTTATAATACTGTAAAGATTTATAACAGTTACCAGTAAAAAAAAACTAACCAGTCTTAAACTGATTGCTCACATCAACAAAGTTTCAGAAAATGCCTCCATATCCAAATGATTATATCCAGCTGAAAAGAATACCAAATCCGGCAATGTGTTCTGCTGAACGTATAGGTTTAGATAGAATAGCTCCATTATTATCATGGTAGCCATCCTGACTGGCCAATCTTGGATATTAAATTCCCTTAGGAAAGAAGTCTCAAACAATACATGCCTACACTAAAAATCAGTACAGTTAATTCAGGAAGAGAAACTGTTCACAGCAGGGTAAACACTGTGCTACTGTAACAATGTCCTTACATTGCTCTGACCATCTAGGCAGGGGTGGGATTCAAATTTTTTAACAACCAGTTCTGTGGGTGTGGCTTAGTTGGTGGGCGTGGCTTGGTGGTCATGTTATTGGCTGGGCGTGGCCAACTCAATATCACTCACATTGAGGCACGCATCTCCTCGCCTAGCCTCTCATGACTATGGGATGTTAAAACAGTTGTAAGTGTTAAAAATGGTCATGTCAGTTTTTTCAGTACCATTGTAACTTTGAATGGTGGCTCCACACATGCAAAGTACCAGCAAAGGAGGGAAAAATCTTCAGAGAAGTTCCTCAGACAGGAAGTCTAGGCCTGCCAAGAATGTAAAAAGGGTTAACGGAGAGGCAGTTTCTGTAAGCAACACCAGAATGTTTCCTTCCTGCCTTCCTTACAGGATTAGGCCAGTGATTTCTTCTAACAACTGGTTCTCCGAACTGCTTAGAATGTTAACAACTGGTTCTAGCAAATAGATGCAAACTGGTAGAATCCCACCCCTGCATCTAGGTCAGAAGTGTCAAACTCGTGTCGTCATGGCAAGTATCACATGATGTATCACAACTTTTTTCCCCTTTGCTAAACCGGGCATGGGTGTGGCTAGCAAGTTTGACAGTCCTAGTCTAGATGAATAATTGAAATTAGCCAAATCAGACAGAATGTTTGTTCTCAAAATAAGTTATGGCCATTCTATCTTCTTGATTTCTTTAGCTGGCTACAACTCACAGTTACCCAGTAGGCAGAGTAATCTAATTGGTAAACCTCTCCAAGCCAAATTTCCAGATCAGAATATTTATCCAGAAACTGATCTGATATTAAAAACATATCTTGAGGTTGGAGATGACCATTACCACCATTGTCACCTTGACTTTTTTGGTTAGACTACAAAAAGAAATGGATGGAGGGAAATCAACAGCTTGCCTCTTCTTTCCTTGAAACAAACATATTGCAGTATCTTACAGTATCTTCTCCTGCCAGTTATTCTCCCAAAACATCCATTCTCATAGTTCAGAGGTGTCAAGTTCATGGTGTCATCATGTGACGTATCAGGACTTTTTCCCCCTTTGCATGGTGTGCAATGGGTGTAGGACATATCTGGCCTGCAGTTATAGATGTTGCCTCTTCAACTATAAATCTTTACACTTCAGAATTGCATTCATATAAGGTTCAGAGAGCAGATGATAACATCTCTGCATGCAGATTTCAGACAGGCAGAACTTCAACACTCCTGGTTCTACAAAGAAGGCCAACTGGCCAGAGGTTATCTTCCCAGCTTTCCTCTTAGTTCTTGCTGTTATAATTATTTCTCAGTTGATTGCAGCTTTTATGATAAAACACATGCCTATTGTAAGAGTTGAAGGAGATAAAGCAGGAATATCTCATTCTCTTGCCAGAGAAAATCATTTTATAAACAAGAGACAGATGGTTAAAAACCCTTAAGACCAGGAAAACAAGTAGCCACACAGCTGTTGAATTAAAAACAGGAGAAAAACTAACATAGATATGCAGAGAGTATAGGGAAGTTGACTGATGCACCTGGTGCAAAATCTGAACACCTATGTATTTCATTGTTCAATAATGTTTATAACATCTCAATTCTGTAGAACTCTGTGCAACATAAAATTGTTTATGTGAACTATATGCTTCCTTACTGTTTAAAAACAGGATTCGAGGTTGCTTCTAATTTAAAACAACATATTACACTGAAAAATAGAAATTATAATCAGTACACAATAAGCACCATAGTCTTGAAAGTAATACCAGTAATACAAATCCATGAAATGATAGAATTTAGGCAACTGTATATTGGCTTGAAACATAGTCATACAGATCATGGCTTGCACAGGAGGTTAAACTGACCTTTGATTAAGCTTGCAGCCTTCTGGCCAGAATGCACAAAAACTAACCAATATTGTGTCCTTATAATTAGTAGGAAATGCTGCATGTGGTGTGAATATGACTTAGGCTGGCTAAAAGGTCTTATATCAACATATCAATTGATGAAAACCATAGACAATGCAAGTCAATGTTTATGCCCATCAATTAAAAAAAAAGATGGAAATTAAAATTAGAAAGTGAGAAAAGTATATAGCAAAAATATTAAAGACGGAAGTGAAACTAAAATTTATGTATCCTAGTGGAGGTTAGCTGATCTTGACTAGCAAAGTTAATAAATATGGTACATGTTGGAAACTGAAATTTTAGATTTAATCATGAATGAAAGGGGTAAAATCTATGCAAATATGAGTTAGTGCCATCTAGAGAGCCATGGACACATCTAAAAGTAGGAGTGCATGAGAGGAGGATAGATGCATCTTACAGTCCAGTTAGTGATGATCATGGAAGAACTAGAGATGAAAAAATTGTGTAACATTCTGAATGAATACAATCCAGAAAAATGTTATTCTCTGTTGGCTATAAATGGATGTATTAGAATGAAATGAGAGATATTGCAGTGACTTATGGTGATGGGGTCTTGGTGCTGCAGAGTGAAGAGGACTAGCTCCGTCCTTTAACTCTGATTTTTCGACGATCGGGGACCCTTCGAAGGTGCAGGAAGCTTGAAGAGCAACACGAAGCAGAGGGGACCCCAAGGGTGTAATGAGGAGGGAGCCAGCCTCCCACTGCACTGAAGGATTTCCCTCAATCCCGGCGCGGAAAGTGTCTTGCGTTGTCATTTTTACATGGTGGACTCTAAACTGTGACTAGTCACAATTGAGGAGGAAGGAACAAGTGTAAAGAACAGACTATGACATTTTGGAAAGAATCCCATATCGCAAAAGACTGGAGTGAACTTTTAAAGTGAGTAATTTCCAGAGATATTTGGCAGAGGAGGAAGCTCCAAGGGGAGGATTTTAACCCTCAAAAGAAAGTGCTGTAATTTTAAAAAAACTTAAGCCGATGAAAGTTGAAAAAGAGAGAATAGAAGACTTTAAAACTGAGAGAGGGGAATAGGAGAATTCAGTGAATCAGCTTGACTGGCGCTGGAAACAACAAAGTATAGGCTGTGTGGATGTGCAGAGTGAGATTGAGAGAAATCAAAAGTGTAAAGCAGAAAGAGGAGATAAGAAGAGAGCTTTGGAGGTGACTGGATTTGTTGGAGAAAAGCCCCGTGAGTAGCATAGAGGAAGTGGATAGCTTCAGCGGCTTAGGGAACTACAAGGCAACTTAAGAAGATCTGAAGAAAACTGAATGACTGGAGGAATGAACTGTAGTACCATAGAACTCAATAACTGAACAAGCAGGAGAACTACAGAAAATCCAAAATTAACAATGAAAGGAAATGAAAGGAAATTGGACTATTAGCTGAAACAGAACTGGAAACAAACACTCTAATATCAAGTAACTTATATTAACTGGAGGCTAAGTTTATTAGAGGAATAATTGTAAAATACAGTAATTGGTTCAATATATTAAGCGTTTTGAAATATCAATTACAATATTTATATATAATTTGTAATATTTGTATTAAGTTTAAAGATTGAAATACTTTTAGAAAAGATTTAAAATACAGATAAACTTTATTATATATTATATTATATTTATAGGATTAATCTATTATTAGTTTTTATTAATTTATATGTATACTGAACACCAAATATTTATTGTAGTTACTCAGACATATTATAGATTATTTAATAGATTATAATACACACACACACACACACACATATATATAAAGTATAATTACGATTTATATACTTAGATTAATACTTACATTAATTACATATTAAGTATCAATTATACTATACCATATATTATATATTATATTATATTATATTATATTTATTAGAATGTATATGAATGGAAATTAATTATTGAAATATTGAATAAGAAACATAATATTGATTACATAGTTTTAGTATCCTGAAATAGAAATTGATCCTTACAGAGATTAAGATAGTGAGTGATACTAACACTGATAACATAAAAAGGAACAGAAACAGAACATCAATGATTTAATTCAAACTAATATATTGGATATAAAAGTAACAAGAAATAAAGATAAGATTTAATATTGCTAACTATAAAGTGATTGTATGATAATTTGGGAAAGTATCTGTTAAATTCTAGGAGAGCAAAAAAAAATTCTGAAAAAGATGACCAGCATAATGATGACCACTTGAAGGGCAGGGAATAAAACACCCCCAAACCCATCAATAGCAACAGCATCTCCATAAACCCAGAGATCAATAAACGAGATGCTGAATGCAGAAAAATCAAGTGAATCACAGAATACACAAACAATGCAATCAACACTGATGATGATTTAAGAAACGGTGGTGAAGTTACAGGAGACAATGTCCAAAAATCATGGGGAAATGACTAATAACATTCAAAAGCTGGACAATATGGTTGATTCTATACAAGAGGCGATTCAGAAAAGTGAGCAAAAACTTTAAACAGTAGAAGCAAAAGCAAAAAGAATAGAGAAAAAATTAGAGCAGGTTGATCAACGCATGATGGAAATAAATAAGAATTTGGAAGATTCCCTGATCCATTTGGAATTGTACTGCACCTCTTTCTATTTACAATTTCAGAATATAACAGAGGCTAAGGATGAAGACCTGGGAAAATTGATGGCAAAACTGATAGCAGAAACCCTGGAAAGAGATACCCAAGAGATTATAAAAGAGATGGACAATGTCTACAGGGTCCAGACTAATTACGCCAAAAGACATCGGCTACCTAGAGAAGTGTACGTCAGATTCATCCAGAAGAATGTCAGGGACATAATATATAAAATAACAGGAGAGGTGCCCATAATGTATAAGGACAAAAAAATTATTTATAAATAGAAAAACCCAATAAAGTGTTGGGGACAAAAAAGAATGAAATGAGAAAGAATAGATAATGGGATCATTTGATCATACAAACATGAATAAGAAGTGATTGTTCATAAGCATTGCTTTAAAATGTGGTTATTTATTATGTAAAATTAAGATAAATAGTAAAGGATGCAAAATGATAAGAATTGTTAAATAGGGCAAATCGTTTTTGATAGTCTCAATAGTGGATCTTCAAAAAGATTTAGACATAAAAGAAAAGTGAAACGAATTAGAATTAAGCAGAATGAAAGTGCAAGTCATGCAGAAAAATGTATTGAAAAGTGGATGAACAGATTAATTGAAAAAATTAAGAAAGATTATTAAATTATGTTATTAAGGGCCACAGGTCTCTGGCCTTTAACTGATGAAAAGTATGAAAAAGAACACTTAGTGGAATGATGATGTGAAAGAATCCATGGATGAAAATAAATGCTCTTTGTTTTCATCTACTGTTGCAAAGATTGAAGTTGAGAAAGAGCCATTGTAATTTATATGCCAAGAACAGGATAGTTGCAAAGAATGTAGGCAAAGATAAAAAAGAATACTTATGATTGTAAAAAGTAAGGAAAATGCTGAGGGATTATGCAGAAGATAAAAGTGGTTTGGAAGCTGGTGAAGTAAGAAACAGAACAGAAGTTAATTATGAAACTTTTGTCCTAAATATAAAAATTGAATGTGGTAAAAGTGGTATTCTCTATGAAATTGATAAATTCGATTTCATTGAGGGCCGCATCAGGGTTCTGTTTGACCTTGTGGATCTGGTGTATGGCCAGTGTGGGCATTGCCAGCTCAATATCACTTGTGTCAGGGGCACCTATGGTGGCCCGAGTAGTCTGCCAGTGAAAATGAGCTCCCAAGCTCTGTTTTCGGCTGCAATAGTCTCTTGCAAAACTTTGTTCTTGTGCTGCTTCCCAGTTTCTTTCCTGGTACTGTACAATTAAAAGCAGGAGTGGGATTCAACCTGTGTAATAGGTGAGCGCATGCCTTGCAAATAAATGAATACATTTTAATAGATTAGTGCTTCTACCTACTTTCTTATATTGAAATGAAAGCTGGATTTTTCATGAATATTGTACACCTAAAAGTATGGTGAATGCAGTGGGAATTAGATACCCTACAGAATTAGCTGTCATTATTTTCTTAGTAGGATTATCTCTGCCTAAATATGAGTCTGTTTCTGAGCTTTGTAGCTCTAGTAAGGTTTGACTTGACCTAAAAAACTTCCTTTCTTCCTGTTCTATTTCGTCAGTCTGCCACTCAGCTATTTGCCATATGCTGTTCTTGACAACTGCCAGTCAAGGATCATGAATAATACACACAGGGACTGAATGCAAAAAGGACACATGGGTTAAATGGCATAAAATGGCATCTACACACAGTAGATAAGTGCAATATAAATTTGGATCTGGATTTCATAACATAAGTGATGGGAAATGTCAGTGGTTTGACAATAATGACATATTTCTATTTAAAAGACACTCAGTACTACACATATGTCAAGTTCCATCATGTGAAGAAAGAACAGTTTGCAAGAATGCTTTTAAAGATTAAAACTATATTGTCAGTTTCTTAATTAATATTACACCAGGTCCAAAAACGTAAAAGAGAAGTTGTATAAAAGGGAGACAAATACATATAATTTCGATGAAAAATAAATATTTCAACCTTTAAACCTTGTCAAATTGATGACAAGATGTGTACTGCTGTGTTTATTTTGGCAGACTATTATTTAATGAAGCATAGAAGTATCAATACAAGGCTTTGAAAGAGAAATCCATGACAAACTATGTCACCATTATTTTATTACTAAATATATATATGTAAACATCAATGACCGATAAATTAACCTTATCTAAAACTTTACTAATAAATCTCTAAAAATATGACAATATGTATTCTTGCTGGCTGCTGTAAGTATTTATATCATATGATAGAAAACAGATTTCCTTCCTTCCCCTTTCTTCATTAGATAATCAGAACTGAGTGGGAGTTGGTAGTTGTATTTAATTATAAACTTCATATACCTGACATTTTGATCAGAGTGGTTTTCTTACTTGATAGACAAGTGCTTGGTAAAGAATCCAAATGCTTCAGTAAACATACCAACCTAGCACTCTAATATCAACTTCAAACCTAAATTGGAATTTATTTATTTGAAAGACAAATTAATCAGGTGCATATAAGAAGCTAAATCATTGGAGATTGTTGTTGTCTTTTTTTTAAAGTAGAGTAAACTTGACAGATTACCCTTTTGCAAGATGGAGTGGTAGAATATTGCTATACTTTCAACAAATATTACTTCATTCCAAAGTAGCTACAGTATGTTTTATGTGCACCCCATGTTGTGTTGTCATGCCTGTTTAAATTGGACAAACAGACTCCTAGATCTCTCACAAGAATTTTCTTCTGTCACTTCTGTTTTTACTGTGTCACAAATAAGTTCAACAAAAGTTTCTCTAAGAACAATGTCTAATCCAGATGTCTCATTTCCTGAAAAAATGGTTATTCAAAGTTGTAATACAGAAATGATAAATTAATCTGTGTTGGAAGCAATGAAATATAACTTTCTCTGTTTTAGAATGGGATGTGTTCTATCAGCTATTCAGTTTAATCTGAGTTCAACTGCACAAGCAACTAACACAAAACAAATGAATGCTACAGGTTAATTAAGCATTGAATTCCTCAATAGGTAACTCACCCTTTTTATAGTTTGACAATCAGTTCATGTATGTGACCCTGAGTTTTATTGCAGAAGAACATAAAAAGAAAGCAAAGGACATCAGTTCTATTTCTTCATTGTATCTGGCCAGTAATTTTATATTTTCAACTTATGTATAATATTGTTCAGTAGAAAATTGCTTTTCCATCAGATCTTTTCCATTAAGTATATTGGTTTAGAATTTTTTTGCACATAATTATTTCATGAAAGATGGATGAGAAAATTCTGAACTAAAATATTAGTTGCAAAAAACAATGATGCAAAATGTTAAAGGTAAAAGGAAAAATATAAAAAGAGTCCCTGCAGATTTTACTCTGTTAGTAGTTGCTGATTATAAGAGGCACTGTTCGTCTCCATTTCAAGACTATTGAGCCAGCATTGTCTGAAGATGTTTCCATGGTCAGGTGGCCAGTATAACAACATGGAGCACTATTATCTTTCCACTGAAGTGGTACCTATTTATTGGATTTGCATGTTTTTGAATTTCTAGATTGGCTGGAGCTGGGGTGAGGATGGGAGCTTACTTTGTCACATAGCACTTGGATCTCAAACCTGAGCCGTCAGCTTTCCATGCCATAAGCTCAATAACTTAATATCTGAGCCACCGCAACAAATGTTAAAGAAGAGAGTGTATATTCTCAGAAACCATATTGAAGTCTATGTAAAGTACTATAATTTTGATCTCCACATCTTAAATATCACGGAGTTGAACAAAATGCAATAAATGATAGCAAAAAATCAGTCTATTAAAACAACTCTTTCATGGGGAAATATTACAGTATTTAAATTTCTATAGTTTGAGGTGGGGGGGAACCATGCTAGCAAATAATAAGATCTGGGAAACTGCTTGGGCTCAGTACTTAAGCAGAGATTGACCTGATTAGTAACTGGGTTTATTATTAATTGATATCTTCAAGTTAGTGTTGACTCCTGGCGATTGCCTGGACAAGTTCCCACAGTTTTCCTGGGAAGATTTCTGAAGTGGTTTGCTATTGCATCCTTTCTAGCCTGAGGGAAAGTGACTGGCCCTAAGTCATCCAGTTGCTTGGTGCATAAGGAGGGACCATAACTCACAGTGTGCTGTCCAGCCAGTGTATGGGAATTGGATAGTTAGGTAGTAACTGTGAGCTGATGCATTCCCCTTAAGGGAATGCATCATGGTAAATGTAGTTAAAGGTATCCTGGGAAATGTAGTTCATGTCACGTGGCCACATCTGTAATCCCAATTGGTCACTATTTTGACCCTTGATGGGTTGGGGGAGTTTTCCTCACTTGCCTGAATTCACTAACTCATGGCAGCTGCTTTCTATCGCTACGAGATGGGTTAGGAGATAACCATCTTTTACCTACAAGTCAGATATGCAAAGGAATTGGACATAAAGAAGAACTTTGTCTCAAATGTGAGTCATGAAGATACCTGGTGAACTAATAATAAATACTTTGTATCAATGTTTTGTTGAGTTTATCTATCTGCATCTGTACAGCTTACAAATCCACCACTGTACCGAATACAGAAAAGTAAAAGATGGTTATCTCCTAACCCATCTCGAAGCGATAGAAAGCAGCTGCCATGAGTTAGTGAATTCAGGCAAAAGTGAGGAAAACTCCCCCAACCCATCAAGGGTCAAATTAGTGACCAATCGGGATTACAGATGTGTCTTTTACCTACAAAATATCAATACAAAGTATTGGAACAGAAAAGAAGAGGTTCAGGATAGCCACACTCTAGAATCTCCAGGGTATATCTTTTAGGCTAGAAAGTTGTAGCTTTAGTCTGGCAATATTCTATCCATTAGGTATAAGCAAAGACTTGTAGACTTGATTGGATTTGAATCTGTTGTTTTGGACCTGAAAACGTCATAATATTACTCAAATTTAATACTCCCATTTCTTGTCATAGGAATTTCAACTATATTTCACTGTAATACTTCAGGAAACTTCATACTGATATAGAGAATCAAAAAGGATTTTGCAGAAATATATACAGAAAAAAAGATGTATCTTCTTTGGACCCTATGATGTTTTAGACTTTGTGCTTTTAATTATTTTATATTGGTTACTTTCCAATTCTTTAGTTGATTGATCAATTATGTGCCATTAAGCCAGCTCTTAGTGATCATGTAGATTTTCTCCATGATGATCTGCCTCTAATTCTTTCAGTTCTTTCAGTTCTTCCAATAGTGCACTCATTACTACTATTACTGAATCTATATACCTTGTTGCTGATCATATGCTCTTTTCTTCCACTTTACCAAATTAAGTAATTCTCTAGAGAGATCGTTGCACAATGTGTCTGACTTTGAGTCTGGTTATTTGTGCCTCGAGTTTTATTTGTTCAATGATCCATTTGTTTGTTTTCTTGGCTGTTCACAGTATTTCTCCCTACACTAAAGTTCAAAAGCACCAATACTTTAATATCTTCCCATTCTTCTTCTTCAGAACTTCAGCATAGCACAAATTACTGATGTTTCTTCCTCCACACATCTTTATCCAGACCAGTTTCCCTTAATGTATATTCAGCATACAGGTTAAATAAATTAGAGGAGAGTATATAGTCTTCTCACTCCTTTGCCAAGTCTGTTTTGTTATGTTCAGTCTGTACTGTGACTTCCTGAACTGAGTATAAATTTCTCATAAGGATAATGAGATGGTCTAGTATTTCCATTTTAATAAACACAATCCACAGTTAGATGTGATCAACATAATCAAAAGCCTTTCTTTAATCAAGGAAACACTTACTGACTTCTTTTTCATATTCTTTGGCATTCTCAATTATCTAGTATGCATCAGCAATAATGTTTTGTGTTCTTCGGCCTTTTTTAAAGCCAGCTTGAACATCTGGCATCTGATTTTAGCAACATTATATATATTAAGTGTGAGCAATTTCATATATTTTTTTCAAAAACTCTATAGTAAATACTATCGGGGGCCACACTGAAGAATTATCTTCTAATTTCTTAGTCCTCCTTAACTTATATTAACCTTGATTGCAGTTTGTGGATCAGTTATAAAGTCTCTTTTCATTTTTCTTTTTAGACCTCCTTCATCAAATGAAGGCATTACTAACTGCTGACTTCCAACCCCATTCCTAGACCTTCATAGAAACTATCAAAACTCTTTGAATTTTGCATTTATGATTTAAAAATGTGAAATTACAGCTGCCAATTCTTCAGCTGGTGTTGGCCTTTATACACATCAAATTCTTTCCAAGAACCTAGGATGTTATAATGTATCAGCGAATATCCAAGTGGTTTAGCCTTTTGCAATGACTGACGGAAATTTTGTCAATGTGCATTTTTCAATTTTCTAAGTGTTGTCCAAGGCTATTTGGTATGGCACCCAGTGTGCCAATAATTACTGATACCACCACAGCTGGTTTATGCCATAATAATTCAATTTCAACTTTCAAATCTTGCTATTTTGTAATCATCTCCAATTCTTTGTCTTCTATTATTGCCTGATATTGCCACATCAATTATCTACCATTTCTTCTTTTAAACCATTGTTATATCTGTTATATTATGAGCCAAGATTTTATTGATTTCTGGAATTTAACCTGCTGAATTTCAACTAGTTTTTCAACTCTATGTTCTCACCAATTTTTCATTACTGGTACATGATAATTTTTACAGGTAAATCATTTTGGTGATTGTGCTGTTATTGTTTATAAGTAGTGTCTGTGATCTTCTTGTTATACTAGTATTCAATTAGAGGGGATAATATGTGTATAATGTTTTTATGCATCTTTTTAATGCTGTGATTGTTTTGTGTTTTTTTCTTTTTTATCCTTTTAGATTTTTTTTTTAGTTCTGTATTTTGTATTTTAACTTTGTTTTGCATAAAATAAAATATATGAATGATTAGTTACTTAAAATCCAAGCTGCTATCAGAGATATGCAAGCTATCTGAATCTCAGACCTGGCAGGAAATTAACTCTCTTAATTTTTGTCATCTTGAGGTCAAGTCAAGGTCAATTGATGAACAGACATTTTTACTATCTCTTTCATGCTCCCATCTCATTAGAAGAAGAAGGTTACTCTGCAAAGTTATAGAAAATTCACCAGCTAGTTTGCACATCCTTTAACCAACTACATATATATTAATATAATTATGGGGGAAACGTTTGGGTTTTCTTTCCCCAATAGAATATATGTACTCCTATATAAATGAATATTTAACTGTACATTTCCTCTAATTTTGTAGTTTTTCTCCATGATGATACCACTGTATGCAGGAACCATTCCATCCTCTTATCACAGTAACTTACTTTGTAAGAATATGAAAACACATTCTTACATTTTTGCTGTGTACATTTTCCTTTGCTATTAGTTATTGAGATGCTTTTAAAACAATGAAATATTCTGCTCTGTTTATGTCATGTTTTAGTCCATAATCCTATACTTAATTTCCTAATATTTCCCTATGGGAAACACTTCAAAATTTTACAGTGTGTAAACAGATGCTGCAAAACAGTATGTAGAACAGACCATTATTTTAAGGATATATATAGAGAGATTTAAGAAGCAAAAAATGCTTAACTTTTATTATGTACTGAATTCCCAAAGCTGTCAGTTTTATGAAACAAAATGACAAGATGACTTCTGTCATTTGTAACAGTTTTTTAATTGACTGGTGCATAAGACCTGACAGGAGCATTACATTAGGATTAGCATTACATAGCAAGATAAATAAAATCTTGTCTATTACATTTTTTTAAAAAATATTGTTGGTATAGAGAAGATATTTTGTATGCCAAAAAGAAATTTATTGTTAAGTTATAATGAGAAAACAGCATTAAAGCTGTAGTTTTCTTGTCCAGTCCCAAAACTGTCAAATTTTTCAAACTTCCCTGTCAAAAATCAAAAAAGAGAAAGGATTCCTTCTTCAGAGTGGAAGATCTGATAACACATATTTCCTTCTAGAACCTTTGGAAACATCATCAGCCCTTCCCTTTCTGATAAATAAAAGGTGGTGATTTAGAATCATAGCAAAACCAGAACCCCAAAAAATCTCCGTTTTGTAAACTTGAGAAAAACATTTGAATAATTTAGAGCTCCCACATTCATGTAGGATTGCTTCATGACTAACTTAAAACGTACATATCGTATTTCAAGAAGAACATTGAAGAAATTCAAGGTATAGTTATGGTTCCTGTCCCTCTTCATTCTTTATCATTTTCACAGCTTCACTTCGTTGTTTCTAATCTGAAATGACAATACAGGTTTAATATCCTTAATATCTTTAATATCCTTTATGTCTTCTTTAAAGGTTCATGTCTAATGTGATCTATGATGGCTGGCCACAGGACAAGAGGCTAAATGCACACTAATAGCCACTGCACACAATCCTCTAGCAGCTCTTGTGTTTCTGGAAAAACAAAATATGTGATCTAAAAAGGAGTATAATGCTGAAATCACTCCCTACCTTAATAATAAATCCAAGTTATTTTACTGGGGAATGGGACATAGTCTTGGTTGTTGCATACAAAATATTGATTTGGAGTCTCAGATTCTATAACCTTATAATAGCATGCTTCTTTTCTCCCCTTAATATAAATTAATTAGACAGGACAGACACATTATATCTACATGTACATTTAAATAATATTTTGATGCCTTTTACAAAGGTCTAGCAGTAAAGATGGATGGCTATCTAGATCTCAACCTGTTTCACTCCAAGCAGACTATGTTGGTCAGTATTGGCAGCTGGAAATTTTCAATAATCTATAGGTATTTTTCAAGAGTCTCTCAAAGGAGAGCCTTTCTTTGTCTTACTTCCAGAAATGGTTTGTGACTCAGAACAGATAACCAATATGTGGGAGCAGACCAAATAATCCCACTAACAATCAGCATTGACTCAGGCATTTGTGTGACAATCCTACTTGTATATGGACTATTAAACCACACTGGGGCACAATACTCTGCTGCTGAGTAAACCAAGCTAAGTGTAATCACTTGCAACATGTCCCGTTAGTGCCGCACAATTTGTGCAGGATGTTATTTCTGCTTCTCAGTTTGGTATTCTTTAGATGAAAGGGTCATGTCCAAAGTGACCCCAAGTATCTAGGATGCAGTTATAAATGACTCAGAGGTGGTATTCAGCAGGTTCTGACCAGTTCTAGAGAACTGGTAGTGGAAATTTTGAATAGTTCAGAGAACCAGCAATACAACCTCTAACTGGAGATTTTACAGTATCCTTCCCCAACCACGCTCACCAAGCCTCGCCCACAGAACCGTAAGTAAAAAAAATTGAATCCTAACACTGCTCAGTTTCCCTTAAATTGTACATTGAGCTCTCTGCCTGCTGGTATATTATAAAGATGGAAGCATGTCTGTCTTAGTTGAATTATGATGTAGTTTCCATTTATAAAAATATTCATCTGGCGTATCTAAGTTGATAGTGAGAACAACTTCAGAACAATTATCTTGAAGGATTTATATTAAAGTCCAATCATCTACATAGCCAAACTTCCTAGCCTTTGTATAGAACATATCAGCTATATATAGGTTGAAAAGAAGGGGTGCAAGAACTAAATTTTCTGATAGACCATTGTTTAATATTTTAGGAATACTAATATCTTCTCCCATAATCACAAAAAAAGTTCTTCCCACAAGTATATTATCAGTAGTTGGATAATTTTTTGAACTTTGATCTTTTTGGTTTGCCTGATACCCTGCTTCTATACAGGTCATTAGTGAGAGCAACATCATGAGCAACTTGTTATACAGGTCAATGCAACATTGAGCAGGGAAATATTCATCTTGTTTCACTGGGATCATCCAAAGGATCTTCCTAGAGCTGAGAGAGAATTAGTGACTCAAAATCATCCAGGCAAGATTTGAAATTACATTTCTAGCCAGATGTCTTAACCGCTATACCAAGCTAACTCTCATATGTATAGATAATTACACTTAATTATCTGCCCCAATTGGTTATCTAATAAGAATCAGAAGGGATCTGACAGCATCTTTCTGAACTAGCAAATTTTATTAAAAGCCAGAAACTGTGCCATCACTGTTGATTTTTGGCTACTCTAAACTAATAAAACTCTCCTCCTATCATATCTAACCAGTAAAAGTCTTAGATATGATGGAAACAACTATTCTATATTGTAGCATTGAATTTTAAGATACGAAACTTAACCCCTGAGCTCTATATAAATTAATATTAGTAAAGTATCTACAGTAATACTTCTAAACCACCTCAATATAAACTTTATTTTGCCAACGAAGCAACTTGGGTCAACTGCATAAATCCTATTTTTATACAGTCAATAGTCACTTTCATACAACCAGAACAGGGTCATGCATTGTAGAGAAAGAGACACGTGTTGCTATGATTACACATTTTATTTTATTTTTTTATTATTTTATTGTATTATTTTATTTTATTTTATTTTATTTTACCACAGGGTAATTCTGGGAGGCTTAAATATATAGTTAAAACATAAAGAGTTAAAATCAGACATTAAAACCAAGGACACATGGGGAGAGCGGGGGTGGAGGGAAAGGGAGATGGGATCTGTTATTACATAATCAACCATTGTGCTGTTCCCCCACTGGGGCCCAAGCCAACTGGTGGAACCACTGGGGCCCAAGCCAACTGGTGAAACCACATCTTGAGGCCCTTATGAAAAGATAGGAGGGCTAATCTCACAGTGGGAGCAAGGTGTTCCAGAAGGTAAGAACAACAGCAAAGAAGGTTCTTCTCCCGGACCCCACCAGCCGGAATAATTGAGCTGACAGGACCTGCAGCATGCCTCCTTTGCTGGCATGAATGGACCAATCCCAGTGGGGTGAGACAGCCCTCAACTAACCTTGCAGATGTCATAAATATGCTCAATAGCATGAGGCTTTCTCAACAATTAGAACGTAACTAGTATGAGGAAAAATACAGAGATGCACTGCTTGCTTGAATTTTATAACTATCGTCTTCAGTCTTTTCAGACTATGTGATTGTTTGACCAGCTCTGTCATTTCAATCTTACATTCTTTTTTTAAGGGAGACGGCCAAATGTGTGCACACGTGCACACACATATGTATGTATGTATGTATGTATGTGTGTGTGTGTGTGTGTATGTGTATGTGTATGTGTGTAATTTTGTTACTTATATCTTATTATTAGACACCCTTTACTTTCTGTCTGGATGCAATTTCTTCTATAGTTTTGTGGAGGGGTGGGATTCAAATTTTTTAACAATCGGTTTTGTGGGCATGGCTTCGGTGGTGGGCATAGCTTGGTGGTCATGTGATTGGGTGGACATGGCTTGGTGGTCATGTTATTGGCTGGATGTGGCTAACTCAATATCATTCACATCGAGACACGCATCTCCTCGCCTGGCCTCTCAAGACTGTGGGGATGCTGCAATAGTCGTAAGTGTGAAAAATGGTCATAAGTCACTTTTTCAGTGCCATTGTAACTTTGAATGGTCACTCCATACAAGCAAAGTACCAGCAAAGGAAGGGAAAAAAACTCTAGAGAAGTTCCAGAGACAGGAAGTCTAGTCCTGCCAAGAATGTAATAAGAGTTAACGGAGAGGCAGTTTCTGTAAGCAACACCAGAATGTTTCCTTCCTGCTTTCCATACAGGCCAGTAATTTCTTCTAACAACTGGTTCTCCGAACTGCTTAGAATGTTAACAATCGGTTCTAGCGAATAGGTGCGAACTTGTAGAATCCCACCCCTGGTTCTGTGTGACATGCCATTTCTGCATTAAATCTATGCTTTATTCCTTTGCCAGGCGATAATATTCCTAACCTAAGCAGCTTTCTCAAAAAAAGAACCAAGGTTCTCCGACCATTCAGTCAGCCTCTGTTTATCAGGTGCATTATATTTATTTATTTATTTATTTATTTATTTATTTATTTATTTATTTATTTATTTATTTAACAAATTCTTATCTTATTAGCATTTTCACTCAGAATTGCTGTTACATTGAAATTTATTTAGAGTCTAATGAGCAGATTGTGCTATAGCAGTATTGAATTTAGGTTTTGTCCTACTTTAGAATTAGCCAACTTCCTGCTGCAGCCAGAGTGTCTCCATTGTGCTCAGTGTCCGCAATTCAGTACTTGGGCAAGCAGTGTCTCTTATCAATCGATGGAACAAAGTGCTGAATATGAAAAAAACCTGAGTCAGCAAGCACCCGCCCCAAGAGAAGCATCAAGAAAAATGTGTTGCTGTCACTGCTCTTAAAGATCCTAAGGCAACTTTATTTAAACTCAGAGAAAGGAAGGAAAATCTAAGATGAAGAAAAAGAAAGGAGAAAGAATTGACAGTCAGTTAAAAAAGGATTAAGGAGTAGGGCAGCCCCCTAAAATGAAAAATTACAATGACTTTTTAAGGCGAGGTATGACAGAGGTACATAGCAGCCTGCATAATATATAGAATTTTTCTCTTTTTCTCATGATTACATATTTAGTTAGCTATTTAATACAATATTTATATCTCTCTAAATCCATACTAGGTGATTCACAGTAATGACACACACAATAAAATAGTATCAGTTAAAAACATTCTTCATACCAATGATTTCATTAATATGAGTTAAATGTGAAAATGAAAAATGAAACCAGAACAAGTATCCTATATCTTTGCTATAAGGGCAACCCTAAAACAAGTGACTTAGACTTCAAAGAAAGAGGGTAGTTTTGCCTGCCCTCCTGGAGGAAAACAAAGTGGAGCTCAAGCTACACTAAGGTTGGCATTAAGGGATGTTAAAAGGAATTTGTTGCCATCATATGTAAGTATAGTTATCATTTTTTAAAACAGAACTAGATTAGACAGCCTCGTGGAGATTATCAGAAACTGCTGTTTGTTATTCTATGAATCACAGGTCTTAAACTGAAAGTGTATCCCATTTAAAAACATCATTGTAAATTTCTGGAATGTATCAATTGGTCATGGTGAGATTGCAGAACATTGGAAGGGCCCTTGACTTGATCTGGCAGGGATATTCAAATATATTAATATTATTCCATTTTCTGTAATAACACATATGGGCACCCCATAGTCCACAAATTTCTGTGGTTTTCCCTATTACCTTTTCACACATTTACACCATTGTTTTCAGCCATCATTCCATTTTACAATCAAGCAATCTTATCTCCAACCCAGTAAACTGCTATCTGGTGGGCTAGAAATGTAGAATTTTCATGAGGAAAAAAAAAACCAGCTTGCAAAAACGAACCTTCCCACGAAATAAAAAACCCCAACTTCCAGGAATTAATATTACTGAAATTAGCCCTCAACACTGACTACCATAAAATGCTGACTTTGGATCCAGATCAGGAAACATTTACTTTAATAGGTTTGCAAAGATCAAACAGGGTCCACCATATGAATTTTGCCTATCTACAATGAAATGCTTCATTGAGTCACATCATTCGACCTTAGTAAGGGAGGGAATTCTCTCTCAATGAGGCACTTTGCTTGGATGTCAGGAATTTCTTATGCAGAGCATGCGCAGAAGCCCCAATATTGCAATATTGCATTGAAGGAATTTTTCACTCAAGCTTTCAGCTAAGAACATTTTCAGAATTCTGCATAGCCCTATAACTAAATCTGGCTAGTTGGTTTATAATTCATGGCACTTTTATTTATTTTTTCCTGTAAGCAACATATGCATTTCCAAAATTCTATGCCAGAGACTATCATTTGAGCATTTGCTTTTACTAACCTACATGCCTGCCATATGTGTTTATAGATTTATCTATTTGCACCTTGTGATTTTTTTTCTGTTTCCATGTATAAGCAAAAGCCATTATAACAACAGTTTTCATTCTAAATTCACATTAACGTAGATCTTCATTTTTTTAAAGGGAAGTTTTATATACAGTAATATGTGTGGGTTTGTGAAGGGAGGAATCCTTTTCCTTCAATGACTTCTGAAAGACAAATTGATTCTGAGTGTTTAATTTAAATTGAAAAAAAAATAGCATGTTCTCACCTAACTATATTTACATTCAAAACCACAGTTCTTAATATAGTTAGCCTCATGTTTAATATTTTGGTTCTATCCCATAGGCTCCCCTGCACATGGAGTAGGAGACAATGAATGTATCTTTAAGAAAGATAATCTGTGCTATGTATTTTTAGAAATCAATACCATTTTTAAATAAACAAGAATAATCCTTGTTACAAGTATTTAGTATATTCACTGAGTATTTCAGAACACATTTGTAGATATCAAGGAAAAGATTTATCGTCATACACTTTGTCATCAACAGAGCAACCCTTGAATTCATGGACTTCCACTGACTGGAAGAAAAAAGATAACTATTGACAATACTATTGTTCCTCTCCCTGCAATCCACAGAGCCATCTCCTGGGAGTAGTCCTGCTCAGCAACAGGACTTTGGAGTCATCCAAACAAACAGGAGGATATCCAAACAAACAGAAATATGGTGGAAAAGAATAAATATTTCAACTTCAGGAACATTTAAACTTCTTCCCAAAATATATTTCCATTGATGAAAGTAATGTGTCCATTTCTTTATGGATTGCTACGGAAAGCTCCACTGTAAAATAAAGTACTGGCAAGGACCATTCATGCATGCATGCATTCATTCATTCATTTTCCTTCTTCCTTCCTTCTTTCTATTTTTTTTTTTGACCTTTCTCTGATAGCTTAAATTGATCAGTTGAGAGTTTCTTCACACAACATTGCTTCTTCATACTATAATCTCACACCATTAAGAAGTTTTAAGTAAATTAAGCTTTAGCATGGCTTTTCTCATTCAATCATTGCAATAATTGTTTTAATAAACATAAACATTATCTCATTCTATTAACTTCAGAAACAATTGGAGAGAAAATTAATATTTCAGTATTGTTACAAAGAAGAAATGTACTCCCACAAAATCCTATTGTATTTCTGATCCTGCAAGGATGCAAGCACATGGTAATAATATAACAATTAGTGCTAGAACCATGGGGAAATAGTTCTGAGGAAATTAAGCAATATAAAAGGGCACATCTGGAAAAAAGCCTGAACTCTTACACAGACCTTAAGAAAAAATTAGATGAAAATAGATTTTCCAATAAATTGGTTTGATATACAAGTCAGTCAGAAAGCCAAATGTGTAATCACAAGCATGAGATCCAGTAGGGATTGATGATGATACAAAGCCTATAAAATCTATGTGCAAATCCATACATGTCTACTCAGTAGCAAACCCCATTTAATTCAGTGGAAGTTGATTGGAACTAAGTGGTTACAGAACTGCAATTTAAATTTATTTATTTATTTATTTATTAAATAGTGTTGTATACCGCCCTTCTCCCGAAGGACTCAGAGCGGTGAACAGCCAACTAAAATATATTATAAATTACAGATTACAAGATTAAAAGAGATTAAATTATGGGCTGCTGTTAAAAAAGTTAAAACCCCCAATTAAGAATGAGCTAAAATTACCATACCCCAGCCAAAATCAGTTCTAAAACCCCTCATTTAAAATCCCATTTGAAGTCAGCCCAGGCTGGCCTGCTCAAAGAGCCAGGTTTTCAGATCACATCTGAACCCCCTCAGGTCAGTGGTTGTCCGTAGCCCTGGGGGCAGCCCATTCCAAAGGGTGAGTGCCCCCACGGAGAAGGCCCTATTCCTTGGGGTCACCAGGCGGCACATAGATGCCATCGGGACCCGAAGAAGACCCTCTCTGTGGGAGCACACCGGTCGGTGGAAGACTAATGGCAGAATGCGGTCTTGTAAACCCTGGTCTGATGCCATGGAGCACTTTAAAGGCCAAACCAATACTTTAAAGCGAACCCGGAAGGCTACCAGCAACCAATGTAGCTTGCGCAGGAGAGGGGTCACATGGGAGTATCTCGACGCCCCCATAACCACCCACGCGGCTGCATTTTGCACAAGTTGGAGCCTCCGGGTGCTCCCCGCAGGGAGCCCCATGTAGAGGGCATTACAGTAGTCCAGGCGGGAGGTGATCAGGGCGTGGATGACCATGTGTAAGGCATCCCGATCAATAAAGGGCCGCATCTGGCTTATCAGACGAACCTGATAAAAAGCCCCCCTGGAGACGGCCGTGATATGATCTTCCCAAAACAGCCGTACATCCAGGAGGACACCAAGATTGTGAGCCCTTTCTGTGGGGGTCAGGATCTCATCCCCAATAGCCAGCGACAGAATCAGTCGACTATATCAGGCTGCCGGAAACCACAGCCACTCAGTCTTGGAAGGGTTGAGTCGAAGCCTGTTCCCACCCATCCAGTTCCGCACAGCCTCCAGGTAATGGGACATAACCTCCACAGCATCATTGGGGTGGTCTGGGGTGGAGATGTAAAGCTGAGTGTCATCAGCATAAAGATGACATTTCACCCCAAAACCACAGATGATATCTCCCAGCGGCTTCACATAAATGTTGAACAGAAGAGGGGAGAGGACTGACCCCTGAGACACCCCATAAATGAGGGGCCTAGGGGTTGACCTCTCCCCCCCGTCAAAACAAACCGACCCCTGAGACACCCCATAAATGAGGGGCCTAGGGGTTGACCTCTCCCCCCCGTCAAAACAAATTGCGAGGGGTCCGAGAGGAAGGAGGAGAACCACCGCAAAACGGTGCCTCCAATTTCCAACCCCTCCAACCGCCGCAATAGGATACTATGATCGATAGTATCAAAAGCCGCTGATAGATCTAATAGGACTAGGACAGAGGAATAACCTCTGTCACGGATCCTCCAAGATCATCAACCAACGCGACCAATGCTGTTTCGGTGCTGTACCTGGGCCTGAAGCCCAATTGGAACGGATCTAGGTAGATTGCTTCCTCCAGGTAGTGAGGGAGCTGACGCGCCACCACACTCTCAACAACCTTCGCCATAAAGGGGAGGTTGGAGACAGGACGATAGTTATTTAAAAGAGCCAGGTCCAGGGAAGGCTTTTTGAGGAGGGGTCGCACCACTGCTGTTTTCAAGGCGGTAGGAAGCGATCCCTCCCTCAAGGAAGCGTTGACAATCCCCTGGAGCCAGCCTCGTGTCACCTCCCTGGAGATAGAAACCAGCCAGGAGGGGCACGGGTCCAGTAAACATGTAGTGGCATTCAGCCTGCCCAGCAATCTGTCCACATGCTCGACAGTCACAGGATTGAACTCCTCCCAGATAACCATCTCAAGATTTGCCCCGGACACCACCCAACTGGAGCCCAGCCCACCCCGAATCTGAGCGATTTTATCGTGCAGGAATTGGGAAAACTCTTCTGCCCTACCCTGCAAGAGGTCCTCCCACGCTCTCGGCTCAAGCAGAGAACGGGTTACTCTAAACAAAGTGGCAGGCTGATTTTCTGCTGATGCAATAAGGGCGCAGAAGTGCGAATGTTTCGCCACCTCAATCGCCACTAGGTAGGTCCTAATATAGGACCTCACCTGTGTCTGGTCAGACTCGGCACGACTGGTCCTCCAGACACCCTCCAGACATCTTTTCCGGCACTTTCATCCCCCTCAATTCCTCCATAAACCACGGAGCTAAATGGGATCTGTGCCGAGTCAGAGGTCGCAAAGGCACAACTCGGTCCAGAGCCTCAGCAGCCAACCTATCCCAGGTGGCCACCAAGTCTTTGGCTGAGTTATGAGCCAGAGTTTCAGGAAATGGCCCAAGCTCCGTCTGGAACTCTTCAGGATCCATCAGGCGCCTGGGGCAGAACCATCTCCTTGGTTCCACCTCCCTGCGATGGGGGGTGGCGGCACAGAAGTCAAGTCTAAGAAGAGAATGATCGGACCATGACAAAGGCTTTATAACTAGATCCCCAGAACGATCTTCAACCACTGACCAGAGGCAAAAATCAGGTCCAGTGTGTGTCCCCCCGTGTGAGTGGGGCCAGAAACTAATTGGGTCAGGTCCATGGCCGTCATGGAAGCCAGGAACTCCCGAGCCACCCCAGAGGTTTCCCTGAGCGAAGGCAGGTTGAAATCACCCATGACTAAAAGCCTAGGGGTCTCAACCGCCAGCCCGGCTATCACCTTGAGGAGCTCGGGCAGGGCCAATGATACGTGGCAGGGAGCCAGGTACATTATCAAAAGGCCCATCTGAACCCCCTGGCCCCACTTCACAAAGAGCGACTCACAACAAGCCGTCTGAGGTACAATAGCCTCCCTAGGACAAAGAACTTCTCTAATAATCGCCGCCACCCCACCACCCCTTCCCTGAGACCTTAAAGCTAATGTTTTTCTAGTCAAACTAGACCCAAAATACTCCTTTAATAACAAAAACCTACAATATTGACCATAATTAAAATTGTTCACCATTTAGAGAACTTAAATTTAAACTTTCAAAATAAGTCTTACTGATGTATAAACAATGATCTGTCCCTGTTTAAAGTGTCTATAAAAATATTTTGTATTTTCTTTTACCTTTTTATTTCCTATTGATTTATTAATTACACAAATGGGTATGCCATCCCTCTGACCATTCTAAGAGTCTCACCTAGGAAATACAATAGCAACTACTTTATATATAATATTTGTGATAATGATGATGAAAATAATGCAAATAAATAAATTTAAAAAATAAGGCAAGTAGCACAGATCAGAGAAGGATGAAACAGTCATAATTCTCCCTAGCCAAAAGTTTGTTTCAGTGAGATAAGGGGGGGGGGGCGAGAGAGAGAGAGAGGAAAAAAAGAAAGAAAGAAAGAAAGAAAGAAAGAAAGAAAGAAAGAAAGAAAGAAAGAAAGAAAGAAAGAAAGAAAGAAAGAAAGAAAGAAAGAAAGAAAGAAAGAAAGAAAGAAAGAAAGAGAGGGAGAGAGGATATAAATTCACCTTGATGGTGATAAGGAAAGGATTATTAGACCTGGTTTACAAAAATCCAGATGACCTCTAGATGGCCTTCTGTTTCTCCTTTCTGCCATTAGGTAGTCATTTGTATTTTGCACACCGACTCTGGAAAGTATAGGTGTAGCTGAAATAATTGCAGTGGGAATGCTGCTTTTGCTTACTACGAGAAAAATATCCTCTGAAAATATCTCTATAACCTATCTGTTGAGGGCCTCTGAAAATATCTCTATAACCTATCTGTTGAGGGCCATGCCCTTTTTATTATTATTCTCTCTGTCTCTTTCTCTCTTCAAAAGATAAAGAAGTAGATGGAGAATTGTGGTGTCAGTGTGGTGATCCATGTAAGCTTGGAATATGCCACATTTGTGAATTCTGAACCCTCAGTTAGAGATACTATTTTAGGTCAAATATTACTTGAAAAACAAAAAACAAATAATTGCACTCTGCTGGAAATCAAGTCAGCAAAAGAAAAGGGCAAATGATACCCCGCAATATAGTAATCATGGCAGTTTAAAATAAAAGTATGAATTTCTGCATGCATTATGCAATATATCTGCTTATTAAATGATGACATTGAATGATAGTAGTCATATTCTTCAAGAAAATAACATCAAAATGAGGCAGTGGTTCATAAAAAGCCTCTGAGCCCAACATTGTCCATCAAAAGCAAAGTTTTTTTTAAGCAACCCTGAAATATCCAGAGAGTAATGATCAACAGATCTTTCCCAAATATGCTTTTCCAGGAACTATTTGCGCTTCAGGTTGAGATGCAGATAACACAAACTCATCCCCACCAGTCTGTGTCTTGTTCAACGATGAAGGGACACAGGGCAGAAAATACCACACAGAAAGCACAGCTCCCCCACATAGACCTTTCAGCAGTTCCAAGAAGGGTCCATACTCATTTCACCTTTCAAGTAACTCTGAGGACACAGACAAACCTACAAGTGGCCTCAACAATGCTCTAAAAGAATGTAAATGACCAACTATCTGCAAGGAATATAAATCCTTCCATTTCCTACCATTCAGTCATAGCTAAAAAAGCTTCCTGGATGAGAAGCAAAACATCTTCAAAGAAAAACAAGAACCAGTTGCCTCTTGAAAAAAATACCTTTGGGATAACCATGATGTGGGTGACTGAGTATCTCCTTAGATGATCTATAGATCTCTTCAACTCAGACCTGCCCTTACCTATTTAGCACTGAGCCGTTATAATTTCAATTTAATTATAATTTTCAGTGCAACAGTGCCTAGTATCCAGCAGTCTCATCAGACTATAGAATGCTACAGAACAATCAAATGCTACTTTCAAAACAAAATTATACTTGTCAAGCAAATGAATAAAATTATTTGGTGATACATTATTAATTGTGTTTGCTTCTTTCAAAAATTGCCAAAACAAATTTTGCTGCAGCATGTCTACAAGCAATAGTAGAGAGATGGGTATGTTGAGATTTGTAAGTAGAAGTGTGTGTTTGTGTGTGTGTGTGTGTGTGTGCTTTGTGGGCAATACATATATGATAGATAATTATCAGTGATAATCCCAGGTGAAATGTTTCTGAAAAGCTAGAAACAAAAACTGAATTTTAGTTCAGAAAATTTGAAAGGTAGATTGGAATCACAATCAAAGTTGGATTTAACTTTCATAATGAAACTATAAACAGATATCATGAAGAGGGTAGTATATAAGTGTTATAAAATACAATCATTTTCTGTGGTATATATGTGATCTTTCAACCTGCAAACTCTTGTGTTATGGTTAAACTGCAAGTAGAAAAGTTAAATTCTTATCCCAAGAGTTTTGATTATATATCCCAGATCTGTGGCTAATTTTGGAAGTAAGAATGGATAACGTTATTGAGTTATCTAATGTTACTGAAATTGGAAGACGCATTTCCACAGTATTTTGCTTAATGGTTGACACCAACAAATAAATATTGAGTTATTGGGAAAGACAGGAAAAAAGGGAAGGTGAAGTAAGGAAAGAAAATTTTCCAAATGATGGCAGAAGCTCTGAAAAACACCAATAGACCTTTTATTCACTCCCTCATTCAAATGTGTTGTGCCAGATATGTTGTACAGCTGTATATGACTAATCATGACATCACATATAAAGTTTTCTTATATTGAGTCAAACCACATGATTCATATTGCTAAGATTTCTTAATGATCCTCATGTTTCAGTGCTCTGAGCTTTTAAATATAGTTTTTTTAAAAAAAAACATGTGGTACTGTAATTTGTTTTTGAAAATGAAGAAATCTATCTATCTACAAACAGAGTACCATTTGGGACCTCTTCAGAGAGATAACTAGTAGAAAAGGAAAAGATGTACCTTAATAATTCTGCTGCTCAAGTGTTTTGATATCAGAGTATAACCAGATAACATTTTATTCAGTAATGAGGCTTGAAAGGCTTGCAAAAGAGTTTTGTTTTGTTTATTTATTTTATCCATCAGTTGCATACATGCAGTTCTCCTATTTTTCTACTGCATGAGATTTCATCATGTTGGTAGTAACAGGTGAATTGAGGCACATGCCTACGGTAATGAATTTCATCTTCTCCATCTTTTTGTTTTCTTTTCTTTTACAAAGAGATATTTATGGTTCACTATCATTTATCTCAGTGAAAATTCAGTGGAGTAGGTAATCATCAGAGCTGAATCCATTTCTTGGTAGAAAAAGACCCAAACCTTTCAGCTTTGAGTAAATTTTATATTATTATGAAATGAAACATGATATATAAAAAGGTCTCATGGCACTGGACTGTCAATCTATAATGATACGTGGGAATGCTTTGACAGATGGGGAAAGAGCTGCAGACAAGATAACGCTAAGAGACCAGAATGTGGGTGTGGCAAACATTTCAGAAGGGAGCCTCCCTAATTTCATGGCCAGTAAAGATGAGAGGCAGAGATATACTTTTAGATTATCAGGATTCTGTTAATGTAATCTTACCATAAAGTTAAAGTTAGTATTTCTGGACTATTGCACAAGGCTGGCAGTCTCAGAACATCTTTCTGGATATGCCCATTCTATTACTTAGCATACACCTAGTTCAAAGAAGGTTAAGAATTTCATAACCTCACATTCATAAGGTTCACGATAGATGACAGGCCTTCTCTTCATAGTCTCTCTCTCTCTCTCTCTCTCCCCTTCTCTCTGTCATTGTTGCCTCTGGTATATTAGCATTCATTAAGAAAGTTAAGGTGTGTGGTTTCAGCAAACCTTTGGCCTCTATATATTCTGAATGGAGGTATTCAGCTTCTGTATTTAATTTTTTTGGTTTTTTGATTCTGTGTTTTTATTTTATTGCTTTATGCCACTCAAAATCCCTTAGCATTGGTATGTGCATGTTCAAAACAATGTGAAAGATAACTAATAAAATAAAATAGCATATCCCATTAAAGGACAGATTTCTTTGATAATTCTTTTTATACAGATTTAATTAATATCATTTTTTTTTAAAAAAATATCTAATCTATATGCTAAGTAGATATTACCGAAGGATAAAAGATTATATATTAAGTAATTATTTAGTAGAAAATAGCTAAATATATTGAAAAATCCTCAACAAAAACTTTGTTCCCAATTGTTTTGAAATAACTTTTAGCTCTTTAGATAATCAGCTTGATATTTTCATTCATTCATGCAACCAATTTCTTTTGCAATGAAGAAAATATTCTTCAAGGTGAAATCTTCAGTAACAGCAAATCTGACACCATTTTTAATATAATCCACTAAAAGCTGTACTATCAGAGGCCACAGGAAGGCCATTTTGTTAATTTAATTTGCCAGCTCCCCTTTCCTTACTCACAAAAGAGACAGAAAGAACCAAGTTGTAATAAATGTTCTCATTTCTACGAGAAGAGTAGAGTTTATAATATGTTGTTCCACCTAAATGCAATATAAGTGGCATTTAAATATCTGGCATAATGCTTCCCTTTCCTTCTCTGTCACTAAGGCAGCAACTAAGAATAAAGCCACATTGAAGACTTTTTTTCATTTCCTGGAATATTTTTTTTAAAACCAACATTCATGCAGATAATGATATATGGCAAATTGAAATAAAGTTAGAAGATTAATTAGATCTGTGTCTAATACTGAAACTTAGTTTATTGTTTAAGACCTATATTACTATTGCAGGCCATTCTGTTATGCTTTGAATATATATTAAAAATGCCCCGTGAAACTATCAGGGCAGTAAAAGAGAGAAAACTTATTTCAGTTGCATTTATTTTAAAAGTTTATTCAAAAGTTGAACACAATTATATACTTCATCCTTGAATCTAAAAAAAAATTACACAATTCTGTTTCTAGAATGCTAACTTCTATCAGCATTGACTAAATTACTTTATCTTCATGATTCCCAAATATACTCATGTTGGATTTCTGCAATATATCAGAGAATCCATACCATACAACCATACTGCAAGTTGAAATTAAAAGAGCAAGACCTTTCAGGGTTGAGCTAGGATTTGAAGACTCCAGTCTAAATTTGTTCATTTACCTAAATAGGAGAGGAGGAATGCAGAGAATGTAAACAAGCATCTGTCATCAACTACACTATAAATGATAGAGATGAAGTCCAATTAGGTTCCTTTCTTAGAGGATGCTATGCAAAGGACCAAAACAAAATCTAGGCTTGAGGAAAACTGCATGTTCTCTGTGATAATTCCTGCTTGCTACATATATATTGTACATGTGCAATTGTTATTTTTTTTGCAGAAATTGCAACAAAAAAACATGCCACAGTGAACAGAAATATAGTTATGTATAAAAAAATGGATTTTTCCTCCATAATTCATATCAGCCTATATACATTAGAAGTGTTCATACCAAATACATATTCTGGTATACATGGAGTCCTCACTTATTACCATAATGGAGCTTGAAATTTCCAGCATGAGTCATGAAAATCATAGATCAAGGCACCCATGTGAACAAACCTGATTTTACAACTGTTTTGTGGTGGTCATTAAGTGAATGCCACAGTCATTAAATGAACATTGTGTTGTTAAGTAAATACTGCAGTTGTTAAGCAAATCACTACACTTCTATAAGTACACTAGCAAAACTGCCATAAATTGCATGACCTCAGAATAGTACAAATAGACGCAAAGGTGACCAAGTTGCCAAGTGTTTGAAATTCAGTTGTGTATCCACAGAGGCAGGTACAGACTGTTGTAATTTGAATGGCTGCTAAGTAACTGACCCTTAACCAGTTAGATACAGTCATCAGGTTTAGATATAGTCAACCTGGTGATGGTAATATAAGTCAACCTGAGACTGGTAATATAAAAGGATCAGCAAAAAGGTAAGTTAACAAAATTGTCCATCCCTATATTGCATAAAATCAGATTTAGCCAACCTCAGAAAGGCAGGGTTTTTTTTTACAGAATGGTCATCTATTAGGCTCAAAGATGGGAAACTCCTAATAATTCAGCATGTGTAGCCCAGCCAATAACATTTATATTATTCAATGGCCACCATCATCCAAGCAATATTATGTTTTAAATATCATCCCAGTTGTGTTACCCTCCTTTCTTCCTATATTGTCCTCTTCTCTACTACATTATCTTTTTTTTAATCTGCAATGTTGTTTGTCTCATTTCTTTTTGAGCAGAGAACTTTTGAGATGATCCAAAAGGTAATACCTCCCACACTTGAATCAATGCCTACAAAAAGAAAGATAATGTTTTGTGAGTCATTCAGAATCCTGTTTCTGCTTTTAATCATCCACTTAACAGGTATTAACATTAACAGAATAACAAAGTTGGAAGGGTACTTTGGAGGTCTTCTAATCCAACCCTATACTCAAACAGGAGACTCTTGACCATTTCAAACAAATGGTTTCCCAATTTCTTCTTAAAAACTTTTAGTGTTGGAGCACCCATAATATCCTCCTGCCTTCCTGGACTGGTTGCTTTCTTTACAGACAACATTTTATTTTTTTCTTAAGGCACAGTTAGATAGATAGGGAGATGCGGGGGGGGGGAGGGAGGGAGGGGTAGACCAGTTGTTTTCTTTGCTAACATTTATCACACATGCGCGTGCGCGCGCGCACACACACACACACACACATGCAAAATATCAAGAAGATCATATGACTGGGTAAAATAAATACTTCACAGGTTATTTTGCGAAATGGAAGAACTATGCTGACAAAGTACAAATCCAGTTTTAAATGTAATTGTTACCTGTGAGGGAATACTTTAAAAACTGTCTAAATGGTGTCTCCTGTTATGTTAAATATCTTCTTTCAAAATAAATCCTTCCCTTCAAGGATATCTATATCCCAACGAGCCCTGCCGTAACATAGACTATAATAGCCCTTCTGTACTAAACGGAGCAGGGCTAGAAATAGATACTGTATGATTAAATGCTGACTGACACTTCCATCATGAGCTTGGTTCTTCTTTAGCTAAAAAGATTTCCTAGCCTAGCATCCAATAGATAATAAAATAGAATAAACAGATGTAACCTTATAGAAAGGAAACAAAATCTGCTTAAAATAAATGATAATATACAGCAAACCTTTTCCTTTCTGTATCTTTGCCATTATAACCATGTGAATTTCTAACTGGAAATCGTTATTTTCCATTATTAAAAGTACCTAATATCAAACAGTACAAAGGATAGTGGCAATGTAAATACTTTCAAAACAAATATTTTCATGGCCTGTGGAAAAAAGAAGCTCCTTTCTCTTTCCTTTCTCTCTGCCCACCACCAAAAGGAAAAATCTGGAGAGAGTGACTGAAATGTCTGCAAGTTTCATTCCAAGACAGCTTAAAAGCCTTTGTGAAATGAAACCTGGCTTTTCAAACTGTCAGTTTGCCACCTTGATACATTATTGTAAAAGATGGGAGAATCTTCTCTGACACAAGAAAGGTTCTGTGAAGAAATTGAGAGGCTAGGGAAACGCTGAAGGCCTTTGCTTGGGAAAGTAATGGTTGATAATCACACCCAGGATGAAGCACATCATGGCAGTGACTGACAGAGGCAATTACAGGCAGAGGTTAGGTAACCACAGCCACCAAAACAACCACCTATCAATGGTCTTGCCAGGAAGTACCCAGTTACTTCTATTAACATCAATATGAGTATCAAAGGAACAGGATGTAAGTGATGGTGTACAGATATTTATTGAACTTTATTTAATTTGTTTTCATCATCATTCCCTACAACTAAATTTCATGTGAAGGAAAATATAGATGTGTAAGAAAGAAATCATGAAGTCTACTGCTCTCGTGCATCTCTCTTTGTACAGGGAGAACCTCCAGCCCACAGGCCAAATCTGATCATCCAGGCAAGTTTGTCCAGACCAAAGGCCTTAAGTGAGACTCCACACACAGCCTTTCATTTTAGGTACACAAAATGTCCTATATATGCAGGGTTATTCTGCAGGAAATATTGCAAGCATGCTTCGGTTTCCCTACAGAAATGGAAGGAGATCTTAGAAGACGGGGCTTTTTAAGCCATATTCCCAACATCACACACTTCTCCAAGCTGATGAGAAGTTGGACCTAGCCCTTGGACTACTTACAATATGATACATACAGATGCCCTCTTCTAGTACAGTAAATTCCCCTTAGTATCTCCAACATTAACAAACTTTTAGATTAATACCAACATTACAAATGAATCTTCAAATCAATACCTGGCAGAAGATTCTTAACATTTAGTCTCCTCTACCCATGCAATAAAGCTTCTGCTTAAAAAAGAATACTTGAGTAACTTCACTTTTGATATCCTCTTTCTGCAGAGCGCTTGCAATATCCTTGTTGCCCTGGCAACTCTCTGATAGCCCCTGCTGAATTTGGGCAATATTTTTCAGAAGTAGTTTGTCATTTCCTGCTTCTTAGGACTGAGTGAGAGTGGCTGGCCCAAAGTCACAGGTAGCTTTGTGCCTAAGGTAAGGCTAAAATACAGAAGCTGGTATTCCTTGGCAATGAATAGGCTGTTACACACATTCTGTGAATTGTGTCTCCCTTAAAATGATGTTAAGAAAACTATAAATTGAATCATATGGCATAAAAAACTGGAATGTCATGTTCAAATCTGATCCTGGATCGTTGGACCTCCTTTTTCTCCTGCAATGTAAAAACATCATTATAACAGGGAGGAAATTTCTCAGATACCTTATATGAAACAATACTGCCAGAAAGCCATTCAGACTGTAGTTGCTCTATATAGGATAAATTGGGTGTTATTTGCTGATAGGGAATAGATTAAGCTTAAAATGTCTTTTAAAAGTTGCTTTACATCTAGTTTTTTAAAATGCTATTTCCCATATATGTAAGTTTTCTTTGGATAGGGATGAGAAATTCTCTTCTGTAAGGTTTTCATTCCAATTACCATATCTGTTCTTTGCCATGCAAAATTCTGAGTTATGTTTATTTAAACAAAAGTAAAGCAGTGTTAACATTTCTATTGTTAAGTTGATTTTTCCAATAAACAGATCTAGGTCTATTTAATTAAATTGATTATATAGTTCATTTTATTTACAGCATACACCCATCATAAGATGAAAATCCAAGGCTGTAGACAAAGATGTAATCCATGAATCACTGAATAATAATGAAACATGGCCATGATGTAACAACAGCAGTGGCAGAAATCATGATATAACAACAAACAGAAACTGAATTAGAATGACCAAGCTTTTGAAGTCCAACCTGGTCTTCTATTTCTTGGATTATGTGTGAAGGATACATCATTGGCTTCAAAAAAATAAATGTTGAAAGATGCCACAAAACAGGTCCAAGCCAAAGTGAGAACAATAGTATTTCATCATATCTGCAATCCTTAGCAGAAATGCAGTATATTGCAAAAACGCAAATCATGGTATTGATGCCAATAAAAAAAAAAAGCTTGACTTGACTTGAAGGAGTCTTTATATTTAGAATGCTGAAGTAGTTAGTAATTAAATATTAACTAATGCTCTGTTCAGGCATTGTGTTGACACCAGCCTCTGCAGGACATCCACAAACATAGTGCTGATGTCTGCAGGGAGAATGCATTTATGTATAAAATCACACATAAATTAGCATCACATAAGCAACAGCATAGAACAGAGCCTTTGTTTATATGGAAGCCAATATACGTGTCGTTATATGTATGAAATTTTGCTCCTTCAGTTTTAGCATTGTGTTTCTGCATGTCCTAAAGTAATTTGAGCTTTTTTAAAAAAATGCCTGAAGATGATTTTAGTTAATATTTCTCTAGAGATTCATCCTGAAGATGATTTTAGTTAATATTATTTCTCTAGAGATTTTATATTCCCCTTTTTGACCTAACAATGACATTCAGGATATGTACAGTAGCACCCAAGTTAATTCAGGACATAATCAAACAGTCCCTGGGACACCATTCCAAAGGTCACAGACTATATCCCCTTCCCTCAAAAAATCAGTACAATCTTGATAGAACAGAGGATCCACTGAATTCCAAACCTCTTTGAACTTCTACCATTCTCACAAAACTGAATTTATTTAAATTGGTTCTGGAATTAATCTAAATGGATTTTCCTCCTTCCCCCAGAACCGATAGAGGGCTCTTTTTCTTTCTCTTATCAAACTAATCTGCTCCTCAGAGTCAGACATCCTCTGAAAGCTGTAAAGCAACACTTAGGATTGCTTTAATAGTGCATAATATGGAAAAAAATGTCTCAGGATAACCTGGAGAGATCAAGCAGACTACCTTCCTTCCTTCCCCTTCATCCTCTCACTTCTTTTTTGGGGAGGGAAGGGTTGCTCTATCCATGCTTCCATTCTCTCCACCAAAATAAAATTCCAAACAATCCAAGATAATGGAAACCAGGCCAAAGACAGTATCAACTAGCCAATAGCAGTAAAGGGTGCTTTTACTTCTATGATTTATCCATCGGGAGATGAGCAGAATACAGATCAGTATAAGAGCATAGTTACATCCTTGACATTTGAATAGAAAATAAACTTCAGTAACTGTACAAAGAGAGCGGCTGTGTACTACATATTGTTCAAATATAAACATGATAGCCATATTAACCTTTATCAAAAAATATTAATTTGATTACTAGATTACTAGTAGAAGGATTGCTAGAAAACTTGTCTGAAACAAAAAAAGGATTCTACTTTTTTATATTTGCCTTCTATAAAAAAATGTATGTATTATCATTCATCTGCTGCCTTCCTGATGTTTTTATCTTGTTCTTATCTTCTCTACAGCACTTAGATGCCTGATGTGCTTTATAAATAGTAAGCTTTACGGTAATTACAACAATTTTGCCATTATTCTTCATGTCAAAAAGCACTGAGGAAATTGTTTGCTTTACTAGCTAGGATACAAGGCTGTGGTTTAGGTGTAACTAACATTGTCAAATGATCCCAAAATCAAAACACAGATATTAACATCAGCTCATAAATATTTGCAGAGAAAAAAACAAGAGAATTATCAGGAGGTATGTTATATGTTTGTACTAGTTTTTGCTTCAAGGGTCTTGGTCTGGTAGCCATGATTGAAACCCTCACATTAGAAGGAGATTCTCAATCATCCAGGTCATGGTCGTCCCAAACATCTTTCCTTGAAGATGTTTTGCTCCTCATCCAAGAATCTTCTTCAGTTCTGATTGAAGTGTCAGTATCAGAATGGAAGAAGGTTCTTGGATAAGAAATGAAATGTCTACAAAGAAAAATAAAGAAAATCCAGTTGCCTTATGAAAAAAAAGCACCTTTGGAACCTCACATTATTTTATTTTTTATTTATTTATTTCAAACATTTATATACCGCCCTTCTCCCGAAGGACTCAGGGCGGTGCACAGCCAATTCTACCCCACACATGAATACAAAAATTAAAATGGAATTAAATAATTTGGGCTGTTGGATTAAAAATCAACCCTCCCCATTAATATTTAAAAACCCCGAATTAAAATCCAAATTAAAACAGGAGACGGTTAAAATCTCATATCAGCCCAGGCCAGCCTGCTCAAAGAGCCAAGTTTTTAACACACGTCTGAAGGTTCTCAGGTCCGTGCTGGTACGTATATCAGGTGGCAGACTATTCCAGAGGGCAGGGGCCCCCACAGAGAAGGCCCTATTCCTGGGGGCCGCCAGATGACACATAGAGGCCGACGGCACCTGGAGAAGGCCCTCCCTGTGGGAACGCACAGGTCTGTTGGAGATCACCGGCAGAATGCGGTCCTGCAGGTAGCCTGGCCCAATGCCATGGATCTCTTTAAAGGTCAAAACTAGAACCTTAAAGCGAACCCGGAAAGCCACCGGTAACCAATGCAGCTTGCGCAGGAGAGGCGTCACATGGGAGCTTCTCGACGCCCCCATAATCACCCGCGCGGCCGCATTTTGCACCAATTGGAGTCTCCGGGTGCTCCCCACAGGGAACTGCATGTAGAGAGCATTACAGTAATCCAGGCGAGAGGTGACAAGGGCATGCGTGACCGTGCGCAGGGCGTCCCGATCCAGGAAGGGCCGCAACTGGTAAATCAGGCGAACCTGATAAAAAGCCCCCCTGGAGACGGCCACAATATGGTCTTCTAAAGACAGCCGTGCATCCAGGAGGACACCCAGATTGCGAGCCCTCCCTGTAGGGGGCAAGATCTCTCCCCCAATAGCCAGTGAAAGTGTCAGCTGGCTATATCGGGGCGCCGGAAACCACAGTCACTCAGTCTTGGAAGGGTTGAGTCGGAGCCTGTTCCCGTCCATCCAATTCCGCACGGCCTCCAGGCACCGGGACATAGCCTCCACAGCATCGTTGGGGTGGTCTGGGGTGGAGATGTAAAGCTGGGTGTCATCTGCATACAGATGGCACCGCACCCCAAGACCACGGATGATCTCACCCAGCGGCTTCACATAAATGTTGAACAAGAGAACTGGTATTCTGTATTGTGCACAACTAGTGACACTGATGGTGCTCCTCTGTATTTTCCAGTGTCCAACAGGGTGCCAGGATGACTTATGCCCCTTTCCCGAGCCTCTACTTGCTTACCAAATATATAATCACCCTCATTACCAATGGATGGAATATCCCTGGATAAGAATTTATTCAGAAAAGAAAAAACATGTTACTTTACAGAAAATGTAGGGTATTTATGAAATAAAAACTAAATCTATCTTTAGTTCTAAATTATAGAATTATTAAAGAATTATTATAGAATTGGAACTCTGATTCATCTAATTAATTGATTCTTAATTAATAAAACACCCTTAACGCAGAGCATTTGAATTCTCATTGTTTAGGGCTGTTCCACACAACAGTCTTAAACTGTTTGTCCAGTTGTTTGGACATGGAGTTGTATGAAAATGAAGATACATCAAGAAATTGTTGCCCAAATTTCAATCATTATTTTTCTCTAACAATAATACTAACCAAATGGTCTGTACAGATAATGATTATTATGGCTCTTGATTGTTGAATAACTTGGCCTTTTATTTTGTTCTCCTATAACACAGACTGAAAAAAAGAAAATAGCAGAAGTCTTATCAATTTACCTGATTGAAAATGAAAAGAAAAATCTCCACCTTCTGAACAGAAGAAAGAGAAGAAGGAGGGAAAGAATGGGAAGGGGAAGGCAGAGAAGGACATACCTACCCCTTCACTAATCCACTGGGAAGTCTCATCACAAAATAGCAGATAATCTAAAAAGCCAAAATGAACTGACTATGCAGACAATGACCACAAACGTAAAGAAAGGAGCTTTTCTCACCACAGTGCACAGATGTCAGCTGAAACAAAGGAACTTCTATATAACATAATGAACTGTAATGGGCAGTCTTCACAGTATTGTTTGTGCTAGCGCAGTCTGAGAAGACTACTTCTCAGGCAAGAAAAATTAGTCATACATGATGGTTTAGGGCAGGTTAAAGCTCAGATGTTTACATGTACTCAAGAAATAGTGAGCTATCTTAAAGCCAAGGCAAACAGAACACGCAGATGAGTCCTCAACTTCTCTCTTATTATTGTTATTTAAAAAAAAAAACAATATCAGGAGTGCAGCAGAATCAACCAACTATTTTAGCATAATTAAAGAATGGAGTTTCAATGAATTCTTTACCCAGAAAAGAAAAACAGAGCAAACTATAGCATACAAAGCACCATTTCTTTTCTTTCCCCACCCACCTCTGGGATGATGTCAATAATAAATATATATACAGTAATGGCAATATTGGGACAAACAAGTGCTGAGTAAATAACTTCTTGTTGACTCTAAAGAGTTACAGAATAATAGCTCATTATATTTTGAAAGTACTTCAGAAATGACTTATAATGCCCATTAGGGAGAAAAATTACTTCAAATTTAACATACACTTATGAAAAACTACACTACTAATACTGGCTAAATAATATGTGTTTTAGAGTCCCTTATGAATGCCTATTCACATATTTAAGTTGGCATGAACCCAGAACAAAAACAGCTGCACACAATGTTCCCTCTATCACAGTCCACTATAAGGTCAATCCCGGAAACCATTTAAACATTTTTTTAAAAAATACACTTTCTCTGCAGACTGTTGAGTTCTTATTATGGGTTCCCAAGTAAACAATCAGTGTCCTAAACTCCATAACTATGTATTAAGTTGATCTATAGTTGTTACACACTGGGCAATAAATAATAGTTGTTATAATAGTAGTATCATCGTAAGATTTTGTCATTTATTTTAAGGAAAGATTTTGGCATTTTTAAACACATTAAATAACCAAGTTTAAATTTAAGAGACAACAAATGTGTAAGCAATTTATTTTTTAAAAAACTTTCTCTCTTATTGTCTCTCTCACACACAAATATACAACATACACATATTATTATTAGTATGAATAGATCTGGGAATAACCAGGGAAATGACCAGGAAAAAGCAGAATTTAATCCTACGCTTTGATATTTTAATTGTTTGATACTGATATTATGATAAAAACAAGCCTATTTTTCATCACTAATTTTAAATTTTAATTAGAGGTTTTATCTATTTGACCTTTCAAGCAAATCAGACTAATTGTTTGTAGACTCATATTCTTTGGATAGCATTGAATCATTTTTATTCTTGCTACTAAACTAGGCCTGAGGTCTCAAAGAACATCTGGAATATGAAATAAAATAATAGAATTTATCTATTCTCATTTATATTAATAAGACCCTATAAGAATGACTTTTTGCTCTAGGCAGCTAACAATAGTTAACTATCAGTCATGTCTACCTTGCAGGAAATAGGCAAAAAGTTACATGTGATACTAATATTTATATTAGTATGCTACTGAGCTATAGCACAGAATACATCATTATTTATAACAAAATAAAATGTAATGGTGGCACACAGTACCAATTTCCCATCTCTGCTGAGGCTTTGGCAAGGTACCAGATGCAAGAACTACCAAAATCCTACTTCAAAAGCTTTTATTTGAAGGACTGTCAAAATAATCATCTTTGATAGAAGACATCTTCTAATTCCAAAATAGAAATAAAAGCCCCAGAGCCTCTCAAATATTGCCTATGTATTACAGGCATGGGGAGTGATATGATTAACAGTGCTTGATAACAGTGCTTGATAAAGTGCAATTTCAGTTTAGATTAAATTCCAATTAAGTCTAATTTAACTTTGTTCTGGCTACACCAACTTTCAAAGCATGAAGCTGTACTCCTTGCTTTATTTGAAGGATGTTCCAAAGCCTGTTTTTTTTAAAAAAATCATAATAATAGGATGATGTTATCTTAAAAATGCCCATCAACACATTTAGCACATAATCAGTACAATCTTCCCTGCAATATTAAGATATATTATATTTCTATTATTTTCCTATGCGCAATAACATGCCATTTCTCCATGAATTCAAAACAGGTCATATGGGGGATCTCCTTACTTTTATTTTCACAACGGCAGTCTTGCAATATAGAATCCTTTATGCAAGAGCAATTGGTCTATGGTCACATGGCAACTTGCTGTAATTGATGATGAATTTGATCCTGTGTCTGCTTGATCTTATACTAACATCTCAGTTGCTACATCAGATTGAGTTTCCTATTTAAATATCTGTAATTTATTTGTATCTATATCCAAAAATTAGTATATACTGTACTGTTTTTATTCACAAAAGTGTTTTCTTCAAACTGTGTTTTAAAGAAATTTTTGGACAAACTGGAGTACGTTCAGAGCAGGGCAAGGAAATTTAGTATAGAACTAGAAAAGAAGAGAGATCGAAAAATCTATCCCATGCTGCAAAACACAAGATTGTGCCATCTCTCATTCCATCTAGTGTCCATCAGCATATTTGGAGACAACAGACTAATTTAGACAATACAGAACAGGTTGAACAAAGAATGAAGGAGTGCTACATCTCTTATCTAAGATCTTCCAATAATTCCACAGATACCATTTGTGGCCAATGATTATTTAGATGCTTGGGGCACTGGACAAGTTGGCTATGATATGGTTGCAGGAAATATGACAGCTTTACCTCCCTGTTACTTTATATATAATAAGGCTTGCCATAAAAGCACATATCCACATACACTTCTTCATAGTCCATGGACAGATAACAGATAATCAGAGTTGGAAGAAACCTTGTAGGTCATGTAGTCCAACCTCCCACCCTAATGGGAGACCCTACACTATTTCTGACAGGTGGAAGTCCAATCTCTTCTTGGAAGTCTCAAGTGATGGCGCTCCCACAACTTCTGAGGACAAGGTTGATTGTTCTCACTGTCAAAAAGTTTCTCCTTATTTTCAGGTTAAATCTCTCCTTGTTCAGTTTCCATCCATTATTCCTTGTCTGGCCTACAGGCACTTTAGAAAATAGCTTGACCCTTTCCTCTATGTGGCAGCCCCTCAAATATTGGAAGACTGCTATTATGTCTCTCCTGGTCCTTCTCTGTACTAGACTAGCCAAGCCCAGTTCCTGTAACCGTTCTTCATATGTTTTAGTCTCCAGTCCCCTAATTATCCTGGTTGTTCTTCTCTGTACTTTTTCTAGAGTCTCAACATCTTTTTGATAATATGGTGAACAGAACTGGATGCAGTACTCTAGGTGTGGTCTTACTAAGGCTATATAGAATGGTATTAGACCTCCCTTGATCTTGATTGTATCCCTGTTAATACAATTTAGGATTGCATTAGATTTTTTGGCTGCTGCTGCACACTGCTAGCTCATATTTAGCTGGTTATCCACTAAGAATCCAAGATTCCTCTCACAGTTGCTGTTATTGAGCCTGGTTTCACCCAGTCTATACGTGTACTTTTGGTTTTTCTTGCCTAAGTGTAGGACTTTACTTTTCTCTACATTGAAATTCATTTTGTTAAATATGGCCCAGTTTTCTAGTCTGTCAAGATCCATCTGGATTTTGAGCCTATCTTCTTGGGCATTAGCTATTCCTGCCAGCTTAGTATCATCTGCAAATTTGGTAAGTTCCCCTTCTATTCCCTCATCTAAGTCATTAATGAAGATATTGAAGAGTACTGGGCCTAAGACGGAATCTTGTGGCACCCCATCGCTTACTTCCCTCCATGCAGACTTAGACCCATTAAGGACTACTCATTGAGTACAATTTGTCAGCCAGTTGCGAGTCCATCTAGTGGTGGTGCTATCTATTCCACTTTTTCTAGCTTACTAAGAAGTAGGTTGTGGTCTATTTTGTCAAATGCCTTGCTGAAATCTAAATATACACTGCTCAAAAAAATAAAGGGAACACTTAAACAACACAATGTAAGTCAATCACAATGTAAGTCAATCCAAGTCAATCACATTTCTGTGAAATCAAACTGTCCACTTAGGTAGCAATACTGATTGACAATCAATTGCACATGCTGTTGTACAAATCGAATAGACAACAGGTGGAAAGCATAGGCAGTTAGCAAGACATCCCCAATAAAGGAGTGGTTCTGCAGGTGGTGATCACAGACCACTTCTCAGTTCCTATGCTTTCTGGCTATGGTTTGGTCACTTTTGAATGCTGGCGGTGCTTGCACTCTAGCGGTAGCATGAGATGGAGTCTACAACCCACACAAGTGGCTCAGGTAGTGCAGCTCATCCAGGACGGCACATCAATGCGAGCTGTGGCAAGAAGGGTTGCTGTGTCTGTCAGCATGGTGTCCAGAGCATGGAGGTGCTACCAGAAGACAAGCCAGTACATCAGGAGACATGGAGGAGGCCATAAGAAGACAACAACCCAGCATCAGGACTGCTACCTCCGCTTTTGTGCAAAGAGGGGCAGGAGGAGCACTGCCAGAGCCCTGCAAAATGACCTCCAGCGGGCCACAAATGTGCATGTGGCTGCTCAAACAGTCAGAAACAGACTCCATGAGGGTGGTATAAGGGCCTGATGTCCACAAGTGGGGGTTGTGCTTGCAGCCCAACACCGTGCAGGATGTTTGGCATTTTTCAGAGAACACCAAGATTGGCAAATTTGCCACTGGCGCCCTGTGCTCTTCAAGATGAAAGCAAGTTCACACTGATCACATGTGAAAGATGTAACAGGGTCTGGAGACACCGTGGAGAACGTTCTGCTGCCTGCAACATCCTCCAACATGACCAGTTTGGCAGTGGGTCAGTAATAATGTGGGGTGGCATTTCTTTAGGAGGCCGCACAGCTCTCCATGTGCTCGTCAGAGGTAACTTGACTGCCATTAGGTACCGAGATGAGATCCTCAGACCCCTTATGAGACCATATGCTGGTGTGGTTGGCTCTCAGTTCCTCCTAATTCAAAACCTCATGTGGCTGGAGTGTGTCAGCAGTTCCTGCAAGATGAAGGCATTGGTGCTATGGACTAGCCCGCCCATTCCCCAGACCTGAATCCAATTGAGCACATCTGGGACATCATGTCTCGCTCCATCCACCAGCACCACAGACAGTCCAGAAGTTGGGGGATGCTTTAGTACAGGTGTGGGAGGAGATCCCTCAGGAGACCATCCGCCATCTCATCAGGAGGATGCCCAGGTATTATAGGGAGGTCATAGAGGTACGTGGAAGCTACACACATTACTGAGCCTCATTTTGACTTGTTTTAAGGACATTACATCAAAGTTGGATCAGCCTGTAGTGTTTTTTTCCACTTTAATTTTGGGTGTAACTCCAAATCCAGACCTCCATGGGTTGCTAAATTTGATTTCCATTGATAATTTTTGTGTGATTTTGTTGTCAGCACATTCAACTATGTAATGAGCAAAGTATTTAATAAGAATATTTCATTCATTCAGCTCTAGGATGTTTTCTTTTTGTGTTCCCTTTATTTTTTTGAGCAGCGTATTATGTCCACAGTATTTTGCTGGTCTACTAATTTAGTCACTATATTGAAGAATGAAATAAGATTGGTTTGGCATGATCTGTTCTTAACAAACCTGTGCTGACTGCTAGTTATTACTTTACTTGTTTCTAAATGTTGGCAGATCTGTTTTTTATTATCTTTTCCAGTATCTTCCTGAGTATTGATGTTAGGCTGATTGGTCTATAATTTCCTGGGTCTGTTTTTTTTCTTCCTTGTTTGAAGATGGGAACCACGTCAGCTCTTTTCCATCCTCTGGTAGTTCTCCGGTGCCCCAGGATTTTTGAAAGATATGGTGCAGTGGTTCTGAGATGACCTCTGCCAGCTCCTTTAAAACTCTGGGATGTAATCCATCAGGCCCTGGTGATTTGTGTTCATCAAGATCAGACAGGTGTTCTCTTACTATTTTTTTGCTTATTTTAAATTTTATTTCTGGACTGTCTTTTACAATTATGTTTTTGGTGGGTTGAGTTATAGTTTCTTTTTGTGTGAAGACCGATGCAAAGAATGAGTTAAGCAGTTCTGCTTTCTCTCTGTTGCCTGTTACTTCCTTGCTGTCATCTCTCTTTAGTGGACCTACTGTTTCCTTGATTTTTTTCTTGTTATTTATATGTTGGAAGAAACTTTTTTTTATTATCTTTGACTTTTGTTGCAAGTCTTTGTTCGTTCTGAGCCTTTCCTCTCCTGACTTTGTCTTTGCAGATTCTGGCTATCTGCTGATATATCCTTTTTTCCATTTTTTTGTACTTATCCTTTTTTTCTTTCAATTTGCCAGAGAGATCTTTGCAGCCATGCTGGTTTCATCTTGGATTTCTTATTTTTCTTTCTCGGTGATATTGTGCTGGTCTGGGCTTCTATGATCATACTTTTCAGAGTTTCCCAAGATTCTTAAATTGTTTTCCCCTTTAGGATTTTCATCCATGGAATCTTTCCCAAGTTCTCTCTGAGTTTATTAAAATCAGCTCTTTTAAAATCCAAGTCTCTGGTGTCATTATGTTCTATTGCTTGTGTTTGTGTTATGTTGAATTCTAGTATGACATGGACACTCTCACCCAAGGTTCCTGCAGTTTCAACTCCCTCTATTGCTTCTTCTCTGTTTGTAAGAATTAAGTCCAGTATGGCTGTCCCTCTAGTTTCACCCTCTACCTTTTGCACAACAAAGTTATCAGCTAGGTTGGTTAGGAACTTATTTGATTTCTCATTTGGTGCAGAATTAGTTTTCCAATTGATATCAGGATAATTTAAGTCTCCCATTACTAGTGTTGGGTGTTTCCTGCATACGTTTCTTAGTTGGTTGGCAAAAAGGACATCTATTTTTTCTGCTTGATTGGGTGGCCTATAATATGCACCTACGGCCATGTCATTCTTTTTTCCTTTTATATTGATTCATATGCATTCTAAGAGTGTATCTTTTCTTTTTCTATTACATTTCTGAGTGTTTAGTTCGATGATTTCTTCCAAATATCTTGTGAAACTATGTATATAAATGTGTCATTTACAGAAGATAGAAAGCTTTTAAAGGAAAAAAACCTAGTGCTCTATAGAATAAGAGTACCATTTTACACAAAGCTGAAACATTTGAGGACTGATATTCCAGTTCCAATGCACCACTTTCTGCCCCAATTAATTTTATCTGTTCATATGCTCTTTTAATACTATACACCTATGTTTCTAAGAGATTTCACAAAGTCACTGATGTGGATTAGTGTTTCATTAACAGCACACACTTTAATAACTCTCTGTCATATAATCATGGTGGTAAAAGGAGAACAAACGGGCAGATTTACTTTCCAAAGCACACTGAAAGAATGAAGCCATGATTCTAATCTACAATTACTTATTTAGCTTTCTTCCTTCCTTATCTCAAAGGGTTAGTGTCAGATCAGACATTGACGATCCTGGTAATAGTTCATTCACCAGGGAATAGCAAGTTTCAGATCACCCATTACTATATATTGAAAGGAACATTCTTGAAGATTGAAGGACCACAGGAAACAATTCATATTACTTCCTAGATCTGAGAAGACAATGCATAATCCCCATGACTTTTCTAATGCACATGTTGTACAAATAAACATTTGAACTAGCATATTTAAAAAGGGAGCACAAGTTATTCTATCTACTTTCATCCTCATAAACCTTGGAGATAGTTCAGAATGGCAGAAAATTCTTTACTGAAATTTATGGCAATCAAATCACAGAATTTCATCAATTAAAATTTAATAGAATCTTAGCCTTCTATAACTGGATTCAACGTTCTATGACACTATGGTAGTAATAGCTAAAATGCTTGTAAACTTTAGGTTAATTATAGTTATAGCTACATTTTGAGTTGTATCTACAGTACATGTGAGAACTTGTCTATTTTCCATAATCACTCTTCCATGTTTTCTTATTTGTAGAGCTCCAGTGAAATTTTCCATACAATTCATTGCTGCCAAACATTTCATTACAAATAATGCCATCACATGTCCATAGGCAAATTATCATGGGCCTTCAAACTCCTACATATTGTCTGCTCATTTCAGCCTCTCTGTCTTCCCATTCTTCCCCAAGTTATGCATTTTAAGATTGGAAGTTTTGAGTTCATACTTATGTGCAGACCTCCTCTCCTCCCTTTTTACTAAAAATTCTGGAATTTCCAAATATTTTAACTATTTTGTATTCCTTATTGAGTTCCATTGCATCGTTATGCTTGTGCTTCATGATAATTTTTCTGGTTGATTGCATAGTGCTAAACATAAGGAAGTTAGAAACCAGAATACCAATGGAACATGATGAAATGGACTGTCTTCAGGGTGGCAAAGGAATGAGAAAAAGTGTATAGTTTCTTTATTTATTCAACTTATTTGTTGAATATACATTAAGGATAGGAAAGGAAGAAAGATGGGAGGACAGGAAGAAGATGATCATGGTCTTAAAATTGGAGGAAGAATATACTGTATTAATAATCTGTGCTATGCTGATAACATTACCTTTATAGACAAAAATGCAAAGGATTTGCAAGCTCTAGTAGTAAAAGTTAAGAAGCACAGTGGAAAAAAATGGGACTAAAATGAAGTAGAAAGAAAATCAAACAAATGATAAGAGATACAACAATCAGCCTTAGATCTCACAGTAAAGATCCTGAAGAGATAGATCGCTTCTGCCTTTTAGAATAAACCATCAACTGTAAAGGTACCAGCAGTTAAGAAATATGCAGTAGACCAGGGGTATCAAACTCAATTTCATTGAGGGCCACATCAGGGTTGGGTTTGATTTTGGGGGGTCAGAGTGGGCATGGCCAGGGTCAGTGTAGCCAGCATTGATACCCCTCATAATAGGGGTACCTGTGGTGGCCTGAGTGCTCTGTCAGTAAAAACAGGCTCCCGAGCTCCATTTTTGGCTATGACAGCTTTCTGCAACCCTCTGCCAGCAAAAACGGAGTTTGGGAGAGCCACCCACAGCCCCACGAACTCTATTTTCAGCTGTGATGGTCTCCTGCAACCCTCTGCCAATGAAAATGGAAGCTCCATTTTTGCTGCCAGAGGCACCACGGGCTGGTTGTTTGCTGTTTCCACGGTGGCCCTGTGGGCCAGATCTAAGCACCCACAGGCCAGATCCGACTCCTTGGCTTAGACTTTGACACCTCTGCAGTAGATAAACACTTGATGGAATAGGTATGAAGGCCTTAGAAAAGATATTCAGATGATGTGATATGCCTATATCTCTAGAGATCAGAATCATGAAAGCAATGGTATTCCTTGTGACACTCTGTGGTAGTGAAAGCCGGACTTTGAAAAAGCTGGACAGAGAGTATTGATGCTTTTGAGTTTTGATGTTGGAGAAGACACTTGAGAATACCATGGACAGGGAAGTAAACAAACAAATGGATCACTGAACAAGTAAAACAGAGAGGTCTCATTCAAAGTACAAGTGACCAGCCATAAATTATCTTACTTCAGATATATTGTGCAAAGATCTAGCTCTCTAAAAGGGCTCTGTAGCTAGGAGAAAATGGAAGGAAAGACAACAATAGGCATCAAGGTGGATAATGACAATGTGGATGAGTGTGCAAGTGGAAGATATGAAAGATCAAATCAGGGACAGTCCTTCCTGTAATTGCTAAGAGTCAACAGCACCTTAATATCATCTTGATTTGGATAAGACATATCAAAATGTAAAGAATATATCAAATAATGAACATAATATTTTGACATCCATGAATTCTGATTTGGGTACTTTGTTTTTAATTGTATGAATCTTCTGTACACCTGCTGACAAGAATTGATGTGTTTAGGAGTGAGCAAGTGATGCAAAGTTTGGGTGAAAATCATCACAGAAGATGTTATCAATGTACCATCTCAATCACAGAACGAATGAAAAATCCATAACTTGAGATAATTACATTTTAATTTCCCATCTTTCTGACTAAATAAATTATACTTTTAAAGAAAATATTGACTTAAAAGCTAAAGCTGAGCTGATGACTCATTAGATGTTGGGTGAACTTATTATAATGAACCTGTTAGGATTCTGGCAGGGATCACTCTAAAGTCCACACATAATCTTATAGTTCCATCTTTTTTTTCTTTGAACAGGACTGGGGCTGCAACCTGTGGTTTGGCTGGCTTGATGAACCCTCTCACTAAGTTTTTGTCTACATATATGCACATTTTTTTCATTTCCCAGGCCGTCATGGCATACATTTTGGATTTTGGTAGTCTTGCTCTGGAAATGATTTCTATAGTGCAATCCAATGGGCTCAATACTTCAACTGATTCGACTTCATTCTAAAACACATCCCAGGGGGAAGAACTTTCTGGCTGATGCCTTCTCCTGCATGCTCCAGTACAAATGTGAAAGGGAGGAGGTCATAAATGCATCATCCCCCCTACCCAAATAGCTGCCCAAGTAATCACCAGATGACAATACCATGATTCGCAAGACCAACTCGTAGATGACCTAATTATGAAACTCAAAACTAGCAGATCCCTGGTTCCGGGACAGTCAACACACCTTGACAAAAAGAGATAACTTGGCATGGAGAGGGACAAAACTCTACATCCCAGAATCCCTATGCACCCCAGTTCTTCAGAGGACCCATGACATCAAACTGGCAGGCCACTTCAGGTTCTTAAAGACTTTACACTTGGCTCGGAGGCAGTCCTGGTGGACAGTTAGGTGAAGAGTTGCACCATCTGCACAGTGATGAAAAAATGACCAGAAAACCCCCCGGACTGCTACAAACAGTAGCAGAGCTGACGAGGCCATGGGAGGAAATTGCAACGGACTTCATAGTGGAGTTGCCAAAAAGTGGGGGAGACACAGTGATATGGACTGTAATAGACTTATTTTCCAAACAGGCTCATTTCATACCTTGCAGCGGACTACCGTCAGCCCACCAGCTAGCCAAGCTGTTCCTGAAGCACATCTACCACCTGCATGGAGTACCACAGAGAATTATCTCAGACAGAGGAGTCCAATTCATAGCCAAATTTTGGAGGAAGTTCCTGTGGTCTATTGGGTCATCTCAGGGTCTTAGCTTAGGCCTTTCATCCAAGCACCAATGGGGGGACAAGGAGATTGAATGCCATGGTAGAGCAGTATCTTAGGTGCTACGTGAATTATCAGCAGTCCAATTGGGCAGACCTCCTGTCTTTTGTGGAGGTCACATACAATAATGCTGTCCACAGTAGCACAGGACTAACCCCCTTCAAGGTAGTGAGTGGCATGGACTTTGTCCCAATGCCTAAGTATCCAAGAGACCCCCCCTTCCTCAGTCAGCCTGACTGATTGGATGTCAACTTTGAAAGCAACTTGGAGAATGTCAAAAAAGCATTGGTGAAAGTGGCACAGACCTATAAGAGACAGGCAGACAAACACCGAGTCCCACAATGACCATTCCAGTTGGGGGAGAAAGTCTATCTTGCCACCAAATATCTGAGGTTAAGACTCCCTAGCAAAAAATTGGGGGCAAAGTTAATGGGACCATTCCCCATAGTAAAGATCATCAACCCAGTCATGGTGCAATTGAAGTTGCCCTAATTGTTGGGGAAAATACACCCGGTATTCCATAGTAGCCTATTAAAACCCATGATCAGATCAATGCTGAGGCACCTACCTCGTGAGCCCCCAGACCCCATGGTCATAGGAGGCCAAACATATTATGAAGTGCAGTGAATCCTTGATTCAAGGTGGCACAGGAGATAACTCCAATATTTAATAAAGTGAAAGGGCTACCCTTTATCAGAGGCGTTATGCATAAAGAGTAGGAATGTCCAAGCCAATCGCATTGTAGCAAGGTTGAATGCAGAAAACCCAACCAAGCCTGGGGTGGGGTGTGTTCATGACCATTTGTGTGTGTGTGTGTGTATGTGTGTTGTACAGGTCACCTTCAAGAAGTGAGGGGAGCCAATCATTTGTGTGTGTGTGTGTGTGTGTGTGTGTGTGTGTTGTACAGGTCACCTTCAAGAAGTGAGGGGAGCCAAATGTCAACTCACAAAACATTTTCTATAGACATTTTATAGTTGTCAACAGAAAGACAACTATAAAACATGTATATAAAATGTTTTATGAGTTGACAGAACCATTGCCAATGCAATTAAATTATTTATCTAGAAGCAGACTTTGTTACTGATCCCATGAACTTAGGAGACTCATTTCTTGACAGTTTCATTCAATAACACTGCTGGGGAACAAAATATTATAGTCTAAATTGATATGAGTTTGGTCTTGCATAGAAGGGCATAGTAGAATTCTATGCAAAATACACAATTTCCCCTGTGTGTTGGGGTTTTTCTTTCAGTACAAACCTCATCCCCTTCCATTAACTGTATAAAACTTAAGAGTTCTCTCTGCTGATCATGACTTGGTATGCCAAATACACTGAACCCACTTATGCAACATGTCCCTTCCAGCCTTAATAAGTAATTGCATGGAATTTGTATACGTGTGGCTGTCTGACTCAAATCCAGGATTTTTTTTAATGTTTGTAATTTTTATTTTTGCTATGCAAGTCTTTAATTAGCCGAGTCTTCCTGCCCATATATCATGTTAAAAATTAATTTTAATGTCATAATAAATATTTAAATTCTCTCCCAGTGCTACTATCACAACCACTTTAAATGGAATTCCAGCCTAAGCAATTTGAGTTCTGTGTTGGCTCTCAGTAAAAACAGTTTTTATGAAAGGAAATGGAAATTCACAATAGTCATGATGAATGCAATGCTTGGGTTAAAAAAAAAAAAAACTTCGGGAATTTAAGAAGCACTTAGTTGCTGCATTAGGCCATTTAGGATGTTTCAGCTTCTCAATTGACTGTAATTCCAGTCTGCTCAAGTGCCCTGTTAATGACCTTCCCTCTCACAGTGAGCTCAGGAATTCGATGTTTATACTTCTTTCTGTCTCTCTCTCTCTCTTTTACTATACTACAAACAGACTGAAAGACAGATTCTTTTCATTCTGTCTTACCATTGTAGAAAGGTGTAAACTGGTTCTATCATGGAGGGAAAAAGGAAAGAAGACTAGGTTTCATTCTTTTTAAGGAAGGCGGTCCCTAACAAAAGAAAAAGCAAAATCAACAGATTCCAACAGAAAAGAATCGTTTGAATGTTTGACATCCAGTCATTGTTCTCCCAAGTGGTAGTATTGCATGTACTTGAGGACAGTCATGCATTGCCCCATTTGTTCACATAATCTAGTAGTCTAAATAATATAAACAATGCTCTGAGTAAAGTGACTGGCTATCATCCAGGCCTGATTAATACATACAGATATTCATAGTATGAGTTGGATATTTCATTTTGCATGTGCATGCAAGATGTACTCTCATAATAGTATGGTCTCTTAATGGACCTACTGTTGCATAGACAATAAATATATTATCAAACAAAGGCAAGCAGTGGAATTATTGTGCACCTGGAAATCAAAAGAAGTGGTATTATGAGTTCCTGTCAGTGGGTTAAAATGGTTTGAAAATTTGGTCTATTCTGTTTCCTAAAATATACAATAGAAGCCCTTATATTTTGCAACTGTTTTCTTTTCTTGATGTTCAAATATATAAACTAATAGATCTAAGTGGGTGATGACTCTATTAATCTGTTAAATGAGGTAGGGTCTCCTGCTTGGGCAGGGGGTTGGACTAGATGACCTACAAGGTCCCTTCCAACTCTGGTAATCTGTATAAATCAGTCAGCTGGGCTATTGAGAAGAAAAGAGAGCCTGATGAGATTTAGAGTCTAATTTTATTATTATAATTGATCATTATTATACAATTATATACTATATAATATATATATATATAATTATATCTAATTATATAATAATTATTATTATAATTAATATTATTATAATTTATCTAATTTACATGGCTGTTGATCGGATGGAAAGTGACCTTGGGTGGTATATAACAATTCATTAAAAAAGTAAATAAGGCAATCATTACTGAAAACCATTATATTAATTATTAAAAAGAAATGTAAATTATAAAAGCTGAGCTAAACAGGGAAAGAGAATAATAAATGGAGGGATGTTAATAATAAGGGAGCCCACTCACAAATTCACCTGTCCCTAGGCCTGCTTGCATAAATAGATATTAAGGGACTTTTCGAAGGTCACGAGTGATAAGGCCAACATTACCCCGGGGTGGGGGGAAGTGAGAGAACATTCCACAATATAGGAATCTGCTCTAGATTTATTTTCATATTTTACATTATGGGCATATAATTATGCAATCATTTACCGTAGGCAATTTATTTTAGATAAGCTGGTTTCCAAAGTATAGCCATGTTATCTCAACAATAAACTTAAAGCTAATATTACTTCTTCTGGTGTGCTTTTTGTGTAGAGTATCTCACAAGACTGACACAGAACCATATGTCCCAAATGGCATTCTAATTTGGTACCCAGGCTATAGATGTCTTTCCATCACTTGATGAAAACTTAAAGGATGGCTGGAGAAAAAACCATTGAAATCTTTCCCTGAACTTCATTCTGCTGCCTCATGCAAGTCATGTGGTTTAATGTTTCCCCCTCTCTGCAAAATATCAGGTCTTTTTTTCTCTTCAGACAGTTCTTAGTGTCCACTTCAATCTTCGAGTTAGGCAACTGTTTCACTGAAGTTCAGTGGATATCAGCTAGAGATTTCACTGTTTATTTTGCTTTCTGGGAACAAAACAATCAGGGCTACTTGAGGCAAATTTGTTCAAGAGCTAAAAGTAATAAACATCTGGTGCGTGCCTGCAGTTCATCTTTCACACAAAGAAGTAGCATTTGCTGAGCAAATACAACTTTCACAGAGAAAGGAGACTTTTACACTCTGCAGGCTAAAAAGAAAAAAAAAATCATAACAAACCACCTAGATTTCAAAATGACATTGACATTAATATTTTAATGCAACTCTTATTTTAGAAAACAGTGGATGGAGAAATGATAAAGCAATATACACTAGGAAAGCCTAATTTAGATGTTCACATATCCTGTATTTGTTGTGTTAAATTTAACAGGCAATTGAGTAGATCCAGACTCAACCACTTCAAGTACTTTTTTCAATGTAATCATTTAACTGAAAATATACAGAGAATATCTAAAGCATGAATGGACAGAACAATCTTTCAGTGGCCAAAAACAATGTGTAACATTTTTCATGAATGCAAAGGCAGCAAGATGAACTAAAAAGGTCCAGGTTCTAGATAAACTATACTTTCCATTTTTTTTTTTTTTTTTTTGCTGGGCTTTAGGAATTTGAGTCTTTGGGGTTTTTTTATGATGTTTATTTTTATTTCTGTCCCTGCATCAGTATGATGAAAATCTATGTTGCTAAGTTTAGATAATTATGGGATTTGGAGGGCCACATAAAAAGATTTGAGGCCCGTGTTCAGCCCACAACCTTGCTTGCCCATATTGATCTCAACTGTCAACAAATCTGAAAAATCCATTCTTGAAAAGTTCTTGTAGATTCACTTACACATAACCTGATATGTATATATCAGTTGTTTTAATGTTAAACCACAAAGATTAGAAGATAATTTCTACTGCACAGTGAAAAATTTGAAAGCAGTTGGTAATTTGCTTTAAAAATAAATTATGTGATAAAACCTTTCCTCATTAAAGGAAATTTCAATATTATCCAACCAAGCTTCCATAGAATGAGCTGAGCCAAGCCATTAAATGAAAATATATCGTCTTAAGAATAATGCACCAATGCAATTAAATATGCAACCACCAACATTTATTTGTCTTTCATTTCTAATAAATTTACTATTTGTTGTATTTCTCCTACATCCCTCTTTCTCTCCTGCTTTACTACCTCTGGCTTCTTTATATTCATTTCCAAATTCTAGTATATGAAATTATTTGTTTTAGTATTTCCCAGGTGAGTTGAAGATAATATGTGCAAACATTTTATTGCCATGAAAATAGCAATGCAACTTTTGAAAAAAAGGTTATAATGAGGCATTTTCTCCTGGGAACTATCTGAAAGGAAAACCAGTGGGGGTGACAAAATATAGTGCTTACTTTTTAGAGGGAAGGAACATTCTTAATAGCATTCTAAAAATGAACTTTTTACAAGTATGATTCCATTGTATTTGTGAAAATCAAATTTTGGGTTCTTCTTCTTCCTCTTCTTCTTCTTCCTTTACATAATCAATATTTTAAATATGACAGATATTATTCATCTTTACAATAACATATATAAGCTTATGTTCTGCTCTTTTATGAAAATCAAATGACACAACATCTGCTTGCCACCTTTCAAAAAAAAGGTTAAACACAAGGAAGGTAATATGAAGTATGGAAAAGAAAGGCCGTGATAACTATGCCAGCTCAAATATTCAAATTTAGTATGGAGATAAGGGTTGATGCCATAGATTTAATCAAAAAGTTTTCAGCGTGGATTTCAAGAAAGATGTGAAGTACAATTAAACACAGCCGGTATAATTAGGCTTGGGACCAGGATATTTGCGGGACCACCTCCTGCCATTATCTGCCTCCCGTCGGCCAATACGCTCCCATAGAGTCGGCCTCCTCGGGGTGCCACCGGCTGGATGGCTGGCGACCCCGAGGGTGCGGGCCTTCTCGTTGGGGGCACCCTCCCTCTGGAACAAATTACCCCCGGAGATGAGGATCATCCCTGATCTCCTGACCTTCCGGCGCACGTTGAAAACCTATCTATTTCATCAAGCCGGTCCAGCCTAGGGGTTTTTAAGGGTTTTTAGGATTTTAATTTGGTTTTTATCTAGTTTGGCTTTTAAACTTCTCTGTATTTTTAAGCTGTTCAGCCTTTCATATTTGGTTTTTTAACTGTTCTTAATCTTGTATTGTTCTCTGCATTTTAATTTGGCTGTGCACCGCCCTGAGTCCTGTCAGGGAAATAGGGCGGTATGTAAGTACAATAAATAAATAAATATAACAGTTTACATCCCTCCAGCCCCCAAAATACACAGAGTCCTATATACAAACCTGGTCCAGATAAGGTCACAATTGAAACCCTCTGACTAGTTTCCACCTTTTGATCCATTAGGAGATGTGAGTTCAAATATCAAATCTGCTCTTTAATAGGTAGTGTGAAAATTAAATCTGGTGGCAATAGTAGTCTACAAGATTTCAGTATGAACTCTGACTAGCTGTAATTCAATTTCAGCCTATTGTTTCTCACCCAAACTCTGGCATTCTCCAAGAACTGGGAAAGGATCCCTCATGGCTTGGGCTAGTAATGTGTAATAATAATAGTATGATATGATATAAACAATATATAGGTATAATAATACCAGTGCTTTAAAACTAGGCTGAGTAGCAGGAAAGCTAAATAATCACAAGAAATGAATAACAAGATTCAGTTGCCTTGCATGTCTGCTCAGAAAAGAGCAAGACAAGAGATAGAACAGAATGCTTTGGTTAGAGCATTGATTTAGGCATTATTTTTAAAATCTATAAAGTACTAAAACTCATGAGCTATAACGGGGCAAAAAGGTGCAAGATAGGGCAACAATTTTTGAGCCAAAGTACCTCAAATAGGCTAACTTACAGAATGTGTACAAAATCCAAGATTCATGATTCTTGGAGGAATTAAATTTGAGAAAGTTGAAAATCTTTCAGTGTGTGTTTGTGTGATATATATATGAATGTATGTATGTATGTATGTATGTATGTATATATATATATATATATATATATATATATATGTGTGTAAGGTTTTTAAGGCAACGAAACAAATAGCTTTCTGTCGGTATGGTCTCTGGTGATGAGCCGAAAGACAGAAAAGAAAGCAGTATGCTTTCTCCCTTAATTGGGGCTTAACAGGGTGTTGTAATACAAAGTATATATATATATATATATATATATATATATATATATATATATATATATATATATATATATATATATTTGTTTTCATAGATTTTCATGGGTACAGGTATGCAGGTCTTGGTGTGTTCGGGTCTTTTCCCATGTAAGATTGAGACTATCTGGGCAACATTTCGACGAGATCTCACTCACCATCTTCAGAAGATGGCAAGTGGGATCTCATCGAAACATTGCCCAGATAGTCTCAATCTTACACGGGAAAAGACCCGAACACACCAAGATCTGCATATATATATATATATCAGTTACTATCACATTCAAATGGTTTCATGTGGTTTGAAATTGGCCTTACTTTGGCCCATTATGTGACTATTACAATTATGCCCTTTCCTGGACAGGCAGTTCCTACTCACAGTCACTCATGCACTAGGCACTTCCCATCTTGACTATTGCAATGTGCTCTGCATGGGGCTGCCCTTGAAGAGCATCTGGAAGCTCCAGTTGGTGCAAAATCCAGCGGCCCACATGGTTTTCTGCAGACCCCGGTATGCACATGTATCACTTCTCCTGTGGGAGCTGCATTGGTTACCGATTTGCTTCTGGGTGCAATTCAAGGTGCTGGTTGTCACCTTTAAAGCCCTTCATGGCTTGAGATCACGTTATCTGAGGGACTGTCTCTTGCCAGTCACATCTACCCGACCCATCAGAGCGAGAAGGCAGGGAATGTTGTGGGTTCCATCCCCAAGGGAAATACACCTGGTGGGACCCAGAAGATGGGCCTTCATGGTGACTCTCTCATTCCCCAGAGATTAGGATGGCCCCCACTCTAATACTCTTCCGGAAGCACTAAAGACCTGGTTCTGCCAGCATGCCTGGAGAATGGAATGGGATGGAGCCCATTAAATGGGTCGTATGATCTGCCATCGCCAGGGTGGGGGGTGGGAGTTGGGGAGTGATTTTGTTATATTGTACTATATTAATTTATTTTATTCTTTTTGTTAGTTTTTATTGTTCTAAATATGGTTTTATATTCTGTAACCTGCCTTGAGTCGCCGTGGGCAATATAAATTCAATAAATAAATAAACATTAGATCTGCAATCCATAACTGACTCCAAAGGATTACTGAGCCACTTTGAAAAGTTTAAGTTGTATAAATCCTTGATGTGTGTAACAGTTGTAAATGTTTTAATAAATGAATTCATATCATTTGAAAGCATGTTAACATGAATGATGTTGGGTTAAGATAATCACATACAAATATTCTAATATCTTTAAAAACAGTGTAATACACAAAGTCATTTCAATTAATTGCTTATTAGCTGTGTTTCATCAGTTTTTCAAACATTAAATGAATCCCTCTGGTTTATCTTTAGATCTGTGAGAACATGGGAAAACCAAACCAAAGTGCAAGCCAACACTCCCTGACAGCTGTAAAAATAATGTGATAGTGTCTTTTTATGTTTTGTTTTGTTTTTTTACAGAATAGAAACTGTTATTGTTTTGTAAACACCTCAGTGTTCAAACAAATGGCATCCACAGAGAGAGGAGGAAACTTATTTTGAAAATAGACATGTGCTTCATCAAAGCAGAAAAAGTGAGGCTTATGACCTTACCATGGCTTTAAAATTACATGGGATCTGCAGGCTTTCCATTGAAAATCAGTATTTAGGACAAGTGCACTGAGCTGGGAAAGGAAACAAAGAATTCATCAAAACAATCAGCTTTTTTCCCCCCAAGGGACGGAGTTCCAGTTCAGGCAGTTGGTAGCTTTTGAAATATGCTGAAGATTGTGGCTATTTACTAGTTGGTTCTAAATTGTGAACAGTTGTGTCTTGGATCAACAATCAAATTTCATTCTCCTGACCATTGTTTTTCAGTTAACATTGATGTTTCCTGTGACATATATATATAAGTAAGTAAGGGTATGGCTAGCTGACGAGAGCTAAGTAGCTCGAAATAGATCTATACTAGTCTCCCTTATTTAATTATTTATCAGCTCAAAAACCTAACACACATATAAACAAAAGACAACGAAACAAATAGCTTTCTATCTGTATGGTGTCTAGTGATGAGCCGAAAGACAGAAAAGGACAGCAGTATGCTTCCTCCCTTGATTGGGGTTTACCAGGGTGTTGTAACACAAGAATATACACTCATTCCCCTGTATCACTGATCTGGATGAGAATCTGTGGCCTAATGGCAACTACAATTGCCTCACATGTAATACTTCCCAGGTTCAAATCCCAGTAAGGGTATGGCTAGCTGACGAGAGCTAAGCAGCTGGAAATAGATCTATACTAGTCTCCCTTATTTAATTATTTATCAGCTCAAAAACCTAACACACACACACACACAATATTATATACTTATATATATAAGCTCTGAAATCCTGGCAACTAATTTTGTATAGTTTGCTGTCGCTTAAACTAACACCATTTTTTGGAATCCCAGTATTCCAAGCTACATGAAAATATTGTAAAGGGCAATTCCAGGTTTGCAATCCATTAGCCAAACAATCATGCTTTCTGTGAATACAAAAATGTTGGTATATCTTTTTTCAGGCATCATACTGAAACTGTTGGCATGGGAGAAATCATAATTTGGATGAAAATGCACAGAGAAGATGAGCTTTTTAGAGAAAAAGCATTAAATATCTTATAACATTTCTCTTTAACATTCTGAGAGTCGATTTTCATTACTCACTGAAACTAAGATTAAATATTAATATTGACATAGGTAGAATATCAATGCCAACTCTAAGATTTTCATTAATAAATCTTATAGCAGATTGAGGAAATATGCCAACAATTCATACATCATGTATGATAGATAGCTGATATATTAAATATAGAGTATTTAAATATGTTTAATTTCAATATTTTCTTATTTTTAAAGAAAATAAGTATTTCTTTAGTCTTTCTTCCCCTCATATACAAATATACAGACACAAATTATATAGACAAGTGTGTAAATTTTTAAACTTCAGAAGTTTAGAAACACTGATCAGCACTGAATCAAACACTGATTCATCAAGGAAATAGACTTTTATCTTCATAACAAACCAGCTAGATCCATAAGACTGGAGGTGAATGAATCTTACATATTCATTATTTAGATAGTTGTCCAAAGCAGGCACATTCTGATTCCGATCCTGACTTTATGACCATGGCTATTATCTTGACTTTTTTTTTTTTTGTTACTCTGCCTTATGGACTCCCTTATTTCAAAAACTTTTTTTATATGGTCCAATATTTCAAGAAAAATGGAGAAACCCTCAGTTGGTATTGTATGGATTCTGGATAATTTTTGCAATGTTATATACAGTACATTTCTATTTATAGAGACATTCTAAATACTGTGTTTCATGTAACCAATGTCACTTTTCATGCAATTTTCCCAAATATAATACTATCTTAATGCAAGTTCAGTAAACACATGCTAATGTAATACAGCACTTTCCCAAAATATCCTGACTTCTATGTTCCTCACTGAAAACAATGAATGCCAGCAAATTCTTCAATGCTGCCATCTGTATCTTGGGCAATTATTGTCACAGAAATATATGACATATTTCTTTTTCACCTTTATCTGGGAGACACTTTGTGAAAACATTTGACTAAAGCAAGAGAAAGATTAGAGATATTTTCTTCAGTACAGATTCCATACTCTACAGAAGTTGTTTCACTCTTGCCTACTTTGAACATAGGACATAGGATAATAGAATTGGAAAGGTCCTTGGAAGTCTTCTAGTCCAATTCATGCTCGAGCAGGAGACTCTATATCATTTCAGACAAATGTTTGTCCAGTCTCTTTTTGGAAGCCTTCAGTGATGGAGCACCCACAACTTCTGAAGGCAAGCTATTCCATTGGTTAATTGTTCTTACTGTTAGGAAATTTCTCCTTTGATCTAGATTGCTTCTCTCCTTGTTAGTTTCCAACCATTGTTTCTTATCTTGCCTGTCGGTGCTTTGGAAAATAGTTTTACTCTGTTGCAAATAATTAGTCAGTTTCCATGATAGATAATTGCTTCCTTTTTCTTGCATATTACATTTATAAATTCAACTGCAGTTTCCCAGTATATGAGTACTGTGGAACATGAAAATGAAATATCTACAGCTACAGCCATCATTATGTTGATTACCCATAAATTCATATTGAACTTTGTTGCGTGTGTCTTTAAGGTTTGAACACCCATGAAATCCTTTCGATGGTCTTGAGTGAGGAAATGTGAAAATTCTCCGATTAAGCTATCTTTCAAATCATGGTGCCATTTTCAGCAATATATTATTATTATTGAACAAATAAGAATTTCATTATTTCTGTGCATAAAAATCACAAAGAAGACAGAAGGGGAAACAGATATATAGGGGAAATATTGTAAAAGTTGCATGCTGTATCAGTTAATTACTTCCAGGGGTTGCCATTAGATATATGCTGAGAAGTTTCCTGCAAATTATGTGACTACAATTTCACTGTGAGAAACCTTTTAAAGACCATTATAGCTCTGTTAACTGTATTTCTTCCCTACTGAAAAATCACTGTGGCATTGGTCAGGCTGCTAGAACAACCCAGCTTTGCATTCACTTCAGAAACCTAAATAGTAATACACCAGGGGAGTAGAAGCTTTCAGCTGTATCTGAATGCATGAAACATGATTATACATTTGAAATTAAAATGATCCTTTAAAATGAGCAACTACAAAAACTTTATCAGTGCCCTGCTTGCTACATTGTACTCGCAAAATGAACAATACTGATTCTTACCTGGCATATTACTATTTATTACTATTTTTCTTACCTGATGTGTTCTTAAAATGCTATTATATTTTAGCAGGGCAAAAAGAAATCTATAGGGGTTGAAGGAAGCATGTGGTTATTCTGAACACTAATACAGAGGTGTGTCCCATCAAGATTACAGGTCTGGCATTGCAGAATTTAAGATGACCCAGAAGGCAATCCAAGCATTCAGGGGCATTCTTGCTATCATCAGTTCTCCCTGCAGGTCTCTGGATATTACCACATAATGGCTATATATTTGAATCAATTCAGGTTGTAATCTGATACAGATTTCCATAAGAGAAACTTTCATTGAGCTCAGTAGTGCAACATGAATAGAATTGTTCCTTTACACCCCCATTTTACAGCTAAATCCTAGTAACTTCAACAGGGATCACTTCTGAGTCAACCTCATGAGACTGCTCGTACAGGTCGACATTATAGGGTTCCTGGGAGAAAGTCCCCAAAAACACTGTTTGGGATGACTTTTCTGCTCCAATTTGGGGATACACTTCAGTCTATATTCAGCTTCTGCCAGCCTCAACCACAAGCTCTTTCCAAGGTTAAATTCTACATGCCTTACATATTCTGAATTTACTTCCAAGATTACATTCGCTTCTGCATCCCCAATAAAAGATATATTTATATCTATCTGAAAGGTGATTGAGATGTATTTACTGTTCCTGGACACTGTAAGAAAATATAAAATTTGGAGGGTTCTATAGTTTAATTTTTTTAAAAAAAATCATATGCCATCTGACTCCCAGCAACTCTGGTTGCTTACAATTGTTTAAAAAAAACATTTAAAAAACAAACATACAGATATAAGGACACAAAAACAAAAGACAAAAAAACAATATGGCAGTGAAAACAAATCTGAAGAGAATAAAGTAAATAAAGGAGTGGAACAATGGCTAGAGGAGGGAGGACACAACAGTGACTGTTGTAGTTCAGTTAGGAAAAGGTCGAAGTAGTGTAAATGTCTCTGTTATCTTTTTCACCTGCCACACTGTAATGAATAAACTTCAGGAAGAGATTTCTCCTGCTTCCACAAGAGCATAGAAGTGCAATTATTTCCTTCCCTTCTCAATCCACTAGTAGACACTTTCTGCCACTGAAGTGAACACCATTAAATATAACCATTACTCTTGATAACTGGGGCTGAAGATCATTCTGTTTGGTCTAAGGTATCTGGATAATACAAAATGAAGCTATCACATGTACAGGCAAGATTCCTTTTTTTCTAACAATGAAAGGTTTAAAAATATTCAGCTATTCACACTTCACTCAATATCTTCAACAGTAGACTTAAGGTATTTGCAAACAATATTAATCAGTAGGTTAAATTATTAAAAGCCTGTTGATTAATCAAGCTTTTCATACAAGATCAGTGTTTCTTTTTTTCACTTTGTGAAATTATGTGTTTGAAGTTATTATATGAATACAGAACCAAATGACACATTTTAGATTAGAGATGATAAAGTTAACATGTGCATCTACAGTACTGCTGAAGATCTATATTGAGCTGCTGATTTTCATTCCAGTGCAGGAGAGATTTGTATAAGCTTTTGTAAACTCAGGATTGCAGGTAAATTTTAGTATGGTACATCAAAGAATACCCTGAAGTGGATGTGGCCAGAATAAAAACTACATTTTAATTTAAATGTTATCTTCAAATGAATTTAAACATAAATAAATACAATAATATGATAACTCCTCATAGATATTTTCCCTCTGTTTTTGGAGATGTCCTAGACATGGTGCCCAAGTTTTTAGAACTATATGCTGGATCTATCCGAAGATTTTAATCACAAATTCAGTTCAACTCTCCAAATCATGACATCCCAATGTTAAGATTGGATTATCATTGTCATCCCACAGTTACCCTTACCACATATTATTCTTGTGCCAGAGGTTATATATTCTCTGTTGTAGAAGGCAGGAATAGAACCAGTTATTCTGTAATAGCAATAGCAATAGAACTTAGATTAATATACCATTTCTCAGTGCTTTACCCTGAGCCTAAGCATATTTACAAAGTCAGCATATTGCCCCCCAATAATCTGGGTTCTCAGAAGAATGGAAGGCTGAGTCAACCTTGAGCCATTCAGAATTGAAGTCCTGAAGTGAGCAGTGAGGAGCTTGTAGTACTGCATTCTAACCACTATGCCACTATGGTGCAGAAGAAGTGTCAACTGAAAATTAAGAGAAAATCCCAAAAAAGTGGCAAAGTTTACCTTATACTGAAAAAAAATTCAATGACCGCTGGATGATTTTGGTAAAAGATGGTGCAACTACACATGGTATTATTTCCTGTACTGAGCAGATGGCTGGACCAAATTACTTGTAGCACTTTGCAATTATAATTAAGCAAATAGTAATTTTACTTTATATTAAAGACATGCAGACCTTTACCTGATATTAGTTTGAATATTATTTCCTTGGGAACCAGTGATATGTAACATTTATCCTAAGATCTGATTCTGTCCCTAAATTAGATCATTGGATTAATGTTATGACACAACTTGTGTTCACTCTCTATAACCATCTTTTTGTCCTGTGAAATTTCCAGACAATGGAAAAAACAATAACAACAACAATTGCATACTATGAAAGCTGTGCTAAAAATCCATGTATTAATTCTGAATATGGATATTATTATAATATGCATATTATGGATAAATTTTTAAATATTTTTTTTCAAGATGGTTACACACATGGATGCTGTGGCTGGCCGCTCCTTCTTTCTTCTTATTCAATCTGCCTTTGGATTATGGATTTCCTGTCTGGCCACTCACAAAGGGTGAGATTAGGTAATCATACCTCTTCAGCCCTTACTCTTAATACTGGTACACCACAGGGTTGTGTGTTGAGTCCCTTACTCTATACTCTTTATGTGCATGACTGCATTCCCACTCATGCTAGTAATGCTATTACTAAATTTGCAGATGGTATAACAGTGGTGGGACTCATTTCCAGGGTGGATGAGTCTGCCTACCGAGATAAGGTGGACCGGTTGCTTTCATGGTGTGGAGATAATAACTTGTTCCTCAACACCAATAAGACCAAGAAGCTTATAGTGGACTATAGAAGGAATAGATCAGACATCAGCCCTTCCTTATCAATGGAGATCCAGTGGAACAAGTGGCAGGTTTTAAGTTTCTGAGTGCTACCATAAAAGAGGACCTGACCTGGGGTGCTCACATTGCAGACCTGGTCAAAAGGGCCCAGCAGAGATAATATTACCTGAGACTTCTCAGAAAACAACAACTGAATGAAAAACTGCTAGTGACCTTCTAGTGCTGCACCATAGAGAGTATGTTAATTTACTGCACCTCTGTGTGGTTTGCCAATTGCACAGTGGCAGATAGATAACTCCAGAGGATTAACGTCATTGCCCAGAAGATCATTGGTTGCTCTCTCCCCTCTTTGGAAGAGCTTTATAGCTCCCGCTACCTTAAGAAAGTTCAAAACGTTCTTAAAGATCCATCTCATCTTGGGCACCTTTTTTTTTTTTTTTTGAACTATTACCATCTGGCGGACGGTACAGAATAATAAAAACAAGGACAAATAGGCTGAAAAATAGCTTCTAGCCCAGGGCAGTAGCTTCGTTGAATTCTATTGTATAGTGCAGTGTTGGTGCGATGTTGGGGATTTTCGGTTCAATGTGTGGAGTGTGAAGGATGTATGTTTGTGTTTATTTTCATGGTCATGATGTGCACTGAAAATGGTGTTTGATTTAGTTGTATGAGGTGCAATGACAATAAAGTAAAGTAAACTAACTAAATGAATAATCAAGCTTTTGTTGAAGCTCGTTTAAAAAAGGAGAGAGAAGGTGGTGGAGGGAGAAACTCTATTTGAAAGGTTCTATTAAATTATCCAAATATTGGATTGAAAATGCCAGTTGTTTTAATGTGTTTGAGGATAAGGCTCTCAAAATTAAATAGGAGCCAAGCTATCCATCCACCAAGCCTATTACAGGAAATCCATTTGGATTGAGCTAAGAGGCAACACCTGCATATGTTGTTAGCTGCTGCTAAAAATGCAAAAGAATAGACAGATCTCTGCCTGTTTTCCCTGGTTCCTTTTTGATGACAGTATATTCCAAATGATTATGAAGGAACAGAATGTATTCAAACGTTTTAAGGTAAAGAAGCAAATATTAATTGACATATATTGCAACACTCGATGGAGCAGAGTGTGAAGAGTTACACTAAGCCAGTGTGAATTCATTCGTCAGTCCTGTCACTTCAGTTTCTAGATGTGTTATCTGCTATGATTTACAGGTACAAGGGACTAAAAAAGAAGACATCACCATTTCACACTAAGAAGAGTTCCAATTATACCCTGCTACCTGTATTAGCAATTTACAATTGCAAATATTCAAGGGGATGGGCTCACTCTTCTGAGGTTGTTAATTGATATATGTGTGAAAGTGTTAATGCATTTTGTAATTTTTAGTGATATTGAATGAGAAATGGAAATACAAGATTTCTTACCTGTATATATCATACTACTGTTCCAAATTAAATACACTTCTCTACATTAAACATACATATTTTCAGCATGAAGGCTATCTGAAGAGATTTTAGCTCTCAACTATGCCTATTTAACTTTTTAGAAATTCTTACTGAGTCACCTTTACTGCTTGTGTTTTACCTTCTCTCCTCCCTCAATGAATTCAAATTAATGTTGTACAACTTGAGTCAACAAAAATGCATTTAAGGATGATGACATCTGTCATATCCATGAACTGTAATAATGACACTCCAGAAATGTGAATTCAAGATTACTGAATCCTATATGATTTTGGCATTCCCCAACAAAGACAAGGCAACTTGGGATCTCAAGAAAGAGCATGTTTAGTATGAAACTACAGATCAACTTAATATAACTATGCCTATTTCAAACAAGTCAGACTGGCCAAGTCTGCACAATTGAATAACTAGAAAAGAATACTAAGCAACCCAAGAATAAAATTAACACAAAATTCAGCCAAATGTCAGTGGCCACCTCATGTGTGCTTGTGCTTCACTGATATGCAGAGACAATCTGCCATGACCAATGGAGAAGAGAGGGCTGAAGGGGGAAAATGCTTGGGAAGCTGAAAGTAGGTGCTGTGCCTTCTCGAGAAGTTGCTTTAGTGTTGGTCAGCTAGAAGAAGGTGGGAGCAGCATTCTAGAGCATGCTTGAACTGACTGTTAGGAAAATAGTTTGCAAGATTTTAAATGGCTATCTTGTAGTGGGAAATGAAAGATAGTTACAGAGGGGGAAAGACGGAAAATTACAATGTAGAGATTTTGGCACGTGAATCTCAATTCTGGCTATGCATTACTGCAATACACTCTCTAATAAAAACATACCTTTCTCAGCAAATAGAGCCAAGGATTGTTTTTTTACTTAGAGGTTTAAGTTAGTGGCAGCTCTGATATCAACACAATTATATTAAAAATATATATTAAAAGTCCTATCCCATTCATGTTGGAGGCACTGTTTAAGGCACGAGTCGAAAGGATTAACCCGAGTGTGGCAACCCCCGGCTCCAGAGCCACATGTGGCTCTATGGGCCCTCTGCTGCAGCTCCCTGTCCCATCACTGGTTGGCCCTATTCCTCACGCTCCCCTCTCAGTCACTCCTCACCTGGCTTGAGAAGGTAAGAGCAATGGTGGCAGATGGAGACTTGTTCCAAATTCCAGAGCGGGAGCAAAACGCCCTTCTACTTGCCTCTTCTTCTGGCCCTTGTTGCTGTGCGTGCCACTCAGGGAGACACACGACTTTCTCTCTGCCCCAAAACATTAGCGCAGCCCGGCTGCGGCTGATGCCGCTGCTCTAGTGCTCTCACTGCCTCCATGGCCTGCTTGCTGTTCTTGCAGCGCCTAGCATAGCACACTTAAATTTAGTGTGCTTCACAATGGAGGAGACTGCGTCCCCTCCTCCTCTTGGAGCCCATTACAACATGAAGCATTGGCTGCAGCCAGATGGGCCAGTATCTCGCAGAGCGGAGAGAAAGTCTCATGACCAAGTCTCCATCCCCGCCATTGCCCTTCCCTTCTCAGGCCAGGCAAGGAGTGAGAGGAAGGTGAGGGTGAGAGGTGATATGGGTGGGGAGGGTGAACAATGGTGTGTTGAGAGAGAGAGATGAGAGAGAGAGAGAGAGAGAGAGAGAGAGAGAGACAGACAGACAGACAGACAGAGACAGAGAGACAGAGACAGAAAGAGAGAAAGAGAGAGACAGAAAGAGAGAGAGAGAGAGACATAGCTGTTTCCCAGAGAAAAGAAAATACCGGAAGCTACAAAACCTGGGTAGGTGTGGCTGGGAGTCATATGACTGGGTGGAAGTAAGTGATGTCAAGTTGGCCACTCCCACCTAGGTTTTGTGGCTCCCAGTGTTTTATTTTCTGTGGGAAATGGGTCCAAATGGCTCTTTGTGTGTTCAAGATTGCAGACCCTTGGATCAGCCAGTGATACACTGTTGCCCGGGGGATGCCAATGGGGGCTCCTTTCATGTCCCAATCAAGGAGCTGGAGTGAGTGACAGGAGCCCACCTTGCCATGCAACAGCGCTCAGGTCTCAAACATGGGCTTGCTAACCTCCAGCCTAGTGTCCTAACCATGTGAGCCTCCATGATCTTTATGTTGAAAGTAAAGAAAGAAGATATTAGCTTATTGTAAGTAATCTTCTTTCCGTTCATTCATACAATCAGTTACATTCATTTTCCCACACTTTCAAGTAAAAAGATTTGACTATTTTATAAGATGTTTAGGTCCTTTTGGGAGGACAGTGCCTAAATAATTGTGTAATAAGTTGCAATAGAGGCAAAACAACTCAACAACTTCTTAAACGCAACAAGTTCTCCATCCCTGATCTGAGAGGATGAAGAGATGGTGTCTCACATATATGTGCCCCAGGTCAAGCAGGTTTACTTCAGGTGCTATCAATTTACCCTTTGTGATTTCAAGCACCAGCAGTAATGAAAAGACTCAGTCATCCTTTTAAATAACTCTGCATAGACTAAGTAAATCCCTTATTGGAATCAGTGTCATCTCTATCAGTTTCCTCTCACACCTGCAGTAAACTGTCTTTTGTGAAATACAAGTTGATTGACAGAAGGCTTCATGTACTATAGTCTGGCTATAATAGAAAATATTGTTTGTTCTGTATTTTCTACTGTTTGATTCTAACTTCCACAATGATTTCATAGCCCTTGCTTATCTGCCTTTATTTTTAGAATATAAAAATAGTATATATTTTTATCTTTCACATCCTGGCAGAAACTGTAACTTTATTGCAGTCTTTCAAGCCCCAAAGGTAAAGGGTTCTAGGAATGGTCTTTTGCTTGTATTCTAAGACAGTATTTTTATTTATTTGTTTGTTTGTTAAGCAAGTATTAGATAACAGGTATAAGTATAAACGTATCAAATGTTTCAGAGAAAGCATTGCCTTCAAGTGGTCTGCATTATAGTTTTTCTGGGTTAAGAAGGAAACCATTTCTATCAAAATATATTAAACTTGAGGGGAAAAAAATTGCAGGGTAGAAAAAACAAAGGACAATGCTTATCAATCTTATTTAGTACATATCAATCATTATATATGAATATTCAAAGACCAGTGAGATGCTTTCAAGAGATCCAGAGTGGCGTGAAAAATTTAACAATAAAATGACAACGGGAATAATCTATTTTTCCTAATTGTCCAATATTTTATAATTTTCCAAATTATGAGAGATTATGGTAAAGCAACTCTATATATTAAAAACACAAACCCTAACTCTGCAATTTAAAAGTATACACATTACACACTCTTTCTACATCTTAATTTAATACATCTAACCAAGAGCTTAAGGTCTTAGGCCAACATAAATTGAATTCCATCCTTATCTATGAAAGTTATCAGATAACTTTAAACCAGTCACTCTCTCTTAGATCATTTATCTTGCAAGTTTATTATTGTGGAGAGCTCCATTTAAGCTGCCTTAACTTTAGGAGAAAAGATAAGACATGAATATAACAAATAAAAACATTCATTCCTAAGTATTAAATTCATGCTGCTCTCAGTTTTTTTTCCATTTGTCAGCTTCCTCTTTCTTTCTTTTTTTACTAACACCCAAACTGAATTCCAACTGGATTGCAAACTACCAACTGGAATTTTAGTGGCAAATGAGGAGAAGGCTCTGGAGTTTCACAGAGGTTCAAGATAGCGAAGAGATTACCAACCAGCTACCCCAATTGTCAGTGCATGTTAATATAGGAAGCCAGAAAATCAATTCTCTCTGTGCTGTAGCACCTGTGGTCTTGCAAAAGAACTTCTGTAGAACATTAGAAAATGCAATTAATATTTTTTAAAAATCCTTTAAGGAAATAGAAGGTACTGCTGTAAAAAAAGACTAAATTGATGTACACATGCATCAACTGGGGTCATTTTCCACAGTACCTGAAAAAGATGGTCTTCCACACTTTCTGGTTTTTCAAAAGTTTGTCAAAAGTAATCTTGTGGTTCCAGAGAATAGGCAAAGTGCATGGTGCTCTCTGTGTTCTCTTTAACGGGTAATCCAGATTGGAAATGCCAAAAGAACTGGGATCAAAATAGAGCCACTGAAAACAATGGATAATATTTAGATTTGCAGAAATTTTAAAAAATGAAAATAGGACAGAGGAAATAAAAACTCAGGTTATGCTATATTAGAGGTCCATGGTGCTCTCTGAGCTTGCTTGTTTTCTTGCAGACATTTCATTACCCAAACTAGATAACATCGTCAGTGCTAGATGCTACCTAGTTTGGGTAATGAAACTGGGTAAGAAAACAAGCAAGCTCAGAGAGCACCAAGCACCCCTCATGTCAACACTGATCTGCAAATATTCTGTTTTATTATTATGGTATATTAAAATATCAAGTTATGGCATTCCTGAAGAGATTTTTGACTTCAAGGATCAAGAAGAGGTATATCTTTGCTAGGAAGTCAGGCAACAATATTGCAACGTTTTGTCATAGGCCTCTTTTGGGTAGCATGTTTATTTTGTTGACATTATTACTTTTTTTTAGGATTTAGGTAGGAGATTTTAGGAGAATTGTTTTGTTTCATTTTGGTGCTTTTAAGTCAGTGTTAACTCCTGGCAACTCCCTATTATACTCCATGCAGTCCACTTGGCAAGATTTTTGAAAGTGGTTTGTGCTTCCAGAAAAGAGTGTGACTAGCCCAAGATCATCAAGCTCACTTTGTGCCTAAGGTGGGACTAGAACTCATTCATGATTTCCTGGTTTTTAGCTTGGTGGCTCAAACTGGCTCTCAATACGTAGGCAAGCTGCAAGGTTAAAAGTGCAATTGCTACATTTTGAGAAGCTGAAGTCCAAAAAAGTTGCAATACTCTATGGATTTAGTATGTTAGAATTTCATTTTTGCTTTTAAAAGTATTTTTTTTAAAAAAGACTGCTCATGCCACCCACTCAAAAATATCCAATTATAAAGTACTTTGCAGCATTTCCCCAGTACTACTGTAAACCCCAAGAGAAGCTTTTATAACTCAAAAATATATAAAACATCTAATATTAACAAAATAAAAATGTTTTCCTGTTAAATGTGGTAGGGATCTCCTAACATGAAATATTAACAAAGAAAGGCAGATAGCAGGTGATTTTGCTTCAGCAAGTATTGCTGAAGTTTTAAGCTCATTTCTTAACTAACCACATTGATCATAGTTTGATTGACACTGAAGCAACAGAATAGCAACTCAACAATTCTTCAGTAAACGCAGAGAGTCCTGAGATCAAAACTTCCAATGATAGACAATAGAGAAGTTAAATGTGAATATATTGAGTTATATTGAACTCAATGTATTGAGCCTTTAAGGGAGTATAAATCCTCCCATTCCCCACTATCCTGTCAAAGCTGAAGAAGCTTCTTGGATGAGAAGTGAAATGTTTTCAAAAGAAAAAATAAGAAAGTCCAGTTGTCTCCTGAAAAAGCACCTTTGGGACAAGCATGACCTGGATGACTAAAAATCTCTTCAGACTATTGAGCTTATGCTTCCAGAAACAAGAACAAAAATACAATTATCATTTGATTGTTTAATACTAATCATTAATACTTAGGATAACCAAGCCAGTTTGATATAGTGGTTAAAGGACTGGATTGAAAACTAGGAAATTGTTCCAGTATCCCTGTAGGCATGAGTTACCCCAGCTGAGAATTATTACTGGATAATAATGGGTAATAATTCTGCTTTGCCCAAACTACTGCCTTCAATTAAGTGGGATATAAATCTACTACTAAATAAATAAAATAAATGCAATATTCCCAATTATCCAAATGTTATTCTGCAGTTTTCAATGAAAAATTCAGACAGAGATGCCTTTGTCTTTGTATGAATGTATGTATATAATGAAACAAGCAAAATGTTTAAAAAACTATCATATTTATGTAGTTACTTACTGAGCACATCTAAATTATATTAAAGTAAGCAAAATATCTTTACAATCTCCAAGGCATATCACAACTTTTGAGCACCCCTAATGTTTGGAAATTTAAAATTGAAAAATATGACAGGCCCTAGGTGTCTACACATACATAAATGCATGTTTGTGTCTATGTGTATAAATAACATGCAAGGCAGAGGAGGTATTCAGCCAGTTCTGACAGGTTCTGGAGAACTGGTAGCGGAAATTTTGAATACTTTGGAGAATTGGTAAATACCACCTCTGGTTGGCCCTGCCCCCATCTATTTGCTGCCTCCCAAGTCTCAGCTGATTGGAGTACCAGCTGATCAGCTGAGTCTTTTTTTGTTGTTGCCCTGTACAGGAGAATGGAGCTGGTAAGCATGTTAGTGGGGTGGAGAGGGAATGGAGATTTTACAGTATCCTTCCCCTGGAGTGGGGAGGGAATGGGAATTTTACAGTATCCTTCTCCTGACATGGGAAATGGAGATTTTACAGTATCCTTCCCTGCCACGCCCACCAAGCCATGCCCACCAAGCCACACCACACCCATTACGCCACACTACACCCACCAAGCCATGCCTACAGAACTGGTAGTAAAAAATAATTGAATACTACCACTGATGCAAGGTATATATAGTGATACGAAAAAACATATCCAGTATACTACTGTCTCTTCTTTATCACCCCCATAGTGCTCCACAATGTTGCTGAAATCAGGATAAATTTTCAGGCATAAAATATCAGTATGCCAAAGAATTTGAGGGTTAAATTATGACAGCAAAGAATTATAAGAATAAACTAAAATAATGCATCTTTACAGCTTTCAAAATACACTGCCAGTGTTATTCAGAGTGCAAACCTAATTAGACTAGGATCTAATTAGTAGTTCTCAACCTTTTCTTCACCATGGACCCTCTTTAAATAACTTTTATGGCCATGGACCACCCAGACTTAACTCGAGATTTAAATCATAACATTTCTTGAAGACTTTGTAGGACCTCTGTGATGACATTACAGTCCCCCTCCCCAGGGGTCTACAAACCATAGGTTGAGAACCACTGGGCTGGGCTAATCTAGATCAACTAAGGTAACTGATCTTGAGATTCTTTTACACAGAGAAAACAGACCTAACATATTCTGTTTTAGCAACACATTGCAAACATTGTCACTGCAGCTTTAGAATTCCTATGCTAGCCTTATGTTATCTATGGGATATCATTTACATAGTTTTGTTACTGATATCAGCAGTAAATATAACTTCCCTGTGCCAGAATCTGCCTTGTAATTCCCATATATTTTTCACTGCTTTTAGCTTATTTTCAAGTGGCTTGACAATTTTTTCTGAATTTCCATTGACTGTTTTTAGCTTACTGTATTGTAGGAAATGGTGGAGGGTGCTTCTGCTGCTGATGTAGGTTTTCATTACACATAGTCCTAGCATTTTCCTGTAAGAAGCCAGGAGTCAGAAGATCTCTGGAAAAAATATATAATGAAAAAAGATTGAGACAGATTCCTTGTAATGTAGCAAATACTTTACCAAAATTTTCTTCTATGGTAGCAACTCTGCTAGCCCATCTTTTGACAGCTCTATTAAATTGTATTATAATTTGCCTAAAGGCACCCTTTATGTTGCCTTTTTACTTAAAGACAGCCTTTGATTTGATACCATGTGAAAGACTACAGGAAATTAGCTGCCACTTCAATCAACTGCCATCTTTTTTCAACTAATTATGTGACTTAATTACTATTCAAGTCAAGGGTAACGTATTAGGTGACCTAGCTAAACCTATTTACAAATGTATTAAACAGCTCTATATCTTTGCTCTGTTGTTGTTTAACTATTGCATTAATGCTTCATTACATTGTTAAATAAAATATCATTTATCTGTTTGCCATCACCACATTTTGCTCTTTATGCTGAAGATGCAGTCATTTGTCCATCACCTGAGTAGGCCTCTGAAGATTCTTAAAGCTTTATGATTTTACAAATACCTTGAAATTAAGTCCTCTAAAAAATTCCTAGTAGTCTCTAGGAAGTGCTTTAAGCACTAGATCAGCAATTAATGGTAAGCAGATTGTAAAAGGTTAAATCTTTTAAGTGCTTAGGCTTCCACTTCCAGCCAGCTGATCAATTCATGTCAAAGGCCTATTAATAAGAGCCCCCAAAGCATGTCTCGAGATTGCTGAATTGACAAGTCAATTTGGAAATAATTATGTCATGACAATTATCAAATAGTTTAAAACCAAAGTTTTTAGTATGATGCCATACAGTGCTCAGTTGTGCATCTATCAGGGAACACAGGCTTAGTAGAAGCTATTCAGTTAAAATTCTTAAAAACAACTGTCCATTAGGATGACAGTTGATAGATACATTATTTTTCCAAACAAAATCAGCCTTGTTCAGGTACTATCAGCTTTCCCTTTTAAATCAGATAGGAGATATGACCAAAAGAGCTAATTCTACTTTATTGTTAAGCTATATATATAGAATCTTGAAACTCTGAAAATGCAAATCTCCCACAATCACTTTTAACAGTCTGCTGTGTTATTATGGTGGATTCGTTTCTTGCTTTGCTCTTCAGCAGCTGTGGGCTTCTCCAACTTGTATTTTAATAAATAAAATAGAAAACCTATTAACTGCTAGGCTTGTCATGGTAAAAGTGTTTCTTCTTCCCCACACCCATTATTTGGCTTGGTTGCTCAAAGAAAGCCTTCCAGACAAAGTTTTCAAAGTGTCCTGATATTCATTTCCCAATATTTTGAACATACTTCTTTCATTTTCAACTCCAGCTTCCAAGAAGCTTCCTTCAAGAAGCTATTATGAATAACAATTATTTTGGCATCCTCCACCACCATCTTTTCCTTTGTCACTTGATAACAACTTGACTGCTTAGGATGAGCAGAGGTCCCCAACCTTTCCAGCTCTATGGACCAGTAGCAGTGGCAGTGGGGGATGTTTTTGTGTATGCAACCTAAAAGCAATAGCACTTAGACTTGTATACCACTTCACAGCCCTAAGCAGTTTACAGAATCAGCATATTGCCCCCAATAATCTGTATCTTCATTTTACCAACCTCGGGAGGATGGAAGGCTCAGTTAACCTTGAGCCAGTGAGAATTGAACTGCTGAACTGCAGGCAGCCGGCAGGCAGCAGAAGTAGCCTGCAGTACTGCACTGTGACATGGAGCTTTGTGTGCAGACTAGTTCACAATGGGCTATGGAATACTACTGGTCCATGGGCCAGGGATTAGGAACCCGTGTCTTAAGATAGTTTGATTAAAAGTGGAATAAAAAGATCACCGCAAAAATAAAGGTTGGTATAAATACACAAATATTTCAGAACGTTACATTTTATTTCACTAACTGTTTACTTTTTGAAGGCAGGCTAAATAAGAAAGATTCAACTGTTGAATCTCTGTCAAATATAACTGTTGGTTTAGAGCTAGACCTTAAGGAAGAAATCATATCCCTCAAATTAGACAGAAATGAGAGGCCAACCTGAGGAAAACCGGCCTGTGTTTATTATTCCTGTGCCACCCGCTGGACTTTCTTTAAACAAAACAAAGCATACCAAAACAACAGCGGTCACTAATGTCAGTGCAATTTTGAGGCTGGGTGATTTTATTTATTTATTAATTTTGGTGTTGTAGATTTTGCCAGCATGCCGTAATTTCATAAATGATGTACTTTTCACAAATCCCAGTTATTGCTCTCAAAATCCTAAAGAGAAATGCCCTACTTATTTTCTCTTTTCAGGGACACGGGGAACCTATATTTGGGTAGTGTAAACTTTCCCTGTTTTCTCCAGTGTCAGCAGTAACAATCTAGGCTACATTACTGTACTTGTCGTTATTGTTACAACATCTACGTTGGCTTGCCTCAGGGATGTCTTTTTTCCTGTCAGTGTGGGACCTTTATGTTCTCGTTCGGCTGATTTCATTATCAGGTTCATTGCAGCTCAAAACACAATAACCTGCAATATACAACCTGTTGTAATGCCCTTTTCCACCCTTTGCCCTTTTTCTAGTTTGGAGGCCTATAATAAACCACCTGAAAATTGCTTTATAATAGTCTTTCACCTGCTGCTGCTGCTGCTGCTGCACTCTGCCTCTGACTTTCTACCTTGGCTAGGATATAGTACACCAACTTCTCCAGCCTGAGAGGCATTATCCATCAAAACAGCTGTTCAGCTTTGCTTCCCTGAGCTTTAAGAGAATAATACCTGTAAGTTTCAGGAAAACCCCAGAAGTCATAAATTAAAGTGTTGCTGGGTAATTCAGGCAGTAAATATTGATTCCCTGAGAGCTTGTTTACTCTACTTAGCACTCTTTGACCAACAATTACAGGTTTCACTTCAAAATTTAGGAGAAAGGCAACCAATGGGGAAAGGTACATTAGAGGGAGAACTACAAAGCAAATGGCAGCAAGGAACAGACAGCAGAAAAAGCAAAAGATGAGCAGGACAGAAGAGTCTAGAATAAAGGACAAAAAGGGAGGAAGGTGCTTTTGTAAACTGTGAGCCATACATTGGTTACACGTGTATGAGCAAAATTTCATCGCAGGGTATAAATTCATCCTTTATGTCCTTACTTATTGGAAGTCTTGGATGTTGACCAGACATTTATTTATAAGCAAGAGTGTCTTGGTTACAGCTTCAGCAGCAGAACCTTTGCTTTACATACACAGCTCTTATTCACATATGTGTGTATTTCAGCCTTAATGATATTTCTTTTGGATGTGAAGGATATATGTCCATTTTCTCCTGCAACTTCAGAAATAGAACCTAGGCTGTGCATCAACACAAGAGGTTACGTACATATAACCTTGCATTAGATTGGAGCATTGATTCTTGAGGGAATGTGGGAACATTCCTTTTGCACCAGATGTGCCTTCATTCATACTTTGCATAGGAAGGTTTTTCTTATTGTAGGGGCATAACAGTGCTAAAGCACACCTGAGCATTTAACAAGAGCATGGGTCCAGTTGTTAGCACCTCCCTTTTGAAGGATCTTCGATAATAGAGTGAGTCAAAAAAAATATTTGAAAGACGATTTGCTTTTTAAATTTATTTCAACATAAAAGAAAATTAAAAAAATTAGAAAACAGGTAGATTATGATAAGAGGCCAATCTATGAGAAATATCTAAGTACTCTCAGTCCAATGAAAGTAAAATTGCCTTTATAGTGCTTTTCTGAGAAGAAGATTTTGTTGGTGACATTCCTGAAGTTGGATTGTGAAGTTTTTGCTCTGGACTGCGCACAAAATTGTCTTTATTTTGCAGTCCTTTCTCCAGTGCTTCTCTGGTTTCCTGACCTTTCATCACACACACACACACACACACACTTCCAAAGTATCCATCAATTGCACCTTTTCAGATTACCCTCAGTCTACTTCTGCTGCGTGAAAGCTACCTGCAATTTGGTAGTTCAAATCTTACCAGGTTCAAGGTGGACTCAGCCTTCCATCCTTCTGAGGTGGGTAAAATGAGGACCCAGATTGTTGGGGGCAATATGCTGACTCTAAACCGCTTAGAGAAGGCTGTAAATCACTGTGAAGCAGTATAGTCTAAGTGTTATTGCTACTATTAGATGGTGTAGGCATGCAGGACACCCTCAATGTTGTCCAAAGAAAGACAATTACAGTGTTATTAAGACTGCCATTCCAAATTCACAATCAACTGAAAAAGATCTCAAAGAAATGACAAAAAAATTCTCAGGTACATAAACAGAAAGACCTTCAATTGTGCCATCATGGCTGTCATCTGTAATACACACTCTGTGGACCACTTTGATAACAAAAAAACAAAAACAAACAAAAAACCAAAAAACCCAACCCTTTCATAGGCATAGATAGCTTTTGAGAAAATGCAAAGCATATTTAATCCCATTAACTGTGATTTTGAAAAAATACTAGCAGTTGGCTAGTATTATCTGGGTAGCTGGAGTGATTACTTGAGTCAATATAAGGCAGTTTAATATTGCTGTTTGGCTTACTGTCCTGTGTCAGACTTAGTATGGTGAAATTTAATGTTTAAAGTTTATGTTCTTTTTTGATATTCTTGGAGACTGATAAAGCACAGTTACAAAAAGCTTTTTGTGTGTGGGGTGGACTATTAAAGACATGCAACATTTTGGATCTGATAGTAGAAAGGTAGTTTGAAGTGGGTGGAGTGTGAATATAGCACCTCTCTAAAACACCTGAAAACAAACATAATTTTATCCTAAAGTAGTGAGTCAGACACACGATCCTAAGAAAAGCCACTGGTGATTTAAAGGAGGGGTGTCAAACATGCAGCCTGTGGGCCAGATGTGTCATGTGCTGGCCACACCCACACCCAGTTTAGCAAAGGGGGAAAAAGTCAGGATACATCATGTGACAATACATGATGACACGAGTTTGACACCCCTGATTTAAGGAATTAAGGCAATCTGTTCACCACTGATGTCACTGCCCTTAGGTTTTGGGGGGAAAGTAAGGAAGATGACACTATGTAGATTCTTAGAATGTATAATATTTATTTTATGGATCTAATATTGGTGCCAAATAACAATGAAAATCCTGTCTTCTATTTTTTAAAAAAAAAAGTTTGTTGAGACATGATTATGGTGCTTTCCTCTTTTTTTCCAATTATTTTGGTAGTATTTGGGGAGCTTCCCTGTTGCCCTAAACTAAACTATGTGTCACTTTTTTACTTCATTATGTCTCCTCTTTCTTAATTCAAAAAAGCAGTCCTACAGTAGTTAATTGTAAAATGAGAAGCCAAGAAAATTGTAGGTTAAGAGGGGGCAGATTTACTGAAAGAAATTGTTTAACCACCAATAATCTGAGAAAAACCCATAAGTTACCAAACTATACTTTCAGAATTGAGGTGGGGGACTCCTTTTTAAAAAAAAGAAGAAGAAAAGATCACTACTGCTCTTCCATCAGATTGAATGAGAATGTGTGAAGTGAAATGCAGAAAATATTTTTGGCACAACACCAACTCAGCTGTTAGTATAAATTAACTGTCTTTGTAAAAAGATTATGTTGCACATTGGGTTTTATGCATGCCTTCTATTTGTTATAGTGTTTGGGATTGCACTCCTTAGTCAGTGAAATAGACTGTACTTTTGTACTAGCATAACAAAACTACAATAATGAGATGAAAGTCAGAATAATTTCTACCTAAACGTGCCTATTCAGAAATAAGCTATTGCAGATGATCTGCAATATAGGATTGCAGTTTAATAATGCAGACTAGGGCAGAGGTCACCAACCTTTTGGACCTCAGGGACCACCAAACTCATAATTTTAAATCCCAGGGACCACTAACCAGTTCTGTGGACATGACCTAATTTGTGGATGTGGCTTGGTGGTCATGTGACTGGTTGGGCATGGCTTGTATGTAAATATTATAAATATTTATATAAATATTGAATTTTTTATAAAAAAGAGCAATTTTTACCCAAAATCAGGGTAAAGCAGGCAGGCAGATTGAGTTGCTCACAGAATCACAGATTCATTCAGATATCTATCTGCCATTGGCTAGCTCAGTCTATCACATAAAATTTGTTTGCAAGCAAACTCATAAAATTTGCTAGCAAGCAAACTCACAAAATTAACTCACAACACACCATGTATGTAAATATTGAATTTTTTTTATTAAAAAAGAGCAACTTTTACCCCAAATCAGGCAAAGCAGGCAGGCAGATTGAGTTGCTCACAGAATCAATAAGTGATCTATCTATCTGCCATCAGCTAGCTCAGTCTCTCTTGCCATGAGTCTGCACTGAATAATAGAACCTTCAGCCCTAAGGGAGATTCAGCTATGCTTAAAAGCAGAGCCGAAGATCTAAAGACTAGCCAGAAAGCAAGAAATCCAACCATTTTCTGCTTCCTAGCTATTCTAAATCTCCCAGCACAGCAGAACAGATGATGGTCGAAAAATAGTAATTTAGCTTAGCAGGCAAGTTTGTTGGGTAAGGAGTGAGTGGGCAGGGAGGGTTCCTGTGAGCCATGTGGGCAGCGCAGCCTTGTGTTTCTGTGCAGCTTGGATTAATTGCTTTGGGGGCGTGTTCTGTGGATGAGATTTCTCAAGGCCCACCAAAATTTTCTCAAGGCCTACCAGTGGGCCACAGCCTACCGGTGGACGACCGCTGGTGTAGGGCAATTTACTTAGAAGTAAATTCTGTGAATTCAAAAAATAACAGATTAACAATGTTGGAAGGGACCTTGGAACTCTTCTAGTCCAACCCCCTGCTCAAAGAAGAGACCCTGTACCATTCCACTGATTGTCCAGTCTCTTCTTAAAAGCCTCTAGTGATGGAGCACCAACAGCTTCTGAAGGTAAGCTGTTTCACTGGCTTTTTGTTCCTCAAGATGTTCAAGACAGTACAGTAGTCATAGTCCTTGACTTACAACCACAATTGAGCCCAACATTTATGTTGCTAAATGAGATATTTGTTGTGAGATTTGCCTTATTTTACAACCTTTCTTGCCACAGTTGTTAAGTGAATCACTGCAGTTGATACGTTAGTAACCTGGTTGTTAAGTGAATCTGGTTCCTCCATTGATTTGGTTGTCAGAAAGTTGCAAAAGAAGATCACCTGCAGCCGTCACAAATCTGAACTACTCGCCAAGCATCTGAATTTTGAATCACATGATCATGGGAATACTGAAAAAATGATCACAATTCACTTTTTTCAGTGCTGTTGTAACTTTGAACAGTCACTAAACAAACTGTTATAAGTCGAGGACTATCTGCATACATAACATTCTGCCTGTGATGACCCAGAGTGTAACACAAATATAACAAAATCCAAAACATAAATAAATGTCCTTTAATGCCTCCAACTTGGCCCCACTGTTCAATAATTCTCAGATGGATATAAAACTTACTCAAAAATAGTCTTCAAAAGAAAGCAATACAGTCCGAACTTAATGAGCAGATAGAGATGAAATAAAAAACCAAAACAAATTACAATGAAGAAATTTCCACATTGGACCAGGATAAGTAATTATCAACTTCAAGGAGATAAACAAGGCACAGTCTGTTGGAAGGACGCCAACCAAGGTAACTTCAGCCCAAAATAAAACACGCTTTGCTTCTGGCAACTCTGTGCTGTAATCGTCTCTCTTATATACTGTTCTTCCCAGCTGCAACCAATGAGGGGGATCATGGCCACTTCCTCTCTCGTAAGCCAAGTTGTTTCCTTTTCCATTCCTCCCTGCATGTCCTAGGATGAAGAGGGGATGGGTCTGGTTCTTCCTCTGACTGCCCAGCCGTCCTCTGCCCTTCCCCAGCCTCCTCCACAACCTCTGGAGCCACACCTCCACTCCCTGTCAGCTGTTCCTCCTCTCCCTTAGAGTCTGACTCTAACAAGGACATGACACTGCCCTCCAATTTGAGCCTAGCCTAGCATCCTCACCACACCTGCATTCTGTTATATTAGTAGTCAAAACTTCTTAAAGGTTGTGCCTTACGTACTCACACACACTCCAATATAACCAATGGTTTTGTGTGATCTCCATAAATAAAATTACAGGCCTTCCTCTCTGCCAGTGGCCTAGCTAGACATATATAGGCCAATATATCCTGAATCATTATCAGAATCTGCTCCTGGGACTGCTGTTGTCTTTCAATAGCTCTGTCCTAATAATGGCTCTTATATTAATAGTTCTGAATGTGGTGCATCTATTAGCCAGCCGTCCAAGATAGTCCAGATTGAGAAATAGACATTGCATGTAATGCTACTTATTGTAGAGTAAAATAACAGAATTTTGAAGACCTGCCAAAGTTTCTGGTCCTTCTTATACTAAATCAAGTAATCCTGACTTTCTATGCTTCTTTTAGTCTCTGGTCTGCATAATCTCTTCTCCAAATCCTTCCTTCTTGTCCTTACATGTTTTCCCAAGGTCATCTTTAGGAATATACATATAAGCTCAGGGTCAGGACCCAGCATAATATACCATCATCAGCAAATTTTTGTGCTGAATTTATATTTACTCACAAAGAAATAAAGGGAGACTAGTATAGATCTATTTCAAGCTATTTAGCTCAAGCTATTTAGCTCTCGTCAGCTAGCCATAATGTTCTGGGATTCGAATGCATGCAAATGAAAGCTAAATAGCTTGAAATACATTTTATACTAGTCTCCCTTTATTTCTTTGTCAGTAAATATAAATTCAACACAAAAATAGTTTGTCGCGAAAGTGACTGCCTGTCAAAAGGCTCCTGGATAGGGACTGAAAGGCGAAAGCGGAAGCACTATATAGTGGTGGGATTCAAAAAAAATTACTACCGGTTCTGTGGGCATGGCTTGGTGGGTATGGCAGGGAAAGGATACTGTAAAATCTCCATTTCCAACCCATTCCAGGGGAAAGGTTACCGCAAAATCCCATTCACTCCCCACTCTACTAATCTGCTTTCCAGCTCCATTCTCCTGTGCAGGGCAACAAAAGAAGACTCAGCCGATCAGCTGGGATTCAGGAGGCAGAGAATAGATGGGGATGGGGCCAGTCAGAGGTGGTATTTGCCGGTTCTCTGAACTAATCAAAATTTCAGCTACTGGTTCTCCAGAACTGGTCAGAACCTGCTGAATACCACCTTTAGTTCTGTATCAGGTTGTCCTGATAGACCGAACTCACCAGAAAAAACACTTCATCATCACTGAAAGAAGCACAGAGAAAGCCACCTTTGGAAGAGCAGGAAGGTAAGACTAGGTGAATGTACCTTGATCCTGACTAGGTTCTCTTGAGTAAAAATCAGGAGTAAAATCAGCCTGTTATGCCAGTTGTTGCTGAAGGTACAAAGACTGTTGAAGAAGAACAGACTCCCTATCTTGATCTGGTGCCAGCTTCTAGAAAAAGTGTCCAGGCAGAGAGGAGCAAATTTGATATCTTTTCCCTTCAAATGTACCTGACTGGTCTAATATTTTTTGTGTTCAATTTCATTTGATTTTCAAATTTCATTTACTTTCAATCAATGCCTCATTTTACTTCCCCACCACCCGCACAAACTAGTTCCACCATCTATGCACCCGGCACAAAAAGGTTGTAGAAATATTTGCATGTAGTTTGTTGTCTATTTCTCTTTTTTATGCATTTTTAATCATATTTTCCCAATTTGGTAAGCGTTTTCTTGTTAAGAAGATGCATTTTGCAATAGATCTTCCTACAATACATGGCCACTAAAGTTCCTTATTTTTCTAATACTTGCACTTCCATACACAGGAACGTTATTGTAAAACTGAAAAACACAGGTTTCATCAAATTATGTGCATTCTGATTATTTTTTATTTTTGAAAGATCAAAAATAAAATCAGCATGTTAGTCTACACATCCAAAAGTACTGAACCATTTATGCATCCCTAGCTCAGGGCTATTAAGAACAATTTTTAAATATCAGTTCAATCAAAAACATACAGTTGAGTGAATTTCATCCTTCTGAAATAAATAAGTTAGTCATGACTTCCTTCAAATCTTACTGGTTTGGGGAATGATTATATGGGGAAATAACTTGATTTAAAGGCAACCCAATATAAAAATATGTGTTAAATGCATTATATACAGCAACATATGAGTATCATTGATTTCCAATAAAACATTTCATATGTTCACTAGAATTACATTGTTTTCTATATTGACCTCATAAAAAAGTAAATAGAAGAGGTCCAATTAAATGTCTCTAGCAACAGACTAGACTGCAACTACTGAGTATGTCTGGATCCTTATACCAGCAATTAATTTCAGATGTTGGCACTCAGAGCAGGAACCCATATGATAACTTAAGTGTACAAAAAAAAAAAAGTATTCCATCTTAAGTCATTTAAGTGTTAGTCACATTTCAGAAACATTTGGAGTGGGGGAAGGGAATCATCAGTCTCCTAGCATAAATACTAAGTCATGAATAAGCAATTGGCAGCTCATGGGTGGAAGCTATCTCAAATAATATACTTAAATTTTCCTGGTGCAATTTATTATTATTACTCTTTTATGGACAAAAATAGTTATGTCAATTGTTATACTAACCTATTTTTGGACCTTGGTCACTTTCATCACTGGCAACACTCTAAAGAATCTTTGGAGCCTCTTCCAAAATTCAAAGATACAAATGTATCTGGAAAAAGTTACTATGGTCAGTTTAATTATGGGTAGAATGCGATGACCAAACAATCTAGTTGTTTATGTATCTTAATGAACTTCCTGTTACTGCTATGTTGCGTTTTCACAAGGTAACCCTAAGATATTCCAATATTCAATTGTAACAAAGTCAAAAAAATTCAAATTCTCCTTTTCCTCCTCCTCCTGTGCTTCATATTACATGATTTGGTTATAGTCTACTGAGAACAACTTGTATTTAAATTATTGGTTCTTCCTTCCTTGCACTTGTAGAACATTGTGATTATATATGTTATGATCCATTAATGCTTATGACCTTGTTAATCTGGGCATATTTCTTTTTGCTTCATTCAAAATAGATGAGAAATCTCTTTGGCATAACAGCTAGGCAGATAAATCTGAGAAGGTAAACAAAATGAATATGCTGTTGAATTTTGAAATACACCGGTGATCATTTACCAGCCATTCTACTGTATAAGAATTTGATATTCTGAATTATTCTGTACGGTCATTAAAGTCAGTGTGATTTAAACACTAACACGTTAGACTGAAACAGTTAGACTTCTACCAAGAGCTGTTCCTGACATGACTTTTTTTTTTTTTTAAGAAGGTAAAAAACATAACTGTCAAGGGCTGTGATATCAGATTTGGGCAAAAAACATTTCTCAGGAAGGCTTATATGGACTACAAGTGTTTTGTTGAATCTTTGCTCACGTTTCAGAAATTCATGTGAGACAGGTATTACCATTTTCTCTGTAAACTGGATAATTATTAAATAGTACTCTAAATGATTCTCCTTAAATTATTTTGGGAATAGACAAGAATTGTATTTATGTCTTTTATTAAACAACGTATAAATGGAGAAACAAGAGGGGTCTATCCAATGATTTTACTGTTTACAGGTAGTCCTTGATTTACAACCACAATGGAGCTCAACATTTCTTTTGCTAAGTGAGACATTTTAAAGTGAGTTTCGCTCCATTTTACAACCTTTCTTGCCAAAGTTGTTAAGTGAATCACTGCAGCTGTTAAGTTAGTAAACGGTTGTTAAATGAATCTGGATTCCCTATTGGATTTGCAAAAACTTGATCACATGACCCTGGGACATTGCAACTATCGTAAATATGAGTCCACTTCCACGCATCTGAATTTTGATCACATGACCCCGAATGGGGATGCTGAAACAGTCGTAAATATGAAAAATGGTCCATAAGTCACTTTTTTCAGTGCTGCTGTAACTTTCAACAGTCACTAAATGAACAGTTGTAAGTCAGAACTACTTGTATTCATTTAAAAGGTTTGTATGGCAACCCATCTTAAAACAACTCTGTGCAGCTCACCGAACAACAGTAATTGTATTGAGGAAAAGCAGTCCAAATAACTCTTTCTCTCGTCATCTTCTATATGTATGCATGAAAACAAATCTATTCTAGCAGATTGGAGCAAGAATTGAAATAAATTCAGGTGAGTGAAGAGAAGATTAGGGGAGAAGAGTGAAGGGAACTCCTGTGTATACAATGTACTAGAGATATTTTGGAATCCCTTCAAAATTCCACAGTTCATAAAGCCCAAGAAGAAGTAAAAAAGATAAGCGTATAAGTCCATGTATGTCCTGTAGATTCCATAGGCCTAAGACATCTGCATTGCTGTTTCTCATTTATTTTTATCCTGTCAGACTAATACTGTAAAATGGAAACCAACTTGGAAGCTGAAACAAGAAAAAAAGGTCCATATTTATTCATTCCAATAATCAATTATTTTCTAAGCAAAAACTTATGATCATTAGACCAACTTTACTGAAATTGGGTCTAATGGTTTCCTTAAAACAGAGAAGTGTGTGTGAAAGAGAAAAATAAAATTAATATTTACATTTCCTGAAGTTAGGGGAACTTTTTTTTGTTCTGCTTCACTTTTTAATCCTAAAGGCATTACTTCAGTGTGTATACATTTATGCTAATCATATACTACAGCCATGGGTTCCTCTATCAATATGAAATGTTTTGTACTTGCTGTTTTTGTGCATCTTGTATTGTTATATGCAATATACAAAATAATGTGTCTAACTATGCCATTTATGCTTTTGAAAGAAAAGCAAATTACTTACTGAAGAGAATGGCATTTGCATGCATGTGTGTCAGCTTTCAAGCCATTTCCTTCTACAAAATATTGCTTTCCACACTTAGAAAATGCATCCATCCATCAGTTACAAACCATTTCAAAGCACTTTATGAATCTACCGAGCAAAATGTACTTATCTTACATTGGCAGTGTCCCAGCTGCTACAAAATTGCTATTGTCCTAATACTTACAAGGCAATTTTAGCATCAGTTAATAATTTTACAGGATAGATAACTTCTAAAGCATTATAAAATGACAGACATTAAACAATAGCAACTTAGCATTTTTTGAAACAGTTCATGACAGCTTAAAAAGTAAAGTGATTTTAATGTATAGTCTGTGCAGTTTAAGCTTCTCATTGACAATTCCTTGGAAGATAAAAATGTGAAAATCCTTTTAAATAGTAGGATGAAAGAATAAAACAAATTTATCTTTAAAAGATATTCAGTTAAAAAAAGATTCAATTATGAATAATGTTTCAAAATTTCAAGTACTAGAAGTAGGTGACAAGAATATAAATTTATTTGGGTAAAAAATATGTTTCTATCATTTAATGGTAGGATATCAACAACCTAAAAAAATCTATTCATTAAATTAAAAATAAAAATATATCGAACAATCCTGCACAAACCAATATGTGTTATTTCATCAAAAACTCTTCTCACCCCCAATCTAGCATTACTTAAAAAGTTGCATCCCTGACAAATTCAAATGAAGCCACTTCTTCTCTTATCAGTCTCAGTTAAATAATCAGAAGTGTTCTCCTGAAACAAAATTTTAATGGTGTTCTTCGTATTTCTAATGCATACTCAATTCACAGTATATGATATTTGGAGCAAATAATCTGGTGATGTGTAAAGCATAAAGTATGCCAAACAAATTAAATTAATTGATATTTTAGGATTTACTTTTGTAATACCAAAAGAGAAGCTTTCCAGTGCAACTAATGTACACCACAGTGGCCTCTTTCATAAATGTACTTATTAAGTTAAACCAGTCGTACCACTTGCTGTCATATAGCACAGGTAATTGACCACCTCATCAAACTGTTCCAAAAAGAATCCCTCCGTGCCTAATTATTGCATTCTTCTGTACCACTGAACACATTAAAGTAATGTTAATGTATTGTGCTATATACATCATTAACTACGCACATTAGAAGGTTTTTGCATGGCAGAAAAGTGTTCTGGTTACCACACTGCAGTTTCAAATGCCTTGTCAATTTATTTCTCCAAACACATTGAGATAAAATTAAAAGAAAAAAAAAACGAGGCAATCAAAATGCCAAAATGCCCCCACCTATTTTTCACTTCATCCTCTGTTGCAATTGAGGCTACTATCAAATAATTTGACAACATTGTTAGTTCCCATATCTCTAGTTCATTTAGTAACATGGCAGAAGCTATAGCACCAGGATCTTGCCTAAAAATGTATTTTTATACCAACCATTGCTAAATGGTGCCCTCTGACTATAAGGAACAACATATTCCATAAATTCCCAGGAATAGGACCAATGACAGCTTGACATTATGGCAGTCAAGATAGATGGATGTACCTACGACGTGAGAGGGAGAAACATAGGTGAAAACATAGATTCACATTTACTTCTCTTTTAATTTTGGTGTGTAGTTTCTAGAAAGTTACCCAGAAAATGAATATTGTATTACAACAGTTTCAGAACCACATTAGATTTTATAGATATCCAGTCTAATAGATTTCCATCTAGAATCCATGCATGATCTTGGCCAGAATCTGGATCAAAGATTATCAAGAAGTCTTGGTGAATCACATACTGAACTAACAGAAAGGGCATGGGAGATCAGATTATCTCTTCATTAGTTTCATAGAAAAGTTTGGATCTCTTGAATATTAAATTTATTCATATTTGCATAGTCCCATCTATCTATTGGGTGATTCTGGATTCATGTTCACTGTTGAAAGTCTTCAACTTATTAAGGAGACAGCAGGGGAAGATATATTCATAGGGATAATCATATTAACAAGATTTAATAAATTAAAGTTTTAATGGATGGATGGATGGATGGGTGGATGGATGGATGGATGGATGGATGGACGGACAGAAAAATAGACAGGTGCACAGGCAGAATAGTTGGCCCATTGAGGCATATTCCAAAAGAAAATTGAAATTGAGTCTACATAATAATGTTTTATAGCCAAGAATATTTGTTTTCTATTTTTAAAGAACTTATTTTCACCTTTTTCCTACTATGTAGGATCTTTAAAATGCAACTGTTGTGTACAAGAAATGTGACCCAATTAATTGACAATGTTTCCTGCCAAGGCTAAATGTTGCTATATTAGACAAGATAAAGGTTAAATATGCTGAAATAGAGGTTTGTAAATTGCCTGGTTACCTGTAAATAATTCAACATTTACTGACACCAGAAAATTCATGACTCATACATTATTGCTATGAAATATATATTTCTGATATGTTAAGAAGTCAATCCAAGGGAAAAACTAGACTTCATTTGCATTTGGACTGACTTCTTAACACACACAAAGAAGACGGAGTCATGCTATTGTCCAAAACACCTGAGGGCAAGGCAAGAAGCAATGGGTGGAAACTAATCAAAGAAAGAAGCAACTCAGAACTAAGGAGAAATTTCCTGACAGTTAGAACAATTAATCAGTGGAACAACTTGCCTCCAGAAGTTGTGAATGCTCCAACACTGGAAGTTTTTAAAAAGATGTTGGATAACCATTTGTCTGAAATGGTGTGGGGTTTCCTGCCTGGGCAGGGGATTGGACTAGAAGACCTCCAAGGTCCCTTCCAACTCTGTTTTTCTATTTTATTCTATGTGTATATATTCCATGTCTTCTGGATAGAACATGGTTCCATATCTGAATCTTTTGTACTCATAATATAATTTTAGTAACATAATTCCTTCAGTGCATTTCATGGAACTATAAAGAAGCCCAGCATCTTTAAAGAACCCAACAGAACTAAGCCCTATCATAATTGGTTATGAATTAGTGGATTTTATGAACTTAGACACTGTACTTTCCCAGTGATACCAATGAGCTGTATAGTTATATTATTTTGCTGCATGTATTGTTTGGGCTGACTTAATTCTATCTTAAGGTTAATGTTTTTAGTTAACTGATTTCATACTGCTTATTTTAGCCATTTAAATGTGGATTTCAATTGTGGTTTTGATTGATTGTATCATTTAATTGAGATCATTTTTCAGGTACACCTTTTTCATTCTTTATTGCCTTGTTCCAAGGCCTGTTATAAGATGATGGGAAAATCTATAGGTAAGTAGTTTCTCTGATAAGGTGCAGAAACTTCAGCTGTATTTAAAAGAGTGTCATTTGTACTCCAAGAGAATGATTAGCAAAGAGGGGCCTTTAGCGATGAGCTACAACAGGGGTGTCAAACTCGATATCAATGAGGGCTGCATCAGGGTTGTGTTTGACCTCAGGGGGCCAGAGTAGGCATGACCAGAGTGGGCATGGCCAGCATGACATCACTCATGTCGGGAGGGCTTCTGTGGTGGCCCAACCACTCTCCCAGCAAAAAAGGCTATTGAGTGTCGTTTTCAGCTGTGATAGCCTCCTGCAACCTCCTGACAGTGTAAATGGAGCTGGGGGGGGGGGGACGTATGGCCCTTACAAGCTCCATTTTCACTGGCAAAGTCACCATGAGCTGGTACTTCACTGTTTACAAGGCAGCCCCACAGGCCAGATGTAAGCACCCCATGGGGTGGATCTGACTTACAGGCCTTGAGTTTGACACCCCTGATCTCCAAGATCTAGAGCTAACTCATTTCCATTATTGGGTATTAAATTACGCATATGGCCTGGATAGTTAAAAATGACTTTGTATGATTAATGGAAAAATGTAAGTATTTAGAATTCATTTAAAACTGTCATATGTTAAATCATTTTAATGACTGTGGGTGAATCAACTGTTTGTCACTTAATTATGTATTTATTCCAATTGAGACCCACTTTATGCAAAATTATTAATATTATGAAATTGTTAAATACCAACAGGATAAGATTATGAGTCACCTATCATCTGTATGCAGTTATCAGGTTGCATTGAAATAAAATTGAGAGGGTTTTTTGGCAGTCCCTCCTAAACAGTGTTGCAATAAAGTAAAGCATCATCAACTTCATAGAGATGAAGAATATTTAATTATTTATTTACATTATTTATATTACCCCCCCCCCTTAACAATCTCCTTTAGAATTTAATAGAATGAAAAATAAGAGCCCTAAGAACAATCAAAAAAGTCTGAACAGCATTAATAGTTACTACATAGGACTAAATAAAGAAAATAAAGCAGCTGAGCTGAATAATAAAAGATTGAATTAATTTAAAATGCATACACTTTTTTGTTTTGTTTTATGAGTTCTTTGCAGGGTGTGTGAAAAAGGTGGCAAAATTCCAGAGAAATTTATTTATTAGAGAAAATGTCATATGACTTGGGGGAAATTTGCTCATTTAAAAAAATGAGTGATTGTTAAAACTACTTGATGGAGCTAGATTAAATTCCTGTAGAGTTTAGGATTTGAATAGGTAAAGATGGAAGAATCTCTCTGAGAAGTTGTTCCATAATTATTTTAGGTATTGAACATAAAATCCTGTCCTTTGAATGGGATTTGGACACAGACTTCCATAGTAGTGAAAGTATTAACACAATGGGCCTAGATTGTCTACTTCCATTTAATAGTACTACTGTAAAACATATGTTTTACCATTCTGCTACAGAAGGGTGAATTTTCTTGTGTTGGTAACCATAATATTTTCTTTTCACCAGGCAATACTTGATAATGAGACTGGAAACATGAATGTGGCTAAATGGTAAGAAGTGATGCAAGAGACCTTTGGAAGCCTCTTCCCAAATATTCAAAAATCATTGTCAAATTTCTGTCATTCTGAATGATAGCAATTTTTGTTTTGATTGTGAGCTTTTTTTCTAAAGTTCCTAGGAATGTTAATAGTGGGAATGAGAGAGGTTCCATTTCAATACTTATTTGGGGAGAGGGGAAAAAACTGGCAAAAATTGTGCGACCAAAATTTCATCATGAATTTTATACATCCTTCTACCTGATCACTAGAATGATGAATGGTTATAGAAAAGCAATCTCTTTCCTGATAGAATCTCAATTGATATATCAACTCAAACAGGGAAAGGCTGGAGACTATGTCATCATCAAACAATGGATCAGAATGGTGTAAAGGTGTGGAGTATTCTCTCCATCCCATATGCCTATTAGACTACAATTAATGGTTCATCTTAGGTTGAAGGTAACATGCAAAAAAAGAATGACAATCAACATATATCCTTCTCTAATTATATTTGGACTTATTTCCTCAGCACAGCATGAATAACCTTTTGTAGATGTCAGAATTTTCTGTGACTACAATTGTGGAAATGTTGTGGAAAATTTGTGTGACCTCATCAAGTTTGCAAAAGAGCAAAGTCCTTGATTGAAGCCTTTAGAGTATCCATAAATGCTTTGTGGATCTATGTACCAAAGAGTTCCCCAACTCTGTTTATCTGATGGATATCTAGCATGGCATTTGTTGGTACTAGGAATTTTGCTATTCTTTTCTTTAGTTGCTGTCAATCATCTCTATTAATACCCAGCTCTTATCTTCAGTGTTTCATGTGCATATATGAACATACACAAAATGCAAATACACATACACACAGGGATGGGATTCAAATTTTTTAACAACTGGTTCTGTGGGCGTGGCTTAGTTAGTGGGCGTGGCTTGGTGGTCATGTTATTGGCTGGGTGTGGCCAACTCGATATCACTCACTTCGAGGCATGAATCTCCTCGCCTGGCCTCTTATAACTGTGGGGATGCTGCAACAGTCGTAAGTGTGAAAAATGGTCATAAGTCACTTTTTTCAGTGCCATTGTAACTTTGAATGGCCATTCCACACAAGCAAAGGACCAGCAAAGGAGAGGAAAAAAACTCCAGAGACATTCCTGAGACAGGAAGTCTAGTCCTGCCAAGAATGTAATAAGGGTTAACGGAGAGGCAGTTTCTGTAAGCAACACCAGAATGTTTCCTTCCTGCCTTCCTTACAGGATTAGGCCAGTAATTTCTTCTAACAACCGGTTCTCCGAACTGCTTAGAATGTTAACAACCAGTTCTATAGGTGCAAACTGGTAGAATACCACCTCTGCATACACATAGAAGTAGGGGATAAGAAGCATTTTCCTCCATGTACACATATGTCAGACCTTTGAGGTAGATCAAACTTAAAAATCAAAGTTATGAATACTAAAACTACTTTTATTATAGGATGATGGGAACAGAATCTTGCAAGTCTGAAAGTGCTTTTCACCTCCTTGCCTTTATTTACAAGAAATCTAGGGAGGTTCAAATCAGACATTTTCTCAAGTTATGTATCTGCTTCTGTTCAGATTTCTTTTATCTGACCAATGTTTCAATTGTTGCTCTTTCTCCTATTCCTGAAAACCCTTTATCCATATTGGTTTCAGTGAAAGTCTGATCCATCAGAATTGCATCTAACTGTATTTATAAATTGTTTTGCTTTGAGTTCCTCTGATACAAGGAGATATGAGAAATCAAAATATAGAATAAACAATTTCTATAAACATTACTATATTTGGAAGAAAAATAGCCTAACATCAACTTTCTATTACTGATTTTCTCCTATGTCAGAAACTTTTGATATTTAGTTTTTGCAATGTTACACTAATGTCTATATTAATATCTTTGAATATTCACTCTTGATGGGACATCTAGACTAATAAAACTGAGTGATTGAAGATAGAGATGCCATGTTGTTCAGTGAGCTAATTGCAGAGTACCTATTCTGTATGGATTTATTCAATTCCTCTACATTCCTTTAGAAGATATCATAGCATTGATTATTATAATGGTTAAGGAGATCATAGAATAATTACTTTCAGAATCTTTTTAAAGTAGCAATTTTTATAGTGATACCTATTATTTTAATATGTAGTAAAATTATGCAGTGGATTACATATATAAGGAAATGGACTTAACTTTGACTTGAAATATTTCACAAATTTCCAACTGCAGCATTCAATTTTTTTGAAAAATTCAATTTCTCCCATTTTTAATATGAAAGTTGAACATTTTAACATTTGAAATTTAGTTGTTTGAGACAAGTCTATTTCTTATGATTTCACCAGTCATCTCATTGAAATAACTGTGAGCTGTCAAACATTAAACATACTAAGCACAATTCACTAATTCACAGATCAATAACACTTTGCCTAATAATTAAATGCCACTCAAATATTTGAATAGATATTCTGGGATATGAAATACTGAGCTCATATATTTGGGAAATATTCAGTAAATCTTTATATGTGGTTAAATGTCTAAAAATGACAGATATCTAAATTTTCAAAGGAGAATGGTGAAGAAAAAAATGGGGAACATATTTGCTCTATGAAATTGGTTAAAGACTCTCATATTTTGTGCACTAGTTTGGACATTTTTGGATATTTTGCTCACTATCCAAGATTCTGTTATGCTTATCAGCAATGCCCAATTGCATGTCACCAGAGGGCAGTATTAATAGACTTAATCCAGCAATATGTCAGTTCTACTTTGCCACTTTTGCATCTCTAGAACTAGACATATCAGCTCTCTTCCCTACTTTACTTAACCACCAAACTAAAAGCATCCTTTGCTGATCTCTTAGATTCTCAGAGAAGAACAAAATAAAACGTCACTGAATATTTTCTGATTTCTAGTTTATAGATTAGATTCTGAGTACCACTAATTTTATTGCTAATATTTAATAAATTTAGGAAGGGGAAAAGGGAGTGTTTCTCCTCTAACACCCTTGTAAAAATTGTGTGTGTGTGTGGTAGCAAACTTCATTAGTGTTGCCATTTTCCATAAATTCAATTTCTGAACCTTTGAAAAAACATCTCACAGCCAGTCATCACTGCATAACTCAAAAGGCAACATATTTAAATTTAAATATAGTGGAAGAAAGTCATATTACTTCTCTAGTACCTCATTGCTTAGGACACAGTCCTCGTGGTGTCTTTCTCTCTCCTTTTTTCCCCTTCCTTTCTTTTAACCATACTTACCAGGATGTACCAACTCCAAATTGCCAGAACCTCTCCTTCTATAGAGAAAACATACTTTGTCCTCTATAGACAGGGTAGAAAAATAGCGCTGGTCAGTGCTGCACAATATACAACAGGCAATTATGATTCAAGTGTCCAAATTATAATCAGTTTGACAAACGTCCACAAGCATCTTCATTCTATTTTATATTTTCAGTAAGACAAGGCAATCATACAAGCAGACAATTCCATCAGGGAAGCTTGTTAGCTGCTTAGTCTGTTAAACCCTGGTTGCCATAGCATCTAGAGTTGAAAAAGCGGCAGATTGGCATGAAAAAGCTTGTCGACAATTGCCCTGTCACAGCATGCAAGCCAGGTCTGCTCAGAGGCAGTACACTACAAGTTTTCTTTCCCAGTTTGTACTACCCCATGCTGTTTAATAATATCCATTTACTGGTATTGGGATTGATCTAGTGCAGTGTAAAATCGTCATCGAGTGACATTGCTTTTCACTCGGTGTGACATTTTTTTTATTATTATTTTAACAAACTAGGACCTGGCAATTAATTCGGAAATGCAATTTAGTATATTTACCAAGAGAAGCTCACGTAAATAGGTTATGTTCACTGGGTGGATGCAGGGGAGAGTCTACTCTCTGCACATTTACTGAGATAATCAGGTTTTACTAAATAGGAAAGAAATCTTTTCAATGGCTTTTCAAACAAGTTCAGCCTAGTTAGCCCTTAAAGACCACAAAGGAGTGCTTTGCATTGTGAATGCCGTATTATTTAAAACACATAGGTAGAGTATACCATCTTTTTTTGTCACATAATATAATGAAACCAATTACCAAGCAATACCAATTACCAGTTTGCCTGGTGATAATTCCCATTTGACAAGTGTGTGTGGGAAACTGAATGGATGGCAAAATATTTTTCGTATGGAAATCCTATTGCATGCCTTGGGTTTGTTTAGATGATAAGGCATTCCCAAGAATGGCCCAACCTTCCATTAAAATTAATATCTTCACCTTGGCCAATGCCTTTCCATAAACTACATTTGCCAGGAATAATACTTAATTATAATCTAAGCCTTGTTGTCATAGTCAAAAAGAAACCATAGAAGGAAAGAGAAAGTCTAGTTATAAAAATGCACTTTGTTTCATTATCTCCTCTTTATCTCTTCTGTTGCTTTGCATTTTATTTTCTCCTTCAGTGCAGCAATTCTAGTAAATCTTGAAAACTATATAGTCAGGAACACAAACTGATAAATCTAGGAAAGTCCATAGACATGGATTCTTTCTCATTATAACCATTATCAAGACATGTGAATTTTTACATCAAAATTACTTCAGTCTTTCTTCTATGTGTTACATGAAGATTGTGCTTTTTATTAAAGCTACAACTAATTTGTGTTTTACCAAATCCATCAATGCCCCCAATAGACATCATAATTAAGAGAAAAATGCAAGGAGCAGCAAGGCTCATGTAAATTGCATTAGAACGATATTCAAAGTCTTTAAAAAGGGAATCTTTCAAATATTATGTTGTCTCTCTTTTGATTTTTTTTTCAATTCACAGAGAATGCTTGAGAGAAATTTTCATTTTTATTTGACTTCATTCATTTGACTTGCCATGCAGAATACAAAAAGTTCAGTCTTCTGAAGGTTAACAGTGTGTATTTACTTTAAAAGGTTTTTTGTTATGTTCCATGTTTCAAGCCTCTATAATTAAGGGTCTGTTAACATTTCCATTATACTTCCCCCACCCTGTTCTCCAGGAATTTATAACTTACAGCAGTGATAAATATTAACCTGAAGCTAAAATTTGTCATATATACTCTCAGTCTGGAAATAGCTGATTCCCCCTCCCTGAAATCTACATGTCCAATTTTATTTATTTCAGTTTGAAAAATGGATCTTTCTTGCATCTAAAATAACAAAAGGATGGATAGCCAAGAATCGAAACATGAAGAGGCTTAGCAATGACCAGAATAACACTTAGACACTGAATACATTATACATTATAATCATCCTTTATAACTCCAGACAAATAACAAGATATTCACCTGCAATAGCTTAACATGCTTACAAATGCTATTCAAAAACCTTAACAGTTCTGCAGTTCATGCAGTAGCAAACTGTAAAGTTGATGTGCTTAAGAGATCTGATATGCCAATTGCTTATGGAATCTATAATTACATAGCAAAGTGATTAAATCACAATTCAAAATGCTTTGGCTCACAAATCTAAAACTGAATATTATGCATAGGTCAAAACATTTATTTTCTTACTCTAAATGCAGAATTACAAAGTGCAAACATTACAAAAGTACCTTTATTTTTTAAAAAACAACAACACATGCACTCTTTTATAATACTGGCTGTAGCTGGCAGGGACAAGGAAAGGCATATTTGTATGATGTCAGGACAGGAGTAAATTTTTCTACAGTTTAGCAAAGGAAGGAGAGAACTTGGCCCAAGGATAGAATACCTATTATGGAAGATTCCTTGTATTTAAGCTGCTATTAAATTATGCTTCAGTACAGCCCAGTAGAGCAACAATACACTAGTTGAGCTCCTAAAGTAGCCACATATTTTCTAATTCATTCTTATTAAGCCAATAAAGTCAAGATGCCTCTGTATCAATTGTATATTGTCTATTTGAAGTATTGGTATGAGTGTTCCAAACAAATCCCTTTCATGTGAATGGAAACTGTATGGAAGCAGGTATTGGTTGTATCTTTCCATCAGATTCAAATAGAGAAAACCATCCAACAATTTTAATTTTATTGGTCTGCTTCTGGAAGATGGATGAAAACTCACTGATGGTGAACTATAATAGACCCCTCTGCACATGTACAAGTCTGTTCCTTTAACACTTGTTTTGAGACAATTAAGTGTATCAAATAACTGGGCAATTTAAAAGGTAGTGTTTTTAAATGTTAAATAATAGTAAAATGCTGCAAATTTGTAATGCTATTATTTTAGAACAGTATATTTTTATTTCTATTGCACAGCACAACAGTATATATTCTTATCACCTGTTTAAACGCTGTGGGATTTGACCTAAATATTTTCAGTTCTGAGTGTGATATCTAGAAAACATGTGTCAGTTGCTATTTGTCTTTTAATTAATGCTGGCAGCATAGAAAAAACTGCCATACACCTGAGATTTACTACAAAAAAAAATGTGTGTTTAAATATTTGTAAATAGGAGGCAGTAGTGAGGGAGACAGAATTACATGTCACAGTAAATAATAATTCAGTAACTCATAAAAGAAGCATCACATAACAATAATCCTTACCTGACTAAAAATAAACATTTTCTTTCAATAGTTATAAATGGCAAGCATGATGTCAAATAGCAAAGTGAAGGTTAAATGTTTTATACGTGTCAGGGAGAGATGCCTTAGAATAGCTTGTTCCTTCCTGTTGTATTTCTTTCTTCTCAAATGTTCTACAACTGTCTGAAAGCACATTAGCTGCCAGGTGTCACACTGATGTCTTCATGCTGCAGCTTACGGACGTGAATTTACTACGATCTATTTAATCATCAGTGTATCGATTTTCCTCTGCTTTCCTCCATTTTAACCCCATAGCAGGCTCCTGTAATTTCCTTTGGACAAAGTGTAACCAAACTGTGCTAAGTGATGTTGATTTGCAGGCATAAGCAGAGGGGTAAATATAAATTAACAAGCGATAAACATTTTACAAGTAGTAAGTCAATAAAAACAGTTCTCCACACTTCTTGGTGGAATGATTTTGAAGCAGGCTCTGAACAAAGGTGTCCAAAGAAACTGACAAAAGTCTAAGAGCATTTTCCCTCTCTCCCTTCTTCTCTCCCTCTCTCCCTCTCTCCCTCTCTCCCTCCGTGTGTGTGTGTGTGTGTGTGTGTGTGTGTGTGTGTGTGTTGTGATTACGAATTGATCAGCTTAAAAGCCTCAGATGCAACTGAATCAGCCGTAAGCTGCTGATTGAAAGGGCTCAGTGGGAGTTGCTATTTGTTTGTTAAACTCCCATGATTCCAAGTAGATAATTGGTCTGTGAAGTTCAGGTCAGAATCCGAATTTGTTTTCTTGCTTCTCAGCTAGCTGTGCACTGATGATTTCAAAACTTTGGAGTATATATTTAGCCACCAGCAAACCTAACATCTTTAAAGTAAAAAAGGTGCTGAATGGAAAGCACTCCACTCCAGAAGCTCATTAACAGAGCCAAGTTATTAAACGGATTTGTTTCTGTCACCTCCTTTTCGGAAAACAGTGACGAAGATTAATACATATTGTTGGTGCTGAAAAAATCCTGACAACGTATCCCTTGTGAATTTGATTATCTGTTTTATTCTCTGTGTAAGAGTAGTATCTTATTATACCCTCAGGTTGCAGCTATAAATGGATGAGGATTTAGAAGATATCAAGAGAATGTGAGCAAACTGTAGGATCAAACAAGGTTGTTGATTCCTTGCAACCTATTTTCTATGTCTGTATTTGTCAGTGTTTTTCTTTTAGCAATGACCAGCTCTCTTTATGTGCTTAGAAGAGAGATGGTCTCAAGGGCTATATGCCAAAGGAGCTGTTTATGAAAGCAGACTAAAACAGTGTCTGTGTTCTCCCTCTAGTTTTTCCTATCAAAGTGTCCAATAGTAAATAAATTGGCTGCTTCTTGTATTTGGACTGCAGCTTGTCTCATCAGTTGGAGAAACTATCATTATTATGAGGATTATTGTTTACACATATTCTGAAAAGGCACACAAATGGATGTGGAAGAAAGAATTCTAGAAGGAAATTAAGTGAAAGTAGTTAGTTCTTTAAGGAAAAAAAAGAATTGTGAATAGCAAAGGTGATGTAGACTACCATATTTTACCTTGAACCAGGAGGTGGAAACAATCTGAGGGCTGCATTAAATTTTGTGTGACATCCAAAACACCACAATCAAAAAATGATTCTAGACATGGTGGCCAGGAAAAAAAGGATATAAAAAGAAAAAGAAAGGAAGTAGGGAAAGCATGGAGAGCATGGATTCTGGAATTCATTCTAACCCTTGGGAGGGGAAAAAACCCTATTCCAGGTCAGATGACTTAGAGGAAAGAGAAAGGGGAGCTTAAAATGAAACAGTCAATGAAGTTCCAAACTACTATCCTTTGCCATAGTGTAGGAATATACATATATATTTAGATTTTTTTTCTGGGATTTTTTTCCTCCACAGCCCCTGGCTAGATCACACCTATCTCCATTTTTTTTTAAGTTTCTCCTGCCATAACCAATTTGTTCCCACTCTATTCTTTCCAACATTCCACATTCCATTCAGTTGGAAAGAATAAATAACCCTAATCCTGGTAGCGGTGAGAAGATGTTTTGGAGAATCTTGCCAGAGAGACAATAGCAAACTATGCACCTACTTCAGAATGACAGATTTAAGATTCCACTAGTGATTCAAGGCATCTTCTAGAATCATCCCAGAGTTGTTAGTAAGTAGAAGCTTTATATTACCTCATTCATATTCTGGGTGAAATTGGAAGATTTTGTTGGTCGTAATTGGGGAAATGGCCTTGGTGACCCTTAGGAGACTCTGGAAGCTACTGTATATTAGACTTTCTGAGATAACATGTGTCATCTCACATGTGTCATTACAAGTTGCCCAAAAGGTTGGTGCTATTTTTGTTATTAATAGATCCATTATTTTAAATGGGGAATACCTGGTTCTAAACAGAGCTGGAATGTGAATGTACTAACTACATAGTTCCAACAAGAACTATGAAGTGAGTTAGAGTTTTGGAATGCTATTATGAAGGAATGGATATGTTACCAAATGCATTCCAAATCTATATTGGGATAGTGCTAGAGAGAATTTTAATTACTATATATGAGAATCAATATTATAAATTGCCTAGAAAAGATGTTTGCTTGCCAGAATCAAATAAAACTCAGGTACTGTTCAGCAGCATAAGGCCCTTTCTATATAAAATAGCTAGACAGATAGTAATGTATAATAATGAATATTCAACAAAGTACTTTGAATCTGTCTTGCTGTTACTTTCATCTTGTTGTGGCTCTTGAAAAGCTATTTTGAAATGTTTGCAGAATCCCTTCCAAGGCTTTTCATAATTCTGTCAGTAAACCTGCATCTACAGATTGCCTAAAAAGTCATATCCATGAATATAGAGGCTGACAAAGTAATTGCTTTCTTGGCCTCAATTCAGAAGAACAGGCTATTTAGGAAAGTGCTGAAACAACTTGAAATGAATGGTCTTCAAAAAAAATGTATCTTTAATTAAAGTGTACGGTATTTTGAACCACATTTCCATAGCTTCCCAGTCTTCTTGAAAATATATTTTGTTCTGTTAGGACAAGGAATTAGACAATGGAATAAGTGTCTGTACTGAGCTGTGAAATAAGTCTGCAGAGACGGCAGTGTGGGAAATTCAAAGAAAGACTTCAGGCAGACTTTCACTGAACCACACTTTTAATGTCCAGATAACTATAGGGTTATATTTCATTCCTAAATTAAATAAGAAACTAATCATTGTCATCAGTTGCTGCAAATTACCATCATAACTGTAAGAAAGAGGACACAGCCTCATGGTTGATGAGCACAGAAGTTATTCTCCGACATCTCAAGATCTGCACTTGAAAAATAGGCAGACACAGATCCCCTTTGGGAGATTTCAGAAGTTTTAAAGGACTAAATAAGTGTCTTATTTGGGAAACTTAAGGCATCCATTTTGCCACTTGGGATTAAAATAAGAATGATTTAATATGGAAAATAGCAATAGCAATAGACTTATATGCTGCTTCACCAGTGCTTTACAGCCCTCCCAGAGTCAGCATATTACCTTCAACAACCTGGGTCCTCATTTTACCTATCTCAGAAGGATGGAAGGTTGAGTCAAGTTGATGGCAAACTTATGACATATGCATCAAAGGTGACACATCATGATGTCTTAGGTGAAACACCAATCTTCACCAGCACTATTCTCAAAAGTATATCCCATTGACTACAATTTTTAGAAGCTGCAGGAGAATGGGGTGGAGCCCCATGCAGCCTGCGGATCTCTAGAAGTTGTGCAAAAAGGCCATGGTCTTGCATGTTCCCACAGGATGTGCTTTCACATGGTTTTTGAAGGCTACAGAGGCTACAGAAAAGCATTCTCCAAAACCAAGAATGAAAATCTTGTGTGACCCTAGAGCTGTCTCACATAGTTCCACAGGGGATTTTTAACAAAAAAGACAACACCGCCTGAAAGTAAACAGTGCCTGGCATATCCTGGGGATCACACACAAGATTGGACTGTATTTTTTTAAAAAATAAATGAATATGTAAAGAATTGCATTTTCTGAATTTTTGCCATACCAAGCCCAAATGTTCATCAACACTGCCCAAAAGAAACATATGACAAATAATGCATTATAACAATGAGTCACTTGATTCATAATATGTAAGATGATGGTTGTTATTTTTTCCCTCGTCTTGCCCTCTTAAAGCCATTCAAAATGAAATTACCCAATATTATAGAAATTTATATCTATTTATTTATTTATTTATTTTGTCAATTGCTTACAAGATAATAGGTATAAGTAAAAACATAGTTATAAATACATGGATACATATAAGAAAAATAAAAAAAATAAAAGAAACAATAGGACAGGGACAGTAGGCACGTTGTATTTTATTTACCAGGCTTCTTGCTTAGAGTAGCTTGCATTTAAGGGTTGTGGTTGGAATAGAGGTAGTTAGCGACATGAGTGCCTAGTTTTGAGTGATATTGGGTTGGATGGGGTATTGGATGGGGTATTGGATGGAGTAAATATTGCAATAGCCCTCTGAAACAGTATTCTATATTCAATACATTCACTCAATATTCAATAATTACATTTGTTCAACCCTATCTCTTTTTGTTTTAGTACTCATGCAGCTTTTTCTTATGCAGTCAAATTCATTTTATGTTTTCCATGACATATCTAACTTCCTCATCTATATAACATGTTATATAGTATACCCAGCCATTTTCATTTGCATTCAAGAGTCTTTTGGAGTGGTGCAGCTGTAATAAATAGTAATAGTAATAATAGTAGTAGTAATAACAACAAGCGATCATTTCTCACAAAAAACATTTTGTTCATTACCTATTGGCAACTCTAAAAAGACCATAGAAATAAATCCTTTTTCAGTTTTGGAAGTTTGGTTCAAGATTCATGATTTAAATGGGGGTAACTGTCGGAATCCTGATACCTATCTTAATTTCTGTATTGTCACATCTTTAATAAACATTCTTCTAAGATACACAAAATCATCTACTACTTTTTATGCATAACTTACAATGATTCACTTCAATTTTTTTGTCCAACATAAAACTGATTTTAATACATTGAGTTTAAAAACCATATTTCTCAATCCATTATTCAATATGTTTAGCGTTCACTGGAATCCTTTGAATTCTTATACGACAACATTACATGATCTCCATGCAAAACTGTACATACTGTATGACCATACTAACAATCACCATGCCATCACAAGCATTCATTATACAGTATATTGTCCAGAAGCTCATTAAACATACAAGAGAAAATTATACGTCCTTTTTTTTTCTTCCTGTCTAATTCTGAACTATGTGTTAAGTATTCATGTTATTTTCAAATATGCATTACTTTCATCATTATCTACTCTTATCTCATTCAGCAGTAAATGTTCAAGACCATATTCATATAAAACATTCCATAACTCAGGTCTATTCAGGCCTTTTTTCTTTTTCTAAATCCACAAAGATAAAATAAACTTTCTTCCAACATTTTTCTCTCAATAAGTTACTGAGGATAGATCTCTGGTACACACACTGTCATAGTTCCACCTTGTATCCTCCAAATATTGAGAATGCAGATTGTCACTGCTTTTGTCTTCTCAGTTAGAAGCCCAAACACTTTCCCAGGCAAAATTAACCAATCAAGCTCACTGTGTTTTATGCAAGTAGCTTTTCTTCACTTTTATTTTTGTGTATGTAAAAGGGATCAAATATAGCAGACTCCCAATTCTCAATCATAGAATCAGAAATACATGAAACAGGTTGATTCCATAATCAAACTACATTGACCTATAACTATTTCTCACCTACACCTGCAGTATTACTATTTTTCAAAATTCTGATAGTATTTACAACTTCCTTTTATCACGTTTCCTGGACGCTATCACTCTTAACGTTTGTTTCAATTCCACTACAGAATGCAGATTCATAAAGGATGCATCCCAGCATTCTTTCACCATTTCATCCAAACTAATTTCATCAATTTTCTTTTCCATTTTATTGACTGTATTGAAATCTCTCCAACTACTTCTTTTTTAATTCGCTTTTTAAAAATTTAACTGTCCTTGGATTTCTGGGTCTGCATTGTTTGTTCTTTTCTCTTTCATTATATAGTAACTTTCTCTCTCCTCGTTTCTTGATCAATCAGTCTCCTATTCTTTCCCCCCCCTCATCCACAGACTCTTTCACTTCATCTTTCAAACAAGCAGCTCCATAGTTCCCATTAGCAGAACTCCACATATTACTGTTATTCTGAAACTTAACTCTTTCAATCTGTTCCAAGTAGCTTCCATGTCCTATTTCCTCATATTAACTTCCCATTTATTCTGTTGGAACAAAAGCTGAACTTTCTTGTCCTGCATTGCTGCAGGTGATGTAAAACAACATAAAATGCTTAGGTAACTCAAAAACATACAATTTGGTCCAAGCCAAATGGGGCAAGCAGAAATGTATTTACATGTTTATTTAGTGAAATAATCCATGTGGTTACACATCTCAACATGGTGACTTTGAGCAGCTAGCAAATAAATAGTAGTACAATATTAACAATATTAACAATGAAGACTAATCTTTCAGTAGTAGCAGCCAAAGACAAGGGTCCAATAAATGGACAATAAATGGTCTTGTAGGCTGAAACATCAAGATTGCCTTCCTGTGAGTAGCTCTCTTCAACATATCTGCCAATATCTCTCTCTGCCCGTCACCACTGTCTGCCTCATTTTCCTCCACAACAACCACTCCCCTAACCCATAAAATCCCTCCCAGAAGTGCCATTTAAACCTATTTAACAACCAAAAGATTTCTATGGATCACTTCTGACCTGCATTATGGAATTTTTGATTACAGTTATCCAACTGCCATCACCTACTCATCCATCATACTCATACTACTTTCTCTTGTTGGGGACAAGGGCCCAGAACAATTTCACTGAGCCTTGGTAACACAGTTGTTAGAGTGCAGTACTGCAAACTACTTCTGCTGACAGCCAGCTGCCTGCAATTTGTCAGATCAAATCCCACCAGGTTCAAGGTTGACTTAGCCTTCCATCCTTCCGAGGTGGATAAAATGAGAATCCAAATTGTTGGGGGCAATATGCTGACTCTGTTAACTGCTTAGAGAGGGCTGTAAAGTGATATATAAATCTAACTGTTATTGCTAATGTTGTTTACTTGCTAGGTTATTTTCTAATCTGTTTACCTAGGACTGTGGTGGTGAACCTGTGGCACGCGTGCTGGAAGTGGCACATAGAGCCATTTCTGCTGGCACGTGAGCCATCGTCCCAGATCAGGTGCACTATGCATGCGTGTACAACTCCCGCCAGCCAGCAGGTATCTGGCACACATGTGCAGAGGTGCATGGTAAGTGTGTGGAATTGTGTGCACATACTCAGAGGCATGTGGTGGGTCATGCACACATGTGCAAAGGCACACGGGGATTGCACATACATGCACAGATGCGTGCAGTATGTGCATGGGATTGTTCTCAGCTTTCCAGCCTTCTGAGGTGGGTAAAATGAGGAGCCAGATTGTTGGGGGCAATATGCTGACTCTGTAAACCACTTAAGAGAAGGCTGTAAAGCACTATAAAGAAATACATAAGCCTAAGTACTATTGCTATATCTTTGATCATCACTTGGTACAACCCAGAAAGTCTACACCTTTATTCCTCTCACACAGAGAAAGAATAGATGATCAACTCCAAATTTCTTATATAACCCAACAGCATCCATTCCCTGCTTAGATTATAACTCTTTTGCCATTTGATTTTAAGTTCTTTTGGTACTGTACAGAAGAATCTTCAGGCACATATTGTTAAAAATGGCATGAATGGAACAAGTTCTTCTCTCACATATTCTCATTGCCATGAGTTAAAGGCACATGGACTTTTCCCCCCTTGGATAACATTCACTTAGAATACTGTATATATTTTTTCTAGAACTCAGCTGATTCATCTATTTTCTACTACATTTCTCCTTATCTTCAGTTTAAAAACACACGATATATCACTTTTTTCTTTATTTCATATCTTCTACTAATCCATGCTCTTCTACTTATCCATGCTATTTATTTCTCTTACAGAGATACAGGTAGTCTTTGACTTACAACAGTTCATTTAGTGACCTTTCAAAGTTACAATGGCACTGAAAAGGTGACATGACCCTTTTTCACATTTGCAGCATCTCCATGGTCACACAATTTACAATTGGACATTTGAACACTGGTTCATATTTATGAAGGTTGCAGGGTCCTGGGATCATGTGATCGTCTTTTGTGACCTTCTGAGAAGCAAAGTCAATGGGTGAGCCAGATTCACTTAACAACTGTGTTATTCATTTAACAACTGCAGTAATTCACTTAACAAATGTGGCAAGATGGGACAAAACTCACTTAACAATTTTCTCACTTAGCAATATAAATTCTGGATTTAGTTGTGGTTGTAAGCTGAGGACTACCTGTCTTGATCTCTGCCATCCATCATGGTTTTCATCAGTGAAGACTTTCCCATAATGCTTCTTATTAATATAAAGAAGTTCATAAGCTTCCTAGCAAATCCTAATTATATAATATACAGCATTTTGCCAGTCATTATGGTATATTTTTACCAGTATGTCACAGGCTCAACCAATGTCCTGTATAACTCTAAGCTATTCACGTTATTCTATGAAAGCTAGAATATGAAGACATATTTTTACCACAAAACACCAACTATGGGAAATACAAAATTCACTGACACACAGAATACAAAATGCCAAATGTGCCAGCAAAATCAAACTTTATTATAAATATTCCCCCCCACTAAGTCTTCCTATGCTGACTCATCAACACTAGAGAAATGTTCCAGGGAAGGATTAGCAAAGAACACCATATCACCATCAGGAACTCCAATGCCTTTAATCCAGCCTAGGTGAATTCACAATTTTGAAAACAATGAGACTTTTAAACCAAAATACTGTTTTCGAGAACAGCACCTTCAGAATATTGCAAAAATAACAGTATCATGTTTGACATGAAGTTCTACATCTGCCGTGCTCAGGGAACGATATGCAAATTATGATAATTAAAAGCAACTTAAATGCACATATTAGCTGTGGCATTCTGACAGGATAGTTTTCTGGTGCATGCCTGGCTTGGTGCTGAATGAATTGTGCAAGCCTGATCTATAGAACATTGTCTGCAGCTAGGAATATGTTGCTTTTCTCTTGCACTTCTCCCTCCCCTCATAAAAGGCAGCCAAACAGAAAGCTGCCAGTCAAAACATACTTGCTCCTTTACTCACACTGTTGCTTTCTATTGATGTGCTCCATTTTTCTTCTAACAACAAATTTCACTTTGGAATGAGAAAGGTTAAAGACAAAAAAAAAAGGTGTTACCAAAAATGGCAGCTACATTGCTGGAAAGATCTGTTGCTGATAATCATGGCGTGACAACAGCAACAATAAAAAGTATAGCAATTTTTAAAATACCCATTCTGCTCACAATGTAAAAATGGAGCCTGAAACAGGAAAACAGCACTAACGAATGACAGTGCAATCCAATCAAAATATTTATTAGATTTTATCCTGCAAAAAAGAGGCTGATATCATTAAACATGAGTTCAGCGTTGTATTAAATGTTGGAACTTTATAAGTATTAAGTGACAGCAATAGCGGTATTGCAAATAGAATATTGCAAGTAGAAGTTAACCTCAAAGTGGCTTGTTCTATCTTTTGCATGTGAGCAGAAAATAGACTTTGAAGACACCATTCTCCGGCTGCTGAAACAATATTCTGGGGATCATAAGATGAACTATATCATAAAAACCCTCAAGATATGCTATTATTTTGATTTTCTAAGATTGGTGAAGCATGTGGACATCTTATATTCCCAAGAAACATAATAAATTAAGTAATAATTGTTAAACCCATTAATTAGGGTTGCTTATAAATAACAATAGAGTGCAGAAACATATTAAGATGAATGCAGGATAAACAATAACTATGAAATTCAGCATGGGAAAAAAACCTGGATATGAGCCATCTAGCATACCTACATTCCCATTACATTGTTTCATTTTAAGATAAGTAACATAATGCAGAGAGCAAAAAAGGAGTAAGAAATAGAAAGCAAAGAAAGTATACCAATGACATACTCTAACACCAATACCGAAAACAAAAAAACAAAACAACTGAAACTGTTGCCATTCATCCAACCTCTCCATATCTTTCCATTCTTGCATTCTTCATCATTAGTTTCAATCAATCAAATACAGCTGGAAGAGATCTTGGGAGATCTTCTAGTCCAATTCCCTTCTCAAGCAGGAAACCCTATACCATAACAGACACGTAGCTGTCCAGTCTTTTCTTAAAAATCTCCAGGGATGAAGCACCTATATAACTTCTGAAGGCAAACTGTTCCACTGATTAATTGTCCTCTCTGTTAGAAAGTTTCTCCTTAATTAGTTTCCATCTGTTGTTTCTTGTCTTGCCTCCTGGTGTTTTGGAAAATGAATTGATCCCCTCTTCTTTGTGGCAGTCTCTCAAATACTGGAATACTACTATCATGTCACCCATAGTCCTTCTTTTCTCTAGACTGACCATACCCAATTCCTGCAACCATTCTTCATATGTTCTTTATCTTCATATGTTCTTTGTCTTCAGGTCCTTAATCATCTTAGTTGTTCTTTGCACTTTTCCAAAGTCTCAACATCTTTCATCATGTTTATTTACCAGTTATTGCTTTTTCTTCTTTTCATTAAATTTATTATCAACCCTGTCTAAACATGAAGACATTTTTGGTCTTTGTCAATCACATCTCATTCACTGTTCCTTTATATATTGTTTTGCATTTTAATCCTTATTCCTAATTCCTTAACTCTATTATGTATTAGGAAACCATTTTAATGTATTTCTTTCATACTGGCCATTCACATTTACCTCCAGTCTGCATTCATTCATGAATTCATGAATTCATTCATTCATGAATGCTTCACCTATCTTTTTTTGTTTTACTACTCATGAAATACAGTCTACTTATATAAAAATGAATTGGTTTTCATATTTGCAAATACAATCTAGATTTGACAAAGATATTAAATTAGAAGGTATTTATGATAAGTTGACTGTCAGTTAAAATTTTGATAGGTACAGATAAAAATGTAATTAAAAAAATTATGGACATTTACTAGAATTTAAATTGGAGGAGGAACAAGTTAAAGTTAAAGAAACGATGATTGCTTGGGGGGGAAATTTTGGATATGGGATTGATTTAGAGAAATGGCAAAAATTATGGTCTCAGAATTATAAAATGACAATGTCAACTGCTTGACAAAGAAAATTTGTATAACATGTTTAACAGGTGGCACTTACCCTTGATGAGAATTGTGAGAATGTTTAAGGATAAATCGGATAAATGTTGGAAATGTCATCAGATAACTGGTTCATATTACTATATGTGGTGGACGTGTTTGGATGCAAAAAAATATTGGACTAAAATCCATACATGGTTGGAAAAATGATAAAACAACATATAGACTTTAAGCCAGAGATATTTTTATTGGGAATTATACCAGAAATGTACAATAAAGAATTGAAATATTTGATTGTAAATGTTTTGATAGCGGCTAGGACTGTATTTGCTAAGCATTGGAAAAATGAAAAAATATCTATGCAGGAGGAAGTTATTAAGAAAATTATGGATTGTGATGAAATGAGTGAATTGACATTTGAAATCAGAAAACAAGAAGATAATTTTACATGATATGGGATTTGTTTTATCAATGGTTGGATAAAAAGACATGGTAATGTAATAGACTAGGAAATTTTGTAATAGAAGTTTAATAGATTGATATAAAATATAATACAAATATATATAACCATTGGGTGAAAGTGTAATACAAATGTTATAATAAAATCTAGAATATCTTGTATAAATGATGGAATAAATGATTAATAACTGATAAATATATAAGCATATGTTAGATTGACAATGTGAGAATTTATATAAACTGTGAGTGATGACTACGAAAGGATAGCACAAAAGATTTGTAACCGACTGACACACTGTATGTATATAAAAGGGAAGATGGTTTTATGTTTTTTATGTATTGTTTGTACATGTTTCTCTTAAAAAATATTTAAAAAAAAATAAAGATGAGGAGACATCGCCAAGCAAGGTGAAAGGAAAAAATAAATAAATAAATAAAAAAGAAATACAGTCTATTTATCAAAACCTTTCTATTATACTGAGTGTAATATGTTGATCTAGATAAAACATAATATTCAACAATTTGGCAGTCCTCAGTTTATTCAAACTGCAGCTCTCAGAATACATAATCAATATGAATGTTGCCAAGAGTTGGACATGTATTGAAACAAAGCGATACAGAAACTGGTTGATAGAACTTCTTTCTGAGTTTCACAGTTGCTTTCCATATAGTTTCTTCCAACAGTTTCTTCCAACAGAATTACTTGAGAGGATTAGTTAGCCACATTAAGATTTTCTTCTAAAAACTATGGAAAAACAGGGCTGTATTTTCTTGTATAAAACTTAAAAGATGGGCAAGTACTGGAAAAGGGGGTATGCATTCTATTCAAAGCAGCTGTTGGCTATACAGCACTATCAGAAAACTAATATATCCCAATCAGATGGGATTTATTTATAGGCAACGCTCCTTTTGCAAAGTTGGATGCCTCATTAACTTTATTCAGCTTGCACACAGCAAAAATATCCCTTCCATGTTCAGATTTTTGATAGAGGGAATTATATATATTTTTGTTTTATTTCTTAAAATCACTTAGTAGGGAGAACATGTTCCTAAAATATGTTAACTATGTATCATCCTTTAACGGCTAAAGTGTCCTCAGATCTTAACTTTCCTTGAACTGAGATATCAAAGAGCATTACATTTTTGTCTGATCCTGGAATGTAAATCATTACTAACCAATATTTATTCTTAGACTAAAGCACCAAAAAATAAGATTCGGAAAAAAAAGAATATAGTGTGTTGCTTCAAGCTGATGTTTGTAAATGAAACTGAAATTGAAACTCACAAGGTGTTACTTCCCCTTTTTTTAAAAAAAAATGCTTCATTGGTTTAAATGTGATAGAAACATGAGACCTCAGAATTCACTCACAATTACATAAGCCCCCAGAATCCATCACAACCTTCTCTTATTTATTTCTTTTTATCACAACATTTAGAATTGGAAAATATATTGATCTCATTTTTAGTGCCAGAATAGCAGAAGGGGATATGAATAATAAGCAAGGCAAACCATAACAAACTCTGTTCTTCAGAAATGATGTACATTCCTGCCACATCATAATTCTCAGATCAACACGCTTAAAAAATACTTTTCATTTCTCACACTAGTTGAATTTTCAGCATAGATATCTCATGAACCATTCTACTTGCATAAAGTCATTGGCTATGATTAAGTGACAGAAGAGAACACATTTTAGAAGACTGACATTTCAGAAATCGGACAAATCACAAGATAACTTTTCATTATAAAACTAATGAAAATAGATAAAAACTGGCTCCATCTAAAACAAGTTGTGCTTAACTGATTACACAATTAACTATAGGTTTGCCAATTGAACAAGAGTGATTTTCTCTTAATAGATAGGTTTGATTTTATTCATTGTTGCTGTTGTTTAATCCAATTTTGTATTGAAAGAAATGAAACTTTGGAGGAAAAGCATATCTATTGTATGCTAATTCACATTATTGTTACTAACTATGGTAAGTAATGGTGGCACAATGATTAGAATGCAGTATTGCAGACTAACTCTGCTCATTCCAGGAGTTCGATTCCCACCAGCTCAAGGTTGACTCAATCTTCCATCCTTCTGAGGTCAGTAAAATGAGGACCCATATTGTTGGGGAAAATATGCTGACTCTATAAACCACTTAGAGAGGGGTGTAAAACACTGTGAAGTGGTATATAAGTCTAAGTGCTATTGCTAACAAGTGCTATTGCTGTGCAAAGATATACTGCATAAGCAGTTTGCCTCTAGAATCTAACTATTCTAGAGTACATACTGCAATAAATAAGGTCAGAGAAAGGAAAAATACCATATCACATTTTTCTACCTTGCGCTCATTTATGAATACACCAAGCTGCATTTTCTCATAAAGCCTACCCACATAGAGAAATTTGTACCTGTGGGATATCTGCATACACAGGCATACACAAATACACAGACACACAAGAAACTGAATTGGGTTGTCAACAACTTCCTACAATGTATACTTTTTAAAATAAATAATAATATGGATGATATCTAATAGCATACAGTATTAATGAAGAAGTTGGTGTTGGTGAGGAATCAATGTAGGTATAAATTCATAGAGCAAAAATGTCTGGAAAGGGCTTATTCAGCCAAAGGATTTATAAGAGATCTATAAGAACTTCTGAACTGTGCCACCCAATCTTGGAACGCATTCTTTATACTTATGTGCCTCCCAAAGCACAAGCTTAGTCTGCCTTGAGATGTCCCAAAAAGTGCTTGTGTCTGAGTTCTAATCAAAAGGAACATTTCTCTGTAGAAAATAGTAATTCAGTCTCCATATTTATTCAGTCCTTGGCCTCTTTGTTGAGACAACTTACCAGGATTCCAATTAGAGCCATTTAAAAAAGCATATATTTCTTTGTGATAACTATGCTTGGAATTACAGATGTACAATACAAAATCATAATTAAATGGAAGCGAGACAAAACAGAATCTGTAATAAGATCTGACTACAAGAGAGTGTTGTGCTATGTACATGTCACTTTCTGTTAATGTTTCAGTAAATTCTGTCATCGTGATTGGTGGGTGACTCTTCCTTGGCCAAATTAAATGCAATGAATTTCCAACTTCCCCAAACAAACTAAAGAAGAATGATAAAGGATTATCATAATATCATACGTCAGGCATTAAATACAATTAAGCAAATTCTTGTCTATAATATAAACCTTTTTTAAAAAAAATGTGCACATGGTATTTCTTCAAACTTAATATTAAAAAAGAGAGTCACTGATATGTTTCTAAACAGATTACAATGTGGTTAATATTTCTTCAATATGAACATAAAATGATATGAGTTACTGATAATATATGCTTGAACTGCAGGGAAACATTCATATGAAAATTATGTGTTAGAGATATAAAAGAAAGCTGAAAACATCTGCAAATATGTGATTATAAAAGAAAAATCTAGAGACCTCTCTTCTTTGACCAACAACATAAAATAATAATCCAGTTAGTGTTATAAAAGAAATCTGCCATAGATTTCAATGCAACTGAATTGGCATGAATCACAAAAAGAAACCAGCAGTGCTTATTACACTCTACTCAAAATTCAATACAAAATATGAATATTTGGGAAACTTCTGTTTCCTGGTCAAAAAAAAACCCCTATGTAAATTAACAAATCTATTCCATTTACATTAAAATGTACATTAGAGAAAATTATATGCAAAGTTCCACATATTAGGAAATGTGCATAGAAATCTACCAAACAAATCCTGGCTTTGCAGTAGTGATCACTAAGCATGCAATGAATGCTATACTCCAAAATAATATGAGACAGGTATGATTAAAACTAAACCGATTTCATTTCATTTTATTTACAGTTAATTGAAATCCAGTGTCAATCATATTATGACTCTCTTAAAATATACTTAATATTTTTCACAATCTGTGACATTAACAGTCCCACTTTCCAGAGATTTCATGTGATCCTAAAACTTTGGAAGTGACATATGCTGCACACATCTGCTGTGCACCAGCGATGAAAGCTAGGCACTGACAACAAATGGTCAAAATTGGGAGCATCCTATCAAATTCTGTACCTGTCAACAGTAGTGTCCACCCAAGGCAGTGTTCTAGGACTAACTCTTTTCATACTCTACATAAATGACCTCTGTGATCATATGAGTTACTCTGCAGCTTCATCGGAGGTGGCTGCAATTTGAGATACATCTGGCAGCAAAAGGTCATGGACTAGTTCTATTAATATATTTTTTTTAAAAAAATGTACATTGGAAAAACAAAATATAGTATTTTATATAATCAAATGCAGCAGATAATAGCTTTTTACATGTGGATAACATCTAGATATTTTTTCTGAAGCTTCTTATTTTTTATCTTTGATATTGTTGTCTTCAAATATTCTTTATATTGTTGATATCAATAAGCATCAAGGTCAATATTTTCCTTAGGCCTACATACAGGAAAGCTACAATGAATTTTTTGACTGCCTTATTTATTGTTGTTATGGGAAGCAACTTTCCAATGGGCCTTTGTAGTGATATAGGCATACACGTGGGCCTCAGCAAACCACACTAAGCCCCTGAATTCCTTATTTGTGGTTCTTAAGACTATTCCACTGGCTAATTTCAACAATAATTCCAAACCAAAGAATTATGTGATTTCTCACTGCCTAGGGCAGGGGTGTCAAACTCATGGCCCACGGGCCAGATGCATCATGTGCTGGCCCCGTCCCCACTTGGTTTAGCAAAGGGGGGAAAGTCTCAATATGTCACATGACGATGCCATGACGATGCAAGTTTTACCCCCCTGGCCTAGAGCAACAAAACAAAGATATGTATACCTTCTTTTAGATGTCTCACAGTAAAAATACAATTCTTTCAAAAAAAATTAAATCTCCAGCTTCTGTCTAGTTTGAAACCTCCTAACACCAAGCTGATTATTGCAGTTCTTGGCCAACCAAAATGTTCAATCCCCAGTGGCAACTAATCACTCAACCTACTTAAACCTTTGCCCTAGCTTTAAATCCAATATTAAATAGGAAAAAAGCTGTTTATAATAACTTTAAAAGCACTTATAATAATTCCATGGAAAGTGACCAAAAACTTTGTAAAATGGTTTATCTAACTTGGGTTAAATATCAAGCAAGGACAACTGCTTCACATTATAACTGTTGGTCATGATATTTTTATATCTAAATTTATATAGTATAAATGTGGGGGAGGGACCACGAGCTAAGTATAAAATGTTACCAGATGCAAAGGAAGGAGGAAGATTGGGTTTACTGGATTTGAAATTGTACTTCATTGCTTGTTTTGTTGTCTGGATAAAAGAATGGATGTTACTGACATACAAGAGACAATCAGAAGATTATGACATGAAGCTTGGATGTTATGGATACTTATGCTATGATAAAGTTAATGTGGACTTTAAAAATATTTTTATTAGATATGCCCTATTGAGAACATGGAACAGATATAAACCTGGGTTATGCCTAAAAACGTCTTTATGGGTCTTGTTGTGCTCTTTTTTGTGCTCTTTTCTAGATGAGAGGGTCTTTGATATGTTCTAGTCATCTCACAGTTTAGTTATTACAATGCAGTCTACATGGAGCTAATCCAGAAAGCTATGATGGGCATACTTAAGTACAGAGGTGGTATTCAACAGGTTTTGATCAGTTCTGGAGAACCATTAGCGGAAATTTTGAGTAGTTCGAAGAACTGGCAAATACCACCTCTGATTGGAGATTTTACAGTGAATCCCACCACTGCTTAGATACCCTTGCTTCATGAACTGCACTGGTTGCCAGTTTGCTTCTGAATGTAATTGAAGGTGAGGGTCAGTGTCTGTGAAGTCTTATATGGCATAAGGCCTGGTCCCTTGTATCATCCTGATTGATCCAAACAGACAGGATTCCATTAAATAATGTCATCTTCTGGGACCCCAGAAGCATGCCTTCTCTATAGCAGAGTCTCCTGATATTCAAATGACCTCCCTGCTTCCACCTTACTGGTGTTCAAAAAAACCAGGTCTTTGCGAGTGTGATTGAAACCTCCCTTTTTTCTTTTTGTTTGTTGTCATCTGAGTTAGGCATCTTTGCCATCAGTTTTTGTTTTATGTTGCTTTATGTTATTTTAATTTGTTTTTTAGGATTTTGTAAAGTACCCAGGGATGCTGGGAGTTGGGCAGCATATAATATTTATTGTTTGTTTGTTTGGATGTGTATGGAATTGGAGGGAAATCCTATGAGAGAAAAGAATCAATCATTTAATTCTGGGAATTGTACATGCTGGTCTGGTAATAGCTAAACAAGGTTCCCTGTTACTAATTTCAAAATTATGCTTAAATCTTTTGAGAACTGGAAAAAAAAAAGCTCTCCGGGTAAGTAATTTTTTGAATTCAATATCTTAGTTGTGATGATGATTTCTAAACTCATAATAAATGTATGACAGATTATGGTGCCTCAGAGAAATTTCACAGTCAGAAAAAGAAATGCAATTTTAAAATACATTTCTTTCAAATATTTAAATAAGCAATACAATTAGCCAAGCACTTAGGGTTTATTAGCTACAGCAAGTAAAATTAATAAGTAAATTCAGCTAAAAATGATTATGTGTCACAGTATATGGTTTTTACACTGACATTTCACATAATCTGACTTTGCTCAAGGAGAAATCACTCATCTGTTAAAATTACTTCTAAAAAGCTGTCAAAATTGGAAAACTGGCTGTCAAAAATATGATGAGAAAAGTTAAAAATGGTGAAGTATGTTGCTTTAGACAAAAAAAGAATCCTTAGGAATGGAAAACCTTCATATAGCTTCAGTACTCAAAAAGTATCTTTTTCTAAAGCATGTTTGTTTGTGTGTGCACAAGAAATTTGTGAGTGAATCTAACTATCTGGATACACACAACAGGATGTCTACATTATTTTGTTGACATGTTAATAATCTATGATGATAAGATAGGAGGAAAAGATGCTGCTGTAGAGGTCTGTGGTCTGATATTACCTCCATTGAAGTCTGTTTCCAGAAGACAATTGTACTGTAATTGTACAATGGTACTGATTTGAAAATAAGAATGAAGATGTAATATGACCCATGTCTACAAAGCCATTGTAATGTACAATTAATAAATTTTCTAAACATTTTAATGGAGAGAAAAAAGGGTTTTCAGAAATGATTTCGACCAATCTAGAAAAAAAAAAGGGGGGGGGTGTAGAAAAACCTACTGCTTCTTATTTATTTAGCAAATGTATTGCTTAAATATTTCTTTCAGAAGGTTGCAATTTTATGCCTGCTTACCTACTGTACCACCAAATTTGGTGAAATTCACTTTGAGCAGTACAGCAATACAGTAGAGCAGCTTTTTAAACTTATCCACTTCCTTATGTCTGAGCAAAAAATTCCTCTAATGCTCTTGTTATTTTTGCAAGTGGTCCTTCATTTTCCTTTTTGCTTCTATCTGCTTAACTTTGGCCTTATCAAAAGCAGAAGCTGGTCCTCACTGCCAGAACTGGGCTGTAAAAGTTTCTCTTAAGCTGTGATTGAAATAAAGGGATTGTTCTCTGGATGTCTTGTTTGGATCAAGCTGTATAAATATTTTTTTAGGTTGAAAGAGAATGTATATCACTCAGTGAGGAAGAGCGGAAGGAAAAAATGATTGTGCTATATAAGGCACATTGAAATAACTATACTCCTGATTTTCTTTTCTTTTTTTTTTCTTTTTGGTATGTGCTCTCTATTTCAAATTTCTATGCATCCTTAGAAAGGATACCATGTTTGGAATACCCAAACATGTATGGCTAGTCTTCAGAAAAGAAGGACTGGGGGTTACATTATAGCAATATTCCAATATTTGAGGGGCTGTCGCAAAGAAGAGTGGTCAACTACTTTCCAAAGCACAACAAAAAATGAATAGAAACTAATCAAGGAGAGAAGCAACCTAGAATTAAGGAGAAACTTCCTAACAGTGAGAATAATTAATCAATGGAACAGCTTGCCTTCAGAAGTTGCGTGTGCTTTATCACTGGACATTTTAAAGAAAAGTCTGGATAGCCACTTGTCTGAAATTATATAGGGTCTTTTGCTTGAGCGTGGGATTGGACTAGAAGACCTCCAAGGTACCTTCCAGCTCTAGTATGATTGATTGAGGTTCTATATATCAGAAGTGATGTACACAACCTCACATGCTTATTCATGCAAATTCTATCCTCTCCTTAGAGTTTATACTACCTCTGTGATATTACAAACTTAAATATTTTGAATTCATATGACTATGTAACAAAAAGGTCAGGCTCAATTCTATTTCAGTAACAATCCAATCCAATTTAGTGTCAATGAGTCATGCTTAGTGCTGTTTCGTTTATCACAAATTCCCTATAGTCTTAGCATGTTTCACTGATTTGAACTGATGAGCTTTCCCATGCAACAGAAACTACTCCTGTATAGCGCCAAAGTAAAACAGTTTAAAATCAACTTGTATCAAATCGCCCCTAAGATTTAGTTATTCATTAACCTAATTGTTTTCCATCCCAAATGAAATGTGCTCTATGAAAATTAAATTAATACCTAGCGTCAGCATTTGAGCAATGCTTAGTTCGCTTCCAATGTTTTTTTTCCCTCTCCATTTCCTTCATTTGTTTTAAAAGGCTATTGGTCCCCCAACTCCCTCTGGCATTAACATGGGAGAAAAATACATATCTTCTCTCCTTCCTGTTGGCAAAGATGGGGTAGCTATCAACAAATCAATAATACCTGGTGGTAAAATATTTATATTATACTTTACTGGGAAAATGATTTTGGTTTTCTGTTTCATTTCAATGGTGTGTGTGCATAGTGGCATACTTTTCTTTGAAAAATGAGGGGATAGAATTCTAAACGCTGTAGTAACTTATCTCCCAGCTATCAGCGATTGGAAAAGAATTAATAAAAATAGAGGCCCTTTTACTTTTCCAATGAAAGACATTTTAACCGAAGGCACACAGGGCAGTAATTAGTCGCATCTCACATTCACTGTCATTGGACACTAGTCCAATAGATCAAACACTTTTGAATGCAGCCTACTTATTTGGTTGCTGGGTCATAATTTTGAATAACAGCAGCATTCGTGCAACGTGAGAGAGGGGACTAGTTTTAAGCCACCAAAGCACTCTGAAGTCTAGCAATGTTCAAGTACAACCCTGTGTTTATGTAGTCCCCAAAGTGTATCAAAGCTCAGATCCACAGAAATAAAAGAAAAGTCAAACAAAACAAGCATTAGACTGCGTAAAATAAGGTATGGACAAGGCAAACAGGTGAGGCATTGTTTAGGTGGCTAAGGTAGATCAATATCTGTACTTGCAAGCCAGGAATTTTGCCCGCTTTCCTCTGGCACTATGCAGATCATCTTACAGCCCGCAGACAGACTGTCGCCTAAGTCCAACTGACAGGCAACCTATTTCACCCCTGCAAAAGAGGGGAGGGGGGAATCATAGCCATCTTCACTGGAAAAGAAGGCATGTATGCTGCTATTAAATCACTCCAGGGCATACATGTGAAATAATATACCTAAGAATCACTTTCTTCTGATGAAGTTAAATTCATGTCCAAAATAAGCCAGGCTTTCTTTCCTCAAGGCCACACTAGTATATCTATTATGGGACTTATTGCTCTAGTGAAAGATACACATTGTCAGGACGGGAAATTATTTCTGTGACACGTGCTCTCCGGCTCCCCCCACTTACCCTCTATACACCATTCACACATAAATTCCCTTGAATTACCACAAATAGCATTGTGATAAGCAAGCTTCAAAATAGAGTGAACTCATTCATCAGGCAAAATGATCCATTTCATTGAAGTTCACCACAAAGCATTACTGATCTAAGAGATACAGTCTCAGTTTTTAAAATCAGCTATTTTATTTTATAAGCCTTTGATAAAACACTGAGCTTAAAATATAGGTAAGATCAGTAATGCCTGTGTACTAAGATATCCTTAAAGAAACATATTCTAGTATTTCGGGAAGTAGAGCTGTAGTATCTTCACATTCAGCAAACCATGTACCAGTTTGTGTGACAGAATAGTTAAGGAATGAAGGTAGCATTAAATTAATGCTTACATTAATTAAATTAATCACACCAGAAAAGAGGAATATGTAGAATATAGTCCTACAAAATGCCTTCCCATAATAGCCCACTTTCTTTCATTTTTTTCATGATAGAATCTCAGCTAGTAAATGTGTTTATGTTCATTTAAAATGTAGACATTAGCTAGATGACACTCCTACAAAAGAAGACATTCTTTTACTAAGAGCTTACTAAGAGTGATAATGTTTACTTACCTATTTAAAGTCAAGTCAAAATTGACCAGTCAATAACAATGTTAAGAAATCTGTCAAATAGACTTGCTTAGATTACTGCCTGATGTCAACCTAGCAGTGCTTATGTATCAACAATGGCATGCTGTATGAGCATTTCTAATTTGCTGCATTGCAATTAAATTACAATTCTTTAACACTTTACTATCAGAGGTAAGGATTCAATTCAGAGAATGAGCCTTTATCAATCTCAGTTCCTGCTACATCTGCTAATGGGATTGTCTCCTAAAGAAACATTTCTATTGAATAATTACATTTATTCAACATTCATTTGTTCTTGACCCTATCTCTTTTTAATTTATCACACATACTTCTTCAAAACCTCTGTCCCACTCCATTCTAATTACTTGTTTTTCGTGGCAAACCTTACTTTCCTGTCCATATACCAATGTCTGAAGAACCACATACAACTATTTTCACTTCTTACAACACCCATATACTCTTGTAGCAGACTATATATAACCCACTATTCTTATTCTATCATTTGCATAGTATAAAAAATTTCTCCAGTTTTTCTACATCTTTAATAAGCATTATAATAAGGCAAACAAATTCATTTATGGCTAAACGTTTTTTTTTTTTACTATTTATAACTTACAAATACATCCCATTTTCCCTGTCAAACACAACTACTTTGATCCTGCATACATTAATTTTCAGGTCCATATTGCTCAAGCCATTATACAATACATCTAATATTTGGATTCTCAGTCAACGATACCATCATCTACATATACCAATACACCATTTAATAAGTATTCCATACACATTTATCAATAATTATCCACATACTGTGGATAATACGATCCTTGTTCAACTCCCTACCCAATGTTGAATCGTTTGCTAAGATTTTTTTATTTATTCTCAAGCATTGCATAATAACCTTTTTATTAATTTCAACATATTTCAACATATTCCGGCAAAACTTTCCATAATTCAGGCCCATTCATTTTACAATTCACTTTCTCTAAAGAAACAAAAAATATTTTTCTAACATTCCTAAATTTTCAATGGCTGTTGTAGAGTAAACATCTGGTCTGAACATATACCCTTCCTACCATAAATTGGCATTGTACCATCTAAATTCTGTACTTCGTAATATCTCATATCTAATTGTTGCTTTTAATTGGGATTCATGATTTTTCCCTGATTGATATTTCATTATATGTTGTTATTCTTTTAAATTACTGTTTGAGATATGTGGGTATGTAAATTACTGTATGAGATATGTGAGTATATTCAAAAGTATGTCTGTTTTAATTGCTTGTAAAATTTCAGGAGTCAACCACAATTAAGATTGTCTGCCAACATAAATAAATTGATTAAAAATAGATAAATAGTTTAACATTTCTGCAGTCATACTGTCCACACCTGCTACCATTTTCAACATTTTATTTTTGACATTTATAATTTTCTTTTCGTCTTTCTTTTTTCCTTGAACACTAACATCTGGAACATTCAAGAAATCATTCCTATACAAATCTTTAAAATAATCCTTCCAGCATTCTCTCAATTTAGTTTTGCCCAAATAATTTTATCACTTTTTTTTTTCACTCTATAAAGCTCCTTGTTTAGCCCTTTCACTTCTGTTGCATTTTGTTACTGAAATCACTGTACACTTTCTCTGTCATTTTAATCAGTTATCTTAAACAGTAGATCATATACAAGCAAGAAGATAACAAAAAGTGATTATAAATAATAACATAGCACAGTTGTCACAATGATTCACTGGAACTTCTGTACAGCTTGGTGGGAGCTTAATGTGATAAAAATAATCAAAAATAAACAGGTTAGAATATTGTGGGATTTCCAAACACAGACTGAAAAATATACATAACACACCAGATATAACTGTGGTTGGAAAGAAGAAAGTGTGAATAATTTATGCAGCAGTACCAGAGGATAGTAGAAGACAGAGAATTGGAGAAGATCAGAAAGTATCAAGATCTGAAAATCAAAACTGAAAGTATATGCCATAAACCAGCCATGGTGATTCCACTGGTAATTGGCACACTGGGTGCCAGATCAAAAAAAATATTGGACAGCACTTGGGAAATGTGCATAGACAAAATTTCCATCTGTCAATTGCAAACGGTTACAGTGCTTGGATCCACAAATATTCTATGCCACTACATTACAAGATCCTAGGTTCTTGGGAAGAACTCAATGTGTACAAAGGCCGACACCAACTAAAGAACTGTCAGCTGTGCCTTCATATCACTGTGAACAGAGAGGACTAATAATTCTAAAAATCGGACAAAATTGAAAATAGTTTTTTAACAAAATAATTCCAAATCTGTTTACCATATTGCTCAGAAGCTTCCTTGTCTCTATCAGGGTATCATACATGAAATGCTCTGAATATTCTAGGATTGTGGTTTATAATATTCTGGATGAAATTTCAGATTTACTTTGGAACATGCACCTATTTTGTACAAATTACTAGCAATTTCTTGACATGTACGTGTTTGCTTGTCCTGAACTATTTAATCAGAAAGCAATGTTTGAATATTGACATTTCAAGATCAAACTCAAGCTTTATTTTAAAGAGAGAAAAGCATGTTGGTTTAGTCCCCAGAGAGTAAAGGTCACTTCTCTATGCTAATGCACATCACATCACTGAATGAGAACAAGTGCTTAGTTTCTCCAAGGAATCATACAAGTTACTGATTTTGTAATCATTATTTTCTGCTTTCCTTTTCTTTATGGCAGAGGAAATATAATTTACTTGTCAGACTTACAGTGGTTGATATAAATCTTTATATTTCCTTTCAAACAGGTTTTTCTGAAATATTATATTATAAACAAGTGACATATTTAATTAAACAACTAGCTTATTCTGAGTAGAACAAGAGAGGGTGATTATATTAATTCAGTGTGTGGACCTGTGACCTAATCTGAAAGAAAATATGTTCAGTTCCACAAGGTATGATTAGTTTAATTCTGAAGACAGATATGTGACAGAATTTAAACCAACTACCTCATATCTATTCCATATCTTTGTGATTACTCAAAAGAGAGGTCCCCATATAATGCCAAGTATACATTGATTGTAAGATTGATAAACTGTAACTTTCTCATTTAATGTTTATTTCTAATCCTTAATTGGTCATTAATTGAAATAAATACAATAAATAGATATATTCATCTTTTTAAAAACTGATACACTTTTAATATATTGTTTCAACTACTAGCATATTCAAATAAAAGTAGCTCTGAAATCTAACTGATATTTATTCTTTATTTTTTATATTCTATTCTTTAAATAGGTAGGGAGAAAAGGGTTTGATTTTTCTCACTCTTTGATTTTTAATCAACAATAATTCAAATTTTAATTTTAAGAGGATCAGCATCAGCGACATCTGCTCTGATACTGAGAGAAGAATCAGTCAAAACATCAAGGTACCCAATCAAAGTACACCTACCATCTAATCAAAGTCTTACCCATGTTTGCAATATATATATATCTTGATATATATGGTATTTAAGTTTCTTCGGGTATTTTCCCACATCTTAATATTTGTGCTTTTATTATAGCGATGTTTCGGCAGAATCTCATCTGCCATCCTCAGGCTTATGTATTGGGTTCTTTTTAATCTTGTGTGTCAGGCTTGGCAGCTGTTTTTTGTTTGAATTTGGTGCTGGCTTTCTGTTTTATTTGAATGGTTTTTTCCTCATCCTGATTGGCTGGGAGTCTAGGTCTGTTTTTATTGGTCTTTGAGTTGCTGTGTTCTTGATTGGTTGGCAACATTGTGTTTTGTACATTGGGGTTTCTTAGTGCAACTTGGTTTCTTGTGAATGGCTGATAATTATTTATTAGGAAGCTAGGTTTTATTTGGGTTGGGGTGTGTTTGGGCTGGAGGTATTGATGGGATCTGTTTGTGTCTCTCTATAAATATTGTTTGGGAGGTTGGCTGCGTTGTCATTTCTTGATTGGTTGATGGAGTTGATGTTTGCAGATTGGCTGGCTTTTTCATAAGAACATGTGTGGCTGAGGTATTGGCTGTATGTCTATCAGCCTCCTGTGTTGTAATGACCTGGGTAATGGGCTGTGTGATGACCTTCTGAGTTCTATTGTTTTGACATCCTGAGTCTTGTGCTGTAATCTCCTGGGTTATAGAGAGACAGCAGCTCCGATCACGCTTTGCTCACACAAGCACGAATCCGAAAGCACTAGCCTGAAGATGGAGAGTGGGACCTCATTGAAACATCACCAAAATACTCCCAATCTTATACAGAAAAAGACCCAAACACACCAAGACTTGCAGATAGATAGATAGATAGATAGATAGATAGATAGATAGATAGATAGATAGATAGATAGATAGATAGATAGATATTCTCCCTTGCCTGATAGCACACATGTAATTTGTTGCATTTTATTTTGCATTGAAATAATAGGAAACATGCCCACGTTTGGAAATAAGTGGTTAATTATTCACTAATCTATAAAACAATCATCTATATTCCAATCATTGTTCTGTTCTCTGCCTCTTACTAAGCAAGGCAACAACAAGAATGAAGATGTTCTTACCCCAATCTTGTAATGAATGAAATGTAAAAGGCTGAGTTTTGGTACTCATTCTGTTTATTTTTGTTTCTTTAACTGAACAGATGAAACATTTTGGATCCAGATGTGACAATGACACTATTGTTATTATCTCGGCAGAGCTACTGGATTGTTGCTGTTGTTGCTTTTATCACAGTCCCCTGAGTATATTCATATTTTATCTTGAGAAAACACATCAGGCAAAGCCTTGAGTCCCTTCTGCATCAATAGGATGGAAAATTGTCACAAATGGAAACTTATTTAACTATCTGGTAATCTTAAAGGATTTACTAGTGGAATTTTTTAAAAAAAAATTCATTTGCTGAAATGAGCAGCTATAGAAATCAGACGATAGGTAGATTTTTAGATAGATTGGTTTTTAGATAGAGAGAGAGAGAGAGACAGACAGACAGACAGACAGACAGATGATGGATGGATATATAATTAAATTAAAGTGGCACTATGACCTGCAAATAAAAAGTGTAATATTTAATGATACAATAAATAATAAATGCATAGATTGACAGTCTATATAATGTATACCATACATATTTTATTTTTCAGTCCTAAATCAATTTACTTTTAAATAATACCTCTTGATTTCTGTTGAGTCAGCCATTGTATAGTGGCAGAATTACATGCTGTAAGACAATTTTGTTGATCTATTTGAGTGTGTTTTTGCTGTCCACAGAAAAAGCAGGCAGAGATACTTTTCATTGTTTTCCATTGCCTTTATGCAAATTAATGACTGCTTATCATATCTGAAATTTGCCCTTGTTTTCTCTCTCAACTTATCATGAATGTAGGTGTGTACACACATGCAGAGATAAATTCTAATAAATCTCTGAAGAAATCTTTTCTCTAAGGAGTCATGACACATCTTAGAATGTTATCTCCACCACAAACTTCTTAAGCAGAAAAATAGGAACTGTCTTATACTTAAGTCACCCAATGACTGAACAATTTCATGGCTGAGAAGAGATTTGAATCCAATTTTCTCTTAGATCTTAGTCCAACATTTGACTGATTGACATTCTATCTATGTGTCTGGCCTTTAAACATTCCTTCTTTTAGAAATTAATAGTTGAGCTAGGGGAATTATATACAATAGTCAATATTAAACATGATCTCAGATATTGTGACAATGTGTTGTCTTATATCACAAAACAGCAATTTCTTTAAAAACCTACTTATTTAGATAATAAAGATGGTAGCATCTATTTGCATGAACAACAAAAAATGCATGTTTGATTAAACCAAAATCTGTATACTCCAAAAATCTGCTCTAAAAAAAGTGGCCAACCAGTTGGTTTTAAGAAGTCTCAGAAGCAGAATTATAGTTCAATATCACCCCCTCATTTATGTTTTCTACAGAGTGATTGTCAAACACACACAGAATCGAACATGAAGTTAAATAACCATCTGTAGCCTTTTCCCACCACAAATCTACCTAATTCCCCTTTAAAGTTATTCCAAACTGGTAACCACTATTACATTTTCTAGTTTAAAATTTCATATTATTTAGGTATCCTATAATAAAAATTCTCCCTTTTATTTTTCCAGAATCTCACACTTTTCACCTTCATTGGATGACACCAGAACCCTGTGTGATATAGTACAGAATCTCTATACTATATCTAACTATATATACCTTTATCATTCCTTTCACGCTTCCCTTTTTCCTATAAATTCCAAAGTTCTCAAAGAGAACAAAGGTTACAAAATGATTTCTCTGAACTCTTTACCATTTTGGTTGTTTTCTGCATTTTCCATAATTTTGACTTTAAAATGCGCTGATCAAGCAGATAAGTCTGCCAAACCTAATTGCTATATGGTATTTTCGTTGATGCCTTAATTATTGTCACTGTTTTTCATAGCAATCACATACTGATCCATGTGACTCTCTACGACATCCCAAGAAACTTTTTCTGCTTATCCATATATACATGAAGTTTAGACATTGGCCAATTTGCATCACTTTCCTTGTTAAAATTGTGAGGACACTATATTGTGCCTTAAAAGCAGAATGTGTCACATGGATATTCTAAAATGTCCTAATTAACAGAAATATATGAAATAGGTATATTTAGACCTCTGTGAATATTAACAGCAACGTGTATTCAAAACCATGCAACTGTTTAGAGCAATAGGGTACCTGAAAATAAGACAGACTGTACACATAACAAAATGTTCTTCTTTCTACACTTGTTCAATTGAAATTGGGAAGAGTCCAGTGGAAGCTTGGAAAGGGTCTATGCTTTCAGAATATAAATTGTATTGTTACTGTGTTCTGCTGGGTTGTAGCCAATTTCTAGTGATCTCATGGATAAGCAACCTCCGAGCTGTTCTGTCTCTTGCCTTAGTATTCAATTGTATTCATAGTATTCAATTCAATGGTATATCTGGACACCTACATAACTGGATAGAAGCATTCTTGTCAAACAGACAACAAATGGTCAAAATTAGGAGCGTCCTATCAAATTCTGTACCTGTCAACAGGGATGTCCCCCAAGGCAGTGTTTTAGGACCAACTCCCTTCATACTCTACATAAATGACCAACTCCCTTCATATTCTACATAAATGACCATCTTAAGAGCAACTGCATTCTCTTCACTGATGATGTAAAACTATTCAACACCACAGACAATACTACTACCCTCCAAAAAGTCCTTGACTATTTATCAGAATGGTCAGTCAAATGGCAACTTCAAATCTCAACAAATAAGTGCTCTGTCTTACATATTGGCAAAAAAAATCAGAAAATAAAATACTGGCTAAATAGTCAAGACCTTGTTGAGGATCCAAACTCTGTCAAGGACATTGGAGTACTCATCCATAATGATCTAAGTGCTAGAGCCCATTGTAACTACATAGCCAAAAAGGCATTAAGAATTATTAATCTAATTCTACGTAGCTTCTTCTCTGGTAATATCACACTACTAACTAGACTTTGCTAGACTTATACTTGAATACAGCTCATCAGTCTGTAACCCATATCATGTATCTGATATTAACACAATTGAGAAAGTCCAGAAATATTTCACAAGAAAAGTTATCCACTCCTCTACTCATTGCAGAATACCTTATGCCACCAGACTTGAAACTCTAGACCTAGAAAACCTAGAACTATGCTGCCTTCGATCTGATCTAAATATAGTATATAAAATCATACATTGCAATGTCATACCTGCAAATTAATACTTCAGCTTCAATCATAACAATACAAGAGCACACAATAGATACAAACTCAAGGTTAACTGCTCCAAACTTGGTTGCAGAAAATATGACTTCAGCAACAGAGTGGTCAATGTTTGGAATACTCTACCTGACTCTGTGGTTTCTTCCCCAAACCCCAAAAACTTTAACCTTAGACTATCTACTATTGACCTCACCCCTTCCTAAGAGGCCTGTATGGAGCATGCATAAGCGCACCAATCGTGCCTACCGTCCCTGTCCTATTGTTTCTTTTTATTTTTCTTATAAGTATCTATCTCATGTATTCAAAACTATGTTTATTCTTATACCTTTATCTTGTAAGTGATTGACAAATCAAATAAATAAATAAATTCTTGCAGGTATGTTTCTGTAGCTTGTAGCATTCCATTTAGCCACTTTGCTAAATGAGTGCTGTTAGCCTGATCTATCCATCTTGACAAGATTTATCATTTTTCCTATAGATACATCATTTGTATGATATATCCAAACTACAATCATTTTTATTTCATTATCCTTGTTCCCAAATAAGTATTCAGCCTTGAACACCTTCAAAAATGAATGGCTGGTTCACTTGGCTATCCAAGAAAAGTGAGACAACTTCCTCCAGCACCACAGTTCAAAGAAATCAATCTTTTTTCTTCTTACTCTTGTACAGAGTCCATCCCTCAGATCTGTACATCATAACAGAGAAGATCAGTAAGTGGACTTTTTTCTTAATTGCAATGTCACAAAATTTCATCTAGGCTCCCAATAATTTTCCCCCTATGTACTCTGAATCTCCTTTGTGCATCTAGCTTCTGGGACCAAACATTCTGAGTTTTCCAAAACATTATTTTTGTTTTCTCGGAAAGAAAGCCCAGTTTTTCCATTCTTCTGTTTCAATTTTAGAATGATCATTCTCATAAATCTTTTTCAGTTTCTGCAACCAAGGTTATATCATTCAGATATCAAAGGTTATTGACATTCCTTCCATTGATATTGACACCAGCGTTAAGTTCTTCCACACTAGTGGCATGTGTAATGTATTCTCTGTACAAATTGAACAGATATGATGAAAACTTTCCATCTCAATGTTTTGATAAGACATTTTTTCCTCCTTAATGTTCAGAACTAATCTTTGGTAGTCAAATATTTATCCCTTGGTATATTGATTAAGGATTAATTTAATAATCAGTCTAATCATTAGATTTACATGTTTTTAATTCTTACTGAACCACAACCATATGTAAAGAATTTGTCTGCTTCACTAAAATGTGAAAATGCTTAAATTTCATCTTTGTCAATCTCTCTATTCAAAACTCAAGATCATAGTAACAAAATAAAGTTAAGTGAATTTACAACTTCACAGTCCGTAGCTGATATGAGTTATTAACTCAGCTGTCTCCTCTTTCTTCTCATTTAGTTCTACCCTCGATTCTTTGCACCAGTTTCCTGTGATCCAATTCTATGGAAAACACTATGAAGCCATTTTTGGCTGACCATTATCTTACTGACATAGGATGCAAAATCTGAAGATTGAAAACAATTTAGTGCAGTGCCATAAATCCAAATACTTCATCATAAAAAAGATGTCTACCACAGGATTTTGGTCCCTGCTGATTTTTTTTTTAAGTAAATGAAGCTACTCTAAGACATATTATGCACTTAAATGTATCTCTTCCTTTCAATACATTGTATAAGAAAACAAATAATACACAAAAAACAAAGGATTCAAAGTACAGTTCAGTATGTCCCACTATACCGAAGAATCACATGGCACTCTATTTTTAATTGTATTTAAAATAAAGGTTTTTGGGAGATCAAAATAACCTATTATCAAAAATATACAAAATCTGATTGTAACATTTGCTTTTATTTTCACTGAGTTAGTAGATTAAGTTTGTGTATGGGATGTTATAAACCTGAATATATGTGTAAAAATAGACAGATGATAGGTAGGTAGGTAGGTAGGTGGGTAGGTAGGTAGGTAGGTAGATAGATAGATAAATAGATAGATATCTCCAAACAGAAATGTTATCAGTAATGAAATAAATATATCACATACCCAAAAACATGAATATATGTTTTGACATTATTTTGAATAATTTAATTATTTATGCTTAACATATTGTATTTATTGAGTATAAAAAATATGGACTGCCAACAGTTATCAGTTATATCTAAATGTTAGATATTTTCAAAATTCTATACAGTTAGTCCTCAACTTACAACCAGAATTTCCCTAAGTTAAATGGATTGTGGCTGATTTTATGGGGTTTCTTTTGTTGTAGTTGTTAAGTTAAGCAATCGTTAAGTGAATCATGCAATTATTAAATGAATCCAGCTTCCCCAATTGACTTTGCTTATTGGAAGCCTTCTGGGAAGTCACAAATGGTGATCACATGACCTGGAATGCTACAACCATCATAAATACATGATAGTTGATAAATAGATAGATGGATGGATGGATGGATGGATGGATGGATGGACAGATAGATGATAGATATACAGATACAGTCCATTTTTGTAGCTCAAACACTAGCAGTGTAATTTTTTTTAGAAAAATGTACTCTTTTAAATGTGTGACGATTGTTTCATACATTGTGATCTATCAGTTTAACATTTTGCACGATGTCCAAATCTTTCCTCCATAAATGGAATCTCCCTATACCTGTAACTTTTCCTGCATATTCTCCAATCATCCCCAGAATACTGGAAGCTTTCTTTGAAACAGATATTAAATATGTATAGATCCAGGATATCCAGAGCAAATAGAAATCTCCCAGGATAAAGCTGAGTACAGTCCCATGGGAAAAGGGAAGCAGCTCAGGAATGGAAGTGAATTAAAGGTATAGCATGGGAAGAAACTGGCCTTGAATTTAACTTGCCTTCTGAATCCACAGAAGGGAAAATACAGTGATCATGAAAATAAAGATACTTATTTTTCATCATTGGAAGGAAAAAATAAAATTAGATAAGTAGATGAATTCAAAAGTTTGAAGAAATGGAAAATAAACTAAATGCTTTTAATACATCTAATGATATTTAATCAGTCACATTATTATATAGCATAAAAAGAAGTATATCCTCCCTTTCCTCTAGATCCCATGTTTCTTGTAAACCTGTTCTAGAGTCCCCCAGTTATCTGTATCAAACACAGTAAGGAAACAATTATAGTTGAGGGTAAGAGTGACTCTATCAGCCATTGGTGTGTCTATTCAAGCATCTCCATGTTGTGGGAAGGAGGTTGGGGTGAAATTGGCAAAATGGTGAATATCTGCACTGCTGATGTATTTGGGGTGAAAAATCTAGAAGGTACAGTATGAGTCTGAACACATGTGTATACAAAAGCATACTTTTATGGTGCAGGTGAAACAAGGGAAGATAAATGATATCCAATATTTGCTATGAATTATTCATTCAGGAATGGTTAATATCATATTGAAGATATTTTCTATAAGCAACTCAGTGCTGTAAGACCCGCATTATGGGAATGAAAGGCATCATTTTCTAGCCTTTTTTTTTTTTTTTTGCACAAATGCAGAGCCTCAATGGATTAACTATGTTGTTTACTAGATGCCACATGTATTGCCAATCAAACATCTGTGGAACACAATACGTGCTAAATGTTAGTCAAGGATCATTTGCCTTCAAAGAGCTTATTGATTTAAAATCAAAGCAGCTTATAAAATTAACTTCTTAAGGAAAAGAACACTACACATTTTTGTATTATCATTTTCACTCATTGTTTAAAATCATAATATCTTGTGTAACGGACACTAGATACAGAGAATGATCACCATGCAAGCCTCATCTTTTAAAGCATACAATATTAACTGTGCTGTTTGTAATTTGGAAAGCAAGGATGATGATGTCCAAGACTGGCTTTTAAAACTGTTAATGAGCACTGGCAATGTGAAAAAAGATGGATTAGGTAGATGTAATGAGATATGATTAAAGGGTGTAAGCACTGAAGGGTGTTGGAAAATTCTTTTCAGAAAGAATATAATTAGTGTCTTGTAAAAGTACTTAGTAGATAAGATTTTTTTAAAAAAGAAAGGTTAAAATAAACACATACTATATGACAAACCTGCATAATTATTTCTCCCCTCTAGTGCTTTTATGTACTTAATAATCTACAGAATTTTTCCAGATAAATAATGTTTATTGAATATTTGCTGAAACTTCAACACACAATTGAAGTGATTTTAATTGCAAAGCACGAAAAGGGCAAGTGCAGATATGTCCTGTTCCATTGCCAATGTAGAGTTCTTTGTTGATTTATGTAATGAAGCTAATAATATGCAATGTACCTGGAATTTAAACAAACAGTTTTGCCTCTTTAAAGCAAACCTCCTTTAAGTTGCTTAGTAAATTTTAATTCTTTATTAAAATGCAAGGAGTCGCTTTCCCAAGGTAATAATTTCAAAATACGCTCTCATCAACAAATATACAAGAAGTTTTTAAAAAGCTTTAAATTTAGAAACTTCTAAAAGCTTTTATTGGAGTACATACACAATATATGTGTATGCACACATACACATACACATGCACACAAAAGATCTTTTGTTAACATTTGACAATAAGTGGCACTGTTGTAAAATTTCAGAAAAATCTCAATTGTACAATTAATCTTAATGTTAGAGCTTCAACTTTTCAAATAATCTGTTCTGAATGTAAATCTTGACTTAAAATATTGAGGTTAACTTGAAGTAGCTTTGATGAACAACAATGGATTTATTTTATTACAATCAATTATATGGTTAACACCTGTTTTCCCTATTCCCCAAACTATCACCCCCTGGGGTGGAGCAATCCATGGGGAAGCAGTTAATGTTTGCCCAGAGAGAAATTAGTATGTAAATGACATAGTAACATTGCACATGATAAGTTTCTCCATGCTGGTGTTAGGAGGTTATCTAGGCCAGCATCTGTTTCTCCTCCCTCCCCTTGATCTTTCCATTTTTGTTGACACCCACTTCATCAATCTTGAAACAGCTTTGATTGTATTAAATCTACATTAAACATTTTCCCCAAGATGTCTGATTTCCTTCCTTCCTGTACTTCACTTTTGCCTACTCCATACTGTAATAACCACATGGCATTTAAGGGTTTTTTTTTATTTATAACATAGTGGGCAGGGAGGCTAAAATGTACCTGATAACAGTAAATGCCAGGAGACACTTAAAGGGGAAGGTAGATTTTTTTGATGATGACATAGCATCATGGAAGGAAAACAGAAAACTTTTCGAAGCCTATGGTATGCTTAAATTAATCATGCATTTTTCTGGGGTACAAAACTCTGAACTATAGTATAATTCCACCACATGCTCACTACAAAAAGTTAAGAAGTTGGGCTATACCATCATCCAAACACATAAAATTATGGTCAATGGTTGGTGGTAGGTATAATACTGTAGCAATAGCAATAGCACTTAGACTTATATACTCTTCACCAGTGCTTTTAAAGCAGTTTACAGAGTCAGCATATTGACCCCAACAATCTGGGTCCTCATTTTGACCAGAAGGATAATCTCGGAAGGATGGAAGGCTGAGTCAACATTGAGCCAGTGAGAATTGAACTGCTAAATTGCAGGCAGCCAGCAGGCAGCAGTAGCCTGTATTGCATTCTAACCACTGCACCTCCACAGGTCTATAGATAACAATAGAATATCCCAATCAGTTTGAGTATGTAGTTTTGCTTGTCTGCCTGTTTGCCCAGATCTGAATTTAAGGCAATTTGTGATGCTTCCATAAAAATGGGCTCCTTTTCTTGTTTTTCATTTTAGCATATAATGTGGCTCTCATTATGACAAATATTATTTTCCATAATATTTCATTATTATGCATACGGATTCACACATATACTTATTTGTGAGTAAAGTCATTAAATTTAACAAACTTATTTTTTAATAAAACATTCATAGATTGTAATTCACATGTATGCTCAATAATTAATTACGTTAAATTAAATAAAGTTTATTTCCATATACTGTAATGCCCTATACATAGAATTGCAGCCTATAAGCTTATAGTAGAATCATGAATATTTATGATTATAAAAGTTACTGGCAGGATATCAGTAAAGACAGAAAATATTTCTCATGTTTTCATAGGTTTGAATCATATAAGTGAAAATTTACTCTAAGATTGGGTAAGTGGGTGATACTACGGTACACAGAAGTTTTGAAAAACCTTTGGGGAAAATATTTGTAAAATATTAAGAGGAAAGCCAGTTTGGAGTACTAATTAGGGTGACAAGCTAGAAACTAGGAGACCATGAATTCTACTCCTGGCTTAGGCATGAAATCAGCTGGGTAACTTTGGGCCAGCTACTCTGAATCTTAGAATGAAGACAATGGCATTGTACAGTTATGGCTTGATTGCATTAAGCAACCAAAATCAAGCCTTCAGTTTTGTTTTCTTGCAAGGTTTTATCCTTATCTACTTTCCCTTTGAACTTTTTCAAAATTGACGGTGTACTTGTTGTTATGACTATATTTGATAGTCTAATATTTTATAGTCTAATAGTCTATGTAGACTATTTTATAGTCTATGTTTAATATAGACTATGTTTAATGTGAAGGCAATAATATATTTAATTAGTCAATGGTTTTATTGTACTTTTCAAAAGTTGCATGCCATTGTTGAGTTTTACAAGTATGAATGTACTGAATATGCTCATTTTTTAATGATAATACATGAATGTGGGGTGATCTGTATTAAAATACCATTTTAAAAATAGTAGAACTTAATACCATATTAAAAATCCTGAGGAAGAAATAATCCTTATTCAATTAGTCTGAGGCCTAACTCAAGGCCAGGAAATATGATGTATAAAACCTTGAGAAACGTATATTCTAAAAATGTGAATTTTGTTTACACAACTTGTCCCTCTAAAACTAGTGTCAGAGAACACTGCTAGTCAAAACTTACAGATTTGATAATAAAAAAGATACTAAATGCCATCATTAAATAATAAAATTGATTGATTGATTTACAACTTTTATATAGTACTATATAATCTTTAGCTAGTAACCAGAAGAATCTCATAAAACAAGCTGCCTCTAAAGCAACAATACAATAACAATAAGTAAAATAAATAAATACAAATTGTGATGAGCTATTTCGGTCTTCATGTTGCATTGCAGAAGTTAAAAGCCCACCCCCAAAAGAAAAGTTTTCAGAAACTTGCAAGACAGCCTTGGGAGAAAAAAATTACTCTAAGATTTGAGTGCATTCATAGAGTAAAGCCATAGCCAATCAATCTGGGACATTTTTTTATGTCTTCACTGAATCAGAAAGATTAAATTAGTGGTGAGGCAGCCAACACTGAACAAGTAAAGTGGTAGTGAAGAATTCAGTAAAGCAGCTAAGAGAATTAACAATAAGTCATATATTTGGATTCTTTCTGTAGGATGCAGATCGGTTTGCTAAGTTTTTATCATTGATACAATAATGGGTATAGCTTCCAAAATTGCCCTAACGTACTATTAACTGCAACACTCTTTGCATATTAGTTGTGATGGGCATGTGGCTGGTCCCTGTGGCAACAAAATGCCAAACTAGATGGAACTTGGATTTGGTCCAGCAAGTCTCTTATGTTCCCATCATTGTATAACTGCAATTCTAGCTGAACAGTGCCAAGAAAAGGAGCCAGAATGTTGGAACTTGGAGTGCGGTGAAGGAGGATTAGTGCACAGTGTTTGCTAAGTATGCTTACTTAGAGGTTAGTCTCACCTTCTATGACAATCTAACATTACTTTTGCAGTCGTGTAGATTGGCATGGTTTATAAGCACTGTTGTTATAAACAAACAAACAAATAAAATATGTTCTTTAAGTTGTGAAACACAGAGAACCTACTGGTTCATTTCTGTGATTCTCACTGAGCTTGATTTTGTAAACCAAATGTGTTGTGGGTAGAAGAGAATGCTCATAGCCACCCTCTCCCCTTGTAAGACAAGGATAAAACAGCAACCCTTTTCATCTCCTTCTTGATTACTGCTTGTCTGAGAAATGAGCTGGGCCAGCACTTTCCATACGGAGGTAAGCTTGTGCAGTTACTTAGAAGCTGTCCATAGTTCTTTAAAAAAATATACTTTGTCTCATTTTCTTCATTTCTTTATTTTATGTGGCTATGTTTATACTCCTTTTGCATTGTTACACATAAAAGTTAGCCTTCCCGTAAGAGAATATTCTGAAAAACCAATTTTGGGGAAATATTTCTTCTGAAAATGTGATGACCCAAATTATTTGGATTGGAGTTTTGTTATTAAATCCCATGGGAACAACAAGGTTTATTAATCTTATTCACTTTGTGTGTATGTGGGTATATGTATATGAATATGTACTGTGTGTATACAGTACATATTCTGCATACTCATTTTAGCATAAGTTAACACTGTGGTTTACCAGGAAAAAAGGTTCAGGAAAGCAGGGGGAAAACCTCTAAATTAATGAATTCTTAGATAAAAGATTAAAATGTAATATTAGATGGGTGGGATTCCAAATTACACCATTGATCCCTACAACATAGAGTTGGCTACCCAGGCTGGCATAAGTAAATCTCTGGGATTTCAGACAGCAATATTATTTTTGCTCTGGCTTCAGCTATGTAGCATGTGAGGTCCCATCTTCTTCTCAAACAAGCTGATAGAATCATCTTCAGATGGAGATAATTTAGCAAAAAGAGAAACCAGAAGTTGATTGGTACTGAAAATCATCATCGTCGTCGTCATCATCGTCATCATCATCATCCAGCAAAGGTGTACTTAGCTTAAAAAACAAAACAAAGCATAAATTGCAGTCACCCCTTCAATGTTGTGCTCTCCACAATATCTTGGAGCAAAGGTAGAGCTGCTCAAAGTCTTGGATTCAGTTCTAAAATGGTATTTGGGCTGCATAAGGCCAGAAAAGAAGCACCAGTCTGCAACTCTTTAAAACAAACAATTTTATCCTTTTATCTATTTTTCAGAGCTACAGAGAACAGTCATGTGATTCCTAAGAAAAGGTATAGTTATTTTATAAAATTGAAGATGCTACAGTTGCATCCCTATGCAATCTGAAGCATACTTTGGGGAATTGAATCTGAAAGAATACGAAAAGCATAGGTCCGAGAATCCCCAGCCTTTTATCTTCCAAGGAGAGCTGAAGGGCAGTAAATGTGAATGTATGTAATTTTGAAATGACATAAAATCGATAACTAATTTTTTAAAGAAAATTAATGAATAGGGTTTAAATAAGTTTTTTTTCAACCAATAATGATACCCAGAAAGAGATCTCTGAAAATAAATACAACATGTATGGAGAAAAAGCACTTTTAAAATAGGCCTCCTTTGTGAATTAAAAAAAAATTGAGCAGTGCCACATTTACAAAATCATCATAATCCTAGCGGACAGGTAAACACTCTCTAACAACATTCCTAACTACCTGCCATTTTTAGAGCTATCTATATTCATACTAAAATATTCATATTTTCTTTATTCTATTTATTAATCAATTTTATCTCACTGAAGGGAATTCTGGGTAGCACACAACGAACAGGTAAAACCAGATATAAAAAACAGAGATCAGATAGATGATGATAGAGATAGATAGATAGATAGATAGATAGATAGATAGATAGATAGATAGATAGATAGATAGATAGACAGATGATAGATAAGATAGATGAAAGACAGACAGACAGATAGATGATAGACAGACAGATAGATGATAGACAGACAGACAGAAAGACAGACAGATAGATAGATGATAGATCACATTAAAATAAATATTACAGCAGTTAAAACAGTTATTATCTTTTTACTTAATATATTTTTTTAAATAATTTTTTTCTAGGATCTCTAGTTTCCGTTTTTTTTCCTCTTTGTATTCCCTCACCATCACTTCACTGCTGGAAAAATGAGATTTTCTGGCAAAATAAAAGTTTGGGGTTGGAATAAGAAACAGTGAAACGATCATTTCACTTCTCCTCATCCTTATGAATTGTTTGGAAAAGACTTGGAAACTTTCACTTCTCATTTTTCTTTCATGAAACCAACTTTTAAATGAATACAACACTGGGCTTTTTTTCTTCTTCAAGTACGAGCAAAGAAACTTTGGTGTGACCTCTGCAGTTCCCTTCAGCTGGTATGGATAGAGGTACATAAATGGAAGGTGATTCAGTGGGAAACTCTTTGGAAAAACAGAACTGTAGACAGAAAACTTAGAGAAGAAATCTATCACTGTAAAAGTGTTCCAGTTGTTTTGGCTGTAAGCCGGCTCTGAGAAAAAATAAAAGCCATGAATTCAAACTTCATACATGTATAGCAAGTATTCAAAGTTGTAATTGGTAGGAGTTCTACCCTGCACTTTCAGCTAAATTCCTTAAAGATTGGTTAGTGTTTTACTAGGTTGTTTGTTGTTTGAAAAGAGTAGATTTAACAACACCTCTTTAAAATAAACTTCCACTGTTTTCAATCAAGTACTGTTCAGTAACAGTCTGATTCCAAATGTGGATTAATTTATCTAAAACCATTGTTTTCCATCTACCTCAGTGTACTTAATGCACACACACTGGCTGCCAATAACTGCAGATAACTAAAATGATAGCTATCATCTATTTCTGAAAACTCTTGCTTGGTTTATCTATGATTATGCAAATTTGGTGCTTGCCAAAATTGATTCTTGCCATCTGCAAGTTTTGTAAGTTCAAGTATTAAAAATAAAAACATTATTTTATAAAAAACTAAATTGGGACACATTTGTAGTAAAAAATATTTTAATTAAATTATGTAACATTTATACGACAACACTAAACAAGATAAGGAAAGCATACAGAGTGTGACTTCTGAAATTCTTTCCAATCCCTTTTACCAAGATGGATCATCAGAGGTTTTTATATTTTCCTCTGTGCTGATCAACACAATATATTGTCTCTGTGTTTCTGTGCGTATGAGCATAGTTCTATTTCAACTTGTATTTGATCTGCATGCATTGGCCTCTATGTGTCCACAGAGTAGGCAGAGTATGATCTTCTCTAGTTTATCTGTAGGACCAGGGTAGAAACTAGAAAGAGGTTTAAAAAGCAGTCTCATAAGGAAGTCTACTTTTAAAAAGAAAAAATATATTTTTCACCATAGTCCATGGCCTGATTTATCCCACTTTCCAACCAAATCAGCTTTTATTAAATTTTGATCACACATCAAATCTATTCTGTTTTTGAAGAGAGTCATCTTGCAGATGAATAGACAGACTGCCCTAAGCACTTTACCTAACTGAATTTCAACATTCACCATTCTACAGTTACATCCCAAAATAAATTGAGATTTCTATTAATAGGCAGATAATATTCCACAAATTCTAAAACTGTGGGTTCATACTTCCATTTGGTCAATGGGATCACAAAGAATTGGTCATGACTTAGTGACTGAAAAATAACATACTCCCATTGCCTTCCATTTGGCTGGCGTTTGATTTATGCCCAGGTTTTTAGAAGTATGTTCTACTGAATTCTGTGGGAAGACTTGTAGAATTCAATATGTGTCCACCTTAAAGTAAAGAGGCCTACTTTAGATGGGACAATATATTTATATCTTTCTTATTCTTCAGGGCAGTCAAGATGACTTTAAACCAAACAATATTTAATTTGTTAGGAATGAATGTTTGAAAGGATCTGAAAGAATCTTTCTGTGAAAAATTGGGAGCTCGGATGATTAATTTCTCCAGCAGAGGACTTTCCAAGAACGTTTATTTTCCTCTCAAGTTTAGGATGAACTGGGTCTTTTTTTACCTCCCTCCACAGGCGACGATTGCAAGTGGTCCTCAACTTACAACCACAACTGGAACCAAAAGTTTAAATCACTGTGGTCAACATTGATTTTATAACCACTTTTGAAATGGTTGTAAAGCAAGTCACTGCAATGATTAAGCAAATCCATTCTTCCAAATGTCTGCTTTTTGCAGGAGAATGGCAAAAAAAAGTCACCAATCATGGTCACATCAATGTGAGATACTGCAACCATCATAAATACCAAACTGGTTCTTAAGTGCCTGAAAGGTGATAGTGTGACTAGGGGAATGTGTGTGTGTGTGTGCCAGTCAGAACTTTGAGGATTGGTAATAAGTCATTTTTTAAAGTCTGTTGTAACTTTGAATGCTATTATATGACTAGTCATAAGTAGAAAACTTCTGAATTCCATGTAACATGCTTTTTTTCCCCTTTTCTTTTTATATGCCAGGCTTCCTAGCCAATTACGAAGAGTTTTTATGGTACTTTTATGGAACACTTTGTAGAATGTTTTTGTGTATCAGGCTTCCTGTCTGTTTATGGTATCTGTGGATCTCATTCAGGTAAATTTATATGAGCTGTATTTACTAGATCAGAAAGAGATAAAGCACATAAAACTTGAACTTGTGGTTGAAAGTCTTCTGCAAGTGAAGGTCACCTACTTGAGGGAAAAGGGTTAGGAAGCTGGTGATCATTTCCTTGGAATACCTCAGGAAAGAGAGTGAACATATCAAAGAAGAAATGATTTTCCTCATCTAGGCTGGTTTCTCTATGTGTATTTCAAGCTAGTTGAAAATGCATAGAGCATTGTGCATTTTAAGAGTCTTGCCTGCCAAAATCCTTCATGCATTCTTAGTTGCCTGCCAGAATTCTAGATCACATTCCACCATTCCAAGTTTCATTTTCTTGGCAGCCTAGTCAAGCCTAGAAGAGTTAAATAAGAAATTACATACTGTATGATTGAGGATGAGAGTTGAGAGGTTCATTGACATCGAAGTCAGTAGATAAGCATTCAGATAATAATAATAATAATAATAATAATAATAATAATAATAATAATAATAATAATAATAATAATAATAATAATAATAATAATAATAATGTCAGCCAGATGTTCAGACTGGGTTTGGCATTTTTGTCTACCTATCGAGTCCTTACCAAGGACCTGGGATAGGCAAATCTGGATGTTTGATGGTGTTAAAGATATTACTGCAGGATGAAAACTGTTGTTGTTATTATTATTATTGCTGTTGTTATTTAAAAATCCTATCACTGTGAAGTGACATATACCAGTTCGTTTGTTTTAGGAAAGCCAATCATACTTTACAAGTACAGTGCAATGGGCCACAAGGAAGAAATTTACAGTTGTGCTTTTGTGCTCTTCAGGTTGTAGTAAAGGAACATGAGAACATCTCAAAGTGTAATGCCCCCCCATCACGTCATGATTGCCAGGGCTCTGACAAGTCATAACATCATGGATCTACAATAAATCTACCACTGCAATAAATGTGAAGTTTCCCTTGAAACCACTCAAGGAGAGAACAATTTCGGACAGAATTGTGGCATTATGCTTGTCTGTCTTTGTGTTCCTGATCCTCAGACTTAACCTGACAATGGTCACTATCTTACAGTCTTGAGCCTGACCTTCTTATTTGGACTGCTCATTAGAACATTTGACTTTCAGTTTGACCCTGAATAGAAGATAGGAATGTGATGTGTTACTTAAGAAGCAATTACAAAAGTAATTATGAGTGGTTTATCACAAGTCTGTTTATATTCAGCTGGAGCTGTGTTTGTTTGTGAAACTCAAAATCATTAGACCATGCTGCCCTTGGTAATCAAGTCCTTGCTGTTAAGCCTGGAGTGCTTCTGCCTCCTTCTAGCGATCTGCTAAGTGCCCATGTCCATTTCCCTAACCACAGACATGCCTGCCCCGTTGATGACAACAGAACAGGAAATGCCTGGCAAGAAATATGTTTTATTATGATTAAGCATACAAACATAGATACCCATCATGTTATTCCTTTTCAGAACAAGCAACATTATGCAGAGTACACAAAAGGGAATCAGAAGTGATAAACAATTAATTAAAGGCAGATTTTAAAAAGGGAAAGGAAATATGGCTAAAACAGGCACTAGGAGCTCTTAATTACACTCACATGAGCATTCCTATAATCCTTGCAATCTGGTACAAAAAATATACTGATAAACACTGCACTGCATCTTGTTCTACCTTGGTGTCAAGATGCAGTCCCTACGATTTTAATATGGGACAATTCAAAAGCAGCAATTGTGGATTCCCTTGACTGTTTCCCCTCTGTTGCACATCCAGGGTCACTGCCAGGCAGGAAAATCACCATCAATCATAGTCCTTAAGAGATTGTGGCCCAATCTCTTAAAGAAAGTTAATTATTTTGGGGGGGAGGATAAGGATGGAAGCTTTAACCACTTTTCATGTGGCCGGAGCTGGGTAAAGTAGGTTGTTGACAGTAATTGAGAAAATAAATAGAAGGGAAAGGGAAAACGTTTTACTGGATAGTTTTCTATGTGCAGTATATATATATATGTATGCATGCATGCATGTATGCATGTATGCATGTATGTGTGTTTTTCAAATTATATGACTGTCCATTTCAAATTCCTGACTTTGGCTACCAACAATTAAGTATGTTTTTTTTTTTTAACTATAAACTGATCTTCAGAATTAGTCTTTAATACACTGCAAATTAACTGGATGTTCAGTTTGCCTGCCTCTAAAATTATATACTTTACATGCCCAACCAGCAAACCTCTAACATGATTACAGGCATTTCTTATATATTTCACCATAAAGAAATTAGAAAATCAAAAGGACATCACACATCCCTCTCTTATGTCCTCATCCATATTGACTATTAGCTAACAGTTCTCTTTATTCTCGTGCATTCCTTATTTCCTTCAATAGCACATTTAACCAACCTTCAACACTATAGTCACTCAGAATGTTCCATTGTTCAGCTATTTGCCTTATCAGAAGCTTTTTCTAGATCTGCAAATGTACAATAATTTATTTTTTCTCAGATCCATTTATTTCTCTATGACCTGATGAAGAGCAAAAAAAAAATCTGATCCCACCTCTCTACCCAACCATAAAACCATAGTAGACTTCACCAGATATTCTTTATTGTCAAATCTTGTACTCTTTCAGTGAGGATTTTGGCAAAGACTATCCTAGGCACATTTAGCAAAATAATCCCTCTCTAGAGATGTCCACTTTTGTTACCTTTTGCTTTGTATATGAGAACGATCACAGCATTCTTACTATTGTAGAGTATCAACAAAGTCCTTACTCACATGTCAAATATGTTGCACAGTTATTCCATAAGCAAACTACATCCTTATTTTAGTAGTTCTATATCTACATTATGTATACCCACAGCTCTATCATTTTTCAACATTATTTTAACATGTATGCATTCATTTTCTTTTTTTTCTTGGGCACATATTTGAAAATGTGCCTTTCTATTCCACTTTTCAATTACATCTCTCATCCCCATACAAAATTTTTAAATCCTCTTGGCAGCATTCTCTCAACTTAGTTTCACTGAAAATAAATTCATCATTTCTAGCTTTAATCCCATTCACAATGCTAAAGGTCCTTTTTTTAGCCCTCTTCATCTATTTCTGAAAGATTTTTCTTTATTTGTATTAAAATCATTCTGCATATCTCCTGATACTTGATCTTGGTCATAACCATGTTGTGCTTTCTTTGACTACATGCTTAGCAAATATATTTTTCTCTATATACACTTTCTTTCACTTTGCTACTTCAAGAAGCATCATTTTTCATGCTTCCCATTAATTTAATTCTACATGCTTGTGACACTCTTTTCATTCTCTTCCAAGTAGCTTTCTAGTCCTCTTTCTTTATACCCATTTTCCATTCCTTCTATTAGAAAGTTAATTTGTCTTCGAGAACTTTATTTCATTTTGTGGTGCTTTCTCTTCCTGCAATCTATCAACTTATCATTCCTATGCTACTTTGTTTTTCTTCTAAGTCCATTTTTTTCCATGTGCCATTTTTAATCCATTTTACCAGTCTTGACATTAATAAAAAAAAGGAAAGAACTTTATGAACATCCAGAACTTTTCATTACTCTTGAATTTTTCACTAATTACTGTATCTCATTTTTTTCATCATAATCAATTAAACCAGTTATGTTTTTTGATTAAATTTATTTTTATTTATTTATTTAGTCATTTTTCAATTTCTATAGCTGCCCTACACAATCAAGCGACTCTGGATGGCTTACAATTATATAATTACAAAACAATTAAAATAATTAAAAACAGTAAAACAGTAAAAACACAACGTATATATTATATTGATTCCTTTCCCATGTGTATGTATGAATAGGCTTATGTTTAAGTCACATATGTATAACAAGCCTCTTTCCAAACAGATATTCCCCACTCATCATACTTACTTCTGTTGTTCCAAACAGCCCAAACTTTTTTTTTCATATTCTCTCTTCCCAACCCATTCATTATTCATGTCTCCTGACAGAATTCTCCTCTCCCATTCTTTATACCATGCTACTTCTTTGTGTAGGAAATTTATATGGCTCAGCAACTCAAATGATTGCAATTCCAGGTGGCACACACAATCAGCAAACAATAAACAAACTTGAGCCAATGGACAAGTACCTTGTAGAGTGTGATATTCTATATTTATACATCCAGAATACTGAAATACTTACAATGAGCAGCAGCAATTAATTGACTCAATTATCATGCTGTTGCACAATGTGCAGTGACATACAGTCCATAGAAAATGTGGTGGACGGATTTAAGGAGAATTGGTAAACATACTAAGGAAGATCTCATCAGGGTTGAATTTGAAAGAGATGTGGGTTCTACAGTTTAGTCATTTCTTCAGTTCAATTACAGAGCATGGAGAGGAAAAGCTCAACTTAAAAAACTGAGGGCTGATAGTGAAGCTGGCTCTGTTTCACATGACTTTTCTGGGAGGCTTCAGTTTAGCCACAAAGAATGCAAGCAAAGGCAATCATTGGGAACAGAGATATCAAGGTGGCCAGAAAAGTGGATTAAGTGATGGATTAAGGCCCACTGGTGCCCTAAGCACTGACAAATCTTGGTGCTCCCCTCCTTTTTTTATCAAATCTTCATTGTTCTTTTTTCTTTCTCAACTGCCCCCTTTGGGCCTGGTGCCCTAAGCATGAGCTTAGTCTGCTTAATGGTTAATACACCACTGTGGCCAGGGAAGTCATCAGAGTGTGGGTTTCTGTAATGGTATCATCCTCTCTGAGGAAGGGAATTGTTCCTCTAGCTTTAAGGAAGGCCATGTGAAAATGCTCCCGTCTTGAAAGACAATTGTTGGACTCTTCCACCCTGAACAATTTATCAATTAGTTTCAAATCTTCCCTTTGTGGGAAAGTTCATAGAGAGGTGGTTGGATAACAGCTAAGAGGATCTTGGGGTAGGAACAAGGAAAAATGATTATTTAGACTGTTTCAGGCAGGCTTCAGATCAGGGTGCAGTATGGAGACAGCACTGTTCACACTATGATCTTTGGCAGATAGTGGTATTCTATCCTTGTGTTAATTGATTTCTTAGTGGCTTTTGAAACTGTTGACCATGGTACCCATCTGGACCTGCTGCGGGGATTAGTACTGTGGAGCGTTGTTTTGCAATGGTTCACCTGCTTTCTCAGGAGTAGATTCCTGTGAGAGCTGTCAGATTGAGAGATAGCTCCTGTGGCCCCTCATATGTGGCTCCTTTGGGATTCAATGCTTATGTATACATCTTCTGTTTAATAACTGTATAACATGGAGTGAAGTTTGGATACATCACTTAGGGGTTTGATAGCACATAGCGATGCCACTTAAACTTATATACCACTTCATAGTGTTTTACAACTCTTTCTAAGCAATTTACAGAGTTGGCACATTGCCTCAACAATCTCATTTTACTGCCCTTGGAAGGATGGAAGGCTGAGTCAATCCTGCCAGTAGTTCAATCCTGATTGAACTACTGGCAGTTGGCAGAATTAGTTTGCGATACTGCATTCTAACCACTGCACTCTTAAAATCATCAGTCCATGGATGAGATTCAATTGTATATCCTAATGCTGGCTGTACAGGTGTTATGAAGGAAATGTCTGAAGTGAGGAGCACGACACTGAAAAGAAAAATCAAGCTTTATTGATGTCTGCTTTACAAAAAAAAAGAGAGCCCAAACAATAAAAAAGCAAATATTTTAAAGAAGGTGAAGCCTGAAGGGCAAAAAAAATGCTATGGATTTGATTTGCTGGCCAGTTTGGGGAAGCTAAGTAGGTCCTTGCATCTGTACCTGGGATTATGTCTATTGTTAATCAAAGTAGTCCTTTCAGGAGGACAGCAGGACAGGAAATGTTAGAGGTAAAAGAGATGGAATGTTGAGATCATCATTTGAAGGAAAAAACACTGGAGTTTCTCTATGTTACAATTTCTCTCTAAGGATTGTACTATGAGCTGGTGGGGAGGCTTCCATTCTTTGATCTGGATGGCCTTGCAGGGGGGGAGGGGGCTTTATCTGGGGTCAGGAAGGGTCATTTTGGGTCTGATAGGATTAGGGCAGACAACCCTTTTACTCTCAGAGATCTGCCTGCTGGGAGGAAATCCTTAGAATGGAACTAAAATGTTCATGATTTTCCCCCTATTTTTTGCCATCTTCTTTTCCAGCTTTCTTCCAGAAAGTCAATGAGGAAGACAGCAAGGAAAGTTACAAGTGGAAGGACAGGCAGGAATCTGAAAAACTCTGTGGGGCTGCAGGAATGGAATTGAAATCTTCAGGATTTCAATTCTGTTCCTACAGCTTGCTGAAGGGTTTACTCTCCCCACCCTATGGAGAAGAAATCCTTTGTGGGGCTACAAGAATAGAGCTTGTATCTCCTGCAACCCCACAAAGGATTTCAGCTCCCTTCCAACCCTATTCCTTGTAATCCTCCGTGCCAACTTCCCAATTGACTTTCTGGGCAAGCTGGCAGAGATTGCAAATAGTGATCAAATGCTTGTGGGGTGCTTAGCAACTGTGATAAATGCATGCCAGTTGCCAAATGCCGGAAATGTGGTCACAGGATCATGGGGGGGGGGGGGGGGGGAGAGGTTACATTTTACAATGGCAAGAATACTTTATGGGGTATAAAGCACCTTTTCCAAGGCTGTCATAACCTTGAATGGTGATTAAATAATCAGTCATAAATCAAGGACTAACTTAAGGTGAAGCTGCCAATATATTGTTTTCTGGAGGCTATTTGGGTGTAAATGGGGGAGAACAGATTTCAGTTCAATTTTGACAAAATTGAATAGCTGGGATCAGGTCAAGAATGTTTTAATTGTTATATTTTCACTTTTGAGGCTGAGGCCGAATTTGAGGAAGGGCTCACAACTACTGATGAGCAGAAAGCAGCTGTGACCAGAAGAGACTTTGCATAGGTTCATCTTGTGAAACAGTTAAGAACCTCTCCTCAGCTGGGAGGCCCTTCAAACAATTACTCACCCCTCACCTTGGCACTGATTATTGCAATGCACTTTACATTTGGTTGCCATCCAGAAACTACATCTGGTTTAACATATAGCAACACAAGTAGTAATCAGCCCGACATTGGTTACCATTTGGCTTCCAGATATAATTCAAGGGGTTAGTCATTACCTATATAGCCCTTTGTGGCATAAGGCTGGTTATCTGCATAAATCCAATAGTTTCTGTCACCTAGTACATTCAGACAAAGTGGATGTGCTCCTGATCTCCTCAATTAAATGTCATTTTATGGATCCAAGAAGTACACATTCTCTGTTACAGTCCCTGCCATCTGGAATAGCATCCCCCAAGAAATATGCATGTGCCCACTGCCCACTGTTTTAATATTTTGAAAGGTTCTTAAGATCTGGCTTTGTTCCCAGGCCTGGAATTAATGTGTCAATGGAGCTCCTGTCTTGTTTGTTGTTGTTGTTGTTGTTGTTGTTGTTGGTGGTGGTGTTTGTTCTTGTTCTTTATCTATTATGCCTGCTGTCGTCATCGTCGTCGTCATCATCATCATCATCATCTCTTTGAGCTGACCATAGGAGAGCTTCACTACTGTGTGACAGAGCACTTCTGGAGCTGTATTTTTACAATGCCATTTTTATACAAGGCTGAAATAACACTGAAATTATGGAACTAGCTCCCATGTCCAGCATAGAGGAATATTGATGTTTCCACTGCCCCCATATTGGCCTATTCCATTTGCAATTCCCTTTCAGAAAAAGATAATATTCTGCAGTCGGTCTATTTTAGTTCTTTACATGTGATATAGGATAGGGCACTCCAGCCTCATCCATACTGGACCAGTTGGAGATACAGTGTCATCATTATATCTTTCCATTCTCCTCTGCCACTTACATAGCCCTTAGAAAAGGAAAGAGAGAGACTTCGTGCATATGTGCATGTGGAAAAAGCAGACATTAACATGAGTAGAGAGAATGCAGGAGTTGGCACACACTGGGCAAGTTTGAATCAAACAGTACTCTTAGCAACACTAGCTGTCCAAATATAAAATAGGAAAGAGAGTGGGAGGAGAAGCCCTGCTGGCTGGTGACATGCTGAAGAGAGATGACAGCAAAGCTGAGGAGCAAACCAACTGCTTTGCCTATCACAGTTTATAAACACACAAATCAGGACAATACCATTGAGCAGACACAATAGAGGGATGATGTAGATTGGCAACAAGGACAGCAAATATTATGCTGCTGTTATTTTCTATCTAAAAAAAAGTTAGATAGCATTTTAATTCAGTTGTAAAGAAAGACCCAAGAATATTGGGTGAAGCTTACACCCCATAATGAGAAACCAAGAAGAACCAGCAGGGTTTTTTTTTCCTTTCCCCACCTCAATCTCCTTACTCATCTTATTTCATGTCGCTCTTTGTAGTCTATGCCGAAACCAACTTCATTATTGGTGCAAACAAAAAGATATGTACCTCTTTGTTGGACTTCATTTGAATTTCATTCAACTTGCCACCTTGATTAATTCCACATTGCCAGGCAAAAAAATTAATTAAAGGGACACTGTTTGTGTCCCTTTAATTAATAAGATGATTCTTGTTTATTTAGATGAAGTTTACAAAACGATAATTATCAGCAAAATATCCCAGTGTGATGTAGGTTATTTTTACATGCCCAGGAGAAGTCAAGGGAAAGAAGGGCTCTTCTCAAGCCCAGACAAGAGGCCTGGTCCCCTTTCCCTTACTGGCCTTCTACCCTTTGATAGGGACCCAAATAAATGGTTTGCCTCTATTCCAGTTCTTTAGTTTGCTCAGAAAGTGTTCCTTTTAGGTTTGGAACATGGGATTGCCAAAGTGTGGGAACCAGATCCTAAATGACCCTTTGAACTATCTAAGGCTACAAGGAAGGAGGAACAAATGGTTAAAACCCCTTTCTATAACCTACAATCTTCCAAGATAGATTAGACTTAGGTCCTCATAAATCTAAGCCAAAATAGCTATTTGATGCAAATTAGAGGTGCTGAAGCTATTCATGACTGGCAGACTTTAAATTGAGGAATACTGGCATAGGCTACTCAAATCTTTTATATCATGGTGAGTTAATCTAAAGTTGAAACAGCTTAAAGTCAGTCAACTCCAATCCTTTCTCACCATCATAATTCAAAACAAGAGTTCCAATCTAAATTTGAAACCTTCAGTGAGGAAGAGTTTCTTCTTTCTTCCAACCACATTAAGTAGCAATAGCTATTGCAATTTCAGTGCTGTGTATATTTAAAGCAGTTCACTATATTTCCTGGAAATCACTCCCAGATAAATATGGAGAGGGACTACCACTACTGAAACTGAAGCAGTATTCATATGCACATTAACTTTAGAATGGTATAGCTGCTGAAGAGTTAGATTAGCACTGGGGATTTTAACCCAGGTAAATTTTAGCTCAGATTTTTAGTCCATAGACAAACATGAAAATCCTCTGGAGAAATCTATCTATCTATCTATCTATCTATCTATCTATCTATCTATCTATCTATCTATCTATCTATCTATCTATCTACCTACCCTTATGACATCGGGATGCTGCTTTCATCAGACTACCCAGCAATGGAAGGGATGTCTTGTGTCATTTTGTAGTCCTTTCTATCCCTATTGTGTGGAGAGAAATAAGTGACTCTAGATGGTGTTTAGGGCATTTATTACTTCATGTGTTTTTATGTACATTCTTGCATAACAAATAAAATTTTAAAGGTAGTCCAAGCAGTGGAAATTGAATTAGTCTGTTCAAACAAACAAATATAACATAGTTACTTATACCATTATTGTATATATCTGAGATAAACAATAAGGGTTTCCCCCACAACAACAACATTTTTAAGATGGGAGGCCATCATAAATTCACTGAGAATATAACAAATATAAATATTTAAAAATATTAAAATGCGCAGAGATGGACAGATGAACACTAAAAATAAAAGAGAAGGAAGAAACAGAACATTTTTAACATGGGACTTGTTCTACCAATGGCTATCTGACAGAAACGGAGATTAGAAATCAAAAAGATTAAGAGATTAATTATATAATGAAAATTATCCCGTATGGATAAGCTAATTTTAGTATTGCGATGTGTTTATTATTGATGATATGTATATCATGGATACCATTCTGTTTGTTTTTGTGTTACTCAAAACTAATTGTACTCAGACTACATGCTGTTCAAATAGATATTAAGTTTATTTTTTATGTTTATTAAAGAAAAATCAATAAAACATATACAAAAAATTTTTTTTCACTGAAAATAAAAAAAAATGAAGGCAAATGAATTTGACATTATGATTTGCCATGGCCGTTTTTAAGATGGGCTGTGGGTTGGCTTAAAATTCATGTCATTTCTTCCAGCAATTCTCCCAGGAAACAGGGTCAGTCTCTAAACATGGTGTACTTGTTTACTAAGAACGAAAGCCTGTTAAAGTCAGTGGGGAAGAAAGATTAAAACAAAAGCCTGAAGCCCTTTGCAAAGAAAACTTTTCTCTTGCTGACTGTTTTGTGTCTCTTAGCTAAAAAGTCAGGAAGGTAATGCAGTGGGAGCCTCCATAACACAGCAAGGCAAGGAAATACTTTCCACCAAATCCATCTCTATACTAAGAATGCAACATTAAATATATTGCGAGTATAAAAAAAAAAAACTGTCACAATTGAAATGTTAAGGGAGAAATTCAGTTAATGTATATATTCCCCAATTTCCATATTTCAAAACCCATTAAGCAACAGCCCTTCAATTTAAGTAGAAGTAAATTACTTCTCATTTCAGAGAACATGAGTCTATCCATAACTATTAAGGAAACGTTCTATGAGACTCCCATGTTGGAATATTGAGAAAGATGAGCGGAAAATCTTCGTTGTTGACTAGCTCAAAAGAGGGCATATATAACAAAGTTCAAAAAAAGTCAAGACAGTGGGCACTATTGCAAGATCCTAACCCCACCCCCTTTTTTTGGGTGCTTCATGAAGCCTTTGAAAATCAGACCCAACAATTTATTGGGAAATGAAATCAACCTCTATGCTAAATTTGTATTTATATGAGCTGCATGGATCTAACTGAGCTTTTTAATAGTTGTCATCTGTTATTGACTTGTCTCATATTCTGATTGCAATAACTGACCATCTCTCTGCATGTCTACATACTTGTTGTGTGATGATGCTTCGGACATCAGTTGCACAACAGTCTCTCCTTTCTTCTCTTCCTTAAAATAGTCCTTTTTCAAATAAGCCTGGAAAAAGGTGCCTGTAAGGCCATTGCTTTAAAAAAACCCAACTAATTAAAGTTAACACACTTCTTAAAATAGTAGCACTATTTTATTTTATTTTATTTTTCCCAGGCTCATGGGAAAACTGAAAAAAGAGAAGCCATTTTAATGAATAAAAGAATGGGGCTGTGCTTGCTTTTCAGCTTGCCTGAGGTCCAATTCCTTTTTTGAAATGTCCAGAATCCTAATATACTTGTGGGCCTTGTAGAAAGTGTTCCTTTCACAATGCCAGCATCCTCTCTGCACATTTTAGCCTGGTTTGAGAAAAGTTGCTTTATTTTGATTTAGGCCATTTCCTTACTTGTTTTTTGCATTCACATCAGAATGCTCAAGCAATCCTACCATTTAGCCTAGATTCACAATGCTGGCCTTGTCTTATTCCCGGCCCATACTTTTCAAAGACTTAAACTGATCAACTGCTAGAAAATAAATATTTTTCCCTCCCTGAAAGGCCAGAGTAAGTAAACTTTGCTTCATTTTCACTCCTTTTATTTTTATTTTTTTTGGGGGGGGGGAGTTATGTTTATATGACAAATCCTGCCTTGATCAATCATTGATAGAAACCCAGGCCCTGTCTCTTATTATGTGAACTGGCAAATACATATTATTGGTAGCATCTTCTCCTATGATTACCATCTGTGAATCCTGCACAAATCTCTGCAGTTTTCTTGATAAGATTTAAGAAGTGGCTTGCCATTCCCTGCTCCTCAGGGCTAAGAGAGAATGACTGGCTGAAGGTTACTTAGTTGGCTTTGTGACTAAGATAGGAGTAGAACTTGGTTTCTGGTAGGGTACCTTAACCACTACACCAAACTGGCTCTTATTACTATCTCTGCAAAATATTATATTAATCCTGCAGGAACCAAAGAAACTGTGTCTTTTTGACCCTAAGCAGTGACCAGTGCTAAGCTATAATGTTAAAAAAAAGCCCTTTTCAGTCATTTTCACAGGCAAAATATCATCCTCCATTGCTCTTAACCCAACCTAAAATTTCAATGGCTCCAACTAGCCATTTCTAGTCCACCTCTCTCAGTCCCAGGAAGTGGGTAATGCAACCAAAAACTGGTGCTACTCTTATTATGTACTTCAGGACAAAACTACCAATGAATCCCCCTGCTTATTGGAAGGCAAAATGTTTTCCTTCAAACTCAGCTACCTCCTCCATTGCTCAGATAACAGGTTTCAGGCTCAGAAGTGTTCCATGCCTGTGGCTATAAGCTGAGCTATTTCTGAACACAGATCTAGCTTTTCTGAAAGAGCACTAAGGACTGTATACAAAGATAGCCCAGCTGAACAGACAAGAAGGAAAGAGCAGTCAAGAACAAGTAAGCTCAGTTCTCAGCTAGCATTACAAAGGAATGACAGTGCTGGCAACAAGTCCAGGTCTGTTTTTGCAAATGGCAGCAACCAGAAATAAATAGCCCATAGATGGCCACAGAACTAGACTGAAGTAGGCAAAATTATGCTGCCTCCTCCTCTTCCTGTAATAAAAACAGTAAACATTATGGCTATGTGAAACCTTTTGTTGACAGAAGCAGAAAATCTGTAATATACCTGAAGGTGACAGAATCAGAAAACACTAGCCCTATTTCCTGGTTTCAATCAACTAGCACAAGCATAGCACATTTTTTAATGATCACTAAACCTTTGTTTATAGAAATCTGCAAATGTTATGAGAAATAACTCTAACATTACATTCTTTCTCTCCTCTCTCTCTCTCTCCTTCTCTCTCTCCCTCTCTCTCTCCTCCCTTTCTCTCTCCCTCCCTCTCTCCCCCTTCCTCTCTCATCTCAGTTCTCCTGCAGAAGACCCAAAACTGATAAGGAAAGTTCATTTCCAACAACCAACAGGAAAAGGTATGCCCATGGCTGCCTCAAGTGGCTCATACGATCTCAAGCGCTTTAGTCCTGATCAAATTAGCAACCATATATAACCAATGAAGCATGGTAGATTGTACACATGCCAAAAATAATATAGGGAGAACAGCAAAAACATGACTTGGAACCCAAGAAAGTTACCTCAGCTGTCAGCTGGGGATGAGGTGAAAGCAGTGCGGACATGACATGTTAAAAAAAAAATATTTGAGCCCCAGTTGAAGGACTGAAAGCCAAGGCAACATTTTGCACCATCAGCACTTCTGTGCAGGCATGCTAGCAATGCATAGAGGCTTTATATTACTCCAGCACTGACTGGGTGATTTGGTAAGAAGCAAGAAAATAGATAAGTAAATGTTCTTAAATTACTGTATTGGTTTTGGGATCATTTGAGATAATCATTTTGGAGCAATTGGTTTAAGGGATTGGAATGTTTTTTTTTTTTTTTTTTTGGTATGGAAGATGAAGCTGTGAGTCCTAATAAACCTTTAAAGAAACCATCAGAAGATTTATTCCCTGGAAAAAGTTATTCCCACTTTAGAATCAGAGACAGAAATCTGTTGTATAAATCAAATCCATCATCAAGCAAGAATGACCAAAGATGGGGTTGGAAGACACAGCACAGAGGTATTTCCTGTAATATCCCAGAGCTTTTTTAAAAAAAATAAATGAATGAGACATACGGAATCAGTAATTAGAAGTTTGATCTAGAGATTCAGCTGCTGGCTATATTTATTGCCTCTTCTGATTCTAAAGTGGATCTCCCAAGAGATCAAGAAGGTAACTGAACTGTTTTGGATATTATTATTTTTCTTACAGCAAAATGAGAAAAATTTCTGGAGTGTAAGAATACTTTATGACACTTGATGCTATAGATGTAGAAAGGAGTTTGACTATTGAAGATTTCTGATCTAACCACTGCTGTGCTAATTTAACACCAATAAAGAAAAGATTTATTTTATAATCATAATGATTAAGTAGCATGCTAACATGCTATAAAAAGAAAGTTGGGTTCAAATCAAACAGTCAAAGGGGTTTTAGCTCATTCTCACCTTCTGCTTCCAGGGTGAGTAGGCCATGAGGAAACACCTGAATGCATGTTTTTCTCTTCTTTTCCACCTGAAGTCCATCCCCCTACTTGGGAATCCACTCCTACCTTTTCTTTTCCTATCTTATCCTATCGCTTGGGCTTGAACAGGTAAGTGAAAGTATGATTCTGGAAGCAAATCCAAAGTTGTGTAAGGTGTTTGTGGGTCCACCAATCTGAACTTTCTTCCCCAAGGCCCTTGTTAAAAAAACAAAAACACTGAGTCCGCAAACTGTGAAGAATTGATGCTATCAAGGGAAAGTGGTACAACTAAGTAATGTAAAATATTATTTTGTTAATCTTTCTTTCATGCAGGCAGAACTGAATTCTTGTCCTGAAGCCCTAATCTGGCAGCTTTTGTGGAACATTGTCTTGGAAGTTGTCAGATCAGTAGGGGTTCCGGGTGTCATTGTAGACATGAGAACAATGCACTGAGAGAACAAACACACACACATATCCTTTCAGATGGCAAGATATCTGACTACCTTGACTTCTTCCTAGGGGACATGAGCTCTGCCATGTTCTCCTGTTTCTTCCGATGAATGGAACCCTGGGCTTCTGACCCAAAGTTCTGCCTGGATGAATGAAGCAAGGAGACACTCCAGAAGCTTGTCTGAAGTGACCTCAAGTGTGAACTGAAAAAGGCAGCCAAGAATGATTTTATAAGAGTAGATGCTGAGGCTCTATGGAAAATAAGAAATTTGAATGAATAGAGTAGTGATCATAGAGCTCCTGCAGGCTGTTCTAGCAGGGGACCTCAGGGATAGTTTCTGGGTAACAGACAATTAACTTAGTCCATTCTTGGCCCACATCCTCTCTGACTCCTTGGTCTATTCAGTCACAAAATGTACTCAACATTCTTTAGCCACTGTTCCTCTGTAACCTTAACAATGTGCACAGAAAAGGACGTGACACACCATCCAAAGGCCCGACTCTATTTCATTTACACTGTTTTAGTACCTTCTGCCCTATCCCCAAAGCCAACAGTATTTCCTTGTGTATGTGGCTCTTATCTAAATCCCCCACCCCTTTCAAGCCACTTTTCTCTTAAGGATTTTTTTCCCCCTCCACTGAGGGATGTCCGTTTGGCCACCTTAGGTTGTGGGTCTCTGCCCTGTAGCACTGGTTCTCCATCCTTTGAATTATCTGAAAGAAGCAAAAAGGAGATGTTGGGAATCAATGCATATGACTTTCCTCTGCACTTGCTTTGGAAGAACAAATAAGTGCGTGTGCATGCATGGGAGGAAAGGGACCTGCTTGGTCCCACAAATGAAAACATGATGTGTAACCACCATAACAACAACAACAAGAGCAGCAGCAGCAGCAGAAACAGATTTTTAAAAAATCTCAAGGAAAAGAGACACCACCCAGGGATCTGTCAGCAAATTCGCACACCCAGGCTTCCTTATTATGTTCTTCTCCCTCGGATGTCTTGACTTCACTTATTTAAAGGATTTTGGGCCACCACTGAGGACTTCATTTTTCCTGTTCAGTAAAGGCGAGGGTAGATTGCACATACTTAGCTGGGGGCCCACAAGAGAGGAGATCAAAGCAGATTTCAATTCGTACACGCTCAGAACATCTTGTGCGAATCTGAGTAGCAGTGGGAGGAAACCAATAAACAAGCCAACTGCTGGGTTTGAATCCAAAATCCATAGCTGGCAATGCTTTTATTGGAATCAACCAAAGGGGCACTGCAGAACAGTCCAAAAGGTGATACCCAGGTGAGTTTTCAAGGGAAACCTCTGCCCACACACCTTAAAGCCATTAGGACCAGTAGTCCCAATAAGTTGATATTTTCCATCATTGTTGCTGTGATGCTGATGTGCCAAGTTTATATTTGAATAAGTTGTGCAAGCTTGCATTAAGGAGAAGGGGCCTTAGCGAAGTATTTTCTTCCTCCGGGAACATGGGTGGAAACATTACCTAGAAGCTTAACCATGCACCCAGGAAGGGAGTTGAAAGTGGACAGGACATCTTCCATGCCCCTTCCCCTATTCTGGCTGCAACCAGCCATCCACCACAGGAATGCACTGAGTGGTGGGGATGGCAAAAGTGTTGGAGTAGAAGCAGTCCACCAACAACTAAAGGAAGCCTCCTGGGTATCTTTCTGGGCCAATCTTTCTCTCTCAGTCCAATCTAGCTCACAGGATAGTTGCTGTCAGGAGAAATTGGAGGAGGAAGTACTCTGTGTGATTACCTTGGGTTTTTAAATGAAAGGCAGGACACATTGCTAAAAAACTATTCTTCCCTGATGAAGAATTCTGGATAAGTCACAAACTTGCATAATTTTTGTCTTTGTCAGTTAAAGAACTATTAGGTCTAAGGGTGGATTTTGGTTTTTCTTTCTTCCTCAGAAAGTCTCAATTTTTCCCAAGACAAAGTGAGCCGTTTTGGACAGGACCTTAAATACATCTTTTCAAGAGCACCTACAAATTCCTGGAGAGCTTTTAAAAAGTAGCAGGCATAGCATTCAATCTGCCTTTCTCCACTCCTATTTGTTATGGTCCTTGTGAACGGTGTTAATGAAGGAACCAGAACCTCCATTTAATAGTCGTGTGCCCTGTAGGAATTCACTTTTTTTCCCCATTTCCAGCCAGTTCAAACTGAATGTGATTTAAGTCTCAGCCAGCAAAATACTTGGCTATTGCTGCTTGAAGCGTCACAGAAACTGAAATCCTATACTCACCCAGCCAAAGTAAGCGCAGTGTGGCACTTCTGGGGAAAGGAGCGTCTAGACATTTGTGCTGGAAGAATTGCCTCCTGGTCCTCGCATCGCTGCGCTAAACACAGATGATTTTTCACTGCCTGTTCAAGAAACAGTTGTTGTTGTTTAGATTAATCTTCAGTGGGGCTTGAAGATTATTAAAACGTCACCGATTCAAACGTTCTCAAGCCTTTTTTAGCACTACTTTTTTAAATAGAAGTAACTTTTGGCCAATGGAACCTTTGCTGGCATGAATACAGAATTTGCTAACATGTGGTACCCTATTTATTTAAAGTACTTCTGTTACACACATTCTTCCATGAGCTCAGAGTGGCTCAAAGGTAGGCAACATGTGGGTCGCCTTTACATATAGCTGAAATACTCGGCTATTGCTAAAATGTAGATTCAGACGAGTGACATCTCGCTGTCTCCCTATCTCTGTCTCTCTCGTTTCCCACTCTCTCTCTCTCTGATTTACATTTTATTAAAAGTTTTTCAAATGAGTGATTTCTTAGAGGTACAGTTAGGACCACAGTACTACCTACTACTGCTCTAGAAAACATCAAAAAATATTACCACGTGTTTTTTTCGTTATAAAAAGCTCCATTTCGTTATAAAAAGCTCCATATTCATTCCAAAGGTAAATCCTGAATATCTGTGAAGTTTCTCAGTCATCCAGGTCATGGCTGCCCCAAAAGTGCTTTTCCCAGAGACAAAAAGTCCAGTTGCCTCTTGAAAAAGCACCTTTGCGATAATAAAATCTGAATAGTTATCGCCTTTGAGGTAGCCATTCTCCCTCTCTCTGCCTTAGACTGGAAAAGGGAAAGGGCGAACTACGTCTGGCAATCTTGCCAAAACAAAACAAAATAAACCAACCTGGACTAGTTTATGAAGCCCACTCTCTCCCCCACCCCTTTCCTCAGATAAATCGAGACTGGATTCAAAACTCCCCTCCCCCACACGATACAAAAATAATATATTCCATTGAATTAGGCAGAGAGGAGATCAGTCTTAGTTTTGACCAGTAAATATTGGGTTCGGGTTTCCAATACACTCATCCACCCCTACAGCGCTCTGGACCGAAATGCGCCCGCCCGCAGAATTTTAGCTGATGGCTGTGTTTTATTTCCATAGAAATCGATTAGGCAGAATGTCCCACCTCTCGGCCGCGCCTCGTTCTGTTCCAAAAAGCAGAGCGCGCTCAGCAGCCTTGCCTCTACTAGCGATGCCGAGATCGCATTACCTTGCCTTGCAAGGCAGTTTGCAAACCGGGCGCGTCATATTTTTCTCTCACATAGATACACACACACACACACCGCGCGGGGGCACACAGCGTCAAAGTTAATCCAGCGCTCCCTCGTTCAGTGTGTAAACCCTGCTAAATGATCAATCGTGGCACGAAATATTTTAAAATCCATGAACGGAAAGTTTATGGAATGGGCGGAGAGGGATAGATGTATCGGTTACTGACCAGAGTTTGGGAATAGGCCGCCGGCTGCTGGCTGCACTCGCTTGGCATGGCCAAACCTTATGAAAGGCGGCGGCTCTAAGATTTTGGGGATTGGGTCACTGTTGGACAAGTGGGGGCCGGGGACCACGGGTGTGTTTTTTTTTCTGGGGGAGGGCGTCACTTCAAAATAATCTTGTCCTTAAATACCGAAATTCTACTTTCCTTCTCGTCCGTGTTTTTTTCTTCCTTTCAAGGTTTTTCAATCCTATTTCAGAAGTGTCTGCGGACACTTCGTAGGTAGTAGGCTTAGAATGAGTAGGGATCGCACCGAATAGCATGGAAGAAACCCGGGAAATGCTTTTTATCTAAATATAAATTCTCTTTGAAGGAATAAAGTTTGGCGCCTGTATTTCTGCTAAGAAAATTCCAGGCATATCTATTGCGATTTAGGCACCCCACTCAGGGACACCTCTGGCGCACAGGGTGGAGATGGGAGAAATTTGGTTCCTTAAAATATGTGCCTTGAATGACTTCCGACTTACTTCCACCAGCTTGACTAAGTTTTGGAAACCAGACCCAGAGATGTTCAAGGGGTTGCGGTGGAAGAGAAATACAACCTGGAGTAGTGGTGGTAGTAATCCACCATTAGATTAGAGGTCGGGGTATCCTCCCCCTTTCCCCCCTTCCCCGGCCAAGGAAATTCTCTGGCAATCCCCGGAAGCACCCCAGAAGTGCGACTAAGTTGGGGCGGGGAGAAGGAAAAGTAAACCCGAGAAAAGGCCGGTTTGTTTGGTTGTGTTGCGTTCTTTGGTAGGAACAACAGTCTGGACTCGCCTGTTTTGTTTTGCAGCTCACCAAACGCCCCGCTTTCCCCCTAACACGACCTCAGCTAAAATATATTGGCAGTCAACTAAAAAGGATGCCCTCTTGAGAGCTGGCAAGGAACTCGGGAACGGTTGGAGGCCTGATACACTGCTGTTGGTGGCCTAGCTGCCTTATTTTATCCCACGGGCTTGAGGATGAAGTGTTGGGCGGCAAGGAGGTGTCAGCAAGGATGGAGACCTAAAGCCACCTCTTCCCCGCCCCCCACCAGATCCAGCTTTCCTTTTCCTCCTTTCCAGTTCCCTGGCTGCATATTTTTACACCTTTTGGGGGGAAAGGAGTAAGTGGTAGCACGGGACAACCGTTCCCTTTCTTGTTCAAAGTTTCCTCTCTTTTTCCCCCCCTCCCATCATCTGAAATCAAGACTTCGGCGTGTTGGCCAAGAACATTTTGTGCTTAGGAGCCAACTAGGGATATCTACCACCTTTGGCCCGCAATGACCAAAAAAAAAAAAAAGACACTACTCACTCGTGATGTTCGAGAGAATCCTGACACAATGTGCCATTCAGCCCAGATGTAGGGAAGGGGAACTGTTGTACCCCATTATTAAGTGTGGATAAAATAAAAAGATTTGGGGCATGGGAGGGAGAAATATAATTTTAAGTTGGGGGTGCTCTGCTTCCCCCACCTGGAAGTTGTCTTGTTTGGTAGGGTTTTCCCAACACTGTTGGATTAATATTATAGCCTTGAAGTCACACTTGATATCCAGGAGGCTAGATCTCTAGCAAAAATAGGGCCCATTGGATCCTGGTGTCAGGGACTAATAAGCAATCCACCCTAGGCAAAGTTACCATCATCATCCTCACTCTTACCCTCGCAGTCTTTTTATATTTGTTTCATCTCCATCTACCAGAAAATGTTGGGTTCCGTGCATGGTACTTTTTTCTTTATCGTTTTGTCCAGTAAGGGCTGAAATATGACGAATGACCCTGATTCACCTACCATTCACTCCACGAGTAAGAAGGGGTTTCCTTTCAGAGTCTCCCTGGCAGGTCATCTCATAATGCACACATTGGGGAAGAGGTCCTGGTCATGTCCATGAACCCCAGTTGTACATTACATGTTCTGGGCTGTGGATTTCATTTGGGATTAGGAACTTATTTCTGTCTTATTTTCTACTTTTCCTGTAAATCATTGTTGATGACAGCGCTGAGATGATGATGATGATAGAAAATGGGAGCAAAGAATATTTTTTTTTCCACCCCACATCTTTTCCACATCAGTAGACCTGAGAATCCATTCTTCTCTTCTTTTACCAATTGCAAATTCTCGCATAGCTCCATAACCAATGAATAAAGGAGAATGCCACATTCTGGCTATTCAAAATTAACTTGATAAAATTTGAACCCCTTAAAGAGATGCTAGGAATGCTGTGTGATCTCAAGGGTATTTTCCTATCAGCCTTTTTCTTATTGAAACATTTAAGAACTCTACCTTTCTAAATGCATTTCCTTGGGGGTGGGGTGGAGTCCTCTTTTAAGGGACTTTTTAATGTTCATTTTTTACTTTATATTTCCATCTTCACGATTTAAAAAAAAACAAAAAAAAAAAGCCAGTTCAATTATTAATTTAGATGGGAGTGGGGACGAAGGGAGAGAGGATCAAGGAGTAGCACAAACACTGCAAGTTCAACTTTACCTCCATTATTTCATCTCCTTTCCAAAAACAAAAAAAAGAAATCTGGGGAAAGTGCAAAGTATATTCTCTGCTGGAAAGGAGAACATGAAAATATACGATTCCAATAAATAAATAAATAAATAACAGCACAATCTATTCCGCTCTGAGAACCACTCCTTTCACGGCAGCTTCCTAAATTATCTCCCAGTTTTCTTGATACAAAACTTAGCTGGGGGATATTTTTGTTTTCCATAACTTAACAGATTTATATTTCTGGCAACAGATGGAAAACAATTTTGATTTTAACTGCTGAACCTGAGAGTTACGAAAACAGGAGACAAACTTACTGTTGGCTTCCTCCTTCTTTACAGCCAGGGGGAGGGGGGGCAGAGGTTTGAGGGGAGGCGGGAGATCCTAGCTGCAACCTGACATCTGCCCTTGATAAGCCTGAACTGTTTGTCGGCAGATCTTCTAAACATCCATCTAAGGCTGCAACTTGATAAAGACCTGAGCTGAACACGAGCCACGTTTTTCCTTCCCCCTCCCATCTGTCTCTCCCCCACACGCACCGTTTTAAATTCTGGTCGCTGATGAAAAGTTCTGAGAATCTCAAAGTCTGCAACAATTTTCTAAACCTTTAGTTGATGTAATCGGCGCATTGCCTTGCTCCTCACATTCAGCATACCTATGGTGGCTTCAGGTATACCCCTAAGTAAGGAACCTCTTGCTCCCTGGCTGACAAGGATTAGGGGTGTTTAGAACTATAGCTTAAAACTGTCAAGTACACCCAATTCCCTCCCCCAAACTGTGCACAAACTCGCTGTCAAGTCAAATGTCTCCTTTTTCCCATATACAAAATACCTACAACTGTTGTTACTAATTTTTTTTAATTTATATTCCTCCTTTTATTCAGGCGCTAAGGCATATTTTCAGTACAACCAGCTACGTGTTAACTTGGAAATAAAACCCACTGTGCTCAATATGTCAAATAATTTCCAAGGAAGGGTCCATCAATCTTCCGTTTGGAGCTAGTGTCCATAATAATAATACAAACCTCCCTCCCTACTAGGCACGTTTTTGGGATCGGGTTTAAACACATACAGTTAGGAAAACGTGCCAATAAGTAACGCTCAGAAGCCTACGTCGCTTCCAAGGCCTTTTCCTTTAGTTTGGTTTCTGTACGTTCATCAACACTAAAGAAGATCACACTTAACGTTCAGAAAATATTGTTATTTTCTATAATGGAGAACATTGGACTCCTGTGAGTTAGATCTGTGGTTTTTAGGGATAGGATGCAAATTGGACTGACACCACTTTGCACTTTAACAATCGGATTTCGTCAGGATACAAGTTGTTTGTTTAACCCGACAGCTCCGTGCACCCCGTCGCATGCTTTACACACTCATTAAAACGATTATTCACGACCTGTCGAATGTTTTCGAGTTCATTCATAGAAAAGAGAGCCAGATAGGATCCAAGCAGACGCCGCCCTCTCTACCCTTCCTGTGATGTGCTACCATCTTTTTTTACGATTTAAAAATAAATTATTAGCTCCTGTTTAATAGCGTTATTAAGTTGTGGTCATCATCCGGCTTTCTTTCCAATGCTTTATCTTTTTTTTTTTTTCTTCTTCTCTAACTCGGATCGTTACATGTTAGAAGTTGCATTCAGGGCTAGGAGAAAACATTTCAGGTTTACTCATAAGGAAACCCTCCAAAACTTCTAGGGAATTTTTTTCCAAATATCTGTGCCCCGAACTGATTTCCCATTTTTCCTGGGAGACTCCTACCAGGGATTTCCAAGAGAAATAACTTAGGGATTGCAAGACTTTTCAGAAACAGTTTTTGAACACTTCTTGGCCGGACCCCAAACAAACTTTTTTCTTCCCAACTTCTACAACCAATAAGGTCAATACAAGAACATTGGGGAACTTACCCCACTAATAAACCTATCCATAGATCCACTGGTTTAAAGTATTACACAAAAGAGCACAACGGGTGAAGAAGGGGTGGGACTACCTGTCGTCGTCCCCCCTGCAATCTCAGCTCAATATGCAGGATTCCCGAGAATCCACATGTGAAACAGCTGTGCTGTTGGATCAAAAAATGCCCTCAATGCATATCTTTGCAAAGGAACCCCAAAGAGACCTGAAGGCACGGGAAACTCTGCATGTCCGTAGAGTACACCGCTTCCCTTTCGCCACAAGCCCGATCGAAGCCAAAGGGTTCAGAGAAAGCGTGTGTAAGATCCAGCGGCTCCGTGCACCAAGACTTGCGTGCTTTTTTCCAGCCCCTACTCCCCGTTTTGCTTCAGAAGAGCGTAGGGACAAAAGGACTATTAGAAGCCGGCAAACTTGTGTTTCTTTCTGTCTCTAACTCTGGATCCCTGTTCTAACTGGGAAAGGAGTACAGAAAGATCGCCCGTGTGGGACAACCGTACCATTCAAGAACATTTGTGATCCACGATGCTTTCCTTCCCCTTTCTTGAAGGGAAGCTGTTTGCAGTGTAACCGAAAAGCTTCGACTCCAGTTGTTGTGGTGCTGGAGACTCGCGCACGTCTGAAACCCGAGCGAGCAAGTACTATATATATGGTTTTCCGGCTTAAGTCATATTTCCCACCCACCCCGCCTGGATTATAAGGTTACCCAGCCGTCGCTGTGCCAAAGCCACGGCAATAAAAAGCAGGCTTCCTGTCCCCGCGACAATGATAAAGAGGGAGCGGGACCGACTTTATCGCTGCGCTACTGAAGCTTGGTCTTCTAATATCTTGAATACGGAGTGGACAGAGAAATAAATAGACGCAGGAAACTCTTAGCACCCTTGAATTATCTGCTTGGATTGAGAAGGTGGAATGGGGTGGGGGCTTTGTTGTTTGTTTGTTTCAAGTTCTCCGCAATTAAGGTTATCTTAAATTTGAAGGAAAACATAAACGAATGCAAAAGTGACGCGAAGAAGGGTTTCTTTTCCCCTCCCGCTTCCTTCATTCAGCTGGAAACCCACAACCAGCAGGGGCTGCTTGTAAAGTCCATCCGTTGAGCTGCGAAGAACAGCTGGGCCAGGCCTATTTTTCGAGGCGCGGGCTCATTCCAGGTTCGTTCCAGCCATTGAAATCAGTACATAAATCCCGCCTGTGAACACTCCGGATCGATCAAAAAGGTAGCCAGTTCTTATTCTGTTGCGGCCGATCGATTTTTGTCTCTTCGTCCAACCTACCGGGCTGACTGATCTGTAATTATTAGGATGGGGACAGCCACAGGAGCGGGACGTGGGGGGTGGGGTGGGCGGGAGGCGGGAGAAGAGAGAGAAAGGCGAGATGCCTTTTCTTTTCACCTGCCTGGAAATCCGGTTTACTGACAAACGCAAGACGCAAACACTCAGAGAGATTTTCCCTTCCGTTCGCCACAACAGGAAGGTGAATTCCTGTCGCACTAAAAGAAACGACGTGGGATAAATCGAAAAGATTTTTTTGAAATCCTTTTGCAGGAAACAAAAGGAAAAGAGATGTAGCCGTTTATAATAAGCTTTCTTTTCCTTCCGTCCCCAAACCCTAAATTATGCGAAGGGAAAGACATTCTGATTTTTTATGGAAACTAGTTTCCTTCCTTCCCCACCACCCTTTCCTTGCAGTATTAATACAAAATCATCGAGGACTCTACTTTAAGCAATCCTAACCATTCCCACTTAAAACCAAACAGGTTTTTTCCAATTCCCTTTCCCCCATTTCAATTCTCATTTCGTCCCCCACGTGTAATCCTACCCGTTCGATCTACCTTTAAATAAAGTAAGTACAGCTAACTTTAAAGATTGTTTTGATCTTTGTTCTCAGCTGAAGGTTTTTTTAAAAAACCAATACTGTAATGCTGGAAAAGAGAGAAAGGGGAACATAATTTCCTATTTTTCAAAAATTCCACTTTGTTACTTCGTCGTCCAAAATATTAATTATCTCCTCGTCCCAGACTTGTCCCAGACAAATTTCACGATGGAAACTGACTTGAATGATCACTCAAATGGCACCTTGGGGCCCTTTTTTGCCTACACCTTATCCTGAATTCCAGAAAAACATTGAATTCTGAAAAAGTTGAGAGACTCACTGAAGGCTATTTTTTTTCTTTGCTCTAAGCACAGATCGGAAAGAAGGGAAGAAGCCAACAAAGCGAGGCAAAAAAAATTTCCTTCCCATCATCCAGATCCCTATTTATTTAAATCTGTCAAATTCTCACTAGATTCAAGGAATCAATTTCATTTGGCAGAAACATACTGGATTAGTTAATCTACTGAACTAGAAAGAGAGAGAGAGAGAGAGATGCTAATGTATTTAAATTAAGGACATTAACTTAGTTTAACATTGAACTAGGAAGGGAGGGAGGGAGGAGAAAGAAAAAGAGAAAAAGAGAGAGCAAAAAGAGAAAGCGAAAGGAGAAAGAGAAAGGGAGAAAGGAGGAGAAAGGGAGAGAAAGGAAGAAAGGGAGAAAGACAGACCGACAGAAAGACAGGCAGATAAAAAGAAAGAAAGAAAGAAAGAAAGAAAGAAAGAAAGAAAGAAAGAAAGAAAGAAAGAAAGAAAGAAAGAAAGAAAGAAAGAAAACGCTCTTAGCGTTGCTTCCCTAATCTCAGCCTCCCTGTTACCTTTCCGAGCAACGGGCGTCGTCTCGCCCAAGCATTCGAACAACTATTGCTTGCTTGCCTATTTGATTGATGGAATTCGTGTGGAAGTGAGGGGTTGCTACCTATCAGGTGATAACTCTCAAACGCTGAGATTCAAGCGAAACATCCTAATAACTGAGCTGAAAATGTATTTGTCAGCCAAATTTATAAAGAGAGGAAGAGATGGAATTTCAAACAGCTTTCCAAACTCCTGCTGAGTTAGCGAAAGGGCATTAGGGTGACAGGAAGAGGGCTGACGGGACTTGGCTGCTTCATTTGGGACCTTGCCTTTTAGGCTAACCACTCGGTTTTATTATTAATTTTTTTCCTTCTTTCCGTTTCTCTGCCCTGCTTGCGCCCTGCTCCCTCGGGCCTGCTTTCCATTATTGTCGCCGTTTCGGCCTGCCGGAAGCTGTGCAGTAGCGGCGCCTGAGTTTATGCAACCTGTTCTCCCATCGCTGCCATGGCAACGCAACACAAACCTCCCACCACGCTTTTTTAAGGTCGCCTTTGCTGTGGGAGGGCGCGGAAGTCGGCCCCGTCTTACGGAGAGATCTCCGGGGAGACCAAGGCGTTCTATGGGTCTGACTCCCGGGAACAGGGGTTGGATCCAGGCGACGTCCTGCTTAAAGATCAGCCCCTGACAGTGAAGCCTGTCTAACTTGTGCCATTCCCGCCAAAGGGTTTCTGCTAAGAAAGATTACTTCTGGGGCAACCCATTCAATTTTCCTATGGGAGGCATCTTGAGGAGAAAAAATAATACCTGTGACTAGATTTTGGGCCCCGAAAAGGAAGCGCTGGTAAATCTGCAACCTCAATGCGTAAACGTAAAAAACAAAAATGAGGGAGAAAGGAATTTTACATATTCATGTCTATACGGTACTCAAATGATCTGAACCTCAAAAATTGAGCTTTGCTGTTTGGATATTAGGAAATACCAGGAAGGGTGTGTGGTGGAGGGGGGGCGAAATGGAGCCGTGGTCTCTTGCGCTTGACAAGAGCGCCCTCGCCTTGCAATTTATAAAATGGCAGCCCTGCGCCGCCCGTCGGCGGGAATAACAGGCGCGCACTGCCGAGGCGGCCCAGCGCTCCCTAGAAAGCAAGCCCATTGAGTTCAACCGCGTCTGTTTCCAGGCAAACGCACGGAGGACAGCGGCTAGCCGAAGAGGTAAACCTGCAAATCACGGCAAGCTGCCGTTCATTTTAAGAAGCAGCGCGGGACAGTTGTCGTTATTGTGAAATGGAGGGAATAACATCGTAGACACGGAGAGAGAATAAAGGAGCGAAAGGGAGGGTAGGGAATCCTGAGCGTTTATTTCTTCCACCCTTTTCTAGTTTTTTTTTTCCTTCACGCGAAAGGTTCAGCCTCTTTCTATTCCCTGCAAGGCCCGGTGAATCTCTCAACACCTCATTACCGCTGGCTCTGATTGCATTCAGCAGACGTGTTGTCTTTACTGCATTTGAGTTGCTCAAATTGGGATATTAACAATTAATTATTTTCCTGAGATTTCAAGTTGCAAGAGCAGGGGAATTTAAAAAAAAACAATGTACAACCATTTGCGGAGCGGAGTACAGCTAGCTTCGCTTTTTCCTTATTCCCCGTACTGACTAACTGGGGGAGGAGAGTAGGAGTGATTAATAACCAAAAAAATTAAAAAAAACAAAACACCACATATATAGGATAATTGTTGTTTGGCATTTTGATTTTTTTAAATAGCCAGGCATGATTTTAAATGTAGATGGATAATACTTCACAACCCACAATGCAAGTATAGTCCTTCCTTGACTGTATCATGACTTTTATATAAATAGCCTTCAGTCTTTTAGAATAATCCTCATTCCCTTGAAAAAAATATGCTGGATTGCAAGCTAAACCCCAGTCCCAAATAGAAATAATAAATTTCAGAGAACTCATCCTTAAGCATAGATACGTCTACATACGGAAGAACTACTAATGCATTCACTATTCAAAAGTCAAACCCAAGCAACGGAGTTCAGGGTATATTAGAACAAGTAGCATACCATCTCCTGAAACTTTCCAGTAAATAATTTGGTGCCTTTTCTATGAAATGTTTTCTACTAAAACCAAGGGATTTTGTTATAGAAAATGCAGGTTGCTAACTAATCAATGGGACGCTTCTGTTCCCTCCTTAAGTATACCTACTCAGATAAGCATGAATAAGTTGCAACCTCAACTGACTTTTTATTGGTTAAAACATACATTAATTTTTTAAAAAAATCAAAATTCTGTTGATTTGCTTGTGGTTGGCTATTCTTTAAATAAGAGTCTACCTTTCTCCACCTTTCCTACATTTGCTTAGATTTTCTTAAGCAAGTGCACTCCAAAGTCTGAAATCAGAGGGATTTTAGAACAATTATTCAGCAAAACATATACATAATATCTCAAAATATGAGTTCCTTTTCTTGTTGCATTCTAACCCTTCTGAAAACAAAAGGGAGGTTCTAAAATATTTTGAGTGTTGAACAGTGCAAAATTCGGTAAAACAACAAAAGGAGAAATATAAGTGTGCAACCCTTATTACAGGGAGGATTCCCCATATAGAATCCCCCTTTTTTTCCCCAAAATTTGTTACTACAACTTCTTGGCCAATGCATTAAACTGGCCTGGAAGCACTTATTTTGATCAAATCCAGATTTCTTGAATACATTTATCTAAACAAATTTGACCGAATAAGAGTTGAAAGTCACATTTCCCTTTTTTTTAAAAAAAAAACAACAGATTTTAGAAAAACGTTTTCTTCAGTCATGCATTTCCCCCCCCCCACCCATGTATCAAGCAAGAGGAGAGGAGGAGAGATTTACTACCGATGTAAAGAACCAATAAATTAGCACTGTGTAAAATTCTGGAAAGCAGAACTTAAAAAAAACAACAACAACCAGAAACAACGATCAGACACTCACCGGCTTGGAAAGAGGTGAAAAGACCGAAGCCTGAAGCCGGCTGGTGTCTTCTGGTCCCAGCTGTTTCTTCGCGCCACAGGTCATTCTTCCCAGCCGCTTCACAAGGCAAACAAAAGATGTCTCGGCTTTGGGGTTCCCCTTGGCTCTCTTGCCTATTTGGCACGCTGAAATTCCTTGAAGTCTTCCGTTTCCTTGGGAGTTGGGAACAGATCTAGGTCGAGGGGAGAACCAGTGGTTAAGCATTAGTCCGATCCTTAAATAAGAAAGGAGAAAAGAACTATTTAAAAGGGGGGGATATGGGGGAGGATAATAATAATAATAACAATAATACGAGGAGGAGAGGAGGGAGAATTGCAAATGCTTCAAGGGCAGGTCCCAGTCAAGCTTGGATCGAAGGCAGGTTTTAACCTTTAGCTGGCAGGGGAGGAGGGCGCAGCAAGAGTTGATTTGGGAGTCTGTGTGAGCGTTTGGGGGGGGAGGGGGCGGAAAGACCTGTAAGACGGAAGCCACCCACTGATCGTCTTCCCCGTCGCCCTGGGGAGAAAAGGGTAGCGTGGTGCCTAATTTTAAAGCTCACCTACCCAACCACCGGGATGGCTCCTTGCGATCTTCCAGCAGGATTTGGTTTCGCCTTCCTGGAGGGTCTCTTTTTTTGCCGACAGAGTTTTTGTTTTTTCTTCCTCTCCCTCCGTTGAAGTAAAAAAAAAAAAAAAAATCGCTGGAACGCCGTCCTCCGGGCAGGGTCACCCCAAGCCAGCCAAAAGAGCCCTAAGGCGCAGTTAGGCGGACCTCCAAACCTCTTCTGATCTTCACCTTCACCTTTCACTAACCCAGAGCTCCGCCACTTTCCGACGCAGAGATCCAGAACACAAAGCGACCGCCAAGTCGTTCTGAGCGGGTCCTGAGCTTCCCCTCTCTTCCTCCCCCCCACCTCCCCACCAAGGACCACTGAACTGAGTGGGCCTCCTTGAGGGAGCATAGCTGGCGGGATCGGCTTTGTCATTTCTCCGCCTCACTCCCTCTCTTTCCTCCAAGTCACCTTCCCCCAAGGCTGATCTGGCTTCAAGGAAGGAAGAGAGGTTTGCCCAGGACCATCTACTGCAAAAGTATGCGGGGTGGGGGAGGGGGGGGAAAGAGAGAGAGAAAGAAAGAGCACGCATTCATATGCAAATAGGTCTATGAAGATGAGAAGTTCATAAAAAAGAAACCGGGAGGTGAGGTGGGAGAGAGAATGCTAGGTGTTCTGGTCTGGTTCAAATAATAAAACGGATGGGGCTGGGGATGGAACTGAGGGACCCAAACTTTTTCAGGATTTAAAGGGCAAGACCAGGTAAGTCCCACTGGATGGAGAAATGAGTTCAATTTATTCAGGCCTAGCAATAAAAAAAAGCATGAGAAGGGGGGCGGAAAGGAAACTTAGGCAGCCTGAAACAGTGCCCTAGTGATTGATCAGAAGTATCCAGTTCTCATTTTAAAATAAAGCATTGGGGAGGGGTCTAAATTGTTTGACAGCTTAAGGTTCCCAGATTTCACTAAGCACCCTTATTATTTCAAAGGATACCAAAAGATCAAGTCCCAGACAAGCACCCCTCTTTTAAGACTGGAAAGGCCAAACCACCCAGCTTTTCCTCTAGTTGAGCTCAACAGCACCTTACCCTCTAAAAAAGAATTCCCTTTTTCTAAAAGCACCATTCTTCCTGCTCTTAGCTCTATACCCATTTACTAGGGTGTAAGCTCTGCTAAGTCTAATGGTCTTACTCTGAGGACCATGTTGACTTATACTCTAACTATACTCTTAAAAGTCAACTTCTTAATGGCCTGCTCTTTCAAAATATCTGCACATCATTTATGATGGTGAAAAACTACAATGTATTATTTCTTCTGACAGGATGATTAGTTATTGACTAGTAACTTCCAAACAATTGTACATTTAATCCAAACAATTAATTTAAATATTCGAGGGGGAGGGGGAGACCACGGAGGTCACTTTTAAAAGGTACATCTAATAGGTTACCAGAATGCCATGACTATAGTAGTAACAAACGGTGGTGGATATAATTACATGATGAGATATTTAAGGGATATATTGGTAGCATCTATTCAGAAAATCCAGAATTTGGATCTTTGGTTATATAAAGAATGTGTGAGTCATCACTAGAGAAGAACAAAAGATTTAGTAGTTTAGTTAAGAAATTGGAGGTAGATAGAGGTAAGAGAAAGTTTGTGAAAAGAGTTTGGGGAGAGGAAGCTGATGGTTTTCACAACCAATATCGAAAAACACCGCTTAGTTATCTAGCTCCTTCCTTCCTTGATGGCATTTGAAAAAGTACTTTGCAACTACAATAGAAATAATAATGAGATAGGTAGATGCAACAGTTAAGACTCCTTCTCCTCTGCTGGAACACCCTCCCCGCAGCCTAGGAAAATGTTTAAAAAAGGAAGAAGGAAAAGAAATGACACCTGAATGATTTAATCTGCAGCAACCCTTTCAGAAAGCGGCATTCAAACAACTAGCGCCTGTTTACACCTTCAAGATGAAATACGTGCGGAGAAACACGCTATCGCCCCACCTTTTTCTCAGCCATGATTATCCACCAAGTTTACCTAATTAATGCTTATTAACCAACGGGGGGATTCCCCCCCTCCTATGTCTTTGATTAGGCTTGCAATTATTGAACCAATCTGGCTTCTACATACCACGTCCCCTCACCCTTTCCAGGACCTATGTCTGTATTCACATATTCATACATATGATTTGGAGCACACTCATTCTATCTTCCCCTCCAAAAAAAGCTATGAAATAGCAGGATTAATGCATGCTGTTGGATTTCCCACAATATACAATTCAGGACAAGAGTTAGATAACAATACATCAGGTACTTTGTCAACTGGACCTCCAGCCCCTTCTGCTGGTTCGTTTTGCTTGGGCAAGTGATGTCAGGCTAAGAATCTATCTTGGAATATAGATTCAGATATCGAGCCAGATAGTTCCATATATGTTAGATATAAAATCTGTAGAATATGACGTCTGTAAGGGAAAAAATACCAGTAGAACTTTATATTTTTAGTTGTGTTTGCTTTGTTTGCTTGACTCTTTAAACTTTCTTTCCTTAAAAAAAATAAAAATAAATTTCGAGGGGCTCATCAGATTTCCTAGCTTTGCAAACTAACCTAGCCTAGTACCAACAGCAGGAGAGAACAGGTTGCAGGTGAACTGGATATATACACTTTTACAATTGTTGCTATTGTGTAGCCTGCTCATCTTCTTGAGAAAGTTAAGAAAACTTTGGAAGCCACCTCTTCTCAACTGCCTCCATCTCTCTTTTCTTCCCGGTTTCTTAGGATAAGAACTTTGAATGTTCCTCAACGCCACCTTTTCGCTTCTTAATGGTGATATCAATCTCCCTGCATTTGCTCTTATCACTCGCCTAGCCGAACTTCTGTTCCTTTTTGTGCTTTCTCTCTCCTCCCCCTTTTTTTCTGGGCGAGTGGAAGTCTCCTTTTTAAAGCATTTGGCGATAGCATCTCCAGGAAAGAGATTATTTTTCTTCTCCCGTGGTGAGAAGGGAGCCCGTTTATTGCCTTAGCCCTGGACATTTTGCAGACTACACAATTGTAACAAATGAAGAACTTGTTCTCTGCGGACTCCCTGCGGGATCCAATTAGCCGGGAGGAAAAAAGCCCTTGCACAAATTCTGCAGTGATTTGCAAGAACCATTGCTCCCCTTCCCGAAATTGTCCCTAAAACCGGATGTTTATTTTCCTCTCTCTGCTCGTGTGGCCAGAAAACAAACTCCCAAAAGCAGCATTTATCCCAGTCTTTTTCAACCAGCAATTGCGTTTGGGTTTAAGAAGCTAAAGTATGTCCATTTCATCGCAGAAATTGATGTCATTCGTAAGGACTTAAACGCTCAATTCTGCAGAGTCCATCACATTGTTTCAACATAGCTTTCCTCCCCTCCCCCCTTCCTTCTAACAAATCTTTGTACACTTCTTGACATCGTTCTCTAAAGAAAGAGAGAAAGAAAGAAGAAAGAAAAGGAGAGAGAGAAAGAAGAGCACCAAATATCCCTTCGAAAAAAGCATACATCTAGAAGACGTTTTAAAAATGGCATCAAGTATACACGCCTTTTGAAATTTAGAAATGGAATAACAAGAACTGCTTGTGTCTATAACTGTACAGGCACAACATTCATACAGTTCACACCTCTACACTCACAAAGGGCCAGAAGCTTTTTCTTCGCATCCAAAAGCTCAAGAGAGAGCCCAGACCTAAGCAGCTAGGCCTTCCGAGTTCAGATGGCTTTATTTATGGGCACGGCTAGGATTGCAAGGTCTCGTTAAAGTCAACGAGATTTACTTCTGCAGTTAAGTGCGGCTCAAATGCTGGAGAGTTTTAACATCAGCAGCAGCTTGGTTGGCATTCACATGGTTCTTAACATCACCTCCACACGGCTAGCCCTTGCAAGGAAAACTGCTTGTAGTTAACGACAGGAGCTTTGCCAGGCCGCCCAATGAAAATGCCAGCCACATGGTAGCACAAAATGGTCTTGTGGCTGCCCATTGCAAACTGTTTTTTATTGAAAACTTAGCATTTTACTGATTCATAACTTGTAAGCAGAAAGAGACTTGGCATGCTGTATTTCTTTCCTGCCTGGAAATTCTGCCCGGAGCCATTGGTTATTTGGCCAACACTATAAAACAGCAGGGGCTGAAGGGAATTCAGCCCTAAGGTTTCAGCTTAAGTTTTTTTTTTCCAGTTTTAAAAATCTTCTGGGTATTTAAACGCCTGGATAAAAGAGACAAAAGCATTATGGAATATATATGAATTTAGCCTATTTTTTTATTTCTGTGTGTTCATAGTAAACATTTTTTTTGTAAGTGACAAACACGGGCATATGACCACAGTATCACAATCAAGTTTTTTTTTAAGACGACATTAACAATCACTCAAATTTATGCGGCATTTGCGCAACACAAGTTACATATTTGCAAGGTTTACCTATAAGTACAATAGGTATTAACATTTCACTACATTTAAAAAAAATAAAGGTGACCTGTTAGTGACCACATACATCTAAATATACACAACACAAACTGAAGGCAATTCATGATTTTCTGTCCCCTCGGATTCACTGAAATGGGCAGTGCTGCAAAACTGAAATTATATCATTCTGATGTATATTCCATATTTTAAAGAAAAGAAAACATTTCGCATACTGAGTGCATTTTCTAAAAACCCAATCTTTGGTCTAAAAGTAAACAAAAAGGAGGGAAAAAAATAGAGAGGGGAAATAGCTCTTTTTTTAAAAAAGTGGAGGACAAAAGAATCCATGGTTAAAACTTAATTCTTGAACTTCTCTGCCAAATTGCTTTGCATCTTATACAAATGACCATTTGCATCATGGGATTTATCCATTTTGTATTTTTATTCCCACGATCTGCACCCACCAACATATTCATGGTAACTTATAATACTGCAAACATGGAAAATCTAGCAGCCCGGCATTTCTTACCGGAATCAAAATGGCCAAACGCATTTCAGATATACATCCTTATGAGATTTTAATATTAATACTCCCTTCCTTATTCCCAAATGCATTGTCTACGAGGTATTCTTCCCATCTTGATGACTCGCCTCCCTGGTCTGGAATCATAAACAACCCTAAAAAAATGAACAAACGTACAGAAAATGGGGGAGAGGGGAAAACTTAATAAAAAATACCTGGACTCTTTTTTTTTCCTGGGTGAGTTTTTGTTTTTGTTTTGTTTTCCTTTCTGTTTTGTTCTTTTTTTATAGTCTCACTCTCGTGCTCTTTCTCGCTCGCGCTCGCTCTCTCTCTCGCTCGCTCTCCTTTCACTATCATTTACAACGCAAAGGTGTGTAAAATGTTCACTTACAGTCTTGGCTCCCCTGGAGGTTAATGTATTAACGGGTTGGAGGAAGACCCCTGATTTTGATGTGTGAAATAATCAGAAAGTCCCCCCGACAATCCTGTGGTGAAACTCGGCAAGGAGGGTCTTAAGGACTCGCACGGGAGCGTGGAGGGCGCCTGAGGCGAAGTGGAGGAAGAGGCGGCCCGGCCCGTCATGGAAGAGCTGCTCTGCGAAGTCATGGAAGGGTGCGGGACGTGGGGGAAAAAGTAACTGGTCTGGCCGGCCGCCAGAAGGTTGACCGAGCAGGGGTTGAGGGAGTAGGTGCCCGAGCACGGCACCGACAAGCCGCAGGGCACCGAGGCGGCCAGGGCCGCCGCCGTGAGATGGTGAGTGGCGTAGGGCAGCTCGCCGTTGACCAGCCTGTCCACGCTCAGGCCGTTGGAGGCGGAGAAGGAGTGGTTGTTCCCCAAGGAGTTCTGGGTCAGGACTGAGCTGTAGGGCATGGGGTGGCTGGGGTAAGCCGACGTGCTCCCGTTGTAGCTCAGCGTGCTGCTCGCCCGCGGATGATGCAGGGACAGGAAGGGAGACATGGGCCAGTACAAGGAGCCCGCCCGGTCCATGAAGGTCAGGCCGGTGGAGGTCAGGCGGGCGCCCCGCTTGAAGGCCAGCTTGGCCCGGGAGGTGGTGGAGCGTCGCCGGAGCTTGCCGGTGGTGCCACCGATGAAGACATCGTCGCTGGACGGGTCCAACATCCAGTAGTTGCCTTTGCCCGGGTCGTCGTAGTGCCGCGGCACTTTGACGAAGCACTTATTGAGCGACAGGTTGTGGCGGATGGAGTTCTGCCAGCCTTGCTTGTTCTCCCGGTAGTAGGGAAAGTTTTTCATGATGAACTCGTAGATGCCGTTGAGGGTGAGGCGCTTCTCGGGGCTCTGACGGATGGCCATCATGATCAGCGCGTTGTAGCTGAAGGGCGGCTTCTCGTACTTGCCGTTCTTCTTCTCGCCCTCCTTGCCGCCGCCGCCGCCCTCGGCCCCTTCCTTGGCCCCTTCCGGCACCCCTTTCTTCTCCTCGGACGGCCCTTTCTCCTTGTCGTCCAGCTCGGCGGCTGAGCCGGCTTCCCCTTTGCCGGCCAAGAGGTCCCCTTTGGTTACCTCCAGGGGGCCCGAGGGGGCCGGCGCCCCGGCAGCCGCGGCCGCCCCCACCCCGGGGGGTTGCAGCAGAAGCTGGCTTTTTTCTTCCTCGTCGTCGTCCTCCGCTGAGGTGGCTCTCTGAGGCTGCGGCGTCTGGGCTGGGTGGTGGTGGTGGTGGTGGTGGTGATGGTGATGGTGGTGCGGGTGATGGTTATTGTGGTGGTGAGGATGGTGCTGCTGGTGGCTGTGGTTGTTGTCGCTCTGGACGGCTTCGGGCACCAGGCTATTGATGCTGAAGGACGACTTGGGCAGCATTTTCACTTCCTTCCTATCGCCCATGTCCAACATCACACTCTAGGCAGGAGGGGAAAGTCGCAGAGCCGGGAGGAAGGCGAGGCAACGGGCGCGGCGAGGTCCGTCCTGGAGGGCGAAGCGCCGGGCGGCAATGAGGCGGCGGGAGCGGCTGGCCACTTGCACACCCACCAGCTCCACAGCTTTGCAAGGCATGTAGCAAGGACCCGGAGCGCCCGTGCAGGGGATGGAAAAGACCAATTGGCTCCTAGCAAGGGAGCCGGAGCCAAAGGCACGGGAGGGGGGGTGAGGAAAGGGGGGTGCCAAATGGTTGAAAAAATGGTTTTTTTCCCCCAAAAAGGGCACGAAAATATGACTGCGTCCCCCCTTCCAAAAAAAAAAAAAGAGGAGCCCCAAGTCCTTCCGTCCAAACTACTTCATGGTGCCTGGAACCCCCCTATTCCACCCGAGCAAGGGGGGGGGAAATCAGCTGCCGGGCTGAGGCTGAGAGCAGCAGAGACGGCTTTAGCTACAATTAATTTCCGAGCTACAGACACACACTAGGGCTGTAAAAAAATTTTTGGTTTAACCTTTCTCACCAGCCGTCCAATCAAAGAGCCCGTCGTGCAGGGACGTCTCTCTTCCGGACGCCCAATCAGCGCGGACTTTTCTCCGCCTCTTCCCCTTCGTTTTTTCGTCGACCTCCTTCCTTTCAGCCCCGCGCAGCCCTTACCGGAGGGCGTAAGGATACCAATGGGAGAGGCGCATCACCGCGGCAGGTTACCTTATATCCGCCTCTTCCTTCTTTTCTCTTTCCTGGCGATACCCCTCCCCCCCGTTATGCCACTCTCCAATGAAAACCACATATATCTATATATCTATATATGTATATAGGGTATGGCTGGAGGAACGATTGCATGTCTGTAACGCCCATATACACGTCTCCCATTTCTACTTGTGGGTGTAACCCCCCCGTTCTTGCTGCCGGGGTGGGGGACGGGGGTGGGTGGGAAGGCGGTGGCCGAGAGGAGGGTAGAGGAAATGGAGGCCTAGAAGGGGGGGAAAAAGGCACTACTTTGCGGAACTCAGCCGCGCCGTGCCGTCTCGCCGAGGCCCAACTTCCGCGGCCTCTCCCGCCTCGGCTCCCGCGGCCGCTCGTTGGCTGACTTCTTGAAAGCGGCCGGGGTGGGGGAGGAGGGCGACCAGCCTTCCTTCGGCTGCGACGCACCTCACCTGCCGGAAGAGGGAAGGTGTCTTGTCCCGGGTCGGCGGGCGTGGACTCGGGGCTGGCGGACTTTTGGCAACGGAGCTTGCGGAAAGGCCGGGGAGCTGCCGGGCGCTTCTCTCAAGTCCGGCCTCGTCCCTTTGGCCCGGGCGGTGTGGGGAGTGGTGCGGGGGTTGGAGAGAGAGAGAGAGGTGCGAAGGACGTAAATAAAATAATAAACGTTCTGCAGGTAAATCTTTCTTCGCCCGCTTCCCTCAGCTCTATAATCCGGTCCCTCGTGGTGAGGTGAGGTCCTCCCTCCGTCTCTCAGAACGATGCCGGGCCAGCCCGCTTGACTCCGAAGGAAAGGCCGGCGAGGTGCCATCCGGACGAAATGGGGAGCCCTGTGTGACTTCCCTTTGCAAAGGCTCGCTTGGACTTTTCCTCTTCGCGGGAAAAGGCTTTCGGCGCAGACGGAGGCTGCGGGACTCGCTTCAAAGGAGAAAGCGGGCGGAGTAGCTGCTAGCAGACTTCAGGCGTTGGTTTTATTCTAAATACCGAAAGAAAGGGCTGCTTTCTCTCCCCACCCCCCCCCCCGTTAGGAGAAATGACTCTTATTTATTTCAATCTGATCGTAAACATACGCCTAGGTTGCACGTTACTCATTCATCGATGCTAACGTTCTTTTGCATCTTTTACGCTCGGAATTGCCTGGTTTGTTTTTGCTTGTAGGTTTATTCTTCCTGTGAGAGGATGCCGGTAGGAGGTAAAAGGTCGATTGGATAAAAGAACCCACTGTTTTTGTCCCCCGCCATGGTTTTTTTTGCTTGTTTTTTTTTTTTATTTGTTTTACGTTGGATGGAAAGACGCGAGCTTGCCAAGGTGAGGGTTTCCTTGAGAAGGGAATTAACCATCCGGATCAAATCCTCTCCCTTCCACCTGAACGAAGCGCGCAGTCTTTTGGAAGCGCGAAAGGAAGCCCAAATCCAGAGAGCAAAGTGTCCTCGGGGGTGGGTGGGCGTGGGTGGGTGTGTATTGGAGGGAGGGAGGGCAGGGAAATATCCGGATCAAAGCTAAAGTGAAGCTGTCATCACTTTATCCTCATCAGCACATCAATACGTTCAGAGCTTAGAAAATGTTGAGTTTGGGCTGCAAAACGATGCTGGTTTCAGGAACGGGAGGACAGAGCAGAGAGCTGTTTTATTATTTATTATTTATATTATTTATTAACGCTAAAGATTCACAGAGAAAAATAAAAACTATCGGGGAATAACCTGAACTTCGTGAGATAACCAGTGCAGGAGGAAGGGATAAACTAAAGAAGAAGGCTGTGTAACAACAAGCATCCCCTTCCCTAAAGCAAGCAGTAAGCATTTAAAAGGATGGTTTAAAGTGATTTAATCCATGAACAACTATTGTGTCTCTTTCCCCATCCCGAACATGAAATTTCATCATTCTTCAAAGGCTTGCTGCTTGCCTGTATTAAAATGGTGTAAAGTTGGGAGGTGTGAAAGATAAATAGCATATTGTCATTGTTATTTTTGTTATTGGTAGTTGGGACATACCAGATTTTTTTTTTTTAAGAAAGCTTCCCCTAAATCTCTTTTTCCTCCTCAAAATTCTGGGGGAAGAAGATAGCTTAGGTAAACATTTACTGATGTGCAGCAACCATACTATATGATATGCAGGAAGGAAAGTGTTGATTAACACAGAAGGGGGAAAAAGCGAAATTAGCTGATTGCATGCTCATAAGTGCAAGCTGTCATTGAACTGCTTTTAAAATAGACACAGCTGGGTGTTTGTGTTGCAAAAATTCTTGTGTTTTTGCTAATACTGAAATAAGCATGATTTTGTATACCAAACATTTTCGGATCATTAAAATTTGTAATCTGCTCTGGTTGTGAAACACAAAGAGAAGCAACCGATTCCTTTGGCTGCCACATTTGCTGATATGATATTAACTCAATCAGGTCTTGACAATTGGGTCCATTGTAACCGTCTGTTTTTTAAAAAATCTTTTAATATACACAATGTCCAATATGAGTGTAGTATGTTAACATGGAATTGACCTCCCTCTAATAATGTTTTATTCTGAAAGAAAACTGAAGGAGAGGATTTGCATTTACTATTATCATTGATACCCTTTGTTGAAAATGAAAATGTTCTGAAGTGTTGTTCTTTTACATTGTTTTGGGATCTGGCATGAAAATGGAAAAAAAGATAAGACCTTCGGTAACAAATAATAGAAATAAGTAAAATAATATTCTATTCCCAGGATCTTACCTAATCCTGTAATCAAAGCTGGGAAAGCTATACTTCCTTCCTCCTAAACATAGATATTACATTGATATGTAGCACATTTGAAATTATTTCAGAGACCAGTCTGAGTCTCAGTCCAATGTGAAACAAAGACTAAAATATTGCCGATCTCAACCATTGAGACAGGATTGCAGAATGGCACTCTAGATCCAGCACCAAACTCAATGAAAAGTTCATCTACATACAGGAAGAATACAGGCTTGGAAAGAAATTTGCATTAGAAGCAGTTCAGAAGATCCTCTCTCTGCCACCCCATGCCCACCTCCCATGAAGGCTGAGATTGCCATTTCCAGACTGTTTATTTTTTCAAGGGTAGCGTCTGGTCACTCAAGAATGTCTTTTTTTTTAAAGGCTCACTTAAAAATAACAAAACAAACCGGGTGGGAAAGTTCTGGTCACAGGTGCACTGTTAATCACCCATATTTAGAGTCCCTGATTTGCACACACCCCCAATTTCATTCATTTTCATGAACCCAAGTGGCCCAGCCTCTCTTCTTCAACCAATTCAGACCAGTTTGGAGGATAGAATGGTTAAAACGATGGGTAATTATGATTAGGATGCTGAGGCCCAAGTGTGGGGGACACTTTTGGACAAAATCAAACTTGAGCTTTTTCAGTCACATTAGTTTTCCTGCGAGCAATAGTTTCTCCTGCAATCTTTCTTATTAAGATCAATGGACCTCTGAGGTATTTTGTCAATTCTCTTCCTATGCCAGAGAACAAAAACAGAAGATCTGCAAGTTTTAGAAGCCCATCCCACCCAGACTTCTGCTTTTTGGTCCCACAACAAAGATGAGCAGGTAAATACTTGTTGGAAACTTTGGAGCAATGTAAACCACCATCCATCCCCCCAATCATTTCAGAAGTGGGGTGAGTCTTAGGATAATTAGAATAAGCACTTAGTTGGGGTTGCCTTAAAACAGTGGTTTTCCGTCAACCTAAGAACCGGCTTCCGAAAGACTTTGGAGTAACTCAGAGGCGAATAATTTGGAGGAGATGAATCTAGCAGGCAAAGGATACAAGAAAGAGGAAAAGTCCTTTTACCTAAATTCTGGAGACTTCAATTCACCAATTGTCCACATTCATTCTGAATAATGAATTTGTTGCTCCCATTTTAGGTTTGTGGGAAGAGAAGCCCATTTTCCCATTCAGGAGCCATGTGTACTTGGGAATATCACGAGTGACCTCAACTCCTTCCGAGTGATTCCCAAGATGCCCAGAAAGGCCTGGGGGACCTGAAATTAGCTTTCAATAGCCACCTTTCCACAAATGGAACTGCTTAGTGGAGGCCTGCTCTTCTGATGCTCAAGGCTAGGGGTTGGCTAATGAAAACTCCGGAACTGAGGAGAAGGCCACCTCCTGGGCTTTGTAACTTGTGAGGAAACAGGGTAACTTTGTGAATAGTCTCAGCTGTGGGTTAGCAGAATCACTTTTGCAGGGACTGGGCTGCTCCGTGGAAGCACATCCATTTGGAAGACCTTAGTTTTGATCGTTTCAAAGAGGTCTCCTGCCAACTCTAGCCAACCCCGGTGTCATCCTGAGCAGCTGGGAACGGCGATAACGTTTAGCGATTAGAAGTTTCTCTCTTTAGCGTGTTATAGCTTTCTTCTCTGGGTTTTGGTTACAGGTTCTACCATTAGGTTGGCGAGAACAGTAGTGAACTAAACTTCCCAGTAAGAGGTCTTCACACCAGGGAAGTGTGACTTTGCCGCAGCAGCCCTGCCTCGTCACTCATTAGGAAGCCGCAGGTTGTCAGCGGCTTCTCCTCTTGGCGCGCACACGGGTGCGCGCGTTCACACACACAAACTGAAACTAAACGAAGGCGCACATGATTAAAAGACAAGCGTCTACGGGGCCTGTCATTTCAGCATCTTTCCATCATAACATTGTGGCATAGGGAAATTTGCTTGAAACCCTTGGAAAAAAAATCGATGGAAGCGGGAGCCTGAGGGGGGAGGGCTTTCCATTTGAGCGAATTGCTGGCTCCGGATTGCCTTCTGCTGAAGAGGAAGAAGAGATGCTGGCAAATATCAGGGGTCTCCAGGGAACTTCTTGGAAACCCCTGGAGGCATCACGGGCTTCTCTTCGAGCAGGTAGGTGGGCATTGAGAAGAGACTCGGGAGAGGGGTCTTAGTACGTCTTGAATTGAGCCACTTAGGGTAGAGGATAGAACAACCTACCGAGCCCAATTTCCTTCCAGTAGGTGTCGGAGAACTCCCCCTCCCTCCCAAAGCGGTAACTGTCTGGGACACTCCGTTCCCCGTGACTAATGTTTGTTGGCAAGATTATGGAAGAGGGGGAGGCGACGCTGGAAGCGTCCGGACTCTTGTGATCAACACTCTTTTGGGGTGCAAACCTTCAAACAAGTCAAGGCTAGATCAGGGTTCTGTGTTTTCTGAGTTACGTAGTCCACATCACGCCCTTCCCGCCCCCAGCCCAAGAGTTAAATGCTGAGTTCTTCCAAAAAACTCACGGGGTGGTCGTAGAAGAGGCGCAATTCTCTAAGGCCCGCTTGGGAATCTTTGGAGAAGTTGGGCAGAGCTATCTCGGGGGTCGGGTACGGTCTGCTTCGGAAGCCCGTCCTGAATGCGGTGAGCTTGGAAGGAAATCCCGCCTGGCTTATCGCCAAGGAACAGCCGCGCTCTCCCTTGGCCGAGTTTGCCGGTTTTGGCCTCTCAAACAGGTTGCAAGCTTTCCACTTACGCAAGTCTCTTTTCAGAGGGAGAGAAAGAGAGACAAGAAAAGTGCAAGTGGGATGCGTTGAAGAGAGACAGAGCAACAGCCCTGGGTTCTCACTGAAGCTTTCAAGGCACTGAACTCAAAAGTGTGCGAATCGGGTGGGGTGGGGTGGCTGCTAATCGGGAAAAAAAGTGGTAGATCTGAAAGCGAGTTTCTTTCTGGCCTTTGGGAGAATTAGGGGAAGGGGATGCTGTGGTGGGGAGGGGGGCGGGGAGAAAAAGGAGACAGACGGCCGCAGACAGCTTGTTTCCAGCCGTGAACCTAAGAGGGACGCATCCCGTAAACTCTTTTCGACTTTTAACTACCCTCGAAGGGCTGCGAGTTAAGTTTTAGCGCTCTAAAAATAACGGGCAGCGTCACACTGTTACTACTTCGCCCCCAGGGCTGCGCTGCGAAGTCGCAGCGTTTGCCGTGAAAGGGCGGGAGGTTTGCCTCCAGGAATTCGGTGGTTGTTGAAATCGGAAAGCCGCAGCTAGTTTAGAAACAAATGCCCAGCACTGTAGCCTTGTTGGAAAACAATCTTCTTGATAAAATGAGGTTGGGGCGGAAGGGGAGAGAGAAAGTGCCTTTAAGTATGTGTGTGTGTGTATGTGTGTGCGCGCGCGCGTGTGTAACATAAGAGAAGCCCTGCATGGATTCTCCCCACCCCATATTTCAACAGAACCAAAATGAACTTTTCCATACTACCTTCTTGGTGGATGATAGGAAAAAAAAAAACCTTTCTTAGGTATCGCTGTGATTGCTTTGGTTTGTTTGGCGGGTTTTAAGGCAGGTGCTGGGATTAATTCAGGAAATAAGGTGCCAGTCCAGGTTGTCTCTCTCCTCGAGACACTTTCCGAACTGTTGCCGGCACCTATTGCCAAAGGCTGCCCAAAAAGGATGCAAACGTTTGCCTGTTAGGTGGAATCCTTCGCACAATTGATCCGTGTGCCACGGAAAGGCAGCGTCGTGGCAAAAGTTAACTATTGGAGTGGATGAAAAGAGAGAACTTTTGAAATTAGAAATCACCCTGGACTGGAAGAGAGGGAAGGGTGGAGTAACCTGGGAGTAAATTCCACTGAGACGACTTGCTTCTTTCTGCATAGGATGACCACAGAGTGGATTTATTTCTCCGCAGTAGACTATACAAAACTTGGTAAATTATATCTAAGTAGTTATTTTCATTTCTGCTCAAGGGAAAGTTTGTAAACTTTCTGATTAACTTGTGGATGCTTATAATGGTTGAAATAGTAGATGACTAATTTTAATTATTTTTGTCTTAATAAAATTTCGACAACCAACATAGAAGCATTTCTTTGGGTTCTTTCCACAACATTTTAACCAAATGCAGCCCTGTACATAGATTTTTAGGACAAAAAACAGTAGGCGTTTTTCTTCACCTTCCTTATCTCTTGTCTATAGAAGTTCTCAGCCATCCAGGTCCTGGTTGTCCCAAAGGTTCTTTTTCAAGCTGGATTTCTTTGTTTTTCTTTGAAGACGTTTCGCTTCTCATCCAAGAAACCGAAGACCTGGGATGAGAAGCGAAACGTCTTCGAAGAAAAATAAGGAAGTCCAGGTGCCTCTTGAAAAAGCACTTTTGGGTTCCTATCTCTTCTTCCTAGAAGATAGAGCAAATTAACCCAAAGGCAAGGCTTCAGCTGGATTTAGGGGGAAATACCTCGCTTTTTCTCAATCACCGAGGCTATTATAAATTTGTATGGCTGGGTTTGGCGGAGAGATAGTAAATTCTCCCGATTCGAGTATCCAAATCAAAGAGCGCAGAGGGCTTCACTGCTTGCCTAAAATCCGCCCGGATTTCAACCAAGGAATTGCAAGCGTCCCATCTCTACCCCCCCCCTCCCCGTTTCTCTCCTGCAGAAGATTTGCAAACATCGGTCACTGCAGACCCGCTTTATCCCAGCACCTCCTTTGTCTCCTCAGCTCCAAAAGTAAGGCGCTCAGACTCATGGACGCTCTGTTCTGGGCTTCCCAGCGCTGCTCTCTAATCTCACCAAGGTGGTTGTTTTGCTTTATCAAAGAGAAACCGAATCTCCTTTTGTGGCTCGTGAAGGCCAAGTTTTGAAGCCACCAAATTCTGACACACACACCCCTCCACAAAAAGGCAGTAGAGGCGAACAACAGCCCGCCTTAGTCTTCTTTCCCTCATTTCTACCTTTAATTCTAGGGCAGCGTGTGAATTTAGTTCAAAAAGATCAAGCTGGAAGCACGGAACTGAGGGAGAAGGAGGTTCAACCCTATAAGCCGGCGGTTGTTCGTTCTCTCTCTTTCCCTCTCCCTCTCCCCCTTCCCTCCCTCCCTCCCTCCCTCTCCCTCTCTCTCTCTCTCTGGGCCTGGTTTGCGTGACTCTGGCTTTCACTTGGTTGGGTCTCCGTCGGGGTGGAAAAAAAAAGATTCTGGGGAGGTACAGACATCAAGGAGTTCAAAGGGCTCTTCAGAGCCTGGAAGACCTCCTGGGAGGATTGGGGTTTGCTTCGGCTTAGCCGTCCTCCCTAGGACATCCGTTGGACCTCTCCGTTCCCATTGACTTCAATGGAGAAATCTGCGTTGGTTGCCTTTTAGAACCGCCAACAATATATTTAAAAAAAGAGGGAAGAGGGGGCAAACGAGCCAAAGAAAAGACCGCTCTGCCCACCCCTCCCAGGGTTCCCTTCTTGTTTAGCCCTCCCGCTGGTGAGAAGGGGTGTCTAAACTTTTTTTTTGCAGGCCTCACCCCCGCCCCTAACCCCTCCCGCCTTCCCTTTCTCTTATCCCACCTGCTACCCAGCGATGGAGAAAGTCGTCATGGGTCGCTCTTCCGGGCAACCAAGGCTAACGTTAGCTCGAGAGTTTTCCAGAGCCCTTTGTGTATTTTGGATTTCTTTAGCACGGCAATTATAGTAACAGATTTTCTCCTCTGTAAACACAAACGGGGTAGGGGTGTAGGGGGGAGTAGAAGAGGAGGAGGAAACTCCTCCATCGTGTTTTTGATTACTATTTTTGAAATCCACGGTACAAACAGCGAACTGAGCCATTGCATTATTTTGTAACCCGAGAAAACACTAGGCAAATCAAAGTGTCCTCCCAGGGGCCTCTCTCTCTCTCTCTCTCTCTTGTTGTGGCCCGGGTGCGCGCATCTTGTGTTGAGAAATTGCCGGGATCGTTCGCACTTCGGCTCTCCCCCCCCCTCCCCCCGACCTTCACGGTCTTCAACTTTTGCTTCAGAGGGGTTTCCTGCGGAACTTTGAGATTAAGGACGCTTTGGTAGTTTTTACCCTTCCCGGGCAATATTTTAACCATCCCCGCAAATCACAGGCCACGCACAGTCCTCTGGATGGGAAGCTTGCTGAAGTTAGAACCACTTTGCTCAGCGGGCCTTCTCTGTAAATACCTGACTTCTCCTGCCGAAATAAATCGTTTGCAAAATAATAAAAAATAAATAAATAAAATCTTTTTCACTCGGGCGCCTGCCTGGCTTTTGGCCCTCCTGTTTTGAGAGCTGGAGTCACAGCAGGCAGAGCTGTCAACCGTTTGATATGGGCCAAAACATTTCTTAGGGCGGAAACCCGATCCCGAAGCCTGGGATCCGCTTCTTAAGCAGCATTTTTTTGGGAATGTGTGTGTGTGTGTGGGGGGGTGTTAGTTGTAGCTTCTATTACCTGACCGAGAAAAGCTCAGGCTTGTATCGATCTGTTTCTTTACAGGAGGGTCGCTGGGTGTGCCCGCCCCGCCCCGCATCCCGCCCTGCAACCAGAACACTTTCACTTGCGAGTGGGTTCCAGTTACAACAAATGGAAGGGGGGCAATTTAAAGCCCCTGAAAAAGTTGGAGACGCACGGTTTGCAAAGGCCGTTGGCTCTACTTTTCAAATATTTTCCCGCTAGCTTAGAAGGCTCTCAGGAGGACCACAACCACCCCAGTCTCTCTTTCTCTCTCTCCCTCTCCCTCTCTTTCTTTTTCTTCCTTCCTTCCTTTCTTCTTCACTCCTTCTCTTCCTGAACAAACGTTGACAGCTTTAGAAAAGCCACCAGGAGTCTTTCTTTTCTTTTCCTTTTCCTTTCTAAAAAACATTTCCTACTTGCTACCTACCGATCTTTAAAAGCTACGTTAAACAAAGCGTATTGGCTAAAGAGCCCACAAAGAGTAGGACTAAACGGAACTCCCACATTCAGAAGCAGTCTACCTCTAAGTATGTAATCCTTCTCCCCAGTATGCTGTTTCTTGGGAGAACTTGGGTCCGGCTGCTTTGTGACTTTAAGATCAGCCAACAACAACTGCATTTTAGCTTTTACTTGTCAATCTCTTAATGTGTGAGAGAGAGAGAAAGGGGGAGGAGAGAGGGAGAGAGAGGGGAGGGGAGGGAGAGAGGGAGAGGTGGGGGTGGTAGGCTGAAACCTGAAAAGATAGGTTCGGTCACCCATCTACGAAAGATCCCACGTACAGTACCAAGCACCTTTATTAGCCAAGGGGCTGACGAAGGAGGCTTATTTATGAACCAAATGGGGATAAATAAGCCCATTGGGGAGGCTCAGGTTCAATGTCTTCCTCGTTCCACACACAAACATTAATCCTCCCCCCGTAACGCGTATTAAATCCTAAACCGGACCTTGACCATCCTGGGGTCCGACTGGCTTGTTTCCCAGTCACAGACCCAAAAATGGCAGAATATCCCCTGCCAACGAGGGCCCGCTAATTACGAAGGGCCGGCCGGAATCCTTGAGTAGTGCTACTGCTTCCTAGCCATTTAGGGGTGGTTTTTTTTTTTGCGAGGGGGGGCGGAGGGCGGGGGCGGAGGTCGTGGTAGTCCTCCACCCGCTTCCCTGGAAGTAAGCCCTGTTGCAATTCAAAGGGATTTGCGTCGGCCGTATAGGATCGCCCTTGTAAGCCACCGATGGCTTTGTTTGTGTAATTGAGTCCCCCCAAAAAAGCACATAGGAACAGTATGTAGATAGTTAGTCTAATTGCTTAGAGGAATGTAATTGGCGTTATATTTTTCCTGTAGCAGTGTGTGTGTATACCTCTTCTCCCTTGATAAATATATATTTAAAACGAAGTCCTCCCCTGCCTGTCTCGACATGTTCTTATGTTTTGAAGAATGGGAGAGGAACAACAAACCTATTACAATAGTCACCCCATCTGATTAGGCGTGTAATATTTTCTGTTTGCGCCTTTTACCCTTGAAAACAAATGGCTCCCCGGCTCCCCACCAATCTTTCTTTCGCATTTCGAAAACCTTTGGCTTGTAAAGAGGTGGGCTTTTTTTTTTTAAACCGCCCCCCCTTTTTTGCTCAACCCCTCCCCACCCAATCCTCAGCCCCGCCGTTGCCAAAAGAACCGAATTCTATTTATAAATGTTAGGGAAGTGTAAATTACTTCCCACCCAACAAAATAGAAACGGAGCGGCAATTTCCCAGCGAATACGATTCGAAAATATAGATTAAAAAAAGAAAAGAAAAGAAAAAAAGCGACGAAGTATAATTCAATCAAATTATAGAAAATTGCTTGAAAAATCCAGAGCAGGAGCGATCCATTATGTCTGTTTTATTAGTGACAAGTACAATTACACCAAACTAAAAGAAAACTAGTGAATATATAATTGGCCGTAATCATGTTAGTGTTTGAATAAAAATGACGGGGACGTTTAACACTTTGACAATAAAATCTTCAGGAGGAAAAAAAAAAAAAAAGGGGGGGGGTTGCGCTTATTTATTCAAGCGGGTTTTTTTTTTTAAATATTTGTTACCACGTGAGAAAGGAGAACCTCACTTTTGTTCCGGAGAGCACATTCACTACTTTCCCCCAGTTTTCTGCGCCTCCAACGGGACCCAGAAAAGAGTACCTGGGATGGAGGCTGGGAGCCGCGCCTGGGGCGCGGACACTTGGACTGCGACCCCGGTCCCTTATTGTTTAAGGCCGGGTCGGGGGGGGGGGGGGCTTCCCAAGGAATGCCACCTACAGGGAAAGGTTGCTATCCGTCCCCCCCCGCAGCCAATCACGGAAGAGAAGACGGTACCCGTGTTGCTATTCCTCCTTACACTGCGTCCCGGCGTCCTCCCCGTCCACCCCCCCCCCCCCATCACAATATTTGCTTTGAATTGCCTCGATTTGTTAACACTCGGCGCAATCGACGGAACGGTCTCAGAAGAAGCTCCTCCCGTTTCGGTGGCGCTGAGTCTGCGGAGTTTAGCAACCAGGGAAGCAACGCAACAAGGCTGCTGGTAGAGTGAGGGAGACCCACACACGCACCAGACACAAACCAGAACATCTTTGTATTACGTTCAAGCCCTTCTGACGGGCGGTAAAACTATAGGGCGTGAAAGATTTCTCGTAGGTCGATATTCTCAGCACACAAAGACATTGAAGGAGAACAGTGGGAAGGCCTTGTAACTCTTCCTACCGTCCTCCCTTCCTTCCTTTTTCCCTCCCTCCTTCCCTCCTTTTTCCCTTCCTTCCTTCCTTCCTTCCTTCCTTCCTTCCCTTCCCTCTTCATTCTCCTTTCTTCTTCCTCCCTCTCTCCCTCTTTCCTCCCTCCCTTCTTCTTTCCTCCCTCCCTTCTCTTCTTTTTCCTTCCCTCTTCATTCTCCTTTTTCCTTCCTTCCTTCCTTCCTTCCTTCCTTCCTTCCTTCCTTCCTTCCTTCGAATTCAATTGGAACATGTCCTTCAACAATGTTTTTTTTTTTTAGCTCCGATAGGAATCTAAACAGAGCACTGTTCAAAACTGTCATAGCTCTTATTCGAGGAACACGCAAAACTGGGGAACTTTCGGCAAAGGGACAGGACTCGCGTTTCTTTTTCAGTATTTAGCAGAACGAACCTTTCCACGATTCCTCCTCCCCCAACAGTTGGCCTTTATTTCAGCAAAAAAAAATAAAAATGATTTGGACTGGTAGATCTCATAATTCTAATAGTGAAAACTCAAGCAATAATATTATGTAACAACAGGGTAATAGCATCTCGAATACATTACATATATAAATATCGATTTATTAGGAGACTGCATTCTAAGACTATTGCCCAGATTTATTTCCTCTCAGGAAAGAAGATAAAACATATTTTAGCCATAAGCAAAAATCCTACCTAATTAATATTTTTAAGGTGGGGTAGGCAGAATCTATCGATATATGGAGGGAAAAAGTCTAAATTCACAAGAATGATAAGACAGGAACAAGAGAAAAGAAGAAGCAGAGTTGCTTCACAGCGATTATTTACCGGAACAATTATGGGATATAAACATATTTTTCTTTTCTTTTTAAACGCTTCTGCTTATTATTTTTCAGTTACTATAAATAGAGTAGTGGTTCTGTTCCTTTGGAAGTTAATTGGGAACACCGTTTGAAGATAGCATCATTGCGATTTTGATGTTGGATTGATGATTTTTTTTAAAAAAATCCCAGATTAAAGAAGATAATTTAAAAATCACAACCGTCTCTCGCTGTGTCCCGTTTATCCTAAGTGGCTATACCTCTGAAAATAAACTTAGGGAGCCATCTTGAAAGAACGAATGTGATTTAATTCGGAAACCGTCCTAAAAACCATTTCTCTCCCTCATATTTAAAAAAAGCTTACTTCCCAGCAGCCTGCCATAGTTTATGCTTTAGCTTCTTTTTACGGCAAGAGGATCGGCCCATTTTAATGAGAGGGTCTAGAATTTCTTCATTAGAATTTTATTCAGTGGCAGGTGTTCATCTTTTGTTACCCTTTCCCGGCTGTGTAACTCGGGAGGGGGGGGGGTGGTCCACAAGATAGGGTCAAAAAAGTCAAGATGGCGTCCAGGCCGGTGAGTTCCAACCTTCCTACCTGCCTAACCCCGCGCACATCAAAAACTGGAGCTTTGATTGCACCCACTTTGGCTGCCACACTGACCAAAGCGAGGCAGTCAGGCCCACAAACAGTCAGCTTTATGACCCGCACTCCACAGGTACCTTCCACTCCCAGGACAAAATTAAAAACTACCTCGGGACCGGGTATTAGTCAAGGGACAAGGGAGAAGATGGACGGGCGAACTCTGAAATCTCCCTTTGGCGCCCGTAGCCTCCAGTTCGTCTCCCGAGGAGAAGCCAGCATCCAGCTCACAAAGAAACCTGGACAGGAATTCCTTTCCCGGTGAGGAAGACATGACAAGATCGTTCGCCATCGACCTCGTTGAACTAATTCTTGGTCTTCAAGGCGAGAAGTTGGGGTAAATATTATTTTCTCTTTGAGCGTGGCCTTGAATGGGTCTGACTTTGTTGTTGTTTTGGAGGCAATGAAGCATTTTTGGAGATTATGGGAATGTTTTCTTTCCCGGAGGTCATCCCTTTCTCGGGATGTGGAGGTGCGTTTCGGCTCACTCGGCGGGGCTGAATTTGGCTAGAGGAGAACAAAGCTGTAGCCATAAAGCAAAGCGCCCAAGAAAATAAAAGCCGCCGGGCAAGAAACCGACTCTGCACTTTTTTTACCCCCGAAAAGCCATCGCTTCCTCCTCCTCCTCTTTTTACATTACAGAAAGGTTTTCTTTTTCTTTTCTGTTCCTTTTCCAGGAGGATGATAAGGCGATCTATTACAAATCAAATGTTTATGTTCTGCAAAGGTTTTTTGGGGAAAGAAAGTTTCCCCACAAAGTGGCTGGGTTGCGCCTCTGGAGTTATTTAAATTGCACCAGCGCCATCTAGTGGAGGAAACGTGATCTGCCAGCTTTATGGTTCGAAACGGCGAGGCAAGAAAGAACGGCCGTCACAGACAGTCTGAGCGCGCTTTCCTTGGGAACTCACCCATTGAATTTCATGATAAATCGAAATAAAAACGCATGGTTACTCTTGCCTCATCTGGAGCGAACTGTCCATGAGATCTTAGATCTTACAGATCTTCGGATTTGTCTGGGAAGCTTCTATCTCTCTCTCCAAGAGGGGTTATTTCTACCAAAAATACAATACACATGTCTCTTATCCTCTAGGATCAGCAGCAAAATCCAAGTTAGGTTAGGCTAGCATTCCAATAACTCTAAGGTAGAGTGCTTGCCTGACACATTTAGAGGGAGCTAAGTTGAGACATCTTTACTTTTAATTCTCCTAATGTAATAGGGTTGTTCCAAGTGAATTATGATCATTGCTAGTTAAAGCAATTCAATCTCTTGATCCTAGAGGCTGTACCCATTCTGCACCCAACTATAGTTCAATTTTTTTTTCTGCTGTGTCCTTTACTTTAGCTTTACTTGTTCTTAGTTGCACCTTGGTTAAAAGTAGTATTTTCCCCTTAAACTGACAGCTTTCAATAGCAGCCAGCAGGCACCACAAGGTGTATAAAATAAGTTTGGCTTTGTCATCCGTTCCCCTTGCAAGATAAATCAGATCTCTGACTGTGAAAGGGAACAAAGACAATAAGAGGCAGAATGGAGATCATCAACAGTGAGAACAAGTTTCATACCAGCATATCTTTCTGCCAAATTAAGGATGGACAGATAGCAATATGTCAACGGTGCAGAAAGGAGGTTATGAAACTGACTACAAATGAATGCTATTCACTGAAAGGATCAGCCAGCCTGTGCCCAGCAAAAAGTTTTGCTTCCAATTACTGAACCAGAATCTCATACTGTTGGTCATTCCCTGGGGAGCATTTATAAAAATTGAACTTAACATACCTACCAAGGGATCAGGTTACCTTCTTCTGGATCATTCAGAGATGCAGTACAAATCTATGTCTACAGTTTGAATTCAGTGCGTTCAAAGTTAAATTTAAAAAAAGCAACCAAAGAGTAAAGAACCTTATATTTTAATTACCAGCTGCAATGTCTTTATCCCTGAGGGTGCAAGATCACCCAGATGTCTATCAGGACAACAAATACTGTGTGGTCCCAGATCAGAAGCCACCAGCAAAGCATTCTGGCCATAATACCAGTACCAGCACCACATATTTGTGTATGACCACTTTGAAATCAAATCAATCAAATCCCTTGGCTGCTACAGTTCTATATCCACTATGAAGAATGACTGCAGGATTTGGGCTTGGCTAGTCTAAAGAAAAGAAGAATTATGGGGGACATTATAGCAGTATTTCAATATTTGAGAGGCTGCCACAAAGAAGAGGGGGTCAAATTATTCTCCAAACACTGGGGGTGGGGGGTGGGGGTGGGGAGGACAAGAAACAATGGTTGGAAAGTAATCAAAGAGAGAAGCAACCTGGAATTAAGGAGATACTTCCTAACAGTGAGGACAATTGAACAGTGGAATAGCTTGCCTTCAGAAATCGTGAGTACTCCATCAAATCGTGGGTGCTCTATAGACTCTTCTTTAAGAAGAGTCTAGAATAGTCACTTATCTAAATTGGTATAGGAGGCTGGACTAGAAGACCTCCAAAGTCCCTTCCAGCTTATTCTATTCTACCTCATTTATCTTTTTGTCTTATTAAAATCCATGGGGGTAATTTCTGACTAGGTAATCAAAAAACCTGCAGGGAGACTCCCCTGATGCTTACACTGAAAGACAAATATAAGGTAAATAAATACATTTATTACACTCCGAAACCAGCAACACAAACATCAATATGCATATGAAGGGTAGTATCATATGTAGTAGGTAGTGTACTTGCGAATAACAGGCAGATCTGCAAATACTCTTTTACCAGTCTTTCTTAACTAGCACACCTCTAAGACAACAGCAAGTTGTCTATCTGATAAAAAAAGTATGAAACATAACACTAATCTGAACGGAAGAGTTAATAAAAGAAGTAAAACCAGTTCATTGCATATCTTTACAAAAGAAAAAATAGAGGGCAGGGAGTCATTTCAACAGCTCCAGAACCACAAAGCCAAATGCTTTCATTAAGAAGGATAACTTATTAAATCTGCCACCTAAGCAAAGCAAACAGTAGGGCAGTAAAATGGTTTCTGTTTATGGTCATTGGGACAAAAAAAGAAAAAGAAAAGAAAGACAGAGGGCTGGTTCTTATCTAGAATTTGGTAATCAGGATTTGAAAAGTCAGATTCTTCACCTAAATCATAATTGCCACATCCCCACAACCTAAAAGATGCTGCCTTGTAGCCCTGTTATGGGTCACAGAGTAGGAGTCCTTGTGAAGAGTAGTCCCCCTGCAGTGGTTTTCATCCAGCTTGTTGACTGAAGAGTAAGAGTATGTCAAAGGAGCCAGTTTAGTTTAGTTTAATTTAATTTATTGTTTATTGTCATTGCACCTTGTACAATGAAATTAAATACCATCTTCAGTGTACATGATATAACTATAAAAATAAAACACAAATACACATCCTTCACATTCTATACAATTGAATTGAAAACCCCTGATATTGCATTAATATTGCACTATACAGTAGAATTCAGTAGAGTTACTGCCCTGGGATAGAAACTGTTTCTCAGCCTATTTGTTTTTGTTTTTATGATCCTGTACCATCTGACAGATGGTAATAGTTAAAAAAAAAAGGGTGCCCAGGATGAGATGAATCTTTACAAAGTCCACATGAGAGAGGAGAAACTTTAACCTTAAACATGTGAATGTTTTGCCTTCCTTGCCTTTAACTCCCAGCAATCCAGTTTTATGCTACTAGTGGCCTATGACGCTCAGAACTTAAGACTATGCGCTCACGTGGTGCAGAAAAAAAAATGGAATTGTGCTCCATAAAAAGTTGGATTCTTTCTTTTTCCACAAAGAATTTTATGGCTGCTGGTACAAATCACCATCGTTCAGAGCCACCACATTCCTTTGAGCTGGGAAAGTCTTGTCTTCAACCTTTTTGCTTGCTTAAAGGCATGCAATATTAGAAACATTTCACTTGAGCAATACCATCATAATGAACTCCCCATCACTATTCTTCAGCAAAGAACTTTGGTCTGTTCTAGAAAGTGGCTAAAAGGCAAATAGCAGCAGTGGCAGCCCAGGGCTGATTAAGAGCCCTTCAGACTCCTATAGAAGACTTTGATAGGACCTCAAAGTTTCCAACCTATAAGAGAGCCAGGCATTTCTTGGCTAGATAGGAGGGTGAAGTCCCAACTCTTTAAACATTTTAACTAACACAACTTGCTTATCTGTTAATTTGACCTCTTACTATTTCTCCAGGAACAAAAAGCAACTTACAGAGAGATCATTTTATTTGCAGAAGAACCTTGTGAAGTCCAGAAGTTTGTGGGAGAGGGAGAAAAAAGAGGGAGAGGGAGAGAGAAGAGGAGGGAGGGAGGGAGGGAGAGAGGGAGGGAGGGAGAGAGAGAGAGAGAGAGAGAGAGAGAGAGTGAGTGAGTGTTCGGCCCAACATTGCCAAATGGATATCTACCACTGAAAGTGGACTTGATCCTAGATCTACCCGGACCTCTCTGGCAAGGTTTTTCAGAACAGATTTGCAATTTCTTCCATCCTAGGACTGAGAGAAAATAACTGGTTCAAAGTGCTAGCTGGCTTCATGTCTTAGGCAGGTCTAGACTTAGAGTCTCCTGGTTTCTAGGCTGATTCCTTAATCACTACATCAAATAGACGCTTTGTTTTTTATTTTTTAAAAAATATACGGTATACTAATACTAATAATGCAGTATTAGAATTGCATTAAAATGGCTTTGTGTATTACATAACATCTTCACATTTGTGTGATCAAATAATTCACGTTTGAGCAAAATCAACTGCCTTGTCTATTGACAAGACCTTAACATTTCTCCACAGGGTTTCCATGAGAAGGAATCAAAAGCAGTCCTGAAATGAACGAAGTTGCTAGCTGTGGCTTTGTGACTGAAAGTCCACCCTTTTTATAAGCATCACATGCCCTGTGCACCCAAACAAGAGGTTGTTGCTCGGATTATGCAGTTGTGGCTGCCATTTTGACTTTTAAAAAACTCTTCCTCCATGGCTGTGGATATACCTACATGGGATATAGTGTCCTTAAAAAAAATCTTTTATGTTTATATTTGACTTGCCCTCTAACAGAGTGGTTACACTGTTAAAATTATAACAAAAGAATAGCTATCCCAAATGCATTGTTAAATGTCTCAAAATTTGGGACAACCATGACTTGGACGACTAAGAATCTCGATAGACATTGTTGTTGTTCATTGTGAAGTTGTGTCTGACCCCATGGACATTCCTCCAGGCCTTCCTGTTCTCTACCATCTTATGGAGTCCATTTAAGCTCACCGGACTGCTTCAGTGACTCCATCCAGCCACCTCATTCTCTGCCGTCCCCTTCTTCTATTGCCCTCTATCGTTCCCAGCATTAGGTTCTTCTCAAGTGAGTCCTTCCTTCTCATTAGGTAGCCAAAGTATTTGAGTTTCATCTTCAGGACCTGGCCTTCTAAAAGAGCAGTCAGGGTTGATTTCCTCTAGGACTGATTGGTTTGATCGCCTTGCAGTCCAAGGGACTCGCAGGAGCTTTCTCCAGCACCATAGTTCAAAGGCCTCAATTCTTTGGCACTCAGCCTTTCTTATGGTCCATCCTTCACAGCCATACATTGCAACTGGGAAAACCATAGCCTTGACTATATGCACCTTTGTTGGCAGAAACAAAAATATAAAGAATAATTAATATAATTAAATATTATATTAATAAGTATTAATGATATTGTTAATAAATTGTAATAATTAATAAAGAATAACATAGACATAAAGAATAATTAATACATGTCTTTAAAAAATCATCTTCTGCATTAAACCTTCCAGATCTAAGCAACAGCTTCAACTAGTCTCCAAAGTAGGAAAAATGTGCATGGAGTCTAGAGAATCTCTAGTGCTTTGCCTCAAAAGAGAACCACAGCTGGTTCAGAAAGACATTCTAACCAGGGCCCTCGTTTCTTTGGAAAAATGTGGAATTGGGAAGTTCAGGACCCCACACAAAGTGATGTGTTGATATTACACAAACCTAATCTGCTTCCCCCATTCTCTCTAGAGTGTTGATCTACTGACAGACCTGTGAGGGTTTCTTACCACCACCTTCTTCCTGGACCTGGTTTCAGATTTCCAGACTTGTGTACAGCTGTGAAATTTCCTGATGATGTCCTAGTTAAGTCTTACCTTGCTTAGCTTTTTCAAAATCACCCATCAATTCAGTGGATGAAATAGGCTAGTTGTTGGAAGAAGTACCTAACTTTATATTTTTTTTTTAAATGTCAAGTCCTTCACATTTTAGCCTCTAGTGCAGGGGTCCCCATACTTGGCAACTTTAAGACTTGTGGACTTCAACTCCCAGAATTATGGCTGGAGAATTCTGGGAGTTGAAGTCCACAAGTCTTAAAGTTGCCAAGTTTGGGGAACACTGCTCTAGTGCTTGCTTTCAGAGTTGCTGTCCAGATCTAAGAGCATGGCAGAGACAAAACCTTTTGACAGGACCATACTCCCCCACCCTTTGCCCCAGGTTCTCCTTAAAAGATATTTGTGGCTATTGGTTAACTTTCCAAAGGGCACCAATCCCCTTTCTAATTCATTCTACCTTGGATTTTGGTGATACACTGAGGAACATCTTGTCCAAGCAACTTGAAATTCCATTTTAATTCGAATGAGCTAAATGACTGAATGAAGGATGTTTGTATCATTAACTGTAGCTTGTTAATGTTGTATTTATACTAAGAAGCACTGATGTTGAGATGAACCCAAGTTTTAAAGGATTTTTCAGCTGCACTTGCAGGATTACGAAGTGCTTTGTGAATGTGTTTGCTAGACAAATGAGACACCAAGAATGGAATGTAGGAATATGTGGACTAGATCAGGGCTCTCCAACCTTGGCAACTTTTAAGACTTGTACAAAGTTGGCTGAGGAACTCAGGGAATTGAAGTCCAGAAGCCTTAAAATTGCCAAGGTTGGAGACCCCTGGACTAGATTTCTCTCCCTTTCTTTCTTTTTGGGCAAAAGGCAGACTGGAATGTATGGAGAGCATCAACCAAAATTTAGTCCTGTCACTTTCAGGAAATCTGATTTGTTTTCAGCCTTCTTTTTGAAAAGAAAATCTGGTCCCAGACCATGATAGTAATGAAGGTCTTGTGTGATAGGAAAAATGGCTTCAGTTTTCTCCTAAAGTCATGAGATCTAGAAACTTAGTTTTTGGTGTGTGTGTGTTTAAATGCAAATGGTCTTCATTTTTTAACAAGACCATTTTTCCCCTACCTGTACCTGGAGTCTGAAAATATTTAAAAAGAGAATTCTTCATCCTCTACTCCAATTAACTAATTTTCCTTTCTAAACAGATGCCAAATTGTTGAAGGAGGCTCTCAAAATGCAAGGACTGAAATGGGAAGTGATTCTCTGCATATATGTTCAAAGGCGGCATATTATTTACTCCTCCAGTTTTTAAGAGAGTTTAGCAAGGAAAACTATGCATAAAATGCAAACTATTGATAAAACTGTTCAAAGCCAGATCTTCTTTTCTTTTCTTTCCTGAAAATAACCTCTTTCCATCTTCCAGATCTCACCCCCACTCCTTTCCTGGCATTCTCATATACCAAGCCGGACAACAGGTTTTACAGGAAGGGCAGAAAGCCCGCAAGGAATTTGGGCCCTGGCATTCACCTTTCCAAGGTGGGTCTTGATATTTTGAGGGCAGGCCAAACAGCAGCGGGCCCTCGCTGATCATCTGCCTACCTGCTTCCAACTGACACGAGAGGGCTTAAGAAAAGTGAGCCGCGGGGAGTGGGGGGATCTGCTGTTTATCCCATTTCCTAGCAGCGGTGGAAATCAGCATGGGAAATACAGGTGACTTTTTAAGCCTCGTTTGTGGCCTCCTATCCCCTTCCACTTCCAAAATCCACCCAGAAGTCCTCAAAGCAAATCAGCCTTCTCCTCCACCGGCAGGCCGATCCGCTGCTTCAATATTAAATGTTCTGTTGGGCGGAAGCACGACCAACCCAGGGAGGCGTCAGGCTCGACCGTGCTTTGCCCCCCAAGAGGCTTTTCTAGCTTTCTGCGAGCGCGACTCCCTCCCTCCCATACATACATTTGGCTCCAGAGAGAACCTGAAAGCAAGGTCCCCCTCTCTTTTGCTGCCTTCTCTAGCTTTGCGCGTAGTGTTTTAGGACGGGGCGGCGGTGGTGGGAGGAATGGAGGAGGAAGGGGAGGAAAAAAAGCTGGCAGGCTACCCACCTCCACCCCTACCCCTATTCCCAACTCCCTCCAACCAGGACTCCGAGCATGTTCTCCAATTGACGAAGCTCGTTATCATGTTGGGCTCACTCGCAGCCGGGGCGGGTGGAGGAGGAGGAGGAGAAGAAGAAAGAGAATGCGGGGGTTTGGAGGGAGACAAACGCGCCCGCCAACCCACCGCAAACAAAGCCCACGCAGCTGTATATGACTTGGCCCCAGCGCTCAGCAAGACGTGCTGCCGTCTCGCTGGGCTGGCCGCTGCCCTGGTTTCTGCGTCGGGCAGAGTTAGCGATCTGAGAAGGAAGGGAGGGAGCTCGCCTCGAGAAAGACCCGAAGGGAAGGACGGAGAGAGAGAGACTCTCTCCCTCTGTGTGTGTGTGTGTGTGTGTTGTTTCTTCCTGCCTCCCTCCTCCCGCTCCATCGCAGTCGCACAGATGCACCCAGTGGTGGATTAAAGGTTCACTGGTGCCCTAAATACTGGCAAATCTTGGTGCCCTCCCTCCTTTGGTTATTTTTCTTTCTCAACTTTGTGGTGCTCCCTTTGGGCCCTGGTGCCCTAAGCATGTGCTTCGTCTGCTTAATAGTTAATACACCACTGGATACACCGAATGATCCCACTCCACCCCTCCCCGCGAGCCTTGCCAACTGAAGGGGTTGCTAATCAGCAGGGCTGCGAAAACAGCTCCCCCTTCTCTGCGAATTCCGCTCCGCGTTGTTTTCAGCCGAGGAGGCTCTTTTCCAAGCTCGGGGAGTCGAGGGGGCTCCCTCTCGCTTCGCCCTGCTTTATCGCCTGCAAGCGATCGGTCGTTCCTGCTTGAAGAGAGTAGGAGACCCACGGTTTTGGGTCGCCCTCGAGAGCAGCCCACGTCCGGCCTCTCAGCTTTCTCGGTTTTGTTTCCTCAAAGGGCAGAAAGAGAAAATTGGGAAGCGTTGTGTGCTGATGTGTATTTCCAAGCAACTTTATTGTTCCAGAAGAACCAGGGCTGGATCTCTGCGGCCCAGCCTCTCAGCTGGTTGATTTCAACTCACCAAAGTGAAAGGGGGAAAAGCAATTAAAGTGGATTTAATTATTGGCCTAACTCCAACAAGCAAAGGAAATTGTTCTATGTGTGGTGCATGCACACACATGGACATCACTAGCCAAACCTTGTACTGTATTGTGTAGCTTCAGTTGGTGCATATTTAAAAAGACTGGGGCATTTTTAGATAAGTGTGTTTTAGGTGTTGTATTTTCTGAGGCTAATGGGAATCTCCCTCTTTCCTCTTCCCTATTGGAAAGTTTGGTGTGTTTGCATTCCAAGGTACCCATTTTGTTGGTAATATTCAGTAATAACCTCTAAATCTTTAAAGATTCAAGGAACAATTATTTGTTATGTAAAAACTCTATGCGTGCAGTTGTGCAGGCCTATATACACAAGGGGGAAAAAAGAACAATCCCCAAATTACATTTTGTAACAAAAAGCTGGTATCTTTGTTCAAAATATTCAAGAAAGAAGACATTTGGAATAGTTCAGAATTTCTCTCCTTTTCACTTAGACAGTAACACTGAACAGTTCCATGAGTAATTATACACAGTGAATCCTTCCTAGTACAGAACTTCAGACTAGAAGGCAAAAAGAAATGCAAAAGCTTAATAAAAGCAAGAATCTAACTTTATCTGCAGCACTTGAAACCAAATTTTTATGGATTCCCTCTGAGACAGACCTATGATCCTAAGAATCTGAGGGCTATACAACTTCAATTATTTATTTAGTGAATTTATATTGCCACCTATTCGCACATGGTAACTCAAGGTGGCTTACAGAATATAAAACTTCATATAAAAGCAATAAAACTAATAAAAGAAGAGTCATATAATAATATAATAAAATTATATGCTCACACCCTGGCCATAGCACCTCACATGAACCATTTAATGGGCTCCATCCCACTCTGGGTTCCTCAGGCCTGCTAGCAGAACCAGGTCTTCAGTGCCTTCCAGAAGAGTGCTAGGGTGGAGGCCATTCTAATCTCTGGGGGGATGATGTTCCAGAGAGAGATTTTCTCCTGGATTCACTGCTTCCACCTCAGTTCTGAATCCAAAGCAGAGTGTCATTTCCATTAGCATAGGATCAATTCCCTGGCCTGGGAATAGCCATGCCAGAGAGGACCTTTCCCCTGTTAAATTCCAGAATTCTGCACTCATCACCTGAGTCAGCAGAAAGTTAAAGCAAAATCTATTTGGGGGGGTCTTCCTTATTGACTCCTATCCTGCCTCTGTATAGCTTTTGTTCTCAGTCTTTGAGATAACAAGTTTAACAGTTTATACACCCAGTGTAGCTGCTATTGGGGGATGCCAATAGCTTAAAAAAGTAATAGAATTGGAAGGGACCTTCCAGTCAGAAGCTCTCCTAGTCAGAAGCTTACAAGACAAACTTCTGTTATAACACCAGCGCAATTAAGGATGATTTAAGCCTGTATTACTTATAAGCAAAAGACTGATAAAGGCCAAATTATGAGGCCATGGCAGAATTTTTTTTATCATGATATGTTTGTAGTTAGATGAACATGACCTTAAAAGACTTCAAAAACTGGGCCTTTAGATGATTGTTTTCTGCACCTTAGCAACTTTAAGATGTGTGGGCTTCAACTCCCAGAATTCCCCAGCTAGCCATGTTTCATGTTTCCGCAGCTTACCATGATGGCTGGAAAAATCTGGGAATTGACATCCACACATCTTAAAAGTTGCCAAGGTTGAGAAACACGTCTTAAGGTTGATTTGGCCAAAGTATTTCTATGGAAGTGGGAAGAGGAAGTTATAATAGTCCAGCTGAAAAGCCAAAGAAACCGATTGCGTCTAAAGGAAGGAAGGGGGCAGGAAGAGTTAAATCAACACTCTTTACCAAGTGGATCAGTGGTGGGATTCAAATTTTTTACTACCAGTTCTGTGGGCGTGGCTTGGAGGGCATGGCAGGGGAAGGATACTGCAAAATCCCATTCCTTCCCCACCCCACTAACCTGCTTTCAAGCTCAGTTCTCCTGTGCAGGGCAACAAAAGAAGACCCAGCTGATCAGGTGGGACTTGGGAGGCAGAGAATAGATGGGGGTAGGGCCAGTCAGAGGTGGTGTTTGCCGGTTCTCTGAACTACTCAAAATTTCCAACCAGTTCTCCAGATCTGGTCAGAACCTGCTAAATACCACTTCTGAAGTGAATCCTGTTATGAAGACAAGTAAAAAAGGTAATCTAAAAACCTCAGCATGCTTTCAAGTTCTCCATCTTTGTTTAGCATCAGACAAGAAGATAAAGCAAACCAACCAATGGGAGGGGCAAGAGAAGAAGGGCTGGTATAAGAGGCCAGGAGATCTTGCAATTGGACTGTGTGAGGCTCAATTGAGATAATGTTTTCCCAAAGGGCTCTAGTAAGGTATCCTAATGACCTCAACTACACTTCCACTGTCTCTAGGCTGGGGTGGGTGGGTGGAGGATGAAGAAGTAAACGAAGCATTGGCCGCACCCCTGATTATTGCAAATATGATATGGAAGGCAAATTGAAAAGCTGTGGTCAGCTGGGATCCCAGACAAATTGATTCCAGGGTGTGAAGGGTGTTAGGCAAAAAAAGGAAAGTTTGAATGCCGTTTCTTGTCCTCAAAGCAAGTGACTTTGTGGCAAACGTTGTAGCTCAAGGGCTTGTTCCTGCTGATGCTGCCTCACTCATATGTTGCTTGCAGTTTTGTCTCTTCATTTACTAACCCTGCAGTGCAGCTTCAGCCCCTGTTCCACTCTTGTTCCAGAAAAATGGTGTGGGTTTTTTTATACCCAAATCCTATGGGGGTGGAGAAGGGCTGAATAACCAGACCCCAAAGTTCCTCTGGGTCTTGCACAGGGTTAGAATTAGGCTTAGGCTTACCCATTTCCAATCAGAGCTGACATCGATTCCTCTATTTCCTGTGGCCCAGGTCTCTCACCTAGAAGGGCAAAGAAGTTTTCTGTCAGTCTGCTTCCAGGCACCTGGTTCCAACAGCGCCTGGTCCAGGAAATTGGAGATCCTTTCCCCTCCTCCCCTCATTCTTTTCTTTGTAATGGTTCTAAACTTTGATGTCAATTCCAAAGGAGCCAGGGATTGAAACTGATCCCAGTCCAGAAAGAGAGATGCGATCAGTGTTTGTGTCTGCATAACATTTGGTAGCTGATACTTTAATTACAGTGATTTGCTTTATTGTTGTGGTTGTTGAACTTCCTTCATCGCTTTAAATCACATCATCATTTTGTTTTGTTTTTCTCTTTAAAACACAAAAGTCAGAAAATGGGTATGGCGAAGACATCACCAGTGGCCTCATTCGCAGAAATGGACCTAGTTCTTTTCAAAATAAATACTCTTTGAATACCATTTTCTAGGACTGAACAACCTTGGAGGGCAATTGCTGTTTTGTCCATTCTTTATAAACTTATCAGAAGCATCTGGCTTCCTGAATTGGACTACATGGCTCCTTGGACTGATTTATATTTTACTGTCTCATTGGCCATATGTTTGGAGTCAGTATCCCTGTTGCTGGAGGCAAACAATGTAGCAGGCCGATTGACTTCATGCCAAGCTTGCTAATTTTCAAAAGCAGCTGGCCAGTCATTGCTGTTCACAGAACATTGGACTTCAAGCCAGCAAGCCTGTTCCTATAGTTGGATGCTACAGATCCTCACCCTGTTTCATTTATAAAACATTTCCAGTTCTTTCTTAACCATGCTTTCCTAGGCATGCTTTCCTTTACTTCTCTCTACTTGAGACCTAGACAAAAACCCCATTGGTTTCTACCTACTTAATGACAACTGCAAAATTTAAATCAATTTTGCCAGCTTGTCTGGGAAGCTTCTTTCATTTCAGCCTTACAATAAACCTGGGAAGGAGGTTGGGCCAAGAGAAAGAACTCAGCAATGAGTTTTGTGGCTGAGAATGAGCTAGAACCAGGGTGTCCCACCTGCTAGTTCAACACAAACTATTTCACCATTTCAGCTTTAGGATTTATATGGGGAGTATACTTTGCAACTCCAATCCATTCACATTAAGAGAGCTTACATTTACAAAATAATGGAACCAATAATTTTATTTTCTTCTTTATTTATTAGATTTTTATCTCACCTTTATTACTTTATAAGTAACTTAAGGCAGCAAATATACATAATATTCCTTTCTCCTCCTGTTTTCCCTACAAGAAGCAACACTGTGATGTTGGGTCAGGCTGAGAGAGAAAGTGATTGGCTCAATAATAGATGGTTGAGTCCCTAGGTCAGAAGGCTGAAGGTCTCTATCAGAAGCTTTCTGGTCCTTTATACCTGGGGTCTCCAACCTTGGCCACTTTAAGACTTGTGGACTTCAACTCCCAGAATTCTTTAGCCAGCAAAGCTGGCTGAGGAACTCTGGGAGTTGAAGTCCACAAGTCTTAAAGTGGCCAAGGTTGGAGACCCCTGCTTTATAAATAAACCCATCCCCTTACAGGGGGTGGGGGGTTCCTATTAGTTTTTGCTGCCATGGCCTATCTTCCCGGGGTACCTCATGTGTATATAGGAGAATCAGGACTCTGACAATCAGTATTGCCTTTCTGCCAATAAAAATATGTAAAAAATAATGAAAATAATTTAAATAGTGCCTCTTCCTGTCAACATAGTAAGAAGGATTCATCCTTTCTTTTTAGGACATAAAAGAGATAAAAAACCATTTCTTTTTTTAAAAAACATTGAATGCCCCCCTTTTAAATTAAACATTAAAATACAAACATCAAGTATTGGAGAACACAAAATTGGAGTTGCCCATATCATGGTCATCATTTCCTCTTAAAATAAAATGTAAAAGAATACAGAGCACTGGATAAAATGCAAGATAGTTCTGGACTGCTAGAAATAGAGCAGTTCCTACCAGAAATTCAGCAGAAGCAGAAATTCCAAATTATATTAGAAACTGCAAGGAGATTCCAGATAATATGGCAAGTTAATACTTAACTACCAAAGGCTCTGCCCTCAAGGAATGCTTCAGCATCTCTTAGTGATTTTGTCATCAAAATTCTATGCAAATTGATCACAGAATAGGTCATGGGTTATTATAGGATATTTACCTCTACAGTGCCAGAATGTTTGATATGGAATGAAGAGCACGGAACTGAATGTAATAGGATGGGGAATCTAGGGTGTGTGTCATTTGTATAGCTATGGTCTGGGATTATAACAATTAGAAGTTGGCAATAACAAGAGGGATGCCAGTCATGAAACTCTGTTTAGTAATAATTCTGGAATTCCAAAGCTTCATTTCCATGTATTATACCTTTCATTTTTTATAATAGAAAACTAGAACCCTAATTTCATAAACTAATCATGCAGATGAACTGATAATAATGGGAGAAATAATAGCTTAATCAAATGTAAAAGGAATCCAGTGATGCTTGTGCAGAACAAAGGAAATCCATCATATACATAGTCAAGATGAACTTATATCTCATTGATTTCAGTGGACTACTCTGGCCATAACTAAATATAGATCTAGCTTAGTGTTGATAAAATTATTTTCATTTTTTTCCTTCATTACTCCTGGATGTCCTATAGGATAAAGGAAAGCTATATCCTTTAATATCTATGTTTCTGTATACATCAGTCTATATTTGTATCTGTGTCATCTGTCATGAAACAGGTTGGAGGTTTCTACACTCTTCATGACACAAATTTTGTTGTCTTTCTCAGGGCTTTGTTTTGGATGGCTCAGTCCAATTTCTCCACTTTTCTGTTTCCCGAAGCATTGTGACAAGGTCACTCCGATTGATGGGAGACTCATCTTTTTTTTAACAAAGAATATTCAACAACATGTTCTACATGCAAAGCATGACTTCTGTGATTAAAAGTCTTTTCTATTGCTTTAATGGAGGGTTTCATTCAAAACTTTAGCAAAGCAACATATTCCTGCATATTCCTGAAGGATGTCTCCGCATTCCATGTCCATGTACGTAGCAGCTTTGTTCCAACCCTTTCACAATGTAATCCTCAAGCATATCCTTAGTTTTTCAGCTCCACAATTCAATGGCAGTCAGTGGTGTATTAACCATTAAGCAGACTAAGCACATGCTTAGGATACCAGATCCAAAGGGGGCACTACAAAGTTGAAAAAGAAAAAAAAAACAATGAAGATTTGTAAAAAATCTTGTATGTACAAAGGAGGGTGGCACCAAGATTTGTCAGTGCTTAGGACACCAGTGAGCCTTAATCCACCACTGATGGCAGTAGATTACTAGTATAGGAGAAACAGACTATTAATGTTGTATTTGAATCCATCCTATTTGACAATGGAGCCTCAATGGCTTTATTTCAATCTCTGTTGCACTTCTCAATGGCTACTGATATGTAAAGGTCAGCAAAAGGTAGTGTTTTAAAGGGCTTTTCCATGCTCTGCCCTTAAGCTACCATATACCTACAGTATGTTTATACTTTCTGCAATGAAGCCAGCTTGAGAAGTCCATTTTCAGATTTCTGATTTGGCCAAGGGAATGTCCCAGTGGTCTGTCTCAGCTATGTTTAATATGATCCTTGATTATGTGTTTGCAGGATTTCCAGGCCAGGAAAGCCAGCATCAATTCAGGGGTATCTATAGGAAATACACAGGGTCAAAAAAAGGGTTAAGATGGCAGCCTGGATAGTATAATTGAAGCACTGTCTGGATTTTTTTTTGTCTTTTTTAAGTGTGGATGCCCCTGCACCAGTTGTTTTCTTTTGCATTGGCAGGTCTTTGAGGAAATATATGTTTCAACTTATGTAATTCCCTTTCTATTGAGAACTTTGTATCTGACAACTTCCTTTGAGATGTATCCACAAGCAGACCACTGAAAAGACAAGACTAGTTTTATCATCTCTCTGACTCTTGAGCTAGAAGAAACAACTTGAGCAGACATCTTCTCAACTTCATCGGTGATAGAAAGAAGTCCATGACTTCACCACAGAAGATGTTTTTTTAAAGGTTCAATGGTTGAGACAGGGTCTTGCTGAACATAATAGCTGTGTAGGGCAGTTCACGGTTACTAAAGCTGAGAGGCCAAATAGCGCGTTCCAGCCATTTGGATGAATGGCTATAATGAAATAGAGCTACAGGTTCTTGTTTTGGCAGAAGTCAAAACAACATGTTTGGCAGAAAACATGACTTTTGATATGTAAAGGAAAAGATAGGAGGAAGTTGGCTTCCCAGTGGATCCAGGAGAAGCAGATAATGGATTATGCATTATTTATTTATTTATTTATTTATTTAATTTACATTTATATGCTGCCCTTCTCCGGAGACTCAGGGCGGCTTACAGTCTATGGAGCAACATGCTAAGTGCTCAGCAATAGCCTTCATTCCATTGTATATGCCTGCTTATTACTAGGGCTTTTTGGCCCCCTCCAAGCGGCATTTTTACAAAGTCAGCTTACTGCCCCCAACAATCTCGGATCCTTAATTTACCTATTGCTCTTGAGCTGCACCAAACCTGAAGAATCTGGCAAGATGGGTCAGCTCTAAGACTGAATAAAAAGAGAGAAAAAGATGAAGCCTTTATTAAAATGGAATGAGAAATCTCTATTCTTATCTTTTAGTTTTGCCACACCTACAGTACACCCTCTTTTAGCCATGTCCATTTTCACCCTTGTCCCAAACATGTGTAGTTCTCAGGCTATTTCATAGGTTTTACCTGTGGCTCTCAAGCATGACAACTTTGCACATTCTTTCTTTCCCCCAGCTTATTCCTGATCATAATCCATCCCCCTTCTCCGAAGAACAGGATAAAAGTCTCTGGGAAGCAAAGAGGGGCAATGAAGTGGTTCTTTTGTTTTGGCTTCTGTAGCCTTTTCTGTCCTGCCTATAACAGAATACCGACACACTATGGGAAGAAATGCTGAGAAGCAACTTTGCTGTATAAATTAATAACTTTATTATTAGGCATCATGACCCACGATGGACTATAAACACAGAACTGATAAGTGTTACCTATTTACGATGATCCCTAAACTTTGAACTATTGCACTTTGAGATGTAGCCTCACTTCCTTATTTCTATGGGTTGGAGGGTCTTAGACCCAGCCTGAGGACAGCATTCATTGCATCCTGATTTTCACTGAAGGAAGCATTTTGAAAAAAAAAATGAAAATCTTGATGATCCTCCGAATTTTGTTGTAATCTAAGCACAATTATTTATACTTTACAGTTTGTTTTTCCATCACAAACAAGGGTCAATCAACATTTCAAAATATCTCACAACTGTACTCATTTTAATTTGAATGTATTCCTCTAACATTTGTGTGACTGTCCAAGAAAATCTGCGCCAGATAATAACAGGAATAAATTGTCCAAAGAATAGCAATTTCTTTAATCAAGGGAACATGATGATTAAATCAAAAGCTTTAGACAAGCCTTTTGATATCATCAATGTTCTTTTGTCTACTAATAATGACATATCATTGATGAATTTTAAAAAGGCATTTACCATGGTGCACAATGTCTAAATCTAGACTAGAAAAAGGTCAGAACTGTATTTTTTGCAATTAAACCCATTAACTGTAGCGTAGATAGATTTTTCAAGTGATTTGGATTAAAATATATTAGTGGGATGTGAAAATACCTACCAAGAAAGATGCCATTTTTCAAAATATAGAAAAAAAAGGACCCTGCAATTTTACCATATCCTCCCATTCTGAGTCTGTAATATTGTAAGTGGAATAATCATAGCATAAATGAAATCATAAAAAGCAAAATAAGGTCATTCCATTCTACCCACTTTTTTGAGATAGTTACATAGGACAGCAGTGGATTCAGCTGAAGAAACTGGACAAGAATGGTATGTTTCTCATAGCTCTTCAAAGGAACCTTGCTTGTTGTATTAACCCTATACTTGAACCATGAGATGGGTCACATATAAACATAATAATAATGAGAAGAAGAAATATGTGCTATATATTCTATCAATTATCAAAAGAAGAATCACCTGGTGAAATTTTTTTGGGAAGTAGTTTTAAATGTAGCCGAACATCAGAACTTGTCTGGTAGCATCTTTTTAAAAAAAACAATTTTGTTTAAAAGATATTTGGCTTTGCAACTGCAAATCACTTCATCAGATGTACAGAATGGCTAAACTGATGTGGGATTTGAATTGAGGTGGAGGGAAGGGAAGGGCGGGGAAGACAGATTGGTTATACAGGAGCAGGTGACATATGAGACAGATTACCAGTACCTTCTCAATTAAGTACTATACTCTTGTTAAAAAGCTATTTGCATATTAAGACCTTCCAAGATTGCCTGAAACCTTTTGATTTATACTAGTTCAGTAACCTCTCACTCTGTGGTGGAGTCAAAGGTCCATTGTTCCAAAATAATCACTTTGAGATCTGCCCTGGAGCATCTTGTGAAGTTTAAATATCTTCATACTTGGTCCACATTTGAATCCTAATGTCAGATTTATGTCCATTAATTCTTTTGTACAAAGTTTGCCCTATTTGCCTTTTTGATCTCAAAGCGGTTGTTTTGGAAAAGGAATGAGGAGACTCAAGAGGAGGAAAGGAAAGAGAAAATAGGGACGGGAATAAAATAGAGGCTATGGCTGATGAGACAGAGTGGTTCAGCTAGAGAGGGACATTATGTAAAGACATGTTAACCACTTCCTAAGGTCACCAAATACAGTAATTCATTAAGCAAATGCTTTTTGGAAAGGTGGGAGGAATAATCTTAGAACTTCAAACTTGCAACAGTTCATTTAGTGACTATTCAAAATTACAACAGCAGTATAATAAATGACTTTTAACCGCTTTTCATACTTATGACCATTGCAGCACCCCCTGGTCATGTGATCAAAATTCAGATGCTTAACAACTGACTCATATTCATGATTGTTGCAGTGTCCCAAAGTCATGTGATCACACTTTGCACCCTTCTAACAAGCAGAGTCAATGGGGAAACCCAGTGGTGGGATTCAGCCAGTTCGCACCACTTCGGGAGAAACAGTTGTTAATTTTCTGAGCAGTTTGGTGAACTGGTTGTTGGAAGAAATGATTAGGGCAGAGAACCGGTTGTTAAATTATTTGAATCTCACTACTGGGGAAACCAGATTCACTTAACAAATGTGTTGCTAACTTAACCATTGCAGCAATTCACTTCACTGAAGAAGAGAGAGGAATCTGCCCACTTTACATCAAGGGGGGGCTATGTGGAGAGAGTTTCCTCCTTTAAATTCCTGGGAGTCTACCTCAGCGAAGATCTTACTTGGAAAATCAACACAACCCTGGTGGCCAGAAAGGCCCAACAGAGACTCCATTTCCTCAGGGTCTTGCAAAAGAATAAACTGGAACAACGACTGATGACCTCCTTTTACCAGTCCACAATAGAAAGTGTCCTCACATATTGTATTCTGGTGTGGTATGCTTGACAGCCGTAGATAGAAAGACATTAAGAGGGTAGTGAGCACAGAACAAAGCATCGTGGGCTGTCCCCTGATACCACTAGATGACATCTCTAGGGCTTGCTGCCTTAGAAGAGTGAGGAAAATTCTTGGGGCCGACTCACACCCTGGTCAGCACTTCTTCACTCTCCTACCATGAGGTAGGAGATATAGAAGCATAGCCAGCTGCACCAACAGGCTGAAGAACAGTTTCTACCCATGGGCTGTCAGACTTCTGAATGGAAAATAACTTCATGTCAGCATAGTATGACAGACTTGTGGGGCTGGTGCATTGTGCAACAAGGTCACATAGTGTAATAAGATTGGGATTGGGTTAGGGACTTCTGTCCTCACTGTGAGTTGTGTTGGGGGAGTGCATGAAGGGAGGCTCAGCCAATCTCATTGTACACATGTTGTACTCTGACAATAAAGGTTGATTGAACAACTGTGGCAAAATGGGGCAAAACTCACTTAACAAATGTTTCACTTAGCAACAGAAAATGTGGGCACAATTGTGATTGTAACTCGAGAACTACCTGTATAATTCTTTGCATTATTATGCAAATCAGTTACAGTGTTTGAGGCCCCCTTCTTGTTGGCAATAAAAATTCTAATCCAGCCAAATTATGACTTCAGGGCTGAATTAAAGTTAAATGTCTGGAGATCTGCCAAGCTTGAGTGTGAATCCTGATGCACTGTAATGGTTCTTCTGTTGAACAGAAGGGGTCTACCTGGCTCTAAATGGAGTTCAATGGAAGAAGTGCTGAAAATGATGTCATAGACATCTGTCATCTTTTTCTTTTTATGGCCAAGAATAAATAGTGGCATCATTTGAGATAAATGATCTGCAGTTACTCAATTAAAGCAGTCTTACCGTAACAGCCATCACAAGAAAGAATCTTATTTAACTTAGTTAACGATCACCCCAAAATTTGAGATATCACTGCATGTTGATGTATCTGGTTTAAGAATGGAATATTGGAGACATGATAAATGTAGTAGGCTGATGTTTATTTTTAAAAGGAAAGCTCATCTGAGAACTTTTTTTAGTCTCTAATAAATAATGAAAATGACCTCGAAGGACAGAAAAATGATCCATTAACAAGGCAACCAGGTCAAGAAAGTGATTTACAAAGAGACCTCAAATTGCTTGCTCCCCCCCACCCTGCAATTCTTATGAAGACAAAAGAGGGAGTAAACATTGCATATTCAGACTTGCATGTTTCTGTGACTATAGCTGTTCTAAAAACAGCTTTCGATTAGCATGGTGTTTGTTTCTTGGTCTAGTTTACCTGATAGGTCTGAAACAGACTCACCATACCATGTGTGTCAAACTGGCGGCCCATGGGCCAGATGCATCACGTGCAGGCCATGCGCACCCCAGCTCCGCAAAGGGAAAAAAACATTGTGATACATCACATGACGGCAACATGACGTCGCAAGTTTGATACCCGGGCACTACACCAATCCAACAAATGATTCTTTTCTAACAACTGTTATATACAGTATGAGACACAAGAAACAATGAAACATACTTATGCTAAGCCACTACTTGTGGAGGCTCTACAAGTAGAAAAGAATCATAATAACTAGTCAAGCAGCAACTGAAACTATAAAATTGAATCTGCAATAATTAAATCATAATGGATCTGAAAATTCAATCTAAGTTGTGAAGACTGGCAGATGATTTAATCTACCATGAAAGACCAGCAAATTGCTAATTATTTAGTCTACCATTACTTTGCCAGGGCAGGGAAGATGTGCTTGTAGAAAGATTGCAAAATCCCATTAGATTGGAAGAGAGAAAAAAATGAACCCTTGCTTGAAAAAAGGAAAGGAGAATATACTAGAAAACTAGACATCTGTTGAGCTTGATATCTGTGCTGGGCAAGGTCTTCAAACAGATGATCAAATAGCATGTTTGTGGGTACTTGGATAGGGAAATCACAATGGGGCATTATTCATCCCAATTCACATGATAGGGAGACATTTTAGACCATGCAAAATAGGATAAGATTTTTTTGGCTGGGCAATTTGGCCACAGAGTAGATTGAACTGAACTTTAATAAATTACATTTCTCCACAGAAAACAATCCTAAGACCCATTAGCAAACTGCTTGGCTCCATCAGTCTCAGGAGATGGACCATTTCATATGGTCTTTCACCTTTGTAGAGAATCTATGGAGATAAACTGCAATGGAATGGCTAAATGATTGACAGCAGAAGTGAGAAATGATGGAAGAGGGGAATGCCATTTGAGGAACATGATAGATTGGGAAATCTTGAACAGAATATTTGAATACTTCTATTATTTAGAACTAGAACTAGAATTAGAATTAGAATTCTTTTATTGGCCAAGTGTGATTGGACACACAAGGAATTTGTCTTGGTGCAAATGCTCTCAATATACATAAAATAAAAGATAAATTCATCAAAAATCATAAAGTACAACACTTAATAATAGTCATAGGGTTCAATAAGCAATCAAATCATACTAGGAAACAGTCAATATAAATTGTAAGGATACAAGCAACAAAGTTAGTCATATAGTCACAAGTGGGAGGGGATGGGTGATAAGGAGTGATGAGAAGATTAATAGTAATAGTAGTACAGACTTTGTAAATAGGTGGACAGTGTTGAAGGAATTATTTGTTTAGCAGAGTGATCACTTTGGGAAAAAACTGTTCTTATGTCTAGTTGTTCTGGTGTGCAGTGCTCTATAGCATCATATTGAGGGTAGGAGTTGAAACAGTTTATGTCTGGGATGTGAGGGGTCTGTAAATATTTTCACAGCCCTCTTTTTGACTCATGCAGTATACAGGTCCTCGATTGAAGGCAGATTGATAGTAATTGTTTTTTTCTGCAGTCCTAATTATCCTCTGAAGTCTGTGTCTGTCCTGTTGGGTTGCAGAACCAAACCAGACAGTTATAGAGTTGCAGATGATAGACTCAATAATTTGTCTGTAGAACAGTATCAGCAGCTCCTTGGGCAATTTGAGCTTTCTGAGTTGGCACAGAAAGAACATTCTTTGTTGTGCTTTTTTGATGATGTTTTTGATGTTAGGTGTCCATTTTAGGTCTTGTGATATGATAAAACCTAGAAAGTTGAAGGTCTCTACTGTTAAGACTGTATTGTGTAGTATTGTAAGAGGTGGTAATACGGGAGGGTTTATTCTAAAGTCTACCACCATTTCTTTGGTTTTGAGTTTGTTCTGTTCCAGATTGTTCCTATTACACCACGAGGCACATTGTACAACCTCCTGTCTGTATGCGGATTTGTCGTTGTCTTGAATGAGACCAATCACTGATGTGTCACCTGCAAACTTCATATTTTAACAGATGGATCATTTGAGATGCAGTCATTGGTATACAGGGAGAAGAGAAGTGGACAAAGCACACAGCTTTGGGGTCCCCTGCTTTGGACTCCCTACTAATTGTACAGGTATTGGATGTGATTCTGCCTAGCTTCACTTGCTGATTCCTGTCTGTTAGGAAGCTTATGATGCACTAAGTATGTTCCGGTACCACTACCTGGCTTATTTGTACTAGTTTTGAGGTATGGAAAGAATATTTAGACAAACAGGCATGTAATCTTATTAATTACTATTGTTTTGATCTGGGTTCAAAAACCAGAATTTTGAAGGATTCTGGCAAGAATATGAAAGGCATCTTACAGTGATTTCTGTAACTAGGTTCATACATTGTGATCAAATAGAGTTTAGCTTATTTGCTTTTCATAATTTGTGATGCAAATTGATGCAAACTGATTTTCATAAATAATCCATAGGCCCTGTTTGATCAGGTCTATCGTTTAGTGGTTGATGTTTTGCTTACAGGGTTCTTATAGCTCTTTTGCGAAACGTGGAACCAATTCTTCTGGGGTCAAATTCAGCTAGGTAACTAATATCCAGTTATTGTAATGTCTATGTTCTGAACATGTCTTTGTGTCAATCCCACTAGGTAGACTAGAACAGGAAATCAACTTCACAGGAAAGCTAAAACTACTATTATTGAGACTGGCTGTAATAACAGAATCTTGCAAGACTGATTGTGCAGAATCACCTCCTCCTTCTCATAGTTCTGTGAATTAGGGAGGTGAATGCCTGAGCTGCTGCTGAATAATCTCATTGCTGTGGACTTGAAAGACATTTCAGTCTTTTCTTGGATATTTCTATCAAAGTCATCTTCCTTACTTTTTCTGAGATCACAATCTAAATTTAAGATAGTTTTATATTCTCTAGTCAATGTAAATGAGTGTGACTGGAAATGGCTTTGGAAGGCAAACTAAAGATTTATTAAAATGCAAGGGAATCTCCTCCTCCTTTTCCTTCTTTCCAGAATTTAATAAAAACAACAACAGCATTTATGGCAGGTTAACTGCAAATGTTTGAAGAGAACACAGAGCTCAGAGAAAAGTAAGGGCTCCAGAAAAAGTCATAGGGCTAAATGAGTGGCAGAGACAGAAACTTGTATTATCTTGGGCTAGTGAATTTAAAAGCAAGTAGCAGATTTGAATAAGAAATACTATGAAAAAGTGTCAACTATAGAAAACTGACACAAATAAAAAAGTAAAAAAATCTCTTCAAGTACTTCTGTCAGTCAGAGATGAAAGGGAGAAATGAAAATGAATAACAGAATGTAACATCAGAATTTGGAAAAAAAATCTTGAAGATTGTCCTGTCTAATGTCTGCCCTATGCAGAAATTGCTACTACAGCATCTTTGAGAAAGAGCCACCCAGAGTTTCTTTAAATATCTCCTCTACAGGAATCAAATATTTTCAAGCCTTAATCTTGGGAGAATGGATGAGGGAAATTTCCCACTTTCATGTCAAAGATATTGTTTTTGGAACTTCCCTTCAGGGTCAATATTTGCATATTTGCAAGTAAGTTATGCTTTTGAAGCAAACAAATAAGGTTTGGACAAAGAATCAAGATTGGGAATTTTATATTGCAATGGCCTTCTCATATATCATGGTCCAAATCCTGATCCTCTATTGCAGGACTGTCAAACTGGCGGCCCGCAGGCCATGCCCACACCTGGTTTAGCGATGGGGAATAAAGTCGCGATACATGATACCGCCATGATGAGGTGAGTTTGACACCCCTGCTCTATTGACAATTCAAAATGACGAAACTGGAGCCTGATTGAAATTATGCAAATGAGGTTAAAATTACATTGACTTTCAGACAGCACCTGGGGGTAGAGAGCCTTGGAGATATCCTTGTATAAACAAGGCAGAAGCTTTTAAAGGCAACAGTAGTTGTAGAAGCATGTGTTGAACCCAGGGAGTCCAGGAAAGATTAGAAAAATGGTTCAGGCAAGTTCTCCTTTGACTTCATAGGACAATGTTTCTCCATCTTGAAAACTTTAAGACATGTGGATTTCAACTCCCAGAATTCCCCAGCCAGTATGCTAGCTGTGGAATTCTAGGAGATAAAGTCCACAGATCTTAAAGTTGCCAAGATTGAGACACACTGCTTAGTCTAGGTTATAAGAGGAAGGGAAAGGAGAACATAGGCAGGCTTGCAAAATTTTGCCTTGTTTCAACATAATTCTAGACTTCCTGGGGAATCAATTTCCTGATGCCATCTATGTTGTAGGGTTGACACTTCCCAAATGAGCAACAGTTTGCTTACAAGGCAACATAACCTGCATGCTTTTGTATCTACCAAGTTTGTAAATATTGAGAAATGGAATGTGGTTCAAAAGTCTTAGCCCGTTTTGGAAAAGGAGAGATGTAAAAGTGTGGAGAAATAAAGCTGGAAACATTAGCAAGAAAGGAAGATGTTCTATCAATTGGGACATGGGTTTATAGTTCCCCTCAATAATAATTATGCATTAACATTTTCAAGGCTGAAAAATGCTAATAAGCTATTTATATGTATAAATGCAAATTTAAAATAATTACTAGAATTTATTTATATTTCACAGAAAGAAAACCAATTAAATTTCCCATCCACATCACCTCAAATAAATTCAATTACTTTACACTCCCTACACATCATTCCAAATTAGCAGTTCTTCAATTAAACTGGAGATTATTTTCCACCCAGATCCAGGTCCAATTCAAATTCTGTTCAATTAATTGTTGCATCTGCCACAATCCTTTCTTCTAAAAATCACCTGTATGGTTCATTCAGGGAATGAGATATAACAGCTCAGAGTTGCGGGTCAGATAAATGAATATTCTTTCAAGCATTTTATAACAGGTGGAACAGCTAAATTAACATGACTGAGGAATATCTGTGGTTGTATTAAATAGTTCTTTCTACCTGTACTTCTTTAAACACAGAACAACCAGGGATAGGATACTCAGATACCAGCAAAGTTATTATTCTTGAATTTTGCAGCAATATAAATGCAGATTGCTGATGGACACAGTGCTCACTTGTCCTGATGACTTCAACTTGAAACGTGCCAGTTGTTAATATAGTCTTCCCATTGTTATTCATAACAAATAGCAGTTCTATCCTATTCCTATGCCAAATAATTTTAAAACGTTCAGGTTTTATCATATGATGTAATTATGTATGTTATGTATTACATGATGCAATTGACTCCAATATATTGTTTAATACAAAGGGCATCCTTACTAAAGCATCATTGTGTTAAATTTTGGAACAAAATTTGTGCAAGGAAGAATTGGGGAAATGGCACAATATGCAAGGAGACAAAGAAAGAATCAGTAAAGATTAATTCAGGCAAACCTAGCAAACAAGTCTATCAGAAAGGGGCTGCAAGTCATAAATGATATGCAAAAGGCAATAGATTAAAAAAAAGTCCTTAGTATTTTTAAATAGAAGTGTACAAAAATATTGGACCTTGGATCTTCTTATGTCGTACACAGCTCATTAATAAGGGATAACAAAGATTTTAAAAGGAAGAAAAAGGCTACCTCTTAAGGCTTCAGAAAAAGGAAGAATCTCAGTGTTGGTTCACACATGCAAACCTTTTATCATTATATGCCTGATATTTAATATAGCAATTGATTAAATTGGGGTTTCAGAAATTTTATTCACAAGTCTAAAGAAAGTGGAATATGTTGTGGTGGCTACTATTCAATCCAATATTCTTAGTATGTGTGAAAAATGAACACTACATATGGATGAGGAACTCCTCCATACAAAGAAGATTCTCTAGGATCACTCTGAAGTAGAAAGAGGATATGTTGGTTCATTCACAGAGATGTTTTTGCACAGGTGCCAAGTTACCTTAATGTGTGACACATGTCATTTGGACCATACTTTATATCAGGGGTTGCCAAACTTGGCAACTTTAAGTCTTGTTGGAGTTCAGCTTCCAGAATTCCTTAGCCAGCTATGCTATGCTGGCTGAGGAATTCTGGGAGTTGAAGTCCACAAGTCTTAAAGTTGCCAAGTTTGGAGACCCCTGCTTTATATTAACATGGATCCCTTTATATGTGTTGTTGTATAAGGGACACTAAAAGTTGTATATGTGAGAACCTCTATATACTGTAGCGATTAAGCTGCTGAAGGAGAGGATCAATAAGAGAAGAGATATCCATGTGTATTAGCTCATCTAATTCCTGCTTTCTCTATACTGTTATCCCAAAGACTTGTGGATTGGACTTCCTGCTTCCTATAATCTTACCTAATTACCAAGGGGAAGGAAGAGGTGTTCATTGTGCAAACACCATGGTTAATATTTCTGTTGCAGGCATGATTAGTGTTTCAGGCAGGCCTAATGATTTGCATGTACAATCACATGAAAAGATAATAACATGAAAATATCAAAAATATTTTTTTACAAGAATGAGTTTTGGGTGGAAACTCCATGTATACTCTTTCTAAGAAAAGAATAAGTTATAAAGATATTTGCTATTAGTACGTATAGCAGTACAGTTGCTCATTTTACCTTAAGTATAATTATACAGAAACTATGCAGTATCATTAATGGTAGAGTATTTTAAATTTTGAGCAACAGAATTAAATTAATAAGGAAAGAATCAAAGCCACATTTTCTATAATGGTGCAGCCTGGCACTTTAAAACCTCTGTGGATTTAATAGTTTCACATCCCCCATTAGATGGCTGTGTTGTGCTATTTAAAATTGTGGAGCAAACAATTCATTCACATTTCTCTTCCCAAATTTCCCAGCTATACATACAATTCCTTCAATATTAGTGATATTATCACTAATAATCAGGATAATCAAGAAAAAAATACATGCCCAATCTGATTGCATGAAAAAGAAAAAAAATATTCTGCATTTTAATATTTTGCATTTTAAATTCAGTTAAATCATAGCAGGCTCAAGGCTACTGAAACAAAAGAGTTTCCTTTTACCCATCCTGCTGCTAAACTCATTTACTGTGGAATGAGAACATTCTTTTATAGAAAAAGGAAAATATACTTTACAAGTAAATGATATAAGATCAGCATCTATAAACTTGTACATGCCTGCCCACTCACAGATCATAAATGATTCAATAAAATAAGAAAGAAAGGATGTAATAATGAACAGCCCATGCTTGTAAATCTCTGGCTTTACACATTTGTGGACTGCACTAAAAAAAAATCAGATAATTACCAGTCAGATTTAATTACCAGTTCTATTTAGAGGGCACTAAATTCAGTCTCCCCATCACTGAAAAGAGGTGATTGCATCAGTTTGATTGCTAAACGCAGGTCCTGCTTCAGCAACTGAAGGCCTATGTTTTGCTGAGAAAGAGGTGATAGGCTTGGCTAATTTGGGACTGAACTATCTTTTTTTGTTCAATAAATTCACCTGGGCCAAACATTCAGGAAAGCCTCCAGTTATTAAGATACATTTTGTGGTTAAATATACATTCAAACCACTTTCAAAGCTCATTGTGTTGCTTCTCCCCCCCGCCATACTTGTATATATAAAAAAGATTTGAAAAGAACACAAATTTATGTGAATATTCATCACTCCTAGTATGTTCAGTGCATTTTTGCTTACATTGTAGTATATAATTGATTCAGTTACATGAAAGAAGTATCTTATTTTAGAAAGAAAGAAATGGAAAATTAAATAGCTAAAGTAGATTAGAGAGAGCAAATTTCTAATTTGTCCTCCAGCTGATACTAGGGCTGAACAGATATTCACGTATAGAAAGTGTGGCAGAGGCTTCAGGTTATTGTGTAACTCGTAATGATAGGTAGCCTAGATAATATTTGTAAAAGAGATCAAGGGTCCTCAACTTATGACCCCAGTTCAGACCAGAATTTCTGTTGCTAAGGAAGGTTAAGTGGAGTTGTCCAATTTTATGACTTTTAGAAGTTACAACAGCACTGAAAAAAGTGACTTATAACTATTTTTCACACTTATGACTGTTGAAGCCAGCATGATCATGTAATCCAAATTAAGGCACTTGGGAACTGACTCACATTTATGACCGTTGTAGTGTCCTGGGGTCATGTGATCGCCTTTTGTGACCTTCTGACAAGCAAAGTCAACGGGAAAGCTAGATTCACTTAATAACTGTGTTCCTGATTTAACAATTGCAGTGATTTACTTAACATCTGTGGCAGAAAAGATCAGAAAATGGGGCAAAATTCACTTAACAAATGTCTCACTTCGCAACAAAAATTTGGGACTCAATTGTGGCCGTATGTCGAAGACTACCTGTATACTGTAATTGCAGTGATATAATACTATACTATATAATACAGTGATATAATAATAAATAGGACATGGTTCAACTCTGAATCTTTTTTCTCTCCGCAGGCCAACAGAAGTGATCAGAATAGAGCTGGAAGGGACTTTGGAGGTCTTCTAGTCCAACCCCCTGCTCAAGCAGGAGATCCTATACCATTTCAGACATGTGGCTATCCAGTCTTTTCTTAAAAACCTGCAGGGATGAAGTCCCTACAATTTCTGCTGTTCTGCTGCTTAATTGTCCTTCCATTAGGAAGTTTCTCCTTAATTCCAAGTTGCTTCTCTCCTTAATTAGTTTCCATCCGTTGTTTCTTGTCTTGCCTCCTGATACTTTGGGAAATAAATTGACCCTCTCTGCTTTGTGGCAGCCCCTCAAGTACTGGAATGTTACTATCATGTCACCTCTAGTCCTTCTTTTCTTTAGATTTGTCATACCCAATTTTTGCAACCGTTCTTCAATATGTTTTTGTCTGCAGACCTACTACATGTCAGACGGGCTGATAAAGGATGGGATCCCTTTCCATTGGTAGTGCACAAAACCTTCACTGAATTTCCATGTTTTAGTAGTGATTCTGAGAATGTAGCATACCGGAAATCAGAAAAATGAAGAAGATAATTAAATGCAGTAAATATTTCATTCCTTTTCTTTGATGGCTTTCCTACCTGACTCGTGTAATTTAAATGATAATTCTTTGCAAGTTTTATTTCTTTTTTTCATTCAACAGTAGAGGTAGCATTTCAGCTGGCTAAAGATCTTTTGTTAAGGCTCAAAGTGTTTTACAAGTTGAGCTTATCGAGGTAGAGGTATAAATATCACTGAATTAAATGATGTCAATTTTAAAGTAGGATTATAATCATACGGATCTAGCAAATATGGTATTGCTCAAGATACTTCAGTGAGGGTTTTTTTTTGTATCCCCTTATATGTATATGCACTCAATTTCATGAGCTTGTGAAAGGGTATTTGAAAGAAAGCTTCTGAGAGAGATGATTTAGATCAGAGAAAATACAATGTACATATCTAACTTATTTTTAATAATTAGTTTCTATGCTTCTAGAAAGAGTTCTCCCTATTCTGTATATGTCTATTTATGTATTCCTTTATTTAACTGTATTAGGAGTGGAAACAATTTAGAATGGGGGTGTCAACCTCAATTTCATTGAGGATTACATCAGGGTTGTGTTTGACCTTGGGAGGTCACATGGAGGGCCTGGGTAGGTGTGGCCAGCTTGACATCAGTCATGTCAGGGCATCTGTAGTGGCCCAAGTGGGGCAGGGGGATCCTCCTGCATCCTTCCTGCATCTCTTGGGAGGGATTTGCGTGGCCCTCCTGTGCTCCATTTTCGCTGGCAGAAGATTGCAGGAGGCCATCATGCCCAAAAATGGAACCCAGCTCATTCACTGTTCTTCACTGTTCTTCACTGTTTCCAGGGTGGCCCTGTGGGCCAGATCTAAGCACCTCACGGGCTGGATCCCACTTGTAGACCTTGAGTTTGACACCCCTGATTTACAGCAACAAATTTACATGGGAACAATGAGTGGTATGCAAATGCAAAGTTAGATACTGTAATCTCTATGATTGCTTTTTTTACTCCAATGCATAGTTTGAATCATGATTCCTTGCAATTCTGGAATACATGCACATGATGTGGTAATAGCATTCTATAGCCATGTAGTCTAATTCCTTCCTTCCTTCCTTCCTTCCTTCCTTCCTTCCTTCCTTCCTTCCTTCCTTCCTTCCTTCCTTCCTTCCTTCCTTCCTTCTCTGACCTAGTGCTAGAGAAAACAATAAAACACCTTTAGTCACATTATTGGTGTTAGGGAAATCTATCACAAACAAGATGTAGAACTTGGAAAGTTACAAACTTTACACACTCTACCTGGAAAGCCTCACTTGAATTACAATCCAAATACTTCTAATTTCAAATTCAGCTCATAAGGAGATGATACTTATTTATTTATTTATTATTCAAACTTCTATACCGCTCCCTCTCCCAAAAAGGGACTCGGGGCGGTGTACAGCCTACTAAAAACACATAACATACATCTAGAATAAATACAATTTAAATACAATTTAAAAATATATTAAATAAACGAGTCCGGTTGTATCCCATCCAATTAAGAAATTTAGACATTTAAAATCAGGGATTAATTAAAAATTAAAAATATAAAATTTAGTGATTAAAACCCAATTTAGATCTAAAACCCAAAAACCCATTACTGGGCCAGGCCGGCCTGTTTGAAAAATAGGGTTTTAACTGTGCGCCGGAAGGTCAGGATATCCGTCATGGCCTGTATCTCTGGGGGGAGATCATTCCACAGGGAGGGAGCTCCCACAGAGAAAGCCCGCACCCTTGGGGCCGCCAGCCGACAACGATCAGGCGGCGGCACCCCAAGCAGGGCAACCCTGTGAGAGCGTACTGGGCGGCGGGAGGTTGATGATGGCAGTAGGCGGTCCCGTAAGTACCCAGGTCCCGAGCCATGGAGCACTTTAAATACCATCAGTACCACCTTGAATCGAATCCGGAAGGCCACAGGATACATTGTCTTAATCCAGGTATGGGGAATCTGTATCTGCCAGATAATGCTGCATTATAACTCATAGAACACCTAACTATAACAGTTATCATAAGTAATGCTAGGGACTGTAGTTTAACAATGACTTGAGGGCCAAAGGTTCACATCCTTGCCTTAATTCCAACTGGTTCTTCACCATTCAATCAATTTCCATAAAACAGAAATAAAAAAAACAAGGAAATAGTTCAAACATTTGCAGTTAACATACTTATCTAATGCTGGGAATGGTTGTAACATTAACTTTGATTCTATTACGAATTTTTTAGTTTTATCAGAAAGGGAATGATAATAAATTATAGTATTAATTTATTTGTGGATATTTATAAGGCAATAGTTCCTCATTACAGACTCCTGAGCAGTTAGTGTCTGGAAAAAAAGAACTCCCAACTACATATAGTCTTTGACTTGCAACCATTTGTTTAGTGACCATTTGAAGTTGCAACGGCACTGAAAAAAGTGACTTATAGCTATTTTTCATACTTACGACCATTGCAGCATCTCCACATGATCACGTGATCAAAATCCAAACACTTGGCAACTGGCTCATATTTATGATGGTTGCAATGTGACCTTTTGTGACCCACCAGATTCACTTAACAACTGTGTTACTAACTTAATCACAGCAGTGATTCACTTAACAGCTGTGGCAGTGGTGGGATTCAAAAAATGTTACTACTGGTTCTGAGGGTGTGGCTTGGTGGACGTGGCAGGGGAAGGATACTGTAAAATCTCCATTTTTTCCCCACTCCTTGGGGAAAGGTTACTGCAAAATCCCATTCCTCCCCCCCCCACTAATCTGCTTTCCAGCTCCGTTCCCCTGTGCAGGGCAACCAAAGAAAACCCAGCCGATCAGCTGGGACTCGGGAGGCAGAGAATAGATGGGGGAGGGGCCAGTCAGAAGTGGTACTTGCTGGTTCTCCAAACTACTCAAAATTTCCACTACTGGTTCTCCAGAACTGGTCAGAACCTGCTGAAAACCACCTCTGAACTATGGCAAGAAAGGTCATAAAATGGGGGCAAGACTCATTTAACAACTGCCTCACTTAGCAACAGAAATTTTGGTCATAAGTCAAGGGCCACCTGTATTGTATAAAACAATGTTCCTAAAATTCTGGCTGAACTAGCAATGGATGATTTATTTCTTTATTTCTTCCTTCCGTTTTCCCCCCTAAAACCAGCGTAATCATGTGAATTTATTCCTTCCTTCCTTCCTTCCTTCCTTCCTTCCTTCCTTCCTTCCTTCCTTCCTTCCTTCCTTCCTTCCTTCCTTCCTTCCTTCCTTTCTTTCTTTTTCACATTTTATTTACATTTGAAGACTAACTTTATTCTCAATCACATATCCACACACCTATTTCCCTTTTTTGTTTGTTGGTTTCACTAAAACTTAAATGCATAGTTTATTAGAATGAATTTCATGTGAATTTCAATGGCTTACAAAGAAAAACATAATAAAATAATAAACTCATGAGACAATTAGTATTAAATTACTTTAAAACTGGATAAATAAATAATACTATGGCATTCTCTTTGCTAATTAAAAAAATCAACATGACAAATTCACTGGTGGTGAGTATACCACAAGAGGGCCATAATGGAGAAACTTCTTCTTGACCATCCTGATTTCCTGATAGTGGGGGATTATCAACTATTTTTCTTGAATCAATCATATTGGATAGATTAATTCTGATTGAATGAACAAGTTCTGCTAATATTTAGTGGCCAAGCCACATAGAGTTTTATAGGTTAAAGTGAGTACTTTAAATTGCATCCAGAATCTGGGTACACAGTACAGGGCATGGCGAGGTACACAGCACAGGTGCAAACTGATCATGGTATCTTTTTTTGTTAGCCACAAATGCTCCATTTTTTTTTACTGTTGCAGTTTCTGAAAGATTTTTTTAAAGGCAGTGCCCTGCAGAATACTGTGAAATAATCCAACTAGATGCTTATGGGAATTACTGTTGCTCAATCTTCTTCCTTTAGGAGGGACCACATCTGGTACACACCCATGTCTTCCTGATCACAATTTCCACTTGCTCTTCCAGCGGGAATACTGAATGATAGGATTGCAAGGGAGATGGCCATCTTCTAGTCCAATTGATCAGGAATCTTCAAATCATCCCAGATGAATGGCTATCTAACCTTTGTAACACTCCAGTGATGCAGCCCCAACGTTCTACAGTAGGAGGCAGACTGTTCTACAGCCTAATTATAGTTCCCAGTGTTAGAAAATTTCTCTTCATTTCAAATCTGGATTTCTCTCTGTAATTTTTCCACTCATTGGCTTTTATTATACCCCAAGCCCCAGAGAGAATACATGGAATTTTCTTCCCTGTAATAACATTTCAGGTATTGGGATTGTAATCAGGTTTGCTTGTAACCTTATCTTCTTTAGGCTAAGCATATCCAGTTCTTCTAAATGTTCTTCATAGGGTTCAGGTTCTAAGTCCCTCACCATCTTTGCTATTGTTTTCTTCACTTTTTCCCAGTGATTCCAAATTACAAATTTGCTGTCTCCAAAGTGAAGCATTACCTCCAAGGTATCACTCAAGAGCCCTCAGAGAACTTTGATGTACAAATAGGAACTCTATCTTGCTTGAGTTGAACTTTGGCCTATTTCTTCTAATCCAGACATTAAGCCATATCTTTGGTTCTTTGTATTGTGCAACCAGATGATGTATAATTGTGTTTCATCAGCATATTGATGAATGATACTGCATTCTTGAAGACAACAGGGGTCTTCAACCAAAGGCTTTATGTAGATGCTGTAAAGAAGTGGGGAGAGGAATGACATCAGAGGCCACCGACCCAACATTTTCTCTTAAAACCACTGACTGAAATCATCTACAAAGAGTGAAGCTACTGAAGCACAGGGTTTCCAAACCCTATGGGTGGTTCCAAGTAGACATTGTGATTAATGGTTTCAAAGCCCACCAATAAGCCTAATAAGACCATAAGAAATGGACTGCCAATCTGGGTCCCAAGAAAGGATCATCTGTTTGTGTAACCAGTGCATTTGTGTCCCATGTCCAGGATTGAACACTGACTAAAAAGGGTCTAGGTAATCTATTTCCACATAGGTAACATGTAGTTGTCTGTTTTCTCAAGAATCTTCCATTTAAAGTATGATGGGAAATTGAAAGCGAGACACTCATTTTAGACCATCTAGAAGGAAAATAGATATAGCTTTATATTTCATGCAGTTCTATTGGGTTATATATATCCTCAATGTGGATCAGAAAGTTAATTGCTGCTGGGGCTCCGATCACAATGTTTTGACTTGGTTTATTTTTATTTTGCTTAGATAGTGTTTTTACTTTTAAGATATCAAATTTGATCTTTGTTTTATTGAAGATAGTTGCATTGTAAATACTTAGGGCACAATTCAAGACAAAGCTTAGCATTCTTCAGTGTATTGAAATACATGGGTTTTATCTTTAATGTAGCTTCGGCTGAAATTCATTCCCCAAACATTGAATGGTTTCCTACATTTTTCAATTTCAAATATTAATGTATTTATAGCTTGGGAGTCTTTTCCTGGCTGCTGCTCTCATACTCTGACACTTATTAAACAAGCTGCTATGTTGGTATTCATGATCTGGGAATTGGAAACTGTTTATATTTCTAAACTTTTAATATAGTACCATATGACTGCATTGCAGCTATTCAGTTAGTTGGAAAAGAAGCCAATGTAAAATAGAGAAAAGTTGGTTCTCAGATATTAAAATCTCAGCAGCTGTGCTACAAAGATGTACTAGGGTTTATCTCTCTTTCCAATACAACTGAATAGTAACATTATTATCAAAATAGCTACACGAACCTGTGCTCCTACTAACACATGAACATATGTGAGAAGGAATGAGGAAAATTATACTTGAACTCCATAAAAGTAAAAAAAACAAAAACCTCCAAATGATACGCCATGGATAGTCAATCAACTTTCCCTTAAGCATCTTGCCTGGTTTCAGAATCATCTTTTGTTTAAAAGAATGTCTCTACCCCACATATGCAGGGGTGGGATTCTCCCGGTTTGGACCAGTTCAGGTGAACTCCTAGCTCCGACAATCAGCTGGCAGTGAACTGGTTCACTCTGACAATTATGTGGGCCCGCTTGCCTGCCCCTGCAGTGTACTTACCTATATAATTCTTGCCCTTACAGACATGGCGTGCAATCTGGGTGTCCTTCTGGACGTACGGCTGTCGTTAGAAGAACATATGGCGGCTGTTGCCAGGGGGGCTTTTTATCAGGTCCGTAGGATCTACCAGTTGCGGCCCTTTCTGGATCGGGATGCACTTCGCACAGTCACATCCGCCCTCGTTATCTCCCGCCTAGACTATGCCAATGCTCTCTACATGGGGCTCCCCTTGAAGAGCACCCGAAGGCTCCAACTGGTGCAGAATGCGGCTGCATGGGTGGTTTTGAGGGCTTCTCGGAGTTCTCATGTTACACCACTCTTGCGCGAGCTGCATTGGCTCCCGGTGATCTTTCGGGTGCATTTCAAGGTGTTAGTTACCATCTTTAAAGTGCTCCATGGCTTGGGACCTGGGTATTTATGGGACCGCCTACTGCCACCATCAATCTCCCGCCGACCGGTTTGCTCCCATAGAGTGGGTCTCCTCGGGGTGCCGCCGGCTGGACGCTTGAAAACTTATTTATTTCATCAAGCTGGTCTGGCCTAGGGTTTTATGGGGTTTTAAATTAGGTTTTAATTGGTTTTAGTCCTTATTTTTAAACCCTTGTCTCATTTTTTATTATTCAACCACCTAATATTATTGTATTTTTTAATGACCGTACACCGCAGGGAGAGGGGGCAGTATATAAATCTTGTAAATAAAATAAATAAATAAATATATCCTTTCAGTTGATTCATGCAGCAGAGTGGATGGCCACTCCTTAGCTGTGTTACTGCCCAGTACTAACATAGCAGGTAAGTTTTTTGGAATGCTGTTCACATGTGCACAGTGCGCGTCAGGCGTATGCGCAATCCCCGAATCGGTTGTTATACCGGCAGCATCCCACCGCTGCATGTATGTCTAGCACAGGTGTGTTTAGGTAACAAAAGAAGTGGACAGCTAAACCTCCAAAGGTGCTTTTTCAAAAGGCAACATGACTTACTTTGTTTTTGCTTGAAGAAGTTTCACTTCTCATCCAAGAAGCTTCAAAATTGAAGAAGCTTCTTGGATGAGAAGCAAAATGTCTTCAAGCAAAAACAAAGAAAGGCCAGTTGTCTTTTGAAAAAGCACCTTTGGGACAATCATGACTTGGATGACTCAGAATCTCCATAGACGGATCCTCAATGCCATAGTTATTCATTGTGGAAATTATGCCCATCTGATCAGAAAAAGCCAAAGTATACTGGAAGAGGAAATGGTATAAAGAAGCAATGTCTTCTTATGTTCCTATCATCTGAAAGCACCACTGAATACTGTATAGTGGAAAATGGATAGAAATGTATGTCCTCACTCTCACAAGAACAGCTTTATTGTCTGAATTAATTAATTAAAAAATTCACTGTCTTTTAGCTAGAAGACCAGGACTTTGGTTATTGAGCATATATAATAAATATCAGTAGGATGTATTAGAATACCGAGATACTATTAAAAAGAAGGGCTAGCAATCAACGCAGAACAAATAGGCTTTTTGCTACACATAAGAGATAATAAAAATAAAATATAAGTGCCTCGGAGAGGGTATTATGTAAAAATACTTATCTTGCTACTAAAGAGAAGACCCTATGTTCAACAGCTACCAGACAACTGCTTAGCGCTAGAACACTCGAGAAATATTAAATGAATAATTAATGATATCAATATTTAAAGTTATGCCATTTAAAGTATGGTTTATGCCAGGAAATATTTATAACTAACTTGCGTTTTCAGTGTTCCCTGAAAAGCCATAGCTTAAGCTGGATGATGCATTGGCATGGTCAGTAAAATTTAGTTACAAATGAAGGTAAATACCGGGATATGTGTCCCAGGATAATGTTGCAGGATTCAATTTATCTATCTGACTATCAGCTCTGCCACTTCACTTTGCCTTCCCTATGCTTTGACTCGGTGCCAGCCTGCCATAAACTCCAGCAGAAGGAAAACTGTTTGTGGGGGAGAAAGGGAACACGAAAGAAATTTGTACTGGCTGGAGATAACCCTTCAAGGACACCCAGCCAGAGGGTAGGGGGCAGCTGCATTCCAAGGATGGCCATTTTGGTTTAAATATGATTGAACACAAGGGAACAAGTGGGAGGGCAGATGCTGGAAATGGAGATTTCAACTGGGATATTGGTACAGGAACCTTAGACATTGCTTTGCTTTGCTGTACTTCACTTGATGTTAAACCTTACTCTAAATACGGAATTATGGATCATTCTTACCTAGAGTTCAAGTTGAGATGGGGCTGATACTCTCTATCTATCACATTCTGATAGAGAGATGTTCCCTGACGATGATGGGATCCAATATGAGTCTGAAAGCTCGGAAGACCTTTGATCCTGATGACCGACCCAGATTGGATCCTGCAAAATTTAGTTACCTTAGGTACTCTAATAGTGTGACAGAATTGGAGACTTAGGTTCCGACTCCAATACAAGAAATACATCTTTTTTATTGATTCTGAGATGTTGCTTTGCACCAAGGATAGGCATCATAATGTGCAGCCCCTGAATCCATCTTTTCTGCAGACTTTGGAACTGACCATACTTCCTGAAAACTGGTGGCATGATTCCCCACCATTCACAAAACATCATGTAAGTCCCATGATAGTCTTTATGTAATTGTCAAAAAAGAAAAATAATATCCTCATGCTTTCCCCATCATTTTATTTCTGAACATCTTACAGTAGCTTCACCCATTTCTCATGATTTATACTCTCACTTCAGTCCCCACTGAAATGTTGAATGTGGCCTTTAGTCATTAGAAGACTGTTCCCCCATGCATTATATCCTGCAAGCTAACTTCCAAAAGCTTTGTTTTCCTCTCTATCCCGAGTGTTCAAGAGAGGATTCTTTTTATTATTATTAAATGCTCCAAGTTCACTTTTCCCCCTGATGTAGACATCAAATTGCAGAGCATAGTCAGAAATGATGGCCATTATTATTCATGCTGGTACTGCATTGACAGGCATTACTATAATGACTCAGACAAATCACAAGGCAACTGACTTGATGATGAGCACTTCAAAATGGTGTGGTGTGGTTGCATGGGGACTGTAGTTGCTATTCAGGATGGCTTTTCTCTTAGATCATCCCTGCTTATAGAACTTGTTCACTGACAACTGCCGGTATAATGATATTACCTGGCTGTTGAAAAACCTTTGCCTGGCCCCGAAGCCCATTCATTGGCACTTAGTGGAAGGTTTGATGCAATAAAAGTCTGAAAAGATCTCCTCTTGTTAGAGGGGAGGGAAAGGTCTTGGAGGCACTTCTTGAAAAATACAGCTTATCACCATGGTTCTTCCAAGCCAGCTGTACAGAATGACCTTTCTTGTAGGGAAGATAATAACTTTATGATAATGAAGCTGGAAAGCCATTCCCTGCGTTGGTAATTTTATTTCTAATTGAATAGCTATATTTGATACATAGCAGCTTAACATTCTCTGAAATAGTAGTAATATGATGTGCCAAGGAAGCTACCGTATAACATGTTTTGAATTTTAATCAGGAAATGGCTTTGTTTTCACAAGAAAAGTTCAGATTTCCAGATCCCATAAGTATTAGAACATGTTCTCTGTGCCATGGATCCCAAGATTCATGCTAAATTGGGACAGCAATTCTCACTTCTTTTTTGGGTTGTTTTGGTCTCTGCCTTATTGCCTTTCCATTCTCTTTCCCCTACTTTCCTCACCAACAGCTGCTGCTGCCCATTGCAGGGATATCCTCATTCTTTGGTGTCTAATGTTGATCAGTTATGGTATTGTGTGTGATATATATCCAAGTTATTTTAAAATAAGAAAGGAAAAATGGTAGCTTATAAGGAGAACAGATGGAAAAGAACCAAAAGAGCAGAAAGAAATCAAACAACTTGGGGGGGGGGGGGAACAAAGGGGAAATAGAGATTAAAAGAGGAAGGTTGGACTGTCTGTAGATTCTGTAGATGTATTTGCTCAATTTTTCATATCTGACAGAGCCAATGAAAAGCAATAATAATGTTTCCAACATTATGTCAGTTGATTGGATGGAAAAGGAAGGAAGGAAGAGATGTCCCTTCTCTTTCCATTTAAGAGCTTGGCTAGAATCACTCTTTTGATAAACAGTGATAGGTCCAAAGAGAGCAACAGTCTGTCCTAATCAATTTAAATCCAATTTATTGAGAAGCATAAAGAAAGAGAAAAATTTTGTAGTTAGCTGACACCTTTACAGAGCGAGGAGGAGGAGGAAGAGGAGGAGGAATTGTGGCTATTCTGGTTCCTAACAATAGGAACAGATGCGGATGGTGAAGGAGAGTGAGGACTCAGATGAGAGGTCAGGACCATTAGGGAGTGGACTGCTGCCTTCAGGGATTGTGGGGGCTGGCAGCAGTGATGAGGAAGTTCCCGAAGAGCCTGCGCCAAGTGCGCGTGAGTACAGAATGATTCGTAGAACAGAACAGCTGGAGCAGCACAGGTGACTCGGGAGTAAAGGTGCAATTTAATGGACCTTTCCTCCAGGGAATATAAGCCTGGTTTCAAAAGGTTTTTGCCTTTGCAAAAGGCAAAAGGGCTCGAAGGACCCAGCATTTATTTATTTTATTTATTTATTTATTTATTAAATTTCTATACCGCCCCCTCTCCCAAAAAAGGGACTCGGGGCGGTGCACAGCCAACTAAAAACAAACAATATATACAATTAAAAACAAATTAAAACAATTTCATCAGAGGCCGAAATACAATTTAAAATATAAAACTAATACACATTTAAAATTTAAAAATTTTTAGAAACCTAGTTATTAAAAACCCCAAAAATCGTTACTGGGCCAGGCCGGCCTGTTGAAAGAACAGGGTCTTTACTGCGCGCCGGAAGGTCTGGATGTCGGTAATGGCCCGTATCTCCGGGGGCAAATCGTTCCACAGGGAAGGAGCCCCCACAGAGAAGGCCCGCACCCTTGGGGCCGCCAACTGGCAATGACCAGGCGGCGGAACCCCGAGGAGGCCAACCCTGTGGGAGCGCACTGGGCGGCAGGAGGCTGTTGATGGCAGCAGGCGGTCCTGTAAGTACCCAGGTCCCAAGCCATGGAGCGCTTTAAAAATGATCAATACCACCTTGAGGCCACAGGAAGACAATGCAGCATGTGCAGAAGCGGTGTTACATGGGAGCTCTGAGGGGCTCCCAAGATCACCCACGCCGCCACATTCTAGACCAGCTGCAGCCTACGGACACTCTTCAAGGGGAGCCCCATGTAGAGAGCATTGCAATAGTCCAAGCGGGAGATGACGAGGGCAGAAGTAACTGTGCGAAGTGCGTCCAGATCCAGAAAGGGCCGCAACTGGTAAATCAGACGAATCTGACAAAAGGCCCCCCTGGTGACGGCCGTAATGTGGTCTTCTAAAGACAGCCGTACGTCCAGGAGGACACCCAGATTGCACACCATGTCTGTAAGGGCAAGAATTATATAGGTAAGTACACTGCAGGGGCAGGCAAGCGGGCCCACATAATTGTCAGAGTGAACCAGTTCACTGCCAGCTGATTGTCCAGGAGGACACCTAGATTGCGAGCCCTTTCCAAGGGGGCCAAAATTTCTCCCCCCATGGCCAGTGACGGAATAAGCTGGCTGTATCTGGGTGCAGGAAACCACAGCCACTCGGTTTTGGTCGGGTTGAGACGAAGCCTGTTAAGACTCATCCAACTCCGCATGGCCTCCAGGCACCGGGTCATCACTTCAACGGCTTTGTTGGGGTGGCCCGGGGTAGAGATGTACAGCTGAGTGTCATCAATGTACTGATGGAACTCCACCCCGAAACCACAGATGATCTCACCCAGCGGCTTCACATAAATGTTGAACAGCAGGGGCGAGAGCACAGACCCCTGAGGCACCCCACATAATAGGGGCCTCAGGGTCGACCTCTGCCCCCCTGTCAACACAAATTGTGAGCGGTCAGAGAGGAAGGAGGAGAACCACCGTAAAACGGTGCCTCTCACTCCCAACCCCCCCAACCGCCACAATAGGATACTGTGGTCGACAGTATCAAAAGCCGCTGAGAGATCTAATAGGACCAGGACAGAAGAACAATCCCTGTACCGGGCCCTCCAGAGATCATCCACCAACGCGACCAACGCCGTCTCCGTGCTGTGCCCAGGCCTGAAACCCGATTGGAGGGGGTCTAGATATAGCATTGTATCTAGAGACTCCGGCTTATCTGAAGAATTCTGTCAAGGCTTTTCTGGTTGGACTAATTGGCTGCAAGCCATCTTTTATCTACAAAGAAGTTTATTTGTAGATTAAAGCTATGAAGGTTTGAGTTGCTGCATTTGTTTGAGATTTTCTTGCTGATTACAGGGTTGGATTAGAACACAGTGAGAGCAATTAACCAGTGAAACAGCTTGCCTTCAGAGGTTGTGGGTGCTTGGATGTTTTTAAGAAGAGACTGGACAGCTATTTGTCTGAAATGGTATAGGGCAGAGGTGTCAAATTCAAAGCCCATGGGCTGGATTAGGCCCATGATGTGGTCAGATCCAGCCTGAGCAGCCATCCTGGTTTACCCAATGCAAAGAGGAAAGATCAGGCCAGCGTGGCTTTGGCCCAATCTACCCAGTGTGAAGAGGAAACATGCCAGCAGTTTGGGGAGTAGTGTCAAGTTGGCCATGCCCACCTGGTTGTACACACCACCCAGTGGACCATGCCTGCCTGCCCCCCCTCCCCCCGTGGTCAACCACAGTCCTGATGCAGCCCTCAATGAAATTGAGTTTGACACCCCTGGTATAGAGTCTCCTGCTTGAGCAGGAGGTTGGACTAGAAGGCCTCCGGGGTCCTTTCCAGCTCTATTCTGGCACAGTTTATGATATCATTGGCATGGGCACAGGTATTTTTCTATGTTCTTTTATTTTGGGAGGGTTTTAAGGAAGTATAAAAAACTGCAACAGGTATTTTAGGCCTTTTAAAACATTAAGACATTTTTGTGTGTGTGTGTGATTTTGCATTATTATATTGCAAGCTGTACATTTGCAAGTCAAGCAATGTGAAACTGAATGAACAAACAGAAAAGAAATAAATACATTTTGCCCTTCCAAAATTTATTGTTGGGCCATCTTTATGAAATAGTTGGTTCAATTGTCTAGGTTTTCAGTTTAATGAAAAAAAAAAAAGGATTCTTTAAGCCTTAAAGCTAGAAGTGATATTCAACCAGTTCTGACAGGTTCTGGAAAACCGGTAGTGAAAATTTTGAGTAGTTTGGAGAATTGGCAAATACCACCTCTGACTGACTCTGCCCCCATTTATTCTCTGCCTCCTGAGTCCCAGCTGATCAGCTGAGTCTTCTTTTGTTACCCTGGACAGGACAATGGAGCTGGAAAGCAGGTTAGTGGGGTGGGGAGGGAATGGAGATTTTACAGTATCCTTCCCCTGCTACGCCAAGCCAAGCCCACCAAGCCAAGCCATGTCCACAAAGCCATGCCCACAGAACTGGTAGTAATTTTTTTTGAATCCCACCACTGCTTAAAGCCTAACTGAATCCTCACAAAAATGGCATGAAAATACCACTCCTGCCTTTTCTAATTGTGCTCTAACTACTTTAGTTAAGTTCTGATAGCCAATGTACTACTTTTAAGAACAAAATCGATAAATATACAGAGGGTGCCTTCCATTTTACTATTCTCACAGCTGTGCTACAATTTCAGAAATAAATTGTTCTAGAAACGTATTTGGGTTAAAAGGCATTGGTAGGTTCCCTTTTCCCATACACCCACATTTTTATATATGCTCATACATATTCATAGGATGAAAATATTGATTTTAGGATATTCATTAAGAGAAAAAGAGGGGGAAAATGGACCCTTTTCTGTGACAATTGTGTGACTTTTCCAATCAAAATCCACTAGGCTCTCATTCTGTTTTTGGGGGTTTTTTTGCAAGAAAGTAAAGACATTTTCATTTGAAAATTAAAATTGAAAGATTTTAATGCAAAGCGCTTTGTTTTATTACAAAAACTTTAATGTGAAATGTTTTAACCTTGTACTATTTAAACTCTTGGTTATATATGTTCATTATATCTTTTGGAAACTGATTATTAGTTGCGGTTTAGGTTTATGATTACATTGTATGGTTTCTTTGGGTACATTTAGAAGAACAGAGAAATATAAAACACCATATGCCCTGTGACAACATGTGAGGCTATTCTAATTTGCATACAGTGGAAGGAAATACAGTAGTAGATTTAATGAAAAGTGATAGAGAAATGGTGAAAAATGCTGGAAGATTTGAGGCAGGCAAAAACAAAAATCTGGTCCTCACTTATTATTTATTTTTAATCCCAAAACAACTTGCATTGTGGGACAGTGGATTGATAGATCCTTGACAGAAAGACAACTTATATCCATGGTGTTGTTTATTTTCTACCTTCAGTGGGTGAGAAAGACGACGTTGTGTAGAATTGCTCAGGCTGAAAGTTCTAATCTTCCCTATTCATTTCAACACTGAGGGCAAATCTTCTGAAACCAATTGTGTCTATGCAGCTTTCTCTACTTTGAAATTAAATCACCGAGTGCATCTGAGTTCCTGTACTCGAGCAGCTGGATAGGCCATTTTGTTGAGTAAAATTCTCATTTTAAGACTACTCAATATGCTTTTCCACAATGAACATTTCTTCATACTCATCAGATGGGCCATTTAATATTTGTTTTCAGACACAGTCAGTTAGATAATTCTCACAGCTTCTTTTTCTATTTTTTGAATAGAACTGAATATTTTCATCCGAGGATCATAAATCTCGGGAAGCTTATTTGAAATAGCTTTCCCTTTGCTTCTTCTGATTGCCTTGCATAGCAGACTGATCTGATAAGCTCTTTTAATCAGATTACATGGTCCACTGATTCTGAATATTACCCAATTCATGTCTCTAAATAAGGTAATGCAATGTTAAATTTGAAAATTCAATCTTAGCAAGAAGAACCTAGATGGACAGTAAATGAACTAACCAACCTGCAATTCTTGCTGAGTGAATTTCCTTAACCCAAGAATAAACATATTCTTCCCTTTCCAAAATATATGAGAGAAACTAAACTGAAAACACTGAAGTGGTTTTACTGGACATAAGAAAAATACCAAAAATCCATGATAGGGCAATATATTTAGTTGGGCAAGTGAGAATTTTCTCTCTGGAACACTACTTGAAATAATCTTCTTTTATCGATATTATAACTCTCTAGTTTATATCCATTTCTGTTTTTCTTCTACCATGGAATGCATGTTTTCTCCCCCGGGAAAGAGCAGTACAAGTAACCATTTTATTTTCCATTTTCATAAGTGAAAGATGAACCATTGTTTATTTCTCCTTCCAAGCAGCCCTTGGGACAGTCCTGGGTGCAAATAGATGCTATTGCAGTTCCAGAATTAGCTTAATTTGTCTGCAACCAATTCTCATATTTCAGTATGACTGCAAGCTTTTGTGAGCAATTACATCTACAGAAATAAAACTGGAATGCAGATCTATGTAATTGCTGCATACTAAAGTCCTTATATAATTAATTGTTACCAAGAGCTTAGCATGGTCAGTATGAAGATCTGCAAAGAGCTCTGATAATATGTTGGCTGTATTGGAAGAAAAATCCAATCCAGTTCCAAGCCAGGAGAAATAAAAATCAATGGAGGCTGGCTACAAGGAAAGTTGGTCTTTATTTATTTGGTTTCTAGAAATATCAGTGACAACAGCAGGTTTCTAGGACGGCTGACAAAATGGCTGAGTGAGTGGATGGATCTTTATAGGGTGATTGAAATCTTCAGAGGGTTGTGCAATGTAGTGAGCCTTGTGCCTTTTACTATTTCAATGGTGGTGGGTTAATCCTATTATGTCCTAAAGGTCATGTCCTGTCCTTAGAATTTGGGTGGGGGAAATTGCATTCCCCCTTCTGTGTATTTTGTTTGTGAATAGATTGCCCAGTCTTTCTGAATGGAAACAAAATCTGCATTCCTAAAGGTCAGCCTCTTTATGTTTCTTGGTTTGAAGTTGTTTTTCTATGACATGAAGACTAGGGTTGCTTTCTCCATTTCTCCTTTAGGGAATTATTCTATCCTGCCTCTTTTTAATATTAAAAATAAAGAATATTTTAATCTGGGAAGGGGGGCTTCCTGCTTTTGATTGGTACTCATAAAGAGCTCCTGCTTGGGAATCCAGCCTTATGAAGATTTTAATTCAAAGAAGTTCTGTAAGGAGTATAGAGTGTGGTGAATATGCCATCAGATGTTGTGGAACCTTTGCCATGTCCCCCAATTATCTAGCTCTGGACTTTGATCTTGAGACCAGCCTGCATGGACACCTGTGCTGTCAATTATGAGCCAAAAAGCAGGGAAATGGGGTATGGGATTGTTTGGAATAACATCTTGGGAGTAACAGTTGACTCTGAAGTAAGTTGTTGCTTTGGAGTATCTCTCTTTTTCAATAATTTCTATTTAGTAGAAGCTTCTATGGCTCTGTAAGTGTGCTTTTCACCTGGCCGTTTATGTCCTCCAGGATTATCTGCATTGTAATGATGGCAAGGGTTTAACCATCTGAATTAATCACAAAATGTAAGGCAGGATGGTACCATAGGGATCTAGTCCAATACAAAAATCCACCACAATAGTATTCCTAACAAATGGACATCCAATTCTTTTAAATATTTTCAATAATTGTACTGCTTACCTGAATTTAATATTGGGGATGCATTCTTTAGCAATGACTTTTTAAAATAAAAAACATTGGGCTATGATGTAAACATTTTCATGGAACTTCTTATATTCTGGAATTGGGCTCGTTTTTAATGAAATAACACTTAAATTATGGGTATCTTCTGTGTCTGTCTGACCTTGTGCCTTAACTTTAACTTTCTGGAAATTCTGAGCTGACAATGTCTTGCTGTTAAGCTCATTGAATCTTGATAAATTATAATACTAAATTATTTCTCTTAACCCCTGGACTGGGTCTAGAACATGGCTGACTGTGAACTATAATTACTTTCTACTAATATTTGATTGGAGTGTGTTTGCCCTGGAGCTATTGAAGGATAGAACTATAATAGCACGCTTACAGAATCATTAGAAAAGGTTTAGAACCATGGGTGCATATGAGCACTGACATTTGGGATTTACTATGAATCTATGTTTTTGCTCTAGTTTAATTCTGCTTGGGTACAGGCTTGTTCTTGCAATAGCCTATAACTAGATACAAATTTGTGATTTGAGCATCAGTCATGTTCCTCACTTTTCCATCCCTTATTATCTTGCTTTATAAAGAGTTTTGGAAAACTGAAAAGTAATTGTATGGAAAGCTGATCATCCTGGACACAGTACAGTAATGCTGAATAGTACCAGATTATACCTGGAATGTCTGAATTTGATACATTCAGAAAAAGAGACCATCTTGGTGTTTCTCAGGAGAGATGTTTCACATAGTATTTTATGATTCTGAGATGGCTTGATAAAAATGCTGCCTTCAGGTCAATGTTCAGGTCAATGAAATGTAATCAAATACAATATTATATCTCAACCAAATTCCCATTCCCATTTTCCCTCTCTCCTTCCCTCCTTCCCTCTCCCTCCTTCCCTCCCTCTCTCCCCCTCTCCTTTAAAGAAAAAAAAATACTCTTCATGTGACTCCAGCATGAGTTCAGAAGTCATTGTGCTGTGCTGGCAGTAATAAGATCATAATAGGCAATATTCAAACTCATTATAGTGAATGCAGTATTACTATAGCTGAAACAGCCACCAGCAGATTATCATTGCTGTTATGAAAAGCTGTGCCCAAGTATGAAATAAAAGGAAAAAAAAGATTATATAGGTAGGCATAGACTTACATTGCTGTAAGGGGTAGTTCAAACATGGTGAGGCAAACCTTACATATGCTTACCTATATACTTTATGATATTACAGAACATTTACCAAGCTTTTTCAGCTGTCAGGGTAGAAATATTGCTATAAGAACCACTTGCCTGTTCTAGGGATAGTTTCAGTACTCTTCAGCTTTACATCACTGATCAAAGCATATATATTCTTAGATATTTCCCCTGAAGCAGGGAGGGGTGGGGAAAGGCTACACTCAAATAGCAAGTTCCAAATCTACACAATTTGTAAATCAAGAATAAAAGAGTATTGCTAAGGTGGGTATACATTATTTGCAAGAACTTTATTCAGGTTGGGAATACTTCATATTAGCACATAAACAAAATGCAAAGAAATTTAAAAACATTTCTTAAGATAAAAATTCAAAAAAAACAATTTTTCATATTTGCTGGATATTTCAGAGAATGTTAAAAATTGGCTATCAATTCATTATGCTGGAAATGTAAAATTATAGTGAGGTTATTTACATATAAGATAAGCAATTGTGTCGTTTTCATAAACCCATGAGTTTATCAATATAATTTGAGGAATAATAATAGCATTTAAAGACACGAATATGATTTTGAACAATATATCAACATTTTGAAATTCATCCCTATAGAAAGTACTATGGATTTATTAAGCATGAGTCATAGCAAAAATTAATACTTTAATAATAGAAAGACAATGTCACCTTTATATAAAATCTTGGATTGAAATATGTTCGTGCTGTGCTTATGAATTGGCTTTTTACTAATTTAATTAAAAGACCAGTCAATATTATTTGATGTGGTTAGGATTAAATGCTGGTTTATAAACTTATTTTTAAAAAATATGTTTTCACGTTTTTTCTGCTTTACTTTGTAAGCCCTTTTCACTATGCATAAATAAAAATATTTAAAAACCTATGATCTTGAGATTTTTTTTTTCATGAGTAAGCTCCATCTATTTCAGATTATAAATAAACAGAACTTAGTCACACTGGAGAATTAGTATGTTTTGGTTCGAGGTGTGAAAATAAAAAAGTTCTATCTTAATTCCTCTCATTTAGGTTCTTTCAGTATATGGTATGCAGAGTTTTGTTGCAAAAAAAAACAAGGACCAGTGGGATTCTTAAGATAAACAAGCAATGGCCAAGGACAAGCATGGGTCTGAGGAACTATATAAAATTATAATAATTAATTTTCCATTTTTTGTCTCCACTAAACCATTGTTCTCTGTACAGTTTCTAGGCAGAGTCAGTATCTTAGCTGTTGTATTTATTAATTTTCACTTACACTAAAATGTTCAGTTTTATAAAGAAAAAATAATAATTTCAATACAGTGCAGGATGGCAAAAAAGAGGCAACTTCAATGTTATACATAGTTAACTTCTGTAAGCGTAATGGCTATAATAACAATTCTTTATTGAGCTCAGTAATGGAGGAAAGTGTCTACGTTGCTTCAATTATATTGGTATAATTTGTTGAAGGAATTGCAAGTTTAGGAATTAGCCTAAGCCCAGGGCTAGGCAACCTGATCGCTTAGAGCAAAGATAAGGAGTTCTCAGCTTTTTTTAAAAGTACTTTGCAGATGAACGCTTCAGACTTTGGCAAGAAGAATCAGGTTCTTCCACAGCAACCTGCTGAGGGAGAAGAAAGAAAAAAGGAAGGATAGCAAGTGATCAATAATAGCACCATAAAATGAGAGAGTAAAGACCATCCCACTCAGATCTGCTTTGGCCTTCTCATCAGTTAGCCTCAGCTTCTCCTTCCCTGCCCCAAGATTATCTTCAAGAGGACATGGTTTATGACAAACAAAGCAATGTCTTAGGACCCACACTCTTTCTGCTTTACATCAATGACTTATGTGACAACATTAAAAGCAGCTGCATCCTCTTCGCCAATGACATAAAATTATTTAACACCACCGACAATGCTGCTCCCCTACAAAGCGACCTTGACTATGTGTCAGAATGATTGCACAATTGACAACTCCAAATTTCAACTAACAAATGCTCTGTCCTACATATTGGCAAAAAAAATCAGAACACCAAATACAAGTTAGGTGGAAGCGATCTCATAGACAATCCTCACTCTGTCAAGGACCTAGGAGTACTTATCTCAAACAATCTAAGCCCTAGAACTCAGTGTAACAGCATTTCCAAAAAGGCTTTAAGAGTTGTTAATCTTATTTTATGAAACTTCTTCTTCAGCAACATTGAATTGTTAACTAGGGCATACAAAACCTTTTCCAGACCAATTCTTGAATACAGATCATCTGCCTGGAATCCACACTGTATATCGGGCATTAAGACAATTGAGTGGGTTCAGAGGTATTTCTTGAGAAAAGTATTCCACTCCACTCACAATAGAATCCCTATGTCTCCAGGCTTGAAATGTTGGGTCTGGACAATCTGGAACTGTGCCGCCTGTGGTCTGATTTAAGCATAGTTTACAAAATTGCCTGCTATAACTTCTTACCTATCAATGACTTCTTCAGCTTCAATCACAATAATACACGGGCAAATAACTGATACAAACTCAAGGTAAACTTCTCCAAACTCAATTGCAGAAAATATGACTTCAGCAACAAAGTGATCAACGCCTGGAACGTCCTACCCAACTCCATTGTTACAGCCTCAACCACTCACAGCTAACACACACTAACCCTAATCCTAACCTCAAACTGTCTACCATGGACCTCCCCCCATTCTTAAGAGGTCCTTAAAGTGGGTGTGCATAAGCACACTAATGTACCTACTGTCCCTGTCTTGTTGTCCCCATTTAACTGTATTTACTTCCTTTGTTCTTGTTTATGTTCATACTTATATTTGTTATCTTGTACATGTTTGACAAACAAACAAACAAACAAAAGAGACATAACTTCTGGAAAAGTTCCTGTTCTGCTTCTATTACTTTTTAGATATAGCCCTTGTTTCAAGTGTACTGCATGAAGATGGCCTTTTTTTCCAGATTGTGGACAATGGCCTGAACTAAAAGTGATTTTTTTTAAAAAAAAGTCAGATTCTCATAGAATACTCTTTGGCAAGATCAAAGGGCAACAGTACTATATAAGAATTCTACCAAGGGAACACTTCAATTTAGAACCAATATACGGGTAGCTGTTGTGGTGTATTTTAGGGTAGAGATCCTCTGATTTCCCCCCCTCATTTCTTTATCATGCACCAGAGAGCAGGCAACTTTCTTCACTGATAATGGAAAAGCCTGCAGCTAGTTGTTTACATTACAGTTGCTTGAATCATTAGTAATCTAGGAACCAACTCTGTTATCCTCCAAGAAGCATCTTTGACCTTAAATCAGCAGGAACTTGCTTCTAATTAATAGTAGATGAGAGATCACAGGGTGCATTACCCAGAAGCAGTCATCTGATTAATTCCAAGCAATCCAGAATGCCATCACCCATATTACAGAAATAGCTCAAGATAAGGCGTTCATTTGGCAGCTGGAAAACTGCATTTTGAAGAAAGCTGACATTCTCAAAAAGTCCAATGCTGAAAATCAATAGTGGACGGTACACCAAAACTTACGTCTGTTTCCAAAATGTCTTCCAAGGATTCAGGTTGTTGTCTCACTGTAACTTGCTGTTTTACTTATGATTGCTATCCTGCACTTCATTATCACTCACTCAAGACTCAGATCACACCGGAGATCCATTTTCACCCAGGAGGTTTCCATGTTAATGGTGGAAATCCAGCTGTGCACCTTTAATTTGAACACCTTACTCTTTTTCTCTCAAGCTTCATGCAGCCAATTCAGCTAGACCTAAGAAGAAGGCTCTTGTTTTCTTGAACGATCAGAGCTTCAGAAAAAAGTGATATGCTTCTGAAGTCCAGAAAGGTCACACCCAATCTATGACACATAATCAAAAGGCAGAATGTATTTAATTCATTTTAAGTGCTAATTCAGTTTTGTACAAGAAGTTGATTCCAAGTAAGTAGAATGAACAATTATTCTAAAGTAAAGCAGCAAGGACGCTCTCTAATTTCTTCCATCTTCCATTCCATGAGCCATGGTGGCACAGTGGTTACAGTGTAGTGCTGCTTGCCAGCTGCCTGCAATTTGGCAGTTCAAATCTCACCAGGCTCAAGGTTCATTCAGCCTTCCATCCTTCTTAGGTGGGTAAAATGAAGACTCAAATTGTTGGGGGCAATATGCTGACTTTGTAAAACCACTTAGAGAGGGCTGTAAAGCACTGTAAAGCAGTATATAAATTTAAGTGCTATTGCTATTTACTGAAGCAGAGATTTTGGATAGAATAGAATAGAATTTGTTATTGGCCAAGTGTAATTGGACACATAAGGAATTTGTCTTGGTGCATATACTCTCAGTGTACATAAAATAAAAGATTCAAGAATCATAAGGTACAACACTTAATAATAGTCATAGGTATAATAAGCAATCAAATCATACTAGGAAATAGTCAATAAAAATCATTAGGATACAAGATGAGACTAATGGGGAAAAAAACCCTTATCAAGTGACCACCCAAACAATTATGTAAGACAATAGTACCAACTCATATTGAAAGCATTGTCTTGGCATGCATTTGCTAGTCTTCTTGGGTCAATAAAACTTGCGTTTAATGGAACTTACTCTTAAGTAATTACTCCTGGCATTACAGTGCTGTGTTATGACTATTGAAACATATGGGTGCTTATAAACTAAAATAACCCTATAAGCCAATTTGATACAGTGTAATCAATTTACTGTAATGTAATCAGTTGCCAGCAGTCAACACTGACTTGAAGGTACAGAATAAAGCAGCATGAGATACGGAGTGATATTAGAGTTACCTTCAGATAAAAGAAACCTACATTCAAAATCCTATCAGCTTTAAATAGCCAGGATGATGTAGTAGTTAATACTTCTGGCTAGAAACTGAGAGATCATGAATTCCAGATCTGCCTTAAACATGAGTGATTTTGGGCCAGACACTTTCTCTCAGCTTTAAGAAACAGGCAATAATGAACCTCTTCTGATAAACCTTGCCAAGAAAATAGTAGACTTCTCCAGGCAGTCTTCAACAATTGGACACAATTGGACAGAAGAAAAAGAACCAAACTTATAAGTGTAATGATGCCTATGAAGAAAATGAATTTGCTATGCAGATACAAGTAATTTTAAAAAGACAATTAAATAAATAAGCTTAATAAAAATATGTCAATCAGTATATAAAAACTAACTCATAGAATAAAACAGAGGTTTGGAAGACTTATTGAACCTTGAATGCTTACAAGAAGCAATTCACTGTCAATAGCTTTAAAACAACAACAAAATCTCTTTCTTTCCATCTCTCTTTGTATATAGATGCATGTATGAGAGTGCATCCATAAGCCCATCTTACTCAGAACTGCCTTTTAGAGAACTCTTTTCTTTCCAAACGCCGCACTTAAATCTCTGCACTTATTGATGTGAGAGACAGAGATTTTGGCAGAATACAAATATTTGTGAAGTGTACTCATTAACACCTCAAGGCCATCCATCAAAGTGATTGACATCACAGAGACAACATAATTCTTTCTAGGACCTAGCATATGCTAGAGGTTTCTTTGGACTAAATGCAGCACACCTGACAGATGTGTGAGTCATCTGACACAATGGGTAATGTTCATACAAATGCAATTGTTTTGTAATCAGCGCAACAGACGTGTAAATCCTTTTTGTCCAAATATTACGGTGTTCCATAAACATTATTGGTTTATGAAAATAGCAAGAACAAATGTTAGGCTTTCCTATGAGATAAGATTCCAAGAATAAAGTCTCGTTCCTGTCACAGTGATGCTCCTGGCATTATCTGCAATGTTATTAAGCAAAATAATGACTTGATGAACTGCCTTAAGAGGCAGGCTTCACATGCTCCAGGCCAGGCCTTTTACACCACTCTAATAAATATATCCAGTAAAAGCTACACACAAATGGCACAAACATCATTTATTTTTCTTTTTTTTCTCCATGCGTTCCATATTGCCTTTTAAGTGACAAGAGCTCCTATAAACCCTGCTACATTTATTTATTCAGTTTATTTAAAGTATTTATACAGTTGCCCATCTTTCAACCAACTCTGGGCAGCTCCCAAATAAAAATGAAAAGACATATACAATCATTTTAAAACTATAAAACTCAACCTATTCAAGTGTTAAAAACAAAAGCCTGGTATCAATCAGTTCTAATTTGCAGTCATCTAATCTGCCTGTGCTTGGTGGAAAAGTCAAATACAATTTCTTCCTTCAACCTCTATTCTTCCCCTCCCCCCCAACACACATTAAATAAAAGTGTAGGCATCCTGGCTGGGTTCACACGTTACCACAACGTGGCTTGTTGAATTTTGGCATAGCTATAACAGCCATAATATATGGTTTATAGCTTACCAACTTGTGCAAATTCAGAATTCAACCATATAAATGGTTTCAAATACTATGGTTTATTGTCATTTGTGAACCTAAAGTACATTTCAAATGCCACTACTGCCATCTTTTTTTTTTTTAACAAAATAGGCTTTGAGTTCAAGTCCACATACTTAAAGTTGCTAAGTCTGAGATTTCAAAGCCTTCAAATGAATTTATTTGATGCTAAGCATCCTAAATCTTGAATGCCTGATCAAACTCTCCTGCCTCTTATCTTCCCCCACACCTTCAAAGACAGACAACACTTTCTCCAGTGACTGCTCTCAAGTAAGCAGTAGCAACAGGTGCCATGACAGCAATACAGGGAGTTTTGGGGCAAGTCATGAACAGGTTGGATACATTGCACGGAAGCTGGAGTCTATTGGTTGTGCTTTGTTGCTTCAGATAAGTGATCATCACGATATTGCTTCTTGTTCTCAGACTGTTTCGCATAATTTCCTTTAGAAAACAAGCTGGTTCCACTTCATCGCAACACAAAGTAAGATTACAGGATGCTTGAAAATACATTATGGCCTTGATTCATCCCTGCCGGCATGTTGCAGCTCTTGTGCCAGCTTGGGCAACTGTGCCTGAGGGAGGTGGCTCATTAAATGCACCACTAGCTTCTCCAAGGAGTTTAGTTAAAGCAGATCAGCCTCGATTTGCACATTGGTTTGGGTTAAGATTCACTGTGCTGTGCCTCTCATCGTGTTCATTTTTTTGTGCCAAACGAGGAGTACCCGATCAAAATGGGCACCCTGAAAACTGAGATACATATTGGGTTGCTTCACAGAATTTTCATACAATTGCTGCGGTGGGTAATGACACAGTTCAAATGGAGCCAGAAATTTGATATGCATACGAGTGTGGGGAACGGGGGATCACTATGATTTTTTTAAAAAATGAAGTTACCACAGGCAACAAGATCAGATCATTTGCAAAGGTTTCATGCTTCAATGTCCATAAACTCAGAAAGATAAACATCCTCTCTCTCTCAGAAGCCTATGTTTATGCCTTTTAATACAATTGGCTTGGTGAAAAAAAGTGCTACCAGATTAAAGACTGGCTTGTAACCTTCTAAAGAGCCACAAGATGGCGCTATGTTTCTTTATTAACTCTGTACGCATAACTCACAAGGAAATCTTAAATGCACTGGGTATAGAAATAAACCACCAAGTCAATAAAACAGTCCAATTGTAACGCACTAATTTCATCAGTTAGCATATTCTCTTCCCATCTTTTCTCCTTGAGCAAAGAAAGCAAAACAAAACTGCCAAAACCAAAAACCTTTCATGTCTTTGACATTCACCGTGACTAATAAAAATGCAGATTTCCCCCCCCCACCATTATCTAAAACAAAAGAGCGAAAGAACGAACAAATGAACGGACGGACGAGCAAAAGAAGCAACATTAATTCTTTCTATTGTAAATCTGTCATCTCAGCAAACACTTCAAGCCCAACTCTTTCTTTATAGCCACACGAAAGAGATGGCATGCACTCTTTTAAAAACACAAGGAAAAGAATAGAAAGCTATGGACATAAAAAACAAAACAAAGCAACCAGACTGCCTATAGAAGTGATGGGATAACAGAGACATTTTCTTACAGTTTCTGTCCCTGAAAGCTTTCCTTTCTCGTCCACTACATCTCTTGTCTTTTAACATTCCTCCTCAGAGCTTCCTGTTCCATTAAACCCTTTTAGGCAACTGGAGGGCCTAGAATCCTTCAATCTACTAGGTCATGTATTATAGGTAGCCTTATGACACGAATGGGCAACATAATATCAGTGGACACCTGGTTGAAGTTGCTCACTCAAAAAATATAGTGAAAAGGATCCAATGGTCTACTGGTAGGGTAGCTAAAAAGAACTGAAATGTGAATTTTCTGGTGCTACAGAACCAAAAAGTCAGAAGGGACCTTGGAATCCTAGTTCAAGCCCTTGCTCGAGCAGAAGACCTTATACCAAGTAGCTGTCCAATCTCTTTTGATGCTGTTGTTCCATCAAGGGAAGGAAATCAAATGATTTGGTTCCAGTCATTTAGCCTGACCTGCTGGCTTGAAGGAAGACCATGGATTGTTCACTACTATGAAATAGTAACTGACAGTAGCTTGGTAGAGCCAAGGATTCTGAGTGTGTGAGTCAAGCGTGTCTGAATGGATAGATAGGCGTGTGTGCACTCCTTCACCTAATTGCCTATGTTGCCCTGAGACACAGAGAAAAACAAGTGTAGGAGGGGACTATGTAAAAGAAAAGTAGAGTAGAGCTAAGGAGTCACATCATGTGGAGAACAATTGCCCTGTTTGAGTGTGATTTAGAGCAGGAGTGTCAAACTCGCGTTATCACTTCTCCCCTTTGCTAAACTGGGTGTGGATGTGGCCAGCACGTGACACATCTGGCCTGCAGGCCATGAATTTGGCAGCCCTGATCGAGAGACAGGGAATAATAAATTAGTTGTTATTCTAATTAGGTCAGCACCTAACTTTAGGTTTAGAGTTGAGAAGGTTTTTTTCCTCTTTTTCCGTCTCCTTCCACAATTTTTTTTTTTAAATAATCCAGGGAGTTCAATTTAAATGTTTGGAAAACAATAATACTAGGTTAGCATGTGCTAAGGACATTAATTCAGGTTAGCAAACAGTGGAGTCTCAGCAGGAAATTATCAAAATAGACCCCCAAAATAAATATACCTTTAGTTGCAAACCTATTCCCTCCCAAGGTCTAGATAAGCAGTAATCAGACATGTTATTGATGATTAATCATAAGGATAAAGAGAATGAATAGGAGTTGTTTTCATGAGCTATGAAGGTGCAGAGTTGACAAATGCTGCAATATACCTAGCTCCAGCAAAGGGCATCAATTGGCTTGGAAGTATTGCAAAGAAGGCTCTTTTAGCAAGGAGTTCTAAGTGGATACTTAGACACTCCACCAGATTATTTTGATCTCTGCAGCTCCAGGGCAACAAGAATTGGGAAAACAATTGCACACTGCTAATACTTCTCAGAACCTCCATTCTGGCAACCATTAAAGTAACCAGACCTATTTAGTGACTTCAGTTAATATTATGGAATAATATGTCTACAATCAATCTTTTATTTTGTGTTATTGTATATGATCCATAAGAAGGTAGAAATGCCATAAACCTAATTTGTTTTAGAACAACTATAAAACACTTGTTGCAGCTCCAATCAATATAGAAATAAGGTCCTTCCTGGCTTTTTCTTTCTTTGCAGCAGGGATGTCAAACTTGTGGCCCGCAGACTGGATGTGTCACATGCTGGCCACACTCACCCCTAGTTTAGTGAAGGGGAAAAAAGTTGTGATACATCACATGACAACTACATGATGCTGTGAGTTTGACACCCCTGCTTTACAGCAAGGAAGGGGAGCTTACAGATCTGCACATGTTGCTGAACTACACATTCTAGCTTTCCTTACTATTGGCTATTTGAATTAAAGTTGTTGGGAGTTGTAATACAGAGACATTCCTGCTTGCAGTTTTACCTTAGAATTTATAGCCAGTCTAGAAAAATAATTAATACTTGAAAAAGTATTAGCTGGTGACTTGGTGGAAAAACTCACTGATGGGTTAAAAGATAGGCAAACAACTCCAGACATTGCTGATTTGCATTCTAACAATTTTTGCCAATGGTCATGAGGTTTGGCACCAAACTGGAAAGGACTGAGAAAATTGCTAAGCTATAGTTCCCAGACCTCTGTTAGCAAGCCCCCTGATCTGTGTTATTGGGCTTATAGACAAAACAGATGGTGTTTACTAAAGTGGTGGTGAGTTATTTCCATCTAAATTCTATACTTTAGAGCCATTACAACATAGATTCAGTACATAGGTAATAGGAAGATATCCCAATACATAGCTACTATATGCTAATCTTATTTGGATGATTTAACCCAAAAGGAGCAATGAGTAGTCCATCCAGTCTCTGAATTGCACTAGTAATATAGAAGTAGTATATTATTATAGTAGCATACTACATGAATAGTATGCCGTAGTGGCACAGTGGTTAGAATTCAGTACTACAGGCTACTTCTGCTGACTGCTGGTTGCCAGCAATTTGGCAGTTTGATTCTCACTGGGTCATAGTTGACTCAGCCTTCCATCCTTCTCAGGTCAGTAAAATGAGAACCCAGATTGTTGGGGTCAATATGCTGATTCTGTAAACCACCCAGAGAGGGCTGTAAAGCACTATGAAGTAGTACATAAGTTTAAGTACTATTGCTATTGCTATAGTATTGATTGCCTGATAATGTACTTTTCAAGGCAAAAGAGATAGTTGTATATACAAATATACCCCCTGAACAGGTTTGAATCACAGCTCTACTGATACATTCAACTGAACTCATGATATTCTCAAACTGGATTGAGAAACATGCATTCACACTGTCTCCTTTGTGTCTCCCTGTTCTAGGCATATTGAAGAAGTGATCTTGGTTTTGCTTGAATGTTAAATGCTACCTGATGTTGGATTCCAAATTACTGGGTTCCTGGATTGTTTAGAGAGGTATAGTTCAAGCAGTTCAAAGTTTCCTAAGAGGTCTGTAGTGGGTGTGCATAAGGGCACCAACGTGCCTACCGTCCCTGTCCTATTGCTTCTTTTTTTTCTTATTCATATTCATTTCATGTATTCATAATCATGCTTATACTTATACCTGTTATCTAATAATCGCTTGACAAAATAAAATATAAATAAATAAACAATGTGAGCGTAACCGTCCTTCAGTACAATAGCAGAATGCCTGGGTAGGTGGTGAATAAGAGGCAGGAAAAAAACTTTGTCTGAAGCTCTCCATGACTTCAGTTGAGTGACTGAACAAGGCTTGATTTATCTCATATGAAGTAGGGTGATGAGTTGAAACATTAGGAAGCATCAGTCAAAGCAGATAAAAGGGCAAGGGCTTTTTCACAGCTTTAAAAAATATTAAGAGAAACAGCTAAAATTCTGTTTACAACTACATAATGCACTATTTCTCCATATTTTTCAATTATTGCCAAGCAGCCTTGTTTCCATTACATCTGCATAGCGTTTCATTCATCAATTTATGCTCTTAACTTCTCACCTTTCTTGTTTTGATGGTCTTGTCAGTGCCATACAACATAGATTTTTTTCAGGCCTATATCAATTTGGGCCAGAAGTGGTATTCAGCAGGTTCTGACCAGTTCTGGAGAATCGGTAGCGGAAATTTTGAGTAGTTTGGAGAACTGGCAAATCTCACCTCTGACTGGCCTGTCCCCATCTATTCTCTGCCTCCCGAATCCCAGCTGATCAGCCAGGTCTTCTTTGGTTGCCCAGTACAGGAGAATGGAGCTGGAAAGCAGGTTGGTGGGGTGGGGAGGGAATGGGGATTGTACAGTATCCTTCCCCTGTGAAGTCCACCAAGCCACACCCACCAAGCCATGCCCACCAAGCCACGCCCACAGAACTGGTAGTAAAAATTTTTGAATCCCACCTCTGGTTTGGGCTCTGGGGAAGAAAATCATCCCTTAATCACACTTATTCTCCATAATTATATATAACATGCTTACAAACAGAATCAATTTAACAAACACTGAAATTATTTTACCATTATTATTTTTTAAAAAACTGAATTTCAGCTAGAGGTAAGACAACACAGTTTTAAATCCAGTTGAAATTAATATGGCCAGAACAAGCTTTGGATGTGAAATGGCTAACTGAAATAATTCTTGAGTGACACTGATTTTTTTTCAGAGGGAGCAGCATTTTCAAGAAATGTAAGCATGTATTTCATACAGAAGGTGCATTTTTAACTGCATTTCAAAATTTAGGATGCCATTTTCATCCGCAAATAATTATATTTAGGAGAGAAAAATCCTGTTCTGATTAACAAAAAGTCACTTATAATCTTTAGCATGAATTTGTTATGAATTATCATAATTAATTGACATAATTATTGTTTGTTGCTTTGTTTATACATTCTATATAGTTGCCTACCTCATGGCAATGATTCTGGGAAGTATATAAGAATTATGATTGATGATATACAAGTGAATCCTTGCAGACATGTTAAATAGATTGTGAGTTAATCTTTCTGAACATGTGTCTCTCTGTTTACATTGAGATTACCATGTCCAAAATTCCCAGCCAGCATAGCCTCTGTCTCATCTGATTTTTTTCAATGGCTATATTGAACATACACTATCTACTGACAAGAGCAGATTGGTACAGGTAGATACAGACAAATAATTTGAGAGGAGGAAAAATATTTCATCTGAAACTATGCTCTTTAAATATGGCAAACCCAGACACTTATGGAACAGAGAGAAAGCTGGACTTAAAGCTGGAATTTAAAAGAACAAATCCCATTGACCATAGGAAAAACTGAAATCCAGAGGCAATTTAGCTCATAGTAGCTGCTGCTGTTCTTCAGCTCAGTGAATTCTGGCATAAATTTTGAAAAGCTCTGTAGAATGGGAACTATCTCACTGAATGAATTTTTAGAGAGCTGTCAGCTAAATCAAAGATCCAAAGGTTAAATCTTGCACTCTGAGACATCTTGATGAATTGTGGGACTTCATACTCCAGTGTGCCTTATGTGTGATAAATGGATTGTATTTTTTCATATATGCTGACTTTGATTTAATAATAAACTCTCTTGTAACTGCTTTAAAACTTTGGGTTCAGTGCATTGATTCCTGGGATGTCATTCCAAAGCCTTGGGATTGACCAGTTTTTTTTCCTCTGAGGTCAGAAGGAAGACTCTACCTTTGGAAGGGGAATCCAACATCAGATTCCCCCATCTATCACACCATTGGCTTTTGCAGCTGGTGTTTTCCTTAAGGTAACTGGTGCAATGGTTAATGCTAGGGTGAATTATTTATTTACTTACTTATCTGTCATTTTATACAGCTGCCCTATCTCTTCAAACAAGTGACTCTATGTGATCTACATAAAAATGATTGACAATAACATTTAATCCCCAGTCCAGTTTTGCTTCTCTCTGTGAAGTAGGCATACTTGGTCTTAGGCAGCAGATGTATTGGGACAGCCTAGCTGCTAAATAATAATTATGCTAAATAATGATGACTTAGATGATGCTCTTCCACATTACTCTACTCTTGCTGCAATTCTGTAGGTCAGCTAAGAAACAGCAAGTGATCAAAGATTGCTCAGCAAGTTTGAAGGAAATTGGAATCTTAGTCCAACATTAATTATTACAGCATCTCCGGCTCTTTTTATACTTAATTACTCTAGACCTAATCACATAACATAACTCATTATATATTTCTGGGTTTTTTTTTTATGGCCAGTACAAAAATCTGTTACAGGCTCCGATATGCTTTACTAATGATAGTGCTTTCACATTTACCCTTCACTCAAAGTGTAGGTTAGCCTTATCAGCCTGCCCTCCAGTCTGCTGATGCTGTGCTTAAATGCCAAGTCATTCTATAATAAATCAAGAGTCCTCCATGACTTGATTGTGGACAAGGGGCTGAGCTGGCACATATTTCTGAGACATTGATAGATGGGCTGAGGAGAGAGCTGATTTTACTGACTTTGCTTTCTTGAGGATTTGGTGTGGCCTTCTACCATTCCTTACTTAGCAAAATGCTAACCTTCCCAATTCCCATCATTTTCTCTTGATATTGTAGTGTTCCATAAACTGATGGATAGATTTAAAGTTTCTTCTTTGGGGATGAGAATATTGGGTATACTAGCCTGCTAAAAAACAAGCTAGCTCTTTTGTTTTTTACCCTTCTTTTTTCATTACTTCAGATGGTTGCTTGAGTCTGTGATTCTCCAGTTAGAAGTAATTTTTTGCCAGGGACTAAATGTACTGCATAACTGTGAGATGTCCACATTGTATCTCTCTAAAGGATCCTTTGTTCTGGCTTCCATCTGTACATGGGCACACATGTGAGACCCCATATGTATATGAATATGCCTGGCAATATCTAGGGCTATAACTACTGAGAAGGCATTACTATTCCACTATCATGGGAACAGAAATTATAATTGTGGATCCATATGGCTATCTTAATTAACTTCTTGCAATTCCCATCCTTCCAACAGAGGGAAAAGTATGTGATATTGTTAAGCTAGGATTCAGCCTTACTGGAATAGCCTAGCAGCATTTATTGAAAATAAGTGACATTTCATTCAATTAGCCTAACTCCCTCAAAACTTAGCTTTGTATTGCAACACTTTCCACCTGGCTGCTTTTCCCCCTCCTTAATCACTGCACTAACAAAATTGAAGCTGTGTTTCTTATTGTTTCTTTAAATTAGCCCCATCCTTAAGCTAGGTTTTAGAACAAGGAAGTGGAAGAGAAGAATAAATCCAAATATTTTAAGCAGGCAAAGTACAATTTCATTCCTATTGCATTAGCAAGATCTTCCATTGCTGCACTCAGACAGTTCTTTATGGCCTCAGGAGGAAGTGGCAGCATTCCCCATTCTACTTAATGCTTTTATGTCACCATACTCAAGTCCCTTCTTTATACCAATCTGATGCATTGCTCCCTTCACTGATTTAGGAATGTCGTTGGATCAGACTAGAAAGAGCAAGTATGTAATCAGGAGATAGACAGTGCTGATGGCAGCAAGGGGACAGTGGGAGATGCATTTAGGAACCCAATGAGACTGGTGTGATTGCACCAAGATCTATCTAATCAATTGAGAAACAAAAAGAATAAGTTTAAAAGATGGAGAGTTGTGCATTTAATGAAGGAAATCCTTCATTAGGAGACATGTAAAGTTCTGCATTTAAGGAGAAAAAGACAGATGTACTGAAACAAGATAGGTGGTGCTTGGCTTAAGAGTAGTACTTGTGAGAAGGATCAGAGAGTTCGAGAAGACCATGGAATTAAATAAGCCATCAATATACTTCAGATTCCAAAATGGCTAATACAGTTTTGGGCTTCCTCAATGGACCTATATTGCCAAGATCATGGGAAATGATATTGCCATTGTGCTGCACCGGGTCAGACTGTATCTAGAATGTTGTATCCAGTTCTGATCACCACAATGCAAAAAAAAAAAAAGGATGTTGAGTTTAGCTTAAAAAAAGAGATGGCTAAGAGAAAACATGATAGCAGTCTTCCAAAGGAGTAGACAGGACAGAGGGTGTGGATTCCTTCTGCATAGCACCTAAGGGTAAGACAAGAACTAATGGATAGAAACTTTATTGTGAAAGTTGCAAACTTGAACTAAAGAGGAATCTCCTGCCCATTAGAGTTATTAAGCAGGGGAACCACTTGCTCAACCACTGGAGATTTCCAAAGAGGATGTAGGAAGTTAGCATCCATCTCTCTCCTAGAAAAATTGAAATAGCCTAGGAAATATTAAAAAGGCAGAATATTTCTCCTAAAAAGAATAGCCACTCAAGAATCAGAAACTCACTCAAGAAGCAGAAACTCACCCCCACTTTTGTTAATGGGTGGGCCATTAAGGCCTGGGCCAGAATACTTTACATAAGAAGGAACTCCAGGGTGATGGGATTAAGGGTAGCCCTCAGGAAATGATAGGATTACCCATCTCACCACATGGTCTGGGAAGATTGCATTAGCCAGCATTCAGGTAAAGCCATGTGGTCCAGACCAAGCCTACAGAGTTAAGACCCTCGCCCCTAGGAGTCTGACAACCAATTAGAATACAAGCTCCAATTCAAATCCCAACAGAGGGTATAAAACCCAGGCCCTCTCAGCACCTCAGTCCTTTTTTCCCCCTTTCTCCTTTTTCCCCTTCTTTTCTCACCTTGAAGCATGTGATTATTCTTCTCTGGACCTCCAGGCCATGTGGCCCTGTAACCATTAAACCTTCCAAGCAGCCTCCATGTTTCCAGTGTCTTTTTCCCCACTTGGAATTGAACCCAGAAGGATATTTCTCTCAACAATTGGCACCCAAGCAGACGGGACTCCAAGCTAACCTAACCAATGGACCAGGCCCAGGTAGGATTCCCTTGCTAGCAAACAGACCCATTGAGTCTGTGGGTGAGTTTTTCCTGGACCTTGGCCATTTGGAAGAAAGGTTTTAAAGGGGTTTTGAATGTTTGAGCTCAAAGGCTGCTTGGAAAGAAGATGAGTACCTCTAAATTTTAATTTTAAAGCATGGAAAAGCATGGGAAATATGTGTATGATTGCATGTGTGTGAGAGGATTCTTCTCCCAAACACAACTGGATCTTGCTTCCTCTGTGCATTTCCTAACCGCAGAAAGACCAAGAGTCTGGAGAGCATGGGGGTTTTGCCAGAGCACAGGACCTTTTGTTAAGGAAAAAGGAAGAGCATGTGTATGAGTGGCTTCACCCTTGGACAGCAGCTGGATCTCATTTCTTTGTTTGGCCTCTAGCCGCCCTCTTGCCTGTTGTTAGCTCTACAGAGCCATGACCATTAGGACAGGAAAAGCAAGGGGGGGCCATCAGAGTGTGGGACCTTCTGTATATAAGAGGAAAAGCCAAGTGGGTTATGATTGAAGGGAGGGAAGGAAATTTTGTCATTTTTTGTCCAGTGTATCCCAAAAACAAACCCCAGGATTTTAGGTAATTTTAGTGCAATTTGGACACTAAATTAGGAGCACCAGTACTTGCCTGCATAACAGCAGCGAGTTTTCCTAGGATCTGAGCTCTTCCAGATCTGTAAACGTGGGCTAGGAAGAAAAGAATAGAATAGAGAAAAGTGGAGTACTCGTACTTGTCTGAGGGGGGCAGAGAGTCTCACGGGCTGTTTTTTTTTGGGGGGGAAGGAAAGTAGGCTGCATTGACAGCAACACCCCCAGTCCGAAAACTGTAGTGAAGTGAGAGAGAGAGAAAAGTATCTCGGGAATTTTTTTTACTAAAAAGGGGAGCGCGCATACTTTGGGAAACACCTAGTTTTTTTTATATTTTTGTTCTGAGGTTAAAGAAAAATGTTTGATTCCGTTGCGCCAGGAGCAATGACCAAAGTCTCTTTTATATTTTTGTTCTGAGGTTAAAGAAAAGTGTTTGATTCTGTTGCGCCAGGAGCAACGACCAAAGTCTCCCCCAGACACCCTTTTTTTTTCTTTTTCTTGCTTGGATATTGCTTGTGTCTGAAACTGGTTCGCCTAGCTGACTGACCCGACTAAGCCAAAGTGTGAAACCCCACATCAGAAGCGGAACATGGGAAGCGGTAGTTCGAGGGTCCTGGATGGAACCCCCCAGGGAGAGCTATTGGAGGCTTGGGATGAGCAGCAGATGCTGACCCTAGCCGGCATGAGCAAGAAAAAGGCAAAATGTAGGTAGAGAATGGGCTTTGCTGAGGGATACAGGAAGACCAATGTGGTAAATGAAGGTACTTAAAAGGGCAATGTATAAACAGGATCACATGGAATTTTTCTTAATTCTTTCTTTCTTTCTTTCTGTCTTTCTTTCTTTGTCTTCTATGCAACCACGTGGTTTGTTCCTTAAGATTTATACCTTCCCCAATTTAATTAAGATATTTATTGTGGGAATGATCAGTGTGTGTATAAATCTCAGAGTTTTGTTTTCCTCTCTGTGTCCTTGTTTCTGTGTGTGTGCGCGCGCACGTGTGTGTGTCTAAGTCTTTGTGTGTCCTCGAGGTAACTGTTGCAACTGTTAAAAGTGTCTGACCTCTTCAGATATTAATTTTAAATTGTTAAGATTTAAAAACACTGAGATAAATTGTCTTCTCCCGGTCTGGTCTGGCCAACCAAACAGGATGAGGAACAGTAAATTTTCTTTCCCCTCTGTGCTTTTAAGAAAAACCCAAGGTTATTAGTGAATGTTCTAAGTTCATTTACAAGAAAAGTTTCATCCTTGCATTTACTGTGTGTTTAAATGATTTTACCTGTTTATCCTTTTTCCTGAAGCTTGTGAATCCACCTTTTCCTTTCTCATCTGCTGTGTCTCCATTTTGTTGAAACTGATTTATCTTTTTAGCAACTGCAATACTAATGTGTTATTCTTCATCCTCAAACCATGCTTGCAAGCTATCTACCCCCCCCCCCCACCAAAATCTCTAATCCTTTTACAATGCCTTTCCTGGTAGAATTACCAGCAAAGGGGGGAGGGGACCCTTGTTCTGTGTGTTCCAGGCCTGCCACATATGGAAGCAGATGCTGCCCCTAGAGACATTCCATCCATTGGAGCCAGAAATTGGGTTTGGATCCAGCCTCCATTGAAAGTCATTACAGCAAACCAGAGTGGGCAGACCTTCCCAAGCCTGACTGACCACCCATACCACCAGGCCAAGCCTATGCCACTCAGAGACGTGAAGGAAAGGATCCTGAGATGGACCAGTAAAAGACTAAAAGACTCTTTTCAATCCCCAGAAGACAGAAAGATTATGGGGGGAGGGAGGAAATTCATTGTAACTGAAAATTCATTGTAATGTGAAATCTATTGTAATGTTTTCTTTCTTGTATTATTTATATTGAAACCAGTTTGATGTACTCATGTAAGGATTGTATTTGAGAGTGGCTGGTCCAGCAAGTTCTGAACACCTTGTACTTCTGTCTGGTGGGAGGGAAAATTGTCCACATGTTTGTATTATCTGTATTGTAAAACCAGCTGCATACACAGGCACATACACAGAGACACACCATTCAGAAATAGACAGAGGTTAACCCCTTCATCTACATCCACACAAAGCTGTTCCTAGCTTCCTTTAAAAAAAAATGCTTTTTTTTGTTGTTCTGTGTTTTTTTATTTGTTTTGCTGCTCTGAGGCACTAAGGCCCAAGCAGTCATATTACCCTGCTAATTCCATGGGGGAGAGGGCATCTCCTCAGGCAATTCCTGAAGAGATAGCAGAAAAGAGATCTCCACACCAAGTCCTGATTGTGACTCACAAATGATGCTGCCCAGTTGCCCAGTAAAACAGGATATGTTGCACTGGTGGTCTCATGAGTAGAAGTCCCAGGGCCCATTGTGTGTAACTTTAAAAATACAAAATAGCCTGGTTGCACACTGGCTAACCTCAATTTGGCCTCACAAACCCTGGAAGCTAAGAGCTAGGCAGGTAGTAACCATAACCTTGGATATGAGCAGCCTGTAATTTAAATGTTGTGAAGACTGTATAGAGGCTTGTGCTTACAACCTGACTGTAAGCTCACAAAAAGTATATCCAACATCTGAAAATTATTTGGCATGAAAAATTGGATACTGTTTAAAAAAAACAAAAACCAGAAGTTTCCCCAGACCTTTATGGTTGAAAGCTTTTGGGAGCCACTGAAGGAATCCTTTTCTGTTGCCTCTTTTTCAATGCCTTTCCTTTGCATCAGAGAAAAAAAAAATTTTTTTTAAAAGCACCCGTCAAGTCTCCCTGATCTGATCACCTTTTAATCTTGTCAGAACTCTCATGTGTTTTCAAAAAAAATAATAATTAGGGATTTTAGGAAGTTAGCATCCACTCCTCTCCTAGAAAAATTGAAATAGCCTAGAAAATATTAAAAAGGCAGAATATTTCTCCTAAAAAGAATAGTCACTCAAGAAGCAGAAACTCACTCAAGAAGCAGAAACTCACCCTCACCTTTGTCAATGGGTGGGCCATTAAGGCCTGGGCCAGAATACTTTACATAAGAAGGAACTCCAGGGTGATGGGATTAAGGATGGCCCTCAGGAAATGATAGGATTACCCATCTCACCACATGGTCTGGGAAGATTGCATTAGCCAGCATTCAGGTAAAGCCATGTGGTCCAGACCAAGCCAGCAGAGTTAAGACCCCCGCCCCTGGGAGTCTGACAACCAATTAGAATACAAGCTCCAATTCAAATCCCAACAGAGGGTATAAAACCCAGGCACTCTCAGCACCTCAGTCCTTTTTTCCCCCTTTCTCCTTTTTCCCCTTCTTTTCTCACCTTGAAGCATGTGATCATTCTTCTCTGGACTTCCAGGCCATGTGGCCCTGTAACCGTTAAACCTTCCAAGCAGCCTCCATGTTTCCAGTGTCTTTTTCCCCACTTGGAACTGAACCCAGAAGGATATTTCTTTTAACAAGGGCAGACAACTATTTTCTGGGGTGGTCTGAATATTCATGCACTAGGCAGCTGTTGTGCTACATGCCTTCAAAATACTTCTCAAGTCTATGCTTCTTTAAAGAGAGTAGCAGATTGTCTTGGCTTTAGTGGAAAGGCTGCCTCTTAATCCCTCCCTCCCTTCTCTTTTATCTACAAATGCCTTCATGTTCTGCATTTTATAAGAACAACATCAAAGAAAATAATACCTACTTTTATTTTAAAATTACAAATCAAGATTTTGTAGGGAGATGAGTACCCTTAGAGAGATTTTCTAGAATACTCTTCCTTCAGACAAATCAATTGCATATTGCTTCCTCCCAGCCATACAAACTCTATGCTCATATGCAGACATTTTATATATGACAATGGTGAAAAAAGTGGTGTCTTAAAAGTCTGCTACAACTGGCAACATCCCTTTGCTGATCTGCAAGACCACTTTTCTGAAGGGGCAAGCTCAGAAATCTCAACCTTTCTGGGCCCTGAAATGCCTACCCTCTCCATCCCCAAGAAGAAGAAGAAAAAAGAAGAAAAAAAATGCTCTTGGAGGTTGACCTTTGGCATGGTGTGAAATGCCTGGAACAAATATCAAAATAATGAAAGTTATGGATCTATGACTTATGGTCATGTGAACATACAAGCTGAAAATCAGGAGCTGTAAGGCCAAGTTTTCCCCAAGACATGTGTTCATCTAGGCATCTATACATAAAAACGACACACACTTCTCCATGAGAACAGAATACTATGGAATCAGGAATCCTCGTGTTGCTTGGTGGTCCCTGTGTATTCAGCTTTGTATGCAGTGGTCTTCTCCACCAGAAGTTTGCATAGTAAAAGCGTCTGAAATATAGATACCACATCTGGAGCAAGGTTTACCTCAGAGGCTTATTTCTTTCTTGAAAGGTATTGTGGTTGTAAACAGAATTCCTAATTAAAACAATTAGTGCTTTAATGTCAATTAGAAATGAAGTCTAAAAAAGATGGAAACAAAATTCTGAAATCTTGATATGCAGCAATTGCATTATCTAAGCCTCCATAAAATGAAGAATGAGCAGTGAGAATGAAAACATTCCGTACAAATGCCTCTGAACAAATGAACGGCAAAAATATCATTACCAGTAATATTGCTACAGTGGAACTTCGGGTTACAAATGCTCCTGTTCGTGACCAAATCGGGTTCCGACCAAAAATTCCACCTGATTTTTGAATCGGGTCACAATTCAAAAATTGGGTGGTGAACAAACCCAGACGTGGCAGATTCCCTTGCCACTACGATTTCCCCTTCCATGCATGTGCAGTCTGTCCGCGCATGTGGAGTTGGTTGTGTTTCCAGTCATGACCATATGGGGTTGTGAACATAGTCCTAGAATGGATTACGGTCGTGACCCGAGGTTCCACTGTATTTATATTTTAGTGAAATTTATAAATCAGTACACCATGATCAAATGCATGGATGTTAAATGAAATAAAACTACCATGCAGCTGTTCAAAATAAATAGCTTGAGAGTAGTTTTGCTACCCATGAAGTACATATTTTGCCAGAGGACAATCAGGAAACATAAAAGGAGTCAATATAGTAAAAGAATAAATAAGAGTTCAGGTTAGGGCAGGGGCATCAAACTGGATTTCTTCGAGGGCTGGATCAGCATTGATCAGTTTTCCTCCATGGGCCAGCCGGGGTGATGATGGAGATGGGGCAGACACCTTTTGCAGCACCCTGCCAGTGCCCCATTTTGGCTGGCAGAGTGCTGCCGGAGGATGTCCAGGCTGAAAATGGGGTGTGGAGGCCCGGTGGGCATTCCCCACACCCTGTTTTACTTGCCGGAGGCACCATGGGCCGGTCCTTTGCTATTTCCAAGCCGGCCCTGTGGTCCAGATTTAAGCACTCCATGGGCCAGATCCAGCCCATGAATCTTGAGTTTGACACTCCTGGGTTAGGGTAATGTTTAATAAAGAGAAGAAAATCTGAAATGGATATTTACATATTTCATCCATCCATTTATTAATACATGGGTCTTAATAGTGATAGAAAATACTTTCTTTGGAAAAGATACCAACTTGATTTCCAAGGATTTGGAAGAAACCTACCATATGTCTAAATTCCAGGAGAGCCCCTGCTATTCAGTGTAAAGAAAACACAATGGTCTGAATCTTTATGAAGTAGTTTACCATGCCTCATTAATATGTACTTTTGTTCTGCATATCTCCTGTCCTTCTAATCTCCTTGCCCTTTTAATTCTGTTGCAATCATATTTTGTGCCTCATGCTATATCATGCAGCATATGCAGATCTATTGGGTCTGCAAGAAGTGGCAGTACAGATAGTATTAATAGGATGAGAAAAATAAAGGCATATACAGCAAGCACTAGTGCCTCTTTCAGACTGCTGTGGTGATGAATGCTGGTACATTAAAGTCACAAAATAATACTGTGAAAGAAGCAACGTTGCTTGATCCGGTAGTAGAAAGTTAAAATGCTCTTAAAGTTCTGTAAGGTAAAAGCTTCAAATTTTTCAATTTTTCAGATATGTTAGACTCCTCCTCCTCCAGAATTCACAACCAATGCTGGTACATATATATGAATGCAATTGGAGAACAATGCCCTCTCATCTCCAGAAAGAAACCGAGATCCTTTCTTTCACATGAACACAAATGCTTCCTGTGCAGCTAGTAACCATCTCTGTACTTTTTGACTGAGACATCTGCAACTCTCTTAAATATGGAATGGTGTTCCACTTACAGAATGCAGTTGCAAATTCAGGGATTTTGTAACCAACCCTTTTTGGGATGCAGGGGTTGACAGACAGCTTGTATGTGTGTGTTCATGTGTGTGTGTGTGCATGAGTACAGAAGAGTTCCAGCTCCAGTGTGCATTTGCTACTAACTTGAACTAGTTTAAATAATTTTGCTCCCAGGCAAAGAGAGGAAATCCTCTTCCCTAATCCCTTGAGCCATCAGCAGTAGCTTTGTGAAGATTTGAGGCTTAATGGTTCAGCCTGAAAGTGGTGTCCTTTCATCACTCCTCTATGATTTATCAACTGCCTTTGACACTTTGACCAAGAGATGGCCTTGAGCCTTTTGTGGAACTCTTGGGTCCTGCTCTAGCCAAGAGCATTCTGTGCATTTGATTTAAGTGGGCATTTTGAGTTGTTCTCAACATATCTCTAACCTTGTTTAGTCACCTTCTTTCCCCCTTCAGTTTGGCAATGTCCCCCGAAGCTTTTCAATTTCTGCATCCTATCATTACCCAAAAGCTATTGCTTTTATACTGATGACACATGATTTTACCTCTTGCTGTTTGTTTAGGAGTTTTAGCGAAAATGCATTGCCTTTAGGAGGAAAGCTCTATCTCACTCAGCATTTTCCCAGTCTAATATATTTTGTTAATTATCTCTCCTTTTCTCTCCCTCGTAAAGAGCTTTTGATGGCCATCTCAATGTTTTCTTTTTCGATTATGTGTTAAGAGCACGGCCGTTGTTTTGCAATTTGTCAATTCTCGGCTTTCCAGCTCTCTTTAATCAGACAATAAAATGTGATTTTATCATCTCTGAAATGTTGCAAAGGGGGCAGGAATTAAAACTCAGAAGGCATTAGCCTTCTAGTTCATATTGGGTCTAGATTTAAGGTTAGCATTGTGGGTGCTACTGCAGAACACAATGTACTGTTGGAGGGTGGGAGGATACGAACCTGCTGCCTCTCTGTGGCATCTCCCAGCAAGGTGCAAATGAAGTATGAAATAAAAACTCCTTGCCCACTCACTGTACAGACAGAAAACAGATATTCTTTTAGCCTCACTGCTGAGAGGTGTGATTTGCTGTAATATTAACCTCATACAGAGCAAGAAAGCTCCTCAGGTTTTACAGATGGAGAACCGAGAAATATAATATGTCTTATTGGACCATCTTGGCTCCTTGTTTTTCCACCAATCAGGGAAAACTGCTGTACCCAAAGATTGATATTTAATCAGGCAGAACTAACCTGGAGCTGAGGCGATAACTGTGCTCGAAGACTTTGCATCAAAAAAAAAAAAAAAGATGCACCAAAGGCAATGAAATGTACACACAAATAAAGGCAAACAAGGTTGAGGGAAAAGATAAGAAAGCAAAAATAATTCTAAAGGAAGGAAGAACATCTTGTTTATTTTAACATCTATTGCTTTGTTTTATTAGGCCATTCACTTGGGCAGATTCTTTAGAGCAGCTCTATCGATTGGCACCTTGCTACACTATAGCTTGTCTCTTGTGGTAGCATTCCTACTGAATGGGATAAAAAGAATAAATGCTCTTAGATTCAAAATGCTACAGCACAGATATCTAAGTATTCCTTCTTAAACTTGCAAAACCTCTGTGACAAGGTATATTATTCCCTATTATACCATTTTAGCATATTGCATATGACTTTATAGTTCTGAAATGGATGGTAATTTTGGATTCTTCTAAACTGTGGAACAGCAATAGTAGAAAAAATTAGGGCAATTAGCTCTCGATGTAAAATATGGCACATTTTCCTGAATACTTGGGTAAGATGGAAGCAAGGGAATGAGACAGGTCTCTGAAATTAAGACCAAGCACCAATATTTGATATGCCACTGACATGAAGAAATTAAAAAAGGGTATACTCATAGAAGGATAAAGGTATTAAAGGCCAGCTAGCCATCATGCTGGCTCTATAATACCATTTCTATCAAAACCATAATAGTTGTTTGGGAATATAAGTAGGAAGGGACTCCTACCCTTATATTCTACTTTGGGAACCCATAAACTTTGAATTAACACAAAGTTTAACACAATACTAGACAAAAGTTTTGGTCTGCTTCTCACTTTGTCTTTATTCATTACGTGATAAGTAAATGGTTCGTCTGTATCAGGGATACACAACTAGAGGCCAATAAACACCAAATAATTTTGTCATGCTTGACAAACTAAAATTAGTACAAACTATTTTTGTACTTTGCTCTAAGGAATACAACTGGCTTATATCTCTGTTGGTTTCATATTTATTATGGTTATTATTTCATCAATTTATATGTTACTGTGATGCTTATTGGGAGATAAAAGTGCAGTGAATTTCAATACATTGTTTAGGTTTCAAGAACTAAGAAAATCTTACTGGATCAGCTCAGTGGCACATCTAGTCAATCCTATGTTTTAGAAAGACAAACTAGGTGTATTTAGGAAATCCATAGGCATAGAAAAGAAGGCATTGGCCTTCCTTCTACCATTGTTTTTTCATTAGTTGCTATTCTGGGCTTATCTTGTGTATTGTGGAAATAGTGAACAACTGTCATGATTAGTAGTTAATGGCAATATGGTCCTCCAAAGCTTTGGCCAGTTCCCTTCAAAGATCATCCAAACTGATGCTCTTCATAATATCTGATGACAATGAGTTCTATTAGTTTTGAAGTTTTTGCTTCAAAAACTGAGTTTAGGTTGCTTAGAATATAATGATTGGTTTTTCCCAGTTGCACATAGCAGCAGTTAGACTTATATAGCACTTCATAGTGCTTTACGGGCCCTCTCTAAGCAGTTTACAGTCAGCATATTGTCCCAACAATCTGGGTTCTTATTTTATTGACCTCAGAAGGATGGAAAGCTGAGTCAACCTTGAATCAGTCAGGATCAAACTCCTGGCAGTGAGCAGAATCAGCCTGCAATACTGCATTCTAACCATTGTGCCACTATGGCTCTTTAACTACATAAACAACTCAGAGTCATTTGAGATTTAGGCAGCCTTTCACATCTAAATCAACCGACCAACCAACCAACTAACTAACCAACCAAGCCATTATATGTCCCAACTGGATATTACTACATTGGAGTCTCATGCACATTCCAGAAAAGCAAAGGAATATTAAACTTCTCCAAGTGACTGATGAGGTGGGAGGATTGCTGCTGGTCTTGTAGGTAACTCCTGCTAGAAGTCAGTGTTGTATGTGCATGTGATCTCATGTGCTGCAGTGCCATGTGGCCTTCAGAGCACATAAAGAAGGATGTTCCCTGCCCCTAGAACAGATATAAGAAGACACTGATATTCCAGTTGGTTCTATTGGAAAGAACTTTTAAGTTGTTTTAGCATTCTTCTCAGTTTCATAATAGGCAACTTGGAGTTAATGTTGTAGAGTTATATAAAGTCTTGCCAGCAAACATTTATAGGTGCTTTTATAATAATGCCTATCTTGATAGAATTATACACCAAAGTGCAATTCTGGACTCTGGGTGGCATTACAAAAAGCAAATGACCTCCCTTTCCCCCCAAAAGACTGTAGGGGTATCAACTGGTATCAAACTATTATATATATATATATATATATATATATATATATATATATATATATATATATATATATATATATATATATATATATATATATATATATATATATATATATATATATATATATATATATATATATATATAAAATATATATATAAAATATATATATATATATATATATATATATATATATATATATATATATATATATATATACAATATATACAATATATATATATATACATATTAGGCCAGTAGAAAACTATGTTTTTTTTTTGGAAGAGGCTAGGAATATAGATACTTAACAGCATAATTTGCCATTCCATTTGCATGAAGAGTGGCAGGTTGAGAATTTCTTTGTTTCAGGTATTCCATAAATTCTGAATATCAGAAAGGATCCTCATTGTGACAGTCAAAGCAGACCATGGAAACAGGATGTGAATTGTTGCAAAAGATAATCCGATACAGAAAAGTGTATTAAATAGGTTAATAGAATCTGTCTAATCAGATAATGGAGAACCACAGCATAAATTGCTTTCCTCTAGAGTAAATATGGCTCCAAAGATTGGTTTAAATGTAGAATCTTGCATGTACTGCTCTATTGGAAGAGCGTATAACTTTTAATTCATTGTTTTTGCTCATCTGTTCATGAAAGTATTTGGTTCTATATGCATAGTTTTGTTGAATGTATATTTTGTTATCAGTTTTACTCCATTCTTGTTAAGAACAGAGGAACTATAAATCATTTTCATGTGGATAAGCTTCATTATTTCAAATGTCTTTATTTATATGCTGTAAAGGCAGGGACACAAAACTAATAGATTCATATCCACCTACTATGAAATTATGGCTGACTTTATTATTAAAGACATCATATTTGTAAATCATACAAACCAAATGGATATTTTAATGGAAATCCAAGTACACAGCCATCAGCAGGAATTTAAAGATCACATATGAAAATATATAGAGATGAATATGAAGAGACCATGCTTCATTTTTTTAACATATCTTGAACCATTGCTTTGTTCTATTTATCTTTTATCTCATCTTTTTATTTGATTGTACTTCAGTTTTTGAAAAGTACAAGTAATACGGTACTTTTATAATATGGCACTTTTGTAATATGATATAGGCAGTCTCCTTGGATCTTTTACTTATAATGGGAAAAACGTTGTATGCAGATCCTTCTACAAATTGGCCTAGAGATGAATGACTGAAATTAGCTAAAAGTCATAACAAGAATGGATGTTATAGTAAAAGGACTGTGAATTTCTCTTATACAACAGTAGATAATGTAAGAGAAAATAAAGTGCAACGTAAGTAAACACTTATAGGAATTGATTTAATGGATATTCAGGGGTAACCTTTAAATCCAAATGTCTGTAGAATCCAACTTTATGTCATTTGCCTAATTATGCAATTGTCTTGCAAAACAAGCTTAATCCAACAGATGAAAAAAAAAATGTCCATTGTATCCAGAATCCACTAAACCAAAGTCCAATAAGGCTTTGCTGATATGTGGCCAAACTGGAGAAACTGTTAATGTAAGAGACGGACCAGCAAAGAAACCTGTATTTTTAACATAATATATTCTAATATAAAATATGACTGAATATTGTTTCTTGTGGTAAAGTTTCATTAGCTAAAATAATTTACACAGATGCTGACTATAATTCCAGAAAACATGTTAATTTAATTAAACAGTTTAATAATTATGCTCTAGGTAAGTTGTGGTTAGGGGTTAAAGCATGGTGACAATCTGTATTTATTTATATGTTCACTTTTTATGGCTGCCCATCTTGGCCAGTGACTCTGGGAGGCTTACATTTCAGATATATTACTAAACCCCTCATATCTATTTTCTTATAACTTTCAATTGGGCAAAACTAGAAGGTATAGGACAACAATTATTCAACCAAGGTAGCAATAGCAATAGCACTTAGACTTATATACTGCTTCACAGTGCTTTACAGCTCTCTCTAAGCAGTTTACAGAGTTATTGCCCCCAACATTCTGGGTCCTCATTTTACCCACTTCGGAAGGATGGAAGCCTGAGTCAACCTTAATGAGATTCAATCTGCCAAATAGGAGGGAGCCAGCAGCCAGCAGAAGTAATCTGCAGTAGTGTACACTGTGCCACCATGGCTCTGTAACTGTAATGGAATGTATGGATGACCTTGGGGAAAGAGAGGAAGAAATGCTTCCTAGGAAATAATGAGACAAGAGAGGCAGGAGCCCCCAATGGCTTAATGGTCAGAAAAAGAAACTTAGGAAGGCCTGTCCCTTATGGATCAAGCAGGGAAATTGGTATTTTCAGACTTGTAAGATTCTGTTATTATAGCCTGACAATAATGTAGAATTATTTTATTTAATTGTGTTTCCTGTCTGGTTTACCTGGGATGGCTGACAGGAACAGACAGTTTAGTGGGTCAGCTAAGGAGGAGGGGAGATTTCCAATGCTCTCTGCCAGTTTCTCACAATATCAATGGGAAACTGGCAAGAAATTGGAAGTTGTTACCATACCCACTGTGTTTTTGCGCATCCATGATCATTTTGTTTTTCAGTTTGGATAAGGAAGTATCTCTTAAAGGATGACCCAATGGGTCATGTATTGTCTAGTTCTCGTATCAAAAGAATGATTGTTTTTTTCAGATGCTAGTGCTCACCTTTGATCTACAGTGTCTGCATACTTACAGTTATTCTAATGTATGATGTAGTACCTATAAGTTAAAATTGTAGCACATTCCTTGAGAGGCCGTAATGGGAGTCTGTTCAGAAATGTTAGCTCAGTTGGAGCTAACACATGTTAACCATGGCAGTCACTAAAATCTTTAACTTGCTGAATACCTAATTACCACAATACTGTCTTATGTCTAAGTATATTTACCCATGTAATATGGCTGTATTTTATTACTCTTCTCATCTTTTCTGCTCCATTGTCCTATTGGTATCTTATGATTATATTATATTCCTTGTGCCCAATCACACTTGGCCAATAAAATATTCTATTCTATTCTACCAATTACTCATGTGCTTCTGAGCACAATTTAAACTGAGATTTTTGCCAAAATAACATTAGCTGCTTTTTTGTTTTAACTATCACAGCTTGCGAATGGAGAGATGAAAGATCATATAGGAGAGTAAGCAATTTGAGTGATATCCCATTGCCCAGTAGATATTTGATTAGAGAAAAGCTACATCATTGACCATGAATATTTCACACTGATAGTTACAAAGTGGCATGGGGAGAAGGCATAGTGAAATTCTTCCAATGCTGCAGCATTTGAAGCTATTATCTAATTAGCTACATAATACCTGGAGAAAGGAAAGTAAAATAATTCTCGTTACCTGTTATTTAGCATTACTTGAGGTTCAGCTATTGCATATTGATGTTTAATATTAAATTTATCATTCTTTTTTTCTTTTGAAATATTAGATATCTCTGCCATAATATTCCCAGATTAATTCTTCCAGTTTCTTTTTCCTTTCTCCCTTTATTATTTAACATTTTCCTAATTATTAATGTGTTTGTGTACATGTGCGTGTGAACACAGATAGATAGATATGATGCATTTTTCCTTGAAATGAGGAACTATTCAAAAACTATATCCTCAAGGACCAATTTACCGCGACTTTGGGGTTAGTAAATCAGTTTCTTATATAAAACTTCTGACACTGACATTAATTCAGAGTATTCATAGGTGTATGGTTTTGTGAAAACTTAAGGTTTGCGGCCACTGAGGAAGTATTCAAGATGCTTTTGGGCCACTCATTTTTAAGGTACTTTTGCCATTTTGAAACCACCATTCATCTCCTTCCCACCACATTCTCCTATCATTGTCAGACAAGAGGCAGGAGACAATATTTTACCTAAACACAATATTTAGTCATGGATTCTTGCAGGCAACTTAACTATCAGGAATTTGGGGACTAAGTTGCATTGTTTCATTCATTTTAAGCAAATTTATCTTTTGTAACAGCATTTAGTCCTGAGCCATTTTTCTAGAATATGTAATTTGTCTTAGGTTCTGTAATTGCAGATTCTTGATTTATCCTCACAATACTTACTAGTTTTAGTAACTTTGCTTTTGTTTAGCCTGAATTAGAACCATGGCACACAAAGGTTCCAAATCAACATATTTTGTACTTGAAAACTGAAGCAGTTTTTGCTCAGTTTGTATCTCTCAGCTGGTTGCTTTCTTGCAGACATTTCATGATCCAACTAGGTCACATCATCAGTGCTAGAAAGGAATGGGAATTGTGTGGAGGAGAGAGGAGGGAGGAGGGGGAGGAGGACAACAACAGAATAAAAGTGCTGAAAGGGACATTGAAGGACTTCTAGTCCAACCTCCTGTTCAGGCAGGAAACCATATAACATTTCAGGCAAACGGTTATCCAATCTCTTCTTAAAAACCTCCAGTGTTGGAATATCCACAACTTCTGGAGGCAAGTCGTTCCACTGATTGTTTTAGCTGTCAAGAAATTTCTCCTTGGTTCTAGATTGCTTCACTCCTTGATTAGCTTCCTTTCTTTGCTTCTTGTTCTGTCTTCAGGTGCTTTGGCAAATGCCTCTTCTTTGTGGCAGCTCCTTAGAATATTGAAACACTGCTATCATGTTACCTCTAGTCCTTATTTTCATTAAACTAGATATACCCAATTCCAGCAACTGTTCTTTATATGTTTTAGCCTTCAATCCCCTAATCATCTTTGTTGCTCTTCTCTGCACTATTTATAGAGTTTCAACATCTTTTTTATATCATGGTGACCAAAACTGGATGCAGCATTCCAAGTGTGATCTTACCAAGGCATTATAAAGTGGTGTTAACACTTCACACAATCTTGTTTCTACCCCCCCTTTTTTCTCATATTTAGATATGACAAAAAAAGCTTCTTTATATTAACAATGGACATTACCCTTAAAATTTGTGCGTTTTCTCACTTGAAAATATTGCATATATTCACACTTTGTCCAGGTTTTAGGTCTAGTCTGGAGACATTGTAGATTAACATAAAACAACATTTAATGGGTTGTTAAAAATCTATTGCATGGCACTAAGGATTAAAATTATAGAATGACACAACTGGGAACCACAGAGGGAAGTTTTTATATGTAGAGTGATGGCTCCAGCTATTTAATGCTACTGTAACTCCATTTTCTGGAATTGCTGAAGAAAGCTATTGAAATACGAAGAAAGCTGTTGAATTTGCTGGCTTGGAATTCTGGACTTTATATTTCCAACACATATGAATCAGGAAAGGGGAACTGAAGCCAAAGCAGAAGAATGATTTTCTGAAGAGGAAAAAAAAATGCAGATCTCATTTTTGGACAGCTTTGCAAGCATTAACTGGAATGACTGTATTGTATTGCCTTTCTATTGATTGAATGTAGCATTTGTCATGCATAACATGTCTTTCCACAGTTTTTAGTGTGCAAGGATGGCTACCCTAAAACCCACAATGTTGCCGTATTGCACAAAAGAGATAAGATAATGTGTGCTTGCAAATGTCCACAAAGTGAGGCCAAATAGCAAACTCTTATTTCACTCTCTCTTTCTCTCTCTCTCTCTCACACACACACTCACACACACAAAGGAGAGAAGAGAAAACCTCATTACTTTGTGATTCTCTGTGTATCTCACTTGTAAGTCACTGAAAGACAAAGGGCTGAAAGTATTCATAAGTAAAGGAATTTAGTTAGTAGGTTGCTTCATCCTAGCACAATCACCTCTCCTAATGATATCTGTCATGAAGGTAGAGAAGAACAAAAGAAAAGAATTGCCAGCAGAGATGAAACAAAAGGCTCCCAGCCTGTGTTTCTTGTCTGTCTCACTTTTGGATGTGAAGACTACAGTCCAGTAGATGGCAATCTACTCCTGCCACTAAAAGAACATTGTTTTATTTACAGAGCCATTCCTCTCTTTTCCTTTTCCTTATTATAATTCATAGAAAGGTTAAAAAATAAGAGATACTCTGAATTCATGGAAACCTTTGTTTGGTATAGAAGCACAGGATCTGATGAGCAAAGTCTGTTGCTCTTGTTTATTCTGTCTGTCTGCCTGCCTGCCTGCCTGCGTATCCATCCATCCATCTACCCAATTATATACCCTCTGTCTAACTACCCCAAAACTAACCTGGAAATATGAACTTATTTCCATATTGTGAGTGTTTAAGTGTAAGATACCCACAAAGTTATTTCATCCCATGAAATAACTTTTCTCTTCCACCTAGCAAAACTTAACTTTTAAAAAGAAAGGAAATAATGACAATCTTGTCCCATCCTGCTTTCCTTTCCACCCATATGTTATGTAGCTTCAGAAGTGGATGGAAGGACTGCAACTGAATATAAAATGCAAATAAAGTGGGATAGTTGGAAGGATATGAACATTGTTGTCATATTAATCTGACAAACTTACCACAATAAAATCAATATTCCAAAGATTGGTGTAAGGCAGACTATCTGTTTATGATTTTAAAATGCTAGACACCAAATTTCATTTTATCCACAAGTAATCTTTTACTGCCAAATAACAGTCTTCTACTATTAAATCCATTATATGCACAGAAGCAGAATCTCATTTTTTTTTCTTTCTTTTCAATGGCACTGAAGAAAACAAAATCTAATCTACTAAAAATAACCATCCAGAATCCACCTGTTTGATTGTTTGCATATGAAAGAAGGCTTAATTTTTTTGTCAGAACTGTTTGCCATCAGTGCTCAATAGCAGTTTTGTATTTTTGGAACATGGACAGTGATCTTTAAAAGAAAACATTTAAAAAAAAACATGTTCAGGGAGCTTTTTTTTATTACTATCCATAGCATAGATCTGGAATGAAGATATGACATATCTAGGACAGAGAGCTCTTTTAGAAATCAAGTATAGTTCTGTAGAAAATTACATATTGAAAATACAATAGGAAGAATTTGATGTATTGGTTATACTTTCCTGGAATATAATATCTTTTTGTTAAGAAAAAAAAGAAGCCTCCGTTGTCAAGTCTCCAGTCCGAGGATTCATCTTGGGCCAGTGAACAGCTACATCACTTCTTTTCAGAATGCTAGACTATTGTTGTGTATACTTTTTAAAACTCTTTCTTTAGATCTTTATTTCTGACATTTAAAAATTGGAATGTATATACTCACATCATTTGTGTAAACGTTGTTATCTTCTGGAATACCCCATTTTCTAACTGTCCATATTGCAGAACTTCATTGAAAGAACGTTTACATCTATCATTTTTGTAGCAGGAACTGACAGATTGGAAATACAACAAAGACCATTTCTTTTAGAAAGTCCCATTTCATCTGGTTCTTGAGGACACCACATTATTTCTTTGAACAGAATAGATGCCAATGTGTCCTGTTCACAGGATTCATTCTGAGAGTCATTAAGGCCACTTGGAGGTTTGTGCCTACTGAGCGGGACACTAAGGGCACAGTTAAATCTCCAAATGGCTTGAATGACTCTCAGAATGAGCACTGACGACCAGATGACTGCAAGAAATATAAAACCTTCCATCATCCACCATTCAGTCCGAACTGAAGAAGCTTCTTGAATGAGAAGCGAAACGTCTTCACGGAAAAACAAAATCCAGTTGCCATTTGAAAAAAAAAAAGTACCTTTGGGACAACGATGTGATACTGAAAACTGAAGTATCTAAGAGCGTGTGAGATTAATGAAATCTTGATGTTCTGCCTTTTGCAAATGAAAAAGCATTTCATTACTTTAAGATTACACAACCCTTTGACCCTATTGACATGTTTGGAATGAATAATGCTAGATAAATTTTTGTTCTCTGCAGTTTTGCCCTCATCATTTGAGCTGTGCAATCTATTTCTGTTGTATCACTAAATCTTCTTTGATAAAGATATAGCCAAGTTATTTTATTTTTGACCATCACATCATTTTTCATTTTTAAAAAAGCATGACATGCTTCAAGGTTTTGTCCATTACAAAAAAATTATTGTTACATTTTTGCTGTTTTGCTTAGACAGCATATGTGCAAGTAAGTTTAACTGTCCATCTGAGATTACTCAGAGGTAAGCACATACAGACTAAAACTTTAAATAATTATTTTTAGCGTTATTGCTTCTGGCGTGTTTTTCACCCTTTGGGTTACAGTATTGCCTTTCGAAATACCAAGATACCATCATCTATAATAACATGTGACACCATCAAGATACACAAATCTTTCTTAGATCACCTTTTGGTACACCTCTGAAATTGAAAAGATACAAAGGGTAATACCATAAATCTGAACCTGCCAAAACACTGTTGAATGTATATTTCTTAGAACTTTTTTATCCAGCTAAATTTGTTGAATTCCACTGTTGGTATCAAGGGTTGAAAGCTTACTGTTTCCAAGGGCTTCCTGATAATTTCTTCTGAAATAAATTATGTTAAATGTTTCCTTCCTCACTCCTCTGTACATATCTTTACCAACCAAAGGCATTTTTGTTCTTATTATTGTATGTACAAGATCTATACACGTTATTATCTAGTTTCCACTAGAAATAAATGTAATTATTAAATTGACCTCAGCTCTACATTCCCTCACCTCTTCTTCTGTCTGCAAAATTATTTGCTAAATGCTGAAAGAATAGTCGCCAAAATGGGCTTATGAAGAAAAGAGGGAATATCCATATATTTGGTAGGACCCTGTCTATATTTCAAAATGTTATCTTCATTAGAATATTAATGCCAGGGGCTCTGTGATATAAGTTTCATGTTAAAGTATATTGAAGAAAGGCAAGGCCTTCTGGCAGGAATCTTTGAAATACACCCAGAAAATGAAAACTTTACATTAGTTCATCTATGGCATGGGTATCAAATTTGATCACGTCACATAATGTATTACAATGTATCATGATGTTTTTTGCCTTTGCAGAGCCAGGCTGTGTGTGGCCCGTGCGTGACACATCTGGCCCATCAGCCACTAGTTTGACAGACCTGATCTATGGAGATCCTCAGTCATCCAGGGCATGGTTGTTCCACAAATGCTTTTTCCAAAAGACCACTAGACTTTTTTTGTTTTTCCTTGAAGACACTTGGATTCTCATTCAAGAAATTTCTTCAGTTCCAGAGAAGCAACTTGGAATTAAAGAGAAACTTCATAACAGTGAGGATAATTAACCAGTGGAACAGTTTGCCTTCAGAAGTTGTAGGTGCTTCATCACTAGAGGTTTTTAAGAAAAGATTGGACAGAGATCTGAAATGATATAGGGTTTCCTGCCTGAGCAGGGGGTTGGACTAGAAGACCTCCAAGGTCCCTTCCAACTCTATTCTGATTGATTGAATGATTGAATGCATGAATGAATGATGGAACATGGAAGGATTTATATTCCTTGCAGTCATCTGGTCATTAGCATTCTCTGTAAGAGTCATTGAGGCAATTTGGTGATTTATCTATGCCCTCAGGGTCACCTGAATATTGCAAATAGGTGTGGAACCACTGTATTGTAAACAGGAAATAGGTAATGTCATATCCCTTCCTCTCTGTTGAGAAAGGGCTGTCCATTTTTAATATAGATGCCTCTTTGACCCCTCTTTCAAATCAGTGATCCCCTCTGTCCAGAGTGGCTTTTGTCTTTCAAATGTAGATGGACTACTGAATCTTGTCCTTATGAGTTTGTTCTCCTAACAACCACTTCAAAAATGCATGGCACATTTTAAAATGCATGTACATTTTAAATAAATTCCAAATAATTCCAAATTCCAATGCATACAATAGCTGAAGTAATAAATAAATTAATAAAGCCCTAATAGATAATCACTAGCACTTTAAATTATTCCTATATATGAGGGACAAGCTAATGCAATTCATATAATATTAGAGTAGAGTCACTGCAGAACTGATCTAAGCCTATATTCTAATAGAATTCATATTTCATGTTAAAGCATGACTTGATTAATCATGCTTTTTAATACATTTTGATTGGGTTCACATTTAAAGCACACTAAACATTATGGATAGGTGTCAAATAAACATCTGACAGCTATATTCATATAACTGAAAGTATCTTAGTTTTTTAAGCATAATACCACATATAGTTTTATTATTCTTATAATAAAATAGAATTCATCCATCTGGTTGTACTTCTTATCTGAATTATCTCACAAGGCTGACATTTTGGTGAGTAAACAAAAGGAGGAGGAATGGGCATATTGTGCAGCAAAAGTCATACATGTGAAATGGGTGGCTATATAAATTCAATGAATAAATAAACAGTTTTCAATCTTTTAGTAATTCAGGTGTCTTAGAAGCTGAAAATGCTGCTGGTCCAACCAATGCTTTTAACAAATGTGGTCATTGTAAATATTGCCATTAGGTTTTATTTTATTTTATAGATGATATGTATCTCATAACAGAGAGTATATTAAAAATTCATTTTCATCATCTGTCAGTTGATCCAAAGTCAATATCTCTGCTTTCATCCAATTTTCCCATATCACCATATTTTTCCCAGTTTTTAAAGTTGGGTTCCTCCATAAAATCTATTTGGAACAGGAAAAAGTTCAATGTTTTTTTATTACATCCCATACCTTTCTAACTGATAGAACTCTGGAACTAATTGTTTGCAGAGATACAAAGTTATATATGTCTATTCCAAAGTTTGCCCACATTAAAAATTAACCCCAATTATTGGCTTTCAGTATTTAATACTTGAAAGTAGATAAGTACAGTATGATGATACAGCTCCAGATTCAGAAAATCAAATCTTGCCTCATTAATAGCAATTGCATTTTCTGTAAAAATATTTTCAGAAGCTAAGAATCCAGAATAAAATTTATAAACAAAGGATTTATTTTTTGAAAATATTTTCCATATATATATAAACTGGCATTCCTCTCAGAATATTCAGAATATGAATTAATCTGGGAACAATATTTATTCTGAAAGCGTTCAACCTTTCCCCAAAGTTAAAGTTTAATGACTCCCATAAACTGATATCAGAAGAAACTTCTCTCTATATTTTATTTATGTTACATGTTACTCACTGAGTGATATCATTTGATATAAACATACCTAAATATTTAATGGATTCAGTACAACTACAGAATTGACATTCCTTACATGGATGGGTAACTCAATTTTCACCTATTGGCATCAATTTCAATTTGAATCAGTTAATAGACTATCCTGCTATTTTGCTAAAGGATCTATCTTTTGCATCAACACTCATAGTGTGATAGTAGTGTGAGGCTTAGAAATAAAAGAAAGCTGTCTGTAAATAATGCCAATTTGTGTTCAACTGAGCTATGTACTACTCCGTAAATCTATATTGTCTAATAGCATAAGACAATATCCACATGGATATTAAAAAGCAAGGATAAAATGGATATCCTTGTCTAGTTCCTTTGAATAATGAAAAAAAGGACAAACATGCCATTAGTTTTTTTTACTTTAGATGTCAATGACTCATAATATTTTAATCCATTTTATGAATTCCAAAGGAAAACCCAAATCTCTTTAGTACAGCAAACACGTATTGTTTATGCACTTTGTCAAAGACTTTTTCAGCATCTAATAATAAGATGACAAATTGATCTTTAATTTTTATTCAAGTCTATTAGATCTACAACTAATCCGATGTTATCTGCTGCTTGCCTAGTTTTTATAAATCCTGCTTGGTCTTTCTTAATAATAAATGGAATCACTTGCTTTAATCTATTTGCTAACCCTGCTACACTAACACTTTTCAGAAACTTGAAAACATGTTATAGAGGCTCTCTCACAAAGCTAGTTCAGTGAAGACAGGACCAATATCAAGAGGCCAATTGATGAGGTGTCTCCTATTATCCTTCCAACTCCCAATATATTCTATCACCAACAATGTACTTCCAAACAAAGGCCTGGTGGCAGGCCTTACCTTTTTTATTTTCTAACTTTGCTTTAAAAGTCTTTGTGGAAGCTAAAGGTGTTCTTCGGAAGAAAGATTATGCTTAGATTGATATTTTGTTATATGCCAGCTTCTCATTTTTTAAAACTTAAACTTAAAGAAAGATAAATTCAGATTAAGCAGGATATTTGGTGAATAGTGTCGCTAGGCTCACATGGGTCATTAAGAATCTATTCCTAGAGTATACCGCTACTGAGGCATATTGGAAGTGTGGAATAAAACAGGGAGAGCCAGACAGTCAAAACAGGATCTAGTTAGCTGGATCAGGAATTAGTAACATGAATATTTTTTTTCTGAAGAAATAAGTTATTCACATTTATGAAAGAACTCCCTAAAGTTATTTACTCTGAATGTGATTCAGGGTCATGTTACAGAGGCCAGATCAGCCTTTTTCAAAACAAGTCTGCTAGAATATGCTAGCCAAAACCTTTAATAACTGCTGGTAGTTGAACTGACTCACCTTTATCTTGCATTTTAGCTCACATGAAAGTTTAGTATAACGACCAAACATATCCATCTTTGATATTTTTTTCTCTAATGCTATACTTTCTTATATAAAGATTCACAAGCATTACCTATCATGTGCTAGAAATTTATCTCATGACTGATCTGGTTTCTGACACTTTTCCAAACTTCTTTGCCACTTCTCTATGATGTTTTTGTCAATGCCCTTCTGTTTTTGCTCTAAAGATGGCTTCACTTTACTTTCTGAAAGGATTATTAAATTGTGAGGCATTCATGTTTTTCAGTTTGGTCCTATCTATTTCTTGCTTGCCACTTTCTTTGCCCTACAGATTTCTTTGACACGCTCTACATTTGAAATTATTTTCTCTTAGTAACCACCCTTCATCTGTCTGCTGCTGGAAACTTGAATTGAGCAGAAACATTTGTTTGAGAATATGCTCCTGAACAAAAACATAGTGCTGAAAGATTACTAAATATTAAGCAGCAGAATATCCCATTTTTCTTAGATAAAGAGTGCAGGCTTAGTCCAGCTATCATTATGTATTTGGAATAAAACATATATTTATTAAGAAATACACAAGAGAAAAACTTCCCTTCAACCTAAGCTGTTTCTTGAAGAAAAGGAAACACAGAAAAGAGGAAGAGACAAGAAATCCCTTTGTGTCTTAATGTCTCTGCTTTCAGTGTCTCTTTGGATATTATATAGCATTCTGGCTATGGACTTTATAAAACGGATCCACACAACTTGTGTTGATCAAACCATCTCTGGTTAACGGCATGGCCTATAACATCAGATCTCCAAAGCCTGCTGTCTTTAAGCCTCTATTTTTGGTTTTCAGATCTGTTTTCTTTTAGACAACAAAGAAAGGAACATTATGGTTTATCCTGCAATGATAATGGTTTACTCACACTGTCCCTTTGGGATTATTTTAAACTTGACCTTTTGCAAAGTTTGAAGGATTCTAAACTACAGTGACTGAAAATGAAATCTTATTTAGGTTACTTATTTCTCATGATTTGTTTTTGTCACAGATGGTTTCATTTCATTTTCTTCTACAGTCAGGACTATCAAAATCCTTGAAGAGAATAATAAAATATAATAATATGAAGTCACTGTGTTTGCTGTTGGGGGGATTTGCTGAAAACAAAGCTGGAATGTGTATATTTCTCTTACTTTGGAAGGATATGGATAGGATCATGATATGGTTTTGTTGCTAGTTTACATTAGGATTATGGAGTTTCCAGTGACAGTGTGGGTTTTGTTTGAAAAGAACATTTATTGGTATTCATATGAACATATGAAATACTGCAAATAACAATTGAGCGGGGAATTCATGTGGGTCCTACCTCAGGGATTCTCTCCAAAGCCTCCATGCATTTAGCCAGAAGGTCTGTATTATTATTTGGCTGGAAGCAGGTTCAGTTTGCCAAATGATGCAGGGCCCATATCTAGCACATGATAGGTAATGCCTGTGAATCTTTATATTAGAAGGTATAGCATTACAGAAGAAAATATCAAAGATAATCAGTCATTTTTGCCAACCATGCTGAAATTTGGTAAGAGTCAATAAATTCATACACAATAACTTGGCTTCAAAACAAACCTATTTGATTATCTGATCCTGTTACATTTCATGGTAAGGTACAAACAAACTGCACTGCATATTCATGTGTATGAATGCAGGTATGTAGTTGGAACCAGTAAATTATATTTTCCCAACCTGATGCTCTCTTGATATGTTGAAACAATAAGCTCAAGAAGCATGATATAGTCTGGCTTTGGCAATTATAGACCAAATATATCTGAAAGTGGGTCAAATTGGGGAAGAGTTCTTATTTGTATATCGAGGAAGTTCCTACCCCCAAGAAAGAAGCTTTGTATCTATAGAAAATTTGCAAATTGAGACGAATGAAACCCTAAATTTCCATTTAATGTCTACTATGTTGAGAATGGATAAATGTCACCTGGTAATCAGATATAGCTTTGATCCTTTTTAAATGCTCTGTTGATTCACCTAGATCCCAATAAAGTTTCAGTATAGCATCTGCTGTACTTGAAAGCATCCTTGGTGCTCACCAGGTTCAATGATGGCCTGATTTTTTTTCTTTTTTAGTTAGCATTGTAGGAAGTTAGCACCCACCTCTCTCCTAGAAAATTGAAATAGCCTAGGAAATATTAAAAAGGCAGAATATTTCCTCTAAAAAGAATAGAAACTCAGAAGCAGAAACTCACCCCCACCTTTGTTAATGGGTGGGCCATTAAGGCCTGAGCCAGAATACTTTACATAACAAAAATCTCCAGGTAAAGCTATAGCAATTGCCAAAAGCCCTCTTAAGGGCATAAGCATCCAGCAAGGCTCAACCAAGCCTGGAACTCAGGACAGTCTACAGAGTTGTCCCTGCATGGCCCCATGGGGGTCTTACAACCAATCAGAATACAAGCTCAAATTCAAATCCCAATAGAGGGTATAAAACTCAAACACTCTCAGCACCTCAGTCCTTTTTTGAGCTCTTCCTTCACCTTGAAGCATGTGATCATCCTTCCTTTTCATTCTGGAGCTCCAAGCTATGTGGTCCTGATATTAAACCTTCCAAACAGCCTCCATGTTTCCAGTGTCTTTTTCCCCACTTGGAACTGAACCCAGAAGGTTATTTCTTCCAACATGTTGCACACTAAAACACCAGCCTGTAGCATCCTTTTTATTTGCAGCAGTGCTTTTCTGATAAAGTCTGACTGGGATTGTAAAGGACATGCTAGGGGATTAATGTTTCTTGTGATCAATGGGACTTCTGCACCTTGGCAGTGCCCCCTGCAGGAATCATTTCATGGTGAGATGGGTAATAAATAAATAAAAAATAAATTTTGTGAATAGGCAAGCCCATAAATGGATGGCCGTTGCATTTTGCATGCTGTCAAAAATTCTAAAGGAACCTCTAGTCGCCTCCCAAAGTTATCCATCCTTTTTTCTTTAAATTATGTTGTCTAGTTCTATCAGAGTTTATAGGAATCATTTTGTTTGGCCTCTAGTATCCTTTTGCAACAAATGAAGCAAAGCTGTTAAAAGTTTCAGTGCCCATGTGTATGGTATTTAAAACACTGCCATCAGTGACTAAATTATTGGAGCTAATGTATAATTAATTTTTAAATTAATAAATAATAAAATGAACAACTTGCTGGCTTTAGGGAAAATGCGACAGAACAATTAAGGAGTGACAAAAAGGCAATGAATTATTCATCTTTTAAAATAAAAGAGAGAGACTTTGGCCTTCATATTCAGAAAACAATACAGTTCCTCAGTTTAGAATGAAAGGCCTGTAATAATCAAGTTTATACTGAAAAATATTATCATAGCATGCAGAGCAAGAAAGCCAATAATCCTAAATAGTTTGTAGAACTTGATGTGTATGAAGAAGGCTTTTACATGTTTTTATTTTTTAAATCAAGCTAGATCCCCAGCAGCAATTTTTGTACCTTGATACTAGCACAGCTATAGAAAGAAAAGAATAAAATAGGTTGAAACAATATGTTTTTGCTATTTTGCTTGAGTTCTTTGAACAGGAAAGTTGCATTGATTCAGTACCTTAGTCTCCACTGTGAAAATCCTGGGGGCATGCAAGTCGGTAAGAAGTTGTCTTATAAATAGTTCAAAAGTGAAATAATAAACATTTTGGATAGCTTCAGCTTTTTACCTAAGAAATTGCAAAGTCACAAGTTCAGTGAATGCAGAGAATTATCCTTGCAAACTGGAGACAAATATGAAAAAGCAAGAGTATGGGGCAAACAGAGATATCTCTCTCTCTCTATACAAGAATACATAGCTTTTTCTCCAGACCCAGAAGCATATTTCATTTTGTTGTTGTTTACTGAAAGGCTCATCCCCCAAAGTTGATGGAGTTATTAAAAAAAACTAATTTGGATTCCATTTCAATGTAATTGAATTTAAATCAAATTAATTAAATATCATTCATACGATTACTCCTCACGTACTTAATATTCTTCCCCTTTCATTACATCAAAATGCAATTTGGTGGCAACTCCTAGGGGGCTAAAGACATAACCAGGGCCTTAAATGGTTGCCCTGCTCATACCACTTCAAATCTTCCTGACCTCTCCAGAACAATATGAATTGGGCTAATGAATAGTTGGAACATCACTATTAGCAGAAAACAGTCTTGTTAACAGAACTGTGTTCATATCTTCTTATTTCTTGATAGAGAATCATAATTTCCCCACAGATTTTTTAAAAAGAAAATGGTCTGTTTAAATAAATACTTTTTATATAACTCTGATTGCTATTCTTTGTTATAGTAATGATGAAAATCAAATTGTGTCCTTCTTATCCTCTATGCTGACTTTTCAGATAATGTAGAAATATGCTCAGAGCTTCTTGAAAATAGAACCCATAATTTCCCCCCTAGTGACAAATGCATTTCAATTGCCATCATTCACTCTGTTACCTGGAAGATATTTATAGTCTCAGAATGCCCACTGTTTTTCTGTAAAATCTTTGTTTATCAAACATATATAAAATCAATGCTGTAGCTTTTGAGTCATCATTCTAAATTTTTATCTTCCGGTCCTTAAGTTAATGGACAGGGAAATAACACAATGATCATAGGCTTCCCCCTCCCCCACCTAATGTGTAAAAAGAAAAGTTACTAAAATTGTTTATACTTATATTATGAAGGGGAAGTTATTTCTTTATATATCTTATTTTCCTTTCTTTTCTGCACTTTCTATTTTTTTTATTGGTTCTTGTCTTTTTAATCATAGTGCCCAATAAAATTACTATAAAACTAAATATTAGAAAAGTATTCAAAAGGGCTATAATGTAATATTTAGTATTTGTAAGTTGTAGTATTACTATTGTTGATTATTTCTGAAAAAATACTTTTCCGTGTTCGTGTTGTTCATGGACAATCATAATCTATTCCTTGATCTTAATCTCCTCAAATAAAGTCCTGATAGTTGATTTCTTCTCATTTTTTCTTTTGCCCCTTATCACAAAATTCTTCACTACTTAAATGATCTCTTTTGTAAATCCAGTATAAGAGAATTATCTAGATCATTTTTTTGTTTTATCAAGTACCAGTCGATTTCATTTGTACATCCAGTGTAGCATCTCCTTCCACATCTTTCCCATAGTATTATTTTTAGATCCACTTTCAAATCAAACTCAGTCCTGTCCAGTAAAGCATATCCCCTTTCCATATCAATTTCCAAACATAATCTGTCTATAATGTCTAACATTTTAAAATAAACATCTTGGACCATTGTTCACAAATACCCTCCATTTTGTATTTTAAGTTTAAATGATTTTCTCATTTAATTGTAATCATTTATTTTTGCCTCTGGTTTCTAACCTTCAAAATCACATATTAGTAATCTTGTTTCAAATCTATCTAGATCCTTAGTCTACAGCCCTTCAGATATTAAAGACAGATATCCTGTCTCTTGAAGATACTCTCTTCTCCATCTAAAACAAGCACAGTACCTCCAATTGTTTCCCCATGCATTTTTTTTTTCTTTGAAGTTTGTTGTATCCTCTGGACACATTTCAATTTATAATTTTTTTTTAAATGCTGTGTTGAGACTTTCCACTTATTTCAAACTATCTGGAATCTTCAATAGACCTGGACACTGGGCTCTATCTAATAAAATGAAATACAATGGTGAGAAAAGTTAAGATTATATATTTAGTCAAGAAAAACCAAATGCACAAATATAGAATAGATGGTGCCTGACTCAATAGTAATAACTATGAGAAGTCCAGGTGGACAACCACTTAAATATGACCCAGAAATCCTAGGTTGCACTAATAGAGGGATAGAACCAAGATTATATGAAGTGTTAATATCACTTTATAATGCCTTGGTAAGACTACACTTGGAATACTTCATCCAGTTTTGGTCACCAAGATATATAAAAAAGATATTGAGACTCTAGAAAGAATGCAGAGAAGAACAACAAGGATGATTAGGGGGCTGGAGGCTGAAACACATGAATAATAGTTGCAGGAATTTCAGTATGTCTACCTTTATGAAAAGAAAGTCTGGGGTGACTTCCAATTTCTAAGGGGCTGAAAACAGAATAATAAGCAAAGAATGGAAACTAATCAAGAAGAGAAGCAACCTAGAACTAAGGAGAAATTTCCTGATAGAGCAATTAATCCGTGGAACATCTTGTCTTCAGAAGTTGTGGATGTTCCATCACAGGAGATTAAGAAGAGTTTGGAAAACCATTTATCTGACATGGTATAGGATCTCCTGCTTGTAGATTTTTATAGATTTTATATCCATGTGTTGTATATTAATCAGAATTAAGGCTACAAGACAGTCTTAATTTTAAAAGTTTAAAGCAGCATACTGATGAGGGAGTGTTGGTGGGGCAGACTGGTGATGACTAGAAGGCTACTCTAAAAGTTGGCAGCTGATGGAGATAGTTCTCTGCTATTGGTGTACCAATCACTGTTTGGCAGTTAGCGATGTGACAGAGCAGCAACCAAGGAGGGGAATATTAAAAAAGTGATTCCCTGCAAGTGTCAAATATGCTAGCTCAGGGGTGTCAAACTGGATTTCATTGAGGGCCAGATCAGCATTATACTTTTCCTCTGTGTGCTGCAGGAGCCTATGGGCACTTGCCCGTAAGCCCCATAAGCATAGGGGCCCTATACTGATCTGTGTATGTTAACCCTTCAATGCACTTTGTATCATATAAATATATTATACATATATTATACAAATATATATTTAATTTTATCAACCATTTACATTTTTATTCCTATGAGTAGTTGTCGTAGGGGACTCAGTACACTGCTTTGCCCTGTTAAGACGGCCCTGGTGGGCTGGTGTGGGGGGGAAATGGGACAGACACCTCTTGTAGCACCCTCCCAGCCAAAATGGGGCACGAGGACTGTGCACAACCTCCGTGCCCTGTTTTGGCCAGCAAAGTGCTGTAGGAGGCCATCCAGGCTGAAAATGGGCTGTAGGGGGCCCCAGAGGCACCACAGGTGAGTCCTCTGCTATTTCCAGGCTAACCCAGTGGGCCAGATTTAAGCACCCCATGGGCTGAATCTGGCCTGTGGACCTTGAGCTTTGACACCCCTGTGTTAGGTGCACCACTGAACACATAAGCATCTTGGAGAGGGAAACCTTTGTTAGGACTACTCAAAAGAAGCAGTTTGGCAGTTGCTAGATAATCAGAACTATAAAATAATAGCAGCCCAGAAACTATGGCTTGCAGGAGCAGCAGCAGGACTGTAACCTAATTGCTATAAAGTTAAAGATAGGGACATACTATTCTCCAGTTAAACTCTCCAAATGAAGGTTGATTTTCTAAATTCAATTTAGGGATACTCCCATAAGAAGAGAGAAGATTAATCCTGAAGTTGCTTACTGTTGTTAACGTCTTTTCCTGGAGATATGAAATTGGAGGCATAACTCTGCAGTTTCAGATCAAACATCAATCTGCAGTATTTAATTAGGGGAGGCAAATTCCATCAAGGCATCTGCCTTTCCTATGAATGACGGGAGAATATTGATGAAAAGCAAAATCTAGAAATACTTGTGCTCTCATTGTATTTGCATCCTTAATTAAACTAAATAAAATCAGATTGTGCAACCTGAGAAATGGACTAATCTGCCAGTTTTGCTTTCTCCAACATTTGCTTTTTCCTTTTCAATCTTAAACTCTTATCACATTCATAAAGGAGAATGTGGATCTTGGTGAACCGGTGTGAAAACTCTAGCCAAAATCAACAGGTACAGGTGCTCTCACTTAATAACTAATTCCATATTGAGTTAATAAAAATAGAAAATGAACTTCACTCAGCACTAGAAATTTCAATTGAATGCACAAGGGCTTCAAAATCAGCCTTTGAAACCCTTGTACAGAAACCTTTTTCTGAATGGTTGACTCTGCCAAAAGGATGACAAAATATGCACTGCTTTGAAGTCCCTTTATTTTATTTATTTATTTTATTTTATTTGATTTGATTTGTCAATCACTTACAAGATAATAGGTATAAGTATAAGCATGAGTAAGAATACAGGAAATAGGTACAAATACATGGGGACAATAAGACAGGGACGGGAGGCATGATGGTGCACTTATGCACGACCCTTACAGACCTCTTAGGAATGGGGTGAGGTCAATGGTGGATAGTTTGAGGTTAAAGGAGTGGAGGTTTGAGGATGTAACAACGTAGTCAGGTAGTGCATTGCAAGCATTGACCACTCTGTTGCTGAAGTCGTACTTTCTGCAATCAAGTTTGGAGCGGTTAACATTGAGTTTGTATATGTTGTGTGCTCTTGTATTGTTGCGGTTGAAGCTGAAGTAGTCATTGACTGGTAGGACGTTGTAGCAGATAATTTTATTTTAATTTAATGAGATGTCTTCTTAAAGCAGTAGGCTTCTTTTTCTCAATTTGACTCACAGAAGTCAGAAAAAAAAGAGCTTTATTTGAATCTGGTTGAAGTATACATTGCTTACTGGATAAAGCTGCTGAACATTAGAGGGAGGGAGGGAAGGAGAGAGAGAGAGAGAGAGATAACATGCATTATCAATAGATACTATGAGGTATTGATATGAAAATGCAAAGTACAGATAATAGTTTCTTCTATTTCAGTGTTATTGTATAGTTGATCATCCACAAGTTCTTTTGTCACTGATTTTTTTATATTTGCCAGGATGGACAACCTTTTAAAGTGCCCCAGACATCAAAAGATCATCAGATCAAATTTCTGCAATCACACCTAAAATTTTGTGAGATCTCATTTCAGAATGTCATGTCAGAATCCTATAAAATATGACCAACATTTTTAAAATTGAAACTTAATTTTTAATGGCCTATGAATATCAGGTTGCCAGCGCTGATTTAACTTTTGAAAATTCCTCTTTTTATTTCAATCTTTCAGCCTACCTAACAAATTTAATGTTATATAAGAAAGTGAGAGTAACTTGTAGCGTATGGATTTTCTCATTAGGTCTGTAAAATTTGATAATTTTTATTACATGTTGACTGAAATGTTTTTGGTGAGAAGTCTTTTCCAATCTCATTACTGTTTTTCTACAGTACCTGCAATATAATTTATTTTTAAAATGCATTAAAAACATGTCCATTAAGTACTATGTAATTTAGTACTAGATAATGGTTATAGAATTTAAAGGTTTTTCTCCTTTGTTGAGGAACTAGGCAAGTGATGCTACCATCAGAAGGAATGAATTGACAAATGAAGTGAGAATGAGTAGGGGAGAACAATGAAATGTGTAGTAATATGTAATTCCCTATAATTTTAATCAATCTTTTAAAAAAGGGAGCTTTTAGCGAGTCATTAAAATGCCTGTTTTGTGGCCATTTACATTGTTATTGTTTACATTGGTTCACAATAATTGCTTTTGGAGTGCTCCCTGATATAGTATGAGTGTACGTATTTGTGTATATGCACAAATAGAAACAACAATTAAATTGCATGTTAAGCCTGTGGACTATTTAAAAAGAAAGGAAATAAATATGTTACATTTTGTTATACTTAGGCGTCCTTTAAGTTTTTTCTCTATGCAGTTCTGTCGCAGTGTCTGTAGAGAACTGCTGAAATGGAGAGCTGCAGGACCTATAAACCTAATAAACAGATTAAACTGGCACTACAGATAAATTAAGGTCTCCAATACTTTGACCTCTGACTTAAGTTTGGTGATGTGTTTCAGGCAATCTGATTCCTGCCAGGTTGAGTTCATCTTTGTGGAACTAGATGAAGACTTTGAATTGAAGAAAGCAGGGCTGTTCAGTACAGGTAGTCCTTGATTTGCAACCATTCATTTAGTGGCCTTTGAAGTTACAACGATACTGAAAATAGTAACACATGACCAGTTCTTGCACTTATGATCGTCATAGCATCCCCATGGTCATGTGGGGATTTGGGCATTTGACAACAGCATGTGTTTACCATTGTTGCAACATCCAGAGATCACATTATCACCATTTGTGACCTTCCCAGCTAGCTTCATAGAAGCAGAAACAGTGTGTGTGTGAGAATCTGGATTTGCTTAATGACTATGCAGTTCACTTAACAACTCCAGTGCTTCGCTTAACAACTGTGGCAAAAAGATAATAAAATTCAGCATGACTCATTTAACAATTGCTTTACTTAGCAAGGAAGTTAGGAAATTCTGGTCCCAATGGTGACTATAAGTCAAATGCTACCTGTAATACTGAGGGAAGGAGCAGTATAGGGAACAAAGCTTCCAGGGAATAATCTTTAACACGGAAAAGAGGTTAGACAGACATAGGTTAATCTACAATATTCACAAAACCACAATCAAGCATCCTGCCTATTTGCAAAGGAAAAGAAGCAAAAGTCTTCCCCAATCACCTTCTATTTGACAGAAGTGAAAGTTGGGCTTCGAAGAAATGAAGAAACGTGTGTGTGTATAGGCAAATCAGAACTCCGAGACCTGAATCTTCCTCAAAGAACTTTCTTATTAGGTACATCGTATTAGCACAATCAACTCTAAAACCAATTCTAAATAGTCCCTGCAATTTCAGTATAATTAAAATAGCAAATATCCTCTCCCCAAGTGTCACCGGTCACATTGTCTAATTAGATTAATTGGCAGGCTTCTTAGGCACTCCCCTTCTTTATCCAGCACCTGTGGAAATAACCTTGGTTCCCATGAGATAGATGGTATTGTGTCTGACAATGCATTCCAGCCTTAACATATACTGTATATTGCTTACAACATTGACTGTAGTCCAAAAGTTATACACATCTACATCTGCATGCAGAAAAATACATTGGACAGACATTTCTTACAAAACATTTCCTCTCAAATGAAAAGCCATTTGCCATATTGAAAGGGAAAAGAAGCTTCATGTGCATGCTCATACTAGCAATACAATGCACGCACAAATGCAATGTAAAAACCCTTTCCTTAATTCCCTTCTGTGTCTTAAAGCAATATCCTTTACATGATACAGTGTATCTTAGCAAATGAAATATTTCTATATCAGTAGCAACAAGCTAACACTCCTAAAGTCTATTACTTTTACAAAAATTGTTAAAGAAAACAAACATTTCCTTGCTTTATTTAATTATTGAGCTGTTCCTGAATTTAAGAAGCCTATTTTAAACATAATCCATTTTCTGGTGAAAATAGTATACGTTTGCCAGAGACAGCACAGTTCCTATTTCCCCCTACCATTAAATATAACTTAACAATACAGTTTATCATTAATTCTAATGGGGAGTTTAAATAGTTATATGTTATTACAATGATTGATGTGACAATATTAAACTATAAAGAAACATATTCTTAACAGGGAAACATTTGAAAAATCAACGTCAGCTTTCATCTCATAATTAATCTTTAACTGTTAACTGCAGAAATATGGCATACCAGATAATTTTAGAATATAGTTATATCTGATTTTTTTTCTTATAGAAATGTAAGATTCCACCCTTTTTTGCCGATTCCAATCAAATTATCTCTAACCACATTATTATTTTTTGATAAGCTAAGTGATTTTCTGCTTTAATCTTGAAAGTATCAAATTATTTTAATTGAGCCATGAATTAAAATTAATATTAGAAATCCAATATAAAGATTGATTGTAATGCACATGTAACTTCAACTGAAATTTTGTGAATCCAGGGGTTCCCAAATTTGGCAACTTTAAGACTTGTGAACTTCAATTCTGGGCGTTGAAGTCCACAAGTCTTAAAGTTGCCAAGTTTGGAGACCTCTGTTGTAGTCATTCCTGTTGGATACAACTCTACTGAAGACCACTATAGCTGGATATGTTAGATTGGAAGGGTGATCTCTTTCTCATAAAATATTAGAAACAATAATTTGGAACAATGTCACATTTGTCCTATTGATACTTAGTACCTATAATTAGATTAAGTTGCATCAGAACTGAAAGAATTTCCTATGTCACTCCAGCTGCTCATGTTTCTTAAGATTAAAATGCAGGATGTGTTACCAGGAGATATAGTGATCATCTAGAGTTTTGGAACCCAGGTGTGATATGTCCAATTCCTTTAAGTTTGGTATTCTATTAGTCAAATGAATCTTATTCTGCCTTTACTACTAACTATGGATATTGCTGATTATGCAACCTCATTAATGCATAGCTTCCACTGACTGACAAAGGCCAATAGGTTGGGAAGTTCTCGTTCTTGACCAAGACAATTCCTATATGAATAATAAATCATACTTGGATGATTCAGCCATTTCATATAGTTACACACTGGAAATAGGGCCCAAATTCAAGGTAATATTTTCTATATATATAAGCAGTAGGCTTTCACAGCCATTTCTGTTTTAAATTTGGTGCTAGCCTACTGCTGTATTAGAATGGTTTTTTCTTCATCCTGATTGGTTGGGAGTCTTGGTCTGTGTTTATTAGTCTTGGAGTTCACTGTATTCTGCTTGATTGGTGTTTCTAATATCTTCTGTCTGTTTTGTAGCATTCTTTTGTCTTGATTGGCTGGCAACATTGTGTTTCCTGTATTGGAGACTTTTAGTGCAGCTTGGCTTTGGGTAAACAGACGGCTATCATTTATTAGGAAGCTAGGTTTCATCTGGATGCCTGGTTGGGGTGTGTTTGAGTTGGACACACAGCAGTAGGCTAGCACCAAATTTAAAACAGAAACTGCTGTGAAAGCCTGACTCATAGACGAACACAATACACAAGCCTGATGATGGCAGATGAGATTCTGCCAAAACATTGCTACAACTTTAAAAGCACAACTATAATGATGTGGGAAAATACCTGAACAAAGCAGAATACCACACACACATGTGTGTAAGAATAATCTCAAATGCTGCAAACACCTGCAATTGGTTATGTCTACATCTGAAGTTGTGTTGCTGGTCTCTAGATAGAATGATAGAGTTGGAAGAGACCTTGGAGTTTTTTAGTCCAAATCCTTCAAGTGCAGGAATCTTGAGAGCATTTCAGACAAATGGATGCCCATTCTTTTCTTGAAAACTTAGAGTGATGGAGAACCCATGACTTCAAACAGAAGGCTGTTACACTGTTTAATAATTAACGTTCAATAACTTCCTGCTTATTTAAAGTTTGGATTTCTCTATTTAAGGCTTCTATCCTTGGCTTTTGTGTCTCCTGGTTAGAATGCAGTATTGCAGGCTAATTCTACCAAGTGCCAGCAGTTTGATTTTTTCAGCTTGAGTCAGCCTTCTGAGGTCAGTAAAACAAAGACCCAGATTATTGGGGGCAATATATTGACTTGGTAAACCACTTAGAGAGGGCTGTAAAGCACCGTGAAGTGGTATATAAGTCTATGTGCTATTGCTACTCTAGAAAATAAATCTATAACCTTTTCCATGTGATATTTCTTTATGTATTGGGCAACTGCTACCATGTTTGTTCTTAGCCTTCTCTTTGTCAGACTAATCATGCTCTTCATAAGATTTAGGTGAGTTATTTAAATTCATCATTTAAAATATACAGTTAAACCACATGGCAATGTTAGATGTAATATTGATATTAGAATAGAATAGAATAGAATAGAATAGAATACTTTATTGGCCAAGTGTGATTGGACACACAAGGAATTTGTCTTGGTGTAAATATTCTCACTGTATATAAAAGAAAAGATACATTCGTTAAGGATCAAGAATCATAATGATAGTCATAGGGTACAATCAACAATCAAATCATACTAGGAAACAGTCAGTATAAATCGTAAGAATACAAGCAACAAAGTTACAGTCCTACAATCACAAGTGAGAGGGGATGGGTGATAAGGAGCGATGAGAAGATTAACAGTAACAGTAGTGTACACTTTGTAAATAGTTGAACAGTGTTGAGGGAATTATTTCTTTAGCAGAGTGATCACTTTGGGAAAAAACTGTTCTTGTGTCTAGTTGTTCTGGTGTTCAGTGCTCTATAGTGTCATCTTGAGGGAAGGAGTTGAAACAGTTTATGTCCGGGATGTGAGGGGTCTGTAAATACTTTCACATCCCTCTTTTTGACTCGTGCAGTATACAGGTCCTCAATTGAAGGCAGGTGGGTAGTAATTGTTTTTTCTGCAGTCCTAATTATCCTCTAAAGTCTGTGTCTGTCCTGTTGGGTTGCAGAACCAAACCAGACAATTATAGAGGTGCAGATGATAGACTCAATAATTCCTCTGTAGAACTGGATCAGCAGCTCCTTGGGCAGTTTGAGCTTCCTGAGTTGGTGCAGAAAGACCATTCTTTGTTGTGCTTTTTTGATGATGTTTTTGATGTTAGGTGTCCATTTTAGGTCATGTGATATAGTAGAACCTAGAAATTTGAAGGTCTCTAGTGTTGATACTGTGTTGTCTAGTATTGTAAGAGGTGGTAGTATGGGAGGGTTTCTTCTAAAGTCTACCACCATTTCTATGGTTTTGAGTGAGTTCAGTTCCAGATTGTTCCGGTTACACCACGAGGCAAGTTGTATAACCTCCTGTCTGTATGCAGATTCATCGTCGTCTCAAATGAGACCAATGACTGTTGTGTCATCATCAAATTTCAGTATTTTAACAGATGGATCGTTTGAGGTGCAGTCACTGGTATATAGGGAGAAGAGAAATGGAGATAGCACACAGCTTTGGGGGGGCCCTGTGCTGATTGTACAGGTATCGGATCCCCTCCAATCGGGCTTCAGGCCCGGGCACAGCACGGAGACGGCGTTGGTCGCGTTGGTTGATGATCTCTGGAGGGCTCGGGACAGAGGTTGTTCCTCTGTCCTGGTCCTGTTAGATCTCTCGGCGGCTTTTGATACTGTCGACCACAGTATCTTATTGCAGCGGTTGGAGGGGTTGGGGGTTGGAGGCACCGTGTTGCGGTGGTTCTCCTCCTTCCTCTCCGACCGCTCGCAATTTGTGTTGACGGGGGGGCAGAAATCGTCCCCAAGGCCCCTGCTTTGTGGGGTGCCTCAGGGGTCGGTGCTCTCGCCCCTGCTGTTCAACATTTATGTAAAGCCGCTGGGTGAGATCATCCGTGGCTTTGGGGTGGAGTTCCATCAGTACGCTGATGATACTCAGCTGTACATCTCCACCCCGGGCCACCCCAACGAAGCCGTCGAAGTGATGACCCGGTGCCTGGAGGCCGTGCGGGGTTGGATGGGTCGTAACAGGCTTCGTCTCAACCCGGCCAAAACCGAGTGGCTGTGGTTTCCTGCGTCCAGATACAGCCAGCTTATTCCTTCGCTGGCCGTGGGGGGAGAGGTTTTGACCCCCATGGAAAGGGCACGCAACTTGGGTGTCCTCCTGGATGTGCGGCTGTCTTTGGAAGAACATATTGCAGCCGTCACCAGGGGGGCTTTTTATCAGATTCGTCTGATTTACCAGTTGCGGCCCTTTCTGGATCTGGGCGCACTTCGCACAGTCACTTCTGCCCTCGTTATCTCCCGCTTGGATTATTGCAATGCTCTCTACATGGGGCTCCCCTTGAAGAGTCTCCGGAGGCTGCAGTTAGTTCAGAATGCAGCCGCGAGGGTGATCGTGGGCGCCCCTCGGGGCGCGCACGTAACACCACTTCTCCGCAGGCTGCACTGGCTTCCTGTGGCCTTCCGGATTCGATTCAAGGTGGTACTGACGGTATTTAAAGTGCTCCATGGCTCGGGACCTGGGTACTTACTGGACCGCCTGCTGCCATCAACAACCTCCCGCCGCCCAGTACGCTCCAACAAGGTCGCCCTACTTGGGGTACCGCCACCTGATCGTTGTCGGCTGGCAGCCCCGAGGGTGCGTGCTTTCTCTGTGGGAGCGCCCTCCCTGTGGAATGATCTCCCCCCGGAGATACGAGCCATGACAGATATCCTCTCCTTCCGGCGCGCAGTTAAGACCCTATTTTTTAAACAGGCTGGCCTGGCCCAGTAAGGGTTTAAGGGGTTTTAAGTTAATAGGGTTTTTAAAATTTTAACTTCATTTTTAAACTTTCGGGATGCAGCTATATTTATGTTTAATTCGGTTTTAAACTCTATTTAATTTTGTATTCTTGTATTTTATGTATTTATTAGGCTGTACACCGCCCCGAGTCCCTTTTCGGAGAGGGAGCGGTATAGAAATACGATCAATAAATAATAAATAAATCGGATGTGATTCCGCCTGCTTTTCACCTGCTGCATTATACATTTACATGTATGTTACATGTATTTACATATGTTACATGTAAATGTATATTATCACACACAAATACAGTAGCATGAGATTGCCACAAAACATATTATTCTATCTATTCCTTGCTAACATCAGCCACTTCTTCCTACAGCATATTAAAGAAGGATCTTTTTTACAAGTGATATCTGATATTTACCTCCCATTTCTGTTTTAATGGATAGCCCCTGGATTTAATCAACATGCATAATAGCTTCTTCCCATGGTTGCTTTCCTAGAACAAGTAGGTCTCGGTGAGAAGACATTGCCTGTAGTTTGTGCGTCAGTGCTTAATTTAGAATTTGCAAGATGGATATCAAAGAACGAGAACACCAAGGGAGACATCAGGATGGCCACAAACTTTGAAAGTTTATTAAGAAATTGTTTCCAGTAGCACTGGGGTTTTTATTTAATCTTCAGGGTGAGCCCAAATTGCAAGGACAATCTGGTCTTGAGTCACAAAGGAGTTACTTTCATTGGGCAAGTTTTATCTCTATGCAACCTCTCTTTCCTCCTTAAACCCCAGAATCATTTAGTTTAGGCATCAGAAAAAATGGGTTATGAAGATTGTTTAGCAAGCCCTGGGCAGTTGCTACAACAAAAGAGGGAAATAATTATTAGGTTGGGATAGGAGCAACCTTGCAAGAGTAAATAGGAAGAACTAACTTGCCTAGCAGCTTCTCTTCCAGGTGTTAATTGAAAATGCAAGTCTATCACAAGACATAAGGCAAGATTTCAGGGTCTGTTTCTGCCTCTGTCTCCATCTTTTTTTTAATAAGTTTTTTTTTTTGCTTGTGCTCTAGTTCACTACTTTTTTTTTCCTGCTGATGTTATAGGCACTTTAGCTACTAGTTAGCAAATCAGGACTACTTATTATTTTGTATGTCAGCTTTTTAAAAGAAACCTAATATTTTTTTGTTCTGATGTTTAATTTCAGTCTTCAACCAATGGAACTTTTTTGTTTATTAAAGTACACCAGTGATGGCCATCCAGGCTCAATCTGCATGTATTTCTGACTAGGTGTGGCTCACTAAAAAATCTTCCACTTTCAGAGTCCAAGAACCCTTTTGCTTACTAATTATTGATTTCCATTCCCAATTTGTTCTGGAAACTAAAAGGTAGTGGAGCTGAATGTATTCTCAAGATGGGTTTTAGCCTGATGCCCTGTTTTGTCACTGTTTTGTATATCAAACATTTTAATCCTGTTTTGCCTTTCAACTCTCCTTTGCTCTCTTTCCATCTTTTCCCTTTTGCCCCCTTCTGATTCCACCTTCTTTTAGAGATGACATATGGATCAGAAGAATAATCCACTGTAGCAAGCTTTATATCCGTGTTAAACTTTACTCATCACTGTAAATCATGTGGAGCCGTTACCTTTAATTGCCTTTGACTTTTGGTTTTAAAAATTAGAATTAGACATGCTTGAACTCATATCAGTTCTTTGCTAAAGGGTCTTGTTTAGCAGGTAATTGACACCAGTATGAATTAATTTAGTTTTACATATCTGCATATGTGAAGCAAGATAAAGTAGAATCTTAATACACCTGTCCCTCCTTGGACAGGAAACCCACAGACTTAGGATCCACACACTTCCTGAGTGACCAGCAGGATGAATTGTGTTCTGTATAATAAATAGAACATTCTGTTTGACCCTTTGAACTGTAAATAAATGCACATCTTTGACTCAATGTTGAGAAAGAACAGAGGAGAATGGTAGAATGAATAAAACAGCTTTATATAAACACAGCTGATGAAGATAGGGTTGTTACAAATGATACTTTTGTTCCTGCTGAGCCAATAACAACACCTGCAGTTAAAATAATTATTTAAACCACTTCCCTTTGGAAAAGAACAAGTAGTTAGTGACATTCTTGTCTTGTTATGGTAAATTAACATCTGCATTTAATATGATTCTTCTTGGCTGTAAACATTCTGAATTAGAGCTTGTTATCTCTTCTAGGAGGTAAGTTTTGATTATTTCACCAGTTTTCTACAAGATAATTGTACATTTTCTTAAAGGACAAGGTGGACAATGATATTTTACTGCTGCATTCATTATGAACAATTTCAGTGCAAACTCTCATTAATTAACTAGGATAGGTTTTGAATTGAAGGCAGCACAGTAAGGAAACAGTAGATAGAGATGAAAAAGTCCTTGTAAAAAAATGGAACAAGAAAATATAACAATGAAGAATGCAAATTTTTAGTCTCAGAAATAATATTAGCGCAGTTTATAACCTTGATTTATATATTTGACATTATTATGGGAGTCTTGTTTGATGAACAACTGATCTGCACACTAATACTGACCTGACTGATTTCAATATATTTGCTGGTGGGGCTAGATGTTTACATAGCTTGGATTCCTTTGCACTTTAGAAGAGTAACTTGGGCTTTCAAAGCTAACACTCTATATGCCAGGAATTATCATTTGTTTATGCAATTCCTGAATTCAAAAAGGATCTTCCTGTGGAGGTTTTCATCATCCTGCAACTGTTTAGCACTGGGAATATTTGTTTGCTTAGCTGAGCTTGAATTGTTTTAAATAATCCCATCCTATTTGATCTTCAGTTACCCAAATTTTCTTCTTTTGCAAAGATTTCTTTTATTGTTTCTACTTCATTCTCATGGTGCTTAAAATATCTTTAAAATTTCTTCAATGGTGTATTTTAGTTGATTACTGCAGTTCAGGTTTTGAGGATTCTTTTTCATTCTGAAATTCCCTTATCCTGAAATTTTACTGACACAAAGAAAGCCAAGGAAATGGCAAATTGGTGGAAAAACTTAATTGAGTACACTTTTGTAGTTTTCTAGCAAAACAAGTGTCAATACGGCAAAGGTTACATGTAAGAATTTCATTTTAATTCATGTGAGTTTGATCCCAAGTTGGTGATCCAGTGAAATCACATCAGTTAAATGTAGGACATGGGATCATTTAGCACTGTTTGATCCTAGTAAACATAACTTAGGGTTTCCCCCTCAAAAGCAGTGAACAAAATGCTGTGCTACCAGTGGAATGGTTTTCCTTCAGAAGTTGTGGGTCAAGAAGAGATTGGACAACTTGTTTGTCTGAAGTGGTATAAGTCTCCTGCTTGAGTAGAAGGTTGCAGTAGAAGACCTCCAAGGTCCCTTTTAACACTTTTTACTCTGTTGTTCTTTTCAATTTCCTGAGATGATGCTCCAAAGAGGTTCTCAGATGGACCCTGATGATCAATGATAGTGTATCTGAATTTGAAGTTTAGGATCTGATTTGGACATTAGACACTGAGCCTCGGTGGCGCAGTGGTTAGAGTGCAGTACTGCAAACTACTTCTGCTGCCTGCTGGCTGCCTACATACAATTTAGCAGATCGAATCCCACCAGGCTCAAGGTTGACTCAGTCTTCCATCCTTCTGAGGTGGGTAAAATGAGGACCCAGATTGTTGGGGGAAATATGCTGATTCTGTAAACTGTTTAGAAAGAGCTGTAAAGCACTATAAAGCAGTACATAAGTCTAAGTGCTACTGCTATTCTATTTAGACACCATTGACTGAAATCCTACTTTCTCCCTCACTACCTTTAGTCTATTTTATAAAGAAGCTCTATTTCCATGCATCGGTCGAGTAAACAAATATACTTTTTTACATGTTGGATGCATGTGATTACACATTTCCCTAAAAGGCTATATCCCATACCCCTAAGCTTTAAAAAGAGGAGAATACTTGAATTTGGTGCAAATTATTTTAAAAAGTGTCTTATAGTTGTAGGAAGTTAGCATCTACCCCTCTCCTAGAAAAATTGAAATAGCCTAGGAAATATTAAAAAGGCAGAATATTTCTCCTAAAAAGAATAGTCACTCAAGAAGCAGAAACTCAACTCAAGAAGCAGAAACTCACCCCCACCTTTGTCAATGGGTGGGCCATTAAGGCCTGGGTCAGAATACTTTACATAAGAAGGAACTCCAGGGTGATGGGATTAAGAATGGCCCTCAGGAAATGATAGGATTACCCATCTCACCACATGGTCTGGGAAGATTGTATTAGCCATCATTCAGGTAAAGCCATGTGGTCCAAACCAAGCCTACAAAATTAAAACCCCCGCCCCTGGGAGTCTGACAACCAATTAGAATACAAGCTCCAATTCAAATCCCAACAGAGAGTATAAAACCCAGGCACTCTCAGCACCTCAGCGCTTTTCCCTTTTTCCTTTTTCCCTTCCTTTTTCCCCTTCTCTTCTCACCTTGAAGCATGTGATCATTCTTCTCTGGACCTCCAGGCCATGTGGCCCTGTAACCATTAAACCTTCCAAGCAGCCTCCATGTTTCCAGTGTCTTTTTCCCCACTTGGAACTGAACCCAGAAGGATATTTCTTTCAACATAGTATTGCATGCGACGCTTCAGAGGAAAGAGAGGGACAGGTTGCCTTAACCCTTTGCAAATGGAGGAGTGTGGTAAATAGCTTTTGTTTCTGAAGTATCATCCTGATCTTAACACACAGACGCACACAGCCCTTACATTCTTTAAAAGAGTTTGTTCACACTTGGAGGGCTCTGAAGAAAAACTCAAAAGCTTTCAAACAGCCATTTCACCTCTGAGTTGACATTCTTCCTGATTAAATTCTGCTTTATTGTGCCCCCAAACTTTCCAGGCTCTGATTGTTCAATCCATTCTTGCCACTGAACTAGCAGTCAGATGTTTTTGAGATTCCTCCTTTGTACTTGTTCCAAAAAGGGTGCTTGTGAAGGGATGCAGTCAAAAGCCTTTACCACTGGAGATTGAGGGCATCACCTCTATTATCCTCCTTGCTCCTGCCAGAATACAAGGTTAGCAGTAGACTACTCTTTACCTGCACCACGCTCTCCCACAAAATATCATGGCAGGTCATTGCTGAGCTCTAAGGGAGGCATTCTTTCCACTTTTCATGTTTTATTTCCCTCTTTCTTAGTGAATTTTAATTCATGTTTTTTTTCGAATGCAAGTGCAACAGAGCAATCCATAACAATAAAAAAAGACCTAGCTCTTTTCAGTGTCAGCCAGAAAAGAGGTCAATACAGCATTTAAAGAAAATGAGTGCTGTTCACTGACTGGCATGCTTTAATTAGGCCAGTCCAGTGTTTGGACAGGGAATGAAATACTGCTCTTAAACCTGTAGCTGTGTATGTGTGTGTGTACACGGGTACATGTGTATTTTCCTAACTGAAGTGCTGAGGTTGGCATTTGATTCTTGCTCATTGAAACAGGATTCAAGGAGACTAAAAAGAAGTTGCTCAAGGGGAGATTGTTAGAAGTTTGCACAGTTAGAGTATATGTCTTTGCCAGGTTAAAATAAAAGGATTCCTTGGCCAATTGTCAGCATAACATATGCCAATTTCTAAAAGAGATCTCTGTAATGCTTTTACAAAGGGAACTAAATTCCATTTTCATTTTTCCTTTCCAAAGGACCACTGAGCTCCTTAATTCACCCATGATTCAGATTAAATGTTAAGAGGTCTTTGGCTCTTAAATTCTGCCTTTGAAAGTGTTTCTGCATACGATAGAGCCTCCTTTCATAGAAATTCCAAACTGTCTGGAATGGATGCAGTACAGAGTGCTTTTTAAAAGCCTGTTGTAAAATTAGTGGGTTCAAGTACAATATTAATTTGGGAGTTTAATGGGAATAGATTCCAGTGACCTCCATAAGGATGACTTCTAAATGGACAGGGATAGGATTGTACTATTAAATTGGAGTTTCTGAGCTAAATGTTTGTAGAAATGTTGATGGTGGAGAAACAGGGAGGAGATTATAGTTGCACATGAAAATTTAAGTCTGTTAAAGAGATTGGAAAGAGCCAAATTAGAAACAGTATGCAAAATATAGGAATGAATTTCCTAACCTTTTGTTGTTGTTGTTGTTGTTGTTGTTGTTGTAAGTGCAGGTTACTTGAGCCTTATTTCACATGCTGCAGCATTGCCTCAAACTGCCCTTCTTGAATCTGCTTTTACCTTTCAAGGGAAGGAACATGCATACAAGCACCCATGCATGCACACAGGCACACACACACATACCACACCCATACTTACAGTATAATGTTTCTTTGTGTCATATCAGCTCATGGAACTCATAGGCTCCCAAATGTAATCTCTCTATTGTTGCCACAAGTCTTTCTTTCTCTAACTTGTAAGCAGCATGACAAAGATAATTAGGCAGATATTTCAGCAATATCTGGAGGGATGGAGATTCCACAGCTCAGAATAGAAATTGCAATTCTGCAGGAAATATTTTGGTAAAGGGAAGTAACAGGCATGTGGATCACATTGTCCACTACATTCTCTGAATTCCTTAGATGCCTTTCCTCAATACTTATCACTAGTTAAATACAGTGACATCATTTTGTAGCTGAGAATGAAAAAGCTGTTGCTATTATTAAATGTATATCTGAAATTAAATGGAAACATCAGTATGTCAACAAGTAAATTTGCAAGAAACAGCTGAGCTGAAAAGAAGTACATTCTGGATTCTGAGTACTGATTAGGTGGCCAAGTCACTCTGTGAGATTACAATTTCTATCTCCTGAGGAAAGAAAAAGTATGCCAGTCTTCTACCTGGAATGGAACTGATCAATGGGCATACAAGAATTTTGGATATATTGTAGAAACGTTAATTTCAGCCTTTGCGTGCAGCAACTCAAAGTCATATTTATATTATAATGCATGTTCACATTCTTTTTTCTCCTACTAATTTAAAAAAACATTTTCATGAAAGAATAAAAATGGCCCTTCCCACTCAAAAGTGACTTCTTTTTTCATCTTTTCTTTGTTACTGAAATGAACAGATTTGGTATTAGGATATTAGCTTCTGAAATAGTTCCTGTTATTTCTCAGGCTGGAGAGGAAGAAAGCAGGTTGGTCTCATTCATGAAACAGAGAAGGAGAAATCAAAAGAAGCTTGATTTCCATGTTTGCATTAGGAAAAAAAAATCCTGACCCTAATGATAAGTGAACCTGAATGAACAGATTGAAGTGTGCCCATCCCATCCTGTTTCATTGGCTAAGACCATAAACAACACAGGCAGATATTTCCCTTTGCCCCCTAGAATGAATATTATGGCAAAGGGAAGACATCAAGAGCTTTCAGAATTTTCTTCTCCCCCCCCCCCCCAAAAGAACATTCACCTTGCCTATCTAATATTTTCAATTACAGCTCTGTGCATTGCAGATCAACATATTCCCTGAAGGACCTCTTGCCCTAGTATAACCTTCCACTTCTTTGCAGACGTACCAAGCTTGGTATTGCAGGATACAACAATTTTAATAGTCCTTTACAATTGTATTAGTCCATTATTTGAATGCTTCTTTCTACCTGCCTTTTGTTCTCCTCTGTGAAAGAAATTAGAACACTTCTTGAAAGCTGAACAAAATCAAGCACTTTTATGATTTATCTCTAATTATGAAATCATTGTACTTAGTTTGCATATTCTGATAAGATGAATATGAGACTCCGTACTTTGTTGTTTATTTTACAGTCTGTGACATCTGTGTAGCAGCTAGTACAAAACGTGCCTTTCCCCTCCCTAATTGGCAAGTACAACATGGTTATTATGAAAGCTTTGGCAAAAACAAAGCAGTGGGGTAATGTATAATCCAAGATATCACATTCCCAATAGATTCATTTTCTTAATAGCATCTTTTTAATATGATTATACATACAACTTCAGAATTGTTTAATTAGACTGATGACATGATCCTTAGATCAAGGGAAGGTTTAGAACATTAAGGTCATGTTTATTTACAAACTTCTCTCTGTTCATTATGATTTGGGACTAAATATTATGAAGGCCTTCATACATTTATAAATGTGCATTGTCTGAATGGAATAACAGAAGGAGCCTTCTTTCTGTCTCTTCTTAAGAGAGATGAAAGAAAAGATGAGAAGTATCACTATATAGTTCCTCTTTTTCTGTTAGTTGAGCTCTTAATTAAAAAGGCAATAAAACAACTAATAATTGCATGCAGATGATTTGTCTCCTTACTTATTGTCCCTTGAGAAGTTTTACAGATCATTTCAGCTCAGCCCAACTTACTAGCAACTGTTCAAATGCATTATGGAAGAGATTAGAAGCAGACCTTGAATACACTTAATTAAAACAATGATTAGATTTTTCTGAGCTCTCAGAGAAACAACTTTTGATTCAACCAAGATATCTCATGAATAGCCATGTCCAAAGTGATAGCCCTGTTTTGGTTTGGGTTTTTTGGTAGCAAACGTTACAAAGGGTTTATAGTGCCTTAAAGTCTAACAAATGCATGCAGGGGTGTCAAACTGGTGGCCCATGGGCCAGATGTGTCACACACAGGCCACGCCCACACCAGTTCCACAAAGGAAAAAAATATTGCGATACATCACATGACAGCAACGTTACGTGGCAAGTTTGACACCCATGCATTAAGGCATAAACTTTGGTAGTTTTGATTTACTTCATCTGATGCATGGAACATTATTCCAAATTGGCTTGTGTATGTGTGTATACAGACAAATGTACAAACATCATACTCGGATTCACCTCATACACCCATTTTATCCATTAAGCATAAGGTATACATAACTTTATGCACATATAACTGTATGCAAGGTGCTATTTATTACTAATTTCAAATTACAAATTATATGTTTTCAGAACTTCATAGGTATATATTATCTACCTAATAACCTTTTTTATTCACATATTCACAAAGATTTTCTTATTTGCTCATACAACATTGGATAAAGGAAAATATTCAGTGTTATCTCCACCAAAGTAACCATATTTTTTTGAATAAAAGCAGGATGTAGAAAGGCCTTTTCTATTAAAGTTATATAAAGCCTTTATGTGATGCATATGTATGTGTATACAGTATATACATGTATATGTATAAAAAAAATTCAAATTTCCTCAGAAGGTAGGATTGATCACCACACAACCTTAATGGAAATAAAAACTAATTGGGAACTGTTTAGTGTCCTGCAATTTATTTCTTCCATTTTTATGATCACAATATATAACTTTTTGATTTTGTTTCCCCAACTTTTTTTAAAAAAAGACATCTTTAGGTATTAATGCTTTATTAGTTTGCTTCCAACTCCCTGGTATCTTTCCTGTCTGTAAGATAAAAATGAATCATGTTTCATAAAGATTATAATAATTCATCTTCAAAATGTTGATAATATGAGGCTGGCAAACCATCTGGCTGAACCACTTTTACCTTTTTTTTAATCGCTTGACAAACTTCCCATATTTTAATGGGTCCATTCATTAGTTATTTCTATCTTTCTATGATCTTTAATAATTTTTTTATTTAAATATTCATCAACCTTGGCAGGGAAATTTATTCTTTATTATACAATTTAGTGTAGTATTTATGAATTATTTTTTGCATCTTTAGGTTATCGCTTGTTAAGGTATCTCCATCTTGTAATTTTAATATCATTATTTTATTTTATTTTTCTTACCTTAACTTATATACCAACCATTTTCCTGGCTTTTCTTTTTTCTTACATAATTAATTTTTACTTTTATTTCTCTTACTATTAATAAAAACAGCAGCTGTTATAAAAAATTAATTTGCTTTGGAATAATTTTCTTTTTGGGGAATTTCCTTAATTCTTTAATTTGTGAAATTCCCTGTGTTTTTCTCTTATGGTTTTGTTTTTTAGTTTACTATTATGCAGAATAAATTATTCCTTTATAAAAGTTTTACATATATTCCAAATCATTCTTATATTTGTATTTTTAGCAAGATTATTATTAAAAAAATTAAATGATTTTTCATTTCTTTCTGCAACAATATTTCATTTAACCTCCATTTGAAGAAGTGGTTTTGCTCTTTAAATAGTAGTTACTGGGTTGTAATCAGAAACAGTCTTTGGCAATACCTTCACTTTATGAAAGTTAGTAGCCAAATTCTTAGCTATTCAAAATGTATCTTGAAAAAGATCTGTATCTTTCAGAAAAATAAGAATATTCTTTTCTATCACCAGTTTTGTGTTCCCGTGTATCTACAATCTCTCAATTGTCCCTAAGGTATATAAAAAAAATCCTTTTTGTTAATTTACCTTCTGTTATTTTGCTCTTATTTTTTCTGTTCTTTTGTAGACAAATTACTCTATTCCAATCTCCCACTAAATTCCAATTTTCATATGGAAAGTCATTCATTTATTCATTTATCAAATTTGTATAGCTGCCTATCTCGCCAAATACAATCTTGTCCATTAGTCCTTTGTAAAAAAAATATTTTATCTTCATTTGGAATGTAATTTCCCACTACCAGTGTTTGTCCCATGTAGAATAATTTCTACACCTACATACAATATATGTAATAATCATTGGTGAATATCAGTTCTGGATAAAATTTGGGGCTTACATACAAAACAATTCCATTTATCTTTTTAACTCCCATTGAAATAAATTTGCCACCCAAATTTAACAAGCCAAAGATTTTATATCTTTTGTTCTAGTATGCATATCTTGAAGGCAAGCTACATATTTTTTCAACTTTTTGAAATAATAAAATAGTTTTCTTCTTTTTTGAGAAGCATTTGCCCCAAAAATGCTTTTTTGAGTAGCATGTTCTCTGTTATATTTCATGTTAGCCATTTATTCATGTCAATATAGGAAACAACTTAGAAAAATTAATACTGCATTTATTATGGAATAAACTGGCAGCGTGGTTCCAACAGTTATCAACGTACTGGATACCATACAAATAAATTTTGGATATCAGTTAAAAATCTTCACATTGACAAAATTTCCATCTGTCAATTCCAAAAGATCACACTATTTGGATCGGTACATATGCTACAGTGATACATTACAACATTTAGGTTCCTTGAAAGTACTTGATATATATAAAAGGCAATAGTACACAAAGAACTAGCAGCTATGATTTCAGATTGTTGTAAATAATGATGATGATAATGATACTAATGATGATGATGATAATGATGATAATAATAATAATAATGATAATAATATTAATCAGACTTGAATGATAATAATGATGATAATAATAATAATAATGATAATAATATTAATCAGACTTGAATACTGATTCTACAAAAAAACCCACTCTACTTGGAATTATATCCTCGCACGCTACTGAACAGTTCCTAGGTCCTTGGTTAGGACTTAAGCTGTTGAGCTACCAACCAGCCCCAAAGGCTGTGAGTCTTACTAAAAATTAAATAACAACAACAAGTTAAATTTATATGCCACCCAATTTCCATCATTTACAAAGATGAAGATAAAAAACAGTATTCTCTTTTTTCTCCTCCTTCACTTTCTCTACATCTTTAAGACTTTAATTTGTTTTTCTGTAGTTTTGGCATATTCCATTATATCTTATACTTTTTGTTTAGTAGCTTCTCCCAATTTCTTTTCCATTTATTGTCAAACAATCATAATTCCCAGGAAAGCCTAGTTTGCTTATTTAATTTCAAGCAAGGGCAAAAATATTTTCCCCAAAACATTTATATTTTAAATTTATGCTTTCTTAGTCAACATCTCAATTAAACCCTTTGCTGTTATTTTAAAGTGTTATTTTCTTCTTCTTCCTTTTTTGTAATCTGGGAGGAAGATTGGATTACTGAGAAGTTTACTTTGTGCCACTGTTTTCAAAGACCATCTTTCAATTGTAAATTGATTGTACACTGAAGTGATCAAGAAAGTGAGGGTTGGTCAAAATGAATGTTTCTTCCTTGTTACCCAGCTGCTCTAGTCACAAGACGTTTGTGTGGCTTCCATTCTGCAGTTTCCTCACAAGAAAGATCTATCTGGAGCATGGGTGGGTGATCTCCTGGTCTCCACTTTATCCAGAAAGATTTTTGCTGGCCAGAAATCACTACTGGTCATTATTCACTATTGCTACAAGGTCTCAACTACTGCATCCAGTCTGAAGAACCTCACCCAAAGTTGATTTTTTTTTGTTTTTTTTAAAAGACAAATGCTATTTGGGCTTTGCTTATAGTTAGTGCCAGTCTCTTCAAGACAGAAAGCATCAAATTATCTATCATTCATTTATTTCCCTATAACTTCAGCAATTATTAGAAATAGATAATTGCTGCCCTGAATTGGTTTTGTTTTGATGCCATTTTAAATAAGATTATGTATTTTAAATAAGATACAATGTATTTTTTTCTGGAAGCAGAATAAGTGATTATAGAGTTGCTACTCCAGCTTCTGCAATTTCCACCAGTTTCATTCATGCCTTCCATATTACTATAAAAATAGTGAAATATTCATTTTTTTCATTCAATATTCAATATTCAGATGAACAGTAAGATAATGCCTTGGGATCAGAGGTGGTATTCAGCAGGTTCTGACCAGTTCTGGAGAACCGGTAGTGGAAATTTTGAGTAGTTCAGAGAACTGGCAAATATCACCTCTGACTGGAGATTTTACAGTATCCTTCCCCTGCCATGCCCACCAAGCCACGCCCACAGAACTGATAGTAAAAAAATTTGAATCCCACCACTGCTCAGGATTAAAAAAACCAAGAGAAGGGCTTACAGACAAGTTGGAAGAGAGTTAAGAAGAGAGTTAAGTTTTACACTGAAAGTGCTGACACAACAATAAAGAGAAGTGAATGCTCAGGTTGTTTTGTTCTCATATTGATTGTTCAACTTACACTAATTGCTTCACTTGCTGTAGTCTAAGAGCCAGAGTTTCCCTGGAGGGGTAAATCAACATAACTCAATCATGTTGCTGAAACTCTGCTGATTTACTCTAGTTTAGGATATGTCCTTAAATTAAAAATGGAGAAATAAGTGGAAAGGTCCTGTATTCTGGCCCACAAAAATCATTATTTATTTGGCACTACAATAAAAATGCAACAGGTAAGTCATTGCATTGCATCAGACAAATCAATTATCCCTCTATGGTTTTCTACCTTATATATCCAGTATAATGTATGTCATTCTGGCAGATAGCCCCATTCTCCATCTCTCCTCCTGACTTTCTTGAATGCACGTATAATCATTCCATCATTTACCCTCAATGAACCCATTGGATATATAGATTACTGCTGCAAGGTTCAATCTAATAATATATATGGCTGTCAGACTTAAGTTACTATCTGCTTAGAATCTATTGATCAACATTGCTTGGGCAGCCATCTCACACTTCCATGGATCTTAGAAGCAAGTTGATGAGAAAAGTTTTCTAGCAAAGAGTTTTACATAAACTTTCTTTTCTTTGGTTCTATTTTCTTCATATATTGGGAGGAAAAAAGATCCAGGAAGAAAAGATTGTATATATAGATTAAGAAGACACTTATTTAAATTGTGTAGTATGGAGCATATGGATTCAAACTGCTTAATTCATTTTTTTTTTTTTTTGCATCTGTCTTTGGGCAAAATGAAAAAAAAAATCCAACTTGTCAAAAGCAGCACAAAAGGAAATAGAATCGGAGTGCAGGTCAAAATAGACAAGGAATTGGTAAAAGAACTCCTAGATGCTTTGAATAAGTCTCCTGGACTGAATGGTTTACATACAAAGGTACTGAAGGAGGTGGGAGATAAGTTTTTACAACTATTGAATGAAATTTTTCAGACCTCCCGGAACATGGGGGAGCTGCCAAAAGATAAGAAAAGAGCTGATGTAGTTCAAATGTTCAAAAAGGGGGAAAGAGTGGATCCAGGAAACCACAAACCTTCCCAAGTATTGGAGACATTGTCTCCAATACATGGGAAAATTCCAGAAAAGATAATCAAGCAATGGATTTGAGAGCACCTAGAAATGAATAAGATGAAAAATAGAAATCAACAGAGGTTTGTTAAGAATAGGTTATGCAAAACAAATCTTATTGCCTTCTTTGATAAAATGAACATATTAGCAGACCAAGGAACGCTGTGGATATAATATATTTAAATTTCAGTAAGACATTTGATTAAAGTAAACTGCAGCCTACTCTTTGGTAAGATAGAATAGTGTGGGGTAGAGAATATCACTACCAGGTGGATCTGCATTTAGCTGAACAATTACATCCTTAATGAAACTACATCTACATGGATGAAAGTATGCAGTGGGGTTCATTAAGATTTTATCTTGAGCTCCATGCTCTTCAACATCTTCATAAGTAATCTGGAGGAGAAGATTGAAGAAACTCTCATCAAATTTGTGGATGACATAGCTAACTCTTTGGAAGAGCCAATTAAAATTCAGAAGAATTTTGACAGATTTGAACATTAGATCTTATTCAACAAGATACAGTTCAGTGGTGAGAAAAGTAATGTCCTACACTTAGGCAGGAGAAATCAGATACATGTGTACAGGATAGGCAGTACCTGACTCAACAATATGAGGGGGATCTACTGTATGTTCTTGGTGAGCCACTATTGAAGTATGAATCATTGATGTGCTGCAACTGCCAAGAAAGCCAACATAGTCCTAGGCTGCATCCACAGGAGAAAACATCAAGTTCATGGAAAGTGATAGTGCCACTCTGCACCACAGTAGTGATGTCACATTTGGAATATTGTGTTCAGATTTGGTCACACAATAAAAAGATGCTGAGATTTTAAAGTTAAAGAGTGCAGAGAAGATCAACAAAAGTAATAAGAGATCTGGAGGCTAAATTCTATGAAGAATAGATAAAGAGACTAAGTATGTTTAATGTAATGAAGAAAAGACTAAGAGGAGATATGATAGCATATCTCCTAATACTTGACGGGCTGCCACAGGGAAGAGGGTGTTTATTTATTTTCTATATCACTTGTGTGTAGGATAGGAACCAATGGATGGAAGCTTATCGGTGGGAGATCCAACCTAGATATATGGAGAATTTTCCTGAGAGAGAGAACTATTAATCAGTGGAACACCTTGCCTCCAAGAATTGTGGATACTGCATTTCTTTTGCTCCATTGTTTTAAAGAAAATATTAAATGGAGAGAATTCTTGCCTTGGACAAGGGATTGGATTAGAAGATCTCCAAAATACCTTCCTGTTTTATGATTCTATAAAATTCTTACTAGTTATATCAGTAAACCTGTAAGATAAGAGTTTGTAAACTATAGAAAACTAACTGTTGTTTTTGTCTTGTTAGGCTTATTGAGTACAGATTAGGATTTTATCCTTTTTTCACTATGGTATCATAGATTACAGATTATGATTACTGATCTAGTTCATATATTAGATTTTACAATATTTTTCAAGACATCTCTGGAAAATTGTGAAGAAGTATCAAAAAACAATATCCCTAGTCTATAGTCTGAAGGGATGAACTGAATAGTACCACTTTAGATTTTTACAAGGATTCTGCAAAAAGAAAAAAGAAAAAAAACCCCATTTCATTGGCTTAGAAAAGTAGTCATTTCAGTTCCAAATCTTGAAATCCCATGCTTTAGTTAAATTCTGAGATAGAACATTACCTTACTTAATTTATGGAAGGCTTGGCATATCCGTAAGCATAATTTAAAGATCAACAAATGATGATCACTTTATTTTCTGGCAGAATTAGGTAATGGTTGTAGACATAATTGCCTCTTTGAAGGATTTACACTTTTCAAATAAATAGACACAGTTTTATGCTACACTACTTTAAAAATGGAAGATAGTATTTGTTATCAAAAGGATCCCTATCTATTTAATGATTTTGTAATTAATTTGTATGAATACAATGTACGATATTGCAATATATGCTCTTCCTTTTCATTAGAAAGTCAAGACCAAAGGTTTTTTCTTGTTTGCTGAAATTGGTTTTATGTTTCAGGGTTGACCTGGTCTGCTTTCTCTCCCTGAAAACTTTGTTCTTTCACTGTATGGGGGACAGGACCTTTCCATTTGAATAAAAAGAGTTTATCAGGAATGGTAAAGATAATAAAGTGACTTCCTGACTAATAGGAAAATGAATTTCTTATGTGATAAGAAAAAGGAAAATCAATGAAGCCATTTCAATGGGAAGCATTGCTCTTGACATCTTGAAGTGTCTGAAGAGTTGACTTTTTGTGAATTAAGGCAAATATACATGTTATGTGATAATGTTGCAGGATCCAATCTGAGTTGGTCATCGGGACCAAAGATTTATTCTTCCAAGCTTTTGAGCTTATGCTGGAGATGATCCTCAGGGAACTTTTCTCTCACTCCAGAAGTTGACTTCTTCATCACTTTTCCCAGTGGAATATGCTCCTTAAAACAATTGAAGTGCCTTGCAGTGATATTGCTAAAGTGGGAGCTTCCTTTCCATTATTATAGCAATAGCGAAAAGAGAGAGATTTTTGGGATGTACATATTACTGCATTGACTAAATATGTTTATTCACCTTGAATTTGTAATTGTATTCACTTACAGCTGAGATCTTCAGTGTAGTCCTGAGTTTGACAAAAACCTAGTCAACCCCATGCACTTTCACTTTGGTCACTATGGATACAAAACTCAACCTGAATGAAAACAATACCCATTAACTCTTCTTTATGTCCCTGTTCATCCTTAGCTTCATCAGTTCTGGCTTATCAAACATTTCTCTCAAAATAAAGAATACAGAGTTTTAACCAATCTTCTCTTTGTGATATTAAACTGAAAACTTGTTACTATTTTTAAAAAAACCCTAAAACTGATGTATACTGTGTAATTTTTAATTCAACTACTTAGATGCATCTTCTGATTCTTGATTTTTCCATTTATCCTGTATCACTTGGCTTTCCCTACAACTTGTTAGCATTTCAACACACTAGTTAAAGACCAAACTCATAGAGCATTTCTTTATTAATGGGCAGGGAGACAGTGGAGATTAACTTTGGATAGGATGAGATTGACTGGTAGATAATAGAAGAGTCAAGGCATTTGTGTGGGCTGAACCTTAAGATGAGTACAAATAATTAATGTATGTTTGAAACCTGTGGTATAAATAGATGGAATACACTTAATGGGCTTCAGTTGGTAGGTCTTTATTAAAACACACTCCAGCAGAGAATGATATAAAGAAGTATATAAATTTACCAAGAACATTAGTTGTGGCAGGATAACCAGAATGAAGAAATTCGTAGAACTCTATCTAGTTAAGACTAATATGATTTGTCAGACTCTATCATCAACTACTTGAAACAAGTATGTCTCCTATTGATTATAGCTGCTTGAGGAATTAGTATTTTATCTGAATAATAAATTCAAACTGCTTTCATTTCATGCAGTCTAAATAGGTTTATTTTAAAAATGAAAAACGAGGATTCACTCTTCCATATCTGCTTGATCTTTTATTCCAATTAATCAGTATTTTTCAGTTCTATGTTTTAGAAGTTAGGCAGATATTATTTATTCATCAGGAATAAAAAAATCAGGAATGAATGCTTAAATGTGGATTAATCTGGAAACAATTTTGATTGTAATTAATGGAGAATCATTAGAAAACTCAGTTAAAAGATAATATAATACTTTTATAGTATAATACATTGATTATAGCAAGACATAATGATTGTGTTAGGTCTGCAGGCTATGTGAGTTACATAGATCAATGGCATTCACTTACAAGTAATCTGTATAGGCAGCCAGGCAGGGAAATATTATAGCTAACCTAAGATGCTTGCCAATACATTGTCCAGTATCAATCAAGAGAAAAATAAAAGCACCAACAGGAATTTCACTGATATTAGAGGCATCATAAATAGCCAAGGGGAGCAAATGTTGAAAGCAGTGTTGGGCTGCTACAATGCAAGCTCTGTCCCTTTTGTATTTATAAATGAGTCATAAAGACTTATCACATTGGCCTGGTGCTGGAGATGGAAAACGGAAAGAAGGATACACAACTAAGGCAGAATACCAGCATAATCTGCAAAGATGTAGTCAGGAATGAACTAAGATTTGCAATAAATGTTAACAACAACAACAACAACAACAACAACAACAACAACAACAACAACAACAACATTTCTTTCAATATGTAAAAAAAACAAACAAGAAAAAGGCCAAGGCAACAATCAATCCACTGATGGGAGAAAATGGCAAGGAAGTCACAGGCAGCAGGGAGAAAACAGAATTATTCAATTCATTCTTTTCATCTATCTTCATGCAACAAGAAAAAAATAGCCCAATTTACCAAAAACAGAACCATAAAACATAGACTAGGAATACAAATTAAAATAGGCAAGAAAAAAATAAGAGAACACCTGCCCACATAGTCCTTAATGGAATACTGCATCCAATTTTAGTCACCACAATATAAAAAAGACGTTGAGACTCTGGAAAGAGTGCAGAGAGAAGAACAATAATGATTAGGGGACTGGAAGCTAAAACTTATGAAGAAAGGTTGCAAGGATCAGGTATGCCTAGTCTAGTGAAAAGAAGGACTAGGCATGACATGGTAGAAGTATTCCAATATGTGAGGGGCTGCTCCAGAGAACAAGGGGTCAAGTATTTTCTAAAGTGCCAGAAGGCAAGACAAGAAGCAACAGATGGAAACTAATCAAGGAGAGAACCAACCTAGAACTAAGGAGAAATTTCCTTTCAGTGAAAACAATTGACCAGTGGAATGTCTTGCCTTTAGAAGTTGTGGGTGCTACATCACTCAGGTTTTTAAGAAGAGATTATCCAGCCATTTGTCTGAAATGGTATAGGGTGTCCTGCTGGAGCAGGGCGTTGGACTAGAAGACCTCCAATGTCCCTTTCAACTCTGTCATTCTGTTACCCTGTATATATGTCTTGAAGACTCATTGGTATGAAAGTGGTCTTGTGTTACAATGGTGCAATGATGTGGCATATTGATGAAATCATTGGCTCCTGTGAATGTTGTTATCAATCATAATTGTTTTGTACTGTAAGTCTTCAGTCATATAGATAGGATTTCGAATCAACTATTCCTATAACATACCTCTTAGCAGCATGTAGACTGACTAGGCACCTGCTTTTATGTTGAAAAATCTGGATTGTTTCACATTCTTTTTGTCCTTTGTTCACCTTCTCTTTCTGGGTGACTCATCTTTTGCCTACTTTGTGCTATATGCTCTGCCACTGTCTTCTTTCTTGACAACTCATGATGTTTTTGCAGTCCTCCAAGGAACCTACATGATAGTGAATAGAACATTCTGAGTAACAAGGAGATGGCCAATGCAAAGAAAAAGCTGATATTCATTCAGCTTTTATTGTTTCTCTTAGTGGCTGCCAGAGCAAGTTTGCATCTCTCTCTCTCTCTCTCCCGCTCTTTCCCTCTCTCTCTCTCTCTCTCTCTGCGTGTGTGTGCATGTGTGTGTATATACACACATATACACACACATACATGCACATCTCTCTCTCTCCCTCTCTCTCTCTCCCTTTCCGTGTCCCTCTCCCTCTCTATATCTATCTATTACCAAGACAGTTGCTGCCATGACCAGCTAATAGGGCATGGAGAAACAGAAAACAGGGAGAAAACAGAGCAAGTTGTTTATGTTTTTAAAAAAAATCTGATGGTTGCTTACAGTGATTTAAAGAATGAAGTGCATCACTGCATTCTGCTCAGAGACACAAGAACAATTATTGCTAGTAACAGCTTATTCAAAATGCTAACCTCAAAGAATTCATTTAATAAAATGGTCTTGAGAACACATTTATAAAAACAAGTGATGACCTTATATGTTCTGCATTCTGTACTACTGTGGAAATTAGTAGGAAGAGAAAGAGTACCATTTAAAGATACATTTTGTCTGAGAAACACCAACTTAAAGGAATAGTGAATAGTTAAAATGCTACTACATAATCTTGGACATTCTCTCCCAAATCTTCTGTGATGCCCAAAATGATAAAATAACTGCTGTTGAACTTTTCAAAAACTGTAAAGCATTACAGCTCAATAGTATGTGAATTGGACTGTAAACATTGATTTAAAAGTATTCAATAGTTTAGACAATGCTAAAACAAATTGGCAAGTTGTAAAATGAAGTTTTTAGTTCAGGTAGTCCTCGACATACAACAGTTTGTTTAATGACCATTCAAAGTGACAGTGATACTGCAAAAAGGGACCTAATGACCATTTGTCACACATGACCATTGCGACATCCCCCTGGTCACATGATCCAAATTCAGACGCTTGGCAACTGACTCATTTTTATGATGGTTCCAGTGTCCTGGAGTCATGTGATCCCATTTTGCAAACTTCTGACAAGCAAAGTCAATGGGGAAGCCAGATTCACTTAAAACCATGTTACTAACAACAATTGTAGTGATTCACTTAACAACTGTGGCAAGAAAAGTGGTAAAATGGGGCAAAATTCACTTAACAAATATCCCACTTTGCCACATAAATTTTGGGCAATAGTAAGTCAAGGACTACTTGTACCATATTCTGTAAAAAATGAATTACATTAAAAATATCCCCCTTTATCCCCTTGGGCAACCAATGATAAATTACCAGACATGTGAAGAACAGTATCCCCACGTTTTTATCAAATGGGCCGGACATTTTAAAATAAAGATAAATGTTTCTACATTTTCCCCTCCATCATGGAGCAGGGCTTACACAGATTCCCCCCCCCCAATTACTTAGAGAAATTAAAGAAATTGACTATAAGTAGGCAGTTGAAGGAAAACTCCAAAGCTACAGTAAAATTTCAGAAGACTCCTGTAGACAACAGAAAGTTTCAAACAGAGACAAGATAGGACATATACATCACAGTGGCACAGTGGTTAGAGTGCAGTACGGCAGGGTACTTCTGCTGCTTGCCGGCTGCCTGCAATTTGGCAGTTCAAATCCATCAGGCTCAAGGTTAACTCAGCCTTCCATTCCTTCTGAGGTCAGTAAAATGAGGACCCAAATTGTTGGGGGTAATATGCTGACTCTGTAAAATCACTTAGAGAGGGCTGTAAAGCATTATGAAGAAATATATAAGTCTAAGAGCTATTGCTATTGCTATCACACTAATAGATTTAACAGATTAACAGAGAAGGAAGGGACCTTGTAGATCATCTAGTCCAATCCCCCACCCAAGCAGGAGACCCTACACAACCCTACACTGGATGGGCGATGAAAGCGGCGGATGTGTTGGCTTGGGTCGGCTGCGTGGATATTGGGCGGCAGCGACAATAGACGAGGAGGACTTCTTCGTTTCCCCTGGGCCCCCCCACCGGTGGCAGAGGTGGGGGAGACCCAGGGGAGCTTGGGATGTCTCGTCTGGAGCCGAATGGAAGGGTCGTCGGGCCTGCTGGGTTGAGGACAGTGGCACTGGATGGCTGCGGTGGCAGCGGGCGGCGGTGTTGACAACGGCCATGGACGGTCCCTTCGTTCCCCCTGGGTCCCCCCACCAGTGGCAGAGGTGGGGGAGGACTGGGGGAGACCGGCAATTGTCATCGGGAACCGGTCAGAGGGGCTGTCGGGACTACAGGGCCGATGAAGACGGCGGCCGCTTCTTTGCAGGACGGCCACGGCAGGATCGGGCGGCAGCAGTGCCGATAGCTGCGGATGGACTTGTTGCTCCCCGTGGTCCCCCCCGCCAGTGGCAGTGGTGGTGGGGGACTGGGGGAGGTCGGCGGGTCCTATCTGGAGCTGGCTGGACCCGACACCGCATATCACGGACCGAGCTCTATGCCCTTCAGAGGGTGCCTCTCTCCCTGACATGGCCGAAGGGACTATCAAAAATCCACCTCAAGGACGGGTCTTGGGATCCAGAGAGGTGGCATGGCCATGGCCATCCCATGAAACATCTGGGGAGGGGGAGGGGTACTCAACTGTTTCCTTTTATTCTTAGATTTTTAATGGGGTTAGGGAGGGGTGCTACGGGTATGGGGAGGGAGGTTGGGAGGAGGGTGAAGGATAGATTTTTAGTGGGGTTAGTGGGTGGGGGGGTTGGGGTCAGCCAAGCTGGTGAGTATGCCTGGGGGGACCCGAGGGACTGGGGGTTGGGGGGGCAACCAGGATCAGAACTATTGAGGGTGGACCTTATTGGCACCGTAAGTGGGAGGGGCAGATATGGTGGGGGTAGAGGGTCATATCAGGTTAGGGGATTGTGTGCCCGCTATCTCCAAGCAGTAACGCGCTCCAACCCTCCTGACCCATCTTGCAGGCCTGGTTGTGCAGAGTCTCAGGCCCTGAGCACTCGGCTGATGTTATGCAATGCCAGGTCCATTATGAATAAGCCCCCCCTGATTTTTGACCTGATACAGGATGAGGGCGTGGACCTGGCAGGGGTCACAGAAACCTGGTTGGGCTCAGAGGGGGGTTTCCCCCTGGTAGCAATGTGTCCACCAGGTTTCCAGGCATTTCATCACCCGAGGGCTCAGGGTAGGGGTGGTGGTGTGGCGGTAATTATTAGGGAGGATCTATGTCCTAGGGAGGCCACTGTACCTCAGATGGCTGGCTGTGAGTCCCTCTTTGTGAGGTGGGGTCAGGGTGGGCAGATGGATCTTTTGATAACGTACCTGGCTCCCTGCTACGTGTCATCGGCCCTGCCTGGGCTCCTCGGGGTAATAGCCGAGCTGGCGGTGGAGACACCCAGACTATTAGTTATGGGTGACTTCAACCTGCCTTCGCTTGGTGAATCCTCTGGGGCGGCCTGAGAGTTCTTGGCCTCCATGACGGCCTTGGATCTGACCCAATTAGTTTCTGGACCCACTCACATAGGGGGACACACGCTGGATCTGATTTTTGTCTCTGGACAGTGGTTGAATGATCGGTTAGGGGATATAGTCATTAAACCTTTGTCATGGTCTGATCATTCTCTCCTTAGACTGGACTTCTGTACCGCCAATCCACACCACATGTGATGCCCCTCCTGCGCGAGCTGCATTGGTTGCCAGTGGCCTCTCGGGTGCGCTTTAAAATTTTGGTGTTAACTTTTAAAGCGCTCCATGGCATTGGACCAGAATATTTACAAGACCGCATTCTGACATTTTCCTCCCACCGTCCGGTGCGCTCCCACAGGGAGGGTCTCCTGCGGGTCCCGTCGGCATCAATGTGCCGGCTGGTGACCCCGAGCAATAGGGCCTTCTCTGTGGAGGCGTCTGCCCTCTGGAATGGGTTGCCCCCGGAGTTACGGACAGCTATGGACCTGGGGACCTTTAGGCGTGCTTTGAAAACCTGGCTTTTTGACCAGGCCGGCTTGGGCTGATTTTAGTTTTGGGGTATTTGGTTTTTATTAAATTTTAGGGTTTTAGAGTAGGGTTTTAAATTTGTTTACAGCCAGGGTTGGGTTTAATTTAGTTTTATTGTATCACATATTTATTGTTTTAAACTGTACGGCTGTGCATCGCTCCGAGTCCTTCGGGAGGGGAGCGGTATATAAATAAATATTTATTATTATTATTGTTATTATTATTTCTGACAAATGGCAGTCTGATCTCTTCTTGAAAGCTTCCAGTGATGAAGTTCCTATAATTTCTGAAAGCAAACTGTTCCATTGGTTGATTGCTCTTATTGTCAGAAAATTTCTCCTTATTTTTAGGTTGAATGTCTCCTTGTTCAGTTTCCATCCATTATTCCTTGTCTGGCCTTTAGGTGCTTTGAAAAATAGCTTGACCCCCTCCTCTCTGTGGCAGCCCCTCAAAAATTGGAATACTGCTATCATGTCTTCCCTGGTCCTACTCTTCACTAGACTAGACATGCCCAGTTCCTTTAAGCATTCTTCATATGTTTTAGTCTCCAATCCCCTAATCCTCTTGGTTGTTCTCTGCACTCTTTCTAGAGTCTCAACATCTTTTTTTATACTGTGGTGACCAAAACTGGATACAGTATTATAGGTGTGGTCTTACTAAGGCTTTGTAGAATGGTATTAGTACCTTACTTGACTTTGATTGTATCCTTCTGTTAATGCAATTTAGGATTGCATTGGCTTTTTTGGCTGCTGCCACTAGTTTTCATAGATATAGCGAGAAGACCTTTAACATTACTCTTTATTGTTACAGAATTTTTTGTTAGGTAATGGTGCACCCCACATCATTTTCTTATTTCTCTTTTTTTCAAGTTCTCTTTTCTTAAGGTTATTGTTGTCCTGCTTGGAACATTTCAATGGGCAAAGGAGAAGCAAATGTCATCTTGATTAAAGACCTCTAGCTTAATTTAGGATATATGCTTTGCACATAGATCCCTGGTCTTTCCAGCCACCGTAGAAGACATGGCCTTTCAATGTGTTGCTTTTAGGTAGTTAAGGAATACTCAGATGGCTATATTAGCAGTCTGATATGAAATAAGACAACTTCTTTCCAACGCAAAACAAAAACTTTATAGAGAAAGAGCAAAGGGAAAAAAAGAGAGTGATTCTAATCATAGCATCCAGAATGAGCAAAACTTTGCACAGATTACAGGGTTCACTATCATTACCAACATCACCATAATTGTTATGAGGATTTCAGATCAAAACAGAAAAATCATAAAGCAGTAAATGTTGGAAATACCATGAAAAAAAAGCATAGTACTGTATGTGGCAAACACAAAAAAATGGTCATGTATACTATTCAGAGAATTTTAAGGATGCAATGCAAAATGAATCCACAATTCTTAATGAGATATAATTTTATAATTTTAGAATACACCAATAAAACATATCATAATTAACTAAGATACATGCTTATGTAGGTAAACATGCAAGGATAAGCTTTGCCCAATCTATATAATGTACTGCTAAAACTTTTGCTTCTGTAACCTTTAACTGGGCAAAACAGTGCATCATAAGGAAGTAATCTTTGAACCAAGGTATCTTAAGTTGGCTAATTTATAGAATGTGTCCAAAATCCAGGACCAATGACTCCCAAGGGATGAAATTAGGGAAAGTTGTGGCTGCTTCAATAATACCAGGCTGCTGCTGTGATCATGGATGCTCATTGTGAATGTACCATTGACAGTTTCTGAGCAGCCACTTACCCACCTGTTGGAAATTAAGGAGAGAGGGGAGGGAGGGAGCAAGGAACATCCATGTGTCAACTAAAAAAATATTCCTTTGGTCTTTTTAGCTCCCTTTAGAAAAAGGGACTGGGGAAAATAGTGTATTCCTTAAGTGCCTAGATAATCACCCTAGCAGCCCAAAGTTGTCGGAGCGCAAGAAAAATATTGGAGAGCATGATTGATAACTCTTGGGGATGGATGTGTCCCATTGGAGAATATACATCCAGGGGTTGAGGGGAAGACCAGGGTCAAGGGGGAAATGAATGATGTATTTTAGTATCGGCTGCATCCAGCCAACACCAACATGTTCACTTCTAATAAATCAATTTTCTTTTCTCTGAGATGTGTCTAGAGACAGTGGTGGAATTCAAATTTTTTTACTACCAGTTCTGTGGGCGTGGCTTATTTGTGGACGTGGCTTGGTGGTCATGTGACTGGATGGGTGTGTCTTAGTGGTCATGTGACTGGGTGGGGGTGGCCAACTCAAGATCACTCACATCAAGGCGTGCCTCTCCTGGCCCCTCCCCTCCCAGCCATTCCTTGTCACCCAGCCTCAACTTATCTATAGCTCTGTAAAAATGTTGTTCACCTTTTTTGACTTTATTATCAGCATACTTTCATGGACCACTGAAAGGAGGAAATGGCTGACATGCTTTACCCAAGAGTGTGATAGACAACAGGCTTTTAAGGGGCTGCCACAAAGAAAGGGGGACAATGTATTTTCCAAAGAAGCAGAATGCAAACAAGAAGCAATGGATGGAAACTGAACAGAGAGAAGCAACCTAAAACTAAGGAGAAACTTCCTGACAGTGAGAACAATTAGCCAGTGTAACTGAATGTCTCCAGAAGTTCTGGGTGCTCAATCATTGGAAGTTTTTAAGAAAAGACTGGGCAGCCATTTCTCAGAAATGGTATAGGGTTCACCCCAGGATTCCTTCTAAGTATTATTCTGACACCTTTCCCAGGATTTCTACTCAGAGTTTGGCATCCTCAGTCTTCTTGCCTGAGCTGGGGGTTAGACTAGAAGACCTCCATGATCCCTTTTCAACTCTTGTTAAACACATGTGTATTTTATGCTCTGAACTATTGACATTGAATGCATGTAAACCCTGAGAAATATGTGGTAGCCCTGGGCAAAAGAAAGGCAGAAAAATCACTCTATGGGTAGGGACAGTGTAAAATATTAACACATGATAAATAATGGAACAATTAAAAATAATAGCACAGAGTTTTATCTCTCTCTCTTCCTATCCTTCCTTCCTTCCTTCCTTCCTTCCTTCCTTCCTTCCTTCCTTCCTTCCTTCCTTCCTTCCTCTCTCTCTCTCTCTCTCTCTCTCTCTCTTTCTCTCTCTCACACACACACACACACAGACAAGCATTTTGGAAGCAGCTCCTTTAAATTTCTCCAAGGCTGGAGTGGATTCTCCCACCCCCTCTGTCAGACCGCACGTCTTCTCACTCCAGCACTTTAACTCACAAGGGGAAAGCGATACTTGCAGTGTCCATGGGGAATCCTTGGATAAGTTTTTAAAGGACTTGCTGCTTTCAAAATGCATTTCTTTTGCATTGCAAAAGTGCTCCAAAAGCTCGATTCACCCCCATCCCCTCTGTCAGACCGTACTCCTTCTCACTTCAGACATTTTAGCTCACAGGGGAAAGCGATACTTGCAGCGTCCATGGGGAATCCTTGCAGAAGTTTTTAAAGGACTTGCTGCTTTCAAAATGTATTTCTGTTACATTGCAAAAGTGCTCCAAGGCTCGATTCACCCCCACTCTGCCTGTCAGACCGCATTCCTTCTCACTTCAGACATTTTAGCTCTCAGGGGAAAGCGATACTTGCAGCGTCCATGGGGAATCCTTGCAGAAGTTTTTAAAGGACCTGCTGCTTTCAAAATGCATTTTTTTTACATTGCAAAAGTGCTCCAAAGCTCGATTCGCCCCCCCCCCCCCCGTCAGATCGCACTCCTTCTCACTCAAGCACTTTAACTCACACAAGGAAAGCGATACTTGCAGCATCCAAGCCTTCCTTCCTTTCCCCCAGGGAGAAAGAGTGTGGAGAATGGAAAGCCAGGAGAGTGATCACAAGTGAGCAACTGGGTGACTGGGTTGGAGGCGTGGCCAGCCAGGTGTTGCCACCGATTCGGCAACCCACGCCAAATAACCACTACCGGTTCGCTCGAGTAGGTGTGAACTGGTTGAATAGCACCTCTGTCTAGAGACTTATGATTTGAATGGGGATGGATTTGTTGGAGTCCTGACAGCATGCACCCTTCCCAACCCATACTGCTCCCCTACAGGAAAACTTTGGGTACCCTTATGCAGGAATGGGACAAATTTCCATAGCCAACTTGCTGCAGCCAACTCACTAAGGCCAACTCATCATGGCTAACTTACCACAGCCAACTCATCATAGCCAACTCAGGACAACTCGCCATGACCAACTTGTTGTGGGAAAACTCATTGTGGGCCAATTAACAATTCTATTTAATTATTTAAAACAAATAACAGTTATTTTAATTTTTGCCATTCACATTTCATTCTGTCCTTCCTTTTGCATCCTTTCTTTAATGATTCTGTTCCACCATTTCTTTCATATGAGTGTAACCCTTCTCCTACAGCGAGTTGTCCTGCAATGAGTTGGCTGTGGCAAGTTGGCCATGATGAGTTAGCTGTGATGAATTGTCATAGACCCCCATCATGCACCCTTCCCAAACCATGCTGTCCCCCTTGCATACCATCCTTGATGTGCATTCCCAAGCACCCAAGGCACCCTATACAAACTGCATCACCCCTGCATGTCCTCCCCAACTCATGTGGCATCTCTGATGAACTCTTCCAGACCTCCTAACTTTTTTATTGTTTTATTTTTCATTTTCATTTTTTTTTAAAAAAAACATTAATGCCTATTTTAAGAACACGGCTCACTTTGTAAATGTTACTTCTTTTTCTGTTTGTAATTCTATATATTTTCCAATACTGTAGCAAAGAAACATAGCTTAGGCCATGCTTCTTGTGTTACTTATTCAGGAAAATTATCAGAAATTCAACTATCCTTTATCTTCTGAATACAGGCTTCATTAATTAATCCTTTTTTTCTTTGACATTAACATGTAAATTTCTGCCTAGAATTCTAGTTTCCATTTGTAATGAATTCTAATAATGCTCCTGTTTTGCATATTTAACAAATATTTTGTTGGGTACTTACTTGATAAATTCTCCATGTTTGTTCCAATGAAATTATGTAAGTTCATTTAGTTAATTGTTTAAAACAAAGTAATTCTTTAAGAGAAAAAATAACATATTTCTTAAATATATTGCATAGAATACAACACACACACACATGTATGTATGTATATATACATGTATGTATGTATATATGTGTGTGTGTTAGGTTTTTGAGCTGATAAATAATTAAACAAGGGAGACTGGGATAGATCTATTTTGAGCTACTTAGCTCTCGTCAGCTAGCCATACCCTTACTGGGATTCGAACCAGGGAAGTATTACATGTGAAGCAGTTGTAATTGCCATTAGGCCACTGGTTTTCATCCAGATCAGCTGAGACAGGGGAATGAGTATATACTTGTGTTACAACTCCCTGGTGTTGTAGTCCCAGTAAGGGTATGGCTAGCTGACGAGAGCTAAGTAGCTAGAAATAGATCTATCCTAGTCTCCCTTGTTTAATTATTTGTCTCATCTTCTGTGTGAGTGTGAGTCTGCTTTCTACGTGGAAGTGTGGTGGCAGCTTCTTGTGTGGCCCTCGTGGGTGTGGGTCTGGTGTCCCAAAAGCTTGACCAGAAGCCACACCGCAGCTGCATCACTACTTGCTTCAAACCCCCCCATCCCATACATGAAACGAACTGACACCCACCATGAAGATGTGGCACGACCACGAACGCCAAGCCAAACAACAGGATCACAGCTCACCAGCTCAAATCCCCCAGCAACTAAGACTAACCTGAGTACAACCAAACCCCCACCGGAACAAAACACCCCCCCAGCCAAGCAGAACACAGCCAACCCCCCAACCAATCAGAACATAGCCAAACCCCCAACCAATGAGAACACCCCCCCAGCCAATCAGAACACAGCCAAGCCCCCACTCAATCAAGTCAGACCCCCACTAGCAGTTAAAAGGAAGAAGCAGCTGCAAGCTCACATTACTCCGAGAAGCACAGGAAGACACAAGCCTGAAGATGATGAATGAGATTTCATCGAAACGTCGCCTAGATACTTCCAATTCTACGCGGGAGAAAACCCGAAGAACCAAAGATCTCTCTCTCTCTCTCTCTATTTATATATATATATATATATATATATATATACTTTGTATTACAACACCCTGTTAAGCCCCAATTAAGGGAGAAAGCATACTGCTTTCTTTTCTGTCTTTCGGCTCATCACCAGAGACCATACCGACAGAAAGCTATTCGTTTCGTTGCCTTTTGTTTACATGTGTGTAAGGTTTTTAAGCTGATAATTTTTAAATAATAAATAAGGGAGACTAGTATAGATCTATTTCGAGCTAGTTAGCTCTCTTCAGCTAGCCATACCCTTACTGGGATTCGAACCAGGGAAGTATTACATGTGAGGCAGTTGTAATTGCCTCTACACCACTGGCTCTCTCCTTATCAGCTCAGGCAGGGGAATAAGTATATACTTTGTATTACAACACCCTGTTAAGCCCCAATTAAGGGAGAAAGCATACTGCTTTCTTTTCTGTCTTTCGGCTCATCACCAGAGACCATACCGACAGAAAGCTATTTGTTTCGTTGCCTTTTGTTTACATGTGTGTAAGGTTTTTAAGCTGATAATTTTTTAAATAATAAATAAGGGAGACTAGTATAGATCTATTTCGAGCTAGTTAGCTCTCTTCAGCTAGCCATACCCTTACTGGGATTCGAACCAGGGAAGTATTACATGTGAGGCAGTTGTAATTGCCTCTACACCACTGGCTCTCTCCTTATCAGCTCAGGCAGGGGAATAAGTATATACTTTGTATTACAACACCCTGTTAAGCCCCAATTAAGGGAGAAAGCATAGAAAAGAAAGACAGAAAAGAAAGCGGTATGCTTTCTCCCTTAATTGGGGCTTAACAGGGTGTTGTAATACAAAGTATATACTTATTCCCCTGCCTGAGCTGATAAGGAGAGAGCCAGTGGTGTAGAGGCAATTACAACTGCCTCACATGTAATACTTCCCTGGTTCGAATCCCAGTAAGGGTATGGCTAGCTGAAGAGAGCTAACTAGCTCGAAATAGATCTATACTAGTCTCCCTTATTTATTATTTAAAAATTATCAGCTTAAAAACCTTACACACATGTAAACAAAAGGCAACGAAACAAATAGCTTTCTGTCGGTATGGTCTCTGGTGATGAGCCGAAAGACAGAAAAGAAAGCAGTATGCTTTCTCCCTTAATTGGGGCTTAACAGGGTGTTGTAATACAAAGTATATACTTATTCCCCTGCCTGAGCTGATAAGGAGAGAGCCAGTGGTGTAGAGGCAATTACAACTGCCTCACATGTAATACTTCCCTGGTTCGAATCCCAGTAAGGGTATGGCTAGCTGAAGAGAGCTAACTAGCTCGAAATAGATCTATACTAGTCTCCCTTATTTATTATTTAAAAATTATCAGCTTAAAAACCTTACACACATGTAAACAAAAGGCAACGAAACGAATAGCTTTCTGTCGGTATGGTCTCTGGTGATGAGCCGAAAGACAGAAAAGAAAGCAGTATGCTTTCTCCCTTAATTGGGGCTTAACAGGGTGTTGTAATACAAAGTATATACTTATTCCCCTGCCTGAGCTGATAAGGAGAGAGCCAGTGGTGTAGAGGCAATTACAACTGCCTCACATGTAATACTTCCCTGGTTCAAATCCCAGTAAGGGTATGGCTAGCTGAAGAGAGCTAACTAGCTCGAAATAGATCTATACTAGTCTCCCTTATTTATTATTTAAAAATTATCAGCTTAAAAACCTTACACACACACACACACATATATATATATATATATATATATGTGTGTAAGGTTTTTAAGCTGATAATTATATATATATATATATATATATATATATATATATATATATATATATATATATATATATATATATATATATATATATCTCCTTGCAATAATTATCAATTTAAATCAGAAGTAATTTTTTCTATGCATTTTTACATGTGGGGAAAAAGCCTATTTTTTCTTCAGATATTGAAAGTGAATAATTTTATAACTGAAAAACTGAAAACCACAAGAGTTGGTTTTAGAAGCATAGAGTTGGATCCAGACTAAGAAAGAATCAATGATCTAAAGTTAACCATTTTTAATTGTTTTATTTTTTATTTCTAAAGTTAAAATACAAAACAAGGAAAAAAGAAGAAACAAACTTACAACCACCCAACATTAACAATAGAAACAAAAAAAAAAACCTTAGTCATAGCTTTAACTGATTTTAACAGTAGTATTATAACTTGACTTACTTAATCTAATACATATGCTTCATAAAGGGATGTCACTCAAAAGGTGTAACCGCAAGGGCCATCTCACTGGTACCATTGAAACTAAGAAAGATGTAAAGCAAGGTAGCATATTGTCCCCATTCCTATTCAACTTCTATATAAACTCCATGATGGACTACCTGTTCAATGCAAATTGTCACCCAAAACTAGTGGAAGACACGTCTCTGCTTGTAGGAAATTGGCACTCACACCTCTCCTAGAAAATTGAAATATCCCAGAAAATATTAACAAGGCAGAATATTTCCCCTAAAAAGAATAGAAACTCAGAAGCAGAAACTCACCTCAGAAGTAGAAGCTCACCCTCACCTTTGTTAATGGGTGGGCCATTAAGGCCTGGGCCAGAATAGTTTACATAACAAAGATCTCCAGGTAAAGCTGTAGCAATTGCCAAAAGCCCTTTTCAGTGCATCATCATCCAGCAAGGCTCAACCAAGCATGGAACTCAGGACAGCCTACGGAGTTGCACCTGCATGGCCCCATGGGAGTCTGACAACCAATCAGAATACAAGCTCCAATTCAAATCCCAACAAAGGTTATAAAACCCAGGCACTCTCAACATATCAGTCCTTTCTTCTCTTTTCCTTCACCTTGGAGCATGTGATCAAGTGGTCCTGCTGTCCATCATTAAACCATCTTTCTTAACAGCCTCCATGTTTCCAGTGTCTTTTTCCCCACTTGGAACTGAATCCAGAAGGATATTTCTACCAACAACGTAAAATGCTTTAAAAGAACATTAAGGACACTAATACAGTATTGCAGGGAAGACCAACTATGATTCAATTACAGAAAATCAAAACATGATGTTTACCAAAAAATCCAAAAACCACTCCTAGAGCACAGCAGGTCTCCTGTTTTAAGTATCTGGGAGTTGTCCTACATTCTTCTAATAGTAGGAAATCCCATGGAAACTGAAAAGGTACAGAGAAGTTCATCTGCCATTCTTAAATTCCTCCAAACAAAAGATGGTTACTATATTACTACAACACTCAAATTATCTGAAGCCAAGCCAACAGCACAACTTCTTTATAGTGCTCAGTTGGGACTCTTTTCCAATTTCACACTATTATAACTTGTTCAGTCCAAATTTCTAAGGTTGGTTGTTCAAGTCCCAAAAATGTGTCTCTAATGCCACCCTGAGACTAAAAACAGACCTTATGAAAGCAGAGGCTATAATGCAGGTGATCCCACCCAATTACTGGCTCAGTCTATTTTCTCCCCCACACCCAGCTTTGCCTCAATTTGAGGGATGAATTTCAGTCCACATAGAAAAAGACAGTGACAACTAAAATCTTATCCTTGGGCTTGTCTCGAAGTCTTCTACTCAGAATGGGAATTGAGCAAGCCAAAGCACTCATTAAATAGCATGTAGCAGACATAGGGCACCAATTGGACTTATCTAGGCCCCCAACCTTTATTGCCAGTGAATCCCACAGGTACTTTGACACCCCATGGCATACTTAACTAACCTTGAAATAAGTAACCACTAAAGTCCTTTACTCTGGCACAATGTTGTGCCCTTCCCTTAATTGTCCTTAAAGGCAAATACAGAAAGATCCCCTACCCAGAGACAATGCCTCTGTGATTTTGGACACACAGAAACAACAGAATATGTACTTCTTCAGTGCCTGTACTACACAGACATTCATACAGGCCTCATCTCATTATTATTGAATAAATATCCATGGAGCACAGAACAATTTTATACCTCCCTGTAGCTTTCAGACACCAATCCTGCTATAATATATAATGTTGCTAGGATCTGAGCAGCAGCAGTTAAAATTCGTCAGAATATGACCTGTGTCATAAAATGATTTTAATGAGTACCTAGCTTGTTATTTTAGAATGATTTGTATTGTGATACTGTAGATTTAGTTTGCCATGCTCCCTTATGTCCATCTACTGTTTCTATCCCTCCTTTTACATTCTTTTTAGATTCCCTTTAGATTTTTGCTTTTCTATTTTTTTTAGCTTTTTATGTCTATAGAGAATCTATAAAATTTAGCTTTTTATATGTACTTTGTTAAAAATTTTGATGTATCTTTTACTCTTTTTTAATTTTTATATCCCACCTTATTTATAATAAAGGTTTGATCGATAATGGATTTAGTCCACACAACTGAAATAGACTACATTCAATCCTCTGCTGATGCAAGAAATTTACTACAGCATCCAGGTATCCCAGATATTTGCTAGTCAAACTGTTGCATGTAAGCTCTAACAAATGTCAATAAATCATTATCAAGATAAACTGATTAATATTCCACTTCATGGATTACAATGTTTCACATAGTATTTAAAAAGTCTTATGGTATATGAAATACAGTACTATAGTATTTTATAGTACTTTTAGTATTTTACATTTCATAAATGGCTCATGTTATCCTTTTTATCTTTATTAGTAACATTATTATAAAACAAAGGATGGAAGTTGTCCATTTTAGACTGGTTAAGATGCAGTACCTTAGGTACCACTGGTTTTCTAATTTTAAAGTACAAATGGTAAATACATGGTGAAATTTCTTTGGAATCAAGATCAGCAGATGATTACTTATATGGATATACTGTAGTTTTGCAGATTAACAGAATAACATAACAACAATGTTGGAAGAGACCTTGGAGATCTTCTAGTACAACTCCCTGCTCAGGCAAAAAGCCCTATACTATTTCAGACAAATATCTTCTAAAAAACTTCCAGTGGTGGAGCTTTCACAATTTCTGGAGTTGCTCCACTATTCCACTGATTAATTGTTTTAACTGTCAGGAAATTTCTCCTTAGTTCTAGGTTGCTTCTTTCCTTGATTAGTTTCCATCCATTGCTTCGTATCCTGCCCTCAGGTGCTTTGGAGAATAGCCTGACTCCCCCTTCCTTGTGACAGCTCTTGAGATATTGGAACACTGGTATCATGCCATCCCTAGTCCTTCTTTTCATTAAATGAGATATACCCAATTCCAGCAACCTTTCTTTGTATGTTTTAGCCTCCAGTCCCTTACTTAGCCTCCAGTCCCCTAGATTACCAGGTATAATACAAAAAAATAGTTTGTTGTTGCATTCTTCCAAATATACGCAGGGGTGGGATTCAAATTTTTTAACAGTCGGTTCTGTGGATGTGGCTAGGTGGGCGTAGCTAGGTGGGCATGGTCATGTGACTGGGTGGGTCTGGCTTCTTCTTTTTTTTCTCTCTCTTCTTCTCTCTCTCTCTCCCCACACGCTCCATTTTTTGGCCTCCTGGGCCTCAGGGAAGCCTCCTAGGGGAATGTTTTTGCTCCCAGAAGGCTTCTCTGAGGCCCAGGAAGGCAAAAAATGGAGCCTGAGGGGATGCAACACCCACCTACCCTGTGGCATGCCCCCTTTTGCCTCCTGGGCCTCAGGGAAGCCTCCTGGGTGAAGCAGTAAGACAGTGAGGGGAATCCGGCACAGCTGATCGTCAAGAGGAAAAAAATACCTTAAGGAGTGACTGGGCAGGAGAGAATGCAATCAGTGATGTTGGGCATGCCGCAATGTCACGCATGCATGATAAGAACTGACTGGGCAGGGGGGAGAGGAGCAAGCAGAGAGGGGCGGGGCCAGCCAATGACACAATTATCCAGTTCTCTGAACTGCATAGAATTGTAACAAGTGGTTCTATAGAACTGGTCCGAACTGGTAGAATCCCATCCCTGAATTTCTCAGATTGTCTTTCATCCAAGAACTAATTGGGTCTGATCCTACTTAGGCTAGATGCTGGACTTAGCTGAGTTATCATGGACAATAAGGCTATTATTTTATCAGCCCAAAACAAGACAATGGGGTTATTATGGTTTGTGACTTTTCCCCAAAAGCAAATAAATGACTTGATCTTATTCTTTTTTCTGAATTCTGTTGATGTAAATGCTGTAACTCATTTTGAGTGCTGTATTATCTCATCAAAATAGTATTATTAATTATTATGATGGAATTCTAGATTGAAAGTAGGAGGGTTTTTTAAGATTATTTAATATATAAAAATCCTCTAATAATATTGTCTACATCAGCCTGCTTCTTCATTGTGATTTATATCTAAATTAGCATTAGGGCTGATCATATGAATGATAGCTCATCCTAACCCAATTCCCAATTGCAGATCTGACATATATTTATTTTTTACTGTATTTGAAAAGGTTTTCCTTACTATTCATATATGTCTCATGGTTGGGGAGAGTGATAGATATTGCTGATACACTAATGGCTAAGGGAAAGCAGATTAAATCATAGGGTTGATTGATTTAAATTAAAGCAATTAAAATGATGATTCATTACCATGCAAAAGACTAGTTTTAATCACTGACTTAAATCCAGTTTCCTGCTCTGTAAATTATGCATTTCTTGAACAAGAATACATTCCAATAATTTGCAAGAGAATAATTAAAAGAATATTATTTATACTCTCTAGGACCATGGCCCTAAATATTTCTTAATTTAAACCATTTATATTTTGCACTGAAAATTATAATTGTGTGGTGTCTAGTTATGCCATTAGGTCAAGCCATTGTCAACAAGTCAAATAAGAACCCACTAGACATTTCATGAGAGGAAATAATTATACCGGAGAAGTATTGCTTTTACTAGCTGAGCCAAATTTTCAGTTTAGCTTTTTTTTTTTTTTTCCACAAGCAAAGGAGCAAACAAAAGCAATAGAAATGATAGGGAGGGGGATAAAATACATTTGATATAGGAAAAAGTATTAACAATTTGGCTTGGAGGCTTTTTTGAAATAGTTGTCACAGCAACAACAGTAGTGGCTTTTCAAGGGAATTTCTTTCTTTAACAAATTGCTTTGCTACCATGCTCTGCCAACTTTCCCCACCAACCATGTGTCTGGAAAGATATAACATCCTAACATAACAACACTCAAGCAGAGACAGCAGAGGAATATGGCAGCTTCAGGCCAATTAGAGAAAGGCTTTGTTCCCTACAGCCTCAGAAAAGTTGTGGCTATTGCTTATCATGGAGAATGCTACCATCGAGGATAATTATTGTGAAGATTTTTTTGGTGTGATCCTGAGAACTAAGTCAGAAATATTACACACTTTCATCACCCAAGTAGGGTCCTATAAAAGCTAGACATGTTTTCAGCCTGACCCTATACTGTTGGGGAGGGAATCTGTATAAAACCTTCACAATAATTCCATTCCTACAAAAGGGTGCATTTCTTTTGCATGTTGCTGTTAGACCCCTCCCTCCCTCCCTCCCCCCTCTCTCTTCTCTTGGTATTTATTTATGTATGGATAAATATTGTGAATAAAGAAGGTGTCAGTGATGAGTACTAAACATTCAGACTTGCATGATACTTGTCCATTCCAACTCACTTCTAATACAAACTGACAAGAATGTCAAATTTCATCAGGCCATACTAGACTGTACCAGAAGACATGACCAAATACCAGGTAATTAAGTTGAAAGAAATATGTTGTTTGGAAAAAAAAGTGCAATGATACAATGCCAGACTAAACCTTTAGTTAAACTAAAATAAGCACTTGACTGTATTATTCCCATCCCCATCTCCTCATACATCACCCTCACATGCTATTACAAACAGGAATCCTGCATTATAGGATAAAGCAATCCAGTCATTTGCTATTCTTAAGTTGTCTTTCTTTCTTTCTTTCTTTCTTTCTTTCTTTCTTTCTTTCTTTCTTTCTTTCTTTCTTTCTTTCTTTCTTTCTTTCTTTCTTTCTTTCTTTCTTTCTTTCTTTCTTTCTTTCTTTCTTTCTTTCTTCCTTCCTTCCTTCCTTCCTTTCTGCCTCCCCCCTCCCTCCCCCTCCCACTCACTTCTTTCCTCCCTCATTGCTATATACCAGCCATCCCATTTGAACCCATGGAGGGCTTACTTATAAAACTTTCAAGATATAATCATAAAATATCCATAGGCAATATAAATTATGAAACTTCCACAGAAATGTTACAAAAATCCGCATCTATCAAATAATAAGAATAAAAAAACTTCAAAACAATCTCATCTTACTGTTTCCTTAATCATCCTAATAAATTACACACAGGATGACATTCCACCTAAGGCCTTCTGGGACAGCTCAATTTTTACTGCCTCTCTGAAGGACATGACTCCCCTTTTACAACCGTACTAAACTAAAATGCAAGGAAAAGCTGTTCCCCAACATCAGTGCCAAAAAAATAGGGTTATCAAGAACTTATCCCATGATCATAAAATGGGCTGGATTGGTTTTGGTTCAAGAAAGGGGTCCTTAAGATACCATTGGTATCAAGTTATATAGGGCTTTATAAGTCAGAGCCAACATTTAGAAATATACTAGGATCCTACAAAATGGGATGAGTTTCTTTTTTCTTTTTCTAAAAATCTGGATGCTTTGCAAAAAGCATAAAATATCTACAATGTAATTAAAATATAACATATCCTCATACAGGTTAATGCTAGTTCATGTTTATTGCCTATTAAAATAATCCTGGTGGCTATGCAGAGTACTTATTATCAAATATCTTTTATTACCTTATTTGCCAGCTTCTACATAATTTGCCTGTATAACGATGCCTGACGTATACCTTCCTATTTCACTTTTATAGTGTTAACCTTTCAAATCAATCTTAGTTGGAATTTATAGGGTCAAATATAATTCTCCTTTACCAAAGTTAATATGGCTTTATTCCAGTTCAGAAAATTAAAGAAAAAGAAAAAAATCTGAATTTCTGACACATTTTTTACTCCTTCATTGCAAGGTCTTGTAGTAGCTCTTTTCTCTATTACCCTTTAGCTATTCGTTACCTGATGTGTGAAGCCTGTCACAGTTCTTCCTATGGGACAACTGTGTCTTAATATTTTAGCAACAGCGCAGCAGTGTAATTATCTTTAAATAATTCAGCATGTATTTCATCTGTGTGGAAGTGATCCAATCAGTCAAAAGAGAAAAACACATTTCCTGTCAAACTTTAAGCCCCACACAATATGTTTCTGTCATCTTTGAACTCCTCAGGACCTGTTCATTAAAATATTTTCTTTTCCAAATCTCCTGGATAAGTGTATCTGTATATCTCTGTATCTATGTGTTTGTTACAAAATTGTGCAGTATTTTAGCCATTATCACAAAAGTAGATTCAGTACCAGAAAGGTCTGTGACATTTTTGCTTACTTAAACCCAACATCTTCAGTCTCAGTGCTCTGGGTTCTTAATCTAGAGCAAGACAATTTGTGTTAGTTACATGGTAAGATTGTAACACTTGCTTAGGGCTGTATCTTTTCATTTTGTACTTTAACCGTAGTGAGTTTTCCCCTTTCCTCTTTGTTTTTATTACATTGTAGTGATTTCCATATTAAAAATTTCACAAGGCATATTCATGCCAATAGAAAGTTAAAATGGGATAGATCATAGTCTGTTTCTGTATATAGAAACAAGCCTAGATTGGAAAGGAAAAAGGAACATAATTATAGACAATTATTAAATCTGGAATTAGATTAACAATTTCTGAGCCCAAGGACCAAGTGATAACGGGTGTACCATACTGATAGAAATTTCTTATACTTCCAATATCCTATTTTAAATATGATTATTTTAACGTTTACCACTATTCTTAGTTTAACCAAATCTAAGCACCTAGAGCTATAATTAATGCATTCCCCCCTCTCTTAACCCTGGTTTTTTTAGCCATCTCTGTGTGTACGGTATGCTTGCCAAACTTCCAAATGTATGCTTCTTTTGTAGAGACCTCTATTTTCATAGATTGTTAAGTGCCATGTTCATTTATTTTATTATATAAATGGACTATATTTGTGAATATTATATTATTTATTATTTTTTATGTATTTATATCCCACTTTTCTAATTTTTATAGATAACTTAAAGCAACATGCATACCTAATACTCCTTTCTTCTCCCATTTCCCCCACAATAACAGTCCTGTGAGGTGGGTTGAGCTGGGAGAGAGTGACGAACCAAAAGTCACCAGCCAACCTCCATGCCTAAACTGGGACTAGAATTTAGTCTCCCAGTTTCTAGCCTAATGCCTTAACCACTCAACCCAAACTGGCTATATAATAAAATCTCATTTCAAATTATGTAGTAGTGTCCAATTAGGTAATAAATGGTCTTTTATAATCTCACAATATTCTGCATATTTAGCAGGACTATTTCTATAACCAATCAACATGAACCAATATTAATAGAAATAAAGACATTTATTTACGTTATATTGTATTAGACAAAAGTTTAAAGAAGAAATCTTGAAGCTCTTCGACAGTCACTTTATTTATTTATATATTCAATTTATATGCCATCCATCTCACTGTCAAACACCTCACTTTACAATGCAGTGTATGAATCAACAGGCAATTACTGTTGCTCTAACTCATACTTAGCCATCACTACATTTGAAGTTTTTAAAAAAATCTTATGAACATTTCTCTGGTCCCCCATGGGCTTTGTCCTTTCAGGTTAGCACAGAAGTACAGGCTCTGCAACTGCATAAACCGTACAGTAATAAGCATAGAGAAAACTCCTGCTTCTAAAATCTCAAATTGGGTAACTATGCAATTATTAAACATCACACTGTTAAATTTGTAATAAGCCATTTCTGTACTTTATAGCAGCAGTGCCAACAATTCCTGTGAATTAGGTCCAGGAAGGATCTTATTTCACTATAGGTGCTGAATACAAGTGTGGTGTAGTAATCCTCTAATTATGGGTTATACCTTACCCTCTTTCTTACAATTGTATCACAAAGCAGAAATTTCCAATTTCTCAAAGGCCTGTGTAATGCATGTTTCCTGCTGATCAGGTATTTTAAAGTAATCTAAGTTTAAAATTATAATATTTTAGGCAACCTAAAAACATTTGATAATCACTCACCCAGATTTTTCTTGAATCACCTTGGTTTCACCTTTCTAGACTCTCTGTGGTAATCGAATGCTTCCCATTTTAAATTACTATTTTACAGTTGCTTACCTAGCTCTCTTGCATATTTTTTAGAATTTAAGCCAGCTAGGTAATAGAGATGCCATATTTATAATTCTGAAGCTTCTCGCACACCCTTGCCACAGAATCGATTCTGAATCAGGTTAATCTTGTAATTCGTACTGAGGAATCTCAATGCAAGGAAACAATTTACAAAAATAATTATAGGCCTTTGGCTTCTGCCATTGGTTTTCAGGGTTTGCTATTTCTGCGCTAAGCAATTTTCCAGTAATAAAAAATCCAAAGTTGTGTGATGGGGACAGGTCATGTAAGGCTGAAAAATTGCTAGGTTTAAAGGGAAAGAATAAAGGAATAGCAGTTACTTTGGCTACCTGCTACATTTCTGAATATCAATTAAATTTGATCTCCGATTATTTATAATAATTTCCCCATCCTCAAGGAAACAGAGAAGTGGTAAATACTGTATTTCCTGTTTCTGATGTGTTCATATAGAGACAGGCCTTTTAAATGATTTGAGTCTAATGCAGTTCTGAATGGTAACATTAATGAACTAGCATTTCTGTAGCCATGTTTTAGTACTGTGCTTATCAATTCTCATTTCCATTTCTTCTGCCCTCAGTAAGAATGGTAGCCTCCATTATCCCTGAGATACTCATCAGTAGACCCTGGTAGCCCTCCTCCCAGCAAAAACCTCTCCAGCAATTTGTTATAACCTAAGGAAGTGATATCTATGCATAAGCATTTTATACAAAGGGCAAGTGCTTTGTTGGCAGACTATCTTTTAAACTGAATGGTGGCACAGGAAAGTAGAATTCCATAAATTCCATCTTGTAAGTACCTATTCTATCTTTAGATCTCATGAAGCATCTTTAAATGTATTTAGTTTTACAAAAGTGCTATTGCTATATACAAAAGAAATACATTGGTTTTGTTCTTATTTTTCATTACAGCATTGTATATGTGAAATAACAACCATGTTTATCCTGACAATAAGCATCAGTAAGCCATTCCACTTCACCTACCCAATGTATTATTTCAGTTTTTATGGAGTGATTTTCTGTACTCAGTGTGTCTTATTTTTGAAGCTACAGTAATTTGGTAATAAAGTAAATCTATCCCTGCTAGTTAATTGAGATTGTTTTTGAAGGCATTCATTGAGTGACAAGCTGTAACTGAAAGACTACAAAATACAGGTAGGTGTGGTTACAGGCAGTGTCTATCAATACAAGCCTCTCAGAATAGCCTCAAACTGTGAGATGGGCTATATCCTGTGATGACACCTTTAACACCATCAAACAGGATCATCTGCATATGTCAGGTGCTTTGGAAGGACTAGCATAAAAGGTAACAGTAAAGAGTCCCTGTGGATTTTATTCCCCTAGCCATTGCCAACTATAGGGGGAGGTTGTTCATCTCTGTTTCAAGGCCATTGAGCCAGCACTGTCCAAAGACATTTCTGCAATCATGTGGGCAGCATGACCACATGGAATGCTGTTAACTTTCCCACCAAAGTGGTACCTACTTATCTACTCACATTTATATGCTTTCAAACTGCTAGGTTCACAGGAGCTGGGGTGAGGACGGGAGCTCACCCCGCATGGCGTTTGGGTCTAAAACCTGGACTGTCATCTTTCCAGCATCTTAACTTCTGAGTCACCACACAATCTGAGAAGGACTCAATAGGTAGATAAAAATGCCAAACCCAGTCTGGCTGATTGTATGACAAACCATAATACCAATTGTCAATATGAAAGACAAAAAGTCTGGATAGTGGAGGTGGTGGTACCTGGAAATTGAAGCTAGAAGAGAAACAAGTGGAAAAGGTATCAAAAACCTGCAAATAGAAATCAAACCACAGTGGCAAAAGAAAACAAAAGTACCAATAGTAATAAGACACTTTGTGTGCAATCCCAAAATAGCTGGCATGTCACTTGAACACTGTTGCCATTGACAAAATCGCCACCAGCCAATTGCAAAAGTCAGCTTTACTCAGAATAGCTTATATCGTGTGATAATATCTTTAACACCATCAAACTCCAACATCTGCCTATCCCAGATCCTTCAAAATGACTCAATAGTTGGATAAAAATGCCAAATCCAGTTTCAACATCTGGCTGACAGTGCAACAAACCATTGTAATAATAATGCTCCTGCCCCTGAACAGCATAGAGTTAATTTCTTACTTGGTAGAGTGATACCAAAAGGAGTAGTATATCCATTTACAGCACTGTCTGGGCCATTTACAATGTTGAAGTATTATTTGCATCTTGGTCTCAACAAGTTGGGTCTTCAGAAGGATGGAAGACTCAGTTGACCTTGAGCCTCATCAGGATTGAACTCCAGGCTGTGGCCAGAGTTTTCCTGCAATACTGCATTCCAATCACTCTGCCACCAAGGCTCCTATATAGGATATAGTTTTAGCTGTAAGAGTAGGCTGGCTCTGTAATTTTCCCTTTGCAGATAAGAGTGTTTGCAGGAAGGAGGCACCTGTAACATCATGATTGAAGCCCACCCCTATCTACATGCATCATCTTGACTTTTTTGATCCACCTATGGAACATAATTTACTTATTTTTCTATCTATTCAACTTGGGAGAGCTGGTGTAGTGGTTAAGCTTCAAGGCTAGAAACCAGAAGACTGGGGGTTTTATAGTCTTCTTCCTTGGACTGGTCACTATCTCTCAACCCTGGGAAGAATGCAATAGCAAGACTCTTCTGAAAATCTTGCCAAGAAAACTATAGGAACTAATCTAGACAGTCAGCAGCAGAAAGTCAACCCTAACATGAAGGAGCCTAGCACACCCACCCACCTACACACACATACCCACCTACACACAACTTGACACTACTTAATTCTAACCAACTCATGAAATTCCTGGCATAAAAAAAGAAAATTAAAAAAGTGCAAGGAAAAAGTGCAACACATAACAATAAATAATATACTGTGGTTTGCAGCCCACTTCTAAATATCTGAAAATAGAAGGAAAAGCTCTTAGATGGCATTTCCAAGTGAATTAATGCTTACCTGGAAAAGGAAATAAGGAAATTAACCAGTAAATGGGTAGAAAAGCAATATATGTCTTTGTGTTTGAAATTAGTGCTCTTTAAAACAGCATGCCATTCAAATAAACTGGAGTTTACTTAGGAGATTTTATTAGGCTGCTTAACTGATGAGCAAATGAAGTCTGTCAATGATTATGACAAAAATTGCTGGAAGTCTGTCAAATCAAGAGGCCAGAAGTGCAGCAATTTTATCTCTATTACCCTACACTGTATTGATTTTAAATTGTATACAGATACAGAAAGGAAAGCTTAAGGCACCTCAACCTCAGTGGAAATCAGTCTTCTGTTTATTACAGACTGTTGGAGTTTAAGTTGATTAGACCTCAAAGGAAGTGTGTTTGTGTATATGTGTGTGTGAGTTGCATATCTGTGTATGTGTACTACACCCAGGATAGGGTTCGCAAAAAGATTGATTGTAAATCACATAAAACCAACATACTGAAGATTTTTATTTTGTTATTGCCATTGTCCTCCCTCCTTAAATATAGCATCTCATTATAAATAGGAATCCTGCATAAAAGGGATAAAGCAGTCCAGATATTCACTATTCCAATGTTGTTGTCCTTCCTTCCTTCCTTCCTTCCTTCCTTCCTTCCTTCCTTCCCTCCCTCCCTCCCTCCCTCCCTCCCCAGCATATGAAATTCTCTTGGGGTCACCCTGTCAGTGTCAATTCTTTGGCCTGGATTTAGTTGCATCAATCCTAATTGAAATTCTGCAGAAGTCCAGTATTCTGTGGAGATTGCAGATGAATGACAGTGCAGTGGCAGAAAAGATAAATATGCTGGCAAATGAGATCCCGGATCTCCACAGAGGATGGAATAAATTACTTTACCAATAGAGTGGAGGTAATATGTTGGAAGAAAGAAAGTGAAATTGAAGCAGGCTTAATACCTGTTGTTTGTTCAAGGTAGGGGTGGAGGGGAGCGAGCACACACAGTTAAGATTGAGTTAAAATAGAGATTGCTATACATCAGCATTTAGTCCCCCTCCCTTATTCTTGCTTTTGTACCATGAGGAAGGATTAACACACACACACACACATACACACACGCACCATTTTATGCAGGAGACTGCTTGCGTGGATTGGAATTCATGTGGCATTCTACATGTAGCTCAAGGCCCTCTAGAAACTGTGGTATAGCATATTGATTAGTCATTTGATAAATATGCCAAATGGCACACTGAGCTTAAGGTGCTTCATGCAAAATGTATTTAAATGACCTTGGCTAATTAGTTGAATAGCTAGGAGGCACTCCTGTGGGATGAAGAGTCACATGTTGTGATGGTGAAGGTTTAAGAGCCGGACTAAGTTAAATTCAAACAATAAATGGAAATTAGCCAAATAGCTTGTGCTGAAATTCACTATTCCCTACCTCCACTTGGAACACCACAGAAAGGCAATTTTATCAGTTCCCTCCAGAGATAATACCGTAAATCAAAAAAGCTGAATCTCCATATATTTACTTTGATTCTTCTTTTTCAAAATGTCATTCTGTCACTCCCCAAGCAATCTTGTCGTATCATCCACTACTAAATGTTTCTTCACTCTTGTATCTTATTTATACAGTATTTTCTTTCTAGTCATTACCAGAAGATAAATCACTGTACACCGTCATTTAGCAAATTGGCCTGAATATATCCAAAACATTCTGTTAACCATTCATAAAAATGGGAGAGCTATTACCCCAGGTTACATTAACAGAAGGATACATTATGTCCATGCCAAATTACCTTGGGAGAGCTTACGGTAGCTTGGATGTCTAAGATAGTGGAAATCTTGAATATGTGCTTTATGTTTGCACCAATACTTTATAAATTTCAGATGAGTCTAATACCTGCTGTGGAGTGCCAGTGATATAGACTCCAGAGATCTGTCTCTTATTTAGTCGCCATAAAAAAATATTCTCTTAGCAGCAGTTTGTAGTTTCTGACATGAAGATCTTTCCACTAGCATCAGCAGACATGTCACTTTATACTAGGGATAAGATTAATTCTTATGTCTTGTAAATTATGCCAGGAAAAATATGTTTTATCACACTGAGGTCTAGGGCTGGAGTAGCCTACTTGCACCCTACAGTCTATAATTTGCAGAGCAAAGGAAAATGTGCTGAAGAGATTTGGAGAGATTAACTCAATGTATATAAGGAGAAAAGTGAATGTGTGTGTGTGTGTATGTGTGAACACACACACACACACACACACACATGAAAGAGAGAGAGAGAGAGACAGGATTTTTTTTTACTGAAAGAAAATTTGCATTGCTGTTTGAATGCATCCTTGGCTAGCATATGACTTTCAGACTGTTTAAAGAACCAGTTCACTGAAGTGACACTTAAATCAGCCAAATCTTCTAATTTTTTTTTTCAGGCTCCAGTTTTAATGAATAGAAGAAAGGAACTCTGCTGGCTTCTGAATAATTCTTGAAGTGTACATAGTTTGTATATACTGAATCTTATATGCATCATTCTCTAGTATTGCATTTTTAATGCAGCTTCCCATTTTAAAGCTAAGATGTATTTTAAGAGAAGTACCAGTGTATCTTATGAATATATGCATATCTATGCCACATCAGATAATCTGTTTGTCTGTCTATCCGTTTATCCATCTGTATGCATGTATATACATATATCTGTATGTATAGACATGGTGGCTCAATGGTTAAGACTCTGAGCTTGTCAATCAGAAAAGTCAGCAGTTGGGTGATTCAAATCCCTAGCACCACGTAATGGAGTGAGCTCCCATTACTTGTCCCAGCTTCTGCCAACCTAGCAGTTTGAAAACTATGTAAAAATGCAAGTAGAAAATAGGGACCACTTAGGTGGGAAGGTAATAGCTTTCCGTGGGCCTTCAGCATTTAGTCATGCCAGTCACATGACCACGGAGAAGTCTTCAGACACCATTGGCTCTTCAGCTTTGTAACGGAAATGAGCACCGCCCCCTAGAGCCAGAAACAACTAGCACATATGTGCGAGGGGAACCTTTATCTTTACCTTATGTATGTATCAATCCGATAATTGACTGAATCTGAGTAACTTATCTTCCTATCATATATTGTTGTTAGTTGTGAAGTCATGTCTGACCCATCATGACCTAATGGACAACATTCCTCCAAGCCTTCCTGCCTTCTACCTGCCTTTTGGTACTGTCCATGGGGTTTCCAGGCAAAGATACTGGAATGGGTTGCCATTTCCTTCTCCAGTGGATCACATTTTGTCAGAGCTCTCTGTCCGTCTTGGGTGGCCCTGCATGGCATAACTCACAGCTTTATTGAGCTACACAAGCCCCTTTGCCACGACAAGGCAGTGATCCATTAAGGTGTCCTATCATGTATAAAATAAGGTTAAAATAGCAACATTGAATAATAATAAACAATATAGATAATAAACTATATAAGGAAAATAATCACCATAAACACACATTAGGAATCTCTCTCATTTCCATCTCAAAGGCCTGATGCAATAGTCCAGTTTTAGTAGCTTTCCTGAATCTCAATCATGTCAGGGCAAGTTGAACCTACAAGGAGATGCTATTCCAGGGCTACAATATGGTCTGGCAAAAGAAACATACTATTTTATGTGCAAATGAGGTTACATGATCTGGCAGGCAAAAAAACCCAGATGGCCACTAGACAATGGCAAAAAGCTAGATCGTTTTGCATGTCTCTGCTGTCCCTTAAAAAGGATTTGTGAGAGATTCCTCTGAATACAGAGCTTCTGAGTTTTCTACTGGGGGGATTCTTTCACTTCTAAATTTCTTGTTTTGTTCTTCATCTCAAAGCCAATCAGTTATTATTTCTTCATCAACACATGTGCCATTTAGCACCTTACCTGTCAAAATGATTGTGCCCCTCTATCATTTTTTTAAAGACTCCAGCCAGCAGACATAGCCACTCTATTCTTTCCACCAATCCAACTTTGACCAATTCTAAACATATGCTTTCTTGGGATGTTGGCGATTTTAAGTCCACACATCTTAAAGTTGCTAAGATTGAGAAACACTGTCCTAGTCAGTTTCAGCCTCAGGTTTCAGACAGAATGAAGCAATCATCTCGGAGAAGATGGCAACGAGAGACAACTAATTTCTAGTACCCCTGAGTCAATGCTCTCAGTTGAACTAACTCAATTGTTATTTCATTCAGCTTGAAATGGAGAATGACTTCCGTCTTTCTATCTCTTGAGCAGTCCTACTCCTTCACCTCTCTTTTTAAAGAGATGGATTGAAGCCTCTTTACCATGGCAACTGTAACCAAGGCAATACCATTGTCTTATGCCTATATGTACAAGGCTTGGGGACTACTCAATAAACCTAGAAGTTTCATAAATCATTATCAGAATTTTATAAATGCTGCAGTATATGAAAAACAAGCCTATGTTGTGCTTAACAGGAGTCACTGCTGGTTTTATGTCTGCTGTGAATTCAAGAATAAAAAAATATATTACTCCTATAATGAGTACGATTATTAAGGGCTGGGCAAAAAAGGGCTGGGCAAAAAACTTTCACAACAGATAAATGATTCTGATGAGGAGAGAAACCTTAAAAGCATCATCAAAAAACTTTTCATGCAGACTATTGTTTTCAGGCCATTGGCTTGATAGGGTCTAAGGCATAATAATTAAAGTCATAAACTAGAGCATTCAAACTTTCCCAGTGCTTGGGTTGCTGTAATGCTAGTGTTGCAGATCAAGAAATTTTGTTGGATGGTGCTAGCTAAGCTATTATCTCTCAGTTTCAACCTCTATCTGCCTTAAGGGCACAATAGTAATTATTTATTTTCATCACTGTTCAGAGGATTAGCAGGACATTTTTTCCCCCAAGTATTTTGAACACTCTAATGCAATGTATACATGCAAAATATTTCGTTATTAAACCATTAGGGTCAGTGTGTCCCAAGACTGAACTTTTGACTATATCACAGGAAGTATTTTATGATAGCTATACTTTGTTTTCTCTTGGGCATTTGTTTTTCTAATCTGGATATTGTAACTTGTATTATTTTCTGTTTTAAAAATACAGTTGTGTAAAGCTTACACACTCATTTTACATCAAGTCTTGACGCATCAGTTCATTGTGTATCATAGGATTACAGACAAATTGGAGAAATAACATATTTTTAAAGAAAAAAATCTAGTTTATAGATATATTGCTGGTTGCACAGTAATATTTCGACCCAAGTATAGAGTCAAGATGGACAGCTGTTTCAGCTTTCACAGGTTGGGAATGATGCTGTCAATAAATACACACATCTGTTGCCCATGTAGACAAAATATATTTGGCTTGACAAAATATATTTGGCATCTCCATCTGTTGGAATGGCACCTTGCCTATTCACAAGTTGTCAGGGCCTTGCCATATGGCAGAAATATCAAATGATAAAATGTTTATTTGGCCACCTTGTATTCCTGTCAAAGTGAACACTGCTTTTTCTGAAAGCCAAGTTGTTGTTAGTATTACTATTGTTCAACAAGATTTCATAAGCATTTCTAAATGTTGCAGATGCATATTATCTAAATTGCTTCATGTGACACTTATTTTCAAATAAGATTTATGGCTGTGTGTGTTTGTGTGTGTGTGTTTATAGAGGGATTGTTTATATTAACATGCACCAGAATTATTTCAGTGCTACCAATCTGTTCAGTGTTCCCTCTTCTCTGTCTCTGTCTCTCTCTGTCTCTGTCTCTCTCTGTCTCTCTGTCTCTCTGTCTCTCACACACACTCTCTTTGTAAAGAAAGAAGGGACACAATATAAGAAGAAAACAAAATGACACTAAATGAAAGCAGAATAATAAACAGGTGCAAAAGCATTTTGACATCACATGAATTTATGTTGACTCAGAACAGGATTGGCCAGAAGATGCAAGACATAAAGCACATCATAAAAAAAAATTATTCTGATCCAACAATATAATACAGATAAGACACCAATTTCATTTGACATACCATCCGTTTATACAGTACTATTGAACAGAAAGGCAAAAAGTCCATCATTTAAAAAAGTACAGGTAATGAAAAACTTTATTAAATAAATGTTGGTAGTGTTGACAAATAATGCAAAATTGTCATCTGTATGATTTTGAAGCTTAAAACAATGCCTACTACCTAGTGACCTCCCCTCCCACCTCCGATGAATTGTTCGGTGTCAATCCAAATAATGAATGCCTTGAGAAATGTTTATGGAGATTCTCAAATGTCTATGGATTCATTCTCCACCAGTCATTAGAATTGAAGAAGCTTCTTGGATTAGAAGCAAAACGTTTTCAAAGGCAAAAAACTAAGAAAGTCCAGTTGCTTTTTGGAAAAAAACACTTTTGGGAATACCCTGAGATTTAATGAAAGATTGGCTGGCTATCATCCGAAATAATCAAAGTACATTATTAAGAAAAAAGAGAATGCAACCAACGGTGACTTAATATCAGAAGTGAAGAAAACTGTTAGAAGCATTAATACTGATCTTGTCATATCAGATGACATCACAAGATACATATATAGGTTGCAAGATACAATATATAATAAATGACTTTTAAAGACTTTTTGAAGTTTCAGTACTCAGAATAGATCTTGACAGAGATTTTTCTCTAACCTTACTGAAAAAAATATGTAACTTTGTTTTGTCACTGGATTAAGATAGTATGGGATCTGATAAATCCAGATGTTATAGTGAAAGGATTTTTAAAATACTGTGTTTCCAATGAAGTAATGGACCCAAGAATTAATTGCCTGAGTCTGAAGAGATTGAAAATACTAAAGATGGTTAAAAGCATGGAGGAGGGGATGACAAAGGGAATAAGAAAATGTTGAACAGGGATAACAAGATTAGTGATGAAAAATTGTAAAGACTGATGGATGACAAATTATTGCAGCAAATTGTATATTATATTCTCTTGTACATTGGTCAAAAGTTCATCATTCTAAAATTGTATGTCATCATTTTTACTGCCTACTTTCCCTTTCAAATATGGTGGGTTGTTTATTAATTAAAGGACCTAATTTTGTATAGAGTTCCCATAAAGCATGGAAAGAAGAGCTGTGGTAGCACAGTGGTTAGATTGTGGTACTGCAGGCTACTTCTGCTGAACCCAGCTGCCTGCAGTTTGACAGTTTGATTCTCATGCGTTTTCAAGATGGCGGCCAGACGTTTTCGGCGGAGGCTTCTCCGACCTGGATGGCCTTCGGCATGAGCCTCCTTGTCCCCTGGGTCCCCCCACCAGTGGCAGAGGTGGGGGAGGACCAGGGGAGACCGGCAAGCTCCAGCAGGAGCCGGTCGGAGGTCTGCCGAGACCATAGGGCCGGTGGGAGCGATGGCCGCGGCGGCGGCAGCAGCGGCGACGTTGGTGCGGCGGTCGCAGCAGTTTCGGGCCGTGATGGAGACGGCAGCAGATGAGGGATCCGCCGTTCCCCCTGGGTTTCCCCCCTGCCGGTGGCAGAGGTGGGGGGGGTCCGGGGGAGAGGAGAATGGCGACCGCGGAAGCGGCAACGTCGGCGCGACCCCCGCAGCGGTTCTGGGACGCGACGAGGATGGCGGCTGTTGGAGGCAGTCATCATTCCCCCTGGGTTTCCCCCTCACCGGTGGTAGAGGTGAGGGGGCCCCGGGGGTGGTCGGGAGGCTTGCCTGGGGCCAGGTGGAGGGGCAATGAAAGCGGCGGACGTGGTGGTTTGGGTCGGCCGCGAGGATATCGGGCGGCAGCGACAGCAGACGAGGAGGACTTCTTCGTTTCCCCTGGGCCCCCCCACCGGTGGCAGAGATGGGGGAGACCCAGGGGAGCTTGGGATGCCTCGCCTGGAGCCGGTTGGAAGGGTCATCGGGCCTGCTGGATTGAGGACAGTGGCATCGGATGGCCGCGGTGGCAGCGGGCGGCAGCGTTGACAACGGCCATGGACGGTCCCTTCGTTCCCCCTGGGTCCCCCCACCGGTGGCAGAGGTGGGGGAGGACTGGGGGAGACCGGTGAATGTCATCAGGAACTGGTCAGAGGGGCTGTCGGGACTACAGGGCCAGTGAAGACGGCGACTGCTTCTTTGCTGGACGGCCACGGCAGGATCGGGCGGCAGCGGTGCCAACGGCTGCGGATGGACTTGTTGCTCCCCGTGGTTCCCCCCGCCGATGGCAGTGGTGGTGGGGGACTAGGGGAGGTCGGCGGGTCCTATCTGGAGCCGTCTGGACCCGACACCACATATCTGAGTCTGGACCAGTTGGCCCGCTGCAGTATACACGGACCGAGCTCTACGCCCTTCAGAGGGTGCCCCTCTCCCTGACATGGCCGAAGGGACTATCAAAAGTCCACCTCAAGGACGGGTCTTGGGATCCAGAGTGGTGGCATGGCCATGGCCATTCCATGAAACATCTGGGGAGGGGGAGGGGTACTCAACTGTTTCCTTTTATTTTTAGATTTTTAATGGAGTTAGGGAGGGCTGCCACGGGTATGGGGAGGGAGGTTGGGAGGAGGGTGAGGGATAGATTTTTAGTGGGGTTAGTGGGTGGGGGGGCTGGGGTCAGCCAAGCCGGTGAGTACGCCTGGGGGGACCTGAGGGACCGGGGGTTGGGGGGGCAACCAGGATCAGAACTATCGAGGGTGGACCTTATTGGCACCGTAAGTGGGAAGGGCAGATATGGCGGGGGTAGAGGGTCATATCAGGTTAGGGGATTGCGTGCCCACTATCTCCAAGCAGTAACGCGCTCCGACCCTCCTGACCCGTCTTGCAGGCCTGGTTGTGCAGAGTCTCAGGCCCTGAGCACTCGGCTGATGTTATGCAATGCCAGGTCCATTATGAATAAGGCCCCCCTGATTTTTGACCTGATACAGGATGAGGGCGTGGACCTCACCGAAACCTGGTTAGGCTCAGAGGGGGGTTTCCCTCTAGTAGCGATGTGCCCACCAGGTTTCCAGGCATTTCATCGGCCGAGGGCTCAGGGTAGGGGGGTGGAGTGGCGGTAATTATTAGGGAGGATCTATGTCCTAGGGAGGCCACTGTACCTCAGATGGCTGGCTGTGAGTCCCTCTTTGTGAGGTGGGGTCAGGGTGGGCAGATGGGTCTTTTGATAACATACCTGGCTCTCTGCTACGTGTCATCGGCCCTGCCCGGGTTCCACAGGGTAATAGCCGAGCTGGCGGTGGAAACACCCAGACTGTTAGTTATGGGTGACTTCAACCTGCCTTCGCTTGGTGAATCCTCTGGGGTGGCCCGAGAGTTCTTGGCCTCCATGACGGCCTTGGACCTGACCCAATTAGTTTCTGGACCCACTCACATGGGGACACACACGCTGGATCTGATTTTCGTCTCTGGACAGTGGTTGAATGATCGGTTAGGGGATATAGTCATTAAACCTTTGTCATGGTCTGATCATTCTCTCCTTAGACTGGACTTCTGTACCGCCAATCCACACCACAGGGAGGTGGAGCCGAGGAGATGGTTCCGCCCCAGACGCCTGATGGACCCTGAACGGTTCCAGGCGGAGCTTGGGCCATTACCTGAAACTCTGGCTCATAACTCGGCCACAGACTTGGTAGCCGCCTGGGACAGGTTGGCTGCCGAGGCTCTGGACCGAGTTGTGCCTTTGCGACCTCTGACCCGGCAGAGATCTCGCTCGGCTCCGTGGTTTACGGAGGAGCTGAGGCAGATGAAATGCTGGAAAAGACGTCTGGAGGGCGTCTGGAAGGCCAGTCGTGCCAAGTCTGACCGAACACAGGTTAGGTCCTATAGTAGGACCTACCTAGTGGCGATAGAGGTGGCGAAGCATTCTCACTTCTCCGCCCTTATTGCATCGGCAGAAAATCGACCCGCCACCCTGTTTAGAGTGACCCGCTCCTTGATTGGGCCGGGAGCGAGGGATGATCTCCTGCAGGGAAGAGCGGAGGAGTTTTCACGATTTCTGCACGATAAAATCGCTCAGATTCGGGACGGATTGGACTCTAGTTGGGAGATCCCAGGGGAGGTTACCGCAGCGAGTCTTGAGATGGTTATCTGGGATGAGTTCAACCCTGTGACCGCCGAGGGTATGGACAGGTTGCTGGGGCGGCTGAATGACACCACATGTTTGTTGGACCCTTGCTCCTCCTGGTTGGTCTCTACCTCCTCCGCGGAGTTGGCTCCAGGGAATTGTTAACGCTTCTTTGATGGAGGGCTCGCTGCCTACCGCCTTGAAAACGGCGGTGGTGCGACCCCTCCTCAAGAAGCACTCCCTGGACCCAATTCTTTTGAACAACTATCATCCTGTCTCCAATCTTCCCTTCGTGGCGAAGGTTGTAGAGAGTGTGGTGGCAGGTCAGCTTCCCCAGTACCTGGATGAAGATACATACCTGGATCCCTTCCAATTGGGCTTCAGGCCTGGACATAGTACCGAAACGGCATTGGTCGCGTTGGTTGATGATCTCTGGAGGGCCTGTGACAGGGGTTATTCCTCTGTCCTGATCCTATTAGACCTATCAGCAGCTTTCGATGCTATTGACCATAGTATCCTATTGCGGCAGTTGGGGGTTTGGGGCACCGTGTTGCGGTGGTTCGCCTCCTTCCTCTCCGACCGTCTGCAATTTGTGTTGGGGGGGGTAGGAGAGATCCACCTCTAGGCCCCTCGATTGTGGAGTGCCTCAGGGGTCGATCCTCTCTCCTCTCCTGTTCAACATTTATGTGAAGCTGCTGGGGGAGATCATCCATGGCTTTGGGGTGAGATGTCATCTGTACGCTGATGATACCCAGCTGTACATCTCCACCCCAAGCCACCCCAACGATGCTGTGGATGTCATGTCCCAGTGCCTGGAGGCCATGCGGAACTGGATGGGCGGGAACAGGCTCCGACTCAACGCTTCCAAGACTGAGTGGCTGTGGTTTACGGCGTCCCGATATAGCCAGATAGTTCCATCGCTGGCTATTGGGGGTGAGATTCTGCCCCCTGCAGAGAGGGCTCGCAATCTGGGTGTCCTCCTGGATGTACGGCTGTCTTTGGAAGACCATATTACGGCCGTCTCCAGGGGGGCGTTTCATCAGGTTCGCCTGATTCGACAGATGCGGCCCTTTCTGGATCGGGGTGCCTTACGCACAGTCACTCATGCCCTGGTCACCTCCCGACTGGACTATTGTAACGCCCTCTACATGGGGCTCCCGAATGGGAGCATCCGGAGGCTTCAACTGGTACAGAATGTGGCTGCGCGGGTGGTTATGGGGGCGTCAAGATTCATGCATGTGATGCCCCTCCTGCGCGAGCTAGATTGGTTGCCAGTGGCCTCTCGGGTGCACTTTAAAATTTTGGTGTTAACTTTTAAAGCGCTCCATGGCATCGGACCAGGATATTTATACGACCGCATTCTGCCATTTTCCTCCCACCATCCGGTGCGCTCCCACAGGGAGGGTCTCCTGCGGGTCCCGTCAGCATCTATGTGCCGGCTGGTGACCCCGAGGAATAGGGTCTTCTCTGTGAGGGCGTCTGCCCTCTGGAATGTGTTGGCCCCGGAGTTACGGACAGCCACGGACCTGGGGACCTTCAGGCGTGCTTTGAAAACCTGGCTTTTTGACTAGGCCGGTTTGGGCTGATTTTAGTTTTGGGGTGTTTTGTTTTTATTAAATTTTAGGGTTTTAGAGTATGGTTTTAAATTTGTTTACAGCCAGGGTTGGGTTTAATTTAGTTTTATTGTTCCACATATTTATTGTTTTAACTGTACGGCTGTGCACCGCTCCGAGTCCTTCGGGAGAGGAGCGGTATATAAATAATAATAATAATAATAATAATAATAATAATAATAATAATAATAATAATAATAATAATAATAATAATTATTATTATTATTATTATTATTATTATTATTATTATTATTATTATTATTATTATTATTAACCGGTTCAAGGTTGACTCAGCCTTCCATCCTTCTGAGATTGATAAAATGAAGACCCAGACTGTTGGGGGCAATATGCTGACTCCATAAACTGCTTAGAGAGGGCTATAAAGCACTATGAAGTGGTATATAATCTAAGTGCTGTTTCTATTCATGATAAGATATCTCAGTCATATACCCAAATATATGCTAGCATGAATCTATTCTCTGAGGCCTCCCCTCTCATTTCCCCTTCTTGACAATTTCTGCAGGCTACATGGACCAGGATAATTGATCTTTTATAATATAAAGTGGATGGTTTAATATTTGCCTATTAACCCCTTCTATATCGAGGACAGCATTTAATATTGCATTCAAGGAAGTATTTTATCTACTCTCCTACCCATCATAATTAGTATTTAACTTCAGTTGTAGACATCCATTGCTTCCTTCAGCACTGTTCTGCTGATGGAATTCTTAAGTCATGTATAACCATGTAGTATTAACACGAGAATACATACTTTATACAACTGACATTGCATTAATTGTTCTTAACACAGGCCTGGAAACATGACTGCTTTGTTGATAGTTTGCAGTTTTGTTTTTATTAATACAATGTTAGGTTCATTTTGCAGTGGTCACAACCCATCTGAACAAATAATCTTAAAATGAGATTCAACAAACAAACTGACACTATAAATCTGCTACAAATAATTTTAAGGAAAAATAGTGTGATCCACAATGCAATCTCCATTCCAGCATTCTTAGTTCAAAGTTGAAAAGTTGTAAAATAAGTGGCTAATAAATTTTACAAATAAATAATGAATAAATAGGCTGCATATGAACATGGATACTGAAGATAGTTGCTTTTAAACCAGTATTTGTTAGGGAAAATTTTAGATAAAATTATATATATAATGGAAGTTACTTTTAGAATAAACCAAGGCAGGTACAGTATATTTAATATGGAAAATATGGACATTTTATTTCTGTTTTGAAATAATGTGCAGAAAATTGGATGGAACAGACTAGTAAGTGATGACAGACAACACCAGTACAGAAGGGATTTAGATTGATTTGCTTAATCCCTACTGGCTAGAACAGTATATTGCCTCCTTTATCATTGCCATAATCATTATCATAATTGCCCCATGTTTTTTTCTAAAAAGCTAAAAAAATAAAAGTTTTATATTATCTTTGCTATCAATTTTTAATCAGTTGTTTCTGCTTCTTCCTCCTCTAATTTTTTCCCTATCTTCCTTCCAACACTTCTCAAAAACACCACTGTTAGTGGCCAATATGAGCTCTTGGTGAGGACTCTTAAGCTTCAAGATCATAGAGACTTTCAACACTCATAGCAAAATAATTCTTTTAGGAACAGCTAAGAAGTTTCTGACTGCTATGACTTCCATGGGCCAGACTAGATTAATATCTTCCCCCATTTATCAAGCAAGGCACACTTTGGACCAGTTTTTCTGTATTGGGAATAGTGATCCATAGTGATTAAAGTCAGAAGTTAATCAAGTTGCAGCAGCTGACACATCACTCGAGCAGATAGATTGGGCGACCAAATTATGGAGCAACTGGCAAAATTCTTTTACTCTTGAATATCTCACTGCCCATATCTTCATGATTCTGGGATTTGGACAATAAATGGTATCAGCCGGAATTGATCAAATTAGAAAGAAAACCAACCATTCCCTGAATCCAATTGCTTTCCTTACTCTCTTTCTCACCATGGTGTTTTATTTTAGTGAAAAAAGAGTGGCTTTTTCAGATTTAGAGAAAAAATCTATTCCACACTATCCTCCTGATCCAGACTTCAACTAAATGCATGTTCTTTCCTATGCAGTATGGCAGAACAGAAATGTGGTAACTTGTCTTTTGTTTAGTCTTTGCTTTATAAAATTTCAAAGTTATAGTGATTTTATATTGCATCTTTCCCCAAGGACTGTTACGACTATGCACAGTGTAAAAATGCCTCTTATCTATGACATAAATGACTGGTATGGTCAGATATAATAAAGAATGGTTACAATTCACATTTAATCTAGACTGGAAATATTTCAAATCAAATATAGGGTGTAAGAGTTGCTGGTGAAGGGGGGGAAAAGCACTGCTGATTATATTAAAGGTCTTTCATTATGTTCAGCTTACTTCGATGTAGATAAAGAGAATGCTGGCCTTATACAGTTGTAATAGAGGATGAAATTCCATTGCTAGAATGCAACCATTGATTGACATAGAATTTTCTTTTGTACTATTATGCATCCATTGCATGTCTTAAGGAACATAGAATAATAACAGAGTTAGAAGGGACTTTGGAAGTCTTCAACCCCCTGCTTAAGCAGGAAACCCTATACAATTTCAGACAAATGGTTATCCAATTTCTTCTTAAAAACTTTCAGTGTTGGAGCATTTACAACTTCTGGAGGCAAGTTGTTCCACTGATTAATTGTTCTAACTGCCAGGAAATTTCTCCTTAGTTCTAGGTTGCTTGATTAGTTGTCTCCTTCATTAGTTTCCACCCATTGCTTCTTATCCTACTCTCAGGTTTTTTGGAGAATAGCTTGACTCCCTCTTTCTTGTGGCAGCCCCTGAGATATTGGAACACTGCTATCATGTCATCCCTAGTTCTTCTTTTCATCAAACTAGACTTATTCAGTTCCAGCAACTGTTCTTTATATGTTTTAGCATTCAGCCCCCTAATCATCTTTGTTGCTCTTCTCTGCACTCTTTCTAAAATCTCAACATATTTTTTTACAACATGGCGATCAAACTGGATGCAGTATTCCAAGTGTGGCCTTACCAAGGCATTACAAAGTGGTATTAACATAGCCAGATTCAGTTTTACCTACTTCGACAGTAATAGATAATGCCCACATTTTCTAAGGACTCAAATACAGACCATTGGTAATCTTTCCAAGATAATGTTGTGGCAACATTTTGCACGTGAAATATGTGTTTTACCTTTAAGTTAAGCCCTTCTCCACTAAAAAAAATGCAAACATGCAAAGATCTTCTGCAGTTCTGACTAGGTAACCATTGTGCAATACAAATTGTTGGATGAATTGGATGTTTGCTGGATCCTGCAATATTTTTCTTATGTGCTCATATTCTTTTTACAAACCAGAGGGATATAGAAGACACATGGAGTGCTAAGGCTGCCACTATAGCAATAGCACTTAGACTTATATACCACTTCACAGTGCTTTTACAGCCCTCTGTAAGTGGTTTTACAGAGTCAGCATATTGCCTCCCAACAATCTGGGACCTCATTTTACTGACCACAAAAGGTTGGAAGGCTGAGTCAACCTTGAGCTGTTGAGATCCGAACTGCCAAATTGCTGGGAGCCAGTGATCAGCAGAAGTAGCCTGCAGTAGTGTATTCTGCTGTGGCACAGCTCTTAATATTATAAGTGAAATTGGCCATAACTCTATTATTCATCTGTAAAATTGCTCATGTCCTCAGCATTCTCAGATCTTAAAAAATGCTAAATAAAAGATTCTTGCTTCTAGTAGAAAGATGTCCAAGCCAATATTGAACTAATTTGATGAAACAACACACTACTGAAAATCCATATGAGTTCTTTGGCTCCAAGTTCAATATATTCTTTCAATCTTTTATTATTTGAAATATATTTTTTTACAACTGTGGACATATTAAAAGGAAAGTCAAGGCATTTTTAAAAATCATGTTTACTGCACTGGTCTTCCCCTTAGCTAAATGGTCCTCTGTTTTGCCCATGATTCATTGCCAGAAAATTCCTTTATGGAAGATGGTGCTCATTTAATTCTCCCCTCCCCCAACAGCTGCTCAGTAATTTCATATCATACAATGGAAATGAATTTTCTAGGCATGAGGTAAAACAAATCTGCTTCAGACAGATTTGGCTTCATCCACAGAGATGTTCACCATTCTGTTGAACATATTCCAGTCATTATCTTTTATAGAAGGTAAGAGTGCAAAAGGAAAAAAAGAGGAAGAGAACATTTTGTCTGTCTCTGTATCTCTTTTTCTCTCTCCCTCACAATGGGGCATTCATTTTAATGGAAGATCTGTGGTGAAATCTCCTGTGCAGCTTTGAAAACCTCTGGTTAGAATTTTTTAAAGTGTCCATTTTATCCCAATCTAATGGAACACGCCTCCCTCGCTATTAGCATAAGAAGTTGTCAGAGGAATCTGCTGAATATAAACAGGCAGTTATCAGATAAAGTGAATTTATTTTGTTTTTAAAATTTGCAAGACACCTTTCAAAATCAGAGGGCTTTTCATGATGAATGCCATTTATTAAAAAGAAAAAAGAAAAAGAGCAGAGAAGGAGGGAAAGGACATGAATGCCTAATTCATACATCAAAAGTATAAGTTGTAAACTGGGAATATGAGATACACTTTTGTTTCTACCGTTCTTTGAAATAAGGATGAGAGGGAAGGCCAGATGGATGGAATTGGCTGGAATTCTCTGTTCTGAAAGGAAAGAAATGGAAATATCAGCAAAATGGCAGGGCTGCAAGACCAGTTTAATTTTAAAAAGCCTAGATAACTGAATGGCATATTCACATTCATTTAGAATCAGAAGGCATGCCAATTTATGGCATAAAGCATAGATTGTGTATTGTTTCCAACTGGCTCAGGGAGTAAGGAATAAAATTGATTTGCCTGATGTTCAGCTTTTAAGTAAAATATGCCTTAGAAAGGTTTTGTTTTGTTTTGAAAAGAATGTCAGGAAATTTGACCAACAAATTTTCTTTCTTCCCCTTTGCATTTATATCAATTATAAGAGAAAAATAAGCTGTGGAATTGTATTTTTAATATTTGTGTAAAGGTGACATCTAGAAAAAATATTAATGGAATAAAACTTTCATTGTGTGAATTGAAGTTATACAATATGCAGGGACAGTTGATCCTAGGAAACCCAAATAGGTGCTGGAGAGAAAATATTTGGTATCTCCCTTTGATAGGTATGAAAATTATAGTTGAAATATGAAGGATACTCTCTTGATGGGGCAAATTCAATTTGTTTCCCTAGCATTGCCAATTTTCCAGAAAACAGATTTTCAATATATTTGGCACTGATTACCGGATTTTAATCCAGTTTTCCAACCGGTATAGAAATTATTAATTGATACATTTCTTCATCATTCTATTCTCCATTTCATAGATCTATTTTTAAGTAATTTTTCAAACATTTAGAAAACTAACCATGTATAGCACTACTCACTTTTGGAAGAACCATCATTCAGTAACAAATAATTCTGCATCCTTGGTTAAATTTGTGGCTTAACCAGTGTTTTCGTCTAAGTCATGTAGCAAATGATATGAAAAACAGAAACCTGGAATCTTAAACAGTAGCTATCAGTAACAGTGGTAGGATTCAAATTTTTTTGCTACCAGTTCTGTGGGCGTGGCTTGGTGGGCATGGCAGAGGAAGGAGACTGTAAAATCTCCAGTCAGAGGTGGTATTTACCCGTTTTCTGAACTACTCAAAATTTCCACTACTGGTTCTCCAGAACTGGTCAGAACCTGCTGAATACTACCTCTGATCGGTAACAATAGACCAGATGGATTAATTCTCTGGATCCTAGACAAGATTACCAGATCTGGACTGCAAGTATCCACTTGATCACTGACTGTCAACAAATACTGGTAGCTCGATTTCTTTGCTTCTTTATGGTCACCTTATAGCTCTGCTATAAGGCAAGAACTTTCTGCCGGGCTTATGATAGTTCATTATAATGGATGGGTTGCTGGAACATTATTTATTTTACTAATATACAGTTGGATTGTGAAGAGCCAGATGAAAGGACAGAACTGAACCTTGAATAGAAGAAGCTTCTTTATATTTACCTTTGAAGCATTACACTTAAGAAATCCTATAGGTGGAATGAAAGTGCCAAAGGATAGGAGAAAGGCAAATATTCTATTTATATTTATATACTATAAAGGAATTGGCCTGTAATTACCTTGAGAACAATTATGTAATATTTGCTTATTAGTCAAAATTAAATAATGCCAAATCACAAACCTCTTCATATTTTAGAATAAAATACAGATAGTCCTTGACTTACAACAGTTTACTTAGTGACCATTCAAAGTTAGAACAGCACTTAAGACCATTTTTCACACTTAAGACTATTGCAGCATCCCTATGGTCCCATAATCAAAATTCAGATTCTTGGCAATTGACTCATATTTAGGATGGTCACAGTATTCTGGAGTCACATGATCCCCTTTTGCAACCTTCTGACAAGCAAAGTCAATAAGGAAATCAGATTCACTTAGCAACCATGCTACTAACTTAACAACTGCAGTAATTCACTTAACAAACATGGCAAGAAGAGTCATAAAATGGGGCAAAACTAACTTAATTTCCCACCTAGTAATATGAATTTTGCACTCAACTGTAGTATAAGTTGAGGACTCTCTGTATGTATCTCCTAAGTTAAAAGCCATCACCAGCATTAATGTTCTGACCAGAGGTGAAATGCGACCAGTTCTGCCCACTTCTGGGGAGCCGGTAACGGCGATGAGCAGCAGAGAGAGAACCGGTTCTCTCCGCCGCCCGCCCGGTCTCCTATACTCACTTTTATGGCCATAATTCGAAGGGCAGCTGCTTTGCGTGGCGCAAAATAGCGCCACGCGGCAGCTGCTGCAGCAACTGGCATCATGCTGGCTTGCAGGAGGAGAGGTAGAACAACTCTGCACCTGCGCAAATGCCTCTGCGCCTGCACAAATGCCTCTGTGCCTGTGCAAAGTGCATGTTTGGTGCGCGTGTGCACGCAAAGTGTGTGCATGCGCACAAAGTGCATCCACCAAGCCACGCCCACCGAACCAGTGGCAACTTTATTTGTATTCTGTCCCTGGTTCTGACCCAAACCTTGTTCCAAGGAAACAAACACAAAACAGAGGTAACAGTAAAACCTTTTAATGTTTCTTTACGAATTCCGTTCCTTCACGGTTAAAAGGCTGTTTCAAATTAATTGTCTCTAATAAGAATGAGCCTTGCCAAGATTGTGTAAGGCTGCAAAGAACACTAGATAAAGTTACTAAGAAATATTTCAAAAACAAAGAGTCTCCAGACACCAAGTTATTCCGAACGTCCACAAGACTTGAGTGCAAAAAGTTCTTTGCTTCCTGCAAAGAACTCTGGTTTCTCAGCTGGCTTTTATCTCTTAAGGGAGGGGCCATTACCTTGCAGCCTTGCTCTCAAGTCGCCCATGCTGATGCAGCTTCTCTTTCCTGCAAGCAGCCCTGTGCACATGCACTTTGGGCACAGGCTCCTCGGGGACCTCTTCATCACTGCTGCCAGCCTCCACAATCTCCAATTTTACAGTGATTTCTGTTCCCAACTAACAAATTAGTATAATGTTATTTTTATGGTCATATTTTTAATTAATCTTTTAATTTCTTTTAAATAAATATACTACAATATCCTAGATAGGTGTACAAAAAATATAAGTTAATATATCTAAGGTCTGTTGACTTCCTTCTACTCACCCCATTCATTTTACAGTATGTGATCTATTTCTTCATAGACCCCCCCCTCCCAAATATGGACCAATAAATATAGCATATCTTGTCCCACCTAACACCTGTTTAAAAGCTTAGAAAAAACTTGGAAAGAAAAGGAATAAGGAGTAACTACTTATTCAGTTCAAGCATTGGCTTCAGTGATCAACAAGGAGACTATTTATTTATTTATTTATTTATTTATTTATTTATTTATTTAACACTTTGTTATGTCTTTCAACTGTATATCTCAACATCTCATATATACAAACACCTTAAAAGCATTAAGAATATAATAATTATCATCAATCATCATCATCCCAATCCTAATTTGGTAATGTATGGCAACAGCATCTCCAAAAATATTAAAATCGGAAGGTCTCACAAAAGGTTGTTTTCACTTTATTTTATTTATTTGATTTGTCAATCGCTTACAAGATAATAGGTATAAGTATATACATAGTTATGAATACATGAAATGGGTACATATAAGAAAAATAAAAGAAACAATAGGACAGGGACAGTAGGCACGTTGGTGCGCTTATGCACGCTCCCTACAGACCTCTTAGGAAAGGGGTGAGGTCAATAGTAGTTTAAGGTTAAAGGTTTGGGGGTTTGGGAAAGAAACCATAGAGTCAGGTAGAATATTCCAGACATTGACCACTCTGTTGCTGAAGTCGTATTTCCTGCAATCAAGTTTGGTGCGGTTAACCTTGAGTTTGTATCTATTGTGTGCTCGTGTGTTGTTATAGTTGAAGCTGAAGTATTCGTTGACAGGTAGGACATTGCAATGTATGATTTTGTATACTATACTTAGATCGGACTGAAAGTGGCATAGTCCTAGGTTTTCTAGGTCTAGAATTTCAGGTCTGGTGCCATAAGGTATTCTATAACGAGTAGAGGAGTGGAGAACTCTTATTGTGAAATATTTCTGGACTTTCTCAACTGTGCTAATATCAGATACGTAATGTGGGTTCCAGACTGTTGAACTGTATTCGAGTATTGGTCTAGCAAATGTTTTGTATGCTCTAGTTAGTAGTGTGATATTACCAGAGAAAAAGCTATGTAGGATTAGGTTAACAACTCTTAATGTCTTTTTGGTTATGTAGTTACTTCCCTCCTAAATATTAAAAGATAACAGATAATCAGAGTTGGAAGGGACCTTGTAGATCATCTAGTCCAATCCCCCACCCAAGCGGGAGACCCTACACCATTTCTGATGAATGGCAGTCCAATCTCTTCTTGAAAGTCTCAAGTGATGGCGCTCTCACAACTTCTAAGGGCAAGCTGCTCTGTGGGATTAATTGTTCTGATTAATGATGCTCAATGTGTTATGACATATTCAACTTATATTCAACTCATGCTTAATTGGTGAAAGTTATTATCAGTAGGCTGCTGGAACAGGGGAGTTGCTTCAAAGAGAGTCAGGAATGTGGTCTTATCTGGAACTATGAGGTAACGGAATGAACTGATTTTAATGAACTGACTTTGTGTTATTATTGCTTGGCTGAGAATTCTGTAACCTTGCTTTTTCTAAATAAAAGAGTGCTTTGGACTTCGGTTCGGGGCATTTCATTTCAAGGAAAACCCTGTTTCCATGTCTCCTGATTTGCCGGGTTAGCCATTTAATTGCCTCACTGCTCCATTGGTTGATTGTTCTCACTGTCAGAAAGTTTCTCCTTATTTCCAGGTTAAATCTCTCCTTGTTCAGTTTCCATCCATTATTCCTTGTCTGGCTTACAGGCGCTTTAGAAAATAGCTTGACCCCTTCCTTCCTGTGGCAGCCCCTCAAATATTGGGAGACCGCTATCATGTCTCCCCTGGTCCTTCTCTTTACTAGACTAGCCAAGTCCCAGGGGGACATTTCCACTAGAAGATAAGGTAGTTCATACTCTTGGAGCAGCCACTGAAAAGCAGTGTGTGTGTGTGTGTGTGTGTGTGTGTGTGTGTGTGTGTGTGTGTTGACACATGTGCATGCGTGTGACATGTGCATCTTTGGGATGGGGATGAACCAGCCATCTCAAGCCTAATAAGATAAGAATAGCTTTGAGTTTTGGGCTCCCTGGATCTAGACAGATAACAATTTTTTTTATTCTCACTGAAGTAACATTCCCCAAACAGAACTGGTATGCAGTTTCAGAGTTTTCCTGGTCTTGCAGCACCTGAATGAGATGAGATGGTAGCTAGGAAATTCATTTGTACCCAAAGGTGCTTTTTTTCAAGAGGCAACTCAACTTTTCTGCATCAATTTGAGATGCAGACAGCACAGATTCATCTCCAACAGTCTGTACCTGTGCTCAACAGTGAAGGGACACAGGGCAGAAAATAACCTGCAGAAAACACAGCTCCATCTTCTCAATGAACCAGAAAGTCCAGTTGCCTCTTGAAAAAGAATCTTTGGGACAACCATGACCTGAATGATTGACATAACATAGATCTCCATAGACATAATTTGTATCCATTTTAGACTGGAAGGCCTTATTCACAGTTACTTATGCCTTTGTCAGAAATTGTTTAATATCAGGAAGGATTTCTAAGGAAGAGGTGAAACCTTCAAGGCTTCCAGCACTCTCTTCTATCTCAAATAGGCATTCATAACCTCCCTGATGTAGTTTCCAATTTTCTCTCAGGAAGGAGGGACAGGAGTCCAATCATAAGCAGCAGAGCTCATATTGCAGAGGATCTAACCCTTTTCTTTGTTTGTGCACAGTGTCAAACAATTCCCATATGGCCCCACAGAGTTAGGGTTTCAGTCATCTCAACAAATTTTACACAAGAAAAATCAAGTTCTGAGGGAACATGTCTTTTTATTAATCTTCAGTGCTTTGCAAATAAATTACAAGAGTTCTGAAAGAGATCTTCCTGTCAGCTAATTTTCAAAAAGGAGCACATCTTAAGCAGAGCCATTGGACAGTATTCCTATAATACAATTAAGAATCCTAAAGTACCAATGCTTATCACTTTTATTTCCATGCTGTACACTAAAAACGCACCAATGATTAATCAAGTTATGTGAATCATCCTGATAGAACCTGGATTCTTTTATTCTAAGATTTTATTAGAATCTTCAGAGATGTAAAGTGCACTACCTTTATGATAGTGTAACTAGGACAGATTAATATTTATCATATTTCCTCAAAACTGTAGAAGGAGCAAAAAAATAATAATGCCACAGTAAATGCTGAGGTAACCACATTCATCTTTCATAGGCAAGTATGTCAGTTTTTAACAGTTTAGATTCAATAATCTTCTCAAAACAGGAAAAAAAATGACTACAGTCCAGGAAGACAACCTTTGCTGACTTTAGAAACCAAATACATAAATGATAGGCTGGTCGTAAGAACTGGATGCCCCAAAGCAGATTTATAGCTGGAGCTGCCACTTACTCAATAATGCTATGTTATATAAAGATTACCCATTGCATTCCCTGCCTTTTGTTTGCAATGAATAATAAGAGAGTTCTCTCTGCCCTTGGGAAGACAACAAGAAACGAACCCAGTGAGACTGGTAAAACTTTAATGAAGAAATGGAGCAAAATGATGCCACCAAAGGCAAAACTATTAATCAGGATTGAAGTCTGGGATCAGGAGACGGCAAGCACAGACAGCTGCTCCAGCCATAAGAAGACCAACTGTTGTAGTCTGCTCAAGGCCTATACATACCTACTAGTCTCCTTGCTAAGGAGAACGAGTAAAATACCTTCAGGGCCTGAATACACAAAACTGTACAGAGGTCCTGAGATATAAAGGTGGTGATATTTCAAGTTTGAGAATTCTAATTTTAGACCTGTACTTGTGTACAGCTTCAAAGAAATGTGTAACTCTGACAAAGGTTTGAAGAAAATTCCACTTAGAAATTGCTTTGAAAAGCAATTGTGGTCTTCTTGCTTCTGAGGCAATCATGCTGCTTCTTTTCTAGCCTGCTTGACGGGCCTACACAGCCTTCTTTCACAGAACTGGGGCACAAAGAGAAAAATGAGACCATTTTGTAGCATTGGTCTATGCTCTTCCAGGCTGGATAATTTCTGCACACACTTATGGGGAATATTCAGTGAGTTTCTAGATTCTCAGTGTGCAGCAAGGGAGATCCCAGGAGTTAGCTTGGAGACCTTCAGGTGCATTTTGGCCAGTAGATATTGAGGAAGTTAAGGGGGGAAGGAGCTACTGGCCTTGCCTGCTGCTAACATCCTTTTCATTCGTATTGAATGAAGACTTCAATGGCTTGAGCAACTGCTATGAGATTGTCCACAGTACAGTCAAAATCAGCCAGTAGAGAACATTAATTTCTTCCTGTCCACTTTTGCTGAATACTGTGAAACAGAGTTCAAAGAAAACAAATACTTCAAAAAAAAAAAAAAAAGAATATTTCAGCTTCAACCATTAACAACACAAGAGCAAACAATAGATGCAAACTCAAGGTTAATCGCACCAAACTTGATTGCAGGAAATACAACTTCAGCAACAGAGTGATCAATGTCTGGGATACTCTACCTGACTCTGTGGTTTCTTCCCCAAATCCCAAAAACTTTAACCTTAGACTGTCTACTATTGACCTCACTCCTTTCCTAAGAGGTCTGTAGGGGGCATGCATAAGCGCCCCAACGTGCCTACCGTCCCTGTCCTATTGTTTCTTTTATTTTTCTTATATGTACCCATTTCATGTATTCATAACTATGTATATACTTATACCTATTATCTTGTAAGCAATTGACAAATCAAATAAATTATAAAACAAATTCTAAAAAAATAGCCTTGAAGACCTTCAGTGTACATGTAGTGTGGTCTTGACTGAATAGTCCAGTGATGCTATGGCATATGTGTGGACTGAAGCTACCTAACTTGAAGCTCTGCTTATATACTGGATATCTTTCAGAATAGGCAAAATGAATGAACACTGAAGGCAATCTGAAGCTACCAGCCTGGAAGCACTTTGGCAAATGTTTGAAGAAAAGGTTGAAAGAAATTAGTGCTATTCCTAGTTTCTTGTGCCTGGTTTATCCTCCCTGTTAAAAGCTTCTCTCTGTTTTGTGCGAATGGTTCCTAGTACTACTTCAACGGTAAGAATTGGTTACTCATTTATTCATTATGTAAAATTTAACTTACTTCTCTACACTTTGGATATATTTTATGCTTAGAGAAAACAATTGTACACATATAAAAATGTATAAGAAATGTACCACGTACAGGTTGATATTGAGAGCAACTCACATATCACAGCTCCTAAGATATTCACTCACTCATCCACACATCCTATTTATTATTCTAATAAGCAACTCAAGGTGACAAACATGGTGGGCTGCAACCAGTTTAACAACTGGTTCTGTGAGTGCACAGATAACAATCAACATGTGGGCAGGAAGGATGTTAACAACAGGTGAGGTCACTGGCTCTTTCCTCCTTAACTTTCTCATTATCTACTGGCCAAAATGCACCTGAAGGGTCTCCAAGCTAACCCTTGGAACTTCCCTTGCTGTTCACTGAGAGTCTTTAGGCTAGAAACTCACTAAATATTCCTCATGAACTGTGCTGGAGTCATCCAATCTGGAAGATCACTAGGTCAATGCTACAAAATGGTCTTATCCTTCTCTTCTTGCCCAAGTTGTAGGAAAGTAGGCTGAATATGTAATGGCATTGCACATGATTTCATTGAGGATAGTCTTCACTCAGCTATATACATTAGTGTTTTGCATGCTTCAATATGTTGATTTTTAAGAAATATTTTGTCCCTCAGATAAACACACTCCCTCTGCTTCTGTATGAATCTGAATAATAATGCTTTATGAGTAGTTTAGACTAATCAGCTTCTTAAAGTACCAGGTTTACTTAGAAATTTGAAAAGCTTGGAAAAAATTGTGTCTGCTTTAATTAGTAACAGAGGCGCTGTCCTCGAGTGAGTTCTAATGCATTGGTGAATAAAGTTTGAAGCCTGGTACAGCATTAATGCACAAGGTTATATGACAGTCATTTCCAAACTATGGGCTTTATTTTTTTCTAGAATGACACAGAAGTTCTCTGTGAATGCACAGTGGTAATTATTGTGAGAGGAAAAACAAGGATACTTTTTGGGTTTGTTTTGACAAGTTTGTCACCAGAAGCAAAGCATCTGGAATATGTTACAACCTGTAGGCACTTCAGAATTTCAACATAAGTCCATGTTCACAAAGCTTATTACTGGCCATTTGAAAGACATCTATAGTACTCATTCAATGTATCTAGCTGTGATAAGGCTGCCTATGGCTCTAGGCACAGCTTGCTTTGGTTTCCTTTCTATCTATACCAAATATGAGCAGAATGGCCAACTACAGGTTGAATGTTCCACCTAGTAGAAAACAGTATGTTCCATAATGCTTTTTTTCACTGGACAGATTCCATCCTGTACATGCAGTGATAAGCAAGGCGTGAATTTGAACACTTTAATCTTAAAATAAGACAAAAGTGTTCTTTAAAAATGCTTTTCTCACTTTCTGTTAAATATCCTATCAAAATTGCAAAAAATTCTATAACATATTTTAGGGAAACAGTTATTTATAAACTATATGATTTGATGTGTATGGATTTAAATTCTCCTGATGTACAGATTTACCCTGGCAAATATGTTGGATTTTTAAACAGATGATATGGCAATTCTAACAGGATGCCCAATTATTATTTACATTTGTCTGTAAATAGAATCATTTTGGATGTTCACAGATGTGAAAACCTAGTTATGTATCAGCTGAGTACTTTCATATATTTAAACAAAGACAGCTAGTAATATGATGTTTGGAGCTTCATGTTACTTAACGGGATGCTAAAGGCATATTCATTTCTTGTATCTGTTGAGATTTTTCTTCTGCAAATTAGTGCTGGTTAGAAAGGTAACCCTGGTGGACTTGTAAGAATTTCCCTTAATAGAAGATGATGTCTTATTTTAATGCACTGATTACTGATTGCCAAAGCTGCTGTTTTAGATTAGGAGCTAAAGGGAGGGAGGGAGGGAGAGAGGGAGGGAGGGAAACGGGAAAAGGGAGGAAATGTAATTAAATTATGACTAGAGGCACTGTAAAAATGAAGGAGGAAATGTAGACAATTCTGCCACCTATCTGTTAAGATGAAAGGAATGCAATTTCAAGTCAAGGGTTTAAGCAAAAGTAATAGGTACAATACAAAATGCATTACTTTTCATTGCTTTGGTGCCTCAGATAAAAAGAGTTAATTCCTGCCACAAAATTATGATAGGGCTATGACTAATTTAAACATCATAGGAATTTTATTTGTTTTGCAGCTATTGTTAAAATCAGTTGTAGCACTAGCAATAGTTTATTATTGGTTAGCCATTGGACCACATCAAAATATGCAGTATGACATTAACAAGACTATATATAAAAATAGAGTAAAAGAAAATTAAATTTAAAAAGTATAAGAATAAAGAATACAAATCATATTTCTGTATCATTCCTATCATTTACCACAATCAGATCCAAACATGCAGATCTCAAATGAACTGTTTTGTTCAAATAAAGGGCTGTATTATATGTAATTTTTGAATTCTGACCACACATGAAATATGTTGTCTTAATACAAGAAAACCAATAGTCCAAGATATTGATCTTTCTCTTTCTTATACAAATGACATTCAAATAATATATGTGTCTTCTATCTTTGAAGCAAGTATGCTCATAATAAGGAACTTGGTTATATCTTCCATATTGAACTATAGTGTCCAGCTGCAAAAATCCTGCTTAAGTAAATACTGTTCTCAGATGTTTAGGCATTTCTGTGTTTAAATACTTGACAATCTGTAAACTGTGTTTGCAGCAGCTCATGCATTTCAATGTGCCAAACATACGATGATAGCGATATCTTTTTCTGAGTTTCTATATCCAAAATCTTTGTGCAGCAATCTTTTTAGCTCCTTCTCCCATTGTACAACAGACAGGAAGTCCACAGCTTCTAATATAATTTGTCAGTTGTAAATCTAAGGGGTTTTTAATTGAAATTTTGTCTATTCTAATAGACACAATTTTGGGAGTCTGCCAGTTTGCATAGCATTAATTTTTCACCAATAATTATATGCTCTGATTTTAGACAAAGAATAAATTATATAAATTCCCAATTCAGGCCTGATAACAGTAAATGAAGTCCTTTTACTCACACCCAAGATACTCAAATGATGTGATTGTGTTGTTTTAAGTATCAAACTTCAGTTCTATATAAAGTACACCAGTATACCTGTGTTTTGTTTTTTCTTTTTAACTATTTAAGCATTACATTCACTTATGGCTTTGCTCTAAATGAGTGCCTCTAAAGATGAGGGAGTCAAAATACAGTCTCAGAGAAAACTACCTCTAAGTAAATAAAGGTGTTAACTTGCTTTATTGGTTCATCACCTAATAGCCATTTATGGCTTTGATGTCACTTTCCAAAAATGATTTTTCACTTTGATTTATTAATAATCAAATGTTAAAATTACTTGTATTCCTGGAAACAATAAGGGTGGATGAGTTGGGGTTTAGGGTCTAAATGTGATAGTTATATACAACTTCCATAAATTGGGCCAAATAAAATGAATTAGTCTTGTTGGGTGCCACATTCCTCTAGTTCCCATCAAAAGCTAGCTGTTACTGATCACTATTTGATGCATGACACCTGATACATAAGGAGATTACTTCCTCGTGGGCCCAGTTATGATCCATGATAAAGGGCAAGAATGAATCTACCTGTCTGTTGCCTAGGTAACCTCTATACTAGCCATGTCACTACAACTTTTTCCTAGAGTGTTTCTGACAGTGGCAGCCACATTCTGGGCAGGCTCCTGCTGGTACTGCAGCTGCCTTCTAGCCTGCCAAATTAAGACTGAATACTTGCAGGCGCCTCTACAACTTGTAGAATGAGTTTTCTTTTCTGGACAACCTTTCAAGACTCAGAAGCAAAAGCAGTAACAAAAGCTGCTTTTCAATTATCTTGGTATAAATTTTCTGACGTGCTGAGGGATTTAGTTCCTACAACCTCATTGGCTGGGAGCTGAGAAGCTCAATTCAAAGCAACTTTGTGAAAATTAATTGTGCTATGCTGATTTATCATCATCAATGTCTATTAGTCAAGTCTCTAACCTTAGACCTAACAAATAGGAAATTCCAGTAAAGGCAGCTTAAAAAAATCCCATTAAATTACATTGTGCTTTTAAAACTCAATTATCATGAAATCGATCTGAAAGTTTGTTCCTACTGGGCTGAAGAAATCATGTATTCCCTCTCCAGTGAATGCTGGATTTTTACGCTGTTTGGTGATTGATGATGGTAGCTATAGCACTGTACATAAACCAGGGGAAAGGCTCTTGAGGTCAACTAATGTAATCTAGAAACAGTGGGGATCTATAGTAAAATGAGTAAACTTGAAAGCGTTTATTTGTGTATGGGTGTGTGTATTCAAAAGTCTGCATTTAGGCTAATAGGACATATGGAGCTCTGCAAGGTTTAAGAATTATAAAAAGAAATCTGCCATGAGAAATGGCATCAGAGATTGTGGAGCACAAATCTTAGTTAAACAAAAAAAAAAAGTCAAAGTAAGACCTTTAATGAAAAAAGCAAAACAAAGCAGAGTATGGGACATGAAGCCAAATTACCAGTTGTTTGGCCATGTATTGTTTTATGCAAAACATCTATAATGCTCATGCATTGTAATCTATTCCCATGCTTGCAGGCTGCAACATCTGTAAATGCTGTTGGCTAATATAGGTAGGATGGATTGACATTCCCATTTAAAAACTCTGTTTTGTTTCTTTTCTAAGTTCAATAGATCTGCTTCTTTTAATTAAATTTGCAAAGCCAACTTACATTGTTGTCATGAGTCTTTACAACATATTTGCTATGGAAATGAGGTATCACTAAATTATAAATAATACATCCAATAGCTATTGTCAGTTGTTCTATGCTCTGTGGAATAGTTTCTTGCTATCCTTATTATTACAAATCAAGTTAAGTGGCGTTATGGTGTGCCTCATAGTATATGAAGCTTAATATTTCCAGTTTTCTTAAACAGGTTTATTTAATGCACAGAAAACAGAAGTTGAAGGTAGGGACAGATATTTATTTGGAAGTACTCCCTTGGAAGATATTTTTATTTTTTAAAAAAAGCTGGGAAGAAGATTTCATTTAAAATTTTCATCAGCCTTCTCTATTTTACAATATTTTGTCAGTTAATGTATCTTTTAATAATTTAGGTCTATCCTTTAGATGGAGTAGGATTTTTTTCTTTCAGAGTTTATCCTATCTTTAAAGGACTATCAGAATTTATTTTTAAAAAACCCTTCATTTTTATTTCTAGTAAACAAAGAAACATTAATCAATAATTGGTAAACTAGACATTGGATTTTTCTGTCATTAATTACTATTTCAGGAATCATGCATCTCCCCATTGCATAACAGTGTCGTTTAACAAAAATATAGACAAACTAGTGTATTTAAGTTTAGAAATGGGTTGTTGCAAAGCTTTTGTTAATATTTGATACACAAACACCTTAAACATATGAAACAAAACAACACAATCTGTGTTTAAATTAATAAACCTCCAACTCCTTCCTTACTTTTCCTATGTGCTGACATATTTTGTGGTCAGTCACACTAATCTGAGGTTTAGTATGTGTCTGTCATAAATTAAGATATGCTTAAATATCAAGAAGTTTACATCTAGACTAATCTTCTAAAGTCCCCAGAACAGCTGTTCGTTGTGATTTTGACATTTAAATATTTTTCTATAATTAACCCACTTGCAGGAATGAATTCACTGAATGTTTGACAAAATAAACAGACAACATTTCTTTTTCACATTAATCCTGATTACAAGGATAGTAATTCATAAAATGATATAATATTGCTGTTGGACTATATTGTACTATATGCTGTTGGATCAAAATCCAGGAAAGCAATATAAAATGAAGTAATCTAGTTACAAAAAATGAAAAGGAACAGGTACAAGGGGTTCTAAAAAGGTTATTCTTTAATTCAGTTAATGGAGAAATACATTGGAAGACCTCCATGATATTGTTTCTATACTTTGCAGTTCCTCAAAATTTTAGCTTAGCAATAAATTGTTTTCTATTATTATCATCATAATAAATGATAACACTATGATACCTTGGTGCTCAACATTAATTAGATCCTGGAGACATGATGAGTACCAAACAATTTTTTTTCCCTTAAGGACTAATGTAGTGAATCACCAGGCAGTTGACATGGATAAGGTTTGCCTTGTGGGTTGAGAATCAAACAAATGATGAATACTGGGACAAAATATTCATATCAAAATGCAATGAGTGCCAAATTTGATGAGTTTCAAAGCAGTTCAGTACCAAGGTATTACTGTGTATCTTATAATATAACCACTGTCCTGAATCTCCAAAACTGTTCATCTGAGATACAGAATATATATGTATGATCAATTATCAAATACTGACTTAATATATAACTGAATAGTATAGTTAGCAATAGGTAGAAGTATAGATTACTGACTGGTACAGTGTAATAACTATTTTTTTAAAAAATAGTATTTTATACTTTGTCATTCATATTAACTCCTTCCTGTGTTTACAATAAAGCTTTGTTAAAGTTTAACGTGAAACAAGAAACTTAACTGAAGTATGAAATGTAACATTTATCTCATTGTCTTTTTTTACACATTTTTAATCTTAATCTTACCTTTAAAATATGATGAATCATTTTATTTTTGTGCTTTGTAATTTCTCTTCTTTCTTTCTATATTGATTAGCCCTTGGGCCATATCAAAGTGCAAAGTTCCAGAAACAAATTACTAAAAATTTGATAAAAGGAATTTAAAATGGAATTGGATAAAATACAATTTAAAATAAAATTGGAATAAAATGCAGTCTAAAATGAAATTGGAATAGAATACAGTCGTTTAAGATATGGATAAAATATGATAAAATTTGTAATGCTTTATTTGTCTGCTTCTCTATGCACCCAGAAAAGAAAAAAGGAAATAAAGAAGGGAGGGAGAAAAAAGGCTAGAATTGATACTTGAAAATATTTACGCCAACTTGAAAACTATGATAATTTACATACAGTAATGATAACTGAGACAGCAACATCTGGTTTTGACTATGGGAGGTTGGATTATTGCTTTCGCACTTCAGTATGCCTAGCTGCAAGTGTTAGAGAATTTCTTTATTTTTCAATCAGAGGAGCTCAAGCTTAGCTCTAAGTTAAGCCTGCTTATCTGATCTCTTTAAATCATCCTTAATATGAAGGAAGAAATGAATCAGATTTGAAACTTGTGGAAATTTAACCATAGGTACCGTTGAGTTTATTTAAAAAGACATTTATGTTAAGCATCTTTTGCAATAACAAGCTGTAAACACTGCAAGATGTATGCAGTCCTTGTATCCTATCTTCACTTCAGTCCTACATATATTTACTAGAGCTCAAAGTGAATAGAACAGTAGAATAAAGGACATGCAATCACAATAGGGCACTTTATATCCTTTGAATAGAATATTTAAGAAATGAGGGAAACAAGGATTTAATTTTACCGTTGTTCTTTACTACAATAAAGTTGTAAAGGCATAGATAAGGAAATCATCAGGATGAAGGTGAGGGAGTGAATAGGTTATAAAATGTACCATCTGTGACTGAAGCTGCATCTGTGGATTGGCCATTGGGAAAGAGAGAGGCTTCATTTTACTAGCCAGAACCCTTCTGCAATTTCCTTGTCTGCAAATATCTTTACACACTGTAACACAGATACGACAGCTTGGATAACAGCTCTTAGCTCTACTCCAGCAGGTTTTAGATTTTCCATGCTATATGCCTATGCCTGTCACGGGGAGCTGCACCAGACACAACAGTTCTAAAAAAACCGGTGCTCTATTGTGGCTGCTAAAAAGCAATGCCATCTAGACGCTTCCACAGAGGGTTGAGATTCTGCTTTATTCCTCCCTGGCAGCTGGAAACCTCTTGGCTAGACATGATTGTGCAAGGAAGGCAACTTAATAGCGGGTATCACTGTAATCTTCCAATCAATCCCTCACCACCTATCATGTTTATTATACTATAGCATATGACACTGGCCAAAACAGAAGCTGCCCACAATGAATGTGTGCGCCTGGAAGGTTTCAGTACAATTTGGAATGCATTTCTCCTATTCCCTTTGCTACTTCCTGGCATTGCCAACTGATTTTGGCGTGTTGACTTCTCAAAGGAGAGACAGCTACAGATGCAGCTATCTTGGCTGTGATATGAGCTGTCCTACTAATTGCTGAATACATATGCTGAAGGAGATTCACCAGATGTTGCACAATGGATAGGATGCATATAGAAATCATTTCCCAGCACTCTGTGTGATTCCCCTGACATTCAGTTGTAGAATGACCAATAATTTGTGAAATCAATAAATATAAGGAAAGAGAGAATGTGGTAATAACGCTGCCTCAGTTCTCAGTGACTCCTCTAACTATGGACCCCAAAAGAAAAAAAGAAAAGAAAAGACTGATTATTAAAAACCAAGGCATAGAATTCACTCCACCTGAATATACTACCTGTCATGAAATGAATGGGAAAGCATTGCACCGCATTATCTCTTGCCCTGTGTTACTAATGGCTCTGTACGTATGCACTTTCTTTTTGGCATTCCCCTAGAGCCCTGTCTAATATGATTCACTGTTCTGGAAGACTGCAAAGGACAGGTAGGAGTAAAGTAATTCAATACTTAAAATCACATTGATGGTAATATTTTTTGATGTACAGCAATCAACATTCATGACACGTGTCCTCTAATTCTAGTGCATTATTAGGAATTCCTCTTTTATGAGTAGCAGATATAAGGAAACTCCAGCTAAATGCAAATACATTCATGATCATCAAGTCCCCAGTTTTCTTATGGGAAATTTAAATTAGCATCTCCAAACTTTGGCAGGAAATAGTCTATAATCTTCAAGTATTTTTCTTTATGGAATGATCTGCAGATTAAGGGATTACCTGAGTGCTCCTGGGGTACCTTTATTCTAAGGATCTCCATTCAAAGAAATATAACTTTTGGAAGACTTAAATAGCCAACCATAACACAGCTTTATGGTTTGGTTTATGAAAATATGGTGAGTAGGAGATTTCTTTCTTAAATGTTCTACCTCAGTTTAGTTATGGCCATCATTATACCATTTATTGAGTGCCCTGCCTATATTCAATGATTCTATAATTCCCCTTGAGTTCATGTTTCGTGAATAACCACAGAGGTGGATTTCACAAACAATTACTCTGGACTGTTCTGGGATTCTCCCAGATTTACCTGTCAAGCTGCTTACCTGCACTTCTTATAATTCTCAGTGTAGAAAATAAAGATGACCTAGACAGATATAGGCTGACACTATAGCCTACACAAAATGGGCTGAAACATTTTAACAGTCCAGAACATCCAGATAATATTCAGAACTGGATCCTCCCCCTCCCAATTCAGTGAACTATAAGAAGGAGGAGGAGGCACAGCACATTCAGATTGCAAGAGTTTGCTATTATATCAAACTCAATACAATTACTTCCCATAGATTTGATTTCGTGGCTTGGTCTACATTGAGTAGCTGACACTCTATCTCTTCTCTGTAACTGAATCTATATTTCTGAGACCATGTTTCTCTTACTTGCACTTTGACCATCATTATTATTTGTGGTGCCCATGGATTCCAAAATGCACAAGACATCAACAAGTCAATGGTACAGATGACAAAACAAAAGATTAATACAAATGAAAATACCTCTTAAGTTATAGTGTTGGCAAATAGCTGTTGTGTGTTATTGTATGGATTGCAAAACAATGGATTGCATTCTCACTTATGTATTTGGCAATAAAAGAAATATTCCATATATGACTCCATTTGTACCTATCTTGGCCTTACACTTTATGTTCTCAGTTTTCTAACTCTCTGAATATTGATAAAGAAGTAGAGAAATGTATACTAGTGCTTGAAACTCTTGCTGCAATTCTACTTATGTTCATTTGTTTCCCTTTAATATTTTAATACTGTTTTTGAAAGGTCATTGTTTGTCCCCATTTTGCCTATAGGAAAATAGCATTCTGGAACTTCAAAGTTCAATGAAAATGGAATTTAAAAATAAAGTACCCTTATAGAATATTGAGATTTCTTGATAAAGGGCTTCTTATTGTTAACAGATGTCCATCTTCTCCAGATTCCTAACAGCAACAGCAGGGCTAACAAAAAAGATGATGGAATCTACCAGGCAATATAGTAATTGTAACCTAATTTCTTTTCTAATCCATGTTTTAGACAGTCCACACCTCTCTACCCCATTTTTTTGTTACAGGAACTAATGCATGGTAAAAGTTATATTACCTCTGTCATGAACTTTTGCTTATTTTATTTTATTTTATTTTATTTTATTTTATTTTATTTTATTTTATTTTATTTTATTTTATTTTATTTTATTTTATTTTATTTTATTTTATTTTATTTTATTTTATTTTATTTTATTTTATTTTATTTTATTTTATTTTATTTTATTTTATTTTATTTTATTTTATTTTATTTTATTTTATTTTATTTTATTTTATTTTATTTTATTTTTATTTTTTTTGAATGGTATTGATTTAAGCTTCACACAAAGCATAAATAAGAAGTGAGTAATGATGTAAAGTTTGAAATTCATGCTAGTGGAATGGCACTAGCAAAAGTCAGATTTAAATCTATCTCCACCCATATAAGTTCACTCTACATCTTAGCTCAACCTAAGAACTAACATTCATTCTACTTCTTAGCTCAACCTACCTCTCAGGGTAGTGGTGATGGTGTGAGGGAGATGGGCAGTTTGACAGTGTGATAACAGTGATTCATAAATAAAACACCAAATGCAATCCTTAGCTGCTTTAAAAGAGGGATTCAATCAAGATCATGTGTGGTACTAATATCACCCTATAAAGCCACACCTACAATACTGCATGCAGTTTTGGTATAGAAAAAATATGTTAAGACTCTAGAAAGAGTGCAGGGAAAAGCAATAAAGATGATTAGGGAACTTGAGGCTAAAACATATAAACAACGGTTACAGGAACTAGGTATGGCTAGTCTAGTGAAGAGAAGGACCAGGAGAAACATGATAGCAGTGTTCCAATGTTTGAGGGGCTCTTAACCTATTTTCCAAAGCACCTGAAGTCCAGGCAAGAAATAATGGAAACTGATAAAGGAGAGATCCAACCTAGAAATAAAGAGAAATTTTCTGACAGTGAGAACAATTTTCTGACAGTGAGAATAATCAACCAATGGAACAGTTTGCCTTCAGAGCTTCATCACTGGGAGCTTTCAAGAAGAGACTGGACTGCCACCTGTAGAAATGATGTAGGGTCTCCTGCTTGGTGGGGAGGATTGGACTAGATGACCTACAAGGTCCCTTCCAACTCTGTTATTCTGTTATTCCTAGTGGACAGACAGAATATCAATCTAGCAAGGTTGTTATAACAAGTAAATAGTTGAAAATGTGGCAGCAGTGGGATATCCATGGAGAAAGGTTTCAATTTATTTATGAAATAGTCGTCAGTAGAGGATCAACTCTGAATATGGTCAGAATGTATCATTAGTAGGCTACAATTATATCAGAAAGAATTCACAGAGTGATGAATTGAATTATGTTTTTTTCTCCTAAAACTTTGGGTACTACATCAGTCAAGAGAATAAAAATACAGCCTCTCTCCCAAGAAATAAATTCCTTTCTTCTCCCTATTCAACATTTTCACTAAATATATTTGTCTTCTGAATTTTTTTAAGTTCTACAATGTCTTTATGTATTTTGAATGAGCAAACAAAGAATAAATGAAGGACAAATTTAGAATGGAAAAGAAAGATCACATGTAACCTGAAAACTGGTTGGAGAGATAGTGATGGCAAAGTGTTAGAGAGATGGTGATGGCAAACCTAGAAAGTAATACTGAAGAGGAGGATTTTATAAAACAAATTTAGGTTGAAGTGCACCTAAATAGATTGAGCTGCTATTTCCCACAACATTCCCAGGAATGTTGTTGAAAGATAGTCTATTCAGTCCCAAAAGTGCTTTTCCAAGAAGCAACTGGACTTTCTGGTTTTTCTTTGAATACGTTTGCTTTTCATCCAAGAAATTTCTTCAGCTCTGAACTGAAGAAGCTTCTTGAATGAGAAGCAAAACATCTTCAAAGAAAACCAGAAAGACAAGTTGCTTCTTGAAAAAGCACCTTTGGGACAACTATGGATGACTGAGAGTTTCCATTGACATAGTCTATTCAGGACACTCTGAAAAAGTAGACACAAGCTAGAATTCCATTGCTATTGCCCCCACCAGAAGTAGCAAAATCTAATTTAAAAAGTTCCAGTACCACAATCAAAAGAGAAGTTTTCTTTTCAGACAAAAAAAAAAAAGACAAAACAAATCAGACCAAATTAGACTAAAGACATTGTCTAAGGAAAGTGGTCAGAAGGTTCCCCAAATCTGCCATTTTTAACTAGTGTAGTAAATTGCAAATTTTTGTTTATCTGCTTTGCAAACAGATGGAGGACAATAAAGTGAATATACATTAGGGAGAAGCTATTAGTTGTGACTCTCTGATCTTAGGGAACAACTTGCCATTCTTTGAAGCACAGGAAAAACAATATAACTCATAAATAAAAAGACATTCACACAGTTCATCAGCTACAATAGAATGGCTCAATGTGTTCATTTATGCCTGATTTAAGTCTGTGTTGTAACATGTCAAGGTCTTTTAATAAAACATGAAAAATTCAGAAATATTCATGGGCATCAGTCAGATGCTTTAAAATAATCCCAGCAGTTGTACTGCACCCAAGGGCAAAAATGCAACTCCCTACTTAAATTTTCAATTTCTAACACAGATATATAATTCAGCTATAAATTTCAAACCAGCAGCTTTTCAGACTGAAGTTTCAAGGTTAAAAGTAACATGGTGTATAATGCAAATTCCCAAACAATCAGATTAAATGAATATCATTGTCGGCTACATTGTACACAGTAGACTAATAAAAACAAACTGATTGATCTGTCTCATTATGGGCTTGATGTCTTCTAAAGCACTAGCTATAAAATAAGCTAACTGGAAAATCAAAGCTTTAGTGACCTCAGAGGACTCTTCTTCTGGTAGTCTGGTCTAAATTGTGTTACTTGAAATTTAGAGATTATTCTGCCAACATATTTAAAATAACAAATCTCTAGCATTTTCAAATAGGCATTTCCTCAAGCTTTGCTCTTGTTCTTCAAAAAGAACTGCTGAGTAACATCATTATTGGCTGGATATCTCCATGTCATAGAAGCACTGTAATGTACTCCAGCGTATTGGATGTAAACTTATCAGTGGTTATGTGATTTTTCCAAAATAAAATCTTTATTGGGGATAAACCATATAATTATTGAACTCCTAGACTCTTCAATGTCTCTGGAAGACTAATTACTAATCATTTATCATATTATTTTAGAATGGATACTAAACCTGGGATGTTCTAGGGACATCTCATTCTGACAATTAATGTTCAGGCTTGTTTACAAACACTTCCCAAATGAGATAATAATGGCAACCAGTTCTAGCTTGCTATAACCCAAATGACCACTACTTAACAGCAAAGAGATACTGTTAATTCTTTCCTCCCATCTGGATTTCTGCACTCCTGATCTGATTGCCCTAGATCTGCATCTTAATTTACTTTTATAGAGCTTTGAGAACTTCCTTTTTGGAGAAACATTTTTCCCATTTTTCCTGATCCACTATGCAAAACCAAAAGTTAATAAAGGATATAGGTTACCTTATTTCCATCAGATACTACATTGGGAACATGGATATTATCTTGGAGGGGTCTATGACAACTCACCATGGTCAACTAGCTGCAGCCAGCTTGCCATGGGTCAGGAGTTACACTAATGTCAAAGAAATAGTGGAATAAAATCATTTTAAAAAGGATACCAAAGGAAGGACAAAATTAAATGTGAATGACAAAAATTAAAATATTTTTAAATTATTTTAAATAATTAAATTGAGTTGTTCAATTGTCTCACAGCAAGTTGTCCCACAGTGAGTTGGCCATGGCAAATTGGCTACAGTAAATTGGCTTGACAAATTGACTATGGTGAGTTGGCTGTGGTGAGTTGTCCCATTCTGATTGGAGGATCTAGAAATAGAGTTGTTTTATGCTAGTATTGTCTTTTTTTAAATATAAGCTTGGATAAGTGCTTAAAGTATTTCCTATACTATTGTGGAACAAATTGTGTTATTCTGTCTTAAACCTTTATTGAGGATATATAATATATATAATATAAATTCTTTTTATCCCCTTATTAAAGATATCCTAGAGCAAACACTTGAGTAGAGGCACAAACTGGAGAAAGAAATGTGGAATGCACAACTGATCATTTCACTTCATGATTATAGCCTTGTTTACTGCAGGAGAAATTATTATGTGGATATCTTAGATGTTGTCAGACTCCACTGCAACAGAAGGTTTTAATAGGGTTGATGGCCATCTGTCAGGGGTGGGTTCCTGCATTGAATAAATGGATGGACCAGATGACCTGTTAAGGTAACTTTCAAATATATATTCTTTAATTCTGATCTTTGTGTTTTGCCTCAAAGCTTCAGATAGGACAGACAAGTAAAATCTAAAAGAACCCAAATTAATTAATTGATTATGTGCCTTCAGGTTGTTGTCAACTCTCAACGATAGATTTTCCCTGATCTAAAAGCACTGCAGTGCTAACCAATTTGCTTTTGAATGAAATACAAACTGAGTTAGTTTTTTTATTTTTAAAGCCCCATGTGATTAAACTAAGATAAAATGAGAAGGTTCTCCTCAACTCACAGTGATTTTGAGCAAGTTGCTCTTGGATTTTCAAATTTTCTCCTTATTGAGTTGAGGGCCCCCAATATTTTTGTTGGCTTTTCAAAATGTTCTAAACGATAGGGCTAGGCAATGTTTTGGATTCAGTTTAAAATATTAGGACTTGGACAGTTGAAGTTCCAGTCTACCCTCAACCAAAGTTGATTTTGGGATAACCACTCTTTTTCAATCCAGACTACCCCATAGGGTTGTTGCTATAGAAATCAAAATAAAGAAATTAAAAGTAGGATATAAACTAATGAACATGTTTATTACTTTTAAAATTGCTGGTTTTAATTTTGATCACTTTGTTTATTGTAAACTTCCATGAGACTTTGATAGTCAGTGATATAATAAATTTAACAGATGCAAGAGTCCTAGTCTCATGAGACATGACCACAAGTGAACTAAGAACAAATTGTCAACAGTGGAAAACATTGAAAGATTTCAGGCAAAATAACTATGGAAGACATATCAGAAATCCTTATGGATGCTTTGAAGTTAAGCCAGAGTCAAAAGAAAAGGCATTTTCTATGCTTCTAAGCCAATATGCTTGTGTTTTCTATAAGACAGCTATGCAAAAACATAATTCATTGTATGCCAAACTCACACAGTGCTAAAATGTGAGTTTGTAGGATAATGATCTTTTAAATGCTTATTAATCTATAGGGCATGAAACCAGATCGTCACTGGAAAATTATGTGATGTATCCTTTCTAGTTTCTTCTTTATTTTAGTCACTGTACCCACTGTTTCCCTCCTCCTCCTCCTCAATTGGTAGTGGTACAATACAATCAAAATCAGCATGTTAAGAAGCTCATTGATGCATTATTAATAAGATCTTCCATTTCAGAACTGAAGTTCTTTTCACATTCCATCATAATGGTCATAAATATGAGTCAGTTGTCAGGCATCCAAATGTAAATCATTTTACCGTGAGGGTTCTGCAATAGTCATAAGTGTGAAAAATGGTCAGAAATCACTTTTTTTCAGTGCCGTTGTAACCTCAAATGGCTAGTCAATGAACTGTTGTAAGTCAAGGACTACCTGCATTAATAAGAGTGTAAAGAAATGAGGAGAAAATGAGAGAAAAGGGGAGATGTAACTAGGGATCATTAATACTTAGTGGCATGACTGAATAAATATAGGGATAGAGGATTGCTTAGGAATCCCAGATGTTTAAACTTGGCTTTCTATAGAAGAAAAGTAGATTTCATTATCAGGAAAATAAAGAAGCTTGAGGCAAAACAAAGAAACTCTATTGAGAACCAACAGCAATTACTAAGAAGATGGATGGGATTGTAAAAGATTGGATCAGGAAAAACCTGAAGAGGAAAGTCCTTCTGTATGCCCAGCACTCCTCATTTCTTTTCTTGACCACAGATGATAAACAATTATGTTGAGTTTGCTAGAAAGCGACATGCAATATGGAGGATTTAAAAAAAAGCCTTGATGTTGGAAAATGTCACTATGCTTATAGAAACATCACTTGTTTAGGTTTCTCTTGCTACAGAAAGTCAATGGAATATAATTGCATTCAGACCATAGGGTCAGGTGTAATTAACAATTCAGCATAAAATCAGCTTAGAAAATCTAACAGCAGTGCCATGCCTCTGTCCATCAAAAGGATACTTTGGGAAAGGGGCCCTCAGAATTTGTTCTTCTCCACCGAAGAACAAAGTATTTGTTCCAATTTTAACTTTTCATCTTTAAATAAGCTTCTTGTTTAAACTAATGCCATAAGAATAACTCTCAGATTATAATCTAAACCAGGGGTGTCAAACTCAATTTCATTGAAGGGCACATTAGGATTGTGCTTGACCTCTGGGGCCAGGTGGGTGTGGCTGGGGTGGGCATGGCCAGCTTGACATCACTCATGTCAGGGGCACCCCTCTCAGGCTTCATTTTTGGCTGCGACAGCCTTCTACAGCTCTCTGCCAGTGAAAACAGAGTTTAGGAGGGCCCTACACAGTCCTCCTGAACATTGTTTTGGCTGTCAAAGTGCTGCAGGAGGCCCTCCCAGCCAAAAACAGAGCTCAGGAGGGCTGCCTCTGACACAGGTGATGTTGAGCTAGCAGAGGCACTTCGTTGTTTCCAGGGCGGCACTGCGGGCCAGATTTAAGCACCCTGCAGGCCGGATCCAGTCCTCAGGCCTTGAGTTTTGACACCCCTGATCTAAACCCCTGGTCCAGCAACAATCACAAACCTTTTCAATCATAAATTCAGCCTGAATGTATATGGTTATACATTCTATATTAATATTTCATAGATAGGAAACTTCATTCAGAAATCTACTATCTTATATGATGATCATATAGACTCAAATAGAGTCAGTGATTCAGATGAGTGGCTATAGAAATTGATATATATATATATATATATATATATATATATATATATGCAGGTCTTGGTGTGTTCGGGTCTTTTCCCATGTAAGATTGAGAGTATCTTGGCAACATTTCAATGAGGTCCAACTCGCCATCTTCAAGCTGGTGCTTTCGGCTTCGTGCTTGTGCAAGCAAAGCGTGATCGGAGCTGCCATCTCCCTATAAATACTGGTGGGGAGGTTGGTGTGTTGTCATTTCTTGATTGATTGATGGAGTTGATGTTTGCAGATTGGCTGGTTTTTTCGTAAGAATATATGTGGCTGAGGTATTGGCTGTGTGTCTATCAGCCTCCTGTGTTGTAACGACTTGGGTAATGGGCTGTGTGATGACCTTCTGAGTTCTAATCTTGTGATACCCTGGGTCTTGTATTGTAATCTCCTGGGTCGTTGACTGTGTTGCAACATCCTGAGGTTTTGTGGTGTAGCTTCCTGAATTCTGTGATGTGATATCCTGAGTGGGTGGCTGTGATGTGACATTCTGGCTTTGGTTTGGCTCCGAGTTTGAGGCCTGGTTATGTGTTCATGGCGTGTGTCAATTTGCTAGGTTTGGGGGTCAGGATGTGTGGCAGCTGGTGATGCAGCCGTGGTCTGGTTTCTGGACAGTGATTGCCTTTCATCTATGGGATGGATTTGGGTTTGAGTCTGGTGAGGGAAATTGGTAGTGGCATCATGTGTTTTTTTCGGTCTGGTGTTAGTTTTCGTGGCTGGGACTTGTTTGTTGATAAGGGCTAGTTTGCAGAGGTCTGGTAGGCGGGAGGTATCATCCCATTTATTCATGTTATGGGGGTATTTTTCTATTTCGATGGCTTCCCTGATTATTCTTGTTCAAGTGTTCAGTATTGGAAATTAATTTGATTCCCTCAAAATTAATTTCATGTCCTGCGGCTTTAAGGTGCTGGAAAAGGGAGGAAGTATTTTCTTCTTTTCTGACTGCGTTCTTGTGTTCTGTGATGCGTGCATTTATTCTCCTGTTGGTTTGTCCAATGTATGTGGCTGGGCAATTGTTGCATGGTATTTCATAAACTCCTTGGTTTTCTAGCTAGATCTTGTCTTTGAGGTTTCTTAGGATATTGGCTATCTTTTGGTTAGTGCCAAAGACTGTCCTGATATTGTGTTTGTGGAGAATTTTGCTGATTTTATCTGTGGTGCCTCTGATATAGGGGAGGAGGGCGATACCGTTGTCCTGTTCTGTGTCTCGGTTTCTGGGGGGGGGGTGTCTCTTTTAGGATTAGGTTGGTAACTGTGTTTCTTTGGAATCCGTTGGAAATTAATATGTCAGTGAGGGTGTGTAATTCTGTTCTCAGGTGGTCTTTGTCAGCTAGGCATTTGGTTCTGGAGATGAGGGTCTTGGCTACGGAGTTGATCTGTGCAGGGTGGTGATGGGATTGTGCGTTTAAGTAGTGGTTGGTGTGTGTTTTCTTCTGGTGGATGGTGTGTCCTAGGGAGCCATTGGGTTTTTTGTAAATTAGGATGTCCAGGAAGGGAAGTTGGTTGTTGGCTTCTGTTTTCATGGTGAATTGTAATTTGGGGTGTAGGCTGTTGAGGTGTGTGAGAAAGTTGTCCAGTTTTTCTTTCCCATGTGGCCAAATTACAAAAGTGTCATCTACATATCTAAGCCAGAGTTTGTGTTTATGTTTGGATTTGTCTAGAGCATTGGTTTCAAAGTGTTTCAGGTATAGGTTAGCGATGACAGGTGAGAGGGGTGATCCCATAGGTGCTCCTTCTATCTGTTTAGCTGATAAAGACCACCTGAGAACAGAATTACATATTAACCCATCATTTCTGGCTTATTTATGCACATAGTCCCAGAGAAAGATTTCTTGATAGGGAGAGACTAGGATGTTTGGATTGGATTCCAAAGAAACACAATTTTCTGGGTGGGGGCGGGAGAAATTGGAGCATTGCTTCTCACTTCAGGGTTCATCAAGCTTCTGCAGAGCAACACCAGCTGTAGAGCATCTCAAGGCCAATACAGATTGCTACTTAGAAAAATAAAACATTGAATTTGTCAGTTCAATCCACTTTTTGGATCCAGTTTTATGAGTCAATGTGTTGCATGCTGTCCTTTCCATTTCGGAAAGCAGGTCAAGGGGATCTGTCCAGGGTGAGATGGGGGTTCCAAGATGTCAGTGTATTGTTCTTACATGGATTTGCTTTCCATACTTCTGCTTTTCTAGCTTTTTGAAGCAACAGCATTGTTTTAGAAAAGGGGAAGATATTCTTGGCTGTGCTTGGCAATTTCTCACTAGTTTTAATGTGGGGAAACTAATCTCATTGATCTACTAAAATTCAAGTGTATTGATCCATTTAGGTGAATCTTTTGGACTTAGACTTTTACACTGGGTAATAACACTTTCCAACTCTGCTAAGTTGTAAATGCTAGCCTCTGGTGAAATCAAGTCTATTAAGGATGTAGAGAGGAGGCAATTTCACATAAACAGTTTAAGTAGCTCAGGCACTCGCTGAATTACCTTTTCCCCTCCCCTAAATACAAAACTGTCAGCTTTTTGCTCAGATCATTAACCAGGGGCAAGACCTTAATGCTATTTTCCTTTGAAACCCATACTTTGAAACTGTCACTTCTCTGAACTTATTGGGGAAAGTGCATCCCTGTACAAGTGGGAACTTCTCTCCAGTTAAATGACAGTTCTAAACTGCCATCCCCTCCCAACAACATTACAGAGTTCTGAGTGGCCAGTTCTGTGATTGGGGAGGAGAAAACAGATTGAGTCCAGTGGCAGCCAACTAGGAGAGCAGTAGTATAACTGTGGGCCAGATGAGATAAGATGCTCAACTTGCTTGCATAGACATTTTCTAAATCAGATCCAAAGTCAGCAAAATAACTTGTTGCACATAAGCAGAAATCCACTGGGAGGGAGGGAGGGATAGATGGATATTTTGCAATCAGGTCTCTATAGATTACTTATAGTGGCTAGCAACTTGCTTCTCTTGTTCCCTGAGCTTATATATAGAATATATAGACTATTTCAGCTAACCCATCATTTCTGGCTTATTTATGCACATAGTCCCAGAGAAAGCTTGCAAATTGCTGATTTCTTGATAGGGAGAGACTAGGATGTTTGGATTGGATGCTGGGAAGAAGTAGAGAGTTCTTGTCAACATGCTACCCCTGAGGATTTCTTACTAGCCAAGTGATTAGCCTAATCAGCTAACTGGGTAGAAATAGGAAACTGGTTCCCTGCTGGCACTTCTATGCCAGCACTATTTCTAATTCCCCAATCTCTGTAAATCATTTTGAAGCTAACCTGCAGGGTTTCCTCCCCACATCTACTATCCCAAGATACACAGTTAACCTTCTACATGCAAATAGAAAAATCTCCTTTCTTCCACATCGCATATATGAGAAAGAAACTATGCTTTGCAATTGCTTTTTCACTTTGTGATTGTTTACAAAACCGTGAAGCAGTTGCTAGGTGAGAGAACATTGAAAAGGATAGCTAAGAGTTTTTAACACCCCAAAAATACCTTCTCTGCAATCTCTGTAAATCTGCAATGTTTCAAATTGAAAGACTGCCTTTACTGCAACTACAGATGTATGGCAACTGAATTAGAGAATAATTAACTTTGTTTAGGGCTATCAATTTTGGGCTGCTAAAATCTGTAGAATTGCTAGGTGATTAAAAGTAAACATAATTGCTCTGCTGTCATCTAGTGACCATCCAGAGGTTTTCAGTCCTTGATATGATAGCTTAGCAGCTGAATTTAATTTAACTTCCATACTGACACTTTCTATATAGATTCTGTGTGATTTATTTTTATTTTGTTTATTTATTTATTTATTTTGTCAAGTGATTATAAGATAACAGGTATAACTAAGTATAAACATAGTTATGAATACATGAAATGGATACATATAAGAAAAATAAAAAGAAACTTTTTATTACTTAATATTAATATTATTAATGTATTACTTCCATATTAACATGTTATTCTTTTTTGGATTGGCAAAGTCAAGAAACAGAAGCAGAAGGGGTTCCAGAAAGGCTTTTTATTGTAGAAGGGTACAATAAGGGAGTCTTGAAAGCCTGTCAAAATTTCTTAGTGCTCCATCCTGTAGCAAAAAGAATCAAAACAAGGTTATTCTGGATTTCTTTCTCACACTTTTCTTTTCCTCAGCAATCTTTTCTACTCCCTTAATAGTTCATTGTTTCCTTCTTTCTTCCCAAGACCTGGTCAATAGCATTTCAAAAACATAAAACCTTAAAATCAATATCACAGACCACACTATTATAAAACAATGGTACAAATGGCAACTATTTCTCAACCTTTAAAAGCTTTCAACATTATTTTCAATTTTGCTAACTTCTGAAACATCCAAGAGAGAGTGCTAATCTGGTCTCAAGAAGGAAGATACTCATAGCATATGAGTTACAATGGCAAAACATAGATTGGGCTTCCTGTCCCCTTCACCTCTTAATACAGTACTGCAGGTAGCAATAGTACTAAAACTTATATACTGTTTCACAGTGCTTTACAGAGTCAGCATATTGCCCCCAACAATCTCTCCTCATTCTCCTGACCTCAGAAAGATAGAAGGCGAGTCAACCTTGAACCAGTGAAAACTGGCAGTCAGCAGAATTAGCATGCAATACTGAATTCTAATCACTATGTCACCATGATTCTTTCTAAGCACCTAGGAACTAAGCCATAAGGACTTTCTAGGTTAAAGTTGGGGCTTGATCTAGACCTAGAAGCCTATTGACAACCAGTGCAGATCACACTGTACAAGTATTATATGACTTTGGTTGACTGCAGAAATAGATGATGACATGAGGGAATGGCAGTTCAGAATTGTGCAACAATACAAAGACTTTGCATGAAGTTGCCCTTTGCAAACAGCCAGTAAGATATTCCCTTTTTTAAAGTAATGCTTTATTGAATTTTTTCCATTTGTACATAATATCAATAGTTATTAAACAGCGCTGTGACATTATATATACATTTATGTGTCCTATCAAAACTTACAATGCATAATACTTTCATACCTTCTTATTTATTATATACATTATTTACATTTTCTATTTTTATATCTATTATCTATTAAAATAAACCATGTTTCCCATACTGCATTGTATTCTGTGTCTGTTTTCCCTTTTAATTTCATAGTTAATTTATCCATTTCCACACAGTATAACATTTTTTTGATTATTAAGCCCTTAGGTGGTAGAGAGTTTTCCTTCCAATACTGAGCATATGAAATTCTTGCTGCTGTTAATATATGTAATATAAGATATATATATATATATATATATATATATATATATTAATTACATTTATATGCCGCCCTTCTCCGGAGACTCAGGGCGGCTTACAGTCTATGGAGCACCATGATAGGTGCTCGGCAATAGCCTTCATTCCATTGTATATGCCTGCTTATTACTAGGGCTTTTTGGCCCCCCCAAGCGGCATTTTTACAAAGTCAGCTTATTGCCCCCAACAATCTTTGGGTCCTCAATTTACCTACCCCGAGAGGATGGAAGGCTGAGTCAACCTTGAGCCTGGTGGGATTCGAACCTGCACTAATTGCAGGCAGCTTGCACTAAGTGCTAGATGATTAACAGCCTGCACCACCAAGGGCCTTTTATCTTTCTATTATAGTTTTTTATTATTCCTAAGAGGAATAATTCCAGGACAAAATCAATTTTGTTTTTAGTTAATTCTTCTAACCACATTTGAATCATTTTCCAGTATTTTTTTCGCTTTGGGGCATGTCCACCTAGAATGAAAGATGGTACCTTGTTGTTGTCCACACTTCCAACAATTTGGTTTTAAGTTTGGGTAAATCTTAGCCAGTCTTAAAGGTGCCAAATGCCAATGATAGAACATTTCATGTTGGTTTTCCTTATATGCCGCCAATTTTGTTATTTTGTAATTCATATTCCAAATCTTTTCCCATTCTTCCGGATCAATAGTATGTCCAACATTCCTACCCCATGCAATCATTGTTCCTTTCACAATTTCTTCTGCTCTTTCAAATTCTAATAAATGTTTATATAACTTTGATAATAATTTCTTATTTGGGCCAATCAAGATTTTATCTAGTTGTTGTATTTCATTATCTACTCCAAATTCCTCACTGTCTTTTTTATATCTTGTTTGAATTTGCATATAGATCCATCAATCCAGTTTTATTCCCTACTCTTCCAATTTCTGTCTGCTCTTTAAGTTCCCTTGGTCATCTAGAATTTCCCTATACCTAGCTGTTTTCTTAACCTCTGTTATATTGGGGTGGATTACTGCTTCCAAGGGAGATACCCAGTTTGGAATCTTTGGCAGGACATTCATTTTTATTGTTGCTATTCTTCCTAATAACAATAATTGTAGAGCCCCCCATTTTTCCAAATTTTTTTTTTAATTTGATTGAATAATTTGGTGTAATTGTCTTTTATTTAGAGCACTTTGCTGTTAACCATATTCCTAAATATTTAATTTTTTTGTGATTTATAGTCTCATTACTTTTTCTAGCTCCTTTTTATTTCTAATTGTTATGTTTTTTACTAGCATTTTGGTTTTGTCTCTGTTGATTTAAAATCCTGAAATCTCTCTGTATTTTTCTAACTCCTCTATCAAAATTGGGCCTGATTCTAGTGGGTCCTCAATAAAAAAACCAAATCATCCGCGAATGCTTGTAGTTTATACTCTTCTTTTTAATTTTTTTTCCCCTGTATTTCTGAATTATTCCTAATTTTTATTAACAGTGTCTCTAGTGTCAAAATAAAGAGCAGAGGTGACAATAGGCATCCCTGTTGGACTCCTTTTGTTATTCTAAATGCCTTTGTTATATCTCCATTTATTATTATATTGGCCTTTTGGGAAGAATAAACTGTTTCTATTATTTTTTTAAATATGTCTCCAAACTTCATTTCCTCAATTTGATGTACCATAAATTCCCAATTTAAATTATCGAATGCTTTTTGTGCATCCAGAAAGACAAGGGTCACTTGTCTTCCTGATTGCATTTCATAATATTCAAATATGTTAAGATATTCCTATTTCTTTATGCTAACCACAGATCAGATGCCCAAACTTTGGCTGATTATTGTGATGTAATCTCCATCTAGAGGAGGGATGTCAAACTTGTGTCGTCACGGTGGCATCATGTGACATATCGGGACTTCCCCCCCCCCCCTTTGCTAAACTGGGCATGGGTGTGGCCAGCACCTGACACATCCAGCCCACAGGCCAGGAGTTTGACAGTCCTGAGCTTTTGTGTGTGTGTGTATGTGTGTAAGAGTGTGAACAGGGGGCTGAGCTTAGAGTCCTTTCACAGCAGAAATCAGCACAGATCTTACCTCACCCAGAATCTCTTGCCTGATAGTTCCCAAAAGAATGCAGTCTGTCTGGTGAGATTCTTGTAAATAGGCATGCTGCAATAAAGAATTAACTTTGATCAGCTCATGATGTCATTCTACTTCCTTGTGCTTAACACTATAAGGCTAATTAGATGAGAAGGAGGATGATCACATGGTACAATCAGAAAGACACTTTGAAGCATCCTATCAAAAATATAGTTCACAGTTTAATAGCCAAAACAGTAAACAAATAGTAAGAACTAAGAATAAACAAATACTACAACCATACTTGTTTAGAAAAATCTCTTGGGATGTGACTAAACACGTATATATTTTTATTTTTAAAATAAAACACTTAGGAACTGCCAAGAGCTTACATAATACATAAGTCAAATTAAAATCCCTTATCTTCTTTTTGGAGAGCCAATATGATGTAGTGGAGAAAGGTATTGAGTTAGAATCTGGCAGACCGTGAGTTCTAGTCTCATCTTAGGCACAAAGCCAACCATTCTTGCCCAGTCCTAGGAAGGAGGCAGTGGAAAACCACTTCCAAAATCTTGCCAAGAATATTGCAGGGCCTGATCCAGATAATCACCAGGAGTCAACAAGGACTCAAAGACACTATAGGCAAACAAACCCATTTTAAAGGCAAATGACATTTTCCAATGACAAAAAAAGAATGAAGGCCATGATTCCAGGATAATGGGACTAGCTCTCTGAAAGCCTGGTACTTGGGGACCCTACAACCTGGAACCAAAAAGAAGGTCCTGCTCAAAAGAACAGAATGGTAGGGATGAATAATGTTAGACATATTTGTCGGCTTGTAAGCAAGGTCTCTAACCATAATTGCTAATATTATTAATAATTTGAACTGGGCTCTGGCTCAGACTGGGAGCCAGTCAATATTTCTGCACTGTGCTAAGGCATAAGAATAGCATGGGAGGTTTCAAACAGCTCAAACAGTACAATTCTGGATTAAGATGAGGAGATTGGGAATATTTGTGTTAGAAGAAAAAAAAATCTGGTCTATTCTGCAGTCAGGTAAAGGAGCACAGGATACCTAATTGAAGTATATGTTAATTTTTTCAGTAGCAAAAAAAGTCAACCACACAATTCAGCTGTCAAAGATAGGGTATGAGATTAGGAAGCTATGAATGACAGTACTTATAGAAACAAAGGACTTTGATCATGGAGTATTGGACCTTGATGTGCAGTAGCCTACTTATCCTATTGTTCCTTTTTATTTTTCTTATATGTAGCCATTTCATGTATTTATAATTATGTTTATACTTATACCTGTTATCTTATAATCACTTGAGAAAATAAATAAATACATAAATAAATGTGTAAATTAAGGTGTTCGTATCCTGGGGACGTGTGAAGTCTGGGAGAGGAAGGTCCATCCCTTGTCCCATGAATTTATACATCTAAGTGACCTTAGATGTATAAATCTCTTCTTTGATAAAGATTTTTTTGAGGGATCTGGCACTGGGATTCAGTCCCATGATCCCTTATCTTGAGCAGATTGTGTTTTATATTTATTGGCTGACTTCTTGGAGAGATACATTTAGTCAATTGTAGCCCAAGTGTCAAATGTGGATGGAAAGAGTTTAAATGGTATGTTTGTATCCTCATCTGAGATTTGCCAATAGATCAGAAATAATTGGGGTTGATGCATGACCTAGCTAGAGTGTGTGTGTCATAGGGGCCTTTATCTTCCAACACTTGTCAAGAGACTATTACATTAATGTAAGTATAAAACAAAAAAGATACGAACTAATAAAACCTTTGGTAGAATCATCTTATAGTGGCCTCTACTTCAATTGCACTTCCTAATATCATTTAGGGAAATGCTGAAAACTGAACCCTTTCAAAGATTATTTATACATTTCTACAGCAGTAGGAGCATTCTTAAAAGGGTCAGTGTCTTGTGGTTAATATAAACCATGCTTTCATAGGCAAGGGATAAAATTTTATTTATATTCTGTGGGCACGTCCCATGAGGCTGGCAAAGTCAAGAAAACAAAAATGAAAAGGATTTCAAGAATGCTAATCTGAAGTAAATACAGATCCTTGAAAAATATTCAGGTAAATTCCTAGTTTCAGTTATAATCTGTAATTAAGGCAAAGCCTCTTTGAACTGTTTTTGTTCAATGATTTTGTTCACAGGTGGGCTGTGTGCATTGCCTCTTCATGGATAAGCTAAATGACTTCTCTCTTTTCCACACCTTCTCATATCTGTAAATGTTTGTGAAAAGCTCAAAGTATTGGAGAGTTCAGGGACCTTTGTCAAGCCCTGAGAGATTGGTAAGGATAAAAGAACTACTAGGTTTTCTGGAAAGATCTTTATTGCTAGTAGGTTAAAATAATAGACTCTTAAAAGCCTATCAAAGTATTTCTCCCAAGCAACTTTGACCTAGTGTAATTCAATTACAGTTAGTCTGGGTCTCTTTCATACATCTCTCCGCCCCTGGACTCAAGAACCTCCTCTATAATAACCCTACTTCTTTTTTAAAAAAGCTGTTTTGCAGATTAGACATTGCACCATAATTTACAAGAAAAATATACAAACCATAAACCTTAATTTCAGCCAGATTGTGGCCACATTGTATGGGCTATCTTGGAAAGCTGAACCAGAAGTGATTGTATAAAAATAACTGGCATTTGCAAACCAGGTATATCAATGAAATGTAGTAGCAACTACATTTGAAAATTTAAATGAAAATTATTTTTATCTACCAAATCAGGGGTGTCAAACTCACGTCGTCATGGCAATGTCATGTGATATATTGGGACTTTTCCCCCTTTGCTAAAGTAGGCATGGGCATGGTCAGCATGTGATGCATGTGGCCTGTGGTCCGGGAGTTTGACAGCCCTGCACTAAATCCTTCCTATTGTTTTTATACTTTTGTTCTGGAACTATGTTGGTAAATGAAAGGAAGGATTGCTTTCCTTGCACTTCTGAATCATAAAGTATTGAGCATTGTTCAATGAAGGGGTTACCCCTAGAAAATATATTCCCATTTGGATAGGGAAGCTCTGCCACATGTTAGTCTCTGTTTACCTAATTATGGACTAGGCGTTTTCTTTTGTATGTTGCAAAATGATGTTTGTACACACGATACTCATTGCAAACAAACAACTTTAATAAGTGGGAACAGGAAGAAAAAAATATTAAAAAACCCAAGCATAAGGAATAATTATAGCTATATTTGCACAAGCTGCATGTCTGAAATATGATTATGTAAAAATGGAAAATTGAGATTATATTCTTTGCTTTCAGTAATCCTTATTTAAAATCTTATTTACCATTAGAATACCTAAGCACCTGCTTTTGATTCCTTGCATGTTTCATTGCCATACCGTGAAGATATGGATCATTTGACACAACTGTTGTAAGAAAAGAATCAACCACCCATATGCAAGTAAGTTGGAAAAACATTGAATTTTTGTGATGAGGAAAGTGTTTATTGGCAAATGATTACATTTGCTACTCCTTTTCCATTGTGGAATTAGCTGATAATTATTCATATGACATACTATTAAAACTCAGTCTCATACAGCACAATTTCAACTATAAAATTGAGTACAAAACCTTTCTGGTGTTCAGGCTTTTCTATATTTCTTTTGTATTCCAGATATGGATCATTGGGAATGAATCTTAGAAATCAATAGCAAATAATTTAAATCCATTGTCAGGCCACTCAATATGACCCAGTACTGTTTACAAAATTCATCAATGTTCAGTGTTTGTGTATGTTTTTCTAAATGTTCTTTTTGAGATTAATATTGATCCAGGTTTCTTAATATTTTTGTATATCTTTATTTTAATTTTTTTTAGCTACTGGTATTTTGTTATGTCTATTGTAAGAATGGACAGGTACAGGGTGATATGCCTTTGATTTATACTGTATGCCTCAAGGTCATTTTAACTCTGGAAAATCTATGACTTCAATATCATTAAAAATAAAGTAGTTCCTAATAAAAATACATACTGTTGAAGCATGTCATATTGAGAGGGGATAACAAGAAAGTTTATTTCTGCCATGTCAGTTTTCAATATATTTCCAACGTTTTATTCCATGCTTTTACAGAAGATAAAATCTTATGGGGAATTGTCATACGCTTAGAAATATTAATACTACATCATTCTGTCATTTTCCCTCTGTGTTTAATCTCATGGGAAAAGAATTGTTATTGCTAATAATCTTAAATGCAATCTGTATAGTCAGAACCATATTTTCATCTAAATAAAAATAATAATTGTGGTGATGGAATAAATGCTTGCATGACTCAACTTTACTTATATGAAAATATACATTATATTGTTTATAACATATTAACACTGTTAATCTGACAGCTTTAACTTTTTCCTCTTTGTATCATCCTTGTTGCCCTGTTCCCTTCTTACCTGTTATAGCAGCTGTTCATCCAGGGCAAATTGTGGTGGAGGTAAAGTAAGCCCCGCTTTCCTCATAGATCAAGGACCATTCTGTCTTGTCAGAAACTCTTGGATGGGCAGAGTCAAAGTGGACTTTATTCCAACTACCTGGGAAAATATTTTGGCTTAATAATGAAGAGATTTTGTATAACCTTCCAAATCATACTAATTTGCAGTAAGATATAAACTCTTTTTGTTCATTTGAAAATCTCCTCTTCCATCTGTCAGCTGTTGTCAGTTTTCAAAGACAGTGATTAGTCAAGGGCTACTTTTCAAACATTCTGCTGATGTTTTAAGAAGACAGGTCTCATCTTCTATATTTACGTAATCACACACACATATATATGCAAGAAATTATTTTCTGAAGTTATGCTTCCATTTTCAACTTATGTCTTCAGCATCAAAAATTGTTCACATTGTTATTGCCTGTTGTTTCTTCTACTCTTTCCAGATCATTGTTAGGTTGACCCATAGTGGAAAATGAATTCCACATCAGTTTACTTAAATAATGCAATATGGGAAAAAAGATTCATGCAGGATTATACTGTAGGTTGTGAGAAGTATCTCTGGACACCTGCATAACTGGATAGAAGCATTCCTGTCAAACAGACAACAAATGGTCAAAATTGGGAGAGTCCTATCAAATTCTATATCTGTCTACAGTGGTGTCCCCCAAGGCAGTGTTCTAGTGTTTCATACTCTACATAAATGACCTCTGTGATCATATCAAGAGCAACTGCGTTCTCTTCGCTGATGATGTGAAGCTATTCAACACCACAGAAAATACTGCTACCCTTCAAAAAGACCTTGACTACGTATCAGAATGGTCAAACAAATGGCAACTTCAGATCTCAATAAATAAATGCTCTGTCCTACATATTGGCAAAAAAAAATCAGAAAATAAAATACAGGCTGAATAGTCAAGACCTTGTTGATGACCCAAACTCTGTAAAGGATCTTGGAGTACTCATCTCAAATGACCTAAGTGCTAGAGTCCACTGTAACTACATAGCCAAAAAGGCACTAAGAGTTATTAACCTAATCTTACGTAGCTTTTTCTCTGGTAACATTACACTAATAACTAGAGCATACAAAACATTTGCTAGACCAATACTCGAATACAGCTCATCAGTCTGGAACCCACATTACGTATCTGATATTAACACAGTTGAGAAAGTCCAGAAATATTTTACAAGAAGAGTTCTTCACTTCTCTACTCATTGCAGAATACCACCAGACTCGAAATTCTAGACCTAGAAAACCTAGAAATACGTCGCCTTCAGTCCGATCTAAGTATAGTATATAAAATCATACATTGCAATGTCCTACCTGTCAATGAATACTTCAGCTTCAACCATAAAAACACAAGAGCAAACAATAGATACAAACTCAAGGTTAATTGCACCAAACTTGATTGCAGGAAATACGACTTCAGCAACAGAGTGGTCAATGTCTGGAATACTCTACCTGACTCTGTGGTTTCTTCCCCAAGCCCCAAAAACTTTAACCTTAGACTGTCTACTATTAACCTCACCCCTTTCCTAAGAGGTTTGTAGGGGGCGTGCATAAGCGCACTAACGTGCCTACCGTCCCTGTCCTATTATTTCTTTTATATTTTATTTTTCTTATATGTATCCATGTATTCATAACTATGTTTTACTTATACCTATTCTCTTGTAAGCAGTTGACAAATAAAATAAATAAATAAATAAATAAGAGGAATCACAATCCAATGTTTTCTTTTATCTTTGATTTCTTTCCACTAAAGTTGAGAGGTGATCTAGTGCCTCACAATTTTTACAGATGGTAGCAATGTTGCCATGCTATTTGTCTGCAGTTTTGGCTGTAAGGTCTTGTAATGTACTAACTGTTTAAAACAAAAAGGGATAAGAATGACTGTGGCCTTCAGAAGGTTCTACTCATTTAACGTCTCCACAGCAATTAGACTTCCTTCCTCTAATATATTTTAAATTATTCTGATGACCTTTTAACTAGCGTACAAGGAACAATTGGAGCTACTCAAGAAAAGTGTTGAGTTGTGTGCTTTAAAGATAACATAAGATAGCATAACCCACTGGAATACAAATAGTAACACACACACATACAAACACACATGAAGTAAAGCCTTCAGGACAAACAAATATCTTGTAAAACATAAGAAATCAGAAATTTGCAACTTTCTCCCTCCTGTATTTATTTTATTAATTTTATTAATAAATGTGTTATGATAACCTGCTTTCATTTAAATAGGTAACACCTCTATTTACACTTATTTGGATATTTTTTGAAGGATACTGGTGAAAGAAATCATGACTGTCCCACAAAGCTAATGTCTGAGAATATTCCTTCAGATGGACTTCAATCTCATTAGTTCCTTGGATGTTACGGATTCTATTTTTGTTCAGTTGTTTCTTTTAAGTTCAGCAATATATAGATTACTTCTTCTGATAATTTAAAAGGTTTCAATGTTTTGCCTTCAAGTATAACTTCTGTTGTGGGAGGGACAATCAAAGGTGGTATTCAGCAGGTTCTGACCAGTTCTGGAGAACTGGTAGCGAAAATTTTGAGTAGTTCAGAGAGCCGGCAAATACCACCTCTGACTGGAGATTTTACATTATCCTTCCCCTGCCATGCCCACTAAGCCATGCTCATAGAACCGATAGTAAAAAAAAAAAAAAATGAATCCCACCACTGGGGACAATGGCTTAATGGTTAAGGATGTTGAGTTTGCCCTCTGGACAGCCTGGGTTTGAGACCTGAGCATCACATAACGGTGTAAGCTCCCATCCTTCCTCCAGCTCCTGCTCCCCATAATAATTCCAAGGCATGCAAATTCAAGTAAATAAATAGGTACCACTTTGGTACCTATTTATTCTGTGACTTCAGTATATAGTCATGCTGGTCACCAGACTACAGAAATGTCTTTGGACAATGCTGGATCCCTTGACTAAGAAATGGAGATGAACACTTTCCCTAGAATCAGATATGACTGGACAGGGGAAACCTTTAACTGTATAATTTTTGTTAAGACCATTATAGGTCTGTTGTTCTTTTCTGTTTGCCATCATTTTGTCTGCTGTTTGATTTTACTGTTCTCATATATTTCTATATTGAATGCATAAACTAAACTTTGTACAAAAATTCATGATTCATCCTCTTTGCTCCATAAAGCATTGCTGGGCAACAAGCAAAAGAAGAGTATTATGTGGAGTCCTGAATGCTCTTGATTGTTTGTTTGTAGATGTTTTGTTACTCAACAAAACATCTACAGGTAACATCATCAGATAGGTAACATCATCAGTGCACAGTGCACAGCATTACCTAGTTGGTAATGCAACTGCAAACAAATAACCATGCTCAGAGAACACCCAGGACTCTACAGTTCAATCCTGAGCCAAACATATTCTCTTCTATTGAAGTGTATTCTCTCATTCATCAGCTAGCTTAACACCCTTATTCATTCTCTCTCTTTCTTTAATCCCACCAATTCCTTTTTCTCTTTTTGTGTCCTTCCTCTAATTTCTCATCTTAGCCTTTCTACTTTTGACCCAATCATCCCACTAGAATTCCATCACAATAACATGCTTTCAATGTTTTTCCACTCATTCTTCTTCTTCAATGGCTTTCATATTTTATAGGGAATTCCATGGAGATTTGTGATACAGAACTTGGATGTCTGTCTTTTCTCTAATGTGCTTGCAACACATAGCTATCTGCCAAGTTTCCAGTGTTATAGGAACATAGGTACAACTGTCCATATTGTTTGTTTTCTAATACTTAGAGTTACCTTAACCAAAGGCTTTGTGCACATAGCTGATTTCTGTTGTTGCTATGAGAAAAATGAAAACAGAGACTCCTATTAATCCATTTTGATTAATTTGGCTTTACTATAGTAGAATTAATGTTTGTTATTTGAATAACATCTGGTCTGTTATAAATAATCTTCTTAAAAGACAACACTCATTATGACAAGCTTTATTTTTAAACAATAGAGAATGTTTGAATGTCTTTGGCTTCTAGGCAAGGATGTCTAACAAAACAAAGCTCAATTCTTTCCCATAGTAACTATCCAACAAATAATCCAATATACTGTATATTTTTCTAATTAATAGATCTTGATGGGAAGGCTTAACACATAGTTGCAAAGATTTTTTTTCTGAGCTAAATGTTATCAAAAAGAGAGTCATTAAGATAAACAAGAGCTCCTCACTGAAGCCTAATGAGATTTGAAAATGACAACAATCTAACTGTTCATTCAGACTGAAATATTGAGAAACGAGATGCTGCTTTAATGAAAAAGCAACTCACTTACATTTATGCTTCCCATTATTGGCCCACCAAATACATAAAAATGCCTTTGGCATCATTTGGAGATTGCACTTTTAGTTCCTGCTCACTAGGCATATTGGGCAATGGCATTTTTTATGAAATGATTCAGCTGCTCTTGAAGCGCATCGCTTTATCTATAGATCATGAATATCACAGCTTCAACATCAGCGAACATTTTCAAAAAGCTTCAAGGGTTCTTCTCCACGTCCCAGTTATCCAAGTAATGATCCTTCCCATCTCATAAGTCAGCATTTGCACATAACCGGATCAAGTAGGAAGACAGTAGGTGGGAACTATAGCAAGCAATTATGCTAAAGCTAGACAGTCTTTGACCACTTTTCTCCCTTTTGTACTGGCAAGGCTGGCTGGGGCTGATGAAAATTGTAGTCCAATGCATCTTTGGGGCACTGTTACCTAACCTTACTAGAGCACATTGCTATCACCTTGTAATATTGCTACAGACAATTGGAAGGCCCTTCCAATTATAGTTTTCACACACTTGCAAAAGGAAAGGGAAAGGAAGGAAAGGAAAGGAAAGGAAAGGAAAGGAAAGGATGCCTTCCTGCATCTTCTTAATAAACAATTCACTCTTATTACGGGTCTCTGTGCACAATACAGCATAATACTATAAAGGCTTTCTATTGTATGCAGTTTATGCAGGATTGTTTTCAAGCTTCAGTGCTCCTCAGCATAGCAAGGTGAGAAAAATGTTAATAGGACAGATTGGATATATTCATGGTCCATATTGTTCATAATGTTTGCCAACTCTTGATTAAACAGATCAACAAAATTTTGCCTTCAAGGTCAGTTTACACTTTAAAAGGATGAAAATAAAGGTGAGGAAACTGCTCTCAGAGATAATCCATAAATTGTTCAAAGATGATTGGCCCAAATATCTGAACTTGGAAAACAAGGGGAAAATATTAAAACATTCTAAGAAAGATAGCAAGTTTTAAAAATATTCAGATCCGATAGATTGTTCAATTAATAGTAACATTAAAATGTCTTTGGGGAGGCAAGTCTTCCTATGCTATTTAGTGCTCTGCTGAACTCTGTCTTCCAATATCCCTAAATGTAATTTATTTATATATGAGGATTCCAGTTTTCCCCTTTCATTCTCAGGCATTTTAGAAATCCTTTTTTTTAAAAAAATAAAATAAATCATGGTGCCCTGACTAGAGTGTTTGGGGAAGCATTAAAAGTATGGTGGCAGCCAAAATGTGTTAGAACATGATGCAGAGTATAGTTGGCCTCCATTTGACAGTCCAAAGCATTGTCAGAGATAATTGGTGAGCTGGGGTGCTGCTCTGTTCCCAGCTGAGAAGTGGCAACACCACTAGAATGCAATATGTGGAGCCCTGGAAAAATGCTGCAGGAGTTCTCAGCCAGCCTGCTTAGTTGGAAAGAAACACAGCACTATTGCCTGAGGTATAGATGCTTGGAGACTATCTAGGACTATGAAATGCTTGATGGTTTCTGACGCCAGAATTGTGGGTGGCCTTAGGTTGGCAGTCACCATTTTGACAGACTGTCAGTCTCATGGAAGCCTTGGCTTACCAGTTGCAGAAGCAAAAGGAGCCTCCAAAGAAGAAGCTAATGTGCTTAGGAGATCTGGATCATGTGCTTAGGAGATCTGGATCAGCAGCTGTTGATTTAGGGCTGTCTCCAAGTCATGAGCTCTCCAGCTGCATGTTGTGGTAGGGACTTTTGGTTTCATCAATTTACAGCTGTTCTCCAAGTAAGCAGCTCTCCAGCTGCATTTTGGACTTTCTGTTTCATTGGGACTGTTCTGAAGACAGATTTGGAAGAGAATGCTTCTTGACAGTTTAGTGTTTTACTATTGTTTGGAATTAAATATATACACATAACTGTATGTGTGCTGGACCAGAGGGGCCATATGCTTGATTTGATTGCTTTCTGGGGGTTTTCAACCTTCAGTGAAGGTTTTGGAATGACCTAGGACTTCATGGATATGAGGACAACTATGAACTGACTCAACCTATTGAAGAGCTGAGACACATGATTGATCATACACTTGATCTATTTTTTAAAAAAATTCAGGGCAGGTTATCCTCTGATTGTCAGAACTTCCTTTCTCCACAATGGTAAGGGATGTATTGTTTTTCCTTTTAAAGCTGCAGTTCAGAGTCAAGCTGCTCAGAGTCACTGATAACACAGATCATGCCTTTCTCTACACATAAACCTTTTTTCAGACCAGTCAGCTGTCTTTGGCATTCAGTAGCAGTGCTTGTAGGACATTCAGCCCCAGGAATGAAATTAATAGTTCAAACACCGAATCAGTAGAGAGGCAGAATTTTTTCTCCTCCCTCTTTCCAGCATAGTTGACATATTTTGCAGACAAAGCTGAAGGGAGGTTCAGATGCAAGACAGTAAGAAGTTAAGAACTTGACACTCCATTGAAATGCAGTTCTTAATTCACTATTAGCAGAAACTTCACAGACTCAATACAATTAGGAAAGTTGCTTTATTCTAGGAATGAAAGAAAGAAAGAAGGAAGGAAAGGAAGGAAGGAAAGAAAAAGAAAGAAAGAAAGAAAGAAAGAAAGAAAGAAAAAAAAAGAAAGAAAGAAAGAAAGAAAGAAAGAAAGAAAGAAAGAAAGAAAGAAAGAAAGAAAGAAAGAAAGAAAGAAAGAAAGAAAGACACCCTATATCAGAGGTCTCCAAACTTGGCAACTTTAAGACTTGTGGACTTCAACTCCCAGAAGAATTCTAGGACTTGAAGTCCACAAGTCTTAAAGTTGCCAAGTTTGGGGACCCCTGCCCTATATCCACAGAATATCTGACTGTTGCAAAGCACAGGAATGAAACCTTCATTGTCAGGCCTGGAGATTAAACCCCAGGTCTTTTCTTCCCAGGCTTTGCCACCAGCAGACTATAGATAACATGTTTTGTGATATGAAGCATTGTCCTATCCATGGTCTTCCATGCTAGTAGCCAGACAATTGAATAAACAACAAACTATTCACCTGCCATCCTATATTTCTACATTTAGAGACAGGTATTAGTTTGATTAGATTAGATTAGATTAGATTAACAGAGTTGGAAGAGACCTTGTAGGTCATCTAGTTCAACCCCTTCACCCAAGCAGGAGACCCTACACTCTTATTATATGCCACATTTCTAAATACAAATGCAGAAGATTTCACTGACATGAAAAATGCCACGCTTTTTATACCTAGAAGAATTGCCTATTAGTCAAAACTGGTTTATACCGCTGACTGTAATAGCTTAAGAAGAACCTATCAAGAAGCACCGAGGGAGATGTTAGCATCTTTTTGGCTCATATGCAGCCATGCAACATGCTTTTCACTTTATTACAATTTTCTAATTAGCTGGTTGTTTGAAAATGCTTGGGTTCAGTGTGTGAGAGGCACAGTTTGCTGCTGCTGGTTTTAGAAGACTGAGACAATCACAACATATTGAGATCGTTATGGGCAAACAGAGCAGAACCACCTATGCAACCCTTTAATAATTAAAATTTTCTGCTATGCTAAAACTCCTTCCAATTGGCACAGTAGGGTCAGAACCTTAATCATGTCTCATGTGTTGAAATGGATTGGCTGTTGAAATGCCATTTATTGAATGTCCTAATTAAAAATATTATGAAAATGACTTTCTTCCCTGCATCCCTGTGTTTAATGTAATATTTCTTGAAAATTTACTGCATTATAACTTTCCCTCCTTATTCTTAGCTGGCATGTCTCCACTTCTTTCCTATTAGTCTCTTTCTTTCTTTCTTTCTTTCTTTCTTTCTTTCTTTCTTTCTTTCTTTCTTTCTTTCTTTCTTTCTTTCTTTCTTTCTTTCTTTCTTTCTTTCTTTCTTTCTTTCTTTCTTTCTTTCTTTCTTTCTTCCTTCCTTCCTTCCTTCCTTCCTTCCTTCCTTTCTTTCTTTCTTTCTTTCTTTCTTTCTTTCTTTTTTTCCTTCCTTCCTTCCTTCCTTCCTTCCTTCCTTCCTTCCTTCCTTCCTTCCTTCCTTCCTTCCTTCCTTCCTTCCTTCCTTCCTTCCTTCCTTCCTTCCTTCCTTCCTTCTTCTTTCTTCCCATTGCCCCCCTTAACCTCCTCTTCCACATATCTAGTATGTTGGCCAAGCAATGTTGCCAATACTTCAAATACCTTGACCCAGAAACTGAACTTCAATACTTTTAATTAGGAGTGAACTAATTGTCAATTTTGGTTTTACTCAGCATGAGGCTCCATTTTGAAAAGTACATACATATTCATCACAGTATTCCCTTTTGGGGTAAGCAAAGCTTAGGAAAAAAACCCCAAGAAGTACTAAGTAACGAAATTGGAATCAGGATGTAAGGGGGAAAAATCTAACTAGATTAAGTTTACACCATATCATTCATTTATTTTTTCCCTTGTTTTCCATCCCCACAAATCATTCATGCTTCTATCTGCTGAATCATGAATTGCTTTTTTCCCTCTAAAATTATCACATTTATTTTTTAAGAGTGATTAATTTCATGCTATCATGAATTTCTTGGTCTTCTCCTTCCTTTTAAACTATTCATTTCTCCTTTATATATCTGTTTTGCATTTTGATTGTCATTCATGCTTGCTTTACAATCAAGGCATCTCAGCATGCACCTTTCATACTGGTCACTCTTTTTGGTACTGAATTAACAATCACTCTTGACCCCTTTTCTCCTTTGTTATCACACTTTTGAAGCAACTCATTTCTTACTCATTCTATTCTTATGTTTCCGACATATTTTTTGACATATCCTCCCTTCAGCATAAAGGATGAATAGAAGCCAGAGGTGGTATTCAGGTTCTGACCAGTTTTGGAGAACCAGCAGTAGAAATTTTGAGTAGTTCGAAAAACTGGCAAATACCACCGCTGACTGGAGATTTTACAGTATCTTTCCCCTGCCACACTGGTATGTGTGCTTACTTACTCCAGCAAATTGTCATTCCACCAACAGGCTACATGGCAAGCATTATCTTTCAGCCAGCCTTGTAGATCTTAAAATTATCTATTTTTCTTTTCTTTTTTAAAAATAAATTTTATTAATTTTCCAAATTTAAAAACATAAAACAAAACTTTATACATTATTATCAATGTCAAGACATCTTTTGCATTTCCTCACATTTTTCAGTATATGTGTTTACTTATTCCTTTACCATTGCATCTTACTCTTATTATAAATCAATATCTTTTATCCTTGCATCTCAATCTTCTCCATGGTATATTTACATATTCTCTCATTCCTTTCCTAATTGCCATTTTATTTTCTTTTTATTTCTAAACCACTCATACCAGGCATCCCAGACCCTATAATAAAAACATTCTCTATTTTTCATATCTAATAAACATTCTAGCTAGATCCAGAAATTCATGGACTTTCTCTAAAAAATTTGTCATTTAACTATAATTGGAGATTTTCATTCCTTTTTCCATATTGCCGGACTACTTTGGTTTGTGCTATATTTATTTTCAGGTTTCAATTCTTCATTGGAAAAGAATACTAATCATTCAGGTAACATGAATATCCAAAGGCGTATAGATCTTCAGATATCCAGCCAGCATATCTCTAACATCATTCAAAGCATCATTCTTTATTCATGTATTCAAAAATGTATCCAGCAACCCAAAGAACATCATATATCCTTGTTCAATCAGGGTAGCAATGGTGGGAAGAATTGCTTCGCCATTTTCCCCCTCTTACTTGGATGAGATGTTATGTGGAGAATCATTATAACATGAGAAAATGATTGCCTTGGATTGCACACTCTGTGTTGCAAAGTAATAATGTCCTTTCTCTTTGGAAAGCATAGTAATATCATGCACATTAGGATTGTACATAGGAAGTCTATACCGAGTGTAACAGGAAGGAAGTGGTGTGATTCATTGAGGTGGAAAGAGGGGCAGATGAAAGGTGGTGATTCTGAAAGAAGTCTTATCAGAATATCCTGACCTTCAGAGCCTGATTCCTCCCTCCATCTTCTGCCCTTAGCTTTTCTGATATAGGTTGGAGAAACTTTGCCTAAAGGATACAACCAAGCTTACACTTGGTAAGTGGCCAGAACTAGGCCTTGTTCCGCCTGCTGTGGGACTGAGTTTAAACAGACCACCATTTGAACATAGGGAATAAGATAAGGTATCTATTTAAAGCTAACCCAATAGCTGACAAATTCATGAAGAATTTTATTGATGGGATTAATTTGTCATTTAAGAAGGTCATAGCATTCCTAAATTTGAAATCTATTGTCTTACTGGCTACATGATTGCCAGAAGGCAGGATATGATCACTTTTGTTCTGTTTGAGACTCTTCAGATATATGTAGCCACCTATTTATGGTGTTCAATACCTCTACCAGGAATAAATCTCATATACCATTACACTTTACGATGACTCTATAGAGTACAATGCATTGACTTTAGGAGATACCCAGGCTCGGGTGCTCAGCAATGTCACAGAAAGAGACATATATAGGCTATGGTTGGAATTGTTTGCCAATGGTACATACCAGGCTTATTGAATATAAAGTTACTGTCAGAAAAGACTGTTGCCTTATTATGTGAGAAGGTAAATTATTTGCTTGGCCAGTGCACAAAACATAAACTGTTCCATGATTAATTGAACAATTAATGGCTCTTTGTAGGTGATTTTCAGGTGATTACAAACAGTTCATAACATTGCAAGGCTTATTCAAGATTTATATATTTTTGGTCCTAATTTTTTAAAAACAATTCTAAATATGTGATAAAGTTAAATATTTTTCATTAGCACCGTGGCAAACTTTCCTCGTCTGTAATCACCCACATTTTACATTGTATTGATCCGTTTTTTATCTTTATGTTGGTTGTGATAGTAGTATCATTGTACAAACCAATTCAGGTTTCTTTTATTTACCTTTCTTCAAATTAGTCAACACATTCTGCACATAATTCCTTTTATCACTTGGCTTTCTTTTTGCTCTGCAGTTAGAAAGGCAAGATCGATAACAAGGGGCAGGGCTTAGGGGCAATGGCTCAATTATCAACCTCCAATCTCCTCTCTCTCTCTCTCCCCCCTCCCCACTCTCTCCCCCTCTATCTTATCTTATCTTATCTTATCTTATCTTATCTTATCTTATCTTATCTTATCTTATCTTATCTTATCTTATCTTATCTTATCTTATCTTATCTTATCTTATCTTATCTTACCTTACCTTACCTTACCTTACCTTACCTTACCTTACCCTATCTATCTATCTATCTATCTATCTATCTATCTATCTATCTATCTATCTATCTATCTATCTATCTATCTATCTATCTATCTGTCTGTCTGTCCCAATAACCTGCCTTAGCTTATTTCTTCAATTATGATACTGTTCCTGTTGTAGATTTTTCAATTCATTATAATTCAGTCCTTCTATTTGAAAATGTATATTCATAGCTATATAAAGCTATAGGTAAAGTGTTCCCCTGTCCAGTCATGTCCAACTCTAGGGGGTGGTGATCAGTTTTTAAGCTGAGGGAGCCAGTGTTGTCCAAAGACACTTCCATGATCTTGTGGCTAGCATGACTATATGGTGAAGTACAGAGAATGCTGTTACCTTCCAACCAAAGTGGCACCTATTTATTTACTTGCATTTGTATGCTTTGGAAGGCAGACCTGGGCTCATCCTGCCTCATGGCACTCAGGTCTCAAACCCAGGCTGTTAGCTTTCCAATTGACAAGCACAGTGTCTTTAACCACAAAGCCACAAAGCTTCCCCCAGTATAGCTATATAATACATCTAAAAATGAAATATAAATACCTTAACTATTAGCTAAACATTAATCCCTACATTTTTGAAAAGAATTACATATTAAAAACAAGTTCTCATAAACTAAGCAATGAGCTGATATAGTTGAGCCTTTTGAATGAATGGTAACTGGAAAAAAACTCATTACTTTTTCATAATATTCATTTATTTTAAAAAAATCAAATCAAATAGTGAATAATCATAGCTAAGAGAATGAGCTTTGAACTGGAAAGCTGCCAATTCAACTCTCATTAGGTAATTTTTGGCAAGCATCTATCTTTCTGTCTTAGCTCACCCACCTACAATATAGGATTAATACAGATGATTAAGTTTACAGAGCTGTTGTAAGAAATATTGAGATTTCTGTGTAAAGCTCTGCACACCAAATAAGAGACATTTAAATATTAAAGATTAGTAATCAAGGGCTTTCACTCTTCTATTTCTCTTCCTTTAAATCATGGTGGAAGTACTGAAAATAATAAAATATTTTTGATAGAGCAAAACTGAATGTCCTGATTCAGAATAAAACTGTTTTATATCTAGATTTATATGGTCTACTCTGATCAACAGCAGTTGTCTCAGGCCTTTTAACTAGAGTTGCTGGGGACTTACTAGCATGCAAAACATGAGCTTAATCACTTTGAGGTCCTTCATGTCCTTCAATAGGAAATGTCCACAGATAAACATCCTTTCATATACATAAATTATACATGCCTGCCCCAAGATACTGAGGTTAATCGTCATATATTTGTTCATGTATAAAAAAACATGCTCTAGTAAGTTTGGAAATTCACCTCACTTCCATCAATTTTATGACAGCACAAATATGAATGCTTAACTTGACAACCAGATTGTATGGAGAAAAATGTAAAGTTAGTTTTAGTCTTTCTCCCATTGCTTCCTCTCTGCCTGCCATCTGAATTGGTATTATCATCACTAAGCAGATCTTCTATAGCTCTGGCAAGTTTACTTGGATTTCAGCATGTATATCTAAAGAATAGCAAAGAAAGATTAATATAAATCTCAGTGCATGAGATGTGAAAAAATTGATGCTGTGGTTTATATATTTTCCAATTTATAGGGCATCTAAAAATCTCATTGCACTCTGTCCCTGAATTCAGGCTGATAGCTCTCAGCCCCTAGATTTTTTTCTCTTTCCCAAACACCAAGATTTTGAAAATGATATGGCACATATTAATATCACAGAAAAACATATATTTGAGTGGCTTATAGGCATTACTTAACTTTTGCCGTCACTCTGATTAGGAAGAAACAACATGATCTCAAAACAATGATGTTCAGCTGAGCATGTTTAGAAATTCCAATATCAGACATCGAGACTTATAGAGTGGCATAACATAAAAAATCTCTATATAAGAGAGAGATGGAGTCTTATAGAAGACACATCATATAAAGTAGCATGTTTTGCATTTCAAGTCCTAATATTGCTCTATATTCAGAAGAGATACAAAAATATTGCATCTCTCAATTCCATCTGCATATGGGATATATAAGGGAAATGAATCATATCAAGAATGGTGCTTCTCAAAATTAAAGATTACCTAAGTCCAGCTTCTCTCTAGAATGGAATGGGTTATCTTAGAGTACTTTAAAATAATTTCCCACTATATTTCAATATCTCATTTTTGAACAATGAGAAAACCATGGCTGCTGCTATTATAACCATGAACCAAGTGGTGATAGCAAAAGAAAGGACATGAGTGATTTTATATAATCTTTCAACAACACATCCTTACTGAAAATTGATTTCTCAAATATTAGCCATGGCACTATATTATTATATTCAAAACTATTGTCCTCCTTGCAGCGATGATACAACTTCATGAATGTCTAAATGTTGATCATCCAAATATTAGCATTTCAGTTAGCACACTATGTGCATCTGTAAATCTATTGTAGGGATGAAGGGGACACTAATATATTGTTATTGCAGTTATATTTTCAATGGAGGTGAACACAGATGTTCAGAGATTTTGTTTCAGTAGGAAATCAAGTGCCTGATATCAATGGTATTTGTATGGATTTCTAAAAATTTCAAATTAGTACTGTGATTTGAGGTAATGTTTCCCCCTGAAAAATTCATGGAACCTTTTCCTTGACAAATGCAGAAATCGAGATTAGCTTTCTCAAATAAATTTAGTACTTTAATTTGACAACTTGGAATATGGGCACAGTTCTCCATTTCAAACAAGTCAGTACCATTTAGTTTTAGTCAGGAGCTATTTCCCATGGGATGTCAGTGGGGAAGTCTATTATAGAAGGTGAGATCAGTTTGTGGCAACACTTGTAATCTGTCTCCAACCCCAAAGAAAATAAAGACCAGCATCATCAGATGGGAATGGGACTATACTGGTATAAGCAGGTTCAGTAATTAAAACACTGTTTTATTCCTTTATGGGGTAAATTTCTTATCCTGTACTCCTGTCAAAGCCTTCTCAAAACAATGAATTATAGGTAGTCCTCAACGTACGACCATGACTGAGCCTCAAATTTAGCTTGCTAAGTGAGAAATTTGTTATGTGATTTTTGCCCCATTTTACAATTTGTTGTGTGAATCACTGCAATGGGGAAACCAAATTCACTTAACCATATTTTTAGTTTACATTAGAAATACGGTTAAATTAGAAATACCGTTGTTAAGTGAATTTGGTTTCCCCATTGTCAGTTTCAGTGTCTATGGAGATTCTCAATTATCTATTTATTTATTTATTTATTTATTTATTCGTACTTCTATACCGCTCCCTCTCCCAAAAAGGGACTCAAGGCGGTGTACACTCAACAAACAAGATAATACAGAAAACAGAAGCGAAAACAGGTAAATAATCAAGATGGCCAAGAATCACCCCTATAAATTTCCAAAATATAAACCCCAATGATCTTATTTGGCTAGACCGGCTTGTTTGAACAGCAAGGTCTTAACTGCGCGCCGGAAGGTTAGGATGTCTGACATGGCTCGTATATCCGGGGGGAGACAATTCCAGAGGGATGGGGCTCCCACAGAGAAAGCGCGTAGTCTCGGGGCTGCTAGACGACAGCGATCCAGTGGTGGTACCCCGAGCAAGGCAACTCTGTGGGAGCGTACTGGGCGGCGGGAGGTTGTTGGTGGCAGCAGGCGATCCCGTAAGTTAGGGATCTAGGTTATGTTTGGCTCAAAGGTGCTTTTCCACAAAAGCAACTGGACTTTGGAATGGGTTAGGGTTTGTTTGTTTTTTTGGACTTTCTTAGTTTTTCTTTAAAACATTTTGCTTCTCACTCAAGAAGCTTCTTCAATTCTTCATGAACCGAAGAGGTTTCTTGGATGAGAAGTGGAATATTTTCAAAGAAAAAACCAAGAAAGTCCACTTGCCTTTTGGAGAAAGCACCTATGGGACACCAGCACTAGAGAACATTTCCTGGACAGTTCATTCTACAGTCAGATGCTATAAGAAGATTTTAATATAGGTTGCTGAACCCCACTTCCCATTGGACAGTGGCTCAATCAATTAGACCATGCTAATTCATAAATGCAAAAATTCTCATTGAACAATCCCAACCCATACAAGTCCATTTGTCCATCCAAATCTTAGAAGAGATCTCTTTGGCAAGTATGACTTTAATATTTATGAGATACAGCAAGATCATACTGTGTATCTCTAACTCTGACTTTCTGGAGAACCTGTTACCAACAGATATTATAGAGAATGAAGAGGCTTTCTGAAGCTGGCAATTGCTGATTGCATCTTGAAATCTATTCACTGTTATGAAAAGAATAATAGTACTTCAACAGAATGGTGGAGAGATCATGTAGTCCTATATTGTATATGATTCTAAAGGCTACCTTTCAGCTTCTATGTTCCCCATATACTTCTGGGTCTTTCATGGTAGTATTAGTAGACTTTTTCATACATTCTCTGTGTGACAGGACAAACTGAATAAAAAGAGACTTCAGGTCTCCAGTATAAAGACTATTTCTCTGTAAAGCTACCTGAAATAGGAAGGTTTGCCTCTACAAATATCAATGATGGTAAATTTTTCAGATTCCAGAAACTTGGGTAAGAGACAGTGGTATACCAACAGAGCTCTAGGTAAGCCCTGAATTTCTTGCATGCTGTAAGGCCCCTCAGCATGGCAAGTTCTAAAGAATCTTCTAAGATTGCTCAACCAGCTGAGAAAACTGATTTCACTCCAGTGTGCTCTCTCAACCACTTCCAGCTGATTAGTGGTCAAAAGTGGCCAGTGGTGGGACAGGGTTTCATAGAAGATAGCACCATGAAAGGGCTCAGAAACCTTGTCCAGGAGTGCTGTGAAAGAAGGCTAAGAAAAGTCTTCTGCAGGATCTAATTGCCTTCATTTGTAAAAGCCTTCTGAATTGGGAGGGTTCTGAACTGGGTGGTGTCAGTGAAACCATGTTGTAGAGCAGGGGTGTTAAACTCACTTTATCACAGTCTTGTCCCGTGATATATCATGACTTTTTCCCCCTTTGCTAAACCAGGCATGGGCATGGTCAGTGCGTGAGGAATCTGGCCTGTAAGCCACGAGTTTGAGAGTCCTATTGTAGAGAGTATGGAGCTAGCTTGAAGAAAGAATACAACCTGATAACATGACTTTAACTTGTCTTAAATTTTAAAGTCTGTTTAAAATTATGATTTTATAAACTGCAATCTGGAAATTCATTAACATTTGCTCTTTCTATGAAATGTTTAAACAACTATGAAAAGAGAATGAATAATTTCTTTACAACAAAATAGATCCTCCAATTGTCAATAATTTACAATACTAATAACAGGCCAAGGGATAAGAAGTCTCATTTTTACAAGGTAGGATTAAGAAGTTCTCATGATGGAACTCAACTGGATTGGATTTCCAACTGTAAAATTTGTGATCAGATGTGAAATAAAGGTTGCTATGATCTTATGGGGGAAAATCTGTGTTTTTCACATTTGCTAAACAACATTTGCATAGCCTTTTACTTTAATAATCATCTAGCCATATGGACACCATAGTCAACTGATACTGTGGGATTGCCCCCAGCAGATCTTGTTATTCATTTGATTGTCTGCAGCTTGACTATCTAGTTTATCACACACCACCAGCAGAAGCCTGGAGGAATTGCTACCTAAAAAAATCTCCCACCTCCTCACCCATGTTGGTATGCAACTGCATATTTTTACTTCTTTAGCCATTGGGTATGTGAGAAAGTGCTCAGCTCCAATCAATGAGGATTAAGGAAGGAGCCACTCTGAATAATAGAAGTTTAAATTTGTGCTAGATGGGCTAAAGTGTATCATGACAAGAAGTAAACAGGGACTAAAGCAGATATTTAAGATGTCAATCAAAACCTGCAGCATGACATAAATCTACAAGAACCAAAGCTAATTGAGCAAACTGTTAAAAATATTTAAACCAAATACCAACAAATTCAATCCTCCTTTCTCCTCTCAATCCCTTTCTTATTTTTGTTTTGCAGCTTCTTTCAGCCATATACTAGCTAGTTAGCTCATTTATATTGTAATGAATTTTAGAGACGTAAAGCTTCTCATTTTGGTTGGATCATTATCATACATTATGCATGTTAAGCCAAAGAAAAAAAGGCAGGCTTCTATTTAATGTTTTAGATAGTGAGAAGAAGGGGATGAGCAGCAATCAGAGAGTACCGTAATGCTACAGCACCATGGCACTGGAAAGAATAAAGACACAGTGAAATCGAAAATGTACTCAAAGTTCCTGAAATAGGTCTTACATTATGAGAACTCACTACAGTGATTTGCTGATTGTAACTCTTTTTTTCTGGTGTGGGGTGGGATAGGGGAGCTTTCAAAAAAAGCCTAACATAAATGAGTTGATAATGCCTGGCTTTTTGGCTGGTTTGTTACACATTCAAAATGGATTGAACTTAATCATATTGCTTGAGTGAATGGAATTCAATGGTTTAACAGGAAGGGCTATACTGAGTGATTCAGAGGAAAGTCACATTGAGTTGAAAGAGGACTTTTCTCTGGGAAGGATATTTGAAAGGAAATACTTCTTGGAATGCCTCAGCATCACTTGGCTGTTTTTACTGATCCAAAAATTGTCCAACAATCCCCTCCCTTAATACTTATTTATTTATTACACTTAGGCTGGCCCAATCAGCTAACTTTGAGCGGCATGTAAATCCCATACCCCATATTTAGGGTAAAAAACAACAACAACAAAATAATAGAATTGGAAGGGACCTTGGATATCTTCTAGTCCTATCCCCAGCTCAAGCAGAACCTCCTATACTATTTTAGACAAATGACTGTCCAATCACTTCTTAAAAGCCGTCAGTGTTGGTGTATCCACAACTTTGGGAGGCAAGCCCTTCCACTGGTTAATTATTAATTTTTCAGGATTTTTTTTTCTTAATTCTAGATTAGGAACTCTCTTTGATAAGTTTCCATCCGTTACTTCTTGTCCTGATGTCAGGTGCTTTGGAGAATAGGTTGATTCCCTCTTCTCTGTGACAACCCCTCAAATATCAGAGGACTGCTTTAATATCCTAGTTCTGCCCCTCCCACTCATCTAATCTGCCTAACATCCAGTCCTTCATTATACTAACATCCACCTATCTGCAGCTCCTTTGTGCTTACTATTTTTCCTTATTATCCTGTGACTGTGCTCAGATTACCTACCACCATGGCCATTCTCCTCTGAACGTCAGCCACTGCTCGTCTCTCCTAGTCCTGGATTCAGTAGCTGCCACCCATTCCCAGCCTGCTGCAATCTCCCTGTCGCCTCCTGATGACATCATTCTAGTCTCTCCATAGGGGTGGCTGGGGCATCGTGGTAAATACCAGTTCCTCCCACCACCTGACATGATTGTTGAGCTCCGGTACATGTTGCAGTGTGTCCGGAGTCTGACAGCATGTGTCCTTGATCCTTGAAAATGGTAGTTTCTGACTGAGCTGAGTCTGCCCACTAGATCTGATTGGGTGGGCAGATATTATGGGGAGAAGTCCATCCTACTGATATGAATCTAGTCATTGGGATTACTTTATAATTAGATTGGCCATTTGAAGCCAGTCCAGTTCATTTCCATTTTCTTCCTGGCCCTGATTGTTAAATATTAACTTTAAAAAATCCATCCCTCCCAATTTAAAGATAAGCTTTCCTTCAATTCAGACTCAACATCTTGTGAATTTCCAGGCATATCTGTGTAGCTTTCTTGGCAACAATAAACAACAACAAAAAAAATGGCCACTGCCTAATGCCAGAATGTTTTTTACTTTCTGTTTCCTGTAGGGTCACTCAAGTACTGATCATCCTAGCCTGCTTAGATTTCAAAGATTAACTAAGGTTAACTAGGGAGTTGCCACTTGCAGTAACTGGTCTTGCCAAATATAATAGTAAAATCTCTTTCAAGTCAAACATTTAAATATTTACATTCCTGTTATTCTCCATAGGGTTTTCCACAGTTCATATTACTATAAAAGTACACAACTATATATCTTGGAACATCGAAAGAGAAACACAATGGAAGCAGTAAAAAAACTAAATATCAAACAACATAAGGAAAATCAACAGAAATAAAGAGGAGTTCTTTCTCAGCTTGTGAAAGCTTGTTAATGAGGAAATAAGATGAACTTCTCTTGAAAGACAGTTGTAAAGCCCAGAGAATACTACCAAAGAAGCAGTCGAAATAAGAAGTTACCCAGTGACTGTTGGGACATTGAAGAAGCCTTCTTAAGATCTTAGTAATGGGCAGGTTTATAAAAGAATAGTTGGTTCATCAAATACATGGACACTTAACCAATTTAGTGCTTTCCATATCTACACTTAGTATTCTAAATTGTACCTGGAAGTACATGTAAATTGGAAACTTTTTCAATAACAAACCCTCAGGCTTCCTATATGTAACATATATTATCAAAAGGGTGAATCAGTTATAGCCTACATTTGCAAACAGTGATACATTTTTGGGTTGATATCTACATCAACGTATTTCCTCCAATATTTTATACTACCCTACGATCCTACAAATTGGACCTGGAATATTTTGAAAATGTGGATCTGAAAGCAATTCTGAATTTTACATTTGTAATATTGGCTACATCACGAATCAGAAATATTAAGGGTTGGACAATATTTAGAGAGCTAATAGTGATTGGTCCAATTAGCAAGAAGGAATAACATGTTTACTTTGGTTTTATCATATGTATGAACCTGAATTTTAGAAATTAGATATTTTGCTTTCAGTGTTGACCATGAGCTTACCTGAAGCACAATGACAATATCATAAAGGTGATAACCCTGGACAAGAATAGAAGAGTTTAATGGAACTCTGTCCTTCCACATACTATAGAAGGTTCATTTTGTTGAATGTCACATTTTGAAAGACCATTTGTAATAGGATTTTGTATCAAATATATAAATTATAGCCAGAGATTCACAGCATACTCCATTCAGGTATCAGAGGGATTTACTGTGAACTGTAATAAACATTGTATGGATGATACTTTTAAAATCCATTTAAGAGTTTCACACTTGGATTTAATGTGGTTAGTGGACCATAGCATCTCTTTTAGCTGAGCTTTTGCAGTTTTTTTTGGATGATGATCAATTTTAAAAGGGTATTAAGAAAGTTTTTGATTCAGAAGGCACAAGCAGAAATAATAGCAATTTTAACAGTCTGGAAAAGTTCACATTTATTTTTGAACTATTATTCATTTCATTACCAAGCATGAAAATAACAGTTGTGGAACAACCTAATAGACTACCTTTGATTTGTATTTTCTGTTTTCATTTTAGCAACTCTTCAAGTTTTAGCATTAATTGTCATTTTGAAAATGAATTGCCTGTAAGGCATGGAATATAGAAATACTTTAGAATATGCTTCTGTCTGAAAAGACCAGGGATGGGATGCTACTAGTTCAGCCTGGTTCTATAGAACTGGTAGCTGTGAAGAGCAGCTGACACCAAACTGGTTCAGTGTTTGACCCATCCGCCTGCCCGGGCTCTAGGCTGTCCTTTATTCCCTGCTTTTCCCTCCTTAGCTGCTTTGCGCGGCACAGCTGAGGTTAAAAAAGCAGGAAACGAAGATTTTCAAATGCTGCACACCCATGCGTAGCGCATGTCAGCTGTCCAGACGGCAGAACTGATAATTTCTTGCAAACACTGCATACATGTGTGTTATGATTGTCTGCAGTTTGGAGAACTGGCAAATCGCTCCACTGGCTGGCCCCTCCCCTTCCCTCCCCACACTCCTTACCTGGCATGTGAGCCATCCAACTTGCCTGGTTTGGTAAGTTGCTATTTTTCCTTTTTTTTTCCCCAACCATCAACTGTTCTACTCTGCCAGGAGATTTAGATTAGCTAAAAAGCAGGAAATCCTTGGACTTCTTGCTTTCTAGCTAATCTAAAAGCAGAGCTGAACCTTCCTTAGGGCTGAAGCTTCTACTTTTCAGTGCAGACTCAGGCATCGGATTGCAGATAGGTAGATCTCTAAGTGAATCTCTGATTCTGTGAGCAACTCAGTCTGCCTGTCTGCTTTGCCTGCTTTTGGGTAAAAGTTGCTCTTTTTTATAAAAAAAATATCAATATTTACATAAATATTTATAATATTTACATACAAGTCATGCCTACCCAGTCACATGCCCACCAAGCCACACCCACAAATTAGGCCATACCCACAGAACCAGTTGTTAAGAAATTTGAATCTCACCCTGGAAAAGACTGAGTTTCCAGTGATCATACCAGCGATGTTTGTTTTATGTCATTACAACTGGAATACTGGATTTAACAAATGTAACAATTTGTAGAAATATCAAACCTCACAGAGAAGAATAGTTATAGTTATTACATTTCTGTGGGTGTTACTTATGCTCTAGTTATGCATTAGCATTGTTGGACCAAAGAAAATAAAAGTTATACAAAATATGATTAGCTAGTGGAACTTATTGCCACAATATGTGACCAGTAGTTACTCAGAGATAATTTTTTTAGGCTAGATGGAACTGAAACTGCCTCATTTTTGTCAATGGAAAGTTATTCAAAACATTATTGTAGCAGACTGCCTGCAAGCTGGCAGTTCAAATCCCACCAGGCTCAAGGTTGACTTATCCTTCCATCCTTCTGAGGTGGATAAAATGAGGACCCAGATTGTTGGGGACAATATGCTGACTCTGTAAACCGTTTAGGGCTGAAAAGCACTGTAAAGTGGTATATAAGTCTAAGTGCTATTACTATTTTTGAGCATATTGTACTTTTCCCATTGTACACTTTTTTTTGCATGTGTCTGTCTTCAAGTTAGTCCTGTCTCTTGATGACTGCCAGATAAATCCCTGCAGTGATTTAAAACAGACATTTACTGCTTTTTAGGAAAGATTAGTGAGGAGATGATGACTTGCAAACTGAAGAAGGGCTGTGGAAGAAACAGTTTATATGGACCACTTTTGGACAGAGTAGAGTTTCAGATAGAAAATAGAAATTGAATTGGTTACTCACTTTGATGAACAATGGGCAGAATTTGATTCTATTCTGCTGAACCTTTCAATAAGGTCAATATCATCTAGTAAGATGACCTTCTGGACTACCATTGAGGGTTAGGATGTGGAGCTGCAGTTCTTTGATGATTCAGCTCTTTCCTGATAGGACTATTCCATTCAGTATGCATGGGAGAAGAGCTAACAAGATGGAACTGCCTCGGGGTTCAACTAATTCCATCTTTTTCAATAACTACATGAAACTTCTTTGGGCCATGATAGCATTCAGTTGTACATCTTTAGTCCATATAGTCAACTATTCAGGGATGTCAAACTGGTGGCCCATGAGCCAGATGAATCACACACAAGCCACTCCAGTCCACAAAGGAGAAAAACATCATTCGACACCTGTGATTTAGAAGATCTAGAATCTAGATAGAGAAAAAAATGGAAAGCCAGCCTAAAAAGATAGGTCACTGTGCATTCAGAGATACCACCATCTTTAGTTCAGGATAAGGATAAGGTTATGCTTCCTTAGAGTTGATGTGTGATCTGAGACTTTGTAGGTTCTCATAATCTTTTGGAACTGCAGGTGAAAGCTGTGGGCAGACAATTGAGTAGAATATAAACTTGCTATATCTGGGTATTGTTATTAGTATGTATGGCCATCATTTGTCTTCTATATTATCTGATAAAAAGATAATAAGGTTTATACCAGATAAAGGCACAGAGAGCTGCACCTGGGGTTTTCTATAGGTTAATTAATTCTGACATTAGGAAGTCAGTCAGCCAATTCCTTGGCAGAGGGTTATAAAATAAAATTGATAATTAAATAATGAAAATTAATTACAATTAATGTATAGTTTTGGATGTGTAGATATAGTGTATATATATACACACACACACACACACACACTCGCATGCATGTATATATTCAAATTCTGTATAATTCGATTGCCTTGCAAAAATGATTTCAGTATAAATCCAGTGGTATAAAGCCACAAAAAAAAAAAATCTTAATTTAACTTTGCAAATGGGAGTAAGTACAAATGGATCTGTTATTTCATGGTCTCTGCTTTGCTGCACATATATTAAACGCATGAATTGTACACTGCTAGAAATGAAGAAAAATTATTTTCTATACTTGGGAATTGATAACAGGTAAATTACCCTGTGTAATTTAAAGTTTTCTCCCTACAGCTGTGCAGATATATTTCATTGGTAATAATTCTAAGAATGCAGGGAACTGAATAGTTTATTATGTTACATAGTATAAAATTCTTCTATAAAAAAAGAGGGAAAGTAAGGGAGATTATGATTGCAATTACTCTTTTTATTTTTATTTTTCAATATAACCTATACTTTTCATTGTATCCTCCCTATAAACAACCTGATGGACTATGATTATTCTCATGTGTCAGATGTTCAAACAAACTGCTAGATGATTTATTAGGAACCAAAGATTAACCATAAAATCCAGTAGGCATGTGCAAGATTAGCATTTCAAAATGGTCTATTCTGAGTCATTATGGAAGTAATCCACTCTGATATGATGCCCAGATCAGGAAAAAAAATAGAACAACATTTATTAATAATTTACCATGGGCAAAATGCAATAATTTATTGTATATTTTGTTTACATTGGTTTTCCTGTAAAAAAAATTGTTTGAGAAAAGGAATAATCTTTCCTGAAAGATGAGGATCCCCTTTATTTAAAAAATTGGGAAATGTTGAAGTTCTTCAAACATCTAAGGCCTATGATAGCTCATTATTTTTTAAAAAACAAACCTTTGAAATATAAATGCTGCAAGTTACATTTGGAAAACGTTATCTGATAGTGAATAGAAAATGACAGTATGGAGTTTATAATAAAGTAAATGTTAAATACAATATTTCAACAAGTTTTCTTCCCTCCCTTCTTTGCCTTCACTCATTATTCTCAGAATATCACTAGTTTTTTGTTTAATGACAAGCAGTGAACTAATCAAACTGTGAACTGTGAAAAATAGGTCGTATTCTTTTGAACCTTGATGATAACTGTACAATCGGTCCCTTCCTCACTGAAGACTTCCACTAAATCTTCATGAGTATATGTAGATTCCTGAATAATTTGTTCATTGTCCTAAAGTATCTTAACAGGTATGTCCAATGGCCGATTGGATCTATGGCCAAACGTTGCATATCCAGGGTTTCACTCCCAGGAACAGTCCATCTACCATCCTCCACACCTTGCCATCTTTTCACTTTCCACTCTGGTATTTGTGGTTTGTCCCTGTCAATATCTTTATGTCCTACTCATAGTCCTCCAGCAGACTCACTTTTACTCCTTTCTTTTCTTTGAGAATTTTGGGACAGACCACTAATGGTTCAGGTGTTACCACAGGATGTTCCTCTTCTTTCTCCTGTTCTTGCTCTAAGTGACTTTTGCTGTCTACACAGCCCTTCACAGCATCCTCAGCAGGCTCTTCCACTGTCCATGTGGGATCTGTCCCTTCTGCCATTCTCCCTTTTCCTACTATCACAAAGTACTGTAGGCAGAATCAATAGGAAAATAAGGGAACACTGACTTTCTGTTGCACTCTGCCAAGAACTGGATCTTTTAATTAATAAACCAGGCTACTCACATGTGTAGTAGTGTTGCAATTATAGAGTTTATTGCTGTATTCCCAATCATGGCTAAGAGCTTCAACAACAGATAACCGTGCAAAGTCAGCATTGAAAACAGTTAACTCCCAACATTGTTTTATCCACCCCTGCCCAATTACCTAGACTCCGCCCCATCCTAATCCACCCATTATCTAATTATCCATGCTACCACCCCGTGCCTAAGTACACCATGCCCAAGCTAATATTATGTTCCTCCCTCCACCCTGCCTCCCATTAGTATCCCAAATAACAATTATCAATTTGCCTCAAACCCAGCACTGTGTTAAAGCCAAACAGTTCCACAGTTCAAAGAGACATCAGTCTATATTATCTGAGCTCCAAGCCTGCAGCCCTGACACACTCCAAAGCTGACATCTGAGGCTGTGAAATGTCACCCATAGCCCTCCTCCCTTCTCTGCTGGTCTGGATCGGCTGCCAAGCTGCAATGCTGGGCTCGAAGTGAAGATCAGAGATTCACAGCTCCAAGGCACAGCTGTAATGTCGGGCTCTGGGACACTGGTAAGATGAAGAACCCAACACCTAGACAGTTACTTCAAAAATATTACAGTAGCCATAATAGACAATATATTTATTATATCAGCTAAAAATCATAATGATGTATGTTTTCAGCTCTCCAAAATCTTCATCAAGCAAATTGGTAAAAAAAATATTGAAAGAAATGTTATAAAAATGAAAGAAAGTGGATCAAACATGTTTGGTGCACTGAAGAAGTTGTACCACCTATCCTTCCTCATACTCTAAAAATGAATAATGAGAGGAGACTTTAAATATTTAGATATGCCACTAGGCTTGAAATTTTGGGCCTGGACAACCTAGAACTCTGCTGCTTGTGGTCCAAACTAAGCATAGTTCACAAAATTGTCTGCTATAACATCTTGCCTGTCAACAACTTCTTCAGCTCAATCACAACAATACATAGGCAAACAACCAATACAAACTCGATTTCAGAAAATACAACTTCAGCAACAGAGTGGTCAACTCCTTGAATGCCCTACCCGACTCCATTGTTATAGCCTCAACCCCTCACAGCTTCAACCTTAAACTGTATACCATGGACTTCACCCCGTTCCTAAGAGGTCCTTAAAGGGAGCGTACATAAGTCCACCAGCATGCCTACTGTCCCTGTCTTACTGTCCCCATTTATCTGTATTTACTCCCTTTGTTCTTTTTTATGTTCATACTTACACTTGTTATCTTGTACATGTTTGACAAATAAATAAATAAAATAAATATTCAACCTGTTCTTTTCAGCTGGATTCATAGTATCTAAAGCTCCTCTCATAAATGTTGAAAAGAAGAAACAGAATAGAAAGGAGCTGATCAGTTTTTCTATCAAAATATAATTTCAAAAGAAGATATGGATGAAAGGTCAATAGGATCTTGAACAATGCAGTACAAGTTGGTATAAAATCTTCATCCATCGTGGAGATCCAACACCAATCATGTTAGACTCTCACTATTGAATTGCTAAATTAGATATGAGTCTAGTCATGAAAATGTAGCCACAAAAATCTAGAAACAAAATCATTATTAGAAAATGCACACTAGGACATATAATTCAGTAATATATACCATTTTTCCCAATGATCATCTAGGAATTTTTAAAAGATTTTTTTTCTCGTATTGCAATATTTTGGGCAGACTAACTTGGAATAATTTTAACAACTTTTAAAAACTGAAATGAACATATTTTTTTACCATTAACAATATCTCAAACCATGTACATAAAGGTCTGACAGTGTAACCTGAGATTTGTGGTTATGGCATTGCTATTTAATTATACTTCCCTTTCACCTCCTAGAAATTGCTTTCATTTCAGAGGACATTAGAAAAACCCATCTCCATCAACAACAAATTATATTGGATCACATCTTTCAATCATTCTTGGTGTTCTTTCTGCAAATTGCTTGTACGATCACTATGAAACTTATATATTTGATTATTTGAATTCATGTCAGGCATAATGAAAGGACAGTTTTTTAAAGATGACAACCCAATAGGATTCATCAAAGTAGGATTATAATTTTCTGTAACACCTGTTTCAGACAGCTGTCTCTGCTTCTACAGCCTGTTTCTCAGATTTTTCCCATATTACCAAATGAAGTAATCTAGAAACTGGCAGAGAATTCTGTGTCCTTTCAGGTTTAGGAAGAAAAGTAGTTGAAGGAGAATCCCTACTGAAAAATACTTAGGAACTTCTGTTCAGATTCTTTTTCTGCTTTAAACATTTTATAGTGTTTTTTTTCTTTATACATAATACCCTGATTGCTTATACATTCTTTCTCATGAAGAATTGTTACCATTGTCACCTGCTCCCCAGTACTTTTTTTGCACCAATGCTTAAGACTACAACACTGTGCTCAGTTAATGCAGATTTAAAACCAATTGACTGAAGCCCTATTGAGATGTTAATTTCCCACATACATTAGTGATCTCAAGAGGAAGAGCAGGGATGACTAGATGGCTCTACTCCTTCACCCTAAGCTGAAAATGAGATGCCTGTAGCAAGAAACTGGGTCTATTCACCTGGGATCCTTAAGTTATTTGGACTTTGAAAAATCAAGTATAAGTAGCTTTGTTTTGCACAGTCACCCTCCAAACTATGCAGCATGATGGTGAGAAGGATATGCTGCATACATCTGCTTTTATTTTGTCAGATTTGTCCTGCATTTCCTTCAGGAATTTGAAGTGATACATGCAGAACCCTTTTCTCTAGAGTTATCTCTGGATAGGTTAGGTTGGGAGACAACATGTCCCAAAACATTGGATTAGTTGCAGCAAGGCTTGTGATAAAATATAGAACCTATAGTAAAGAACCTATAGTAAAGAAATTTGGTTGATAATACTGCACTAATTCATCACAGTCAATATGATTTTGCGAACTCCGGTAAATCATTAGATCTTCCTATAAGCAAGATCTTAGAATTTCTGGGAATATGGCTTGACATAGCTCCTCAGAATGAATGACACAATATATTTATTTACAGCAACCACTATATTCCAAACTAGGTCTCTTATGGACCCAAATTTTTGAATTTTAGGAAAGCATGCATTTATCATTTTGCACATAACAGTGTTTTTCTCAACCTCGATATGTTTAAGATGTGTGGACTTCAACCTCCAGAATTCCCAAACTTGCTGAGGTTGAGAAACATTGACACAGAATAATCTCTAGAAATAATAGTTTCCCTCCCCCCTCTTTTTATATTCTCACAATTTCATTGCACAAGAGATTTCTTCTTATCTTTCCTTTCTTTTAATCCCATTCTTCAGACTCTTTTCCAATACCTATACAGGAAGACATGTCTACCCAACACATTTTCCTTTTCAAGATAAGAGAGTTGTGCAAAATGCCGGCAAAACAAATTCTTCCGAATACCACACTAATTTTAACTTTTCTGCTGCTCCTTTACAATCTAATCTTTCCAATATCTTCGTAACTTCTTACAGGATAATCATTATTTTATTTCACTGTATATTCTCTCATAAAAGGCCATTTGCTACCATATATAATTCATAGAAAAATAATATCCCTGAATGAAAGCATGTAGCTCCCAGGCCAAATATATCACTTTCCCTCAAAGTGATGCTGATTTGTAATTTTTAATATGACAGACAGGAACACTGTTACAAATTTGGATTGACAAAATTTAAATTCAACTGAAATAAATAAAAGTGTAGCCCTGCTCAGCCCACATTTGAAAGTGAAACCTCCAAAATGTCATTCAATGTTAGTCTCAGGAGTAAGAAGTATTGATTTTCTGCTCTAAATCAATGTCAAATAGGATTGGTAGCAGAAGCTTCAATGGAGATTATAAACATCTAGATGTCTTAGAGAATGGGTACTGTTAAGTTCTGAAGTCAAAAGGGTGTCCCTGGGCAAAATATATAAGAGCATTAACATCCAAGGCTTGAGAATTGAAGTAAAGGCTGAGGAGATGGCAGAGGCCACAGACCAGAGGTGGTATTCAGTGGGTTCTGACCAGTTCTGGAGAACCAGTAGTGGAAACTTTGAGTAGTTTGGAGAACTGGCAAAATATCACCTCTTACTGGCCCCATCCCCATCTATTCTCTGCCTCTCAAGTCCCACTGTCAGCTATGGAATCATGATTCATCACTGCCACATAGCTGGAGAAAGTGGGAGGGATGATGTTAATTGAGTAGCTCTTAGTAGACAAAATATAATTCTTTTGATAGTTTAAGGTTAAAAAGTGTGGTGCAGAAAGAATTTGAACTTACTTTGGGATTGGTTCATGTGATGTGATGATGAGTAAAAAAAGGATGGTTTGTAGGTTGGGGCGTTGTGGGGAAGGCGGGAAACTTTTAGTTTCGGAATTCCACAGATGTGCCAGGTGCTATTCTAATAAAAGTAATTTTGAGATTATGTTTGTCTTGGAGTTACTGACAGGAATGGATGTTCCCTGGAATGCTGACACCCAGCTGATTGCTGGGTCTTCTTTTGTTGCCCTGCACGGGAGAACAGAGCTGGAAAGCAGGTTAGTGGGGTGGGGAGGGAATGGCATTTTACAGTATCCTTCCCCTGGAGTGGTGTGGGAATGGAAATCTCCAAAGATTCGTATGGCCAAAACATAAAACACTGCCTGAAATAGATAGAAATAGATAGATGGCTTGAACCATTTCACCCCTATGTGCTGATCCTGGGGTAGAGTTTGGCTACCAAATTGCTCTTGGAGGTGAATTACCAAATGAGACACTAAGGGATATGTTGGAAGAAGATTTGGAGTAGGCTTGACCAAACGTAGATAAGACCTACATTAAAATTACCTCATGGCAGTAAGATTTATGAAACATCAAGATTTCTCCATCTTATTTTGTCTGCCTCTAGTTATTCCACAGTCTTATTTAGCTTAATTCAATCCCTGCTGGTCTGAGTAGGCCATTTGCATCACTTACAAGACCACTATGACCACTATGAAGAATATTCCAGGTTTTGGTTAATGAAGTCCCTCTGATACATTCCAACTTATATAAAGAGTTCGGTTACTAATATGGCATTTGCATAAACACATATTCTTCTGAATATAAAAGACATTAAGTAACCAAAATAGTAATTGCTTGAATATCACAAAATCATTTTTTCCTGAATTTTATAGCAGGTAATGAATAATACTTAAGAATTTATTGACCAAAATATATCCCAACTTAAGCCCAACCTACTGGAAATGTAAGCAATCACAAGACATCTTTTTCCACATCCAATGGCTTTGCCTGAAAATTAAGAAATATCGGTTAAAAATATGAACATGATTAAAATAAATCATGACTGTCCAAATAGAATTCAAAACAGAAATTTTTTACATTATAAAAAGTAACTACACAAAAGAGATAAAATATCTAATTCTGCATATAGTCACTGCAGCAAGATTAGCATTTGTCCAGTGTTGGAAAGGAAACCTCATGCTAACAGAGGATTTAATAATCCAAAAAACTACAATTGCGCTGAAATGGATAAACTTACTCTAAAATTAAAAGAAAAGGAAGACTCTAAGTATTATACAGTGTGGGAAATCTGGTACAAATGGATAAATAACAGAAATAAACAGTTAAATAACTAAGGAATGAATAGTTGAAGAAGGATAATGTATAAGAATAACCAGGAATATGAAATATGCATGGGAACAATAATTGGTATGCACGCACCGTCATAATAGTTTGTAACATCTATAGTTTTTGTTTTAATGAGTTGTTTTGTATTTTGTATTTGATGTTTTTAGATGTTTAATAAAGTTTTTTTAAAAAAATATTTAATAAGGATATATTTGTCTAGGATTCAGTATTCTGCTGTACCACTATATAGATATAGTACCCTTACTATCCACTGTCTGTATAATAGCACCTTTCCAAATAGATTGGATGAACCTCATGACTAACATCTTCCAGAAAAGTAGTGTAATGTAGTTTAAATAAGACCTACTAAAGTTGACAGGCAATCTATTTTTAAAACTGTTATTAAGCATGAAATTATAATTTTAGAATTTCAGATGAATATACTCATCTGATAGTATCACCATTTTCAAGTCACTATAGTACAAAACATTTACTTACCTGGAAACCTGCTTTAGAACAATTGCAAGGGAAATATTCAGACTTAATAGGACTGAGAATTCCTACTCAGATATTGCTTTACTGAATTTTGTATATATTGCTCTAATCTCTGTAGGGGGCTATACACGATTCCAGATGAATGAATGATTAAGATACCTCTCATATTCTAAACAGCAGCATGGTGCTTTTCAGTGAATATGATAGAGCGGCAGATAGAAGGGCAAATGGTACAGGAGATGCTATACTGCTATTGTGTGTTTTCTGACTAAGAGCCAGGATTTATAAGGGTGCAGACGTGGACTGTGAGTGATGCTGAGCTGACTGCAGGACTCTTGAACATATTGCTTTGATACTCATGTCACGATCTCTTCAGGTGAAGTAAGCTGAGGGGAGCAGATGCAGCAGGTTGATGGGCCAAGAAGGAATGCTGTGCCCAGCATACATTATGAGGCACTGAGCAGCTGTTCATGAGAAACCGAGTTGTTGATTTTTTTTCCCAGAGACAACTTTTATGAGTATTCTGTTGAGGTCCAGACTCGGTGGTTATCCCAGCATTCTTTGTTTTTCTTGCCACAACTTCTATGTACAGAAAAAAAAGACCTCTGTCTTTTGATTGAAAGTATTTTGAATTGGAGCATATGAGAAAGAAGCACAATATGCTATTAGTTCCTACATGTGTCAAAACTGCTGCTGGTTTGAGGTTCAAATTGCCCCTCAGGGTTGCTTTTTGTGGTTGGTGCTGCACTTATACAGCCTATCAAAGACAATAATAGAAATGCCAGTTGAGGAGGATTCCAGTAACAGGGGTTCAGGGCTCTGTCTGAAATGCTGAGGCAATTGTGATATTCCGAGTTTAACTTTCAATTAAACTATAGGACAAAGAAAAACCAATAGGCACCGAGCCCCACTTGTGCAAATTAAAAATGTCATTAGCTGTTGAAACCCGTGCTGTGTATATCTGTAGTGCTCTGATGACTGAATAATGGATACTCATTACTTCCTAATGAGATGTCATGTTCTGGAAGAGGAAACATCCCTTTGTGAAGGGGCATCTGGCAACCCAACCTTTGAAGAATTGGCAAATCATGGTCTGATGATGACAGATACCAGTATTATACACTGTTTTTCTTTCATTGCCTTCTCCATCTTCAAATGGTTCAGTCATACAGGAGAAAACTTATTGTTAAATAATTAACTAGGTAAAGGTATCCTGTCAATCATGTCCGACTCTAGTGCATGGTGCTGATCTCCATTTCTGGGCCTAGGGAGTCAGCTTTGTCCAAAGACAGTTTCTGTGGTCATGTAGCCAGCATGACTCCATGTCAAAGTCGCACAGAATGCTGTTATCTTCCTATCAAGCTATCTACTTGCATTTGCATGCTTTCAAACTACTAGGTGGGCAGGAGTTGGGGCAGATAACAGGAGCTCACTCCACTGCATGGAGCTCAGGTCTTGAACTCGGGCTGTCAAGAAGCTCAGTGCCTTTAATCGCTGAGTCATTGCACACCCTGTTAAAGAATTAGATAGGGTTAAATCAAGAAGTAGACTTATGTTCTAATTATGCTAAACAGATGTAGCCAGTGGTGGGCTGCTACCAGTTTGGACCGGTTCTAGCAAACCAGTAGTTCTGACCATCAGTTGGCCCTGTCCCATCCTGTCCTATATTTCCATCTTTCTGGCTCAGCTGAAATCAGCACAGCTGATTTCCGTGCGTCAGCTGTTCTATTTACCGGGGCTCCCCTAGAGCAGGGGGTCTCCAACCTTGGCAACTTTAAGACTTGTGGACTTCAACTCCCAGAATTCCTCAGCCACAAAGCTATACAAAGCTGGCTGAGGAATTCTGGAAGTTGAAGTCCACAAGTCTTAAAGTTGCCAAGGTTGGAGACCCCTGCCCTAGAATATAAGCCCTTGAGCTGGGCTACCTATTTTTTCTGCTTTTTAAAAAAAAAAACAAGTCCAAAATAAATTGTTTCATTATTTTATCATTTACCTAGCTCCCCAATATTCCATGGTAAACATTTTTTTTCTGCTGATTTTTGAGCAAGCACCATCACACACTGTGTTATATTTTACTACTAGTTCTGAAAAGGAAGGCTTAGATGTTATTAAGGTGCAAAATGTTTGTCAAGAAAGGAAATTTTATCCTAAAAATGGTAGCTATGCTCACTTATATTATATTTTAATGGTTTACTACCCCCCTCTCTCTCCATATATGCACATACACACGAGAGAGAGAAAGAGAGGGGGGGAGGGAGGGAGGGAGAGAGAGAGAGAGAGAGAGAATAGGATTGGCCATTGCTTTTCTATAAAAAATAGGTGAGAGGCTACATTTGTAGAGAAATAGTTGTCTGGAATCTGGAATAAGTACCAGTAGCTATCAGTAACAGTGGTGGGATTCAATTTTTTTTACTACCGGCTCTGTGGGTGTGGCTTGGTGGGTGTAGCAGGGGAAGGATACTGTAAAATCTCCAGTCAGAAGTGATATTTGCTGGTTCTCCGAACTACTCAAAAATTCTGCTACCGGTTCTCCAGAATTGGTCAGAACCTGCTGAATACCACCTCTGGAAATGATTTCACAGGGTCTGTGAATCTTAGAGATTTTTCTTAAATTGGTTTAGAATTAAGCCATCATGAGCCTTTAAATTCCAAGTGTGGTAAGAATTTCCTTAAATCTGTTTAGAGTTGAGGCAAAAGGAGCATAAGACAGAAGAATCTTAAGGATGAATTGTGGACATATGCATACAGAGAAGAATAAATTGAAAAAGTTCATTTGGTATGTATAGCTGGTTATCCCCAATGCCTCCTCTGAATGTTCAACTCTCACTTTGTCCATTTTCCATTCATTCATTGTTCATTTCTGTTAAACAATAAATGTAAGGGAGTAAATCCCAAACTTGAGTAGTTTTGACACTGGCAGTACATGGAGAAATTTGTCAGAAAATAAATGAAGATGGATATGCACACCCTAGAAAGGTTCTGTGTACCTCCATTCTTTTTAAAAATCACATAATTAGTGTTTATATCTCTCAGCCACTTCAAGATATAGGGCAATTTTAGAATGTTCTGTAAGCAAAGTCTATTTCCTGAATGATAGATCTGAGGTATTTATCCATAATGATTGTTGCATCAAAATAGCAATAATGAAGGCGGGGTATTTATTACTTCAGTAATGGCTGGGTAATGATAAGAAGATCCTGTAAGCCATTACTGGGGAAATAGTCATAGTATCTATATATTTGACATCCATGTTGCCCTATCCTGTTAACTTTGGTCCCATTTTTTCCAGTTCTTTTTTTGCTCCTTTTTTTCCCTTTATTTTTGAAACAGCTATTTTCTTCAAACAAAATTTAATGGGTACAGCAAAATATCAATATCTTATCACCTGGTATAAAATAAAGGGGGGAAGGGGATGTTCAAATCAAATGGTTTTCAATAAACAAGGCTTGTGATTCCAAATTGAGAAAAATCAACAGATTGGAATAATGTGAATTTCAGTTGTTCATTTTTTCCTATGTGAACTACAGTAAAATAAGAAAGAATAAGATTTTCTTCTTGCAGTACAGGTTAGATTCATACAATGCTGTAAGCCATAATTTATTAAATATTTGTTGAATAAAGTAACATCTCTCCCTGACTTCATTACCACAGTAAGAGACTATCATGTTTACCGATCAGATTGTGAAATGCGTAGAGGAGGTAGCGTTGCTATCTTCTATAAAATGTCCCTACATCTAAAAACATCCAAGTTACTCAGGAGCTTGCTATTCCTGAGACCATCGTCTGTGAACTGTCCTTAAATATCACATTTCGGTTCTTACTATGTTACAGAGCTCCTGATTATGACATCGAACATGCAAACAAGCTAAATACACTGCTAACATGGGCAGCATCCTGCCCATACACTTTTATCTTTCTTGGTGACTTCAATCTACCTCATATTAACTGGACCCTTAACGAATGTACAACTGAATCCACACATGCAACCTTCTACAATGCAGTAACAAATCTGGGACTAGAACAACTAGTAACCAACAACACTAGAATGAACAACTGCCTCGATCTCATCTTCTGCAATAGTTTGAATTCAGTTTATGGAATACAAATTAAAGAACCCTTTTCCAACAGTGACCACAACTTGATTGACTTTTGTCTCAACATACGTCCACACAAAAATCATCACAATGACGGAATTCCCAATTATAACTTAAAAAAACTATGATCTTATAAACAACGATCTCTCATCCCTTGATTGGCAATTTCTATTCTCTGGATGCAATACTGTAGAATACTGTAGATGCATTACAACATATTTTTACTTGAAGTCAAAAGAGTCATCAAACTATATGTACCATTAACAACTCCCAAAACCAGAAAAAACAAATTACCCAAAACAATAAGGAAGCTTCAATCCAAAAAGAAATCACTTTGGCGGAAAAACAAATTTGGTCATGTTTCCAACTTTAAAAGCTGATACAAAAATTTATGCCACCAGATAAAAACTGAATGCACCAATTATCACATTAAACAAGAAGAAAACCTATGCACCAATTCCACCTGTGCTTTCTACAATTTTGTAAACAACAAACTAAAAGACTCAAGGTCCATCTCACCTCTGAAAGGACCTAATGGTAAAGACTGCAACAACGACACTATTAAAGCCAACCTCTTTAACACATTCTTTGGCTCAGTATTTGTAAACAGCAATGGATCATGCTCAGTATTTCCTAGTCGAACCACAGACAACTACAATGATCTAATACATATTGATTTTACAGAAGACAATGTTGAAAAAGCACTATGCAATCTAAAACCATCTCTATCTATTGGACCGGACGGAATATGTGCCTACTTCTTAAAAAAGCTATCCACTGCCATAGCCAAACCTCTAAGCATAATCTTTGAAAAATCTTTCAGGACCAGCTCCTTGCCAAAACTATGGTCACAAGCCACAATCATCCCCATCTTCAGAAAGGGAGACCCCAGCCTACTTGAAAATTACAGACCAATCTCTTTATGCTGCATCACCTGTAAAGTCATGGAATCAATTATTAACCAATACATAATCCTCCACTTAGAAACAAACAACCTACACTCTAATAAACAATTTGGTTTTAGGAAAAAACTATCATGTAATCTGCAAATCTTACACTGCAAAAACATATGGACTACACAACTCGATCAGAGCAAAGCAATAGACACAATCTACATAGACTTCTGTAAAGCCTTTGATTCAATGGTACACAACAAACTACTCCTAAAACTTAAATCTTATGGTATCTCTGGACTCCTGCATAACTGGATAGAAGCATTCCTGTCAAACAGACAACAAATAGTCAAAATTGGGAGTGTCCTATCAAATTCTGTACCTGTCAACAGTGGTGTCCCCAAGGCAGTGTTCTAGGACCAACTCTTTTCATACTCTGCATAAATGACCTCTGTGATCATATTAAGAGCAACTGTGTTCTCTTCACTGATGATGTAAAGCTATTCAACATCACAGACAATACTGCTACCCTTCAAAAAGATCTTGACTATGTATCAGAATGGTCAAACAAATGGCAAATCTTAACAAATAAATGCTCTGTCCTACATATTGGCAAAAAAAAATAATCAGAAAATAAAATACAAGCTGAATAGTCAAGACTTTGTTGATGATCCAAACTCTGTCAAGGATCTTAGAGTACTCATCTCTAGTGATCTAAGTGCTAGAGCCCACTGTAACTACATAGCCAAAAAAGCCTTAAGAGTTGTTAACCTAATCTTATGTAGCTTTTTCTCTGTTAATATTACACTAATAACTAGAGCATACAAAACATTTGCTAGACCAATACTCGAATACAGCTCATCAATCTGGAACCCACATTACGTATTTGATATTAACACAGTTGAGAAAATCCAAAAATATTTTACAAGAAGAGTTCTTCACTCCTCTACTCATTGCAGAATACCTTATGCCACCAGACTCGAAATTCTAGACCTAGAAAACCTAGAAATACTCCGCCTTCAGTCCGATCTAAGTATAGTATATAAAATCATACATTGCAATGTCCTACCTGTCAACGAATACTTCAGCTTCAACTATAACAACACAAGAGCAAACAATAGATACAAACTCAAGGTTAGCCGCACCAAACTTGATTTCAGGAAATATGACTTCATCAACAGAGTTGTCAATGTTTGGAATACTCTACCTGACTTTGTGGTTTCTTCCCCAAACCCCAAAAACTTTAACCTTAGACTTTCTACTGTTGACCTCACCCCTTTCCTAAGAGGTCTGTAGGGGGCATGCATAAGCACACACCAACATGCCTGCCGTCCCTGTCCTATTGTTTCTTTTATATATATTTTTTATTTTTCTTATATGTATCCATGTATTCATAACTATGTTTTTACTTATACCTATTATCTTGTAAGCAATTGACTAATTAAATAAATAAACAAACAAAGAAAGAAACAAACATTGGCTGTCTCATATAAGATGCTAGCCATGAACCAAGATTTAAAAACTGCAGTTAATGAGTTTAGCAATACCAAAAGCACTTAGACTTATATACTGCTTCACAGTGGTTTACAGCCCTCCCTAAGCATTTTACAAAGTCAGCATATTGCCCCCAACAATCTTGATCCTCATTTTACTGACCTCAGAAGGATGGAAGGCTCAGTCAAACTTAAACCTGGTGAGATTCAAACTACCAAATTGCAGGTAGTTGGCAGTTAGCAAAAGTAGTCTGTAGTATTGCATTCTAACCACTGCACCACTACGGCTTTGTATGAAACATTAACCCAAACCACAGCAAACATGACATAGGGCCTGTTTAGATGATGGACTGCTTCTGTCCCTTTGAATATACTTGGCCAATTTGGTCTGGCAGAGTTGGTTTGCTCTGGATACCTTTGATCCAACAATGTCATTTCTTAAGACTCTGGAAGTGCACCTTCTCTACAGCAGTGCCTGCCCTCTGGAATGTGGTGCTAGTCTTCATATTTTTATTTATTTTTCTTTTTGTTCTTAACATTATTTATATGAACCCAAAGTTGTTGAGACTCAGGTGGGATATGAATTTAACAACAATGATAGCCATGTTTCAGGCTCTTAGCAATATGTGAAACAAGTCACAGACATCTTAAAATGCAATTTGGAAAAATAAAATCTGCAGTTGATTCTAAATCTGCTTTTTCCCATGTGTACATTTTCAATATTAAAATCAAAGAAGTCATAATCTCTGGATTATGATTTCCTTGTTTTTTTTTTAAAAAAAAATAGGGGTGATGCTCTAGCCACTTGAAACTTGAAATTATTTGAGGAACCATCTTACCCTGTTGGGAATGGCCCTTTCCACCTACACCAGCAGAGGAGGCATGCTGTAAGCCTCAACAGTCAAGGAATTCCAGCTGGTGAAGTCCAGGAGAAAGGACTTCTCTGCCCTGGCTCCTGCCCTTTAGAACATCTTACTCCATGAGGTAAGATTGGCTCTCATCCTTCTGCCCTTCTGCCAGATACTTGGAGTTCCACACTGGAGGTGGTTGATGAGTTAAGAGGTGATCCCACTTCCCTCTGCACTTCCTGTTCCCTTCCTCCTCAGCTTTTAATTATAATTTTATTATCATTGTGATTTCTGTTTCATTGTTTTATAAATATTTATTTTTTAGGATTTTAATGTTTTAATGTTTCTTTAAAGCTTCTTTTAACGCATCTTTAAAGTGCTCCATGGCTTGGGACCTGGGTATCTACGGGACCACCTACTGCCATCATCGATCTCCCATCGGCCAGTGCGCTCCCATAGAGTGGGTCTCTTCGGGGTGCCTCCGGCTGGACGGCTGGCGACCCCGAGGGTGCGGGCCTTCTCTTTGGGGGCACCCTCCCTCTGGAACGAATTACCCCCAGAGATGAGGATCATCCCTGACCTTTTGACCTTCCGGTGCGCATTGAAAACTTATTTATTTCATCAAGCCGGTCTGGCCTAGGGTTTTATGGAATTTTAAATTTGGTTTTAATTGGTTTTAGTCTTTATTTTTAAACCCTTGTCTCGTTTTTATTATTCAGCCGCGATATTTAATCTTTTTAATTGTTTTTAATTATTGTGTTATTATTGTATTTTTAATGGCTGTACACCGCCCCGAGTCCCGCAGGGAGAGGGGGGTGGTATATAAATCTTGTAAATAAATAAATAAGCTGTCCAGAGTTGTTTTGACACAAGATAGGCAGTAAACAAACAAACAAACAAATGTAACATTTGGGATGATGTAGCTTTTCATAGGATCTGGGAGGCAGGTGGAGACACACCAAAGACAGCACTTCTCAAGCTTCACAACTTCAAGATATGTATTAACTCCCAAAATTCCCCAGCCAGCATGCTTAAGAAACACTGCATTCGTGTATTATGTGAATTCCACATTTGCTTTCATATATAGTAGGATAGAGATAGAGCTAGAAATTTGATTATTTAAGCACGTGTTGTCCTCAGGCTGAGTTCTTTTGATGCTGAAATGGACTGAGTGGCTCTGTTTTCAGATCATATTCCCCACCCCCTTCAATTTAGATGAATTGGAACACAATCCTAATGGCCACGTGTGCTTCACTATGCAATTTTTTCAGTGCAGCCACTGTACATTTTAAGCAACATGGAGAGAAACCTGTGGGACTAAGATGGTTTTTTCTTATTTTCTTTTCTCATTTTAAAACTAATCGAAGGTTAATAAAATGTTCACAAATTCCCATTTCTAATTATTCAGTTACCATAATCATTCATTCCCTTGGAGGTTAACAAGTGAAGTGTAGCATTTGTTTAAGGTACATTCTGTGTGGAGCTACAAAATGAATTCTACTGGTTTAGTGTGGCCCAAATTGCAAAATCTCTTTATGATCTGATCCATTGAACAGAACTGACTTGTGTTTATAGATTGTTTTTTACTTTCAAGGTTTTTTTTAAAATACACTCATGGCCTGAAGATACAGCTCTTTAAGAATGTGTCTGAATATAAAATATTCAATTGGGTTTTTATATTAATATTCAATTGCTTTTTTGTTTTACTTTTGTTCTTTACCTTCCTGAAATTTCAATAATGTGAGAGCCAAGATTTGTCTTAGGTTTTATTCATAGGTTGTATTCAACAGGTTCTGACCAATTCTGGAGAACCGGTAGCGGAAATTTAGAGTAGTTCGGAGAATCAGCAAATACCATCTCTGACGGGCCCCGCCCCCATCTTTTCTCTGCCTCCTGAGTCCCAGCTGATCGGTTGGCTCTTCTTTTGTTGCCCTGAACAGGAGAACAGAGCTGGAAAGCAGGTTAGTGGGGTGGGGAGGGAATGGGCTTTTGTAGTATCCTTCCCCTGTCACACCCTCCAAGCCACGTCCATCAAGCCATGGCATGCTGTGCCCACCAAGTCATGCTGCACCCACCAGGCCACATCCACAGAACCGGTAGTAAAAAAATTTGAATCCCACCACTGGTTTTATCCATACAAAATGATATTGATTAGGTTGAGTGGCAACCAAATTGGAAAGGAGGACAAGATGTTCTATAGGTAATCCCCAACAGTCACTTAGTAACTAATTGAAGTTATGACAGATCTTCTCCTAAAGATTCTTATAACCCAGATTCAAAGTTCTGATCGCTGCACCCCAAGTTTTATATGACTACATTTTGAGCATTGAGCAACTGGCTCATGTTTATAGCTGTTTGTGGTATCCTGCAGTTATTGTAATTTACTTTTTGTTTTTTTGTAGGAAACTGGCATTTACTTCTGATTCCTAGCCAAAAAAAAAAGATTTTGCTTAACAATCGTAGTGTTCACTTAATGAGCAAATTTGCTTAGCGACCATGACTTTAGCTTAATGTCCACCTCAAAAAAAAGTTTTAAAATCAGATCATCATGTGATGAGCTGCTTAATAATTGGTAAGATTTATAACCATAATTCTGGACTCATTATGGTCATAATAGAGGACTACCAGTAGTCTGGAGATAATGTCATCTTGTGAGAGGAAAGGCCCATTTCCTCCCTTACTCCCTTTCTTTGTTGCTGAATGTCTGAATCAGTTGGGATATTGTTTTGGGGTGAGAGAAACAAAGAAGTGTCCCTTTCTGAGTTTTATATTAGCTGAAAAGTGACCCCAAAGGTATATGGTGTTTTGTGTTTAAAAACAGGAATAATTACTGAGTCAAGCCAGAGAAGAACTCTCAAAAGCTTTTGATGTAGGCATTGGGAAATAAACAACTTTGATTAAAGTAAGGCCATGGGGATTAAATTGTGTGAATGGGAATCTCTCCCCTTGCTATTCTCCTCTAAATAGATGATCAGCAGGAGTAGAACATGGTTTCTAATACTGTTTTCTCAGCTTACAAAATAACACTGATAAAAATTTGCATTCAACAACTTGTACTTGAGGAAATACTTTATAGGATGAATCCAAGGAATTGAATGGAATGAATCACTTTCTCTCTCATCTCCATACCGTTCCTTGAATTAATCCCATAATCTCTCTCTGTCTCTCTTACTGTCTCTATCTGTCTGTCTGTCTGTCTGTCTGTCTGTCTGTCTGTCTGTCTGTCTACCTATCATATATCCAGAGATGGGATTCTCCTGGTGTAACAACCAGTTCAGGGAAGTAACACAGCTGAGGCGTGGCAATCTGTTCTGCCGTGCAAATCAGCTGAGCAAATATAGGTGAGTACAGCACAGGGCAGGTAGGCGGGCCCACATGATTGTCAGATCGAACCGGTTTGGAGCCAGCTGATCATTGCAGCTAGGGGTTCCCTGAATCAGTCCAAACTGGGAGAATCCCACCTCTGCATATATCTATCATCTATCTATATTTACCAACATCTACCCTATCATCCATCATCTCTCCCTCTCTCTCCCTCCCCCCACTCTCATCTATCTATCTATTTATTGTTGTAGAGCGGCGGAATCACTCAGGCAGAGACCAAGGCAAAGATTCAGCTCTCACTTTAGTTTGAAATAAAGGGTTACCGCTACTGCCGCTCTAATACGGCAGCCAGCTGGAGTGGCAACAGCTGATGCCATTTGACAGCTGCCTTTTATAGCCGGCTGTCAAACGGCATCAACCAATGGGAGAGGTCCGTGCTTCCCGCTCAAAGCACGGACCTGAATGGAAACTTAAGTCAATACACAACACTCCTCCCTCCCAGTAAGGAGCATGCGTAGTCCTGTAAATAAGTTGGGCGCCTGCGTACTCGTCCAGATCTTCTTGGCTCGGTTGGAAATGGCGCCGGGTTACTGTCTTCTGCCTGCTGCATGGCTTCTATCGGAGGTGAGGCTGTTGGGACGTCTGGAATTGGGTCAGGACCTTGGTCAGCTTCTTCTTCAGGTAGGCTGTCATCCCCGGTGGGCTGGAGGCTGGTTTCTCCGGGTGGTGGTGGTGCTTCTGTATGGGGACTGTCTAGATGATCTCTGGGTACAGTGCTCCAACGTCTCCTCAAGTGGTCCACGTGGCGCCGCCAGACACGCCCATCAGGTAACTGGACTCTATAAGATTTAGGACCAGTTACTGCTACCACACGACCCGGTAACCACAGTGATTGCCCAACGAAGTTCCTGACAAATACTTTGTCATTTATTAGGAACCCTCTGTCTTGGCTGTTAGACCCAAGGGGAAGCATTGGGGCATAATTTGGGTGCAGCCTGTCAAGAGTGGTCCTCAGCCGGCATCCCATTAACACTTCAGCTGGTGACCTATTTGTGGAGGCACATGGTGTTGTATGTTGGCTCAACAGGTATTGGGCCAGTCTAGAATGCCAATTAATGGGTCCCAATCTCTGTAGTACCTCCTTGGCAGATCTGACTGCCCTCTCAGCCAGCCCATTACTAGCAGGATGAAAAGGGGCTACTAATATGTGTCTGATGCCCAGGTTTGCTAGGAAAATCTCAAATTCACAGGAAGTAAATTGGGGGCCGTTGTCAGATACAATGGAATCAGGAAGGCCATGTGTGACAAACATCCTAGTCAGTGCCTTGCTGACTGCTTCAGTAGTGGCGGAGTGCATTAAGGTCAATTCCACCCACTTTGAAAATGAATCCACTACCACCAGGAACGTGCGCCCATGGAAGGGGCCAGCCAAGTCTATATGGATTCTGGACCAGGGGCTGCCTGCCTCCTCCCAGGTCCTAGGGGTGGCTGCTGGTGGGGATGCCTGGTAGCTTGGCATGCCTGGCACAAATTGACCCAGTTAGAGATTTGGGCATCCATGCCCGGCCACCATACGTAGCTGCGGGCGAGGGCCTTCATCCGAACTATTCCCGGATGACCCTCGTGCAGCACCTTCAAGATTGAGGTTTGCAACTTGGGGGAATCACTACTCTGGTTCCCCATAGTAAACAGCCTTGCAATGAGGAAAGTTCCTGTTGGCATAGCTTATAGGGTAGGAATTCTGTTGGATAAGGGGTTGTAGGCCACCCCCTCCCTACCCAGTCAAGAGCTTGGGAAATTACCTGGTCCTTGGCCGAATGGGCAGCAATGTCAGAAGTGGTGACCGGCAGCCTGAGTTCTTCAATGAGGAAGACGACAGTCACTGGTGCTGGGTCCTCGACTGGAACAGGCAGGGGGCAACGGCTGAGGGCATCAGCATGGCAAAGGTTTTTTCCGGAGCGGTGGACTAGAGTGTATGAATATGCAGCCAGAAAAACAGTCCATCTGGTCATCCTTGGGGATAAAATCTGGGGAGTTTGTTTAGTGCTGGATAAAATACCTAACAGTGGCTTGTGGTCAGTTATGAGTTCGAAGTGATGACCGTAGAAAAACTCATGGAATTTCTTTACTGAAGCAACTGCAGCCAAGGCCTCCTTATCAATCTGGCTATAGTTGCGTTCAGTGGAGGACAGTGTCCTGGAAAAGAAGGCTATAGGTGCTTCTGCTCCATTAGGCAGTCTGTGGCTCAGAACGGCCCCAATTCCGAAGGGGGAAGCATCAGCTGCTAGAACTAGTGGTAAGTCCTTATTGAATTGAATTAATACAGCTTTGGATGTTAGCAGTGACTTGACTTCCTTGAAAGCAAGAGTTTCCCTTGGTCCCCAGTGCCATGGCGATTTCTTGTCTAAGAGCCTATGAAGAGGCTCGGCAATTGAAGCTTTATGGGGTAGGAACGAAGCATAGAAATTCAGGAGGCCCAGGAAAGCTTGAAGCTCTGTTTTAATAGTAGGAGTGGGCGCGTCATGAATGGCCTTGACCTTTGACTCCGTTGGATGAATACCTTTGGCGTCAATTTTGTAACCTAAGAATTCCACTTGTGGAGTGGCTATGGTGCATTTCTCCCTTTTTAGTTTAAGACCTGACTGTCTAAAACGCTCAAGTACACTTCTGACCCTTTGTAGTAATTGCTGTTGACTGGTGGCAGATAACAAGGATGTCATCGAAGTATGGCACAGCGCCTGGCAACCCTTGCAAAATTCTTTCCATGAGGGACTGGAAAATTCCAGGGGCAACACTAACTCCGAATTGTAGGCGTGTACATTTGAAATCCCCTCTGTGTGTCACTATTGTTTGCAGTTCAGCAGTTTCGTCATCAACAGGGAACTGTTGATACTCCTGGGACATATCTAATTTTGCAAAAATGGAGCCAGGCTCAAGGGAATGGAGTAGGTGTTGTACCACGGGGACTGGATAGGCGCTTACTTGTAAATATTTCTTTATCGAAGATTTATAATCAGAGCAGATCCTTAAATTTCCGTCCTTCTTTAGAGGCGTCACTATAGGGGTCTCCCATTTTGAAAAGTCTGTAGGTTGTAGTATGCCCTGTTTAATTAATTTGTCTAGTTCCTTGTCAAGTTTAGGACGAATTGCAAAAGGAACTCTGCGGGGTTTTAAACGGATTGGTACTGCTTGGGAGTCCACCTTGAAGGATATTGGGGTTCCCATGTAGCAGCCTAGGCCCTCGCTGAATACGTCAGCATATTCCCTGAACAGGGAATCAACTTCTGAACTTGCAATGGCGTGGATTCCACCTATGTGGAGGCCCAGGGCAGGGAACCAGTCTAGTCCCAATAGGCTTGGGAGGGCACCATCCACTATCACTAGAAGCAAGTGACCCTTAAAATCTTGAAAATGAATTAGAAACTTGCCTTTTCCGATGACAGGAATGGTTCTGCCTTGGTAGTCCCGTAGTGTTAGATTGCAGTCTGGAATCTTCTTTCTTGTTACCCTGGGAAGTAGTTTCTTCAAGGTGCCCCACAAGATGATGGATAGTGCAGAGCCGGTGTCTACTTCCATTCTGCATGGTCTAGCTTCTATAGAAACAGTGACACTAATTTTGTTAGAATTGTTTTTAGGTATCTTAGATTGGTAGCATGTGAAACAGTCCTCAATTTGTCTTGGATATTGTATGGGTTTCTGAGGCCTTTGTGGCCCTTCTTTTGACATCTTAAGCATATGGCATTCCTGAATCTGCAGGATGCCCTGAGATGGTTGCCCCCACAGCTTATACAGGTAGTCTGTATTCGTGGGGTTTGGCTTATACCTTGCCTGTACTCCCTTTGATTTGTGTTGGGCTGTCTGAGGCGGTTTATCTAGTAGCCTCTTCTAAACCTTCCTCTGTGGAGGCTTCATCAAAATGCACTGTTGGGTTATTTAGTCTGATTGGGTTTCCCTGTATTTCAGCTGCTGAGAGTGCTGATTGCTCAGCAGCCTGGGATTCCTCTACGGCTTGCTTTAAGGTTAGATCCCCTTTAGCTAGTAATCGTCTTTGCAATTTGGGATCTCTAACTCCACATACCAGCTGATCTAACAGCATATCTTCGAGGTAATCCCTGAAACCACAATGTAAGGCAGCTGTTCTCAGTGCTGCCATATAGTCACTAATGGTTTCTCCCTCTGACTGAATACGCCTTCTGAAGGCATGGCGTCTAACAATTCTGGAAGGCTTAGGGGAATAATGATTTGAGAGAATTTCTTGTTATTCCTCCCAGGGAATAGTCTTAATAGATCGTGGGGCCAGTAATGCTGTTGCGGTGTCAAATACCCTGGCTCCGCAAAAGCTTAGGAAGTAAGACTTTTTTCTATGGTCAGAGATTTCTGAAAGGTCTATAGCGTCTAAAAAGCAGTCAAACCAATTCCTGTATGATTCCCATGTCTCTGCCGTCGGTCTGAAGGGCGGGAATGCAGGATTCGAAGTCCTCTTTCTGTCAGCTGTGCTGCTTCTCCTGAGGCGAGTTAGAGACTGCGCTTCACGAACAGTGACAGCAACTCTGTAGCGATTTCAGCTTTCGGCTAGTGATTTCACTCTTTTTTCTTTTGCCTGGCTTGCCTTTATTTAGGATCCCGCCCTCGTCGCCAGTGTTGTAGAGCAGCGGAATCACTCAGGCAGAGACCAAGGCAAAGATTCAGCTCTCATTTTATTTTGAAATAAAGGGTTACCGCTACTGCCGTTCTAACACGGCAACCAGCTGGAGTGGCAACAGCTGATGCCGTTTGACAGCTGCCTTTTATAGCCGGCTGTCAAACGGCATCAACCAATGGGAGAGGTCCGTGCTTCCCGCTCAAAGCACGGACCTGAGTGGAAACTTAAGTCAATACACAACATCTATCTATCTATCTATCTATCTATCTATCTATCTATCTATCTATCTATCTATCATGTTTCTCCAACAATACACCCCCCCAATAGAAAGACCCAGCATGTTTTTTAGGGATAAAATGAAATTAAGCCCCTCCCCCCAAATTTAGGCTTATTTTAAAACATGCAAAATTGGGGGGAGGGTTGGGGGGAACTTGCCTTTAGGAGTGCCCCGCGGGCAGCCACGCCTCATCACCAGCCACTCCTAACTGCTAATTATGGCCAAGCGCAGAGTGCTTCCTACCCCTGCCAAGCGCCTTTGCTGCAGACCCAGGTGCGGTGCTGGTTGCAGGCTGGGTCAGCAGGTGGGTGATGGTGCATGATGTCAGCCTTGGGAGGGCACTTTAAATCGTGAGAACTTCGGTGCTGCTTCCTCCGCCGCTCTTGCTTTCCCTTTGCATTCCTCCATCGGCAGCATTTCAGCTGCTTCTCGGGTGGGGGAGCCGCTTCCATAGCTTCCACAGTTCCTGCCGGTGTTGGCAAGAGAACAGCACCAGCGCTGGCGGGAACAGTGAAAGCCACAGAGGCGGCTCCCCCACCCAAGAAGCAGCTGAAACACTTCCACTGTTCCCACCGGTGCTGCCACTGTTGCCTCACCAATACCGGAAGGAACTGTGGAAGCTATGGAGGTGCTCCCCTGCCTGAGAAGCGGCTGAAACACTGCCAGTGGAGGAATGCAAAGGGAAAGCAAGAGTGGTAGAGGAAGCATCAGCGGCGGGCACTGAAGGTCTTGCAATTTAAAGCACTCTGCCGAGGCTGACATCCGTGCGCCGCCACCCGCCTGCTGACCCGTCCTACAACAAACACCATACCCGGGTCTGCAGCAAAGGCTCTTGGTGGGGATAGGGAGTGCTCCCCGCCATGATCGGTCATTAGGAGCGGCTGGTGGCGAGGCATGGCTGCCTGCGGGGTGCTCTAGGTGAGGGTGCACAGGGGGGGAAGTTAATTCATCCCCAAAAAGATGGCTAGGCTAGGCCGTCTTTTCAGGGCTCAAAAAAAAAAAAAAAAAAAAGAGACCCAGCCTTATTATATGAGAATCTATCTATCTATCTATCTATCTATCTATCTATCTATCTATCTATCTATCTATCTATCTATCTATCTATCTATCTCTATCTCTATCTCTATCTCTATCTCTATCTCTATCTCTATCTCTATCTCTATCTCTATCTCTCTATCGCTGTCTGTCTTGCCCTTGGAAAAATAGCAAACTTATACAAAATCTTTCCCACTTTGCTGTCTTTTGTGAAAGGCTATGCTATGTATTCATCATTTATGTAACCATGTTTATTGGCGAAATATCCTTTAAAGTCTAACTGGGGAGTTAACTGCCTCTAAAATGCATGTTATATTTTATTTTTTGAATGTATGGCTTTATTTTAGTTACAACTTCCTCCGCTGTTTACTAAAGTCAATAAACTGTTATAATTAAAAATATGAAGAAAATGCTTTCTTGACTTAAAATGTACTCTTTTAATATCATTTAAATGTAACAGAAATTCAACTTCCTAAATATGGCAAATAGAAAACTGCAGAACTGAAAACTTTACACGGTTTAATAAAGTGAACAACCTAATTTTTCAAATAAAGACCTGAATTTAATTTCTTTTGGATGAGTCATTGGAATGCTATTGCATTTTATAATATTTGCATTTATTTACATATATGTCAACTGAGCACAGTTGGAGTTGTACAGCATTATTATTATTCCAACATCTTTCAAAACTCCATTTCTCTGATTTGCATTTTTTTTTTTGGCTCATCTCTTTTGTCTTCCACAATTACAGTCTTAGTTCTCTGCCTTCACCATGGCTGGAGAGGACAAAAGGATCTTCCTACCTTTTGAGTCCATTCACAGTAGTGTAGTAAATCATCACTGTTGGCACATAAAGATGTTCTGGGATGAAACTTGGCCAGGCAATATTGAACTTAAACCAATATTAAATCAATATTGACCTCACCCCTTTCCTAAGAGGTCTGTAGGGGGCATGCATAAGCGCACCAACATGCCTACCATCCCTGTCCTATTGTTTCTTTTATTCTTCTTATATGTACCCATTTCATGTATTCATAACTATGTATATACTTATACCTATTATCTTGTAAGCAATTGACAAATCAAATTCTAAATAAATTCTAAATTCAATCTTTCCCAACCTACCCAGACATGTTAGAAATTTAATGTTTTAAATTTCTAGCTGGCACTTTATGTGTATATGATAGGATTAAAAATGACATTCTTAAAAACTCAGGTAAGGTTTACCAAGCTGGCTTATTTGATCAGGGCTAAAAGAGAAAAAACTATTATATCTGGTTTCTCTTACTAAAATTTTGCTGACAATGACTAATTGACAACTAATTGGGATTTTTTTTTTACCTAAGAGATGACTAATAAGATGAAGAGAGATTAAAATTATTTTAGTTGCTGAAATGAATAGGAAAGTTCCTTTTCCTTTTCTTTCTTTTCCTTACCCTTTTCTTGTAGTTTACTTTGTACAGTATTTATTGTAGTTTGTATTTGCTTTTACTTTGTATTTATTGTAATTTGCATTTGCTTTTGTTCTTTTCACTCCTAATTCTTAATAAAATTGTTATTTTTAATTAAGAAAAGCGATTCATGGAATAAACGTTACTTGCTCCTCTAACTTCGAAATATAATCATTATAATTATATCATTTGGTATCCCAAAGGTGCTTTTTTCAAGAGACAACTAGACATTCTTGTTTTCCTTTGAAGACATTTTGCTTCTCATCCAAGAAGCTTCTTCAGCTCTTGCATAGCTAAATGTCTGTGGAGATTCTCAGTCATCCAAGTCATGAGAAGTGAAATGTCTTCAAAGAAAAACAAGAAAGTCCAATTGCCTTTTGAAAAAAAAGCACCTTTGGGACAACCTGGATGACTGAGAGTCTTCATAGACCTATCATTTGGTGGTTTTATTCATATGTTAATTATTTACCTGACAGGACCAAATGGAGCTCTACCATATAAATATCAGCATGCATAAATCTATCAATGGACTCAGTTGGCTTATTATTTTATAGGTTGGATTTTTTAAAATGATGCATGGTTATTTTTATTTATTTTGGTTGGATGCCTCTAGAATCACATTTCTTGAATTGACTGGTCTTACATACATAGGAAATAAATAAATAAATGAGGCTTTTTCACAAAGAGATTGAAACTATCTCAGAGACTTGAAGTGTGAAACTGGGAGGGGGGCACATCTGAGATTTGGAGCAGGATATTTCAGAAAAGATTTTAATTTTTCCTCTGGGTTGGAATTGATCTGAATTCTCTCTGTTCAAATCCTGAGCTTCAACCATTGTGGGATCTAATTGCTTCTCCAAGGCTTTGGAAACAAAGAAAAAAGGAACAGTAGGTGGTTTTGTCATTTATTTCACCCTAATCACAGCATCTTGAAGGTTGAGAATGTTTTGTCTTTTTTGTAGTTACCAGTCTCTTGTCTTTTGCAGCTGGGTGTCAGTATTAGATCAGCTGATCTGCCCTAGCAATTGACTGTTGCTTCTTTTTTACATTCATGCCTTGACATTTCCCTGAATCCAAGGCCCACCATTAATAACTTCCCCATTTTCCAGTCCAATCCAATGCTCATTTTTATCTGCAGAACAGCAACAGAACTGTTATGCTTATGTAAAGGATTTTGCAAAAGATTTGGCCATCTGCAGATGGGCCTTAGATTGCCTGCAGTTAACTGCATTTGAAGATTAAAATAATAGTGGTCACAGAAAAGGGACAAAGGATGAACATTAACATTTTCAATTAGGTTTGCTAATAGTCTGGAAGCTAACTGAAATTCATTTGTACTGTCCAAATTATTCTAGGAAATGTTGTAATGTAACTTATTATCTTTATTGGATCTTTTAAAGGCATAGAAATAAATGAAAGCAGAGAGGGAGGGAAGAGGGAGAGAGGGAGAGGGGGAGGGGAGGGGGACAGGGAGAGAGAGAGAGAGAGAGAGGGAGAGAGAGAGGGAGAGAGAGATGTTAAGCCAAAGCATGATCCTTCCCTCTCTCTTTTTCTCCACCTTTCATAATTTGTAAACATTGTTGCACCTTATATAAGATATTCCATCCTGACCAACTCTGTTCTCCATTATTGTACTTATTCTTATTCCTTTTAACAGCAAGGAAATTATTTCCTGTCCTCACCCCACATTCTTTAACATATAAACAAGGAGGAAAAACATAACAGATCTGCTCTGTGTAATGTGACTTGAAAGATGGGAGGCTTAAGCATGGAGCAGAGCCACTGTCCAACTGTATCTTCCTTTCTACATTCTGTTGGGACAAAAAGAGACAGGCCTTTGCTGGAGACAGAAAAAACATCCAAACTACAAGGTATATGGCCTGCAAACCTTTCTCATCCAGCCCAATATGTTTCAGATTCCTCTTCCTCATCATGTTCCTGGTCTAGGACTCCAAATTATGGAAGATATATGTCATAGGATGGATGACCCCTCCCCTACTGCACATTATGGTCCCCAGAATACTTGCTGAGATGTGATGTGGCCTTGAAGTGCAAAATTGTTTCCTGTCTCTGCTTTACTTACATGTTGATTAACTATCGTTTTTATACTGTATTCTGTAACTGTAACTTAATGTTTGATTTAGGGGAAAAAAGAAGAAAATAAAGACAATTTTGTCTAAATGTTCTGGAAAAGTGAAGAAAACCAGCTGTTCAGAGAGATGGGACTACAGGAGCCATTGGTATCTGGTACAAATTGGGATGATGCCAATGTGCATTGTGCCATCACAACAGGATGGCTTTATTTGCGTTCTGATATCAGACACAAGTATCAGAGTCCGGGTATAAGTACATGAGCCATGTTTTGTCCTTTGGATTTCCTTCTACTGCTGTGGATGCCTGTATTTTGAAAGTGCCACTGCTGGGTTCAGTTTAAATAGAACTCTTTTCTGCTTGGAAACAAGCTGAGAAAATAAAACAAACAAAACTCATTCTGTAAATTACTGGGATGGTCATTTAAATTGGAGAATAATCAGATACCGATTGCTTAATAATTATGACATCATCCATATAAATTATTCATTCTTCATCTTCTGTAGCTATTTTGCTACATTTTATTTTCAGATATAATTAACTTGCAAGGACAGGCATATACATGATGGGCATCTAAACTACTTGAATAAAAAATACACGTACCTTTTAAAGAAATGTTTACAAGATAAATGAGAAAAGGAACAAGAATGTTTGCTGAATTCTTCATAAATCTGTCTCCATTCTAGTAAACCCTATGGGCGATTCTCAATTCCTTTCATGGAGGAAACAGCTACAAACACACTTACTTGGTGAAAGGTTTCCATGTAAAATTCATTTTGCCCCCAAATTAATCTCTGGATACAGTTTTACCTTTAATATTACTGGTTCCATATTGGTGTGGATGTAAGAAATTCAACATGAACCACAGCTTTATAGCACTTTTCTGAGTTGTTGAATTTATTTAATTACAAAAACAAGAATTCTTCAACAGGTCTGCTTCCTATCCTATGGTTTGCTTCCTATCCTATGGTTTATTTTTTCTTGGAATTTAATTTTAAAAACAACAAATGAAATGTCCTAGCTACAAAGCATTGATTTTGTAGAAAGTATAATGCCTAACTCACCACTGAAAGATACCATAATAGATCAATCTTTAAAATATCATTCCATTGGGTAGATTGCCATGAAGGCTTTTTCTTTAAAAAATTATTGCTTAAAATTTAAATGGAAGCTATTCACTTTCTCAAAGAATCTCTTTTTTTGCCTGACACAAAAGGCTTTAGGAAGTTTAAAGCACTTATCTATCAATGCTAATATGACACTCTTCTTATTTTTGCAAGTTCCTGTTCTATCCTGTCTAAAGATTACACAGTTTCCTCTTCTATGACACAATGTGGTAGAATCTATCAAATAAAAGTTTGTGTAGTTTGGTTTGAAAGCATTACAAGAGCATTTATGATCATTTTATAGAGGACCCTTTGATACTAAGAATACAACCAACACTTGGTCATGCTCCCTGGAAAGGTTTGAGTTGTGCAGGTAACACATGGAAAAGGTGGCATCTTTAGTGTATAATTAATATATCAATCAGGAAAGAATTGACAGTATTAGGAGAAAGGGAAAATTGTAATAGTCACCATGAGATCTTGGGAAGAGACCAAGCTATTTTGTTCTTAACTAAATGCCATTTCTTTCATTTGAAATTGTTCAATGGAATTAGCTGCTGTTTCCTGATCAAATGAAGAACAGTGCACAAAACACCTCAGACTGTCACTGTTATGATAATCTATTGAAATATTATTTGTTAATTAAGAACATTTTGGATAAAAGAACATCTAAATGTCTTAGACCAGTTAATTATATCACAGAACATAAGAAATGTGCACTTCCCATAATCAACAAGAATTATGGAAATATAATAATAACTGATTTTAAAATGCCAACTGGCCTCATTTTCATCTGGATTTGTTTTCATGGAAATAGTTTAATAAGTTTCATTAATAAAAAGAAAACTAAGGTCTTAATCTGCCATGCTGAGTAATTGAGATAATCCTGAAATTAAGTATTTCATCTTTTAGTGCGACAAACCACAACTATCAATAAAAAGAGTACATAAATGAATCTGTTAGAACTCTGTCCCATTTATTTCTGTAAGGCCTGAGAGAAAGACTCATTACATAAATGAAGCCATAATGGGTCAGGCATTTTTTAGGATATCAGAATTATGGTGGTTACTTGTTTTCAATTAGCCATCTGAGCAAAGAAGATCTGCAGTTAAGATAAGATCAGAAGATATTTTAATGAAATAATGGAAAACATCCTTCTTATGGCAAATGCAATCATGGGAAAAGGATTTCTTCATACTTACATACTTACAGTATTTCAGATGGATATACTTTTTGTACTTTTGTTATGTTCTCAAAAAATCCCTTATGAAATGGTACATCAACAAATTTAATAAATAAGTAAACAACAAGGGAATGTTAAATCTATGTGCATTCAAGAGCTAAAAACTAAACCACCCTGTTCTAAAATATAATTAAATAAACATGTTCAAAATTATATTAAAATGCGTGCAAGAATTAAATACCATTTTAATTTACTGCTATATTGAACCAAGCCAACTTCTCTATGTAAAGTTGGATCATCACCAGAGGTGGTATTCAGCAGGTTCTGACCAGTTCTGGAGAACCGGTAGCGGAAATTTTGAGGAGTTCAGAGAACCAGCAAATACCACCTCTGACTAGAGATTTAACAGTATCCTTCCCCTGCCACACTCACCAAGCCACACCCACAGAACCGGTAATAAAAAAGTTTGAATCCCACCACTGATCATCACTATGTTCAGTCTTGGCACTTGAGAAAGATCACATCTATTTGTGATATTGCATCTATTTGGTCACCACAATATAAAAAAATATATGTTGGGAGCCTAGAAAAAGTGCAGAGAAGATCAACAAAGATGATTAGGAAATTGGAGGCTAAAACATATGAAGAATGGTTGCAGGACTTGGATGTCTAGTCTAATAAAAAGAGGGGCTAGTGATGACATTGTAACAGTGTTCCAATATCTAAGGGGATACCACAAAGAAGTAGAGGTCAACTTATTTTCCAAACCACCTGAAGACAGAACAAGAAGCGATGGATGAAAACTAACCAAGAAGAGAAATAAGGAGAAATTTCTGGACAGTTGGGACAATTGATCAGTCAATGGCTTGCCTTCAGAAGTTATGGGTGCTCCATTACTGGAAGATTTTAGGAAGGGTTTGGACAACCATTTGTCTGAAATGGTATAACTCTGTTATCTATTATATATGCCTATTTAGACTTTATTGAGTCCAAGTAGTAGTTCAGTATATTTATAGCTCTATTCTATTCTGGTAACAAAGAGATCAACATATGGCTGTCATCTATATATTGAAGATCAGATCTTGCTTTAGATTTCTCTATGTTCAGTAGCTACATGCAAACATCGAACAAGTTGAGAATACCATAGCCGTCTGCACAAATCCAAATGACCAGTAGAGGGCATCAAACAGCAGCAGTCATTTGGTTTTGTGCAGATCAGCTATGGTACACCTTGTCTTTGGGACAAGATGGAGGTCTTTGCTAGATTCCCCTCAAATGCAAAATTGGAACTGAAGCACTGGGGAGGAGAAGGAACATTTCCATACTGGTGATTTATAGCGTCCCCCAGCCATCACTGCAGCAATAAATCACTAATGCAGTCAGGCTTTATGTCGCCATAGTGATGGCTGGGGGACGCTATAAATCGGTAGTGCAGATATGCTCAAGGTTAATCTTTTCCACCTGACATTTTTTTTTTCTATTTGAAGTTATCCTCTCATGATGCTTATGAATGTAGTTATTCTTAAGATACTACAGAGGTAAAATTCATTCTGATATAAATGCTACCTCTTTAATAAGGGCTTAATTCTCTTTTTACTAGTTCTTGTTTGTAATATAACCAAGCTTAACAATGAGTAAAAGTATTTCCTTGGTTACTTACCATCCTGTCTATCGCTTGGCTGTTTTCCCCATACAAGCCATTTGTTTATAAATTCCTGAAAAATAATGCTTATCTTCTTTTTCAATATAACTCTAAAATATTCATTTTTGAACAATACTGAATGAGTATGGTCATACAGATGACCATTTTATAAATGTAAGGATTTTAAAGAAATATTTCCTGCTCTTATGCTTTCTTTCTCCTCTTTGTATTTTCTACAATATCATTTTTCCAGACTCTGTCTGTTATAACATTAATGTAGAGATAGGAACTTCCATGGGCGAAAAAAAAACTCCTCAATTGGATGACCATGTCTGTGTGATCAAACTCTTACTTTTTTCATGTTTGTTGCATTTGTGATGTATATAATATAAGGTAGGGTATGGTTGCGACAGCCATCTTGACTTTGCTTTTTTTCTGATTTTCCCCACTCCAGTACTGATGTGCAGAGATCTAGCACTTACAGCAATATACTATCACAAATACTATACCCTTATCAAATACTGCTGCGTTTCACTGTCACCAAAGATACAAGATCGTTCAAATTAACATTTCCCAGATTCACTAGTCTCTGATCTATCCTGCACTCAAGTGAAGAAGCAAACAGAACCAATTTCTTCTGGTTTTATTAAAGCCTGAAAGTTAGAATAATCAAAAATTTGTGCTTGGGTGCTATAATTCCAATGGTGATCTACAGGATGTCAACATCCTGCAAGAATTATCTTGCAAGAAGAGATTGAGCCCCAATAAATGACTCTGTGTGAAAATCCAAGTCTTACATGAAAATAACACCCCCACCACCACCACAATGTAGCAGAGATGGATAATTGCATTTGGAAATAGACAAATTAAGCATTCATTATTCATTTATGATAATCCTTATTATTAAATAGTCCCTCTCTGATAAGACCATTAAGTCCAGGATCCTGAGATACCCTCTGCTGTGAATCATTGAATGTCAAATCCCTGAGCGGTAAGATTTAGATCTAAAGTACAAACAGAGTATAAGTTTTTGCCCGAGAAAAGAAATTGGTTTACTCGGCTTGTGTTGGCAGAGCTGAGGACTTAGGGAATAGATAGGTGAATGCTAAACAACATTTGCCAGTGCTGTCATAAAAGCAATGGCCCATTTATTGGAGTAGTGCTTCTCTTTACAATCCTTCACCAAAGGACCAAAAGGCACACACTTCCCTCTTCTTTTAGCCCAAGAACTAAGAAAGTAATGCTTTCTTTACCCGCATCTGTTTTCCCAATCTCTAAAGCACAAGGTCCAATATATAGTTGGGCATTTGAACTGGCCCCAGGATAGTCACAGCTCTTGAGGAAAATACACACAGCTTGTTCTTTACTCTTGTTATCTCTCCAATTGAGCTTCTTGTTCTTTTAACTGTTTGGTACAGGAAAAGAGGAAGGACAGAATGCCCTTGGTGCACTACAAAGGCATCTCTGGCTTCTCTGCTTTGCTCAATCTGGCAAGGCAGCTTCAGTGCAAAGATGGTTCTGAAAAAGAATAATTTGAGGAAGAGGCTCTGACAAGTCTAAGCAAGCATGCGACCATAGCAAAGAATGAAAATAACCCACGTTCCAGCTTGTCAAATTTCATATCTGATAACAAGTGCAATGCCAGCTTGCAACAGAGAAGAATTAAAGCTAAACCATATGTTTTTCAAAGGCCTTCTTTCCCTACATCATGCATGATTCAAAACTCAGGTCTATTTTATAGTGTTGTATTGTAAAATGGAGAGAGGTGTGGAAAATGAAATAACAGCCGCTTTATGTATTTACTCCTTTTAAATTACATTGGCCTCATTCTGTTTTTAATGTTCAAATTCCCCTTTTGTTCATTTTAAAATACCTTTTAACCAGATGTTTTGAGTCTATGAGCCAGAAATGTGTAAAACCAAGCAATTAACCAGGACTTGAACTGATAACTTTGCCCAATCATTGGGAACCAGTCTCGCTCCAGCATTGGCACTTAAGCTTTGGGTACTTTTCCAGTTTCAGAAGGAAAATAATTTTTTTTCCAGTGCCCCTGTTCATTTTCTGAAAACCTGATTCTTCAGTAAATTGCATAAAACATGTTGGAAGAAGCAAAAAGTCACTGACAGTTTTCCATTAAAAAAGTAACTGCAACTGGACAGTATCATGTGGGCTCAGATACTAAGTTGGATTAGACTTTGATAATATCTGTGTTGAAGACCACCAGGGAATTCCAGGACTGTAGGCTAGTTTTGGAGATTGGGAAAAAAATCTTGGAAAAAAGTTGTAGCCAACTACTTTTGTTGCAATGCCAAGAAAGTTATATGAACAAGTCCATTACATCACTAATGTTTGATTTGAATGAGCTTTCTACCAGAAGCTTTCAAAGTGATAACTGAAGCAGTATTTCTAGTACTGCTTGTAGTATTTTCCAAACACTGTCAATGTATTCATTCTGGGTAGACTCATAATTAAATCTAATTTTGGACAGTGTAAGACCTAATTATTAAAAGAAACAATCCGCTGTTTAGTGTAACATTGAATCTGTGTCAATGATGGAGAAAAACTCTTCACTACTTGGACCAAATACATGATGACTGAAAAATACTATTCATGGTATTTCTCAGGCAGATGGCTCAAAGGCAGAGATCCCCAACATTTTCAACTTGCTGGCCTGGCCTGCTACAGGAGGACGTATGTGATGGTAGGCACATGCACACATGCCCAACTCCATTTGTGTGAGAGACATGCATGCACATCCTCCACTTGTGCAAATGGAGATTGGTGTTCAAGTGGAGGGTGAACAGTGGGTGCTTGTGCTCATTCACGAAGCTCCACAAGTGTGCATTTGCTTATTCTCCTGCAGGCCAATTTTGAACAGGCTACAGCCTGGTAGTGGGCCATGGCCCAGGGGTTGGGGACCCATGCTCTATAGTGAATATCTGAAAATTGACATAAGGAGATGGAGTTTATTAATGCAATGTTATCTCCTTATTAGTTGTAGCAATTACAACTAAACTGGGTCAAAGGAACACCACTTGGGAAATACAAATTTCAACCTACCATTTCTAGATCTGCTATCCTATGAAATATATCAGGTGTATGTTGGCAAAGATGTATGACATTAGTAACTTATCCCCATTGGCCAAGCATGTGGGAGAAGGTATGATTTGGCTTCTACAATCAATCGGTGTTTGGGATATGTGCAGGGGTAGGCTGCTTGAGGTTTGCAAGAATTCAGAGAGCCCCTAGCTAAGATTCTGTGCAGTTCAGAGAACTCTCAAATCCCACTCCTGGCTCGCCCCTCCCACCCTGCCTCTCCCCTCCCAGAAGTCCCCACGGGGCCCATTTTGGATGCAGGTAAGTTCAGGGCATGTGCGGAGGCGCATGCGGCGAGGGTGAAAAACTGGCTTCCTGGAAGTTCAGGAAGTATGGAAATGGCCCCATTTCTACTTCCAGAGAACCTTTGGAGCCTAGGGAGGCCATTTTTACCCTCCTGGAGGCTCAAGGAAAGGGAGTGCAAAAACTGGAAGCTCAAGGCTCAGGAAGGGCAAAAACAAGGCTCAGGGAGGGCAAAAACACCCTGCGCTTGCTGGGGTGCAAGAGGATGACTAGGCCACACCCACTATGTCCATACCAACCCAGCAACCAGGCAGAAAACCTTTGCTAACATTTTTGAATCCCCTGGATGTATGTTCTGTGTTTCCAGTCTTGGCAGTGAATTCTGTAATGCACATGGTTGTCTTTTTCAATTGCTTTTTCTCTCAAGTTTGAAAATAAGTTTTTTTAAAGATTCTCATTCAGTTTGATGAAAGATAAACTGCTTTTGCTTTTCATAGATTATTTTTCTGAAAGAAAACATTTCAGTGAAAATATCAAGCAGCAGGGGAAAATTTTCACCTTATGCTTAGTTATGAGATGGATAAGGAATGTGTAAATTGATCAGCTTTTGCTGAATAATCATCCATCCTTTCACTACCAGATTTGAGTTGTAAAAAACTTGATGACCTCTAGTTGGTAGTAAAGAAAAATGACTCATTCAACTTTTATTGCCATCTAGTGGTCATGTTGCTTACAGATATGGTAGTTTGATTATAAAGTGGCCTACCCTTTTCATACCTCAGTTAAATCCATAGAGAAGATGATGAGATTTTTCAGATCGAGACGTTTGACCTGCAAAATGATGGATGTGTCTCCTTATAAAAGCAAGCTCAAAAACACCAACAGCACAATTTTAAAACCATTGAAAAAAACATTCCAAGAAGAAAATCACTTTTGGAAGGGGAAAAAAAATGTTTAATAGGCAGGTTTCAACTACTTATTACCATGACCATTTCTTGATCTATTATTTTAAGTATAATGTGGAATGTAATATTGCAAAACCCAGTGAATAAAAATTGTATTGATAAGAATTGCAGTGTTTTTCTACAGATAGTACTTCTTCATTCCAATAGCACCTGCTTATACAATTCCATTTTGGAAACAGATCTAATTTATGCTAATTAAAATAACTTCTTGCTTCCCATGTGGCTTCTATGACCAATCAAAGGCTTCATTTCTAGGTTGCTGTACTATTTCAATAGGATGCTCGGTGGCAGGCATGCAGTTTGATGAATTAAAATGTCATTAACAAAGCTCTAAAGGAATATGGTCTATTAGTTGTTGTTTTTTTGCAAAAAAAAAAAGTGTTTGTTTACCCTGGATACACAATATAGAATCATTATGAATGCAAGTATTATTTCTCTCCAAACCATGCGAATTGACAATAAATAGAGTGCAGAATTTTGAGAAATGGCCTGTTACTTAATCGTAGATTTTTATAGGAATGGGCAGATGTGATAGACAGATGGGCGGACTAACAGGACTGAGTGCATTATTAGCTGTTCAGACATTTGTTGAATGTCAGCCAAAACTACTGAAACGTGACAGTCGGACATTGTAAAACATACCCCATATCCCTCTGGAATAAAAAACTCACAACATACATGGTATTATATCGTGGGCTTTCTTGTGGAATCAGAAAAAATAATAATACCCATTCAAATCCTCCCAAGCAGTAATTTCATCCAAAGCCCTATAGACTGTCGATTTTCAATGTGCCTAGATGAAACCCTTTCAAATGGGTTTCAGACAGGAATACTCTATATTACTTAGATTGCAAGGATCACATTTTGCAAGGATACACAGTGAGCCTGGGAATGGGAAGAACACCTCTCTTGGCCCTTTTTGATCTCTCAGTAGGCTTCATTACTACTGACCATTGTATGTTTTCGGATTGCTTTAGGGGATTAGGATGATGATAGCAGACCATAATGAGCAGCTGTGCTGAATACACAGAGATACCTCTGTATACAGGGAAAACTAATTTATTTTAGACACTTTTTATTAACTGTTTTAGGGGAAATCACCATCTGTATTTTCCTTGAAATTCTGATACAACATTTGAATGAAAAAAAAGCCAATGTTTTTCTCAAAGACCCATGAAATAATAGAATAACAGGATTGGAAGGGACATTGGAGGTCTTCTAGTCCAACCCCCTGTTCAGGTAGGAGACTCTATACCATTTCAGACAAATGATTGTCCAATCACTTCTTAAAACTTCCAGTGTTGGAGCATCCACAACTTCTGGAGACAAGTTGTTCCATTGACTAATTGTTCTGTCAGGAAATTTCTCCTTAGTTCTAGGTTGCTTCTCTCCTCAATTAAAAACCTTGATGAGTTTTTGATATCTATAAAACCAGTAATGTTTGCATACCAAACATATATAGACCTGACAAAACTAATTGATAAGCATCCAATTTACAGAAAACTAGAGAAAAGAATAATTGCTTGATTTCCTTGCTTCGTTTCAGCTTGAACCAGGAGTGGGATTCAATTTTTTTAACAAGCAGTTCTGTGGGTGTGGCTTGGATGGTGGGCGTGGCTTGGTGGTCATGTGACTGGGTGGACATGGCTTGGTGGTCATGTTATTGGCTGGGTGTGGCCAACTCAATATCACTCACATTGAGGCACGCATTTCCGCGCCTGGCCTCTCATGACTGTAGGGATGCTGCAACAGTCGTAAGTGTGAAAAATGGTCATAAGTCACTTATGTCATTGTAACTTTGAATGGTCACTCCACACAAGCAAAGTACCAGCAAAGGAGGGGAAAAAAACTCCAGAGACGTTCCTGAGACAGGAAGTCTAGTCCTGCCAAGAATGTAATAAAGGTTAATGGAGAGGCAGTATCTGTAAGCAACACCAGAATGTTTCCTTCCTGCCTTTCTTACAGGATTAGGCCAGTAATTTCTTCTAACAACCAGTTCTCCGAACTGCTTAGAATGTTAACAACCGGTTCTAGCGAATAACTGAACTGGTAGAATTCCACCCCTGGTTTGAACCTGAAACCTTTATAATATTTCTTGTTGGGGAGAACCAGTAGCTGGTCTGATTGAAGAATGTTACTTGAAGGCCAGCATCCGCAACAGTGATATATATTTCAATCCTAGGCTCATTGTATGGGCAAATGATGTCTTATGTTATAAGACCTTGTCATAATATACAAATTTTATTCAATTCCTGAAGCTGTCTTTGGGATAAGAACTGGCTCTTTTACACTTGTGCTGGTGATGGTGGAATGCTCTCCACTTCTGGTGGCTTCTTTTTCTAGTCTTAAACTTCTTTCTCTTCAATAGCGGTCACAGAATATAAACAGTCCTTTGAAAGGGGAAATATAATTTTGGGGCTGGCTGACAAACAGACTCTAATATGTGAAAGTGGATCTTGGTAATAAGCAGCAGCTAATTGGAAATAGACTTTAGCATCTCCAAAGGAGGTCATATTGTGAGTCACAGTCTAATAGTGAATAATACTTGAAAAAACAATCAGCTCTCTAACATGACAAGAATGATTTGCAGTTAATAATAGAGGGGGGGAAAGGCCAGGCTTTTCAGTTACCCTTGGCTTCACATAGGACAAAATAAAATACCACTTCAGCTCCCGGGAGCTGCTTGCTTTCTTCCCAGTCATTAGTGCTTAGTTATATCTTAGTGATAAAATCTGTCATTGCTGACTTTATTGACATTAAAGTTGATTTATTTGCATGCCTAGCGAGTAAGAACTGAATTATGCTAGCATTCACATTGCTTGAATACTTCAGATAGCAAGTGCATCACGAGCTTAATTGTCTTTTGCTGCTTCACTTGCTTTGTAATCTTGATGGAAAAGACTGGACCAATTTCTTCTCAGCTCAATGGTCGCTGATGTCACTTACCAAACTCCAGGGTTGCATTTGCACCCAGACACCTAAAAGAGCCAATAAAACAAGCCAAAAGAAAAAAGAAAAGAAAATGATATTTAACAAGGAGAGAGAAATATATTTTTCTAACATGCATTTTAAGTAATGACCTTTCAAAATAATTGTGATCTATAATAAAAGGTATGTCCTGATCATTTTTTTATTTTATTTTTTACTTTTATTTGCATTTATATGCCGCCTTTCTCCGGAGACTCACGGCAGCTTACAGTCTATGGAGCACCATGCTAAGTGCTCGGCAATAGCTTTCATTCCATTGTATATGCCTGCTTATTACTAGGGCTTTTTGGCCTCCCCCTAGCGGCATTTTTACAAAGTCAGCTTATTGCCCCCAACAATCTTGGGTCCTCAATTTACCTACCCCGAGAGGATGGAAGGCTGAGTCAACCTTGAGCCTGGTGGGATTCGAGCCTGCACTAATTGCAGGCAGCTTGCACTAAGTGCTAGATGATTAACAGCCTGCACCACCAAGGCCCTTTTTGTTTGGGGGACTGAGGGTGGCTGCCTTCAGGGTTGGAGCCTTACTGGTCATTTGGAGGGCCATTTGTTGAACACTTCTTTAGGACAATAAAGGACTCTCTAAACCCTGCCTTGCCTTAACCCCCTGGATCACAACATCATAAAAATTGTATGCTTAATTCAGGAACCCAGCACTACAGGTAACCCATTAGAAATGATTTCTGCTAGCTTCTAGGAACAGGAGATACAAATATTCCAGGACACAACCCTGAAATAAGGTAAAGTAATTCAGCATTCAGTCAATATTTATTTTAGTTACAGGTCAAAAGGAATTCTAAATCTAGCTTTCTAAACTCATTTTAGCAACTACAACTAAATTACAGTAAGCTGTTAAAACATAGTTCCCCAACCTTTCTGGCTTTGTGAATCAGCCGGGGGAGGGGAGCGGGGATGTTTTTGCACGAGCAGCTGCTTGCGTGAATGGAGTTTGTGCACGTGTGCTCACCTGCTGCTTGTGCAAGTGGGGATGTGCACATTCTGCTTTTGCAGCCTGGTTCCGAATGGCTCACAGACCAGTAGCGGGTCTCACAGCCAGATGGGGTTCAGGGTCCCTGTGTTAAAATAAAGGCAGCAACTATCTTTGGGACACTGTTGAAAAGGGTTCAGTCTTCCATTTCTGTCTTATTACGTTCATCCTGTTACAATGTTACTGATTGTTACTGATGATCATAATGTCATAATGAAAGGGAAGCTATGAGGTCAACTATGTTGTAAAAATTGTCCATTATGATATACCCAACTATGTTGGGGCTTCCAGGTTATCACTGGTCTGTGAGTAAAGGATCTTCCCAGATGATGTAGTTAACTCTCTAAAAAGAAATATTTCACAGTGCAAGATTTTATTTCAATATATTATATCAGGGCTTCTTTGGCATCTAAGACAGTTGTGCACTCAGTGGCTCGAGTCTGGACAACTTATCAAGAAAACAATAATTTGAAAATACAAAATAATGGGTGGGAATTATTACACTGGGATTCTCGGTGCTCTCTGAATTTGATGGGGTTTTTTTTTGCAGATGTTTCATTACTAAACTAGGTAACATCATCATTGGTAATGAAACATCTGCAAGAAAGCCATCAAGCTCGAAGAGCATCAAGGACCCCACAGTTCAATCCTGAGCTTACAAATAATCTCTTCTATCAATTAGTGCACATCTCTCCAAACTCATTTCTCTCTCAATTTTCAGAATGCATAAGAATAGTCAGTCTGGTTGGAAATTCTGGAAATTGAAGTTCTCTGAGGGAAGTCTGGTCCCTGCATGAATTTTAGATTCAGCCCGATGAAGGTATAACGTCCAACTCAGAAGTGGATGTACTTAGTTTTGAAACTGGAGAATCAGAAACATCACTCATTGGAAGAGCTGAACTGATTTCGATCAAAGCCAAAATTTTCTTCAATGTTCAGTTAATCTTGTTAGAAATAAACTTGGTTCACCCTCTCCTTCTCTCCCTAAAATATCTTTTCAATAGCTGGTTATCTATCATGTTAGAATAATGGTTTTGAAGTATATTCAAAAACCCCATGTACATCAGACACTCTGGACAGAGGGGAAAGCAAGAGAAATAGATAGCTATGGCATTTATGATTTATTGTTTATGACTCAATTTTCGTAAGGTTTATAAGTGATTTTAATAAGTCTCTAAAGTCTAGACTATAAAAGGTTAAGTTGCTTGTTTTAAGTGTATTGAGTGGGTTTTTGATTCCCTTTATAATGCATTTGATGATGCTTGAAGATCTTGCTCACATTAACAGGAACTTCTTTTACTTTGAGCTTTCTCCCAGTCCTCTTATAAATATCAAAGAGGGAGATGAGAAAATAAGCAGGAAGAAAATAGCAAACATATTGAAGACAGTCTCAGTGCATATCTAGGGATTTTTATAGAACTGATTTAATCAGGGTCACCTCAGCACCTTGTAACAGCTCAGCCTTCATGACCCACCATATCATGGTGTTTTTCCAATTGGTTTCTTGAAATTTACAGAGCCACAATAGTAGTAATAGTCAATTTGATAGGAAAAACTCAACTTTAGTTTCAAGATCTGAATATATCCTGTTCTTTTCACATAACTTTCCCTTTTATCTATCCTCTTTAATTGATATTCATCTGATGCTACATTTCATTTTAACTTCTGTTGGTGATTTATCCATTATCCCTTCCATCATAAGCTTCTAAATGGATGTGGTTTTTCTACTTTTGTTTAACTTCAAAACCCCTTCTATCTTTTTATTAGTTCTAAAATATTTCAGAATAAATTATAAACTGATATACATAAACAGAAGTAGATTTTCCTGTTTCTATTCTCATGATAACAATCTCTTAAACAGACCATATTGAACTGACACTCCCCACCCAATCAGTTGATTGAAGCCGTAAGGAAGAAGTCAAGTGTATGAACAAGACTGTTGAATAGCCAGGTTTTCTTCTTCTTCCTACAAAGTACAGCACAATTTCTTCCAGAAGCAGGGGAAATTTCTACTTCTAAATAGCAGCTCTGAAAAGAAATACATACAAAGAAGAGAGTTTGAGCTGTTCTACAACATTCTACCAACAGTGCAAAGAACTAATGGTCCCTAAAGATCTTCATGCAAAATAGAGACCTCTGTTTATTCACTGCAGCTTTTTGATATTTGCAGTTCTGCAACACATATTACCTACTAAGGGGTATTTATTCCTAGCAAGTGGTACAAATTTATATCAAGTTAAATATCTAAATAAACTTTCTGAACTACATACAGAGAGAAAAAAAGAGAGTCAAATAGAAATTAATTACAAGTAATTATTGAATGACTGATCCTGTGGGATTTGTAAATCTCTGAACATCTGGTGAAAATGACATTTAAAATCTTTAACACTGTTTTTTTTATATACTAGGAAATAATTTGAGTTGCATTCTGTAATTTACTTTATCTGTTGAATTGCAGCCAATACCAGTGGGTTTATCTTTGTGAGTCATTGGGGAAAAGTTTATTATAGCTATTATGGCAGCCTTGAATTTAAACAACAGCCAGGTAGTTAAGTGATAAGAATATCCAGCAGGTGAATATATGGAATTTCACTCAAGCAAGTCAGCTGCAAAAGGAGGAATGGAATTGCTTCTCTGTGCACAGAATTAGGGGGCATGCATCAGATTTGAACAAGACAAAACCAAAGGAATGAAGGCAAATATATGTGTCCTTGGATCCAATGTTACAGGATCCAATCTGGATTGATCGCTGGGACCAGAAGTTTAGTTTTACAAGCTTTTGGACTCATGCTGGAGCCCATCCTGAGGGAGGTTCTCTTTACTGGAATATGATAGGCATATTCCAGTAGGAAGAAGTTCCCTGAGGATGGGCTCCAGCACAAGTTGGAAATCTCAAAAGACTAAATCTCTGGTCCCGGTGACCAACCTAGATTGGATTCTGTAAAACCAATGCAACATAAGGTAATCTAGATAGATCCTTTGGTAACCTGGGGTACCAAAGCAAGATAAATCCAATTTGAGATTGATTCAAATTTTACTTCTACAAAATTTGGATCCAAATCAATGTTGGGATTCAAATTTTTTTGTTACTGGTTCTGTGGGTGTGGCTTGATGGGTATGGCAGGGGAAGGATACTGTAAAATCTCCAATCAGAGGTGGTATTTGCCGGTTATCTGAACTACTCAACATTTCCGCTACCGGTTCTCCAGAACTGGTCAGAACCTGCTGAATACCACCTCTGGTCCTAATGCTACTTTCTGGGTCCTTGGAGTACCATGGTTTGATGTTAAAATAGTAGCTTTCTCTGACAATTGGCATGAGGAAAAGGTGACAGGGAAGTGAAAGAGACAATCACAATGTGTCTGGCAATAAAATAAGGAGGCCCAGTTCAGTCCCAATGTGGATGCAGGAGTTTATTCCTTTTATTATAGAACAATAACCAATTATCTTTTGATTTAGTCTGGAGAGATCCAGAACATATCCAAAGATCAAGATTAATTCACCAAATGGAATCCTGTAGTCCATATTTTTACCAATAGGAAAAAGAAAACAAAACAAAATTATTGTTTGTGTTCCCTCCTCTGCCAGCCTGGAGAAGGCTAGTACTTTTTGTCAATTTATTTGTAGGACTAGAAGAGTAGAAGTAACATGCCGAAATATGAATTTTAAGATATTAAAATCTACCTGTGTGTCTCTAGCACTGGCAGGGAAGACATACCTTTTGAAGATTGTACTCTGTCTCTTTTGTCAAGCCTGGCAGATTTCCAGCATATTGTACATTCTTGAATTTATGAGATTCTAATTCTGGTCCCCTGAAGAATTGCATTAGGTTAATGACAGTGCACTTTTAAAAAAAGCTCAACTTGGATTAATTTTTCATTACTTTCCTCAATCAAGCCATTTAAAAAAACCCTATGAATTCAAGCTAGTACATTGCCAATCCAGTGATGAACTTGAGGTATTTTCTAGGTGTTTTCTGGGTGGCAAACTCTGGGAGTGCTCCTGTTTCCCCCCCACCCCCACCCGCTTCATGTCATAGAATTAAGGTAGAAGAGACAAAATTTCTCTGAAGTTCAGAATATTTACAGTCTTCTTCATTCCATTTTTTGCATTATGGGGGAATCTCTATGCTTTGGCAGATTTCAGATTCAGAATTATTGAAGAGCTTTTGGCATTTCCCCATCCTGTCTGCTGTAATGTTTTTCTCTGTTAATTCATCTTGAATCACTGAGTCAGTGTTGACTCTTAGCAACTCCCTGGACAAGTCCCTGCAGTTTTCTTGAGAAGGGTTTTTCAGGGATGTTTGCCGTTGCTTCCTTCCTGACCTTGCCTCCTTTACTTAAGTACTTTGGTCCATGTACTTCTTTTCTAGTTTGAACAAATTCCACATCCCATCAAAACACTCCATGCCAATATATCAAAAGAGTGATTTGGGGGTGCTACTGATTCTATGAGGGTGCCATGACTCAGTGGTTAAAGAAGATGAGCTTATCAGTTGGAGAGTTGGCAGCCCAGGTTCAAGACCTGAGCTTCACCTAAAGGGGTGAGTTCCCGTTACTTGTCCCAGCTCCTGCCCATTTAACAGTTTGAAAGTATGCAAATACAAGTAGATAAATAGGTGTCACTTCAGTGGGAAGCTAACAGCTTTCTGTGCATCTCGGCATATAGTCATGCTGGCTACATAACCATGGAAATTGTCTTCAGACAATGCTGGCTCCCTCAGTTGGGAAATGAATATAAGCACCACTCCCTAAAGTCAGATATGACTGACAGAGAAACCTTTATTTTTACCTTTATTGATTCTACAGAGAGGCTGAACAGCGTGATCTCTAGCAGTGCTTAACCAGGGTTGCCCAAGGTGACTGTGAAAGTCAAGAAATGCATGTTCCGGTTGCATTTGTCAAAAGTTAGTGTGCTGTGCTGAGGAGGGGCAATGAAAAAGAACAAAGCAGAACAACAAAATTGCTTTGGTTTTCTAATCATTGGAGCAACATTGTTTTGTTATTGATCATGCTCACTGGGCAGGTAGAAGTATTAAAGCTCTAGAGTGCATCTGGTTACCCACTTCTGAATTTTGATATGGTCAGTTCAACATGCCCCCCCCCCCCCACACACTTTTTTTAAAGTGATTGTGCCTTCTACTCTTCAGGGGAAAGTCCTATGGCTTTCTGACACTTCATAATGCAAAAAAAATTATGGTCTCTCTCTCTCTCTCTCCCTCTGTATGTACACACACACAAACACACATACATATATTTTCTTAAGTTTTCACGGGTATTTATATGTATGGTATTCAGCTTTGTTGAGTATTTTCCCACGTCATTATAGTTGTGCTTTTAAAGTAGTAGCGACGTTTCAGCAGAATCTCATCTGCCATCATCAGACTTGTGCATTGTGTTCATCTGTGAGTCAGGCTTTCACATCCGTTCCTGTTTTAAATTTGGTGCTAGCCTACTGCTGTGTTAGAATGGTTTTTTTCTTCATCCTGATTGGTTGGGAGTCTTGGTTTGTGTTTATTGGTCTTCGAGTTTGCTGTTGTTCTGCTTGATTGGTGTTTCTAATATCTTCTGTCTGCTTTGTAGCATTTTTTTTTGTCTTGATTGGCTGACAACATTGTGTTTCCTATATTGGAGGCTTTTCGTGCAGCTTGGCTTCGGGTAAATGGACGGCTATCATTTATTAGGAAGCTAGGTTTCATCTGGGTGCCTTGTTGAGGTGTGTTTGAGGTGGAGATATTGGGGGGGGGGTTGTTTGTGCCCAGGTGTTTGCTTGGATTGAGGTGTGGAGATTTTTTTGTACTACAGACAAAATCAGTGAGATACTACACAGGCATCACATCAAGACTGCCTTCAAAACAGACAGAAAAATAGCAGCCATCCTAAGAAACCCCAAATATAAAATTGACCTGGAAAACCAAGGCATATATGAAGTCCCCTGCGCATCATGCCCTGCCGCATACATCAGACAGACCAATAGAAGAATAAGTACCCACCTGGATGCAGTAAAAAAGCTGGAACACACTTCCTCTCTATTCCAACACATGAAAGCCACAGGTCATAGCATCGACTTCAATGGCACCAAAACCTTAGCCACTATAGAAAACCCCAGCTACAGAATTATCAGAGAAGCCATAGAGATTGAAAAAAGACCTGAAAGCATGAATAGAAGAGATGGCTCCACCAGACTGTCAAGTATCTGAAAGCCTGCACTCATAAACAAAAAATCTCCAAGGGAGGAAGTATTTTCTTCTTTTCTGACTGTGTTCTTGTGTTCTGCGACACGTGCATGTATTCTCCTGTTGGTTTGTCCAATGTCCTCCCTTTTTCAGCACCTTAAAGCCACAGGACATAAAATTAATTTTGAGGGAATCAAATTAATCTCCAATACTGAACACTTCAACAAGAGAATAATCAGGGAAGCCATTGAAATAGAGAAACACCCACATAACATGAATAAATGGGGCGATACCTCCCGCCTACCAGACATCTGGAAACTAGCCCTTATCAAAAATGAGTCCCAGCCACGAAAACCAACACCGGACTTAAAACAACACATGATGCCACCACCAATCTCCCTCACCAGACTCAAACCCAAACCCACCCCATAGATGAAAGGCAACCACCATCCAGAAACCAGACCACGGCTGTATCACCAGCTGCCACACCCCGACCCCCAAACTAAGCAAACTGACACGCACTATGAACACATAGCCAGGCCTCACACTCAGAGCTAAACCAAAACCCAGAATGTCACATCACAGCCACCCGCTCAGGATATCACATCACGGAACTCAGGAGGTTATACCACAAAACCTCAGGATGTCACAATACAGCCAACAACCCAAGAGATTACAGCACAAGACGCAGGATGTCACAATAATAGAACTCAGAAGGTCATCACACAGCCCCATGACCCATGTCATTACAACACAGGAGGCTGATAGACACACAGCCAATACTTCAGCCACACATGTTCTTACGAAAAAGCCAGCCAATCTGCAAACATCAACTCCATCAACCAATCAAGAAATGACAACAC